>OX457121.1:462993-3013436 GCA_949752805.1 Deilephila elpenor
CTATTATTGGTGCAGTCATTCTAAAATAATCTGGTCTTTATTCACTGCTTTGAACACTGTTTCACTTCCCGTACATTTGAAAATGTCGGAAATCACAAAAATGCATTCTATTATGGAATGGACATTGTTAATTACTTTGTTAAAAGAAAAATAAAATAAATGTCAAATTTTATCCTGATTTTGTAGCCTGAGTGCGCATGTGATATTATTGTATACTGGTACAGTGACTACAGTGGTTATTGGTAAGAGCAATGGAGTCAAAATGTAAACCAGAGAGGAACATAATAGGGATATTTCCAATGTTTAATTTTGAACAGTTTAACATTTCAAAATATTCTTCATAACCAAAACAAAATTAAAACAGCATCAAAATTGCTTGTAAAACGACTGAGATATTAATATTTTTAGTAGTACAGTGGGGATACGCGCTTTCTCTTTCGAACAACTCGCCTTATGGAAGATGACGTCACAGCACGATAGTTGTCTCCTATTCTGTTCTTACCATTAAATTTTAAATAATTCTAGTTTGTTTATTAAAAGACAGATTTAAAAAAAAAATCTGTTTACGATTTTGCATAACGTAACCTTTCGGTAAACATAAAAATTAAGTCAACATCCCTATTATGCCTTCCTAAAATATACCAATAGATGTTGTAGTTTAGTTGTAGACACATAGCATTCTTATGATGTCCAAAACTATAGTTATTTATTTATTTTAATTTTTTTAATATTATATAATTGGCAGTAAATGGTGAATTTCAATAACCCGCTGTATCTAAATCACTTGGCTAGGCGTCCAACAATGATATCTCTATAGGGTTAGGCAGAAAGGTTACACTGAAAGGGGAAGTATACTCATAACATTAAACTACTTTTAACATGGAGTCAATGTTGAAATCGTGAAAAAAAATCAGCTGTTCCATACATTTTGCAGATTCAAACGAATATTTTTTCATTGGACAGCTGATTATTTCGCGATTTCGGGGTAGGCCCTGCAGTGAAAGTTGTTTATAATAAGTATAGCGACCCTTTTCTACTAAATATACCCTCTTAGCCCTACCCTGTGTATTGCGACTCAAGCACATTTTGTCATATTTGTTTCCTGTTAGTGATAAAATTAAAGCAGATCCAGTAGGAAAATTCCGTGGTCTATATTGTCTATTCTACGCGGACTCGAGGCGGCGTGGATATGCGTCGCTGCTGCCTCCATTTGGCCACTTCTGACTTCGATATCCTGTGGATATCATAAATAAATATATAAAATATACATAGTCCTGACCCCACACTAACCAAGTATTTTTTTTATTTATTAAGTGTTTATTGTACACAACAATGAAACACAATATACAGAAATTACAAAAATAATAAAAGTACAAGTGGCGGTCTTATCGCTCTAGGCAATGTCTTACAGACAACCATAGGATGGATTTAAGAGAAGGAAAAACAGAGGGCAGTGTAGATATAAAGTTAAATAATACTAGTTTAACATATAAATACACAAACATAATATACATATGACTCATAAATACATAAATAAAAATATAAATAAATTTAGCGGGATCTACGCTAATGTTTTCCTGGTGTAGGTATTCAAGCAAACACGAATTCCAAGACTGAATAAAAATATATTAAAGTCCACAACCATGTTAGTTAGTACACACAGAGGTAACAATGCGGGTCAGTAAAAACATGCACATGCAAGTATAGCAAAAGACTCGCGACGCGCTCGGGCGGCCTCTCGCGCTTGTAGTCCTGGCGCGACTGGGGCGACTCCCGCGCCGTCGGCGGGGGAGCGTTAGAGCGGGACGGAGGATCGGTGCGTTCCCAACCACGCATAAATATGTAACCCGGTGTTAGCCCCGGGAAGTATGTTTGCGTTACAACCTCCCCCTCTAACCTAGACAACGCGCCCCGCGTCTAGGTTAGCTAATGTTTTCTCGGCCTACCACGCCTACGCTTCTCATTGAGGGGTAACTGGACCTCCCCAATGTACGGAGTCAATTGTGATACATGATATTTTCCTAGGATTTCCCCACTACGCACGCCCTCTACTATGTAAGTCGTGGGACTTGCGGCTTCCCGCACTCGGTACGGTCCATCCCGTCTGGGTATGAACTTCGGTGTTTGTCCTGGGCCAGCGTCGTTACTTCCTTGAGTTTTCATCATAACGAGGTCACCTCGTGAGTATACCGGACCTGGTTGTCGTCCCTCATCAGCCTGATGCTTCTGGCTAGATTGAGCTTTCTCATGGACGTCTCTGGCATCGCATAACACTGCAGATAGGCGCCGCAGGTAAGGTGTAAGACTGGTAATGGCGTTGTCTTTCTCGACAATACCGCGCATGTCAGTGATGACGTCAGCAGGAGCGCGTATTTCGCGACCGAATGTCAGATAAGCTGAATTCATTCATTGCGAACCGTATCGCAGGTAAGTGCTGGTCCCAAGTCTTATGATCGGTACCCACTAAGATCGCGAGCTGCGGTTTGAGATCCCGATTCTTCCTCTCCACCGGGTTTGCTTGTGGATGATACTTCGGTGTGAGTGACTGGCTGATGCCAAAAGTATGGCATACCTGCTGCATAGCGTCGCTTATAAATTGCGCTCCGTTGTCGCTTATGACACGCCTAGGTACTCCATATCTTAAAAATACTTCTTCGATCAATATTTTGGTACATTCTGAACTGGTGGCCTTCTGTAATGCAAACAATTCTATCCACCGTGAGCAAGTGTCTTCTACTATTAGAACCCATTTGTTCTTGTTGGTCGTCTCTGGCAAAGGGCCAAAAAGATCCACAGCCATAACCTCAAACCGTCGGTTCGTCGCTGGAGTCTGCAGTAGGCCAGCTGGCTTCCTATTGTCAGCCTTGTACCTCTGGCACTCGACACACTTTCTGATGTGCGTAGTAACGGTTTGCCTCATGCCAGGCCAATAATACCTTGACCTAATTCTGTTGAGGGTTCTTTCAACTCCGAAATGCCCAGCTGTGGGAGCATCGTGATATTCGGCTAATACTCGTGGTCGTTCTTGCTCTGGTACTACTAAGCATGCAGTTTCCTCTTCCGTCTCTTCTGGTGCGTATCTGTATAGCACCCCGTCGGAAATAACGTATCCCCGATCTGCCCACACTCTCCCCCTAAATGGATCGTGGTCAGATTCAAGGTCGTCAACAATCTTACGGACCTCGGGATCCTTGAGTTGGTTTTCTCGAACCTCCTTGGGGTCTCTCGACGGCAAGTCCACTTCGGCGTACCGGACGTCACATTCCGGGTCCTCTGTACTAAGTGGCCTGGAAAGAGTATCCGCTATTACGTTAGCTTTGCCAGGAGTATATTCGATCCTCAAATTATATTCTTGAAGCGTAAGGGCCCATCTTGCCAATCGGCCACTTGGTGATTTGATGGTCATAAGCCATCGCAGTGGCTGATGATCGCTCTTTATTACCACATCCGACCCTTCGATGTAGCCGCGGAATTTTGTTACGGCCCAGACCACTGCGAGGGCCTCTCTCTCGGTAGTGTTATAGTTCCTCTCCGCGCTATTCAAAAGTCGGCTGGCATATTCCACGGGCCGTTCATCTGGATCCTCCCCCTGTAGTAAAACAGCTCCAAGGCAATAGCCACTGCTGTCAGTCCTTAACGTGAATGGCTTTGACTCGTCCGCCTGACGAAGGATTGGAGCTGTAACAAGGAGCTGCTTAATATGCTCAAATGCGACTTGTTGCGTCGATGACCATACCCACTTGCTGTCTTTCTTGAGAAGAGTCGTCAGAGGTCTGGCAACATCGGCGTAGTTTGGTATAAACCGCCGGAACCAGCTGGACGTTTGTAAGAATGTCTTCAGTTGCTTCGCAGTCTTTGGTGGACTCATAGCAGATATAGCTGACGTTTTTTCAGGATCTGGTTTCAATCCTCCAGGGACAATGACATGTCCCAGAAATTTCACAGATTCTCGCGCGAAATAACTTTTCTCGCGGTTTATTCGAAGCTTGTACATTTCGAGTCTGTCAAATACCGCATTCAAATCGGCCAAGTGTTGCGAGAAAGACTCGGATAGGACGATTACGTCGTCCAGGTACGTCAATAGGCTAATGCCTGCCAAGTCTTTACCGGTTTTAAATCGGTCCATGAGCCTTTGGAAAGTAGCTCCGGAGTTGCGCAATCCCATAGGCATCCGTTTAAATCTGTAAGTACCAACAGGAGTTACAAACGCCGTCTTATCCCGATCCTCGGGTTCTACACCTATCTGGTAGTACCCAGATCGAAGGTCACATGTTGTCATGTAGTTGGTGTTTTTAGCAGCGTGCAGTACATCCTCGATGCGAGGCAGAGGATAACGGTCTGCTTCGGTCACGGCGTTCAACTTCCTATAATCCACGCAGAGGCGTACGCCACCATTCTTCTTCGTGACGAGGACGACATTGGCAGCCCATGGAGATTCGCATTCTTCTATCACGTCGTCATCTAGGAGCTTTTGCAATTCCTGAACAAGGAGTTCCTTCTTCCCTTCAGACAAACGGTATGGCGGTGAAGCAATGGGTTCCTGATTCACATCAGTTTTTATGCGGTGCGATGCAAAATCGGTTGGTACTCCTTTCTTCGCGAAAAGGTGCGCTCTTTTTATGAGCGAGGCGTCTAGTTGAGCCTTCTGGCTTGATGTCAAATTAGTACCTTCATCAGCCCTCAGGGTCACCATGGAAGAGGATACTTTCATGATCTCCAACGTCTCAGTGACAGGTAACGAATACTGAGTGATGAAGGGATACCAAAGTCGCGTATCACGATTAAAACTCCACCGCTTCTGAGGTATATCTAGTATGATCTTCGCTTTTGTGATGAAATCCCTGCCTAATAGTGTCCGCGTTTCTGCTTCAGGTAGTATAATAAAGGTGGTGAGTATGCTGGATCTCTCGAGTGTAACGGGGACATCGCATTCCAACACGGCGTGCATCTGCTGTGAGCCGTCAGCAAGGGTTAAACAACGTGACCCTTGTGTGAAATTAACGCCAGCGTCTCTAAGAATACGGTACAGCATAGGACCCGCAATAGAGTGCGTAGCTCCAGTGTCTAAAATGGCAACCCCTTCATGTCCTAAGACATAGACTTTTACTAAAGGGCGTGCGTCTTCACCACTATTACTGATTTGAATGCTTTGAAAATCGGAGGTTCTGGTGCTTTGGGTACCCCTACAATTATCACATTTAGACCGTATAACACCTAATTGACCACAACCATAACACTGTACTTGCGTATTACTGTCTGATTTACTTAAAACATTGCTACTATATTTAAAATTTTTCTTACGACAATCACTAATTGTATGCCCAAAAAGTTTGCAATAATTGCATTTCGGTCGTGTGCGTTTACCATCATCGACCTTTGGTGTCCGCGGGTGGTCGTCAAAGGTTGCACTCGCCCAATCCCCTTTCTTTACTATATCGAAGTTGTTCGACACCGGCACGGAAGGGTTAACTGTACTATACGTGACCATTTTAGGGTTAATATTGCCGGGGCCGACACACGGGTTAACACGCGATAAATTCGAGGGACTCTGGGTGAGGTTATACCTATGCGTGGTATTGGGACTTATGGAAGATGCACTTACCTCCGCCCACGACTCCTCCACCGCCCTTACCTTAACGATGAGTTGCTCGAAGTTGACAACCGCGTCGCGAGACACTCTTTCTCTTATTCTATAGCTTAACAATCCATAAATAATGTCCACTTTCATGACCTCGACTAGGTCGTATGGCAACTTTGCCAGTAACGCACGCACTTTGCACACAAACACATCAGCTCTTTCACTATCTTGTCTTCTCTCGAAGATGTCCGTGAAGATCTTGTACGCGGGACGCGGCGCGCCGTACATCCCTCGCAGACGCTGCAGCGCGTCGCTCCACGACGCGACGGACGACTTCACACCTTGCCACCAAATGGCGGCATCGCCAACCAGCAGCATAGGTAGCCCCCTCAGGGCATGCTCGTCGCTGACGCACGTGCATTCTTTGAAGATCTCGACGGCGTCTATGAACGCGTCCACTTCCTCGGCACTTGCCGGTGAGCCGCCGAAGCGCGCCGTGCACTTCGACAGGTTTCCCTCGCGCCGTAAAAGGTTTCGAAGCATGTCTTCAGACATGACGATCGTGGACGGCGTCGAAGTTTGGACGGGCTTCTCGTCGTCGGAATGGTCATCTTCATTTTGATCTCCTCGTCTCTTTGGTGGCATTTTGATCCGTGTAAAAACGGTGCGCTTCCAGCAGGCGAGTTATCGGATAGATCAGTTTTCTAAGTTAAAAGCGCGCCGACCGCGTGGCGCGTAAAAATGGACTCGCCCAAGATGGCGCGTAGAATGGACTCGCCCTGTGTGTTGCTTCTTGGATTCGGCCGCAAGTTGGGCGTCAGTTTAGCGGGATCTACGCTAATGTTTTCCTGGTGTAGGTATTCAAGCAAACACGAATTCCAAGACTGAATAAAAATATATTAAAGTCCACAACCATGTTAGTTAGTACACACAGAGGTAACAATGCGGGTCAGTAAAAACATGCACATGCAAGTATAGCAAAAGACTCGCGACGCGCTCGGGCGGCCTCTCGCGCTTGTAGTCCTGGCGCGACTGGGGCGACTCCCGCGCCGTCGGCGGGGGAGCGTTAGAGCGGGACGGAGGATCGGTGCGTTCCCAACCACGCATAAATATGTAACCCGGTGTTAGCCCCGGGAAGTATGTTTGCGTTACATAAATAAATAAATAAATATACAAGTACATATATAAATACAAGTATTGTGTTATGGTTATCAGAAACTTCAAGTTTCGGTCTAATATAGATCTGAAACAAATACTTGACAGCTTCGGTGGCTGTTTAGACGCCGGCTGTGAAACGAGAGGCCCCTACTATCCCGCACCAAGACAAAAGTTTGTGTGGACAATTTGTTTCTGTTTTTTTTTTAGTTTAAAAAGTATAGTAGTTTCTGATATATCGTAAAATGGGGTGGATAGAAACAATTTTGATATTCAAACTTAATTTGCACCTACAATATTTCCTTTATGTTGTTTTCTGTGACGCGTCTCTTCACTCATGTTTTACGACTTCAGTCACTTTTACATTAACAAATTCTTACTCCTCTTTGTGAAAAACTCGATAATATGCACTTTTTCAAACTGGTTTTGGCGTTCTCAATTATTTATTTATTTTATATTTCAATAATTCGTCCCGTTTTAAGGTACGTCACAAGATCGATTTTAGTGTGGGGTCGGGATTATGTGACGGATATATTTATACTTGGAGCTTATCACGGGAGCTGGTAGAATGTTCCTCACCTGAGCAGTAGGAACAGCGCCATGTAGTTGCAGGCGATGAGCATGTAGAACACATGCGACCACGAGCCCGAGCTGGACACCACGCCGGCCAGCATGGGGCCTATCGCCGCGCCTGCCAACAACCGTATAATACTCTCTCTATCTACAGGGTGTCCAGTGAACACAGGCCTCCAAGGATCTCGCCAACGATTTGTTGGAGGCATCCAGTGACTTCCTACAACCTTGAATAAGTCACCCGAGCATCTTGTCATACTTACATAACAATAAATATTTATCACACAAAGGGTAGGCAGAGGTGCTACCAGAACACCCACGTTACGTCTTGTATGTTCAGTCCTACGATGTGATACCACCACCAGTACTATGCCTGACCCAGGATTCGAATCAGACCTCACTACACTGAGGTCTGGTAGTCACTACAACAAAGCCGCCGAGGCAGTCTATAATGTTAATAGGCATATAGTTAGTGTTGTATATAACGCTGTCTATGTATTACTCACCCACGCTTCCAGTGCCGTCGATAATGGCGGTGACGGTCGCCAGAGCTTGCGAGTTACCAGCCAAACTGCTGTGAGTACCTGCAACAATATCACAATGAATAGTGCCAGTTCTATGGAGGTAGGAGACTGTACCGCCCTCACACCCGCCACTGCAAGAGTGGCACGCATTGTAATGACACCGAGCATTGAAGCTCAGCGAGTATTCGGGAATGTCTAACTTGTCTTTAACCCGCTACGAAATCAATCATAAGGGTGGATATATTTCTTTAATTTATCACCATCACATGTCATTAAACACACGTCCGTCCTACCACACATACTTAGAAACCCTTTTTTCAAGGTCACACAGCCCAAGTTCACTCTTGGTTCATCGCCATTACTACTCACCCAGCTCAGCGCTAACCGCGGTGGTGATGAGCGCGTAGGGTCCGTTGACCAGCACACCGCTCACCAGCAGCAGGCAAACGTTTACCACGTACGAGCTCGCGCCCCACGTCTGGTACGCCAGCAACTGGGGATGATATGGGTCGATAGTAGCTCATGGACAAATAATCAGAATAGAGTATCAACCACTGAGTACCTCTTGGACAAATATCGAGGGTAGGTAAATAACAAATAACCAGAATAAAACCTAATAGCTTATAAACAAGGGTTGATACTCGATAGTAGCTCATGGACAAATGACCAGAATAGAGTATCAACAACTAAGTAGCTCTTGGACAAATATCGAGGATAGCTTACAAAACAAATAACCACAAATAAAACGTAATAGCTTATAAACAAAGGTCGAGAGTAGCTCATCAACTCGTCGACCAGTAACGAGAATAGATTAACAACAGATACTAAGTAGCTCATGTCGGGAGTAGCTCAGGGACGAATATTCATAATAGAGCTGTAATTGAGTCAGTAGCTTAACAAATAACATGAATAGGGCATCAACAGATAACTAAAGTATATGAATAAATTACGTGAATAGTGCATCAACAAATATTGACTAGCTCATTAATAAACATTAAATAGCTCATTGATAAATGTACAGTAGCTCATTAAGTTCTGAGTAGCTCACCTACTACTAAGTAGCTCATAGACAAATATTAAGCAGCTTATCAACTGATGAGAATAGAGCATCAACACTTGATAGTGGCTTACGAACAAATATAAAAAGTAACTTATAATTTAATTTTAATGAAATTTAACTCATCTAAATCGTACACTCGATTGTACAGGAGGCCCGTGCCCTGCATGGGATGTATATAAGCCGATCATAGCGACCCACAAGTGTGTTGCCTTCGGGTTCAACCCGTATTTATCTGGTTTTATAAGGTGCAGAGAGGTGTATGTTGTAGTGTAGTGTAGTGTAGTATAGTGTAGTGTAGTGCACTCACGGCGGGCGCGCAGAGCGTGTAGAAGGCGACGCACACGAGCGCGGGGCAGCCGGCGCAGTCCGCCAGCAGGCCCGCCAGGATGGCGCCCGCCGCGCCGCCCGCGTCGAACACCGTGCTCAGCTCGCCCGACTCGCGCGCGCTCAGGTGCGCTGAGGAACGAGAGCTGTATCCATCATCTCATCTCCAGGAAGTCTACTGTTGGACATAGGCTTTCAAGGATATCCATAGAGATCCCTTGAGAAACTTGCCCCTAAATTCCTGCTTCTGGGGCTTCAGAAAAGCTCGGAAAGACTAGATCGAGGTCTTTATCCTTCCAGCCTGGCGCTATTCAACGACTTCCCATATCACTTGTGGGTTTCGTCCGCAACCTTGCTTTGCTAGTTATCGAGTACAAAAACGACAAACAATTCTAATCCTTAATTTATAGACTATAGAGTCAATAATAGGCTGCATATATTGCAGTCACATTTCATACTTACTGGAAGTATTGATGTACAACGGCAACCAGTACAGGAAGGTGTAGCTGACGAGCTTGGCGAAGAACAGCGACAGGGAGAACTCCATCACTCCCGGGATAGCCAGCGCCCTCGAGAGGGACACCGCGCCGCCCGACGAAGATGAGCGTCGCAGCAGCGCCGTGCTCTCTGACACCTCCTCCTGTGAGATGCGTAATCATGAGCGCGAAATTACGCGACAAGCAAGCGTAGAAGCGTTGATAACGAGTGCGTAATTTTGTGATAAATATAAATTTTGATGCGAAATCACGCGAGGAATGTTGTAAGCAATTATAATTGTAGAAGCGGAAAGAAGGATAACGTATGCGTAGTTTTCGCAACAAAAATAAACAGGTTTGAACAAAATAGTATAGAAAATAAATATTTGAAATATATGGCGTGTTTTTATTATAGGATAACGTATAAACATTATAGATGTGAAATAAATTATAATAAGTAAACAAAATAGACACAAAACAAATAATGAATGCGTAACTCACATAAACATATATTAATGGTTATGTTAAAGTGCGAAATTAGCATAATGAGTGCGTAAATGCGTATAATAAGTGCGTAAGAGACTTACCTGCGGCGCGTTGGCGGAATGCCTGTTGGGCCGTAAGCTGGCCCCCTGGAATGCACACCATGCGATTATGGCCACTTGTGGGGTCAGTGGATTAACAACATGCGTATTATAACATTTAGGAAACGACAATAATGTCATCGTATATCTTTCGGTGACCTCCGGAGACCTCCCTTCTATATTTCTTCATTTTTGTCACTTTCTTTAGTGATGCCATCAGATATTTTATAATGTGACAAATTTAATAAGGCCCTAAAATTTAATTAGTGACGATCATGCATTTAGAACAGTTAATTAGCGTGGGTTATTAACAAATCCATTCACTTTTCGTGCGGGTGAAAAGACTTGTTTTATTAAACCACTCCAAAATTTAAGCTTGTATCTAAATGGAGTGCAATTACTTGAAATGTGAATTCATATCTAAACTATATGTGGGTGAAAATACTTGATTTCAAGCTCCGCCGCCGAATGGTGTGGGTGAAATAGCTTGTTTCATTAAATACCTCTCTATTTTTCTTACCTATATACATAGGGTGAAATTAATATAACTCTACAATTTTAACCTCCCTTAACTATCTACTTTAATGATATTCCGTGCATTGTGAAACTATATGGAGTGTGGGCGAAATTACTTGTTGCGGGTGAAAAACCTTGTCGGGTGTGTAATGACTTGTTGTGGGTGAAACAATTTGTATGCCACGTACCTGATCACCCACAATCACTTGTGCGCTCTCGTCCTCTTCAATATCGTCTTCTTCGTCAGATTTCGTAGATTGTCGGCTCGGCTGCCAAATTCACACTTTTATATTACATATAATATGTTATAGCTTGTGCTCGCCGTCAAACAATAAAACAACGTCAATATCAAAATCTATGGCGGCTGAACGCACTGCGAACCAGCAAAGAATGATAATTAATTTAGAAACACAGAAGACTTATTAACAATTTTTTGCCTAAGTTTTCGAGATAAAAAGTAGCATATGTGTTAATCCATAGTACCAGCTACATCCATACCAAATTTCATCAAAATTGATCCAGCCGTTTGAGCTTAAAGAAGTAACAGAAAAACACACTCGCAAACTTTCGCCCTTATTATAATAGTCATAAGGCGCGCTTCCAACAGGAGGACAACTTGGGGAGGCCTCTGCAGTGGACTTCCTGTACCTGAAGAGAGAGAGAGAAAGCGCGACTCACCGAGCTCCTGTCCCCGGGACCCAAACCCACGCACCGCGGCTCGGGCACCAGCAGCAGCCACACCACGCAGCCCACCACACCCATCACCAGCCCGGGGTAGATGAACGACAACCCCCAGTCAGTGTCCACGAACTCCGACGCCATTATTGTACCTAGGGTAGAAACAATTACATTTTATAAATAGTATAATTTGAAGTGCGTGGTGGCCTGTTGGACGAAACGCGGCCAACATGTTCACGGTGGTCGCGGGTTCAAATCTTAGGGCACACCTCTGACTTTTCGAGAGTCACGTGTGTATTGATAGTCAATCACCACGCACTATAACGGTGAAGGAAAACATCGTGATTCCTATGGTATGTAAAGTCCGCCTGGCACAAGGCCAGCGTGGTGGCCCATATCTAACTTCTCTCAATTGTACTCTCGATTGTAGACGAGGCCCGTGCCCTGCGTACGTATATGGGCTGATAAAACTTCACTTACCGAGTATGTTCCCGAGAGATGTGTGTGAGTTCCAGATGCCGAATATAAGTCCTTTCTTGGAGTTGCCGAACCACTTGCCGACTGTAGCCACGGTCCCGGGCCAGCCCGTGGTCTGCGCGACGCCGGCGCCCGCCTGCACAGGGGTTAATAGGAACGTGATAAATACACCCAACAGTAACATACATAGTCCTGATGTTTTGAAAAATGAATTATATTAATTAATTCATTTTTTTGTTATCCTCATTATAGCTTAGTATAATTTTAAATAAATTACATTAAATTACAATATAGCGGTTTCTTTTTGTTTTACAGTAAATAAAAATGTATTCGACTAGTTTTATAATACAGCACAGTATTTCTAAGCAATAACATTGTTTCTAGAAAACATCTAGAAAACTTCTCGACTCGACTTTGTCGAAGAAAACGTATGAAATATATTTTTGAGGTTCTACAATATAAATTATTATTTCTATATTTTATACAAATAAGCCCTGATTAACATAAGGGGTAGGCAGAGCTTCCACACTCGCTGTATTGATCTGTATCGATATTCAGTATCGACAGTTTCCAGGGCTGGTTGTTGAGCTGGATGTGAAATGAAAGGCCGTTACGATCCGAACACATCTTGTGTTTGTGTACACAAGTATTTATTACGGGTCTGAGTGTTTAATCCAAAAAGTAAAGTAGTTTCTGATCACAAGACTTGTATTGGGGTCAGGACTATGTATGTGACTGTTGGGTGCATTTATTATTAGTATAAACATACCTGCACTATAAGATAGTAGGATATGTTGTGTATGCTATAAGTTCTGCCGATGCCGAATAAATAGCAGAATATAGCAGACAATAGCATGCCCACGGACAGGAAGTATCGCAGGTCCACGCGCTCCGCTATCATGCCTGCGAACAACATCAATTGTCTTCACCATCATGTCCAGGTATCACAGGATTTCACCTATTTTTGAATATATTGAAAATAAGCCTAGCCATAGTAGGAAGCCAATATTTAAAAGTTGACTTCCTTTAGATGATGAAAGAGACAGTGACAGTTTAGTTAATCAATTTGCCACGTACTTTAACGGCTAATGAAACCTGCATACCAGAGATATTGAGTCCGTAAGTCGTCCTAACACTAGATTTGAGTGGTGGATGATCTAATCCAAAGTTATGATACTTGGATAAAGATACCGTAGAGACATTGAGTCTGCAAGTGGAACACATGCTAACGTGGTGGATTATCCACATTCTAAGCCAAATCTATAGTAGACGAAACCGAGGCACCGAAACTGCCGTTAGTAAAGGAGTCCCATGTTCAGCATTAGCAGTAACGATAGCAATAGCAGTGTAGATGCTACATTACCTGACACAAACATGGCGCCCGCGTACGAGAACAGGAACGCCGAGTCCAGCGCTCCCAGCAGCGTGTTCGCGTCGTTCGTGTCTGCAACAAACAAACTTGTGTTATACATACACTGGCAGATCAACTCGGCTTAAATCTGATGCCGATATTTTTGACGGGGCAACCTTTTGTGCCACATTAACATTAATGCTCCGCTCTTATTAATAATAGCGAGATGTTATATAACCTATAGCCTTGCTCGATAAATGGCCTATCCTACACCAAAATAATTATTAAATTCGAACCAGTAGTTCCTGAGATTACCGCGTTCATACAAAGAAACTCTTCAGCTTTATTAGTATAGATTATTGAGCATTATCCTTACTGAAAGGCGGCCAGTTGCACCACTGCGGGTCGCTGGGGTCGACATCGGGCGGCGGCGTCAAGTTGGAGCAGTTCTGATGCAGCACGCTCTTCACCACGGAGATGGGCTTGCGAGTCAGGTGGTACGTCATGTATGTGAAGTAGGTGAGTATCAGCACGCTGGCTTGGTACCTGTGGACAAGGAAATAGTATAGAATCCAACAGTCACATATTATGACCACACACTAAGATCGAGTTGTCGTGGATATCAGAAACTACTGGAGACTTTTCGGACTCACAAACACCCAGACCCGAAACAAATACCTGTGGTTCACAGTTCACACAAATATTTGTTTCGGTGCGGGGTTCGAACCCGCGGCCTCTCGTTTCACGTCTATAATGACTGTCAGGGGATATGAAAAAGAACCTCACACTATACAAGTCTTTTGTTGAACTTCGTTTTGGGTCATAAAGTAACCCCCCAGGGTGTGTGTCGACTCGACCATGGACTATTCTCTCAAAGAATAACAATTCCATGGTTACTACACCATAATGAATATTTAACTGTTTTGTGTTTATTTGTGTTTCTTTTATTGCGATGAATGGCGAGACCAGTATGCCAGTAGTAGTAGCAAAACCAAACAACACCATGAATTACAAACAAATGCTGGGCATTCTACGGCGCTCGCCATCCTGAGACATATTTTAAGTCACATTATGTCTAGTAGTTCTCTGGTTATAACATCCTTAAACCGGAACACAACAGTGCATTTACACTGCTGTTTGTTGGGGAAATAGTAATTGCGTTGGTACCTACCCAGGCGGCCTCTCACATATGAGAGACCTACCAGTAAAAAGTGTGGTTGAAAGATATACATACCTAAAGTAGGATTATAGTTTGATAATATAATCCCTTTATGATAAACATCTTGTAGGTGACCTCATACCACACTAATTAACTTTGCATGTAACAGTTAATTGCTAAGCGATATTGTGATATCTTTTATGTCTGTAATAATCTTTTCCTTAATCTCTTTACACTTGTGATAGGCTTTTCTACTATTAAATACATCCATTCAACGGTCATAGTCCTGCTCACATGCCAACATACATGTATTATTATTATTAATTCTTAACTGCACACAAAAGGGGAAAAAACTTGAAGATATTAAAAAATAAAAAAATTACAGAATGGCGGACTTATCACTTTAGGTGATTTCTGACAGACAACCTTAGGATGGAAATAAGTAAAGGAAAAGATGAGAGGGCAGTCTAGAATTTAAAGGAATTTGCTATGTCGTGTATCATTAACTACAAGGCACTTCCATCGCAGACGAAATAAATAAATACACCCAACAGTCACACACATAGTCCTGACCTCACACTAAGATCGAGTCTTGTGTCCTCTGCTAGAAACAACGAAACCGTTTGGTCTTACAAACACCCAGACCCGAAACAAATGCCCGCGGATCACACAATACATTTGTCTCGGTGCGGGGATTGTAGCGGCATTACGTTTCACAGCCGTAATCCATCCATTCATTGAACGTACCGCCAATATAGTTATATAATGTGAGAGAAAACTTACTGAAGCAATTAACACATATTGAAATGTCTCGCACGCAAACAAATGAATCTTATAGGCTATTCTTTTACGTAATAATACAAAAACGACGGAGGTTATTTTTCGGCAGCCTCCGCGGTTGGTTAGACGCCGGCTGTGAAAGGAGAGGCCGCAACGATCGAAACACAGACAAGATTGTGTTCAAGTATTGTTATGGGTATTGTGACTGCCAAGTCTCTCGTAGTTTCTGATGCGTGACAAGATTTGGTGTCTCCCTGTGCAATATTAATTCTTGACATCCATGCATGTTGGACATCTTTGTATTTGACATTCGACATCCTCCGTGGCGCAGTCGGTTAGACGCCGGCTGCGAAACGAGAGGCCGCGGGTTCGATCCCCGCACCGACACATGTTTGTGTGAACCACAGGTATTTGTTTCGGGTCTGGGTGTTTGTGAGACCGAAAAGTCTTTCGTAGTTTCTGATACCCACGACACAAGACTTGAACTTAGTGTGGGGTCAGAACTATGTATGTGACTGTTGGGTGTATTATTATTATAATAAAAGTTAACTTGCTCTTTCTATCCGACTTATCCTTTGTTTATTTATTACATTGCCATATCATAAAATTGGATTCTGTCTTATATGAGTTGAAATGGGTATGTGGAATTATCTCTAATAGAGGACGGTGTACGGAACCTAAGGTACGAGAATTTGACTCGCACTTACAGTATTTTTACCAAAAAAAGGAGATTCACACATGAATATCATGTAATACTTTCATTGAAAGCTGGGTACAATCGTCACTAGTGCATTATACTTGAGGTCAACTTAACGCTGATTGACTCGTAAAAATAATAAGCGAGTTATCAAACAATGACGTCACTGTTTATTTGAAATTTGAACTTCATTAATATGAGATGCGATGAGTCAATCCGAGCACCACTGAGTCATATTATATTGTTACTAACTTACTCTATAGGCTTATTAGATTAGTGCCGTGTACACACAAGGGTGGATCCAGGGGGGAGGTCATGGGGGTCATGACCCCCCTGGGCCGACTCCAGATTAACAGATTTTTTTAAATGTATCGTTGATTTTCACTTAAAAAATTCGTTAACATATTCACTAATCACAGGTGTAACAGACTTTTAAATAGTCACTTTTAAATGTATCTAGAACTATCTAGAACTATATGGACCCCCCCCCGCCCCGACTTGAAAGCTGGATCCGCCCTTATGTACACGCTATGTGGGAGGTCTTGGGTTCAATACCCAGGAGGATTTCATTTATAGTAAATACTAGGCATTCTAGTACTCATGTTTCCAATTTCAAAGAACAAAGAATTCAATACAAATTTTAATCCTCCCTCTAAAAACTGAAATTTTCGACAAAATCCATTCTAAACGAAAGTGAACTAAAAAAATGTTAGACGTACATCTACAATGAATAATTACACCATTAGTTCAATAAACTAGTATCTGTTACCTCATTGAAGGTACATTTTTTGCACATCTGAGTAGTTTTTACGCTCGAGCAGATCTGTGTCAAGGGAAACAACACGCGTATCGTACACAAGAAGATTTGCACAAAATATACGATTAATATTAGCCAACATACAGTAGGTCTTTCATAAATAGGTTTTAAGTAGACGAAGCGAAAGTAGTATGTCAAGATCGAGCAAAGTGGAGAACCGTAGTCTCTGCCTACCCCTATGGGATACAGGCGTGACGTTTATGTATGTATGTATGTAAATAGGTTTTGAAATGACATGGCAGATGTGATCAAACAGATAGTTATCTTACGGTGTACGCGCGTCAAGCTGGAAGGCCGGCAAGTTATAAAACCTATTTTAGTCATCGAATGTTTTGTCCCTTTCGAACGACTTTTGAATTTAGTTTGAGCGAAGAAGACAAAACATACGATAACTAAAATGGGTTTTAAAACTGTCTATAAATAAAGCTATATTAGAGTAAGGCATCTTTAGCTCATACGAATATTGTAGAGAAAAATGGTGTTGATTGACGTGACCTGAATTTTCGCTGCATGATGTAAAAATGTGTTGCGATGATTCATATTATTTACACATTATCAGTACAGGCAGCGGGCGGCACGCCATTTAACATTACCAATTAGCGCGAACTGCGATTAAACAATTAATTACAATGGACATAACAACAATAAAAATATAAAAATAATTATTGTAATTTGTAATTAATGATTTACAGTAAATACTTGACGCCTCTCAATCGTACTCTCTATTGTAGAGGAGGCCCGTGCCCTGCAGTGGGATATACATACTATGTGCTTATACAGATCTAAATATAGTCATCTCCATCAGAATATAGTTATTATGTCGAGTTAGTATACAAAAAAAACCGTTGATATAATCAATATTTACTCACAAACAATACATTTGTAAATGCTAATGCATACTTTGTGAATGTGATCATACCTCTCTTATCTGACATTATACTTTGAACTGCACTGGCACCAGTAATTTGGCATTAAACATCCGTTATCTGTTATTTGCCATCCCATTTCCTAATTGGGACTAGGGCATTGTAGCAGCTGTTTTTTGACATCTATATCAGCCCATATACGTCCCACTGCAGGCCCGTGCGTGCTCTACTCTACAATCGAGAGAATCGATTGAGAGTGGTTAGGCCATATAGTCCTCCACGCTGGCCTAGTGCGGGTTGGCGGACTTACATACCGTAGAAATTCTTTAAAATCGCTACGGTATGCAGGTTTCCTCACGGTGTTTTCCTTCACCGTCAAAGTGCGTGGTGATTGACTATCAATACACACATAACTCCGAAAAGTCAGAGGTGTGCCCTGGGATTTGAACCCGCGACCACCGTGAACATGTAGGCAGCCGCGTCTGGTCCGTTACCAACAGGCCACCACGCACTTTGTTTTTTGACATAGTTGCGGCTTATAATTTGTGAAGCTGATGCCAACCAGCACTAGGCCAATGTGGTGGCCTAATATGGCCTAACCCCTCTCAGTCGTACTCTCGATTGTAGAGGAGGCTCGTGCCGTGCAGTGGGACGTATATGGGCTGATACAGTTGAAATTTGTACTTCTTGTAACATAACTATGTGTGCTAATAAAACCATGGTTTAGTAGTGGCTATGAACCAAAAGGTTTGCCATCTCATAGTTTTACTTCACCAAGATATAAGGGTGAAGGAAAACATCGTTAGGAGACCTGCATACCATAGCGATTTGTAAGAATATCTATGGTATGTAACGTCCACCAACCCGCATTAGGCCAGCGTGGTGCACTATATGGCCTAATCCTGCTCAATCGCACTCTCGATTCTAGAGGAGGTCCATGTCCTGCAGTAGGGCGTATATAGACTGATAGATAAGCTGTAGCACAGTTGGCTGGCTTCTTAAATTTAACATCAGTTAGGTGCAGTCACCATGTTATCAGAAGTAAAAAAAAAAGATCTATTTTCCTCCATCAATATTAAATAATTTTGTCAACAATACGGTAAAAAAGAGGGGCAAAGTTGGTTCATTAATAAGTAAATATTTAGCTAAATACCATAATCAATTAAAGGAAACCAAACGGTTTTCTTTTGAATACAACTAAATGACTACAATGCACATAATAACTGCAGTGACATGTACATGATGTCCACTAGTTAAAGATGGGTATCATTTACCAGACAACACAATTTTACTAACTTGAATGTAAAAGGATAAACCCAGAATGAATATGAAACGTGACACACTTACATGGGTCCGTATGAGGGGTACAAGAATATCCTACCACCGATATGTTGCCAATATTATAGAGAACAGTATTGCTGACAGTTTTGGCCGTCAGAAAAAGTTTGGATAAAAGTCATACTTTATATTTTTTCAGGATAAAAATTACTGTATAGCCTCTCTAGATAAATGGTCTATCCAAAACAAAAATATTTTTTCTATTCAGACCAGTAGTTACTGAGATTAGCATGTTCAAACAAACAAACTCTTTAGTGTTATATATTAGTATTGATTATATTATTTATTTCATTGTATAATACCTTTGCTATGTGAATGCTGTACATCTTTGATAGACATGTACCTTTTGAATGGTGTATTTCAAAGAAATAACCTTGCATCTATTATTACACAAACATGTGCATATTGTAGAATAATTATGAATATTGTTTGAGTACAGACATCAAGATGAGTTGTCTTTGTAAACAATATTGTTTGGGCAATTTTGTGTGACGCAAATTTCATACATACATACATAAACTCACGCCTTTATCCCCGAAGGGGTAGGCAGAGGCGCCACCAGGACACCCACATTTCGCCTTGTATGTTCCATCCCATAATGTGATAGGGGGCGAGCCTATCGCCACATCGGGCACAAATTCCTGACTCCGGGCTGATATTGAATTGAAAAATCCAATACATTCCAATACATCAAATTTCATTCATTTTTAAATTTTAAGAATACTTTACATAATATTATAAATAATAGTGAGGTAGGTGTGGAGTTCCATAGGGTAGTCTATGTTCAACAGGGGACTTCCTGTAACGGAGAGAGAGAGAGAGAGAGAGAGAGAGAGAGAGAGAGAGAGAGAGAGAGAGAGAGAGAGAGAGAGAGAAGAGAGGATACTATATTGTGTTTAGTTTTAGCCATTAAAATATTAGTAATTAAGTTATACTATGATTGCTGTACATAGTAATAGGTATTTTATAATATCTTTATTTTGTTCATGTATGCTGTCTGCTTTTATTTTATTCTTTATTGGTAGTATTATATTGTCAGACCACAACAATGCTACTGCATGCTATGAGTCACCTCAACTGTTAAGAGAGATTCTAAGCCATAATCAGTCATACCAGCCAAGTGATTTTAAAATTCTTATGCAGGATACTCATGTGTTCAGTTATTCTAACAATGTTAACATCATTACTGTGAGTTGTAATTAACTATTAAACTACTGGCACTACATATTTACAATGCACCTGATGGTACAGGCAGTGCAGAATAGATAAAGTTATATATATAGTAGTCACCAATGTAAGTTGCTTTTCCTTCTGAGGTAAACATAAGTTTGTATGCTTGGGTGTATCAAAAAATATGTGTAAAGTCCTAATGTATTAGTAAGACTTTATTAAAATTATGGTCAGGTTTAATACCGCGAAATTAATTAAACTCCGGACGTGATTTCAACACTGATAAAATTAATTAAAAAATAAACCAAGAACCAAACATTATATTTTCAAATGAAATCCTAATTTTCCCGCCAAACTTACAATAAGTTTTTTTCTTTTTTAATAATACTCACCATCTTAGCCTGTTGATCCTCAGTCGAGGGCAAAGTTTGCTGCTAAGGCGCTGAATGCACTGGATGCCCAGCGGCGCGTCTCTGCTCACCCCGCTCATGGTGCAGCGCAATTGTCGGCTAATAACAGAGCAGAACCTTCGCGCGGCGCCCCTCATTCACCTGCACCGAGTCACCAGCACATTGTTTTATACAATCCAGTCTTTGTTTACATCACGGCTATACTTCGCGATAAATTCTTAATTTATACATAAACAACACGCGCGGACTAAACTATTAACACTTTTACGTAACTCACACGAAATTAAACTATATATTTGTTTAATATATTGTATAATTAGAATTTTTCGTAAAAATATTTTGTTTAAAATTCCGACACGTCCTTACAAGCGCCGCGTTCCAAGTGCTCTGACATTGGTCGCGAAACGTCAAAACGTGGCCGATTACGCTCCCCCTCTAATTAAGTTAATCAAAATGTATAAAACAATAGATTTACGCTAAAAATGACAGCTTTGTGTAGAGTTTAGACTGGAATGTCAAGGTGACTGGTTATGTCAAAGTCAGCGTTTTGTTAGTGCATGTTTGACTGTTCAAAGATTGTTCAGACTGTGGTTCAGATTGAAAGATTTTAGTTTTTACAATACATACTGTACCTAAAAATTACCTAAATAATGTATCTAAATATTGAAACAAAGGACGTGCTACAAATATAAAATAAATGCGCATGCTGCACGTACTTTATGTTGTTTATTCATTTTATAAAAATAATAATTCTGTTTATTTTGTTGTTTTCTAATTACCTTTTTTTCCCCCAAGCCCTGGGGGAGGGGGCAGGAAGGACATGTCAGGGTCACCGGCCTTCCAGCTCGGCGCGCGGATGTTAATGCCTACCTGGGTCCCAAAACTAGAACCCATTAAATTAATTCCGAATTAATTCGCCCGGGTATCGAAGTACTTACCTAGTTGTTCACACATCTATTTTTAAGCAAATATTGGTGCGCTGCCACTGTAGCCACTGTAGCTAAGTCTACTTTGGAACCTCAATATTATAATAGTTCTCTATTATCTATAATTCTATAAGGTAGCCCATAATCGCACCCTGCTGGACACAGGACTCCTTCTTTCCTTTTCCCATCCTTTTTCCTTCCGCTCCCTCCCGATTTGATGGTCCGGCAACTCATCTATCCAAGCGTTGTGAATGTTCATGGGCGGCAGTGATCAGTTACAATAAGGTAAGCTGTGTAGTGTTTGCTTGTTTGTCGGAAAAAATGTATGAATATCTAGTACGATTTACTTTTAAAGTGCGTTATAACGAATAAATTGACTATCAATCATTTATAGTATATCGATGATGAAAACACACTTGACACAGAACTGCTTATGAAAATACAAAGCTGTGCCCTATTCATTGAGGTTATCTCAATTGCCCTGGGCTCCAAACCCGCGACCACACACTCTATTACAACAAACTAATTTATTGATTAAAAATAAATAGATAATTACTATCTCTATAAATTAATCGAATTCCGAGAATGAGTAGGTCAGTGGCAATCGTTATGTTAATTATTAGCTAATCAAGTAACTACGTGCTAATAATACTTAGATTTATAATTATATGATGTACTATTTTAATATGCAATAAAGTAAAATAGGCAATTATGATTTTGTGAAGTGTGAATTTTAATTAATTTCTCACACATTAAAATGTTCTCTTAACTAGTTGAAAAATGTTTTTGATAAATGTGAGTTCGATTTTTAGTTACTAAATATAATATATATACTTGTTACTTTTTTTCTTATTTCTCCTCTCACTTCTGAAACCTCGCATGGGCTGTGGCTGTCAACCAGGAGACTAGATTCGACTGCTAGGTCGACTAATACAATTTGTTAATTTGTCTTTCATTTATGAAATGTTTTACTGTAAGTCCTTCGATAGTCGTTAGTCGGTTCGGTAGGTCGACTCGACCGTGGTGATAGTACCGTTGTCTTATTCGATAGTATAACTAAATGTTTGTGTCGGTATACATATTGGCGTAAGATTTGTGCAATATCCGCAAGCGTGCTAGGTCGGAAGGTCGCTGCCACCAGCATTTCTTTTCCAGAGTCCCCCTAGGTACCCAAAGGACAGATCAATAGTTTTCTTCTCCACCCAAACAGAAATGAAAAACAAAGCAGTCTCAGTGGCTGGTGGTTAGATACCGGCTGTGAAACGAGAGGCCGTTGAGTGTATTCATGCTTGTGTTGCAGTGGTGTGGTGTAGTCTTGTGTGCAGCGGTGGCTTGCGGTGTCCAGCGCAGCGGCTGGCTGGACCGCATGGTGAGCTACCACAAGGAGAAGTTCTATGACGACCTACTCGACTTGGGCCCGATTAATATTGACGGTATGTTCTCTATAATTATCTTTATTTACCTGTATCACACGACATTGCGTCGCTTTTCGAGTTCATCTTGTGTATTCCTATTGAGTTTCGATCCGGCCGGCTTAAGAGAGTCGACCGAAGCGAAATGAACGTCCTTTATCGGTGAACAATCTATTCCCTCGATACCTATAATCTTGGGTCCTTCCGCCGTAGTATGAAGAAGCACCTTAGCAGGCCGGCATAATGTGTCGATTGGTATGGTACCGCCGTCTGATACCATTCGATACTCGACTAGCTCAGCTGGACGGCACTAGCATTTACCATCAGCTGCAACGCAGACACTAAGCGCCTTTGATGGAACTCTCTCACTGTACATGATGTGCTCGCAGCTCGGGTGGAGCGTGCGCCCCCAGGGTACCGCGATAGCACGGCGTGGTCTCGCCCAGCGGTCATACGGCTGCTGTTCCTGCTGGGGCGCAGCACCCGGGCCGGCCCGGCGCGTCGCGCGCTGCGCTCCTTGTTACAGCCCACGAGGAGACTGCGCATGGACAAGCAGAAGAGCTACAGGTTCTTTCCCAGCCTGAGTAAGGTATTGTGTTATACTAATATAATAATAATAATAATAAAGTTTATTTAAAGTAAAACAATTAGATTTTTTACATAAACAGTACCAGAGGCCCCCAAACTAGGCACAGCCTGTTTCTTGGGGTACCAGTTTAGAGATTAGGTACGCACACGTGTTAATTTATAAATTCAGAAAATAATAAAAATGAAAAAACAAAGAAGAATATGAAGTACACTATATACTATAGTGTATCAACTCTAAATCGTCTAATGCTGAGCACATAACAACCAAGAATTAGATTGAAAGGGCTTAGTCGTTCACGCTGTTCTGATGCGAGTTAGCGTTCATATACCTTACCATACCAATTTAGTCCGTTTGCTACAGAGGGACGTATGTTTGAATGTTTGCTGTACTGCCGTCGACCCTTAAAACAGTTGCTCTGATTGTGAAAGCTGACTGTCTTCTATCATCAATTCTTCACTAGTGGTCGCGGGGAGCTGTCTGTATGATCAGTCTGTCTTCTACCTTTCATTTCGTTCTCTTCGTCGGCAGCACGTCGAGAACTACCTGTACTACGACGGGGACACAGACGCGGACTACAGCGAGCCGCTCCCACCGCTGGGCGTGGTACCCGACGACGCTGTGGTGGTGGTCACCAACCCCGTGGAGGCGCGGTTACCCAGCGCACACATCAGCGTCAAGCTCATCAAGTAACACTAGGCTGTATCTGTGTCAGCTCATATACGTCCCACTGCAGGGCTCGAGCCTCCTCTACAATCGAGAGTACGATTGAGAGGGATTAGGCAATATGATCCACCACTCTAGCCTAGTGCTGGTGGACTTTATCTACGTACCATAGGAATTGTTACAAATCGCTATGGTATGGTATGCAGGTTTCCTCAAGATGTTTTCCTTCAATGTTATAGTGTGTGGTGATTGACTAAATCACTACACCACACCACACTTTATTTAAATTTATTGCCTATGCAACATGCGGCCCGTCTTATGGTAAGCGGGCTGCTCCTGAACCTTCGCAATGTCATTCGAGCATCAACAGACGTACCATGAAGTAGGCTTTAAAGCCACAAAAGGGTAAAGGAATAACACCTCTGATTGTCGTTTCATCGAGAGGAAAGCGCTGTCATTTCTTCTCAAGATGCCTTGGAGGGAAAGAGAGTGTCAGGGTCTCCGGCCTTCCAGCCTGGCACACGGTCATTTCTGTCCGTACCTCGCGAGTGTTACAGCTGGACTCGGCCACTAACAACTACAACCTCTCTAAGGCTGGATCGACAGCACGCAGTTTAAGCACACTGTGCATCAACTCAGAGATTATCTGCGAATATCTAACTTTTCTTTAACTCTTCAGTTAACTAATCAAATAGTTAAATTGTAACGTTGTAGATGTTTATGTGCGGTGATCACTTATCAAGGGGCCGTTTCTTCGTTTGCCTTCTTATGTAATAACAAAATGTTCTAATTGTTGAATTGTAGAGAGATATTGGAAGCGCGAGCGGAGGCAGCAAGGGTCATGCCGTCTACAACCAGGTCCACATTGTGAGTACAAGTACAGCTACAGAAAAAATGCATATGTTATTTATATTGAGACATAATTATACAGGGTTAAGCAGAAAGGGTATTCTAAGCCGAAAGGGCAATGCTTTATTCTTCTTATTGAACAGAACTAACTTTGAGGTGACCGCTAAATCGAGATAAAAGAAACTAGCTGTTCAATGCAAAATTATTTTTTTAACTCTGTAAAATGTATGTTATGTATTTTATTTGGCAGCCCATGGAAGGCGATGAACACGACCCAAGCGTCTGGTGCCAGCCCCACCACTCTTGGCGGCGGTAAGACAGTTCATGAAACTCATCCACTTGCTCTACTATCACATTATTATTTTCATAGATATTAGATACGGCCCAGCTAATGGTAAATTATTTTATTTTATTGCGAGACGAGCATGCTCATGGACAGTAGCAAAACTAAACAACACCATTAATTACAAAGTTATACTTTGCATTCCACTGCGCTCGCCATCCTGAGACAAGATGTTAAGTCTCAATATGTCCAGTAGTTACTCTGGTTACAATGTCCTTCAAACCGGAACACAACAGTTCATGTACACTACTGTTTAATTATTTCCGCACGTAAACATTTACAGCGCTTGGATGATTGGTGCTTGGCTCAAAATTACAAGGAAAAGAAATAAAAAAGGACGGAAAGAAGTGGTAAGGTTTTCGGGAGTGGTAGGCACGCTATTGTTATTGTTGACAGCCTCCGTAGCGCAGTTGGTTAGACGCCGCCTGTAAAACGAGAGGCCGCGGGTTCGATCCCCGCATCGAGACAAATGTTTGTGAGAACCACAAGTATTTGTTTCGGGTCTGGGTGTTTGTGACCGAAAAGTCTCTCGTAGTTCCTGATATACGACACAAGACTCGATCTTAGTGTGGGGTCAGGACTATGTATGTGACCGTTGGGTGTATTTATTTATTGTCAGACATGACTCAGCATGAATGAGCAGGCTCATCCGGGGCGGTATAACTATCACAGGAGGTCGACGTGAAGTGACTTTAGATCGGAGAGTGGGATTGCCAGATGCCCGACACTTCTTTGCTCTTCTTATCCATTTTCCTTCTCTCGATTTGAAAGGCTGGCACATCTATAATTCCAGCGTTGTGGATGCTCATCCATGATCACTTACCAAAATTTGACCTGTTTGATCGTTTTCCGGACTAATTTAATAATAATGTTGTATATGCCACTGTGAAGCGTTGCCTGTTTGCAGAGGGCGGTGCGGTCGGGGCGGGCGGCGCGGCCAACGCTACGGTAGCAGCGGCGTCGGCGGCGGCCAACGGTACCGCAGCGGCCGGATAGTAGGAGAAAGAGATGATAGCTTAATACAATTATTCAAGAACCTGGCCCTTGTTTCATTTACTAGACTTCGCCCTGGAAATAAACTATCTCTCTCTTCAACGACCTCCTGAACGTAGGCCTCCCCCACCTCCACAGCGACCTGTTGACAGTGGCACCGCCCATGCTGAGTCACGACAACAGCCTGGCTCAACTACAGATAAAGGTATTACCCGTCGGAAATATTTGTGGACCTGAATAATTGACGTCACTGGAACATAAGTTCAGCAAATTCTAAATATAGGTTAAACAAATTGAATTAAAATAGAAAAAAGAATAAAAAATAGAATTCGTATCCATCCAATTTTTTATGTAAAATAACATAGTAGATAGGGGAACACAAAAAAATGAAATGTGAACAGCATTCCAGCTAGGTTCACAGATATTTCCGACGAGATATACTATGAAGGCATCAGTGTTAACTAACCACTTTAAAAAACTGTTTTATTCGACCAAAAAGGATGAGGTTTATCAAATGAAACGCACCATCAAGGAAAATTACCTTTTATTTAAATTTCATTGTGCATACTTCGGTATATATAAAAAAATATGGCAAAATAAACGTTAAAAGAGCGTGCATCAGATAAAGAAGCGCCCGCCGGTGGAGCCGCGCGGCAGCCGCGAGGGATCGAAAACGATATACGATATATCGTGCG
This sequence comes from Deilephila elpenor, assembly GCA_949752805.1. Lineage (NCBI taxonomy): Eukaryota > Metazoa > Arthropoda > Insecta > Lepidoptera > Sphingidae > Deilephila > Deilephila elpenor. The sequence goes on from OX457121.1 coordinate 489,997, forward strand.
ATTCCTCGTTTAAAATCTACTAGTGAATTTGTTTACACTTGTGACTCGATGATTGAATACGGGGTCGACAAATATCGAATAAGAATTGTATACGAGGAATCGCACGATATATCGAATATCGTTTTTGGTAGTAGCCCCCTGGACCGCACCAGTTCTGACTACTGCATTCGGCCGAAGATTGCATCGAGAGAATATTCAAATACAATGCGATTTAATGCAGTAAATGTTAGACTACTCTTCATGATTTACCAATGTTTCTGTACATGATTTATTATTATTTTGCCTCTGATTTCGTCTTCATTTATTACGTCAGTTGTAAAAAGCTGCGAAAATTTCAAAATGGCGTCAAAACGCAGACTTAGCTAACCATGCCTAGGCTAAATTATATTCGTCACTACACCTACGTCATAAAAAAGCTATTATTCAAAATCTTTAATTTACTAATTGATCTATTTTTATTGCACAAGATGGCGACACCGCGGCCGGTTTAAACTTATACTCTGCTTTTCGCGCCTAGGCTAAGATAAATGCTTCGAGATAAAACCTAGAACATAGAATAGCTAAGCATTCGTTTTAAACTCATTTTGTCAAGCTTCAAAGTGGTCACAAGCTCCGGGACATATAACTGAATCTAAGATTAAACTGACAAATTAGCTTGACGCAAATCTTGATACACTTACAATAATGTTTCATTGATCTCATTTTCTTTCTCCAGAAAAATCTTAAAAAAATCCTAAACTTTAGAACCAAATATTGTGTGTTGTTTAATGGCACCTCTCAACCCCTTCATTATTAAACACATCTTTATTCAATAACTTGTTATATAAAGTTTAACTATCAAGATTGTTTTATTTTATAAGTCAAAATGCAACAGCCTTATTAAGTTTATAAACCTATTATAGTTATCAAATGTCTGCTTCGTTCAAACTGAATTCAAAAGTCGTTGGAAAGGGACAAAACATTCTATAACTAAAATAGGTTTTAAAACTGTCTGAATAAGGCTGAATGTATTTACTTGCAATACAGCAGTCGTTAGTGGTATGGTCTGGGCTCGCGGCTGACGCGACGCGGCGGCGGCGCGGGGGCGGGGGCGCGGGGGTACCCAACTGTACCGTGTATACTATAGCCACACTACGAGAATACTCGTATGTACTGAGTAGAGTACAGGATACTACGAAACACGATATTCGATATATCGTGCGATTCTTCGTATTTAAACCTATTCGTAGTGACTTCGTTTTTACTATCAATGAATATTGACTATTCGACACTTGTTAACACTAACGAATACGACACGAAGGCACGGGGACTAGATTTAAATACGAGTAATCGCACGATATATCGAATATCGTTTCTAGTACCCCAATATGCACTCCATGTACGTGTCTATGAGTTTTATATAGGCTATGACATTAATATTAAACAGATTCCTATATAATTGGTTTTGTCACATAATCTTGTACTTTACATATTCATTGTAATGTTAAATGCGTGATGACGTCACTAAACACCGCTAAAAGCAATCAAACTAGTAATAATTAAGTTTATAAATATATTTAAATCTGATTTCAAATGCATTAGCGGTTAAATCTATGTCGTGACGTCACGTTCATCAAGTATTTAATTTTGGGGTAATTAGCTTAGGGGTATCTACCCCATATTGAGCCAGAAAACCACCCCCGCCCCGCGCCCCGCTCGTAGCCTCAAAGTAATATATACATACAAACAGCCAGACAAAAATAATTATATCATCTTATTTTAAACATACTAATATAACGGCATTTTTGTTGTAAAGCTATATGTCTGAGATTGGCACCCCCTCCCCCCGCCCCGCGCCACCACACCCCGGCGGCGCGCGACACGTGTCACTGTCACTGTGACAGGCTCACGTGAGTGTCAATCACTAATGTCATGGATATATCGTTGTCAGATTATCATTGGCAGTAAAGGATCAAGATTTTTTTCTTGGTACTTATTGCTCCACATTTTGGGGTATTTCAGTTCAATAAGGCAAGGTTCTGGAATACGTGATGGGGTAAGCAGGACCAATAAGATTTCGACTTTAAGTCCTGGGCATTTTTAATAAAACTAAGCGATTCTTAACTTATAAAACAAAATATTGGCATATTTGCTTTTAAAATGTAATGTGATATTCACTACGTTAAACGTGGACAGACTGTCCAATCGTCTTAATTATCCAGCATAGAGCTAGCGAGTAAAGCTAGCAACATGATTGCAATCGCTATGCCGGCCTACTGAGTATGGGGAAATGTATGTATAAGTATGGGGAGGGGGTTGCGACGTGTCCGTAGATAATGATAATGACTAGGCGATGAGGCGCGGAAGACGTCCCACTGCTGGGCCCAGCGCGCCTGCGGGCGAGGGGAGAAGACATATGGCTCGAGTTCAACAATCAAACGACTAGACGAGAGACATGCGACGTCACGGCGGTGACGTCAGCGCCGCACCCGCGTTTGCCTTCCGACACCACCTGGAAGAAAACGCATCATTTACTAAACAGATATTTGTAATTACAATATTCATACTGCCGACTGTGATGTATAAATTACAAGATGATACAACCTCGCGTTAATAAGAAAAAAGTTTTTGGCAAATAATTAATACTAGCGTAGAGTTAAAGCGCATTGAATTTTCAACTAGGAACTTATTTCGATGAACCTTAAAATTATTATTAAAAAAACTTTGTGCAACTTCGCTTTAATTGTGAAGAATAAATGACGTTTTAATGCATTTCGATATCTCGGATCCATTACGAAAAACGATATTCGACATATCGTGCGATTTTCATGTTGAAACCTATATTTAGGGGCGTTGTCATTTATATCGACTTTTGAATGAGTAAACAGTGTCACAATATATACATCGTACAAACGAAGTCACTGTTCGCGCGATATATCGAATATCGTTTTTCGTAGTAGTCCCCCTGCGGTAATATGAATCGACCTTTTTAATTATTTTTTTTCCGATAACAATAAAACCACTTAAATGGTTCAATTGTTTTGTAAACTTTATGTAATAAACGCTAGTCCAACTCAGGCACCCAAAATACAAGCATTGCGCTTAGTTTGGGGCCAGACTGTAAATTAGTTATAGTGTTAAGTTAAATTTTTTTTTATTCGAATGAATGGCGAGACGAGCATGCCATTCACCTGATGGTAAGCGATATGACCGTTCATACAGTAGCAAAACCGAACACCATGAATTACAACACAATGCTAGGCATTCCACTGCGCTCGCCAACCTGAGACATAACATGTTAAGTCTCAATATGCCCAGTAGTTACTCTGGCTACACTTGTAAATTGTTTCTGATTAGTTATTTAGGCAAACATTTTAACACAGTTTTTAAATAAATGTTATTATAATGTTAGTAGCAGTAGGAGTGCAAGCGGTACCTATGGCGCGATGGAGAGCGGTCGGAAGCGGCGCGCGCGCGCGGCGTTGTGCGCGGCGTGCGCGGCGCTGTGCGCGGGCGGCGCGGGCGGCGGCGAGCCCGACGACGACGAGCCCGACGCGGGCGCCGCGCTCCTGGGCGGACAACCACACTCGTAGAGCGACACTGTCATAGCCTCCGAGGCGTGGCGGAGACTAATATTTGTGTGATCCACAGGTATTTGTTTCGGGCCTACGTTAGTGGGACCACGACACAAGACGCGATCTTAGTGTAAATCAAATCAAATCGTTTATTTCACTTGTGATACATATCTATCTATCTATCTATCTAGGTGCTCTATGATCTGCCTACATTTCGGCATACAAGTGTGACTTCCGTCAAAAAATATTAATACTGTATCGAATATAAATCAAAATCATTAGTAATCCATTAAATTAACATAGATTAATTCAGTTGAAAGTAAAAAATATAAATTTATTATGATCATTGAAATAGGATCCAGACTATGTATGTGACTGTTGGGTATATTTATTTATTACTCAACATTAATGGACATATCTTTGAATAACGCTGTTTGTCCTTAATTTTTATACGGCCAAGACAAAATAATTATAATCCGGCCGCTCAGAGAATGCGTTCCTGAAAGGTTGTAATCGAACGGACGACGTAACTTTGAAGTGTCGTTGCAAATGCAACGACAGCAAATGTAAATACATTATCGAACAATTTTATTTATTTACCCTACTTACGAAATAAAACATCATAAAAAATTAAATAATATGTAAATTTAGGTTAAATTTTATCACTATGGACTAAATTTGACGGTTAATAAAAATAAAAATATTATATTTATAAGTTCATACCACGCCGTTACAAGGTTATGTCAACTGTTCATTTCTGGAGTGATGTGGCCAACAAAATAGCAGATTATTATAACGTTATTTTCCGTTATAATATAAAATAATACATTTGTGTTTTTGATAATGTATAACGTAATAATTAAACGGATCTAACTCTTTATTTCACCTGGTAGCAATATAATATCTTTCACATTTGTGAATTTTATTTAAATTTGGCATTGAAGTTTACGTTTTTATTAAAATATTTTAAATAAGAACATTTAATATTAACTTATATTATTTTTCTTTACATTTATATAAATTGTAAATATTATAATGATCTAAAATAAGTTTGTGAGTTTTTATTTATTGATTAAATGTAACAAAACAGGATCGGCTGTCCTTGTGCAGCGTGTGACGTCACAATGTACAATTTTATTAATTTCTGCCACTAAGATCATTCACCAATTGTAAAGTGTGACGTAAATTTTAAAAAGTCACGTGACCAACCGTTTTGGTGACAATATTTTTAGTAATAAAGAAAAACATGTTTATTCGTTATAAAGATCTCTTTAAAAATATATTAACGGTTGGAAGATTTAAAGAATGATTATACCTAGATTTTAAAATACTTTATAGAAAATAGTCAAGTATCCAATTATTCTAACTTGCTACTTTTACTGGGAATAATTCAAAAGTTTAGCAAAATGATAATTATTTCCCATCACTACTCATGATCAACTGGCATGTGTCAGGAACGCATTCTCTGAGCGGCCGGATTATACAATGTATAATCATCGTATTTTTCCATTATATTACCGGGGAGCGGTAAATTCAAATTTCAAGTTCAATACATAAGTTAGTAATTTTTTTACTTATGGCAAACCTATTTTCGTCCCGTCATACAACATATACATACGAGAATTTGAAGGGTAATCGATAAGTTAACTCGACGAATCATCTATTTCTGTATTTATGTCCTTTTTACTGTTTATATTTGATTAATTTTTAGTTAACAACATGATCTTGACCTTGAATTTCTTTGTAATAGTAATCTCAGTTACCTGGAGTGGTGCTGCGGCGGTTGCCGGTGGCGCGGGCGGGCGAAGCGCAGGTTCAGTTCCCGCGATGGATCCACTGCATACTTTTCGTTGGCGTTTTGCCGCCGCCGCCTAAGTGCTGCAAATAGAACAAATTTTCATAATTTTAAAAATATATAAGTATACAGAGTGTTCTAGAACTCATCGATAATACGAAAACGCGGAATCAAACGAACCATGTCGATACACTAACAAGAAATTTTTGCAAGATTTAGAAACAGTTAAAAAATCATGAGAAATATAAATATACTTGCGATTAAATATTTAAATTGTTAGTTTGTTTTGATTTGTAATCGAGGTGTGATATGACGATGTATCCACCATTCTGTAGAATGGATGTATACGTGTGCGTGTGAGCATACATGCGTTAAGGCGGAAACATACTGCGTTACGTCGTCGCGCGGCGTTTCAACTGTATGTGGCTTTACGTGTGCGTGTGGGCGTGTACGTGCATGTGCATGTGTGCGTGCGTTGCGTGTACGTGCATGTGCGTGCGTGCGTGCGTTGCGTGTACGTGTACATGTGTACGTGCATGTGCATGTGTGCGTGCGTTGCGTGTACGTGCATGTGCGTGCGTGCGTGCGTTGCGTGTACGTGTACATGTGTACGTGCATGTGCATGTGTGCGTGCGTTGCGTGTACGTGTACATGTGTACGTGCATGTGCATGTGTGCGTGCGTTGCGTGTACGTGCATGTGCATGTGTGCGTGCGTTGCGTGTACGTGTACATGTGTACGTGCATGTGCATGTGTGCGTGCGTTGCGTGTACGTGCATGTGCGTGCGTGCGTGCGTTGCGTGTACGTGTACATGTGTACGTGCATGTGCATGTGTGCGTGCGTTGCGTGTACGTGTACATGTGTACGTGCATGTGCATGTGTGCGTGCGTTGCGTGTACGTGCATGTGCATGTGTGCGTGCGTTGCGTGTACGTGTACATGTGTACGTGCATGTGCATGTGTGCGTGCGTTGCGTGTACGTGCATGTGCGTGCGTGCGTGCGTTGCGTGTACGTGTACATGTGTACGTGCATGTGCATGTGTGCGTGCGTTGCGTGTACGTGTACATGTGTACGTGCATGTGCATGTGTGCGTGCGTTGCGTGTACGTGCATGTGCGTGCGTGCGTGCGTTGCGTGTACGTGTACATGTGTACGTGCATGTGCATGTGTGCGTGCGTTGCGTGTACGTGTACATGTGTACGTGCATGTGCATGTGTGCGTGCGTTGCGTGTACGTGCATGTGCATGTGTGCGTGCGTTGCGTGTACGTGTACATGTGTACGTGCATGTGCATGTGTGCGTGCGTTGCGTGTACGTGCATGTGCGTGCGTGCGTGCGTTGCGTGTACGTGTACATGTGTACGTGCATGTGCATGTGTGCGTGCGTTGCGTGTACGTGTACATGTGTACGTGCATGTGCATGTGTGCGTGCGTTGCGTGTACGTGCATGTGCGTGCGTGCGTGCATGTAAGTATGTACCTGGCGTGAGGTCTGCGCAGAGCGGCGGGTCTCCGCTCCAGGAGGCGCACTTGGCGAGGCGGTGCTCGGCGCACGTGGCGATGGGGATGCGGGACGTACTGGCACTGCCCGACGAACGCTACCCACACACATTACATACATTCAATATACACTTCAATATATTTTCATATACAACATGTCCGGTAAACAAGCAAACAGGTGACCTGATGGTAAGTGATCACTGCACATGAACATCCACAACGCTGTGGTCCACAGGTATTTGTTTCGGGTCTGGGTGTTTGTGAGACTGTAAAGTCTCTCGTAGCTTCTGATACCCACGACACAAGACTTGATCTTAGTGTGGAGTCAGGACTATGTATGTGACTGTTGGGTGTATTTATTTATTTATTATTGATAGTCAATCACCACGCACTTTAACGGTGAAGGAAAACATTGTGAGGAAACCTGCATATCGTAGCGATTTTAAATCATTTCTACGGTATGTAAGTCCGCCAACCCGCACTAGGCCAGCGTGGACTATATAGCCTAACCACTCTCAATCGATTCTCTCGATTGTAAAGTAGGCTCGTGCCCAGCAGTGGGACGTATATGGGCTGATATACATATACAATAGTAAAGTATATATGTAATATTAACTCACGTCTCTGAGACTTTGTGATCCGTCGCCGGCCGCGTTGTGCATCTCTTTTACTTCCCGCTTCAACGATACACTGCTCCTGGAAATAAAAACAATTTATTAAATTAAAACTCATTTTATGGTCTTTATCTTTTCGATATTTCGAAGAATGCTTCAGTCTCTGTGATAAAGCAAAAAGCGATAAAACTCATCCAATATGGTTTATTTTTGTATGTAATATTTGTGACTGCCTCGGTGGCGTAAATGGATTACGGTACGGTTACAAAGCTGAGGTCTCGGGTTCGAGTCCCGGGTCGGGCAAAGTGATATTGGATTTTTCTATTCATTATCAGCCCGGAGTCAGGAATTTGTGCCCGATATGGCGATAGACTCGCCCCCTATCACATCATGGGACAAACATACAAGGCGAAATGTGGGTGTCCTGGTGGCGCCTCTGCCTACCCCTTCGGGGATAAAGGCGTGAGTTTATGTATGTTATCAGCCCGGAGTTAGGAATTTGTGCCCGATATGGCGATGGGCTCGCCCCTTATCACATCGTGGGACGTAACATACAAGGCGAAATGTGGGTGTCCTGGTGGCGCCTCTGCCTACCCCTTCGGGGATAAAAGGCGTGAGTTTGTGTAGGTATGTACTAAATTGAAACTCATTTTATGATCTTTAGCTCTCTGATATTTCGAAGAATGCTTCAGTCTCTGTGATAAAGCAAAAAGCGCGATAAAACTCATCCAATATGGTTTATTCTTGTATGTAATATTTGCCTGAATAAAAACATTAAATGTGATTATTGATTATTCAATAACAGTGATTGTAAATTATCTTATTTGTATTTAATTACTGTTCGTTATAAAGAAAAATTCACACGGATGTTTTAATATTTATAAGTTATAAATATTTGGTGGAGACATGATTTAATTTATTAATTTATTTATTTATAGCTATACTCTATAATCTGAAACGAAGTTCAAATGTTGGAACATTCCAAGTTTGAAGTAAGCTATAAGTTTTCAACTTCTAATAATCAATATTATTCTCTATGACACTTATCATTCACTCTGAACTTAGTCTATGGTTACGACATACGATAGAGTAGTCGAACATTTTGTAGAGTAGCCAGGCACATTCGTAGTCTTACGTACGACGTTCGAACACTCGAACTTTGTTTCGGATCATAGATTAACCCCCCAGATCTCAAGCTAAAGGACATTAAAAAAGTTCATTTTTCTACTAGATAAATTATGGGATAATTTTCTTATTTAGTTGTAAGCTTACCCAAGGTTAAAAGTACCCTGAACCGACGAGAATACATGAAGAGATTAATGAAAGAAGACGAAGCGAAATTAGTATGTCAAGATAGAGCAAAGTGGAGATCCATAGTCTCTGTCTACCCCTATGGGATACAGGCGTGACGTGTAAGTATGTAAGCTTACCTATCGGGTATAGCGTCGAGTCTTGTCCTCTCTACTGCAGGACTTTGACTCTTGTCTCCGCTGCGTGTCGATGACCTGGACAGAGAAAATACTTTGTAATATAGCAAAGACACACTAGGCCAGCGTGGTGACCTATAGGGCCTAACCCCTCTCAGCCGTACTCTCGATTGTAGAGTGTATTGCCCTGCAGTGGGACGTATATAGATTGATACATATATTTTAGCCAATCACTATGCGTAAAAAACTTTGTGCATATTTAAGCCAATCACAATGCGTTCGTTCGTGGTCGGCACAAACGAGTGTATAAACATGTTCCAGTTTCAAGGACATTGTAGCCAGAGTAACTACTGGACATATTGATACTTAACATCTTATGTCTCAGGATGGCGAGCGCAGTGTAAGCCAAGCATTGCTTTGGAATTCATGATGTTTGGTTTTGCTACTGTATGAGCGGTCGTATCGCTTTCCATCAGGCGAATGGCATGCTCGTCTCGCCATTCATTGCAATAAAAAATATATATGTTACCGTTATCCCAGGTCGGGCATATTGGATTTTGGCGATAGGCTCACCCCCTATCACATCATGGGACGGAACATACAAGGCGAAATGTGGGTGTCTTGGTGGCGCCTCTGCCTTCTCCTTCTGGGATAAAGGCGTGAGTTTATGTATGTATGTATGTTACCGTTTGTCGCGGTGATGCTCGGTGGCGTCGTAGTAGACGGAGGTCTCGTCGTGGTTGAGTCGCACGGGCTCGCCGCCACTCACCACCGAGTGGATTTTAACTACAACATACAATTAATAATAAATACACCCAACAGTCACATACATAGTCCTGACCCCACACTAAGATCGAGTCTTGTGTCGTGTGTCAGGAACTACGAGAGACTTTTTCGGTCTCACAAACACCCAGACCCGAAACAAATACCTGTGGTTCACACACATTTGTTTCGGTGCGGGGATCGAACCCGCGGGCTCTCGTTTCACAGCCGGCGTCTAACCAACTGCGCTACGCAGGCTGTCATTAAATATATCAATGTAGGGCCAGCGAGTGGTAAATAATAATTGGCAGTTAGTGCACGTGCCAACCCGCACTAGGCCAGCGTGGTAGACTATATGGCCTAACCCCTCTCAATCGTACTTTCGATGGTAGAGGATGCCTGTGCCCTGCAATGGGATGTATATGGGCTGATACAGATGCACGTGACCTTGATTTAAGTTTTGAGAAAAAATCAAAGTGTCCAAAATGTCTGTGCATTTTTTGAAATATCTCCAAACATATCGTTTTTCTATATCATGCTTCTATAATCAATCTTATTTCGAATTTCGAGCTATTTTGGAGTTATAGTTCTTTCAGAAAGTTTATAAATATTTTTGAAGACGGAAAATAATCGATGAAAATTGAAAATTGTTAGCTGTATTGTTGAAGCTTATGAGCCACAAATGTGGTGCATTACCGGAGTGTCCAGGGGAGGCGGCATCAGGAGGGCGCACGCGGATCTCCAGTCGAGAAGACACCGTGGCCCCCTCGGGAGGCGCGCGGGGTGCTCCGCCCTCCGGGGCCGGAGCGCTGCGACTAGACGAACTGGACAGGCTCTGCCGAGAGTTTAACATTTAAAATAAGCGATGAATTTAAATATCTTGTAAAAGGCGACTTGAATTTGAATCGAGAATATTTTTAGAATATTTTAATAAACCCAAACTTTAATGTAATTGCAATGAATTTTCTTTTTTCCATTACATACTTATTTCTGCATTTTTAATGTGGGTAAAGTAAGGACAGACGTATACGGCATTATTCCTGTTTATTCTGATAAAAGTTATCGACACTAGAATCTTTGTTTAAATTTAACAAATATTAAGATAATTTTATAGTGTTGTATCGGTTTGAAAAATCATTTTTAAATACAGGGTTAGTCAGGAAGGGTATACAAAGCTGTAAGGGGGATGCTATGCTCATCATAATGAACAACTTTTGCTATGGGTCTAACCAAGAAATCGAGAAAATTTGCTGTTCCATACATTTTGCAAAGGTGTGTATGGAACAGCTGATTTTATTTCTCGATTCCTGGGGTGGACTTATAGTAAAAGTTGTTCATTATGAGTGTGGCATCCCGCTTACTGCTTTATATACCCTTTATGACTAACTTAGTCTTAAAATAAAAATAAAAAGTTTTTATTGTATTAAAATTAATAAATAATACAACAAATTTAAGCAAACATAATATTCTTCTTTTCTCTTTCGCTAAAAGAGAAAAGAAATGACCCAGCATAGCGCTGGTTTTGAGTCACCCCTATCTCCTTATAGTCTTGTGCGGGTGTTAGTGTAGTTATTGGCGTAATTGCAACGGAAAATGACGATTAAAAATATGGTATTAAGAATGATAGTTTCGGTGAAGTGACTGTGAATAATATGGAGTGGTGCAGACCGGCAGGCTGAGCGCGCGCGCGGGGCGCGGCAGGTCGTCGTGTGCGCGGTGGCGCGACGCCACGCCGCGCATCACGTCCACGCGGAAGCGCACGCCGCCGCCGCCCGCGCCGCCCTCGAACGACGCCTGCTGCACCAGCGGCGGCCGCAGCGCGCGCAGGTGCGAACCTGACGAGGCGGGGGGAGGGGGAGGGGATATTATAATCTCGGCACAAACAATTACGGTGTCATTCATAAACTATTTTTCAACCTATTTTAGTTATCGAATGTTTTGTCTTCTTTTTTCTCTCTCTCTTCAGTTACAGAAAATCCACTGCTGAACTTTGGCCTCACTAACATTGTTTTCTCCGCTCAAACTCAAAAATCGTTCAAAAGGAACAAAACATTCGATAAGTAAAATAAGTTTTAAATATGTCTATGAATAAGGCCGTTAGTGTAAAGATATGAGGCTTATGCTAGCTATACTTATGCGTGTATACGTATAAGTATAGCTAGATTGAAAGACTTAAGAGGAGTTCAAGTCATTTTAGTATAAAAAAATTGACAAATAAACGTGATAGATTTGTAGCTAAACAAACAATAGTTTATTGAAAAATTATCATGAAAATACAACAAATTATACACTTTAGCTAGCCGCATGTCTACGTTTTTCCCAACATTGTTCTTAAATTTTATCGCTAATATAAAAGAGCGCCATCTATTATAAAACTACAAAATTAATAGCGCCATCTATCATAAAATTACTACATTATCTATAAATGACGTAAATAATTTTCTCCCTCAACTCACCAATAACAGGCAGCGACCAGCAGCGGGGCAGCGAGGGTTGTAAGTTGGGATAGGCCTCTATCCCGGGGATGTGCAGGCAGGTCCTGCGCGGGGGGCGCCGCGCGGGGGGCGAGGGCCGCGCCGGGGGGGACTTGGGCGGAGGGGACTTGGGCGGAGGGGACTTGTCTTGTGCCTGCGAATCAATACAAATGTGGGTATAAATTACGATTTGCAAATATTTACTATAACATTTTATAATACTGTGTTGCACTTATGAGCAACTCTAAATCAAACTTATGTATTATTCACTATATTATAAAACAGTTTTGCAAAGAGCAACATAAGAGTTCTTTGCCTATCCTTCTTTAGTTGAAACCGTTTTCTGGGCCGGGTGGTAGAAGACAAAATTACTAATTTTATGTTGAAAATTTCTATGGATTCAATAAATTATTATCAGTTATTAGGCTTGTAAAATAAATTTTAATTTTAATTAATAATATATTAATCAATGCAAAACAAGTCCCATGTGTAGCAAAGACATTGCGGGTCTGTAAACAAATATGGTGTCAGTGAGCCCGACTTACTTATCTATTAATTCCAGAGCTACGAGAACTACTAATCCGATCGCTGCCAAACTACACAGGATCCCTCACAGAACTAACCTCAAGATCGCCTGCAAATTTTATCAAAATTTGTGCAGTCGTTTTGGAGTACATAGGGAACATACAAACACTAATGCATTAAGCCGAAGAGTTTATTTATTTGTTCACGATAATCTCAGGAACTACTGGTCCGAATTGAATAAATATTTTAGTGTTGGATAGGCCATTTATCGAGGAAGGCTATAGGATATTTTTTATTCCGGGAAAATATAAAGCTGTACTTTTATCTCGGATAAAGTACATACATACCGGCGTCTGTGCGGGCGGCACGTGCTGGGCGGTGTGTTGTGAGGGCGTGGGCTGTGTGTGTTGTGTTTGTTGTGTGTGTTGTGTGTGTTGCGTGTGTTGTGTGTGATGCGCGGAGTGTGCGGAGTTGTGTAGTTGTGTGCGCGCGTGGGAGGCGCTGGAGACTGCGCTGGCGCCGCGACCGCGGTGCTCCGGGGACTACAAACAGAGAAAAATAATAAGAAGTGGTTATTTTCCCCAACCTACTTCTTGGTTATACAATAAAATTAATATGGATTCGTAAGTCGACAAATAATAAGTCGATTTCTGTATCGTAACTTCGATCTAATTGAAGCTAAAACAACAATGTTTTAATACATTACACCCATTTTATGCTCCTTCGAGCCCAGATAAAATATCAAACCACCCTAATTCTTCCCAAGATCGGGAAAAATTAAACAGGAAGATAGATTTTATAATAGGCGACATAAATGTCAACTTATAATACATTATAGTGTATGATAACACCGTGCCTACAAAACAAAACCGACCTGCAACTGCTCCTGTTTCCATTCGTTGTCAGTGGTCTCTTCAGAGTCGTCGAACTGTGACTTCCACAGCGACACTAGAGTCAGCGCACCGCCTTTCGTCACCTGAAAAGATAAGATATTTTATTACCCGATTTTGTTTTATTTTGATTCCTTTTAGACTTATCGGTTGATAGGAATTTTGTAGATAAAATATGTATTTTTTTTATTGATTTTATGCTATCAATAATGATACTTAATATTACCGCATTTTATATATTTTTTTTGCAATGGTATTTTTATTACTTTACTTTACTATTTTTCCGATCTTTACAATCCCAGAAGTTCAAACGATTTCAAATTGCTAGATAATTATTATCTGAGGAAAGCTCTTACAGTCAACTCTAAGATACTGATTTTTTTTCAAATCTTATTGACTTAAAACTACTTCCCATTATTACTTACAGTTATTACACATGTAAGTACACGTGTTTGTAAATAATAAAATATTATACATAAACAACAGTACAATGAAATACATAATATCTATGTATATACCTGTTGCAACGCAGACACGTTTTCATCGTCCATGACAGCGAACTGCGTGTAGCTCTGGTCCGCACGCGCGCGCGCCGCGCGACGCCCGCCTGGAACAGGGGGAGGGGGTGTTAACACTCACCCCTATGTGCAGAGTGGACTGAGCGTAGAGGGGGGAGATAACTGACTGTATGGTTAGTTAATAATTAGACTAGTCTAGTTTTTTTTTGGAATATCACATGATATGAATAATGTTGTATCATGAGAACGACAGAGACAGACGCACACGCATAGAAATGTTTGTTTATTACTATTCTGATAAGCCAAAAAGAGGCATCTAAATACTTTTTGGTATTTTAATTGCTTTGATACGTAGCACGTATCCTGATCAAATCCTAAAAAATAACAATATTAAGATACTCTTAAATAATTTTAAAAAATTACAAATTTCCAATTACTCAAAAGTATTTATTTATCGAAATACCGATTTTTAGCTTATGACATCAGCATATGTTTTTTTAGCATTTTATCACAGCCATTCATCATTGCAGATATCACACCTACAAAAGCACATTCTTAATCTAATTCTTTGCTTGTTATGAAGATTATTCAGAATAATAGAAAGAGACACCTACGGCTGGCAAAACCTCTCTCTCCCTCTTAAAATGTTTACTTTATAGTTAAGGAATGCTCAGTCCGTTCTCTTGTCTATGACCACACAACTTTACAATAGCGCCATCTATCGAGTAGCACATGTATTTACGTGAAGCTGAATTCAAACGTTTTTTTTCATATTGTCAACTGCATTTGATGGTAACTGCAATAGTCCAGATAAAATATCGACAAGACGATATATGTTTCGGCAAATTATATAATTTTATTGCTCTGTAATCTAAGGATGTATTCCGGAAATAGACCAATCAAAACAAGTGTAATGTGGGCGTGAATATATAAATCTGACCTGATTGGTCTATTTTTAGAATCAATCTTTAGTTTTTTTATTCCAGCTGCTAATCGTATTTTCATGCTTCCTTGAAGGAGCCAAGCATACAGATTATAAATGCAGATATATGAGTATAAAATTAAGAGCGGGCCAGAGACCGTAATCGAATCTCACCAGTTCTAAAGTCAATATTTCTGGACTATTTAAATACCATCAGCTACAGCGCATCTGATGATGATGTTAAAGCTCTGATGGTAAGCTTTAGTAAGGAAACGCGAGACTAACCCCTCTTACCTCTCTTGAAATGAGTGTCGGAGTGCATGCTGTCCACGTCCGCCACTATTCTAGGGCTTATCGCTTCACCTAGAACAAATGCTTTATAGTAGACTAGATATTACATAAATAAACTCACGCCTTTTTCCCAGAAGGGGTAGGCTCAGGACACCCAGACAGACCCACCCTTCGCCTTGTGTGTTTTGTCCCACGATGTGATAGGGGGCGAGCCTATCGCCTATTGGACACAAATTTTCGACCCCGGGTATAAAATGAATAGAAAAATCCAATATCACTTTGTCCGACCTGGGATTCGAACCCAAGACCTCGTTGTAATCGTACCTTAGTACAACTGCCTAATCCCTCTCAATCGTACTCTCGATCGTGTCGGAGGCCCGTGCCCTGCAGTGGGACGTGTATGGGCTGATATAGATAATAATGAACTTTGAAAATGACGCCCAAGTTATAGTAGAAAAATTACAAAGCGTACAAAAATTATCCTCAAGCACCCTAGCTTTTCAACCATAAACTGAATGTATTTCACTCCATTTTCTAATCTTAAATTCATTATCAATTAACTTACTTTTTTAGTTGGGTCTTTTATTAAAGCGTGTATTTTAGTTTTTAAACTATGATTTGTTTAGTATGAAGATGCGTTAATATGTCCCTGTGTGTACCTGGCGTGGGTGGCGACGCGTGCGCGGCCAGGTCCTGCACGCAGGTGGGCGGCGCCGTCACCACGCGCAGGCGCGCCAGCGTGGGGCCGCCTGCAACACACACACACACATCACCACTATATCTCTTACTGTCTTTGTCCGTACGTCAAGTGAGAGGCCGCCTGGGTAGGTACCACCGCAATGTCTATTTCTCCAACAAACACCAGTGTAAACGCACTGTTGTGTTCCGGTTTGAAGGACATTGTAGCCAGAGTAACTACTGGACATGAGACTTAACATATGTCTCAGGATGACGAGCGCAGTGGAATGCCCAGCATCGCTTTGTAATTCATGGTGTTTAGTTTTGCTACAGTCCATGAGCGGTCGTATCGCTTACCATCAAGTGAATGGAGTGCTCGTCTCGCCATTCATCGCAAAACAAAACGTCACTAGGGTGGTCGCTGAAAATCAGTAGACAATAGTGATATTTTAAATTCCCGTTACAGACAGATGAGCATGCAGCTCGCTTGATGGTAAGCGCTAACCACCGCTTATGGACCTCTGCAGTGCCAAGGTCCAGCACAACCAGGTCGCTGCCCACCGTAAGGAGACTACTCTCTTCAAGCCTCTATGATTTGCGCCACAATCATCACGCCTGTATCCCATAAGGGTAGGTAGAGACTATAAATCTCCACTTTGTTCACTGACATGTTACTTCCGCTTCGTCTACTTTCATCAATCTCATGCATTCTCGTCGGTTCAGGGTGCTTTTGACCTGACCCTTGTTGAGTCACCGATTTGGATGGTGAAGGTTCGGTGAGGTCGACCCCTACCGACACTTCCACACTCGCCTTGTATATTTGCTTGGTTAGTCTCCTTTCATCCATCTTCTCCACATGACCATACATCTAACATTTCTGTCTCAATCCTCGTTACCACATCCTCATATTTTTCCTTTTTTATAAGGGTTATTGTTTTTGTTTGAATTTAATTTTGTTTATAATAGGTATTTAATCTTCAGACGCTGTTTGCATGTTACGTATTTTTTCTGTTTTATTTTTCTGTCTGTGAGATCGTTCTTTTTTTCTCCCATTCCATCTCTCTTTTGTCCCTTTTTTTCTCTTTCACCCCCCTCCCCTATTACCTGGCGCGGGTGCCCTTGGCTTGCAGGGCGGCACGCTCTGTCGCTCGGGGCGCGCGGCGGTGGGGCCCGTCACCGCGGAGTTACTCGTCTCCTGCGAAAACAATATTATTAATACAACTAATAATATTTTATATTATATCAAAACTAATGGCCTACCTCAGCCTCCTTGAATCACTGTATATTTATAAACACAGCGTTTAAATTTACGTAGTTTCACACGTTCTATTTTGTTTCTGTCTGTCACTCCTGCGCAGTGACAATATTTCCTTCCCCTCTGGTTTCTCGTGTGGCTGGTACACGCAGATAGATTTTTTTGCAATCCCCACACCAGAACAATACTCCAATAATTGATTCATTTTAATTTTAAACAGAGACAGTAATGTACCCAGTTATGGACACTTCTATTTATGTATATTATATTTACCTTGGCGTGTCTGTCAGGCGACGGCGCAGGCGTAGTCCTTGTTTCCGGCTCTTTTTCCGGAGTTGGCTTTTCTGCATTTGACTGTAGAAGAAAACATAATATAATCAGTACGAAAAAAAGTCAGAATACGAAAGGAAAAATACAGAGTCCTCGAAACCGACGAGCGTGTATGCAAAGATTAATGACAGTGGATGAAGCGAAAGAGGTATGTATGGACCGTAGCACTTGGTGCTCAATAGTCTCTGCCTACCCCAATGGGACATAGGCATGAGTTTATGTATGTATGTATGTGAAAAAAATCAGAGATAAATAAATCATTCTAATCTGCAAGCAGTCACTATAGTATTAGCAGTTTCTTTGCCACATTATAACACCGCCATCTATCGTCTCACGAGTGAAGTACTTGTGACAGGCAGGTCATTAATGTGGTTACATACACACTTACATCACAACTAAACTACCATATCATTATAGCGTCATCTATCCCCCCACGTGCAAACTATCTACCTACACATCCATTGATGATGCCGAAACGCTACAAAATTCTTTAGGTCTTTATAACGGGTCCTTATTAACATACGGTAGTCGTTATCCGGGCGGAAGCTGGCGTCCTACAGTACTCACGTATCCGTTGACGTGGTGCGCGTGGCGCGGCGAGGCGGGCTGCGGCCTCTTCTCCAGCGCCTTGTCTTTCTGTATGTTTGTCTGTGTGTCCGTCGCCACCGCCGTGGTCGCTTCCGTTTCCAACCGCCGCCGGGGCTGTTGCTGGGGGTGAAGAGGATTTTTTGAGTTTTCATTGGTTTTGTGTTAAAACGAGTACTAATATAGATGTATGCAGCAGCAAATCAGAAATTGAGTTGGCGAAAATTGTAAATTTAATTTGTTTCGTAACACATAAGAGACTGAGTGGCAGAATTGCAGAATGCAGGCTGCTTGTAGCTGTAAAGACTCGTTGGGGTGTCTCGTCAGGGAGGGGGCTATATTTTAAAGTGGACTTCTTGTAGTGGTGGGGAGAGAAAAATAGACTGGAGACGGAAAAATGGGCGAGTATTCGTTGCCAGATTCCATAGTCCAGTGTCTATAGTGCAGTGTCCAGTGTATAGTCCAAAGTCCAGTAGCGCGAGTTTTTATACAGACTCGATCGCGTTAAAGTAAACTTCGTTTTGTATGTAACATAAACAAATCTGCACTCACAAATAAGATTCACAATATTAATGCTAGATGGCGCTGATCAAATGCCATACAAAACGAAGTTTACTCGCGCTAGGGCCACTGATAGTATAAGAGCTCACGTGTTCCGGCGGCGGCGCGTCGGCGGGCGCGGGCTCGGGCGCCGCCAGCAGCGCCGCGCGCGCGCGCCCCGCGCACACCGCCTGCACACACACACACACATACAATTCACATTTATATTTTTTTTTTTCAAAATATTCCATAATTTTTAAAGAGTGAATATATGGCATATAAGTTTTCTGGCACAAAATAGCTTTGTTCAAATAGACCTTGATAAAAATTACATATTTACCGGAACATGATATTTAAACCGCACACTACAAACGGACGGACCAACAAACCCAATCTACATACATATATCATGTATTATTTAACTATTTCCATGTATATATTACCACAAATGTGCATTTATTCTGAGACCATTTCGTAATACCAACACTAATGAATTGAATGTTACAAAATGCTTGTATGACAAGTTTATATTTCTAAAAGATCTATTAGGTAGTGTGAAATAATTAATTTGTTCTTAAATATATTTTTCAAAATCAACTACGTTTTTAAACTCAGCTTTGTTTCAACCAATCTTCGACCGAAACTCATAAAAAATCTTGTTGTCTACCTAAAAATCGATCGTGAAAATCGACCAATCAGCTGAAGGTATAATCAACACGCCCACATTTGAAAAGCTTTGATTGATTTATTTTCAGGATCGATCTTTAGATAGGGATTGCGATCGTTTATTAATTGTAGTCATTACAGAAATACAGAGTTTAGACAATTATACTACTATATTACATATGAATGTAACTATTTCGGGTTTTTATGAAAATAGTTGACGGTTTTCAAGTAAAATTAATAATTTCACACTTATATACTGAAATCCTTGCACTATGTGCTAAACCAAGAACTAAACTCTTTCAAATATTATTACTATATGTATCCAATGAATTTTTAACAATTTTACAAATCCTCCCAACACAGAAATCTCACCGAAATCCATTGTTTCTTTTAAAACAAATATGCCTGCAAAAGATTTGTACCGTTTACTTTTGGTATCAATTCTTTTGAAGATTTTTCGGAGATCCGAACGCATTGCATTCGGATATTCAGTCGTAAGCTTGCAACATTTTAAAGTCGAATGTTCGGCAATTTAGTTAATTGAATCGGATACTTGCTTTTTGTAAATATTAATTCAGATATCCGTTATTTTGGGATATTTCTAAAAATATATATCCAAACTTCAGATAAATCTAAATATCGGATATTCTGAAAACATTTACAACTTCCTGACGTCCATTGTTCAAATATCCGAATATTTCGGATATTTTGCGAATATCCCTCACTTGGACATTTCCAGATACCCGACATCCTAATGGTCCCCCTCCCCCCTCTCCTTTTACTCTACAGCTGGTACTCACATCCTTCTCCCAGTCGTAAGGGTCGGTGTCCCGTATGCCGCGTCTCTTGCAGCATCTCTCCAGGAGGGACGTGAGCATGGCGTAGTCCGGGGTGTCGGCGTACTCCAGCTGCTGCACGTGCTCCAGGAACTGGCGCAGCTCTGACGGCAGGTGCTTGAGGAGCAGGCGGTGGTCGTACTTCTCCTTCATCAGGCCCACCTGGAGATATATATAAAGGGTTCAATTCATCATCATCAGCCCTTTGCAGTCCACTGCTGGACATAGGCCTCTCTCAAGGTACGCAACAGAGCCTGGTTTGCTGCTGGTGGTAGATATTGTACAATCCGCCTACTCGCTTGAGGCCAGCTGGACTAGTTACTGACCCCTGGCGCAATTGTACTACGATTACAACGCTGAGGTCTCGAATTCGTATCCCGGGTCGGGTAAAGTGATATTGGATTCTTCTATTCATTACTAGCCCGGAGTCAGGAATATGTGCCCGATACAGCGATGGACACGCCCCTTATCACATTGTGGGGCGGAAAAGTAGGTGTCCTGGTAGCACCTCTGCCTACCCAATCTGGGCAAAAAGCGCGAGTTTATGTGTATATGCATGTACATGCTAAGTCTAGAATTTCAGGATATGCTCTTGCTTTAACTGGCTACATTTTAACCTGAGATCCCTGACCAGGTTGTAATAAGTGAACCCACCTGCTCTTTATCTTTAATCTTCCTCCAAGGCAGTTGTCCGTTGACGAATTCCACCAGCATGTAGAAGAGAGACCACAGGTCGTCGTGGCGACCCATCTCTTTGTTCTTGTGAGCGTTTATCGACGCGTACCGGACCGTGCCTGGAAGGAATGGTATAAGAAAATTGTTATGGTGGGTAAAGAGTGAAAAAAAATTACTGACAAAAGCGTCTTTGATGATGGGATTTAAAACTAACGACGTTGTAGCAAGTGTCAGAAATATGTCAACGGTGTTAAGCTAGCGTGGTAGCTTAATAAGTCTAGTCTCAAATGCGTTGACGTCAGGCAGGCAACCGGTCGTAAAATTATAAGCTCAACTATTTTACACAATAATGTAACCTAATCCATTAAAGTTTAAAGAGGTAAAAAGCAGGAGAAAGCACAAAATACAGATATTCTTAGAAGTATTGTACTTAAGTGGAGATCTTGAACAAAATCAGTCAAGTTAAGGGGAACAAAGTAACACTACATTAGAGTAACAGAAACATCAGAACCTGCACCACTGTTATTTGTTACATTTTGTCTCGAGCATTCACTCAATTCTATATCAATTCACCCTCAATAGACCCTGGTGTGGACCCTCACCTCTGAAGCCGGCAGCTGCCCTGGGCGGGCGCACCTGTCCGTTGCTGGTGGTGTACTGGCACTAGAGCGAGAGGCAACATGCTGTGGCTGCGTGGAGTGACAGAGACAGTTCGTGGTGCTCACCTCTGAAGCCGGCCGCTGCCCTGGGCGGGCGCACCTGTCCGTTGCTGGTGGTGTACTGGCACTAGAGCGAGAGGCAACATGCTGTGGCTGCGTGGAGTGACAGAGACAGTTCGTGGTGCTCACCTCTGAAGCCGGCCGCTGCCCTGGGCGGGCGCACCTGTCCGTTGCTGGTGGTGTACTGGCACTAGAGCGAGAGGCAACATGCTGTGGCTGCGTGGAGTGACAGAGACAGTTCGTGGTGCTCACCTCTGAAGCCGGCAGCTGCCCTGGGCGGGCGCACCTGTCCGTTGCTGGTGGTGTACTGGCACTAGAGCGAGAGGCAACATGCTGTGGCTGCGTGGAGTGACAGAGACAGTTCGTGGTGCTCACCTCTGAAGCCGGCAGCTGCCCTGGGCGGGCGCACCTGTCCGTTGCTGGTGGTGTACTGGCACTAGAGCGAGAGGCAACATGCTGTGGCTGCGTGGAGTGACAGAGACAGTTCGTGGTGCTCACCTCTGAAGCCGGCAGCTGCCCTGGGCGGGCGCACCTGTCCGTTGCTGGTGGTGTACTGGCGCGCGAGCCCGAAGTCCAGCATGTACACCTTGCGGCAGTTGGACGGATGCCGCCCGATGCTGAAGTTGCTCTGGAATCATAATCTTTATTGACACACACAATTATAGGACTTTGTTTCATATGTATAGATCTTGAACAAAGGTACTTGAATAAAGATTATTTACTATTCTGCTGATGCTTCTATCTGTTTCATTGATTAACGTAGATCATTCAAATAAAACAATTTTTTACGGATTTTATCGCGGGCTTGGTTTAATTTTTAAATTTTTTAACTTCCCGATTTAGAAACTACTGAAAGTCTTCTTAAGAAATGGTTTTAAATCCCAATTAAGTCTAGGAAATGGTCGTGAAAAAAATGCAGCTCTATTGGTACCACGCAGTGGGTCGAATCACGGATAAACAGATAGATTACTTACAGGTTTAATATCTCTATGCAGGAATCCCACTGAGTGAATTGAGTCAATCGCTTTGAGTATTTGTAGTCCCAGTCTGAAAGACAAAAATATTTTTCTTTATTTATTAGTCCACCAACAAGCTGTAGGCCAGCGTGGCGGGTCATGGCCTAACCCCTCTCAATTAAACTCCCAGTTGTAGAAAAGCTCCGTGCTGCTATTTTCAAGTATACAATGCATATATTTTGGGATAGCTTAGAGTTTTTTCTTAGTATAGATGAAATGTTTAATATGTCTACTACTACATTATTTTGGTGGTAGTATTGGCAGGTACCATCCCTGTTTGGCTATACCCAACGATGAGTTACTAGGTGGTACCTGAGGGTAGTAGTATAAATTACTGTGTCATACCTGATGATAGTTATATGAGTTTGGGCAGTACCTGAGTGTGGGTGTCTCTATATGAATTACTGATTGGTACCTACGATTCGTATGAGTTTCTGGCTAGTACCCAATGGTAGTATGAGTTACTGGTGGTACCCTAGGGTACCATGAGTTACTGACGGTACCTGCAGGTATCACAAGTTCCAAGGTGGTGCTAGCGTACCTGAGCGTGGTGGAGAGCGAGAAGGCGCCCCTGGGCTGGGCGCGGCGCAGTTCGGCCAGGTTCCTGCCCTGCAGCTGCATCACCACGTAGTTGAAGCGCGCGTTGCGCCCGCACCCGATGAACCGGCACACGTGCTCCTTGCCTGCAACAACGTACTTCAAGTCAGCAGTTTCTGAAGCAGTAGTCCAAGATACCCTAATGTGGATCTGACTAGCTAGCGATTACTTGCAATAATATCGACAATTATTCCTCTTTCTTATCACTCCTTCATACAATGAATTTATGAAACCAAGCATTGAGAGGCGCCCTGCTGGTAAATAGCGGCTACAGCATCTGAACACTTTAAATATCAAGAGTCCTTCATTAGCAGAATCTAGATATAACACCATATTTGACCGCCTCCAGGCGCAGTGCTTTAGACGGCGTGACAAATGACAATTGTTTGGGCTCTAGAAGTTTATGAGACTTCAGTTTTTCGTAATTTGTGATACTTGTATGTTAGTGTGAGGTCAGGTATATGTGACGGTTAGATTTGACCATACCTTGCAGCTTCTTGAGCACGGCCACCTCCATCTTGAGCACCTGCTTGGGCTGGCGCGCGGACTCCACCTTCAGCGCCACCTGCTCCTGCGTCACCAGGTCCAGCCCCTCGTAGATCTCGCCGAACCCGCCGCCGCCTATCTTCTTCACCACCTGGAACAAATGGTGCAGGTTTTAGAAGTTGTCAATAATTTAAACCAGCTGGAAGTAATAATGAAGGTTTCAGAAGTTGTCCAGAAGTTGGAAGGAATGGTTAGGCCGGCCTATCTTCTTCAACACCTGGAATATGATGATTTGATGATGTGACCCCTGATTCATGGATGTTATAAAAATCGTCCAGAATTTGGGACAAATGCTAAGACTTCAACACCTGGAATAATTGATGAGAATTCTATATATTATCATAAAATTTAAAGTCCCTGCACAGAGACAAATGTTTGTATCTATAGGTAGGTATTTGTTTCAGTTCTGGGTGTTTGTAAGACCGAAAAGTCTCAAGTAGTTTTTGACAAGTGCAAGAGTAGTGTGGACTAGTGCAGTACCTTCCATCTCTCCTTGACCACGTGTCCGGGCTGCAGCAGGTCCTCGGACGCCATGGTGATGTGGTGCGCGCGCCGCGAAGTGTCCCGCGACGCCGAGCGGGACACGCGCCCGCCGAAATTCGGGAGCGTGCGGGACCTGGACACACAAACATTGATTGACTCCCCAATGTTACCTGCTCCTAAACATTTTTAATCCTAACTGTACTGTATTATTATTGAGCCCTTTACAATCGAGCATTATTCATATTGCACCACACTGGCTTAAACGTAGCTACTAATTAATTATGTAATTAAATATAAGAAACGTCGAGGGAAAACGTGCATACCATGGAGAAATACAAAAAAAAAGACAGTGGAATTCCATGTCGGCCAACCTGTACTAGACCTAACCCTTTATTTTATTGCGCTGAATGGCGAGACGAGCATGCCATTCGCCTGATGGTTAACGATACGACCGCTCATGGACAGTAGCAAAACTAAACAACAGCATGAATTACAAAGCAATCCTTGGCATTCCACTGCGTTCGCCATCCTGAGACATAATATGTTAAGTCTCATTGTCACCAGTAGTTACTTTGGCTACAATGTCCTTCAAACCGGAACACAACAGTGCATTTACACTGCTGTTTGTTGGAGAAATAGACATCGCGGTAGTACCTACCCAGGCGGCCTCTCACATATGAGAGGCCTACCACCAGTAAAACACAATACAATTCAATAGAACCTCTCAATTAAAGAGAGGGTGAGAGTGAAAAGTCTCTCGTAGTTTCTGATACACAACTGAAGAATCGATCTTAGTGTGGTCTCAGGACTATGTATGTGACTTTTGGGTGTATTTATTTATTAAAATACTAATAAAACTTACCTCAATAGCGGATTAGGTTGGACCCTGGGAGTGCCGGCGGCTTGCTCTCGCCGCTCTTCCCTCTGAAACAAACAAACGCACAGTTAGATATACATTAAAATAGTTGAGGTTCGATTCCTGAACGACTATTAATGTTTGTTATTAAATTTCTTTGTGTATTCTATATGTTGTTAAATAGCATTTTACTTCAAATTTCGTTGAGGTTATTTAGCTTTTATACGTTCGTTGCCAGCTTCTATAATTGCGCCCCTAATCCATCGAATCTTAATTAGCTTTACTAATGTCTGCGCCCTGTGCCTGGGCCCCGGTTGCACCGCCTTATTTTCTGTAATTCATCCTTGAACGCAGTATAAATGGGTTTTATTATTACATAAAATGAGCATCAGCCTCTTTATCCGTTATACCCAACGCGTGAATCAAATCCAGGACCTAACATTATACTGTACTGTACCGTATCAGCCCATATACGTCCCTCTGCAGGGCACGGGCCTCCTTTACAATTGAGAGTACGATTGAGAGGGGTTATACCATATAGTCCTCCACGCTAAAATTTTGCAAATCTTTATGGTATGCAGGTTTCCTCACGATATTTTCCTTCACCGTTATAGTGCGCGGCGATTGACTTTCAATACACACATGACTCGGAAAAGTCAGAGGCGTGCCCCGGGATTTGAACCCGCGACCAACATGTTGGCAGCCACGTCTGGTCCATTTACCAACAGGCCACCACACACACATTTTACGCCCCATACTGTCATTATTTTTATAGACACTACTTACCCTAACTACACACTGCATAATCTGCATCATAGTTTGTTCCATAGATTTCTTTAAAACTTATATTGACACTCATGAAAATCGCCATCAGTATTTGAAGGCAACATTTTAGCTACGAATGTGATAAAACACCAATGCCATTTACTAATGAATATATAGTACATATATACCCAAATTTCACTTTTTAGGTTATTGTAATCACTTTGTCGTGCTGGTATTTTAACAACTGTTATCTAACCTAAAATAACCGAACGATTCAATAGAGAATTAGCTATAATATTTTAATAATAGCGATTTTGCAATATCTAATTATTACGACACAATCGGTAGGTTCCGCGAAACGCACTTTACGAGGCGGGCCAGAGATAACGTATAATATACGAGACTGTCTCGGTGGCGCAGTTGTACCATGGTACGATTACATAGCTGAATTGGAATTATTCCGCGTTCGAATCCCGGGACGGGCAGTGTTATTAGATTTTCTATTCATTATCTAAATGGCCTAACCGCTCTCAATCGATTCTCTCGTTGTAGAGTAGGCCTGCGCCCAGCATTGGGTCGTATATGGGCTGATATAGATACAGATTCAAAAAGGTTGCAAAAACGAATTCCCCGTCAAATATGAGTAGTATTAAGTAGTTAGATAAAATACATACTTATTTGTTCGCATCAAAAAAAAAATTCGACAATTGGAAAATACAATATACTTATATTTTTTTAAATTTCTCTACAGATGCGTCACAGTGGCAAAATAATACTGAGTGGGGCAGAGTACAGGCAGACATAACAATTCTTATTACGTATATAGCGATAACAAAATTAGCAACAGACAAACAACTTTACGATTTACATTACGTATGCATGGAGTCTGATAGCAAGTGTCAAACGGGTGTGTGTTGTTGTTGTAAAAATGCAAGGTCATGGGTTTGAATTCTGGGTACGTATTATTTTTTCTACACTAAATAATTCTTAACAACTAAACGAATATTATTAGAAATGGCGGTCGTATCGGTCGAGGTAATCTCTCACCGACTCATCTCTTACTGTAATTTAATTTAAATATTACTACAGAAACCATTATTCAGAAGTTCATGACAGGTATGACAGGTGCTTTGTAGTCACTTTGTTATCCCAAAGTTTCTGATACACGGCACAGCACATGTATCTTCATCATCATCAGCCCTTCAGCGTCCACTACTGGACATAGGCCTCTCCTATGACACGCCACTGGGCTTGATCTACAGCCCATCGTCTCCAACCGCTACCAGCCCACGAATATCGTCATTTCACCTGGCTGGAGGGCGTCCCACGCTACGTTTTCCGTTTTTTACCTGTACCTTAATGTATGGTAAAGGCCATGTATGTGAGACTATTTATAACACATTATCGGGCATCGAACCCGCGTACCTGTGGTTCATGTCGCCGCGGCCGCTGCGCCGGCGCTGCCGAGCCAGAGCCCTGCGACGCTGTGTCCGCCGACGACGACGATGATTCTGCAATACACATCATGCAACATCAGCCGAGTTATTTCACTTCCAGAGCAAAGCGAGTTTGTACCACGAAATTATCGTCTATATTTAAATATTTTTACTTCCACATTGTCTTCTTCTTATCTTTTTTCTATTGCAATGAATGGCGAGACGAGCATGCCATTCGCCTGATGGTAGGCGATACAACTGCTCATGGACAAATCAAACCAAATAACACCATGATTACCACCATTACAAGCCAATGCTCGCTATTCCACTGCGCTCGCCATCCTAAGACATAAGATGTTAGATCCTTCGATCAATTGTGTATATTTTATCGAAGGTTAAGTCTCATTATGTCTAGTAGTTACTCTGGCTACAATGTCCTTCAAACCGGAACACAACTGTGCATTTACATTGCTGTTTGTTGGAGAAAGACATGGCGGTGGTACCTACCCAGGCGGCCCCTCAAATATGAGAGACCTACCAGCAATGTTTATATAAAATTGTCATTATTACATCTGACAGAAATTATCTCGGCAATCGTGAGCATCACTAATGTTACCTCTACCTACGCCTACAATGAAACAGTCGTGAAGATATTAATGATAATACCTGATCTGTTGGATTGATGCGGCGCTTGCTGCTTGAACGAGCTCTCCCGCTCGCACGTCGGCTCCTGTTCCCTGAAACAATACAAATGTGAATTAGCTCTACTACTCTCTCTCCCTACTTTCTCTAGGTGCCAAGAATAACCTCTATTCATAAGCCTAGTAACTTGTAGATGGTAGGTAATATCTATAAAATAATTGGTAAGTGAAATAGGGAGAGATGGACGATGGCTTTAGCTTTCTCAATCTATTAGGTAATAGGTCCCTAGCCTACAAGAAGCTCTCTAGGTATGTACTTTAGCACCATTTTGTTTTCGTTCAAAAAACGTAAAGAGACTAAACACTAACGGGCTTATTCGTAGACAGTTTTAAAACCTATTTTAGTTATCGAATGTTTTGTCCCTTTCGAACGATTTTAGAATTCAGTTTGAGCGAAGAAATCAAAACATTCTATAACTAAACTGGGTTTTAAAACTGTCTATTAATAAGGCCACTAATATTTCGGGGCGACAAGCACAGTGCATTTTTACGCAGGGCTTAATAAGTTCTGACTTCTGAGCTGAGCTCTTGTATCGTCGATTGGGTTAACAAGAAAATACAAATATGTATCTAACAACGTCCTCTTTATTTCTAGATAAACGAATAACAACGTTCAACAAATCAGTGTTTATACTAAGCTTATTACTAAATTATGCAAATACAATTTAGCTTCCTTACATCTCAATCTATCAACGGCTATCGCATGGACATAAACACCGGTATCTAATTGGGGCGAATTAATTGTTTGTATATCGACAATTATCACTGACCCGCGGGAGAGTTCGGCACATTATCAGTTGGTAACAAACTACTTAAAATACAGACATATGACCCGCAGTGAGATACTGGTGGTAGGTCTATTAAATGTGAGAGGCCGCCTGGCTAGGTACCACTGCAATGTCTATTTCTTCCGCCAAATAGCAGTGTAAATGCACTGTTGCGTTTCGGTTTGGAGGACATTGTAGCCAGAGTAACTACTAGAGATATTGAGTCTTAAGATCTTATGTCTTAGGATAGCGAGCGCAGTAGAATACCAAGCATTGCCTTATAATTCATGGTGTTGTTTGGTTTTGCTACTGTCCATGAGCGGTCGTATTGCTTAC
Source organism: Deilephila elpenor (assembly GCA_949752805.1). NCBI lineage: Eukaryota > Metazoa > Arthropoda > Insecta > Lepidoptera > Sphingidae > Deilephila > Deilephila elpenor. Next base: position 519,052 of record OX457121.1, read on the forward strand.
CATCAGGCGAATGACATGCTCGTCTCGCCATTCATCACAATAAAAAAAATCTTTTCGGTCTACAAACATTGTAATTGCAAAATGGTTTATGCTTGTTTATATTGTTTTTATAGACTTTTAATGTGCCTAAAGGTTTTGCTGAAAGTTTTATTTTATAAAAGAGGTAGGAGAGGTGCTACCAGGACACCCGCGTTTCACCTTGTGTATTTTATCCCGCGATGTGATAATTAATAGAATACTGCAATATCGTCGTATAATAACGTCTAAATCAGCAATCATATGCTCTGTATAAGCTTAGAAAAATAGCAGACAAATCTGCTCTCCTCTGTGCTTACCATGGCCATGTATCTTCCATTTTAAGATACGGCCTAATATTTTGGGGAAATTCCCCTAACAGAGAGCTGGCGTTTAGGGCTCAAAAACGATGCATTCGAGCAATCACAAACATTGACTCAACCGACTCCTGCATACCATATTTTAAAGAACTTAAGATACTCCCACTTCCGTGTATGTTTATCTATGAATGTGCTACTTTTGCAAGAACAAATATCCACCTTTTTAAATTTAATAACCGAGCCAGACGCAATGATAAGATGACATATATACCCCACAAAACTGCATTATTTCATAAAAGTGTGTTCCACCTAGTTCCTGAAATATATAATAAACTACCAAAATGTATTAGAGAATTAAATGATCTCAATAATTATAAAGGTACATTGTTTAAATTCCTAATTAATAAATGTTATTATAGTTTGAATGATTTTCTTAGTGATAATTGAAATGTTATAATACTTTTAGTTTGTTTTCTATAGTATTTATATAGTTTTACAGTTACGATTTTTATTAGATTTAAGTTGCATTATTGTATGCCACTACGGCGGGTCATAGTTATAACACCATCCTATGTACCACAATAAAACATATTTGAATTTGAATTTGAATATCACTTTACCTGACCCGGGTTTCGAACCCGAGACCTCAAGGTTGCAATCGTTTCGTAGTACAACTGCGCCACCAAGGGTTGATACAATACAAATACTTCATAAATTACAAATGATTTCTAACTTTCTGTAAGATTCGTCGTTCCGATACGACAGTAAGGGGCATTTCGATTCCTAATCACCCCTCTGAATCTTGTTTTATCAATACTGTGCGTAGCTAATGTAACAGTAGTCCCTCGTGTTTTAACATCATTTTATTACGCATATCTATTATATTCCGGTTGAAATTGCTCTAAGGGTATTATTTCGTGACAAAAGATTTTTGTTACTCGGTTGAATAAAAAGCTCAAGAAATATAACTTTTTTTTTCGCCTGCTGGTAAGTGACACGACCGATCATGGACAGAAGCAAAACCTAGTACCATGAAATTCAAAGCAAAGCAAACATAAGATGTTAAGTCTCATTATGTCCAGTTACTCTGGCTACAATGTCCTTCAAACCGGAACACAACAGTGCATTTACACTGCTGTTATTTGGAGAAATAGACATTGCGGTGGTACCTACCCAGGCGGCCTCTCACATGTGAACCAGTGTTTCAATTCACAGTTAAAGTGCATGTATAAGACACCGATGCGCAGTTTACTAAGGGACAGCCGTGAAACGAGGGACCGCAGGTTCGATCCCACACCGAGAGGATGATTGTGACACAAATATTGTTTGTGAGACCGAAAATCACTCGTGGTTTCTGGTATTTTATTGTAGTATCAGGACTATGCATGTGACTGTTGGGTTTATTTATTTATAATATCCTATATTTTAGCTACTTTAATACTGGCAATAACAATATCTTTGTTGATAATCTAAAATCCACTTGAGTTAAAATGCACCGACTCTATTGAATTATCTGTAAAGATATTCATGTTTTCGGCATAAATTGAGCCATAAGTCTTGTTGTTATCAAATGAATGATAACGAATTAAGGTATACATATGTTATTAAGTAGCATAGATCAACTGGTTTAATAAAGTTTTGGTGGTTATTTAATACTGGGATGACAAAGTAAAACTTGGACGGTGAAGGAAAACTTCGTGAGGAAACCTGCTTGTCATAGAGATGTTTAATCATTTCTATGGTATTTAAAGTCCGTCTGGCAATAGGCCAGTGATAGACTTTGGCCTAAGCCCTCTCAATGGAACTCTTTTAGGTATACCGGCTCGGTTATTTTCGGCTTTTGTGGGAATATTTTCAACCCAGCCGGTATACCTAATAGAGTTCCATTGAAAGGGTTTCGGCCATATGCCATAGATCACAAAGCCCAAGATACTTTTACATACATATATAAACTCACGCATTTATCCCAGAAGGGATAAGCAGAGGCGCCACCAGGACACCCACATATCGCCTTGTATATTCCGTCCCATGATGTAATAGAGGGCGAGCCTATCGCCATATCGGGCACAAATTCCTGACTCCGGGCTGATAATGAATAGAAAAACCCAATATCACTGCCCGACCCGGGATTCGAACCCGAGACCTCAGCTTTGTAGTCGCACCGTAGTACAACTACGCCACCGAGGCATTTACATTAGGTATCACACAAAAACAGCTATCAGCGCTGATAACCCAACTATTGCCTATATCAATAAAACGAATGACATATTACTAATAACTACTGTATCATATCTATTTGGGAGTTATATTAAATGATTATCGACTGCTACGGTGGCGCAGTTGTACTACGGTACGGCGACGCTGAGGTCTTAGATTTTAACCCCGGATCGGGAAAAGTGATATTGAATTTTTCTATTCATTATCAGCCCGAACGCAGGAATTTGTGCCCGATATGACGATTGGCTCGCCAATCACATCGTGAAACGAAATACACAAGGCGAAATGTAGGTTGGTAGCACCTCTGCCTATCCCTTAACAGTCCTCTCGATTGCAACAGAGTCTAGTCGTAACTAATATAAATCTTATAGAGCCTTTGTTACGTCTACACGCCTTACCTACTCTACCGATCATCACAAAATTGTACACACGGTGTTAGGGAGTACAGAAAAGTACTTAAAGTACATTATGTCTATAGAAGATAATTACTGACAACGAGAAATAGAACAGCTATAGACAGACGCCTGAAAAAAATATGTTGGTCTGGTATAAAAATTCGACCTACCTACATTTAGGGAGAGTCGGTAGGGGTAGACCTCACCGTACCTACACCATCCAAATCGGTGATACCCTCAACAAGGGTCAGGTAAAACGTACCCTGAACCGACGAGAATGCATGAGATTGATGAAAGTGGATGAAGCGAAAGTAATATGTCAGGACCGAGCAAAGTGGCGATCCATAGTCTCTGCCTACCTCTATGGGATACAGGCGTAACGATTATGTATGATTTAATTCCCGAGCAAAAGATATCTAGTGTGGTATCTTTGCCCAAAACCTTCATATCTACTTAAAATACTCTTCGTAATCCTCACACAGACAAACCCTTCATCAAACGTATATCATAGTCTTATAAAACCACCGACCGGAAAATCCCCCACCCTTAAATCTATATAAGCGAGATGCCCTGGTTCACTGTGTCAAGGTCTCAGGTCAGAAACCTCGCGTGAGCAGCTCGATGTCGATTTTATCCGACACGACGCTTCGGTTACGGACCCTGTGGTCTTCTCATGAACTTGATTTTAAAGAGCTTTTATTCTAGCTCTCGCAGGAAACACCTACACGATGGACTGACCAAATGAAAACCTCTTAAACAAATAAATACACACAACCGTAACGTAGTCCTAACCACACACTAAGATCGAGTCTTGTGTCGTGGGTATCAGGAACTACAAGAGACTTCGGTCTCACAACCACTCAGACCCGAAACAAATACCTGTGGATAACACAAAATTGTCTCGATCGAGGATGGAACCCGCGGCCTCTCATTTAACAGCCGGCGTCTAACCAACTGATGGTATCTTTGCTCTTTATAATATTAGTAAAGATGAATACTATATCTTGAATGCACTTTGGAACTGGTTTAGTGCAGACTATAATAAATATACCCAACAGTCACATACATAGTCCTGACCCCACACTAAGATCGAGTCTTGTGTCGTGGGTATCAGGAACTACGAGAGACTTTTCGGTCTCACAAACACCCAGACCCGAAACAAATACTTGTGGTTCTCACAAACATTTGTCTCGGTGCAGGGATTGAACCCGCGGCCTCTCGTTTCACAAGCGGCGTCTAACCAACTGCGCCACGGAGGCTGTCTATGCAAAAAAAGTGACTCAAATCATTCAACAACCATAATCATCTCCACATCAATTGCACCAGTCATCGGTACTTAGCGATCATGCGATAGTTCGCGGGGAATCGAACCAATAACCGCGTAATGGGCTGGCGAACGACCTTGTCGGGCCACGACTGCGCTGCGGTCAATAACACATGGCGAAAGCCTGGCAAGAGTGAGCTGGACTCGGAAACCCAGGGTTCCGTAGCATATTACACTATTAAAGACTTTTTATTCCAAATAACTATTGCAACTCCTGTAAACAAGAGTTTAATTTTATGATGGAGAGAAAAGAAAATAAAAATATGTTATCCTTGTAGATAAATTGTTGAACACAGAGACACGACGGCCATCGCAAAAAAAGCACTGACCACATTCATTGGATAATATTTGTATTTATTCCTACTCATCAATCAATCAAAATATTCTTTATTCAAGTAGTCTTTTACAAGATCTTTTGAATCGTTAATTTCTACTACCACCGCTTCAGAACGTGTTGTAGCTGTGAAGAAGAAACGGCGCCCTGAAACTCCCTCAGCAACACGAACTGTCTTATACTAAGAGACCTTTTTTCGTGCCAAATTTTTAGATTTTTCGTTTGTCCTATAGCCTCTTATCGTAATTTCGAGCGTAATATCAATTAATTTTGTCTTGTGTGACGTGTATGGGAGTAGGTTATATAAGTTTAAGTAGTATAACTTTAGGTAGGTTTCAAGTCAAGAAGAAAGCACTTTATATGTTTTCTTTAGGGTCAGACGAACAGAAGGGCTAATAAGTTATCACATACGGGTTCCCTTTTCGGTACGGAACCCTAAATATGTACATTAAGTGCTTGTACAGGAATTTAATCACCGTTTACGATCTCCACGGCATGTCCGATACGCGAAGAATTTGAGCGAATTTCGTCAAAGAGAAATACCAAATTTCCATACGTGGGCCTGAGCGTAATAATATGAAATTAGTATCTTTATGTAGGCAATAGTATATAGTTTAACTATGCTTAATTTTAAATTAATTGGCAAGTGCGTTTTTGGGATATATTGACTTAAAGTCGCACCGCTTCAATGGTTTTTTTTCATGTCATTTTGCATTTTTGCTACTGTAATGTGCGAAATTTGTTTTTTTTTTTTGGGTAAAATATAGTATTTTTTTATTAATAAAACAGTTAAGGCGTGGGGTTACTGTCTTTTGGTTATATGATATTCATATTTGGTCGGATATTGGCTACTGAATTCGATGTAGGAATACCATAGTGACGTAAGTGTGTCACGTTAAGGTCCATTCTGTCGATACCCTGTTGAGCAGACCGGCAAAATTGTGCCAAGTGACGAGAGATAAACTACCGATAAATATTCATATATAATACCACAAGAGCTTCAAAATTATCGGGTATTTCCCGATAGGTTCGTTGCAAACAAATGAAGGAGTCAAGTTTTTCAGGTTAAAAAATCACGAGCGCGAAGCGCGAGTGATTTTTCCTGAAAAACTTGACGACTTTATTTGTTTGCAGGGAACCTTGAGGGAAATGCCAGATAATTTTGAAGCTCGTGTGGTATTCGGGGGATTATTTTTCCGTCCCAAATGTCGGCCAATAGAATTGCACCATGAGACGAAATGTACAGTTAACAAATAAGAATACAAACAAACTCCAAATCGACTCATTTTCATGCAAAATCTCCAATTTTCACAATTGAATTCAACCTGTCAGTTTGACGTGTGGTTAATTTGACTGGATCATGTTTTGTTTTTTATGTATAGCAACGACCAGAGAAAATTTTCAAAAAATTATCAGTATAATACCATGTAGGTTGTACCACGTGACGTCGAATGGTGCAATTCTATTGGTCGATATTTGGGTCGGAAAAATAATCTATAAAATTTAGACTGCATTTTTAATTTTAATTCTATAACGCCCGAATACTTAAACGCCATTTAAATATTAAGTTGCACTTAACTACCCACGTCCCACTTAGTCGGTACATTTAAGCAAGTCTTGCGTATTTAAGTGCAACTTAATATTTAAGTGGCGTTTGAGTATTCGGGTGTGAATCAAGTGCATTATATTCACTTTTCGTATAAAAATACAATACATTAACGAAAATCGGAAAAAATATTTCATACACGCATACATACGTACATAAACTCACGCCTTTATCCCAGAAGGGGTAGGCAGAGGCGCCACCAGGACACCCACATTTCGCCTTGCATGTCCCGTCCCACGATGTGATAGGGGGCGAACAAATCGCCATATCAGGCAAGAATTCCTGACTCCGGGCTGATAATGAATAGAAAAATAAAATATCACTTTGCCTGACCCGGGATTTAAAAAAAATTATATATTTCAACTTCAAATACACACGTAATCTAATTGGAAAGCATACAATCTGCAATACAGCGTTAGAGGCCTTCCTAATTTGACGTCACTCGGTCAAAGTCAGCCTCAAGTATGGCATAACCGAGAGGCCGGCATAACTGGTATTTAGAGTAAAATAAGCTCCATAACCTTACTAACTCTACATTTACTTTCTGCCTCGGTGGCGTAGTTGTTCCGCGGTACGATTACAAAAGCTGAGGTATCTGGTTCGAATCCCGGGTCGAGCAAAAGTGGTACTAGATTTTTTTATTCCATATCTGGCCGGAGTCAGGAATTTTTACCCGATATGGCGATGGGCTCGCCCCCTATCAGATTATGGGACGAAACATACAAGACATGTAAAACAAATTAGCTATGTATTGTGTCGTCAGCAAATTGATTTCGTTATGAAATTCTATTTACGCGAAACGGATAAAATTTTACCTATAAATAATAAATTAAAATTAATGTACCCAACGGTCACATATGTACTTAGTCGTAACCCAACATTAAGATCGATCAAGTCTTGTGTCGTGTATCAGGAACTACGACAGACTTTTCGGTCTCACAAACACCCAGACCCGAAACAAATACCTGTGGATCACATTAAATTGTCTCGATCGAGGATAGAACCCGCGGCTTCTCACAGCCAACGTGTTTTCACAGCCAACGTGTAACCAACTGCGCAATGGAGAATGTCGACAACTTTTTTTATTGTGATGGATGGCGAGACGTTCATGCCATTTGCCTGATGGTAAGCGACATGACAGCTCATGGATAGTAGCAAAACCAAACACCATGAATTACAAAGCAATGCGTGTCATTCCACTGCGCTCGCCATCCTGAGACATAAGATGTTAAGTCTCATTGTGCCCAGTAGTTACACTGGCTACAATGTCCATCAATCCGGAACACAACAGTGCATTTACACTGCTGTTTGTTGGAGAAATAGACATTGCGGTGGTACCTACCCAGGCGGCCTCTCACAAATGAGAGACCTACCACAAGTAACATTTGCATGTCCTTATTTCGGTAACTAATTACCTACGTAAATATCAGACCTTAACTTAAGCTTACTACTACCAGAGTGTGCTAATATCACATGTATATACGATATAATATGAAAAATAACATTCGGCTGACAAAAACTTACTCCAAGCAAGTGTCGGGCGACAAAGTCATTAGTATCTGCCACAGTTTTTGTCCGCGCAAAAAGATCTAGGTAACGGCATTGCGGTGGTTATGTGATTCCATGAATACCATTAAACACTACGCAGTGACCGACTTATCAAATGACCAGGTTTAGCGCAGATATCATCAACCATTGTGACTACACAGCCCATAATCGCATTGGACACCTCTCCGACAGAAAGTATAATTCAGGGGGGTGAGGCCATAGTCCAAAGTACTGTAATTGGCCTTATATAAGCTCGGTGCGAGCTTCTGCGTCCCAAATTAAGAAAATCTTGGGCTAGTTTATTAATTTCCGCGGTCCTAGGAACAGCTCGCCTTCTGGTCAATGATCATGAGTGCTGTTGTATCCAGAAAGAACTAGACTGTCAATTACAAACTAGCCTAAATAAAGTTGCGAAGAATTGCTAGACGAGCATGTCATTCGCCTGATGGTAAGCGATACGACCGCTCATGGACAGTATCAAAAACAAAACAACACCATAAATTACAAAGCAATGGCATTCCTGCGCTCGCCATCCTGAGACAGATGTTAAGTCTCATGATGTCCAGTTGTTACTCTGGCTACAATATCCTTCAAACCGGAACACAACAGTGCATTTACACTGCTGTTTGTTGGAGAAATAGACATAGCGGTGCAACCTATCCAGGCGGCCTCTCACATATGACAGACCTACCAGTAAAAGTTGAATGAGTTACGAACAAGCCTAAATAAGTAGATGCATGTATAGTGATGAAGATCGTCTCTAAACTAAAAAGAGTTAACACAATTATCCCGGCAAATGCAGTCCTCATTTGTATTACAAACCGACCATTACTAGTTCTAAGAGATACAGCATTGCGTAGGCGATGCGTGGGAGATGAGCATGACGCTACGGATTCAATCAACTTTGTGTATCATCAGATCGGTCTGATAGAACAAAATATTAGTTTTTTTTAACTGGCACAGCATAGTGACTGCACTGCACCTGATGGTAAGCACAATGTCGTGCGGAGTATCGAATGGCTTTAGACGGTAGTCTCATGCCATTTGATACAATCATGTCGTCCGGCTAAGATGCTTGTACACGCTACGGCAAAAATAACTATTAATTCATTATTTGACAGCCTCCATGGCGCAGTTGGTTAGACGCCGGCTGTGAAACGAGAGGCCGCGGGTTCGATCCCCGCACCGAAACAGATGTTTGTCTGATCCACAGGTATTTGTTTTGGGTCTGGGTGTTTGAGACCGAAAAGTCTCTCGTAGTTTCTGATACCCACGACACAAGCCTCGATCTTAGTGTAGGGTTAGGACTATGTATGTGACTGTTGGGTGTATTTATTTATTTATTATTATTTAACTGTCCTGACACTAAGATAAAAATCTTGTGTCGTATCAGAGACTAGGAGATTTTTCGGTCTCACAAACACCCAGACACGACCAATACTTGTGGATCACACAAACATTTTTCTCAATGCGGGAATAGAACCCGCGGCTTATAGTTTCACATTGGGTAGCTAACCAGCTGCGCCACGGCAGCCCAAATAGAGTATCACCGATGGATCAGTCGCTAGTCGACACAATGATGCCGGCTTAATGCGATCCGAATACACAACGGATGAACCCGAAACGCGACACACCTAGGTGACTCACTGTCTTGCTAGCCGGCCGATACCTATATACTACCCCCTAACAATACAGAAAGAAATTAATTAATGATCCAATAAAAGCCATGTCTTTATTGGTCTAGTGACGAAGATACAATAACCAATCATGCGATATAGGTCGTCTAAGATCTTCTGTCGCCGTGAAGCGCTGTAGTCAAAATAATAAGAATCTCAAACAATGCGTTATATAAATATTGCCTCGGTGGCGTAGTTGTATTACGGTATGGTTACAAAGCTGAGGTCTCGGGTTCGAGTCCCGGGTCGGGCAAAGTGATATTGGATTTTTCTATTCATTATCAGCCCGGAGTCAGGAATTTGTGCCCGATATGGCGATAGGCTCGCCCCCTATCACATCGTGTGACGGAATATACAAGGCGAAATGTGGTTGTCCTGGTGCCGCCTCTGCCTACCCCTTCGGGGATAAAGGCGTGATTTTATGTAGGTATGTAATTTTTTTTTTTTTTTTTTTTTTTTTTTTTTTTTTTTTTTTTTTTTTTTTCGGGTGTTGACAAGTAAACACGTAACGGATTTGCTCTTTAATTAAAAATTGGTTTAACAATAATATAAACAGTATTTGTACAATTATCTATATGCCAGTGTAATTATATTAGTCACCTGCCAGTGTAAAATAACTATACGCGCACAACACACGACACTATCATGACTGAGACAGTCCAAGACACTGTGTCCATACTGAGGGAGGAATTTCATGCCAGGATGGCTAATTTCGAAGCGGAACTGAAAAAATCGCCTGCTGCAGCCACAACCACCATCACCACTCTTGCCTCTGAGTTTCACTCCTTTAGGACCTTCATCCTGAATACTTTAAGTATTCTGCAAACCCAAGTTGACTCATTGTACCAGACTGTAGATGACTTGGAGATGAGGGGTCGTCGAAAGATTCTGCTCGTACATGGTATCGACGAGGCGAAGGATGAAGATGTAGCCCAAACCGTCGTCAAAGTGATACGCACTCAGCTCAAGTTGGATGATTTCACCGCCAGTGATGTGAGACGATGTCACAGGATGGGTCGCCAAAGCAATGCCACGAAGCCCAGGCCGATCCTTTGCAAGTTTGAACGAGTGGTTGTCCGTGATAAGGCCTGGTCGTCGAAGAAGCACTTAAAGGGTTCTGGCGTCACACTTTCGGAATTCCTCACAAAAACTCGTCATGCCGTATTCATGGCTGCACGTCAAAAGTTCGGAGTCACCAAATGTTGGACCAGAGATGGCTCGATATTTGCTGTGGGACCGGATGGCACACGACACCGTATAACTTCACATGCGGAGGTTAAGTCTCTTGAGGCGGGTAGTCCGAAAGCAGCAACCATCGCAAAAGGTAGCTCTGCGCCCAGAACCAGAAGAAATGTTAGCAAGAAATAACTGGTTTATGGTTAACATTATTTATAATTACTTCTCTTAACCTAAAACACACGTTTCGTGTCACTCTTTTGTTATTGTTGTGAATTGTGAAGCAGACGACGGCTGTCAATTAATAGCTTATTATTTTTTTTTTATCTTTATTTTTACATCTTGTTTGTTAGTCTATTTGCATTTAATTTAGTTCCAACCTTGCTCTAAAGATGGCATTGTATTCAATAATGAAATTGTGTCAATTTATTTATCGTAGGTATTTCATGTTATTCTTTTACACAGGTTTTTTAAAGGCTTTTGTTTTATTGTTCTATTTTATGTATTCTTTTTATTGTCTTTTGTTTTTTTTTACCTTTTGCTTTTTTACTGTGTGATACTTATTCAATATCTACTATTATAAATGCATTTATTGATGTTGATAGCTGTCTCTGTTATAATTTATGATTGTTTCTCATTTTAGTTATTACTTTCCTTGCTTTTATGTTACTGGCACTGGCAGTTGGACGCACTAATTGAAAAAAACTCTAGAATAAATATTAGTCATAATTTTTATATTAATTCATATTTATTGAAGTGAAACTTCTTTATCGGGGTTGGAAAAAATTTTTCGTTACGCGTCACATTCTTCCGTTACGCGCCATCTTTTTTTATTTAGTAAATTAGTACCCACTTCAGTAAGCCACACCCCCAACCGTTTCCAAGCCCCACACAAAATTTTAAGTCCCACCCACTTTTTTGTAATTTGATCCTTACCCCCCCTCTGGCCTTCCCCCACCCTAAATCCAAAACAGTGCCCAATAGCCTCCCCACGAAACCTCCCCCCCCCGCTTACCCCCACCCTAAAAATTTACCTCACCCCCCCTACTCATATCTCCGGCATTATCCATCGTAGACCCACCGACCTTGGGTTCATTGGAACCGGATCGGTGAGGGCTACAATCCTGCCCCAACAGAATTCCCGAATTCCCCCTCCACAACTTTCCCCACCCAAAAATATTTGAAGGTGCCCAATAGCCTCCCCACGAAACCTAACCCCCCTCCCCCGCCCCTACCCCCACGTAAAATTTTTACCACACCCCCCCTATTCCTATCTCCGCCAATATCCATCGTAGACCCATCGACCCTGGGTTCATTAGAACCGGCTCGGTGAGGCCTACAATGCTGCCCCAACAGAATTCCCGAATTCCCTCAAAAATTTCCCCCCTCCTAAACTTAAACTTTATTTAATTTAGCTTTATTTTACCAATTCTGTAAATTTGTAAATAGTAGATCATTTTTCGAAAAATGATGTCATAAAGAAGTTTCACTTCTTACGTGTGTACACTAATACACACACACATTTTTTTATAGTATATTCACTATTATTATTATTTATCTATGTTATCTGTTGATAGTGATAGTGACAATGATAGTTTTCACAGTGCTTGCAGTGATAGCAGTTTTAAAAGTATTCCATCTTTGGCAAATACGCTTGACCACCAATTTTCTGATGTTCTCGAGAACTTTAATGTCGTTCACATAAATGCCCAAAGTATTCCGGCACATTTCCCAGATATGCTGGCTAGCTTTGACTGTAAGAATATTCACGCCATTCTTGTTTCCGAGTCATGGCTTAAACCATGTCTCCCTTCCATTTCATACACCCTACCAGGATTTAATCTAATTAGAAATGATCGAGCAGTTGGCGGCGGAGGTGGGGTTGCTATATATCTCCGCAGCTATATCCAATTCCGCATAATAGATATGTCACCACAACCAACACCACCAAATGCTGGCGAACACTTATTCATTGAGGCAGAAATGCGTCATAGCAAAGTCCTGGTAGGTGTCTATTACTGTCCTTCTCTTCGCATCAACTATTTCAATTCTTTTGAAAAACTTCTTGAAGACCTAGTCCCCGCTTACAGTCATACAATTATTATGGGTGACTTTAATACATGTCTCTTAAAAAATGATTCACGTGCTAATTCTCTCCTTTCCATTGTAGAATCCACTAATCTCGCTATTCTTCCTTTAGGCACTACTCACCACCTTCCTAATTGCATCCCGTCTTTACTTGACCTTATTCTTGTTTCTTCTTGCGAATCTGTCGCTAAGCATGGTCAATGCTCAGCGTCAATGTTTTCTCACCATGACTTGGTTTTCACTTCCTATAAAATTCGTCCCCCCAAGGCAAAGTCAAAAATCCTTCTGCAACGCAATTTTAGTGGAATGAACTTAACAGGTCTTTGTGGGGCTGCTAGTAGTATCGACTGGAGTTCTCTCATTGCATCTCCATCAGTTCATGATAAGGTCAGCATTTTTACATCTAAATTGCTTCAACTTTATGATATTTATGCTCCTATCCGTGCCATAAAAGTAAAGCATTTTCCGGCTCCTTGGCTTACAAACGAAATAAAGAATATAATAAATGTTAAAGCTAAAGCCAAAGCCCGGTTAAAATACCAACCCACAGCTGACAATAGAGAAAAGTACGTAGCTATAAGGAATCACTGCAATAAGATGTGTAGGAATGCACAACGCCAAAATATCCATCAGTCCATTGAAAACGGAGATCCATCAAAGGTATGGAAATTTCTTCGCTCCATAGGGGTTGGGAAGACACGTAAGAATTCTTGTCCTAATGATTTAGACATCGAGTCGCTCGTCCAGTATTTCTCCAATTCGCCCTATTGTGATGGGGCAGCTAAAGAAATGACTTTGAATAATCTCTCCTCTCTTCCAACTCCTACATATCCGCCTTTTGTCTTCAGCAAATTTTCCGATTGTGATGTTAAGAAGTGCATACTGTCCATATCGTCTAGTGCGGTCGGGAGTGACGGTCTTAGCCGTAAAATGATCATTCCTATCCTTGATGAAATCCTACCCATTATTTGTCACATCCTCAACTTTTCTGTATCCTGTGGGGAGTTTCCACATTCGTGGAAATTAGCCCAAGTGATCCCTTTACCTAAAAAGATTAATCCCGGGTCCTTTTCCGATTATCGCCCCATATCAATACTTCCCTTCCTATCCAAAGTCCTCGAACGACTTACCTATAATCAAATAAATTCTTTCCTTTGCAAAAACAATCTCCTTAACCCAATGCAATCCGGTTTTCGTCCTGGTCATAGTACCGTCACTGCCCTGATCAATGTTACAGACGATATAAGGGCTGCGATGGAGAGTGGAAATCTTACAGTACTTACACTATTAGACTTTAGCAACGCTTTCAATACTGTGGATTTTGACATTCTCCTTGGTATTATGCGCTCTCTTAACATATCTCCAACGGTAATTGATTGGTTTCAAACTTACCTGTTTGGTCGCCGACAACGTGTTTGTATTGATAACACCTTTTCATCTTGGTGCGATACTACAGTCGGTGTTCCGCAGGGTGGCGTTTTGTCTCCTTTACTCTTCGCTATTTTTATAAACTCAATTTCTCAAAAACTTACTTCATCCTACCATCTTTATGCAGATGATCTCCAAATCTACTCGCAGGGACCTTTAGCAAGGTTGTCGGAAACTATAGCGAGAATCAATGCTGACCTATCGGAAATATGCAAATGGAGTAAATCTTATGGTGTTAAAGTAAATCCCGGAAAAACCCAGGTCATTATTATTGGTAGCCCCAGAATGATTTCGAGATTGGACTGGACTCGAGTTCCTCAAGTGTCTCTCGATGGAACAATCGTCCCTTTTAGAGAGACGTACGTTAAAAACCTAGGGATATTAATGGATCCTAAAATGTCGTGGAACTCCCAAATACAGGCCGTGAGTCGCAAGATTTTCGCTGCAGCGGGATCTTTGCGACGACTCTGGAACTTCTTGCCGTTTACCACTAAAATTGCGCTTGCACAGTCTCTTCTCCTACCAATTATTGACTATGCCGATACCAGCTATCTTGACCTCAGAGAAGACCAACTAGACAAACTTGAGCGGCTTCAAAATTTCTGTATAAGATTTATATTTGGACTTCGTAAATATGATCACGTTTCAATATTTCGCAGTAAGCTCAAGTGGTTACCAATTCGCTTTCGTCGGAATGCTCATATACTTTCTTTGCTTTATAAAGTATTATTCTGTCCCTCCTCTCCTTCATATCTTAAAGATCGATTTCAGTTCCTCAGTGAAAGACATGCGAGATCCCTCAGATCATCAGAAAATCTTAAGTTGTATATACCAAACCACACCACAGTATTCTTAGACAAATCTTTCTCTGTTCAAGCAGCCAGGTTATGGAATGCCTTACCTCAAAATGTTAGACTTGCTAATTCACTTAACATTTTTAAAGCACGAGTCAAAGATCACTACTTATCCCTTCTTAATTAAAAGAACATGTTTTATGTATATTATATTATCTTGTATTTCTTAGTATATATGTAGGTGGTGTATGTATATTATGTAACTTATGCTTAAATTGTCTGTTATATTGTATATTAGTATATGTATGTATGTATATGTATGTGTGTATGTATGTATATGTATGTGTGTATGTATGTATATGTATATATATAAATGTATTATTTTTGTTAATGTACTCTTGTTGCACGTCAAGCCCAATTTTTCAATCCAACAATTCCAGTTCATCCAAAGGTTGCCAGGAAGAAATCGCTCAATGCGATATGGTCACCGATTGTACTATTTAATTTTTTATTTGTATCACATTCCTTTGTAACTTGTTATGTACAATAAAGAGTATAAATAAATAAATAAATAAATATTTTTTAAATTTTACTTCTAGTTCCAATTTTCGCCACACGCTAGTAAATGGTAGATGACATTTAACTTAATCGTATGTCAATGCGGTACGCAGTACCCCAGCTATAAAATTGTTATATCTGGGTTATATCCCAAACGTCTGGGCCTAAAAATCGTTACTCAGTCTAGGTCAGTGTTTCTCAAGGTAATCGACAATGCCCCTCTGTGCGCTAGAGGTTTTCAGGTGGGATGAAAATAGGGGGCGTTGTTTTTTGTTGTTGTAAGAAACAGTTTAAAGTTTAAACTAATTATTAAATAAATCATTTTTTATTATTAAATAAATCATATTTAGGGTCGTGATATGTGAACACGGGTGTCTTGAAGTGGCAGTGGGCCGGGCACATAGCACGTAGAACCGATGGCCGCTGGGGCCGAAAGGTTCTAGAGCGGAGGCCACGTACAAGCAAGCGAAGTGTCGGACGACACAAGGTGGACGGATGACCTGGTTAAGGTCGCAGGCAGTCGCTGGATGCCGCTTCCAACATGTCTTTATGGAGGAGGCCATCTATGGGGGAGGCCTATGTTCAGCAGTGAACTTCCTGTGGCTGAAGAGAGAGAGAAAAATATTTTATCGATAAAGGGGACGATAGTAACTTTGAGAACCCCTGGTCCAGATCGCCGTAGGTACAAAGACGTCCTAACCCGAGGTCGCTTCATTCCAGATTAAACTCCCTCCACTATTGTTTTATCCGTGTTTCACGCTGATTAAACTTTTTCTAGGCTTAAAAAACGAGAAATAGCCGCATTTGGCGACATTTTTGAAGTCTGCAGACTTGTTGATAGAAGTATCTTGGTGAAGGTTATCGTTGATTAAAGCTTTTGATGGAGGCTTTGCAATTAGATGCTCTTGTGTTTTTTGCCTCTGAATTTTTGAGACGTAGTGGAGTATAAATTGAAAATCATTGACTTCATTGATTCGATATTTGCTTTTTTTAATTTATTGTAATTATTGTATGTGTACATCTGTAATTTGCGGACGCCGCACATCTCAAATTTGAACATGAATGTTGTACCTTATACTGTGATTATATGTAGCGCTTTAGATTAATGTAATGCAATGTATCACAGATGATCAGAGTACATACAATTGTTATTTTGAACCCGAAACGGACACACGTGGGTCACTATGACAGCTCCTAAACCGCTGTGCATGCTCGCAATCCAAGCGGCTTCGACCACTAGAAAAACCCTTGTAAGTAATCTTACTGCGTTGACCCCATGTAAACATCAGACAAGGCAAGACTGTATTAATCATAATTGTTGTTTAACAATCCAGTAATAATTAAAATTACTTTAGTTCCTAATTACTGTTTAAGTAATCCTTTAAGTAGTCGATAAGCGATGGACAACCTCCTACACCCTCAACTTAACATAATTCTTGAATTCATTATTATTATGGAAATCTACCCATCAGGTGGACTTCATAAACGTTGTAAGAAGTAGCTGGATGCAGACTGCCCCAACTAATTGTTATAATAATCACTCTGTCTCTCTCTTCCATTCTAGATTATATTCTATTCTCTTCTCACTCACTCTCTTCAGCGATATGAAGTCCACTGCTGATCACAACCCTTTCCCAAGGATTTCCACATCTGCCTGTTGGAAGAGGCCTGCATCCAACGCATTCCTGCAACCTTAACTGATTATTCTGACAATTTTTAACAGATAATTGTGTCGGCAAGTAATAACCATCACTAGCCAATGGACACCCTATCTACAAGGCACTTACCATCATTTTCATTGTAGTCACTGTGTCGTGCCAGTAAGAAAAAGCTTTAGGAAAATTATCAAATCTAAACAAATTATTTTTCTCGAACCGGTACCAGCACACATGCATCTTTACTTAGAAATCACACTTGGCACTCCACAGTAAAGTGTGAGTCAAATAAAGTGTAATAAAACAAAAAAAAAACAATTATTTTAACACTTAGCAACACGTTTAAAAGCCGATCGAGGGCAAACGCTAGAACACGCAGACCATTGAACCATGAAAATCCTAATTAAGGCCGACAAAAAACGGAGAAATCGGTAATTTATTTATTCTTTGCACTAAGGACACGACCGTTTGAAAATTGACAAAGATTTTGTAGAGCTGTAAGGTCATTAATGCTACAGTACAAATGTGACGAGGAAAAATGTATCAGCCAATAAAAATCCACTGCTAAGCAAGGGTCTCCAACAATCGAAGTTCGATTGCGAGGGCTTAGGCCATAGTGCACTATGCTACCCTAGTGCGTGTTGGTAGACTCCAAACTTCACACACCATAGAAATCCCCTAGTGGTAGGTCTCCCATATGTGAGAGGCCGCCTGGGTAGGTACCACCGCTATGCCTATTTCTCCAACAAACAGCAGTGTAAATGCACTGTTGTGTTCCAGTTTGAAGGACATTGTAGCCAAAGTAACTATTGGAAATAATGACACTTAACAACTTATGTCTCAGGATGGCGAGTGCAGTGGAATGCCAAGCATTGCTTTGTAAATCATGGGATGTTTGGTTTTCTTACTGTACACAGCCAGTCGTATCGCATACCATCAGGCGAATGGCATGCATGTCTCGCCATTTATAACAATAAAAAAAATTCCAGCTCACACTTGGCCATTGTGATGGACCATGACCTATGCCCTCTCAATCATATGCACAGTTGTAGAGGAATTGCATGCTCTGCAGAGTGTTATTGGGCTGATACAGTACATTACATACTATGGAGTATGTATTTTGTTTAACATGATAATCAAATCAAAATGTTTTTGAACATCCAAAATAAATGTTGAAACTATTGTGACATTCATATATACCCAAAACAATTATCTATGATAAATAAAATACATCCCTAATGACAATATTCTTATAATTTCAACTAACAAATTAAAGTCAGATGACACATTATGCTTTTTTATACCATCCTACACAAAATAGGATGTCACATTTTATTTATAGCATATGAGAAATTTTAAAATGAGGGTGTCTGTATTAGTATGCAGATAAAAATGCAGAGCTATTTATATGCAAATAATAAAAAGATAAAAACTGGTTGATGACAGAAATACCTTGAACCAATAACATGAATAGATTGATGAAAGTAGAAGGAGCGATATTGAAGTACCTATCCTTATTAATCCAAAAAAGGAATGAAAAATTAAGCTTTTCTCATGTACATCTTCGACTGCAATGTCTTTCTCATTTTCTTACATTCAACCCGTGGATGTCTGAAAGAAATTACCTATTGCGACAATAGTGCTATTTATATTCATTTCAACATCACTCATCCTATTCCATCTCTTTGAGTATATAAAAGTAACAAATATTATATCTGAATTCCTGCCTCATTCCATGGGAACACAATTTTTTTTTGGGATAAAAGGTAGACTAAGTGTTAATCCAGGGTGTCAGCTACCCTCATACCAAATTTTATTGAAATCCGTTAAGCCGTTTCTAAGCTAATTGTACACAATCACACAAACAAACAGACAGAAATTCTAAAAATCTTTGTTTCGGGTTTTTTTATGTTAATACAGACCCCCTCATATTAGATTTACTCATTTAACTTCCATGTACAGATTTCAATCGGTTACAAATTTATTATAATATGTACACAGATGATATTCAAGAAATCACAATTTATGTAACACAACAATTAAGTACATTTTCTACAGTCAATCAGCCCTATCCTAGACTGCCTCGGTGGCGTAGTTGTATTATGGTACGGTTACAAAGCTGAGGTCTCGGGTTCGAGTCCCAGGTCGGGCAAAGCGATATTGGATTATTCTATTCATTATCAGTCTGGAATCGGAATTTGTGCCCAATATGGCGATAGTCCCGCCCCCTCTCACATTGTGGGACTGAACATACAAGGCGAAATGTGGGTGTCCTGGTAGCGCCTCTGCCTATCCCTTCGGGGATAAAGATGTGAGTTTATGTGTGTATGTATGTAATCAGCCTTATCCATAGACAGATTTAAAACCTATTTTAGTTATTGAATGTTTTGTCTTCTTTTCACTCAAACTGGAATCTAGTCATTTGAAAGGGACAAAACATTGCATAACTGGAATAGTTTTTAAAACTGTCTATGATACGGGAAGAATATGTGTAACAATCATATGTGTACTTAACTATGGAATATTGGCGATTTCTTTCAGACATTAAGATTATTAGATTGACACAAATTATGAAAGGAATTGGTACCCATAAAGGAAAAAGGTTACTAGAGAATAATTAAACAACTCTTGAACAAAGCTTGCATGAATGATTAGACAATTCCAGATTTTAGTCTGTCCACTTTTAAGGCCATTTTTATGGAGTTTTGGCTATTTGACTTTAATGGTATTCGAAAATAAAACAAATCTTTTATATACAGCATAAGAAAACATGTTAATATAGATCCTTTATCACTAAATCACATATAAATTTATCACATACACCTATGCATATTTCTTATCAGAAAAATTCTAATAGGAATAAGTCTCTAACTTGTGACTATTGTCTTTTATTGACAAATTGGATTTTTTTCAATTTTGGCACATTTTACGATGGCAAATAAAGATTAGCAATTTTCGTAAATTGTGATCTACATAAAAAGACGCACATATTATTACCGAAGCACTAATGTTGAGTCTGAAAACTGGCAGAATTGTCTAATTTATATATTCATTATAATGGATAATTATCCATGCTTGCAAAATATATTTTTTACCCAATTTTGGCACATAATTGGCACGCATAAACTACGGATATCTACAAATAAAAACGTTCGACTTCTCCGAGTGACATTTTATAGTAAAACATCTACGCCATTTTAGCCACTACTTGTACACAATAAAGGTCAAAATCGTTTGATAACTTCTTCGCATAATCGCTTCCCGAATATAAGGGCAGGAATTATTGATTTTTAATCATAAATTAATTTCTTAATTACCTTCCAGAT
This sequence comes from Deilephila elpenor, assembly GCA_949752805.1. Classification (NCBI taxonomy): domain Eukaryota; kingdom Metazoa; phylum Arthropoda; class Insecta; order Lepidoptera; family Sphingidae; genus Deilephila; species Deilephila elpenor. The sequence continues at coordinate 539,512 of OX457121.1, forward strand.
TTCACTCGCGGCAACACGACATAATCACAAACACGTCCATAACAAAACAAAACCAGTTTTTAGTTAGAAAAAAATAGAAATATAATGAAAAAAACAACTAAAATTAAACGACATTACGCTAAAAAGAAATGAAGATAATAATCCGGCCGAATTGGATTTTCTTTGTCGCGTTACAACACCGCATTGTTACGTCACTTTCACTTGCGGTCGGGTTATAATTCGAGCGAGACGAACATACGAATGGTAACCCACCCACTAATAATCGATTTTTATCCTAACACGATGGTATTAATTCGAAATAAATATGTTTTCAGCCAACAAAACACTGAAAATTACCCTATAAACACATCTCCCACGTAAATATGTGTAAAATCTGAAATAACTTACCGAAGAAAAATTTTCGGTGTCGTCCCGTTTGACAAGGAACAAAATTAGAATCGTTCAAAATTCACACATTAAACACTTTACAACAGAGCTGTTGCGACAAACGCGATGATTAAACGTTACAAAACGTGCGCGCAACGCTCCCCGTTGTTGTTCGCGACATATTTTTATATTTTCCCGTGGTTTTAGACGAGAACCATCATCGATCGCGAAGCCATGACAGATACATTTTTCACTGAGTGAAGTGTGTTGCGCTCGCTCAGCTGACGGACGAGTTTTTTTTCGGAACCTTGCAGTGAAGCTAGTTGCAGGGCCAGTTGTCAGGTCGGTGACCTCTGCGACACAATTTTAGTAACTTCAAAATACAATTTGGGTTCCATTTAAATATTTGCATCCTGGAAAATGCGTAAAACTCTCCCTGACAAATTTAAATTGTTTGCCAGAAATGTTAATTGCGATTGTAAAGACAGAAATTGCGCATGATTCACATAACGCCACCTATGAATTTTCTTCGGAACTGTTTATAGTCGCGGTGAAAGGTGTAATGAGGAGAAAAGCGATAATGCCTATTTTCGTGAAAATTGCCGACATAAAAATATTGTAATGGGTACAAAAATCTCGCTTATAAGTAATATTGTCGGAACGACAAATTTTTCCTCTTTAGATGTTGTTGTATTATATTTTGCATACTTTATTATTGTTTCTGATTGCCAAAACTCGCACACAAACGTTGCTTCGAGTCATATGAATTATATTAAACCTTGTAAATGAGATGTAGCAGATTCTTGGCTATTGGAATTACGAGAAGTAAATAAACAACCTCATGCAATGCAGATCTGAGTCGACGCAAATTGTATCAATTTGCACTCGGTAGGCACTAAAACCAACTTTCCGGACGGTGCGTTTTAAAATAACTATACGTTTGACAAATACTGCACGCAACTTTCATAATTAATAAGTATTTCTCACGTGCCGCTAGATGGCGCTGTACGTTTATAATATCTGTGATACGAATATCATGATGGACTTTACATCTTTGTTGGTCTATATTTGACTTGCTGCTAGGCACAGGTCTAACAATAAGGAATAGGTTAAGAGTTCAGACTAGGATTAGGAAGTAGGTTCACATACAGACAAAAAAATTTTTTTTTATCTATTTCTCGCGTCAAACAGCAGTGTAAATGCACTGTTGTATTCTGGTTTGAAGGATATTGTAGCCAGAGTAACTACTGGACGTAATGAGACTTAACATCTTACGTCTCAGGATGGCGAGCGCAGTGGAATGCCTAGCATTGCTTTGTAATCATGGTGTTGCTAATCTCCATGGGCGGACGTATCGTTTACCATCAGGCGAATGGCATGCTCGTTTCGCCATTAATTGCAATAAAAAAGAAAAACTGGCAGCTTTCGTGGCGCAGTTGGTTAACACCGGTTGTGAAACGAGAGCCCGCGACTCCTTTCCCATTTCGAGACAAATCTATAATCATTTTGGTATTTCCAGCTGTGGTATGATCCAAAATTGATTCGGCTGTATTTATTTTATTTTATTTTATTTTTATTCTTTACTGCACACACAAAAAAAAAAAAAAACGAAAGGCATACAATATTTTACAGATATAAATCAAGAGTACAGTTGGCGGTCTTATCGCCCTAGGCGATTTCTTACAGACAACCTTTGGATGGATATAAGAAAAGGATAAGAATAGAGGGCAGTATAGAATTAAAAAAAAAAACAAAAAACAAGCTCTTATAAGGGAATAGATAAACAAATTATTTATAATCAATATATACACAATATATGATACATAATTCAATAATACACTTAATATACATACATATATAAATATTTCTATAAATAAACATACATATAAATATACATGCTAAATATAAATTACTTATTGAGACGAAAGGAGGACATAAAAACTTCTTAATGCAGCTGCTTATAGAGAAAGGTAATAGTCTTTAACCATTTTTTTGAAAGATGTCAGTGTTTGAGCTTGTCTTATGACAACTGGTAGCGCATTCCACAGTCGAACGGCTTGGACTGTATACGACTTATCCATAAAAGTCGTGGCATGCACAGGCATTCTCAGTTTCAGATTCTCCGACGACCTCAAGGACCTTGAATGAGACTCATGGAGAAATAGAAAACGCTCTTTAAGATAAGATGGAGTGAGAGGATTGAACAAGATATTGTAAAGAAGATTAAGAATATGAGCATTCCGACGAAGTCGTATGGGTAACCACTTGAGCTTAGCACGAAACTCAGAGACATGATCATATTTGCGCAGACCAAATATAAATCTAATACAGAAATTTTGAAGACGCTCAAGTTTATTAAGTTGGTCCTCGGTGAGATCAAGATAGCTGACGTCGGCATAATCAAGGATGGGGAGTAGGAGAGTTTGTGCAAGGGAAATTTTCGTGGCAATGGGGAGAAAACTGTGTAACCTCCACAAAGACCTAGCTGAGGCAAAGACCTTACGGCTAACTTCCCGGAGCTGAGGACCCCAGGTGAAACACTTGTCCATATATAAGCCAAGATTTTTTACTGTATCACTGTATGGAACAGTGATACCATCACAGGAAACAGATGGAAGTTGATCCTGATCAAGTTTCGATATCATCCTGGGGCTGCCGACAACAATGACTTGAGTCTTAGATGGATTGACCTTCAGTCCATAATCTTTACTCCATGAACATATATGTTGGATGTCAGAATTAATAGCTCCAATCGCATCAGTCATCTTGTCCAAGGATGCCCGAGTATAAATTTGCAGATCGTCAGCGTAAAGGTGGTAGGAAGAGCGAAGATTATTGGTAATAGAATTAATAAAGACAGCGAAGAGCAAAGGAGATAAAACGCCGCCCTGAGGTACACCAGCAGATACTGAGCACCAAGAGGAAAAGCATTCCTCAAAGCAGATGCGTTGCTGGCGACCATACAGGTAACTACGAAACCAATCAACTGCTGTTGGAGATATGTTAAGAGAACGCATTATGCCAAGTAAGACATCAAAATCAAAAAGTATTGTGCGAGAGTTTCTCGTAGTTTGTGAATCAAGACTGTATGTAGTGTGTGGGGCCAGGACCATGTGTGGCTGTTGGGTGTATTTATTTACTCGGCTACTTTAACCCCCCCTGGCGCAGTTGGTTAGACGCCGGCTGTGAAACGAGAGGTCGCGGGTTCAACCCGAGTCAAATATTTTTGTGATCCACAGGACTTTTGTGTGTCGGGTGTTAGTGAGACAAGTCTCTCGTTTATACCCACGACACAAGACTCGGTTTTAGTGTGGGTCAGGACTATGTGTGTTTGTTGGGTGTTATTATTATTTACTTACCAAGGTATGTTGTGGGCCCAATCCAGCTGGACCCGTCTGGGAGCCACCAGCGACATCTTCAGGTTATTCCAATTTCGTTTGTATCTTCAACTAAGCATTCTTCATGGCGACAATACTTAGTAATCTCGGTACCAGACTGTGAAGGGAGGTTTTCTTAACGTTCCTGTTGTTGTACCTGCAACAATAAAAGTTTTAATGGAGAGGGAAATTTATTTGTGAAGATGCCTTTGAATTTTCGGCAAGAATTTTAAATTAGGTATGTTAGGTCTATTATGTGCGTGGTGGCTTGTTGGTAACGGACCAGACGCAGCTGCCAACAAGTTCACGGTGGTCGCGAGTTCAGTTCCCAGGGCACACGTGTACATCGTCTGTTCGGCGGCAGAGGCGCCACCAGGACACCCACATTTCGCCTTGTATGTTTCATCCCATGATGTATCGCCATAACGGGCACAAATTCCTAACTCCGGGCTGATAATGAATAGAAAAACCCAATATCACTTTGCCCGACCCGGGATTCGAAACCGAGACCTCAGCTTTGTAGTCGTACCGTAGTACAACTACGCCACCGAGGCAGTTCATCGAATCTAATAATTATCTGGTCAGAGCCATTTTTATTAAATTTCGTACCAGATATGGCATCCATCTATTACTGTAACCTCTCTACTTGAAAATATAATTAATATCACTACAATAAAGAAATTTCCACCACAACAAAGACATTGGCAAAATCTCCGATATTACAGGGGAGGCATCCTATAATGAAAAGAAGAAGAAGACAATATGTATTTTTTTCTTCAATAAATGTCACCGGAGTAAACCTGTCTGCAATGATCGAGAGCGAATATTTCGAGCTGCGTCAGGTCAAGGCCGGATATGTCGGGACGCCACTTGGGCTGCACGCATGACCTAGATTCAGACACTAGATGCACTGGAGTTCGAGTGTAGTTTAATGAGGGAAATGAGAGAAGAGTTAGCTTTAGAAAGTGGCTAAATTGATGTTTATCCGAAACAATAATGTCGGTCTGATTGTAATCTATACTAATATTATAAAGAGGAAAGATTTGATTGTTTGCACTGAATAGGCTCCGAAACTACTGAACCGATTTGTAAAATAGTTTCACTGTTGGTAAGCTACACAATCCCCGGGTGACATAGGCTATATTATATTTTCAAAAATATAGGGATCTACTAAAACTCGAATAATGTAACTCAAGGTGAAAAAAATTACCTAAAATATTCTTTACATCGCGTGCGCTGCGAAAACTATATGATGTTGATGAGGACTGGACTCAAAAATTATCTGCACCCGGGCGAAGCCGGGCCGAGCCGCTAGTCAAATATAAAAAGGTGAATCCGAAACGTGAAATTTCGAACTCAAACAGCTACAGTTGAGTAATACCATCCAAATGAACTGCAAACCCTTGAATAACAACCAAAAACTGACTTGGATGCATTAAGCGTTCATGAAGAGAATAAAGAAAGATATCAAGATTGAAATTATGCAAAAAATATAAAAGTTCTTCCGGGTATATGAAGCACTTCTGGTGAAAACTTTGCGCCAATTAACGTCACCTCCAGCCGAAAAAAGGATACTTTAAAATATTACCGGGAAACGCATCAAAAACGCCGAAAAAACAGCCAATAAACTTAAATATATACACGGAAATCGTCGCGAAACCAAAGTTCATTCACCTTGCACGAACATAATATATAAACTCATCTCTTTTTTCCCAAAAGGGGTAGGCGGAGGCGCTACCTGCTAAATTTCACTTTGTCTGACCCGTGAATCGAACCCAAGGCCTTGATTGTGCATTGTTTTGTTGCGTTGCAATTATACTATACAGAATTGCGTCACCGAGGCACCTTGCACAAAACAATTCGTAAATAAATACATTGTGAATTCTTCAGTCTGTGACCAGCTGCTAGCAGTGGCGTGCCTAGAGTTTTGGAGTAGGGCAAGCCCAATATTATTTTAGTTTTAATACATATTTATTTAGAAGGACAAAAAATACTAAGAACGACGAAATCGAATTTACGGCGCGGCGGCAGACCTACCACACAATCTGTACAATATTAGGATTAGGTAATACAAATATAGATAGCCTGCGGTCATGCAACCGTAACTTTTTAATGCACTAACTACTGAGCACTTTTAATACCCGGCATTACACTAGCACAACGATAGCTACTATGCTCCCGTGTTTGACTACGCAAGTACGCAGTTAACCAAAATTGCGGACAGAAATTGTTATAAATACATTAAGGTTAAGTTTTTACAAGTAATTTTAATTACAAGTAATAGCATGCCTTTTGAAAGGACCACAAACTCATTGAAATCATAAGAATTAATCCAAACATTCTAATACACAAGTGTCCCTTGAAAAGCATATGTAACACGACTGTTCAATATAATAACCTATATGAATGGGAGCATTTAGAAATCGAATTACGTAGTTAAGTAAACTGAACCGATAAAATGCCTCTTATGATTTACCACAAATTTAAGAAATGCACAAACTCGGCGTAGTTTTCGCGCCAGTTTCAATATAATTGAATTAAATTACCTTTATAACGGCAATGAACACTTTCACCATCACATTAAAACCATCACAGGAAACAATACAAATCATTTTCGTATCAAAAAGTTTAAATAACATTAAAAAAACGAATAATTAACCTTCAACCGAACTATTTACAATAATTGCACAATATCAAAATACTTATGAAGTTAGTAGTAATTCGTACAGTATTGCTAGTAAACGAAAAAATAAACATTACAACATGCAATTATAATTTATGAAATAAATATAAAAACTTCATTATTTGTATTCAAAAATGATTAAATAATTTTAAAAAAGAACCAACGTAATTTATTAACAATAAATATAATTTAGTTAACAAATAATGTTACACATGACGACCTTCAAATGTACGATGTTCAGTCAAAATAATTCTGTGGTCAAAAGCTGGGCTTTTGGTTTAGTACTTTATTGCTATATATAGATATCTGTAGCTATACATTCGTAGTGCCAGAGTGTAGCATTTCACCCGTCAGTGTGAAAGAGATAGCATGCGTTGCCAAAAGCCCCGTAAAAGCACACGAGAGAGAAGAAGGCAGATATATGTTTTGCGCGTACCGTCTTTTAAAAAATGCGTGGAGCTACGTTCAACGTGAGAGTTAAAATTATTGAATGAATTTATTAAATGCGTTGCGCAGCGCGGGCGGCGGCGCTTCGGCTCGCGCTTCATTGAAGAGCGCCATGCCGCGACCGAACGCGGTAAATTCAAAAATGGTAGATGTTTCGTAATTACTGTTTTGTATTGAATGTAATGGTTTCGTTCAGAATTTAGTATATACGTATTAAGTAGGGCAAGCCGGGCTTTTGGGCTTGTATGGAAGTACCGCCACTAGCTGCTAGATATCTCTACGTGCTAATAAATCATATTTTAAGTGCATTGCACTTTTAAACAATACTTTTATGTTTTTACTATCAATTGTCAAATGATTCAGTTTTATTTAAAAACATATAAATCATGCAGTGAATAAACTTTAGTATGCCGTTGTGTTTCTAAAGATGCGAACACAATCAACGAAAATTATTCATTAGTCATAAAACATTTTACTCTGAAATAATCGAAACTTTATGTAGTCATTATATTTTGATGTAGTTTCTTTTAAATGAAAGATTTCGATTTTCTTCTCAATTACTCATTTAGCTAAACTATAATGACAGTTTTTGGGATTGATAAATTGAAATGAACACGTAACCACGATGATAACGTTGTGATGTAAGTGTGTTTTGACTACGGAAATATTAGGATGTTTTCCTAAATATCGCTTTGAAAGCTTAACAGGCTTGACCATAATGGTTTCTTAGATTTACGCGAATGTTACACATTGAATATAAGATTTTTTACGGATTTTATCGCGGTATAGGTATAATTTTTAAATTTTTTACTGATCACAAAAGATGTAAAGTAAACGAAACGTCGCGTCGGTAAGAGAAAAAATTATAAAAATTAAACCAAATAAAATCCGTAAAACATATTTTTATTTCAAGGCTCAGACCAATTAACATATTAATGAATGTGTCTTTGCAAAATATTAAGCTAGGCATTATCGTCCGATATAAAAATTAAGACTTACAAGGATCCTATAGTAAGAGCTGTTAAGTTTGGTCCCAAGAAAAGTAATATCAAAAATACTGAAAAGCACGAAAATTCTGCCTATATTCCTATACTACTACTTAATAAATGTATAAAGAATTTACGATAAACTCATAAAAATGGCATAGTTTCTGTCCATATGTCAGGAAGTCTCCATATTGTGCCAAGAACCGACAATTTTAAAACAAATACAACTTCATTATTTTGAAAACATCGCAACTGCCAAAACCGTTTATCGTACTTTAAAAGAATATCGCGATAAAATTATACGAGTGATTTTGAACATATTTTGAGACGATAAACTTCGGAATTTATTATAGACGGATAATCCCATTCGCCGTCGGAAACTAAAGCAGTTTTATGTTATAGTTCAGTAGGTAAATATGACAATCTATATAATTTCAGCTGTTTTTTATCTGTATCAGCCCATACACGTCCCACTGCAAGGCACGGGCCTCCTCTACAATCAAGAATACGATAGAGAGGCGGATTTTAAGTACTTTAGAATTTCTTATAAATCGCTATGGTATGCAGGTTTCCTCACGATGTTTTCCTTCACCATTACAGTGCGTGGTGATTGACTATCAATACACACATGACTCCGAAGAAATAAAGAAAAACGACTGAAAAAGTGACTGAATAATGAATATCTGTCTTTCGTGTGTCGGCGATTTTATGAAGCCGACACTTATATTAAGTCTCCTTTTCTCCTGTTTTTGATGGACATTTAACAAGAAATGAAGGACTGTCTAATCCTTTCGTCCCTCTCATACCTTAAATTAATTTATGTATCATATTATATTTAGATGCACACATTTCTACCTAAATGGATGAAATTCAAATGAGGTTATATGGGTAAAGGTATATAACCTTTTCGTTGAATTTAGAATAAAGTTACGTCACGCAGTGTTGACGAAACATCTCACCCACAAATATTTGGAAAGTAAACATATTTTAAAATCGTCAGCGGGACTGTGTTTTGCAGTTGATGTATAGTTATTTTCGGTTTGCGTGGGTTTCACCTGCCGACTCGCTAGAAAATCAGAAATAATCGCATACGGCCCAAATATTCTGTCCCAGTTACATTGACTCCTGATTGTTCTGTGATCTGTCAATTTGTATTTTTGTCTATGCTTTAATGGCGGCGTGCTTGGCGCGCTTTTGTTGTTTTTCAATCCGAATTAATCGATTCGGAGAAACGTGTTTTTGGCTAAGTATTGTGTTTTTTTGATTCTGTATTGTGTATTCATTGATGGGAAATATTTATTTTCCTAATATGTATTAAACAAATAATTACTAAATGAATGCTCGAAAATAATGTCTATGGATTAATGGGAGACAATAGGCGCTATCTCATTCAAACTTTTTGTAAAAATAGGAATTAATTTCGGTGTGCAAAAACTGCTAGTGCCAAGAAACTGTCTCAATAATTTTCCTTATTTTTTACACCGTTCGTGTGGCAAGAAGCTTACGTTTATGGCGTAACTACACCTTAGTAATTATACCGGGTATATAAAGACTGGGACCGAAAATGAAGCCAGGTGGTAGTTTTAGTGGTTATAAACACGATGCAACTAAAATTTTCACTAAAACAGCGACAGATATTTACTAGATTTTTTATAAAAAAATCATCTTTTTTTCGGTGGTAAACACCTAATTTTTGCGAAAATAATAAATTAAACCCATACGTACCATTGAGTGTTTAAAAATAAAGAGGTCTACCTCACTATTTATTTTTCACCCTAATAAAAAAAAAGGTCGATTTTCTATGCGAAATTTTTACTTGCATTCCCAAGTAACATTTTGAACTGTATAAAAGCTGTATTATAGACTATTTGTTTTCTACAGGCTGTTAAACGTTGCTGTATAAAGACTGTATAGCAAGCTATACAGCCCTTATAACTCTGAAATGGGCCCCAAAATTATACAGCTTTAAGTGTAGATTTTGCTGTATAACAGCTGCATAATAGCTGTACTATTTGGCTGGCTAAGATACTATTTAGATACTTTTATACAGCTTCCATTCTCTAATTTTCCTTTTTATTCTTTTATACAGAATCAGGCTTGTGAAAATCTTAATAGAAGAATAAATATATTATAATTGTGTTCGTTTCTCCATTTCCATTCTCCATTTTATTTCTTAATTTACTATGTGCCAAGGCAGAGACCATATGTGAAGTATAAGTGAAAAAAATATTTGATAACTAAGTGGTATTAAGTACTCTTTCCTGTTTATCGTTGTTATTATGCTTGCGACTGATATTTTTATGTGAATATGTATACTATTTAAAGCTCAAAACTCACGCCCCTTCGAATTAAGGATATACATACATTTTTTCTGTAACAACAAATATGTGATCATATCTGAAAGCAGTTTTAAGAGTAACCCGGACTGTTCTATTGATAGTAAACGTAATTGTGTGTACTATACAGTTAAAATCCTTTGTAAATTTGTACTGAAATTTCAAAAACAAACAAAAAAATATCTCGTAAAATTGGAAAGCAATTTATAGGTTATGATAAAATGGCGTCCTTAGTTTATACAGCTCTTGCTCTTCTAGTACCCCTTAATGCAGCTTTTTGCATAACAGAGTCGTTATTTAAGAACGCATCTCAGCCTAAAGAGTAACATTGTCTGTACATTACTATTTAAGTACTGTAGAAGCTGCCTTAAAGTCTTATTCATATTCATTTATACAGTTAATTAGGGTTCAGTTGAAAATATAGAAAACCTCATTATGACCAAAAACCAAGGCCCGTAAGGCGGTGAGCAAGGAATCGGATTGTTTTATCGAAAGTGTTCCAAATATTTTCATATCATATCATATCTTTATTAATAAAATAATTTACACGTCACAATTTCAACATAAAAACATTAATTATTATAATAAAATAAAAATAAATAATTACATTACAAAATTTATTTTAATTTATTTTAAGGCTATATTAGTTTCAAAATAATCTATAAGCTGGATAATTGTGTATGCCAACACTATAATAATAACTTTAATCTTCTAAAACACGAAAAACTGTAAAAAGGGAAAAATGTACGCCAATCGCATTTGGCTTTAAAAAGGAGTAAATCTAAACTCTTCTACATGAGATAGAATTGTATTACACTATTATAAAGGGAATTGCTTGGTAAGAGTATCCTAGATTTCCGTTGTACAGCTATTATCAAGCTTAACTTGAAGGCTGAACAACAGAGTAATTTTACTCCAATATTCAGGCTATAACAATATTTAATGCTCTTGTACAGAAGTAGGTTATACAAAAGTATAATTTGAGAGCAATATACAGTTATTGTCGTATAAAGTTGCTGAACGCAGTTTTTTACGCCGCGGTCTGTATTTTAGCGTTTTCCAATGCTATTTAAAAGCTAAAGGTAAAAATTTAGGCTCTATACAGCCGTTAATCAGCTATACTGTATACAGTTGTACAGTTATACTTTAGTCCAGTCCTAAACATATTTTTACACTCTTGTACAACATTTTTTAAGCTTATAGCTGGTAATGCGCTGGTAAATATAATATTTTTCCGCTTAAATGTTACTTGGGTTATGTCTGAAGTCACTATTCCTACCACCTGGCTTCGTTTTCAGTCGCAGTCTTGATATACCCTGTAGAATGCCGGCCTTTGAGGTAGTTAAATTTCATATTTTTTCTATTCCATAAATAAATAAAATAAATACACCCAACAGTCACATACATAGTCCTGACCCCACACTAAGATCGAGTCTTGTGTCGTGGGTATCAGAAACTACGAGAGACTTTTCGGTCTCACAAACACCCAGACCCGAAACAAATACCTGTGGATCACACAAATATTTGTTTCGGTGCGGGGATCGAACCCGCGGCCTCTCGTTTCACAGGCCGGCGTCTAACCAACTGCGCCACGGAGGCTGTCCATAATATGCTTACAGTGATACTTCGATCAAAACACACGTTTTACTATCTTGACCTTGCATATTCGTTTTATCCGCAATAATAAACGAAAGAAGTCAGGGGCGAAAGTGTGTTTAAAATAAATTCGTATTTTTACATCGCGAAAACGTATTGGCAAATGAAAAAAGCAATGTATGTTTTGGCGGGAGCGGCGGTCCAGTTGGCTGCTCGGTTTAATTGTCCTTAAACTGTATTGTTTTAATAAAGTATTGTGTATTTATACCTACAATTATCTTTTTTGCCAACAAACTTAACCCGTAATGAAAACAGGTCACTTATCACAAAAAGCCTTAAATTTACATCTAAAAATCATCACAGATCTTAAACAAATGGTATACATATAAAATCTATCATTTTTCTGTAAATAACGTTTCATCCCCTGGGCTTATAGACAACGAAAATAATGTAATTTGGGATCAGCACGGAATCAAGAATATGTGCCCGATATAGCCATAGGCTTTCCCCTATCACATCGCGGGTCGGAAAATACGAAGCAAAATGTAGGTGTCCTGGTGGCGCCTCTGCCTACCCCTTCTGGGAGAAAGGCGTGAGTTTATGTATGTTTATTAATAACACGCGGTGAGGTATTTACATCAAGTATGATGAATTGTAAACAATGCGTACAGTGACGTCACAGTACCTACTGTTTCTGTATCAAATCTTTCACGCCTACCTTCAAACCCGTGTTGGTTTTGTATTAATGTTCTCGATCTCCGCAGCTGACATTGTATAGAAACCGAAAGGCAGGAAGTGCGGGTTCACGGTGGTCGCGGGTTCAAATCCCAGGGCACACCTCTGACTTTTCGGATTTATGTGTGTATTGATAGTCAATCACCACGCACTTTAGCGGTGAAGGAAAACATCGTGAGGAAACCTGCATACCGTAGCGATTTTAAAGAATTTCTACGGTATGTAAGTCCGCCAACCCGCACTAGGCCAGCACGGGTGGACTATATGGCCTAACTACTCTCAATCGATTCTCTCGATTGTAGAGTAGGCCCGTGCCCAGCAGTGGGACGTATATGGGCTGATATAGATATAGATAGATTCAATTGAAATACTTATTAGGTGCTTATTGAGTTGTCAAAAATGAAATTTGAAAAATTTTCGATCGCAGTTCACCTTCATATCACGAATATGACAGTAGTTAAACAGTATTTTTTGGGTAGCATTCGTATCACTACTGTCTACCCCTTGAAATAAAATAACATTACAGAAACCTGCAGCAGCGATACTACGTTTAATTTGGTGAATGTTATTGCCGTAGCTTCGATTGGCGTGTTTTTTTTTATTGCAATGAATGGCGAGGCAAGCTTGCCATTCGCCTGATGGTAAGCGATACGACCGCTCATGGACAGTAGCAAAACCAAACACCATGAATTACAAAGCAATGGTATTCCACTGCGCTCGCCATCCTGAGACATAAGATAAGTCTCATTATGTCCAGTAGTTACTCTGGCTACAATGTCCTTCAAACCGAAACACAACAGTGCATTTACACTGCTGTTTGTTGGAGAAATAGACATTGCAGTGGTTCCTACCCAGGCGGCCTCATATGAGAGACCTACCACCAGTGGTTGTAGGACAACCATTTCGCCCGGATACCGTCAATTTTACATAGGATGTAAAGGCCGCATAGTGAGCTCGAGAGTATGGCCTTGCAGGATCAGCGTGTATATTGAATAGGCCAGCATTGGCCAGCACATTGTGCCGATCACAGAAAAAGATTGGACCCAGCACTTACCATCCTACCAGCAAGTGCGTGGTGGCCTGTTGGTAACGGACCAGACGCGGCTGCCTACATGTTCACGGTGGTCGCGGGTTCAAATCCCAGGGCACACCTCTGACTTTTCGGAGTCATGTGTGTATTGATAGTCAATCACCACGCACTTTAACGGTGAAGGAAAACATAGTGAGGAAACCTGCATACCGTAGCGATTTTAAAGAATTTCTACGGTATGTAAGTCCGCCAACCCGCACTAGGCCAGCGTGGTGGACTATATGGCCTAACCACTCTCAATCGATTCTCTCGATTGTAGAGTAGGCCCGTGCCCTGCAGTGGGACGTATATGGGCTGATATAGATATAGATAGACTTACCATCAGGTCACGTCAGGTCAACGCGGTCACATCACCCGTTAAAATTGAGAAGGGCATTGAAGTCAGGCTATTCTATAAGTACTCCATAGATTTATTATGTAAGATAAAAACTGTTCAGTATTAATAGAATAATGTTTACATGAGCGCAGGCGGAAACAGCCGAGCGTTCCCGAGCGGTTACGAACCTGTTACTACGTGGCGTATGATTTACGTTTTGTTGTCTAGTAGAATGTTTGCTAAATCTGTACCAGACTGACCAGTTACCGGGTATTTAGGTACTAGGTATTCAGGGGTGAATAGGATCCAATCTGGTCCAGTAGACAACTAGAAAACATGACACATTATCCAGCATTATTTCGCATTAATACCGAATATATTACGTATAAAAGTATGGCGATAGGCTCGCCCCCTATCACTTTGTGGGACGCAAAATACAAGGCGAAATGTGGGTGTCCTGGTTGCACCTCTGCCTACCCCTTCTGGAAAAAAGGCGTGAGTTTATGTATGTATGTAATACCTAAAGTCTCGGGGTGACACATGCAGTGCTTAATATGTTTTGTGTTTCTCCTACAGTAGTCCAATGGACCTACAGTGTGACCCACAAGTTGAGGCATAAGAGAGGAGATACAGAGAAATTCACATTTGTAGCAAAAAACAACGGTACATTGCAGCAATTTCTGTTACCTTCTCTTTCATTCCTAAGATAACAATTTCTTCCATTCCTCTCCAACTATGTCCTATGTAGTAGGCGCGTGCGCAGAGATCTTGTTTACTGTGAGCAGTCTAGTATGATACCAATGATTACTATAACCTAATCGATTATATATCAGAACTTCGAAGTTCAGCATTTTGTTGACAGAATAACTGTCGCATTTTAAGCGTTTTAACCACTTTTGATATTAAATGGCGCCCGCGGGGCGAAGTTCCAGACATTAGGTGTTCTACTGCCATTCTTTATGCACAAGGCAATAATTTCTATTCAAGAATGTAAGAACAGAGCTATAAATTTTATAATAATCACAGAATTCTTTGGCGCGTGTTCCGCCATCTATTAATCTCGAAATGCGTACGGAGTTTGATATAAAAACGGGAATTACTGTACAATTCAAGAACAAGACTTTACGTACGTTCATTGTTGACAAACATATAATTTTATTGGTAATTTCCGTGTACTCGACAGAATTTCTCAACGAAATTATCTAAGACTAGCCGCCCAGCCTGGCTTCAGACGGGTGCAGATACTTTTAGATGTGAAAAACGTTTTTGAAAGATTTCTCATGAATGCTCCGTTCCTATTGGTTAAAGCGTGAAGTTATTTAGCCTATTGAAGCGCTCCTCGATAAATTGGCTATCCAACACCAGAAGAACTTTCAATTCGGACCAGTAGTTCCTGAGATTAGTGCGTTCAGACAAAATCTTCAGCTTCATATAAATTAGTGTAGATACTTGACTGCCTCGGTGGCGTAGTTGTATTACGGTACGGTTACAAAGCTGAAATCTCGGGTTCGAGTCCCGGGTCGGGCAAAGTGATATTGGATTTTTCTATTAATTATCAGCCCGAGTCAGGAATTTGTGCCCGATATGGCGATAGGCTCGCCCCCTATCAAATCGTGGAACGGGACATACAAGGTGAAATGTGGGTGTCCTGGTGGCGCCTCTGCCTACCCCTACGGGGATAAAAAGGCGTAAGTATATGGGAGTGTAGATACTTACTACGCCGAAATTATTATAATGCATCTCAAGGCAAGTGCAGGGAAATTCAAATAGAATTATTAGATAATTATGGCTTACTGGAAACCGAATAACAACATGCTCGCGTGAGTCACTGTGACGAGGTTTCAGCAATCGTAGACGGAGATCGCTTTCCGGGGCAATACAAATATTAAATATCAGCTGATTAGTACTTCTAATTTTCTAATGGGACAGTTATCCAAGCATATTTAACAACCCTAAGAGCCAGGGGTGAATTATCAAAATTCACTTTTTGAAAGTTTTTGTGACCAAGAGGTTCGTTTGCAAAGTTTTATATTGTTAGAACCGGCTTAAACTGGGTGTTGTGTATCATTAAATTATTGTTTTTTTAGTAAATATCTCTCGGGTCCGTGTACATGTTTCAGAGCTGTACTAAAAGTATTCGTTTCTCCTCCTATCTTTAAAGTTATTTTACAACTTATCTTTTGAATGAGCGACTTAAAATGGCCGCCGTTTGACAATCAGAATACACACGAGTAATAAAACATATTAATAACACCCATAGTACATTCGTAACGTAATAGCAATTTATCTAAATGGCCAATAATAACGCACTTTTGACATCTGACGAATAAATTATGAAGTAAAGCGCGCGTACCGCTCGCCATTTTGTCGTGCTGGCGTCCGTCCAAAATGGCCGCTTGTAAACTTTAAGCGCACTCGCAGATAATCGAAACTAGTTAATATTTCAGTGTATAACTGATATGTTTATAATTGTAGCAATTTCTTACGTTTCAATATTGGTGATGTGTGCTTTTGACCCGATTTTTGACCGTGGGTTGAAATTTTCGATATATTAGAACCCACCTGTATATTTATGTTTATGTTCAATGTTGCAGTAAAAACACATTGTTTACTATCGTTACCTAGAAGACATGAAGTGCTAATGTACTATTTGTTCAATAACTTCATTGTCATTGAGATTTTCGTAGCTGCTCTGTAAACAACTTGACTGATATTTCACCATTGTTCAGAGATTTTTCCGCACAAAAACATTTTTGTTTATTGCTGTGCATTCCACTGCGATCGCTATCCTGAGACATAAGATGTTAAGTCTGACTATGTCTAGTAGTTATTCTGGCTACAATGTCCTTCAAACAGGAACACAACAGTGCATTTACACTGCTGTTTGGCGACAGAAATTGATATTGCGGTGGTACCTACCCAGGCGGCCTCCCACATATGAGAGACCTGCTACCAGTAAAACCTACCTCTGCAACTCCTGTCAGCCAGGATCGACAGCTAACAATTAACACAGCACTGAAGCAAGCCGACTTAGGGACATGAACTTTTCATGAACCATAACCAAATTACATACACACATAATCTTCAAGCCTGTATCGCATAGGGGTAGGCAGAGGCTTATACGTCCCTCTGCAGGGCACAGGCCTCCTCTACACTCGAAAGTACGATTGAGAGGGGTTAGGCCGTATAGTCCACCACACTGGCCTAGTGCGGGTTGGCGATTTAATCATCTTACGTTGATATAAATTACCAATGATGATGCTGATTGCTGTCATAAACTCTGTGATGACTGCGACTTTGTCAGATGAGAGGGTGAAATAGTTAGTACCTAGGTAACATCTAGGTACCCTATGCTACGCGTCATAAAATCTTTTTGTTGAAGTGACATCTGTGTAGAGCGTCACCACAGGCGTCACGTCACGGCACGTTTCTTCCACCCCGTGCCAACTCACACGTGCAGTATACGAGCTCAGATAAATTGCATTAGATAAACACTAGCATTCTGATGCCAAATTAACACGCAAATGTAGTCTAGCTGTTGTCTTTGCGTTGAGACTTTTGATTTCTGTGGCAATTGAATATTTTTTACACTGAGAAAGTCATTACAATACTGAGCTAAGAAGAAGAAACCGAGCACTTACAGCTTCCGTTGCTGGTTTTGACGCCGGCTGTGAAACTCGTGTCACTCTCGAGACAAATATTTGTATGATCCACAGGTTTTTGTATCGAGGCTGGATGTTTTGTGAGACCGAAAACTCTGTAATAGTTCCTGATACCCACGACACAGGACTGGATCTTAGTGACGAGCAGGACTATGTATGTGACGGTTAGGTGTATATATTTATTATTTATAAACACGCCCCTTATTTAGTTTGCATCTACATGATGCATCAATTTCCACTGGTGATATGGTTATTTTAGTTGATCCATATTTATAGCAACGCAGCAAATTCAGTGAAACAACGGCTGCCAAAGAAACATGCATGCTTTCATCAGTTGCCAGTTACTTAGGAGTCTGTGAAGTGTTTGTGGAGGCAAATTGCGGCGTTAGATTATTGTATAAGTGGCTGATAGGAGTAGTATGAAGATATCTGTGAAATAGAAATTGGTAACCTTACTAATTGTTTTTAATAATTTATTTCCAACTCCTATTAATTTAACTTTTTTGATTGATTTCGTTGCGGGTTAAAGACAAGTTAGACATTCCCGGAGACGCGCTGAGCTTCAATGTTCAGTGTCATTAAAATGCGTGCCACTGTTGATCCTGGCTTACAGGAGTTGCAGTGGCGGGTGTGAGGGCGGGA
The DNA here is from genome assembly GCA_949752805.1 of Deilephila elpenor. Classification (NCBI taxonomy): domain Eukaryota; kingdom Metazoa; phylum Arthropoda; class Insecta; order Lepidoptera; family Sphingidae; genus Deilephila; species Deilephila elpenor. The sequence continues at coordinate 557,748 of OX457121.1, forward strand.
CAGTCTCCTTAATTGTTTTTATGTTTAATTCCCTCTATGACATAGATGGTAGTTCGACGGTCAAAAACAAGCCGTCCTCGTATTCTCTCTCTCTCTTGAGCTACAGGAAGTCCACTGCAGGACATAGGCCTTCCCCAACGATCTCCATATGAACCTGTTGAAAACGGCCTGCATCCAGCAATTTCCTGCAACCTTAGCCAGGTCATCCGTCCACCTTACCAGGGAAATGCCTTGCCGCACGAAATCGCATCGCAGCAGTTCATATGTAGCAGTTGTCTTTCCGAATTCGCATCGCGTCGATTCGCAGTTTTGTGTAGAAGTGAGAAGCCCTATCACAGCGTCTATCTGAAGCATATGATATATTTACTATGATATATGAGCACAAATAGATCAAAGGTGAAAGAAACGTTGAAGAATTTGGCTCGTCTGTCGCTTATTACACTTATATTTATGACTAGACTACAGCACTGGCGAGTGGCGCGATCGATCTCACTAATAAGCAGAAACTTTCGACGCATCGTTCATTCTGTGTCGCATGATGTTTGTGACGTCTTGATGTATGGCATTATTGTGTGTATTTTTAGATGTATCCCTTTAAGAATAGATTTTATCATCTGTCTGCCCTTATTAAAAACACAATCAGTACTGTACTGTATCCTACTTCCTAGTTCCTTCCTACTTCCTACTAATATTATAAAAGCAAAAGTTTGTGTGTTAAATTTTTATGAATTTTTGTATGGAGCTAGCTTTCACCTTAGATTAACACATAGGCTACTTTTATGCCGAAAAATTTAGTGTTCCCTTGGGATGATGAAGGAATTCCGATATATTTGTTACTTTTGTATACTCAAAGCGATGGGATGGGACTGGACTACATGCCTTGAGTGAGAATGAGACGGGACGGGCGGAATATAATGGGACGGGACAGAATGGGACGTTAAATTCCAAATAAAATAAATTTCAAATAAGGTTAATCACGCAGACGAAGTTTGCAGGCAGAAGCTTGTTTATTATATGTCTAGATTTGTATTTGGTATGACTGACAGCAACACGAACCTCATAACATTGACGACTTGAACTACCAAGGGATCGGAGTGAGCATCACATATCTAAAATATTCGCAACATTAGAGTTTATTTTAATAGGCTCATCAATCTCAGAGTACTGAACGAGCGAAAACATGCATTCTGCCATGTAATTATGGATGGTGACGTCGGGATTATTTTTATTCGACAGCCTTTATATCGCGGCGGGGAACCCATTGAAACAAGAGGATGTGGGTTCGATGTACGGTAAGACACAATTTACGTGCGATAATTAAGCAATAAATAAATACATTCTTCAGTCACATACATAGTCCTGATCCCACTTTAAGATCAATTAAGTCTTGTGTCGTGGGTATCAGAAGCTACGAGAGACTTTTCGGTCTCAAACACCCAGACCCGAAACAAATACCTGTAGTTCACACTATTTATCTCGGTACGGGGATCGAATCCGCGGCCTCTCGTTTTAGAGCCGTCTTCTAACCAACTGCGCTACGGAGGCTATCAAAAAAATGTTAAAGTAGAGATTTTTGAGTCTGAAAAGGCATTCGCCAAAGTGGCTGTACTGCATTTGATTGTTATAAATTTTTCATTAGCTATATTAGCAAAATTTACAAACAGCGTGACGTCCCATGTGTATTCCACCGTTCTTATACCTTTTACAAAGCACGAAGAGGTCGACAGAAAGAAATTTGTACCCAGAGTAACTACTGTACATAATAAGACTTAACATCCTATGTCTCAGGATGGCGAGCGCAATGGAATGCCAAGTATTGCTTTTATAATTCATGGTGTTGTTTGGTTTTGCTACTGTCCATGAGCGGTCTCATCGCTTACCATCAATAAAAATAAGAAAGGGCCGGCTAAATAATCTGGTAGTTGAGACTATAGACTACACAATTGCAATAATGCAATGGTAGTCACTTTTTTTCTTGTTAGTAGTTCCGGAGAGTAATCACCATATGGAATAATGAATATTAGAAAACTCTTAATGGTAACACAGTGAACATTATTTTTCCTACTTGTATGTACTTGTATATGTACTTGTTGCGTGGTGGCCAGTTGGTAATGGACCAGACGCGGCTGCCTACATGTTCACGGTGGTCGCGGGTTCAAATCCCAGGGCACACCTCTGACTTTTCGGAGTCATGTGTGTATTGATAGTCAATCACCACGCACTTTAACGGTGAAGGAAAACATCGTGAGGAAACCTACATACCGTAGCGATTTTAAAGAATTTCTACGGTATGTAAGTCCGCCAACCCGCACTAGGCCAGCGTGGTGGACTATATGGCCTAACCACTCTCAATCGATTCTCTCGATTGTAGAGTAGGCCCGTGCCCTGCAGTGGGACGTATATGGGATGATATAGAGTATGTACTTGTATTATATTATATTTATACATATATTATATATATGTATGTATTTTGTATGTATGTATGGATGTTATTAGATTATTTATTATTCAGTGTTAGCTTCTATCTCTTACACTTGAAACTGCCTTCTGTTAATCCTTTTCTAAAATCCATCCCATGGTTGTCTGTAAGACATTGCCTTTGAGCGATAAGACCGCCAATTGTACTTTTTATGTATGTGATTTTCTTTTTTATTTGTATTTTTTGTGTGTGTGCAATAAAGTGTATATAAATAAATAAAATTATTGTGAATTGGCCGGCATTATTATTTCGATACGTAACATAAAGATCTGTCCGTGGATATTTAACCAAACTGCGTGTTATAAATTAATGAATGGAAAATTTTTATTGAATCGTAAAAATTTAGATTTAGTCACTTTTTTTACTACCACCCGCTTCACAAGGATGTTTTCGCCAGAGAAGAACGGGCATGAAACTAGCGTTGCTCTTTTCAAAACAAGTTTACAATACAAAAATCATACAGGAGTCGCAGCGCAGTTTAATTCAGAGCAGTTTATAAATGATTTACTATAAGTTTTGAACCCACATCACAACCAAAGTACAGAGTTTCACACAAACGCCTATCTAAGGAACTCTCATTCGTAATATTAGTTAATACAAAAATAAACTGAATGTTTCCACGAAAATCTGCCAAGCCGCAGCGTGATTTACACGACGTAAAATAATGGAGGAAAAACTAAATTTATGGAGCTTTTTGATGTAACTGCACCTGATAAGTGCAGATAGGGTATGGATTGGCAATAGACAATTTCATATTATAAACATTTGTTATTTTCAGGTACAATTATATGAAAAAGTGATATTGGATTTTTCTATTCATTATCAGCCCGGAGTCAGGAATTTGTGTCCGATATGGCGATAGGCTCGCCCCCTATCACATCGTGGGATGGAACAAACAAGGCGAAATGTGGGTGTCCTGGTGGCGCTTCTGCCTACCCCTTCTGGGATAAAGGAGGATATGTTACATACATATCCTCCTTTATGTACAATAATACGACAATTTTTATGGATTGAGAGGCAAAAACACATGATGGTACAGTCACCGCCGCCCATGAACACAACACCAGAGGTGTCGTCGGTGCGCAGGTTCAATTTCCACACCGAGACTTTTCTGTCTCAATTATTTGTTTCAAAACTTCGGTGTTGTGGGACAGATAAGTCTGTAGACTCCAGACCGATATAACACACACAATACGCATAACATCAAACATTAATTTAATAGTTTATTAGAAGTAGAAAATAAAATATAACGCAGTCTGTAACAACTAATAAATGATTGCAGATTAATGATGTAAACAAACAGAGCGCACGTATTTATAGTCGATAACTCAGTGACTCATCTATCTGTTCGGAATCAATTAGCTTACGGTTCGTGTATTTTCAGTTACATGCATAAACTCACGCCTTTTTCCCAGTTTTGGTAGGCAGAGGTGATACCAGGACACCCAAGTTCCGCCTTGTGTTCCAACGATGTGATATTCCCTATCGCCATATCGGACACAAATTCCTGACTCCGGGCTGTTAATTAATGGAAAAATCCAATATCACTGCCCAGCCCTGGAATGGATCCCGAGACCTCGGCGTTGTATCATAACGTAGTACAACTACGACACCGAGGCAGTTTGTTTTCAGTTGAAACTGTATGTGTGATTTTATGTGTGAACAAGGTAAATAACGGCTGACTAGGACATCCCTTGCATCTGTAGAAAATAATTTCAGAAGTTCAGGGGGTGCTGGAGGCTGGAAACGAGAGGCCGCTACGCTCCTAACAGAGACGAGTGTTTCTGTCACACAAATATTTGTTTTTAAGTAAGTATTATAATGGGTACACACGTTCAAGTGTGTTTGCGCAGTTATTTGCCCACACGTTCCAGCATACTGGTGCAAACTCAGACTTGCACAGATTGTACATGTGTGGCGACCGTTAGAATGAAGTCTTTCATAGATTATCTTTGTGTAAACTGCCTCGGTGGCGTAGTTGTATTACGGTACGGTTACAAAGCTGAGGTCTCGGGTTCGAGTCCCGGGTTGGGCAAAGTGATATTGGATTTTTCTATTCATTATCAGCCCGGAGTCAGGAATTTGTGCCCGATATGGCGATAGGCTCGCCCCCTATAACATCGTGGGACGGAACATACAAGGCGACATGTGGATAAAGGCGTGAGTTTATATATGTGTGTACGTATGTATCTTTGTGTATTGTATGGGACAGTTGGGTGTATTTATCGAACAAATATATCGAAGGAATAAATGATTATTTACAAGAGGCCAACGCCTCCAAGTTGACATTTGGTCACGAGTACACCCACATTTCTCGGAAATCTATTTCGAAGGCGACAGGTGGTAGTGAGGAAGTACAGACACGAACTAGACGCTGTTGCATAACGTAATATTTATAGGCGAAATATCTTTAATTTTATTACTTGAGACAGTCATCATTATTGATTTAATAGTGTTTATTGATTTGATGAACAAGTGATCATGCATGCATGCAGCTCTAATTAACAATAAAGTTTTTTTTTTTAAACTGGCGCGGCATAGTGACTGCATTGCACCTGATGGTAAGTCTAATGCCGTCCAGATAGAGTATCGAATGGTATCAGACGGTAGTCTCATACCAATCGATACAATGAAGCCGGCCCGCTGAGATGCCTCTTCACGCTACGGCGGAAGGACCCAGGATTATAGGAGAAGGGAACACGTGTGATGGCAAACCGTTCCACATCTTGACTGTACGGCAGAAAAAGGAATTAGAGAACCTTTTAGTTCGCGCCGAGATGGACTGAACAGTCAAGCTATGGCTCCCCAAGTTTCTCCATGTGCTTTTTATTCTGACACAATAATATGACTACAAGCATTAGCTGATGTGAAACGCAGAGCAATTTATAGATTATTCTCTGCGAAATGGTTATATGTATTTCGTCGAACGACAATATTACACTTGAACCTGGTATGCAGTAGCTGAATCCGAAACGCGCCGTATTGCTTATTAAGGGTTACTACAATGGGTTTTCTCCAGCAAGTTTATGATTAATTGTATGTTTCGTCGAGGTTTCATAATAGTTTCAATTCACAAAACTACTTGAATTTACCATTTTGAAACATGAACCCGTGAAACAAACGAATTATGAAATTCCCTCATAAAAAATTTCACATCTCTACTAGAAAGTATATTATAAATATTCCAAAAACGCAATTAACACACCTGTTTAAATAAAGTTTGCGAAAGTAGTTAAAACAGAACATGAAACGGAGCTGTACAGGATCTATTCTCGTCTCAATCACTTCAACATTTGCAACAATGGAATTGGCACCGAGCTCAACTTGCGAGTTGCGGCGGACGCGAGAATCACATTTTATTAAACTTTTACGCGAATTAATTGTATATTTATTCTAATTTTGTCTTGTTTTGATGTAATTTTCTAATGTTATGAGTGGGACAGACTTGGCAGCTGTAAGATAACGTTTCTGAATAAAACTATCTTTGTAAAGGTTTTATTAGTTTGGTCCATTAACTTGCTCTTGAAAGCATATGCACTGGAATGAATTCTGGAATGGGGTAACTATTTGCTTCTCTCCTGCCTTTGCAACTATATTACTAATTACAGCTGAGAAGGGGTTGTTAATTTCATGACTGCATCGGTGGCGTAGTTGTACTACGGTACAATTACAAAACGGAGGTCTCGGGTTCTAATCCCGGGTCGGGCAAAGTGATATTGGATTTTTCTATTCATAATTATCAGCCCGGAGTCAATAATTTGTGCCCGATATGGCGATAGGCTCTCCCCCTATCACATCGTAGGACGGAACATACAAGGCGAAATGTGGCCCCTCTGCCTACCCATTCTGGTTAAAGGCGTGAGTTTATGTATGTAGGTTATTTGATGATAGTAAGATGTAAGCAATAGTCTGATTTTAATCTGGTGCATCTGCAACTCAGAATTGTGATGACCAATGGAGCTAAGGAATCTCGAATGAAGGTCCCGTACCAGCAAACACAATGTTCGATATTCACTCAAAAGATGGACAATCTAACTTGTAGTTATTAATGTAGTCGCTAGATAGGCCGCTGCAACAGATTGCTGTTGATCTTGGGAAAGCGATTTGTTCAGTATGTAATTCACTTGTTGAGAAAATTGACAGTTGACAGCCTCCGTGGCGCAGTTGGTTAGACGCCGCCTATGAAACGAGAGGCCGCGGGTTCGATTCCCGCACCGAAACAAATATTTGTGTGATCCACAGGTATTTGTTTCGGGTCTGGGTGTTTGTGAGACCGAAAAGTCTCTCGTAGTTTCTGATACCCACGACACAAGACTCGATCTTAGTGTGGGATCAGGACTATGTATGTGACTGTTGGGTGTATTTATTTATTTATTTTGAAATACGGGGAAGTAGACATTCGGACGCCCGCCTACAAGGACGGATGACCTAGTTAACGTTGCAGAAAATCGCTGGATGCAGGCGGCTTCCAAAAGGTCGATGTGAAGATTCTTGGGAGAGGCCTATGTTCAGCAGTAGACTTCCTGAGGCTGAATAGATAGACATTCTCCATAAATATGTATGTATCAAGTATCGAGCCATAATCACTCCTGAATTTGTAACTTCGTGACGGAAAGTTTGATTGAGAGAGCTAAGTTCCGTTGGCCTAACTCAGACAAAGCCATTCGCCATAAAGCGATAACATTATTACCATGTCACGTCAGATTTCTCTTAGCACAACGTCAATCTACACCAATTTACAATCTCAACTGACGAGAGTGCAAGTATTTCGGTGCCCAAACAATTGCCATCTTTAAGTAGATTTTAAGACTTAACCTTAAATTATTTCGGAACGTCATCGACCCAAATCCCGGCTCGTGTCGTTGTTTTCTCCTGTTTATTGTTTTCGTAGCATTGACGTCAAGAGTAATACAATATATAGTAACAAACCCGACAATTTACAAGAAATTAATTTGATGATAAAGCTTTATGTTTTAGATTCCTTTTTTATAAACGTCACAGCTTATTAAAAAACTTATTAACTACTAGCTAATCCTAGATTAAATATCATAGTCCACCACGCTGGACTAGTGCGGGTAGGCGGACTTTTACATACCAAAAAATATCCGTATCGTTATGGTATGCAGGTTCTCATTATATTTTCCTTCACCGTTATAGTGTGTGGTGATATTTCGGTGTACCTTTACTCATTTCTACTGTATTTACCATCAAGTGCATTGCACCCACAGTCGCCCAAAAAAACTTAACAAAAAATTCCCAATTTCTTTTCCTCATTTAAGATTTCAAAACAATGAAATCCAATTGCAAATATGCTAAATCATTCCTCATTGAACGAGATCCAAGCTCGTCTCGAGTTAAATGTGTCAGTGTGCCTCCCGTCAGGAAGCTGAACAAGCCCAGGTGCCAACAAACTCTTTTTAGGTGTATTTAATACGAAAATTGCTCACTTCTCACTGTTTTGTTAAACCTATTTTCATATTTTTTTTAACTGTCCTGCATGAGCTATAAGCTAACTAACTAGATAGCGAATTATAGACAATCATGGTTCATGCAAGTGTGATGGATACTTCGAATTCAGCGTCTATCCATTTCGATCATGCTGGCATAATTGTGTCTAATAATTGGAGATAATCGTCAGTAGATTGCGGATATTCTATGTAGAGTATTTTGACAGCCTCCGTGGCGCAGTTGGTTAGACGCTGGCTGTGAAACGAGAGGGTTTGATTCCCGCACCGAGACAAATGTTTCTGAGGCCCACAAGTATTTTTCTCGGGTCTGGGTGTATGTGAGACCAAAGTCTCTGGAAGTTTCTGATGCCCACGACACAAGACTTAATTGACCTTAATGTGGGATCAGGACTATGTATGTGACTGTTGGGTGTGTTTATTTATCAGTTGCATTGTTTAGTCGTTTCAGTATAAAAACAAACATATGTTTAATTGCTTTTAAATTACGTGTTAATTATTTCTCGCTCGTTTAAAAAGTAAAGGTAATCATAGGGGATCTTTACTCGTGGTAGCTCTCTCATATGTGAGAGGTCGCCTGGGTAGGTACCACCGCAGTGACTATTTCTCCCGCCAAACAGCAGTGTAAATGCGCTGTTGTGTTCCGGTTTGAAAGTAAAGTTCGAGTATGATGGTCTTTTCCGGTCAGATAAGAATTCATGGATATTCGATCAAAAGCAATAGATGTTAAAACGCGAAGAAATTTAACTTTCTTATTCATTTGTTCAATGCGATCTATTTCTAGTGAATGTGTTACAGTGTTAGTGATTCGTTCCTGTATTTTTTAGCGTTTCTGAAATATTTAGTAGTTCACGTGTTTCTTAGTAATTGCGAGAATGTTTTCTTGGACTATGATTTCATCGTGTAAAGAAAACAACACAAAAAATGTAGTGTAAGGACTACAACCATTATTTCTTCCGGTGAATCTAAATCCGAGGGCCAAAATGCGTTAGTTACTTTACGTTACTTTTTTGGAAGGCCGAAAACCTCGCTACAGAATGAAAAACTGTTTTACAGAGAAATATTCAACGAGAATTAATGTAATAAAAGAATCAGATATATAACAACACATTAATACCTAAAGAATCGAAATATAGCGAAAATCTTGCTGTTTAAATACTTGTTTTTATAAACCGTTCGAAAAAGATCAAGAATAGAAGTTAAAACAACTTTATTAGAAAACTTTACTGACAAAGCCCGTTGTTTTAAAAACTATTTCTTTGTTTCCGAAAGGCTTGATCCCTGGCTGAATCAAAGTGCAACATGGATAAAATTATCTTGGGCTAACCTGGAGTGAGAACAATTAGAAAGTCTTTATTAAAATTTTCAGTATATGAAAAATAAAATCTATATTCAGTCTTTGCATAATCGGTGTTCCCCCGTCATGGTACAATGCTCAATTGACATAATATTTGGCGTGCAACCGACATCAATCAATAGGTCGACGGCCTCGCCAAAATAGCTCATTGTAGGTCGTTACTAGACCAGTGTCTAAGTTCTTAATATAATCTATATTTATATGTTTCCGGCTCAAAAGCATGTGCAAGTCGCTACATTGTTAATTATAATTGACATACAAATAATGGTTTCTTAGATTTTCGCGAATGTTACACACTGAAATGAAACATTTTTTTCTTAAATTTAATAATTGAAAATTAAAGGTAGTTAAATTGTAACAGTCACTGAGCGAATGACTAATACCTCAGTCCGCCCCGTGACCACGAAAGCTGTAAAGCAATCGAAACGTCGCGTCGGGAACTTAAAAATTGGAAAAATTTAACGAAATCGCGATAAAATCCGTAAAAAAATAGTTTTATTTCAATGACATACAAATGTTTACATCGTCATCTAGTACACAGGTATTTATTGGGTTTTTCTATTCATTATCAGCCCGGAGTCAGGAATTTGTGCCCGATATGACGATAGGCTCGCCCCCTATCACATAATGGGATGGAACATACAAGGCGAAATGTGGGTGTCCTGGTGGCGCCTCTGCCTACCCTTTCTGGGATAAAGGCGTGAGTTTATGTATGTGTGTAAAGGCACTCCATTGCTAATAAAAACCTTCTATATAAATGGTCGCCAAACACGTAACAATATAACTGTGCAAGTCTGAGTTTGCACCAGTATACTGGAACGTGTGTCGCCAAATAACTGCGCAAACTACGTTGGAAGTTTTCGTTTCGAGACTGGTGCAAACTGGCCGCCATAAGGATGTCCACAGCACTTTTAAGAAGCGATCTTCCTATATCCAACATCTTTCTGTAATTTTTATCAGATTCATCTTTCATCTTGCGATTTGCAAAGCTGCGCTTGCTGGTGCGTGGCTTTTACTTAATAACTTTTCGGTCCCATTGGCTAACATTTTTCTGCGCTCTGCCCTGATCATTGCTACTTCAACTTGTTAACCTTGATTAAACCACTAGGGGTTAATCGGTAAATTTGAATCGCCTACGGATCATTTCTGTATTGATCCCACATGGAAATGCCTATTGAGGATGGCCGTTTCCATAATTCATTCTTTCCATATTGTTAATACTGTGTGTTATGAATTTAGCTGGTAAAGTGTATATGCTATGTTTATCAGTGGACATTTTGCAGCTGAAAATAATTTTGTTGAAGACTATTTTCAACACGCAGCTATGGACATCCTTCGATAAATGGTTTTTATTTAATATAGGTAAATACTTACATAGATACATAAACTTAAGGCTTTTTCCCAGAAGGAGTAGGCAGCAGATGCAACCAGAAAACCCACATTTCGCCTCGTATTTTCCATCCCAAAATGTGATAGAGGGCGAGATCATCACCATGTGGGGCACAAATACTGACTCCGAGCTGATAATGAATAGATAAATCAAATATCACCTTGCCCGACCCGGGATTCGAAACTCAACTTTGCAATACCATATAAATATTTTGCTGATGAAAATACATTCCATATGTTGTATTACTTGTAAATCGTCCTTAGATATATCGTTATTCGATGATCTACAAATCTAGAAGTATACACTCGACTTTAAACACGAACCGTATCCAGATACGAACCCACCACCCAAAGGCCAAACACAATGCTAAGGGCGCCACATCTGCCAAGCCCCAAGGCGCCGAGAGCAGCCGACGATGGATGAACTGGCACCTGGCACTTTGGTAAAAATAGATCATCCGTCCGACAGATGAAAAAACAACGCTAAAATGTTACTACGGTGAGTGTGTTACTGGTGGAAATGTGAAGAGGCATAATTATATTTCCGTGATCAAAATCATATGCACACAGGCTGAGCCCGAAATACTTGTATCACTACGACGGGTATTACTTTAGTAAGAAATAAATTTAAAATAAAATACTAAAATAAATGAGAACACACCCAACAGTCACATACATAGTCCTGACCCCACACTAAGATGGAGTCTTGTGTCGTGTATCAGAAACTACGAGAGCCTTTTCGGTCTCACAAACACCCAGACCCGAAACAAATACCTGTGGATCACACAAATATTTGTTTCGGTGCGGGAATCGAACCCGCGGCCTCTCGTTTCGCAGGCGGCGTCTAACCAACTGCGCCACGGATAGAAAGAAAATGAAATTAAAATACTATAATTAATCTTTAAAATGTTATGCATAATTAGATTCAGTCACTTTCTTTTTCTTCCCGGTTCACAAGGCAGTTTTCGCCAGAGAATAACGGACAAGAAACTGTAGCGTTGCTCTTTTCAAAACCAGTTTACAATGCAGTGATTATATTTACAGGAGTCGCAGATTTAGAGCAGTTTATAAATGGTAATATGGATACGAATGTTCTTCGGCCAAACTACATCATTAATGTATCACCCACACCAACAGGTACCTATTTGTGTGATCCACAGGTATTTGTTTCGGGTCTGGGTGTTTGTGAGAGCTAGTCTCTCGTAGTTTCCGATAGACGCAAGGCTTGCAGTGGCGAAGGGTGACATTTTTTAAAAGGGAAGCCGAAGCTCAAAACACAAAATATGTTTATTTTCTTTATCCTGTTACTAGCTTCTGCCCGCAAACTTCGTCTGCGTGGTTAATTTTATTTGAAATCTCCCATCCCGTCCCGTCCCATCCCGTTATATCCCGCCCGCCCCGTCTCATTCTCACTAATGAAATGTAATCCAGTCCCATCCCATCTTTTTGAGTATGAAAAAGTAGCAAATATATCGGAATTCCTTCTTCATCCCACGGGAACACTATTTTTTTCGGAATAAAAAGTAGTCTATGTTACTTCTAATACCTCCAAGAATATGTGTACAAAGTTTCATGATGATCGGTTGAGTAGTTTTTGCGTGCAAGCGTAACAAACAAACTAACATTCACATTTATAATATTAGAAGGGCTAAGGGATTACGAAATGACTACAATGCGACTAGTACTAAGTAATCTGTGAATGCGACTGATAGTAAGCGTAGTGCAGTCCGAATAGAGATTAAAAATTTACTGTGTGATGTTTCACAGAATGAACGTAAAACGCGACACACTTATGCACGTGTGTCCTTATATTCGGACCTTTGCGAATATCCTCCCACCAGCAAATTATTGCTTCGAGAATCTTACTCACCAAACTAAAATAATGGGTTTCATTTGGTAAGTGATATTGTGGCATCTGCCTATTGCGGCCGTCAATTAAATTTTAATATTTTCGTTACCTATGTACTTATACAATATTTACAATGTCCATGAAATAAAAAGTAAACCATGCTTACATAATGAGAAAAATAAAAAAGTATATTTCTAAACTGCACGTGAATATAAGATTAATAAAAAAAAATAAAAACCTAGACTCAATATGTTAACAAGTACGATAGCCCCGCATTTATCAGTTGTAACATTAGTAAGACAATGTATTCCTCAGGCGAGGATCGAGCACGTCCTAAAATCTAAACACTAACTTTATTTGTAAAATCGACAACCTAAACATATTAGTACGCTTCTAACGATTAGTAATTTTCATTAAAACCATAATATTAATATTACACATTTTGTAATTAAAAACATTTAAAACTAATTGCATGAACCATGAATATATTGTAAAAATGTAAATACAACACTTATAAATACATTAAACTCCGCATTTCGCTATTGTAATAAGTAATATCTATACCTAAACACACGAAATGCCGGAGAAGCTGCGGCTTGTCTCTTGCTTTTTTAGCGTAAATTGAACCTTAAATCACTATCAATTTAAGGTACAATTTTGCGTGGTTTGTTGCATACTATACAATGCGTAACGGGCGGCGCGGCGGCGGCGCGGTGGCGGCGGGGCGGCGGCGGGCGGCGGCGCACGGGCCGCGCTAGTGTTATTGAATAAGCCGAACAATTTTACAGGAATTCGCCAGAGGTCGCACCGCGTCGCAATAAAAAGGGATTACTGTGCCGCTTCCTAGTAATGTTTACGTATCTGGCCGACAGATGTCGTTGAATGTAAAAAATAATAATTGAGTTTTGATATTAAATAAATAAGTTTGAATAATTTGCTTGTTTATAGTGTAATGATAAATTACAAAAGGGAAGCCGGTAGGAACTGGCTTCTAAGGAGCCTTCGCCACTAAAGGCTTGTATCTTAGTTTAAAGTCAGGACTATAAATATGTGGGAATAGTTCCGTGTCGGGTCAAATCAAACAAAGGTTGTTTAGATATTCTTCAGTATGTAATCGTCTTCTTGAATACGTCTTTAATTGAGTTGTCCTCAACGTCAACAACGTCTTTCATCGTCTTCCACACTGTTCTCTCTTATTCCATCCTTTAATATTTCAACATCTTAATCATTCATCCTGTAGTTCTTTTCCTCTTTAATACTTTCCATTTGTTATCTCTTTCACATAAACGTTCTATATCAGTAATTCGTCTATCATTTCATTCTACTCATCTTACATCATAACATTCAAATTCTACATGTATGTTGGCTGTATTTACCCAAAATCCTTTAAGGTCGTGCTGTCTGCATAATGTTACACTTGTTTACAAACATGATTGCGCAAGTGGATGCCAGTTGTATTAACAATATAACAAATGCCTCACGCCATTCTGAGGTGAAACACGCTTGCATTTTTGCAATCTGTTTATTTTACTTGTTAAAATATATCTGCATCGTCGGGTTTAGGTTCGGTTTACTGGTAAGGCACTTAACTTTTAGTAATAAGAGAACTGAGTTACTACTTATTTGACACTGGGTTAGTAATGTGAACTGGAAGGTCCTAAGTACAAATCCCAGGCAAGGCAGTTCAGTTTGTTTATTTCAATTTGAAAATTAATTTGTCCAGCCCTGGACTTTGATTTCGTTTATTACATATTGAGATTGAAATAAGCTTACCAACTGTATCTTCCTCTAGAAATTGCGTCGAACGGCGAGAAATAGTCATCTTGTCGGTGGATACTCTATCTGCATTGCATTAATCATCAGATCTAGATGTGGTAATGACAAGCCCACCCTCACACCCACCACTGCAACTCCTGGAAGCCAGGATCAACAATGCCAAGCATTTTAATCACATCGATCATTGAAGCTCAACGAGTCTCCGGGAATGTCTAACTTGTCTTTAACCCGCAACGAAATCAATCACAAAGTTAAATTAAAAGATATTGGAAATATTAGTTGTGTTGCTACTGTCCATACAAAAAAAAAACTTCAAATTAATTAAATTAGGTATTTTGTGAGCAATAATAATACGTCCGTCCGACATGGAACGTAAATAAAAATTGCAATTTGGAAACGCGCAGTACATCTCATGATTTGGCAAAAATATATCTGTCCGACTCCAACGTGATCTGTAATATATAATGTACTAATCTTATTTACTAAACAAGATTGTAACAATCGGACAATCAGTTGATTGCACCTTCTGAGTGGCCACTGAGTCAATTAAATATCACATACATAGTCCTGACTCCACACTAAGATCGAGTCTTGTATCATATCACAAACTACTAAAGAGATTTTCGATCTCACAAACGCCAACTTCATACAAACATTTGTCTTGGTGCGGGGATCGTAGCGGCCGGGCCTCTCATTTCACAGCCGGCGTCTAACCAACCGCGCCACCGAGGCTGTCGAATATCCACCAACGTGGGATAGACACCTATCAAAAGTTGATACAATTTCGCTTACTTGTTCCTATTTCCTAACCGTACAAATATACACAAAATATTGGACAAAGATTGCCCCTGAAACACACGTATGTGTTACTGTAATGAGTTTGCCACCATCGTCCATAGTCAACTAGTGGCTATCCCGAAAGATTCGAATACCCTACAACCTAAAGATACCGTTTTATCCGACATATAACTTTCTGTACTCTAATACAATGGAGTACCTATCTACCCGCCAAAAGTCAGCAACTGCGTTTGAATAGCTAAGGCATTGAGCATTTGCATTTACCACGCTCTAATCTTTTTTAATGTCAATTTTATCATCATAATCAATTAAATCACTCGTCAAGAGATCTAATGAAAAGTGATCACTGTTCACTCATATCTACGTAACTGCATTGAGGGTATTTCGAAATAATTCAACATATTTACCACTACTTAACTTTATACTGAACACAGTCTTCAACGAGTTCTACAGGGATCAGTTAGAAGCAGCCTGCATCCAGCGACTTCTTGAAAAACTAGATCATCCATCCTACTTTATAGAGTGAAAGAAAGGTAAGATATTGGCTTTACCGAAACGTAATTTTTCAAACGAAACACGACACCAAAACTCTTAGCTTTACGTTGTATTTATACACGTTAATGAGTCAGCACATTCATATTATAAACTTTTATCCTATCACTTATGCATTTTGTATCCCGAGTAACTAACACTTTTATTTCATGTTTACACTATTCGAATTAAAACTTAAAGGTAATGAACACCTGTGATTCACACAATGAATAAATAATACTTACTTACCAATTCAATAACATTGCACAAAACACAACACAGTCACTAAAGTTTTGTAAAATAAGTTGAACGAACTCCACCAAGTTAGGTTATATTTGGCGCGCGACATGCGCACCCGGCGACGCGCAGTGGCACTATGCGCGAATCTCACTGAAATGTAATTTTACACACGGCACGGGCGCGAGGGAATTGCCGGTGTCGATGTCGCGTTTTTTTGTTATCGATGATTAAGGAACGGGGAGATGAAGATAGATTCAACTGTTACAAACTCGGCCCTCCAGTCCAAGTTTTAAGTTGTGACTCAGATTTTTCAGTCTTCATTTATGGTTCTGGAACATCTGAAAGTTGACAGCGATTGCGACCGCCACAGAACCATATTGACTCGCTAACCTCTTCGTCCGCAAAATTTCTACACATCCGTGAGAGACGCGCTGGACAGAAACCGGTGGAGGCAGATCATCCGCTTCAGATGTAACCCTAATCCTGACCAAGATCCTCAGACTTGAGGAACTAAACAGTGAGAGAAAGAGAGAGAACAATTATCATCTCATCTTCAGATAATAGCAAATTTGTAAGAACACAGACCTCTCTCAAGGATCATTATAGGAGTGCTTACAATACTAGGTACGCATAGCAAGCGGATTGTCTCGCGCAGGATATAGGTAGTTTCTTACCCTAATAACGATTTTATTCATCATCAGCCTATTATTTGACTACGCTTTTGCTATTGTTATTCCGTCTATATCTCGCCAAAGTTTCGTCTGTTGGAAATGCGTACTCCACGAGGTGAAGTATAAAAATACTCTCTTCAAAAGCCTGCCTAGACTATAAGGTGGACAAGCGACCCAGTTGAGGTTGCAGGAAGTCACTCAATGCAGGCTCTTTCCAATAGCTCGTTGTGAAGATCCCTATGGAGGCCTATGTTCAGCACTGAACTTGCTACACGTGAACAGAAAGTAGGTTGCGACGAATGTTTGAATGTAACGCGAAACTGGACGGCTTGATTACAAACATATTTAATCGACAAGGAAAACGATTCTTTCGCATCCCATCCATCCCCGCCCTACTCGCCACCTGCCCACAACGCGTGCCTTCCCAGAATCTATTGTTTATTTTCGTTCGTTTATACTCGGGTATGTACACGGTTTGTTTTCCAGTTTTTATTTAGTGAAAACATCATTTCGATACTGTTTCGACTTTCAGATGTAATGGTAACCTTAACTGTTTCATAAGAAATGTGTAAAAAAACTTTCAATAATACGGAATCCTCGAAACGAATTTGTATAGAAAGGTTAATGACAGTAGACGAAGCGAAAGAGGTATGCATGGACCGTAGCACTTGGCGCTCAATAGTCTCTGCCTACCCCATCAGAGCATGGGCGTGTGTTTATGTTTGTGCATGTGCATTTTCTACAAAAAATGGGCGTTTTGGGATTGATTGTGCCTTATTGTACCTATGTATATCTAAGGCTGTGGTTCCTAAACATAACACTCAAATACCCAAATTCCCAAACATGATGCAAGGGGGAAAAAATCGTTGCGTTTTTTTTGCGAAATATTTAATTCATGTCTCTGAAGTCACCAAAACTACCATTTGGATACAACTTATAGATGATATCTTCTGTGCGGAGACGAACCCGGGAAATAAGGTACGAAAAGCCTTTTTTTCTTTTATTACAGAAAGCGTTTAAAATCTTCATCGAGTGATGCTAATCATTTGGATGTAACTAAAAATGCTCAAGAGTTATTTAAATTTTAAACTGAGCATTTCATTTCTTTGATGTTTGCATCGCAAAATGCAATAAGCGACGAGAGCGGGTCAATTATTTATTGATCTCAATGAAACATCAATAAAGTTTGATCGCGCTGTCGGACATTTGCCGAAGAATAATTTAATGCACGCAGATAAAGAAACAGTTTTTTAAAACATATTATAAAGAGTGAGTGGCGTGTTGATAACGGACAGAACGCGGCTGCCGAGACAGTATTTTATTGTATTTACCCATAAAACGTCCCACTGCATGGCCGAGCCTCCTCTACAATCGAAAGAACGGTTGAGAGAGTTCTAGGCACTAAGCCAGCGTGGTGGACTATACGGCCGAGACAGTGAACGGTTTGGAATCCCAAAGCAAAGACTTTTCGGAGTCTTGTGGGGCCAACTCGTCGGTATATATGCGGACTATGCGGTCGATAATGCGGCAGAGCCGAGTCCATATCATATCCTGCACTAGCATGCCAACTAACACCCTTCAGTGACCATTGCTTGTTTTGAGCGACACTGCATATCTCAGGGCAAGAAATGCCTCGATTTCTTCCCTGTCCTTCCCGGCGCCGAACCATGTCTGGTCGATCGCATTGGGATCCATTGATGTCCCCCACTTACATGACGGTTTGGACGCTCATTTATGGTGTTATGGGCGTCCACGTGTACATACATACATAAACTCAAGCCTTTTTCCCAGAGGGGGTAGGCAGAGGTGCTAGCACATTTCGCCTTGCATGTTCCGTACCAAGATGTGATAAGCTGAGATGATGTGTACCAAGATGTGTTCCTGACTCCGAGCTGATAATGAATAGAAAAATCCAATATTACTTTGCCTGACTGAAACCGAGACCTCAACTTTATAATTGTAGCTTAGTGCTACTACGCCACCGAGGCAGTCAAAATGATGGCTAGGGCGTGATAATCTATAATACTCCTCAAATAATTCAATGGGATAAATAAATAAAGTATAACCAATCGATATCACGTTAGTCGATTAAATAATCGACTACGATATGATCTAAGCTGAAGTATCGAAATGCGCATGACGTCACGCGCTAACGACAACTTGTAGTGACGCTTCAGCTAATCCACTGTGTCCGTTATAACACGACAAATAAACTTTATCTTATTTACGTCACGATAAAGTGACAAATGTTATAAAATAAATATATAAATACACCCAACAGTCACACATTAAGCCAAGTAGGTATCAGAAATACAGAGAATTTTTCTGTTTCGCAAACACCCAGACCCGAAAAAAAAAACCTGTGGACAACACCAATATTTATCTCGGTGTTGAGATCGTAGCTTCCTCTCGTTTCACTCCAAGCGTCTAGCCAGCTGTGCCACAGAGGTTGTCTATCGCCGTAATTTTTAAACAGGAGCACTAATTATGCTACTAGTACACCTGATGTGAAAACCGCCGCTCATTGACACATATATGCTCAAAATCAGTAAGAACTAAGCTAGTCCTGCTAATTAAACGTACCTCATATGGTGGTTTTAGCTGGTATTCCTTCACTTTGATTTATAAATTATAATACAATAAATCCACAAAGCTTCCTGATTTCAGTGATTTCTATCGTTAATGAGTTTTTATTCCGAATTTGTTGAAGCCTTTTATGAAATAAAACCTAGGTTGACCGCACTCAAGTAAAAACATATCGGTGTAAGATAATTTTCTACCGAGAGCCAATACTTATCATCAGAACTAAATTCGTTTTGCAGAGCCAAAAATACTATTAATAAAGTCTGCATACGTCACCAGACACTCCTATATCAGGTTCTGTGTGTTACAATGGAGACGCACACGACACACACATAGACACAGGCATGTTTTACTAATAATAAAACAAATATTAATACGACATAACTTATAGCCGTATCACCTACACCATAAAGACTATTTTGGATAGATTTAATTCAATACGATTGGCCATACGATAAATTGTTTGCCTCACTCACGTGCTCGCCGAGGACAAGTGAACACCGTTTTGTGTTTAAAGGAATTTAAAATTGTAAGTAAACATTACCATTTTTATAAGAGATGCGCGAACTTTTTTCTTAGGCTTTACGTGCTAGGCTGTATTGTGTGACCTTTGCCTTTCATAATTTATGAGTCACAATAAAAACAATTTAGCAGCCAAGATGGAATTTATAAAACTAATATCGTTGGTATAATATATGAAAATGTAAATAATTACATTAATAATGAATTAGTAAAGATATTTTAGAGAAATAATGACGGTTTATGTGATTTTTTTTAATAATTTAATTCACCTATTTTGATCCGGCTAATTGCCGCTCTTTTTTTATTAATACTGTAGTGATAATAAAATTATTCGTTTGTTGGAGCAGATGTGTTTTAATGATTATTACTTATTATCATGAAAGCAAGTGAAATATTGATATATTATTTAATGCGTAAATACTGGATTATACATACGTGAAACATGCGCAAAAACTATTGCCTCGCTTTGGTATAATAAATTATACAATAACTATACCTAAGTAGGTATAGTTATTTTTAGGTTCTAAACAAAAAACAGCACAATTACCTACTATGTAGTTGAATAACAACTTATTGTAAGCGACTATTGCTAAACATTTTGTTACAAAGTTTTCAATCGTTGAAAATTGGCTTGACACAGCAACGGTGTTAGATTTTATTTTATTAGGTAAATATGTGAACCATCTATCGAAAAAAACATTAAAAAAATATGAGTAGTCCTTACTGTATGCGCTAAAATAGGTAGAGTCTGGTCTGATCGGGACAATTAAGGAATTTAACAATTTCATTGTAAAATTCACTATTTCGTCGACTTGTGAAAAATTCGTATCTGCCCAAATAGTGACATTGTTTTCGTACACTATAGCGAAAAATCTGTCATAGTTATTTGTCCATGCCCACCATGCCAGTATTGTGCTTTTTAATCTGCGTATTAATATACCGGTATAAATTAGCCTTCGTAATTGTCTCAACGACCTTGATATAATCAGCTGGCCCCTGGAAATTATATTTAAATAACACCGCCAATTCAATCACAACCATAGTATTCACTTTGTTATGCCTAGTTTTAAGAGATTTTTCCACCCCCACACCCACCACTGCAACTCCTGTCAGCCAGGATCAACAGCGAACATCGAGCTCCAGAGCTTGGCGAGTCTCATAAACTAGCTTATCTTTATCCGCATCGAAATTAATCAGAAAGAAAACCAAATAAGTGTTTACTTCATGCTAGTCATAAAAATCGTCTAGGAAGGTACTAGCGCGATTTGTGCACCCTGGTTTCCGTACCATTTATATGACTCATACTATTAGAGGCTATTCAGTCTACACATCATTGCAACTCCTGTAAGTAAATCATATGGACGTATACACATACAGGAAGCATCCCATAGATTTGTCCACACAGACAGGCGATCCTACAAGGCCCGATTTTTCAATCGTGGAATAAAAGCTATCTTTAAATAAGTTTTAAGATTCATGACTATATAAATAAAACTGTTATTAAAACTATCATTACTAATTAATTTTTCATACATGCATAAACTCACGCCTTTATCCCAGAAGAGGTAGGCAGAGGCACCACCAGGACAATTTCGCCTTGTACGTTCCGTCCCACGATTTGATAGGGGGCGAGCCTATCCTAATTTGTCTTCTTTTTTTCACATTTCAATATTTTTTATATCTCATTAGAAAAACTGCCGTAATCTCCGTTTCTCATTTTGTTGGCAGCCAGAAATAAGCAACGTCAACATCTATTACATTGTTCCGGGTTTTAATGAACTAGTTATATTTGGATTTGGTAATATACAGACTATTCGAGACAATATCCTCGAGTACCTACACTTATATGGCAATCAAGCAACAACAAAATACTTAGAAAATTACTAACAGAGTGTGCGAGGGATTTTCCAACAGTAATACTTTGGAAAACTTATCATAATATTGGAATTTACATGTAGGTAGTATTTGTTAAATTAATAATATTTATAAATACACACATCATTCACACGAAGAGTCCTGACCCTGCACTGAGATCGAGACTTGTGTCGTGGGTGTCAGTAACTATGAGGGACTTTTCGGTCTCACAAACACCCAGACCCGAAACAAATACCTGTGGAACTCACAAATATTTGTTTCGGTGCGGGGATCGAGCCCGCGGCCTTTCGTTTCACAGCCGGCGTCTAACCAACTGCGCTACGGAGGCTTTCAGATGTGACGTGACATTCTAAACAAAGCGATTCCTTGAGCTTTTTCTAACTATTTTTGCACAGAGCTTTATCGCGATTGGTTTAGGGATGCTGTAATTCGTTCGCACATTTACCTACGAATTGGCATGAAATTCATAATTTAGTTTGCTTTAGTGGTCTTACCATCGAGAATGTAAAAGACAGATCGAAATAGTGAAGAATATTAGATCTTAGCACCTGCACACCGAATACTAGTTAGATAAAAAGAATGATATCTCCGAAAAGAGTTTCTTTCAGGCATGCAGCCTCCGTGGCGCAGTTGGTTAGACGTCGGCTGTGAAACGAGAGGCCGCGGGTTCGATCTCGCAGCGAGACAAATATTTGTGAAGCCCTCAAATATTTGTCTCGGGTCTGGGTGTTTGTGAGACCGCAAAGTCTCTCGTAGTTACTGATACCCACGACACAAGTCTCGATCTCAGTGTTGGGTCAGGACTCTTCGTGTGAATGATGGGTGTATTTATGCAGGCAGTCATAAAATTGTAAGCCTTCTATTGAGCTTCTTTCAGTTAATCCAAAACGCTTTTTCCCATCTTTGTTCATTCCCTTTTTCATTGTTTTTTAAAATTAGGTTTCTATACCCTCGCATACCGGCTACCGTACATAATGGTGAAAAATTAGGCTGTGTTTTGGATTCGGCATGTATGTAAAATATAATTTTATCGGTAATGAGGTAACTGTTATCGCAGGATATTCTATCTGGATGACACATACCATAAGTTGCAAAACAAAAAGCTTTAGATTTCAGATAATATAGTAATTAAAGTAGGATTTTTATCTTACAATATCGGTAAACAATAGATTGGACCCTGTTTTTTCCTCAATGACTATCTATTTAATACTATACATACCTAATTATGGTGATAAACTGGTTATTATAATTAGAATCTACTTGACGACAGATAGGCGCATCGGCAAAGGTTCTGATTTTTCGTACACAATCTTCCTTCACTATTGCATAGCTGTTTTATTTTTTTCCTGACTCGGTGGCGCAGTTGTACTAAGGTAAGGTTAAGAAGCTCAGGTCTCGGGCTCGAATCCCGTGTCTTTCATTTTTCTATTCATTATTGGCCCAGAGTCAGGAGTTTTTGCCCGCAATGGGACATGGCATTTTACTGGTGGCAGGTCTCTCATATATGAGTGGCCGCCTGGGCAAGTTCATCGCAGTGTCTGTTTCTCCCGCCAAACAGCAATGTTCCGGTTTGAAGAACATTTTAGCCAGAGTAACTACTGAAAATAATGAGACTTAACTTTTTATGTCTCAGTATGGCGAGCGCAGTGGAATGCCAAACCATGCTTTTTAATTCATGACGTTGTTTGATTTTGCTACTGTCCATGAGCGATTGTATCGCTTACTATCAGCCGAATTGAAAACTCTTCTCGTATTGTATGAACATTGGATGAACCTGAAACGACAGAACCTTACATGAATCTCTTTGACAAGTTCTTAGGTTCATAACTTCATACCACTAGCAAGTTTCTTCAGTCAAGGTCGATAATCACAATTTAAATATACACTTATAAGTCACATACATAGTCCTGATATCACACTAAGATCGCGTCTTGTGTCCTGTATCAGGAACTAAGGGAGACTTTTTGGTCTCTCAAACACCCAGACCCGAAACAAATACTGGATCACACAAATATTTGTCTCGGTGCGGGGATCGGACACGCGGCCTATCTTTTTACAGACGGCGTCTAACCAACTGCGCCACGGAGGCTGTCAAACTTAACCAATATATTTTTGTTCTTAGATTACCTCAGGATGCCTTGGGAGCGGCCGGCGAGTGTCCCCGTGGGACAAGTCTGGAGCAGATTTAAAGGGAGGGAACGGGAAGGAAAACCTACACATATGTAAGAGAATTATACAACATAATCATCTGTATTACTCATATTGGCATCAGTTGAGTCCGGTATTCGTTTAAAGTACGGTTGAGAGGGTTTAGGCCATATGCCATGTTGGTCTAGTACTGGTTGGTGCTCACATAACATAGAATCCGGGTAGAGATCTCCATGATATGCCGTTTCCCTCCAGAAGTTTTCCTTCACTGTAAAATCAACTACCACAGTTGACTTTTACATTACTTTGAAAAGCCAAAGTTGATTCCTGGGATCTCGACAGTGACCTGGTGTTAGAAACTGCGACCGGCATCCAGCGGCTTCATGCAACTTTTATTCCGTGAATTGTATTATTGTATTATATTTATATTTGTGTGAGTTTGCGTGACAGAGTGCGGAATAGCGTGGTGATGAAAACTTGTGGATTGAAAAAGGATATAGTAACGAATTGGGACAGGAATGATAAGATGTAAAGTCATGTAGAAAGGATGGATAAAGGAGACTAACCAAGCAAATATACAAGGCGAGTATGGATGGAAGAGTCGGTAGGAATAGACCTCCGAACTTACACCATCCAAATCGGTGATACCCTCAACAAGAGTCAGGTCAAAAGAACCCTGAACCGACGAGGATGCATGAAGAGATTGATGAAAGTGGATGAAGCGAAAGTAATATGTCAGGATCGAGCAAAATGGCGATCCATAGTCTCTGCCTACTCCTATGAGATACAGGCGTGACGATTATGTATGTATGTATTATATTTCCTCAGGTACCAAATTAGAGATATGGATGTGACGATGAGACAACGGTGCCTGGACCTCATGCAGGAAACCTTCCTAAGGGATGAGCCTCTCTGTGATTTATTAGGTAAAGTATTTACTAATTACTAACCTAAGTTTCTCTATTACAAATGCATATTTTAAATAAATATAAAATACCTTGTTTTTTATCTATATTGGCATGTCAGGTCTTGACTCCACGAAATATTGTTTGATATGAAACGAAATAAGAACTCCATGGATCTATAGCTAATCTGTTTTCATATATTAGGTTTTAAATAAAAATTGCTATTAATAGCCTTTCACCAATCTACATTCCGATTCCCGTCACTCCAGCGAAATACAAAAAACGTCTATGATTCCTTTTACTTTTTAAACGAGCGAGAAATAATAGACACGTAATTTTAAAAATGCAGATATACCTTGAGGTGCCGCGACAACCATGACAAAGCCAAACTTAATTCCAGGGATCAACCAAGACCCGGTTTCCATAGCAACGATCAGGTCGAACTGGGAGAGCTTCGTCTCTCAGAACGTGAGCCTGGCCTGCTTCACCGAAGTAGACGGTGAACCCGACGAGCTGGTGGGATTCAACATAGTCCTGGTCAAGTCCAGGGACGATGAGGAGGAGGACTTTGATCAGGTTAGATTTCAAAATGATTGTGATCGCTTGCAGGCCGCTTTCAAAGGGAGCAAATAATACTTGGGGGAGGCAGGATGTTTAGCTATGGACTTCTTGGGACTTAAGAAGAAGATTGCAGTAAACTCGCTAGATAATAGTTCAATGGCGCAGTTCGTTGAACGCCGGCTGTGAAACGTAAGGCCACGGGTTCGATTTTTTTTTTTTTTTTTTTAAACTGGCACGGCATAGTGACTGCATTGCACCTGATGGTAAGTGCTAATGCCGTCCAGATAGCGTATCGAATGGTATCAGACGGTAGTCTCATACCATTCGACACAATCATGCCGGCCCGCTGAGATGCCTCTTCACGCTACGGCGGAAGGACCCAGGATCATAGGATCCGCGCACCGAGACAATTTTTTCTGTGAACTACAAGTATTTGTTTCGTGTCTGGGTGTTCATGAGACCGAAAAGACTCTCGCAGTTTCTGATACCCACGACACAAGACTCGATCTTCGTGTGGGGTCAGGACTATGTATGTGACTGTTGGGTGTATTTATTTATTTTATTTATCTCAACAAGTTTATGAAGTAAACAATATTGTTGACCTTCTTCACAAATATTGGTTTTGAAGTGTTTATAGTTATTATTGGCAATTGCGTAATTTTATCTATATTTATAGTGAAGAGAATACTTGATAAGGTTTTCAAATGATCTAAATATTGTCAGTGATAAGATATAAAATGTATGAAATCACTATCAATATTTTATAATAAATCATTGCTGATTGCAGTGGAAATTCACCAAGTTTTGGACACTAAGATTCAAAGGTAAATTTCCAAAAGTTTATTAATTATACAGCCTTACAAAAATAACATAGGAAATTAAATTGCAAAACTATAAATGAATGCTGATCATACTAAAGATGGCTGAAATTTAGTGCGTCTGCTAACATATTGCCGATAGAAATGTACTATACACGGTTGTCGGTTAGACATATTTAAAATCTTTTTATATTATTTCGCAGGTCAAAGGAGAACCCTGGAAGAAGCTCCTTAAAACTCTAATAGTAGCAGAGAGCTTAGTCGACGTGTTCAAGTGCTATTCAGTTGACAAGTACCTGACATCAAGCGGACTGACAGTTCTGCCTGAACACAGAGGACAGAATATTGGTGCTAGACTGTTTAATGCTAGGTAAAATGTTTTACATAGTATAAAAATACATGCCTAGGTATTTTTTGAATATTCGGGATGAAGAAACTGATTTATCATGACTTGGTTGTAAGTGAAATCATGAGACTGATTAAAATTGGCTAAACAGGAACAACATCATTCGGAATATATCATTACCAAAAATAATTATTTAATATTAAATTATAAACCTGGAAACATTATTGAGGTCTCTTAAAGTCCTGTCATCTCTGGCTACAAATTCCTTTAAACCAGAACAACAGTTCAAACTGCTGCTTGGCAGGAATCGATAAAATGGTCCGAACGGATGAAGACAAATGAAGTGTGATGCACAAGTACCTATGTGTTTCTGATCTGGGTGTTTTTGAGACTGCCTCGGTGGCGTAGTAGTTCTACACAGATTACAAAGTACTAGATCACAAAGCTGAGGTCTCAGGTTCGATGAGGTCGGGCAAAGTGATATTAGATTTTTCTATTCAAATTAGCCCGGAGTCAGTAATTTGTGCCCGATATGGCGATGGAATCGCTCCCTATCACATCGTGGGACGGAACATACAAGGCGAAATGTGGGTGTCCTGGTAGCACCTCTGCTTACCCCTTCTGGGAAAAAACCGTGAGTTTTCTGTATGTATGTATGTTTTTGAACAAAATGTCTTCCATAATTTTTGATACAAAACATAAATTGTATCATAGTGTCAGGATTATGCATGTAACTGTATATTTTTTTATTTTACAGGGAACCTCTATGCAAAGCGCTGGGTATAGACGCCACAGCGACAGTATTCACAGCTACCACTTCGCAAGTGCTAGCGGCGAAGTGTGGGTACGAAGTGTTAGCCGAATTGAGCTACAAGGACATGCTAGAGTTCGACATCGACCTGGCTGGCTGCAAGGCTCACAGCGCCAAGGTCATGGGCACCAAGTTTAAATGGACATAGAGTGGAGCATCTGCCATAATTTTTGGGGCTATATAGAAGGGATGTCATACATATGCGTCTTAAAAAACGTAGACATTTTCTTGTTTGTGATGTTTGTAGCACTGCTATATTTGTGAAATTGAGAGAAGTTGAACAAATAGTTTTTTAAGTTGGTTTGCATTTTCGTTGTAATTAAGGAATTATCCACCTTAGGCATTTGGATAAAAAATAGTTTAAACTGTTCTGTTGTTTGAAGAAAATTTTGAAGATATGAATATCTTAATATCTTAACATGTGGGGGTAAAAATGAATATGAATATCTTAATAACTTAACATATGGGGGTAAAAATAAATATCTTAACATGTGGGGGTGGGCCAACAAGATATTTCAGCCGTGTGGCAATGTTGCAACTCTTTCGTATTACATGATGCTGACCTAACAGTGACTTTACATACCTTTGAAATTATATTTATTTAAGCAGGCTTTTCCACGATATTTTCTTAAGCGTTAATCATTAATGTAATTGATCAACCAAATGTTACGACTATTCATATGACGAGAATGCAAACCATTAATTCATAAAAACAACAAGATTATGACAAACCTAGCTATATACGTTATTGCCGATATCTATGAATGTTATAATAAATAAAAAATAAATACACCCAACAGTCACATACATAGTCCTGACCCCACACTAAGATCGAGTCTTGTGTCGTGGGTATCAGAAACTAGTGTCACAATTTCAGGTGCAATTTATAACACAAAATACATTTTTATATAAGTTTCTATATCTTAAAAATATTGATGCGAAAGTAAATTCTAGATCTAGTGATCCTAGTAGTGTAATATTTAGATACAACTAGGTTTATAAAGGCTTTAGAATTTAGAGCCAATATTACCTAGGTGTAGATACTAGAACCTAAACTCATCCGGTCTTATTTATAGACAGATTTAAAATCTATTTTAGTTATCGAATGTTTTGTCTTCTTCGCTCAAACTGAATTCTAAAGTCGTTCGAAAGAGACAAAACATTCGATAACTAAAATAGGTTTTTAATCCGTCCATGAATTAGGCCGATACAAATACCAACTTTGCTTTTACTACGCTAGGGTCTCTTAAATATACGTAAATACGTTTCGTTCGTCAATATTTTTACGAAATTGTTGAGTAGTTTATTTCTACTGTTAAAATGAACAAATATTTTTTAGTTTCTTACTAATTATTCAATAGTTATAAACCTCAACTCGTACGTGTTACATAAAATGGTGCAATTTGCTATACTCTTAAAACAGCTTATTTCCAAGGTGAAAGACCTATGTATGGTATGGTTAGTCTATATTGGGGAGGCAACTAAATTGAGTTAATTAGCCTATCAAGGCTAAGGCGACACAATGTATGCGAGACCCTTTTTTTCCTAAACAAATGTCGCCCGAGAGCAGATACCTTAATTTTGACGTGGGAATGGTTTTTGCAAAATATTTATTAACGCCCTGCTCCTATTGGTCATAGTATGATGTGATATAGCCTGTCACGGACCTAGGTAACCTTTTTAGTTTCATTGTTTTGTCACCCGCTTTATTACGGAAGGAAGTGGACAATTATTTATTTCAAACTCCTGTTATTTAACTTTATGATTGATTTCGTTGCGGGTTAAACACAAGTTAGACATTCCCGGAGACTCGCTGAGCTTCAATGCTCGGTGTCATTAATATGCGTGTCACTGTTGATCCTGGTTTACAGGAGTTGCAGTGGCGGGTGTGAGGGCGGGACGGTCTCCAAGCCAATCTCGATAAATAAATAGGCTATACATCACCAAAATATTTTTTCAAATTGAACCAGTAACTCCTGGGATAACCGCGTTCAAACAAACTCTTCAGCTTTATTTATTACATACGTACATAAATTCACGTCTTTTTCCCAGGCAGGCAGAGGTGCTACCAGGACACCCACATTTCGCCTTGTATGTTTCGTTCCATGATGTGATAGGGGGCGGGCCTAGCTTATTAAGGCCTTTATTTATTAAGTATAGATTATTATATTCGACCACTTTAGTCCCTATTCACCCCTGTCATCTGTTAATAGTTATACCTTAATATTTCCAATTGTACCATTTTATGTAGCACCCAACATGCATTTGTTTAAGTACAAAAGACTGGAGGCGCGTTAATTTGCAATGTTTTTATTGATTTATTTTTAAGTGCTTGTGGAATAAAATATTTTTATTTTAAAGTCTTTGGTTTAACATACCTTAGTACTATTAATATGTAGAATAATCCCTGGAATAAAAACGATCCGCTGAGATGGAGGTTTAAGATTCGAACCCAGGTAAACACTACACACAAACGCCATTGACTTTGTTTAATGTGGGTATCTTTAATAAAGATTTAATGTCGGAAAAACATCGTAAGATAACCTATATACCTGAAACCTATCAATAAAAAATAGTAGGTATTTGCGTAACTTAGTCGTAGTTCTATAATTTGACAATAGATGGCAATAGTAGTATTTTGAGCACACGTAAAAATGGCTAAGACCCTTGTAGTTTAATAGGTAATTATTTTTTTAAAGTAAACTTTTCCTGTCATTGGGCCAGTCTATTTAAAGAAAAATTCCAGTAATAAACATAAAATTAAATCAAAG
The DNA here is from genome assembly GCA_949752805.1 of Deilephila elpenor. Taxonomy (NCBI): domain Eukaryota; kingdom Metazoa; phylum Arthropoda; class Insecta; order Lepidoptera; family Sphingidae; genus Deilephila; species Deilephila elpenor. The sequence continues at coordinate 587,643 of OX457121.1, forward strand.
GATGAATAAAACAACAAATTATTATGCTTTTATATATTAATATTCTTTACAATAAATTAAGATGGTGACGATTCTCTCGCTGTCTTACAAAAGGTATAAATAACAAAGTTTTCATAAAGAAAATATTATAAGCTCTTTCAATTTAGAAAAGAAATACAATATCAGAACATCTTACAAAAAGGTTTTTTCAATATCACACATTCTATTGAAATGCATATCTGCCTCTTAATGTCTTTATCTCAAAAATGCATTTTTATGCCGGCACGACATTGACTACGATGCGCCTGATGGTGAGCGCAAAGCAGATAATTTCCAAAATGATTACCTCTCCACCGGTCGACACAATAAAAATAAAACGATAAATAAATACACCCAACAGTCACATACATAGTCCTGACCCCACACTAAGATCAGTTAAGTCTTGTGTCGTGGGTATCAGAAGCGATGGAGTTTTTGGTGTCACAAACACCTAGACCCGAGACAAATATTTGAGGGTCTCAAAAACATTTGTCTCAGTGCGGTGATCGAACCCCCGGGCTCTCGTTTCACAGCCGGCGTCTAACCAACTGTGCCATGGAGACTGTCCAGGCTGTGGAAGAAAAATTATGTCGGCCTGGTCAAAGTTTGTATATTTTTGATTTATTATGCTTTAATCATTTTACCGGCCATCATAGTGGGATAAAGACATGGTACAGCTATTCTTGGACTTATAAAATATTTATTTATCTCAATACAAAAGTCTACATAAACACTTGATTACACATAAATACACATTTTATTTCATAAGTTACGTTCGTCAGTCCCCTGTCTGTATGATATTACTAATTCTATTCTGGGTCTGGGTGTTTGTGAGACCGAAAAGTCTCTCGTAGTTTCTGATACCCACGACACAAGACTCGATCTTAGTGTGGGGTCAGGACTATGTATGTGACTGTTGGGTGTATTTATTATTATTATTTCTCTTTATTTATTTTACTATTTTTTTACATTTTTACATATATAATAAAAAATCAAAATACATATAAAAATATAAAAAAAAGAGATTAACCCAACGATGGCGAGGCTCGAGACCCAAGCCACCGGTGGTTAGGACCCCAAAGTGAGGAACCTCCTCACTATACGTGCCGTGTCAAGCAATACTGCCTTCTGAATCTGGCTCATGACCCAACGGCCCATTGAGAGCCTCTGGAGATGTTGGTCGAGGCTCTTTGGTATCAATCCATGTGCAGAAACAACAATCGGGACAATAATTGTTGAGTCGACATTCCACAATTCAGTAACCTCGTGTGCCAAATCTAAATATTTTGTCAATTTATCTTTTTCTGCTTTAACGAGGTTATCATCATGCGGAATGGTGACGTCAACAAGTATTGCCCGGCGCGCCAATCGATCTATTATCACAATATCAGGCTTATTGGCAACAATAGTCCTGTCTGTGATAACAGACCGATCCCAATACAGCGTAGCATGACCATTTTCAAGAACTGGTTGGGGAACATACTGGTAATATGGCACTTCAAAAGTCACAAGTCCATATCGAAGAGCAATTTGCTGATGTATGATCTTGGCTACTAGATTGTGTCTATGCAAATACTCGCCGTTAGCAAGATACGAACAACCGGAGATAACATGCCTGATGGACTCGCCAGGACGGTGGCATGCCCGACATGCCCCTATAGTTGTTCGTCTTTTATTATTATTATTATTATATCTAAAACATCTTTATAGATGTGAAACAAAAGAAAACAAAAAAAAAATTAAGCATCCTATTATTATTAAAAAACAATCCTTTTTTTTTCTTATATAGGAATTCATTTTAAACAAAGAAAAAGTAAAAAAGACAAGTTTTTATTGAAAAAATAAACTTAAAGAAAATATTTTTTTTAACATGGGAGGAGTTATACAGACGCTTCTAATAGGTTCTGAATTCTGATATACTCAAAACAAGACAAAAATTATATAGACACAGCATTTTTTACTATAGGAAGAATTAATTTACTAGACAGAGGACTGATCTTAGATAATATTATGCGTTAAAAGTTAAAACTAAATACTAAATATGGCAAAGAACCAATAACGAGGCAAGACATGTCATGACACTCAGTAAATGCATCGTGTGGAATACTTCATTGTAACAAAAATACATATTGCTGCTTACCAACAACTTTTAGGGGTATTTCATATTTTAGTATCATAAGAAAGAAAATAAATTTAGATGTGGTAGAGCCACGCTGTTTTGAGTCATGACTCGGCATAAATGGGCTCGTCCGGAGCTGTCCACTGTCTCACGGGAGACCGACGATCGTTTAGTGAGTAAGATTGCCGAATCCCTACTACCCTTAACCGTTGTACTCTCCCAATGTGATGGGCTGGCAACACATTCATGATCCAGCGTTGTGGATGTTCATGGGCGGCAGTGCTCAAAATAACAGGAAGTTGAAAAGAGACGGATAAGTAAGTCCTTGGTAAATAGCATTATTTGTACATACTATACCGGGTACATCAGGACCGCGACCGAAACCGAAGCCAGGTGGTCATTTTAGTTGTTACAGACACAATGCAACTATTTTGCAAAAACATTTTTTTTTTATTATCTTTTTTTTTTTGGTGTGATATATACCTAGTTTTTGCATAAATAATAATTTAAACCCTTACGTACCATTGCGAGTTTAAAAATAAAGCGGTGTACGTTCTAATTTTAGAAAAACTATGTATTTATCACTCAAATACGACTATAAGTAAAAAAAAAAAAATGGACGATGTTTTTTGTGATATTTTTACTTGCATTGTGTCTGAAGTTACTAATACCTGGCTTCGTTTTCGGTCGCGGTCTTGATATACCCTGTATATCTTCTAAAGATCAAAATCTTCTAGCAGTTACCGATAATTCATAATGAACTTTATTACAATGTGTATAGAATTCAAAATACCATCCAACCGAAATGTCTTGTATTTCTGCGTGCAATTTTCAACTCTATTCCCATTGAAATTAAGTTAATTATCTAACTACTTGAGTATTTTGTTGGTTGGTCTGCCCTGGCTTATACTAATATGTAGATAAAAGTAAAAAATCATTGTCTTTTTTTTATTATAAAGTCATTTACATGACTAGCAGGCATCGAGACATAAGGGTTTAACGAGGCCAAAAAGTATAGGTATTTGTGCTGTAAATTAAGGGTTGATACACCCCTTTTCTATAAAATGTGCTTGGGTGTACAATATTGGTTATTTATTACTAAAGATTTCTTTATTCATTTTTGATGATCGATTGATTAAATTATCGATTCTATGGGTTAATAAATCGGTTTTAAAATTGGTATTTATGCGAGTTTTGATACCATCAATTTCATCAATAAATTAGATACAAACAAGTTTTCCGCTGTTCCCTTATGAAATAAATAAAACATAAATTATATCAAGAAATCGTTTTTACAAACCATTCACATTATATTATGAACAGTTCCATTCCGACAGTTGTTTGACACACAAACCAATCAGTTTTTAATCGATTTTTCCACACAGAATCGATATTAACAATCGATACAAAAGGCTCAACTATCAATAGATTTTCCCACAGAATCGATTCACAAACATCTATCTTTCTGTCCTCACCCAGTGTATCCGTCTATCTCCTGAGTTTCTCGTTGAGCCACTCCGATGTTAGTTCATCGATTTCACGCACTTCTAGAAGTCGAGGCGCGCCCACAGCGGCGGCCAGGGCGCGCTGCGTTCCTGCATACATTACCTGGAGACAATAAATAAAATAATAAATACACCCTATATACTCACATTGTCCTGACCTATATAAAGAAAAACATACAGATAAAAAATTAGCTTATATAACTTTCAGGAAAACGCTATTAAGCATTCTATCTATACGTCCCACTGCAGGGCACGGGCCTACTCTACAATCGAGAGAATCGATTGAGAGTGGTTAGGCCATATAGTCCACCACGCTGGCCTAGTGCGGGTTGGCGGACTTACATACCGTAGAAATTCTTTAAAATCGCTACGGTATGCAGGTTTCCTCACGATGTTTTCCTTCACCGTTAAAGTGCATGGTGATTGACTATCAATACACACATAACTCCGAAAAGTCAGAGGTGTGCCCTGGGATTTGAACCCATTTGTGCCCTGGGATTTTGATTTAAGCATTACTTTTTCACAAATCTACACAAGTGATGACAAGGGGCGAGACTATCGCTAATCACGAGCATCTCGTAATATATTTTTCTAAACAAAAATCTCTATGATACTCGCTGTCACTAAACCAATATAACTAATTGCCCTTATGACACGATTATATAAACTAAGTCCAATATCAGTACCCTGCAACCAGATGGAATGCATTTTTGTAATCTATAAATTAATTTGCAGTTCTCTTCACATCCTGAATGTGGGAGAGACTATGAATCAGCTTACCTGTAGCTCCATATGAGCGTCTCTCGGTGTGTAGAATATAAAACACATTGGAAACGATGTCCTGCCGTCACTGTGCTCCATTTTATAACTGGAATATGAGACAAAATAAAATGAATTTAGATTAAACATGGCAAATTGATCAATACCAATAATTGTAGATACCAGGTGTGTCCAGGCTGCAACCAAAAACGATGCCAGGTGGTAGTTTTAGTGGCTACAGGTTTTTTGAAAACTGCCACCTGGCTTTTTTTTCTGTCGCAGTTTGGATATACCCGGTATAAATGATACGGAAATTAACAAAAGCAAGTATTCAATGAAAAATAAATACACCTAGCAGTCATATACATAGTCCTGACTCTACACTAAGATCAATAAAGTCTTGTGGTATGGTAAGGAGACTGAGAGGTCTCACAAACACCCAGAGGATGTTTAATGAATAATGATAAATTGTCAGCCTCCGTGGCGCAACTGGTTGCGAAACGAGAGGCCACGGGTTCGATCCCCGCAACAAATGTTTGTGAACAACAAGTATTTGTTTCATATCTGGGTGTTTACGAGACCGAAAAGTCTTAGTTCCTGATACCCACGATACAAGACTCGATCTTATTGTGGGGTCAGGACTATGTATGTGACTGTTGGGTGTATTTATTATTATTTATTTAAAAACAATGATACATTACACAAAACTAATTTCTTGTTTTGAGTATATTACCTGTATACAATAAACCGGGGCTGGTGAGACGGCAGGATGTCCTGCAGCTCCTCGAGCTCCACATTGTCCAACTCCTCGTCCACTTCCAACACTTGCTTTTCTCTGTTCACCTGAAATTATTCTCATCATCATTAGAGGTTGAATTATATGTACCTTAATAATGCAGCAGAGTAATATTAAATTGTTTGAATCAATGTAAGATGAACACCATGTCCTGTAACCTCTTATTATTGTAAATATGTTGGGTATACTTAATTTAAATAGAGCTTTTCCCAATTTTTGACAATCTCTAGGACTACTATAAGTTGCAAGTAGCTTAAATAAATACCATTATTAATGCAATTGGGTAGATACAACTTCGAAAAGGAAGCCGACAGGAGGATTCAGTTGGGCTGGGCAGCGTTAAGGAAGTTGTACCACATATTTTCGTCGGATACACCACAGAGCCTGAAGACAAAAGTGTTTAACCAGTACATCCTCCCTGTAATGACGTACGGAGCCGAGACGTGGACACTGACTGTGGGGCTAATCCATAAGCTTAAAGTCGCTCAACGTGCTATGGAAAAAGCTATGCTCGGAGTTTCTCTGAAGGACAAAATTCGGAACGAGGAGATCCGCCAGAGAACCATGGTGACCGACATAGCTCTGAAAGTTAGTATGTTGAAGCGACATATGAATGAAGATGTCAATATAACGCAAAAAAATTATGCATTTACAGCCATATGCATATAATATACATTTTCCTTGTAATCAAAGGTAACATGTGGTTACTATGTGGGTTTATGTTTTGTTATAATTGCGTAAACATCAATATATTCTTAGAACAAGAATGAAGCCTAAATAACAGGTTGTTTTTTATCTACTTATGTTTACAGAAATAAATTTGTAGAAGACTACTATTTCAAACATTTTGCAAAAACTACTCCACAAATCATTTGTTTTTAATTGGTTCAGTCTTTTAGTGATTAAAAAATATATGAATAAAAAAAATCCTGTTTTATTAGGTAAAATGTATGTATAACAAGGAAACTCTACCACTAGTATTAATAAGCAGTGGAATATTAGGTCATCGGTTTCCTGTTAGTATAGTTGGTTGGCTGACCATGAAATCCTGGGTTCAATTTCTAGGTGGGCAAATCACTCTGCATAACACTTTTAGTACAAAAATCCTCAATTACCTATTTACGTGCCTATACAATCACTTTCCTTTTGCAGTTTGGGATAGCAACAGATGCTTAGGAGTTTATGTTTCAACCAGATTGGCATAATTATGTCAATCGGCAAGAAATATCCTTGTCTTAAATATGGATATTGTATTTTGATTGTAACACATTTATCAACAGGGTCACTATGATTTGCCAGCACAGAATATACCAAAAACTTATAAGCAATAAGCATAAAGATGTGTAGGTATGTATATTTATCAATTGGTCATTCAAGCTTAGCCTATTTTTATACCATACAATATATCTGACCACAATAGTCAAGGGCGTAGCTGCTGTACTGCCTAGTGACCGCTATTAACTGTTTTGTGCCTTTATTGAGTGACGCATGCACTGATTATCGCGATATGCATGACTAACTCACAAAGGAGCGGTTTCCGTCAATTTTATCTCGCCATTGCCTTTTAAAAAACAATTAAAATCACGAAAATAGCCATTACAAACTACTGTTATGAGAGTATTAAGAAAAAGAATTAAAAAGTTAAAAAAGAACCTTTAAAATAAGCGCCGAATTCGTGGTGTGTTTTTGAAAACGGAACTTCTTCAAAACCTCCTTCACGTCGTCGCCGATGTCGCACACTTGTCCGGACATATTTTTTGTTGTTATTTAATTCACGAAAATAAATAAAATAAGGGGTAAATCGCGAGATTGTTTACGTCGACACACAGTTGACAGTTGTGATTAGTTGTGACAAATGACGTTAACGCCCTTGAGATTGGACACATTATTGGCAGACACTGCTAAAAACACTTTGAAACACGTAGTAGCGACATCTATTAGTCGGAGTTTTCAGTCTTCGAAATGTTAAAGTTAAGATATGTGAATTGGCTCTATTTAACAACTAGATTGCAGGTGTTGGCAGTAAAATGTGTAAAAAGTATAATTCGTAGTCAGCTATTGAATTTATCGTGAGTATTGTAGTAATTGAACTTATTAATACTAGTTTCGTAGCTAACTGATGGGCCGCCTTCAACGTATACGTATTAAAGATGCAGTGTAATCTCGGTGTGATACATCTGCCGGAGTCCCTCAGGGCGGCGTTTTATCTTCCTTACTCTTCGCATTATTTAGTAATTCTATTTCCGATCAACTTATACCTTCTTATCATTGTATATAGATGACTAACAAATTTACTACCAAGCGTCCTTGGATAGGCTGACGAAAGCAATCGTATCGATCAATAAATATCTTGCTCATATTAATGAATGGGGTAAGACGGATGGTCTAAAAGTATCCTTTTATAACTCAAGTTATTATTGTTGGCAGTTCCAGGATAATTTCCTGGCTAAAATTTGATGAAATACCTTAGGTTTTATTTGATGGCTGTACCATTCCATACAGAGAAAAAGTAAAAAAAAAATGGAAATATAAACAAAAACTAATCCTGGAGTCCTTAACAGCAAGAACTCAGCCGTAAATTATTTGTTGCTATGGGGTCCTAACGAGAAATTCCTTAGCATAATACCTTATTTTTATATTTTGAATAAATAAAATAATACCATGATTATAATTTCATGACCAACTATAAATAATTCGGTTCATTTTCTAGAAATAATAAATACGTGTAACTAAAAAAACTATTTATATTTCACATCGAGACAGTTTCCTCAGACTAGTGTTGTTTATGAAAGCGCCATCTGATGATCGGGGTAACCAATTCTAAGGAACACTATCGGGATGCATGGATTTTACTGGTCCACATTATCTGTGAAAATATTATTTTCAGTAATATCTGTAAACAATTATTAAAATATTTTTTGAAAAATCATATTTTTTAACCGCTTTATATTAATTCTTTTTAATAAAACATTTTTTAATATTGGAAATGTAAATAAAATTTTTAGGCAGGTTTTCAAACGCACCGTGAAACTACAAATGTCATACAGACTCACGGCTGGTAATCTTCATACTATAAAATTTCGCCTTTTTAATCTATGGGCTCAACTATTGAACATGACAGTTACCCCGCTCCTCTCACCTCTCTCTTCAGCCCTGCGTCGCCATTGTACTGTCGCCATATTTATTTACATTGTCAAAGTTTCAAATGGAACAGTTTACCGGTCATTACAGTTTTGAAGTTGATCGAGTGAAGTTTTGCGTTGATTAAATTCCGTAACTTATCCTCTCAATTTTGAAACTGTAGTGATAATTTGTGCAACATGTTCAACGCGTGCTGTGTTGTGAGTTGTGCAAGTAAACGAAAGGACGTTAATATGTTTAGATTTCCTAATAGGGAGACAGGACTCCAAAAGTGGTTACAGTGCATTAACTGTGATAGATTGCGTAGTTTAAGGTTGGAAGAACTTCGTAAATGCCACGTATGCCAGAAACACTTTGAAAAGAGATTTATTTCACCTACTCCTCGGAGGCCTCGTCTCCGTGTTGGTGCCTACCCGACGTTATTTTCTCAAAGTGAAATTAACAGTGGTATTCCTCGACCTGATCCTCTTGGCCACTTAGGTAAGTGTATATTTAATGCCTTTATTATAACCAATTCAATTACAAAACTCCCATGATTTAAAAATTACTTCATTGGATATCCCCGTAACTCCATAACTCTATTAGTATTCATGGCTTTTAGAAAAAATCTAATTTTAAATTTAAAAGCTCTCCAGGCCATTTTATACCAGTATTGTTTTTAAATAAATATTTTGATTTATTTGCTTGTTTACCTATTTTATTTTGTTTATATAAACTATAATATCGTAGAAAATTTTATTATATAACTCAATTTATTGCAGGAAATCTACTAGAACATAATTATTGTAAGAAAAGTAAGCATTTTGATCATACATATTGTAAGATTGAAGCTGCTAAGAAAAATATTGGCTCGGATATTGGTAAGTAAATAATTAGTATGCCTTATTTTAATATTTTACCATGTTAGAGCATTTTGGAGGTGTATAGAATGTCATAATTGAACAATGAATAGCTTATTTTTAAGAAACTGATTGAATATTTTTTTGAAAATAAGCAAAATGCATCCTACTAGTATTTTATACATGAAAGTGTGTATGGATGGATGGATGTTTGTTATTCTTTTACACAAAAACTACTGAACGGATTTAAATGAAATATTGGATTACTTTTTATTCTGATAATTATTTCCCTTGGGATATAATTGGATATTCAACATTTCAAGTAGATGGCCCTGGTGTCGCTAATAACTGATGGTTGATGTTGCAGTTTTGCACTAAAGCTTTTTACTACAATTAAGTATGTGATGTGAGATACCCATAAATACGCAGGCAAAGCTGCTGGCAGAAGCTAGTATGTAGATAAAATATTGACACTTCGAATAATATTCCTGAGAATTTGTTATAGTATTTTAACAATAATGGATGAGATAACAGATAGTTGGTTTGCTGGTTTATGGCTAGTAATTTTATTGTTAACAAATTATACTTTACCAAAGTGTTCACAATAGAAAACTGTGGATGATTGTTCCCAAAAATATATATACTACTTGTACAATGGCACAGATGGTTGGTTTGCTAGTCATAAACAATTATATTTTACTGAAGTGTACACAATAGAAAAATGTGAATACTTGTTCCCAAAAAATTACTTGAACAATGACACAGATGGTTCGTTTGCTGGTTTATGGCTAGTTGTTAACAATTATGCTTTACTGAAGTGTACACAATTGAATAAGGTTCACCTTATTTGTTGCTTGTTTCCAAAAAAATATATAGAAATCCAAATAGACTAATTTGCAGATTGTTTGACCCTCTTTCATAATTTTAAGGATAAGGATATAAAGGGGCAAACAAACTAGGCAACAGTGAATAAGATTATTAATCTATTTTTCTTTCATTTCAGTGACCTCTACTATGCAATCTGAAAGTAAAGATGTTATAGAAGAAGCATTACCTTCCACTTCTCAAGCAGTTACTTTAAAAGGTAAACTAGTGATTCTACAATAATCATAATAAAATTTACTACTAGATATTATTCACAAAATAAGTTTTGGTCACAACATACTATTTTACTTCAGTATTTCAAAAAAAATTAGTAAACCATAATACCAAAAAAATATTAGTTGTTTTAAGTTTTTCTTTCATATAAATAATTTACCAAATTAGCTATGTTATATAACTTTTTTAATAGTATATAAACTTTTGCTATTTTCAGGTGCAGACAGTCATATGAAAACTCTCATGCCTGTGCGAAAAAGGAAGTTAATTGTTTCTCAGCAATTACTTTCACCAACATATAGCAAACTGTATTCTGAATATCGCAAGTCCCAGAAGCAGTTAAAATATAGTTTAAGAGCATGCAGGGCATTGAAGTTTTCTAAAGAGAAAACTTTTGAAAAGTTAACCAGAAAAATGAATCCATTTGCTAAGAAAATTTTATGGATGCAAATTAAGCAATGCTCTAATAAAGCCAAGGGAAGACGATTTTCTGACGAAGAAAAACTAATTGCATTATCTATTATGAAACAAAGTCCTCGATGCTATAGGTTTTTGCAAAAAATCTTTATTTTACCCTCAAAGACCACCCTCAATAAATTGGTTTTGGGTCTGAATATTGATACTGGAATCAATATCCAAATATTTGAAGCTATCAAAGAAGAGGTAATATTTTGTTACTTATATTTATCACATAATTAATTTGCCTGAATAAAACTTAAGGAATTTCTAAATTTGGCTAAAATGGAATATAATGTCGTATCTTAATGATATTTTATAATATTTGAATAATATTTGATAATTAATAATATTTGATTTCAGGTTAAAACATGGACAGAAAACAAAAAATATTGTTCTCTTATCTTTGACGAGATAGCACTTGAAACCGCTATAACATATGATAGGAGAAATGACAGCATAATAGGGTTGGTGGATACACTAGAGAAGAAAAATGAATTTGCAGATCATGCTCTGGTATTCCTGTTACGAGGCTCAATACATAAATGGCTTCAGCCGTTAGCATTTTATTTCTGCAAAGGAGCAGCATCTGCAACTGAAATAAAAGTCATTATTTCAAAAATGATCACAGCCATCAGCCATACGGGTCTGTTGCCAGTGGCTCTTGTATGTGACCAGGGAACAGCATTTCAATCTGCTTTAAGGAGTCTACAAGAAGACACACGTAAAGAACAGTTAATCACAGGCAAAAAAATTGGTGAGTAAATATTACCTTATTTTAAGGGGGTGAGGGTAAATCTTGTATAGAAGTAAAACTACTTAATAACTGGAATCGAATACATGCTATGAAGAACAATTTCCATTTTTGTATTCAAACATACCTATGCACGAAAAAAAACTTATTGAAGAAACATAAGAATTTTCATTTTCAACATAAGAAGAAGAAACATATAGCAATAGGAAATTAAACAGAATAACTTTATTTTCAGATGATTTTATAGCACTTAATGGGCATAAATTAAGTGTGATATATGATCCACCCCACCTCATAAAGGGGTTAAGAAATAATTTTCTATTAAAGGATATCAAAATTAATGGCAAAATATCAAAGTGGGATGATATTGTAGCAGTATACAAAACGGACTGCAATCATGCGCAGATGCGACTGCTGCACAAATTAAATGATGAACATGTCATTCCAGAAAAAATTAAGAAAATGAAGGTATTTTATCATTATATGTAGTCTATCTCATTGTAGAATTTAAACATTGATCAAAATAAATTAGTTACTTTTTTTTCTTTGCAGGTAAAAAATTGTGTAAGAGTTTTTAGCAAGACAGTTGCAGCTACTTTGTCTTACTCCGCCCAATTTTGTAAGTTTTGTTAGTTAACTATTTTAACACTCTGTTTAATGTAATTATAAAATATGAATCATATATATTTTTGTTGTAGCAAAATTTGCTGATGGAACGCCAGTGAGCCCAACACTTCTTAATACCGCTGAAACAGTATCGTTCTTTGACGACCTCTTTGACTCTTGCAATGGGACAAATATTAGTGATAAAAATAAAAAGCCTTTAAGGCAAGCTTTAACAGGGACTTCGGACCACTTAAAATTTTGGAACAAAGCGATTAAAAATCTACAAAATATAAAATTTGTTGAAAATAAAACGAGCAAAGAGAAAAGTGTGCCCACATTAAAAAATTGGGTCACAACAATAGAAAGTTATAAGAGGTTGTGGAATTTTTTTAAAAGTAAAGGAATTAAAGTAATGCGGCCTAGATATTTTAATTCTGACCCAATCGAAAATTTCTTTGGTCAAGTGCGAGCCTATAATTCACGAAATATAAATCCTAATTGTGCAACTTTTAAACACACCTTTAATGGCCGATATTAATAAACGATCTTCGTTTCTATCTAAAGATCGATCGTGAAAATAAACCAATGGGCTCAAGGTATTGCCGACACGCTCACATTTGATGTGTTCTGATTGGTCTATTTTCCGGATCGATCCTTAGATAGGGATTGGGATTGCTTATTAATTTTGTGTGTAAGTCATTGTTAATCACTAGATTCATCAAATTCCATACTGAGAGTTACAATTGTGAAGAGGATTCAGGTGAGCAGTTGATAATATTAAAGAATCTTTTCACATACAATAAAAATAATCTTGAATCTTCACCTGAATCCTCCAATGTAGGTTTTGTAAATCTAGAAAATGTTCCTACAACAGTAGCACAAGAACGTCTTCATGTTCACTCACGTGCATACACTGCTGGGTGGGTCGTAAGTAAAATATTAATAAAAATTAATTGCAAGCAATGTAAGATGAATTTAATTGAAAAACCCAAGTAACATTTTGAACTGTATAAAAGCTGTATTATAGACTATTTGTTTTCTACAGGCTGTTAAACGTTGCTGTATAAAGACTGTATAGCAAGCTATACAGCCCTTATAACTCTGAAATGGGCCCCAAAATTATACAGCTTTAAGTGTAGATTTTGCTGTATAACAGCTGCATAATAGCTGTACTATTTGGCTGGCTAAGATACTATTTAGATACTTTTATACAGCTTCCATTCTCTAATTTTCCTTTTTATTCTTTTATACAGAATCAGGCTTGTGAAAATCTTAATAGAAGAATAAATATATTATAATTGTGTTCGTTTCTCCATTTCCATTCTCCATTTTATTTCTTAATTTACTATGTGCCAAGGCAGAGACCATATGTGAAGTATAAGTGAAAAAAATATTTGATAACTAAGTGGTATTAAGTACTCTTTCCTGTTTATCGTTGTTATTATGCTTGCGACTGATATTTTTATGTGAATATGTATACTATTTAAAGCTCAAAACTCACGCCCCTTCGAATTAAGGATATACATACATTTTTTCTGTAACAACAAATATGTGATCATATCTGAAAGCAGTTTTAAGAGTAACCCGGACTGTTCTATTGATAGTAAACGTAATTGTGTGTACTATACAGTTAAAATCCTTTGTAAATTTGTACTGAAATTTCAAAAACAAACAAAAAAATATCTCGTAAAATTGGAAAGCAATTTATAGGTTATGATAAAATGGCGTCCTTAGTTTATACAGCTCTTGCTCTTCTAGTACCCCTTAATGCAGCTTTTTGCATAACAGAGTCGTTATTTAAGAACGCATCTCAGCCTAAAGAGTAACATTGTCTGTACATTACTATTTAAGTACTGTAGAAGCTGCCTTAAAGTCTTATTCATATTCATTTATACAGTTAATTAGGGTTCAGTTGAAAATATAGAAAACCTCATTATGACCAAAAACCAAGGCCCGTAAGGCGGTGAGCAAGGAATCGGATTGTTTTATCGAAAGTGTTCCAAATATTTTCATATCATATCATATCTTTATTAATAAAATAATTTACACGTCACAATTTCAACATAAAAACATTAATTATTATAATAAAATAAAAATAAATAATTACATTACAAAATTTATTTTAATTTATTTTAAGGCTATATTAGTTTCAAAATAATCTATAAGCTGGATAATTGTGTATGCCAACACTATAATAATAACTTTAATCTTCTAAAACACGAAAAACTGTAAAAAGGGAAAAATGTACGCCAATCGCATTTGGCTTTAAAAAGGAGTAAATCTAAACTCTTCTACATGAGATAGAATTGTATTACACTATTATAAAGGGAATTGCTTGGTAAGAGTATCCTAGATTTCCGTTGTACAGCTATTATCAAGCTTAACTTGAAGGCTGAACAACAGAGTAATTTTACTCCAATATTCAGGCTATAACAATATTTAATGCTCTTGTACAGAAGTAGGTTATACAAAAGTATAATTTGAGAGCAATATACAGTTATTGTCGTATAAAGTTGCTGAACGCAGTTTTTTACGCCGCGGTCTGTATTTTAGCGTTTTCCAATGCTATTTAAAAGCTAAAGGTAAAAATTTAGGCTCTATACAGCCGTTAATCAGCTATACTGTATACAGTTGTACAGTTATACTTTAGTCCAGTCCTAAACATATTTTTACACTCTTGTACAACATTTTTTAAGCTTATAGCTGGTAATGCGCTGGTAAATATAATATTTTTCCGCTTAAATGTTACTTGGGAAGATACTAGTTCAATTTCTACCATTCATAATTATATATCGATTAGAGAATACAAAAGTGTACGAGAAAGAAAATTGGCCTACCCATCAGAGCAGGCCGTGAGATGTTTTGGTGATATAATTCGGGAAGCAAATGAATACTTGGAAAATCAACCTGAAAAAAAATGTATACTTAAAGAAATTAAAAAACATATTTTATCCAAGTATTCATTTGACTTCCTTGATTGCAATGTACACAGGAATGTCGTTCTGGGATATTTTCTAGATGTATCTTTGAGATTAACAATGAATAATTGGTGCAATATAATAAATAAGATATTAAAGGGCACAGATATTGTTAGATTAAAAAATAAAAATTTGCCACCAATGCAAAAAAAAGCCGTCAATAGGTATTATAAGAAAAATAAAGTGAAGAAGTAATTAATAAATGTATTTTCATTTTACTACCCAATTTTCCTAAAAACAAATTAAATTATTAATAACAACCAAGGTATAGAGCGACAAGATGGCTTAAAAGACATATATCCCGAGCCAGAAATTGAGCATTGTAGGCAAAATTAGGAGGAGCCAATGCAGGAGCGATATGCGAAAATTAAAAAAAAAAAATCTGTCATGTTCTATAGTTGAGGTTCTCGGAGAAGAAATTTTATCTATGGGACATAACCATCTGTAGTACTAAGTAATCTGTGTACAGACTTATGACATTGACAGTTCACAAAAATGAAAAGTGAATTTTCCTTGTTCTCGCAAAAATCGAAAACAAATTGTGTAACAAATTAAAATATGATAAAAAGACGCATTTATAAATACATAAAATTACTGTGAAATTTACTTCAAATTTCGCGTTGTGGTTTTATAAGTTTACAACTGTAGAACGCACTTAGTTTTTCGGAACAATCGGTGAAAGTTGTTTTGATGTGTGGTGACTAGGATTATCGCGTTTCTGCAATAGTTTACACGTTCGGGTGCCCTGAATTAAGGTCAACAGCTCCGTCGATCGCACTCCGAAGTCTGTAAGTGTTTTCAATAACATAAACAGTAGTTTTGTTTATATTCTAATTTTAAATGTGTGGACCTTGCACGTTTGACTTGAACTAACTTTTTTTGAAGGCCTAATACTGTTTAAGGACTTTACCATTATAAAGTTTTATTCAAAATTTATTTTTGCAACCAAATTCTAATTAAATATTACTTTCTACAATTATATATATATATATATATATTTATTTATTACAGTCATCATATTAGTTTCATGCCTTAATAAAAGGCGGAATTTATCATGCCATTAGAATTTGTTTATCCAAGACAAAGAAAATTCCAAGATGAGTCAATAAAAATGCTTGCACAGAATCTAAAAATATAATGTTGACTTACACTGAATGATCTGCATTCATTTAACTTTAATATAAATTTCTTTGCAATACTTGTCATGCAGCTATAAAATGGTTAGTCTCATTTTGGTTTCAAAGTGGTGCAGTATATTTTTCAGTGGTCAAATTCTAAATAATTTTGTTTTACTGTGTATTTGCACATATTGACTTTACTTCAGTGGCGAAGGGTTCATACAAGCCGATTCCCAGCAGCACGCCTTATAATTTAAAGGAAATTATTAATTATTTACATTTTTTTAAACAAGTTATATGAAGAAAATAATCAAATAAAATAATAAACAATATTAAAATAAATATAAACAATAAACAAATGTTATTCGATATAAATAAACAAAATATTATTGATCAATTAATAACACAACGACAAACGCATTGCGCGATGTTCAACGTAAGTACATGCATACGAAACACGCGGCCGCCTAGATCCCGATGACGTCACGTCAGGCTACAAGGACACAGCACGAGTTCCCGTTGCTCTCGCGCTCATTTCCAACGCATTATTTGCCATCTCTGTTACACGTTTGTTGCTCAGAACTGCATGCAAAATTGCACCTTAAAACCATCAGCTTTTAAGGTCTAAATTTATTTGTAGAAATACGACGGTATTCGCTTGTGAATATGCCGGTGGGCCTACGGCTTATAAAGTAATTTGCCAGTTCGCGCCTCTTTTATTTCGTGTTTATAATTAGAAAATATTATTTACTACTGTGTTGTTTCAGTGTATATGTATAATGCGGTGTCTATTTTTAGGTTTGTATATAATTAGTGGGTAATTTATGAAATTTTACTGGTTTCGAAGTGCAAACAGATCTATCTATTTAGCAAAACTTTAATGATGAATGAAACTTGATAATGTCGTATGTATCGTTTTATCTCATGAATTGCAGTATTATGAGGTAATTTTAAAAATGCTGCATTTACGTAATTAAAAAACGCACTGGAAATTATATAAAATTTGATAATACATTTAAGTACCAGAGAAAGAACGGCAACTGACAAGTTTTAATTATTTAATAAATATTGTAATGCCGTATTTTTGTTAGCGTTGATTCAAAATAGGACATACAAACATAACCCACGCCTGCATCCCATGAGGGTTGGCAGATTCGATAGATCTCCAGTTAGCTCTATACTGGCATCGTTTTACTTTCGTCCACTTACATCAATCTCTTCATCTTTTTTTATATATAAGGAACGTTTGACATTTTTTTGTCAATCAATTTCAAAACAGGCTAATGTTGTCTTTTGCATTGAATCGAAATTTACTTTAAAAACGTTAAAAAAAGCACCTAACGGGCACAGTGCTATTCCGTGCAAGTGTTGTATGAAAATATAGTAAGTATTACTAAGCAAATATGTCGCTCAATATCTTACGTACATAACGGAGTAAAAATATAAGTATAGTACTTGTTAATTTAATAAAACTAGTCACCAGAAGTATCGGCTTCCCTTTTGAAAAAAGTCACCCTTCGCCACTGCTTTACTTAGAATATTTATCACATTGAAGGAGCACTGTCATACATTTTTATCTTCAAAAACATAACATCACGAAACATTGTTATTCTTTTCTTTGTAATGTTGGTAGCACTAACATATTCGTAAAAATTGAACTAATTATTTAACAACAAATTGGCATAAATTCAGTTGTTAACCAAAAGTATATTTAGTTTTGTGTCTTAAACAAGTTTGAGTTGAATTCAATTCTAAACTATATTTTTTCTTTTTCTTCTTCACGTAATTCGTGCATGTGGGACAACCTGTCTAATGTCAGCCGATAAGAGGGCAGAAAAAGATGGCCCGGCACCACCATTTTATCTATGTTTTTGAAGTACCTCCCTCTAATGAAATACAATACTCTAAACTTCTTTTTGACTTCACGGTTTTTGTACATTTAGTCAATTACATGTATTTGTTACACAAACAAGAATTGGTAGATATATTAAAACTATTTTTTTTTTTGTATATAAGTATTTAAATGGTAGTAGTAAGTATTTAAATTTAAGGTAAGTGAAAAACTTTTGTATTGTTTTTATTTCTAAATAATAATTCTGATTATGAGAAAGATTGTATTAGTATTACACATAATTTCTTGGGCTTATTTCTACCCCTAATGGTGGTAGAGAGTTGTGGTAAAGAGGTCTACTCTATTGCAATACAGGGCAAAAATAATATTCCTTGGCAAGTATTGTATCAGCTTATATACGCCCCACTGCAGGGCTCAAGCCTACAATCTAGAGTATGATTGAGAGAGGTCATATAGTCCACCATGGCCTAGTGCATTGGTGGACTTTACGTACCACAGAAATGATTACAAATCGCTATGGTATGAAGGTTTCCTCTAAATGCTTCCCTTGGCAAGGAACTAGAGGTTTTTTTAAAATAAAAAACACTATAAGTGGATTGCTTAACCTGGAAATTGAACCCAGAATCTCAAAGTTCGAAGCCAGTGTTACAATTAAAGAAATCATGCATTTCTTTTGTATATTTGTATTGATGTGTCATTGCAAAGACGATAAAAAGTTTTTGCTGAACTGAATCATCCATTCAGGGATCAACGTATTTGTCAGTTTATTTAAATTTAGTCATCAATTCCCACCATGCATGGTGGACCATATAGCCTAACCAAGGCAAAATTATACTACATTTTTATATTATTTATCAGAACAGACTCCAGAATCTGGAATTTGTGCCCCATATGGTACTAAGGTACAATTACTATACTGAGGTCTCGGGATCGAGTCCTGGGTTGGGTAAAGTAATATTGGATATTTCTATTTAATATAAGCCTATAGTCAGGAATTTGTGCCCAATATGGCGATAGACTCTCCCCTATAACATCGCAGAACGGAACACACAAGGCAAAATATGGTTCTGGTAGCACCTCTACCTCCTCTTTCTGGCATAAAGGCATAAGTTTATGTATGTAAACAATAAAAGAATGGCGATGCCACTATTAAAATTATCAAACAAAGAAACGAACGGATCATGTCATGTCATTCTAAACATATTATTTTGCAAAACTGATAAAACTATAAATGTATGCGTAACTCGGTGGTCGCGAATGTATAATAAAATATTAAGTTATCAGCTCATATACGCCCACTTTATACGTGAAATACACACATACATAAACTCATGCATTTTTCCCAAGGGGTAGGCAGACGTGCTGCCAGGATACCCATGATTCGCCTAGTGTGTTCCATCCTACGATGTGACAGGGGGCGAGCTTATCGCCATATCGGGCACAAATTCCTGACTCCGGGTTGATAATGAATAAAAAATCCAATACAGTTTGCCCGACCCGGGATTCGAACCCTAGACCTCAACGTTGTAATCGTACCGTAGTACAACTACGCCACCGAGGCAATTGATGTATATGTGACGACACTATGATGTTCGATTGAGAGAGCACTGGTCTATTGCCAAGGACTACAATTGAGATTGTTAAAGTCAAAGTTTTGGGCAAAGTTTTGGGCATTAGCACTTACCATCAGGTGCAATGCAGTCACTATGCCGTGCCAGAACTAAACTTTGTGCAACTGAGCGTAAGATCGAGTCTTGTATCGTGTATCACTTTATGAGACTTTTTAGTCTCACAAACACCCAATGTTTATGCGGTGTAGCCAAGTGCGTTCTTTCGGTTACTATGCAGATATGTCTAAGTGTTATCACGTACCATAACATATTTTATTAGCCCGTAATAAATATATTTGTATTTACGGGTGCTGTGATAACTAAAATATTTTGTAAATGATGCAAGATAGAAGGCTTATTTTCATTATGCTATGCTGGTTGCATACCATAGAAATTCTTGCAAAACTTTGTGAAGGAAAGAAAGGAAAAAAAAGAAAATACATTGATTATCACACAATTAAGTGCGTGGTGGCGTAATGGTAACAGACCAGACGTGGCTGCCAACAGGTTCAAATCCCAGAGCACACTTCTGACTTTTCGGAGATTTGTGTGTTGATAGTCAATTACCACGCACTTTAACCACACTTTAACGGTGAAAGAAAACATCGTGAGGAAACCTGCATACCGTAGCGATTTTAAAGAATTTTTACCTTATGTAAGTCCGCCAACCCGCACTAGGCCAGCGTGGTGGACTATATGGCCTAACCACTCTCAATCGATTCTCCCGATTGTAGAGTAGGCCCGTACCCTGCAGTGGGACGCGTATGGCCTGATACAATCAAAGTGCAGGTTTCCTTTCATTATTTTTCGTCACCGTTATAATGCGTGATGATTGAATATCAATGCATACCTACATGATTCCTAAACTGAAATGTGCCCTTGGATTCGAACTTGAAGCAACTATTTGACAGCCTCCGTGGCGCAGTAGGTTAGACGCCGGCTGCGAAACGAGAGGCCGCGGGTTCAATCCTCGATCCATAGGTATTTGTTTCTGGTCTGGGTGTTTTTGCGATCGAAAAGTTTCTCGTGGTATCTGATACTCGACACAAGAATCGATCTTAGTGTGTGGTCAGGACTATGTATGTGACGGTTAGGTGTATTTATTTATTATTATATCAGTAGCCGTGCCCGGTCTATTACCAAGGCCATTTGCGACTTATAAAGGCATATATTTAAAAGTTATGTAATTAAAAAGGAATATATAATACAGATAATATATCTAATCTCATTTGTTTCAGCTGCACGTGTTTGACACGATGCCCGTGTTTTAATTTATCCAAGATAATTCGGCGGTCGGGCGTGATATGAAATGGCGTCCGGTAAGTTACAACCTCACTAAGAATAGAACCCGCGACCTCACGATCCATAGCCGATTAAGAGATAACTGGTTTGCTAGTTTCACTTGGTTGTTGGATTAAGCAAGGATTTTTTTGCAATGAATGGCGAGACGAGCATGCCATACGCCTGATAGTAAGCAATACCGCTCATGAACAGTAGCAAAACCGAAGGCAATGCTTGGCATTCCACTGCGCTTACCACCCTGATACATAAGTTAAGTCTCAATATGTCCAATAGATACTCTGGCTACAATGTCCTTCAAACCGGAACACAACAGTGCATTTACACTGCTGTTTGGCGGGAGAAATACGCAATGGACTTACTTACCATCAAGTGGTTTGTCGTGACATATTATTTTTGATATATTCACGATGGTAAGTGATCACTGTCGCACATCCGTAACTCTTGGATTATAGAGATGTTGTCGGCCCTTCATATCGGGAGGGGAGCGAGAAGGAGAAATGATGGGCAATAGGCATTCTCATAAATGTCAAGATTATGCCAACCCGCTCTAGGCCAGCGTGGTGGACTATATCTAACCCCTCTCAATCGTACTCTCGATTGTAGTGGAGGCCCGTGCCCTGCAGTGGGACGTATATGGGCTGTTACCGATGTCAGGATTTTAACGTCCGTCACTACCTTTTTCAATACTCGTACTTAAATTCATATTTTAATAAGTCTTATCTAAGGATAATTTGTGATTAAATGCCTAATCTGGTCTTTAAAATTGTGCATTAACACGATTTTAATCCATTTTACATTCAGTGCAACCTTGGATGATTAAAAAAACTGTTTAGAGACCTTAAACTTGACTTGTTTTATGGCCCAGTTGGTTAAGTAATCTGTGAAGTAGAAGATACGGGTTCGATACACTAATCGAGACTTTATTTATATATTAGGTTCGGAAAACGAGCAAACATCTCACCTAATGGTAATTGAAAATTGCACATGAACATCCACAACTCTGGATCATAGATGTGTTCCCGGTTAAATCAGGAGGGGGGTGAGGGGGATCTTATCACCGAACGAAACGCGACAGCCAAGCTGTCACTTCACGTCGATCTCCTGTGAGACAGCGGTACCGGCCCGGATGAGCCTGCCCGTTCATGCTGAGTCACATTACAGCGTGGCTCTAACATTTATAAAGTAGTTAAAATGTAGTATTAATTTGATTTTCATTTGTTACAGTGGAAAGCACAGAAATGCTGGAGAAAGGAGTGACGTAAGTACTCATTTTTTTTAAGTTATCAGTCAAATTATACGTGGAATGTTTTAACGCCGAGCTTGGCAGCCTCCGTGGTTGGTTAGACGCCGGCTGTGAAACGAGAGGCCGCGGGTGCGATCCCGCACCGAAACAAATGTTTGTGTACACAAATATTTGTATCGGGTTTAGATGTGACACCCAAAAGTTATTCATAATTTTAAAAATCTACTTATCTACAAAAGATGAATAAACTTATTCCAATGGATTAAAAATAAAACATAATATACACCCAACAGTCACATCATCATCATCATCATCATCATCAGCCCGTTGCAGTCCACTGCTGGACATAGGCCTCTCCCAAGGTACATAGTCCTAACTCCACACTAAGATCAATTAAGTTTCGTGTCGTGGGTATCAGAAGCTACGAGAGACTTTTCGGTCTCACAAACACCCAGACCCGAACCAAATACTTGTGGAATCACATACATTAGTTTCGGTGCAGGATCCTAGCGACTTCGTTTCAAAGCCGGCGTCTAACCAACCAACCGCGGAGGCTTTTGAAAGCGCCTGACAAAAACATTATAGCAAATTCACATACCTTAAGTAATTTGTATCACTCATTTGCGTACAACATTTAATACGGCGGTATAAACAAATTATTATTAGTTCCTTTAAGTTGCTTTAAGGCCAGGAGTCTAGTAGGACCTACACCCCTATATTTAAATCTAGGGGGATTATCATACAGTAGAATACACTACTAGATAACAAAGATATTATGTCTAAACTATTGAAGTAAATCGGAAGTGTCGAACCTTGGACCTCACAATACAATTCCACGCAACCTCAAAGCGCATTCTGTTCAAATGGCCTTTTAAACGGCTCAATAATGTTCTATAATACATATACATGTGAAAAGGAACCTTATTGCATCTTAATACATTTGTGATTGCAATGTACAGGTGCGCTCGAGAAATGACCAGGCGCGCAAGTGATCTCAAGTTGAATGATTGTTTAGTGATGTGCCGTCGCAAAGATTGCAAATATCGATAAGGTTATCGATGTATTTTATTGATATATTGTTTTATTCGTTTCTTCATTCGGTGGTGACAGTGTTTATAGGTCGTTACCCGTTCGTCAGATGGTTTTAGGTTCCCTGTGTGCTTGTTTTTGTTTAAAAAAAATTCAATTCAATTTTTGTAGTTGATATAATATTTGGATCATAAATTTTAGCTATTCGTGCTTGGAACATTATTCAAATTGGTCTTTTTATGTACCCATGTGAACATCTACAATCATGATTATTTAACGGGGCACTATTGTCCAGTTATAAATATAAAGAATATAAAAAATCTAAATCCATAATGACAAGAAGTCCTTACAATATTTTGGTATTGGTATAATGATTCTGTGTTTCCAATTCGATTTCCAATTTTTAATTGAAGTGGTGCTGTTGTCTGTCATGACTCGGCATGAATAGGCAAGCTTGTCCGGGGTGGTACCACTGTCTCACAGGAAATCGACGTAAAGCGACAGCTTCGCGTTTCGTTCGGTGAGTGAGATTGCTGGATGCCCAATTCGCCTTTCCTCTTCGTATCCTTTTACCTTCCAGCTCTCTTCCCAATTTAATGGGCCTGCAACATATCTATGATCCAGCGTTGTGGATGTTCATGGGCGGCAGTGATCACTTACCATCAGATGATCTGTTTGCTCGTTTGCCGGACCTATGCAATAAAAAAAAAAACAACTCGTGCATGCTATCATTATAGCAACTTAATCATTAAGCCGTGAATTCGTATTCTAGCCCATTAGTTCCCTCATTACTATAGTCCTAGGTTCTTTTATCATACCATGAAGAATCAATTGAGTTGAAGTTGCAAGAGTTATCTGTCTATAAACAATACTCTCTTTTGACTCTCTAATAATAGACATTGCACAAGAGTTATTCCTTTGACGTAGCAGTAAAAAGTCTAATAATAAGATAATTGATTCTGTTTCTGCCATTATTGCGCAGTGAAGCGGTCTTTCGTCGTGTTCCAGTGGTGTCCTGCAGTTCTGGTTCTGGTAAAGGCACAGTGCCCACATATTCTGTTCGCAGTGACCTATAATAACCTCAATTAAAATAAAACTAACATTCGTGTAAATCTTAGAAACCATAATACCTCAATCTAGATGTCTGTTTTTATCGATATATCGATAGTATTAAGACGCCTTCGCACAGCACCATTATCATTGAGCACTTACTCAATTGGCGCGCTCAGTGTCCGCGATCACGCCACAGCCGTCGCGCGTCCGGCTGGCGAAAAGTGACGCAAAAATTTCGAAAATCGAACGCTTTCAACATTTTGGCAATTCGCTGACAGTAAAATTAAAAGAATAAAGTTTTAAAATCGAATAACCAGTGTTGGACGTTACATAATCTGTGCCCGTGTAATAAGCAAAAGGATCACTTTCTTCGCTTTCCAAATTCGAAATCATCTTATTCGTATTCTAAACGGTGCAGTTTTGTTTATTGTGTTTTTTTAAATCATTTTATTTAAAACCAATGAGTTTGTTTATGATTCAGTTAGTAGTGCTTTTTTATTGAGATAGAGCATGGATTGAGCAATGTTTTTACACAGTTTATCATTTTCTAAAAAGACAACTACTAGCAACATTAACTTTGTCTTATATTTTCGCGGTATTTTAACTGGAATAAAGAAACGAAGAGCCAAGACAATAATCCGCTTTTATATTTTTTAAGTATGTTTGCGCATATTTGTTAATAAAAGTTCAGTACTTTTCCTTATTTAATTTTAGCGTTATTGGTCCTTACATATAACGCGAATTGTAAGAGTCCTGGTGGCGCCTCTGCCAATCCCTTCGGGGATAAAGGCGTGAGTTTATGTATGTATGTATGTTATTGGTCCTTATATTACAGAGATACGGTAGGAAACTTATTCAAAGTTGTTAATTAACATTAATCTAAGCTCAATCCATGTTTTATGTCTAAGAGTGTGTGCTTTTAATTTATATATTTTTATTTAGTCTATCAGTGAGTATTCCTTTTGTGTTCCTGATTCGTAATGATGAAAATAAAACATTTGTATTTCATTTAATACAATCATTTATTGTTACAAAGCGTGGAGTGCTTACAACATCACTTATCCTCAAGCACCCTAGCTTTATAACCATAAAATGAACGTGGGTATTTCAGTCCATTTTGTAATCTTAAACTCATACGCTCGAATACTCAAACGCTACTTAAATATTATGTTGCACTTAACTACGCAAGTCCCGCTTAAATTTACTGGTTAAGTGGGACCAGCGGCGTAGCTAGCATAGGTGGCACCCGGGGCGGATTTTGTAGGTGTCACCCCAAAACTCAAACATACATACATACATACATAAACTCACGCCTTTATCCCCGAAGGGGTAGGCAGAGGCGCCACCAGGACACCCACATTTCGCCTTGTATGTTCCGTCCCACGATGTGATAGGGGGCGAGCCTATCGCCATATCGGGCACACTTTCCGGACTCCGGGCTGATAATGAATAGAAAAATCCAATATCACTTTGCCCGACCCGGGACTCGAACCCGAGACCTCAGCTTTGTAATCGTACCGTAATACAACTACGCCACCGAGGCAGTCAAAACTCAAACACAATGTATAAAATAATAAAAAGTAATAATCGTTTACGTTTTATTAAAATAAGAGTATTACAAATAGTAGTATATTATGTAAAACAGTATGCCAAAAATTAAAATTTCTTCCTTCTAGCTTTGACACTTGCGAACTCCGAAATCACGTCTTCAAAATTTATATTTTGTGTTGCTTCATGTTCTATTGTTAAAATACCAAGATTATTTAATCTGGTTTCAGTCATTGTATACCGCAAGTAATTTTTTATTAATTTCAATTTGCTGAAACTTCTCTCACATGAAGCAACATATTGTTATAAATAACTTTAGTGCGACCGTTAGATTCGGAAGAGATTCTGTAAAATCCCATTCCACAATGAATTTTAAATAGTCCAGTGTCACCCAATTGGGTATTTTACTATAAGAAAGAAAAAATCTAAAAACTATAAATGTATATAGTAGAGCATTAAGCAATAAGTATATGTTAATTTCAGTTTTTATTTCCAAGGAATAAATTTTATAATTCGTTTTGAAAATTTCAATTTTTTTATCTGTCCTAAAAATATGTGTAACGGCTGCCGCCATGATGGATAACGATTCTACGTCATTCCGTAAGTAGAATACCCCCTCCGGTGTCCAAGAGCTCATAAAAACACAGGTTGTTTACTGGTTGAGTGACGTATCATTTTAAAGGAACATGGCGCCTAGCGTTTTCACATATTTGCGCGCATAAATTTAAAATTTAACTTTTAAATGGTTTTTTATTGGACTTGCCGAGCGAATAAAAATTTGATATTTTTTTAAATAGTTTGTCTTAATCTTAGGAACAACTTAAAAGACTTTTTGAAAATGGGTAGAATACCCAATTAGAGACAGTAATATTAGCCGCTTTTAAATGTCTTCTCAATCTTGGTATTTCTAAAAGTAGTTCTGTTTCTGATACTTCATCGTAAAGGTTAGTAAATTTTGATATTGCAAATTTTAACTGTTCAGTGTTTGCCGAAAGCAAAGTCTTCGACTGTACAACCTCAAATAATGAAACTACGTCTTTAATGGACTTTACTCTTGTTTCGAGTTCAATATTGAATCTGTCAAGATATTCTAACATGTCCTTTTGAAGTTCCGCTCTAAGTGTTAGTCCAGCATCGGTGGACGATGCTAACTCACCGGGCATGCGCTTCTTGCGACGAATTCGTCGTTCCATCGAACGAAATCCCTTAATGACAAAATGGCTCACGAGTAAGGAGTACTACTATATGAAGTTTTTATTGCTCTGTCTAGTTATTCCTTAGTCTAAGGTGGGTACATTATTTGTATTTATATAGGTATCAATTTATTAACCCGCTGGCCAACCCGCACTAGGCCAGCGTGGTGGACTATATGGCCTAATCACTCTCAATCGATTCTCTCGATTGTAGAGTAGGCCCGTGGCCTGCAGTGGGACGTATATGGGCTGATATAGATATAGATCAATTTATTATGCTTGTGGTACAATACTGTACTTAGGTACCTACATTATTTTATTAGTAGCGGTTATGGTCTCTGCGACAAATTTTTGATTTTTATAGGTAGAAGTAGAAAGAACTATAACTGATGGTCAAAGTTGGGCTCGGGTGTCACCCCTTTTGGGGTGACACCCGGGGCGGACCGCCCCTGCCGCCCCCCCCTAGCTACGCCACTGAGTGGGACGTGGGTAGTTAAGTGCAAGTTAATATTTAAATGGCGTTTGAATATTCGGGCGATAATTAATTATTTTTACTTTTTTAGTTGGGTCTTTTACTAAACCATGTATTTTATTTGTTAATCAATTTTATAGTAATAACCTCAATTTCTGTAATATTTGTATAGTTTTTCTTCCTCGGATCGCTAAAGGAAGATGACAAATTAATTTATTCTTTAGTATTGAAGCATCTGTATTTATTCATGACGTCTTTTTATTTCCGTCGTAACATTGGCAATGCAATATAAATAATACACTCAATAATACACCCAACAGTCACATATGTACATAGTCCTGACCCTACTCTAATTTCGAGTCTTGTATCGTGAGTATCAGGAACTACGAGAGACTTTTCGGTTTCACAAACACCCAGACCCGAAACAAATACCTGTGGTTCACACAAACACTCGTCTTGGTACGGGAAGCGAACCCGCCAATTTTTGACTCCGGGCTGACAATGAATAGAAAAATCCAATATAACTTTTGCTTGACTTTTTCGAACCCGAGACCTCAGCTTTGTGATCGTAACGTAGTACAACTACGCCACCGAGGCAGTCTTAATATTAGATGTAATATGCATATTCATATATTATGAAGGTACATACATACATACATACATACACACATCACACATACATTCATACATACATACATTCATACATGCATACATTCATACATGCATACATACATACATTATTTTAAATCAGTTCCTTAGTTTTAAGATGCGTTTTGCTATGATTGCAAATTGATTGCATCTAAACGACTTTGCGACATAATAGTATGGAAAGTTACCGTTTTTATACTTTGCGCGGGAAATTACTTTCTAAAAACAAGATGGCTGGTGTATTTGCTTTAGTCTTTGAAGAAATTATAATGTAGAGTCATCGTTTTGTAGCTGTTTATCGTATTATTAGTTTAATTGTTATCTGTATCTGTATCAGCCCATATACGTCCCACTGCTGGGCACGGGCTTCCTCTTCAATCGAGAGTACGATTGAAAGGGGTTAGTAGTTAGTACAGTCCACCACGTTGGCCTAGTAAATAAATAAATACACCCAACAATCACATACATAGTCTTGACCCCACACTAAGATCGGGTCTTGTGTCGTGGGTATCAGAAACTACCCGAGACTTTTCGGTCTCACAAACACCCAGACCCGAAACAAATCCATGTTGTTCACACAAACATTTGTTTCGGTGCAGGGATCGATCCCATGGTCTCTCGTTTCACAGCCGGCGTCTAACCAACTGCACCACGGAGGCTGTATGAAAAATATAAGAACTTATGGTATTACAATAAATATAATTATTTAGAACCTAGTGCGTGGTGGCCTGTTGGTAACGGACCAGACGCGGCTGCCTACATGTTCACGGTGGTCGCGGGTTCAAATCCCAGGGCACACCTCTGACTTTTCGGAGTTATGTGTGTATTGATAGTCAATCACCACGCACTTTAACGGTGAAGGAAAACATCGTGAGGAAAACTGCATACCGTAGCGTTTAAAAAAAAAAAAAAAATCTACGGTATGTAAGTCCGCCAACCCGCACTTGGCCAGCGTGGTGGACTATATGGCCTAACCACTCTCAATCGATTCTCTCGATTGAAGAGTAGGCCCGTGCTCTGCAGTGGGACGTATATGGGCTGATATAATATAGAACCTAATTCAGCTAAAAAATTCCAATGCCGTATGTACTAGTGTCTGATCGATAAGGTGTTATCTAAGTGTTTATCAGACATTTGATAAGGGATTATCAATCCTATGCTGGCTTCAGATGGGTAGATATTCATTCACAAGCAATTCCCTGTAAGAGATGTGTTTGCCCGAAATAGCTGAGCACGAGACTTAAAAGCGGTAGTCACGCTGTCAGTAATGACTCAGCATGAATGGGCAGGCTCGTCCGGGGCGGTACCTCTGTCTCTCTCTCTTCTTCTCGCTCCCCTCCCGATTTGATGGGTCGCCAACATATCCATGATCCAAGCGTTGTGGATGTTCATGTCCAGTGGTCACTTGCCATCAGGTAATCTGTTTGGCGGACCAATTGTATAAAAAAAATATTGAAATAAAACTATTTTATTATTTTACTACTTTCGTGGTCACGGGGCGGACCACGAAAGCTGTAAAGTAATCTAAACGTCGGGAAGTCAAAAAATGTAAAAATTAAACCAAATCGCGATAAAATCCGTATAAAATAGTTTTATTTCAATGTGTAACATTCGCGTAAATATAAGAAACCATTATAAAAAATATATCTTCGGACTTATTTGGAGTGACCGATATGAAGGTTGTCTCACGATGTTTCCCATTAAGCAAGCTGTAATATAATTTAATTAGCACTAAACTAATATTTAGTAATATTTTTATTATTTTACTGCTATTTCAAAATTATCCGAATTTGTGTCGAAAATTATATCTTTATTGGACACGCTGTTATCAGTGATAAGCTCAGTCCTTATCACTGATAATAGTAAATATTTGTATTCATGTTACCACATCGTCCCTTAGCCCTTTGGGTGTGGGCTGATGTGTATGTACTATTTAAAATTTGAGCAACAGTCATAAATATATGATAGTGGAAATTTTAACTACCGAACAATTTTAATACTATAAAATTAGGGGTCTCGTAAGAAAACATGTTATTTTGGTTTACTTAAATAAATGCACCCAAAAGTGACACAGCCCTGAACCTACGTTAAGTATTGTTTCGTGGATATCAGAACACCAAAACCCAAAACAAGTGTTTGAGGGCCTCACAATCTTTTGTCTCGGTGCGATTTGAATCCGCGGCCTCTAGTTTCACAGCCGGCGCCTAAACAACTACGCCACTATAACCCTAACAGCTATGGCTACAATGTCTTTCAAAATGGAACATGGATTGGTGTGGTAGAGCCCCGCTGTAGTCGGTCATGACTCGGCATGAGTGAGGCTCGTCCGGGGTACCACTGTCTCACAGGAGAACGACGTTAAACGACAGCTTGGCTGTCGCGTTTCGTTCGGTGAGATTGTCGGATGCCCGGATTGACGGATGATAGCGTGAAGAGGCATCTCAGCGGGCCGGCATGACTGTACCGAATGGTGTGAGATCCGTCTGATACCATTCGATACTCTGTCTGTACATTAGCACATACCACCAGGTGCAATGCAGTCACTGTGCCGTGCCAGAAATGGCCAATTTTCTCTTCAGATCCTTTTTCCTTCGCGCTCCCCTCCCGATTTGATAGACCGACATTACAATCACGATCCAAACGTTGAAGTTCATAGGCGGCAGTAATCATTTACCATCAGGTGATCAAAAATGGTGGAAATAATAAAGCAACAACACTACACACTGCTGTGACAGAAATAGACAAAGCGGTGCCAACACAGACACTCTGCACACGAGGGACCTAGCAATTAAAACCGTCTTTTGTTCAAATAAACATTATCAATTAACATTATGTGCGACTAATGATTTCCTTCGCTTAATTGTAAAACATTAGACTTATGTTAATTGTATTGATAAGCTTGAATTTGTGTCAAGCAGTGACAATGTTCTCGACGAAATAAATATCTGTATCAGCCCATATACGTCACAATGCAGGGCACGGGCCTCCTCTACAATCGAGAGCACGATTGAGAGGGGTTAGATATAGTCCACCACGCTGGCCTAGTGCGGGTTGGCGGACTTTGCATACCATAGAAATTAGTACGTTATGCAGATTTTCTCACGATGTTTTCCTTCACCGTTACAAATAATAGCTAAAAACAGTTATAACATGACTTAAAAAAGTCCCAACCAAAAAGTTAAAAAAATTTGGTGTATTAAAATAATGAAAATGAAGTTAATTGCAATAACTGTATTGTCAAAGATACAGCCACAACCATAGTCCTTGCCCCACATTAACTTAATATTATACGAGTCTTGTGATCAGAAACTATGAGTCTTTTCGGTCTCATAAACCCAGACCCGAGACAAATGCTTGTGTACACAAACGTAAGCCTCGATGCGGGGTTGTAGTGGCCTCTTGTTTCACAGCCGTCTAACCAACTGCGCACGGAGTCAAAGATACAAATAAATCTATTTAAATCGCATCGTAATAGATCTCATTTGAGTTAGCCTTGTCAATTCATTAATATTTTATTGAAGATCCATTAGTATATTGTCGTATGACTTGGGAAACGAATAGTTGTGTGTGGTCGTATGATTCGTCGTTTTGATGTATGGATCATCTACGTTACATCTACTAGCCATCACGCAGTGGTATTAAAAAACGTAATAATATTTGTTTTTACAAAAATATATACAGGGTATATCAAGACCGCGACCGAAAACGAAGCCATGTGGCAGTTTTAGCGGCTACAGACACAATGCAACTAAAATTTTTGCAAAATAAGCGACGGATTTATTTTTACAATTTTTAAAAATCATCGTTTTTGAGGGGTAAATACCTAGTTTTTGCAAAAGTAGTAATTTAAACCCTAACGTACCATAGCGTGTTTAAAAATTAAGCGATGTACGTCGTTATTTTAGAAAAACTATGTATTAATCACTCAAATTCGACGATATGTAAAAAATAACAAAAAAAATTTGACGATTTTCTTTGTCAAATTTTTACTTGCATTGTGTTGGATATCACTAATACTATCTCCTGGCTTCGTTTTCGGTCGCGGTCTTGATATACCCTGTATATGTTATTGCTTATTATGACCGATTACTAATGAACTGATTTGATTTAAACAAACTTGTGACATTTGTAGATAATAAAATTAATCACTGTGTTGTAAACTGGTTTTGAAAAGAGCAATTCGAAAAGCATTTTTCACTAGAGAAGAACGGGCAAGAAACTCTAGTGTTGTGCTTTTCAAAACTAGTTTACTATATAGTGATTATTTTAAAAGTTACAAGTTTGTTTAAATCAGAACAGTTCATTAAAAAGTAGAAGAAGAGATGGGTTATAACATCGAGAACCCAATACTAATTCCGTACTCGTCAGATGGCCCACATATATTTAACAATGTACAATAGATCAGAAACAAAAGACAATACATGTTATTATAAATATACCAAACAGAACTGATTGGAAATAATAATATACTTACATACATAATTATAGATGAATAGTTGGGACCAGCTGCGCCCTCGTAGCTCGTAGCGTGATGTTAAATACGAGTACTTTATAGTCTTCCAACTAACATGGACCTCAAAAAAACTGTTGGCATATTTTTGTATTGTAGAATATTAAAAGATTAATTTTATCTCTCATTTTTAATTACAATTGTGAAGTCGGCTCGACTTTTTAAAATTATTTTTTTATATTTAGAGTGAACGAGACGAGCAGGCATACGGCCGAAGTTAATAAACGATCTTTAACTCTCCCCAAGGATAAATCCCGCAAATAAACCAATCATAATAAGTAAAATATGGGCGTGTCAGTGCATCTTTAACCCAATTGGTCTATTTTTCAGATTGATCTTTATGTGGCGATGAATATAGCTTATTAATTTCGTTTACCCCGTAAACCTGGATCCGATCATAATAACGAGAAATATCCATCTCACGTCGTTGGCTACTCTATTTAAACCGCACTTGCCATCAGGACCATAAGTGGGTACCGTCAGGGCCGCGTTAAGTAAGATAGTAAGCCTATAATTACATAACCTTTCGGAAATACTCATGGTCGTTATTGAATCAATTGGACCCAAAACAAGCCTACTAAGTTTTACTCGCTCGATCTATTCAGAGCTGCGTTACACCGCGTACGTGTAGTATCCACTATCCAGTGGTAAAGTAAGCCAGCTGCGTTTGTTTCGCTGGGTCTTCTCAGGCAGGGCTGCGTTGCATACGGTGGTTGCTATAAATACTACATGACGATATGGAAATACCTATGAAACACAAACATTTACCTCGTCAAAAAATAAAGCTATTTCCTTGAGTATAAATAAATGGGTTTAATTTAGTAAAGATGACCTAATTTTCCGACTATTGACGATACTTGTTGTAACTTTTAACCTTTAGTTGGAACATAAATAGTTTTTTTTTGTTGTATTGACTTGTTAAAATTTCTCTATTATTGTATATATGGCCTAGCCCCTCTTAATTGTTAAGGAAAGCCATGCCCAACATTATCTTTCTGTATCAGCCCAAATACGTCCCACTACAGGGCACGGGCCTCCTCTACAAGCGAGAGTACGTTTGAGAGGAGTTAGGTCATATAGTCCGCCATGCTAGTGCTAAATTCTTCAAAATCGCTACGGTATACAGGTTTCCTCATTATGTTTCCCTTCACCGTTATAGTGCGAGGTGATTGACTATCAATACACACGTAACTCCGAAAAGTCAGATGTGCCCTGGGACTTGAACCCGCGACCACCGTGAAACATGTTAGCAGTCGCGTCTGGTCTAGCAGCAATATATTACTACTTTTTTTTATTCGTCATCAGCTTCATAAAAGGCGGCAGCAATGCGGTCTCACGTCGGTTTTCTGCGAGACAATGGTACCCAATCAAGCTGTAAATTTTATTTACATCATAATATGTGTAAATTAGTTATTTTCGTAGAATTGTAGATAGGGAAAATCGTAAAATCTTATCTATGTGATAAAATTATAAACAATAAATATTACAACGTATTATATACGCCTCGTTGATACGTAATAAATTAATATGCATAAATATTTGTGTGTAAGTGATTCGATCGCTCATGGACAAAAGCAAAACCAAACATCACCATGAATACAAAGCAATGCTTGGCATTCCACTGCGCTCGCCATCCTGAGACATAAGATGTTAAGTCTCATTATGTCCAGTAGTTACTCTGGCTACAATTTCCATCAACCGGAACACAACAGTGCATTTACACTGCTATTTGGAGAAATAGACATTGCGGTGGCACCTACTAAGGCGGCCTCCCACATGAGAACTACCCCCAGTAATGTGGCTCAGGATTATGTGGATGACTCTTGGGTATATTCAATTAATCTATACCATTTTAAAAACTTGTTATCCATTCTAAGTCCACAAATTGTAATACTTATATGAGACAATTTATACCTCCTTGAGTCAAGGACCAAAATAAATTACTATTTTTTTTTTTTTTTTTTTTTTTTTTTTTGTTGCAATGAATGGCGAGACGAGCATGCCATTCGCGTGATGGTAAGCGATACGACCGCTCATGGACAGTAGCAAAACCAAACAACACCATGAATTACAAGGGAATGCTTGGAATTCCACTGCGCTCGCCATCCTGAGACATAAGATGTTAAGTATTTGCCAATGTCCATTGAAATCCAGTAAAAAGAACGCGACCAATAAACTCGGATTCGGCGAATTTGCACCCATTCACTTGACTCCGAACTGCTTAAGAAGTAAGAACCGGTTTGGTTGAGGTAGTCACACAATATAGTGTAGCTTCGCGACGCTGACTGTAGCTTTTGGTATAAATATATTACTTATCGATACATTCGAGCACGGTTTATTTATAGTAATTGTAATATTATAGTAAACAGTATTGAAGCAGCTATTAACATAAGACAAATATTAGTTTTTTAAAAAAAGTGGTAGCGAAGTGCGGTCATCTTACTGTCTCTTTCACACGCGCCCACTGTAATGCATAATTAAGACTAGTGACGTGACTAGTTTGTTTTGCATCCCGTTCTTTTATTCGCACTACAAGATTAAAACGTTTCTAACTTGTATAATTTTGAATGGATTTACAAAATTGTTTGTTTGCTAGATTTTGGATATGAATACCTTTCGATAATTATAACAAAAAATTGAGTCAAATACCCCATTGTATCTACGGAGGAGTTAACTATCTCTCAATGGTAATCCAAGAACTGGTTATTTCAATCGTGAAGCTATCAAAGCGATGTCCGCCCACTGACTGTGTGTTACACTTAATTTCCATTGCGTCAGTGCTCAGCGCGGTGCGGCCGGCACTTTCACTCGCAACTCAAGGTTCGCATCGGGAAGTTGCATTATATAAACATTACGTTGCTGTTATGAATGTTTTAGAATAACTGGTGTAACCATTATTACTTGGTATCTATTGATTATGTGGATTGAACCGAGCGCATTTTGTTATCTGTATCAGCCCATATACATATGTACTCATTGGAGTGACTGCCTCGGTGGCGTAGTTGTACTATGGTACGATTACAAAGTTGAGGTGTCGGGTTCGAATTCCGGGTCGGGAAAAGTGATATTGGATTTTTCTATTCATTATCAGCCCGGAGGCAGGAATTTGTGCCCGACATGGCGATAAGCTCGCCCCCTACATCGTGGGACGGAACATACAAGGCGAAATGTGGGTGTCCTGGTAGCCACCTCTGCCTACCTCTTCTGGGAAAAAGGCGTGAATTTATGTATGTCACTGGAGCGCACGGACCTCGTTTACAGTCGAGAGGTGTAAGCTAGAGTCCACCACACTGGCCTAGTGCTGGCGGACTTTACATACCATAGAAATTCTTACAAACCACAATGTAATGCAGGTTTGCTCACAATATTTTCCTTCATTTAATGTTATATTAATAGTATATTTATAAAAACCCGCAGAGCTACCGTACACGATGGAAAATCCGTCATAGTGACGCAAGAATCGAGTTCCGGGTCTAGCCAGAGTATATCCGGCTTTGACCAACACGGCATTTACTGGTGGTCTCTCATATGTGAGAGGCCGCCTGGGTAGGTACCACCGCAATGTCTATTTCTCGAAACAGCATAGTAAATGCACTGTTGTGTTCCGGTTTGAAGGACATTGTAGCCAGAGTAACTACTGGCTGTAATAAGACTTAATATGTTATGTCTCAGGATGGCGCAGTGGAATGACATTTGCTTTGTAATTCACGGTGTTTGGATTTGCCACTGTCTTTGAGAGGTCGTATCGCTTACCACCAGGCAAATGACGTGCTCGTCTTGCCATTCAACCATAAAAAAATTCTTTTAATCAGCAACATATAGCTCTATCGGTGGATACTATATTAACAAGCATTGCGTTTACCGTCGTTGCGTTGTAGTCATAAATGTATGTAGGTGCAAACCCAGACTTGCACAGTTATATCGTTACGTGTGTGGCGACCATTTATATAGAAGGTTTTTATTAGCAATGGAGTGCCTGTACACACATACATAAACTCACGCTTTTATCTAAGGGGTAGGCAGAGGCGCCACAAGGCACCCACATTTCGCCTTGTATGTTCCGTCCCATGATGTTATAGAGGGCGAGCTTATCGCCATATCGGGCACAAATTCCTGACTCCGGGCTGATTAATAGAAAAACCCAATATAAATTTGCCCGACCCGGGATTCGAACCCGAGACCTCAGCTTTGTAGTCGTACCGTAGTACAACTACGCCATCGAGGCAGTCATTTTGTTAACTATAAATTTAAATATAATCAAACTAATATGACTACAATCTGGTGATAAATATCAGCTAAAAACCCCATGTTACTCCATCGGCACATTGAAGGACCTCTGGGACTTCAAAATGCACACGCTGAAGTATCCCCAGTGCTTTACTTAAAAAAACACCACTCGGGGAAGTGAATGTCCTACCATTTGTAAGCTTTTGCACACCTCTCGATTGCACACGGCCGGCGCTACAATGTTTTGCACGGCATCTTATCTAAATGAGTGTAAAGCTTGCTACCCACTAGAAACATGTTACTGCTATGCTATCTATATGTCAAAGTTTCATCATCTGCCCGTTGCAGTCCACTGCTGGACATAGGCCTCTCCCAAGGTACGCCACAGAGCCCGGTCTGCTGCTTTACGCATCCAGTCGCTGCCGGCCCTCTTGTGCAAGTCGTCCCGCCATCTGGCCAGAGGACGTCCCACGCTACGTTTGAAAAATGTTTGCTGTGGGTTATTAAATAAATACAACCAACAGACACATACCCAGCCCCGACACTATCGATAAATGTGTATTAATAATAAAATATAAATATCTATAAATAATAATAAATACACCCAACAGACAAATACATAGTCCTGAACCCACACTAAGATCGAGTCTGGTGTATCAGAAACTACGAGACTTTTCTTTCTCACAAAGACCCAGACCCGAAACAAATGTCTGTGGATCACACGAATATTTGTCTGGGTGTACAATAGCATAGTATAGCATAGCTTCACATACACCGTGTGATTTTACGTGTAATACATTCATTATCAGATAATTAAACCTGATAAGCAGTTTGAATGGGACTATGTTCGCGTATCGACTATGTTATGTGTAAAAATTTAACTCATCTGTGTTTTTGCGTAACAATTCAATCATATGTGCTTTAACGGTGAAGAAAAACATCGTGTGTTGCATACCGTAGAGATCTTAATTTTTAATAAGGTTTTCTATATCTGAAGTCCGTCCGGCACCAAGTCAGCGTGGTGGACTATACAGCCTAACCACCCTGAATCGTACTCCCGATTGTAGCCGAGTTCCGTGATCAACGGTTGACTAGGCGGACAGTGACAGTGCGTTTGTGACGTCATGTTCTAGAACCTTCTAGAAAGAACTAGAAATAGTGTTTAGACAAGATAAACATAGACCGTGAAATTGTGATTATTTTTGTGTTATTTAATTGGCAAAAGCGACTACAGTGCGTCTGATGGTAAGCGCAGTGCAGATAGAGTATAGATCGATGAATAAATAAAACTGCATTGTTACCTGACTAGAAATTGAACCCGTTGTTAAAAAAAACAAGTTGTATTTTTATAGTAATCGATAGTGTCGCCAATAAAGATAAAATGTGAAGTGATGACACACGGCAAAACGAAGGAGTTAATTATTTGCAAATTTCTATATTCTATGTGGTTTCCAAAGTAGGGTTGGGATCGAAATTAGAATAAACGAGAAATCACTCAAATAAGATCGTGTCTTTTATCATTAAATATAGCTATGTTTAGAGCTTGATTACGAAAATCTCACTTTATTAGTTAACACATAAAGCTGTCTCTTTGCTTAAGATATTTGCAATTGGGGAGTTTTATAAAACTGTAAAACAATGCTGCCACGCCTGTCCCTTACTGTTTATAATTATAGGTCCTTACGCTACAGCCTAGAAAAGCGACTATATAGGGCAGCAAGATTATGTGGAGTGGCAATAGATAATATAATTGTATGTCAGTCTAAACGGCATTGTGTTATGGCCACCACACGTTCAAATGAGTTTGCGCAAGCGCGAGTTTTCACCGGTCTCGAATCGAAAATTTCAACGAAGTGTGAGCAGTTATTTGCCCACACACATTGCAGTATACTGGTACAAACTCAGACTTGGTGACACTGTCAGGTGCAGTGCAGTCAATAAAATATATTTATTTAATCTTTATTGTGCACTAAAAAGAACATAATATACAGATAAACTAAAATAAAAATACAAATGGCGGTCTTATCTCTACCAGACAACTACGAGTATGTTACATATATTATGCCACCTAAAAAAGACGATTTTCGAACATACATACATAAACTCACGCCTTTTTACCAGAAGGGGTTGGCAGTTAATAAAAAGAAATCCACTATTAAACACATTGTAAAGTATCTCTTAACAACTATATGTATAATTAGACACATGTTGCACAAAGAAAAAAAAAATAGAACTCGCAGACAAACCAAGTACTTGGTTTTGCGGGCCTAATGTTAACTTACTGTACGTTTTTTTAAATATAATAATAAATTTAAAAAAAAAATGCTACCAGGACACCCACATTTTGCCTTGTATGTTCCATCCCACGATGTGATTTTTGAACAATTTCCAACATATGATATTACGGATGGTAATTAGATTGACCATTTAAGTCCAATAAAATTGGATTTGTTGACATGCGTAATATTTTTTGCCAAGATTACACCGTTAAATAAGTAAAATAGGTGTTCTCATCAATAAATAAGCTTTTACGTGGAACAAATTTTTCTGAAAGGAGAATGCCCATTCATGGTATCGGTAAAAAATATCGTTGATCCCGATACCGATACTGATTAAAATTCATTATAGATTTTCTTATGGTTTGTCCTTAAACGTTTTCCTGTTTTAACCCGGGCGACAGATTTTTATAAAATAAAGTAATTATCATCACATTTTACGATACGTCAGCCATTACTACAAATGAGGCTACCAGAGTGACTGGACTTCAAGTTCATTTCTCCAAGAAATTCGGGCCCGGGTCGCAATTATGTTTACTTGTATTGAAAATATATTTTTACCTACACAAAAAAGTAGGTTTCATCGAGGGACAAAAATCTTCGCACCGATACCAAGTTTCATAGTAAAATGGGCATTCTCCTTTCATCAACCATCTTATAGTTAGAGGTCGTCCACGATCTTCTGTCGCCGAAAGCGCTGTTGTCAAAATAATATTTTTTTTCTCTCTTCACATTTTATTACATTGTACATGTTATTATTAGATTACGAGTATAAATGCTTGTTGTTTATATTATTATGAAAAAATATCTCAAACACTGCGTTAAATAGATATTTTTTTTATTTTTTTTTTGTAGTTCCAAATTTCGCCACACACCTATAGATTCTACACGACCTGTATCAGAAAGTGTCACAATTAAATAATTGAAACAAATTACATTCAAATAAATTGAAAGCACAGACTCATGTATATGCGGTATACGTGAAGTGTGGTGTTAGAATGAGACAGTGATAAGTGTAGTGTGTGATAGAAAGAGACGCAAGATGCTGTCCCGAGGAGTGAAGTACCAGCGGCTGGAAGACCTGGAGATTGGGTAAGACAGACAAACATTCATTTGTTTAATATGATTAGAATCATACATTCGCAATATTGTGATCATCGAGAAACAAAAGCCTTTATTCACATACAAAAATAACTTTTATTTAAGTTTTTTTCGTGATATTTTAGTGGGAATTTGTCGTCATAATTAGGTCTGTTATAGTTTGAAATATCGTTTAAAAATATTTGGAAAATTACGATGGCTCTATATTCCATCCAAATTAAAGAAAATGTTGGTGAATTACACCATAATAATTTTAGAAACTTTTAAAATATATTCTTTTTGAATGATATTGAAATGACGCAGCAGGACCAGGAAACGTGGTAGGACAAGCTTAATTCGTTGCAGGGCAAGGTCCTCCGCTACAATCGAGAGTACGATTGAGAGGGGTTAGATATAGTCCACCACGCTGGCCTAGTGCGGGTTGTCAGTTTGCCTGCCTATTTAATTACCTAATTTTAATTAATATTTGGGTTCAGTGCTGTCAGCGATCTTCGATAATATCTACGTTTCAAAGATTGCAATCTATACGTATATTGCTTTTTAAATTTCGATAAAGATTTTAACAAATCAATTGATTAAATCTTGTATCAAATTAATTATATTCATGTATGTATCTTTTCAACATCTTGCCATATTCACGGTCGCGCGCTCTTTTCCCAGGTCACACTTTTTAATTTTAAAGTCATGTGTGTACTGTAGGTATGTGTCAATCGTGGACTATAACTCTGTGCTATAACGGTGAAGGAAAACATCGTAAGTAAACCTGTATACCATAGCGATATGTAATAATTTCTATGGTATGTAATGTCCGCCTGGCACTAGGCCAGCGTGGTGGACTATAGTCCAAACTCTCTCAATCTTACTCTCGATTGTAGAGGAGGCCAGTGCCCTGCAGCGGGACGTATATGGGCTGATACAAATACATATACAGAAAGATAATATGTATGACAACTTCGGTGGCGCAGTTGGTTAGACGCCGGCTGTGAGACGAAAGGCCACCACGATCCCGCACCGACAAATGTGCGGTTCGCAAATATTTGTCTCGAGTCTGGGTGTTTGTGAGACCGAAAGTCTCTCGAAGTTTTTGATACAAAACTAAAGACTTATATCTTAGTGTGGGGTCAGGACTATATATTATGTGACTGTTGGGTGTATTTATTTATCGTTTTCCATATTTTTATGTGGCACTTAATTTAATAATTTAAAGGCCTTATTCATAACCGTTGAAAACCGATTTTAGTTATCGAATGTTTTGTCTTCTTCGGTGAAACTGAATTCAAAAGTCGTGCGAAAGAGACAAAACATTTAATAACTAAAATACGTCCGTTGAAGTATAATAATTGACTAATAGCGATAATGTACTTTGATATCAAGTCTTCACTTTATTATAATGTATGTGTACTCAAATGTTTATGGAAATTTCAATATGAATGTTATTATATTTTTTGCAGAATTTAATACGTTGTTACTTATGACGCCATATTGTAAACATATAGTCCAGTCATTATATACATTTAAAAGTGAAAATGAACCGAGAAAGCCAAATTTTGGATATCACGTGGGGGGTGGCTAGAAAAGCTTAAGTTCAAATTGTCGACCAAAATAACCTTGTGCAATTTCCGCCATCTTGAAAAAAGGGTTAAATTCAGTTTTTTCATCATAACTTGGTTCCCCGTTGAGATACGAAATTTTTTATAGAATACTTTTTTGTTGCTCTTCTCGCGATCTACAATTAAGGTCCCATGCATTCTTCACGTATCGATAGTCGTTTTCGAGATATCGATCAAAAATATCGATTGTATCCACGCGTCAAAATGGATGGAAAATGGTTCAGGGAATTATTGCAATACAAAAAAAAAATCATAAACCAGCCAAATTAGAAATCAAATACATGAAATTTATTGATGAAATAATTTTTATGCAGCAAACATAATGATTAAAAGTGGTAATTTTTTTCACACGTTTTTCGTCGTTTGGATGGTCCTGGCTGTTCAAGTTCCTCCTCCGTAGACTCTTCGAGTCGTGAAACCTCTTCAATCGCAGGAAATGATGTTGTGACGGTCGAAAAATCGTAATCATCGTCATCGTCATGATCGTCGTTGAATAAAATTTCGACTCTGGCGACATTGTCACATGTCTGTCCACTGCAGTGCAGGCAAATAACGGAGCAATGGTTTCCTGCTTTCCTGCAGCCACAAGCAGCTGCACACTTTCCTTTGCATTTGCACGAAATTAGTTTCAAAAGTTCAGGTGGAGCGGGTGCGGCTGTGGTGCAAATTGGTTCGAGCCCAAGTTATTTTTGTCGCCAACCCCATTCTTGAGGATCTTTAAAAATTCCGAGCCACGTTTGTACTTGTAAATATGTCCGGAAAACGTGTTGGCGGACTGCACTTTCCGTTGTTGGGAGCAGTGAAAGATTATTCGTCTTGCTTGTCGTCATTGATTTTGCGAAGCGATGGAATCGCAAAATATCCATCGTCGTGTCCTCTTTACGACCACCATAAAGAGCGATAAGGAACAGCTTTCCCGCTCAAGCTAGCATCTCCGGATCGACCTTTTCTTGCTTGAATAATTCTACCGATGACCGGAGGTTCGGATTCTTCTCGAGGGTGCTGATGAACTTCGACTTTCCAATGTTATATATTTTTGATATCTCGAAAACGACGATCGATACGTGAAAAATGCATGGGACCTTAATTGTAGATCGCGAGAAGAGCAACAAAAAAGTATTCTATAAAAAATTTCGTATCTCAACGGGAAACCAAGTTATGATGAAAAAACTGAATTTAACCCTTTTTTCAAGATGGCGGAAATTGCACAAGGTTATTTTGGTCGACAATTTGAACTTAAGATTTTCTTGCCATCCCCCACGTAATATCCAAAATTTGGCTTTCTCGGTTCATTTTCATTTATTTCCCGATTTTTCCGACGAAATGACTGGACTAATAGTCCTTTACAATTTATTCATAATAGTTTTCTTGTTTACCTGAATGTTATACATTGAAATAAAAAATAATAATTACTGAGTTTATTTATTTATTTTTTATTGCGGTGAATGACGAGACGAGCATGCCGTTTGCCTGATGGTAAGCGATGCGACCGCTCATACAGTAGCAAAACCAAACACCATGAATTACAAAGCAATGCTTGGCATTCCACTGCGCTCGCCATCCTGAGACATGAGATGTTAAGTCTCATTATGTCCAGTAGTTACAAGTTGTCCACGAGGTTTGCTCGCGGTTTCGTACGCGTGAAAAAGTTTTTCCGGGTCCCGCTATATATTTTCCGGGATAAAAAGTACCCTATAGCCTGCCTTGATAAATGGCCTATCCAACACTAAAAGATTTTTCAAATTCGGACCAGGAGTTCCTGAGATTAGCGCGTTCAAACAAACATGCTCTTCTGCTTTATAATATATAGTTTTGACAGCCTCCGTGGCTCTTCAAGCGGATCGGTAAGAGGACAAATACATACCTATTTATTTATTCTTTAGAATTAAAGCATCTGTGTTTATTCATGACGTCTTTTTATATCCGTCGTTACATTGGCAATGTAATATGAATTGATAATGGCAGCCTCCGTGGCGCAGTTGGTTATACGCCGGCTGTGAAATGAGAGGCCGCGGGTTCGATCCCCGCACCGAGACAAATGTTTGTGTGAACCACA
Organism: Deilephila elpenor; assembly: GCA_949752805.1. Lineage (NCBI taxonomy): Eukaryota > Metazoa > Arthropoda > Insecta > Lepidoptera > Sphingidae > Deilephila > Deilephila elpenor. The sequence continues at coordinate 631,560 of OX457121.1, forward strand.
GGTATTTGTTTCGGGTCTGGGTGTTTGTGATACCGAAAAAGTCCCTCGTAGTTCCTTATACCAACACAAGACTTGATCTTAGTGTGGGGTCAGGACTATTTATGTGACTGTTGAGTGTAATTATTTATTCATATATTAGTATGGATAGATAAATAGCCACTTTATCGGTCAGTATTAAAATCGTTTCATTTCAAATTCAATATTAATATGGACCAAACATTCCATATCAAACAAGAACGGCATTATTAAAGGGACATCCAGACATTCCACTTTTATTGAATGCCGTCCCGATATTGCATCACATTCCCGTGGGAGGCGTGGGTAGACACCCTCAATGACGTCACTACTTGGTGACGTCATTAGGTATAGAGGGTTAGTCGTGTTGCAGAATGTGGTGGGTGGTGACTTGTTGAGTTTCAAGTTTAGTATTTTTAATTTTGTTGTTGAGTACGGATGTTTAAAGGCTAGTTAGTGTGCAGTTTGATATCCAGGTGGGGCAATTTGGTTTCTGTGAGTTTATGTTTGAAACAAAGGGCTTGAAGAGTTTTAATTTTTTTTGAAGGTGTTAGTCGTAAAATCATACAGTGCATGAGTACGCAGATCTCATTTAAAAACGGGATAAATAAAAGTGAATAATGGTGTTTACAACGTTTTATAATAATTCGGAGTACATTTTCTAACATTTTGGTATTGAGTTAATGGTAAAACTTAATTACGATTAAATTTAAAATAATAATAATATAAATATTATTATTATTTATAACGTTAAAAAAATAAATTGATAGATTAAAAATTATGGAATGTGCAATTGTGTTTCTATTAATTAAATAGGTCTATCAAATAACCGTAACGTGTTTGCATCAAACTACTGCGTGAAAAGGAACGAGTAAACGTTATTTTCGCGCGCAAATGTAACAGCGTCACGCGTTTTCGCGCCCAAAAACAATGGCCGACGGTATTATGTCAACACACGAATTAAAATAGCGTTTCTGTCGCGGAAATGGCGAAATATTTTTCCAATACCCATTTTGTGCTAATTACATTTGCTTAATAAATGTATTTTTGTTTTAAAATACATGCAATTGTTGTTAAAACGGTTTCATTGCCATTTAACATAAGTAGGTTAGCAATGCTAAACATGACCACGGCCACTCTGTCAAGAGAGCACGACTACGTAGCAGAGAATAGAAGTAAAGTGATTTGCAATAGAAATATAGTAAGCAATAGGTACAGTGACTGAATATAAGCCTGCGAAAGAACTAGAAGCGGCCTGCATCCAGCCACGTCCTGCGACCTTATTCAGGTCTACAATGCGTCTGATAAGGATTCAGGTGTGATTGTTGTGGCGCCGAAAATTGTGTAGTATACTGTACTGTATCAGCCCATATACGTCTTCTGCAGGGCACGGGCCTCCTCTACAATCGAGAGTACGATTGAGAGGGCTTAGGCCATATAGTTCACCACGCTGGCCTAGTGCGGGTTAGATTTCTTTTGTTTCAATTAAATAAGTAAATAAATACACCCAACAGTCACATACATAGTCCTGACCCCACATTAAGATCAATTAAGTCTTGTGTCGTGGGTATCAGGAACTACGAGAGACTTTTCGGTCTCACAAACACCCAGACTCGGGACAAATATTTGTTTCTTGTAAAAGTGGCGCTAGTGTCGCAAGGAGACAGCCCGATTCAGTGGTGTCAATTGTATACACACCCACCACTGCAACTCACCGTCCACACGGACGGAATGTTATTTTATAAAATAAAGTATATTATAATATGTTAAGGAAAACGAAGAATTTAGTTTTACCACCTGTGCAAATGTAAAATATTTTCCGGCGAATTGACAGGTAACAGATAAGAGATGTAAATATTATATTTGTTCACTTGAGATATCGCCCAAAAGTATGGATGACAATATATGTAATATTTGTACATGCGAAAATATTAAACGTTAACTTGCTATCGATGTGTGAAGCTAAAAAAAGAAACATGTATCTTAATCTCTTTTAAAAATCCAATATAATTATTATTTTAATCCTTTCGGTATCCAAGAAGCTCATATTAAGCTCCCTGTCTAGATTTATGTGACGTTCTCCATTGTTCTCCAATTGTTCTCCATTGTGTAGCATCTGTCAAAAGTTTATTGCCTATACATGAACACCCGAAGGGTTAAATGGTGTTGGGTTCGCTTCCCATGATGGGAATAGAGTTCAATGAACTGTGACTGGCACTTATCATATCTCTGCCTACGTACATATAAAATATAATAAAATTATAAGAATAATATTGAACCCTGACTGCGCGAGTCCGGCTCGCTCTTAACCGTTGTTTCAAGTTGAAGAGTGAGTGACAGCCCTATCCACGTGAGTAGACCTCGTGACAGCACAAGGTTCTGTCTTTGCGTTCAACTGTTAACTCAGGTGAGGTTTAATTGTTATGCCGTCATGCTCGTTAACATTCTGCAATGTCAAGCTATTTGTCCCAGACCTTCAGTCTTTGAAATTGTACTATATCAGCTGATATTCTGACACAACCAAGTTTGATTATAAATAAATAAATACACCCAACAGTCACATACATAGTCCTGACCCCACACTAAGATCGAATCTTGTGTCGTGGGTATCGGGAACTACGAGAGACTTTTCGGTCTCACAGACACCCAGACCCGAAACAAATACTTGTGGTTCACATAAACATTTGTCTCAGTGTGGGTATCGTACCCGCGGCTTCTCGCTTCATAGCCGGTGTGTAACCAACTGCGCCACGGAGGCTGTCGATGATTCTTCTTCTTCTTGTAATGCCTCTCCAACTAATGAAGGTTGGCAGTCAGCTCAGCATACTGTCCCTTGACTTGTATCTGTATCAGCCCATATACGTCCCACTGCAGGGCACGGGCCTCATCTACAATCGAAAGTACGATTGAGAGGGGTTAGGCTATACAGTCCACCACGCTGGCGTACTGCGGGTTGGCGGACTTTACATCCCGGAGAAATTCTTTCAAAAACGCCACGGTATGCAGGTTTCTTCACGATGCTTTCCCATATTGTTATAGTGCGTGGTGATTGACTATCAATACACACATAACCCGAAAATTCAGAGGTGAGCCCTGGGATTTGAACCCGCGACCACCGTGAACATGCTGGCAGTCACGTTTGGTCCGTTACCAACGCACTTTGTCTCTTGTCTCGTGCAAGCTGAAATAGTTCTGCGCCGCTCGCACTCCTGCCCATTCTCAGATGTTCCGGGGCAATGACTTTTTCCTCTGACCGACTTTCGCTTTACCAGCTACGTGTACAATTAGAGTTTGATTGAGAGGGCTTATATAGTCCACCACGCATATCTTGTTCCCGCATTATTGTGGAGGGAAGTCAGTAATTATTTGTATTTAACTCGTCCTATTTGTTTTTCTTTTTGATTAATTCTTTTGATTGACTGGCTCGGTGGCGCAGTTATATTACAGCATGATTGCAAAGCTGAGGTCTCGGGTTCGAGTCCCATGTCAAGCACAGGATATTAGATTTTTCTATTTATTATTAGCCCGGAGCCAGGAATTTGTGCCCGATATAGCGATAAGCTCGCCCTCCATCACATCATTGGACGGAATACACAAGACGAAACGTGGGTGTCCTAGTTGCACCTCTGCCTACCCCTTCTGGGAAAAAGGCGTGAGTTTATGTACGGAATACGATTAATGGCGATACGAGCATACCATTTGCCTGATGGTAAGCGATACGACCGCTCATGGACAGTAGCAAAACCAAACAACACCATGAATTACAAGGCAATGCTTGGCATTCCACTGCGCTCGCCTTCCTGAGACATAAGATGTTAAGTCTCAATATGTCCAGTAGTTACTCTGGCTACAATGTCCTTCAAATTGGAACACAACAGCGCATTTACACTGCTATTTGTTGAAGAATTAGACATTGCGGTGGCACCTACCCAGGCGGCCTCTCACATATGAGAGACCTACCACCAGTAAATAAAGAGAATACAGTGAAATAAAGAGCCCCTTATACATTTTTATTAATCGGTGGATTATCAAAGTGTAAGCCTTTTAAAAGATTTGCTATTTTATTTTGTCAGGCACTTTCTTTTTTCTTTACCTTCCATTGTGAGAGACCGGTAATCTCTTGTTAGCAGGTTTTTTGGTTACCAGAAATGCACAATGAAAAATATATAAAACCCCGTATATATTATATGTCCTTTATTACCTAGGTAGGATGTAGGTACTGTTATAATATACATGTACATCTCTGTTTTAATTTACAGTACAATATTTTGTACACTGATCCAAGTTTACAATGGCAGTTAATAAACAGTCCATTATGAGTGGCAAGGGCCACTATTATATTATTATCTAAGACACGCTTCGGTTTTTAATAACAATGTCTGTGCGGACGCCATCTTTGTTGTGGTTCGCGCGCTCGCACGCCATTGGTCAACGAGCTGTCATGGCGTAGTGTTCTATAATTGAAAAGGATCCGTTATTTAAATAAGGTAGGATTTTATAGAGTTTCTATGTGGTAGAAATGAATTCATCGAGATTTGAAAAATGGTAATATTATTTTACTGCTCTCAAAATGTTAGTTTAAATTGTTTTTTTTTTTGTTTATTACATGACGTATCTTATAGCCGTCGCTATTATTTTTCTAATTGATATTTAAATCGTGCGTTGCCATTTAAAACCAAGTTTTTCAACTGTCAATGGGATAGAATTGGAGTGTCTTTCTTCTTTCCAAAGGTAAAATTATCTGTTGCGATCATTGACTAATATTCTACGGATAGACGAGACACGTCAAAGAAATAAAGTGCCGTAGTATTTTAAAAGCACACTGCAATATTACATCACTTACCTGGTATTTTATTAAAATTTTGTAACTTCAGACGATTTGCTTTCGGATGGACGGCGAAAATATGCTAAACAAACCAGACTGTATCTATTTTAAGTTTGGTGATAACGGATTGTAGCGTATACTAGTCCATGTAACATAAACGGGTAGGTTTTAAAGAATAGTATGTGCATTTATTACTTTTAAACGTATGCGATAAGGCGTACTGCACTGTCACTGTCACGAAGCAAACTGATTCATGTGCGGTGCATGCACCGCAAGTAGGTGAGACACATTTTTTTGTACTGAATGTCTTATCTAGTGTAACGTTGATATCGATGGTTGCGATGCAAAGATAGATTTCAGTATCTGCAATGTGCTTGTCAATGTCAATTACATTTTGCCGTATTTTGACATACATATTCTAGAATGTTGATAGATAATGTCAATGTTGAAGCTCTCCTGGGGACTATGCCTGGGGATTATTTATTTAGACATTGGCAGAATTGTCGACACCGGCATCAGTTGCCATAGAGGAAAAAAAAAATCTACATAAAGAATAAAAAAAAGAAGACTGGTTAGTTAGTGGACTTGTATACTCTTGTGTTTGACGAATATTTTGTTACGGACCAGACGTGGCTGCCTAAATGTTCTCGGAGGTCGAGGGTTCAAATCCCAGGGCACACCTCTGACTTTTCGGACCCATATGTGTATTGATAATAATCAATCACCACGCATTCAAACGGCGAATGAAAACATTGTGAGGAAACCTGCATACCGTAGCGATTTGTAAGAATTTCTATGGTATGTAAAGTCCGCCAACCCGCACTAGGCCAGCGTGGTGGACTATATGTCCTAAACAATCTCAATCGTAACCTCGATTGTAGGGCCTACCCTTGCCCTGCAGTGGGACGTATATGGGCTGATACAAATACATACAAACCTCTGTTAAAGAAAAAAAACAATTTTATGGTTGCAAAATATGGATGATTGTTTAAATTTGAATGCCCAAAAAATATTTCACAGGCACAACATTAAACGTATCTTCAAATAAGTACTAAAAAATAAAGATGTAGGTCAATGACTTTGCTTCAAAATATTCCCACAAGATATGTAATTTGCATTTTGTTTTTAATTTTTTATTTTGGTAACATTACCTGTATTTGTAATTGTATTGTTTACATTTTGAGGATTTTCCTTAAACGTGTACTGTATTATTTTTTAATGCCATGAATGGTGAGGCAAGCATGCCATTTGCCTAATGGTAAGCGATATGACCGCTCATGGACAGGAGCAAAACGAAACTACACCATCAATTACTCGTACAAAGCAATGCATGACACTTCACTGCGCTCGCTATCCTGTAACAGATGTTAAGTGTCATTATGTCCAGTAATTACTCTAGCTACAATGTCCTTCAAACCGGAACAGAACGGTGCATTTAGACTGCTGTCTGTTGGAGAAATAGACATTGCGGTGGTACCTACACAGCCGGCCTCTCACATATGAGAGACCTACCAGTTTCTTCACCGTTAAACTCTAAGATATTACAGGTGGTAGGTCTCTCATATGTGAGAGGCCGCCTGGGTAGGTACCACCGCAATGTCTATTTCTCCAACAAACAGCAGTGTGAATGCGCTGTTGTGTTCCGGTTTGAAGGACATTATAGCCAGAGTAACTACTGGACATATTGAGACTTAACATCTTATGTCTCAGGATGTATTCTTATCCTTTTCTTATATCCATCCAAAGGTTGTCGGTAAGAAATCGCCTAGGGCGATAAGACCGCTGTACTCTTTAATTTTATCTGTAAAATATTGTATGCCTTTTGTTTTTTTTTGTGTGTGCAGTAAAGAATAAAAATAAAAAATAAATAAATGGCGAGCGCAGTGGAATTCCAAGCATTGCCTTGTGATTCATGGTGTTGTTTGGTTTTGCTACTGTCCATGAGCGGTCGTATCGCTTACCATCAGGCGAATGGCATGCTCGTCTCGCCATCTATTGCAATAAAAAAAAAAAATAGTCTCTTGTAGTTCCTGATATCCACGACACAACACTCGATCTTAGTGGGTCAGGACTATGTATGTGACAGTTGGGTGTATTTATTTTTTATTTATTTAATATATGGCTATCATAAAGGGTAAAGAAGTTGGGTATATCATGGTGTTGTCTTTTTCATTAACTCAGGTAAAACCCGTCCACTGTCCTTTGTTTCACCGATACGGTTCGCTCCGAAGGATATGCAAGCATTTTCCTTATTGGTCTGCGCAGCGGATATTATTGCAATTTGATAGGGATACTACTTGTAAAGGTATTTGTGAATATTCATTTATTTTATGTTTTAAAAATTATGAATGAGAGTGGTGACCTGTTGATAACGGACCAGACCCGGTTGCCATGTTCACGGTGGTTATGGGTTCAAATCCAGGGCACATCTCTGACTTAGTCCAGGTATGTGTGTATTGATAGTCAATCACGATTCACCACACACATGACGGTGGAGGAAAATATCGTGAGGAAACCTGCATACACCCAACAGAACTAAAACATAAATAAATACACCCAGCAGTCACATACATAGTCCTTTTCCACTTTAAGATCAATTAAGTCTTGTGTCGTGTATCTGATACTCGGAGAGTTTTTTCGATCTTACAAACACCCAGGCCCGAAACAGATACTTGTGGTTCACACCAAAATTTGTCTCGATGCGGGATCGAACCCACGGCCTCTTGTTTCACAGCCGGCGTCTAATCAAACAGCTATGGAGGCTTTCTACACCTCAATAAAGATAAATTATTATGTAAAATGGATAATATTATTGCGCTGACCCCGCATTAGCGTGGGATGAAGGTACGTACAATTATTCTCAAGCAAGTATATGGCCTCACCAGTCAGAAATTAAATAACAAACACACATAATGGAGAATAGTTTCTTTATTCTATTGACACTTGACAGCCTCCGTGGCGCCCGTGAAACGAGAGGCCGCGGGTTCGATCCCCGCACCGAGACAAACGTTTGTGAGAACCACAAGTATTTGTTTCGGGTCTGGGTGTTTGTGAGACCGAAAAGTTTCGTAGTTCCTCATACCCACGACACAAGACTCGATCTTAGTGTGGGATCAGGACTATGTGACTGGTGGGTGTATTTATTTATTTATTCTCTGCCAGAGAACTTCCATAGCAGGTCTATGTTAAATGCTAAAACTAATTCCCACGGGCGTACTCGCAGTATAAGTAATGTATACCAGTAATAATGACTAAGCGGTACAATAACTGTGCGTTCTTTGTAGTAATTTGCATTTTGTTTGTTATTCTATGTTCACGCGAAAACACACGGCACTATGGCGGACCGTTTGTACCAAACAGCTGATTCAGCGCTGTAGAAAATACTACATGCTAAAGTTTGTCTAATGCAGATCTGATGGAAGCGCTAAATTACTTGTTTGTACTTTCAATTTTGAATAATGAAGCGGTGATAGCGCTTTGTTGTTAATTCAATAATCAAACGCGGTTTGTTTACAGCGGCTTCGAGCGCTGTAAGGTCAGTGTTTTGCACTCGGCTCGCGGTTCACGCAGCGCACGACGCTATGACATTTTGTCATTCGGTCACTCGGTGCGAATGTTTGAAAATCGAACGTTGTTTTGCCGCGTAAAGTTTTATTGTTTTTTTTAGTGTTGCCAGTTTTAGAACATTGCACTATACGGACTTAAGGTTGGTTTAATTTTAACTTATTTTCTATGACGTTTTATTATTATTTGATGACAAAACTAGTCTTTTTATAGGCTGTTTTGTGATAGAGTGTGGTTAAGCCTTATTTCGTCACGTTGAACAAGTTCGTCTGGTTTACGTATCCTCAGACACTAGGTACTCATAGATTTCTCGTAAAAAATCCCATTGTTCTGCATGTTTTGTCACAATGTTTTCCTTCACCGTTAAACTGAGCGATAATTAACCACAAACTAGTAACTTCGAAGTTAGATATCTGTGCTTTGGGTTGAAACACGGGAATTCCATTTTCGCATGTTTATTTAGACAACTCGTTAAAAAAATCGACTCAAACAGACCATGAGTTCATAGCCTGTATTGCAATTAATCATTAGGTACAGTCCATATAAATAAAGAGAATACTTTATCAATTTGTCGTCTTAATTAGTATGTAGCCATACCATATTATAGCCTTTATTCATTGACAGATTTAAAACATATTTTAGTAATCGAATGTTTTGTCCCTTTCGAACGCCATTAGAAATCAGTTTGAGCGAAAAGGACAAACTTTCGATTACTAAAATAGGTTTTCAATCTGTCTATGAGCTAAGTCATAGACACACAGATAGATAAATTTAAAAAGTTTATTTTTCCTTATAATTCGGAATCCTAAAATACCATCACATTATGTTTCACCTTATAGAACTGTAAAGTCCCGTAATCGAATCCCATTGGAGCAATTTATAGTAATTAATTTCAATTACGTCTGGCACTAGCTTCGCAGAAAAGTTATATATAATGACGTCATACATTGTGAGCGTTTATCAGACAATTTTCCCGCAACATGACTATATGTCAAATATATTGCGCCTACGTCACTTATGTTAATAAGCATTATTTATTTTTATTAACGAGAATGACGCTCGCATGAAAACAGGTGCGACACAAAAGCGTATAATTTACGTAAAGTGAGCCGACCCGGGAATCGAAAGCAGGACCTCACGGTTCACACCCTATGCGCTGCCACTACACTAATGACTTGTGAAATAAAAGTAGTTATATTCCTTAAGCAAAAAACAACTTAAAAGACTAAGGGTTTTCCCTCGGCGCGAAACCACGACCTTTGTTTTCTTAAGTCGGTCAGTTTCCTACTCATCGTCATCCACAGTCTGTAGCGTCTCACTGCTGGGTATAGGCCTTTCTCAGTCTCATCCAGGTTCTGCCTGCGACTTTGACAATGTCTTCGAGCAATTTTGCGGCAGACGGTCCTAGCTAGTTTCCTACTAGTTTATAATTTAGTTCACTTATTAGTGTCTTTTTAATAACAAGGTATTCCTATGCGAATCTCTGATACGACCGCTTACGACATTTCCACCTAAAAAAATCATCAACAAACGTATCGACACAGCAATTTAAACTTAACGAAATACAATATAAGGCTCCAATTCCAATGCACTTACTTGAAGGTATTTTAACAACTAAGGACTGTCAAGGTATTATCGACTGTATATTTCATGTTATAGAGTTGATATTACATTGTGCGAATGTCAGGGTGACCACACTTTTTGCCCACGTTTCACGGCCGCACGTTTTATCTTATCTACATTAGGGGGTTTTCAAACATTCTAGATTCTGCAGTTACACTGTGGGAATTTGCAAAATAAATAAAACAAGTAAGATTTACGGCGGTGCTAAGTTTTCTGTTAATATATTATAAATATATTAGATTTGATTTTTTGTTTGCATTGAATAGGCTCCGAAACTACTGAAACGATTTGAAAAAAAATAATGAAATAACATGGCCACTAGACCAATGAGCTGACACTTTGGCTAGCTAACATTTTTACGTTCTTTTTACAAGCGAGCGAAGGCAAAGTAACCTTTAAAGTTTAATCTCTCAAAATATACTGTAATAAAGCCTTTAAGATATAGCCTAGGACATGGGTATAATGAAACATTTTATTTCCATTTTACTACTTCCAAGTTCCATGCAATCAATTTAAAAATACAGTTTAATATTTATAAACCACCTCTTATATTGTGAGGAGCCGCCTGGGTAGGTACCACTGCAATGCTTATTTGTCCCGACAAACAGCAGTGTAAATGCACTGTTGTGTTTCGGTTTGAAGGACATTGTAGCCAGAGTAACTACTGGGCATAATGAGACTTATGTCACAGGATGGCGACCACAGTGGAATGCCATACATTGCTTTGTAATTCATGGCGTTGCTTGTTTTTGCTTCTGTCCATGAGCGGTCATGTCGCTTACCATCAGCCAGAAGGCCTGCTCGTCTCGTCATATATCAATAAAATACAATATAATATACATTTAATACAAAAAAGTGATCTCGAACTTTACTATTCAAAGTTGATAAATAACATAAATAAATAAAAAAACACCACTTTCAAAAATATAAACATGTAATTTCACGGCAATTAAAATGTATTTGGCACGTGTGGTAATGACTTCACTACGTCCTTGTGTAGATTAGAAACGTAATGTTACACGCCTCCCGTTACAGATAATGTTTTAGCGATATTTACACAACGCAATTAAATAAATAAAGTAATAACCATACTATACTCGTGGTAGGTCTCTCATATGTGAGAGGCCGCATGGGTAGGTACCACCGCAATGTCTATTTATCCAACAAACAGCAGTGTAAATGCACTGTTGTGTTCCGGTTTGAAGGATATTGTAGCCAGAGTAACCACTGGACATATTGAGACTTCACATCTTATGTCTCAGGAGGGCAAGCTTAGTGGAATGCCAAGCATTGCATCGATTCATGGCGTTTGGTTTTCTACTGTCCATGAGCGGTCGTATCATCAGGCGAATGGCATGCTCGTCTCGCCTCGCAATAAAAAAAAACTTTGTGGTGGAGGAGCCAGCGAGCTCCAGACTTTATAAAAGCTGCGCTTGTCTGCGCATAACTCTAACATATTACATAGCCATCATATAGCTACAATGAAGTTCACCGCACAGCACGACCAGTAGGCCAATTCACGTAATTAAATAAGTTCAGTTGCAGTGCAGTTGCAGTTAAGTTTCGATCAAAACAGCCCGTTTTGTATTCTCGTAATTTAGAATAACCGCTGCCATATACGCTCGCGTCAAGTTCGCGTCACGCGATCGCTTTAGCGTCTTCTACGGCTGCGCGTTTTATACATGCGTGATTCAGATCGCAACCTGATTGGTAAATTACCTATTCATTTGACGTCTCCAATGACAGTTTAGTCCCACCAACGTGCAGCACATGCGCAGTTTATGCATATCTTACGCGCAGCTAAACAATTACAAGAATACCATTTTGACGCACGTACGATTAAGATGTGAACCTAATCGAAACTGCATCGAAACTTGATCGGCGCGTCAATAAATTACGTGAATTAGCCTACAGTTCACCCACAACACTCAGCTGTTTATCACTGTGTGATCGATTTTTTCACTACTTGATTCCAATAATATAGAAAAACGTCAGTAAGAAATTCTGCCTAAACACTACAAGTTCTTCTTCGTAGTCGTGCATTCTTGACAGAGTGGGCGTGCTCATGTTTAGGCCTATTGCTGAAAAGCCGTTCAAGTTTCCAACACTACCTATAAATACAAGTGCAACCCTTCATTATATTGATGAGTGTATCTCTGTTTGTCCTCAGGAGTTCCAGCCAGGACCTGGTGGCTGTTCGGGTGCCCATCAATGGCATGACATGCCAGTCCTGCGTCAGGAGTATAGAGGGATCAGTCACTGAGCTTCCGGGCATCGAATACGTTAAGGTACATTACTTTTATTATAATTTGGATGGCAAATAAAAAGACGAGCCACTTGATAGTAAGTGATAACTGTCACCCGTGAACATCTACGCAGAAATCTTTGATGAATTGCTGGTTTTAAGGAGAGTTACAGTTTTTTCCTGGAAGGTGTTGTTCAGGTGTTGAAACTTGAAAGAACTGTTAGACGTGGAATCTGATGTGACACATTCTTTAAGATGATTTTGTGACCATTCTTATTACAATTTTAATAAGCCTACCGACAAACGGCCTTATTCTTAGACAGCTTTAAAACCTATTTTAGTTATCGAATGTTTTGTCCCTTTCAAACGGCTTTAGAATTCAGTTTGAGCGAAGAACACAAAACATACGAATTTAAATAGTTTTTAAATCTGTCTATGAATAAGGCGGAAAATGATTACCATTCTGCGCTCTGAAGATCGCTTTATAGCATAATTTTTCAGTAATCGTGAAAATTTGTTTTTTACTCCGTATCGACTTTAGCCTTTTAACATTGCACCGGCGTGATGTTGCCAAGGTGCTAGAAGATAAGTTACCCCCTTACCAGTGGCGGATTATCCCTAAGGCAAACTAGACATGTGCTTAGGGGGGGGGGGGGGGCGAGGTTACGAAGGGGCGCGCGTGATTTCGGATATCTTCGTTTCTATGCAAAACCATCTAGACTGCAACTGTTTCTTCTTTAATATAGCAAAGTGTGAAGTGATTTTCTTCACTCATTCATATCATAGTACAGCCTAGGGCGCTCTCAACATTTAATCCGCCCCTGCCCCTTACAACGCACTACATCGCTCTAGCATACCATTATGCAGGGTCTTCAGCATCGTTCGTCTATTTTCAACCAGTCATGCTCTAATAATCCTGATGATAATTTTATAAGATCGGAAACTATCTCAACTCCACATTTTCCAAAGGTTGTCTGGTAGAGAATACCTTTGTCATTAAACCAATATTGAATATTCTTCAAAACCCATTGATTTCCAGGTGGAGCTGTCCGAGCACGCTGGCTACTTCAGGTATGACCCGCGCGTGTGCTCCGTCGAGGCGATCCGGTCTCACATAGAAGACATGGGTTTCGAGGCGCCCGCGGACACTGGCGACGACGAGACCAGGTCGGTATGGAGTGGTCTACTCGATTGTAGTTAGATCTATTTGTATTGTATCAACTATCAGCCCATATATGTCCCACTGCTGGGCACAGGCCTACTCTACAATCAAGGGTACGATTGAGAGTGGTTAGGCCATATAGTGCACCACGCTGGCCTGGCTATGGTATGCAGGTTTCCTCACGATGTCTTCCTTCACCGTTATAGTGCGTGGTGATTGACTATCAATACACACATGATTCCGAAAAGTCAGGGTGTGCCCTGGGATCTGAACCCGCGACCGCCGTGAACATGTAGGCAGCCGCGTCTGGTCCGTTACCAACACGCCACCATGCACATTACTGGGGTCTTTTGTGAGTAGCTGTAGATTGTGTGTTTTGAAACGCCTGCCGATACTGAGGAGTGACGCTATGATCTGAAACGAAATTCGAATGTTCGAACGTCGTACGTAAGACTACGAATGAACTGGTACTGGACTGTTTACTGGTGGGAAATATTATTGGTGCCAGTTTCCAACGCCTTGTCTCCTATTCCAGGAATCTCCTCCCGAAAGACATCCCCACCGACTTGCTGATCGACATGACAGGCTCAACAGCTGACACCGAAGTCCTGCTCAACGTCATCGGCATGACGTGTCAGTCTTGCGTCAACACTATTGAAGGTAGTTTAATTTACTTAATGTGTTCAGAGTTTCGGATATTTTAAGAAAACTGTTGGTTTCTGTGGGCTGATATAGACGGGTAGATAAATAATAATAAATTACACCCAACATACATAGTCCTGATCCCACACTAAGATCGAGTCTTGTGTCGTGGGTATCAGGAACTACGAGAGACTTTTCGGTCTCACAAACACCCAGACACGAAACAAATACCTGTGGTTCACACTAATATTTGTTCCGGTGCGGGGATCGAACCCGCGACCTCTCGTTTCACAGGCGGCGTTTTAACCCACTGCGCCACGGAGCGGAGGTATTTGGTAGTTCAGTTATATACCTTGTAAATGTTTTGCAATAGCTGAGAGTATAGTAAAGGCCACTAATTTTGAGGTGAAGGATAGCCTCCGTGACGCAGTTGGTTAGCCGTCGGCTGTGAAACGAGAGAGCGCGGGTTCGATCCCCGCACCGACAAATGTTTGTGTGAACAAGTATTTGTTTCGGGTCTGGGTGCTTGTGAGACCAAAAAGATCTTAGTGTGGGGTCCAGGACTATGTCTGTGACTGTTGGGTGTATTTATTTAATTGTTTGTATTTAATTCAACACATCTTTGTCATTTTAAAGTAACGAAACTGTAAAGAAGTCTTCTCATTAATGACAGTCCCTCCTTCTTTCAGGTACCTTGAAAGAGACCCCGGGAGTGCTAGAAGCAAGAGTGAACCTCTCAGAGGGCAGCGCGCGGATCCGTCACACGGCAGATATAACCTCACAGCAGGTCGCTGATGCTGTGTACGCGCTGGGCTTCGATGTGAACATCGTGTCGGTTAACGGACGGAGTTTTACAGGTAAATTTACAATTTAAATTTACAGAGGCCGCCTGGGTAGGTACCACTGCAATGTCTATTTCTCGCCAAACAGCAGTGTAAATGCACTGTTGTGTTCCGGTATGAAGGACATTGTAGCCAGAGTAACTACTGGACATATTGAGACTTAACATCTTATGTCTCAGGATGGGGAGCGCAGTGGAATGCCAAGCACTGCCTCGTAATTCATGGTGTTGTTTGGTTTTGCTACTGTCTATGAGTGGTCGTATCGTTTACCATTAGGCGAATGGCATGCTCGTCTCGCTATTCATTGCAATAAAAAAAAATGGTCTACAGGGAAATGTTGACGTACGTACATAAATACACGCCCAGAAGGGGAGGCAGGGGACACCAAGACTCTTAAGTTTCGCCCTATGTATTCCGTCCTACGATGTAATAGGGGGCGAGCCTATCGCCATATTGGCTACAAGATTGACTCCGGGCTGATAATTAATAGAAATATCCAATACCACTTTGCCAGTCCCGGGATTGGAACCCGAGACCTCAGCGTTATAATAGTATCAGTATTGTAATTTGAACGACTTATAGTAAGACTCGACTACTTCAAATGTATAATAATTTTTATTTCCTTCTAGAATCTTCATCACACAAAAGCGACCAAGAAGGGTCGGGTGATAATGGAAAGCCTGCTTCTCCAGTTAAGAGCAGAACACAGGCTAATGTAAGTGGTATTTTATTTGAAAATACTTGAATTCCCTTATTTTAGAAAATTATTTTCACAAATGACAAATCGATTGTGGCTTTTGTCTCATATCTGTTAAGTTGACACGACAATGTGGTTTTTGAAGACATATATTTATTCCAGCGCTCCTTGTATACTTTATGTTAGAATGTTTGGTTTTTCTATACATAAATAAACTTTTTATTATTACCTCTATGGTATATTGTTTGTATTGTTCTGTTAAAAAAAATATTAAAGTCGGTCTGTCATGAGTTTTCACTAAGTAACGTCGTTTTATATGTATCTCTAAAAATATTCCCGATCTAATATTTTAAATACTCTACAATTTAGACTACACTGCGCCTACCATCTTGTAGTAACTTTGTATTAAAGTGAGGGTACTCATACCTCGCGTGTTGTTTCAGGGCGCCGCGTCGCCAGTCCACGACAGCGACATCTCTCGGTGTACATTGGAAGTGCGCGGTATGACGTGTGCCAGCTGCGTAGCTGCCATTGAGAAACATTGCGCTAAGTTGTATGGTGAGTTTAATAAACGATCCCGATACGATCCCCGCAAACAGAAAAATGTCTGTGTGATTCACAAATTATTTTTGTGGGTATCTACGAGGCCAAAAAGTCTTGTAAGTTTCTCATATGTGAGAGGCTGCCTGGGTAGGTACCACCGCAATGTCTATTTCAACCGACAAACAGGAGTGTGTTGTGTTCCGGTTTGAAGGACATTGTAGCCAGAGTAACTACTGGACATACTGAGACTTAACATCTTATGTCCCAAGTTGGCGAGCGCAGTGTAAGCCAAGCATTGCTTTGTAATTCATGGTATTGTTTGGTTTGCTATTGTTCATGAGCGGTCGTATCGCTTACCATCAGGCGAATGGCATTCACGTCTCGCCATTCACGCAATAAAAATGGAACAATTTAATGTGTTGTATGTGGCAATTTTTGCAAGAATAAGTTATTTTGTTTCTTCTTCTCCTTCTAAATATATGTTTAATAAACTGTCCCCAACTGGTTCATCACTGCGCAGGAGTGGAGTCGATCCTGATAGCCCTGCTGGCTGCGAAGGCGGAAGTCCGGTACGAGCCGCGCAAGATATCCGCCGAGGATGTGGCGCACTCCATCACGGAACTCGGCTTCCCCAGCGAAGTTATCAGCGACTGTGACGGAAGTGGACAGAGGGAGATACAAGTTTATGTGAGTAAAGCTTCATGTTTTATTATTTTTATATCTATTTCGGGAGAGCTTTATTAGGGAGGGCAGTGGACAATAATTTATTTCCAACTCTTCCTATTACCCAATTTAACTTTATGATTGATTTCGTTCCGGGTTTTTTTAGTTTTAATCAAAATCAAACTCGTCCTCATTTGTGTACTTTTTGTACGCATAGTTTTGGATTTGTCCACCCACCCCCAAAAACTCACCCCCACGTGCAAAACTCAAACTGTATAAATGTTTCAGATCAAAGGCATGACGTGCGCGTCGTGCGTCAACAAGATCGAGAAGAGTGTACTCAAACTCACTGGGGTGGTGTCCTGCGCAGTGGCCCTTACCACCAGCAAGTAAGTGGTAACCTTACCTACCATCAGGTGCCACCGTCAACAAGGTAGTCTTGATGATAGGTCGTAAAAATGAAGCAGCTGAACTTCGGTTTGGTAGGAGGATTTCAAGAAGCGATAAAAATACTCGTTCTTATACGGGGTGATCAAAACCCTTGGATACTAAAATCGTGAATTATGACAAGAAAAATAATATTATTTAACTTGGTACAATTTGGAAACATATTAACTATATTAATGATCATAATAATCAGTATCACCCTGTATACTATTTTATTGCAAAGTTGGCACTGTATATAAAGCTATAATACCATTTTTAACCCTCACGAATAAAGGGGGATCTTCAAAGTCTCTATATTGCTAAACGGCTGAACCGATTTTGATAAGGTTTTTCTTTTCAGAGGTAAAATAAAGTACAACGCGGAGCAGATAGGTCCGCGCACGATATGCGAGTCCATCAACAGTCTCGGGTTCGAGGCCAGCGTGGCCAGCCCGCACAACCGAGGCACTAACAACTACCTAGAACACAAGTAAGTACCCAGGGCATCTACAATACATAGAAATTGTGACGAAAATGCCGACTATTCATACATACATACATAAACTCACGCCTTTATCCCCGAAGGGGTAGGCAGAGGCGCCACCAGGACACCCACATTTCGCCTTGCATGTTCCGTCCCACGATGTGATAGGGGGCGAGCCTATCGCCATATCGGGAATTTCTGACTCCGGGCTGATAATGAATAGAAAAACCCAATATCACTTTGCCCGACCCGGGACTCGAACCCGAGACCTCAGCTTTGTAACCGTACCGTAATACAACTACGCACCGAGGCAGCCGACTATTCAACCTCGCTTTTTTTATAAAGGTTCGGTAAGCAGGTCACCTGCTGGTAATTGATCACATGAACATCCACAACGCTTGGATCATGGATGTGTTGTCATCAAATCGGGAAGAGAAGGAAAAGCATGGGAAAAGGCAAAGGGATTGGGCATCCAGAAATCTCACTCACCAGTTTATTTGCCACAATACATACATAAACTCACGCCTTTATCCCATAAGGGTATGTAGAAGCGCCACCAGGACACCTACATTTCATGTATGTTCCGTGTATGGGACGGACGTGCCTACTAGACTGCCTACCCTATCTGGAAAGGCGTGAGTTTATGTATGTATGTAATTATACCGGGTATATCAAGACTGCGACCGAAAATGAAGCCGGGTGGTAGTTTTAGTGGTTACAGACACAATGTTAGAGTTTCTTGCCCGTTCTTCTCTAGTGAAAACCGCTTTCCGAACCGGGTGGTAGTTCAAAAAATGACTGAGTCTAAACAATGTTGAACATTTTAATGGATTCAATAAATTATTTTCATTTCATTTTCATTTCATTTCAATGCAAATAAAAAATTCGCAAAATAAGCGACAGATATTTGATGCAATTTTTTAAAAATTATTGTGTTTGGGTAGTAAATACCTAGTTATTGCGAAAATAGTAATTTAAACCCTAACGTATCATTGGGTCTAAAAAAAATAAAAAGGTGTACATCATTATTTTAGGAAAACTATGTATTTATCACCCAAATACGACGATAAGTAAAAATTACCAAAAAAAAGTTGACGATTTATTTTGCGAAAATTTAAGTTGCATTGTGTCTGAAGTCACTAATACTACCACCTGGCTTCGTTTTCGCTCGCGGTCTTGATATACCCTGTATTTACAGATCTATTAGTAAATGTGAAATAAAATCACTCGCTTCACGTGGATCTGTGACTGTGGTACCAGCCGGGACGAGCCTCATGCTGTCATGACTGACACCAGCGTGGCTTTACCACTTTTAACTTACTTTTGGAACGAAGTTCCTTATCGCGCGTTGCCAAAGGAGGCTAGACGGAAAAATTAAAACAAAAGTTGTAACGACACTTTTTGCTATAGTTGAACCCGTGCGGCGTGCGCGTGTTTCACTGTCTGTCTATCTCTCTCTCTCTCATAGAAAGCAAGCCAGTTATTTTCGTTTCGCATTGAACAGTGTGGTGTCCCGACGATTGTTTTTGTTGAGTGTATACAGGTTTTTTGTACATAATAAACAATAAAAAATAATAAATCAAACTTCGTTCCATCCGGGTGTCCCTTGACACCTCTCAAGTTTTTATTTTTGTCTTCAGGGAGGAGATAAAAAAATGGCGGAACGCGTTCCTAATATCCCTGATATTCGGGGCGCCCTGCATGGCCGCGATGGCGTACTTCATGACGATGATGTCGCACGGCCACAGCGCCAAGGACATGTGCTGCGTGGTCCCGGGTTTGAGTCTCGAGAACTTAATCATGATGCTGCTCGCCACTCCTGTACAGGTGGGTGTTTATATAGATATAAACGCACACAGACAGACATAAACATGATAAATACACTGGTATATTTTGCGCCAAAAAAAATTATTATGTTCCAGGTTATTACTGATACGTTATTGTCATACTTAACTTGAAAATATTTTATTACTTAATGCAATAAGAAAATAGTTACCTATTATATTACTTATTTAAAATAACGTTTTCTTAAAAAAAATAAACAGAGATATTCAAATAGAAAGTTTCTGAATATTTCCATCGATGTAACACCGTAGTGAACGGAAATTATTTACGTAAAAAATATTATGTTATTAATTTTCATAAAAAATTTCATGTATGTACTTGTCGCATTTTTTTTAAATATCTAATTTATATACAATGTGATGCGAGATATTTCACACAAAGTATTTAGAACTTTAAAGTAGATTATTCTATAAGATGATGAAGGTGATGTTATGTTTCAGTTCGTGGGCGGCTGGCACTTCTACAAGCAAGCGTATAAGGCGCTGCGACACGGCACCACCAACATGGATGTGCTCATCTCCATGACCACTACCATCAGGTAACCATTACCACCTTTTACCTCTATCACCCTGGTAATAAAGACTTGATTTTGGTAATAAAGATGTTACTCTCTAAAAAAAGCGATGTATATACTTGTGATGAAAACTGCGTTAAATACATATCGATGAATATTTAAAAGAAATAAGGTCCAGTGGAAGCTGACTTTGTTTTATACTATGTATTGATGAGTAAAAAAATTAATGATATTAAAAAATGTCGAAAAGTCTCTCGCAGTTTCTGATACGACACAAGACTCGATCTTAGTGTGGGGTCAGGACTATGTATATGACTGTTGGGTGTATTTATTAATTAATTAATTTTATTTTTATTTATTTAATTAACTTCACATACAAACATATTGTACATATGCGGACTTAATGCCAAAGGCATTCTCTTCCAGTCTACCTTGAGATGGTGCAGAGATGACAGAAGTAGGGGTACATATGCATAATTGATTAGATATTTATTTAATTTATATTTTTGATACCAGAGCTTATGTATCTATTACAGTTACATATACTCTCTCGGCGTGGTGATAGCTGCGATGGCGGCGCAACAGGACGCGAGTCCGGTCACTTTCTTCGACACTCCACCCATGTTACTTGTGTTCGTATCACTGGGCAGATGGCTGGAGCATATCGCCAAGGTACATAACAAGTATATAACACTTTTATAGAAGTAATGGCTACCTTTCACATCGTTCGACGTTGTACTGTGTGAATAACTTCACTTTGGCGGTGAAGAAAAACATCGTGAGGGTATCTTGTTTGTCTTAACATTGAAAACTGTAATTGAAGCCACGTTTAAAAAACACAGCCCATATAATAAGCCATGAGATTTCAATGAATGTTAAATTTGAATTAAAATACTTCATCATCATCATCATCAGCCCGTTGCAGTCCACTGATGGACATAGGCCTCTCCCGCAGTACGCCACAGAGCCCGGTCTGCTGCTTTACGCTTTACTTTAAAATAATTAGTGCGTAGAATAAAAAAAATCTTTCAACTATTTTTTTTTTATTATTCTTTAAACATTATCACAGTAAAGCACATTAGTTCTTAAAAATACATCCTTTTCAGGGCAAAACCTCAGAAGCGCTATCGAAACTCCTGTCCCTGAAGGCGACAGAAGCAGTATTAGTAAACCTAGATGAACATGGAAACCTGGTCAGCGAGAAGAGCATCCCTGTAGACCTGGTGGAGCGAGGAGACGTGCTTAAGGTAAGGGTCATCACCTTCATCACCAAAGTTATAAGAAGGTTGTTTTTACTTGTACCAAGCGAAGAGATTGGACATGATGGTAAAAAAAAAAAAAGAATACACCCAACATTCACATACATAGTTCTGACTCCACGATCAATTAAGTCTTGTGTCGTGTATCAGAAACTACGAGAGACTTTTCGGTCTCACATATGCAGTGCAGATGGAGTATTCAGCGACGATAATTGATGACACAATTATGCCGGCCTGGTAACGTATCTTTATACCTGAAGTTGGGCAAAGTAAATACTTACTGATGGAAAGTCCAGATGGAGTACCTCTATGGCATCACTTATTTGAACAGGTGACAAAAAACTCTAAATCTGTTGGGCGAGCAGTTTCTACATACATACATAAACTCACGCCTTTATCCCAGAAGGGGTATGCAGAGGCGCCACCAGGACACCCACATTTCGCCTTGTATGTTCCGTCCCATGATGTGATAGGGGGCGATTCTATCGCTATATCGAGCACAATTTCCTGACTCCGGGCTGATAATGAATAGAAAAACCCAATATCACTTTGCCCGACCCGGGATTCGAACCCGAGACCTCAGTTTTGTAGTCGTACTACGGTACTACGGACCGTAGTACAACTACGCCAACGAGGCAGTCAGCAGTTTCTATTCTGTGCAAATATTTGATTGTTTTGAGCATTGGACGTCCTGTGACGTGAGGGTTATGATGGTGATGATGACGATAAATGTCGTTTCCCCAGGTAGTGCCAGGAGCCAAGATCCCAGTGGATGGTAAAGTCATATCGGGGCAGACTACTTGTGATGAATCTCTCATCACCGGCGAATCCATGCCGGTGGCCAAAACCAAAGGTAAGTGCTCTCCTCATGCTGAGGACATTCAGGATATATCCTGAAATAACAACAAAGTTACATGAATGGAGCTAGTAAAGTTAAAAAAATACACCCAACAGTCACATACATAGTCCTGACCTCACACTAAGATTGAGTCTTGTGACGTGCAGCAGTTACCTGAGACTTTTCGATCTCACAGACACCCAGACCTGACACAAATACCTGCGGATCTCGAAAATGTATACCGGTGCGGAATCGAAGCGCTGTCTCGTTTCACACCGACGTCTAACCAACCAGCCACGGAGGCAAAATTCTCACACAAATCAAAATGTTTATTTTAGAAATTGACCCGAAGTTGTGATAAATCTACCCTCCCCCTTTGATAAGATTTGGTATGATTTCATTGGATTCCATTCTACCTCCTTGTTTTTGCGTCCCTCAAGTATTTGATTCTGGTGTGGGTGTTGTGAGTTTGTAATACATGTTTCAAGACTTGGATCTTACTGAAGAATCAGGGTTATGAGTCCGGTGAGCGATCAAGAGGCGTCAGAATTGCACCACGGATCCCCTTCTTATTGAAGAATCAGGGTTATGTGTCTGGTCAGTGATCAAGGGATGTTATAATTTTACAACGGCATCCCCTGCCCATAAGAGACTAATAGAGCTCACCTGGGTCGCTGGGCATAGAGAGAGGACTGTGTGGACGTCAGGAGTGACTTTCGTGGGCCATTTCACCATGAGTGTCCGAAATAGGGAAATTGGGGGCATATGTGCCCTCCCATTTTGTCATATTATGTCTTAAGGTTATGTGTAACCGTTGGGTGTAATTATTTTTATTATCGAGATACGTGTTTAACTGTAGGAGGGTATTAATTTATTTTTATTGCCCTCAGACTCGATGGTGATAGGCGGCAGCATCAACCAGCACGGCGCCCTCCTCATGCGCGCCACACACACGGGCGAGGCCAGCACCCTGGCGCAGATAGTGAGGCTGGTGGAGGAGGCGCAGAGCAGCAAGGCGCCCGTGCAGAGACTCGCTGATACTATCGCGGGGTAGGTAACATAATCCACCCCTCTGTGTACAACATACCCCTTGATTAATAACCTACCCCTGCATTCATCACATATCCCTTTGTAAACTATATGCCCTTTATGAAATCTCGCACTCAAAAAAATATTAGACATGCCGCATGTAACACACCAATTAAAAAATTCTTTTACTGCGTAGAGGTGGAAAAAATTGCGGTACCGCAGTTCTTTATTACATTTTGTTACAAAGGAGAATGTCCATTCAAGGTATCGGTAAAAAATATCGTTGACCCCGATACCGATACTCCTTAAAATTCATTATGCATTTTTTATGGTTAGTCCTTAAACGTTTTTCTGTTTTAACCCGGGCGATAGCTTTTAATAAAATAAAGTAATTATCATCACATTTTACGATACGTCAGCCATTACTACAAATGGGGCTACCAGATTGACTGGACTTCAAGTTAATTTCTCCAAGAACTCCGGGCCTGGGTCGCGATTATGTTTATTTTTATTAAAGTATATATTTTTCCCTACACAAAAAAGGAGGGTTCATCGAGGGACAAAAATCCTCGCACCGATACCAAGTTTCATAGTAAAATGGGCATTCTACTTTCCCCTCGACATTAATATAACGATATATTATCTACAGGTACTTCGTTCCTCTGGTGGTGTTCCTATCACTACTGACCCTGGTGTGCTGGGTCATCAGCGGCTCCTTGAGTATCGACAGGATAAAAGCTATCACGCCTGTAAGTATCACAGGCACGCACAGACACACCTCGGGAACAGTGTTTTTTTCTAGATATCATAACCCTATTTTTGTCAATCAGGCATTAAAGTACAATTTATTAATCTTGGTGCTACTTTTGTGTGGTACTAAAAAATTTTGACGGAAATCAGCCTAATACTTATTTTACTATTCCTCAGGGACTAAATTGTTTTCTAGATAAAAGACCTTAGCTTGACCATGATGTACCAATTTTGCTCGGTCCAATTTCGTCATGCTCGAGCATTCACGTCAGTTTAGGGAACTTCTGATATGACTTTTACAAACAAGCTTACTTTCGCATTTGTAATAGTAAAGATGGTGAAATATTATATACTCTCAACCTCAACCGTTGTACAGAGCTGCGCTCTCGGGTTGGAATCCTGGGTCAGGCAAAGTGATATTGGATTTTTCTATTAATTATCAGCCTGGAGTCGGGAATTTGTATTCGATAGCGATAGGCTCGCCCCCTATCACAACGTGGGACGGAACATACTAGGCGAAATGTGGGTGTCCAGGTAGCACCTCTGCCCACCCCTTCTGGGATAAAGGCGTGAGTTTATGTATGCATGTATTTATACATATCTACTTCAAATTTGTCCCCAGGAAATCTACTTAAACGCAGGCTACTCAGACTGGGAGCTGATAATCCAAACAGCCTTCCATTTCGCGCTGTCAGTGCTAGCCATCGCGTGCCCCTGCGCCCTGGGCTTGGCCACGCCCACGGCTGTGATGGTGGCCACAGGCGTGGGCGCTAAGATGGGCCTGCTCATTAAGGGCGCTGAACCGTTGGAGAACGCCCACAAGGTTAGAAACTAGGTTATTTTTTATGGAACCGATAATTGTTGTTCTTTATCACCGTCATCACCTTTATCCACAGCAAGTCCCAGAAAATACAGCTTTTTTTAACCTGGTACTTTAGGCTAGCGTAGTGGACAATATGGCCTAACTCCTCTCAATCGAATTCTCGATTGTAAAGGAAGCCCGTGCTCTGCAGTAGGACGTATATGGCCTGATCAAATCCAATGTTATAGTTTTATAATAAGACTAATTGAGCCTACAACATTTTTAAACAAATAACGACATTCAAACTTTTGACACAAGATTCATCTTCTTCTAAGCTCACTGAACAAAAACTGGTTTATAAAATAGCTAACACTAATTTATGTCTAATTAAAACTGCCCTCAACTCACTATTTAACATGTTAATTTCCATTTCCACCAGGTGAAAACGGTGATATTTGACAAGACCGGCACCATCACCCGCGGCTGCACGCGCGTCGGCAAGCTGTGCCTACTCACAGGCGAGCCGGCGGGCCTGCCGCACGTACTAGCTAGTCTACTGGCCGCCGAGACCAACTCCGAACACCCTGTCGCTTCCGGTGAGTCATCACCTTCATCACCAGTCATTGCAAGAATAAATATAGATAATAAATAATATAATCATCGTCATTGAGTGGCATAAAGAAACTCTTAACACGCTGTGGCTTCCGGTAAGTCATCACCAGTCATTGCAACAAAAAAATATAGATATTAAAAGGTATAATCATCGTCACTGAGTGGCATAAAGAAACACTTAACACGCTGTGCCTTCCGATGAGACGTCACCTTCATCACTTTTAATGATAGGAAGTCCGCTGCTAATTAAAGATTTCCCTCTTAAGTATTTTCGTAAAGATCTGCTGGCTTACTAAATAGAGTATCATAAATAAACTTGGAGTACTCTATGACTTCAGATAAGTCATCATCTTCATCAACAATCTCTAGAAGGAGAATATAAGCATTAATAATTAATACCACAGCGAGTTGTTGGAGACCTGCAAACGATTTCTTGCAATCTTCATTAGATTTGGTACAATTGCGATATGTACAAACAAAATGTAATTGTAGTAGACTATGTAGTTCGATATAATAGGGTATTTGAATATGGTCGACTTTTTGTATTATTTTGTGTACCAACACAAATACCATTAAATTAAAACATTTCTGTCAAAACAGTATCAAAGGAGCTTGTAACAGTAGGCAAATATTAGTATTTTAAATGAAAGAGTGGGAGCGTAGTATGGATGTCTCATCGTCTCTTTCACACACGCACACTTTAATGCATATCAGGACTAGTGACGTCACTAGTTTCGTTTTGCATCCCCTTTCTTTTACTCCCACTACAAGATTTAAAACGTGTCTAACTTGTTTAATTGTGAATAGATTTACGAAGTTCTTTGTTTGCTAGATTTTGGATATGGATATCTTTTGATAAATACAATAATAAAAATTGAGTAAAATACCCAATTGTATGGATTATGTGTATGTATAATTCAATTCTTTGTATGTCTTTCAGCAATAGTACAGTGGTGCAGCGCAGTACTAGGGGGCGCGAACCCCCTGCAGTGTACAGGGTTCGTCGCCGCGCCGGGGTGCGGCCTGCGCGCCAAAATTAAATCAAACGGCAACGCGGTGCCTCATATACCGGAACTCACTAATGTTATAAATCAGGCCAGGTTGGTGTATTGAATTGTAATAGATTTTGTGGTGTAGTTGTGTTTTCGTTGCTAGAGGTTCGATTGCCCTGCAGGGGAAATGTTTGTGTGATCCAGAAGTATTTGTTTCGGGTCTGAGTGTTTGTGAGACCGAAAAGTCTCTCGTGGTTTCTGTTTCACGACACAAGACTGAATCTGAGTGTGGGCTCCGAACTATGTGGGTGACTGTTGGGTGTATTTTTAACTGATTAAAAAAGAAGGTTCTCAATTCGTCGAAATGTTTTAATTTTTATGTATGTTCCCCGATTCCTCGAAGACGCGAGAACTGATTTGGAAAATACTAATTTAATTAAAAATGGTATACTTCCTAGTTGGTTCCATGGTCATCAGCTCAGGATCTGACGATGGGATCCTAGAGAAATCGAGGAAACTCTAAGGACACACGTAAAACTATGTTTTTTTTTACTCTATATGTTAGGGCGGGCAGCTCGTTCACCCTGCAAGGCGTGCAGGTGGAGGTGGTGTGTGGTGGGGGGGACGCAGCGCTCAGCTCGGCGCAGGCCGCCGCGCGCCTGCACCGACTCATCAAACCTGACGCTAATGGACAGGTGGGTAGACAGCTGTTGTAAATAAAAGAATGTAGAAGATGGACAGTCATCACCTTCATCATCGATGTCATAGTTATTCATAATCATCATTATTATAACCATCAAGATTATTTAATGTGTAAGCATTATCGATATTGTCGTCCCAATAGTCATCACCTTCATCATCCATTGCTTCTGAATATTGGCTTTCACCAAGGCCACTATACCACTGAATTGTAATTAGTTGCTAGTTTTTAATTTAAGTCGTAAGTCTGTATCAGCCCATATACGTCCCACTGCTGGGCAAGGGCCTACTCTACAATCGAGAGAATCGATTGAGAGTGGTTTTTGTTGTAAGTAATTCTGTCGTTTTCGATCACTGTTACCTAGCAATGGGCCAAATAAAACAAAAAATACATGATATTAATTTCAGGTTATAGAAACTTTATTTCCCAAAATAAATTTACAAATTTCACTTAATGAGAAATTTATACATTTTAAAATACACATTTAGTAGTTTTGGAAGAGCGTAACTAATTTCTTATTATTCAATACATACTTACTAAATATTAAAACATTGCAAACAAAATTACAATCTTAATAAGATATAGGTGGGTGGTTATAAAAAAAAAAAAAAAATCGAACGTTAGAAACAGTAGTTGTATGGTAGTTGACAATAAAGTGTAGCAAATGAACGCGTAGGTATTTTTTTGTTTGTTCAATAGACAAGCGTAACAGAGATGTACTCAGATATTTTCCAAAGTGTATTTTTTTAGTTTTTTCTTCTTCTTCTTGGAGTGCCTCTTCAGTGCTGAAGGTTGGCCGTCAGCTTCTTGTATTTCTCCCTGTCCTTAGCCAGGTGGAATAGTTGTTCAACGGTGCTGATACCGGTCCACTCCCGGATGTTTCGCAGCCACGATTTTTTCCTTCGTCCAGCGCGTTTTTTCTTAAAGACGTTATAACTTTCTAGTAATTTGATATCTTTCGGTAGTTTATTGTACATCTGTGCACCTTCAAACTTTATATTTTTTTCCCGTAATTTGTTCTTTGATTCATAAGACATATATTATTTGCATTTCGGAGAGGCCGCAAGCCCTCTTCTATGTTAGATTTAAAATTCAATTCCGAGTGTATTTTTTTATCTAAAATCTTTCTTATTAATATACAAGTATTGAAAAAGTAAATTTGTTTTAAGTTCATTAATTTGGTTTCTAAATAGATTTTACTCGAAGATGCACGGTAGTCATAATGAAATATTTTTTTTATAATTTTATTTTGTAACGTCTGAATGCATTGTAGGTTTGTAGCAGCGGCGGTGCCCCACACCTCAATAAGATAATCTAAATGTGGCTTTACCATAGAATAATAGATATTGAAGCAAATTTTTCTTGGCAAAAACTGAGCTATACCGTATAGGCGTCTAAATACTAAAATAAAAATTATCACTATAATAATACTAAAATAAAAATTATCACTATATTTATTTATGATATTTATACTGAAATAACGATAATGCTCTTACAGGAAGCGGAACAAATAATCCTGATTGGCAACCGTGAGTGGATGGCGCGCAATGGAATTAGCGTCCCGCGGAGAGTACAAGAAGCGTTGCAACAAGACGAAGACCTGGGACGGACTGCAGTGTTGGCTGCTATTAATGGTAACCTTGACCTCTACTAAAAATCACCCCTTTTTTCAGCAGGGGTAGGCAGAGGTGCAACCAGGACACCCACGATTCGCCTTATGTGTTCCGTCCCACGATGTGTCATTGTGTCTGAAGTCACTAATACTACCACCTGGCTTCGTTTACGGTCGCAGTCTTGATATACCCTGTATATTCATGTAGATTAACTAAATCCAATTAATCTTTTCAGAACAACTAGTATGCACAATCGGAGTGGCTGATGAAGTGAAACCGGAAGCTCATCTCGCCGTGTACTGCTTGAAGAAGATGGGTCTACAGGTGTGTCTACTCACCGGAGATAATCGAAAGACCGCCGTCGCCATCGCACGGCAGGTAGGTGACTAGATAAAGAATACGTGACCACGGAAGCTGTAAAGTAATCGAAACGTCGGGAAGTTAAAAAATGTAATTATTAAACCAAATCGCGATAAAATCCGTAAAATATAGTTTTATTTCAATAGATAAAGAATATATAAATTTTGCATCGTGTAAATATAGTACAGGATAATTACATACATAAACTCACGCCTTTATCCCAGAAGGGTTAGGCAGAGGCGCCACCAGGACACCCACATTACGTCTTGTATGTTCCGTCCCATGATGTGATAGGGGGCGAGCCTATCGCCATATCGGGCACAAATTCGGGTACATAAGAGTTAAAATACAATTTTTGCAAAAACTAGGTATGTACCCCCCAAACACGGCGATTTTTAAAAAATCTAAAAAAAATATATGTCGCTGTTTTGGTGAAATTTTTATTTGCATCGTGTTTGTAACCACTAAAACTACCACCTGGCTTCGTTTTCGGTGACAGTCTTGATATACCCGGTATATTTTATTTTTGTTTAAAAGCCTAGCTACCGAAGCCGAAAACGAGGATATTAATACATAAATTACACACCAAGTTGTAACTCCTAACATTGACGATTAATTGGGTATTCTACCCATTTTCAAAAAGTCTTTTAAGTTGTTCCTAAGATTATGACAAACTATTTAAAAAAATATCAAATTTTTATTCGCTCGGCAAGTCCAATAAAAAACCATTTAAAATTTAAATTTTAAATTTATGCGCGCAAATATGTGAAAACGCTAGGCGCCATGTTCCTTTAAAATGATACGTCACTCAACCAGTAAACAACCTGTGTTTGTATGAGCTCTTGGACACCGGAGGGGGTAATCTACTTACGGAATGACGTAGAATCGTTATCCATCATGGCGGCAGCCGTTTCACATATATTTAGGACAGATAAAGAAATTGAAATTTTCAAAACGAATTATAAAATTTATTCCTTGGAAATAAAAACTGAAATTAACATATACTTATTGCTTAATGCTCTACTATATACATTTATAGTTTTTAGATTTTTTCTTTCTTATAGTAAAATACCCAATTGCAGGTGGGAATAAACAAGGTGTACGCTGAAGTGCTGCCCTCACACAAAGTGGCCAAGATACAGAAACTACAAGATGCGGGACAGAAAGTAGCCATGGTGAGTCAATATTCACAGCCTCCGTGGCGCAGTTGGTTAGACGCCGGCTGTGAAACGAGAGGCCGCGGGTTCGATGCCCGCACCGAGACAAATATTTGTGTGAACCACAGTGTTGTACCACAGTGTTGTACCACAGATATTTGTTTCGGGTCTGGGTGTTTGTGAGACCGAAAAGTCTCTCGTAGTTCCTGATACAACACAAGACTCGATCTTAGTGGGGTCAGGACTATGTGACTGTTGGGTGTATTTATTTATTTTATATTATGCATTTTGTAGATTTTGCAAGAATTTCTGTGTTATGTGAAGTATTTTAACCCGCACTAGGCCCGCGTGGAGAACAATGACCTCCCCTCTCAGTGGAACGCTCAGTTTTAGAGCAGTCCTGTCCTGTGGGTTTAATATTAATAGTATTTTGCATATAATTTATATCATCGCTTTATTAATATATTAGCGAGTAAATTACCTGTAAATTGTGAGTCCCTGGGCAATTAAAAAACAGTTTCACTCATATTTTAAATCTATGTATACCTATTATGTATTATACATATATACATAAACTCACGCCTTTTTCCGAGAAGGGGTAGGCAGAGGCGCCACTAGGACACCCACGTTTCGCCATGTATTTTCCGTCCCATGATGTGATGGGAGGCGAGCCTATCGCCATACAGGGCATAAATTCCTGACTCCGGGCTGCTGATGAATAGAAAAATTCAATATCATTTTTACTGACCCGGGTTCGAGTCCCTATTATGTATTGTTTTATTGTATTATTGTTACTGTTTTTTTCAGCTAAAGGTATAAATCATGTTATATGTGCCAGGTAGGTGACGGTGTGAACGACTCCCCAGCGTTAGCGCAAGCAGACGTGGGCATCGCCATCGCCAGCGGCACCGACGTCGCTGTGGAGGCCGCAGACCTCGTGCTCATGAGGGTACTTGTTTATATATAGTCCTCTCTTTCTCTCTGGTCGGTCCCTGATGTCTAAAGATCGTGGTCATCAGGGATGCATCTGGAGCGCATGATCTTCCTCCACCGATTTCGGTCCAGCGCGCCTTACGATACAATTAGATCATAACAAAACTTATTAAAATTCATCTTTGTTAATCCGAAATAGCATATAGAAAAATCCAGGATAAGCAAACGTGTCACAATTCAAAAATAAGCAAACTTATTAAAATTGCAAATAAAGAAACTTATCAAAATTTAAAATAAGCAAACTTATTAAAATTGCAAGTAGAGAAACTTATCAAAATTCGAACTTAAGCAAACTTACCACAATTCAAAAATAAGCAAACTTATCAAAATTCAAAAATAAGCAACCTTATAAAACTTCGTCTTTACATCGATAATTTATTTAGCAAACTCATTAAAACCTGCAATAAAATTCATTAACATTTTTTCATTATCATCCCATTTAGAAATTCCCTCAGTCTCCTGAAACATTTTTTCACGATTAATCAGTATATTTATACGTGTTATAAACTTGGTTGCAGAACGACCTGCTAGACGTGGTGGCGTGTCTAGACCTGTCTAGGACTACAGTGCGGCGAGTCCGACTCAACTTTCTGTTCGCGTCCGTGTACAATATCCTGGGCATACCGCTCGCGAGCGGAGCCTTCGCCATGTACGGGCTGCAGTTACAAGTGAGTAACATCTCTGTCTTTTTATTTCTGTCACCAGAGGGCGTTCGAACCCCGCAGACAAATGTGAACCACAGGTGTGTGAAACCGAGTCTCGTTCCTGATACCCACGACACAAGACTCGATGTTATTGTGGGGTCAGGACTATGTGTGTTGGATGTATTTATTTATTTTGTGTCGAGAGGAAAGTTGTCAAACTACCCTTTTGGTACCCCGGAGGAAGCTGGAATGGTATACAGGGTATATCAAGACCGCGACCGAAAACGACGCCAGGAGGTAGTATTAGTGATATCAAGCACAATGCAAGTAAAAATTTTACAAAAAAAATCGTCAATTTCTTTTTGTTATTTTTTACATATCGTCGTATTTGAGTGATTAATACATAGATTTTCTAAAATAATGACGTACATTGCTTTATTTTTAAACACGCAATGGTACGTAAGGGTTTAAATTACTATTTTTTCAAAAACTAGGTATTTACCCCTCAAAAACTGATTTTTAAAAAATTGTAAAAAAAAATCCGTCGCTTATTTTGTAAAATTTTTAGTTGCATTGTGTCTGAAGTCACTAAAACTACCACCTGGCTTCGTTTTCGGTCGCGGTCTTGATATACCCTGTATGTTAGTGTGATGAGCCTACCAACCCGGAGCTATCTATCAGTTTATACAGGGTGTTAATCCACATGTTTCTAACCAGCCCAGGGGACATTATCATCGCGATTTTATTTTTCAAGGCTTTGTATCAAGCCGTATAGGTGCAAGTCTTTTAACCGTTCAGGTAAGTTCCCGATCCGAACCGAAGTTCAGCTCAGCGATAAAAATACTCTTATCTATACAGGTAGATAAAAATCGTGAAAATTAAAATCACGATTTTTGACACAAATCCATTTGTTTTTTTTTTATTTTGTACATTGTCGTCTGGTGTGATGAGACACATGTGGATTCAATTAAATAACATATGTCTATTGATATAAAACTATATTTTACGGATTTTATCGCGATTTGGTTTAATTTTTACATTTTTTAACTTCCCGACGTTTCGATTAAAAAGTATACTAGTTTTTGCGATCCGATCTACGCAGAAGTTAACTTTTTAAATTAACTTTTTAATTTAATAATTGTAAATAAAGGATAGTTAAATTGTAACAGTCACTGAGCGGGTGACTAATACCTCAGTTCTCCCCGTGACCACGAAAGCTATAAAGTAATCGAAACGTCGGGAAGTTAAAAAATGTAAAAATTAAAGCAATTCGCGATAAAATCCGTAAAATATAGTTCTATTTCAATGTGTAACATTCGCGTAAATCTAAGAAACCATTATACATATGTCAATATCACATATTTGTATGTTTGTTGACAGCCGTGGATGGCGTCCGCTGCGATGGCGATGAGTTCTGTATCAGTGGTGTGCTCAAGTTTATTGCTCAAAACGTAAGTATTTTGCTTACTAATATTATAAAGAGGAAAAAAATATATGTTTGCACTGAATAGGCTCTGAAACTACTCGACCGATTTGGAAAATTCTTTCACCATTAAAATCCTACATTATAACTGATGAATACAGGCCATAGAATATTTCGAAAAAAGTGTATCTGCACCCCAGGCAAAGCCGCGCCGTTAATATTGTATAACCCAACCTAGAAATCTAAGAACTTTACTATTTTAAACTCATATGTGTTATAGATTGGTGAGACGATGTAAATTTTTAGTTATTGTTTTTAACAGCCTCCGTGGCGCAGTTGGTTAAACGCCGGCTGTTAAACGAGAAGCCGTGGGTTCGATCCCGCGCAGAGACAAATGTTAGTGGGAACCACATGTATTTGTTTCGTGTTTTGTGAACGAAGTTTCTCGTAGTTCACGACACAAGACTCGATCTTAGTGTGGGGTCAGGGCTATGTATGTGACTGTTGGGTGTATTTATTTATTTAATCCGCAGGTTTAAGAAACCAACGATAGAACAGCTACGAACGGCAGAGTACCTCCAGTCAATACATTTGGAAGAACTAGACTCAGTGTCAGTTCACAGAGGGCTGGACGAGAGGATCGACCCCAACGAGAGAGGGCAGTCGCCTCTTACCAAGTGAGTATGGGTTCGATTACCGGGTAAAACTTTTTTGGAATAAAATTGGGCTGTGTGTAGTTAAATATGAAAACAAAATAATATTTATTTCAATCTACGGCAGAAAAATTCAATTTCACAAATGTTAATGCTGATGTTATAAAAAAAATATGTTAATTTTGTATTGTTAAATGTCAAAATGTGAGTTTTGGCTTGTTGGTAACAGACGACATTGAATTTTAGATGTCTTATGTATTGATGGTCAATTATCACGCATTTCAATTTAAAAAAAAGGTGAAGAAGCCTGAGTTCCATTGAATTTTCCATTGTCACAATCTAACAAAGTCATTAATAAATTTTAGCCATTAAGAAAAAGTCTATTTGTGTTTTAAATAACTTCGTTAGCCCAAATATTGTGGTGCAAGGAGGTATCTTAACTAGCCACTGTAATGTCAATTTATATTCTAAATGTTAATCTTTCATACTAATTTCTGTTTCTAATTTTTCGATGTTTTTCAGCAATTGTAATACTTACTCTTATAAGTGTATCAGTTTAAGAGCAAAAGTTCGAAAATGGCAGAAAATATAACATATTAAATAATTACTAGGTAAAAAATAGGATACTTTTGTGCTTAAACTGATCGAAATCTTCTTGTAATATGTTACATATTACATATTATATGTATCAATGTCTAATTCAGAGGTTCTCAACATTTCACATGAATATCTCATTTTATTACTAGTTAAATAACCACACTGAAGTTTAAAATGATCTGAAAAATAACTTAATTTTCTTGTAACATATTATTTAATAAAGGGCTTTAAAGTCCTAAAGAATTTAAAAATACTATATAAACCAATATTTACGGATTTTATCGCGATTTGGTTTATTTTTTACATTTTTTAACTTAGCGAGCGACGTTTCGATTGCTTTACAGCTCTCGTGGTCACGGGGTGGACTCTAAAAAATACTAGTTTGATTACAATTTTGTATAGTTTAATGCGCTAGTTTAACACCACAATTATCGAGAAACTTTCATAAAATCACAACCTAATAATTAAATTTTAAAAAATGTTGAGAACCTCACTCACTACATCTATCCCTGTCTAACGCTGTTCTCTCTCTCTTTCGCACGCGTAGCAAGAAGAGCGAATCATGGCGGTCGGCCATATTAAAGGTGTAACACTTATGGTGTGTAGCGCATTCCACTTTTATTTGTGTGTTCGTGTGTTTGTTCTCATACGGGAGTCACAAGGTATGGCGGCACACGGAGATTGTATAGATGGGGCATACATCCCAGCTGTGGGGTTAGTTTTATTGTGTCCCACTGCTGGGCAAAAACCTCCGCTTAAATCTTCCACTTAACTACTAATAAATATCTTAGTAAGTGATTAAAGGAGCTGATTTGAATAATAAATAAATAAATACACCCAACAGTCACATACATAGTTCTGACCCCACACTAAGATCCAGTCTTGTGTCGTGGGTATCAGGAACTACGAGAGACTTTTTTTTTCGGTCTCACAAACACCCAGACCCGAAACAAATACCTGTGGTTTACACAAATATTTGTTTCGATGCGGGGATCGAACCCGCGGCCTCTCGTTTCACAGCCGGCGTCTAACCAACTGCGCCACGGAGGCTGTCAAATGTCGGAATCAAACCAAATTTTGATATACTTAATGCATTATAATAAATACTGGACATAATGAGACTTAACATCTTATGTATAAAGCATTGCATTGAAATTCATGCTATTGTTTGGTTTTCTGTCCATGAGCTGTCGTATCGCTTACCATCAGGCGGATGGCATGCTCGTCTCGCAGTTCACAGCAATTAAAAAATATGTTGGATGAGTTTCATGCCCTTTTCAGCTAGTAAACAATGCCTTCTGAATGGAGTGGTTGAGTATTGAAATAATGACTTAAGTCTTAGTGGATTCCCTACCGCTGCGTCTTTTTATAATTTCTCAATTCTCTTTCTATTCATATTTAAAATTAGGTACATGTATTAATTCTGATTATACAGCTTTCTATCTAAAAACATGCATATCAGAATAGCTTTGGGAAGATATGGAGTACTAATTAAAAATATTGTGTGTTGCCATACTAACAAACACGATAACGATTTTACAAAAATATTAAACATCTCCGTGCGCCGCTATGTTCAATCGAAATTGTTATTCATTCATGAAGTTTTTTTTGTGGGTTTTCTCGTTTTTTTTTCTTTTCTTTTTGTCGCCAATGTGTTGTCACAATGTTTGTTTGCGTGCTTTGTGCGAGTTAAAATAGCTTTAAAGTGCTCAAAATCTATTAGCTTTATTTATAGTTTTAAAACCGAACCGATTTTAGTTATCGAATTTTTTATCTTCTCCGCCCAAACTGAATTCTAAAGTCGTTTAAAAGGGACAAAACATTCGATAACTAAAATAGGTTTTAAATCTGTCTATGAATAAGGCCGTAAATATTTATCTGCTTATCAAAGTATCGGTCTTAGTTACATTACTATTGAAATTCTGCTAGGCTTATTTATTTATTATTTATTTTAAATATAATGTTTGTATAATGGTTTTACATTTGGAATACCAAATCTTTTTTCACTAAATATGTTTTCTATTTATCCCACTGCTGGGCACGAATCTTATTAAGATTGAGAGAATCACGTCTTAGTTTATAATTAAGAAGTAAGCATTTGAACAATATATCTTAAAGAAATATTGTAATGTAGTTTGAGAATATCTGTTGTGTGGGTTTTAAAAGCTTTTTTTAGCATTTTGCATGGATGTGTCGTGTTTGATAGTGTTAAGAAAATTACGCTTCTGAAAACCAAATTTCAGTGTTTGAAGGGCAATCAATAAATAATGTATCAACCTTTTACACTTGTGTAAGCTCTAGTACATACAATGGTTTGGGTTCATTTTTATCTTCCCGTCGTTTTGAAGTGTTATTTCATATAAAATTAGTCCAAAAAATTCCGAAAAATAGTTTAATCTCAATAGTTTTATTGGCGTTGTTCTATGTAAATTACACTACAATATTTTTTAATCTGCAGGGCCGCACTCATACCATCAGCCGTGCACCAAAATAAACCAACATAATTTTTCTGTGCAGATTTTTCAACCGAACCAAATCTAACGAAGGCTGCCTCCTTCAAGAAGACGATGACCTGATGACGGTCTCCTTCATCCCTAAGGCGAGGCAGGAGGGCAGCATCAACGGCTGAAGACTGACGTAGACGGGCCGGCATAATGAATGCAACTAGCGACACTATGCACCGTACTTACAGCGTGTTTCGTGCCGAGTCTACTAGTTTTAGGAGCTCATAGAGTTTTGTACAGGTCCAGGGTTGGAGTCTCGGCAAGGACGTTTTATAGATATTTTTCAAAACAGCGTAGTAATCGGCGAATGATTTTTTGAGTATTTTTTTAGTACCCCAGTTACGCTGTATTTTATCCAGTTTTTTAAGCATTTATAAATATCTAATGTTTAATGTATAGATTTGTACGATGAATGTATATACTTAGTTTTTTGTATTTGGTTTAATAATCTCTATTAATAGATTATATATAGCTTTTCATCATGGGGGGCTAGGGCCCCGAAAGTTACCAATCTCCCTTCATCCGCCACTGTATTTTAATAGCTTATAGTTAACTGTGTATCAAAATAAATAAAAAAGTGTGATTTGAAATTATAAATATCAACACGAGGCTTTATATTTGATAATCGAAAAATATTAGAAATAAAAAAAATACCAAAAAAATTATTTTCAAATATAAGAAAATATGAATTTGTGTGTCTTTATTTACTTAGTTCAGTACAACTTGGGTTTTAAATTAAAATTATCCTTTGGTATGACTGGATGTAGCCTGATGAGTAATATTATAATACATATTTTCCAATATTGTTTTCAATAATTATGTAAGTGGAAGCTGAAATTGCTCAAGGAATTTTTACGTTTTATATGTATAGCCAAACTGCGACCGAAAACGAAGCCAGGTGGTAGTTTTAGCGACTTCGCACAATGCAACTAAAAATTTCGAAATAAGAAGCGACGATTTTTGTTTTCAATTTTTTAAGTTTTCTCAGTCGTTCCTGCCACTACGTCTTTGTAAATAAAAAGGTGAACATTATTTTTTTAGGAAAATCTACGTATTTACCACCCAAACACGCCGATTGGTAAAAGAATCAAAAAAATATCGCTTTTTTGCGAAATTGTTATTGGCATTGTGTTTGAAGTCGCTAAAACTACCAACTGGTTTCGTTTTTGGCCGCAGTCTAGATATACCGTGAATTTGGAGATTACAATTTCACATCTTTAAATTACCCTGATAATACCAGAAACACATATTTAGCTTTTAATAAACAGAAAATTAATTAGTTACTGCTTTCGAAATATTGGTTTAATTATTGCTTCCAATATATGAGGTAACACACATAAAAATTATATTAAAGTTAATTCCGAAGTATTAATCGGTTATCTTATAACCATAGTTTCGTCACTATTACTAAATATGGGGTAACTCACAAACTATAGATATTAACCACAGTACGAAAGAGTTAAATTAATATATTTTTATATTTATATCTTTATACTGTCTTCGCTTGTGTTCTGAAAGTATTTATCTCGAATCGTGGTTGAAATCAAACAAGTATATTATTCACCCCAATCCTATATTCCAATAATCCTGTTGTTTTAGTGGGAAAAACATTTTGAGGCATAAATAAGTTCTATTGTCTATGATTGTTTATAATTCCATGGAATTATCGGTATCGAAACAGTATAATTTATTGTTGTATTTGAAATCTAATTACAATGAAATACGAGCTATATTTCATTGACTTTAATTGTCCGTAGATTAATCAATGTTACCGAAGTTATAAAACACTTATTAAATTTGTTCGATTTCAATCAATTTCCTTATAGTTAGATCTAGATTATCGTAACGACTGTGCCATATAGCAAATTTAGTTCCCGAGTTACCCCGATGAGCACTGATATCAATGTATAACGAGGGATGTAAATATATATTTGCAATTATTCTTGTATTTTATTTAGACCTGGCAACAACAAAACTTTCCAAGGGCAAACTTCTACTTGTGGTAGGTCTCTCATATGTGAGCCGCCTGGGTAGGTACCATCGCAATGTCTATTTCTCCAACAAACAGCAGTGTAAATGCGCTGTTGTGTTCCGGTTTGAAGACATTGTAGCTAAAGTAACTACTGGACATATTGAGACTTAACATCTGTCTCAGGATGGCGAGCGCAGTGGAATGCCCAGCATCGCTTTATAATTCATGGTGGTTGGTTTTGATACTGTCCATGAGCGGTCGTATCGCTTACCATCAAGCGAATGGCTTGCTCGTCTCGCCATTCACTGCAATAATAACCTCAGGACAACTAATGGCCGAGATTAATAAACGATCTTCGTTTCTATCTAAAGATCGATCGCGAAAATAAGCCAATGGGCTCAAGGTATTGCCGACACGCCCACATTTGATGTGTTCAGATTGGTCTATTTTCCGGATCGATCCTTAGATAGGGATTGGGATTGCTTATTAATTTTGAGTGTAAAACGTTTTCGTTAGACATAACAAGATCATTACACCCATTGACTTTATTTGTTTGAGGTATATAGGATGAAATAAAACTAAGAACAAATTGTACATGTAGGTATAATATATTTATTAATTAATTAACAGACTATACAGTTCAGTAATACGAGCATTCGATACTATTGACTGTAATTAAAAGTAATAACTTAATTTGTTCGAAATATCTAGCATACGATATCTTGGCATTATACCTGATTTTGCTGAATAATTGAAACTATTTCATAAACTGTTTCAATTATTCAGCTGTGTGAAAGCTTAGGACGTTTTACACATATTTAGGTATTTTTTCTTATTTAAAAAGACTTTTGGTTTCAGTCTATACCCATATCATTATAACCCAATATTTGTAGGTTTCTGTACCATTCATAGATCATTCAAATATGATATTCCGACAATTGGGGCGAATATGAAACAATTCTTATTCTAAATTCTAGCTGCATAGACTAGCAAGTGTCCTAAAAAAAAGACATATTACAGACATGAACATCTTCATGGCGCAGTAGATACTGGTTGTGAAACGAGAGGCCGCGGGTTCGATCCTCCCGCAAAGACAAATAATTGTGCTATTCACAAACTTGTCTTTTCGGATCTGAGTGTTTGAGACCGTAAAGTCTCGTAGTTTCTTATACCTACAACCAAAGACTTGTATCTTAGACTATATACTTATTTGAATGAAGTGTATACATGTATTAATAGACTCAAAAAACATTATCACATTGAGACACGTTATTCTAGCTGCTGAAAGTTTCCTCTTATTAGAAGGCAAGTCACCGGGGTACCAAAAAGGCTTAACAACTAATCTCTCGTCAAAAAAATTGCACTGTCTTTCCTAAGCTATGACAAACTTATTCTTATATTGCCAACGTCCCTGGCTCTCTTGGTTTGACCAACTGTTAACGATATTCTGTTATTCGCCATCACAATAAAAAATATTTTCACCAGTCTTCTGGTATAAAAACGTATTCCATTCATCCCGGACTTTAATTCAAAAACAATCAGAATCACTATGATGCTTTCTAAAATGTATTGTCAGTAGTGAGTTCCTGACTGTCTTATAATCACATAGTTTGCATTTAAACGGCTTGTCTCCGGTGTGTATCGTTTCATGGCACAAAACGCTTTCCTTCCTCGCTGATTTGAAATCACAAAACCGGCATTTTGTTCCACCGTTAAGATGCACCACATTAAAATGCCTTTGTATCTCATGCCTGTTCCTAGAGGAGTAACTGCATAGAGTACATTTATGGGCATTGTGTTCTTTCTGATGCAAAACTAAGGTACATTTGAACTGGGTTGAAAATGTGCAAGAATTGCAGTCAAGCATGAGCTCTGATTTACTCCTCTTTGTGTGAAGTAGCAAGTTATCTCTCGTTTTGGTGGAAAAGTCGCAATTCGTGCATTTGTATGGTCGGTTATGGCTTGTGTGGTGTCTCCGGAAGTGTCTTTGAACTGGAGCCTTCAGCTTTGAAGAGTATGAACACTTACTGCACTGGTACGGCTTACTGCTATCACCTGATTGGAGAACTTTTATGTTTTTCGTTTCTATCACACCTTCCGTTTCTGATAAATTGTCATTTGTGTCATTTCCATCATTTGCATTTGTTGTGTTATTTATCAGTTGTATTATGTCTGTGGTTAAATTGGCAATTTTTGCTGAATCTACTATATTTGTATTTTGCTCAATAGGGTCCTCATTCACTTCGGTAACTTCGCTCTGGTTCTGCATCTCCACTATTATTTTGTTTACTTCTTTTTCTACAGTCTGGCCATAGGCCTTTTGATGTTCACTTTTATGTTGCCTACTTTGGCACATGTAGTATGTTTCAAAATCACATTGTTTACACTGTATCAACTTATCCTGCTTGCTTCTTGCGATATGTTGGTTCAACCTCCATCTAATCACAGTAGAAAAATCACAATATGAACACACTTTGGCATCTCCAGTCACCAAACGGTGTATTTTAGCTCGATGTCTATAAATATGACCTGGATGCTTAGTTACAAACGGACACTTATCACATTTGTATTGCTTCGGCTCATTTTTGTGTATCTTTAGGTGTTTCACAAAGCTCCCTCGATAAGCTGTTGAATATGTGCATTCGGAGCACTGGTACGTCTTTTCCAGACTGTGTTTTCGTTTGTGAGCTCTCAAACTGTATTTGAAGTAGGTGCTATATTCACAGCTGTCACAGAAGTATTTTTTTGCTCTCTCATCACCATTGTCTATCTGGTGTTTTATTTTATGTCTCTGGAGTGCCCCCGGGTACATGGCTGCAAAGGGACACTGACCACAGACGTAAGGCTTGATGTCAAGATGACCCAGCGCATGCCGCTTCATACATGTTTTAAATGAAGTCCTGTATTCGCAATGATCACACAGAAACTTTTTGCAGTGAATGCCAGAAATGTTTTGGGATCTGCAAAGTAGGAAAATTTATTATACATTAATAGAACAAGCATCTTGGCAAGCGGTAAATCAATTGATGTGGATTGTAATGCCCAACCAGTGCTTAGTTATTTACTTACTTAACAATGAAGAAACATGATGATAATAATGATTTTACTAAAAAAATTAATGTATGCATATTGCAAAGTCAATTAACCCATACTAGGCCAGTGTGGTGGGCTGAACTGTGGTTATGAACTATATTCATTAAATACAAAACCATAAAGTAAACCGAGAGGGGAGACATTCGCATAGTAGCTTGCACATGCATATTACATGTTTGGTGCTACATATATACATGCATACCATCAAATAGTATGGTGATGTATGCTGTGGTGATGGGACCACTATAGGTCTTTAATATCAAAATAAACTCTGTTGAATAGGTAGGATATAAAAGATATTAACAAGAAGGTTCTTTTGACGTCAGCAAAAAATGAAACTTACTCTTCCATTTCCTCAGTATTGGCAAGATGGTCAGAGTCCTGTTCCTTGTCATCATTCACCTCCACTTTAACCCACACACTGGCGAACATGTTCTGAATGCCCTCGCTGTCCTCACTGTCCGGCTCCATCTTGTCATCGCTGTCATGTTCCATCTCGGGGGATTCTGAAGCAATGCCACGTTCATCCATTGCTTATACTGTAAAAGGAATAAGATTTTCTGCTTTATTATTGGGGATTTCTCATTTTATATGTATATTAGCCTTATATTGGGCTTAGTAATAGAAACAACAATAAATAGCCTACAATCTACATTGCACTTTCTTTCAATTCCTTGTATTGTGTCCAATTTTGCTGTGTACGTATCCATACCACACCATTAATGTTATTTCTATTTGGTTAAAAAACTATCACTGTATTTAAGGTCAGATAGCAAATCTACTCTCGAATTAAGTAATACATGATATCTAACAAACGCTGGACATGTAAACATAAATAAAAAAAGACAGATCGAATTGTGCATCTTTTTAACTTTGTTTTGTTTTTTTTTTACTCATTGGTTTGGGTGGATTGCTTCGTAATCAATTAGCAAAGTAGTGGGACTATTCAATGGTACAATATTAGGGATAAATGGAATACTTACATACGTATTTTAATGTAAATACTTTTATTTTTATGTTTGTCTCAAATCATTTTATCTTAAAAGAATAACCATGAACAATTTTGACAGATTGAAAATCTGAAAATTCCAATTCCAATTCCAAATCAATGAATTGATAGTGCGTTCAAAATACATATATAAATTAGAAATTCTTTTAATAATGCAGCTCAGATATAAAATCGCTAGAAAAATTGTTCCGTATTTAATACAATCGAAATTTTGCAATGAAGCACCTGGTTTATTGTTAAATATTTCTGAATTAAGTTCAATTAACAAGCAATAATTTTAAAAAGTATATTAATTAGGTTTCGAAACGCGCTTCCAGCAACTTGCAGCTAACTTCATAGTATTTTTTGTGTTCGGATATTCTGCCCAGAATATTTTACACAACAATATTTTAAATAATGGCAACATCATATTAATCAATATGTCATAATCGATAATTTATAGGCTGTCTGAACTCTGAAGTTTAACTCGGCTTACTGACTACCCGTGGAGTTGTGTTTATTTTGGTAATAAAAATCGCGGAAATGTATACAGAAGTGGACGTATTCGTGAGTAATTACACGCTGATAGATCCGGAGATATACCAGCTATGGATAGAAGGGTGTTCCTGTAAGTATTCACTATTATACATGTAATTTTTAATCATCCGATTAATATCTACTGTTTTTATATTTAGATTGCAGCTGTTTGAGATAAAATTAATGTAGATTGAATAAAAACCTTCTGTCGTTCCTTTTCTGCAAAGTAAATTTGGTTTAAAATGCGTAGTAAAATTAAATACCATTTTACGTAGAAGTGACACCTGTACAATACCAATAGGGTAAACATTCGATAAACATTAAACAGACATAGTATGAAATTGGCAACATAGTTTAAAGAGCCCTAAAAATACTTATAATTTAATGCTATTTAGTTCTCATATTTTTCATAATAACATTTAATTGAAAGTCTTTTATTATATACCCTAGCTATAGAGGCTCTAACTTTATACATAAAATATTATATTAAAACACAACAATCTTAATTTGTAAGGTTGCGGAAACTAAATAAAGAAAGAAAAATTAAAGCGACTTAAATTTTTAATGTAAATTATCTGTGTACATTTGAAACTAATTGTTGTAGCGAGCGAGGCAGTATCCACTCTGCATCAGAGAGGTGCTGCCAAACAGCTGGGAGCCTCCGTCGAACTCATCGCTAGTGATGTACTTGATCACTACAGGTAACATCATAAACTATTGTTTTTGTCTATTTCTTTGTGTCTTACAGATTAATATAGTCACTAAAGGAAATATAATATTCCTATAAAATTATTTTAAACTTTTCACACAAGACCATGTATCATTATAAGAAAGAAACTAAATTGATTGAAATGTTCAACTGGAGTAAAAGTATTGAGTATAGATTCATTGGATTAAAGTAGCAATAAGCCAGTTCAACCAAAAACATCATGATATGTAATAGGAAATTCTCTTTATTTATTATACTATTTTTTTACATTTTTACATATGTAATAAAAAATCAAAATACATATAAAAATATAAAAAAAGAGATTAACCCAA
Source organism: Deilephila elpenor (assembly GCA_949752805.1). Lineage (NCBI taxonomy): Eukaryota > Metazoa > Arthropoda > Insecta > Lepidoptera > Sphingidae > Deilephila > Deilephila elpenor. The sequence continues at coordinate 676,207 of OX457121.1, forward strand.
CAGTAGCGAGGCTCGAGACCCAAGCCACCGGTGGTTAGGACCCCAAAGTGAGGAACCTCCTCACTATATGTGCCGTGTCAAGCAATACTGCCTTCTGAATCTGGCTCATGACCCAACGGCCCATTGAGAGCCTCTGGAGATGTTGGTCGAGGCTCTTTGGTATCAATCCATGTAATAAATAAATAATAGGAAATTATTGTTAAGCAATGTGGCATTCTCATCTTTTAGTTCAAGGAGTGAGATTACCAGAAGCACAATACCTAATTTGTCTCCTCTTTTACATAGATGCAGCTAAGATCTAAAGGCTATAAACATTCATGAGTGGTAACTGGCAGTAATCATTCACTATCAAGTTAGCTGTTCCGTCATTTTCCAGATGCATGTAATTAAAACATTTAATTATTTTAGGACTTTTGCCCTGCTGGAGCGTCTTCTGACAGTGCCATCCAAGCTGTCGGAGCAGATGATCTTCCAACTTGATGAGTCGACTAAACAGATGCTTATTGAGAAGTAAGATGTTAATAAATTTATCTTTATATTAATTTTAATTATTATTTTTAGCTATATAAGCCATATTTAGGCAACATATTGAATGTCGCTGGACACCTGCGCTAAGCGCTGGCTCGTTGGCATGTCGGCGAGCATCACTTGCGGGCCCTTGTTGCCGACATCATTATTTTCTTAAAGGCCGCTGGGTTGTGTCGCCGGGCCGGCTTTGCCTTTGAACTCAAATGAAAATGTTTTGTTATTACAGGTACTATGATCTGGACGATGCTGTGATTCGCGAACTGCTTGGAAGGAAGTTGTCTTCGCGACACCGCAAGGATTTGGATGAGGTAAGTTATAATATTAAAATACAAGGATTTTTACTTCTAATAACAGCCTAGCAAGTCTTATTAGAAACATTTAAAGTAGAAATAAATGCTCCATGCGCCAACTGGCATGACAAAAACAAGAAATATTTTTTATACAAAATAAAAAAAACTTTATAAATAATACAAAAGGGATAGAGATATTTAATGTTATAGGGAAGACATTGCAAATAAATTTGTAATTAAAACACCAGTACTGCTATTTCTGTTTTTGAAGTTATACTTCTTTTGACTGAATTTAAAAAAATGAAAATTAGAAATAGGCTCGCCCTCTATCACATCATGGGACGAAACACACAAGACTAAACGTGGGTGTCCTTGTAGCACCTCTGTCTACCCCTTTTGGGAAAAAGGCGTTAGGTTTTGTATGTCTGTATGAAGCCAGCTGTTATTAAGTACCAGGAATTTATGACTGCCTCGGTGGCGTAGTTGTACTTACGGTACGACTACAAAGCTGAGGTCTCGGGTTTGAATCCCGGGTCGGGCAAAGTAATTTTTCTATTCATTATCAGCCCGGAGTCAGGAATTTGTGCCCGATAAGGCGATAGGCTCGCCCCCTATCACATCATGGGACGGAACGTACGAGGCGAAATGTGGGTGTCCTGATGTCGCTGTGCATACCCCTTCTGAGATAAAGGCGTGAGTTTATGTATCTATGAATGTATGAGGTTGAGGGAGATATTGTTTCTGTCTGTCCGCTCCAGTATAATATGATTCCCAGGTGGCTGAGCGGTCGGGAGCGCCGCTGCGTTGCTGTCGTCGCCAGTTCGACAACGTGCGACGCGTTTTCAAGGCAGTAGAAGAGATGCCGGGCAACGTGGTGGCCAATATCAGGGCCACTTTCTTACTGTCTGAGCCGCTTGCCAAGTAAGTACCCAGTAGTGGGGGAATTAAGCTGCTATATGGCCTAACCCCTCTCAATCGTACTCTCGATTGTAGAGGAGACCCTTACTGCAATGGGACGTATATAAGCTGATCTAGATTCAAATGATTGTTAGAAATCAATCAAAATGTTATGAAATATAATAATTAGAAGCTTCATTGGTCTAATGGTATTGTGTATGACTGAGAATTGTGATAGCATGGGTTCAATTTTCATGTGGGGCATTCCAATTTATTTTTATTTATTTCCACATAATAACTTATGTATGTATGTAAAAAATATAATGATTTAGTAAATAATTTTCCCTTACAATCAACTCTTTCCGTAATCAATAGATTGTTGCTCATTTACAAAGTTTCTTAGAAAAAACATATGATTATACAAATGAAGTATTTTGGTTTCTTTGTGATGATAAATTGTAAATAATATGTTGATATTTAATATGATTATAAAAAACAGTTTTTCAAATAACCTTTTGTGTTGCCAGGTAATATTTTGACAATTAAATATAATTTTATTTCAGGAAGTACGCAGCGGTGGTGTTCATAGCCTGCATGAGGTTCGAGACCACCAAGAGGAAGCTGCAGTACTTGTCCTTCAACGACTTCTACCATTGTGCTCAGGTATTTAAAATGAATACAGCCACCATCCATAGTTTTTTAATGCCCTGGTTCAAACCGATTATACACACGTCAAATCTAAAACGGGATTGTAAGCATTTATAAATTTGGAAATACAAATATGAATTTAAGTCATTGTAGGTTTCCTCACAATGTTTCCTTCACCGTTATAGTGCGTGGTGTCTATCAATACACACATGACTCCGAAAAGTCAGAGGTGCGCTGGGATTTGAACCCGCGACTGCCGTTACCAACAGGCCACCACTCACTTCCTGTTCCACTTTTCTTCTTATGAATATGTAAATTCCTTTTTTCGTATACATTTTAGAATTAAAATTATGTTAAAAGTTTGCATTGTTAATTTTAATGTGTTTTCGTTAATACTGTAAACTTGCATTTTACTTGAAATAAATAAGTTTATCCCATCCTGTCCCATCCCCAGGCTATAATGGGCAGCTGGACGTACAGCTGCACGGGCCCGGAGTACTACGACACGGAGATGGACCGCGAGTTCCTGCTGGAGCTGCGGGAACTCAGGATCCTGCTGGACAAGGAGAAGGAACATAAGCAGTGAGTGATGTATATGACAATTTGGTATAGCGCCATCTGTTGACGGGTTTTGGAAGCTTGTATTTTGCCGTTTATCAAAATTGTCAAATGTTAGGGTAAAGTGCGTGGTGTGTTGTTAATGGTACAATGGTGCATGTTCACGGTGCTCGCGGGTTCAAATCCCAGGGCACTTGAATTTTCAAAGTCATGTGTGTATAACAAAGAAAACATCGCTGGGAAACCTGCATAGCATAGCGATTTGTAAGAATTTCTGTGGTATGTAAAGTCCGCCTGGCACTAGGCCAGCGTGGTGGACTATATCTAACCCCTCTCAATCGTACTCTTGATTGTAGAGGAGGCCCGTGCCCTGCAGTGGGTACTATCATAACATGCATGAAAATTGTATTACGTTTACACCAAGTAAGAATAAGATGAGAGTAGAAATATTACTATAGGTAGGTTTTAAGCAACCTAATTCTAGAAAGATATATTTTTATACACACACTAGCTTCTGCCCGCTAACTTCGTCTGCGTGATTAACTTTGTTTAAAAAAATATAAATGTGTAGATTATTTGTTATTTCTCATCCCGTCCCGTCCCGTCCCGTTATATCCCGCCCGTCCTATCTCATTCTCTCACTCAAGGTATGTAATCCACGCCCATCGCATCCCTTTGAGTATAAAAAGTAACAAATATATCGGATTTCCGTCCTCATCCCACGGGAACACTTAATTTATCTGGATAAAATGTAGCCTAAGTGTTAATCCAGTGTTAATATGGGGAATATTCGTTTTTCTCATTTATCTTCCATTATACAAAGAAACAACCTGTATGTCAATAAGACATTTACCAGTTTTTAAGTTGGACTTGTACCTATATAACTGTGAAACCGCATCTCATTTCGTCTTGTAGTTTTTGCGTTATGCGCAAGTAAATAAAAAGAAACACCCTGTCTATAAATAAAATACATACCAGTTTTCAAATTGGACGTGCACCATTATTACTGTGAAAACTGCATCTCATTTCGTATGGTAGTTTTTGAGTAATGTGCAAGCAAACAAAAAGAAACATCCTGTATGTAAATTAAATATATACCAATTTTTAAGTTGGACCTGCACCATTATAATTGTGAAAACTGCATCTCATTTGGCGCGGTAGTTTATGAGTAATGTGCAAGCAAACAAAAAGAAACACCCTGTATGACAATGCAACATATACCAGTTTTTAAGTTGGACCTGCAGCAATATAACTGTGAAAACTGCATCTCATTTGGTGCGGTAGTTTATAAGTAATGTGCAAGCAAACAAAAAGAAACACCCTGTATGCAAATGCAACATATACCAGTTTTTAAGTTTAACCTGCAGCAATACAACTGTGAAAACCGCATCTCATTTGGTGCAGTAGTTTTTGCGTGATGCGCAAGCAAACATACATACAGACAGACAGACAGACAAAAATTCAAAAAAAAAATTGTTTTGGATTCTGTTGCTGTTATAAAGACCCCCCGCGTTTAAATTTCTTAAATATCTTCCATGTACAGACATCGACCATTTACATTTTTATTATATGTATAGATACATAAACTCACGCCTTTATCCCAGAAGGGGTAGGCAGAGGCGCCACCAAGACACCCACATTTCGCCTTGTATGTTCCGTCCCATGATGTGATAAGGGGCGAGCCTATCGCCATATCGGGCACAAATTCCTGACTCCGGGCTGATAATGAAAATAAACATTTATACAGTTAATAAATGGTTTCTTCCAGTTTGATCTGCATGCGCCTGAAACCGAAACTTCTGGAGAAATCCTACCAGGAGTTGGAGCTGAATTTCCGGTAATATAAACATACTAATATTATAAATATGAATATAAATTGTGTAAATGATTACAAAATTCTAATAATTGGTAAGATTTTTTTTTTAATATGAGATTACAGTAAATAATTTAGGTCTGATTTTAATTGAAAGTGTTAGGTTTAATTTTGATGTAATTTGCCACAAAAATTGATTTTTTTCAAAATTTCAAAAATTATGATTATAATCCAAGCTTCCAACTTTCTTTTTGCCTGTAGCTAAAGATTATTTAAAGATATTATTTTTGCATGTTGATCACAAACAAAATTCAACTCTATTCGAATGCATTAAACAGTATTTTCGTTTGTTAGGCTGTACACCCGTGCTCTGGTGGGCGTGGCTTGCAACCTGCACAGGGGCAGAGAATTGAGGTCGTTGTTCATCGACCTTCTTGAAAGGTAAAGTATTCTGTTCTTTTTATTTATTTTATCATGGTAGTATGTTGGTACCCCGAAAAAGTCCTAATAAGATGGTGAAAAACTTTAAAACCTTGAAATAAAACTAATTTAAATTTTATCCACCCCGTGACCAAGCTGGAAAGCAATCGAAACGTCGGAAAGTTGAAAAATGTAAAAATTAAACCAAATCGCGATAAAATTTGTTTTATTTCAATTTACATTCGCGTAAATCTAAGAAACCATTTTAAAACCTTTTTTAGTTATCGAATGTTTTGTCTCCTTCGCTCAAAATGAATTCTAAAGTCTTTGGAAAGGGACAAAACATACGATAACTAAAATAGGTTTTAAAACTGTATGAATAAGGCCGTTGAATTATTGCGTTTACCATAAGATACTATATAAATAAATTATACCGCTGTTAAATAAATTATTTACCTTATTCACTATTTAATATGCTTTTTGTGTGTTTTCAGATGCATTGAACCGCTTCGTCTGGGCGGCTGGCCCAAAACGGATCTAGCTCAGTTCCTCTGCGGCTACGAACAGTGCGCTTTACAGATGGATGTGCTAAGGTAAGTAACATTGTGTTTATTATACAGGGTATATCAAGACCGCGACCGAAAACGAAGCCAGGTGGTAGTATTAGTGATATCAAACACAATGCAAGTAAAAATTTTACAAAGAAATCGTCAATTTTTTTTTGTTATTTTTTACATATCGTCGTATTTGAGTGATTAAACATAGTTTTTCTAAAATAATGACGTACATCGCTTAATTTTTAAACACGCAATGGTACGTAAGGGTTTAAATTACTATTTTTGCAAAAACTAGGTATTTACACCTCGAAAACGATGATTTTTAAAAAATTGTAAAAAAAAATCAGTCGCTTATTTTGCAAAATTTTTATTTGCATTATGTCTGTAGCCGCTAAAACTACCACCTGGCTTCGTTTTCGGTCGCGGTCTTGATATACCCTGTATAATGCCGTGTATCCTTCGTTGGAGGTCCTTAAATAAATAAAATAAAATAATACATTATTATTATATTATATGTATATAACTTGTCGGAAATATCTGTGAACCTAGCTGGAATGCGGTACACATTTCATTTTTTTGTGTTCCCCTATCTACTATGTTATTTTACATTAAAAACGTGAGATGGATGCGTATTCTATTTTCTATTCTTTTTCTATTTTAATTCAATTTGTTTAACCTGTATTTTGAATTTGCTGAACTTATGTTCCAATGACGTCAATTATTCAGGTTCACAGATATTACCGACGGGTAATAACTAGATATTAATGAGCAATGAGAATTTGACATTCGAGAATTTTATTAAAGGATTTGTTCTCAAATACTTTTTCTGATAAGACAAGACTTAATTGATCTTAATGTGGGGTCAGGACTGTGTATGTGACTGTTGGGTGTATTTATTTATTTTTCTTCCAGGGAGGCAGATCTGAAGAGCGTGTGGGAGCGGTACATGCGCGTCATCAGCCAGTGTCTCCTCACTATGTACCACAACTAAACATTATATACACAAATATACAGGGTATATCAAGACCAATAACTAGGTATTTACCACCCAAAAAAGATGATTTTTAAAAAAATCTAAAAAAAAATCTGTCGCTGTTTTGGTGAAATTTTTATTTGCATCGAGTCTGTAACCACTAAAACTACCACCTGGCTTTGTTTTTGGTCGCGGACTTGAGATACCCTGTATACTGCGAATTTTCCTAAGACATGTATTAATCTTAGATGTGCACTCATAGCAACTTTATTCGAAGAAATTGTCATCTTTATTGTACACAAATATTAACAAAACTATACAGAAACAATAAAAAAAGACAAATGGCGGTATAACATTTGTTTTCGTTAAAAGCTGCCAGCTGTAATATTTATCGCGATTGTAAATTTCATATAAGTTTACAGATTTCTTCAACTAAAATATTAATTATTTTTTTTGTGTGGACAGCACCTTAATGTTGTAATGTTTTGAAACTAAACTATAAAAATACCACGAATTTTCCCAAGACATGTATTAATATAGTTTTAATATTCTAAGCATTGTACACGAAAATCGTACAAATATTTGTTAAAAGATAATACTCTTTTACTATCCAAGTATTTTCCGGGTTATCTGAAGATATATGCAGTTAGCCTAATTTATTTTACACTTTTTCTATTCAGGATGTAAGTAATTGAAGGCGTTTTTCCGATTATCTGATAAATGTGTTAATCTTATAAATTCATTCTATCTATCTATATCAGCCCATATACGTCCCACTGCAAGGCACGGGCCTACTCTACAATCGAGAGAATCGATTGAGAGTGGTTAGGCCATATAGTCCACCACGCTGGTATAAATTCATTAATCGAGGTAAAGTAAGAATACGTAATTTCTTCCGACATATGTGAACAAATATTAATCTAATTACTATTCTATTTGTATTAAGATTTAAAGTAAAATTCTGGGGGATTTTTCTGTATTATTTATAGAAATCAAATGTTTTAATATCACTATACTGAGGATGAAGACAAGATTCCGTAGTTTTCCGGCTTTACCGAAGAAATATTTATAAGTTACTAGTTTTATATTCCTATTTTAGTAGTGATCTATATATTACATAATTGTTGTATTTACCGGCAAATCCGAAGGGTTGAAAATGAAATACAGGGAAATGGAAAAATGCTGGCCAATTTTACTGGAATACTGGGAATGGTGGTTTGCCGGCAAATCCGAAGATTTTTAGACATATATATATTTCCTAGTCATGTTAGCGTTGCCCAAAGGGCCATCCCACTAGTGGGATTAAGGGAATTTATAACATTCTGTTATTTATTGGAAAAATAAAAATCACGTTGTCAAACTAAACAAATGTTTTTTTATTAATAATATTTTGTTTCCTAACTACAGCATATACAAATATAACGAATCAGTATCACAAATAAGTACTTAGAAACTATTTACATTACGTCAAATTTGATAGCACACGGCGGCGACATATTAAACACATTTATTCGTCAAAATTCCGTAATCAACACATTTATGTGTCGATATTCCGTAAGACAGTAATGCCACAAATTCCGTGACATGAAATTTTGTAAATGACACATTAATGTGTACAATTACGGAATAGACAAATCAATGCGTTAACATTCCACAAAAGACACTAAATTCCGTAACAGACACATATGTATCAATTATTCCGTAAAAGACACATGCATATGTATATGTCAATCCGCCGACATTTGCAAATAAAATATATTAGCTGCATAATCACAACATATAGCTTGCTATATACACTCGCTACCTTGTCTTAGGCGATAGCTTTTAAGTTAAGTACTGCCTGATTTTGGTAAGTAACAATAGCTATAGAAAAATACCGGGCGAAATTTAAGGTGTACGGGTTGATACGGATGAAAATGTAGACAAAAATGGGGTGAAAAAAACAATTTAGTTACTATTTTTCAGTATTTAATATTAAAATTGGACAATTTATGTATTTTTTCAAATCTTTTATGTTTGAATTTAAAAACATCACTAATTTGTTATTAAAATAAATTTGTATAGTTACTGTTAAATATTGCATATATTTTCACTCCCATTTAAAATATAGTTGTAAGTAATGCATTAAAAATCATTTATGTTTCGTTAAAATTAGTCATCATTGTATAACATTTCAAAAACTGAAATTTATTTTTATTATCTTTTCACCCGGAATATAGAGTACAAAATTTGAATCATATAAAAGTAGAAATTACACTTTGAAGCCACAATTAAATTATTTTCAATAAATTACATTAAATACAAAAAACGATTACAATAAAATTTTCAACAATAATTTTAGTTTTTATCGTCAATTAAGCGACGTAAAGTTATCGAAAAGCTTAAATTAAAAGTTTGTTTTTCACAAGCCCAATAATACAATGTATTTGAATAGTTATTCCATCTTACAAAGTCCTTTGTATGTGATTTTAGACTACAAGAAGTATAGTCTAGCTTAAATTGGCATGTGGCGAAAACTGGAACTACAAATAATTTTTTAAATAATCTGTTTAACGCAGACATAATGTTCATAAAATAAACAACGAGTATTCATACTCGTAATATAATAGTAATAACATACACAAACTTACACCTTTTCCCAGAAGGGGTAGGCAGTGGTGCTACCAGGACACCCATATTTCGCCTTGTGTGTTCCGTCCCACGATGTGATAGGTGGCGAGCCTATCGCCATATCGGGCACAAAATCCTGACTCCCTGATAATGAATAGAAAAATCCAATATCACTTTGCCCGAATAACATGTTCAATGTAATAAAATGGGAAGGGAAAAAACCATTCTTATTATTTTGACAACAGCGCTGTCGACGACAAAAGAACATAGACCTATACACATTCTATATCATAAAAAACCGGACTTTGTGAAATGAAACATCTATATCTTATTCACACATATTAAATATAAAAAATTTTTTTTAGGATTTATCACAACTTCCTTGACTCCAAAATTAATGTTGGATTGAAAGAAATTTAATCTTAAATCTTTCGGGGTATAATTCAATGTTATATAAGTAGACCTAAAGGCCTGACCTGGGAACCGAATCTACATAAACCCTAAAAGCTAAGGTAGCGAAATTTAGATACACAACTATAGCTTAGTGTTATTTTGATGGTTCGAAGCTTGGACTAAATATTTACAGTGGAATGTTATAGAGACCGGGTTATTTAAATGCTAGGAAAATGCCTATGACGGACCCCCCCCCCCCCCCACCCTTTATCCAAAACTAGGGGTAGGATATATTTTTATCGCGATGAACATGTTCACTAATAAACAAGTTGTAATTATTTTAAACTTGGTAGGAGTACTTCCTGGGATATACCCCTCTTATCCGAATTTAGGGGGTAGGTTTTCGTATCCGTCATGTTAGCAACCATAAGGTGTAAAGACGTCACAGTGACACGCAAATTTATTCTTTATATCCGGTTTACAGAAGGCCGACATTATTGTGTCGACTGAGGGATAGTCTATCAATGGATACTTATCTTCACTATTGCACCTATTGGGTGCAGTGCAGTCACTTTGGCATGCCAGTAATTTTTTTGAAATATACGACAATATAATTCATCCAATGGTAAGTTGTCCAAATATTGTGTTCACCGGATTGAAATCATTTTGCCGGCCTGCTCAAACCGGGATTAAACAATAGTGAGATAAGTTTCAAGTTAGATTTTTAGTGTAGGAAACTAGGAAACTAGGCATTTAGACTACTTGAAATTGATAAGCTTACATTATTTATAAAAGCAATTTTTTACATGATTAAAAATTCTTTTTGGATAAAACCCGGTCTCTATTCTAATTATATAGTCATTTTTAGACGGCAAAATAACTATTTACAATATTTTGTGATATATTGCGGGAGGGCTGTTAATAAAAGAACCAGTTATGGACAGTATGGTTAATATATAATAATTTAAAATATAATTTAAAATAATTTAAGCACTGTAATTTAAAAAAAAGACGAAAAAATAACATCAATTAAAATCATATACATATATGTAGATATCTCATTTGGTTTAAAAATATTGATTTGTTGAAATCATACCTAATTGATTATTTTTTAAGGATTCCGATTGACACGCGATCGATAGTTAAAGTGACATGAACTTTGAGAAAAATGTCGCTTAATTATTTTTATTATATTAATTATATTTAAAATAATTTATAATATTTAACATAAGTCTCCGGCATTTGGGCAGCAAAAGGGTAGGGGGTAAAATTTATGGATAATTCCAAGAAAATACTTTCTACCAAAAAGCAAAAATACTATACCTTATACTTTAGTTATCGAAAGCTTGCCAAATTCTAATAACATTAAAATAATACAGCCCTCCCTTGTACCGTTAAAAGGGGTGGATTTCACCCCCACTACAATCTATTATCATATCCGCAATAAACTTAATCTCATAATTATCAAAATTCACATATGTTTTTGGTAAAGAGATCCTTATCACGAAAAAGCATAGTATTGAACCGTTCGGTTCATTTTGGGCGAAATAAGCTCGAAATATTTGATTATGTTACGTTTTTTTTACCATCTGATTTTATCACTTGTCTCAGAATCTTTGGTCCCAAAATTATTAAGAACCAAACATTGAGTTACAATAATAAAATATAAAGTTTTACTCATAGTCATTGAGGATCAACATTTTTGGGACCAAAGTGGCAGAAAGCATAATAAATATCTATTTATTCGAGTAATATTTATGATTGAAATAAATATAATAAGCATATTAGGCTTACACGTGATAAAATCAGCACTATAATTTATACAATAAATAGTACATATTATTCTTTGGTCCCACAGTATCAAATTAATACATAGCGGTACTGAATTGGGACCAAAGCTTATACTTGTAAAGTAAAGTAAGCTCATTTCGCGTTCTCAAATATTTTAATATGGAACGAAATTGTGTCGATTCAAAGCTTTAAGCGTTTCATTTTAATATTTTACTGTGATCTGTTGCAATTTTTAAAAATAAATATTTGGCAATTACATAGTTATAAAAACAAATATGTTACTTTGTTTTTTTTTTCCACTTGATGGTAAATTATTACTGCCCACAAATATCTTTCAATAGAATGTATTATTTTTCTTACTTTAGAAATAAATTATTTGATTTCGAATTATTTCTTTGAATTGTTATGGTCATGCAAATATATACTAGGTATTCTAGTTTGGGACCAAAAATATTTAAATCATAATATTAAAGATCTTTTCCCTATCGACACAATTATTAAAACATAAATGCTTAAGAACCCGCTATTTAAGATTTTTAGAGCAATTTTTAAAAGTCTAATTAATTACTCAGCCAATGGAAAAAATGACAGTTCTTTAGAATATTGTCGAATAATTGACAAGTTATTTGCTCAGTCAGTTTAAAAACGCCGAGAAAACAACAATTTTGATACTTTAAGAGTAAGAAATGTTAATTGCATTTTTTTTCAATTGTAAGAGATATTTTGTTACCTGGATTTATTCTTATAATTGCTCAATTTAATTAATTTTTTTTTATTCAAAATGTAATGTTAAATTAATCTTTGTTTTTTTTTTCAAGTCTAGTATCCAGTAATGGACACATTTGAGCCGATTCATAAAAGATTCTTAGCATTTATATTTTTAATTACCCACTCCCATATTCCTCGAAAAATAGCATTCTTTTTGTGACACATTAATAGCGAAGGCAGTTATAAATCACACAAAATTAATCGATTTTAAATTATTGAACCGATTAACGATAATCGATCCACATCTTACTGTTAACTGTCAAATAAACCGCAGCACAAAATCGATTCGACAATTGCTTATGTTGCCAAAATCGATTGTACATTTATTCGATTATAAATCGATTGTTGTATAGCTGTATATTTGAGCCACTGTAGAACGCTAAATAAATCACAAATGTTTTAGAATTTTGTCAAGTCAGTCACTGTTCACAGGGCGCCTAGGCATCCTGGCCCACTCATATGTCCACTTCGCAAATTTTCCTTTTCTGGGGAAATCCGTATTTGTCCTTCTTGATCACTTCCTGCTTCAGCCTGAGGTAGGTTTCCAGCCTGGATAGAGCGTATTCCTGTCAAAAAAATGTTTTAATTGTAGTATGTTTCAATTCACCCCGTGGTTGTGGTAAGACATTGCTGAACAGCGATACAACTGCCATTTGTACTTTTTTATTATTGTTTCTGTAGTGTTTTTTGTTTATATTTGTACAATAAAGATTTAAATAATAATAACATTTTCTAATACGCTTGGATAGATAACTTATACAATGAGATCTTTGTACGGCACAGCAATGATAAAAAAAAAGTGTGTTGTCTGTAGGTATCGAACCAGACGGGTATGCCAACATATTCACGGTGGTTGCGGGTTCAAATCCCACATCTGTGGGTTGACTATATGGCCTAAGCCCTCGTACCCCCGATTGCAGGGAGGCGTGTCCTGGGACGTATATAGGCTAGAATAGAATAAAAAAAAGTAATACAGACGCATACCCAGTATCCGAAGGGTATCTGGCTCTTGGAGGCGTTGACAATGGACCACAGGCTCCAGAACAGATGGCTGGCGAGCGCGAAGGCATCCACCTCGCATAACAGATGGTTCACGTCATCAATGGAAGGGCCCAGGTCTTTGTCCTCACACAGGTTCGCTTGGTAGTGCTTGAGGTACTCCTTTATGAATATCTCCTGGGGAAGAAAGAAATAAATTAAAAAAATATTACAGTCTGTCTAATGGTCTTTTGGCCAATTTAAAATGCATTAAGGTTGTGTGTCAATTAGTAATTTATTAAGTATACTTTTTAGGGTAGAAAATAGTGTTTTGCTGTGTTTTATAATGGAAAGGGTACTACTTCGGCCTTACAGTGGGCATTTCCTATTCTTTCTTATCGTTTCCTCGCCTATTGAGCTAGACTTATTATCTATAATAAAGTTAAGAAGTAGAGAGGGTGTTTACCGTTTAAAAAATAATAACAACAATAATAACAAAAATAATAATTTAAAAAATAATAACCTTTCTATAAAAATAGGCACAAAAATCATTAAAATATACCATATTTTAAAACTAACCTTTTGCTCCAGTGTTGGACAATTCTCCTGATTTTCAAAATAGAAGGGATGCTCCGGGTTGGTATAGTCATACCCCCACTCCTGGAAATGGTTGGCTATATCGAACCCCCTATAATTGTAGGCACAGTACTCAAAATCTATGAGCACTAGCTTCGGTTCCCCGCTGTCTGAGATGTGGCTGGAAACGGAGTCTGAAGTGTTGGCATCTTCGTAGGTCATCAGGGGTTCGGAGTACTGAGCTAGCTTCGTATGGTTGTTCTCTTTGCTGGACCTAGGTGTTTCTGCGTCTAGAGATTGTACGTAGATGGAGGATACCTCGTCATCTGTGGGGGGGACTAGGTCTTCTAGAAGTAGGATGTTGCCTGAAAAAAAAAAACATACTTTCGAAGTCCGAAAATCACTGAAGTATTAGGACTGCCTCGGTGGCGTAGTTGTATTACGGTACGGCTACAAAGCTGAGGTCTCGGGTTCGAGTCCCGGGTCGGGCAAAGTGGTATTGGATTTTTCTATTCATTATCAGCCCGGAGTCAGGAATTTGTGCCCGATATGGCGATAGGCTCGCCCCCTATCACATCATGGGACGGAACATACAAGGCGAAATCTGGGTGTCCTGGTGGCGCCTCTGCATACCCCTTCGGGGATAAAGGCGTGAGTTTATGTATGTATGTATGTATTAGGAAAATTCGTGAGATGGTTTGTGGTCCATAGCTTTGAAGGTTAAAGACTTCGATATAACCTTTCAACCTTTCATTTATAGGTGTAGTTTTCTAAATTTATTAGTTGTTGCAACTCTTCACAGCCACCTAGGCGCAGTTGGTTAGACGCCGGTTGTGAAACGAAAGGCCTCGGGTTCGATACCCGCACCGAGACAATTTGTGTGCACCACAAGTATTTGTTTCGGGTCTGGGTGTTTGTGATACTAGAAAGTCTCTCGTAGTTCCTGATACCCACGACACAGAACTCGAATATAGTTTGGGGTCAGGACTATGTATGTGACTGTTGGGTATATTTATTATTTATAACTTAAAAGGCATCTCAACTGGCAAAATTTTTGCGTTATTCTTTAATGCGTGGTGGCTTGTTGGTTAACGGACTAGACGCGGCTGCCTACATGTTCACGGTGGTCGCGGGTTCAAATCCCAGGGCACACCTCTGACTTTTCGGAGTTATGTGTGTATTGATAGTCAATCACCACGCACTTTAACAGTGAAGGAAAACATCGTGAGGAAACCTGCATACCGTAGCGATTTTAAAGAATTTCTACGGTATGTAAGTCCGCCAACCCGCACTAGGCCAGCGTGGTGGACTATATGGCCTAACCACTCTCAATCGATTCTCTCGATTGTAGAGTAGGCCCGTGCCCAGCAGTGGGACGTATATGGGCTGATATAGAATAATACTGGACCGATTGTAATAAAATTTAGCAAAAGGGTTACCTATGACTTTTAGAAATATCTAGAATACTAATTACTATATTCAACATCAGAAGGTAGAGAGGGCATGATAGATTTCCGGATGCCTAATACACCTGTATTCTTCCCATCTTTTTTCATTCCCTCCCTCCCGATCTGATGGTCCGGCAACACATCAGTGCAGTGGTCACTTGCCATCAGGTCACCTGCTTGCTCGTTATCTTGAGTATATAAACATACATACATAAACTCACGCCTTTATCCCCGAAGGGGTAGGCAGAGGCGCCACCAGGACACCCACATTTCGCCTTGTATGTTCCGTCCCACGATGTGATAGGGGGCGAGCCTATCGCCATATCGGGCACAAATTCCTGACTTCGGGCTGATAATGAATAGAAAAATCCAATATCACTTTGCCCGACCCGGGACTCGAACCCGAGACCTCAGCTTTGTAACCGTACTAATACAACTACGCCACCGAGGCAGTCACAAAGAAACCATATCTATTAACGTGACTGAATTGGAAAAAGGAGGAAATTAGGAAGGGGAGTATGTCGAATTTTACTTACCTTCTTGCATATCATTGTGACAGAAGACGACAGGAGATTCCACGGTAGCGATGAATTTCTTCAGCCATTCTATTTCCTTCTCATAGTCCACTGCCTTCAACTGCTTGATCACACGCTGTTCTTCCTCGTTCTAGAATAATTGTAATAATTAATAGAGATATTAAGTATAGAAACGTATTTATTTATAAATACTTTATTGCACACCACACAATTTGTTACATACAAAAAATATAAAGCACATAAATATGTGTAATTATTATTATTACATCATTATTTTAATGAACAATCGTTGTATTTATTTACATGTGGATACGTCACAAATTACAAAAAGTATACTACATATTTTCAAAAATTGTAATAATATCGTATCTACCATCACTAATACTACCATCTTTCTTTCCCTTAATTTCCCTAACTTTTAATTTTTCCAACATCCTGTATACGTAAAATCAAAACACCCTGTATATCCACCTACCCACGGTTGTGCTTTATTTTCTTTACCCTTACCTTTTTTTAGCCTTTCTGACACCCTGTATAACAAAAAATCAAAACACCCTATACGCCTCACCTTTCCATGCGTGTTGCCACTCAGCCGTTCTTCCCGGACAGTCTTGAACCACTTGCCCATGGTCTTCCACAGCCAGTTGGGCTCCTTGGACAACGGCACATCCATGGAATGTATGGCCGCCATCTTCTCAGCTATCTTCATTGATAACGATGGGTCGGAGAGCTCCTTGGTTAGGAGCGGTCTGGCCTGGAGACGAGGAAAGAATATTATACAATTATTTTGTACTGAATCGCGAGACGACTATGCCATTCAGTTTGACAGCCTCCGTGGCCCAGTTGGTTAGACGCCGCCTGTGAAACGAGAGGCCGCGGGTTGGATCCCCGCACCGAAACAAATATTTGTGTGATCCACAGGTATTTGTTTCGGGTCTGGGTGTTTGTGAGACCGAAAAGTCTCTCGTAGTTTCTGATACCCACGACACAAGACTCGATCTTAGTGTGGTGTCAGGACTATGTATGTGACTGTTGGGTGTATTTATTTATTTATTTATTATTTATTCACCTGATGGTGAGCGATACGACGGCTCATGGACAGTAGCAAAACCAAACACTATAAATTACAAAGCAATGCTAAGTATTCCACTGCGCTCGCCATCCTGAGACATAAGATATTAAGTCTCATTATGTCCAGTAGTTACTAAAGTAAATAAAAACGAGGTATTTATTGATAATAGGTTCGCTCGTGTGGTTAAGAAAACTCGGAAACTCTTTCCTGCATGAAATAATATAATAGAAATAATTTTCCATTTAGGCTTAAAGATGCAATTTATTGATTTCCCACTCAAAACCGAGATTCATTTCAGAGTATAGACTTTTGAAAATAATTTTATTACATTTAATAAATAATTGTTCCCTCGGGAACAGGAACACTAGGTCTGTAACCTCGGCAATATTTATACAAAATTTCATAATCATCGCTTGAGTAGTTCAGACGTGAAAACGTTACAAAAGAACTTTTTTACTGTCAAGTAACAGAAAAAGGATGCTTAATGTGAATAGCGTCTCTGTCATTACTGCACTGGCGCGCGAGAGAGACAGCATGATGTTTCCACTATGCTCACACTTTTGCTTAATGTTTATTAAAGTACTAATTACTGTCTCATTTTAAAAGCTATTTGAATGGTGTTTTGACACAAATATTTTACATTAATTATATTTGATAATGTGTACATAATATTTGAAATAAAAATAATAAATAACTCACAGGTATATACTCTTCAATCCTCCCTCCAGAGAAGACGCCGTGAAGTTTCGGCCCGAGTCGCCTCTCCGATAGTAGCGTGAATATCACAGACTCGGTGACTATCGCGTCCATTGCGCGCTCGCCGTGCACTTGGCCGTATATGCGTAGCAGAACCTGGGAACAAAAGCGGTAATGTATGTTAAATTGTTTGTTTGTAACCGTGTAACTTTTGAACTATTCATTGGATTATGATTGTTGTTCTACTACTTATTTGTGTTGACAAGATGATGGTTTATAGCTATTCTAATATTCGATAAACAACGCCATGTTTAAGTTATTTAGGAAATTGTATATTGTACTACAGATTCGCAATAATTTTTCTCTTTAATTGAATTGTTATATATGATTGTCTTTCTCGTATTATTACTTAATATCAGTGTAGTTATTACAATTTTGTTGGTGGTAGGATATACATACAGGGTATATCAAGACTGCGACCGAAAACGAAGCCAGGTGATAGTATTAGTGACTTAAACACAGTGCAAGTAAAAAATTTGCAAAAAGACGTCTATTTTTTTTTGTATTTTTTTACTTACAGTCGTATTTGGGTGATAAATAAAATAATAATGTACACCTTTTTATTTTAAAGGGCGAAATGGTACGCAAAGGTTCAAATTACTATTTTTGCATTGTGTCTGTAATCACTAAAACTACCACCTGGCTTCGTTTTCGGTCGCCTTGATATACCCGGTATTTGCCAGGGAAGTGACCACCCTACATCATGTTCACCAATGAAACAACCTTACGTAGATAACCCTGCTTATCATCAGCTCCACCTTCTGTATTTTCAGCCCATATAAGTCCCACTGCAGGGCACGGGCTCCTCTACAATCTAAAGCATAATTGAGAGAGGTTAGGCATATAGTCTACCAGGCTGGCAGCTCCACAAAAAACTGGCAATCTTTCTAAAATCTAGCGCGAAGTGACGGCAATGCACCTGATAGCGCAATGCCGTCCAGACAGTGTCGCATGGCATCAGACGGCAGTACCATGCCATTCGATATTATGCCGGCCTGCACGCTTCGACGGAAAGACCCAAGATTATAGGAAGGTCTTAAAAATGCCAACACACCATACCTTCTTCGGCTCCTCGATGGTGAAGGAGTTAGACCTGATGATGGATTTCTTCATGAGCCTGGTGGCCAGCGTCTCCGGGTCCAACTCGGGAGAGGTGTCCCGGACTGGGAGCGCCGTCAGCCTGGATGTATCGTCGGGAAGAGCCACGTAGTAAAGGAAGTTCGATAAACCGCCGCTGAGGACAAAAAATAATTATTAAGCCTTTCGCTTCTATATTTATGGTTATATTGACAGCTTTCACAGCCTCCGTTGCGCAGTTGGTTAGACGCCGGCTGTGAAACGAGAGGCCGCGGGTTCAATCCCGCACCGAGACAAATGTTTGTGTGAACACAAACAAGTATTTGTATCGGGTCTGGGTGTTTGTGAGACCGAAAAGTCTCATAGTTCCTGATACCCACGACACAAGACTCGATCTTAGTGTGGGGTCAGGACTATGTATGCGACTGTTGGGTGTATTTATTTATTAATGTTATTATAATGGTGTCTTAGATTTACGCGAATGTTACACATTGAAATAAAACAAATTTTTGGTCCGACCCGTGACCACGAAAGCTGTAAAGCAATCGAAACGTAGGCAAGTTAATAATGTAAAAATTAAATCAAATCGCGATAAAATACGTAAAAAATAGTTGTATTTATATTATAGTATTTATCTACAAGCGCCACCTCGTTTTCATTCATCAATTAAGAAACATACCGGTTTTCGTCAGCTGCAGATATCATAGGCCGTCGGAAAACTACTGTATAGAATATAGATAAGACAAGTCGTTAGAATCACTGTCATACATTTTTATTTATTTTTTAAAGTTGTTAAGTTCAAAGCAAACATCTGACTGTTATTGTATTTGTGTTACAAATCGTTGACTTTTACGGTAAAGACAAATATTGAGATGTATAGGTATGTCAATTTCTCCCGCAAAACAGTGTAAAATGCACTGTAGTGTTCCGGTTTGAAGACCATTGTAGTCAGAGTAACTGCTGGACATAATGACTTGAAGAATAAATATATCTGAAGAATATTTTTTATTTCCCAAATAAAAATTCACCCCGTTTGATAATAAATAAAACCCTTTCATCACGAGGATAGGATTTCATGATTTTACGTACTTTATTGATTAATTAAATACTCATACAAATAGAATATGGCAATTGTACACAGAACATTATTGTTCACCACGCCAGCGCAGTTAACTATTTTTTCTTAACTCCAAGTTATATTACAATACAAAAACTTATATACAAAAAGTGGATTTAGTTTTTCCTCGTCCACAAAAATTGCTTATTGTGGTAAAAATCGTTCGTGTTTTTCCTTTATTCGCGTTCTCACACAACACGATTATGAACAATAGTTAGTGCAAGTCACTGACTTCAGCGAGTATATATTTAAACACTAGCTTCTGCACGCTAACTTCGTCTGCGTGATTAACTTTATTTGGAATTCCCCATCCCGTCTCGTCTCGTTATATCCCGCCCGTCCCGTCTCATTCTCACTCAAGGCATGTAATCCAGTCCCATTTCATCTCTTTGAGTATTAAAAAATAACAAATATATCGAAATTACTTCCTCATCCCACGGGGATACAATTTTTTTCGGGATAAAAAGTAACCTAAGTGTTAATCCAGGGTGTCAGCTACCTCCATACCAAATTTCATCGAAATCCGTTAAGCCGTTTCTGAATTCGTCGCGCACAACCGCACAGAGAAACAGACAAAAATTCTAAAAAAAACATTGTTTTGGGTTCTATTATGTTAGTACAGACCCTCCATATTAGGTTTTCTCGTTTATCTTCCATGTACAGACATCGATCGGTTACAAATGTAATATATGTATAGATAAATAAAATAAATAAATAAATAAATAAATACACCCAACAGTCACATACATAGTCCTGACCCCACACTAAGATCGAGTCTTGTGTCGTGGGTATCAGAAGCTACGGCGAGACTTTTCGGTCTCACGAACACCCAGACCCGAAACAAATACCTGTAGTTCACACAAATATTTGTTTCGGTGCGGCCTGCGGGGATCGAACCCGCGGCCTCTCGTTTCACAGCCGGCGTCTAACCAACTGCGCCACGGAGGCTGATAAGGATTATTTTAAAACAGCCTTCACAGCGCATTTGATAACCACAGTTTTATACGAGAGGCCGCGGATTCGATGGCAATTTTGTTTCGGGTCCGGGTGATGCGAAAACAAAATTCTCTCGTAGTCTATACATATAATAAAAATGTAAATGGTCGATGTCTGTACATGGAAGATATTTAAGAAATTCCAACGCGGGGGGTCTTTATAACAGCAACAGAAGCCAAAACAATTTTTTTTAGAATTTTTGTCTGTCTGTCTGTCTGTCTGTCTGTATGTTTGCTTGCGCATCACGCAAAAACTACTGCACCAAATGAGATGCGGTTTTCACAGTTGTATTACTGCAGGTTCAACTTAAAAACTGGTATATGTTGCATTTGCATACAGGGTGTTTCTTTTTGTTTGCTTGCACATTACTCATAAACTACCGCACCAAATGAGATGCGGTTTTCATAGTTATATTGCTGCAGGTTCAACTTAAAAACTGGTATATGTTGCATTGACATACAGGGGGTTTTTTTTTGTTTGCTTGCACATTACTCAAAAACTACCGTACAAAATGAGATGCAGTTTTCACAGTAATATTTTTGCACGTCCAATTTGAAAACTGGTATATATTTTATTTATAGACATGGTATTTCTTTTTATTTACTTGCGCATAACGCAAAAGCTACAAGACAAAATGAGATGCGGTTTCACAGATATATAGGTACAAGTTCAACTTAAAAACTGGTAAATGTCTTCTTTACATACAGGGTGTTTCTTTGTATTATTGAAGATAAATGAGAAAAACGAATATTCCCCATATTAACACTGGATTAACACTTAGGCTACATTTTATCCAGATTAATTAAGTGTTCCCGTGGGATGAGGACGGAAATCCGATATATTTGTTACTTTTTATACTCAAAGGGATGCGATGGGCGTGGATTATATACCTTGAGCGAGAATGAGATAGGACGGGCGGGATATAACGGGACGGGACGGGACGGGACGGGATGAGAAATACCAAATAATCTATACATGTATATTATTTTAAACAAAGTTAATTACGCCGACGAAGTTAGCGGGCAGAAGCTAGTTTCTAATAAATGACACACTTGTATGTTGATGCGAGCTTAGATCTATGTATGTGACTGTTGGGTGTATTTATTTATTTACATACATACATACACTCACGCCTTTATACCCGAAGGGGTAGGCAGAGGCGCCACTAGGACACCCACATTTCGCCTTGCATGTTCCGTCCCACAATGTGATAGGGGGCGAGCCTATCGCCATATCCGGCACAAATTCCTGACTCCGGGCTGATAATAAATAGAAAAACCCAATATCACTTTGCCCGACCCGGGATTCGAACCCGAGACCTCAGCTTTGTAAACGTACCGTAATACAACTACGCCACCGAGGCAGTCATTTATTTATTTAAAAGGCTTATTAGTAGCCTTCGTAGTTTCACGACGCCACGATACAAAACTCGATCTTGGTGTGGGGTCAGGACTATGTATGTGACTGTTGGGTGTATTTATTTATTATCTATTCTCCATGGTCATGCCCGGATTAAATTATTTTCCTAATCCGCTATCGCTTTTATATCGGACCATTCACTGAACGGAAACGTTGCAAGGTTATTATTGTATTTATTTACATTTTTTGCCCGTTAAACTTTATATTTTGTACTTCATAAAATGATTCGTCGATTTTAACTGAAAAATATTTTTCAGCACACTTTATTTTGGACATTTAAGCAGTCCTTCTTAATTGTACTTTGCCTCTGAAAAGCTTAAAGATAACAGAAGGAAGATTGAACGTAATTAAAAGACACCTTGATTGCAGAAAATAACCTTTTTAGAAACTTTTTTAATTATCGTAGAAAGTAAATTAGCCTATCTAGCAAACATACTTAGAACTATTCATAGCATTCAATAAATAAATAAATACACCCAACAGTCACATACATAGTCCTGCCCCACACCAAGTTCGAGTCTTGTGTCGTGTATCAGAAACTACGAGACTTTTCGGTCTCACAAACACCCAGCCCCGAAAAAAATACCTGTGGTTCACACAAATATTTATCTCGGTAATGGAACCCGCGGTCTCTCGTTTCACAGCCGGCGTCTAACCAATGGCGCTACGGAGGCTGTTAACTCTTGCTATTTCAATTAAACGAAAACAAACAACAATATTGTCTTATAGGTATACATTTTCAGGAATCGAACCTGCTGGCCGCTACCCCACATTTACTAATCGTCACTAATATTTATACATAATTGTTTAGACAGCAATCTAAATAAATTAACACGCACTACATTCAAGTCGTAATAAAACCCATATACGATAAGATAGCTACATTGAAATATTCCATTCGCGCTCGTCATATTGTGACGTCACTGTTGATTTATGACGTCGTAGCTTATATGAGATCTCTCTATAACGGAAAAAAACGCGAATGGGAAGGACAAATCGTATTTCACTTTCATTTACATTATAACAATATTGCTTCGGTGGCGTAGTACTATGGTACGATCACAAAGCTGAGGTCTCAAGTTCGAATCCCGGGTCGGGATAAGTGATATTGTTTTTTTCTATTCTTTAGCCCGAAGCCGTTTCGTGCCCGATATGGCGATAGGCTCACCCCCTATCACATCGTGGGACGGAACATACTAGACGAAATGTGGGTTTTCTGATAGCTCCTCTGACTGCCCCTTCAGGGAGAAATGCGTGAGTTTATGTATGTATAATAATAGTCAAAGAATACCAGTTATTTCCATTATAACTATTTAAATAGTCTATAGATTTGACTAATACAATGTGACCTTTTTCAATAATACAATCCGATTTTTTTATTGCTATGAATGGCGAGACGAGCATGCCATTCGCCTGATGGTAAGGGAACCGACCGCTCATGGACAGTAGCAAAACTAAACAACATTATGAATCAATGCAATGCTTGGCATTCCACTGCGCTCGCCATCCTGAGACAGATGTTAAGTCTCATTATGTCCAGTAGTTACTCTGGCTACAATGTCCTTCAAATTGGAACACAACAGTGCATTTACACTGCTGTTTGGCGGGTGAAAAAGACATTGCGGTGGTACCTACCCAGAAGGCCTCTCAATGAGAGACCTACCACCAGTAATTGTCGTCACTCCCGTACGCTAAAGAGGTTGCTTGAAAAAAGGTTTGATGATGTTACCTGATTCTCCTGAACTCCAAGTCCGAAGGGTCCACACTCTTCCAGGCGCCGTGGAGGTAGTTTCTGCAGATCCTGCCGGCTACCTCCCGCATCTCTTCCTCCGTACCGGACATCTGGAGTTTCTGGAAAGAGGGGGAGAGTTTAGTACAGAAATCCTTCAGAAATACTTCATGTTGAGAATATGTTGTATTGCAGTGGCGAAGGGTTCATACAAGCCGATTCCTAGCAGCACGCCTTATAATTTAAAGGAAATTATTAATTATTTACATTTTTTTAAACAAGTTATATGAAGAAAATAATCAAATAATAAACAATATTAAAATAAATATAAACAATAAACAAATGTTATTCGATATTAATAAACAAAATATTATCGATCAATTAATAACACAACGACAAACGCATTGCGCGATGTTCAACGTAAGTACATGCATACGAAACACGCGGCCGCCTAGATCCCGATGACGTCAAGTCAAGCTACAAGGACACAGCACGAGTTCCCGTTGCTCTCGCGCTCATTTCCAACGCATTATTTGCCATCTCTGTTACACGTTTGTTGCTCAGAACTGCATGCAAAATTGCACCTTAAAACCTTTAGCTTTTAAGGTCTAAATTTATTTGTAGAAATACGACGGTATTCGCTTGTGAATATGCCGGTGGGACTACGGCTTATAAAGTAATTTGCCAGTTCGCGCCTCTTTTATTTCGTGTTTATAATTAGAAAATATTATTTACTACTGTGTTGTTTCAGTGTATATGTATAATGCGGTGTCTATTTTTAGGTTTGTATATAATTAGTGGGTAATTTATGAAATTTTACTGGTTTCGAAGTGCAAACAGATCTATCTATTTAGCAAAACTTTAATGATGAATGAAACTTGATAATGTCGTATGTATCGTTTTATCTCATGAATTGCATTATTATGAGGTAATTTTAAAAATGCTGCATTTACGTAATTAAAAAACGCACTGGAAATTATATTAAATTTGATAATACATTTAAGTACTAGAGAAAGAACGGCAACTGACAAGTTTTAATTATTTCATAAATATTGTAATGTCGTATTTTTGTTAGCGTTGATTCAAAATAGGACATACAAACATAACCCACGCCTGCATCCCATGAGAGTTGCCAGATTCGATAGATCTCCAGTTAGCTCTATACTGGCATCGTTTTACTTTCGTCCACTTACATCAATCTCTTCATCTTTTTTTTATATATGAGGAACGTTTGAAATTTTTTTGTCGATCAATTTCAAAACAGGCTAATGTTGTCTTTTGCATTGAATCGAAATTTACTTTAAAAACATTAAAAAAAGCACCTAACGGGCACAGTGCTATTCCGTGCAAGTGTTGTATGAAAATATAGTAAGTATTACTAAGCAAATATGTCGCTCAATATCTTACGTACATGACGGAGTAAAAATATAAGTATGAGTACTTGTTAATTTAATAAAACTAGTCACCAGAAGTATCGGCTTCCCTTTTGAAAAAAGTCACCCTTCGCCACTGTTGTATTGACAAATGAATTTGGATTTGAACATTTGTTCATGTAATCATAACATATAGTGAAAGGACGGTTTTTTTTTTCTGGTTGAAAGCTACCTTTTGTCCTTCACTGTACCAAAATGTAATTATAATTGTTTGAGTAAGTAAGGTTGCGTTATGTTAAAAAACATATTCATTTTATTAGTAACTTGCGGCGCGGCACAGTTTCGCCCGTGTGCGTATACATTTTGACGTGGAATCCGTTTTTGAAACGTTTATCATTACCGCTCCGCTCCTATTGGTCATAGCGTGATGTTATATACCCTATAGCTTTCCTCGATAAATGGGCTATCTAACACTAAAAGGATTGCTCAATTCGAACCAGTAGTTCCCGAGATTATCGCGTACAAACAAACAAACTCTTCAACTTTATATTCTAGTAATTTATCTGAAGTTTTCGGTATTTTTAATGATCCATGTTTTGTTTTGTATACATGGATTACACACGCACTGTGTCATTTCGTCAATAATCCGAGTTTCGACACATGTTATCTGTGCGTTGATAACAACCTTTTATCAAAACCGAAGCTCTTGGCCTTGTGACATTTGAAAATCCGGTTACTGTTTACTCTTACAGTTATTGTTAGTTGTAAACCGGATAATATTACACACAATAATAATAAATATACACTATTGGTGCTTGGTAATAGTTGCCAATATGTCACTGTGGTCGCGGGTTCAAATCCCAGGGCGCACCTTCGACTTTTCGGAACCATGTGTGTATGGTATAACGGTGAAGGAAAACATCGTGTGGAAACCTGCATACCATAGCGATCTGTAGGAACTTTTATGATATGTTAAGTCCGCCCGGCACTAGGCCAGCCTGGTGGACTATATCTAACCCCTCTCAATCGTACTCTCGATTGTAGAGGAGACCCGTGCCCTGCAGTGAGACGTATAAAGAAATGCTTTTCATTCCACTGCGCTCGTTATCCTGAGACATTAGATGTTAGGTCTCAGTATGTCCAGTAGTTACTCTGGCTACAATGTCCTTTAAACCGGAACACAACAATGCATTTACACTGGCGTTTGTTGGAGAAATAGACATTGTGGTGGTACGTACCCCGGCGGCCTCTCACATATGAGAGAGAGTAAAAACTAGAGTGTACTTATAAAATTAAAATTGCATCTCTTTTTCCGGTATTTCCAAATTAAAGAGATTCTTACTCATTGTCAAAGACATTGTTAGTTGTTTGTAAGTCAGCGGAAATCCCCGTATCATGAGGTTTTCCGAGGTCAGTCATTAGGAAACTAATTGTTTTAACGATTTATTTAACGTTTAGTACATAATACATAAACTCACGCCTTTATCCCCGAAGGGGTAGGCAGAGGCGCCACCAGGACACCCACGTTTCGCCTTGTATATTCCGTCCCACAATGTGACAGGGGGCGAGTCTATCGCCATATCGGGCACAAATTCCTGACTCCGGACTGATAATGAATAGAAAAATCCAATATCACTTTGCCCGACCCGGGACTCGAACCCGAGACCTCAGCTTTGTAACCGTACCGATACAACTACGCCACCCTACTACGCAGTTGACGTTTGGTACTATAAAGAAACTTTACACTGTGACAAAATGATTATACCTGATGGTAAGCGCAGTGCAGATAGAGTATCCACATGAGATGTTCATCTCTCGACACAATGATGCCTGATTGTATCCGGATATACAGAACCCGACACGCGACACACGTGGCTCACTATGCCGGCTTCTTAACCGGTGTGTACGGTTACTTTGGAGCTCATACGAATATTCTATGACCATAAAGCATTGGATGTATGTACACCTCTTATTGGGTAGTGGGTGAGAAAATATGAAACGGAAAGCTACGGTCTCAGACGCAAGGGAGCTGTTCGTTTCTTATTCTATCGACATTGAAAATATTTTGTTTATGTTAACCACAAGTATTTGTGTCGGTTGTGGGTGTTTGCGAGACCGAAATGTCTCTCGTAGTTCCCGATACCCACGACACTAGACTCGATCTTAGTGTGGGGTCAGGACTATGTATGTGACTGTTGGGTATATTTACTTTTAATCAACTTTAAAAAAGGAGAGGGTTCTTGATTCAACTGTATTTTTTTAATGTAATAAATCACTGGATAATTTCGAAATAGACGAGCAAGCTTGATTAATATGCTTTAGTTTTTAGAAGTACAATTAAAGGCTAATAATTAAACTTTTGTACGAACGCACATACGTGCCCTGACATGATCGCGAGCGTGTTTGCAACCTCGCGCGCGCTTGCAACTGCAATACAACAATTCCTAAACGAAGACGGACAGCGCGTTATTCACACCAATCTGTTTTAAATGACTGTGCCAATGCTATTAATATTAATTCGCGCAATCGTTGCAGCGGTACATTTTAATTAATGTGGCGCCAGGTGATTGGTTTAATCAGTTTGTTTTTAATGGAAATGTACGTAAGCGCAAGTAATAGTCTAGACGAGCTCCCAATATTATTCAGTCCGCAAAGCACCATACATATTTATTAATAGCTTCTGCCCGCAAACATCGTCTGCGTGATTAACTTTAGTTGGCTTTTCCCATCCCGTCCCGTTATATCCCACCTGTCCCGTATTATTCCCACTAAAGCCATGTAATCCAATCCCATCCCTGTGAGTATAAAAAAGTAACAAATATATCGGAATTCCTTCCTAATCCCACGGGAACATTAAATTTTTCGGGATAAAAAGTAGCCAAAGTGATAATCCACCCTGGATTAGTCAGCTACCTCCATACCAAATTTCATCAAAATCTGTTAAGCCGTTTCTGAGTTCATCGCACACAACCGCACAGACAAAAATTCAAAAATCATTGTTTTGGGTTCTATTACGTTAATACCAGCCATATTAGTTTTTCTCATTTATCTTCCATGTACAGATATCGATCAGTTACTTTATTATATGTATAGATTTTGCCTTTGTCCTAAGCTGTCTAGCGGGGCGAAATAGATAAATGACCCACGCCTTTATCCCAGAGGGATAGGCATAGGTGGCCACCAGGACACTCTAAGACACCTAGGTAAATAATACTAATTACGTAGATAAGCACAAACATAAAAATTGAGGGGAAGAATTGCTTCACGACGCAATCCTGCTCTTTCTACTGCGCGCCTCATTGAGAACTCCTGGTGTAGACGACCAATGCTTCTGTTGGCGAGTCATGCCTTCAAACTTATTAGGAATACATACTCGTATTGGTCTGGTAAGGCCATATACCACCCGACACTGGTCCCTACAATCGAGACTACGATTGCGAGGGGTTAGGCCATAAAACGAACACGCTGGCCTACTATGGGTTGATGAATTGTAAGGTTATTGTGAGGCCAAAAAAGTCTCATAATTTCTGATAACCACCCAAGCATTTTATCTAAATGTCAGGTCATCACTATGTGAATTGATTGTAATTATTAAACAAAGATTTAATAATAATATCCGGGGCAATGCTTCTTCTAAAACAAATGGTTTTTCTTGTTGATAACTTATAACCTTCGTGCCAATTGTAATAACGATCGGATACCGGTTTAAGGAGGTAGATTAAAGGAAACCGAGTGGAACTTGCTTCTAATAGATCCCCTGCAGATCCTTGAAGGCCTGTGTTCTTTCTGTGACTGAAGAGAGAGTTAGAGAGAGATAGAACACATCTAAATATAAATAAATACACCCAACAGTCACATATATAGTCCTGACCCCACACTAAGATCGAGTCTTGTGGGTATCAGCAACTGGAGACTTTTCGGTCTAGCAAACACCCAGACCCGAAACAAATACTTGTGGTTCACACAAACATTTCGGTGCGGAGATCGAACCCGCGGCCTCTCGTTACACATGCGTCTAACCAACTATGATTTGAACCTGCCACCACTGTTATCATAGTGGCAGCTACGTCGGGTCCTTTACCATCAAACTACTACACACTAGATAAGTTTTTTTATAGAATATATTTGTTTTGTATTGTGTCAGCCCATATACGTCCCACTGCTGGACACGGGCCTACTCTACAATCGATAGAATCGATTGACAGTGGTTAGGCCATATAGTCCACCACGCTGGCCTAGTGCGGGTTTCCTCACGATGTTTTCCTTCACCGATAGAGTGCGTGGTGATTAACTATCAATACACACATGGCTCCGAAAAGTCAGAGGTGTGCCCTGGGATTTGAACGCGCGACCACCACATGTAGGCAGCCACGTCTGGTCCGTTACCATCAGAAGAGAAGATAGAATAGATATTTTTCTCATTTTATTTGTTTGAAAATATTGATACATTAATTTAGATGAGACACCTAATTTATTTTAAGATATTCTTATTGACTAGTAGCGAGTACTTAAATATGTATTGTTCTGTGGTTTTGATAAGTAACTATTTATAGTTTTCATTAATGAGCGTGACAATTACAAAGATATTATGTATCGAATTTAGCTGACGTGATGCATTTTATTCATTTTTAGTTATTTACGCCCGAATACTGGAACGACATTCAAATAATAAGTTGCTCTTAACAGCGCACGGCTCACTTAGACAGTACATTTAATCGGGATTAACGTAGTTAAGCGCAATTTATATTTAAGTTGCGTTCCAGTATTTGGGCGTTAATATTTTATTTATAATACAGTTATCTTTTACACTTTCTGGCGAATAAGCTTCTTATTGGCATTTAATTCAAAAGTATTTAAATTTCTTTAGCAGAAAGGGTAAATATACAATTCGCTTCAGGTGGGTTGGTAACGGCTTTTCCAAGACTTTGGTGTTATTAATTTGTGTATAATTTAGTGTTATTGCCAATAGTGTGTCCAAAATAAAAATAAAATTCGTCTGTATTATTTTATTGATATTTTTTTGTAATTATTATATACGTAGTTATTACTTCTCGATAATGCAGTGGACCCATTTTAATTATACGTTTTCTTTCAACTTACATTAAAATTACGTATCAACTGTCTGTTGGGTTTATTTATAAACTACAGACATCTTCCGACTTAAAAAGCATTATTATTATAAACTTACAGCCACAAGAAATCCACTACCGAGTGCCTAAAGTTTAATCATTTAAAACTAAAACCGAAAATAAGTGGCCAACTATAGCTGTCATTACATTTAAATGACAACACATAAAAATAATTTACTATTTAAATTGCCTCTACTCGGCAACTTATTATATGACAAAAAGGAAAATTACTGGGAAAATAATGAAAAAACCATAAGGAAATTGTGTTACAATGATCATAATATACCATAAGATATAAAGTACATAGTTATTGTTCTAAAAAATAAACGAATAAATAAACGAATTTTATTTAATTTAAAATACGTTTTAAGTCTCATAAACACCCATACCAGAAACAAATATCTGTTGATCACACAAATATTGTTTTAGTGCGGTGATCGAACCCGCGGCCACGGAGGCTGTCATGTTATACCTACTATAGTTTTAAGTATTTAGACCATAAGGCTTAGGAATAAATCGCACTAAAATAAGGAGGAAATGCATTCATATCAGCCCGTAGAGCGACCGTACACAGCGGTGAAGAAGCCGTCATAGTGAGCCACGTGTGTCGCGTTTCGTGTTCTGTATTTCAGATACAATCAGGCATCATTGTTTCGAGAGATGAACATCTCACGTGGATACTCTCACTTTGTCGTGCCAGAATGAAAAATCCGAAGAAAGTTAAGTAGAAATGATATAATATCGTCATACGTTTATAAACAAAGAATGTTAGCACAGGTGGCAACTATCAAGTTCTAGGTTCAATATCCAATAAGTGACTCATTTACATTTACTACCACTACTACATACATACATAAACTCACGCCTTTGTCCCAGAAGGGGAAGACAGAAGCGCCACCAGGACACCCACATTTCGCCATGTATGTTCCGTCCCTACCATGATGATTTTTGTGATAGGGGGCGAGCCTATCGCCATATCGGGCACAAATTCCTGACTCCGGGCTGATAATCAATAGAAAAACCCAATATCACTTTGCCCGGGTTCGAACCCGAGACCTCAGCTTTATAGTCGCACCGTGGTACAACTACGCCACCGAGGCCGTCTACCACTACTTTATAATGAAAACACAAAAAATATGGATTTTTATATGGAAAAGGACATAAACATACATATGGACAATAAATAAAAAAAAACCTCAAAGAAAATTAAATAATAATTATAAAAATTGCAGACAAAAGATTTATTTGAAACAAAGGTAATTCTGTGCTATGTTTTCGATTATTAAATCTATATATTTTATTGTTCACAGCCTCCTGCCGCAGTTGGTTGGACGCCGGCTGTGAAACGTGAGGCCGCGGGTTCGATCCGGCACGGACACAAATGATTGTGTGAACCACAAGTATTTGTTTCGGGTCTGTGTGTTTGTAAGACCGAAAAGTCTCGACAGAAGAAAGACACAAGACTCGACCTTAGTGTGGGGCCAGGACTATGTATGTGACTGTTGGGCGTATTTATTTCTCAAATAATACTAACACCGTTTTGTTACATTTTGTACCTGTGAAGAAACCAAGAAACTATCTTAACAACCAACTGGTTTCTGTAATTAAATAAATGAAGAGGACAACCGGCTTATTATTTATTGCAGTTAATGCAGATTATAGCATATTATTAGTTTATTTATTGCATATCGCTTTTGCGATAACTTATTATTGAGGGCATTGAACTTTCACATAACTAAATTTGATATTTCTTTATTAGGGGCCGTCCAAAATCACGTAAGGCTCGAAAGGGGGGAAGGGGAGGTGTAGTAAGATATCACGTGTGTTTATTTTTTCGTCAATGCGCTATTTCTAAACCGAAAATTGGCGTGTAGTGTAAACTTGACTCACCGTTATGAGACAACGAAAGAAGTCCTACAGATTATACTTTACTTATACTTGTATTGAAAGATGATATTCTAAAAAAATTAAGATTCTTTATAGGTACTAAAAATTACACGTGGTTTTTGGTGGGAGGTGGGGGTTACTTTTAAACCTCACCATGTATCAACCAGGGGGAGGGTTAAAAATGCTAAAAACATCACATGATTAATGGACGACCCCTTAGAGGCGTGGTCTGACTTATCAAGGTTAAACTAGAAAGTGTTCTAATCCTATTGTAGCGAATACTTATGGTGAATTTAATTTTCAGTTGCCATTGGAGGAGTTATTGTAGGAAATTGTGTTAAATAGCAAAAAAAAATTGTTGCTCATAATGTCTCTGGAATGCAGTTAATACACCCAGCCAGAGTAAGGAAAAATATTTCTTTGGCATTTATGATAATAATTATTCCAAAAAAACATATTGTTTGTATGTCTCTTGGGTCCATGTTTACCTTCAGGTTGGTAGACATGGTATGCCCAATTTCTACTGGTTAAAAACCTCATGACCACTTTTAGCACGAATAAGGGACTCCGGTATCTCACAAGGGACACACAAAGGAATATGTTTATCATACTACAACCAGGTCTTGGGAATTGTCACGCACCAAACGAAATGCAACTGCAATACTATTAGCTACATTTTCTATGATGGCTTCTAGTAAAATGTTGCTGTGTAAATTGTGTTGATTCATTAACAACATTATTATTCCATTGTTAACCACAATTTGCTCTTTTATGGATCATAAAACACTGTACAATGTTATAAACTAGCAAACAATCATTGATAAGTGATAAGGCATGAAACATGAGGAAATAAAGATTAATGACAATGTACAATATAGTTCAAGGTAAATAAACGGGAAATTTACCTAAACATTAGACATAACACATAGACAGGTGTGTACCGCAAGACAAACCTAGTTAGGTGGGGTTATTTTCCCTTCAGGTGTCCAGGTGTAGACAATAGACTTTTGACAGATGCAACACAATGGAGAACAATGGAGAATGTCATAAAATTTTTGATAGTGAGCCTCATATGAGCTCTTTGGACACTGGGAGGGTTAATCAAAGCCCGATTGTGACTGTGGCACCCCAGAACAGAATCTGTCACTCACTGATGTCCCCAGTCCTACCTGCACATAGCGTTGCCAGGCGTCCGGATAAAGCCGGACATAGTTAGGCTTTTTGATTGCATGTCCGGCTAAAATAAACGGTGTCCGTCTTGTCCGGCTTTTGTTAGGCTTTTTACATTTCGCAAACAAGCGAGCACTGCCGCCGCGCCGCCGAGCGTGGCCGAGATTTATGATAATAATCAAAAAGACTTGATTTTACATTAAAAAAAATTGTCGTACCTATTAATACTAAGACAAAATCCTCAATAATATAGGGTGTCCGGCTTTTTTAACCAAATGTCCGGCCAAACTGGCTGGTCTGTCCGGCTATTAGGTTTGGCGACCTGGCAACGCTACCTGCACATGAAGGGACATCATTGAGGCTACTGACGCTGCCATAACTTTTCTAAAAGGTTGTTTGTCTTTAATTTATTTATTGTTTATTTATTAGTATGGTTATCCAAATTACACTAATTTAAGCGATAAGATCACCCATTATAATACCATCAGTTGTTCTATTTTTTCTGATTTTGTATATTATTGTTTTTTGGTTTACAATAGAGAGTATTGTTACTCTAGGGACCTACTGGGCCTGGAAATTGTAAAAGTTCTATCCGTCTAATCATTTTGAGCCACTGATTCAAACGAAGAAGATTGATTACACATAGACTACGACTTTAGAGACTTTGCCACCCACACACCACTGCAACTCCTGTCAGACAGGATCAACAGCTTACATTGAATTGTAAACTCTGAAGCTTACTAAGTCTCTGAGGGACACCAGCTTGTCTTTAAGCTGCATCGAAACTATGCAAAAAGTATTTCTGACTCCGGGCTGATAATGAATAGAAAAATCCAATATCACTTAGACCAACCCGGGACTCGAACCCGAGACCTCAGCTTTGCAAACATACCGTAGTACAACTGCGACACCGAGGCGCAGAATAATTAGAGTGTACTAATAAATAATAATCCTTTAGTATGCCCTTCATATACTTATCTCCCTTCACAGCCATTTAAATATCCTACATCGACTTTTATACAATTAGTAAAACATAACCTCAGGTGTATCGGTTTACATAAATGATAAAACCGTTTTTATTGACGAAACGCTACATTCAAACACATTGAAGGCTTGCACAAGGCCTCCAAACGAGATTAGACACATATACATGTAGTAATAACATTGAAAACCCACGAAAACTGCGTCTTAGTTTTACATAAGTTTTTTAACAAATAATAAATAGAACATACCCAATAACTATTACGATTGATTTCTATGAACCTCTTGTAACTGTTTCTCGCTTGCATCAACAAGTTTTTAATCTTATAAGACATTTATTTAAAGTTCTTTGGCAATAATAGATATGTATGCACGGTCACAACACCACACACCATACCATGGGGGTGCCACTCTCTTGCATTCTATTCATAAGGTACTTGCCGCGCCATCTTGAATGCATTAGAAACAAACCACGGGTCCAACCTGATGATCTTTTTGTTAAAGTATTACTAGATGTCGCGGCAAGTGCCAAAAAAAAATAAAAAACTAAAAGTATAAATAATAAACCAAACAAGCAGTCTTGCTTTTTAATAATTTTTATTTTCCTTATTAATATAAAAAATTCAAGTATATTTTATTTATTACTGTAACCATTTTATTACATACTTTACATTTTTTAATGTATGTACATACCCTCTTTACAATTTGTGTCAAAAATTGACACAAGTTTTTCGAAAACTTTCGTGTGCGTACTACTGCGATTCAATAGCTATAATTTTGCGACTTTGGCTTTTAACTGGACTTGTTTGATATCTTTTGCGTTTGACCTCGGCTTCCTATTACTGGATTTTCATACTTGCTTTCCGATTTGGATATTTCAAGAACAACAATGGCGCCTAGGAAGTGTTTCTGGAAGTGCTATTTTGAAATGGTGTGTACCTCTGAGGACGTTTATAAGCCCTAACCACTTTGTTTGTACATAGATAATGCAAGAATTTTTCCTCCGTGGTATATCTTCTGCCTCGTGGTTTACTTTTGTACTTCATTTGGAGTTTGCTAAATACCCGGATGGGCTCGGGAAATTTTTCGATTTAATGTAAAAATTGTGCTGAATGTAATAATTTTCTTGCACTTTCTATTTGATTCTTGCATTCTAAAATCATGTTAAATATGGAGCATATATTATAGAATTGTCCTTAATTTCTATCAGAGGTGCATGTATATATTATTTACGCACACGAGGAAACCCGTAGATGACACATAACAAATATAATACTAACTAAGAATTATAGAAATTGCAGCATTAAAAAAAATGTGTGTGTATATTAGTGTACACACGTAAGAAGTGAAACTTCTCTATGACATCATTTTTCGAAAAATGATCTACTATTTACAAATTTACAGAATTGGTAAAATAAAGCTAAATTAAATAAAGTTTAAGTTTAGGAGGGGGGAAATTTTTGAGGGAATTTGGGATTTCTATCGGGGCCAATTTTTAGCCCTCACCGAGACGGTTCCGAGGATACCAAGCTCGGTGGGTCCACGACCTTTATTGGCCGAGATAGGTTTAGGGGGGGTGAGGTAAAAATTTTAGGTGGGGGTAGGGGCGGGGGGGGTTTAGGTTTCGTGGGGGGGCTATTGGGCACCTTAAAATATTTTTGGGTGGGGAAAGTTGTGGAGGGGGAATTCGGGAATTCTGTTGGGGCAGGATTGTAGCCCTCACCGAGCCGGTTCCAATGAACCCAAGGTCGGTGGGTCTACGATGGATAATGCCGGAGATATGAGTAGGGGGGTGAGGTAAAATTTTTAGGGGGGGAGGTTTCGTGGGGAGGCTATTGGGCACTGTTTTGGATTTAGGGTGGGGGAAGGCCAGAGAGGGGGTAAGGATCAAATTACAAAAAAGTGGGTGGGACTTAAAATTTTGGGTGGGGCTTGGAAACGGTTGGGGGTGTGGCTTACTGAAGTGGGTACTAATTTACTAAATAAAAAAAGATGGCGCGTAACGGAAGAATGTGACGCGTAACGAAAAAATTTTTTCCAACCCCGATAAAGAAGTTTCACTTCAAAAATTATATCTTGAAAACTCTTGAGCCATATTTGATTATGCTTAAACTAAATGTGAAAAGTCATCTAGTTTAACCTGAGAAACAAACATACAAAAAGACATAATATATACATGCACATATGAAATTTTGGCTATCTATTGAAACATCGACATAAATAAACATGCAAACATTGCGCAATTGTAACAAAATGATAAAGATAATAATAATGTTAGTGTCGGGTAAAAATAAAGATAATGTTATTGCAAACATGCTGTTTTTTTAAATACGGCAAATTGGTGCCAGTTCTCTTCGTTTTAAAATGAAATTATTGGGATTTGGATACAAAACGATGAGCTCGTGCCCAATTGTCGTGACTCCCCTCCATTCTTTAGGTAATAAAAAGACATGAGCAGCACCATCTGGCGGATTTTATTTAAAACAATATTTCCAGCGACATCTCGCCGTCAGCAAAGGTAATTTTTTTTTACCTCAATATTTTTGAAGAGTGGCATATCTATTTCCTATATAGTGTATTATCTATGCACCATACTATCAAAACTCAAATGTCAAAATGTGCAAACTATTGATTTCCTCATTTCAGCCCTTATGCAATGTTGCCGTGCTGAAAATAAATTTTCCTCATTCCGTATAGTTTTCTATGAAACGCTAATAATTACCATCAATTATACGCAACTTCTCATTAAAAGCAGTGAAGAATATGTTTTGGAAAACTACTTATATATTCATATGTATGAAACAGTTCACATTAAAACTGGTTTTTAAGGAAACCCGTATTGTTTGATGCGGAAAATTTTATAAGTGAATTCACATGGGCAACGTGATTGTTTTGAATTTGCTCCTAACCTGTCATGATTTTGTATTTTAATGTAGTTTTTCACATCAAAGTTTCGCAAAACATAGGCTAATATTGTTCTAAATATATAGCAAAACACGATTTTAAAAAAGGTTTGGGTGAATAATTATTTCCCAGAAAATCTCCCTAAAAGCACTTTTAAAAAGCAGCAACCCTCAAATGTTGTAGAGCATACTTGTTTATTTTTTAAATATTTATTAATGTGATACCGTAATAATCATTCATATTATATTTACAATGTAACTAATTTATCATTAGCTGATTAATATGTTTAGAATATGAGTAGAAACACTTTATGGTTAAAGTTATCTAAAGAGATACGTCATCCCGGTCGTATGATGTTCGTACGATGCAAAAATGTATTTTTTAGATTTCCGTACAAAATTCGCAACGCACACCGCCTTAAGAGCTATATAACAATTTACCTTCGCCATATTGCTGCAACAATCTCCTTTTAGGGCAAAGAGTAAATTTTATTTCTTCAATTGAATAAGAAAAAATCACCGATCCGCAAACACTTATGATACGTCTACACTGCACAGGCTATAAATATGTACTGAATAACGCGATCGTGTGAATTCGAGTGAGACGGTGGCCGTAGGAAATTCGATAAGGGTGTAACTATTGACATTTTCACTGGTGCGAGAGAGATAGACATACTATTGCACACGAGTGCGAGCGGAAACACACGATCGCAACCTTCGTTTTCGCGACGTGTAACAAAACGTCACTGCAACCTGACTCATTTTAAACACCGCTCAGTTGATAATTCTTTGCTAACAAAACATATCATCTTAATTAGACGTCATTATGTTTATAATTTTGTACGGATAAACATTTGAAAAAGCAAATAGGCATAAACACAACGATTTATTAATTTGTGACTCATGATTTTAGTAAATATGTTATTATTATGATACATTTCACGGATAATTACGTTGTATTTTCTAAATATTAATCACACTGCCCAGTTATGGAAGATATTAATAACTGTAATCTTAATTTTAACTATATTTTCACCAGGTAATTTATGGTGGCGAAAAATAAAATAAAAGTAAACGCGTAATAGTTACCTACGAAAGGTAAACACATTGATACGTCGCCACAAGGAACAAAAACAACATTATTTTCGCTTATATGAATTATTTATACATAAGTTTTCAAAATGATTCTTGGCATGACGAAATTACGATATAAATGTATTATTTTATGCTATTTAAGAATATGAAAGCAGGTCTGTCACCTTAACTTGGTTTTATTTATGACTATGATGAAATTTAATGAATTTATCAGAATAATTTATAATGTATTTTAAGCTTAATATTGGATTTCAACGAGAGGTTGTAGGTTCGATGCGCGCCCAGACCCACGTACATTAAATTGGTAAATATTTTGTTTCAGGTGTCGGTGTTATTGTGAATACTACGACTGTCTCACTGAAATATTTATTTCCTTGTTCCCTAATTTAAAAATATATATAACGCTCACCGGAATACAAATCTAAAAAAACTAATGACTACCTGTTTAATATTGTTAAACATAATTAAAATAGCAAATTCAATATCATTTAACAGTTTATTTTTGTAGAGTATTTGGATTACAATTTTGTTACCACTTACTGCATTCTATCTACTTACTTTGTTTAATTCATAATACATACATACATGGTATATCTAGACTGCGACCGAAAACGACGCCAGGTGGTAATATTAGTGACTTTAGATACAATGCAACTAAAAGTTTCGGATATACCCTGTATTATTTAACAATCAACAAACTTAAAGAAATGTAGCACCCCTAGTGGTAGGTACTAGGTAGGTAGCGTAAGTTGGGAACAGAGAGGTCCCGGGTTTGATGTCCAGTTCAAGAAATTCGCTTCTTGTTACCTACTTTACCAGTGTGAAAAGTCTCATATATGATCGCAATTGGAATGCGCGCTCCGCATAACGCAAGATTCACCCCTATCACAATAAATTTGGATATAAAAATGGGATTTGCGAGTTAAAATATTATACCTACCTATTTTTACCTAGTTTTTATAATTTTTATACCTACCTACTATAATTATTGTATACCTGTTTTTTGCCCTTAATAAATTAATAACAAAACCTACCTAATAATTGGCGCTACAACATCTCTGCCTACCTTTTCTAGCATGCAGGCGTGAACTTTGGACTTATAAAACACCCAATGATGTAATTTTGATATATCGTTATGGTATATTAGAATCAATGTTGTCTTTAACATCGAAAACATGTTTAATATTTTATCTTGTGTGAGTATTTTGGTGGAACATGGCGGCAATGTCATTACACCCGCGGCCATTTTGGAATAACCCGGCGAATGTTGATGCATTTTGCAATTTGCGCGAGAAAATAAAATTACTTTGTTGCAGAATTTGAATAAAATATAGGATATTTTTGTAAAATGAGATATAATCAATATTAGGTACCTAATTTTAAAAGTGACCTAAGTTACCTTGATAGTACCTGGTACCCAGGATTTTTTTTATATTAGCTAGATTAATGGACTACGATGCTCCTTATGGTATGCAGTGGAGTCGAGGCAGAGTATCCATCTTTGCAATGACTACCTATCTTTCAATCGACACTATTATGCAGGCCGCATTGCATCCTGATTCCTGATACACAAGTAACACGAAACGTACGTATAAGTCCCACTGTTGGGCACGGGGCTACTCTACAATCGAGAGAATCGATTGAGAGTGGTTAGGCCATATAGTCCACCACGCTGGCCTAGTGCGGGTTAGCGGACTTACATACCGTAGTAATTCTTTAAAATCGCAACGGTATAGTATGCAGGTTTCCTCACGATGTTTTCCTTCACCGTTAAAGTGCGTGGTGGCAGGTTCCTTAGGTATATAACTAAATCTACATCACTCGGATATTCGCATCGGTGCCGTGAGTAATGCTAAAAATACAATTGTATGCACTTGCATTAATGATAACGTTCACTCATTGAAGGCCTAAGGGAAGTTCGTTCACCCAGAGGGCACAAAGGACGTCGGTTCAATTACCCACGGTAACCATTAAGTACTAAATAAAGTGCAGAGTTAAAAATAATTAACTTTGTGACATAATATCGATTGGTGCGACAATGCACTTGGTAGATTAGATCTAGATTCTACACAATTCACACAATTATGTTGGCCCGGTCGTAACAGGAAGTACAGAGACTGAAATAAGTATGTGGCATCCTTCCTTGGGTAACTATGATGGTTTTCTAAATTCTACAAATATTATATATGGTTGTAGCAATTCGGGCGGATATGAATCCTACAGCCAGCAAATTCAAGCTCTCATTGTTACAAATGGTATAAAGTATTATACAAAGGACAGAGAAAACACATTATAAAATAAGCGATTTCCGCAATACCATTACGAAATTCCTTGCAATCCAATAAAAATATATAACTACTTAAAAAAAATCAACATTACGTTTTATGCTTACGTGTCAACACAGATCACTCCCAATAGATACCGCATTACGATAGTTTTGTTTTGAACTGAAAACGCCAACGAAGGGAACGGTGCAGGGAAGTGGGCGGGTTGCAGCGCTGTCACGTGGACTTCGATCGAGAGATGAGGCTTGTCGATAAATAAAATAAAAAGTATCGATAGTTCGATTTGCCAGTAAGTTTAACGTGTTATGACCGCTTTTATAACTTGTTAAATGTTTTATAATATGTTTTCACTGGCCTGATCTAATAAATTATACCAATCGCTAACACGAATAAAGTAGGATTAAGATTTATACTTTAGTATGTAACGGTTTTATTTCCATTATTCGCCGTTAATTTTTGTATACCATAATGCCGAAACACCAGAATTAAGTGTTGGGTTAAAAGATCAGATAAAAATATGAAATATTAAATGATTAAACCTCACGCCGTAAAGGGCTACAATAACTTATTCAGTTTCTTGAATTCCGACGGCGGCTGTAATAGATGGTAGGTAATATCGACAAGTGACAATGAAACCCACTTGACGAATTATGAATGTTTTTGGGATGATAATACAACGTATGTTGAAATTAGTGCAACGGCTTGTACTACTCATTCTCAATAAATTTAGTATACTAATAGTTATGTTAAATACCTTCCCATGATATTTGACAAAAAGCGGTTCTAACGCCACGCATCAAGCACGAATTTCTAACATTACGTTCTTAGTAATTAAGCAGAAAACCCCAATATCACTTATATCAGTCAAAATAAAAATGAATGTATTAAAACACATAGTCAGTAGATACTTGATTCGAGAAATAGGACCCGAAATACCATCAGACGAATACGCTTAAACGAGCTTCATCTCAAGGCTATAAATGTTACTCTCGGATGCTGGACAAAATCAATATAAAATTATAATATTATTTGATAATCATATTATTCTATCCACACAGAACTACGAAATTATAATTTTTTAAATAAATAAAAATGTACCAGAATTGGTAAATAATGAAGTATCCATTAAACGACGACGATTTTTCATTGGGAAAAAACATTCTTGGGTAAAATGTCGTGAACAAATTACGCTATTTTTTGTAGGCCACCAATCGTCACCTCGACATGTTGCATCTACCCATATTTTTAACTTTCGGGACATGTGGGTAATCTGAAATAAAAATGGTATTATTCAAACATAAGGTTATATACTAACCCACAGTTTTTACCCGACGATAGCAAAGCAAGAAGAAACAGAAAAGTGCAATTATTGAAAAAGTACCTAGTTAAAAACTTGACCTTTTTCAAATTACATTAAATGACGTCGTCATGGTGATATGCAATTTTTATTTAAATCAATATACATTTCGTGACATTGTCATTTAATCAAATTATTTTACATTAATGTTTTAAAATATCGATATTGCTTGGAATTATATTATAAACATGCGTCAAGCACTAGAAGAACGCGTGATTTCACCAGAAAAAGATGGCTTATTATGGTTATTGCTATGCGAAAAAGAGACGGCTGATTTTTGATTCAAACTCGACTGTTTGACATCGATACAATAACCAGTATAAATTGAGCTCGCTCGTGAGCAAATTAATTTAAAGAATATTAGTTACCGATGAAAAGTTATTCCGTTTTTTTGGATACTTGAATTTTTTGAGTTTTTTCCACACCATTTTATTGAGCAAGTCATTTTTAACTGTAATATGATATTTCTAAAACTTAATTTTCGCCAACGCTCAACGATACGTGCGGGTCCACTACTTGGATGAGACTGATGACGCGACATTTGGAATCGGTTTATATCAGTCCGATAGCTTATACGTGTGGCGCGCAACCGCTGCCTTGCATTAGGTATCTAGTGGGAGTGATCTGTGCGTGTCAATAATCAACAAGGACAAAACTATGTGGCTGTATAATCTTATATTCCTTTGCCGATTAATTTTCAGTAAAAAGTATCAAATAAATATTTTATTCGATATTAAGTTTGCACTTTGCACGGATAGGTTAAATTTTATAAACTTGTCCGGTTTTACAAGTTTCGTATAAGGAAAGATGTTCTTTCGAGTCGGTTGGGTTTTGCCAACGTCCCTTGGCTTACTTTTGCGCGTCGAGCATTTCTACAGCAAAATTATAATAACTTTGTAATGCATTAAAATTCACGCTGGTGTCCTTTAGAGATAGATAGATATGTTAATTGTTACCGTCTTTATTAGTGGTTCATAATATTTAAAATTATATATTATATATTACGTTAGTCTCGGTGCAGGGATCGAAACCACGGCCTCTCGTTTCACCTACAAACAGAGAAACCGTTTGGCAGAATTCACTTAATAATAAATAATAAGAAACGCCCTCAGCAACAAAATATATCAATATATAAGATTAAACGTAGATAAAATTAATTGCACCAATATAATCGACTTAGGCGTATTACATTCTAAGGCTTATTATGAAGATAATAAGGTTTGGTAATAATTATACTGTTTAATTGTTTTGATAATATTTTTCCTTTTATCGATTTATAGTAGGCATGTTGAAAACAACAAAGTAATTCATACTTTGGACTTCATTCATTTAAACTATGTTGCTATTGGACTAAATATGGTGGTAGGTCTCTCATATGCGAGAGGCCGCCTAGGTAGTAGGTGGGTACCACCGCTATGTTTATTTCCCACCAAACAGCAGTGTAAATGCACTGTTGTGTTCCGGTTTGAAGGACATTGTAGCCAGAGTAACTACTGGATATAATGAGACCTAACATCTTATGTTTCAGGATGGCTAGTGCAGTGCAATACCAAGCATTGCTTTGTAATTCGTGGTGTTGTTTGGTTTTGCTACTGTCCATGAGCGGTCGCATCGCTTACCATCAGGCGAATGGCATGCTCGTCTCGCCATTCATCGCAATAAAAAGTATATTTTTGGGTATTTAGTTTATTATATTTTCAAATCCGAACGTATGGCGATTTCCGTATGCGATGATCGAAAATTCGTCATAGTGACATACGCAAGTATCACGTTTTAGGGTTTAACTCAATCTGTGCATAGCGCCCAGTTCTAGAAGGCCGGCAAAATTGTGTCGACCGAGCTTACCATAAGGTGCATTGTTTATTTTGTCGTACTGTACTGTATCAGCCCATATACGTCCCACTGCAGGGCACGGGCCTCCTCTACAATCGAGAGTACGATTGAGAGGGGTTAGATATAGTCCACCACGCTGGCCTAGTGCTGGCAGCCTTTACATATCATAGAAATTCGTACGAATTGCTATAGTATGCAGGTTTCCCCAGTATGTTTTTTTTTTCATATTTTGTCGTGCTAGTCGTAAAAAATGACTTTCCTTAGTCTAGAATTGAATTCAACATCTTATTGAGTTTTGAGCCCGCCTATAGACACATAAATCAATATCAATTATTTTTCAGATCAAATTACTACTTAGTACTTATAGTAATGGATACTTTATAAATAACTGTTTTACGAGAGATATTTTGTAAACATTGAAAATTCCATAAGAACTTAATTCAAGGCCACAAACTATCGAAACAATTTTCTAGGATAAGCTTCATTATATTACTCTTTTTACAAAAGCAATACAAATCGCACACAATTCATAGTTTCTTATAGAGCTTCAGCACAAAAGAAGTAATTTATTATTTTTGCAAAGGAGAAAAAACGTAAACAGACACTCAAGGACACTGTAAATAAGTTTTACATTCACGTTTAGACAATTTTGTAGGCTTTTTGTTTCCTTTTTCTTGTTTCTAGAACATTCTTAAACAGGAACCATAATATACACAGTGACAAGCGCTTTAAAGTAGCTCGCGGGGGTCGATTTTTGGAAGCCAGCGGT
Organism: Deilephila elpenor; assembly: GCA_949752805.1. Classification (NCBI taxonomy): domain Eukaryota; kingdom Metazoa; phylum Arthropoda; class Insecta; order Lepidoptera; family Sphingidae; genus Deilephila; species Deilephila elpenor. Next base: position 720,939 of record OX457121.1, read on the forward strand.
CTATACCTCGAAGCTACTGGACATATTGAGCCTTAACATCTAAATATGTCTTAGGATGGCGAGCGCCAAGTGCCAAGCAAATAGCAATGCTTTGTAATTCATGGTGTTTCTACTGTCCATGAGCGGTCGTATCGCTTACCATCAGGCGAATGGCATGCTGCGTCGCCATCGCAATAAAAAATATATAAATTCAGTTAGGTTCTAATCAATAAGTGTAAAAATATTGCGGGACCTCACGTAAATATATTTAGAAGGTCACATCAGGCTTCAGCGACCTTCTTTTAAAGGACAAAGGTCACGGACTGACCAACACGATCAAGTTTAAATCTGATAAGGACGCAAAGGGTCGTAGTCACGCTACAACTGACCCTAAGAAGTACTAGGAGTTTGGCAAGAGTATGTTAAAATTGAACCTATAATAAATAATGCTTTGTTTACCTTCGTCGTTTGTTTTTTATTAGCTCGAAAGAAAATATTGTACCATTATGTTACGGAAAATCGATGTATTTTATTGTATCAGCCCATATACGTCCCAATACAGGGTATGAGCCTCCTTTACAATCGAGAATACGGTTGAGAGTGGTTAGGCCATCTAGTGCGAGTTGGCGGACTTTATATACCATAGAAATTCTTACAAATCGCTACGGTATGCAGGTTCCCTTACGATGTTTTCCTTTACCGTCATAGTGCGTGGTGATTGACTTAACAATACACACGAGAATTCGAACTGTCAGAGATTTGCCCTGGGATTTAAACCCGCGCTGCCATGAACATGTTGGCAGCCGCGTCTGGTTCGTTACCAACAGGCCACCACGCACTTTTGGAAAGGGTATATTATGTTAATATTGAATTAACAACCTTTAATAAATAATGCTTTTGTTAGCGTATTCGCTGGTAGGTATTTTTATTAGCTAGAAATGAGAGAAATAGTGCTATTGGATTATGGCAAATCGAAGCGAACGGATGAATTTTCTGTAATTATGTTTGGTGAGTAGGATTTCCGGCGACAATACCCGTTTCATCCTTTCAGATTAAATCGACACTTACCTTTGCTTCTTGCTGAGTTTTGTGAGACAGTCGTTTATTCTTCTGAATTATAGCTGAGTAGTTGCTTTCACTCTGAAAACACACAGAGTGGTGGAGACGATATCAAACTACAAAAGCATAAATATTAAATCAGATGTTCCATTGATATTCGCATTAAGAGAACACTTGTATCCAGTTAAGGAAGTAACTTTTACCTTAACGTTAACCCAGTGAGAGGCCGCGGGTTCGATCCCCGCACCGAGACAAATGTTTGTGTGAACCACAATTAATATTTGTTACGGGTCTGGGTGTTTGTGCGACCGAAAAGTCTCTCGTCGTTTCTGATACCCACGACACAAGACTCGTTAGTGTGGACTATGTATGTGACTCTTGACTGTACTAAAAATATGTATTATATATTATATTATATGGCGATAGGCTCGCCCCCTATCACATCGTGGGACGGAACATACAAGGCGAAATGTGGGTGTCCTGGTGGCGCCTCTGCCTAACCCTTCGGGGATAAAGGCGTGAGTTTATGTATGTATGTTATATATTATATTAGGTAAAGATATGCAGTATAACGTAGACGATTGTCCCTTGCCACTTAAACTTCCAACAAATACCGGCGCATACGATTACCTCCATGCTTCTTATAAAGGATCTTATGCTCTACCATACAATACAAATTAAATGAAGATCCCCTTTTTGAAGTTGGTTATAAACAGACAATGACGCAAGCTTTATCAATCGCGCAGACACTGCAGAGTTATTTACAACAATTAAAACATAAATTTTACGACACGCCACAAGAGGACAATGTAAAGATAATGCTCAAACAAAACGTAATAAGCTTCATAAAGTCTTAGGATTAGGATAAAATGCGTAAATTTTCCACCAGTTTTACAGAATTCTAGCGTCGCGTACGACGGTTATTATTTTAGCGGATAGGAATGTCCTACAGATTTAGATACTCTTAATATTAATTAATAAATAATGAATAGGTACACCCAACAGTCACATACATAGTCCTGACCCCACAGTAAGGCCAATTAAGTGTCGTGGGTATCAGAAGTTTGATATTTGTCTTTGTGCGGAGATCGATCGCAGCTTCTCATTTCAGCCGACTTCTAACCAACTACGCCACGGAGGCTGACAAAAATAATAAAAGCTGCTCTATTCTACAAAATCCGTTAATGCTATTTCGACAGAATGCGTATAAAATAATGTATAAAATCAAACAATTGAACCTGTCTGCTCGAAACCCAGGGTTCCATTGACTAATTTAAATCAATAAGGGGCTCCCATTCTTTTTCTGTCCACGGCGCACTTACCTACATGTTTAGTATTTTGTTTCGCGCCCTAACCTATCTATCTGGTCGATATAGAAAGCTATAATAATTAGTTATGGAATTTGATTTGTACCTACAACTCACCCTGGTCAAGTACTGTCTCTTTTCAAGCGTCTCCAGCCGTTTCTCCATGTACGTGAGTTTGTTTTTAAAGTCATCAGCGATGCAGCGGCAGAGACTCAGGGACTCGCCGAATATGCGCATCTTGCATTTCAGCTCTTCGAAATCGTTGCGGAATCTAGAATGTGGAGAATTGAGTTTAGTGACATCTTTTGGCACATTTAATAAAGATAGAAGACTGGGTTAGAGCGACATCTAGTGGCTACTTTACTAATTATAAAATTAATTCAGTATAGCGACATCTATTGACGCAAGTAAAAGTTGTCAGATATGTTAATACAGCGGCATCTGTTGGCTAGTTTGCTAACTAAAGTGAATAGAAGACAGTGACACCTATTGGTAGATTATTAAATTAAAATTTGGTACAGCGACATCTTTTGGTAGATTTGTAAAGTAAGGTAAAAATGTAAACAACGACATCTATTGGTAGGTTTGTAAATTATTGCATTATTGTTTAAAAAGTAACTAGTAAAAATTAGCTAAATAACAAAACTAAAGTACGTTGTAATGACTGGTATTTTATCTTATTATCTTTAAATATATCTTTCATCTTTAGTAAAGAAACATGCACATCACTTTAACTTTTTATTTAAATAATAAATTGAAATAATACCCGTTTTTTTATTCATTTTCATGTTTGAGATTTTTAGTTTAAAACTTAATCATTGCTATAACGTTATATTCGGTTTATTATAATATTTATTCAGAAAATTACATTTAAAATAAGAAAGTAAAACCAAAATTCTTATTACAAAACTTCCTAATAGATGGCGCTACTAAAATTATTCCAAATTCGCAATGAGAGCTTTAAAAACTTGATTTATATGTAATGCACGTGCCGTCTAGACAGAGTATCGATTGACTATTTTCTAAACACTGGACACAATAATTATGCCTGTTAAATCCATTATAATTATTCCCGCACCGAAACAAATATTTGTGTGATCCACAGGTATTCGTTTCGGGTCTGGGTGTTTGTGAGACCGAAAAATCTCTTGTAGCTTCTGATACACGACACAAGATTCGATCTTAGTGTGGGGTCAGGACTATTTGACTGTTGGGTGTATTTATTTATTTCCTATGCATAGTTATGCTAATAAATACTGTTATTGTAATAAGCTAAAATAAATAAAAGCCAATTCCTTTACCTTGATATAGAAGAAGAAAGCGATTGATTAGACGTGGAGGTCGATACATCTGAAGTGGAGACCCTTGGGGACATGAAGGTAAGCTCATTAGGTGGCTTAGGCATCGCCCTGGCATGCTCCTGGCTGACCCGACCGCTGCTACACGAGGACTCTTCATCATTCTGCCTAATACCTAGCTTCTTGTAGCCAATCTTTTTCATCACTTACAATTTTGATCTTGAAATTTTTGACAGAAATTTTGAGTGACAGAATTGTTTTAGAATGTTGGTATGACGCTTCATGCTGGCGGTCGTATTTAGGAATATTAGGGGAGGTTGTGGGTATTACCCCCCGTCGGAATAAGAGGAGGTAATGAAGGTATATTATACTTTTTAGTTATTTTTAATTACAGTTTATGACTGCCTCGGTGGTGTAGTACTACGGTACGATTACAAAGCTGAGATCTCGAATCCTGGGTCGGGCAAAGTGATATTGGGTTTTACCATTCATTATCAGTCCGGACTCAGGAATTTGTACCCGATATGGCAGCCCGATGGGACTTTAAATTGGCCTCTATAGGGTATGTAAAGCGCCCAATGTCCGTCCACAGAATAGTATATATCTTCCTATAATCCTGGGTCCTTCCACCGTAGCGTGAAGAGGCATCTCAGCGGGCCGGCATGATTGTATCGAATGGTATGAGACTACCGCCTGATACCATTCGATACTCTATCTGGACGGCATTAGCACTTACCATCAGGTGCAATGCAGTCACTATGCCGTGCCCGTTTAAAAAAAAAAAATTGCACTACCACTATAGTGCCAATCTTATTCGACCGCCTTACAAATAATTCCAAGTCATATTTTAAGTGTTCATAAACCTTTTATTAGGAAGGCAAAGGGTTTCAATCAGCGTAATTTGTGGCTCTTCCTGAAGCCAAGCAATAAGAAAAAAAATCTAGGAAAGGAAATTGAAAAGCATATTTGTGAAAGATCGATTTATTTCAATTATTTAAATCCTAATTATTGTGATAATTAGAAAAAAATACGTGATACATACATTTACTTATTGTATTTATAAAAAATCTTATATTTATGTAATACATATTAAAAAATACCAATTAAATTAGAAAGTCGACCATTTCGGAAACAACATATCCAAAATGGTCAAATGTCTAATCGCAGTTTTTCTTATATAAAAACATTTATTCTTAATACAAGCGAGAGAAAAACAGAATAAAAAAATAATACTTTACATTGTGGCAGTATGTTTCGTGTCCTTTAGCGAACTTAAAAAAATACATAAAAAACCTGTTTAATTAAAACTACCTATTTACAGATAACAAAAGAAAAAGTTCGTTGATAAAAAAATAATAAAAAAATGTTTTTTTTCGGTAACTTAGGAACAGGAGCTAATTTTGTACTGTTCTTTTTTATTTCTTATGGCACGACAACTCCATACAATGTTACCAGTTAAAAAAAATGTAAATTACTTTTTGCCCTCCAAGCATTTGCAGTTGGCATTATGTTTGTGCTTTCCCACAACATCAGTGAAGGAGGGGTTGAAAGAGACCTCAGGGGCTACAACTTGGGGGCTTGTAATGGTATCTGAAGTTTGGTAAGTAATGTATTGAGGCTTAGTCGTATAAGTCACCAGTTTCGGCTTCGTCGTGAAAGTGAAATACTCTGGCTTTGTCGTAAAAGTAACTATCTCAGGCTTTGTCGTGTAAGTAAAGTATTCAGGCTTTGTCGTAAAAGTAACTATTTCAGGTTTCGTTGTGTATGTGACGATTTCGGGCTTGGTGGTGTAGGTCACGTATTTGGGCTCGGTCTGGAAGACTTTCTTCTCTGAGTAGGTTGCGCTGAAAGTGTTGGTAATAGGTTTGATGTCGGTGCCGAAGTTCAGGCCGACTTGGGACTGTCCAGAGCCGCCAGCAAGCTGGGAGAACTGTCCAAAGCCTTTGGAGACTCCCTCTCCAAGAACGCCGTTGACAGCGCCCTTGATTCCACTGGTGAAGCCTCCAGTGGCGAACTGGCCGAATTGCTTGGATCCTCCGCCGCTCACTTGAGTGAATTGTCCAAAACCGTTGGCTAGGCCTTCTCCAGATCCTGTTTGAGTGGCTCCAGCCTTACCCCCTGAGAATTGGCTCGTGTTGGAGGTGTATGTTGTAGTGATAGTCTTTGGTTTGGTTTCGGTTCCAAAGCTGAGGCTACCTTCAGAGAATTTTCCAGTTCCGAATTGAGTAACTCCTTGTCCAGAGATCTGACTCAGTCCTTGTCCGGTAATTTGACCAACACCCTGTCCAATGATTTGACCAATACCTTGGCCGAATTTGACAGCTTCGCCACTCAATTGCCCGAAGCCGAGACCCTCGCCTCCACTGACCTGGCCTCCAGAGCCTTTGGTTCCAAATTGGCTGTTGGATGTGTAGGTAGTTGTAACAGTTTTCGTCACTGGCGATTTAGTTTCAGTGGTGAATTTTCCAGTTCCAATAGTTCCGATCTGACCAGTTTGACCAAACTTGGTGGATCCTCCGCTGACTGTGAACTGACCGAAGTTGGCTCCACCACCGCTGGTCACCTCTTTGACTCCAGTATTCTTAATGCCGCTGTATTGCGTGGTCTTGGTTGATGTGACTTGGGTAATCTTGCCCAGGGTAACCTTGGTGTATTTGGCGAAGCGCACGCTTTCGATAAGGCCGATGGCCCATTCGTACCATTCGAGGTCGAATTTGTAGAAGCCGGCGATCTGGTTGCCGATCTGGCAGCCTGGAATGGGAAAAATGGGATATTTAGTAATATATTAGAATAGGCAATTGTATTGAGATATTATGTTAATGAAATTTATAACCATTGAAGGCAGGACTATGTATATAAATTTTATATATATTATTTATTTGGAGACTGTCCCACCCTCACATCGCCATTGCAACTCCTGTAAGCCAGGATCAACAGCACGCATTGTAATTACACCGATCATTGAAGCCTCTCCGAGAATGTCTTACTTGTCTTTAACCCGCAACGAAATCAATCACAAAGTTAAATTAATAGGAGTTGTAAATAATATATTTATTAGTAAAACCCACCAGAATCCCAGGAGTATACACCGCGGAGAACGAAGGGAGAGTCACCAGTCGTGCAGGCCAGGGCGCTTCCAATATCAACCTGTGGAGAAAACAATATTAATTACAATAAATACTTTATGTTTACTAGTGGTAGGTCTCTCATATGTGAGAGGCCGCCTGGGTATCCACCGCAATGTCTATTTCTCCAACAAACACCAGTGTAAATGGACCGTTGTGTTCCGGTTTGAAGTTTGTAGCCAGAGTAACTGCTGGACATAATGATACTTAATATCTTATGGCTCAGGGCGAGCGCAGTGGAATGCCAAGCATTGCCTTGTCATTCATAATGTTTGGTATTGCTACAGTTAATGAGCATATCGTTTACCATCAGGCGAACGTCATGCTCGTCTCGCTATAATTTCCTTCAACTTCTCGATTCTTTATTCCTCTAATTCCACTGATCATACATACATACATAAACTCACGCCTTTATCCCCGAAGGGGTAGGCAGAGGCGCCACCAGGGAACCCACATTTTGCCTTGCATGTTCCGTCCCATGATGTGATAGGGGGCGAGCCTATCGCCATATCGGGCACAAATTCCTAACTCCGGGCTGATAATGAATAGAAAAGTCCAATATCACTTTGCCCGACCCGGGATTCGAACCCCAGACCTCTGATTTGTAACCGATTTCTTTGTTTTCCACTGATCATACCTTGCAGATATTATTAAGAGGGTTAGTAGGCTGTCCGCAGACGCAGCTGTCCTGGTCGTACTGTTCCAGCAGGTGAGGGTATTCGGAGCTCAGCTTGGCCTGGCACTCTCCAGGGTTGATTAAGGACACGTTCATCGCGTGCATGATGGCGCCAGAGAGATGAGCTGTGGAGGAACCAGAAGTTAGCAACTTGGTATACAAAATAAACGTATAAAAATTTGTAACCGATCGATGTCTGTACATGGAAGATAAATGAGAACAATAATATGGAGGATCTGTATTAACGTAATAGAACCCAAAAAATAATGATTTTTAGAATTTTTGTCTGTTTGTGCGGTTGTGCGCGATGAACTCAGAAATAATATATATCTGTGGTTCACACAAACATTCCTCTCGTGCGGGAATCGAATCCGCGGCCTCTCGTTTCACAGCCGGCGTCTAACCAACTGCGCCACGAAGTCTTGGTATTTTTAGCGTCAGGACTATGTTATTGTTGGTGTATTTATTTAATAGTGTATTTATACCCGACCTGGGAACGAAACCCATGATATCACAACTCACAAGCATAGATTCTACAACTAAAATCGGCTTTTGTGAAACCATATTTCTCCAATACTGATCCATATACATTATGTCGTAAACCAAGATATATTCAATAGACATTGCGACATCGTTGCGGCAATTTTTTGCAAGACTAGGATTCCAGCGGTCACTTCACACTGAACTAACAAACACGAAATATTGACAAGGTTGGCCGTTTTCACACCGTGGCGAACAAAAGTGAAATATTGGCGATTCTTTTCACACCGTAACGAGAAATCAAATTGACAGATAACTTATTGCCATTCATCTTTTTGTGATAAAAATGACTACAATCACAGAAATATACTACCTGTATTCATTGATGTTATGGTTATTTTTTGCTTGTTAATACCAGTGTAAATAAGCAAATTATTAATATTGTATTTAAATGTTCGTCAAAAAACACGTAATGCTTACTTCGGTGTGATTGTCGGTCTATAAGGTCGTCAATTCTTAAATCAATACAATTGGAAATATATTATAATTAGTGACTGAGCTGAGACCTTGGAATCTAATATAATATGTTCGTATAAACGTTAGAATATACGACAGAAAGCTGCAGACAACTTATTTTTTTTGCGTAGCACAGCAACACAGTGCTTGTAGCCAGAAAGAAGAGAAAAACAAACTTATTTTTCTAATTTTTTAATTTAGAACGCACATTTTGATAGATTAATCGTCTGTTTAAAATAATTTAAATAATTTAGCAAAGTTGTTTTTTTTAAGTTAGCGTAGCTCGTATATAATACGGCAAAATTGTTATTGACAATTTTAGCGTATTATTTTATTGATGTGTAATAATTATTAAGAATTCTTACTTTGTCTATATCACAGGAGTTATAGTTCAATTAGTTATCCGCATTTATTAATTTAAAAAAATGTGGTATTAAGGCATTTTCCATAAGATTTTCGAAGTTATGTGTAGTCTTCCAACCTCGTTAGGCCAGCGTGGACTCAAAGGATTTAAATAAATAAATACACCCAACAGTCACATACATAGTCCTGACCCCACACTAAGATCGAGTCTTGTGTCGGGGTATCAGGAACTACTTGAGACTTTTCGGTCTCAAAAAGCCCAGACCAGAAACAAATGGCTGTGCACACAAACATTTGTCTCGGTGCGGGGTCGTAACGGCCTTTCGTTTCACAGCCGGCGTCTAACCAACTGCGCCACGGAGGCTGTTGATTACGCATATAATGACAGTATGATAATGTAGTGATCTCATACGCATGTCATCAAAATTCCACAAGTCGCTACTATGTTAATTTTCACATAAATGCTAGTTAAGGACGAGTTTATTAACTGCGGGGTCGTTTTACACTTCCTGTTTATACCGGGTATATCAAGACTGCGACCGAAAACGAAGCCGGGTGGTAGTTTTGAGGTTATAGACACAATGCAAATAAAATTTTCGCAAAATAAGCGACAGATTATTTTGCAATTTTTTAAAAATCGTTGTGTTTGGGTAGTAAATACCTAGTTATTGCGAAAATAGTAATTTAAAACCTATCACACCATTGCGTTTAAAAAATAAAAAGGTGTACATTATTATTTTAGGAAAACTATGTATTTATCACTCAAATACGACGATAAGTAAAAAAATACAAAAAAAAGTTTACGATATTTTTGCGAAATTTTTAGTTGCATTGTGTCTGAAGTCACTAATACTACCACCTGGCTTCGTTTTCGGTCGCAGTCTTGATATACCCGGTATTATTGGAGCGACTTGAATTGTGAACGGGAGGTGAATTATGAACCCATTCATAGGTACACTTTCAAAGAGTGTATTACCGGCAATGTATATCCATGCCCCATGATATTACGGATGTTTATAGGCGGTGGCGATTACTTACCATCAGGGAGCTGTATGCTCGTTTGCCATCTATAATATACAGGGTATATCAAGACCGCGACCGAAAACGAAGCCAGGTGGTAGTATTAGTGACTTCAGACACAATGCAATGAAAAATGTCGCAAAAAAAATCGTCATCTTTTTTTTGTTATTTTTTACTTATCGTCGTATTTGGGTGATAAATACATAGTTTTCCTAAAATAATGATGTACACCTTTTTATTTTTTTAAGACGCTATGGTATGATAGGGATTAAATTACTATTTTCGCAATAACTAGGTATTTACTACCCAAAAACAATGATTTTCAAAAAATTGCAAAAAAAAGTCTGTCGCTTATTTTGCGAAATATTTATTTGCATTGTGTCTGTTACCACTAAAATTACCTTCCGGCTTCGTTTTCGGTCGCAGTCTTGATATACCCTGTTTAAAAAAAATCCGTTTAGGTTGTCCAGGATCTAAATTAGAAGCAGGCGATAGGCTTCCGTATTTTGCGATCAAAATTTTGGTGAATTTTGATGGTGTTAGTCGCATCTTAGTCCGCCAACCCGCACTAGGCCAGCGTGGTGGACTATATGGCCTGACCACTCTCAATCGATTCTCTCGATTGTAGAGTAGGCCCGTGCCCAGAAGTGGGACGTATATGGGCTGATATAGATAGAAGCACCTATGGGAAAACAAGGATGACAAGCCCAGTGGAATGCATTGCTTTGTAATTCATGGTGTTGTTTGGTTTTGCTACTGTCCATGAGCGGTCGTATCGCTTACCATCAGGCGAATGGCATGCTCGTCTCACTATACAAAAATGCTATAAAAATGTCAAGACTTTTAGCAGACAACGCCAGGATAAATTGACAATCTTTAGCTTTCTTAACCGATCATAAGGCGTTAATATTATGCAATATTATGGAAGATACGTAATGGTATGCGTATAGTGGGAATCTGCCAGAAATACGACGGACCGGTATACGTATGGTTGGCAAAGAAAGCCAATAATTTATTGGATATTTCTTGAAAATGCCAAAACTATAAATAAATACATCCAACAGTCACATACATAGTCCTGACCCCAAAAAAGATCGAGTCTTGTGTCGTCTATCAGACGCTACGAGAGACTTAATAGGAGACAAATTAGACTTTTGATAAGAATTTTGAGGCGGGAGACCGAAAAGTCTCGTAGATTCTGATACACGACACAAGTGTATCTTAGTGTGGGGTCAGGAATATTGGGTGTTTTTATGTGCAGTTTTATATTAATGTATACAATTCTTACGGCCTTATTGAAGACAGTTTTAAAACCTATTTTAGTTATCAAATGTTTGGTCACTTTCGAACGACTTTTGAATTCATTTTGAGCGAAGAAGACAAAACATTCGATAACTGAAATAGGTTTTAAAACTGTTTATGAATGAGGCCGTTAGTTTTTGATACACGCCTCAAGTCTTCGATCTTGTGGGGTCAGGACTATGTATGTGACTGTTGGGTGTTTATTTTAGAGCGAATTTTATATTAATGTTTAAAATACTTAACCGGTGTATACAGTGGTCGTTATACGGGCGGACACAAGACAAATAGTAGTTAAATAATAGCAAATTATAGGATAATAAAAACTCCATATGTATCGATGTTGTTCTCGCAGTTTTGTATGCAAATTGACATAGTGCTGGCGCACGGCCTTCGCAGTGATACAGGTTTTTTTAATGACAATTTTATGTTTTCTGAACGTTTTAGGGGAATTAAATATCGTTTGTTTTTTTTGTGAGACATCAAAGAAGTGTATAAATAATGTCCTTCGAAAAAAGCTTAGAAGCAAAGTCAACATTTTGATAATATTCTTTACTTTATATAAAAGCTTTTGCCACTATTCCTATGTAAGCGTTTAAATAAATAAACTCTTTACATATTAAGTATACAATACCGGAGTTAATTTATCCAATTAATTATGAACATTAAATTGAATTTTTAAACAAAATTGTCTTTATACATGTATGTTTGATCTCCAAAACTTTTTTGCGTACAGTACATTCGACAATGACCTAGAAAGATCGAGATTCAAGACGTTTACGCTTTCTTTCCAACCGATTGTCCAGTTCTGACTGCAGCTCCAAAACCACGCGTTATATAATCTTCATGCGTGTTAAATTAACAACTCGTGGGAGAAATTTGGGTTCAACTCATAACATTACATGTTTATATACCGGGTATATCAAGACTGCGACCGAAAACGAAGCCAGGTGGTAGTTTTAGTGTTTACAAACACAATGCAACAAAAAAATTCGCAGTGACAGATTTTATTTGCAATTTTTCAAAAATCCTCGTGTCTGGGTGCTAAATACCTAGTTTTTGCGAAAGTAATTTAAACCCTTACATACCATTGCGTCCTTAAAAATATAATGGTGTACATCATTATTTTAGGAAAACTATGTATGTATAACCAAATACCAGGGGCGTGCGCTCCTTGTAGGCAGAAATGCACTGCTTTACTTGCTATTCACAGATATTTTAATAAAACGTTCGTACGTTTTAGATGACTTTAATTAATATTAAATAAATGAATAAACAAAATATAATAACCTAAAAACGCCTAATATTTTATGAATAGCAATAGCGCTGCAAAATAATGTACCTAATCAACCAAGTCATGCCGCCGCGTCCCGCAGGAGATTTGTTTGTATGTGTGTAGTAATTTTAGTGTCCGTGCACGGTTCGCAAACGCACACACCCATGAATATCGAAAGCATCGAAAGCCGCGACTCCTGCGGCAGGCTACGGAAGTTCGGCAGTTGTCGGGAGTAATCGGAAATGTTCGTTGCGTATAATCCGAGTAAAAATAATAGACGGACATCTAATAAATCACGTATGCACATTATGCATTTTTGTTTGGTAAGGTTTTATTTTTATAAATAGCAGAAATGTTTTGTGTTTCGCGGTGGCCATTTTGCTTTTTTCATGTGATAAGCATTGTTTACTATTTTGTTTGCGCCAGTATATTTATATTTTTCTTAAAATAATTTTCTACTTAACATTTGAAAGTGTACACATTTAACAGTTTATTACTGAGTTTCTATAATAATTGTGATTTGCTTTTACTAGTGCGTTTGTTGATTTTTTTAAAATGTTATTTGATTGTGAGGTTTGGGTTGAAACTGTGTGTTTAATAAAAATAACAAATTCGCACAATAATTGTCATTCAGTGAAAAGATTCAAATTGTGTCTAAACTCTAAAGGTAGGTGTGTACCCGAGTTACAACAATTATACCAGCAAAAAGGGAATGTAACTCGAAAGTTTCATGTTGAAAGTTATGAAACGTATAACTATTATTTTACTTATTAGAATTTCTTCCGCCGCGACGATCGATTGCTGTTTTGTTTGCGTTGCCGTAGAAGATGTACATGAATAGTAGTACATCTAAGACTTGTTCTTTTGGAATAGTTTCCGACTTAGAGATCCGTCGCGTGGCTGTGGCTATGCTAAAAATCTATAAAAGAAAAAGTTTTTGTGACCGAGTACTCCGCCGCATACCCAGTGTCATAATCCTGTGCACGCCGCTGCCAAATACGACGGTAAGTAAAAAAATTCAAAAAAGAAATTCACGACTTTTTTTGCAAACTTTTTAGTTGCATTGTGTCTGAAGTCATAAATACTACCACCTGGCTTCGTTTTCGGTCGCAGTCTTGACATACCCTGTATATATTTAAACGGCCTATGTGGCGAAGGTTGTAGTTTGGGAGGATTACAGCGCTGAGGTCTCAGGTTCGAATCCCAGGTCGGGAAAATTGATATTGGATTTTCTATTCAATATGACGCAATGACAGCGTTCGTGGAGCAGGTGTTTAGACACTGGCTGTGAAACGAGAAGCTGCGGGTTCGATTCCCGCACCGAGACTAATTTTGTGTGAATCACAGGTATTTGTTTCGGGTCTGGGTTTTTATGAGACCGAAATGTCTCTTAGTTCCTAATACCCACGACACAAGACTCTATCTTAGTGTGGGGTCAGGTCTATGGATGTGACTGTTGGGTGTATTTTTTTTTTTTTTATACATGGCGTGAAACACATTTGTATGTCACTATGGCGGGGTTCCACCATCGTGGACGATAGCCGTTTACACACAAAAGCTTTTTGTGTTTTTCCTATGGTATTTCACAAAATATTGACCTCATCTTTTATAACTTGTTTTGCAAAATCCATACGTAAATAAATAAATAAATATTTTTGCATAAATATGCCAACGGCTGTACGTAATAGTGAAATCTTTCGAGACGTTTTGCCATGCAATTGTCGACCTTAATACGACCGCGTAAGTGCTCAGCAATTTGGGATGTGACAATTAATTTAGCAAACAAATATCGACTCTATTTGCATTGCGTAAGATTGTGTTTACACTACATTTGACCATGGAGCTGTTAGTAGTTGTTTTGACCCTTATAGAGAAAGATTTTAGAGTCCCCAAACACGTGTCATTATTGCAAAGCAGTATTTTTGAGGATTCATAGGATTCTTATACTGTACTATACTGTATCAGCCCATATACGTCCCACTGCAGGGCACGGGCCTCCTCTACAATCGAGAGTACGATTGAGAGGGGTTAGATATAGTCCACCACGCTGGCCGAGTGCCAGGTGGACTTCACATATCATAGAAATATTTATAAATTGCTATGGTATGGTTTCCTCACGACGTTTTTCTTCACCGTTATAGTGCGTGGTGATTGACTATCAATACATGACTCCGAAAAGTCAGAGATGCGCTGGGATTTGAACACGAAACACCGTGAACATGGCAGTCGGGTCTGGTCCGTTTACCAACACGCACTTTTCGGATTCATGTACAATTATACTGACTAACTTGGAAGCGGTTTTTTAAACTAGCTCAACAAATTGACTACAATGCAACTAGCTGTCAATGGTGAGTACAACGCGGTCTAGATATCTCATAGTCTAGATGTGTAGTTAGTCCATTGTAGGAAGACGGTTAGCTCTACCGGTTAATTATTCGTTGTTTTGGGTTTGTAATGAGCTAAATGCTTTGTGTTCCTCGTCAGATCCCGAAGTCTCCTATCTGTGCTGAAGGTCTTGGGGTCTTAGCCGGTAGAAGTCCAGCATATCCTGTCTAGTGACCCTAAGGGTACAGGGATCATAGAGGATTTTCCCCGAGTTAAAAAAAAGTTGTTTCTGATATTGGTGGAGCAAAAAATTTCCCTAGTTTCTGATAACACGAAACTTGGTCTCTTAGGCTCAGCACTGTCACAGATACATACATATTCGTCACGCCTGTATCCTATAGGGGTAGGTAGACAATGGATCACTACTTTCCTCGATCCTGACATTACTTTCGCTTCATCCACTTTCATCAATCTCGTCTATTCTCGTGGTACTTTTGACCTGGTCCTTGTTGAGGGTATCACCTATTTCGATGGTGTAGGTTCGATGAGGTCGAACCCTACTCACTCTTCCATCCCCTATGTGAAAGTTGGCTATCTATTTTAGATCATACATCAATAATTTTCTCTCATCTATAAAAAAAAGAAAACCACTCACCTTGAAGCACGGATTTTCCCCATCCAGTTACAACACACTCTCCAGCACCATTGTAGAAAGCGTCCAGGGTGTCAGTGGAGCTGGGGAGACATATAGGCTGGATGTTCTTCGCGAATCTTAGGTTCTCATTCAGCACCAGGATCGCGACGTCGTATTTGAGGCTTCCCCTCCTGTATTCTGGGTGGCGGAGGATGGTCTTCACCTGGACAATCTGGAAGGGCAGGGGTTCATCGTCGATTCCCAGTTTCCATTCACCTCCTTTGATTAGGACGTTCTTGGCGTCGAGTCTGTGGAGAAAGAGAGGGTTTACGTCTGGTCGTAAGGATATTTCAAATATTACAACGAATATCTTGTAAATAGAAAAAATGTACTATGTGTATTGACTTGTCATAAGAGCTATTTGATTGCCTACGTGACCAATAAACGAATTTCATTTCATTTCATTTCATAAGGGTTTTTTTGGCATTTATTTAAACCATCCCCCTTGGTGATACGTGGTCAGGTTTAAGACTAACCCCCCACTGAACATCACGAGTATTTTTTTAGCTCTTATATATTTTTTAAATTAGAATATTATCTTTGAATACAAGTATAAAGTATAATCTAGGACTTCGTTCGTTGCTTGGCAATGGCGAAACAAGTTCACACTTCACGCCGCTTTTCGGCTTAAAAATCGCGCTTTTGACGGAAAAATAAAATAACGTGATATCTTACTACACCCCTCTCCCTCTTGTGATATTTCGTAATTTTTCCAAACCCCCTCTCCCCTTTCGAGATTCACGTGATTAATGAAAGGTAAGACAAGGTTGGTTGATGGTAAACTTCAACGGTCATATGCTCAAGCAACTTTATTCAGAAATTATAAAGTATTGCGTTAGGCAATTAGTGATTGTCAAGTATTAGAGCCAGCGCAGACCGGGACGTCATTTGCGGCAACGACGGGGATTTCTTGCCGCGACATCAATAACATTGGAATTTATGTCGCATTTCTACCAGATAAGTTTGATTATCCTTTGGTAATAAAATTACTTGCGATGCCGTCCCGGTCTGTGCTGGCCGTTATAATACTGTGACATTACTGAATCTAGACCTTTTCTTCTTTCTATACATTATTTTATTCATTTACAGATGTAATTTTTATTTTATTTTATTAAAGGACATCCAACGAAGGATACACGATATATGAAGGCAATGGTGTTGCATTATTATGGTTTACATTGTGATCTTCAATTACAGGAGACCACAGCATGCAAATTTAAATATTTGTACAACGGCAAAAAAAGTTTTGACTTTGAATTCGAAAGAAGAAGGTTCTCAATTCGTCGGAATCTTTTTTTATCAGATATCAACTTCCGTTTAACATCATAAATATATTTTTGTAAAACTCACCCATCAACACACGAGGCAGACGTGATCACCACTTCAGGCCTGGTGATGACTCCTCCACATAGCAAGCTCTTGTTGGTCTGCAGCAGCACCATCGCCTGCCAAGGGATCTCGGCGAAGTCTACCTCCAGCTCGTTGCGGTTACCGTAAGGCTTTTGCGGCTAAGGTGGAAAGGATAATTATTGACATCTCTTTTACTCTTGGGTGAAATAGGTTACGAACGTTGATTTCTATTTCTTTCTATTGTCAGTTTCCGTGGATGGCTGTGAAACAAGAGGCCGCGGGTTCGATCCCAGAACTGAGACAAATATTTGTAAGACCCACAAGTATTTGTCTCGGGTCTAGATGTTCCTGAGACCGAAAGTCTCACTTTCTGATGCCCACGACACAAGACTTAACTGACTGTGTATCGGACTATTGGGGTATTTATTTATTATAATATATATTCAGTTTCTACATTGCCGGCATAATAAAGACAACCATCAAGAAATAACTATGTCTTCTACCCTTACATACCATCGGGGATATGGCAACCTCGTTTTTTTTATTGGTATGAATGGCGAGACGATAATGCCATCCGCCTGATGGTAAGCGATACGACCGCTCATGGACAGTAGCAAAACCAAACAACACCATGAATTACAAAGCAATGCTTGTATTCTCCACTGCGCTCACCATCCTGAGACATAAGCTGTTAAGTCTCATTATGTCCAGTAGTTACTCTGGCTACAATGTCCTTCAAACCCGAACACAACAGTGCATTTACACTGCTGTTTGTTGGAGAAATAGACATTGCCGTGGTACCTACCCAGACGGCCTCTCACATATGAGAGACCTACCACCAGTAAAAGCTTCCGTAACTTTTAAAAGTAAAATGATACCCAAAGTGATGTATATCGATCCCTCATTAGGCGTGGATTAGCCTTAAGAATTTCGTATTAATTTATGAATACTAATTAATATATTTTGTTTTCTACTATTCATTAATTTCGTTTTATTCAGTCCTAATAGCGCCTTTGATTTACGTTTGGGTCGTTTTCACAACATTGTTAATTGATGATTTATTTATGGTTAACAAATGTTTTGGAATATCGAAATATTATGTAAATACTGTCAACATATTATTTTGTAAAGTTGAATTAAAAACGAGAGGCCGCGGGTTAAATTCATAGACATATTGACACAGTAACTACTGGACATTTTGAGACTTAGCATCTTATGTGTCAGGATGCGAGCGCAGTGGAATGCCGAGCATTGCGTTGTAATTCATGGTGTTTGGTTTTGCTACTGTCCATGAGCGGTCGTATCGCTTACCATCAGGCGAATAGCATGCTCGTTCTGCCATTCATTGCAATAAAAGTAGATATTACACAAATTATTGAAATTAATCTTTTCAAATATACATGCAGTTTTGGTTTGTTTTTAACTTCTCGACGTTTCAGACTTTAACAGCTCCCGTGTTTTTTTTATTAAATACTAGGTCCGGCAAGAAGCGAACAGGTCACGATGGTAAATGATCACTGCATATGAACATCCACAACGCTTGGATCACAAATGTTTTGCCGGGAATCAAATCGGGAACGGAGCGGGAAGGAAAAAGGACGTTCTGAAGTGTTAGTAATTTGGATTGAAAATTTGAATAGCAATTTAATTGAACATACATACATACATAAACTCACGCCTTTATCCCCGAAGGGGTAGGCAGAGGCGCCACCAGGACACCCACATTTCGCCTTGTATGTTCCGTCCCACGATGTGATAGGTGGCGAGCCTATCGCCATATCGGGCACAAATTCCTGACTTCGGACTGATCATGAATAGAAAAATCCAATATCACTTTGCCCGAGACCTCAGCTTTGTAACCGTACCGTAATACAACTACGCCACCGAGGCAGTCTAATTGAAGTAAACCCTAAAGTAAACCCTGGGCTGAAGATCGAGCCCAGTGGCGTGCTATGGGAGAGGCCTATGTCCAGCAGTGGACGCAGAAGGGCTGATGATGATGATGATGAAACCCTAATTGAATGATTAACTAGACATACAAAGATACGGGTGTATTATTCAAGGCTCTCTAGGATTATTTTTATTTAAATTTGGACAATTACATCGGAATTCAGACCTTGGATGAATTTTGAAATGTTTTAGGACAAACATGTTTTGTAAAACCAATTTAATGTTTCGAAATTATCGTTGATTAATGGTGATGTCATCGTTAGGGTTAATCTTTTACATATTGGTCCATAATGTTTACTGTTGAATATAGAAATCCTCAAGGATTAACAACAAGTTAAAAGCGGTCTACATCCAATGATTTTCTGCAATTTTAAAGCGTCCAACTTGAAGATTTTTGTTGTACGGGCATTACAAAGCAACAATAATGCGCTTGATGGAAAGTTTAATACTGTAAAGACATATCCACCGACTTGAGATGGCTTTGGTCCGAGGGTGTAGTAGACATATAGCAAAATATACCCAACAGTCACTTACGTAGTCCTGACCCAACTCTAAGATCGAGTCTTGTGTCGTTTATCAGAAACTATAAGAGACTTTTCATTCACATCCAGACATAAATATCTGTGGGCTTCACAAACATTTGTCTCGGTGCGGGGATCGAACCCGCGGCCTCTCGTTTCACAGCCAGTGTCTAACCAACTGCGCCACGGAGGCTGTCATATCAATATGTATGTAACTGGTTACTCACGTTCAAAAGACCGCACTGTCCAGCCCCAGAATAGCGTTGCAAGAAGACCCTCTGTGTTGATGCGCTGTACTCATTCTCAACTCCATAGCCTCCACCCTGAGAGACGGTGTAACCTCCTCCGTTCTTGATGCCGTAGCCGCTGCCTTCAATCACACCCTGGCCTTCACCCTGGATGATGGCTTGGCCACGTCCAGCTACCAGCTTCTGACCAGTACCGTATTGAACTCCCGTTCCGAAACCTAGAAGGCAGAAGCTGTTAAAGACTTTGTTAAAGATTTTGGTCATGGAAAGGAAATTGAAATATTGATTCCAACTCCTATTTTCTTTCTTATTATTTATCAGCCTATAACGGGACAGAAAGAGTAGAATTTTTGAACAATTAAGAGCTTGAGAGAACTTAGGCCAAAGTTCACCACGCTGGCCTACTGCGGGTTGGACTTTTCCATAGATTATTTGGTCAGAATTTATAGTCTTCAACATAAGTTGGTCATGTTATGACCAGTCCATGACCAATAAATCATAGATTCAATAGATCTATTGTCTATTAAAACAAGTAAAAGATTTCTATAATATTCGTTGATCGTTCTAATAAAACAATATAATTTAACAATTTGAGCAAAATACATTATGAAGATTTTCGTATATTTTAAGATAAGCAGCACATATAATTCTTATTGCTATAAGGAGAAAACCAATTATAAGCTGTGTTATTTACACAAAATGTTAAATAAGATATTTGTTTATTAAAAAACCTGTTGGCCATTGTATTCAATTATTCTTTTTGATCAATTTAATTATCATAAATAACTTGTAAAACACAATACATGTCAAAAAACGGTTTAGACATCTTTATATCAAACATAAAAAAAATATTGTGTGACAATTAATAGTGTCTTTATGTCTGTATGTGTAAGTGTGACAAAGCATCGTGCTATCTCCCTCTAACAGTGCGTCATAGCTTTTTGCAGGGGTAATAAACCCATGTAATTATCAATTATGTTTAAATGTTTATGGCAGTTTTCGAGTATGATTGAATATCGGTTATTATAATTTAGTTAATAAGACCAACAGGTTTTTCTTATTTAGTAACAAATAGTGTTTTGAAGTGTGAAAGTATAAGTATAGTCAGTAAAGTATAAGTAGAAATTGTAAAAGTATACATGTAGTATTCACTGTTTTAGCCAAACATCCACTATAGATGGACCTACAGCTGCGTTATTAGCTTTTGGGTAAACAGGTCTTTCTATTCTAGTGGATGGATGACTGTGGTTGACCCCTCCGTCGGTGTACTTACGTGTGGTGGCAAGTCCAAGTATGTTGGTGACCATGGAAAAGTTTGTATGTACTTATCTGTGTTTTGTTCTGTGGTTCTGGTGACGAGTGCCGTGTATGTGGCTGATGACTTAGCCTAACTACGTACCTTGGACTACTCCAAAGCCCTGGTCGGCCCCGTAGCCTCCTTGCCCAGCCCCGTTACCACCTCCCTGACTTGTTCCGAAGCCGGCGCCTTGGTTAAAGCCCTGGCCTAATCCTCCAGCCTGGCCCGCTCCTACTCCTTGCCCACCGAAGCCTGCTTGACCCCCTCCTACTCCTAACCCTCCTCCTTGAGCTCCAAATCCACCCTGTCCAGCTTGGCCGAAGCCCCCTTGGGCTCCGAAGCCGTTGCCTTGCACGCCGCCGAATCCGGCACCTTGGTTTACGCCTGCTCCTTGGCCCCCAAATCCAGCTCCCTGAGCTCCTACAGCTCCTTGACCCCCTTGTGCTCCGAATCCGGCACCTTGGTTTACGCCTGCTCCCTGACCCCCAAATCCAGCCCCTTGAGCTCCTACGGATCCTAGACCCCCTTGTGCTCCGAATCCGGCACCTTGGTTTCCAATGGCTCCTTGGGCACCAAATCCTTGATCCCCAAGACCACTCTGAGATCCAATGCCTCCGCCCTGCTGAGCACCGATGCCAGCTCCCTGCGCACTAAATCCTCCTCCCTGACCTCCTATTCCGGCACCCTGACCACCTAATCCTACGCCCTGGGCTCCAATACTTCCTCCCTGACCTGCGATGCCGGCGCCCTGGCCGCCAAAGCCTTGAGCCCCAATGCCACCTTGAGCACCGAATCCTGAGCCTTGAGTTCCTATCCCAGCTCCTTGGCCAGCGAATCCAGTCCCTTGAGTTCCAACACCCGCTCCTTGGGCACCGAACCCTGCCCCTTGATTTCCTATGCTGGCTCCCTGGCCACCAAAGCCTTGTGCGCCAACGCCGCCCTGAGTTCCGAATCCTGCCCCTTGAGTGCCTATACCGGCGCCTTGGCCACCGAATCCAGCCCCCTGGGTACCTATGCCCGCGCCCTGACCGCCGAATCCAGCCCCTTGAGCTCCTACGCCCGCGCCCTGTGCTCCGAATCCTGCCCCTTGGGTGCCAATGCCTGCCCCTTGGCCTCCAAAGCTGCCTTGTCCCAGACCAGCTCCTTGTCCGAAGCCACTACCTTGCCTTACGCCGACGCCTGCGCCTTGATTCACTCCTAGACCAGCTCCCTGGGTAACGCCGATACCTGCTCCCTGGGTAACGCCTAGACCAGATCCTTGGGTGGTACCGAAACCAGCGCCTTGTCTCACTCCAAGTCCGCCACGACCCCCTTGGGCTCCGAAACCTGTGCCTTGGGTACCAACTACTCCTGTGCCACGGTTGACACCGAGACCGCTGCCCTGATTAACTCCCAGTCCACCGCCCTGTCTTGCTCCCAGACCAGCGCCTTGGTTGACACCGAAGCCCTGGCCTAAGCCGCTTCCCTGGGCTACGCCTATACCTCCTTGCCCGGCTCTGATACCAGTGCCTTGGGTTGTGCCAAAGCCACCGGCTTGGCTACTACCCAGACCGCCGCCTCTCCTCCCTCCAAGACCGGATTGGGTAACTCCAAGACCAGATTGGGTAACTCCCAGTCCACCGCCTTGTCTTCCGCCGAGTCCGCCTTGTCTCACGCCAAGACCGCCCTGGTTGAGACCGAAACCGCCCTGGTTGGCGAGACCACTACCTTGCGACACACCGATGCCGGAACCTTGACTGAGTCCAAAACCAGTGCCGGTCTGTACTCCAACTCCTTGGCTGGTCTGCACGCCTTGTTGTACGCTCTGTCCAAATCCTTGGTCGTAAGCACCTTGGGTCACGCCGATACCAACGCCGCCATTTTGAACCTGTTGAATGGCATCGTATTTTTCAGATTTTCTGACTCATTTTAAACTCAAATGCCAGTAGAGTTGAGTAGAACGGGTTGTATTGTTATGGTATCAAATGAGCCAAAAAATTGTAGGTGTGAATAATAATTTATAAGCCAAAAAGTGAAGTCTGTTAAATTATGTCTTTAAATCTTTGGATTAAAACCAAAAGATAAATTAATAAACCCGGGATTCAATAATGGAGGTTTAATACGTTCATAATTAAAAAAAAACATCAAACGTAACCCAGGTAAAAATGCTCTCATCTTGGACTCACCTGTCCACCACCCTGGGTGACGACGGCTCCAACGCCTTGACCACGGCCAAAGCCAACACCTTCAGATCCAATTTGACCGACTCCAAGGCTACCGTATCCAGGAGTAGAGCTCTGGCCTGCCCCCTGGAACCTGTTTTGGCCTCGTCCACCTATAAAAGAGGATAAGTCAGTTCATTTGGACCAAATTCAGAAGCATCGTTATTGGTACGGTAAAGTATATTACACCCGATGGTAAGCTCGAAACAGTTATGCCATCCTGATAGTATTCGGATACACACTAAATATGAATCAAAAAGATTGAATATATTAATCAAATTACTATTTATTTGAAAGCTTGGGTTGGTAATTTCGATTTGAATATATTATGACGGCCTCCGTGGCGCAGTTGGTTAGACGCCGGCTGTGAAACGAGAGGACGTGGGTTCAATCCTCACACTGAGACATGTTTGTGAGGCCCACAAATATTTGTCTTGGGTCTGGGTGTTTCCGAAAAGTCTCTCGTAGCTTGTGATACATGACACAACATTTAATTGATCTTAATGTTGGGTCAAGACCGTTGTGCCTGTTGGGTGTATTTATTTAATTATGTAATTTTCCTTATTTTGAATTTTATGATTCCTCATAATAACTTATAAATATACTGTAGGTTGTTAAAGCTATAGTACAATGTAGGCTCAACTACTCTGATACTATAGTGAAGTGACAGCTTTGCTGTCGAGTTTCATCGGTGAGTGAGATTTTCGGAGACCCAACAGGTCTTATCTATATTTTCGGATTTAGCTTTTATGACTCCAGTTTAAAACAGGCCAGCTTTATTATTTCTAATTGTCAGTCAGTCAATAATAAGAATTTCAATGGTATGTAAAGTTTACCAACCCGCTCTAGGTGGTGGACTATATGGCCTAACCACTCTCAATCGTATTGTCGATTGTAGAGGAGGCCCTAGCCCAACAGTGGGATGGATATGGGCTGATATCGAGACGATAATCAATTTTGATTCATAGCTGCAGCTGTAAATTGTTTTGCGTGGCGATACAAAAATTGAGACGAAATCCGTTCGTTAATAAATTCAAGTTTTCTTACACAAGGATATACATTTTTGGGTCACCGTTCTTATTAAAATCGGTATAATTTAAATGCTGATACATTCATTGTCCGCGAAATGCATCCGAATGGTCCATTTTCGCGATAATAAATAAAAGTTGCGATAGAAAATTTCAATTTCAAATAGTCTATAAATATGTCAAACGTGATTTGGTTGCGAAATATTAAAATTTATTGTGGGTCAATAAAAATATATCAAATTAGTCGAAGATGATAGATTGGCTTACGAAAAATCAATCATATTTCTGTTATATTTTATATCGTTTTATTTATGGCATGCCGAAACCTGAATTTGGTTTGATTGGAATCGATAATAATAACGAACATATTTTAGTTTTCAAATACAAGCCACTATAAAACTTATGTGGAGTGCTATTTAACCAATCGTGTTGTCAAAAATTGACGATAATACCTAACTATTTAACATAATTTTTCATCACATAACGAATACCAAATTACTTGGTGCCGTACTAAAGAAAAATGGGCTTTTCTATTAATTATCAGCCCGGAGTCAGGAATTTGTGCCCGATATAGCGATAGCCTCGCCCCCTTTCACATCGTGGGACCAAACATACAAGGTGAAATGTAGGTGTCCTGATGGCGCCTCTGTTTTTATTTATTTATTTATATTCTTTATTGTACACAAAAATGTAAGTAACAACAGATATATATAGACAACAAAACAACAAAGTACAAATGGCGGTCTTATCGCACTAAGGCAATCTCTACCAGACAACCATTGGATGGATTTATGAGAGGGAGAAAGATCTGTCTCTGTCTGCCCCTTATGGGATAAAAGGTGTGAGTTTATGTATGTATGTCATCCCTCCAACCATCCATCAGCCAAAGGAAGTCCACTGCTGAACATAGGCCTCTCCCAATGATTTCCACAGTGACCTGTTGGAGGCAGTCTGCATCCAGCGACGTCCCGCGACCTTTACCAGGTCGTCTGACCACCTTGTGGGTGACTTCCATTCGAGAACTTTTTGGCCCCATCGACCATCAGTTCTCCGAGTTTATGTATATATGTAAAAATTTGGTCCAGCTTACCTGTGCCTATCTGGCCGACACCACTGACGCCGATTTGTCCAACTCCTTGGCTGCCGTATTGTCCCTGGCCGGTATAGACTCCTGGAGAGACGGTGGTGGCAGGGAATGATGGAGTCACCCTGCTGGAGACGAATGCTGGGACTGTTGGCTTCTGGGTAGTCCTGTTCGGAGAGTATTGACTTATACATGGGGTGGAATAATGGTTTTTGGCTATATGTGATGATGATGTTTTCAACAGGATGTATGTTTAAGTTAAGGGTATAAAAGTTAAAATATGGTCTTTAAGAATATAGTGGAATGAACTTGGTCTATGATACAAATACATAGGTAATGAAACAGACCATTAATGTCTCAAATTTAAAAAGAATGAATTGTGGCAGCTAATTTATGGGTATTTCATATTAACCATTATCTTGGGTTGATAACCTTATTGAGCAATAAACTATGTCTGAGTTTTTCAGTTTTATAAATCTTTTATGAGTAGCTTTGGACTCGAGTTTTGCCAGTCTACACAGGAATTATTAAACTAATCACAAAAAAAAAAATATCCTTCAAAAACAGTATCCATCTCTATACTTTGAACAAGTATATCCAAAATTTCATAACAATCCCTTGAGTGGGTAAGGCATGAAAGCAATACAAACAAATTCTTACCTGAAGTTAGGGAACTGAACTTCTCCAGTAGTTGGTGGTCTGGCGGTCACCGAGGGTCGTGAGTTGGTGGAAGGGCTTCCTCTGCTGTCGGGGACGTATCTGCCGTCGTTTCCTCCGAAGACTCCAGGAACCCACCTTCCGATCTGGTTGGCTGGCCAGGGGTCGGTGTAGAACGGATCGCGGCAGCACTTGCCGATGCGTCCTGATGCAATGTCCTTGCAGTCCTGTGGGAGAGGCCAGGATTAGGGAAACATCATAAAATATTTGGTGAAAAGCATCTTATCGATTTCATCTTAGGATACACGGCCTCAAGTGCCTTTGGTGTCAAATTTTTTTGGGTTAGTAAGATTGCTGGAGTCCTAACACCCCTCCTCTTATCTGTGTTTTACTTTTTTATCTTCCTTTCCCGTTTCATCTTGGGACGCATCGAAAATCCATGTGCTGTTAATATTCGTGAGCGACGGCATTTACTTATCACCAGGAGAAACATTTGAGGGACTTATACAGTTAAAATTTGTCCCCGTAAAAAATGGTATCCTATAAAGTGCATACTGCGTCTGGTAAATGCAGTCGATTATCCTACCCTGGACGGAAGAGAATTTACACGAGCACCCAGTGAGCGATGAGCTTGCAAACACTCACAAAGCAGTCGCAGTCTTGATATACCCTGTATATTAACTAAATAAAGTGAGACTTACCGTCAAAGGCACTCTGTAAGATTCTTGCTCCCTGGTCAGGATGACCGTGGTGTTGGAAATGATACCTTCAGCGGTACAGAACTCGATGGGGGTACATTTCAGAGCGGCAGCACAGCCGGCGGGGATCTCACCTGGGTTCAAAGAAGATGGTTATCATCAGGCATCAAGGTATTGTGAAGTTAAGTCTTAAACTAATGAGGAAGATAGTGGGGGTGACTAATAATAAATAAAGATTAAAAAGCATATTTCTTCAAGAAGAAGGTCCTATAATTCTAATCAACATACTAAACGCTATAGAAAATTAGCGAAAGAAGCAATGACATTTTTAGAATTGATAGAAATCTGGATTTCTTAAGTGAATAGTATTAAAGAACAGGTTTGTCCGATGTTATCACTATAACTAAAAAGAAATTACCTCAAGTAATATTTTTACTGCAACTAGTTTACGTATAAATAAGTATACTTTAACGAAAAGTACTTACTTGGAGCCTGAATTGGCACGAAAGGCCTGGGTGTTGTTGGACGTGGCGAGGGTTGCCTGTTTTGGTCCAAGATTAGTTCTCCTTCAGAGTAAGGTGGCTGTACCACAGTTTCCCTAGGGATAGACGATTCAGCAACGGGGGGAAGGTATCCTGGGGCAGATGTGGACGGGACAGGGGGTAGGTATGTGGGTTTAGGGGTAGTGTAAGGACGGGGGGTAATTGGCCTTGGTGTGCTGAACGGCCTAGGGGTAGTATAAGGACGGGGGGTGATTGGCCTTGGTGTGCTAAACGGCCTAGGGGTAGTGACGAAGGTTGTAGGGTATACAGTGCTAGGAACAATATTGCTTGGGCTATTAGAGCTGTCCACGGGAGGTAGGTAAGGAATTCCAGGCTTCAACCCAGTTGCGCCAGGTCTGTAGACATTTTCACTGCCAGCAGCAAAAGCATCAGCTTCGAAAGATGACTGGCTAGATCCACTGGATCCATACCCCGAACCTCTGTTTACGGACGCACCAGATCCGAAAGAGTTAGATGAGAATCCTGATCCACTTGAGCTTCCGAAGCCAGATGCGAAGTTGCCTTGGCTTGCTCCTGATCCGAAGAGGCTTGATCCTTGGCTAGACCCTGAGAAGGTGGCAGAGTCCACGCCCAGAGATCCTTGGAGTCCGTTGGATCCTGAGAGAGACGAGACTTCGATCCTGCAGCAGATTTCTGAGCGGAGGTTGCAATATTGCTTCTGTAACAAGGAAATTCAGGTTAGCAATAGATTAGCAAATCATTGAAAGGTATTTCTAGATATCTATCAGTTTTAATTCAGCACTTGTGGGAATTTGAATGTGGTAAGAAATCGACTGCCTCGGTGGCGTAGTTGTATTACGGTACGGTTACAAAGCTGAGGTCTCGGGTTCGAATCCCGGGTCGGGTAAAGTGATATTGGATTTTTCTATTCATTATCAGCCCGGAGTCAGGAATTTGTGCCCGATATGGCGATAGGCTCGCCCCCTATCACATCATGGGACGGGACATGCAAGGCGAAATGTGGGTGTCCTAGTGGCGCCTCTGCCTACCCCTTCGGGGATAAAGGCGTGAGTTTATGTATGTATGTAGGAAATTATTTTTTCTCATGGCGACCAGCGTACTTGGTGGTGGTAAAACAAGAGTTTAAGGATTAATTCTTAAACGTGGCTATTAGTTTCGTATGTGTTGTGAGATCGAAGTTTCTCGTGGTTTCTGATACACGACATGAGACTCGATCTTAGTATGGGGTCAGGACTATGTATGTGACTGTTGGGTGTACTTATTAAAATTCGATAAGATATTATATTGTAAATATTTATTTGTTTTCTTAGTTTGTTAAACTTGAATGTTCATGTGTATACAATAATATTATTATGATTTGCATAATGAATACAATGAAGAACATAGATGACCTCTTTAATTGATACGTATTAATAGCTTAATCGGAAAAATAATAACCTGTTTTGACGACTCTAACGCCCAAATACTGGAACGCAACTTAAATATAACTTGCGCTTAACTACGTTAATCCCGATTAAATGTACTGGCTAAGTGAGCCGTGCGCTGTTAAGAGCACCTTATTATTTGAATGTCGTTCCAGTATTCGGGCGTATGACTTCTTATAGTTTTAAAACCATGGTTATCTTTCACATCTTCTATTCCTTGGCCTAATAAGTCATTAGCTTAGTACATTATAAATAATAAATAAATAAATACACCCAACAGTCACATACATAGTCCAGACCCCACGCTAAGATCGAGTCTTGTGTCGTATCAAATACCACGAGAGACTTTTCGGTCTTACAAACACACAGACACGAAACAAATATTTGTCGCACAAACATTTGTCTCGGTGCGGGGATCGAACCCACAGCCTGTCTCATCCATTGTCTAACAACGCGACGGAGACAGAAAGCTCTTTAGATTACCTCAATAAGAAATCCGACCGGAATCGAACCCCTAAGTTCACATTTAAACTACAGTTAAACCATTACGTAGTTATTAAATCATAATTATAGAAAGGACTGCAACCTTCAGATGTTTAATTATTAATATATCAAATTGACAGGCCCATGTTTTTACGCAGCGCCATTTGTTCAACACCAAATGTCAACATCGGTTTAGAAATTCGGCGTACGACCTTTGACTTCGTGTTTGTATATGTTCTTATTTATAAAGATGTTTGTATGTTCGCTTATAACTCGAGAAATATTGTTCCTATTTTCGTGAATTATTTTTTAATGTAAAGGTAGGGTATTTGGTCAGGTTTTACCTATTTGCGAAACGCGAAATAAATAGTAAATATACCTCACTATTGAACATTCTGCCTTATGCCTCGGTGGCGTAGTTGTACCACAGTAGAATTACAACGCTAAGGTGTCGGGTTTGAATCCCGACAAGTCATATTATAGAATATAAACTGGGTTCGTCTTGAAAAATTTGTATATTATAGTGCAATGGATAGCGTATTCAATGTAAAAAAAAAAATACACAGGCACGACAAAGTGTTTACAATGCTTGATGGCAAGCGCAGTGCAGATAGAGTATCCACATGAGATGTTCATCTCTCGACACAATGATGCCTGATTGTATCCGGATATACAGAACCCGACACGCGACACACGTGGCTCACTATGCCGGCTCCTTAACCGCTGTGTACCTCGCTATCCGAGAATCATAAATATAATTGAAATTACTACTAATATCCGGATACAATCATCATTGTGTCGAGAGATGAACATCTCACGTCGGTGGACACTCTGAACTGCGCTTAACATTAAGATTTTGTTGTAATTTTATTGCCATATAAAAATACTTGCATTTATTCCTAGACATTCATATAGGTAATTATAGATTTCACACTTCGATATTAAACTCTAAATGGCGTGAAATAAACGCTTAATGTATAAAATTAATTTCTTTATCCTTCGCCAACAGGTTGAGATAATGCTAATTTGATAAAAATAACAAAAAAATCATATATACATAAACTCACGCCTTTATCCTCGAAGGGGTAGGCAGAGGCGCCACCAGGACACCCACATTTCGCCTTGTATGTTCCGTCCCACGATGTGATAGGGAGCCTATCGCCACATCAGGCACAAATTCCTGGCTCCGGGTTGATAATGAATAAAAAAATCCAATATCACTTTGCCCGACCCGGGATTCGAACTCGAGACCTCGGCTTTGTAACCGTACCGTAATACAACTACGCCACTAAGACAGTCAAGCTAATACTAATTCGCCAAAAATAACAAAAAAATCCTTTTATAATAATTGGTTTTGTCCTAAACTCTTCTAATATTATCTACAGCCTCCGTGGCGCAGTTGGTTAGACGCCGGCTGTGAGACGAAAGGCCGCTACGGTCTCAACACAGACTGATGAGTACACAAGCTTTTGTTTCAGGTCTGGGTGTCAGACCGAAAAGTCTCTCGTAGTTTCTGACACGACCCAAGACTCTTATGAGGTCAGGACAATTCAGTGACTGTTCGGTGTTTTTTTAATAACATTTTAAGTATGGCTAATAGTTTTTCGGAAGTTTTTGAGGTGGTCTTTTCGAATTTCCTCTTTGCGCCTTGTATCTTTGCCACTCGCGCCGCCATATTGGAAAAATAGCGTCCAACAGCATTAATCATTTTCAAAACTCCCGGAAATCTTACCAGGTAACCCCCTTTTTTTAACCAAATGACTGCACTATAATTCGTGGATATACAGATTTCAGGGCATAGTAAGACTGCGACCGAAAACGAAGCCAGATAGTGGTATTAGTGACTTCAGACATACAAATGCAACAAAAAAAATCGCAAAATCGTCATTTTTTTTGCAATTTTTTACTTATCGTCGTATTTGGGTGATAAATACATAGTTTTCCTAAAATAATGATGTACGACTTGCTAGTTTAAAAGACGCAATGGTACGTAAGGGTTTATATTACTATTATCACAAACACTAAGTACATATTTACCAGCCAAACATGACGATTTTTAAACAATTGCAAAAATAATCTATCGTGCTTTTTGCGAAATTTCTAGTTGCGTTGTGCCTGTAACCATTAAAACTACCACGCGGCTTCGTTTTCGGTCGCAGTCTTGATATACCCGGTATTTTAAATTAAATCTTTCACCAGTAAATATTTAAATATTGGTGTTTTTGACTCAAGGTCGCTAAGTTGGGTATAACGTGTTTTACAAGTCTTGTGATTATGCTAATTCTAACCGACACGATTGAAGATGTCACATTAAACTATTACGAGTTCGATTCTCAGGCAATAACGTCATGTTACGCTTGTGTATACAAGGCAGATGTATTCCAGTCCCGTGTTTAATGTTTTTAAATTTGAAAATGTTATTGCCGAACCTGGGTGTCAAACCTACGATCTCACTATTCACATCCTATACTTATAGACCTTTACAATTTACTCGGTAAACTTAACAAAAAAGTGTGAACCGAGTGCTATAAGGATTACTATATTTTCATAACAGTGTTGTTAATTACTGATATTAAAACTTAACACAATAGATATACAGGACAATGGACGAGAAAAAATAGGATTATTAAGATAATCGCTTCTTCGTAGTTACGACATTGAGAAACTGACGTTTGCGATAGAAAAAAAAATACTGTCTATGGAATAACCTGTGTATCATAGATAATATACCTGCTTTAATTAATCTTGTACTACCTATTCTATTTCATTATCATTAATTTTTATTATGCACGGCCTCGCCCGCGTGAAAAGATTTTCCGCGAAAAAGGTTTGCGTGATATTTTCCTGGGATACAAACTACCCTATAGCCTTCCTCGATAAATGGCCTATCCAACACCAAAAGAATTTCCAAATTCGGACCAGTAGTTCCTGAGATTAGCGCGAACAAACAAACTCTTCAGATTTATATTAGTGTAGATTACGTATACAATGTCATGGTTTAAACTGCTTTAACTTTAATTATTGCTTCAGTGGCGAAGTTGTACTACGGTACGATTACAAAGCTGTGGTCTCGGGTTTGAATTCCTGGTCGCGCAAAGTGATATTGGAATTTAATATTTATTATCAGCCTGGAGTCAGGAATTTGTGCCCGATATGTCGATAGGCTCGCCCCCTATCACATCATGGGACAGAACATACAAGGCGAAATGTGGGTGTCCTGGTAGCACTCCTGACTACCCCTTCTTGAAAAAAAGCCATGAGTTTATGTATGTAACTTAAATTATTGCTATACTATAATATTACATATTTTTAATATTCGTAAAGTACAAATAAAATGAAATAAATATGAAACTTTATCCTTATTGCCAAACTCGGCAGGACATCTTATATCAGCCAAGTTATAATATGTATAAATTCTTAAGTCAGTTAATTTAACCTAAAATGTTAAAATCTCAAGTTTCCTTTGACATTAACCAGTGCCGATGCAAATCTTAATTACCCAATTAAAGAATTCAGTTAAGTCATTACTTATTGCTTTAAAAGGGATGTTCATTAGACAAGACAGATTATCATTAAGTTAATATAATTGCTTATGTATCAACATTGAACATATTAAGCTACCTAAGATATTCATACACGCCCGGATAGTAATGGCGCATCCACATCTTAGTTACCTTTAATGGAGCAACAATGTTACCACATGTTATGAAACGTTATTTACTGGTCTCTCATATGTGAGAGGCCGCCTGGGTAGGTGCCACCGCAATGTCTATTTCTCCAACATACACCAGTGTAAACGCACTGTTGTGTTCCGGTTTGAAGGATATTGTAGACAGAGTTACTTCTAAACATAATGAGACTTAACATCTTATGTCTCAGGATAGCGAGCGCAGTGGAATGCCGAGCACTGCTTTGTAATTCATGGTGTTTGGTTTTGCTACTGTCCATGAGCGGTCGTATCGCTTACCATCAGGCGAATGGTATGCTCGTCTCGCCATTCATCACAATAAAATATAACTTTACAATATACTAACACCGACATTTACTAACAATAAATCAAATTGTATTAATTGATTAAATGTTATTTATTGTAAATGATTGTTGCTGAGTAACATTTGGAAATATTGCTCAACCAAAATTAACTGCGGTGAGGATGCATCATTAAGAGCCGGCATAATGAGCCACGTGTGTCGCGTGTCGGGTTCTGTATATCCGGATATAATCAGGCGTCATTGTGTCGAGAGATGAACATCTCATGTGGGTACTCTATCTACACTGCGCTTACCATCAAGCGCATTGTAGCCAATTTGTCTTGCAAATATTGGGTATCAAATAATCTAAATGTCTTATGGATGACTAGTGACATCTCTATCTACCCCTGCAATGAAAAAATATCAGCTTGAGCTATTTTACCATTAAAAATAAAAGGAATTCATGCCCAATTTGGCGATAGGCTCGCCCCCTATCGCGTCATGGGACAGAACATCCAAGGCTAAATGTGGGTGTCCTGGTGGCGCCTCTGCCTACCCCTTCTGGGATAAAGGCGTGAATTTATGTATGTGTAATTAAAATAGCTTGTTAAAAATTAGTTGTTTTCGATTTTACTTTGTTACCTTTTTGTTTACTTTTTTATGAATGTTAACTACTATAATTTTAATTATTGTGTGAAGATACATATTGTAGTTAAAGTCATTAGATGAACAAAACATAACTTCAATGCGCCTGATGTTAAGCGTCAAGTAATGTTCATTACATGGAGTAAAGCCTCCTCGGCAGACGCCCAACAGTTTTACAGACTATACTGTAACATCAAATAAAACTACGTTTAAAAAAACCGACTTCAACTACTAAAAAGTATAAAATAACTTAAGAAAGATTTAATTTAATACATCTCTTATGCAAACCTATACCTTTCATATCAATAAAATACAATTATTTATATGTGCTACCTGTTCTGAAGTCGGTTAAAAAGAGCTTTTCAATACCAAAATTATCCCCTGCATTAGCAAAAACACATACATTCAAAGTACTCCATCTGAAATATTTAGTTGCTATGTCTGGATTTGAGTTCGAGATGTATTTTTGGGCACGAATGCAGGCGAGATGTATTAGCATTTGTGTTGCAAGCCGTGTCAACAACGCGGACCTCGCTGCTTCTGGTACGGTCGGCAAAATACGTGACATTTGATAATGGTTTCTTAGATTTACGCGAATGTTATACATTGAAATAAAACATTTTTTTACGGATTTTCCGTGGTCCAGTCCGCCCCGTGACCACGAAAAGTGTAAATCGAAACGTCGGGAAGTTTAAAAACATAAAATTATTATAATTAATAATTTAAAATTAAACCAAATCGCGACAAAATGCCTAAAAATTTGTTACTTTTTTAGATTAAAAAAATGTAGATATTTTTTAATTGCTGCGTACGTAAATCATACGGTTCTCCAGATGGTAAGTGGTCACCACCTATGAACATCTGCTACACCAGTGTTATGTGGTATATTCAAGAGTGACAGTCTTTTTTTTTTTTTATTGCCTTTATAGGCAGACGAGCTAGCGGTCCGCCTGATGGTAAGCGGCTACCGCTGCCCAGAGAACTTCGCAGTGCCAGGGGTCCAGCACAACAAAGTCGCTGCCTACCTTAAGGAGAGTACTCTCTTTAAGCCTCTTTTGAAGAAGGACAGGTCATAGCGCTCAGGGAACACCGATGCAGGGAGTTCATTCCAGAGCTTGCATGTACGTGGTAAGAAAGAACGCTGAAAACGTACCGTTCGGGAGCGGTACGCTTCCAGGTGGTAGGAATGAACTCTGCTGCGGTGACGGGTGGTGCGATGGTAGAAGGGCGACGTTGGTACCATCTCAAACAATTCCTCGGAGCACTCCCCATGGAACAGACGATAGAACACGTCTGAGTCTGAGTCCACTGTGGTTTTGCATCGCCCTGAATCCAGTACTCTGTTGTTTGATTCATCGGCAGAGAAATGCTTTGCCGGCCTTTGAGGTGGGAATACGCTCTTTTTTTTTTAAGTTCGCCATGTTATATTTAAAGTAAAATTAATAAATAACTACACCCAACAGTCACATACATAGTCGTGACCCCACATTAAGATCAATTAAGTCTTGTGTCGCAGGTATCAGAAACTACGAGAGACTTTTCGATCTCACAAACTCCCAAAGTCGAGACAAATATTTGTGAGCCTCACAAGCATTTGTCTCGGTGCGGCGATCGAACCCACGGCCTCTCGTCCGATAAATGCAGATTACATTACGTGAAATGTTTGATAAATGTATTTTTTAATTGGTATTTTTCTGCCGACCCTCCCGTCGGTTACGCGTCGTGTTTTAGTAGTACATTAATGTTTTCTTTACGTTGCTTAACTAAACGACACACAATTAGCATATGTACATCATATTTAGCTGAGCGTCGCCGGTTCGAATCCGAAAATAGTTTTATCATTTTGTTATGTACCAAAGTTTTGTAGGAAGCCAGACACTTAATAGTAAGTGTTGTATCAGCCCATATACATCCCACTGCAGGGCACGGGCCTCCTTTTTCGAGAGACCGATTGAGAGGGTTTAGGCCGTATAGTCCACTACGCTGGCCTAGTGCCAGCTGGACTTTTAAATACCAAAGAAATTCTTCCGAATCGCTGTAGTGTGCAGGTTTCAACACAATGTTTTGGTAGCGGAGGCACGAGTGATTGACTATCAATACACACATTACTCTGAAAAGTCAGAGGTATGCCCTGGGATTTGAACCCGCAACCATCATAAACATGATAGCGGCCGCGTCTGGTCCGTTACCAACAGACCACCACACACTTGTACGTAAAACACCAAATGGTAACTAAAACTTTGATTATACAGGGTGTATGAAGACTGCGACCGAAAACGAAGCCATGTGGTAGTATTAGTGACTTCAGACAGAATGCAACTAAAAATTTAGATTTTTTTTTTTTACTTTTCGTCGTACTTGGTTGATAAATACATAGTTTTCCTAAAATAATGATGTAAACCTTTTTAGTTTTAAATACGTAAAGGATTAAATTCCTTTTTTCGCAAAAACTAGGTATTTAGCACCCAACGATATTTAAAAATTGTAAAAAAAAACTGTGGCTTTTTTTCGCGGTATTTTTAGTTGCACTGTGTGTATAATCTAAAAGTACCACCTGGCTTCGTTTTCGGTCACAGTCTTGATATACCCGGTATAAATGTTCCTTGTACTTCTTTTTTGATGAAACTCAAGAAATCGGTAACTTTGTGTCATCGTCACTTATAACCGCATCGTAATTGACAAAAAGTGGGCGAATAAATAAAACATCGTTGAAATAAACTGAGCTTTGGACACGTGCAAAAACATGCGATGTCTGTAACCTAAGCTTAAATGAATAAATTATAGATAAATTTTAAAAAGACATAAACGCACGGACGCTTTTACTAATAATTTAAAATTAGATTGTCCGTGACCTTGACCCCGCCGTTAATATCCTATTGACATTTAGGATAAAAACTGAGGGCAATCCGGGTCCATTGTGATTTTTTTTTCTTTGTAAATTATGATTAAAGTTTTTTTAACTCAAGAAGATCTGTATTGGGATTGGTTCCTTGTAATTAGTGGGTATTTTTGCTATTTATATAGGCTGCCTCGGTGGCGTAGTTGTATTACGGTACGATTAAGCTGAGGTCTCGGGTTCGAATCCCGGGTCGGGCAAAGTAATATTGGATTTTTCTATTCATTATCAGCCCGGAGTCAGGAATTTATGCACGATATGGCGATAGGCTCGCTCCCTATCACATCATGGGACGAAATATACAAGGCGAAATGTGGGTTTCCTAGTGTGGCGCCTCTGCCTACCCCTTCTGGGATAAAGGCGTGAGTTTATGTATGTATGTTTAGCTATTTTTATGCTGGTAAGGTAGAGTAACTACAAAGTTGGTGGTGGGTGAATTGCAATTTAAATAAAGTAGAACATTGTTTCAATAAAATAATGTTCTTTATTATACACTGCCCTTTCTTTCTCCTTCTCATAAATCCATCCAATGGTTGTCTGGTAGAGATTGCCTTAGTGCGATAAGACCGCCATTTGTACTATATTGTTTTATTATCCCTTTAAACTGTTAAATATGTATTGTGTGCAATAAATAATAAAATAAATAATTAAAGGTAAAGGTTCCTTGTTTGATTTTTGCATGTTTTTCCTTTTACGCATATTCAGAAATAATTTTTGTTTATAAATCAATTTTAATGACTAATTTGCTCGCGGTGTAGTCATTAGTACAGCACGAAGCTAGTCTTATACCAATTTCTGTCAAATTCACGTATAAATAAATAAATAAAACCCAACGATCCCATACATAGTCCTGACCCCACACTAAAATCGAGTCTTTTCGGGTCTGGGTGTTTGTGAGACCGAAAAGTCTCTCGTAGTTTCTGATACCCACGACACAAGACTCGACCTTAGTGTGGGGTCAGGACTATGTATGTGACTGTTGGATGTATTTATTTATTTGATGAATGTGTCACTATTAATTTTGTCATCAATGCCAACCGTTCTCAAATTAAAAAATCACAGCTGTGTGTAAACTATTATGTTAAACTGTTTATACAAGTAATAATTCAAGCTTTATATGCCAATTTAACATACAAATGACGAATTTATTAAAAATAACATCAAAACACACTAATGAACAATGAATATCATTACCATTATGAGATAAGCAATTAAATTATCAGTGTTTCATTAAAAATTCAAATTTCGAATGTATTTGCGTGGTATCACATTTGTAATTAGAACAAAAAATGCACGTGTATTTTTATTATTTAATTTAAAATACAGGTGTATTTATGTGAAATTAATGATAATTATGTAATATGTATGATTTGTTTTCATTGATTTAATGATGCGATTGTTTTCATTTGTATGTGTGTAGCGTTGTGTGAGATGCGTAGGAATACAAATTTAATGTCTAGCTTTAGTACTTAAAATAGAATATGTCTATTATTGTACGTATCTTAGATCGCTTATATACCAAGACATTAGAATAATAGTGCGCTGTTCTTTATAAATACACACATTCGAATTAATTGATTTTGTATATCAAGAAAGATATTATAATATAAAATATTATGACTATATCTTTCAATATTATCGAATTTAAAACATAATATTTCACAAGCAATTAATCAATATGAGTTAACATTCATTATATGTTAATATGATATTAGTAAGCGGGAATTTGAGATATACAGCTTCTACCTACCCCTAAATCGATAGGCCACATTACATACAAATTTATAAAATGTATGTATGTATGTACATGCATGAGTTGATGTATTTCAAAGTATTCATACACAAAAATTAAAATTTAAAAGTTTAAAGTATATTAGAAAATTGTAAGATTTATTGATTCAATTCATTATGAAATTGACCTTCTGGTATCATAATGAAGCGACGATAAGGTCACTGTTAGGCGTCAAAGGTCATTTCGGGTACATAAATGGTCACAAGTCGTGACTTGATAAGTTGTCTTTTTAACGATCAAAAGAATCTATTCCTCATTAGTGTGTTGGCTGCAAGTGTGGGTTGTAATGTGTGAGGTCTTGAGTTCAATTCCCAGATCTTTTTTTATACAACAAACAAATAAAATAAATACACCCAACATACATACATAGTCCTGACCCCACACTAAGATCGAGTCTATTGCGTGGGTATCAGGAACTACGAGAGACTTTTCGGTGTCACAGACACCCAGACCCGAAACAAATACAAATATTTGTTTCGGTGCGGGGATCGAACCCACGGCCACTCGTTTCACAGCCGGTGTCTAACCAACTGCGCCACGGAGGCAGTCGAGGTAAACAATTTATGATAATAGAAAAAGATTATCAAATCAAAAATCAGTTTGACACAAAGGCTTACACAAGTTGATGATCTAAAAAGTCAAAAGACTTACCTGAGTGTTAGCTTGCAAGATGTTGGCTCCGTTGGTGTTGACGACTCCGTTGTTGCACTGCGACCTGGGCACGCAGACGTATCCCTGGCCGGAACAGGTCTGGGTCAAATCTCCCTGGTTTGATCCTAAGACATTCCCAGTACTCTGGAACGCCTCATCCACATTCTGCTCGTATCCAAAACCTTTCTGACTGTTCTGGATTAAATTGACATTGGATCCAGCATTAGATGCCGAGAATGGAGTGGGAGAAGATCCTGTATAGCCCTGGCCATCAAAACCCTGGGCACCGAAACCACTTTGCGACGCGAATCCAGTTTGTCCAGAATACTGGCTTGATCCACCGCTGGTGAAGCCTCCGAGCTTAGAGAAACCGCCGTTTAAGAATGGGTTGGCGGACAAATCGACGCCACCTCCAGTGCTGGTGTAGCTTGAGCTGGTTTTGCTGAACTTCTGGTAGGCTCCACCACTGCTCTTGAAAGGAGAGTCCTTGTTCATCCACCAGAAAGGTCCGTTGACGTCGAAGGCACTGCTTCCAGCTGCGTGGAAGGTAAACTCGTTGTTAGTGTCTTGAGCCACGGCTTGGTTGAAGGCATCGAGGTTTCCGAACCTCTGGATGACCTGACCGTCCTTCACTTTGATTCCAGCGCATCCTTTCTCTGAGGAGCAGCCTTCAAAGGTCTGTTGGGTGTGCACTTCCCCCGCTGGCAGCTGCTGCAGCGCTGCTAACACATCTTTAGTACTTCCGAGGTTTAGCTTGACGTTTTGGGAGCAAGCGGTGCAGCGTTCTTTTCTTGGCTGGGGCTCGCTGCTTTCAGCTTCGGCGAGGGCCTCTTTAAGCTTTGATTCGGTCTCGGATGCGCTCACAGCGACCACCACGCATATGGTGACCACTATTGAAAATAGTGGCTTCA
The DNA here is from genome assembly GCA_949752805.1 of Deilephila elpenor. Taxonomy (NCBI): domain Eukaryota; kingdom Metazoa; phylum Arthropoda; class Insecta; order Lepidoptera; family Sphingidae; genus Deilephila; species Deilephila elpenor. Next base: position 760,687 of record OX457121.1, read on the forward strand.
TGGTTCTGTAACAAGGGAAATTTCAATTAGTTTAGGTTATGGTAATCCTTAGAGAAGATTTATGTGCAGTGGCGATCCCGTGGTTAAAGATAGAGAGTAAATTTGACAGTGGAATTTCAGATTATGTTATTTTAAATACAGGGTATATCAAGACCGCGACCGAAAACGAAGCCAGGTGGTAATATTAGACGCAATGATATGTAAGGGTTTAAATTACTATTTTCGCAAAAACTAAGGATTTACCACCTAAAAACAGTGATTTTAATATTTTTTTTAAATAATCTATGGCTTATTTTGCGAAATTTTTAGTAGCATTGTGTCTATAGCCACTAAAACTACCACCCGTCTTCGTTTTCGGTCGCGGTCTTGATATACCCTGTATATGCACGACAAAGTGACTATGATGCCTTTGATTGTAAATATATGTAATCGAAATAGAATATCCTCCGATAAGAGAGGGCTGTATTGGTATGGCTGTAGTTGTATTACGGCAAGATTACAAAGCTGAGGCCTCGGCTTCGAATCCCGGGTCGGGTAAAATGATATTGGGTTTTTCTATACATTTTCAGCCCGGAGTCAGGAATTTGTGCCTGATATGGCGATAGGCTCGCCCCATATCATATCGTGGGATGAAACATACAAGCTAAATTGTGGATGCCCTGGTGACGCCTCTGCCTACACCTTCTGGGATAAAGGCGTGAGTTTATGTATGTATGTATCTTGTAGGTAAAGCGGGTTAAAAGCAAAAGGGAGATAAAGATTGACTCATTCTGCAAAATATGCTTGTCTCTATGCTTTTATAACTTGATCATAAATTTGAGGTCAGCGATAAACAAAATGAACGCTAGATATGTGGGTTAATCCTATCGTAAAATGCTACCTGTTTTGAATGGCTGGCCGTTTGAACACTATCGCGGAATCTCGTGTGAATATTATGGATAAAAAATGTTTGTTTGTAAGTCATCTTGATAAAGAGGTTAAAAAACCAGGAAGAAGATATTTGATGTAATTATATCGTTGATGTTGCAATTTTTGTTACAAAACGGTTTTTGATATATCATAGGTGATATGCAATCTTTGTCATTAATTAATATCAAAAGGAAGCACATAAACGCCTTTCCCAGAAGGGGTGGGCAGAGGTGCAACCAGGACACCCACGTTTCGCTTTGTATTATCCGTCCCACGATGTGATAGGGGGCGAGCCAATCGTCATATCGGGCACAAATACCTGACTCCGGACTGATAATGAATATAAAAATCCAATATTACTTTGTCCGACCCCGGATTCGAACTCAAGACCTCAGCTTTGCCTTCATTTCAATTTTTTTTTTCTTTTTTGATTAATAGTTTCTATACGAGGTAAAACTAGGCAATTCATATTTTCCGAAAGTTTAAACAACAAAAACATCTTTTAACCTTGACACATGCATAAAAATTGTTATCATACCAGTTCGTAACATGTCGTGTTGTTTTTGTTCTACAACGTTATATATTATGGAGACTTCTATAATAACAGCATTATTCATAGGCAGTTTAAAAACCTATTTTAATTACCGAATGTTTTGTCCCTCTCGAACGACTTTAGAATTCGGTTTGAGCGAAGGAGGCAAAACATTCGATAACTAAAGGTTTAATAACTGCCTATCAATAAGGATGTAAGATTTAATATTGTGAATTGCATCCGTGGCGCAGTTGATTGTGGACTGTGGAACGAGAGGCTGGTGGTTCGATTCCCATGTCAAGACATATGTATGTGCGACCCAATAATATTTGTCATGGTGTTTTGGCACCTAAGGCTTTCTTGTTGTTTCTAATACATTACATTTATAATTAAGTTTACGTGTGTGACTGGTGAATAATTGACTTGAACTAAATAAACTATTTTCTTTATTGTTTTTTTTATTGCGATGAATGGCGAGACGAGCATGCCATTCGCCTGATGGTAAGCGAAACGACCGCTCATAGACAGCAAAAGCAAACATCGCCATGAATTACAAAGCAATGCTTGGCATTCCACTGCGCTCGTCAACCTAAGACACATAAGATGTCTCATTATGTCCAGTAGTTACTCTGGCTACAATGTCCTTCAAACCGGAACAACAGTGCATTTACACTGCTGTTTGTTGGAGAAATAGACATTGCGGTGGAACCTACCCTGGCGGCCTCTCACATATGAGAGACCTACCACCTATTTTTAATACTTCCTTGAATCTATACCACTTGGTTGGATATCCGGCTCGATAACCGCTAAGCTGACGCGATCGTGAATCACACTTACCGAAGGTCGACTAGTAAAACAACTTAAATATTGAGAAATGACATTCCGAAGATCTCGTTGCAAACGGACCATCATTCCAATATTATTCGAATATTTTTCGAAATAGTAATAATAGTTATTTTTTTTTAATATGTAGATAACACAAGCTTAGTCTGTAAATTATTGGTTTTGTTATTTTGTATTTAATTTATTTATTGTTAATATTAATTTCTTCATGTTTTGTACTGTGTTCATTGATTTACGTTTATTTTTTATTTATTTTTTCCTATGTGTTATTGTTGTACTGTTGTCACTTGTCAGCAATGTTAATATGAATGTTGTGATCTTCTGTAATTGAAGGAGCACTCAAATCAATGTACCTGATAATTTGTAAGTTTTACCGTTATAACCCTGTGTATCCTTTGTTGAAGGTCCATAAATAAATAAAATAAAATAAATAAAAATAAAAATATATAAATCTTCTGACGGCCCTATTCATAGTGTTTTAAAACGTATTTTAGTTATCGAATGTTTTGTCCCTTTCGAACGAGTTTTGAATTCAGTTTGAGTGGAGAAGACAAAACATTCGATAACTAAAATATGTTTTAAAACTGCCTATGAATAAGGGTTTGGCAGTTTATGAATTAATTAAAATGAGCATTTTAGTTATGATTGCCTCGGTGGCGTATTTGTACTGCGGTATGATTGTAAAGCTGAGGTCTCGGGTTCGAATTCCGGCTCGAGCAAAGTTACATTGGATTTTTCTATTCATTATCAACCCGGAGTCAGGAATTTGTGCCCTATATGGCGATAGGCTCGCCCCTTATCTCATCGTGGGACACACAACGCGAAACGTGGGTGGGTAGGTGGCACCTCTGGCCTACCCCGTGTAGAAAAGGCGTGATGTTTATGTATATTATAAACCGATCAACAATTTCATAAATTAATCATGACCGAATTTCTGCAACTAATGAACAGCTTATTAATTGAAATAAAACTGGACCGCGGACCGCCCCGCGACCACGACAGCTGGAAAGCAATCGAAACGTCGCGTCGGGAAGTTAAAAAATTTAAAAATTAAACCAAATCGCGATAAAATCCGTAAAAAATAGTTTTATTTCAATGTGTAACATTTGTGTAAATCTAAGAAACTATCAGCTTATTCATATTTGAAACGTCAAAGTCACTGCAACTCAACACATCCCTTTAAGGAACTATCTTCACAATATTGATTGCTTATTGTCATGTCAGGCCTTTTACGGCTTAGTCTGAACGTGCATTTATTGGTGGCTTAGGAGGTAAGGCCACATTTAGATCTTTATATGATATCTTTGACGAACGATCACCACTGCCCATGAATCCAAATAAATATAATATATATAAAAGTGATAAACGTTATGTAGAAAACAATATTAAAATCGAAACGTTAACATATAGTGATTTTTACGATTATGAAATTGAATTAGTCTTTATGGTAATTTTTTACACTAAACTAGATCAATATGACTATTGCTTCTAATAATGACATTGAAAATGATACTTTTATGTATTGTATCAGCCCATATACGTCCCACTGCAGGGCACGGGCCTCCTCTACAATCGAGTGTACGATTGAGAGGGGTTAGATAGTCCACCATGCTAGCCTAGTGCCAGGCGGACTTTACATACCATAGAAATCATATAAATCGCCATGGTATGCAGGTTTCGTCACTCACACAGCCAGAGCAATTACTGGACATAATGAGACTTAGCATCTTATGTCTCATGATGGCGAGCGCAGTGGAATGCCAAACATTGCTTTGTAATTCATGGTGTTGTTTGGTTTTGCTACCGTCCATGAGCATGCATGAATGGCATGCTCGTCTCGTTATACATTGCAATAACAAACTATTTTGTAAACACAATAAATAAATAAATACACCCAACAGTCACATACATAGTCCTGATCCCATACTAAGATCGAGTCTTGTGTCGTGGGTATCAGAAACTACGAGAGACTTTTCGGTCTCACAAACACCCGGGCCCGAAACAAAGACCTGTGGTTCACACAAATATTTGTTCCGGTGCGGGGATCGAACCCGCGGCCTCTCGTTTCACAGCCGGCGTTTTAACCAACTGCGCCACGGAGGTTGTCAGGTAACAATAATAGGTATTAGTGCTTAAACACTGCCTAGGAAGGCTATACGTGGGCAACACATGTGAAGGCGAAAGTTATGACATCACCAATGTACATAGCTATTTGTCTATGCAAATTAAGTAATGTCCACAGTTATGCATTTTGCAAAAACACTTTTAGGCCGGCAAAATTGTGTCGACTGAGAAACAATCTCATGTGGATACTCTATCTACAGCGTTTAATATCAAGCGCACTGTATCACCACTCAGAGCCAGATTTATTTTATGATTAGTTCAGTCAAATAAATAAATAAATAAATACACCCAACAGTCACATACATAGTCCTGACCTCACACTAAGATCGAGTCTTGTGTCGTGGGTATCAGAAACTACGAGAGACTTTTCGGTCTCACAAACACCCAGACCCGAAACAAATACCTGTGGATCACACAAATATTTGTTTCGGTGCGAGGATCGAACCCGCGGCCTCTCGTTTCACAGGCCGGCGTCTAACCAACTGCGCCACGGAGGCTGTCAAAATTAATATTTAATAAATAAATAAATAAATAATTAAATAAAATTAATAAATAAATAAATTGTAGTCACTATGTAGGTCAGTATTAAAAATATCCCAAATGGAAAATTCATCTATATCTATATCTATATCAGCCCATATACGTCCCACTGCAGGGCACGGGCCTACTCTACAATCGAGAGAATTGATTGAGAGTGGTTAGGCCATATAGTCCACCACGCTGGCCTAGTGCGGGTTGGCGGACTTACATACCGTAGAAATTCTTTAAAATCGCTACGGTATGCAGGTTTCCTCACGATGTGTCATCAAAATTCATCTATGATTAATAAAATAATAAATACACCCAACAGTCTCATACGTAGTCTTGACCCCACATTAAGATCAATTAAGTCTTGTGTCGCAGGTATCAGAAACTACGAGAGACTTTTCGGCCTCACAAACACCCAGACCAGAGACAAATATTTGTGGGCCTCACAAACATTTGTCTCGGTGCGGGGATCGAACCCGCGGTCTCTCGTTTCACAACCGGCGTCTAACCAACTGCGCTACGGAGGCTGTCAATATATGATTGAATTTAAATCTCCTCTAACTTCATGCATTCCTGGTACTTGGAAAGTGGCAAACTCTTTTATTTTAAAATGATGGATTTGCTTAGAACAAAAAATTTTTGACTGCCTCAGTGACGTAGTTCTACTACGGTCTGATTGCAAAGCTGAGGTCTCGGGTTCGAATCCCGGGTCGGGCAAACTGATATTGGATTTTTCTATTCATTATCAGCCCGGAGTCAGGAATTTGTGTTCGATATGGCGTAGGGAGAATACAAGGCGAAACGTGGGTGCCCTGGTTGCTACTAGGGGAACCTTTGCCTACCCCTTCCGGGAAAAAGGCGTGAGTTTATGTATGTATGTAAAAATATCTCTACCACCTTTATGCAATCCTGGTACTTAAATCAATTTTTTATGTATTGTAGTCCAGCGTCGTGGTTTATGGCCTAACCTATCTTAGTTGTACTCTGGATAGTAGAGAAAACCACGCCCTACAATAAGACGCATATTGGGCGATGTTTTTATAATTTAATTATAGAATCATTGATGCCCCAACATCAAAACTGGTTCGATGATTTAGTTATAACGTTTTAACATAAATAATAATTACGAAAAAGTCAATTTAGTTCGGCTCGTAAACATGCCAATAAAATACATTTCATAATGTTTTTATGATTCGATAAAAAATATGTGATTTAGAGCCATGTGGTTGATTGTAATAAAAGAATATTTTTGAGTATATTTTCGACCAAACCGACAATTCTTTTTTCGTATGTACTGTGAGACCGAAAGTCTCTCGCAGTATCTTAGTGTGATCGAAAATATTAGTCACTGTCCATTATTCAATTGGAAGCTTAATACGAAATTATCATTTCCTTTTGAATTTTGAGAATCATGAATAACCAATAGTTTAATCGAAGGTCACTAATATGATGTCATTTCAAAGAACGCATACGTGCATGACGCCACGTAAAAACTTTAAAAAAATCAATTCCCAAATATTTAGGTGTTGAAAGATGTTTTTCTACATTCATACGATAAAGTGACTACAATGCTTGATGGTAAGCGCAGTGCAGATAGAGTATCCACATGAGATGTTCATCTCTCGACACAATGACGCCTGATTGTATCCGGATATACAGAATCCGAAACGCGACACACGTGGCTCACTATGACGGCTCCTTAACCGCTGTGTACGATCGCTATCTGTATATGAATATAACATACTATTACGCTTCATAAAATATATCCAACTATTTTACTGTTTGATTAATTTCGGGTATGACAAATTTGTCATTCCCGGAGACTCGGTTCGCTTCAATGCTCGTCATTACAATGTTGATCCTGCGAAACACGGGTATGACGGCGAGAGAGTCTCCATATTGCATCATAAGTAATGATTTAAACTAATATTGTGGTTAATTAGCACAGTTAAGTATCTGTGTCAAGGTCATAGAGATTCAACAAAAATGTGTGTCACTAACTGAATATAGTGGCCATCCAATATTGGTCCTTTAGTTTATGAAATAAAGTTGGTTTTTACTTGTAGTCTTAACCTTATTTTCTACTTTCTTTACGTCCGTCAGAGGTACTCAAAATTAGTTCTTTTCCGTATATTATAAAGTTGATTTTTGCATGTAATTTAAATTATTACTGTTTTATAGCAAAAGCTACGAAAATATCTTCCTACATACATTTCTTTGTAATTTGAAAGCCTTCGTGGCGCAGATGGTTAAGAAACCGACTATAAAGTCAGAGTTTACAGGTTTGATTCTCGGTTCAACGTGTTTGTATGAACCACAAATATGTATTGCAATTAGTTAAGACGCCGACTGAAAATGTAATACCTTGGATTCAATTCCAGAATAGTGACTTTTTTTAAATCCACTAGATTTTTTTCGGATGTTTATAGCGACTCAAACACAAGACTGACAGCCTCCGTGGCGCAGTTGGTTCAGACGCCGGCTGTGAAACGAGAGGCCGCGGGTTCGATCCCCGCACGAGAAAAATGTTTGTGTGAACCACAAGTATTTGTCTCGGGTCTGGTTGTTTTTGACCGAAAAGTCTCTCGTAGTTTCTGATACATGACACAATACACAATTGATCTTAATATGGTGTCAGGACTATGTGGTTGTTGAGTTACCTACTATACTCAAGGATAATGTCGATAAACACTGCCCTATCAATATATCGATGTGTTTATCGACAAGATTCCACGCCTAGCGTTGCGTAAGGCGGGGATCTTACAAAACCTGTCTGTACGAAATTCCATTGTCGAATGTACTTATACTATATACTTAAACGTTAAAAAGTTTAATGTAAGTATTCAAAATATTTATATGGCCTAACCCCTCCCAATCGTACTCTAGGTTGTAGAGAAGGCCCGTGCCCTGCAGTGGGACGTATATGGGCTGATACAGTATAGTACATCAAAATATTATTGAAAAAATGGGTGATAAAAATGTACGTCCCACTGCAGGGCACGGGCCTCCTCTACAATCGAGAGTACGATTGAGAGAGGTTGGATATAGTCCACCACGCTGGCCTAGTGCGGTTGGCCTTCACATATCTATATTATTATGTAACAGCAATGTTTACTCAGTATGTTGTCTATTATTGATTTTTCTGTGGAACTAGTGACCTTATAGCTAACAATGTATTGTTTAATTATATAGCAGGGCCGGATTTGGATGGCAATCGGGGGTCATGACCCCCAATATTTTATGTGTTTATAATTGATATACTTGAAAATTCGTGAGGTCACTGTAATTTGTGCATGTTTAGAATTTATTTATAGTTCTATGATAAAATTGTGTCAAGTCTTCAATGAAATTATTTTGCTAGACCATATGGCAAGTGCAGTGAAGTAAAGATAGACAATTATATTTCGTTAATTAACACAATTACCTAAACCTAAAATATTAATTTATAAATGTACCCCCTAACACATTTTGAAACAGAAATAATATTGAAATGTGGTTTGCATCAACATATATGAAAATGAAAAAAATATTGAATTCATAAAAATGTTAGATTATTGAGATTTTTGTTCAAACATACGGTTCAGATAGTGGTTTTCACTAGAGAAGAACGAGCAAGAAACTCTAGCGTTGCTCTTTTCAAAACCAGTTTAAAATGTAGTGATTATTACAAAAGTTACAACATGGTTTGATTTAGAGCAATTTATAAGCAATTTGCTATAATAAATTATACCCTCTAAATATATTACATTTACTTAAAGTGATATATGTCTATCTCTTCATGGATATAGTCGAGAAACATGTGAAATATGAATGTTTAATTAAAAACCTAAGTCCGTTTTATGTGCGTAGCAAAGATTTTTTCAAACCAAAAGTTGGATAAACACGGATGCAAATTTAATTTAAATAACATAATATTTGCTCCTATGTTAAAATAATGATCATTTTAGTTTTAGGGGATTTTTTGCCTCATATTATTGAGTGTTTGAATAAGAATTTCAAAGCGTTTTGACAATCTACAGCAAAGTTGGATGCCGGCTATGAAACGAGAGGCCGCGGGTTCGTTCCCCGCACCGAGACAAATGTTTGTGTGACCCATTTGGAGTCTGGGTGTTGCAAGACCGAAAAGTCTCTCGTTGTAATACAAGACTTTAATCTAATGTGGGGTCAGGACGATGTGACTTTTAGGTGTATTTATTTAACTTCAAATATATTTGTGAACTGATAAAAAGCTTCTTTTAGACCAGAAAGAAAAAAATGGAAGATGCAGGTTCCATAAGAAACAACTTCAAATCTTTTCTGTCTGCCGTCATCCCACTTCATTTAAGAGAACAATAATAAATTTATTTAATCTAAGTTAGATAGCGATTTGCCCGAATCTTTTTCGAAGTAATTTTCCACCACACTGGCCTACAGCTAGCATTTCGCATGTAGATTTTTTTGCATTCTTCCTGGTTTCCCAACATTTTCCTCAAAATAATCAATAATTAACCGCTACAAGATAGATAGTTTATTAAATAAGCTAATCAGAAGTTGGGTAACATTGTGTAGTAAGACGGTTGACCTTTGAGGTCGTGAGGTTGAAAACATCTTTGTCATACCTTACAACTGGGTCATTGCGTAACTGACTATACGAAATTGTTTGACCATAAGTAAATATATTACTGTCTATTAAAAATTTGTCGAGCGGACGAAATTAGGATAAATTTACTGGTATGTCAGAGGCCGCCGGGATAGGTATCATCGCAATGTCTATTTCTCCAACAAACAGCAGTGTATACGCACTGTTGTGTTCTGGTTTGAAGGACATTGTAGCCAGAGTAACTACTGGATATTATTACACTTAAGATCTTATGTCTCAGTGGAATGCCAAGCATTGCTTTGTAATTGATGGTGTTGTTTGGTTTTGCTACTGTCAATGAGCGGTCGTATCGCTTATCATCAGGCGAATGCATGCTCGTGTCGCCATTCACAGCAATAATAAAATCGACTTCAGTAATAAAAAATAATAATTGGACAGCAATTTGATAAACCTTTAAGGTTTAAAATGGCGGCTACAATTTTTGACACAAGACTTGATTGTTAGCGTGAGGTCAGGACCATGTGTGTTGTTGGGTGTATTTATTTCTACTTCTACTTCAGCCCATATACGTCCCACTGCAGGGCACGGGCCTACTCTACAATCGAGAGAATCGATTGTGAGTGGTTAGGCCATATAGTCCACCACGCTGGCCTAGTGCGGGTTGGCGGACTTACATACCGTAGAAATTCTTTGTATGCAGGTTTCCTCACGATGTTTTCCTTCACCGTTAAAGTGCGTGGTGATTGACTATCAATACACACATAACTCCGATAAGTCAGAGGTGTGCCCTGGGATTTGAACCCGCGACCACCGTGAACATGTAGGCAGCCGCGTCTGGTCCGTTACCAACAGGCCACCACGCACTTTATTTATTATTACGTATTTATTTATTTAAGTGTAAATGTTATTCTCTAATAATAATAAAATACAGTTATAAGCATTTTAATTGCTTAAAAACGTTAACATTTATCTTTTACAGTTTGCTAAATACTAAAACTAGAAAAAGTTGTACTTGTATTAATTTGGGAAATCAATATGAATAGTGGATGTTATATTTTTAAAAAAATATGTAATATTTACATTGGTCTAATGGTAGCTTCTATAGGCTGTGAAAATAAAAATGAAAATAATTTATTTAATCCATTAAAATGTTCAACATTATTTAGATTAAATCATTTTTTGTTCTACCACTCGATTCAGAAAGCGGTTTTCACTAGAGAAGAACGGGCAAGAAACTCTAGTATTTCAAGATCTTGGATTCGAATTTGGACTGAAACAATCCAGTTTGTTCTTTTCAAGTGAAAAGTCAAAAAGGCGCTTTCCGAATGGCATAACAAAATAAGACTGAATTAAAATGGTGTTGAAAATTATAGGTTCAAATTATTTTCATAAGATTTTTATTAGAATGGCTTTCAAATATGAGTCTTTTTACCTCAACCGCCCACGTATTTGCCCGTAATGTATGCCGTTTTTTTACCAAATTGGGTATTTCCAGAGTTCGCCTAACAACGGATTTCGTAATGTGTTTTAAATGCTAATTGTGTCCTTGGGATTTCTAGTCACTAAGTCCAAAGGATGTTTCGAAGAAAGTGTTTAAGACTTCACACACAGTCTGTTGCATCCTAGGCTAGTATGGTGTATGGCCTAACCCCTCTCAATCGAATTCTTGGTAGAGGAGTCCCGTGCTCAGCAGTAGGCGATACATTGTATTGTAAGATGATCAAGATGGTTGCAGGTTCAAATCCCAAGGCACACCTCTGACTTTTCCGATGTTGATGATACAGTATAGTACAATTTAACTATTGAAAAAAAATACTGGAGTAACAAAGTGACTACAATGCTTGATGGTAAGCGCAGTGCAGATAGAGTATTCACTGTGAGAGGTTCATCTCTCGACACAATGATGCCTGATTGTATCTAATATACAGAACCCGAAACGCGACACACGTGGCTCACTATGTCGGCTCCTTAACCTTACGAATATCACCATTATTTTCAATTTATCTTACACAGACTACGAGACATTTAGTATCAAAATAAAACTAAAATAAATGTAAGAAAGACCATGTATTTAGAAATAGGGTATCATAGGTCACATCATAAACAAAACTAGTTTATTCAAGTAAAGGTTACTTGAATATTACATTCAACTTTTGCGTATAAAATATATTGGATTCCGTATATCTGTACCAGCCCATATACGCCCCACTGCAGGGCACGGGCCTCCTCTACAATCGAGTACGATTGAGAGGGGTTAGTACAGTCCACCACGCTGGCCTAGTGCCAGGCGGACCGGACCTATCATAGAAATTATTACAAATCGCTATGGTATGCAGGTTTCCTCACGATGTTTTCCTTCACCGTTATAGTGCGTGGTGATTGACTATCAATACATACATGATAAAACTGGGATTTGAACCCTCTACTTTGACACTTCATCTAGACATTATTCTATTTCATCAATTCTGATGTAAAATATTTTAATAATTATATGATCTAATAAATTTAAAATTACATGCAGTGCAATCATTTCTTGTGACCATATTAAAGAATGCTCAAATAGGAATGCAAGATAGTATCTCGTAATACATACATAAACTCACGCGTTTTTCCCAAAAGGGGTAGGCAGAGGTGCAACCACGACACCCACGTTTCGCCTTGTATTTTCCGTTCCACGATGTGATGTGTGTATATCGCTAATGGTTTTATTATTGTCCATTATAACCCAAATCCACTTAGCAACAAACCAGTTTTAGAATAACGAAAATCTTCCACAATATTTCTCAATATCGAATTAAATAATTTTTATTTATTAGTCCTTTTAAGTTTCAAAGAAATCAATTTCAAAATTAGTTTAGGCGGAATTCAATTTCCGTTGCTTTTTAATGTTTTATTTATGACTAATTGTAAATCATCGATCTATGGATCGATTCCTTGGTAGGTAATTTGTTTTTATATTTGAAAAATGTTGCGGTTTTCCTGGGGTTTTTCCTGTCAGTTATATTTTTTTGAAATTATTTATTTTTATAGTATTGTAGCAATAAAATTGGATTAACTGTCTTCTTTGCGTAGTTAGTTTAAAAACCGGACGTGAATCGCGTTATTTTGTTATTCAATAGTTTCGACAGACCAGCATACAGGTAAATTAAAATAAATATATAGACCCCACAGTCCACACTAACATCGAATCTTGTGTCGTGTATCAGGAACTGCGAAAGATTCGCTCTCACAAACACCCAGACCCGAAACAAATACCTGTGGATCACACTAAAAATTTCACTCGGTGCGGGAACCCGCGGCTTCACGTTTAATAGCATTCAACCAGCTGCGCCACGGAGGGTGTCTCCTGATGGTAAGATCACACCCATGTACCAGCAAGCCGACCATCAAATAAGGAGGGGAGTGGATTGGAAAAAAGATGGGATAAGAAAAGGGCGGTCCCGGGACGGGCAAAGTGATATTGGAGTTTTCTATTCATTATCAGTCCGGAGTCAGGAATTTGCGCCCGATATGGCGATAGGCTCGCCCCCTATCATATCGTGGGACGGAACATACAAGGCGAAATGTGGGTGTCTGGTGGCGCCTCTGCCTACCCCTTCGGGGATAAAGGCGTGAGTTTATGTATGTAAGAAAAGGGGCATTGGACAACCAGTTACTGCGGGGACTGTGGTTTTGCACCGAGATACTGCTTGTATGATTCACTGCTACGGCGTAGTTTTACTACGGTACGACTGCAAAGCTGAAGTCTCGGGTTCGAATCCCGCGTCGGGCAAAGTGATATTCGATTTTTGTATCAATTATCAGCCCGGAGTCTGGAATTTGTACCTGATATGGCCATAGGTTCGCGTACATAAACTCACGCCTTTTTCCCAGAAGAGGTAGGCAGTGTTACCAGTAAACCCATATTTTACCTAGTGTGTTCCGTCCCAGGATGTGATAGGTGGCGAGCCTATCGCCATATCAGGCACAAATTCCTGACCCCAAGTTGATAATGAATAGAAATATATCATTGCCCGACTCGGGATTCCAACCCAAGACATCAGCGTCGTAGTCGTACCGTACAACTGCGCCACCGAGGCATTGATTAAACTACTGTCTACCCCAAAACATCACCGTGAACATACGATACAGATAAGGCAACGGCCCATCACTAAAACCAGATACAGGTTGTGTAACAACCAGTTTTATTTTGAAAGCGATGCAGCCTCCGTGGCTCGTTGGTTAGACGCCGGCTGTGAAACGAGAGGCAGCGTGTTCGATCCCCGCACTGAGATAAATGTTTGTGAGGTACACAAACATAAACTCTTATATTCTCTCATAAGCCTTATATTCCCTCCCACTATGTGATAGGGGTGATCCTATCGCCATATCGGGCACAATTTCGTGACTCCGGGCTGATAATGAATAGAAAAATCCAATATCACTTTGCCCGACCCGGGATTCGAACCCGAGACCTCAGCTTTCTAATCGTACCGTAGTACAACTACGCCACCGACGCAGTCAACTATACATAAATATTTGTAGTAATTTATAAATACTATTAATTAATACTATTCTAACTTCACTTTATCTTACGTTTTAGACTTTAATTGTAAGATTTTGGTCGCTTTGCTCTGAAGGTAAGTGGATTATAACTAATTATAACCCGCAGGGCACGAGCCTCCTCTACAATCGAGAATACGATTGGGAGGGGTTAGGCCATAATTACATTTTATTATTAATTTGTGCCCGATATGGCGATAGGCTCGCCCCTATCATATCGTGGGACGGAACATACAAGGCGAAATATGGGTGTCCTGATGGCGCCTCTGCCTACCCCTTCTGGGATAATGGTGTGAGTTTATGTATGTATTATATCAATTTATGGATTATGATACTTAGACATTCCCGGAAACTCGGTTCATTTCAATGCTCAGTGTCATTACAATGCTGTCAATCTTGGCTCACAGACGCTCCAAATTGTTTCACACGAGTATGCATAAAATGATATACATAAGAAGTTCACACGGTCATCTTTGTGTCAATAGCAGGCAAGATACTCAATCTATCAGTGTAAATTTCATCAGAATCAAGTAATTTCCGAATTGTGAAAGAAAATGTTTACAAATACAAGATGATCTAGTTTTATAAAGTGGTATCCATAAATTACATTTTCGTAAGAATGAATAAACGTTGTGAGATATTATTGAGTGGTGTGTATTGACAGTCAATCACCACGCGCTGTACTAAAGAAAACACCGTGAGGAAACCAGCATACCATAGCGATTTGTAAGAATTTCTATGGTATTAGGAGACTGTCCCGCCCTCACACCCGCCACTGCAACTCCTGTAAGCCAGGATCAACAGCACGCATTGTAATGACACCGAGCATTGAAGCTCAGCGAGTCTTCGGGAATATCTTGTCTTTAACTCGCAACGAAATCAATCATAAAGTTAAATTAATAGGAGTTGGAAATTTCTGTGGTATGTAAAGTTCGCCTTACACTAGGCCAGCGTGGTGGACTATACGGCCTAACCACTCTCAATCGTACTCTCGATTTTAGAGTACGCCCGTGCCTTGCAGTGGGACGTATATGGGCTGATACAATATCGATAAATAAATGTACCAATCTACATATCCACTAATTTTTTACTGAAACATAAAATGCATCGAATTATCTAACAAAATCTCTTGTTAAGAATAGATAGATTATAGATATCAGCCGTTACACAACGCTATTATTGACATACCTCACATATCGAAATTCTTGATAATGTATTAATAATTTTCATGTTTTTCTTCACTATTAAAGTGTATGGTAATTGATAAGACAACAGCTTATTACCTAGTTGCGGTTTCTGTTATAATCATTGTATTGTAAACTGATTTTGAAAAGAGCTACGTGAGAGTTTCTTTCTGATAAAAACTTTTCGAATGGGGTCGTAAAGAAAAATACTAAATTTCAGGATTTCAACAAATTATTTTCATTTAAATCTACCATTGACAATGTATGTATACAAATAATGATATAAAAATAAAAAATAAATAAATTCACCCAACAGTCGCATACAGAGTCCAGACCCCACACTTAGATCGACTCTTGTGTCGTGGGCAGCAAGAATTGCGAGTGAATTTTCGGTCTCATAAACAGAACAGACCAGACCCGAGACAAATATCTGTGGATCACGAAAAAATTTGTCTCGGTGCGGGAATCGAACCTGCAGCCTCGCGTTTCACAGCATCTAACCAACTGCGAAATGCTGTCAAATAATGTTGAATTTAAACATGACCAAACATAAACTGGGTCCTTCGAATATGGTGTGTTGATGGCACCCCGTACAATTATATAACGTATATTTTTTGATCACAAAAGAATTCGATGTTACGTAAACATGACGTCACCCGGACACATCGGGTATGCAAATAACTTGAGACTTGGACGGTACGTATTGACAAGTATTTAACTTGAAATATACAAAACAGATAACCTTCGTGGTGTAGTTGGTTAGACGTAACTAGAGGCTGCGCGAATGATCTCCATACAGACAAATGTTTGTGTGAACCACAAGTGGTTTTTCGGGTGTAGGTGTTTGTGAGACCGAAATTGAGCATTCTGGTCGCGACGATGTCGAGTCGAGCACGCCATTCGCCTGATGGTAAGCGATGCGACCGCTCATGGACAGTAGCAAAACCAAATAACTCCACGCAAAGCAAAGCTTAACATTCCACTGCGCTCGCCATCCTGAGACATGAGATGTTAAGTCTCATATGTCCAGTAGTAACTCTGGCTACAATGTCCTTCAAACAGGAACACAACAGTGCATTTACACTGCTGTTTGGCATGTAATTATATGTGGATGATTTGTCATATATTTCTTTGAATTCATGCTAAGACCCTCTTTATTTGTAAGCAATGTTGTGGGCGAAATGTGGGCGCGTTAATTACAATGCATCGCAATGAAAATAGGCTTGTAATTTTATTTATGACGTGTTTGTCGACGTGTATACTCAATATACAGGTGCAAGTAACCATGTGATGGATATATAAATAGGAGAAAGAAAGGACAGTCTAGGATATAAATTAAATAATAATAATTTACATTAATAAACTCATCCCTTTGTCCCAGAAGGGGTAGGCAGAGGTGCTACCATGACACGCTCATATCACCTTGCATGTTCCGTTCCACGATGTGATAGGGGCCGAGCCTATCGCCATATCCATATCGAATAGAAAAATCCAATATGACTTTGCCAAACTCGGGATTCGAACCAAGGAATTCATCTTTACAATCATATCGTAGAACAACTGCGCAACCGAGGCAGTTAACAATTTATCTTTATAATTTAAATGGAATCCTATTCCAGACTACATTTTCTTAATTGATACAAAATAATGGTTTTGTCTCTCGGTATAACTCTTGAAATATACCATGTTAAGGCAGTTTTTATTGAACCTTTGACCTTTACACTCAGATATTTAGTTTTTTAAGTCATCGATGAATTTAAATTATTACTAAAAATAATACTTTTTTGGATTTTTTATGTAATGACAGTATTTTTTATTTAGAAAAACTGATATTTATAAAATTGTGATTCGAATTTCTTATACAAAGAAAATGTATTTCAATGAAAATTAATTATTATTTAAAACCATTAAAATCAATAAAAAAACGGCCGTTTTAAAGAATCCAAAATATGAAAGAAATCATTTTCATACATTATCGTCACGCTTGTGGGCTAGGGGTAGGCAGAGACAATGGATCGCCACTTTGCTCGATCCTAATATATTACTTTCGCTTCATCCACTTTCATCAATCTCATGCATTCTCGTCGGTTCAGGGTACTTTTGACCTGACCCTTGTTGAGGGTATCACCGATTTGGATGGTGTAGGTTCGGTGAGGAATCATTTTTATTTTCAATCTAATCTTATCTAATATTTATATTATTGAAATATAACATTTTAGCTTTGGATTTGGTTTAATTTATACATTTTTAAACTCGTTCGATTACTTTTTTATATTAATATGTAACGTAATATTTTAAATTAAATAATAAATTAATAGTAATATTTTAAATTTGGTTATAATCTCTGTTTTTTTTCCCTGGCATACAATAAAGAATATATAAATAAATAAAATAACGTTCGCCAAGAAACCATTTATATTATATCTTTAACGACGTTGAAAATCAAACTTAAAATTGAATTTATTTAAAAACATCGTGTCGTCTACTAATTTTGTATTTGCAAACGAATGTTAAACATTAATGCGTCAAGTTTCTTGTATATTCTACCCACGTTCAAAAACTTTGAATAAATTATATGATGACCTATAGCAAGCAACTTTATTTCGTGTACCGAGTTCTTGTTGTATTAACATCTTTATTTGAAGTACACCTAATTTTGTTTAGCCTCATGTCTGTAGAGCGTGAAGTTTGGTTCCCAGGTGGGTAATTTTAAGTGGGTTTTTTTATTGATTCTCTTGGGAGTTTCCAATAACAATTGTCGGTTGATTTTAAATAATTCATGTATTGTTTATATGTATTAGTGTGTGAGAGTTAAGAAGCTGTGAGGTAGTGGGTTCAATCTAATTATACAGCCTTCGTGGCGCTGTTGGTTAGACGCCGGCTGTGAAACGAGAGGCGGCGGGTTCGATCCCCGCACCGAGACAAATATTATGTGGCCCAAAAGTATTTGTCTCGGGTCTAGGTGTTTGTGAGACCGAAAGTATTTCGTAGTTTCTATACCCACGACACAAGACTTAATTGATGTTAATGTGGGGTCAGGACTATGTATATGACTGTTGGGTGTATTTATTCATTAATGTACATATTAAAATTAAACAGATCCTAAAACGAACTAGAAGATCCTTAATAGATAAACCTTTTTAATTCATTTAATTTGTTGTAAGTGTAAAAAAGCAACTATACGTATGCTTTGTCTTTACTATTCTGTACTGTTATATAAAGCTGCAGAGCATGTTTGTTTGTTCGCGCTAATCTCAGGAACGACTGGTCCGAATTGTAAAATTCTTTTAGTGTCAGATAGTCCATTTATCGAGGAAGGCTTTAGGGTACTTTTTATCCCGAGAAAATATATAACAGGACTTTTATCCTGGAAAAACTTTTTCACGCGGGTGCAGTCGCGAGCAATGAGATGTACACCCACGACACAAGACTCGATCTTAGTGTGGGGTCAGGACTATGTATGTGACTGTTTGGTGTATTTATTTATTTATATAGTTGATACATGAATACAGTTCTTGTGTTAAAAACTACAGCACTTCTACAAAACCCTCTGAACAAATATTTGTTTTAAAAACAACTTGAGGGTCGCATCCGCAACTGCCAATCATTATGACCTTAAGTGACGAATCGTGTTTCTTATACACATTAGTTGTATAGGGAAATTGGAAAAGTGGGCATAGTAATTTTCCATTTTCTCGTCAAAACATATTGATGTATGAAGGTCAAGTTAAAAGCTCAGATGGTAAGGGATTGCATGAATCCACACACTTGTTGTGCTTATAGAAGATGAGCGTAAATGGAAAGAAAAAAATGGATAATTTGGATATATTGTGTAATTAAGATTGAATGTGATGAATTTTATATGAGTTAATATTTCAATCCAAATTATTTTTGCCAAAGCAATGTAGGTTTATACATCATAAGGCAACGTACTAATAAACTTATATCTTTTTCAAATAAATTAGAATATATTTTTAGTATACAAAAAACAAAGGAAAATTTGCACACAAATTACATTAGACACAATTCCATTTTAGTAATATATTGCATCTATTTTAGGTCAGTGTTAAAAATTAAGATTCACATCTTATATAACTTGACACAAATAGATATATATGTACATATGTAGTAATAACTAGACAGTATTTGCAATCAAATTTAAAATGTTTTAAAATTAATTATGTTATCTCAATTAATCTGGTTTATTGGTCTTATCTGGTCTTATTATATTTCAGAATATTTAAAGCAGCTAATTTAATGTTATAAATGTTAATATTTTTATTTAAATGAAATTTTCGTTGAATTTAATTTATCAAATAAAATTTGTATAAAATGAGATTCACCTTTCTAATGACTTTTGATTATTTTTTGTGAAAATCTTCAAAATATTAATGTAATAAATTTTGAGTGGATTTTAATATAAACAATATTTATTGCAAGATATGGATAATCACTATTTTTATTTAACAACTTAATAATTGTAATAAATACCATTTTACATTAATTAACACAACACAAAAAATTGCGTCGTATACTTTTTTTTATTTTATACTCCTTTTAAAATAAATTACCACGAACACTAACTTACATATCTACAACCACACAAAACTAAAAAAAAAAACAATTTCCTAAAACATATATAAAATCTTTAAAAATATCCTGTTCAACGAAAACCTAAACCCAAAAATTCACACACAAAAGACATCAACGCGTTCGAAAATTGTCGAAAAATAAAAAAAATGCAAAAACTCACATTTCACACACGAACACACACTGTTAAACACAACACACTGAAAAGTTCCACAGTGTTGCAACTCCTCCCACTTTGACGTCGTGTCCTCTTCGTTGCGGCGTCGGAACAAGCGCAACAATCTCTCTACAGCTTCTTATATACTAACCATTTATGAAATAATACAAATGACCTCGGCTTTTGCCTTCGCTGAATCATAGGAGATTTTCATGTTTTCTTTATTGAATGACGGTGAAGGATAGATCCGCATACCATAACGCATGAAGATTGAACGAAGCGAAATTGTTACGAGCGAATTGTGAGTCTCTGCCAGCCCCTTTAAGATGCAGGCGCGTCTGTTAAAGACCTTTCAGATAATCGAAATGTTTTTCGGGTTCTGGATGCAATCAGGCATTTGTGTCGATTAAGAGATAATCTAACATCGGTGGATGTTATCAAAATTAAATGAAATGAAAATACTTTATTAAATAATGGTTTCTTACGCGAATGTTACACATTGAAATAAAACTGGGCTGTGACCACGAAAGCTGTAAAGCAAGAAACGTCGGGAGGTTGAAAAATGTAAAAACTAAACCGAATCGCGATAAAATCCGTAAAAATTAGGTTTATTTTAATACTTTATTGAATCGTTAAAATGTCGCACAATATTTAGATTTACTCACATTTTTTCTTCTCTACCACGCGGTTCACAAGGCTGTTATTGCCAGAGAAGAACGGGAAAGAAACTCTAGCGTTGCTTTTTTTTTTAAGTTTATAATACACTGATTATACAGGAGTCGAAGCTTGGTCTAATTCAGAGCAGTTCATAAATGATTTATAATAATTAATAAATACATATATACATACATAAACTCACGCCTTTATCCCCGAAGGGGTAGGCAGAGGCGTCACCAGGACACCCACATTTTACCTTGTATGTTCCGTCCCATGATGTGATAGGGGCAAAGCCTATCGCCATATCGGGCACCAATTCCTGACTCCGGGCTGATAATGAACAGAAAAATCCAATATCACTTTACCCGACCCGGGATTCGAACCTGAGACCTCAGCTTTGTAATCGTACCGTAGTACAACTACGCCACCGAGGCAGTCTAAATTTTTTTTAAGTAATTTAATACGTGAAGTCCGCAGATAGGCCAGCGTGAACTACAAACTATGGCCTAAGCTCTCGCAATGTAACTATCGATGGAAGAGTCTTGTACTCAGTATGGAATATTATTTTCTCTCTTTTTGTAAAGACTTCTAAAATTTACTGGTGAAAAGTCTCTCATATGTGAGAGGCCGCCTGGGTAGGTACTACCGCAGTGTCTATTTCTCCAACAAACAGCAGTGTTAATGCACTTTTGTGTTCCGGTTTGAAGGACATTGTAGCCAGAGTAACTAATGGACATAATACTTAACATCTTACGTCTCAAAATGGTGAGCGCAGTGGAGTGCCAAACATTGCCTTGTAATTTGTGGTGTTGTTTGGTTTTGCTACTGTCCATGAGCGGTCGTATCGCTTACCATCAGGCGAATGGCATGCTCGACTCACCATTCATTGCAATAAAAAAAGACTAAATATGGTTTTATTTATTTATAAATACTTTATTGCACACCACACAAATTATTACATACAATATGTG
The DNA here is from genome assembly GCA_949752805.1 of Deilephila elpenor. Lineage (NCBI taxonomy): Eukaryota > Metazoa > Arthropoda > Insecta > Lepidoptera > Sphingidae > Deilephila > Deilephila elpenor. The sequence continues at coordinate 782,303 of OX457121.1, forward strand.
TAACAATCGGCGGTCTTATCGCTGTCGGCGATTTCTTCCAGACAACCTTAAGATTAAAGATTGATTAAAGGTTTTCATACATTTCAGTTGAAATTTCATAAGAAATTTAACGTCAACTAAATCTTTCCATGTTAATTTGAAACCTGTATCTAAAATCTTGACTATTGTTATTACATTTTAATCATATTATTATGCTAATTATTTTCATTTATCACAAGTTTATGTAAAACAGGTATTGAATTTCTATTTACCTTCAAATATTAATGGTTAATATTATTACTGACATAATAGTAATTTATTCTTAGTTTTTACGACACAATATAAAAAATACTTTTTTTCCATCTTATGGATAGGTTTCATTTTAAGAGTACGTGGTGGCCTCTTGCTAACAGACCAGACGCAGCTGCCAACATGTTTACGTTGGTCGCGGGTCAAATCCTAGGGCACACCTCTGTCTTTTCGGAGTCATGTGTGTATTGAAAATCACCACGCACTATAACCGTGAAGGAAAACATCGCGAGGAAACCATACCATAGCGATTTGGAAGAATTTCTATGGTATGTAAAGTCCGCCTGGCACTAGGCGTTGTGGACTATATCTAACCCCTCTCAATCGTACTTTTGATTGTAAAGGAGGCCCGTGCCCTGCAGTGGGACGTATATGGGCTGATACAGATACAGAATAGTCAGTGAAATAGAATATCAATTGCCAATTGGCGACAAACGATTGTCTCCATATTACATTGGCGCTTAGTTGTAAAATGGTTTTGAAAAGAGCAACACTAGAGTTTCTTGCCCGTTCTTCTCAAACCCAAACCACTTTCCGAACCGGGTGATAGAACAAAGCTATCTCTCTCTCTCTCTCTCGGTGGCGTAGTTGTACGGTACGATTACAAAGCTGAGGTCTCGGGTTCAAATCGGGCAAGATATTGCATTTTCTATTCATTATTCTGGAGCCGGGAATTTGTGTCCGATATGGCGATAGGCTCGCCCCCTATCACATCGTGGGACGGAACATACAAGACGAAATGTGGGTGTCCTAGTAGTAACTCTGCCTACCCCATCTGGTAAAAAGGCGTCAGTTTACTATAGGATGTTAAATGTTATATGGATTCAATAAATTATTTTCATTTTCATTATTATGTTGGCCTGTTAATTTGTCTTAAATAAAACCTTTTACATAATGTGTAATATGTCTAGCGGGACATATATGGACTAATATTAATATGAAAAATCAATATAATATTTAGCATATATAGCTATAATATTTTGGAAGGGTGATGTTATAGTCGCTCGATCAGTGTAGCGACAGTATTAGGTATTGAATCGTTGAGGTTCAGGGTTTGATACCCAAGCCGGGTAATTTAAATGAGGTTTTCGGATCGAAAATCTACATTGGATAAATTCCTGTAATTTTATTATCTTAACAGCCTAAGTAAAAGATGATGGGGTCTGTTATAAGCTACGTTTATTTAAAGGGGTAAATCTACCCCCAAGTACTTAAGAACATAATATTTCATATGTTAAATTATGTACAGCTTCGGTGGCGCAGTTGTACTACGGTCCAATTACAACGCCGAGGTCTCGGGTTCGAATCCTGGATCCTGCAGTGATACTGGATTTTATATTAATTATTATCAGCCTAGGATTTGGTCGATATGGCGAATGGCTCGCCCCCAGGATTTCGTCTGACGAAACACACAAGGCGAATTGTGGGTGTCTTGGTAGCACCTCTGCCTATCCCTTCTGGGAAAAAGGCTTGAGTTTATGTATGTATGTGTTAAATTATATAACCAATGAATTTTGTTTTTTTAACACATTAACTAAATTCAAGGTTACACTTAAAGATTTCGAGGCTCAATGAAAGTAAAATATAGATCTTCTTTTTCTCCTAAGGCATTACATTCTCGTTTTAGGAATTAATTAAAAATTAACAATTATCTATACATATAATGCGTGCGTGGTGGCCTGTCGGTAACGGACCAGACGCGGCTGCCTACATGTTCAAGGTGGTCGCGGGTTCAAATCCCAGGGCACACCTCTGACTTTTCGGAGTTATGTGTGTATTGATAGTCAATCACCACGCACTTTAACGGTGAAGGAAAACATCGTGAGGAAACCTGCATGCCGTAGCGATTTTAAAGAATTTCTACGGTATGTAAGTCCGCCAACCCGCACTAGGCCAGCGTGGTGGACTGTATGGCCTAACCACTCTCAATCGATTCTCTCGATTGTAGAGTAGGCCCGTGCCCTGTAGTGGGACGTATATGGGCTGATATAGATAGATATAGATAGATACATATAATAAATTTGTAAGCGATCGATGTCTGTACATGGAAGATAAATGCGAAAAACGAATACAGTGGGTCTGTATTAACGTAATAGAACACAAACAATGATTTTTAGAATTTTGTCAGTTTGTGCGCGATGAACTCAGAAACGGCTTAATGGATTTCGATTAAATTTGGTATGGAGGTAGCTGACACCCTGGATTAGCACTTGAGCTACATTTTATTCCGAAAAATTAAATGTTCCCTTGGGATGAGAAAGGAATTACGATATATTAGTAACTTTTTTTACTCAAAGGGATGGGATAGGACTAGATTACATTCCGCCGTGTGCCACCATTGTGGCAACTGCCGTGAGGACACGGCCCAGCACACGCTGGAAGAGTGCCCAGCCTGGGACGCGGAGCGCAGCGCTCTCGTCGCGGTCGTGGGAAGCGACCTTTCGCTGCCGGCCGTGGTCGCCGCCATGGTCGGCAGCCGGAGTTCGTGGCGATCCATGCTCTCCTTCTGCGAACGTGTCATGTCGCAGAAGGAGAGCGCCGAGCGGGATCGGGAGCAGACGGATCCCGCTCGTCGCCACAGGAGACGTAGGAGGCGCCGGGACGCCAACTAACCCGGCGCCGCAGAGGCCACGCGGGGCCGCCGTCCCTACCTTGGCGGCCCCCGAGACGTGACGCAACACGCGTCTGTTGCCGCGTCGCTAAGCGGCGGTGCACAAAGAGGCGGTCCTGGCGCGTCTGTTAAACGGTATCCCGGGGCCGTCTCTCAAGTGCACCGATGGTGGCCGACGCGGGGTTTTTAGTCGGTATTTCGGCGCGTAGGTTTATGGTAGGGACCTGACCCAGCGGCCGCCCGTCCACATCCACGGGCGGCACAACATCTCGCTGGGCTCGGAAGGCGCCGGTGAGTCCGACACACCCTCGCCCCTTCGGGGGTGGGATGGTCCGTAAAGGGATTTTCCCCGCGAGAAAAAAAAAAAAAAAAAAAAAAAAAGGACTAGATTACATGCCTTGAGAGAAAATGGGACGGGACGGGCGGGATATAACGGGACGAGACGGGACGGGATGGCAAATTCCAAATTAAGTTAATTTCAAATAAAGTTAATCACACAGACGAAGTTTGCGGGCAAAAGCTAGTAAGTAATATATTTTATTGATCCTTTATGGAAGGTCAATGCTTTTAATATGGTGTTAAAGTAGCTAATCTTTAGGTTCGAATCCAAGTGGTAATTTTTATTGCCTCGCTTGAATTCATTATTTATTATAAAGAATTCAATAGAGGGAAACAAAGTCACGTATTGGTCTAGTTGCACTGAGTGAGCCGCAAAGTCCCAGGTTCAATCGCTAGGTAGATAATTAATGTTATTCATTTTAAAAAAATATTTTATTATCCAGGATTGTAATTTATGCTCGGCATGGTAGTAGGTTCGTATTCAGTTATTTCTTAGAATACAAATAAGTTTGGCGAATTGTGGTTAGCAGTAGGGACATTCTTGCCTGTCGTTATATACCTAAATTGTACATGTATGTATGTACGTGCTAGCAAGTTTTTTTCTTTCTTTCTATCATCATCATCATCAGCCCGTTGCAGTCCACTGCTCGACATAGGCCTCTCCCAAGGTACGCCACAGAGCCCGGTCTGCTTTACGCATCCAGTCGCTGCCCTCTTGTGCACGTCCCGCTGTGTGTTTCTATGTATGTATAATAGTTTTGAGGAAAGGAAAGGAAAACTCAAGGTTGGACATTCCAGTCTCTGAGTGGGGTTCCAACCAACGTCACTATGACCTACCTAACGATGGTCATTTGACCTCAAGAGCACAAATATTGAAATTGACACATCACATTAACGTCGTAGAATGTAGAACCATCCGTATATGTAATGCAAATAAGAAAATCAGGGTTTTTAAGATGCGGATGTGAAGTATAATATGAGATTTTTTTGCCAGTGAGCGCAGTCATGTGTGGTATCTTTAGTATCGACTAGCGAGCAACTATGATCTGTTGCCGACCGACAAAATTACGCCGGCCTGGAGACTATCCCGCCCGGAATGATACGTAATAATAGACATCTACTTTCGTTCTCTTTTCTAATATCCATCATATGGTTGTCTGTCAGAAATTGCCTTGAGCGATAAGACCGCCAATTGTACTTATTTTCTGTTTATTGTCTTCTTTTCTGTTGTGTTTCTGGTGTACAATAAAGATTTTAAATAAATAAATAAATCTAGCCAAGTATTTGTCAAACGATCACGTACGCAATAAAATATTGGTATAGATGCCGTCCCTTCGAAGATTCCGCCCATCTATTTTGCTTTTCATGAAGTAGTTCGCTATTTACAACTGAAAATACAGGGTATATCAAGACTGCGACCGAAAACGAAGCCAGGTGATAGTATCAGTGACTTCAGACACAATGCAACTAAAATTTTCGCAAAAAAAAAAAAGCGACAGTAATTGTTTTTTCTGTAATTTTTTACTTATCGTCGTATATGGGTGATAAATAAATAGTTTTCCTTAAATAATGATGTATACCTTTTTACTTTTAAAAACGTAATGGTACGTAAGGGTTAAACTTATTTATTTCGCAAAAACTAGATATTTAGCACCCAAATACGATGAAATTTAAAAAAAATAAAAAAAAAACTTTTGCGCGAAATTTTTAGTTGCATCGTGTCTGTAACCACTAAAACTACCACATGGCTTCGCTTTCGGTCGCAGTCTTGATATACCCGGTAGAACAATAAACAATTATGTCGGTCTAGTAGAAAACACAGGTTGATCCTGCTAATACACTGCATGCACTCCGGGTAGATATAAAAATACTACGAGCAAAATTTGGAGACTGTCCCGCCCTCACACCCGCCACTGCAACTCCTGTAAGCCAGGACCAACAGCACGCATTGTAACGACACTGAGCATTGAGACTCAGCGAGTCTGCGGGAATGTCTAACTTGCCTTTAACCCGCAACGAAATCAATCACAAAGATAAATTAATAGGAGGAGTTGGAAATAAAATGAATGTATCTATATAAAGCTGAAGAGTTTGTTTGTTTGTTCACGCTAATCTCAGTAACTACTGGTTCGAATTGAAAAATTCTTTTAGTGTTAGAGAGCCCATTTATCGAGGAATGCTATAGGCTATATAACATCACGCTATCATCCATAGGAGCGGAGCATTCATGATAAATGTTACAAAAACCAGACCGGGCTCTGTGTACCTTGAGAGAGGCCTATGTCCAGCAGTGGACTGCAACGGGCTGATGATGATGATGTTACAGAAACGCATGGATTAAAAATATTTGCATCTGGCCGGAGCCAGGCCGGACAGCTAGTTCCGATTTTTTTGCAAAAATCGAATCTTTAACCATATATATCATATCTGGTGGCATTATGCATATGCATTGTTTAAGTCATAGGCTTTCACTAGAAATCAAGGTTTCACTTCAAACGATGTAACGATATTTAAAAAAGCAATTGTTGTGACATTGTCGTGTTAAAATGTTCACACTTACCATTTTTTTATTTTTAATAGGATGTTAATATCCGGCCGGGTGCGAATGTCCTATGTAATTATCCTAATTAATGTCCTATGTATTTCGCAAAAACTATGTATTTATCACCCAAACACGATGATTTTTAATAAAGTGCGACAAATCTTTTGTCGCTTTTTTTGCGAAAATTTTAGTTGCATTGTGTCTGGAGTCACTAAAACTACCACCTGACTTCGTTTTCGGTCGCAGTCTTGATATACCCTGTATAGCAGTTTTCCGGGCGGATACTAATACAAAGATGAATCTATAATTTAAAGATGCTCAATTGTTTCACAAAAATATAAAAAAATCGACATATAATGGTTTCTTAGATTTACGCGAATGTTACACATTGAAATAAAACTATATTTTTTATCGCGATAAAATCCGTAAAATATAGTTTTATTTTTAAATCGACATATATCAATATATTTTTCCTCCATTTAATTTTCCTTATTTCCCAACATAAGACAGGAAAATAAAAGTATAGGACAATATGGTAATAGTTTTACAAGGACTTCCTACAGCGTTTAAGTCAAGACGCGAAAACAGACGTAATTATCGCATCGTTTTAAAGAAATTTCTTTTTATTATAATGATTACTGCCTACGCTTAACGACCGATAATATACGGAACTGGCAGTGAACTGGGAGGTCGTTGGTTCGAATCACGGTTTCAAAATTTTGCAGTTGTCTCCGAGGCTAATGATTCTACACGCAGATGAACTAAACTACCTACTTAAAGTCCAAAATGTTCACAGCACGGTATCAAACCTAACATCTCACAATACACAAATGAGGGAACCAATACTACATTAGCCATATTTTTCGAACTCAAAAATATAATACTTTAGTAATTATATATAATCAATACTTTTTTTGACTAAAAACTGACCTTAATACGAGTTATAACGCAACACAGATGCGTCCCTTTATTTGTTGAATACCACACTTTAGTCAGTTAATTTTCTCATACTTTTAAGATATTATAGTATAATAGAAAATATACATATGTATAAACTCACGCCTTTATCCCAGGAGGGGTAGGCAGAGGCGCCACTAGGATATTTCGCCTTGTATGTTCCGTCCCACGATGTGATAGGGGGCAAGCCTGTCGCCATATCGGGCACAAATTCCAGACTCCCGGCTGATAATGAACAGAAAAATCCAATATCACTTTGCCCGACCCGGGATTCGAACCCGAGACCTCAGCTTTGTAACCGATAATACGAAAACATAGAAAATATATGTTATTATATTGCTTACAGAGATCTAAAATTTTTGTAACTTAACTTAAATTGACTTATTTTCGGCACTAGAGGTCAATAACACTAGACTAATATTCTAAGTAACCTAAGTCCTTATTTATGTAAAATAAATGTATATGACAGTTGCTAAAAAAAAATTAAAAAATACCTTGCTTGGAATTGAACCCAAGACATCTCAATCCGCATCACGCAACTAAACTATTACTCCCACAAAACTCTAAATTATCCTATCTTTTAAAATGCCATTTACTAAATAACCCAATAAATAAAATCGTAAATCACGTTTTTTGAGGCGCCATAAATGAGGAGACAGGGGATAGAGGAGGAGGGGGAGGGGAAGAGGGGAGACGGACTTGTGGGCGCGTGGGCGGACGACATAGCGCCGGGGATACGCGTGTAAGCTTATTGTACAATGTAGAACCAATGATAGAGACTATGAGACAAAAAGGTAGTCGAATTCAAATTTTAAGGGAATTTATTTTTTCTATGTTTTATTACATGCATACATACATAAACTCATGCCTTTTTCCCAGAAGGGGTAGTCAGAGGTGCTATCAGGACACCCATATTTCGCCTTGCATGTTCCGTCCCATGATGTGATAGGGGGCGAGCCTATCGCCATATCGGACACAAATTCCTAACTCCGAGCTGATAATGAATAGAAAAATGCAATATCACTTTGTCCGACCCGGGATTCAAACCCGAGAAATCAGCTTTGTAGTCGTACCGTAGTCTAACAACGCAACCGAAGCATTCGTAATTATTTATACACAACGAAAAAATAAAGAACGTAGTGAAACTTAACTACAGTGATTTAAATGAGAGGAGATAAAAGAAAAAAAGGGCCGTATTTTCATACATTCTGTCCTTGTAATCACTTTTTCATTACTTATCTCATTCTAGGATTTTATAAATAAATAATAATACACCCAACAGTAACTTACACAGTCCTGACCCTACACTAAGATCTAGTCTTGTGTCGTGTATCAGAAACTACGAGAGACTTTTCGGTCTCATAACCCAGGCCAGAGACAAATATTTGTGGGCCTCACAAACATTTGTCTTAGTGCAGGGATCGAACCCGCGACCTCTCGTTTCACAGTCGGCGTCTAACCAACTGCGCCACGGAGGCGGTTTTGCCAGTCTTGTAAGGGAAATTAAATGATTTTTTCGTCCCTAAAATACTTTTTTTAAAATACAATATTTAAGTAAAAACAATAAGTGTGAACCCAGCTCAAACGAAACGACGAATTTGGCGTGGAATGTGTTTGAGTAAAATTATGTAAAAATGATACAATATCTCCGTGAAAGGAGACACAATACAATAACTCATTAATAAAAAAATATAGACCAGTTTATAATACAATGATTTTATTTTAGAAAAGGATGACTAATAATAACATATCCCATTTATGTATACTTTTGAGCACGAGGCTCATCAACCGAGAGTTCGGTTTAGAGGGGTTAGGCCGTATTACCACACTGGGCTATTGCCAGGCAGACGTCATTTATACATACATACATATACTCACACCATTCTCCCAGAAGGGGTAGGCATAGGTGCAGAACACAACGTTTCGATTTGTGTATTCCGTCCCACGATGTTATAGGGGCCGAGTCTGTCACCATATCGTGCACAAATTCCTGACTCCGGGCTGATAATGAATAGGAAAATCCAATATCACATTGCCCGACCCGGGATTCGAACCCGAGACCTCAGCTTTGCAATCATACCGTAGTACGAAGCCACCGAGGCAGTCGAGTGATATTATTAATTACATATTAAAAACATCTTGTAATCTTTTAATATATTTCTGCTAAGCCTTTCTGAATCCAATTATGTCATAACTTAAAGGGAATTCTAATATGTAGTGAGTTATTTTAGAACAATAGTATGACACAATGGACCATGTGTCATTTATGAGTCATTAAAGCCGTTTGTATATTGCAGACATTGTAGTCAAATAAAATAAGTATTTTGAGTCTAGGTTTGAAGGTTAATCTAATGAAACGAATGTTTTTTTTTTACTTGCTAGAGCTAAGCTATAGACAGCCTCCGTGGCGCAGTTGGTTAGACGCCGCCTGTGAAACGAGAGGCCGCGGGTTCGATCCCCGCACCGAAACAAATATTTGTGTGATTTGTTTCGGGTCTGGGTGTTTGTGAGACCGAAAAGTCTCTCATAGCTTCTGATACCATTTATATTCACCTCAAACATAGAGCTTAAAGTATTTTTTTTTAATTGTTTTGAATAAGACGAGCATACCATTCGTTTGATGGTAAGCGATACGACCGCTCATGGACAGTAGAAAATCAAACAACACTATGAACTACAAAGCATTGCTTGGCACTCCACTGCGCTCACCAACCTGAGACAAAAGATGTTAAGTCTCAATATGCCCAGTAGTTAGTCTGGCTACAATGTCGTTCATACAAGAACACAACAGTGCATTTACATTGCTAATTGTTGGAGAAATAGACATTGCGGTGGTACCTACCCAGGCGGCCTCTCACATACGAGACCTAGTTTTTTTTACTAGATTTTAATGTCTGTTAAGGTTCATCAACCAAGTCAGATAGAAAGTGGCTTCTATTTAACTGGACATGTTTCATTCTAAAGCGTATGAAATACGTTATGTTTGACTATGAGCGATTTTAAATTCGATAGTGCATTAGGGCCCTAATCTAAATGTAGGTTAGAACACCTACTGGTATACCTGACGGCTAATTTATTCTAGACTGCCACCGTGGCGTAGTTGTATTGCGGTACGGTTACAAAGCTGAGGTCTCGGGTTCGAGCCCCGGGTCGGGCAAAGTGATATTGGATTTTTATATTCATAATCAGCCCGGAGTCAGGAATTTGTGCCCGATATGGCGATAGGCTCGCCCCCTATCACATTGTGGGACGGAACATACAAGGCGAAATGTGAGTGTCCTGGTGGCGCCTCTGCCTACCCCTTCGGGAATAAAGGCGTGAGTTTATGTATGTATGTATGTAATTTATTCTAAAAGCTGGCTTCATTGTCTATGGCATAGTAATTTGACGACCAAAGGCACAAGCCAGTACAGATGTGAATCGGTGAGATGGCATTCAAGATTCGATTTGTTACGTATAAGACGTAAGGTTAAGGTACGTATTATTATGAATAATTGTTCATAAACCTTAGTAATTTGTGTAATATGTTGGAAAACACGTTGATAAAAGCTTAAATATCATTACAGTTATCTAATATGAACCGTGACGTGTTAGGTTCGAGTCCTGGATTGGGTATTACGTTCTTTTTTTCGGATTTTAAAACGTTATTATTCAGGACTGAAGTGGACAGCATATCGATAGGCTTCTTATAACATTGCAAGCAAGCAGGAAATAGTTTGGAAACAAGTGATATATCTGCCTAGCCCTTAAGGATAGGCCGTAATTATAAAAATACACGTACAGTCGAATTGAAAACCTCCTTGTTTTGAAGTCGGTTAAAAATCAGTTTATAGTGTCTGAAGGATTTGTAAGAACTTCTATGACCTATGTAAAGTCCGCCAACCCGCACTAGGCCAGAGTCGTCTATATGGCCTAACCCCTTTTAATCAGCGAGATAATCTCGATTGTAGAGGCCCGTGCCCTGCAGTGGGACGTATATGGGCTGATACATATACAGACAGTAACTAAAGCTATGATGCATATAAATAATAGTCTAAAAAACTAAAATTCGCACTATTAGTGGGGTTTTAAACTATTATTTATTTTACTAAAACAATCTTCTATGTCCGGTTATCTTATCAAAGGAAGGCATGCACGAAAATTATCCTATTTTTTTTAGATTAAACTTCTGTAAATTTTAGTAAGGTTATTGTCACATACTTTATTAATTGTATTGTCATCGGTCAAGTATGCAAAATTTCAAGTCAATCCGATGTTTCGAAGTGCTCGAAAATGGACTTCAAAGATTCCGTTACACACATACAGGCGAAGCTAATAAAAGCTTGTTAAAAATATTTTTTCACTGACTAGTAAGATCAAAAGAATAATACCTATAACCCTTTCACCGAAATCCTTATTTCGCTCACGGATGCATCCGATGGCTCATATTAAAATCCTCGCAAGGTTTATGTTAATAAACAAGAAAGTGCGTCGCGTCGGCGGTCATGGATACAGTGCAGAGAGGACAGTATGGCAATTGTGGTATATTCGTATTGAAGGATCACTTTATTTTTAGTTACAATAATTGTTTTCAATTCGATGAATGGCGAGCCGAGCATGCCGTCCGCCTGATGGTAAGCGATACGACCGCTCATGGACAGTAGCAAAACCAAACAACACCATGAATTCCAAAGCAATGCTTGGCATTCCACTGCGCTCTCCATCCTGAGACATAAGATGTTAAGTCTCAATATGTCTAGTAGTATGTTGAGTTTGGATTTTTTTTTTATTTATTTATTCAACATACTTACTACTATTACAGGTTACACCCAATACAGTAGAGTAGGAAATTATATTACAATACAATACTACAACTAATTACATTATTTAACACTATTACTAACAATAAGTGCACTAGCGGCCTCTGTGAACTCCGTCAGTGAGCACGAGAACAAATCAACCTGGTTGGACACCGCATTGAGCAGACGCAGCGCGCGCGTCACCGGTGCGTGCTGCAATAAGTTGGTGCGAGCTCGGGGCACCGAGAGCAATTTTTATTTTATTTTTTTATTTTTTTTCACTTAATACTACTTTACAGGGACGTAGCCCCAATACAGTGGTATCGATAATCTTATAATTTATACCGGGTACATCAAGACTGCGACCGAAAGCGAAGCCAGGTGGTATTTTTAATGGTTACAGACACAATGAAACTAAAAACTTCGCGAAATGTGGATTTTCATGTGCAGTGGTCACTTACCATCAGGCGACCTTGCTCGTTGGACAAACCTACTAATTAAAAAAACCTGGTAGGTTAACAATGAACATACCACTATAAAGTTAAATCGGTTGCTCTACTGTTCACTTTGTACACACCTTCATGGCCATAACATGAGTATGGGCGTGAGCTGTCATCCCGTAACATAATTGACTTCATTGTACTCGCATTGTGAGGAAAAGAACTGCACTAATATGTAAGAAGGCTATTATGTAAATACAGCGCATCTACAATAAGTTGGCGCGTGGAGAAATTAGGAACTACAAATGATGAAATGTGGACTGGACTCGAAAACAATCTGCACCTAGGCGAAGCCGGGCCGAGACGCTAGTAACATAATATTTACACAATGGTTTCTTAGATTTACGTGAGTGTTACACATTCAATTAAATCTTTGAAGGATTTTATCGCGGATTTGGTTCAATTTTAATGTAACATTTTCAACTGCCCCGCGTTCGCCCCGTGACCATGAAAGCTGTAAAGTAATCGAAACGATAAAATGTAAAATTAATTAAATCTGCCTATGAATAAGGCCGGTAAAAGTTAGTTTCATTTTAATATATCTTTATACAATTATTACACATATATTGTCCTATTGACACGGAACTCCTACAAGGTCGAAAAGTTCTATAACAATTCCCCGAAACGAAACATTGAGTGAGTCAATTATCTCCTATTTTGTAGCCCACACACGCCCACTTGTGGGCAAGAACCTCGTGTCCTTAGCACACTGGTTATCCTTCAATATTTACTTTATAATATACATATTGAGAGCCTCCGTGGCGCAGTTGGTTAGACGCCGGCTGTGAAACGAGAAGCCGCTACGTTCCTGCACCGAAACAATAGTGTATTTGACTATCATAGAATTTTTGTATTATTATGCAGAACACAAGTGCCATTAAAACAAAACATTTTTGTGAAAACAGTATTGAATTAGCTTGTAACATGAGGCAAATATTAGTATTTTAAATGATAGAGTGGCCCGGACGTAATGGGGACATCTTACCGTCTCTTTCACACCCGCACACTATAATGCATATTAGGATTAGTGACGTCACTAGTTTCGTTTTGCATGCCTTTTCTTTTACCCCCACTACAAGATTTAAAACGTTTCTAACTTGTTTGATTCTGAATGGATTTACAAAATTCTTTGTTTGCTAGATTTTGGATATGGATACTTGTTGATGAATAAAATAAAAAAAAAGAAATACCCTATTGTTAGTGTGATCCACAGGTATTTGTCTCGGGTCTGGGTGTTTGTGAGAGCGAAAAGCCTCTCGTTGTTTCTAATACAGATACAAGACGTATCTTAGTTTTGATTATGTATGTGACTTTGGGCATACTTTAATTATTACATTAAATATTAAATTTTGTTTTCGACGGCGCAGTTCTACTACGGTAAGATTGCAACGGTGAGATCTCGGGTTCGAACTCCGGTCGGGCAAAGTGATATTGGATTTTTCTATTCATTATCAGCCCGGAGTCAGGATTGTGCCCGATATGGTGATAGGCCTCCTATCACATCCTGGGACGAAACAAAAGGCGAAAAGGCGTGGGTTTATATGTATATCTTATTATTACTAAAACAAAGAGATTAAAAAACTATTGGTGAATGCACAAATCAGGAAAAGTATTATATTTATTAATATTTAGCCATTGGTTCCGATATAGCACCGCCTTGAAATTTATATTTGTATACAAATTATCGGACAGGTTCCATCGCGGTTCATAAGCACAGCTGGCAGACCTTCCTGTCAATTACCACTTATTCATCTGTTTAAACTAGATTTTTCTGTTGTATCAGCCTACGTCCTTGAAATTTCAAAGGCCTGACACGCTGGCCTAGTGCGGATTAAATAAATACACCCAACAGTCACATACATAGTCCTGACCCCACACTAAGATGCCCTGCCCTCTCTTTTTTTTCCTTTTCTTATAGACATCCTAAGGTTGTCTGTAAGAAATCGCCTAGAGCGATAAGACCGCCATCTGTACTTTTACTTAATTTGTAATATCTATAAGTGCTTTTCCTTTTTTTTTGTACAGTTAAGAATAAATAAATAAGATCTGACTTTTCGGTCTCACAAACACCCAGACCCGAAACAAATACTTGTGTACACAAACATTTGTCTCGGTGCGGAATCGAACCTCTCGTTTCACAGCCGGCGTCTAGCTAACCAGCCACGGGGACTGTCGGATTGGTAAACTTATTGCAATACATGTAAAAGTGTATGGTATGAAGGTTTCTTAACGTTTTCCTTAACTAGTACTTATAATAAGATGATTAACTAAGAATAATATTTTTTCTGACTGCCTCGGTGGCGTAGTTGTATTACGGTACGGTTACAAAGCTGAGGTCTCGGGTTCGAGTTCCGGGTCGGGCAAAGTAAGGATTTTTCTATTCATTATCAGTCCGGAGTCAGGAATTTGTGCCCCATATGGCGATAGGAATTGTGGATGTCCTAGTGGCGCCTCTGCCAACCCTTCGGGGATAAAGGCGTGAGTTTATGTATGTATGTATGTAATAGATTTTCAATGGTTACTTATTTATCTTTTTCACAATGTTGCTGTTATGATTTTCGTATCGTAGGTAGTTAAGGAGCCGTCATAGTGAGCTACGTGTGTCGCGTGTCGGGTTCTGTATATCCGAATACAATCAGGCATCATTGTGTCGAGAGATGAACATCTCATGGTGGATACTCTATCTGCACTGCGCTTACCATCAAGCATTGTAGACACTTTGCGTTGCAAATATAAAAAAAGTGGACATCCGCATTATATACATACTGGGAAAATCTTTTCCGATTATCATTATTACAATAAGATTGCGCAAAAGCAAGATCTCCTATCATTTATATAAACACGGCATGAATAATTACAACTGCGTCAAACAATATCAAATTACCTCAATATTGTAATTAATGGTTAATTAAATTATACGTAAGATTACGCTTATATCCTTAACGGGTAGACAGACAGCCACCATGGCGCAGTTGGTTAGACGTCGGATGTGAAACGAGAGGCCGCAGGTTCGATACCCGCACATATAATTTAATGAACCATTATTTCCAATAGAATAGTAATCTGACATTGTTTGACGCATTTGTAATTATTCATGCCGTGTTTATATAAATGACTGGAGATTTTGCTTTTGTGCAATCTTATTGTAATAATGATAAACGGAAACATTTTCCCAGCCATGTGTATAATGCGGATGTCCACTTTTTTTATATTTGCACGACAAAGTGTCTACAATGCGTGATGGTAAGCGCAGTGCAGATAGAGTATCCACATGAGATGTTCATCTCTCGACACAATGACGCCTGATTGTATGCGGATATACAGAACCCGACACGCGACACACGTGGCTCACTATGACATGACGGCTCCTTAACCGCTGTGTTCGCTCGCTACCTGGGCGGATATGAAAATCTTACCAGCAACATTGGTATGTACGTAGTGTTATCAAGGAGCGTGTACCTTAATGACATAACTTCAATGAGCCTTCGTGCAAAACAAAACAATGCAGAAACACGCAACTTACTTAATAAACAATTAATCTATTAAATAATTATCAGGACGTCATACAAAAGACATTTCGTAACGGAAATTGATTTAATCATCGCCCTGATTGTCTAGGAATCGTTATAATGACGTTTAATTTCTAGGAAGGGTTATGTAATATTATCGGGCCTTGGCAATTAATAGGCTTGGATTTAATAAATAAATAAATAAGGTATAAGGCACTGGGCAAGTACTAGTTGGTCTTTAAGATCTGGTCAGTACCATGTTATTATACCTTACAATATTACATACATACATAAACTCACGCCTTTATCCCCGAAGGGGTAGGCAGAGGCGCCACTAGGACACCCACATTTCGCCTTGCATGTTCCGTCCCACGATGTGATAGGGGGCGAGCCTATCGCCATATCGGGCACAAATTCCTGACTCTGGGTTGATAATGAATAGAAAAACCCAATATCACTTTGCCCGACCCGGGATTCGAACCCGAGACCTCAGCTTTGTAACCGTACCGTAATACAACCACGCCACCGAGACAGTCCTTACAAATATACCTTACAATATTATAACATGTAAAAAGTAGCCGAGTGTTAATCCAGGGTGTCAGCTACCTCCATGCCAAATTTAATCGAAATCCGTTAAGCAATTTTTGAGTTCATCGCACATAACCACACGGACACACAGACAAACATACAAAAATTTTAAGAGTCATTTTTTGGGTTCAATTACATTAATAGAGACCCCCCATATTAGTTTTTCTCGTTTATCTTCCATGTACAGACATCGGTTACAAATTAATTATATGTATAGATTTACTAATGTACTTTAATACACATAAATATTTATAAACAAAGAAACATTATAATAGATAAAAATATAATATAATATTATTTTAAAAATATAATATTACTGTGACACAAATTTCATTTATGTGTTACTTTTTTTTTCAGAATAACCCGTTCTCGGCATATTAATCTGCCACAAAATATTATACTTCAGCCCCAAAAACATGATTATACAAAGGTTAAGAATTGAATCTTGTACTTTCATATGCCCTTGCAGTTAATGTCAAAAACTGACTGACTCAGCATACAATAAGCGCGTAGGATTCTAAATATGATGGCGACCTCAGCAATTGATGTTTAGAGGTCATAGGTTCGATTTCTAAACGGGTTTTGGGCGAATCTCATATTTACGATGGTCGCTATTCGGGCGGGTACGAATATCGTTGTATACATCCCACTGCTGGGCACGGACCTCCCCTACAATCGAGAGATTGAGAGGGGTGAGTACAGTCCACGCTGGCCTAGTGCCAGGCGGACTTTACATATAGAAATTCTCACAAATCGGTATGGTATGCCGGTTTCCTCAAGTTTTCCTTCACCGTTATAGTGCGTGGTGATTGACTATCAATATACATAACTGAAAAGTCAGAGGTGTACCCTGGAGTTTGAAGTTTGAACCCACGACCACCGTGAACATGCAGGCAGCCGAGTCTGGTCTGTTTACCAACAGGCCAACACGCACTATACAAATATCTTACCAGATTTTGTCACCGTCGCGTTTTATGACGGAATAACTTTTCACGCGGACGAAGCTAGAGTAATATAAGTAATTTATAGACAATTAAAATATTTGAAGTTTAGTAGTGGCTCACATAATCAATTGTAGCCAGAGTAACTACTAGACATAGTGAGACTTAACATCTATGTCTCAGGATGGCGAACGCAGTGGAATACCAAGCAGCGCTTTGTAATTCATGGTGTTTGGTTTTGCTACTATCCATGAGCGGTCGTATCGCTTACCATCAGGCAAATGGCGTGCTCGTCTCGCCGTTCAACGCAATAAAAAATTGTTACAGAGCTGTAGTTGAAAAAGACGGATTAAAAATAGGATTAAAATATTGTGGGCGCAAAATATACTTAAATGGACGAATTCGAATGCAAAACCTAGTCAAAATAACAGGAAAACGCCAAATAAAACAAACATCTCAAGTATCGACTCTTCCCACAATAGACGCTAGGAATTCGGCCTTCACATTATAGGATAATGGGCGATACAGATATTGAAGATAAAAACGCCTTGTGCAAAGTTCAAATATTTGAGTGCCATTATACGTGACCTCTATGCAATCTTAGTAGAGGTACAATTTTTCAATGGAATTTATCCCTAATTATGAAATGTAATTGACTTTTTGGTCAAGTAGCATTGAAGAAGTGCGTAATATAAATAAATAAATACACCCAACAGTCACATACATACCCACTAAGATCGAGTCTTGTGTCGTGTATCAGAAACTACGATAGACTTTTCGGTGTCACAAACACCCAGACCCGAAACAAATACCTGTGGATCACACGAATATTTGTCTAGGGCGGGGATCGAACCCGCGGCCTCACGTTTCAAAGCCGGCGTCTAACCAACTGCGCCACGGAGGCTGTCAATGTAATGGCCTGTTGGTAACGGACCAGACGCGGCTGTCATGTTCACGGTGGTCGCGGGTTCAAATCACAGGGCAGACCTCAGACTATTCCGAGTCTCGTGTGTATTAACAATTAATCACCACGCACTTTAACGGTGAAGGAAAATATCGTGAGGAAACCTGCGTGCAATAGCGATAGGTAAAAATGTCTACGGTATGTAAAGTTCGCCAACCCGCACTAGGCCAGCGTGGTGGACTATCTAAACCCTCTCAATCGTACTCTCGATTGTAGAGGAGGCCTGTGCCCTGCAGTGTGACGTATAATAGAAAGTAAAATCTATATTGTATTTAGGATTCCTCACGATGTTTTGTTTTATTAAGTGCGTGGTAATTGACTATCAATACACACATTGAAAAGACATAATATAGTATTCGAACCCGCGTCCGGTCCGTTACCAACAGGCCAACAAACTTTTTTAGCATCTGTATCAGCCCACATACGTCCCACTGCAGGGCACGGGCCTCCTCTACAATCGAGAGTACGATTGAGAGAGGTTAGACTATAGTCCACCACGCTGGCCGTGCACCAGGCGGACTTTACACACCGTACATTTTGTAAGTCGCTATGGTATGCAGGTTTCCTCACGATGTTTTCCTTCACCGTTATAGTGGGTGATTTACTTTGTTTTGTTTTATTATTGCGGTGAATGGCGAGACGAGCATGCCGTCCGCCTGATGGTAAACAATACGACCGCTCATGGACAGTAGCAAAACCAAACAACACCATGATTTACAAATCAATGCTTGGCATTGCCCTGTGCTCGCCTTCCTGAGACATAAGATGTTAAGTATCAATATGTCCAGTAGTTACTCTGGCTACAGTGTTATTCAAACCAGAACACAACAGTGCATTTACACTGCTGTTTGTTGGAGAAATAGACATTGCGGTGGCACCTACCCAGGCGGCCTCTAACATATGAGAGACCTACCACTACTAAATACATACACAATTTTTATTCTATAGGCAAATTGTTAGGAACTTTTCCATCAACATTGAAATGTTTCCTTGTCTTATCTCTGTGTATCGGTGCCAAGGGCGCTGAGTCAAACTTTTCTAGATGATTCAATTAAATACGATTCAATAGGATGCGGTTACACCTTGAAAGTGTTAAGAAGATTAAAAATTATTTTATTATATCTAGATTGTTATGACGCAACGTGATTTGGGTAAGCCGTGACCACGAAAGCTGTAAAGTATTTAAAGGTTAAAAAATTTAAAATGAACCCCCGATATTTAGTTTCATTTCAATGATTATAAGTATTAAGGCAAATTTTGAAAATATATGTGAATTCTAACAACCCGCTCTAGGCTAGGGTAGATTATGGCCTAACCCCTCTCAATTGAAATCTTGCTTGTTGAGGAGTCCGGTGCTCAGTAGTACAAAGAACTTGTTTTAATATTAGTTTCGCTTTTACTGCTTTTATTCATACATACATACTCACGCCTTTATCTCAGAAGGGGCAGGCAGAGGCGCTACCAGGACACCCACATTTCGCCTTGTATGTTCCATCCCACGATAGGGGCAACCCTATCGCCATATCTCTATATAATGTTGCAATACAAAACTTATTTTTTTGCATAAAAATGAATTTTATAAGTCTATATTTGTATTAAGGGGAAGACAGTTACTAATGATACCATTCATTCATATTTATTTCCTTCTTACAAGTGATAATATTGAAAAATGGTGGTAGAAAATTAACGACGAAATAGCAAGCGTACACAGCGGTTAAGGAGCCGGCATAGTGAGCCACGTGTGTCGCGTGTCGGGTTCTGTATATCCGGATACAATCAGGCATCATTGTGTCGAGAGATGAACATCTCACTGTGGATACTCTATCTGCACTGCGCTTACCATCAAGCATTGTAGTCACTTCGACGTCAGTATCTTTTTGAATTTATGAAGTGTGATTTCTGTAATATAAGCGTTCTTCCTTTATCAAATCAGTCTACGATTAAAGCGAATAGAATCAATTATAGTTGGATCGAGCGTAAACAATCGATTTACTTTGCAAATATTTAATAGAATACACAAACTTAACTAATGACTTCATTGGATGATTTCATGTTGAGTCAGCGTGCTTTTAACCGTGAATTCCCGGGTATGTATACGATTCTTGCCGCGAAAAATTCTCCCCGTGTAGATGGCGCTTTATACGGGAAGAGATTATCGCATGACATAACCGCCATAGATTGACAGCCTCCGTGGCGCAGTTGGTTAGACGCCGGCTGTGAAACGAGAGGCCGCGGGTTCGATCCCCGCACCGAAACAAATATTTGTGTGAACCACAGATATTTGTTTCGGGTCTGGGTGTTTGTGAGACCGAAAAGTCTCTCGTAGTTCCTGATACCCACGACACAAGACTCGATCTTAGTGTGGGGTCAAGACTATGTATGTGACTGTTGGGTGTATTTATTTATTTATTTATTTATAGATTATCGTGTTGACAAATGTTTACACGATGCAACTTTTTTATCTTTACGATAATCGCGTCTTCGAGAAACTCTCCCCGTGTAAATAATAATAATAATAATTTATTCAGACAAAAAAACTTTACAAGCACTGAGTACAATAGTATGTTGCTAACTGCAGTAGTTAAAGACATAACTGTGTCGCAGTTAGCAACGCCCACCTGCAGACATACATAATTACTTAAAACAAAAACAAGATTTATATTAAAATAAAAAATAAAAAAAACAATGAATAACAAAACAATTAAAAATAAATGTACGATTAAAGCTAAAATAAAATAATAATAATAAAACAACAAAAAGAGAACAGAAGGGGGGGTGGGGAGAGAGAAAATAATATATATGTAGATTTATATGTTGCATTTAATTTCTATATCTATATCAGCCCATATACGTCCCACTGCAGGGCACGGGCCTACTCTACAATCGAGAGAATCGATTGAGAGTGGTTAGGCCATATAGTCCACCACGCTGGCCTAGTGCGGGTTGGCGGACTTACATACCGTAGAAATTCTTTAAAATCGCTACGGTATGCAGGTTTCCTCACGATGTTTTCCTTCACCGTTAAAGTGCGTGGTGATTGACTATCAATACACACATAACTCCGAAAAGTCAGAGGTGTGCCCTGGGATTTGAACCCGCGACCACCGTGAGCATGTAGGCAGCCGCGTCTGGTCCGTTTACCAACAGGCCACCACGCACATTTAATTTACCGTTTACCAAACCTATTCAACAAAAAACCTACGCAACTTAAAGTACATGACATACCAAAGCGGAATTACAAAATATTTTCCTCTTCGAATACAAAATATTAACTGACAAACATATCTAATTGAAGTATACTTCATATAAGACCTTCTTAAAATTTCACAATTAAACAAATACCTTCATTCATTTGTATTTTTAATACATCGAGGGGTCTTGATAAATTGGTAATTATTCCAGATTAAAAGACCCCGGTTAGAGAACATTTTTAATCTAGTGAGAGGTCTTGATAAATTGAACATTATTACCAGTTTGAAAAACCCCTGTTAGAGCACATTTTTAATCCAGTGAGAGGTCTTGATAAATTGGAGTATCTGCTGCTCGAAAGACCCCTGTTGGCCAACGTTTTACAGAAGAGTGGAGGTCCATGATATTTGGATTATGCCAGTAATGAAATAATAGTTTAAACACATAATGTTAATCATGTGTTGCGTGAATCATGGGTGTTGTATTTGTAGTTTTTTAATACCAAAGCCTATGTGACAGCTGGTATGTACTTTAAAATAAATAAATACACCCAACAGTCACATACATAGTCCTGACCCCACACTAAAGCTTATATCCAAATATACTACACGATATTTCAGTTAAACCGGAAAAAGTTGAAAAACTTTTATGTAATCTCGATGTTAATAAAGGAGCTGGTTGTGATGAATTACCTATATTATTTGTAAAATGCGCTATAACATTGACCGGCCCAATATCATTATTTAATCGGTGCTTGCGCGACGGACTTTTTCCGAATGCTTGAAAAAAGCCCACGTTGTTCCCATCCACAAAAAAAGTCTTAAAACTTCCATTGAAAACTACCGTCCAATATCTATTCTTAACGTTCTCAGTAAAGTATTGGAAAAAAATTGTTGATGCTGAAATATAATCTGCAATTTTACCTGCAATAGGGTACATGACTCATTTTTTTTTATTGTATTAATCAAAAAGTTTCCATATTCAAAATCTAGCAAGCAAAGAATTTTGTAAATCCATTCAGAATTAAACAAGTTAGAAAGGTTTTAAATCTTGTAGTGGGGGTAATAAAAAAGGGATGCAAAACAAAATTAGTGACGTCACTGTGCATTATAGGGCATTATAGTGTGCGGGTGTGAAAGAGACGGTAAGATGTCCCTACTACGTCCCCACTCTTTCATTTAAAATACTAATCTTTGCCTCATGTTACAAGCTACTTTAATACTGTTTTCACAAAAATGTTTTGTTTTAATAGCACTTGTGTTTGTCTGCAAAATAATACAAACATTCGATCATAGTCATCTACGCTATTCCTTCAGAACAACATGGGTTTATGAAGGGCCGGTCAACAGCAACTAACTTGGGCACGTTTATTAACTACGTCGCTACGAACATGGACGGTGTTTCACAGGTGGATGTGGTCTACACTGATTTTGGTAAGCATTTGATCGCGTAGATCATATAATTATATTACGTAAGCTTTACGAGCTAGGTATTCGAGGAAACCTTCTAAGGTGGATGGAATCATACCTGCGGAAACGATCTCAGGCGGTCATTGTAGATGGTATTCGCTCAGACTTAATTGAAATCACTTCTGGTATCCCTCAGGGTTCAATTTTAGGTCCCCTACTATATGCATTAAATACTTATACGATGTAGATAAATGTTTTCAACATGCCAAATTTTTAATGTACACCGATGACACAAAAATATGCATGAAAATAAAGGATCATACTGACTGCATAAAACTTCAAACAGATCTTGATCGACTTAGTAAATATTATGAACGAAACCGTATTGGCATTAATATCAGTTTTAAAACTCCTTCATGAAGACACACACTAACACGTACTAACACACGCAAACACACACACATGCACACACATGCACCCACATACACACACACACGCACACATTCTCAATACTTTATTGACTGATTTTATTATAACTATTTTGTTATTGTTATTACTTATTAAGTTTTGCTCAATTTTATTTAACGTTTCGACTGCCTATTATATAAGTTGTATCTTTAAAATGTAAATACGTTTTTGGCCGTAAGATAAGTAAACCGGTTGTATTATAGTATTAATACTTAAGGGCAGTGAATTTTATGTGAATAAACAAATAAATAAATAAATGAACAAATAAATAAATAAGATTGAGTCTTGTGTCGTGTATCAGAAACCACGAGACTCTTCGGTCTCACAAACACCCAGACCCAAAACTATTACCTGTGGATCACACAAACATTTGTTTCGGTGCGGGATTGAACTCGCGGCCTCTCGTTTCACAGCCGGTGTCTAATCAACTGCGCATTGGAGACTGTCAAAATGTTTTTTAAGACCAATCAAATTTGATGATCACACATAGTTAAATATGTACGTATATGTAGTTAAACATGTTATTGTTTGTATATCGCATATTTACAATTTAAATATTTATCGTTCCGGGGATCGAACCCGCAACACCCAGCGCTGAAAGCCTTAACCTCTACCAATCGGCCTTCAATCATAAATGTAATAAAATATACAGTAGCATTATTAGAGGCAATTAATTTTAATCTAAACATGTTAATTAAACGGTACATACAATATAATTATTTTTGACATTTCGATCTGGCTTGAAGGACCATAATCTGGCTAGAAGGATCAAAATGTGCTCAAATGATATGCAATTAAAAGTATAATTTATATATTGGCATAAATAACCGAGCCGGCAGTCATATACATATAGTCCTGACCCCATATTAAGGTAAATCTTGTGTTGTATAAAAAACTACGAGAAACTTTTCGGTCATTTGACAGCCTCCGTGGTGCAGTTGGTAAGACGCCGGCTGTGAAACGAGAGGCCGCGGGTTCGATCCCCGCACCGAAACAAATATTTGTGTGATCCACAGGTAATTGTTTCGGGTTTGGGTGTTTGTGAGACCGAAAAGTCTCTCGTAGTTCCTGATACCCACGACACAAGACTCGATCTTAGTGTGGGGTCAGAACTATGTATGTGACTGTTGGGTGTATTTATTTATTTTTTTACACAAACACCCAGACCCGAAAAAAATACAGTAACTTGATTTTTACATGCTGCAACACAAGTTTTTGGGTTGTAATTATTGTCTAGAAAAAAAAATATTGTGTTACTGTATTCATTATTCTAACCTGTTTTGTGTTTGATAAATAAAGTTTCGGTGCGTGGATCGAACCCGCGGCCTCTCGTTTCACAGCCGGCGTCTAACTGCGCCACTTAACATCACGTTAAATAATTTTAAGTTCTGTTAATAGTTTTATAGCTATTGTAAAACTATTTCATTAAAATATTAATTCAAACGGACAAAATCGCGAGCATGCACTAGTAATCAATATGTTTGTTTATCTTTTATTCTTGTACATATTTTTATGCTAGTGTTAAGTTTATTGTTTTGCATTCCTTATAATTTATTGTTGCTATACTGGTTAATGTTGCAGGAAGTTGCTGCATGCTTTCAATAGGTCAAAGTGATGATCCTTGGAGACCTATTTTTAGCAGCGGACCTCCCGCAGCTAGAGAGGGCCCGTTTTGTATGTTATTTTGCTTTTAAGTGGTTGTGCAACACGCGCAATACTTGTATATGTGTTGTATTGTATCAGACTGCCTCGGTGGCGTAGTTGTATTACGGTTACAAAGCTGAGGTCTCGGGTTCGAGTCCCGGGTCGGGCAAAGTGATTTGGATTTTTCTATTCATTATCAGGCCGGAGTCAGGAATTTGTGCCCGATATGGCGATAGGCTCGCCCCCTATCACATCGTAGGACGGAACATACAAGGCGAAATGTGGGTGCCCTGGTGGCGTCTCTGCCTACCCCTTCGGGGATAAAAGGCGTGAGTTTATGTATGTTATGTATCAGCCCATGTCAGTCTCACTGCCGGGCACATGTGCGCGACCTACTCAGAAACGGCTTAACAGATTTCGATGAAATTTAGTATGGAGGTAGCTGACACCCTGGATTAACACTCAGGGTACATTTTATCCCGAAAAATTAGTGTTCCCGTGGGAAGAGGAACGGGACGGGGTGGGAAATTCCAAATAAAGTTAATCACGCAGACGAAGTTTGTGAACAGAACATACATACATTATCTCACCCCTTAATCCCAGAAGGGGTAGGCAAAGGCGCCACCAGGACACCCACATTTCGCCTTGTATGTTCCGTCCCATGATGTGATAGGGGCGAGCCTATCGCCATATCGGGCACAAATTCCCGACTCCGGGCTGATAGTGAATAGAAAAACCCAATATCACGGTGCCCGACCCGGGATTCGAACCCGAGACCAGACCAGACTACGCCACCGAGGCAGTTTGTGAGCAGAAGCTAGTCATAAATAAATCAACAGTGACTCATGTCTAGCGTGTAGTAATTAATGCATCTAGACAGATCTCACCTTTTGTCTATGACCTATGTATGTCTAGAACCTATATAATGCTTTCATTTCATAGATCCGGGGAACCAGAGAATATTGTATTTAAAAATTACGATACAACGGACTCCTTGGGGCAACTGGTTAGGCGGCGGCTGTGAAACGAGGGGCCGCGGGTTCGGTCCCCGCACGGAGACAATTGTTTGTGTACCCAAGTATTTCAAAACTTAAACTCACGCCTTTATCCCAGAAGGGGTAGGCAGAGGCGCCACCAGGACACCCTCATTTCGCCTTGTATTTTCCGTCCCACGATGTGATAGGGGGCGAGCCTATCGCCATATCGGGCACAAATTCCTCACTCCGGGCTGATAATGAATAGAAAACCCCAATATCACTTTGCCCGACCAGGGATTCGAACCCGAGACCTCAGCCTTGTAGTCGTACCGTAGTACAACTACGCCACCGAGGCAGTCAGATAAAAATAAGTGAGTAATTTGCGCGTAGCTACCTTCTTTAGATAAGATAGCCTTAGATAGAAGATTTTAACAAAAAGTGGAATACGTACAATATTTACTTATCCTCAAGCAGCCAAGTTGCATTTTAATCAAAAAATGAATTTATTTCAGTTCATAATCTAATCTAAGTCTTTATCGATTAATTTTACTTTTTAGTTGGTTGTTTTATTGAAGCTTGTACCTTAGTTTTGCAATCTATTATTTATTATTTATACTCTTTATTGTACATAACAAGTTACAAAGGAATGTGATACCAATAAAAAATAAAATAGTACAATCGGTGACCATATCGCATTGAGCCATTTCTTCCTGGCAACCTTTGGATGAACAGGAATTCTTGGATTGAAAAATTGGGCTTGACGTGCAACAAGAGTACATTAACAAAAATAATACATTTATATATACATACATACACACATACATATACATACATACATATACTAATATACAATATAACAGACAATTTAAGCATAAGTTACATAATATACATATACCACCTACATATATACTAAGAAATACAAGATA
This sequence comes from Deilephila elpenor, assembly GCA_949752805.1. Lineage (NCBI taxonomy): Eukaryota > Metazoa > Arthropoda > Insecta > Lepidoptera > Sphingidae > Deilephila > Deilephila elpenor. The sequence goes on from OX457121.1 coordinate 808,933, forward strand.
ATATAATATAAATAAAACATGTTCTTTTAATTAAGAAGGGATAAGTAGTGATCTTTGGCTCGTGCTTTAAAAATGTTAAGTGAATTAGCAAGTCTAAGTCTATTTTGAGGTAAGGCATTCCACAACCTGTAGGCTAATTCACGTAATTTATTGACGCGCCGATCAAGTTTCGATGCAGTTTCGATTAGGTTTACGTCTTATTTTTTTTTTATAATCGTACGTACCCAAAATGGTATTCTTGTAATTATTTAGCTGCGCGTAAGATATGCATAAACTGCGCATGTGCTGCACGTTGGTCGGACTAAATTGTCATTGGAGACGTCAAATGAATAGGTAAATACCAATCAAGTTGCGATCTGAATCACGCATGTCTATAACGCGCAGCCGTAGAATATGTTAAAGCGTTCGCGTGACGCGAACTTGACGCGAGCGTATCTGACAGCGGTTGTCTAAATTACGAGAATACAAAAAGGGCTGTTTTGATCGAAACTTAACTGCAACTGCACTGCAACTGAACTGATTTAATTACGTGAATTGGCCTACTGGCTGCTTGAACAGAGAAAGATTTGTCTAAGAATACTGTGGTGTGGTTTGGTATATACAACTTAAGATCTTCTGATGATCTGAGGGATCTCGCATGTCTTTCACTGAGGAACTGAAATCTATCTTTAAGATATGAAGGAGAGGAGGGACTGAATAATACATTATAAAGCAAAGAAAGTATATGAGCATTCCGACGAAAGCGAATTGGTAACCACTTGAGCTTACTACGAAATATTGAAACGTGATCATATTTACGAAGTCCAGATATAAATCTTATACAGAAATTTTGAAGCCGCTCAAGTTTTTCCAGTAGGTCTTCTCTGAGGTCAAGATAGCTGGTATCGGCATAGTTAATAATTGGTAGGAGAAGAGACTGTGCAAGCGCAATTTTAGTGGTAAACGGCAAGAAGTTCCGGAGTCGTCGCAAAGACCCTGCTGCGGCGAAAATCTTGCGACTCACGGCCTGTATTTGGGAGTTCCACGACATTTTAGCATCTAGGTTTTTAACGTACGTCTCTCTAAAAGGGACGATTATTATTAATTTATTTAAAAAAATAATTAAAAGAAAAATAAACCGACTTCAAAATTGGAATTGTTTAAAAGATTAATTTTATTTATCTCTTTTACAATTTTGATTCGGTTTAATTTTTTTAAATTATTTTTCTTGAAGTCGATTGAGGAACAGCCGAGAGAAAACCTAGTATTTTCTAAGCCGGAATCTCAATTATTCTAAAGTTTTTAACTACATCTGCGTCACTGTGAGACGGAAATAACGTCCATACGATAATCCGGAATGAATGAATGAATTGTTTTTATCGAAACACAAGTCATAACTCATTTTCGATGTATTTGTTTGCCAATATCAGTTCATGGTCTCCTCATGGTCATTTTTACTTGTTAAATCCCTTCCTTACTGTTTTTATAGTATAGGAGCGGCATGCAAACATTTTTATTTAAATAAATACAACCAACGCACAAACCTGACTCCACACTCAATAATTATCTATACATATAATTTTGTAACCGATCGATGTCTGTACATGGAAGATAAATGAGAAAATTTAATTTGGGGGACTGTATTAACGTAATAGAACCCAAAACAATGATTTTTAGAATTTTTGTCTGTCTGTGCGGTTGTGCGCGATTAACTCGGATTTCGATAAAATTTGATTTGGAGGTAGACACCCTGGATTAACACTTAGGCTACTTTTTTCCCGAAAAGTTTAGTGTTCCCGTGGGATGAGGAAGGAATTCCGCTATATTTGTTACTTTTTTATACTCAAAGGGTTGGAATGGGACTGGATTAGATGCCTTGAGTGAGAATGAGGACGGGACGGATGGGATATAACGGGACGGGATGGAGAATTCCAGTTAATTGCAAATAAAGTTAATCACGCAGATGAAGTTTGCAGGCAGAAGCAAGTGTAAACTAAAATTGAACATAATATTAAAGTGACAAACAAAATATTAAATTCCATTATACAACTCGAAACATGTAATCTCAGATCCTGCCTACCTACATTAATGTATAGCGCTATATTAAAATAGCATAACCTTTGAAATATTCGTGTGGGAGCCATCTAAGGAAATTTTATCAATATAACAATCAATTTTACACCTTCACTTAAATATATACGGTCCAAAATAACTTGAAGCGAATTAATGGATGATCAAAGTTCGCGATGTTTAAAGTTTACACGATTTCAAGACATTTTGAACTTTATACATGGGAGTTAAGGTTTGTTTTAGGATGGTAATCGAATTCTGACCTTAACAATCCTATGAAATATGATTTAGGAGAACATAATGTAATTTATTTCTTTACTAAGTACTTTTTTATTGTATAGTACAAATGTAAAATTGAATTGACGCTATCAAAAAAATATTTTGTCGTATTAATTTATGGTTAGAATAATATACGTCTAATTTAAATAATCTACATCCAAAAAAATTCAATAGTTCGTCGATTTTGGCTAATCCATAAACGATTAATATCCATGACAGCCTCCGTGGCGCAGTTGGTTAGACGCCAGCTGTGAAACGAGAGGCCGCGGGTTCGATCCCACACCGAGACGAATGTTTATACCACAGATATTTGTCTCGGGTCTGGGTGTTTGTGAGACCGAAATGTTTCTCGTAGTTCCTGTAGTGGTCTAGGATTCTATCGCAGGCAAGATTCTGTTATGTAAGCTTAATAATTCTACAGCATATGCCGTAATTTAATTAACTGCATACAAAATAATATTATATAAAAATAATAATGAAAAAATCAAAATCATAAAAAAGTCAATTAGCACGCACCGGGATGTGAACCTTTACCTTCACGGTTATTGCGCAATGTCCATCGAAACTTTAGAAAGGATGTGTTGTTACTTAACTTGAGGCTAACTTGTATATAAATTGGAGCAAATCGCTTAAAAAATAGTAAAATAACTAGCGATGTTATCCAGTTTTGCTTGCCTCCTTGTTAGTTATATTAAAAAAATACAGACTTTCGTATTGGTACCTGGTACCTGGGTACTGGTACCTGAGTACCTGGAAGGGTAGGCAGGAGTGTCATTAATGACAACCAGAGTTCACCGAGCTAATTTTTATCCCAACGTCATTTTCATCCATAACTTCATGAATCATATCTGTACAGAAATTCCTTAATAAGATCTTTAAAATCGATATATCATACAAAGTGCCAGTGCCTTACTCACCGTATAATATTAAATCCAGAACTTTAGGATTCACTCCACATCGACTCTCAAATAAATAAATACACCCAACAGTCACATACATAGTCCTGACCCCATACCAAGATCGAGTCTTGTGTGGATCGGGAAGTACGAGAGACTTTTCGGTATCACAAACACCCAGACCCGAAACAAATGCCTGTTGATCACATAAAATATTTCTCTCAGTGAACTCTCGAACCCACGGCCTCGCGTTTCACAGCCGCCGCCGTTCAACCAACTGCGCCACGGAGACTGTCATGAAATCACCAGACACAATATTTTTTATATTTCTGTTTAGCCCTTTTCTACTCTTAGGGCTTAATAATATAAATTATACCATAAACTAAACTTTTACTAAAAAATCACATAAAAATATATATTTCAATCATAAAAAGATAACAGACAGACAGTATTAACGTTTTTATTAGTACGTATCAATATATATGGTAATAAAATAATTAAAGATAGTCTAAGTTATGCAATAATTGCTAGTTGTAATCGTTATGTATGTACTCAATAGACATTGATGCCACAGCGACCTACTCGGACTAGTCTTGTTTCTATGTCAGTTACTATGCAATAAAAACATCTACCAGTTAGTCAAGTAAAATGTAATTATTTTAAATGGCTAATGTTGAAAACCCATTATGAAGTTTAATTTGAAATACAAGTATGAAATGTTTAATTATAAATACAAGTGAAATTCAAAATAAGAATAAATGAAATACAAGTGGTTTAATTAAAGTTCCAAATTCGAAGTTTAAAATTGTACGAGATTTTAAATTACCACTTCGAAACCTAAAATATTTTTAAATGAAATACTGTAAATTAAATTGAAAATGTTTCGATAATTGAATAATCAAATAATTTCTGTATTTTACGTTCAATTATTGTATTTTAGATTCATAGGTATGTAATTACATATTCACGTTTGCATATCGTTCTTACGATCGTTTAACATATTTTACTAAAACCCATTGTTAATATTTCAAGTCATTTTATTTCTACCGCCATTAAATGATGCAAAATTCTTATACGTGTATGCAAATATTCCTGTTTTTGTACTTTATGTATTTTTATAAAAAGTTTAGGCAAACGTTATTAGGAATTTATATTGATTAAATTACAATAAATTTTGTATGAAGACAGGAAAGGCTGACTCCGATGGAAGATAAGTATAAAGCGAAGTTTATGAAGAAATTATTATTACATCGACTATTATTACGTATAATTTAATTAAGATATTTAAGTAATAGAAATGCGATTCCAGCTTATATTGTAATTTAATTTCATAGTGCGAAATTCATGATAAAAAGAGTGATACATACAAGTATACAACTCTAAATTATTAAATTGTTTTTAGGCACAAATGTACATACATATCAACTTACGCCATTTTCCCAGTAGGGGTGGGCAGATATGCTACCGGGACACCCACATTTCGCCTTGTATTTTCCGTCGTACGATGTGATAGGTGGCGAGCCTATCGCCATATTGGGCACAAATTCCTGACTCCGAGCTGATAATGAATAGATATCCAATATCACTTTGCCCGACCCAGGATTCACACGCCTCAGCTTTGTAATAATATTTAAGGTCACTCAACACGCTGTAGAGAGGGCTATGCTCGGTATTTCGTTATGAGATCGAAAAAGGAATTAGGAGATACGTAGGAGACGAAGTGCGTGGTGGCCTGTTGGTAACGGACCAGACGCGGCCGCCTACATGTTCACGGTGGTCGCGGGTTCAAATCCCAGGGCACACCTCTGACTTTTCGGAGTTATGTGTGTATTGATAGTCAATTACCACGCACTTTAACGGTGAAGGAAAACATCGTGAGTAAACCTGCATACCGTAGCGTTTTAAAGAATTTCTACGGTATGTAAGTCCGCCAACCCGCACTAGGCCAGCGTGGTGGATTATACTTAGCAAGTTGAAGTGCCCGGTCCCACTTAGCCCGAAGAACTGATCTGAGGGCCGATGGTATAAAATTCTCGAGTGGTGGCTAAATACAGGCAAGGGTAGCTTAAGAAATAAATAAGTACACCCAACAGTCACATAGTCCCGACCCCACACTAAGATCGAGTCTTGTATCGTATCAGAAATTACGAGACACTTTTCGGTCTCACAAACACCCAGACGCGAAACAAATACCTGTGGATCACACAAATATTCGTTTCGGTGCGGGGATCGAACCCGCGGCCTCTCGTTTCACAGGAGGCGTCTAACCAACTGCGCCACAGAGACTGTCAAGATCGAGTCTTGTGTTGTGTATCAGAATCTACGAGAGAAATTTCGGTCTCACAAACACCCAGACCCTCTAAAAGTCTGATTCACTCTGTTATCTACAATTAAGCTATTTGAAAACTATTTATATTTACATATACATATCGATTAAATTAAAAATACCCAACAATAATTTATTACGAATGACATAATAGGAAATAATTTGTAATTGCATATGAAATATCTGGCAGACATTGAATTTTAGAAAGGTCAATATGAAACTGGAAACGAAGATTTATTATCATATAGACATATGTTTTATCGTTGCTTCAAACTAAATTTTCTTTTGTAAACGTTTTTTTAGTACTAGGTGAGCAGTTTGCTCGTTTGCCGCACGTATATTAGGAGTTGTTCTGTATCAGCCCATATACGTCCCACTGCAGGGCATGGGCCTCATATAAAATCAAAAGTATGATGACTATGTATTTGACAGCCTCCGTGGCGCAGTTGGTTAGACGCCGGCTGTGAAACGAGAGGCCGTGGGTTCGATCCCCGCACCAAGACTAGTTTGTGCGGCCCACAAAGTATATTTGTCTGGGTGTTTGTGAGACCGAAAAGTCTCGTAGTTTCTGATACCCACGACACAAGACTTAATTGATCTTAATGTGGGGTCAGGACTATGTATGTGACTGTTGGGTATATTTACCAAATGTTTTTTTATGCTATGAATGGCGAGACGAGCATGCCATTCGCCTGATGGTAAGCAATATGACCGCTCGTGGACAGTAGTAAAACCAAAAACACCATGAATTACAAGGCAATGCTTGGCATTCCACTGCGCTCGCCATCCTGAGACATAAGATGTTAAGTCTCAATATGTCCAGTAGTTACTCTGGCTACAATGTCCTTCAAACCGGAACACAACAATGCATTTACACTGCTATTTGGTGGGAGAAATAGACATTGCGGTGGTACCTACCCAGGTGACCTCTCACATATGAGAGACCTACCATCAGTGGTATTATATACATATGATTGAGAGGGATTAGGCTATGTACTCCATCACGCTGGCCTAGCGTGGTTTGGCGAACTTTATACCATAGAAATTCTCACAAATCGCTACGGTATGCAGGTTTCTTCACGATGTTTCCTTCACCGTTATAGTGCGTGCTGATTGACTATCAATACACACATGACTCCGAAAAGTCAGAGGTGTGCCCTGGATTAAAAGCCGCGACTATGAACATGTTGGCAGCTCTTTCTGGTCCGTTACCAACAGGCCACCACGCACTTTTAGTGAATTTAATGAGGGTTAGACTGCCTCTCGGGTTCGAATCCCGGGTCAAGCAAAGTAATATTGGATTTTTACATTCAATATCAGCCCGGAGTCAGTAATTAGTGCCCGATACGGCGATAGGCTCGCCCCCTATCACATCGTGGGACGGAAAATACAAGGCGAAATGTGTCCTGGTGCACCACTGCCTATCCCTTCGAGGAAAAAGGCGTGAGTTTATCTACCTACATATGTATGTAATGGGTTAGTTGAATCCGAGCAAACCCAGGCTGGATTACTAGTATAAAAGAATACATATTGATTTATTGCCCATGATTTAGTGTTTAAATACAATACGTTTACAAAAATGTTGTTTACATCTCAATTTGAATACTAGTAAGACGGCACGACAGATGAAACGTATTCTGTGAAAGAGAACGATGTCTTGCTGTCTCTTTCTATCTCGTCATCGCTTTTTGCAGAGGTCATAAATCTATGCATATTACTAATAAATTATTGATTTATAATTAATTTTGTCATATTGCTAAATTGTGTTACTACTAATACTATGATGCTACTAATTTTAGTTTATATTTGGATTTTTAAGGGCATAAAAAGAATTTATTAACTTAGTAGTAGGCAATTAAAACTGCTTAAATACCATTGGCTTGTATCCACTTTTGTTTTTAATGAATGGCGAGACGAGCATGCGCCTGATGGTAAGCGAAACGACCGCTCATGGACAGTAGCAAAACCAAACACCATGAATTACAAAGCAACGCATTCCACTGCGCTCGCCATCCTGAGACATAAGATGTTAAGTCTCATTATGTCCACTACTGGTTAAAGAACTTTTTAAGAGCGTTAAGAGTAAAGCCCCTGAAGCAATAACTTTGCTCTCGTGTTTCAATGAGTACGATTGCACAACGCCCAAAATTTTCCTCCTCTCGTGCTCTTTCCTCCCATTGTCAACTGCGGTACAAGTGTTATTGGCAGCCAGGGCATTTGCAATTTAAATAAAACCGTAGATTTCGAGATGGACTTCTGTCTCGTACACCTAAAATTCTGCACCGTACAATGCCATCTTTTTAATAATAAATACACCCAACAGTCACATACATAGTCCTGACTCCACTAAGATCGAGTCTTGTGTCGTATCAGAAATTGCGAGAGACTTTTCGGTCTCACAAACACCCAGACAAATATATTTTGTGGGCCGCACAAACTAGTCTCGGTGCGGGGATCGAACCCGAAGCCTCTCGTTTCACAGACGGCGTCTAACCAACTGCGCCACGGAGGCTGTAATTCTATAACACACATCTGCAAAAGGTGTTATCGTAAAAAAATCCGTAAATTCTCAGATAGATTCCAATTTTTGTATTTATGCCTATGCTTACATTATGTAATCTTGTTTTTTACAAATTTTAATGATTCTAGATCAACAAGAAGTACTAGTAGTTTTCTTGACTACAAATTAATTCTATAAGCATTCCCTTATGTTTTCATACGGACAAGTACTTTATACGTAATATATTAGCCCATATACGTCGCACTGCAGGGCACGGGCTTCCTTTACAATCGAGAGTACGATTGAGAGGGTTTAGGCCATATACTTTATACGTATGTATATTCTAGATCGACAAACAGACAACGAAATGATCCTGCAACCGATCTATTTTCCTCTTCAAGTACAGATCTCCAAAAATATGTCCAAACTATTTGAACATCTTCGTTACACTTTTGACAAGCCGCCTCGCAGTTTCGCCACCTCTGAGTACGTTTTGGCAACGCTAACAAGTTGCTTAACGTTGGCAGTATTTATTAGTTAAGCTGCAAACTATACCATGAATTAAGTTCTGTACCACGCGGGAATGTTACCAGCTTTAAACTGTAAAGATTAAATATTAGTTTTCAAAATTTTAGGATTTTTTTATTGCCGCAATAGGCAGACGAGGTAGCGACCCGCCTGAGTAAGCGGTTTCTGCTGCTCATGGACTCGTCAAAGCCAGGGGCATAGACAAGCCTACCGTTAGGTGAACACTCACAGTTTCTCAGGACATACCGAAGCCGGGAGTTCATTCCAGAGCTTGCACGTGCATGGTAAGAAAGAACGCTGGAAACGTGACGTTCGGGAACGGTACAGTTCCAGATGGCCTTGCACTCTACTTCGGTAACAGGTGGTGCAGTCATAAAAAGTCGACGATGGCACCTTCTCAAACAGGATACTTGTATCCGCCCGAATTGCGACCACTGTACACGGTGGAAACACCCATACCATACCAACAATCTTCTTTGTATCTGCAAACGGTCCGTAACTAACAGGTGACCACGCACTAAAAGAAAACAAACTCATTCATCCATATAACACATTGAGTTTTTTCCCCATATTTAGGTAATTTTTTCGACATTGGCAACACACAAGCTCCCCCAAATACCACGGGAGCTGTTACTTCACGCATTGACGTAACACTTTGCGTTAGCAGCGTTTGTTTGACCAATAGCCAGCAATGTATGCTTATCTGGGGAAATAAGGAAAGGAATATGAAAAATTGGTATACGTAAGTTACCATGGTTAAGAATCGCCTGAGGAAAAACGTATATAAATTTATGCAATTTTTTTTAATGCCGTTATGTACTCAATTTCAATTGCGCTTAAGATTTTCGTCACTTTGTGGTTTTAGTATAAAAAAAGTACCTACACATAGAAGAGAAAATTAGATTGACCCCAGTAGCGTGCTATGGGAGAGGCCTATGTCTAGCAGTGGCAGAAAGGCTGATGATGATGAAGCCGTGAGTTCAACTCCCAGGCCGCATAATACTTTATTTAAATTTGGACAGTACTCCTATAAATACAAACATGCTTTAACTCACGCCTTTTTTCCCGAAGGGGTAGCCAAAGGTGCAACTAGGACACTTACGATTCGCCTTGTATTTTCCGTCCCACGACGTGATAGGGGGCGAGCCTATCGCCATATCGGGCACAAATTCCTGACTCCCGGCTGATAATTAATAGCAAAATCCAATATCATTTTGCCCGACTCCGGGACTGGAAATTTATCTTTGTGATTGATTTCGTTGCGGGTTAAAGACAAGCTAGACATTCCCGGAGACTCGCTGAGCTTCAATGCTCAGTGTCATTACAATGCGTGCTGTTGATCCTGGCTTACAGGAGTTGCATTGGCGGGTTTGAGGGCGGGACAGTCTCCTAAAAGTTTAGAACATAGAGGCGTGAATTTAATTTGGTATCATTTAAATACAAACTTTATTGGTTTTTCGATGTTATTTACTAACAATTATATTATTGTACATATGGTATGTAAAGTCCAACCCTCACTAGGTAAGCGTGTAGTGGCCTTACCCCTCTCAATTGTACTCTCGATTGTAGAGGAGGCCCGTGGCCTGAAGTATGACGTATAGGAACTGTGGCCGCATATTATTCTATATTTTGTGAAGTAAAAAAACTGACTGCCTCGGTGGCGTAGTTGTATTACGGTACGGTTACAAAGCTGAGGTCTCGGGTTCGAGTCCCGGGTCGGGCAAAGTGATATTGGATTTTTTCTATTCATTATCAGCCCAGAGTCAGGAGTTTGTGCCCGATATGGCGATAGGCTCGCCCTCTATCACATTGTGGGACCCGGAACATACAAGTCGAAATATGGGTGTCCTGGTGGCGCCTCTGCTTACCCATCGGGGATAAAGGCGTGAGTTTATGTATGTATGTATGTAAAAAACTGAGCTTAAAAAATGTGCCTTTACCATTACGAATGACTTTAGAATTCAGTTTGAGCGAATAACAAAACATTCATTAACTAAAATAGGTTTTAAATCTGTCTATAAATAATGCCTGTTTATTGTCGTGACAAAAAAAATTATAAACTACACTTGCACACATCTTATAACAAGGAAATCGGAACCGAGTTAATTAATAAAAAATCTTAAGAACATCACAATATGTTCGAAACCGCAGAATTTACACTTCTTAGACTCACACAGTTTTTTATTCATATACAAATAACAGAACTAGTTAGATCATTATTACATGCTTAGTCATTACTTATATTACTAACACAGTGCCCCACCTATTCTGTTTTGTTTTGTTTTGCCGGCACGACATGGTGACTACAACGCACACGATGGTAAAAACTCTTCATATCCTTTGGTTTCACAGATCACTCCCAATAGATACCGCATTACGATAGTTTTGTTTTGAACTGAAAACGCCAACGAAGGGAACGGTGCGGGGCAGTGGGCGGGTTGCAGCGCTGTCACGTGGACTTCGCTCGAGAGATGAGGCTTGTCGATAAATAAAATAAAAAGTATCGATAGTTCGATTTGCCAGTAAGTTTAACGTGTTATGACCGCTTTTATAACTTGATTATCAACTTGTTAAATGTTTTATAATATGTTTTCACTGGCCTGATCTAATAAATTATACCAATCGCTAACACGAATAAATTAGGATTAAGATATATACTTTAGTATGTAACGGTTTTATTTCCATTATTCGCCGTTAATTTTTGTATACCATAATGCCGAAACACCCGAATTAAGTGTTGGGTTAAAAGATCAGATAAAAATATGAAATATTAAATGATTAAACCTCACGCCGTAAAGGGCTACAATAACTTATTCTGTTTCTTGAATTCCGACGGCGGCTGTAATAGATGGTAGGTAATATCGGCAAGTGACAATGAAACCCACTTGACGAATTATGAATGTTTTTGGGATGATAATACAACGTATGTTGAAATTAGTGCAACGGCTTGTACTACTCATTCTTAATAAATTTAGTATACTAATAGTTATGTTAAATACCTTCCCATGATATTTGGCAAAAGGCGGTTCTAACGCCACGCATCAAGCACGAATTTCTAACATTACGTTCTTAGTAATTAATCAGAAAACCCCAATATCACTTATATCAGTCAAAATAAAAATGAATGTATTAAAACACATAGTCAGTAGATACTTGATTCGAGAAATAGGACCCGAAATACCATCAGACGAATACGCTTAAACGAGCTTCATCTCAAGGCTATAAATGTTACTCTTGGATGCTGGACAAAATCAATATAAAATTATAATATTATTTGATAATCATATTATTCTATCCACACAGAACTACGAAATTATAAATTTTTAAATAAATAAAAATGTACCAGAATTGGTAAATATTCTATCGGTACAGAAGTAAACGACGACGATTTTTCATTGGGAAAAAACATTCTTGGGTAAAATGTCGTGAACAAATTACGCTATTTTTTGTAGGCCACCAATCGTCACCTCGACATGTTGCATCTACCCATATTTTTAACTTTAGGGACATGTGGGGAATCTAAAATAAAAATGGTATTATTCAAACAATGTTATATACTAACCCACAGTTTTTACCCGACGATAGCAAAGCAAGAACAAACAGAAAAGTACAATTATTGAAAAAGTACCTAGTTAAAAACTTGACCTTTTTCAAATTACATTAAATGACATCGTCATGGTGATTTGCAATTTTTATTTAAATCAATGTACATTTCGTGACAATGTCATTTAATCAAATTATTTTACATTAATGTTTTAAAATATCGATATTGCTTGGAATTATATTATAAACATGCGTCAAGCACTAGAAGAACGCGTGATTTCGCCAGAAAAAGATGGCTTATTATGGTTATTGCTATGCGAAAAAGAGACGGCTGATTTTCGATTCAAACTCGACTGTTTGACATCGATACAATAACCAGTATAAATTGAGCTCGCTCGTGAACAAATTAATTTAAAGAATATTAGTTACCGATGAAAAGTTATTCCGTTTTTTTTTGGATACTTAAATTTTTTGAGTTTTTTCCGCACCATTTTATTGAGCAAGTCATTTTTAACTGTAATATGATATTTCTAAAACTTAATTTTCGCCAACGCTCAACGATATGTGCGGGTCCGCTACTTGGATGACACTGATACCGCGACATTTGGAATCGGTTTATATCAGTCCGATAGCTTATACGTGTGGCGCGCAACCGCTGCCTTGCATTAGGTATCTAGTGGGAGTGATCTGTGTTTGGTTTCAATTAATTAGTAGAATAAACAATAATATAAAATACATACACCCAACAGTCACATACATAGTCCTGACCCCACGTTCACATGCAAGTCTTGTGTTGTGTATCAAGAACTACAAGACTTATCGGTCTCACAAACACCCAGACCCGAAACAAATATTTATGGTTCACAAATTATACGGAGATCGAACCCGCGTCTTAGTTTCACAGCCAGCGTCTCACCAACTGCGCCACGGAGCCTGCCAAAACATTTATTTAAAAAATCAACTAATAGTCGAAGTTCCTTACAGCATATAGCTCGATGTGCTTCTAATTGTAGAGGTACGTCGATAGCTTATGCCATTTTAAATAAATCATTATATCTTATAAACAAGGGAGTGTCTCTGAGATTGCAGTGGATCCCGTCCCATGTTGGCCTTCGTGGCAACGAGGTAGTAGACCAGTTAGCCAAAGATGCTGTAACAATAGGTCCTGAAATTTATATTTTACCTGAAAGTACAGAAGTATTGTCAACATACCGATACAAGGTCTATGAGAAATGGAAGACAGCTTATTTTACAATTTCTAGGCAGAAAGGAATCTGGTACAGTGCTATACAGCAGGAGCCTCCACGAATACCATGGTGTTCTAATAGCACGTTAAATAGGGATCATATAGTGATTGCGCATAGACTTCGCTCCGGACACGTGCCTCTCAATAGGTTCATGCATCTCATGAGGAAGGCGGACTCACCATGTTGCACATCATGCGGTGTTCTTGAAGATGTTTATCACCTGCTAGTTGAATGTGTGCGGAGTGAGTCTATGCGACATCTCTTAAGGAATAAGTATATGCTTAACCCTATGGATATGGGAGTATTTCAGGGCATCCTGGCGGCACCTATGGGTGATGCTGCCAGGACTCTGTTTGAAAACATAAATTGTATTTTAGTTAATAAGGTAGATTAAGTTAGTAGATAAGAAAGATGTTTGCTTAAATGGGGCCGGCATAGTCACATAGTGACTAAGGCCCATAAAAATAAAGATAATAAAAAATAAAAAAAAAAAATCAACTATTCATTTTATGTTATATTTTTTGTGTATAATTGGCTAAAAGGACATGAATCCAAACCGTAATTTTTTTAACAAAAACAAGCAACAATTATTTCATTTTTTTTATTTAGCTTGGCAGCATGGTCTTAGGCCTTAGCCAGTATCTGACTGAACGAATGTTAAAAAACATGTATTTTTACTAAAAAAAATTCAGCAGAGGGTAGTTTCATATTCTCGCTGTAGTAATGACAGTTTCGCGAGTGATTTGGTGCGCACTGCATGTATTACGCTGTTGCGCTAAGATCTATTATAATTTCAATTGTTGTAAGTCTTATTTGGTGTTAGTGTGTAATAAATGGTATAATTATTAGTGGTAGCATATTAAAATCCATTTATATACCTGAATAAAGATGTAAAAGTGTTTTAGTGATCTCAGTGTTACAGGATTTCGCGTTTCAGGTTTAATGACGTATATTCAATTTCGATTTGGAAAATTGTGTTGACAAATGAGAGATGGTTAGCTCTGAATTCTCTATCTGGACCGATTTTCCATCAGGCCATTGTAGTCACTTTTAATGCCAATAAATAATAAAGATTTTTTGAAGTACTTTCTTTAGGGACGCTTGGAAAATTATAAGAGGAAAATTGTTAAGATGCGCGCGCACCGACATCGACATGACGAAGTTAGCTGTTAATTGTCAGTCAAATTTCCGTGGCAACTCCTAACTATATTCAAAGTAGTTTCTTAATTTTTTCCTTCGTCTGCCTCGGTGGCGTAGTGGTCTCGGGTTCGAATCCCGGGTCGGGCAAAAGTGGATAGATCTTTCCATTCATTATCAGCACAGAGGCAGGAATTTGTGCCCGATATGGCGATAGCGATTTGACAGCCTCCGTGGCGCAGTTGGTTAGACGCCGCCTGAGAAACGAGAGGCCGCGGGTTCGATCCCCGCACCGAAACAAATATTTGTGTGATCCACAGGTATTTGTTTCGGGTCTGGGTGTTTGTGAGACCGAAAAGTCTCTCGTAGCTTCTGATACTCACGACACAAGACTCGATCTCAGTGTGGGGTCAGGACTATGTATGCTGCATCTGCTACTAGTGCCCTCTAGTGAAATAATTTCTCATTTGCCGCTCAATTTTATCCCTTATTACTATACAAATAGTATTGTGTGTGGAGTGGACTGTGCGATGGTGCTAATAAATGGTACTTTAATGGTAAAATGTAAGTTCTTCAGCGCCTTATTAAATATGCAGCTTCAGGAGAGAATGTAAGTACTTAGATGTAATCATACCTAACTTTTAAAAGGTCATTGATTTTTTTGAGGAAATTTCGGTTCGCGGCATGTACAAGAACACTTATTTTAAAACTTTCTATCACAATAAATTACATACAAACATAATGAATAAAATAGATAAAAATTAATACCATTTCTCTAAATTTATTCCCGTCCGAAGATATAAAAGGCCTTTTTAATCGAGCTTAGGTACTTAAATTATACACTGCTACAATAAATTCAAGATAATTATAGGATAATATCTAAAATAAAAATAATAATAATATGACAGTTAATCAGAAATTGTTACCAAAAAGAAAATCTAATTAAATAAAAAAATGTATATTAAAAAATCATGGTTACATACAATTTGGACAGAGGTCCTCTTAAAGTAAACTAGGCTGTTAGAATTTTTATTTTATTTTTTTAAAAGACACACCAATGACAGAGACACAAAACATACAAAAACTTATAACACTAAAGTTATGGACAGTTTGTCCTAATAACAACATTTATAATAACTAGCGTTGGAAACATTAAATTCAATGAATACAATTAACTTAAAACTAAACAAATTGAAAATACAGAATAATGAAGTGCAGTCGAGTGTATTGAAGCTTATATAAAAAAATAGTTAAAAATGTCATATAAACTAATGATGCTGTTATGTAAGTGCATATTATATGCAGGTACCTACATAATAAATTATGAAGATTTATTATTCTAGCTATTATGAGTACAATATTATGGCTTCCTCCTTTCCTAATTTTTTGCCGTGCACAACAGGGTCCACATTGTACATATTATAAACATTGTAACATCTGGCTAAACATCAGGAATGCATTTGAGTAATTGAACACAATTTCTTATTTATCACCTCCGCAATGGACAGCCTCCGTGGCGCAGTTGGTTAGACGCCGGCTGTGAAACAAGAGGCTAAGGATTAAAATAAAACTAAATAAAAAAAAATAGTTTTTTCAATGTGTAACATTTGCGTAAATCAAAAAAACCATTATGAGAGGCAGTGGGTTCGACCCCCGCACCGAAACAAATATTTGTGTGATCCACAGGTATTCGCTTCGGGTCTGTTGTTAGTGAGACCGAAAAGTCTCTTGTCTCTGATACGACACAAGACTCGATCTTAGTGTGGGGTCAGGACTATGTATGAGACTGTTGGGTGTATATATTTATTATTATTTATTCATAATATGCTCGATATTGAGTAATTGGAACATTTTCAATATTCTATTACTTATCTATGACAGATTGGTTAATCAATTAACTAAAACCGCGACCAACCAACACAATTATGTCAAGAATAGTCAAACAAGGAAAAACCGAGATATTCGTCAAGTTTCGGCGGTCAAATGTTTGCTCAACACTTGTGTTTAAGAATAGGAAATTCTCAGAAAAATCCAGAAAAAATTGAACGCCTATATATTTGTGCTACTGTTTAATTTACTCATTCCATTTTAAGGTCCAAGGTGAAGATAATACGAAGGTTAAGAAGCCATCACATATTTAGTTATTTTTTATTCAATTAGTAGCTACAAGCCAGCGGCTTACTAGCGGCTCCGCCCAGCATACAAATGTTTTTGACGGGGAATTCTTTATGCAACATTTTTTATTAATGCTCCGCTCTCATTAGTCATAGCGTGGTGTTATATAGCCTATAGCTTTCCACGATAAATGGGCTATCTAACACTAAAATAAATTTTCAATTCGAACCAATAGTTCCTGAGATTACGGCTTACAGACAAACAAACTCTTCAACTTTATTTATTGACTTCAGAAAAGACTATCAATTCCACCTGTATGTATGTAATATTGTCAGAATTGCACCAATTTTGGATATGTTAGTCTATGTTATAAACTGCTTACATATGCCAAATTTCATAAATGTATGTATGTTTATATGTTTATCCACGCATAACTCAAAAAGTGTTAAATTTCAAAAAATCTTTTTTAGTTGGATTAGGTATAGTTCAACTTAGGAATTGCATCGTTTTTAGTAAAGATTTTGCAGACTATTTAGTCGTATAAAAATGTATCGAATTTTGCAAAATCGCAGCGACATAACCTATAAATGTAAGAATTGTTACATTAGTGTTGTATCTATAGAATTTGGCCGACTTCCTATTGGTCGAAGGTCGACAGATCTCTGCGGTTTCGGGCGGCCCATAAACAAATCAAAATGTGCAAACACTTTGAAACAAGGACTTTTAATGAGCAGAAAAGTCAGAAATAGGAGTGATATAATTTAAGTAGTAAAGCTATACAAAGGTTGAATACAGCGCTGAGATCTCAGGTTCGAGTCCTGGGTCGGAAAAGTGATATTGGATTTTCTATTTATTTTCAGCCCGGAGTCAAAAATGTGTGCCCGATATGGCAATAGTCATATCACATTGCGGGACAGAACACGCAAGGCGAAATATGGGTGTAGGTAAGCACCTCTGCCTACCTCTTCTGGAAAAAGGCGTGAGTTTATGTATGCATGTAAAAAGTACAAAAAGTTTAATGCTGGTAATAGACTTATGAATATACAGGGTATATCAAAACTGCGACCGAAAACGAAGCCGGGTGGTATTAGTGACTTCAGAATGCAACTAAAAATTAAAAAAAAATCGTCAATATTTTTTTTGTAATTTTTTACTTATCGTCGTATTTGAGTGATAAATACATAGATTTCCCAAAATAATGATGTACACCTTTTTATTTCTAAAGACGCAATGGTACATAAGGGTTGAAATTACTAGATTCGTAAAAATTTGGTTTTTACCACCAACCAGGATTATTTAAAAAAAAAACTGCCGCTTTATTTCGAAATGTTTAGTTGCATTGTGTCTGCAACCACTAAAACTATCACCTGGCTTCGTTTTCGGTCGCAGTCTTGATATACCCGGGCATAAAGCTTGGTTTAAAAGCTCGCTATATCCATCAATCCGCTGGCATATCCTTGGTAACCTTCGTGATTATGATGGCTGTGAAACGAGAGGCAAGATACGATTCCCGCGCCGAGACAAATATTTGACTGATCTGTATTGGTTTCGAGTGTGTGTGTTACTTTCGCAAATGTCTCATAGTTGATACCCAACACTGGACTTGCATTTAAGTGTGTCATGACTATGTGTATGACTGTTAGATGTATTAATTATACAGGGTATGTCTAGACTGCGACCGAAAACGAAGCCAGGTGGTAGTATTAGTGACTTCAGGCACAATGCAACTGAAAAATAAGTAATTTTTTATGAAACTTTACTTATCGTCGTATTTGGGGTATAAATACATAGTTTTCCTAAAAAAATAATGTACACCTTTTTAATTTTAAACACGCAATGGTATGCAAGGTCTTAAATTATTATTTTTACAAAAATACATGTTAATACTATTAGATTACGGGTATAACTGCTTATTGTTTATATTATAAAACATATTTCAAACAAGATTTTTTAAATATTTTATTTGTGCTTCCAAATTTCCCACACGCCAATCGCAGATAAATGACATTTTTTTTTTAATTCATACACCACTTATTGACCAAAGCTGTTGAGTATTGAAAATAAATAATCAATAAATATACCCAACAGTCACATACATAGTTCTAACACCACACTAAGTTCGAGTCTTGTGTTGTGTATCAGAAACTACGAGAATTTTCTGGCACAAAAACACACAGACAAATACCTGTGGATCACACAAATATCGGTGCGGGGATCGAACCCGCAGCGTCTCGTTTCACAGCTGGCGTCTAACCAACTGCGCAACGGAGGCTGTCAGAACACCTACGCTTATAAAAATGCATTTATTACGCCAATATTTATTTTCCTCCAACAGGGAAAGAATTAGGAAACCGCATTCATTTATTTCGCAACCAGTTATAAGCCACTTAATCTCTCAAATATTAGAAAAATGCCGAAAACATTAATGCTAGAATAAAGACAGCTTTATATGACGTAAACAGAATGGTATTCAAAACAAACATTTTTGACGCAATTGTAAGTAAGAATATTTTGAGTGTTATTGTTGTAATAAGGAAAATGGTCAATTTTAATGATTGATAATGGAGTGCTAACACAGTGGTCGCGGGTCCAAATCCCAGGGCACACCTCTGACTTTTCAATTATTGGTTATTGAAAGTCAATCACGCACTATAACGGTGAAGGAAAACATCGTGAGGAAACCTGCATACCATATTTGCCAGAATTTCTATATGTAAAGTCCGCCAGCACTAGGCCAGCGTGGTGGACTGTACTAACCCCTCTCAATCGTACTCTCGATTGTAGAGGAGGCCCGTGCCCTGTGGGGCGTATATGGGCTGATACAGACAGATACAGATACAGAAAAATAACATTAATGTACCTATAACCATTCATCCATATTGGGCCGCGAAGACGCAAGAAAATTGGAATTCCGTTTAAAAATGATGAAAATATTTACAAAGATCTTACGTCAGATTCAACCGATTACTCATTATTAAAATATTCCTTATTATTCGAAACATAATACGGATATCAATAATTAAGCTATTATTCAAATGATTAATATTGTAGAATTATATTATTACTTAATCGTAAAAAAATACAATGAAACAATGACATTTGAATAACAATTGTAAACAAGTGAATGAAACAATAAGGAGACATAATGGTTTCTGTCATAATCTTGATTAGACTTGATTGGTTTTTTATTAATTAAAGACAAAGGAATTGAATCAATGCGGTTTTAAGGCCTAGAACATCTGCGTTTATGTTTTAGGGTTCTTTACCTTCAGAAAAGGAAACAAATCTATATAGACTTAGATTTCGTTCCAGACTTTTGTCATTTAAAAGCTGAAAGTTTGTCTGCGCATGTTTAGTTGCGACTGCCCCGTATCGGCCGCGCTTCGGCTGTTAAATTATATAAAATAAAAAATAAAATAACGGATTTGTAATCAATTCTACTCAATAAAAAATCTTTTAATGTTTTAATATTAAAACTGCGTGAATCATGGTATGGAACCCTTGGTGCTTATTTGTACTGACACTTAACTGCCTTTATTGCAGCATGGACATAGCAGATACACTGGGGCATCCCGTTATAAATTACGCAGTATCTTTATACAACGACAAAGAGACTGAAGTGTACCTGAAGGTAAGCATTGTAATACAAAGAGGGTATCTACTGACGAGAAGCGAGTATTTCCCATCGTATGACATAATTATCTATACTAGAAACCTGAACTGAAGCTGTTCCGAGGTCCTCTTTACATCCTTAGTGGCGTAATAATCGAAAGTGAGTTTAAAGCTTCTTATAGTACCTACACGACATATTTGACAATTAATCACAACAAATCGATCCACTTGGAAAAATGTTTGTATACATACATACATAAACTCACGCCTTTATCCCCGAAAGGGTAGGCAGAGGCGCCACCAGGACACCCACATTTCGCCTTGTATGTTTCGTCCTACGATGTGATAGGGGGCGAGCCTATCGCCATATCGGGCACAAATTCCTGACTCCGGGCTGATAACGAATAGCAAAACCCAATATCACACTGCCCGACCCGGGACTCGAACCCGAGACCTCAGTTTTGTAGTCGTAACGTAGTACAACTACGCCACTGAGGCAGTCAAATGTTTGTATAGACAGGAAATATTTGTATCTGCATCTGCCCATATACATCCCACTGTAGAACGCGGGCCTTCTTTACAATCGAGCGTAAGAGCGTCTTTGTTAAGAGTATAATATGTTACGAAGGAAAGCATCGTAAGTAAACCTGTATGCCACAGATTAATAAGATTTTCCGTGGTATGTAAAGTCCGCTAACCCTCACTAGGCCAGCGTGGTGGACTATAGTCTAACCTCTCTCAATCGTGCTCTCGATTGTAGAGGAGACCCGTGCCCTGCAGTGAAACGTATACAGGCTAAAAAAAGTACAAATATTCAACAATTTTCGAGCATACAATTAATCTTGTCCGGAATGCATACGTCTTAACTTCACGTCACTCTTCAAGCTTCGTAAAGACAGTTCATCTGTCAAGCAAGCCTTACACCAGTAAAGAATGCAGAGCATTAGTTATGCAACTGTTTAAAACATCAAGCTCACGACTTATCTTTGGAGAGACAGGCAGAGTTGCCACTAGCGCCACCTATAGTTCGTCGAGCTTTATTCCAATCTATTTGGATATTGGGCTTTTATGCTAGGCACAAATTGCAGTCCTTAGCAATTTCTATGTAATTTATGAAACCAAAATCTGTTATTTAGTTTGATATAACAGCAGTGTAAATGCACTGTAGTGTTCCGGTTTGTAGGACATTGTAGCCAGATTTACTGGACATAATGAGACTTAACATCTTATGTCCAGGATGGCGAGCGCAGTGGAATGCCAAGCGTTGCGTTGTAATTTAAGTGTTGTTTGGTTTTGCTACTGTCCATGAGTGGTCATATCGCTTACCATCAGGCGAATGGGATGCTTGTCTCGCCATTCATAGCAAGAAAAAAGAAGTTGAAACAATGTTTAACGCCCAAATACTGGAACGCAACTTAAATATAACTTGCGCTTAACTACGTTAATCCCGATTAAATGTAGGTACTGGTTGAGTGAGCCGTGCGCTGTTAAGAGCAACTTATTATTTGAATGTCGTTCCAGTATTCGGGCGCTAGACTTTCGGAGCACTCAACGTGATATACATTGTATGAAGTGGCTGATATAATGCCCTCGATGTGATGCCTAGGATTTACGTCGAAGCGGATATGCTAGGATATTAAGAACATTCCGTTTTGATAGGGGATCACCCTAAAGATCTTGGAAAGGAAAAACTGCACATATTAAATTGAGTGACTAAACAAATAAACAGACTCCGTGACGCAGTTGGTTAGACGCCGGCTGTAAAACGAGAGGCCGCGGGTTCGCCCCCCGTGCCGAAACAAATATTTGTGTGATCCACAGGTACTGGTTTCGTGTCTGGGTGTTTGTGAGAGCGAAAAGTCTCTCGTAGTTCCTGATACACGACACAAGACTCGATCTTAGTGTCAGGACTATGTATGTGACTGAGGGGTGTTTTTATAATTTATTTATTTAAATGCCCAATCTGGTTTTAACACATTTATTCCTTTGTTTCTATTACGTTTGGACTCGTGATAATATTAGTCTCGCTGTTTAAAAGTTATGGCACAAAATATAATTTAAATAAATATTTTGAATAGCGTGAAAAATTGTTTGCAATAACAATTCTACCGAGCGAGCGAATATTCAAGTTGACCTTTTGTAGGAATGTACAGGTGTGTGGTTCGGTGTCTTTAGTTTTTGAAGTATCTGTGTGTTTTGAGGTAGGTAATACCACAGTAATACCCTAGGTAAACGCATACCGAGGCTTCTTTCAATCCCAAAAATGTAATGTTCCCGTGGGATGAGCAAGAAATACAAATAAGTATATTTGCTACTCTTTCACACGCAGAGGGATGGTTTGGGATACAATATAGGGCAGATGAAACTGGCTATAAGAGGAGAGCATGCCTTGAGTCATGTAACAGATTGAGACGGGACAGGATAAGCAGTAAGGACGGCAGTCACGTTGAGTTTAAATATACAACAGTTAATACGCGAAATTATATTATGTATCTGATGTGGACTGGACTCAAAAATTGTCTGCACCCGAGCGGAGCCGGGTCTGACCGCTAGTAATAATAATAAATAAATAAATACACCCAACAGTCACATACATAGTCCTGACCCCACACTAAGATTTTGTGTCGTGTATCAGAAACTACGAGAGACTTTTCGCTCTCACAAACACCCAGACCCGAAACAAATACTTGTGGATCACACACGCATTTGTCTTGGTGCGAGAAAGGAACCCGCGGGCTCTAGTTTCACATTCGGCGTTTAACCAACTGCGCCACGGAGGTTGTTAGTATCATATAAATGTCAGAATAACGCACTTAGCATCTCTCAAAGGAGAATTTGAAACCTTTAGATGCATTGTGGTAACTAGAAGTGGTAGAGCCACGTTGTCAGTCGTGACTCAGTATGAATGTGCAGGCTCGTCCGGGATACCCATTGACTTATATTCTACCGATAGACGAGACACGTCAAAGAAATAAAGTGCCCCCGTATTATAGCACACTGCAATATTACATCACTTACCTGGTATTTTCTTAAAATATTGTAACTTCAGACGATTTGCTTGCGGTTTGGCGGCGAAACATTCCTTTATTACTTTTAAACGTATGCGACAAGGCGTACTGCACTGTCACTGTCACGAAGCAAACTGATTCATGTGTGGTGCATGCACCGCAAGTAGGTGGGACACATTTTTTGTACTGAATTTCTTATCTAGTGTAACATTGATATCGATGGGGGTACCACTGTCTCACAGGAGATCGACGTGAAGTGACAGCTTGGCTGTCGCGTTTCGTTCGATGAGAGTTTGCCGGATTCTTATTACCCCTCTCCTCTTCCCAATCTTCTTCCTTCCCACTCTTCTCCCAATTTGATGGGCAACACATCCATGGTCCAGCGTTGTGGATGTTCATATGCAGTGAACACTTACCATCAGGTGACCTGCTTGTTCATTTGCCGGACCTTTAGGATATTTATGTTATATAGCACTCTTAGGAGTATATTTCTAAAAACATACATACATAAACTCAATCCTTTATCCCAGAAGGTGTAGGCAGAGGCGCCACTAGGACACCCACATTTCGCCTTGTATGTTCCGTCCCATGATGCGATAGGGGGCGAGCCTATCGCCATATCGGGTACAAATTCCTGACTCCGGGCTGATAATTAATAGAAAAACCCAATATCAGTCTGCCCGACCCGGGATTCAAACCCGAGACCTCAGCTTTGTAGACGTACCGTAGTACAACTGCGCCACCGAGGCAGTCCAAGGCAAAATAAATATAGAAATAACTTGTTCTCATGCTTGTACCCACGACGTTTCGACTACAATATGTCCATTGCATTATCCGATGAGTTTTATCTTGCGTATTGAGAATTAGCATAATAGTATTATTTAAGGTCTGCGTCGTTTAAACTGGATTACAAATGGACTCCAACGGCGAAGCTGTATAACTCTAGCTTTAAAAAATATGGTCAAATGAATTTTAGAGTGATATTGTGAAATTTATGAATATATAAATAAAATGATAGATAGTTAAACTTCGTGTGCATAACGTAAAAACTAATCGACAGATGTTAACTTTAATTTATTATTAAGTATTAAAAATGATTTACTGAATACTAATTTATTATACAAGTTTATGCATAGGTCCTACGAAATCGTATTTCGGTTTGGTGCCAACATAAAATTAATATTTTTCCAACTTACATATTATATCGAGGTTTTTGCATATAATAAGGTCTATATCACTTACCATTTGGACCATATTA
Organism: Deilephila elpenor; assembly: GCA_949752805.1. Lineage (NCBI taxonomy): Eukaryota > Metazoa > Arthropoda > Insecta > Lepidoptera > Sphingidae > Deilephila > Deilephila elpenor. Next base: position 833,431 of record OX457121.1, read on the forward strand.
TTAAGGATTCTGGATCCTAAAGATTTTGGATTACGATTCAAAACTTCCCATTTTACTATTGATCGTTACAATTACCCACCACCAAACTCTTAAGTTAATTACGGCGACATTTAAGAGCTTAAACCAATGGAGTTTAATCTAGATCTTTTATCTCTGAATTGAGTTACGGAGAGTGATCTAAGAAAGTTATCACCCATAATTTTTGTTATTATTGCCTTACCACGTTCTGTCGCTCGAAGCTCGTCCATTCTGTATCGATTACGCAAGCCACGTTTCTTTATTATAATGCTTTTACCAATGTCATGTATTTACGAAATTCGATTGGGTTCTATAGTTTTCAATATATTTCCTAAATCCTTTTTGGGAATTTAATCTTTGGCTGTGGTGGTATGTAAAGTCCGCCAACCCGCATTGCGCGTGGAGGTCTTTGTGGACCCCACAATCGTACTCTCCATGCCCTGCAGTGGGACGTATATACGTATAACAACTCCAAATAATACGCCGGTTGTGTAATCATAATTCCTCTATTCTTTTCCAATATCATGCTCATAAATACAAGGTTTTTCTACAAAATACAACTCGCATATTAAAATGCCTACAACGTTTCTTCTAGAACATTCACAGCGCAATTCCCGACTCGGCCATCCTTCACACCAGCCGTTGACAAACTTGACTTGACTATATTCAAATCCTTACTCCATTCTTCTTAATACAACGGCCAGCACCATCGTCATACTAAAATTAGGTTTGTTTACTCATCGCTTATAAAAATCATCCGTAACACGTGAATATGTTAGCCAACTTTCGCATGTCGCTCTGGGTGACCACTGAAAATCAGCGCTGCGCTGTGGCTCGCGCCGCAATACAACATTAAGCTGAGTGGTCACCGAAGTGTCAGACGCGACGCGCAAATTAGATTTTTTTTCCTTTATCTTTTGCATTTTAATTTATGTTTGTACGTCGTATTCTGTGACAGTAAATGTGTTTTCTTTCTTTCTATATGGGCTGATATAGATTCAGACAGCAGTTAAGGAGCCGTCATAGTGAGCCACGTGTCGCGTTTCGGGTTCTGTATAAATAAATAAATAAATACACCCAACAGTCACATACAACAATCAGGCATCATTGTGTCGAGAGATGAACATCTCATGTGGATACTTTATCTGCACTGCGCTTACCACCATGCGCATTGTACCCACTTTGTTGTACCAGCATAGAAAATCGTAGGGAATAAGATAAGCTTCTACCAAAAGATGGAACGAGATTTACCAAGACGGTTTTCGCTTCGAATCCCAGGACTTAACCTGTCGGAAATATCTGTGAACCTAGCTGGAATGCGGTTCACATTTCATTTCTTTTGTGTTCCCCTATCTACTATGTTATTTTACATTAAAAACGTTTTGAGATGGATACGAATTCTATTTTTTATTCTTTTTTCTATTTTAATTCAATTTTTTTAGGCTATATTTTGAATTTGCTGAACTTATGTTCCAATGACATCAATTATTCAGGTCCATAGATATTTCCGACGGTTAAAACTGTTTTTTTTAGCATGACTATATTATGGTCTAACCCCTCTCAATAGTACTCTTAGATTGTAGAGAAGGCCCGTGCCCTGCAGTGGGACGTATATGGGCTAGTCTAGCCCATAGATCATTATAAGAAAAAAGATTCGGAAAAATTGAGAACTTCCTTTTTTGAAGTCGGTAAAAGCATTGATTGTATCTTGTGACTAGATTTAAAAATTAAATTTAGTATTGACAAATACAATAATTTCCATAGTTTGACGATTTAAGATCTTATATCTTAATAGAGATACTAAATTATTAATTTATTTAAATGTATTATAAAGTTTCCTTCCATATGTATTTGTGGCTTTATTTCATTGCATAATACATATTAGTGGTGTTCGATTCTCGGGATAGCAATATATTTTGGTTTTTATTGATATTTCAATTAAAAAAGTAGTTAAGATGGGTCAATCTCGTGGTTGACAGCCTCCGTGGCGCAGTTGGTTAGACGCCGGCTGTGAAACGAGAGGCCGCGGGTTCGATCCCCGCACCGAGACAAATGTTTGTGAAGCCCACAGATATTGTCTCGAGTCTGGGTGTTTGTGAGACCGAAAAGTCTCTCGTAGTGTCTGATACACGACACAAGACTCGATCTTAGTGTGGGGTCAGGACTATGTATGTGGCGGATGTATTTATTTATTTAACCAAAATCTGAACAGGGTAATAAAAAGGCATTTTCAAAGGAATGTTATACATATTTAATTGCTAAAACTTAACATATATATACAGTACTTTACAATAAAACTTATGCAACAAACAAAACGATTAGCAATCAACCGCAACATTATAAAAGCGATTGGCAACGCTTAAAACACGGGAAAAATCTATTCTAAAAATACATATTTGTCTACATAAGGCATACTTTAAAAGTCAATTTTACATATTCCGGTCCCATACCAGTATTTAATAGAACAAACGTCCCATAATGAGTTTCCTGGAAAATTGTATCTAAAATTTATAAATTATTGTCCCATATTAATAATTGACTTTCAAATATTTAAATATGTTTTTTATAATATGCAAATATTTAGTTATGTGTCATATAGGTATTTCGTTGAATATAGCAAGAATTTCTATGCTTTCCGGCATTATTATTATACCTCTTGTAGGAACCAAGCGAAACCCTCTCTACTAACATTTGTTAAAACAAAAAGAGCATTACGAACACTATTGCTGTCTCTTTTATTCCTACTCAGTAGCCCTATCTCTCTTCTCGCTTTACTGATTCTTACAACAAAAATTGCAGTACTCCGTTGCTAACTCTTTCACTCGTACGCTACACTGTTCTCTCTCGCTCGTGTTCCCGCGGTGTAGGTGCATACAGTGCGCGCAGTTTCGAGTTGTCTACTACCTCAACATTTTCCATGAATGCTCCGCTCCTATTGGTCATAGCGTGATGTTACATACCTCATAGCGTTCCTCGATAAATGGCCTATCCAACACTAAAAGAATTATTCAATTCGAACCAGTAGTTTCTGAGATTAGCGCGTTCATACAAACTCTTCAGCTTTAGATGTTGATCCTGGCTGACAGGAATTTTATGGGATAGTAACAAGATACTAGTATAGGACCAGAAATACATATACTAGAATATGTTTGGAAACATGATAACTACAAATGTTAATACTTTTAAACTAAAATGGCAAATTCATACCTTTTACTTTAAAGTGTAATATTTTTGAAAATTCTATAGAAATCATGGCAACGTATTAACATATAAATACATTATAAATCGGAAGAGTATAAATTAGTTTCACATAAAAATACCTTGATAAAACAAAATTCAATTAGTTAATAAAAATTGCTTTTATAGCAATATTCAATACATAAAATTACTTGTAGTTACCACATCCCCCGACATATTAATCGCAATTAACAACTGGAAGATCTGACTGTATATATTGCTAATAATATAACCTACATACTGGATATTGTGATGTGTATATATGTGATAGTACATCAATAAGTTCACACCTTTATCTGAAGGGGTAGGCAGAGCTATTCACAGATGGCCGAGATTATTTCCGTCTCAATATATGATAGGGGGCGAGCCTATCGCTGTCAGACATAAATTTCAGTCCCGGAAGACACATTATATTCTTGATATGCAAATGTTCGCTTAAAATTGCCTGACTTGGGAATCGAATTAAAGACAAAGTATTCATGAACAGATATGATACCACAAATATAATGAATATATGGTTATTGTTATGAATATTGTGTGTATTTATTTATGTACCATCACATGCATTATATAAAATATTTAATATCAGTATTATGACTTTAAAATACAATTGATTTGCTTTAATTTTATTTATTGCAATGCATTGTATTTCATTATATTACGCTGCTAATGTTTTTAAAAGCTATAAATATGATTAATATACATTGGTTAGCAGCTTCTTTTTATTATTTATTGTACCGTACTGTAAAGCATTGTATAATACTGTAATAAATTCAAATGAATCTCATTAAATTATGGCAAACTTTGTACCGTAAGGTAATATTGTATTATACATAATTTTAATATTGTGATACAATACATTGTTTAGTTATTCATCATTGTATTACGTTGAACAACATTGTATTTAATTTTATTTCATTATACCGTGCTGTCATCACACTTTATTACGCTGTACAATGCTGTATTAGACTGCCAATGTTCTTTTTTCTATCACTCATAGACAGAAATGTTTTTGCAAATTATTTAAGAATGCCATAATACTGATTTAAAATATTTTGTTTAATAAAAACTACCCTCAGTTTATTTAATACGTAGGGGTAGATTTAGCTTAAATTACTTAATTCTAATCGTATCAGTCGCGCCAAGCTGCCTCTCTCGGTCGTCATTTTTATGACGGCACGGAAGACTGAAGGCTTTTCCCACTGTTGGGCAATGCCCACACGTGGGGTATTATTGCCGGAGATATGTCTCGAGACTTTGTATTTTATATAGAGATTTACGTTCAAAATTGTAGCAATTGAGAAATTGATAATAATTGGCCATTGGGAAATAAATAATGAAAATTATTCCAGCCTTATAATAAAATTTGACAAACGACATTTTAATATCTCATTGAGTATCAAATACATTTTTCGGTTACAATAATTGCAATTTTTAACCTCTTGAAGATATTATTTTCACAGTAAAGTTGAGGATTATAGATCATTATAGGGTCTCTTATTACTGTATTTTTGAGAATATTTCAAAACATAGAGCATTTGAATAGTCATACACATTATTTAGCTGTTTTTGTCATGTAAATCCTACATATTTTGTTTTTTAAGAGATTTCATTACGTTTTGCCTTTGTTATGACTAACTGCCTTACTCAGAGACGTTTAATAACAATTAAATAGGAAAGTAATGATTTAATTGACATTAAATGTCTCTAAGTAAGGCCGTAAGTGACATAGATTTAAAATATTAGACAGTGTTCATAACTGGGTACGGTATGTAAAGCTCTCAAATATTTTTCAATAGTTGGACTTCATTAAAGCGACTTGACAAAGTAGATTATTGTCAATTCTGTGGAAAATGTATGTCCATTATTTTTAACAATCTTTTACCTGGGCCTTATGTCCTTTATAAATGTCCATTACTGGGTATTGACATTTACTAGATCATCTGTTACAATTTACGCTGTGTCCACAACTAGATCTACTATCCAACAATCCGTTTAGGATGTGATTTTTTATTTCCATTCATATTCTACATTCTAAGCGTTTACATAATTATGTCGATTTCTACATACTCCATCTTTTTCGCCCATTAATGTACAAATTTCGCTCAAAAGAACCCATAACTAGACCTTTGACATACATTCGGTCTTAATATGTCTGTAGTTCGATTCTCTATTTCAATTCTGCTCAAGTGTCCATAACTAGATCTTCCACTTAATTTTTACTCATGTCCATGTGAACCATCCTCTAACAATTATTACTCTCCATACATGTCCATAATTGGATCTTAAATGCACATAAAAGTGTCATTATTACATCCATATAAATTTATTACCAAATCTGTCCATAACTGGTTCTTACGCGACCAAATCCCTCAGTTTATTCTTCAGCATTTTGACTTTTCTATTCACAGCGCTTTTGTAATTCTTACCTTCAACATTCTTGCTCATGTTAAACTTTGTTATATTCGATATTCTATCATCGAAGAGGTGGTAGAAGTTCGGTAGCGGTGCGTCCACGTAGGTGACCGTTTGGTGGTCACCACCAGAAAGATGGCGGGAGGCCATGTTTTGTATAAAATGGTTAAACATGGCCGTTTCTGTGAACCATTCTAGGAAATACTGGTTTTGCTTTGACGGTGCGCTTTTGATGAATGCTTCTTTCTGTAATAAAAAAAGAGATATTATAAAGTGGTCGTACATTAAGATCGGCACAAGTAAATCTAAATACATTAGACTTGTAAATTATTTACAATTTTAAAGGTAATTGATTGAACTTTAGAATGAATTAATTTATAATTAGTTCTACTTTAGAATTGTTAATTGATTTGTTTGTCGTTTCAAAATTCTTAAATCAATATTTTGAAAAATTGACCGAGAAAATAATCTTAGTATTTTTTTTTTGTGTTCCTACTTGTGAAGTGTTATACCCGACGGAATTTAACCCAGAATCCCTCATTTCGCAGGGTTTCTGACAAAATTACTGTATTGTAAACTGGTTTTAAAAAGAGCAACACTAGATTTTTTTTCTTCTCTGATAAAAACTAGCAAAGGTAAACTTAAATATAGTAAGCTTAAATAAATAAAGACTGATTTAATTACATATATAACTGAATATAAAGACAATGGCTTCCTCCTCTCTCCTAAAATTTTATTTTTTGCCGTGCCCTACATTATCCACATTGTACCAAATCTATCTATATCTATATCAGCCCATATACGTCCCACTGCAGGGCGCGGGCCTACTCTACAATCGAGAGAATCGATTGAGAGTGGTTAGGCCAAATAGTCCACCACGCTGGCCTAGTGCGGGTTGGCGGACTTACATACCGTAGAAATTCTTTAAAATTGCTACGATATGCAGGTTTCCTCACGATGTTTTCCTTCACCGTAATTGTACCAAATAAATTGTAACATCTTATTAACATGTGGAGTGCAATAAAAGTAGAAACTGTCTTCTTATCTGGGTCGTAAAATAAACGACTGAATCTAAATTATTTACACCATTTCAATTTTAATGATAAGTTTTAAACTCACGTCAAAAACAGCTCCATCTTTGCCCATATCGCTATCCTTCAACGCTCCATCTTTGAAGAACCTCCAGTGTCCGTCCATTATATCTACGAAGAACCTCATGAAGGCCTCGGATATCATCACATTGCGCATCCGAGTGTCGTCCTGTTTATCCTGAAAACATTACATAATGCATTTATAAATAGTGGTGGTAGGTCTCTCATATGTGAGAGGCCGCCTGGGTAACCACCGCAATGTCTATTTCTCCAACAAACAGCAGTGTAAATGCATGTTGTATTTCGGTTTGAAGGACATTGTAGCCAGTATCTACTGGACATATTGACACTTAACATCTTATGTCTCAGGATGGCGAGCGCAGTGGAATGCCAAGCATTGTTTTGTAATTCATGTTGTTTGGTTTTGCTACTGTCCATGAGCGGTCGTATCGCTTACCATCAGGTGGACGGCATGCTCGTTTCGCCATTCAGGACAATAAAAAAAATACAAAGCTTTAACTTTCCTTACAAACATAATGTGCCTTATTCATAGTCAGATTTAAAACCTATTTTAACTATCGAATGTTTTGTCTTCTTTGCTCAAACTGAATTCTGAAGTTGTTCGAAAGGAACAAAACATTCGATAACTGAAAAAGGTTTTAAAACTGTCTATGAATAAGGCAGAATATTTGTCCCTACAAAAAAGTGTCTCGGTCGGGTATCGAACCCCCGTCTCCTCACAGCCGGCGTCTAACCAACTGCACCATGTATACTATTACTGTATATACCGGGTATATCAAGACTGCGACCGAAAACGAAGCCGGGTGGTAGTTTTAGTGGTTACAAACACAATGCAAATAAAAATTTCGCAAAATAAGCGACAGATTTTTTTTTTGCATTTTTTTTTTAAACTTTGTGTTTGGGTAGTAAATACTTAGTTATTGCGAAAATAGTAATTTAAACCCTATCGTACCATTGCGTCTTAAAAAATATAAAGGTGTACATCATTATTTTAGGATAACTATGTATGTATCACCCAAAAACGACGATAAGTAAAAAAATTACCAAAAAAAAGGTTGACGATTTATTTTGCGAAATTTTTAATTGCATTGTGTCTGAAGTCACTAATAATACCACCTGGCTTCGTTTTCAGTCGAAGACTTGATATATCCTGTATACATGGCGCAGTAATAAATAAATATAGTTTACCTTGTGTTTATTAGACTCCATTTGTAGTGATGTCTTCAATGTTTTGTAACTCGACGTGGGTAGTATTGTGGACTCGTCGCTCTGACAGAACAGCACTTTGGATGGATGCGTTAGGTCGATTAGCATACCCTGGGAAAATACACAAATATTGTATTATATTAACTATAGAGATAAAATCGAAAATAAATATTTCTTCTTTATTTTCGAGACTGCCTCGGTGGCGTAGTTGTATAACGGTACGGTTACAAAGCTGAGGTCTCGGGTTCGAGTCCCGGGCCGGGCAAAGTGATATTGGATTTTTCTATTCATTATCAGCCCGGAGTCAGGAATTTGTGCCCGATATGGCGATAGGCTCGCCCCCTATCACATCGTGGGACGGAACATACAAGGCGAAATATGGGCGTCCTGGTGGCGCCACTGCCTACCCCTTCGGGGATAAACGCGTGAGTTTAAGTATGTATGTAAGAAAATCAATACCATAATTTTGCTGAGTGATCAATGAGCCACAGCCACGACGTGTAAAATTCTTCCTTCCTTTTTTTATTTTTTTTTGTATTTTTTTTACATCTGTATATTATGTACGTCGTTTTGTTCGCTTGTGACAAACAGTTTTTCTCTCTTTTCTTTACCGTATTGAGTACGTGATCGGCTGTTAAAGCGTTATTCAAACTCAGCTCGAGCGGTAAATTCTTACTCGAGTTCTAGGTGTATGTAGTTTAGTCGAGTGACTCGAAAACTCGGGTACAACTCGAGTGACGTAGTAAAATTACTCGAGTGATTCGAAAACTCGGGTACAACTTGAGTGACGTAGTAAAATTACTCGAGTGACTCGAAAACTCGGGTACAACTTGAGTGACGTAGTAAAATTACTCGAGTGATTCGAAAACTCGGGTACAACTTGAGTGACGTAGTAAAATTACTCGAGTGATTCGAAAACTCGGGTACAACTTGAGTGACGTAGTAAAATTACTCGAGTGATTCGAAAACTCGGGTACAACTTGAGTGACGTAGTAAAATTACTCGAGTGATTCGAAAACTCGGGTACAACTTGAGTGACGTAGTAAAATTACTCGAGTGATTCGAAAACTCGGGTACAACTTGAGTGACGTAGTAAAATTACTAGAGTGATTCGAAAACTCGGGTACAACTTGAGTGACGTAGTAAAATTACTCGAGTGATTCGAAAACTCGGGTACAACTTGAGTGACGTAGTAAAATTACTAGAGTGATTCGAAAACTCGGGTACAACTTGAGTGACGTAGTAAAATTACTCGAGTGATTCGAAAACTCGGGTACAACTTGAGTGACGTAGTAAAATTACTCGAGTGATTCGAAAACTCGGGTACAACTTGAGTGACGTAGTAAAATTACTCGAGTGATTCGAAAACTCGGGTACAACTTGAGTGACGTAGTAAAATTACTAGAGTGATTCGAAAACTCGGGTACAACTTGAGTGACGTAGTAAAATTACTCGAGTGATTCGAAAACTCGGGTACAACTCGAGTGTCCTAGTAAAATTACTCGAGCGGCTCGAGTCACAAAATCCTCCTCAACTCACATCACTAATTTTAACTCAACTTACCTCCTCAAACAATATGCCCTCCACATCGATATCCCCACTGGTCTTCAGCATCCCTGCGAGGATCGGCAGGGGCGCCTCCAGCACATCCGTTTGTATCTCAGCTGGGATCGCGGAGATCAGCGGCTGTTGCCACACGAACGGGTATAGAGAACTCTGCAACGCTTCTAGACAGGAAGATACGGCGCTGGAAGATATTATTAAAATCCATTAATGCTCCGCTCCTATTGGTCATAGCGTGATGTTATATACCCTATAGCGTTAGTCGATAAATAGGCTTGCTAAAACTAAAATATTTTTCAATTCGAAAGAGTAGTTTTTGTGATAAGCGTGTTCAGACATACATGTTTATGTTTTAATACAGATGTTATAATTTTAGTTGACTTAATAAAACTTAATGGTTTCCTAGGTCCACGCGAATATTACACATTGAAATTAATTTTAACGGATTTTATCGCGATTTGGTTTAATTTTTACATTTTCAACTTCCCCACGTTCCGATTGCTTTCCAGCTTTCGTGGTCACGGGGCGGACTGAGGTATTAGTCATCCGCTCAGATACGTAATCTCCTCACCTCAACTGATCTCCAATGATGATGACCTTCCTCTCCAGGAGTAATGAGCCGAACACCTTGATGACCAGCCCTGCGCCCAGGAGATCCAGTAGCGTGGAGAGATTGTCTTCATCCACACGTGGTTCTATGGGCCGTTTAATTGTCTTCGTCCTGGGTACAGTAGAGTACAATGTGCAGTGGAATAAGGAAAGAAAAACCCTAAAATACTAATAAAATAATACTTAATATAATAAAATTAATATAAATATTACAACATCTTGTAAATAGAAAATAAGTACTATGTGTATTGACTTGTCATAAGAGTTATTTAATTGCCTACGTGACCAATAAACGAATTTCATTTCATTTCATTTAAATACAATGATAAAATATACTATTTTACCATTGTATATTTTACCATTACTTAGTGTATTACATTATTTAGTGTATTTTTAATAGAAATATCGACTGCCTCAGTGGCGCAGTTATATAACGGTATGATTGCAAAGTTGAGGTGTCGGGTTCGAATCCCGGGTCGGGGAAATTGACATTCAATTTTTCTATTCATTATCAGCCCGCAGTCAGCTGATTCCGGGCTGATAATGAATAGAAAAACGTAGTTATTGTAAACTTACCGATGCCCTTCGAAACTGAGCAAAACTTTCTTAGGTTCATTATTGTTCTCCAAGTCATAATAATCGACATCAACTTTGCCGGCATCGCTTCTCCGCATGTCGGGCATGGTCTTGCACTTGACCATTTCAGTCCGGACCGTGACGTCAGGCCTATGATGGTACGTGACGGCTATTTCCTCTCCCGGGCTGGGAAATTCCGTTTCGAAGAGTTGTTGTAGGATTGTGTTGATCTCTACATCTGAACTGCCGTGGTGGGATTCGAGTTCTTGTAGGACCTGATGTGGGATTAAAGTGGGATAAGTAATTTTATTTCTTAAATATAAAAAATGAATGATATGTATGTATGTACATATGTGGCCTACTCTACAATTGAGAGAATCGATTGAGAGTGGTTAGGCCATATAGTCCACCACGCTGGCCTAGTGCGGGTTGGCGGACTTACATACCGTAGAAATTCTGTAAATCGCTACGGTATGCAGGTTTCCTCACGATGTTTTCCTTCACCGTTAAAGTGCGTGGTGATTGACTATCAATAAACACATAACTCCGAAAAGTCAGAGGTGTGCCCTGGGATTTGAACCCGCGACCACCGTGAACATGTAGGCAGCCGCGTCTGGTCCGTTACCAACAGGCCACCACGCACTTATAATAAAACAATATTTTCTTACCATCAGGCGCATTGTAGTCATTATTGTGGCAATATAAAAAATACGTAATTAAACTAAATAAATAAATTTAAAAAATAAATCGTATCATATCTGGTTTTATGTGTTTTTCTTTTATAAAAATACTTATTGAATTATAATTAAATGTTTGAAAGCCTAGTTGACTACAATTCATATTTAAAATATAATCTAATTTCTAAGGGAAATTGATAAAACAGATTTAAAATAATTTAATCTACCTCGTGGTACACTCATTATTTATAAGTACAATGAGGCATACATAAACTCACGCCTTTATACCAGAAGGGGTAGGCAGAGGCGCAACCAGGACACCCACATTTCGCCTTGTATGGTCCGTCCCATGATGTGATAGAGAGCCTATCGCTGTGATAGGCTCGCCCCCTATCACATCAGACTATGAGGCGAAATATATTTAGCAATATTTACCTTATAATAAAAGCCGGGAGCTCTGAATCTCCCAATTATACAATAACACAGAGGCAGGCAAGCAGTGGCGCCCTCTGGTAACACACGACGGCAGTATCTGAATTATAAAAACAAAAAAATTATACATACATACATAAACTCGCGCCTTTATCCCCGAAGGGGAAGGCAGAGGCGCCACCAGGACACCCACATTTCGCCTTGTGTGTTCCGTCCCACGATGTGATAGGGGGCGAGCCTATCGCCATATCGGGCACAAATTCCTGACACCGGGCTGATAATGAATATAAAAATCCAATATCACTTTGCCCGACCCGGGATTCGAACCCAAGACCTCAGCTCGTCAGTCGTACCGTAGTACAACTACGCCACCGAGGCATTATTTATACTAAAATTTATCCCAATCTCCAGTCTTTCTCATCCCCTCCACCTCACAAGCTACTCACCCATAGGACCTCTCCCCCCTTTCATCAGTGAGGACCAGGGAGTAGCACTGCCCTCCCCTGGAGTCAGCAGACCACTCTCCACGCGACGCTGAGCTTAGCGTCTCCGGGAACACCAGGTTTTCTATGTGTGGGGGTATTTGGGCCTGAAATGGGGGAAAAATTGGCAATGGTTATTTTTTTTAGTAATTAATACCTTCTCCCATACTAAGGCTGAGTGGTAAACAAGATTTTAAACGTCTTACAACTGGTTTCTTAGATTTACGCGTATGTTACATATTGAAATAAAAATATATTTTACAGTTTATCGCGATTTGATTTAGTTTCAGTCACTGAGCGGATGACTAATACCTCAGCCCCGTAACCACGATAGCTGTAAAGCAATCGAAACGTGTCGGGAAGTTAAAAAATTTCAAAATTATACCAAATCCCGATAAAATCCGTGAAAATTAGTTTTATTAGTGGCGCAGTTGGTTTGACGCCGCCTGTGAAACGAGAGGCCGCGGGTTCGATCCCCGCACCGAAACAACTATTTGTGTGATCCACAGGTATTTGTTTCGGGTCTGGGTGTTTGTGAGACCGAAAAGTCTCTCGTAGCTTCTGATACCCACGACACAAGACTCGATCTTAGTGTGGGGTCAGGACTATGTATGTGACTGTTGGATGTATTTATTTATTTCAATCTTACAACTGACTGACGTCAACTCTTTCGAAGAAATCTTAAGCACATAATTTTTCAAAATTGAAATATTCGCAAGGTAGATAATATCGCTATCAATAATATAATTGATTTCGCGTATCGTGACCTGAGTAAAACTTTATAAATTTGAATTTTCACAAAACAGATAACCCGATTTGGGAATCCTAGAACTTCGTGCTTGCATCATCTCTCATTTTCCAGATGCTATGTTGCAAAATAAATAAATACACCCAACACTCACATACATAGTCCTGACTCAACATTAAGATCAATAAGTCTTGTGTCGCGGGAATCAGAACTACGAGAGACTTTTCGGTCTCACAAACACCCAGACCCGAAAGAAATATTTGTGGGCCGCACAAACATTTCTCTTGGTGCGGGGATCGATTCCGCGGCCTCTCGTTTCAAAGCCGGCGTCTAACCAACTGCGCCTGGAAGGCTGTCGTGCAAAACGATTTGTCTTTTAATTTTACTGTTATGTCTGACATGAATGCACTTGGAAAACAATTTCTAGACAATATTAAGCAAACAAATTATTCTATTTTGCATTCTATTTTAAAGCTTAGAAAACGAAGCCAGTGCCCCTAGCCGGAACATTTTGCAGTATCGTAATAGAATAGTAATAGTAAAATTTTGTATGGGAATTTAAACAGCGCCATTGTGAGCGTATTTGGAACTAAAATTTCACAGCGGGAAACGTTTACTTTACTATACGAGAATTACTATACGATACTTCAAAATGTTCCGGCTAGGGGCACAGGTAGTAGCTTTGGTGGTAACAGACACAATGCAACTAAAAATTTCGCAAAAAAAAAAAGCGACAGTTTTTTTTTTGCAATTTTCTAAACATCATCGTTTTTGAGTGGTAAATACCTAGTTTTTGCGAAAATAGTAATTAAAATCTTTGCGTACCATTGAGTCTTGAAAAATAAACAGGTGTACATTATTATTTTAGTAAAATTATGTATTTATCACCCAAATACGCAGTAAAAAAATTCAAATTGACAATTTATTTTGCGAAATTTCTTGTTGCATGGTGTTTGAAGTCACAAATACTACCACCTGGCTTCGTTTTCGGTCGCGGTCTTGAGATACCCTGTATAATTACTTGATTTAATTTTAATATGAATGCTGTTTCACACCTGTAATCGGCGAGTGAACTGGTCCTTGAATTGTATACGTTTAAATGCATGCATGTAAGTCCGCCAACCCGCACTAGGCCAGCGTGGTGGACTATATGGCCTAACCACTCTCAATCGATTCTCTCGATTGTAGAGTAGGCCCGTGCCCTGCAGTGGGACGTATATGGGCTGATATAGATAGATAGAAATGCATGTTTGGTCCATTAACAATTGGCATGTCATTTAGTATCAAAATTAATTAAACAAAACTCACCTGACTTGGAAAAACGCTTTTCACATACGCCTGCCCGGTCATATAATTCAACCCGACCAGCAAGCACAAATTGAACAACCCAGTTTCTCTTGCCTCCAGTGGCATTTCAATATCTAGACACCCAGTCTTCTCATCAATGCTGAGTTGATCAACACTCTCAAACTCCCTTCTCATCGACATAACATTGCCTGTTGAGTCAGTCAGGTTGATCTTCGAGTCGGTCGACATCCTGTCCAGTTTCTCTTTAGTCAGGTTGCTTTGGGAAGTTCTGAAACTCTTCCAGGATCGGAAGGTGGAGTAGGGATTGTCCAGAACCTCGGATTTGTACGAGCAGATTGAGGTCTGGTGTCTGAAGCGGGTTTGACGGATGCTCTTCGTGTCCAGGTAGGCGACCCTGCTCGAGACTCTGCGGACGTAGTTCTTCCGCTTCTCTGTTAGACTTCTCGTTAGTTTTATTGAATCTGGAAGAGCAATAAGTAGAGATAAGTAAAAGTTAAGTAGAAATGTATGCTTATTAGGTGGACAGACGACCTAGTTAAGGTTTGCATGAATTCCTTCAATGCAGTATGAGAAAAAAGAGAGAGATATATTTCTAAATAATAGATCTTGTAGGTTGTTGAATATACTCTACGTAATACCAAAGGGTTGGCTCTAATGTGTTACTACCGAAAAATGATTGAAATAACAGTACAACATGGTATTAAAACTAAATAAAAGGAGACGTAGACTGCCTCGGTGGCGTAGTTGTCCTACGACTACAAAGCTGAGATCTCGGGTTCGAATCCCGGGGCAAAGTGATATTGGATTTTTCTATTCATTATCAGCCCGGAGTTAGGAATTTGTGCCCGACATGGCGACAAATGATCTGTATGTATGATATCCTTACCCTCACTAGTGCTACCATCAGAATGGTCAGTGGGGAAGCTGCCCGGCTTGTTGCCGTCCATGTTGCACGCGGCCGTCACCGTCTCGTAGATCTCGTTCATCAGACGATTCAACTGCAACAAACAAACAAATTACATTCCTGAGCTCATTTTATTACTTAACTCCAGCCACAGCCTCCGTGGCGCAGTTGGTTTGACGCCGCCTGTGAAATGAGAGGCCGTGGGTTCGATCCCCGCACCGAAACAAATATTTGTGTGATCCACAGGTATTTGTTTCGGGTCTGGGTGTTGGTGAGACCGAAAAGTCTCTCGTAGCTTGTGATACCCACGACACAAGACTCGATCTTAGTGTGGGGTCAGGACTATGTATGTGACTGTTGGGTGTATTTATAACTAGCGGCTCGGCCCGGCTTCGCCCAGGTGCAGATCGTTTTTTAATTCCAATCCACATCACAAAATATTATAGTCTTCGCAGCGTATACGATGAAAGATATTTTATAGGCATTTTTTTACACCTTGGGTAACATTATTGTAGTTTTAGTAGAAATCCTTATTTTTATTCTTATTATATCTTGCAATTAAAACAGCCTATATTAATCAGTGATAATGTAGCATTCAAATGGTGAAAGAATTTTTAATTGGCGATAGGCTCGCCCCTTATCACATCGTGGGACGGAACATACAAGGCGAAATGTGGGTGTCCTGGTGGCGCCTCTGCCTACCCCTTCGGGGATAAAGGCGTGAGTTTATGTATGTATGTAAAAGAAATAAATGTGACATGAACGGTATCTCACATTGCACAACAAAAACAAAAGTTTGAATTAATACGTAAATTAACGGTAGAATAGCGATAACACTATTTCGTAAACGCACTACGCTTCAAGGTTACTACGAAGTGTTTTTGTTGGTACACGTGCACTTGAGACAATAAAAACGTACGTTATTTAGATTTATAATCTTTAAATTGTCCAATGTTAAGGCGTTTGGCCGCATGTTATCACTGTCCCTGTCGCACTTATTTAACTTATAATAACACGTAATTCTTCCTATTTAAATAAAGTATATTGTATTAAATACAGTAACCGTTTCGGCTAATCATTCGTTCTGTAAACAATCGTTCACTCACATATTGACACATTCACAAAATTAGATAGATTAGATTTAGAAGAAGAAAACATTCACCTGAGCAAGTCATTTTGGACGCCATCTTCCAATAGTAATCAATACACAATATTTCATTTAAAATAACGAACTTTTCACCACATCACATTGCAAAACAAAATATTTTTAAAATCAAAAACTTGAGCAGGTTCTATTTTTAAACACTCAAATTTGGAACAAGTATCGCATTCCTATTTCAAAAAAATCAACACTAAATTTAAAAACGACGTTCTTTTTTTGAATAATCGTTGCGCCAGATTCAAATGTCGAACTACTGCGTTCGTTTTTCGAATGTTTTCGAATTCCGAACGGTCAGATCGGCGGAATGCGTCGCGGCGCGTACGTTTACACAGAGCGATCTAATTTGTATAATCGTGTGCGGGCAGAGTGAAGTTTTCTTGTAACGATAACGAGCTACATTGCGACCCCCAGCGGTACGGCTTCATGCGGGATGGAGTCAGCTTTATTTTTTTTTATATTTATTATTATTTTGGGGCATTGATTTGTATGAAATGTCTACTATGTAAAGATCAGATGCCATGAATCCTTTTCCTAGAACGAAATATCGAGGCATGAATGTATAGGAGTCAACATCACAATATACTTATTGATTGTGTTGGTGTAACCTCTTTATGTTTAGTCTCTTGTCTGACGGTCTTATTCATACAGTTTTAAACCGTATTTTAGTTATCGAATGTTTTGTCCCTTCGAACGACTATAGAATTCAGTTTGAGCGAAGAATCTGTCTATGAATAAGGCTGGGAGTATATAGGGACTTTATATCATGCAAACCAAGTTAGAAAAATGTTTGTGAGAATGTAGGTTTGTACATAAAATTTATATTCCCTGTTAATTGCGTGATTCACTAGTCGATAGCGGACAGGCCCTTTATCATTCACATGGGAAATCCCTTGGCACACTATGCTTGCATGTAATCAATCTTCCTTTTCCAGGATACATGCGTTTTTTTTTAATTAAAATGCGTTCCTTGTGGTAATTTTAAGTTGTTTAATATGATATTATTTTTAATTGTTTTTATATTTCATGTATCTTTCTTATTACATGTATAAGCCCTAGCCTTTATTCTTAAGATGGTCGCCAGAGCTGTCTTTGGATAGACAGATAGAGAACACTTTACCACACCACTTAATACAAAAACATATATAGGTACAGTGAACCATTGCAATTAGAGAGTGCAGCAAATGGCGGTCTCATCGCTTTTAGCGATCTCTTCCAGACAACCATAGCTAGTTATTGAAATAAAACTATTTTTTACGGATTTTATCGCGATTTTGTTTAATTTTTTAATTGTTTAACTTCCCGACGTTTCGATCGCTTTACAGCTTTCGTGGTCACGGGGCGGATCACGATCGCGATAAAATCCGTAAAAAATAGTTTTATGTAAATGTGTAACATTCGCGTAAATCTAAGAAACCATTAAGCAAACCATAGTTAGTGCTACCAACAATTCTCAAAACCCTTTTAAGTCCTAATATGTTGTACGAGATACAGACTATCGAATTTCCAGGTACAAATATCGGTCACAGGTTTCTTAATCTAAAAAACACAAATGGTGAACCCAATTTGAGTATTGTAACCAGAAGCTTACGGTTTGATGATGCTACCAACTACACCAACGAGCGTAAAATACAATAATTTGTACAAAACACAATTTGTACAACTCCTCGATACGGTTTGAAGGACAATGTAACTAGAGTAACTAGACATAATGAGACTTAACATCTTATGTCTCAGGATGGCGAGCGCAGTATAATGCCAAGCATTGATTTGTAATTCATAGTGTTTGGTTTTGCTACCGTCCATGAGCGGTCGTATCGTTTACCATCAGGCGAATGGCATGCTCGTCTCGCTATTCACTGCAATAAAATAAACTCAAACGCACCATAGTTAGACCCATTAATTATTAATTAATGTTAAACTGGTCTGCTATGTTACCCATTAGCGCCTCATTGCATTGATAACAGTGTGACGTAATCATTTTTTGTAACTCCAGTGACTAAACGGTTCAGAAGATCGTTATCAGCGCTAGTCATATTTACGATAATAATTAAAATAACCAGAAAACGTGGAAAACCATGCGATGTATGTAATAATAAATAAATTCACCCAACAGTCACATACATAGTCCTGACCCCACACTAAAATCGAGTCTTGTGTCGTTGGTATCAAGAACTACGAGACACTTTTCTCAACAACCAAACCCTACACAAATACTTGTAGTTCAGACATTTTCAGTGCAGGAATCAAACCCGGAGCTTCTCGTTTCACAGCCACCGTCTAGCCAATTGCGCCACGGAGCGGAATGGGTTATTTTCCCAAATATCTGACAAATATTATTGCAAATGCGTTTGTAACTTTCCAAACGGAATTGATGCAAACAAATACGTAAAATTTATTACTAAAGATGGCATAATTCATTAATCAATATCAATTTATCGTAGCGATGGAATATTCCTTTAATATTGTCTTTAATAATATTACAGATGACACAATAATTGATAGAGCTCGCGATGTTGTAAATCCGGGTGATGGTCACGGGTTAAAAAGGTTATAATATAGTTAACCAACCTAGCAATGGCGAAAATGGTGATAGGCTCGCCCCCTATAACATCGTGGGACAGAACACACAAGGCGAAACGTGGGTGTCCTTGTTGCTACCAGGAGAACCTCTGCCTACCCCTTCTGGGACAAAATAAATAAATAAATACATCCAACAGTCACATACATAGTCCTGACCCCACACTAAGGTCGAGTCTTGTGTCGTGGGTATCAGAAGCTACGAGACTTTTCGGTCTCACAAACACCCAGGCCCGAAACAAATACCTGTGGATCACACAAATATTTGTTTCGGTGCGGGGATCGAACCCGCGGCCTCTCGTTTCACAGGCGGCGTCAAACCAACTGCGCAACGGAGGCTGTCAAAGGCGTGAGTTTATGTATGTAATCAACTTTTTTGAACGGCATTGCATTGTAGTCACTTTGTCGTGACAGAAAAAAACACGGGGAATATAATCCACTGCACCTCAAGGCATTTGCAGTGCAGTCTTGATACCAACTAAATGTTGGTAGACAATAAAATTATTTATTTTCCTCGACAAAACGATATTTTCTTCAACCTAACCTTAAATTGGAATAATCTCAAAAGAGAGGCGATTCCACAAAATAAATTAATATAAGAAATTCCTTATAAATCGTATTATAATGGCACAGTTTTGAAGAACGCCGTCCAAGATACACAAACAAATGAGGCTAGGTCATTACAAGTATTAAATAATGACGTATACGATAATGATTTATAATTAGTGACGGTAAGAGTCGATAGTTTCACATTTATACTGAGAAATTCCCTCTTTTTAACAAGAGCATCTGGCCTGGTGCACTTTACGACTGCACATAAACAGCAACACTTACTCATTACTAACTACACGGCACAAGCTCACACATTACTCAAGGCTCTTCATGTGCAATCACTACAATGTCCTTCATGAACACAACAGTACACACTGCTGCTTAAATAGAAACGGAGCCCAATAAAATAACAAATCAACGCGTAACAATATAAAACCTAAAGTCGACTTCAAAACTGAGACTGATGAAACAATAAACCTAGTGAGGAAAAAAGTCCTTTCCAAAACCGAAATCAACAAAACTAAAACCCCTCTCCAAAACGGGACATTACGTTACATAAAAGCCCGTTCCAAAACCGGAACCAAAAACGAAAAGGCCACGCGAACACGAGTGTTTATAAATATTTATCGACACTCCCATTAGGCTACACTAAACCCGTATCAGTTAATTAGCAAGCGACACTCGTAGATGAGACTCGCCGACGCCGACACTTTTATTGCTTTGCGCCAAATACCAAGCGTATCTGATTATATCTAAAAACAGCTCATTATAAGATCAAACGTCCAGACCGAAATTGGACTCAAAGAAAAAAAAACACCTAAAACCTACCACTACAAAACAATAAGTACATCCTAAATTCGAAATCAACAACACAAAAAGCCCATTCAAAAACGTCTCTATACATGTGTTTTTATCATGTAATTTTTATTAAAGTGTGTATTTGCCACGTCACAGTATTTATGTGACTGTTGGATATTAAATAAATAGTTTTTATTAGTATTTATCGACACTCCCACTGGACACTGCACTAAACTCATATCAGTTAATTAGCGAGCGACACTCGGCACAGATGAGACTCGCCGACGCCACGACGAGAGACATGTGGACACATTTATTGTTTTGCGCCAAATACCAACAATGTCTATAGAAAACCAAATATACACGTATAATCTGGAATTAATATAACAAAAATCATTTAATAACCGAAATTGACAGTACAGAAGGCCATTCTAAAACCGAAATCAATAATACAAAAAGACCATTCCAAATTCGAAATCAACAGCACGATAAGTCCATTGAAAAGCCTGTCTTATAAACTGCGTTTTTAGCTGCGTCATTTGTTTATAGACTCTATAGTGCTGTCATATACTTCTAGGTCAAAAAGCTCTATTGAATAAAGAAAAAAATACTGTATTTATCGACACTCCCACTAGATACTATACTAAATTCATATCAGTTAATTAGCAAACGACATTCGGAATAGATGAGACTCGCCGACGCCGATTCCAGAGACGTGCCGACTTTTATTGCTTTGCGCCAAATACATATTTGACAATATTATTCCATATTCCTATTCCTGGAATGGATAAATACAATCACGCATAGTCTTGATCCTTTTATTTTAAATAAGGTACATCAACAGCTCCCGTTGAGGCTGAAAAGTTCTGGAGTGGAGGCCACAGGCAAGCGAAGTGTCGGACGCCCACCTACAAGGTGGACGGATGAACTGGTTAAGGTTGCAGGAAGTTGCTGGAGGCAGGCTGCTTCCAACAGCTCGATGTTCCATGGAGGAGGCCTATGTTCAGCAGTGGACTTCCTGAGGCTGAATAGATAGATACATATAAATAGAACAGTTCACACCGAGTACTCAGCGGTGTAAATATTTTTTACATCGAGTTTTGTTAGTGTGCCACAATTAAAGTGGTACACATATTGCCAATAAATTTTAATCTAAGTATTATATGAGTTTTATACCCTCCGTGGCGCAGTTGGTTAGACGCCGGCTGTTAAATGAGAGCAGGTATTTGTTTCGGGTCTGGGTGTTTGTGAAACCGAAAAGTCTCTCGTAGTTCCTGACAACACAAGACTCGATCTTAGTGTGGGGTCAGGACTATGTATGTGACTGTTGGGTGTATTTATTTATTAGGTGCCGGATCATAGCGGCCTTTCGTTTCTCAGCCGGCGTCTAACCAAGCAGCCGCGGAGGCTGTGAGACAAGTGAATCACAAACAAGACACACGAACATTTATCTCAACGCGGGGATCAAATGCGCCGGAAACTATAAAGATGATACGAAAACATTTTTATTGCTTTGTGCCAAATACTTCACTTATTTGTCTAAATGATATACTCCATATTTTGCAATGGAAACGTTCCAATTCCCGTATAATGAGAGTACTTTGAATAACACCCACATATCTGTACTTCTATAAATAATGACACTATAGTGCATATTGAATGCAAATTACACACACATTATGCAGGGTGTATCCAGACTACGACCGAAAACGGAGCCAGGTGGTAGAATTAGTGACTTAGGCAACTAAAAAGTTCGCAAAAAAAAATTAAATTTTTCACTTGTCGTATTTGGGTGATATAACACAGTTTTCCTAAAACAATGATGTATACCTACACTTATTATTTTTAAAGACGCAATGGTACGTAAGGGTTTAAATTACTTTTTCAAAAAACAGGTATTTACCACCCAAACGAGATGATTTTAAAAAAAAACTGTTTGGTGAAAATTTTATTTGCATCGTGTCTGTAACCACTAAAACTGCCACCTGGCTTCGTTTTCGCAGTTGATATAACCGGTATAAAGCTGAAGAGTTTGTTTGTATGTACGCGCTAATCTCAGGTATACTGATTCGAATCGAAAATATCTTTTAGTGTTAAATAGTCCACTTATCGAGTGAGGCTATAGGGTAAAAATATTAAAGCGGGACTTTTATCCCGAAAATACTTTTTCAAAAAACAACTGACAAAACGTATTTGTATTCTACCCACCCTTAATACTATTGCAACTCGCCATTTATAGCCATCTTTACGCCCAACCCCACAGCCTTGTGGGGTCGTAAACCGACGTTTATCGTAATGAGCGACGGCGCCGCCCGTCTGCACGCCTCGTGGGTTGCGTCAGCGGGACGGATTTGGGTAGAAGGGTGAGGGGGTGACGACAATAAATATTGACGCGAAGGCTTTAGGGTACTTTTCATCCCGGGAATATATAGAGGCATTTTTTTCGCGGATAAACTTTCTCACGCGGGCGAAACCGCAAGTAATATTAGTAAAATATATGTATACGGTAATTAATTTATATAATACAGTATTTATACAGTCCAATTTTCTTAAAAAGTGTCTCTATTTGTACCACAGTTTCTTGCCTGAATTTGTCTCTGCCGCAGTTCCCTAAATAGAAATGACTTACAATGAGGTTGGACTGCGCCTAATAATACGCTTTCTATGACTTGTTTGTTTAACGACAGCGTGCTGCCGTTGTCCTACTTTCGATTCCCGGACAGGCACTTTGTTTATTTCATTTGATTGGGAATTGATTGGAGTGATAGTTTTCGTGGCACAGTCGGTTAAGTCAATGGTTTTGATACAAAAACAAGTTTGATAAACACATCTAGGCAAATGTTTTTGTGATCTCTAAATATTTGTTTTAAATATGTGTGTTGTAGGAAGTGCTTTGTAGCGATGGCAAATGCATTGATTTCAGATAGAATAGCGATTGGCAATAAATTAATACACCCAACAGTCACATACATAGTCCTGACCCCACACTAAGATCGAGTATTGTGTCGTGTATCAGGAACTACGAGAGACTTTTCGGTCTCACAAACACCCAGACCCGAAACAAATACCTGTAGATCACACAAACATTTGTTTCGGTGCGGGGATCGAACCCGCGGTCTCTCGTCTCACAGCAGGCGTCTAACCAACTGCACCACGGAGGCTATCATAGACATTAACCTTATATTCGACACAACCATACCTACATAACTGCTTTATTTACGCTACAGAAAGGCCCAGGATTTTATGAAAGAAATACACTTTCTGAAAACTGTTCCACAGCCGAATACATGAGTTCCCAAAATGTGCGCCGTAGAAAGCGAAAGAAGACGTCGTGACGCAATTCTCTCCCAGTTTGAATTTCTGTGACTATTTACCTAACTAATTTCATTGTACGTATCTATTTCGACCAGCCAGATAGGGTGAGGGCGCCGAGACAATAGTTAACATGTATATGCGCCGCGGACTGGAAATATTGAGAACCTCTTATAGTTAGAAAATAAATATCACGTTAGTGTACGACCCCACTTGAATGTGGCATTATTTATTGCAATGAATGGCGAGACGAGCATGCCATTCGCCTGATGGTAAGCGATACGACCGCTCATGGACAGTAGCAAAACCAAACACTATGAATTACAAAGCAGTGCTTGGCATTACACTGCGCTCGCCAGCCTGACATGCTAAGTCTCATTATGTCCAGTAGTTACTTTGGCTACAATATCCTTCAAAACACAACAGTGCATTTACACTGCTGTTTGAAGAAATAGACATTGCGGTGGCCTCCCCAGGCGGCCTCTCACATATTACAGACCTACAAAGTATCAGTGAAATGTGGCATAAGGACAGACAGAAGCAATTTTAATAGGCCAATTTGAATTCCAAATTCATTAATTCTGACTCCTAGTTTGTATAAGGAGTAAGCTATATGTTCGGTTGTGACTCGAATAATTTACTTCAAACATGGATACGTTGTTGTTTGTATGCGATAAACATAAGCTATTTATATGTAGATCTTGTAACATATATGGCCGGGGGGGAATTTAGCACTCATATATCCACTCCTGGATTGTACTGGTAGGTCTCTCATATGTGAGAGGCCGCCTGGGTAGGTACCACCGCTATGTCTATTTCTCAAACAAACAGAAGTGTAAATGCACTGTTGTGCTTTGAAGGATATTGTAGCCAGAGTACCTACTGGACATAATGAGACTTAACAGCTTACGTCTCAGGATGGCGAGCGCATTAAAATGCCAAATATTGCTTTGTATTTCATGGCGTTTGGCCTACTGTCTATGCGGTAATATCGCTTACCATCAGGCGAATAGCAAGCTCGTCTCGCCATTCATCAGAAAAATCACAATTTTTCCGAAATCTTCTTAATTAGTTTCCATACAAATCTCAATTCGTAATTATCATTTTAAATCACAATACAGCAAGCAATGACATCATCCGATCAGTCATCAATTAGCGGTTAAATCGAGCGCCTATCAAACTGATAGAGAGGTCGTGACCCTCAATAACTCACTATTCGGGAGCTGTCGTGTCAGTGGAATAGGCCAATGGAACTGGCGTTTAGGGATAATAATGTAGCATATACGTCATCAACGAGGATCTCTGATACGATTTGGCAGGGTTAGGCCGAAGTTCAAGAAGCTGGCCGAGTGCACATCGCATTTTCACATACTATAGACATTCTAGTACTTAAGTATGAGGGTTTCCTCACGATGTTGTTTTTCCAATTATTATAATGTATAATGGTTTCTTAGATTTACGCGAATGTTACACATTGAAATAAAACTATTTTTTACAGATTTTATCGCGATTTGGTTTAATTTTTATTTTATTTTATTTTTACAGCTTTGAAAGACCACGAAAGCTGTAAAGTATTCGAAACATCGCGTCGGGAAGTTAAAAAATGTAAAAATTAAACCAAATCGCGATAAAAACCGTAAAAATTAGTTTTATTTCAATATTATAATGTAATAAATCAAATGATAATTAATTAAATAACTCACGTTAAAAATTGAAATTAAATGTCTATAAAATGGCAGTTATTCGACAATTCATATCTCACGCGACCTTGTGGAAAACTTCAAGTAAGAGACACAAAAAATCACATCCGAAGTAATTCCCGCGAGATAAAACTGGTTAATTAATAATACCAATAATGATAATGAAATTGCGTTCAAATTGAGTTGCGTAATCCATTGTTAAATTTCTGATAAGTATGAGATATGAATTTGTAGTACTTTAGGAATCAATGAAACACACTTTATACTTCATGAGGTGTAGGTATATGCGCACTCAACGGTTAAGCTGTTCACTCGGCTACGGTCGGCAACCGAATGCTCGCCAACCTCGTACGCGCATACACTACATCCCTTCTTTATTTTAAATTTTGAATAAATTTATTATATTTTGTCTACTGAATTATTGCGAATATTAGCTTTGATAATTATAGACCCTGAATCATTTATTATCTTTAAATCTATAATATTTCGGCGATATTCTTTACGGGTTTCATTATTCCGGATAGTAATATTATCAGCCTTTACTTTAGTTGTATGTATTTGTATTTATTGTGTTTACTTTATTTATTGTTTTTATTTAATTGCTGTACGTATTAAACCTGGCTATAATCTTATTTTCCTTCAAAAAAAATTTTTTTTTTAAATTCTTTTCTCTATTTGTATAACGTTTTAAGTAACATTAATTATTTACTTAGATTATTTTTGATATTTGATTTTCAGTTTCAGTTCTTATTGTTTAATATTTTATGGTAAAAATAATCATGGAGATACATTATTTACGATAATAAATGTCTGAGTGGACCATAAGAATTAATAAAACGACGCGCATCGATTTAATATTACCACCGGATCTAACGCGACCCTGCTGAGAAGACCCGGCGAAACAAACTCAGTGGGCTTACATTACCACTGGAACTACGCGGCGCGACCCAACTCTGAGTATATCCAGCGAATAAGACTCAGTGGGCTCGTTTTTGGGTCCAATTGGTTAGATGCCGACCAGGAGTATTTGGAATATGTACCCTGAAATGGAATATGAACTAAGTTTCGTAACTTAGGTAAACTATTTTACTCATGGAAGTTAAATACATATAATTTACTTTTGGATTTTCCAACCAGCAAATATTTTTTTAGTTATTTGATATGGTATTGTTTGCTCTACTATGTAGGTACATTTATTATTTTGAATTTATCAGCTTGAGTTTATTTTTATTTTTTACTTTTCTCCTTTCTCTAGCTTTATAAGACGGAAAAGGAATATTTCATAAATCCGACTTTGTTACGGGGCAAAATAATTGTCTATTTTTTTTTTAATATATTTGCCGTCTAGGCCGATGCCGACATTGATATATCAATGTTATATTTGGTAAAACATCCTTCTTCCTTTATTTGTTATACATAGGTGCGGTCCAGGTACCGCAAACGATTCAGTCCACATCGCCATAGCATTACACTCTTTTGGATACACTTAAAAGGCTTTTCGTCAAACCGACAGTGTCTGAAATGAAAATATTATTAAAGCACACGAAGTAAGTGATATAATTTGCAGTACAATTAGATAGCAAATGTCTTGTTCTTTTTTTTCTATAGCTCATTAAAGCACCAGGAGAGTTCAACAATTGCTTGTCTCATATCCGTACAGAAAATTGCCCTTCGAACAAGAGAGACGGCTTATATTAGACATAGATTATTAATGAAACCTTCATATCAGTTGATCAAATGGGCATAAACTAGCCTAAATAGTAGTCACCAGGGAACTAAAGTCACAGATATTGCTCGTAGAATTAGCACGCTGAAGTGGTAATGGGCGGGTCACGTCTGCCGCCGGACAGATGGTCGGTGGAGCAGACATGTATTGGAGTGGAGGCGGCGTTTAGGTAAACGTAGTGTACGACGTCCTGCAGCACGATGGACCGACGACTTGAAAACGCGGCGTGTAGCAGATGAATGATGACTGCTCAAGACCGGGATGGTTGGCGCTCACTTGGGGAGGCCTACGTCCAGCAGTGGACGGCGATAGGCTGAGTATATACTCTGTCCTGTGTGTCCTGTGACCATGAATCCTGTAAGGTCTTTGAAACGTCGGGAAAATAATTTCAGTGTGTAATATTCGCCTAAATATAACATAACATACGAAATATTACATTAATTTGTTGGCATCGTCGACTAGGCAATGTCTTATGGCGCGTCCACAGTATTGCCAATCAGAATTAAAGTATATGCACAAAAGTTTCTAAGGGTGGACATATTTCAAAATGATTAATTATGAGGCATGATAAATTGAACAAAAAAAAATCAGTTTCTTACACACATAAACAACATTTCGTACATCTCAATTTGACAGGATACTGGCATTCTATATGATTCGCGCATTGAATCGCTTATACACAATGGGCGCAATAAAAGTTGAAACGCAGAGTTCTACTGGAGCTAAAACGCACATCTGCACAAGGTATCATTTCAAGACTGTCAATTGTCAATTTGACATGTTGCGGCTAGTCTATCAGCGGATCAATACGTCTCCACACACATCGTCCATTCATTTTTTTTTTATGGAACTTCTCATCAATCTGTGAGGCTCTGTTATTCTTTGACTACCATGAAATGATTGAATTGTATCGTTATTGTCCTTGGTAAATTTGGGATAAACAGTTTATATTATGGGTCTCGTCTATCAGTAGAATATATCTAAATCCCTCTAGGTTTTTTCCCATTTGTCGAGTAAATTCTAGTAAACTTTTTGTAGTGCTAGCTAGTCCGACTACATGAAGGTGTAGTTCGTTATTAAAATAATGCATGAGTCATTTCCATACAGACTCGTTTATTTACATACATACATAAATTCGTGCCTTTTTCCGCCCATAATGTGATAAGGTCCTAGCCTAACACTATATGGGGTACCTGACTCCGGGCTGATAATGAATAGAAAATTCCAATACCACTTTGCCCGACCCGGGATTCGAACCTGAGACCTCAGCGCTGTAATCGTACTTTAGGACAACTGCGCCACTGAGGCAGTCATTTATTTGCATGGCTTGTACTGATACTCAGTAATAGTATTACATTTGCATAGCCTTTTACTAGTTGCACTGACTAGTGTTTTCATTGCGTGAATCTAAATGTCTCTAGTATGTAGGTTGTATACTTAGAGGTAGTTCAAAGAGATCCTTATTTAATTTGCATGGCCATTTATTATTCATTTCTGAATACGTTGCCCTTTTAATTTTGGATTGTATCGGTCTACAGACTTTAGATAGGTTAGTAGTATTTGTCAGAACTTAGAGGTATACAAAATACCATATGAGAAATATTGAGAATATAATAGAATACATTTTCATAAACACTGGTACAGTGGTTTAGTTGCCTCTGTTGTAAAATCGGTTTAGGATACTTTTAAGCCTATGAATTTGTTTTATTCACAAAACTATGAAAAGTTAGATTGGTTCTGGTTGATATTTTAAATCCATCTCATATTTTACAAAAAAAAACAGGAAAAATGAGAATTAATTAATAATAGTTACGTTCTCGATTACCAATTTGTATCAAAACATTCACTTTCAATTAATGTAAGTACATAAAAATGTAACAGAAATAATTTCAAACATAAGTTAAACTTCTGAAAAATCCCTTTTATGAGCTTTTCTTCTCTTTCTTTTTCAGGTATATACCTTTCTAAAAATATCTTTCGAAGAACTAGCTGTAATAACCTGTCTTGTGAAGTTCTCATACCCTGAAATCTTTATTTCATCTCTTTTGCAATCTAGTAGGATTTTTCTCCCTGCTCTTTACTTTCGGAATCAATCAAAAGTTCTGTAAGGGTTATGATCATAATCTAAAGACCGAATAGAGTATGCCACTCATTTTTGAGTATCTTCAAGTATCTTAAATCTGAGGTAAACTATAGTTTTTTTTTTTTAATTGATCGGTAATTTCAATAAAAATCCATTAATTAGCATTTTAAACTTCCGCGCGTAAATGTAAGAAAAACTTGACGCAATGTTTCGTTTTATTACGTCACTCTGCGAGCACATAATCTATGTAAACAACAACACTGTTGTTAGTAAAGAGTGAATTTTTGCAATAAACATGAATTACTCTCTAGTAATATTTTATTTAAAATAATGTACAGGAAGAATAGTGTTCGAACTTGTTTGTTAACATACTAGTTTAACTATTTACTTGAGGTTTTATGTCATATCGCTAGCCATCATGGCGGCTACCATTTCATATATTTGTATGACAGATGAATGAAAATGGAATATGTAATTAAAAAAAAATAATTTTTGAATTCGTAAATTAAAAGTGACATATTCTGATTGGTTAATACTATACTATTTGTAGTTTTTAGATTTTTCTCACTTATAGTCAAATACCCTACTGTTCTTCTTCTACTTCTTCGTCTTCTTCTTCTTCTTCGTCTTCTTCTTCTTCTTCATCTTCTTCTTCGAGTGCCTCTTCAGGTTGGTCGTCAGCTTCTTGTATATTTCCTTGTCCTTAGCCAGGTGGAATAGTTGTTGAACGGTGCTGATACCGCTCCACTCCCGGATGTTTCGCAGCCACGATTTTTTCCTTCGTCCAGCGTGTCTCTTGCCTTGCCCATAATTATTAATTGGAGCAGGTTATATCTATCGCCATACCCTATTCTAAGGCCATCAAACATTCAGGTTTTAAATTTTCCATACTCAGTTTTTTTTTTTTTTAGAAAGCATTTCCCATTCATAATCAATGCTTTGTCAAAACTGCTTCCTTATTCCTAATCGAATTTCAACCAAATAACAAACACTTGAAAATAATTTGTCTTCTGAAGAAGTTCTTGATGTGTGAATTATTGAAAATGTCTCATACGCTACAATCATTAAAACTGCGCCAATCCAGTAGCTTTGTTAAGATATTCGAATGCTGTGGACTTGATAGCACAGAAATCCATAGAGATATCCAGGGCAAAATATTTAATTTGATGAACTGTGCAAATTTTTTTTATTAATTCGATCAGTACAATATATTATTTTTTACCAATAATGAATAATTACAATTTGCAATTAAATAAAACTGGTACATATTATAGCCCAATACTGTGAGAATTACCAATAGAAACAAAAATCATACAATAATAAAAGAACATTATGTTCGCAAAATTTATTTTTATTTTTACCGCATGATATGGTACTTCTTACCGAGCAGCGTTCCTCCTAGCCGTGGCTGTTGGCTGTATAGTTTATGGGCCTTTGCTCGACAATTAAAACCTTTCACGGAAAAAAGGCGGGAACCAGGATGATGATGAATATTGTTGTAATATACCACTTTTAGGCGTAATATTACTTAATGTTATTTATGAATATTTCCCAGTAATTTAAAAATACTATATTCATATACTCATAACTCGCCTTATTAGACTAAAATTTGTTGACTTAAAATCACACACCTACCTACATGACTAATATAAGTTTATACTTTATAAAAGTAATTAATACAATTATAGACAACTAAGTCCTTGCAATAGGTATTCTTGATGCATATCAATATAGCACAACTATATTATTATTGTAATATTAGTGACCTATCAGTCTGAACACCGACACAATCACTTTTCAACAATCATTAATCTTGCGTGGCCCTTTTATAACATGCTCGTGTTATATCTTCTGGATAAAGGCATGACCATCAATTGTCATTTATTTAGCTGTGGTACATCGTGCACCTATATCATAGCAGTCACGTAGGCAGGGTTTCATAAAAACGATCACCCTCCTATTATTTTTTTAACAACCTTGGTATGTATTTCATTGGTAAGCTATTAAATATCTAACATACCTATGTTAGTTTTACCTTAAACATATGGAAACTTCTTCCATTAATACTCGTAGTACCTATATGTTTTCATAATTCTAATTTACTATGTAAGTAATACTTACTAATTATTATGATAACATGTCAGACATGCGCATGGAACCATCTGTCGCGCATTTATTTCCATTATAATTTGTTGTTTTTATATTTCTTTGCTTAATTTTGGTTACTTTTATCCTCGTCGCCACTTGTAGTACTTTAGGAATCAATGAAACACACTTTATACTTCATGAGGTGTAGGTATATGCGCACTCAACGGTTAAGCTGTTCACTCGGCTACGGTCGGCAACCGAATGCTCGCCAACCTCGTACGCGCATACACTACAGAATTTAATAACAAAGAATATTTTAATATCTGAAGAACTGTATTATACAACATGTAACATAATTATTTACTGGTGGTAGGTCTCTCATATGTGAGACGCCGCCTGGGTAGGTACCACCGCAATGTCTATTTCTCCAACAGCAGTGTAAATGCACTGTTGTGTTCCGGTTTGAAGGACATTGTAGCCAGAGTAATTACTGGACATATTGAGACTTAACATCTTATGTCTCAGGATGGCGAGCGCAGTGGAATTCCAAGCATTGCCTTGTATTTCATAGTGTTGTTTGGTTTTGCTACTGTCCATGAGGGGTCCGTCGCGTCGTATTGCTTACCATCAGGCGAATAGCATGCCCGTCTCGCCATTCATTTCAATAAAAATAAAAAATAAAAATACTCGACTGCCTCTGTGGCGTAGTTGTACTACGGTACGACTGCAAAGCTGAGGTCTCGGGTTCGAATCCCGGGTCGGGCAAGGTGATATTGGATTTTTCTATTGTATGACACTGAGCATTGAAGCTCAGCGAGTCTCCGCGAATGTCTAACATGTCTTTAACCCGCAACGAAATCAAACACAAAGTTAAATTAATAGGAGTTAGAAATAAATTATTACCACTTCCCTCTATAATAAGTGACAAAACAATGTGCTAAAGAGGTAAATAACCACGCATTTTGAGAGAGATTGAGAGGGGTGAAACTATAGTCCACCACGCTGGCCTAGTGCGCGTTGGCAGGCTTCACATACCATAGAAATATTATTATTATTTCCAACTCCTCCTATTAATTTAACTTTTTGATTGATTTCGTTGCGGGTTAAAGACAAGTTAGACATTCCCGGATACGCGCTGAGCTTCAATAAATAAATAAATTAAACAAATACACCCAACAGTCACATACATAGTCCTGACCCCACACTAAGATCGAGTCTTGTGTTGTGGGTATCAGGAACTACGAGAGACTTTTCGGTCTCACAAACACCCAGACCCGAAACAAATACTTGTGGTTCACACAAACATTTGTCTCGGTGCGGGGATCGAACCCGCGGCCTCTCGTTTCACAGCCGGCGTCTAACCAGCTGCGCCACGGAGGCTGTCAATGCTCAGTGTCATTAATATGCGTGCCACTGTTGATCCTGGCTTACAGGAGTTGCAGTGGCGGGTGTGAGAGTGGGACAGTCTCATACCATAAAAATACTTGAAAATCTCTGCTAGGTTTTCCGAACGAAGTTTTCCGTCACTGTTATCTTTCAAACTTGACATACATTTTAAAACATCGTCGACTTTTTCATAGACAGGTTAAAACCTGTTTTAGTTATCGAATGTTTTGTCCCTTTCGAACAACTTTAGAATCCAGTTTGAGCGAAGACAAAACATTCGATAACTAAAATAGGTTTTAAATCTGTCTATGAATACGGCCGTGTGTTAATAACTTAATACATAAAAAAGTGCGTCACATTCGAGTGTTTCTGTTATTAAAGCCCGCATGCCATTAAAATAATGACCATGTTACGTCACTTCCTTTGTTTACATCAACATACATATGTATGTATATATGTACATTGTACAGTTTATGTTTACATCAGAAAAAAGAAAATATAATGTATTAAATGTAAATAAATAACTACATGGCACTAAAGTTCTTTATGAATTGTTATCTTATAAAAAATACGTTTAACTTTATAAAAAAGTCCTCTGGCTGTAAGATTTCGTGTTCAATGCGTGTATATTGATGCATCCACAACGCAGTTACAAACACGGTAACAATCTATAACTTTTGTGGTTCTTTATTACTGTTTAAGGATCTGTATCAGCCCATATACGTCCCACTGCAGGGCACGGGCCTCCTTTACAATCAAGAGTACGATTGAGAGGGGTTAGTACAGTCCACCACGCTGGCCTAAAGCCAGGCGGACTTTACATACCATAGTTTTTTTTTTCATATCGTTAGGATATGCAGGTTTCCTTACGATGTTTTCCTTCACCGTTATAGTGCGTGGTAATTGACTATCAATACACACGTGACTCCGAAAAGTCAGAGGTGTGAACTGGAATTGGAACCCGTGACCACCGTGAACATGTTGGCAGCCGCGTCTGGTCCGTTACCAACAGGCCACCACGCACTTTTTAGAACAGAGACCCTAAAATTTTAAGCTTGCACTGATTAACCATAATTTTATTAATATATAAGTTCTTCTGAATCATTAATATTTAAAATAAAAACAATTTAATAATTATTATAGGACTCGTTGGTTCATTTTCTTTCAGCTCTTTTATGTTGATGCACAAAAATTTCGCATCATTATTTTACAAAAACGAAGGTTAGTTAAAAAGGCATTGTACTCGACGTGCGAAATAATAACTGGGTTTTGAGGGCATCCATTCACTAAAGCACATTTTTCTTATTTATTTTTCTACTAGGTTATGCCCGTGACTTTGCCTCATTTTATACAATTACAATTAACATAACATTTAAATACAAAATATCGCTAAACTTTATATTTACAATAAGAAAATTCTATAAAAGATTTATATTTTTCTAGTGTCAAATGTTAAATTAAAAGCTAATTGCTTTAACTAAAAATCGAAATCAAGACCATACGAAGTCCATAGTCAATCACCACGCACTTTAACGGTGAAGGAAAACATCGTGAGTAAACCTGCATACCGTAGCGATATTAGAGAATTTCTACGGTATGTAAGTCCCAACCCGCACTAAGCCAGCGTGGTGGACTATATGGCCTAACCACTCGCAATCGATTCTCTCGATTGTAGAGTAGGCCCGTGCCCAGCAGTGGGACGTATATGGGCTGATACAGACAGACAAAGTCCATATATGTTAAGTTTCAATATGTCAACAGTTTATTTAAACTGCTGTTTGGCGGGCGATTGGGAACCATTTTGGCTAAACACACCCTTTAAAACACTTAAATAGATTACTAGTTTACTACCAAAAAGCAATTATTATAAAATGTATGGAGGCATGGGGGTAGTTGCAATATTAATACAAATTACCCTTTCAAACGTAATTATACACGATAATGACAAAAACACATTATTACTTTCATTATATTAAAGTAAGAATGTTTTAACCTACCCTACTACGTACAAAGAGGGGGGAGAAATTTAAAACAATATTACAACTAAAGCCATTAGAATACACATCATAGTAATTGTAATAATCTAGCCCATATACGTCCCACTGCAGGGCACGGGCCTCCTCTACAATAGAATTTCATGGGGTTAGGCCAAGCCAATTACTAAATTGCCACATATTTTTTAATTTGAAGACGTCTATAACCTTCCTTTTAAAACAAAAGATTGTTCATTCCAAGGTTAAAAGACAAAACAGAATAATAAAAATGATGAAAAAAAGGAACCACACGGTGACTACATATTCTTCTTTTTCGTAATATATATCCAGTGTTACTTTAAATTATGTAAGAATTCTAAAAGTACCTCGTACATCAAAATCGGTTCAGTAATTTTAAAGTTACAAAAATAAAGATACATACATGAATAACATTACACTCCTTTTTCGTGCATAAATACACCAAAATTCAACCACATTTCAATTCACAAATCCTTATATCACTGTATAACAACCACTAAAAGTATATAGAAGAAACCACCCAAATAAAAACATTACACTCCGCATTTGGGTCGAAAAACACCAAAATTCAGCCACATTTTTGCATATTCCACTTCACAATTCCTTAGTATATATCACTGTATACTATATACTTGAAGTATATAATAGTGGTATACATAACTTGCCGATACGACGGTCGGCGCCAAACTAAAGTTTAACTGGTAACTGCGCTCCATTCTGTCGGGCTTACATGTCGAGAGCTCAATTTGAGTCAATATTTTTTTTGTTAATGATGTGATAATATTTAGTCATATTTGGGTAATTAGGAGTCAATTATGTGTTAATGTTATCGCTCTTTATTATATAACTTATGTTTTAAATAAGCAACAAGATGTCTAAGAAACCAGATACAAATATTATATTTTCTACATACATACATACGTTAAAAGACCCGAAACAAATACCTGTGGTTCGCACAAATATTTGTTTTAGTGCGGGGATCGAACCCGCGGCCTATCGTTTCACAGCCGGCGTCTAACCAACGGCGCCACGGAGGCTGTAAAATATAAAATGTAAAATAAATTTTAATATGTAATTAAAATTATAATTTTAATAGCTAAACCAAATATATAAGTGATTACGGTCTGGCGCCTTTTATGTCACGGTTATAAAACACAAGGTCGTGTACGTTCCAGCGTAGAGCAAGGGGCTCCTCAACATCGACGATTCGATTGAGAGGTGTTAGGCCATAGTTTTAAGATTACTACTGCTTATTATTAGCTCGATAAGTATAAGGTAACCACTATACTTAGACAAGGACAGCAATGACCAATAAAGTCTATCTTCGTATGTGGTTAAACAGTAGTGTTTTCTTTAATGAATAAACAAATAGACCCAACAGTGACATACATAGTCCTGACCCCACATTAAGATCAATTATGTCTTGTGCCGTGGGTATCAGAAACTACGAGAGACTTTTCGGTCTCACAAACACCCAGTCCCGAGACAAATACTTGTGGACCTCAAAAACATTTGTCTCAGTGTGGGTATCAAACCCGCGGCCTCCAGATTCACAGCCGGAGTCTAACCAACGACGCCACGGAGGAAGGCATGTTTCAAAAGCTCGATAAGTACCAGTTAACCTAAAGAAGTGGACAATAATTTATTTCCAACTCCTCCTATTAATTTAACTTTTTTGATTGATTTCGTTGCGGGTTAAAGACAAGTTAGACATTCCCGGAGACGCGCTGGGCTTCAATGTTCAGTGTCATTAAAATGCGTGCCACTGTTGATCCTGGCTTACAGGAGTTGCAGTGGCGGGTGTGAGGGCGGGACAGTCTCCTAACCTAAACTTTATCTAGGCAGTCGTCATAAAGTTTATTTTCGTAGGTTTTCTTAAAACAGTAAATGGGACCGTTAATCTTGTTTACAGCATGTAATCTCGCCGTAAAGTCCCATGATACATGAATCATGCAGATAATGACCGCGTTGTGCGCTTAAATTGCTTGCCCAGCACACTCATTACTGTGGGTATGTCGGTTCGAATTATAAAATTGAAAAATAACAACACGTCCAAAAGCTACAGTTCTATTTTTATCTCGGCTTGGCGTAGTGATTGCATTGCTGATGGTAAATGCAAAACAATTCTAAAGTATTAATTACCCACGTTTCGTCTTGTGTGTTCCATCGCATGATGTGATAATGGTCGCCCCACCTGTCTGTCGGGCACGAATTCCTAATCTCCGGCTGATGATGAATAGAAAAATCCAAAATCACTGCCCGACCCGGGACTCGAACCCGAGACCTCAGCTTTGTAACCGTACCGTAGTACAACTGCTTACACCAAGCCAGACGCGCGTTCTATTCTTAGCAAATTTTTCGCTTGACCATAACCGAAGCAAATATTCGTACAAACATACATAAACTCACGCTTTTATCCCTGACGAGGTAGGCAGAGGCGCCACCAGGTCACCCACATTTTGCCCTGTATGTTCCGTCCCACGATGTGATAGGGGGCGGGCCTATCGCCATATCGGGCACAAATTCCTAATCTCCGGCTGATGATGAATAGAAAAATCCAATATCACTGCCCGACCCGGGACTCGAACCCGAGACCTCAGCTTTTGTAACCGTACCGTAGTACAACTACACCAAACCAGACGCGCGTTCTATTCTTTGCAAAATTTTCGCTTGACCATAACCGAATGAAATATTCGTGGGTCACCCAATACAATACAATATGCGGTGGCATGTAAACTCGCCGTTATATTCCGTGATACCGCAGTGACTAGTGAGTCACGCCGATAATGGCCGGCGCTGTGCCTCATTGTTGGCTTATAGTTCAATTGTTAAAGCACGCATAGTAGTGAGGGTACGCGGGTTCTGTTTATGTAAATAAATACATTAATGGTGGTCTCTCAAATGTGAGAGGCTGGGGTAGGTACCGCAATGTCTATTTCTCCAACAAACAGCAGTGTAAGTGCACTGTTGTGTTCCGGTTTGAAGGACATTGTAGTCAGAGTAACTACTGGACATATTGAGACTTAACATCTCATGTCTTAGGATGGCGAGTCTGACACTAAGCTAATGTGGTGGAAAAAGCCTTTTAAATGCAACTCTCGTTGGAGGAGGCCCACGGTCAGCAGTGGAAAATTAAATCCTAGTCCTGACCCCACATTAAGATCAATTAAGTCATCAGAAACTACGAAAGACTTTTCGGTCTCACAAACACCCAGACCCGAGACAAATATTTGTGGGCCTCACAAACATTTGTCTCGGTGCGGGGATCGAACCCGAGGGTTCTCGTTTCACAACCGGCGTCTAACCAACTGCGCTACGGAGGCTGTCAAATGTCAAATTATGTAATAATGTAATCTATTTAACATCGCTATGCAAGTTTCCTCACGATGTTTTCCTTCACCGTTATAGTGCGTGGTGACTATCAATACAGATATGACTCCGAAAAGTCTAAGGTGTTTTGAACCCGCGACCGCCATGCCGGCAGTCGCGTCCGGTCCGTTACCAACAAGCCACGGCCCACGACGCACTTTCAATATGACAATACAGTGTAGTTAAGAAGAAAAGTTATAGATGGCGCTAGTTTCTTTGTATTGTCGATATTATAATTAAAAGTTATTTACTCGCAATGGACTAGACTTTAGGTCTCAATATATGGCCTGGGTATTATATTTATATTTTATGCACGTCTTAACTTAAATTTTTATGTTGTTTTGCGCAAAATGCCTCAAGAACTTTCTTGGGCAAATAATCACAGTAATTGCCTCGGTGGCGTAGTTGTACTACGGTACGATTGCAAAGCTGCGATCTAGGGTTCGAGTCCCGGGTTGGGCAATGTGAAGGTCAGGAATTTTTGCCCATATGGCTATAGGCTCACCCCCTATCACATCATGGGAACATACAAGGCGAAATGTGGGTGTCCTGGTAGCACCTCTGCCTACCCTTTCCGGGAAAAAAAGGCGTGAGTTTATGTATATATGAAGAATAAAACTCCTTAAAGTAGCCAGCCATTAATGTGTTATTTTCTAAGGGTGTAAATATACCCCCTTTACACGCTAGCTAACCCATCACTCATGTAGGTGTGGCAGTTACATCAAACAATCATTTATCTCAATATGAAGATTAAAATAAAACTAAAAACTTAAAAAAATATGTAAATTGAGGGTAGTTAAATTGTAAGTCACTGAGCGGATGACTAATACCTCAGTACCCGTGACCACGAAAGCTGTAAAGCAATCGAAACGTCGGGAAGTTAAAAATGTAAAAATTAAACCAAATCGCGATAAAATCCATAAAAAATAGTTTTATTTCAATGTAGCATTCGCGTAAATCTAAGAAAACATTATAATGTGAAGATTGTTGCGGTGAAGGAAAACATCGTGAGGAAGCCTGCATACCATAGCGATTTGAAATGATTTCTGTGGTATGTAAAGTCCCCCTGGCACTAGGCCAGCGTGGACTGTACTAACCCCTCTCAATCGTACTCTCGATTGTAAAGGAGGCCCGTGCCCAGCAGTGGGACGTATATGGGCTGATACAGATGGAGATTGTCATATCGCGTCCTACACAAAGCTTGTCAACTTGTGTCAGTGAATGTACTCGTCGCTTCTATTGTACAATCGCGGACGGTCATTCATTGGAAAGCATTCGTTAGTTCAAAACACTTGCGGTACAGTCGCGTAGACAGTTGGAGTGGTATCGTGAACTTTTGTATGCGACTGTCGTTCATTGTTTGTTTGCGATGGTACTTGTTTAGTCATAATAAATGTCTATGTTTTTACAATAAATAGAAGCTTTCATACTAAATTACAATTCAGAACAAATAATTTAGAAATTAATCTTCGCAGTCAACATTTCGCCGGTCGATATTGTAAAAAAAATACACCCAACAGTCACATAAAGATGAATTAAGTCTTGTGTCGTGGGTATCAGAAGCTACGAGAGACTTTTCGGTCTCACAAACCCCCAGACCCGAAACAAATATAGGTACTTACTTGTGGGACTCACAAATATTTGTCCCGGTGCGGGGATCGAACCCAGGGCAACTCGTTTCACGGCTGGCGTCTAACTCACTGCACGAGGCTGTCATATGTAAGCACAATTACTCTACATAATAGACTGAAGTTTAGGTCAAGCTGCATTTAGAAACTAGAAATAAAAGTGGATATATCACAGACAATGCATCAAGAATTCTTTGTTTCACATCCAATTAAGACTCAATAGAGCTGCGAACGGAAAAAAAAAGTCTCCATGAGTGTTTCTGATAGATAAGTTAGCAGCAGACCGGATAAAAAATCAAACGTGTAAGGTTCAAACCCAAGGCACATATTTCTATTTTAGAAAAATAAAAAAAAATAAAAAAAAACCTTTTTTGCAAAAACTTTTTTGCTTGATTTTTTTAATAGTAGGTACGGTCATGTAGTGGAAAAGGACCCTAAATGACCATCAATAATTAAAAACAAGTTCCCATTAACCACGTCATGAAGTCGATGACCAATTTCGCTACAGTTCCAGTACTTTACGGTCCGAAACTTCCGGCTTAGGGTAAACGACATCATCAAATTTGTGCAGTTATGCAAAAATCTTGTAATCACTTTCATGAATTAAGAAACCTTATTTTAACTGACTGCCTCGGTGGCGTAGTTGTACTGCGGTACGACTACAAAGCTGAGGTCTTGGGTTCGAATCCCAGGTCGGGCAAAGTGATATCGGGTTTTTCTATTCATTATCAGCCTGGAGTCAGGAATTTGTGCCCTATATGGCGATAGGCTCGCCCTCTATCACACCATAGGACATACAAGGGGAAATGTGGGTGTCCTGGTGGCACTTCTGACTACCCCTTATGGGATAAAGGCGTGAGTTTATGTATGTATGCATTTTAACTGAGCTGGTATAATAAATACCTACATCCAATAGTCACACATAGTCCTGACCCCATACTAACATACAAGCCTTGTGAGTCACAAACTACGAGAATTTTTTGTCTCAGACAACTAGACCCGAAACAAATACCTGATCACATAAATATTTGTCTCGGTGCGGGGATCGCAACCTCACGTTCCACAGGCGGCGTTTAACCAACTGCGCCACGGAGGCTATGGCTAAACTGATTATATTCATGAACGGCAAGCAAGACACGTCACTATGACGGCTTCTTATCCGCTGTGTACGGTCGCTATTCGATACTTTACCCTATAGAAAATATAATTAATCTACAGCATTCCGATTCACACTGACCGCGATATTTTCCTTATCCTAACCGGATCGTGACTAACAGGAAAGTACTAGTTCCCAACACGCTACGCTTTGGTTATATTGCAGTTTTTGCAAAAACATTTTTTTTACAAAAAAAAATCCCATTTGTTGGTGATTAACGCACATTAACATCTTCAACATCGTGTTTTTTATTGCGATGAATGGCGAAAGGAGCATGCCATTCGCCTGATGGTAAGCGACACGACCGCTCATGGACAGTAGCAAGACCAAACACCATGAATTACAAAGCAATGCTTGTCATTCCACACTTGCCATCTGGTTTGCCTGCCTCGCAAAAAATAGAAGAAAAATAAAAAATCTGAGAAGGAAAAACTACATCATAACTATCACATCACGTTGGCTTTCTGTAAAACAGCGGTGCCACCTCACTTCATCCCTGGCTTTTACATTTATCGCTTATTATTTCCAGCTAAAATGCCGTAAAATCTACAATTTTATATTTTCATGCATTCTTTCTTTTCCTAATATTTCACGTTCCTTCAATAGTCGTTAGTTTTTATGACTACAAGTGACTACAATGCAGTGTAAGTGCAGTGCAATTCAAATAAATAACTTGCAATTCAATACAATTATGTCGGCCTACACGGAGCAATAAATACCTCAGATTTCAGTATAAAAATAATATTTCCAATATTTATCTGAACTTATGCACGTGACTGTATTATCTCATTCCGTTCATTTTATACATTTATCTCTTTCTAGTAAACATCAAAACACTACCTGTCTCTTTCTAAAGTACAGTAATACACACATTACTCATTGTGGTCAATTTTATCGTGTTTGTCGTCATGCAAATTGAAATTCTATTATGTACTAGAAGGGTATAATTTTATTTGCATTTAAACTTGTGATATTACTTTAAAAGCTGTTATTTGCGGTTTTGGATAAAGAAGTGTTAAGTTCTTTCCTTCAGCCATTGTCTTACAATAAAAATCAGTTCATAACATATAACAATTACAATAATACACCCAACAGTCACATACATAGTCCTGACCCTGATCAATTAAGTCTTGTGTCATGGGTATTAGGAACTACGAGAGACTTTTCGGTCTCACAAACACCCAGACCCGAAACAATACCTGTGGATCACACAAACATTAGTCTCGGTGCGGGGATCGAACCCGCGGCTTCTCGTTTCACAGCCGGCTTCTAACCAACTGCGCCACGGAGGTTGACAATTTAAAATTAAACGTAGTTAAAACATATTACCTACATAATGACACTAATTTTATATTAGTACGTGTAATAAAATGTAAGCCCAATGATGTATGGAAATTGGACATTCCACTATGTAAACTTTATAATTCTTCCCTTTTTTATTCATTCGGATTCCCTGCAAAACTATTTGACAGGAATTTCTAGATTTAAACTTTAATGCCTCTCCGTAAAGTTGATTTTCAGTTTGATAATGAATTATCAAATTATAACAAGGTAAAATAGACCTAAAACGACAAAAACAGAATTCATTTTCGCATGCACGTCTTATCACAATGAATTGACAAACGATATTGTATCTTATAAATTATTTTTTAAGATTCATATTCCAATGGATTGTTGTTCATATGAATAATTCTACGTATTTCCCACAGTGACACACTGGCAAGAAAGACGAACTAGATTGAAAAAAAAACTAGGATTCCAGCGCATTCTAACAGAAGTTATTCTAGATTCCCATAGAAAATTGCTTCTCGGTAAAGATGTGTCTTTTTTTATTGCCGTGAATGGCTAAACGAGTATGCCATTCGCCTGATGGTAAGCGATACGACCGCTCATGGACAGTAGCAAAACCAAAACACCATGAATTACAAAGCAATGCTTGGCATTTCACTGCGCTCGCCATCCTGAGACAAGATGTTAAGTCTCATTACGTCCAGTAATTACTCTGGGATGTCCGTCAAACCGGAACACAACAGTGCATTTACACTGCTGTTTGTTGGAGAAATAGACATTGCGGTGGTACCTACCCAGGTGGCCTCTCATATGAGAGACCTACCACCATTCAGGTCTATATGAATAAAACTTTATTTTGCATTAAGAACAATCGAAAAAAGGATACCATGGATTTTATACATGTCAGATCATTATTGCACACCTTGGTAGCAGAATGTTTAGAATGACTTACTGATTCAATATCAATATTTTTAAATAACAATTTAAAAAGTAAAGAACACATAATTCTTTTATATTATTGGATAGTTTTTTTTTAATGATTTTCCTATTCAACCTAATTAAACAGGCTTTAAAAATTAAAAAAAAACTTACATTCTCCTTGTCCACGTCCAGCTGATGATTTTCTTTTTTAGGCAGCACCAATCCCACACTGGCATCTGTCTCACATCTATTTCTATATCTCTTAGTTTCCGTAGAAAACCTCCTATCCTGGGCCTTTTTCAAAAACTTCCCGTCCACCAAATTCTCAGTCGATTTAGAGACTTTTATCTTCGCCAACACCGGTTTTTGCTTCACTGGCTTTTCCGGCTTTTCAGGCTTTTCAAAGCCTGGCTTTTCGGCTTGTGGCTTTTCAACTTCCGGCTTTTCGGCTTTTTTGAATCCGTTTTCGAAGCTCTGTCGGAGTTTTTCGAAGTCTATCTTGCGGCTTGAAGTCATGTCTGGAGAGGTAGAACGTGGCGCGTTCATTGGTATTTCATAAATGGTTTGATCCTGGGGACAATAGAAACGAATTCATTATTCATTCTATAACATTGAATAGAAATATATTATGCTAAAGACAAATATAGTAGGTATACAGATAAATTCAGAATCATTTATTGAGTCGGTTACTAAATAAAAAAATCAAACACCTTTGAAACCGTGAATTAATTAAAACTAAATTACTTAAAAACTGACATTATCTTATTCCATTCTATATTCCATTATAATACTCGTATTTATCATTGTTAAATAACGTTTTCGCTCTTATGATTGATATATTTCACATTACTGTACACAGAGACCTACCACCAGTAAAATGGTGGTATCAAAGGCAAGTGTCATTTTGATAGTGCATTTTTTAATTACAACAGATGGTAAATAAAATCAAAATTATTGTAAATTGTATTGTAGACAACGGCAGTCTTATCGCAGCGATTGTTGCCAGGCAACCATTGGATGGGCGGAAAATAACTCGATAAGTAAGTTGACTAACCATCAGTTAGTATATGGGTAAAATAACACTTCAAGTATGTCCATTACATAAGAGGTCTTTGAACTGAGCTCAAATGAAATGTGCGGTCTTTGCGGTATCCTATTTCTGTGACAAGTGGTCGCTGTGCCCGCGTTTGTAATTTAGCATACAATAGGGTATTTGACTATCATCGAATGTTTGTATTATTTTGCAGACAAATACAAGTGCCACTAAAACAAAACATTTTTGTGAAAACAGTATTAAAGTAGCTTGTAACATGAGGCAAATATTAGTATTTTAACCCTTTGACGACCACGGGGACACCGGTGTCCCAAATAGAAATAATACAATAAAACAGTAACTAAGAAACTTATTTTATTTTTTTGTTAATAATATAGTTTCTGAACGTACGTTTTTCATTTTATATGCTAGCAACACAAAAAAAATACCGTTCTTTGTCTACGGCTATTGAAAACTGACAGTTCGTTAAAAGCGCGCGAATCTTGTATATTGTAAAAGTGCATAAAAGGTATAAAACTATTTTTTAAGTATTTACAGTGTGAAATAATCATTGCCTGGTAAGTACATTATTATTTTATATGTTTATAAAACTATTATCTATGTTGTGTATAACGATAAGTCATTATAAACATAAAGGGACACCGATGTCCCTATCGCCGAAAAGAGATACTATTTATGACGAATAAAATTATGTTGTCGTACTGATGTTTTTCGTCAATTACCCTCATTTTCTTATTCTTGTCGTTACAGATTATGTTTCGCAAAGGACGCGGCCTTTTC
This sequence comes from Deilephila elpenor, assembly GCA_949752805.1. Lineage (NCBI taxonomy): Eukaryota > Metazoa > Arthropoda > Insecta > Lepidoptera > Sphingidae > Deilephila > Deilephila elpenor. The sequence continues at coordinate 878,312 of OX457121.1, forward strand.
GAACTTAAAGAAAATGAAATACAACAGATTTTGATGGCTGATAACAGTGACGAAGAGGACGATTTACTGCTTGACGAAGAGGATCAGAGGCTTTTGACACAGGATGATGATCAAGGGATTATTGACGTGGAGATTGACGGTACGATAAATGAACATAGTGATTCAACAAGACCTGAGCCTTCCACATCAGCACCTGTAACACAGCATCAACCAGTCTTCAAGTGGAGTTCGAGAACATACGCACCAAATGTTTTTCGTGACGTGGAATACGACTTCGGTAAAGTGAAAATCTGTCAAGAAGTTAAAAATGTACTATTGACTCCCTTTGATATATTTTGTTCAGCGACAAATTTTGATAATTTAGTGCAATATGTAGTATCGGAGTCAATACGATATGCTCATCAAAATGGACGGGAGTTTACTATTGGTCTCGAAGAAATGAAAGCATTTCTTGGTATGAATTTGGTCATGGGCTATCATATCTTGCCATCATTGAGGGACTACTGGTCTACAGAACCAGATATGGCAGTACCATTCATATCGAATGTTATGCCAAGGGCTCGATTCGAAGACATTCGCCGGAACCTACATTTCTGTAACAACGAAGCGATAAGAGACACAATTAGCTCTAATTATGATAGGGCATACAAAGTTCGGCCAATAATAGAGCACTACAATGATTCTTTCCAAAATGCCCTCAATAACACAATAAAACAATCAATCGACGAACACATGATAAAATTCAAGGGGCATAATGCAATGAAGCAGTATATAAAGAATAAGCCTGTCAAATGGGGCTTCAAATTATGGTGCCGATGTGATGCTGCGACCGGTTATCTATTTGAATTTGATCTATATACGGGCAAACGAACTTCTGGAATGGAATATGGATTAGGTGAATCAATAGTACTACAGCTAACAAAAAAGGTTGAAGGCTTAGGATGTGAAATTTATATGGACAACTTTTTTAATTCACCTGTACTACAATATAAGCTAATTGATCAGAATACTAAGGCGTGTGGAACAGTTCGGACTAACAGAAAACAACTTCCAAAAACAGCACCTGCTGACAAAACAATGAAGCGTGGCGATATTTACACAACAAGTTTCCATGGCATAAGTTATGTAAAATGGATGGATAATAAAGGAGTTCATTTGTTGACAAACTTTTTGTCGCCTGTAGAAACGGACATCGTAAAGCGCCGCAAAGCAGGTTCAGCCGACAAACTTGACGTAAAATGTCCTAGGATTGTGTCACATTACAATAAAAATATGGGTGGAGTAGATCTTATGGATCAACGGAAGGTGTCCTATGAAATAGATCGAAGATCGAAGATAAAGTACTACCTTCGCCTTTTCTTCGATTTGTTCGATATATCAGTAAATAACGCACATACCATATATACTAAGCTGCACAGTGAAAAGCAATTAGAGGGAAGCCTGCTGTCCACCTTGCAGTTCAGACAGGTAGTCGCCAGGAGTTTGGTAAACGGCTACAGTACTAGACAACGTGGAGTCCCTTCTACAAAAAAAAGTGCAGTGAGCAAATATGTGAAGCGGCAATTATCGATGCACCCCATGGAAAAATCCTCCACCAGAAAGAGGTGTGCAAATTGTGCGAAATATAAAAAAGAAAATCGAACAAACAATATGTGTGTTCTATGTAACGTTCATCTATGTTATACCAATGAGAGAAATTGTTTCGCTGATTATCATAACTAATAAACAGTATTTCTATAATATCAACTTATTTATTAATATATTACCCCATTCCCACAAGCAAACTTAATAAAAGTAAAATTGAGATTTTTTGAGTGAAACATATCTCTTATCGACCATAGGGACATCGGTGTCCCAAAAAATTCCAAAAAAACTATAATATTTTAATGTTTTTTGATTTGAAAATTTATTTTTTATACACCTAATGAATCAATATAAATGGCTAAAATACTTGAATAAGGTCTCATAACCTTATGGTCCTGAAAGGGTTAAATGAAAGGGTGGGGACGTAGTGGGACCTCTTACCGTCTCTCTCAAACCCGCACAGTATAATGCATATTAAGATTAGTGACGTCACTAATTTTGTTTTACATCCCTTTTCTTTTACCCCCACTACAAGATTTAAAACGTTTCTAACTTGTTTAATTTTGAACGGATTTACAAAATTCTTTGTTTGCTAGATTTTGGATGTGGATACTTTTTGATTAAAACAATTTAAAAAATTGAGTCAAATACCCTATACTGAATAACATAGATCTGTGTCTAAGAGTTCTTTCATTAAGGACGTATTTTGTTTAGAAGCTTTTTGGTAATAAAATGTATTAGTCAAGGAACCCAAAAGTCACATACATAGTCCTGGCACTAGATATAAGTGTTGTGTGTCAGAAACTACGAGAGACTTTTCTCACACCCATAAATATTAGTGGGTCACACAAACATTAGTATGTGCGATAGTAGCGGCCTCTCGTTTCACAGCCGGCATCTAACCAACCTAGTGCGGGCTTGCGAACTTAACATACCGTAGAAATTCTTTTAAAATTACTATGGTATGCAAGGTTCTCGCGATGTTTTCCTTCACCGTTATAGTGCGTGGTGATTGACTATCAATACACACATAACTTTGAAAAGTCAGGGGTGTGCCCTGAGATTTGAATATGCGACCACCGTGAATATGTTGGCGTTAAGTCCGCTTTACCAACAGTCCACCGCGCACTTTTTAGCTAACTTGTGTTAGCAATTAATATTTGTCTGGAGTTGTGAAATCAAAAACTCTCGTAGTTTCTGATACCCGTCAGAATTGTGTGGGGTCAGGACTATGTATGTGACTGTTGGGTGTATATTTATCACGAGCTGTCACGTGGTCGTATTGTTATAAAAATAAACAAAATATTGCACAGACATGTAAATCAAAATAAACAAGTGATAACCTCATAACTTTAGGTAAGAGATAAAGACAGGTGAAAGATAAAATATATAGATAATTTTATATACGGCTCACTGCAAGGAACGGGTTTTTATTACATGGGTTTTAGGACTTAGTCTACGAGGTCTAGGCTTTTTTATAAGCACAAAAGGGACCTATGATTAGTGCAGTACAATTCAAAAATAGACAATTCATTGCAATTATAGTTGCTCGTTACATAGGCACCGTTCAAATTATTGTTCAGAACTCATGTATGCAAGTTTCTTGTGATGTTTTCCCTAATAAAAAAGCAATAATATTAATTAGTTAACTATGAAATTTCTACGGTGTGTAAGTCCGCCAATCCGCACTAGGCCAGCGTGGTGGACTATACGGCCTAACCACTCTCAATCGATTCTCTCGATTGTAGAGTAGGCTCGTGCCCTGGAGTGGGACATATATATATGGGCAGATATAGATATAGAACTATAAAAAAACTACAAGAAACTTGAAAAAACCTGAGATTATTGAATTATGAAATTTCGACCTCTAACTTAACAATCGGATTCACACACTAATTTACTCATTTGACCACTGTAAAAAATCATTAGCAAACCACCGCCATCTATTAATCGACAACCCGAACTAACAATTAATGTTTCTAAAATACACCAACAGATGTCACTAGTCGTAGAGACGGGTTACTCGAGACAATGACCTAGGCCGGAAATATGGCAATGTGCGGCTGATTGGATGTTTCGTTTGAAAAAGTGTGCCTTTGTATCGTCGAAGGAGAAATTTAATTGCATTCGGATCGTTTGTACGCGTATTGTGTTTGAATAGTAATATTAGCACTGTTTTTTTATATTTTTGCACCTTAATAATACTGTTTGTGGACTTTCACACGCAGAAAAAATCTAAGACAAGTATTTATCAGACTTAAGTTCTAATTAGGATCTATAGCACACAAAATTATTTTTTAGGTGGAACATATTTTTATTCAAAATCCTGTTGTATTGAATTGTCCCACTGCTGGGCTCAACTGATCCATCATAATTATCTATTGCTTGTGAGTTGGCAAACTAAACATACTTTAAAACTCTTTATTGATACCTACATAAACTCAAGCCTTTTTCCCAGAAGGGGTAGGCAGAGGTGCAACCAGGTGAACCAGGAAATCCACGATTCGTCTTATATTTTCCATCCCATAATGTAAGAAGTGCGTGGTGGCCTGTTGGTAACGGACCAGACGCGGCTGCCTACATGTTCACGGTGGTCGCGGGTTCAAATCCCAGGGCACACCTCTGACTTTTCGGAGTTATGTGTGTATTGATAGTCAATCACCACGCACTTTAACGGTGAAAGGAAAACATCGTGAGGAAACCTGCATACCGTAGCGATTTTAAACAATTTATACGGTATGTAAGTCCGCCAACCCGCACTAGGCTAGCGTGGTGGACTATATGGCCTAACCACTCTCAATCGATTCTTTCGATTGTAGAGTAGGCCCGTGCCCTGCAGTGGGACGTATATGGGCTGATATAGATAGATAGAATGTAAGAGGGGGCTTTCGCCATATTGGGCACAAATTCCTGACTCCAGGCTGATAATAAATAGAAAGTCCAATATCACTTTGAACGACCCGGGATTCGACCCCGAGACTTCAGTTTTATATTGTACAACTACGCCACCGAGGCAGTCTGTATACTAGTTTTATTTTTGTCAAAACCAATGCCAAGTAAAAGGCTTTTAAAGCTGACGATACTCGTAGCTATTGCCTATTTGGGTTCATTTACAGTTGTGCACTTATAAGTGATATTTTACTACGAAATTTTTACAACGCTGGGATTCGGGTTCGAATCCCAGGTCAGGCAGTGATATAAAAAAAATCTATTCATCAATTTGTGCCCGCGCGATAGGCTCGCACATCACATCGTGGTACTGAACACACAAGGCGAAACGTTGTTTTTCCTGGTGGCATTTCTGCCTACCCTTCTGCGTAATGTCGTGTTTCGTTTGTTTATAAGCAACTGCAAACAATCGCGTGATGAAACTAGTTATAATCACAGTTGATAGTCAATTCACTTTCTACCAGCAACGGGTTTATTACGGAAGTGTTGCGGATACACTCATATGAAGGAAATGTACGTATATGGAGATGTTTTTATGTAGGAAATAGTTTATTTCTAAAACGGATAAGCAAGCGGTATGCCTAGCGAGCATAATCTGGAAAGACTATATCAGCCCATATACGTCCCACTGCAGGGCACGGGCCTCCTCTACAATCGAGAGTACGATTGAGAGAGGTTAGAACATAGTCCACCACGCCGGCCTAGTGCCAGGCGGACTTTACATACCATAGAAATTCTTACAAATATGGTATGCAGGTTTCCTCCTACATATAAATAAATACACCCAACAGTCACATACATAGTCCTGACCCCACACTAAGATCAACTCTTGTATCGTGGGTATCAGAAACTACGAGAGACTTTTCGGTCTCACAAACACCCAGACCCGAAACAAATACCTGTGGTTCACACAAATATTTGTTTCGGTGCGGTTCTCGTTTCACAGCCGGCGTCTAACCAACTGCGCCACGGAAGCTGTATATCCGGATACAATCAGGCATCATTGTGTCGAGAGATGAACATCGGCAATGCTAGTATTTTTCATAAACTCACGCCTTTTTCCCAAACGACGTAGGCAGAGGTGGTACCAGGACGCCCACGTTTCACTTTAATGTTCCGTCCCACGATGTGATAGAGAGCGAGCCTATCGCTATATCGGGCACAAATTTCTAACTCTGATAACGAATAGAAAAATCTAATATCACATTGCCGGGACCCGAGATTCGAACTGGAGACCTCAGCGTTGTAGTCGTACCGTAGTACAACTGCGCCACTGAGGCAGTCAGATGATAGTGTTAACCTATGCATATAATGTAAATTTAGGGGCTTTCTATAATTTATTACTAATAAAATCCCACTACAGTTTCGCCATATTAACTTACATAACAAATTAATTATGAAAATACAGGTTTTTAATTAAATGATATATAAGTAACAGGGTCACGGATTGAGTAATATGATAATAAGAAATTATGAAATATTAACTAGAGTTAACCGAATTAGGTTACATCGCTACCAAAGCTGAAGAGATTGTTTGATCGCGGTAATCTAAGGAACTATGGGTCGAATTGAAAAATTATTTTAGTGTTGGATAGGCCATTTATCGAGGAAGGCTATGGGGTACTTTTTATCCCGGGAAAAACCAACTTGAAACTTAAACCGGGCTTTAAAACATAACCAGCCTTTAGAGATCAAAAATGAAATTCACAAAAATACACCTTATTTACACTTAGCTAGGGTTGAATTTTCGAAGTCCAAAATCTGCACATACCATCCTTTTGACGTGGTAGTTATATGCGGTAACAGTTACCATAGTAACCATCAGAGCGCGAAGCCATTTCTACATTCTAAGACCTTGACATACTTTTTTATACATTTTGATACGTATTACAGAAGGGACTGCCTCGGTGGCGTCGTTGTACCACGGTACGATTATAAACCTGAGGTCTCTTGTTCGAATCCCGGGTCGGGCAAAAGTGGTCCCAGATATTTCTATTAATTATCAGCACGGAGCCAGGGATTTGTGTCGGATATGGCGATAGGCTCAGCCCCTATAACATCATGGAACATACAAGGCGAAATATGGTGACGTTTCTATCTCACAAACAAGACCCAAAATATGTTTCGGGTCTACTTGTACACACTAGAGTTTAGATCATAGCAGCGTCTCACAGCCAGCGTCCAACCAACGAGCCACAGAGGCTGTCATTATCAAAGATACTAATAACTAGAACAAGTGGAATAGCGGATGCGGCGACCTCGTTCCGATGATTGCATCACATCGCTGTGAAGTGCCCTTGAGAATGAAAAGTTAATAGTCATCTCACTGGGTTAACAGGCTTTAAATTGAAGGCGTCAGTTCAGCAGAGAGAAAGGCCTGGCAAACGACCTGGTCTCCCAATGGTCAATGATCACATGAACATCCACAACGCTGCATAATAGATGTGTTGCCGGAACATCAAATTGCGAGGGTAGTGGGAAGAAAAAGGAAAGACGGTATTGGACAATCGGCAATCATGAACAATATTTTATTTTTTTATTTTTATTTATTAGGATCTCCCACAAAGAATACACTTTACAAGCTTTGCTATTGTAGTGTTGCAGTTTAAACATTGTGTTTCTTCAGTTAGAGAAGATCACAACATGCAATAATACTGTACAACAGGAAAGAACTATGAAATAACTTATCTATAAACTATCAATATAAAATTAAAATTAAATTAAAATTAAACGACAAAATAGGAACCAAAATATTAAAACATGAAAAAATAAACAATATTAAAAAGAAAACAAATATCAATGAACAAATCTAAAATTAAATATTGTACTAATATTGGGATTTTAGATGCGTTATTAGTCAAAATTGACAGCCTCCGTGGCGCAGTTGGTTAGACGCCGGCTGTGAAACGAGAGGCCGACTCGATCCCCGCACCGAGATAAATGTTTGTGTTAACCACAAGTATTTGTTTCGGGTCTGAGTGTGAGACCGAAAAAGTCTCACGTAGCTTCTGATACCCACGACACTAGACTTGATCTTAGTGTAGGGTCAGGACTATGTATGTGACTGTTGGGTGTATTTATTTATTTAAATTGGAGGGAAAGGAATCGACGGGAACCCAGCTACAATACAGATCTTTACAACAATTTCTAAGTGAAGTTCATTAATCCTTACAAGGCCAGCGTGAATAAATAAAGTCAAGATCTCTTAATCTACCTTTCGATTAAAGTCACGTGCTCAATGCGAATATGGGTATTGGCATTAAAAATCCACGCCCCTATTGCCTCGGTGACGTAGTTATATTACGGTATTATTACAACGTTGTGGTCTCGCGTTCGAATCCCAGGTCGGGCAATGTGATATTGGACTTTTCTATCCATTATGAAATCGGAATCAGGAATTTGTGCCTGATATGGCAATAGGCTCGCTGCCTATCACATCGGGGAACATACAAGGCGATATGTGGGTGTCTTGGTTAGCACTTCTGCCTAACCCTTCCGGGAATAAGCGTGAGTTTAATGTTAAAAAGCCATTTAAGTTAAACAAAATGCGAATTAAAAGTAAAATTACTAAACGAATACGCTTTCTCCGACTATGCAATGGGACACGACACATTGCTAAGTTTACTAACGACATACAATAGCGGTACAATGACCCAGTTCGATAAAAATCTGCATGTTCACACTTCAAGACTAGTTTTGCGACAATTACTGTGACAAGTGGATAGTATAGTCTAGGATCTTCTGGCGTCCGAATGTTATCATGCTGTTGTCAAAAAATTTCGGAACTGTACGCTTATTCACGTAATTTCTTGACGCGCCGATTAAGTTACGATGCAGTTGCGATTAGGTTTACGTCTTAATCGTACGTACGTCAAAATGGTATTCTTGTAATTGTTTAGCTGCGCGTAAGATATGCATAAACTGCGCATGTGCTGCACGTTGGTCGGACTAAACTGTCATAAGAGACGTCAAATGAATAGGTAAATACCAATCAAGATGCGATCTGAATCACGCATGTATAAAACGCGCAGCAGTAGAATACGTTAATGCGCTCGCGTGACGCAAACTTGACGCGAGCGTATCTGACAGCGGTTGTCTAAATTACGAAAATACAAAAAGGGCTGTTTTGATCGAAACTTAACTGCAACTGCACTGCAACTGAACTTATTTAATTACGTGAATTGGCCTACTGATTTTTTATGCGATACTAGAACGGGCGATAGGCTCGCCCCCTATCACATCATGGGACGGAACATACAAGGCGAAATATGGGTGTCCTGGCGGCGCCTCTGCATAACCCTTCTGGGATAAAGGCGTGAGTTTATGTATGTATGATTTTTTATGACAGTTCTTCCACCAGTGTACACCACTAACCGTGAATACAAATATCTTCATAAACCCTGCGTGGTTTATCAATTCAGCAATATTGACCATGAAACCATTTCTAGTAATGTAACAAGTTGCAGGGAAACCGTACAAACGAAGACATACCGACATTTACATACATGTAATGCGCAGTATCGACGTTACCGCTCTTTGTCTAGTAATATACTTTAGCTTCTAAATTTCTGGGTTAAATCATAATTTATCTGCAACCGCAAATACACACTAGGCCAGCGGTGGACTATAGCCTAACCCCTCTCAATCGTACTCTCGAGTACAGGGGAGGCCCGTGCCCTGCAGTGAGACGTATGTATAGGGGCTAATATAGTTTGTAATTAATTAGCAATCGTCTTCAGCTACAGTTAACTCGGAGTCAGGTAGCTGTGTCCGATATGGCGATAGGCTCGCCCCCTATCACATCGTGGGACGGAACATTCAAGGCGAAATGTGGGTGTCCTAGCACCTCTGCCTACCCCTTCTGGGAAAAAGGCGTGAGTTTATATACATATGTTGTTAAGGCAACTATCAAAAGATGTTTCCTTGGGTCGTAGTTTCTGATACACGAAATAATACTCGATCTTAGGGTCTTTAGTTTGAGGGACTATGTGACTGATGAGTGTATTTATTATTAATTAGGTCCTGGAAATTCCATATAGATTTGTACAATCCTTTCTCCTAATTCGATTGAAATACTTGGATCCGTGCCGCGTGGCAGATTTCCAATGTGGAATTCCCGAGTCCCCATTAGCAAATGAACCAGACTTGATATAACAAACTATAATAATAATAAATACACCCAACAGTCACATACATAGTCCTGACCCCACAGTAAGATCGAGTCTTGTGTCGTATCAGAAACTACGAGAGACTTTTCGGTCTCACAAACACCCAGACCCGAAACAAATACCTGTGGATCGAACCAATAATCGGTGTGGGGATCGTACCCGCGACCTCTCGTTTCACAGGCGGCGTCTAACCAACTGCGCCACGGAGGCTGTCATTTTTATAAATACAAAATGGAATTAGTTATTATACTAACTTTGCAGATGACTAACAACTCAGTCCGCCCATGACCACAAAAGCTGTAATTTTCGAAACATCGAAAAGTTAAAAAAACCAACCACAAAAAAACCTAAAATTAGTTGAATTAATAAAATGATTTTTATTATTAGCACACCTTTTTAGTAAAATTAAATACATTTTTTTTGCCCAATTGCCAACAATGGAATACTCTTTCACGTAATATGCTGCGATATTACATGATTATACCACAGCGCTGGTTTTCAAAGAGAAGCTCAAGTGACACACAGACGTCCAGTCGCAACACAAACTGGAGCACAAAACAAAAAATAAATAAATAAAGACAATGTGTAAAAAAATATAATAATTTGCAATGCCTCAACTGCCTCGGTGGCGTAGTTGTACCACGGTACGATTACAAAGCTGAGGTGTTGGGTTCGAGTCCCGAGTCGTCAAGGGGCAAAGTGATATTGGATTTTTTTTCATTATCAGCCCGGAGTCAGGAATTTGTGCCCGATATGGCGATAAGCTCGCCCTCTATCACATCGTGCGACGGAACATACAAGGCGAAATGTGGGTGTACTGGTGGCGCCTCTACCAACCGCTTCTGGGATGAAGGCGTGAGTTTATGTATGTTTATAATCGGCAATGAACAGTTATCTATCAAAAATTAATATTCAATTAATATGTAGGCTCCATTACGGCTGACAAATATCTTCATATATTATCATTTATTTACTAACAAACCATTCGAGCATATCTGCAGAGACCCGGTTTTAAATCAATTAATCCGAAAACTAAGTCAAGGTTTCAAAATATTTCTCAGACTTATTTTTAGACTATCGATAGGGTCTGGGCGATGCAATTTCAACTATCGAAACCGAATTTTGATGCTAAAATTTTAGCCGAGAATGGGGTCGAGAAAAATGGGCGTATTGCCGAAAAGTTCACGAGTAGTAAAAACATGGTAAGAATGGTAAGAAACGATAGTATAAACACATAAATATGTATAAAAATAGATACGTTATTTATAATTTTCCATTTATACAGGGTATATCAAGACCGCGACCGAAAACGAAGCCAGGTGGTAGTATTAGTGACTTCAGACACAATGCAATGAAAAATTTCGCAAAAAAAGCGACTAAAAACTACCACCCGGCTTCGTTTTCGGTCGCAGTCTTGATATACCCTGTATGTATTTATCACTAGCTTTTTCCCGCAAACTTCGTTTGCGTGGTTAACTTTATTTGAAATCTCCGATCCCGTCCCGCCCCGTCCTGTTATATCCCGCCCGCCCCGTCTCATTCTCACTAATGGAATGTAATCCAGTCCCATCCTTTTGAGTATAAAAAAGTAGCAAATATATCGGAATTCCTTCTTCATCCCACGGGAACACTAAACTTTTCGGGATAAAAAGTAGCCTATGTTACTTCTAATACCTCCAAGAATATGTGTACAAAGTTTCATGATGAGTTGAGTAGTTTTCGCGTGAAAGCGTAACAAACAAACTTACATTCACATTTATAATATTAGTAGGGATTTTTTAATTTCACGATGTTTCGATTACTTTACAGCTTTCGTGGTCACAGGGCTGACCTAAGAAACAATTTCCTAATCATCCTATTTCCTTCCTCAAAATGTGTGCAAATTGTTTCTATAATGTAAAAAATCATGCTTTCACTCATGCCTATATCCCCAGTAAGATCGGCAGGTGTGCAGCGAACAAAAATAGGTTGCCGATTTCACTTCCGTCCCGAAATGAGACGGGGCGAGCCTATCGCCTTGCCGGTCTCAAATTCCAGTCTTGGACAACTCCAAAATGTATCAAAACAAAGATATCACAATATTGATCATGATTTGTAGATGTTTATTGTAAACTTAGAAGGCGAAATGTGGGTGTCCTGGTGGCGCCTCTGCCTACCCATCTGGGATACAGGCGTGAGTTTATGTATGTAAAACAGAAAGTAAACAAAACTACAGAACTTTCTACTATTTATATGCAATACGCGAAACTTATTGAAAGTTTCAATATCGGTCAACGACACAGACGCAAGGCGCCGGCGTTAAAAATAAACATTATCATTGGTATAATGGTTCGTAAGTGCGTGGTGGCCTGATGGTAATAGACTAGACGCGACTGCCAACATGTTCACGGTGGTCGCGGGTTCAAATCCCAGGACACACCATTGACTTTTCGAAGTCATGTGTGTATTGATACTCAGTCACCACGCAGCATAACGGTGAAGGAAAACATCGTGATGAAAATTCACTCTCAAATATTTGTGTGATCCACAGGTATTTGTTTCGGGTCTCGGTCTATGCGAGAAAAGTCTCCTATAGTTTCTGATACAAGACTTGATCTTAGTGTGGAGAATAATGCGACTGTTGGGTGTATTCATAATTTAACTAAGCCGAAATTTAACTGGAAGCCGAAAATATTGTATAGCCGAATCATTAAACACTAATTCTAGATCCCTCGTTGGGCGTCGGGTCGTTGGTTAATTGCGTTACAATCTAAGGCCAAATGGACCGTGACCCTATTATCTTAAGTAAATACGATCAAAGTCATGTGGACATTTCCTTATTTTATCGACTTGCATATTTTTAATATAATAAAGAGGAAAGATTTGATTGTTTGTTTGCACTGAATAGGCTCCAAAACTACTGAACCGATTTGAAAAATTCTTTCACTGTTGGGAAGCTACACTATCCCCGGGTGACATAGGCTATATTATATTTTCAAAAAAGTAGGGATCCTTACTAAAACTCCAATAATGTAACGTGTAAAAAAAATACCTAAAATATTGTTTACATCGCGTGCGCTGCGAAAACTATAATATGTTATTGTGGACTGGACTCAAAAACTATCTGCAGCCGGGCGAAGCCGGGCCGAGCCGCTAGTAAATTATATTATAGTAATTTATCTTCACGGAACTGATTCGCTGTCTGCAAGATAATTACATAAGTATGTTGTAATATTATAATCCATATCCAATAGAGGGCATATTAATCATCTTCAATCGAGAGTACGATTGAGAGAGGTTAGACTATAGTCCACCACGCTGGCCTAGTGCAAGCGGACATTACATACATACATAAACATCACGCCTTTTTCCCAGAAGGGGTAGGCAGAAGTTCTACCAAGTACCAGAACACACGTAGCACCTTATGTGTTTCGTCCCACTATAAGATAGGGGGCGACCCCATGGCCATCGGGCACTAATTCCTAACTCCAGGCTGATAATGAATAGAAAAATCCAATATTAGTGCCCGACCCGGGATCCGAACCCGATACTCCAGAGTTGTAATAGTACTTGGCCACCGAGACATTCTTTACATGTCATTGATTCATTTTTGTAAATTACAATATGCAGGTTCCCTCACGTTTCTGTTCACTATGTTATGTTACACATGTCGAATAGTCAGAGGTGTCCTGGGATTCGAACCTGCAATCACCATGTCTGCAGTTCGTGTGAGGTTTATTTTCCATAGGCTATCACAAATTAATATTCTGTTTTTTTTATTCGAACCTACCACCAGCGCGTTCTTAAGTAAAAACCGTAGAATTATTCAGTTCTATCAAACATTTATCTCTTTCTTCATTCACTAGAAATCTTATCTTTATAAGCGGCCTGTATCTAACCTACAATACATTTACTTATTGTCGACATTTACTGGTAGGTCTCTCATATGTGAGAGGACGCCTGGGTAGGTACCACCGCAATGTCTATTTCTCCAACAAACAGCAGTGCAAATGAACTATTGTGTTCCGGTTTGAAGAACATTGTAGCCAGAGTAATGGTTATGAGACTTAACATCTTATGTATCAAGATGGCGAGCGCAGTGGAATGCCAATCACTGCTTTGTTATTCGTGTTGTTGTTTGGTTACTGCCCATGAGCAGTCGTATCGCTTACCATCAGGCGAACGGCATGCTCGGCTCGCCATTCACCACAATAAAAAAATACGGAACGTAATAATTCTACGATATGAATTTGATTCATAAAGATTCATACAAACCAGACCCTAAAATGCACCAAGAACCAGCTGTGCATTCAAAATAAACAAATGACAACACATGTGTGCCAGTGTGGCCGAACGCACAAAGACATGTTATTTATAGAACAGATATGCAGACTAACCTAATATGCGTTTCGTAAATCAAGACGGTAGGAAGCAATTTGGTGTTTTAACTGGATTTTAATAGATGTTTCGTAATCAGTTTAACGATGCTCCGTTAACCAATACGTGGTCTCTTTCCTCCAATACATAAACTCAAGACTATGTCCCATTGGGGTAGGCAGAGACTATTGAGCGCCAAGTGCTACGGTCCGTACATCTTTCGCTTCATCCACTGTCATTAACTTTAACGGTGAAGGAAAACATCGTGAGGAAACCTGCAAACCGTAGCGATTTTAAAGAATTTCTACGGTATGTAAGTCCGCCGACCCGCACTAGGCCAGCGTGTTGGACTGTATGGCCTAACCACTCTCAATCGATTCTCTCGATTGTAGAGTAGGCCCGTGCCCTGCAGTGGGACGTATATGGGCTGATATAGATATAGATAGAGTGTCATTAATCTTTGCATACACGCTCGACGGTTTCGAGGACTCCGTATTTTTCCTTATTCCAAATCCAACTTTAACCCATTTCTTTCCAAAACTAGTCCATACAATAACATCACCCAAATTTCACACCAACGAACTAAATTCCATACAATTGTATAATACCTTCGTATTACAATTTATGTTACGTTTCACACAAAACAATAGACGTAGGTCACCAGGTCGGTTTATCTCGCAATTCTTTGTTATCATACTTTATTATGAATCATACATTTGTATATGGTATCCCCCCCCCCCTCGCTCCCCTTTGTGACGTCACAGTGTGAGTAAGGAGGAAGTTGCATTGCGATGAGTCGATGAATAAGTTTCTTGATCTCATTAACATTGTTGTTGAACCTGGCAATTCTTTCTGGTTGTGTTTGTGTATCAGTCCATATACGTCCCACTGCAGGGCACGGGATCTCCTCTATCGAGAATACGATTGCGAGGGGTTAGGCCGTAAGGAATACTTTAACTATGGAAAATATCTTGAGGACATACTGGTTCCTTGAGGTCACTTGCGTTGTTGACAATTGACATTATAAATATTATTTTTGTTCTGCTGTTATTGTGTAGAACTAAGAAATCGCCGTATGCGTTCCCTCTTTATGAAAATAAATAGCGAGACGTGCATGCCATTCGCCTGATGGTAAGCGATACGACCGCTCATGGACAGTAGCAAAACCATGTACATATTACAAAGCAATGTTTGGCATTTCACTGCGCTCGCCAGATGTTAAGTCTCAATATAAGTACCTACTGTTGCAATATGCTCAAAATAGGGTAACTTAGATATTGTATATTGTCTATTTATTTATTTTTGTCTTTGTGTGTGTAGTTGTTTCTTTCTCACTCAAGGCATGTCATCCAATTCTATCATATCTCTTTAAGTATAAAAAAGTAACAAATATATCGGAATTCCTTCCTCATACCACGGGAACACTAAATTTTTCGGGATAATAAGTAGCCTAAGTTTTAATCCAGGGTGTCAGCTACCGCCATACCAAATTTCATCGAAATCCGTTAAGCCGTTTCTGAATTTATCCCGCACAACTGCACATACAGACAAAAATTCTAAAAATAATTGTTTAGGCTTCTATTACTTTAATATAGACCCCCACATTAGTTTTTCTCATTTATCTTCCATGTACAGACATCTATCGGTTACAAATTCATTATATGTATAGATGTATTTACTCAATCTGCTACAATAACGCTAACAATCGCGTGTGCAAGTGAAAGTGATGTGGGAGTAACCGGAAAATTTGCTTCTTACACGCCTTTCGAAGCGCGGTGGAAAAACAATATTTACAACGCATGGATCACATCAACATTTGTCTCGGTGCTGGATCGTACCTCTTGTTTCACAACCGTCTGACCTACACCACGGAGGCTGTCAAATGTCAGGATATTCGTATCGTAGAAGTTAAACCCCTCATAATGATCAACGCAAGTTTAGTGGTTCGGCAAGTCTACCGAGTAGTCTGTTGTGTTCCGGTTTGAAGGACATTGTAGCCAGAGTAACTACTGGACATATTGAGACTTAACATCCTGTCTCAGGATGGCGAGCGCAGTGGAATGCCAAGCATTGCCTTGTGATTCAGGGTGTTGTTTGGTTTTGCTACTGTCCATGAGCGGTCGTATCGCTTACCATCAGGCGAATGGCATGCTCGCCTTGCCATTCATTGCAATAAAAAAAAAACTTGTAAAATAGTACACCCAACAGTCACATACATAGTCCTGACCCCACATTAAGATCAATTAAGTCTTGTGTCGTGGGTATTAGAAACTACGATACTTTTCGGTGTCACAAACAACCAGGCCCGTGACAAATACCTGTGAACCACACAAACATTTGTCTCGGTGCGGGGATCGAAACCGTTGCCTCTCGTTTCACAGCCGGCGTCTAACCAACTGCGCCACGGAAGCTTGACAGAGGTATTATCACTTGCTAATTGACATTATTATGTCGGCCTAGAAGCCTGACAGGTCTCAGGATTTTAAATCAAAAGGAAGGGACACGATATCAGTACCACGTATGTTACTATCAGTAAAATAGCTTTATTTTAAATACAAAATAATGCTGTCTTAGATTTATTCGAATATTACAGAGAAATAAAACCATTTGTTATGGATTAAATAAATGATTCAGCGTAAAATCCGGGCGCCATAGAAATCTGTATACTATCGGAAAAACATCTTTATTTATAAAATACTTTTTAAATGAGTTATTGGACTTTTATACAAAAAAACCCAGTATAACAAGTTATTTTTATGTAATATTATTATCAAACGTGCAACTTCAAAGGAACGAGTTTTTACGGCCTTGTTTGACTGGAATTTTGAAGCTGCAAATACGTTGGGATTTTAAAATAAACATACTTTAGTAAACATAAAAACCTATAGAAGTTTCTATCCATACTAAATATAAAGCTGAAGAGTATGTTTGAACGCGCTTATCTCGAGAAATAATGGTTCGAATTGGACAATTGTTTTGGTGTTGGATAGGCCATTTATCGACGAAGGCTATAGGCTGTGTAACATCACGCTTTAAGTAATAGGAGCATTAAAAATGTTGCAAAAACTGTTTTGTCTGTCGAAAACATCTGCATCGGGGCGGAGTCGTATCAGGCCGCTGTACTGTACTGTATCAGACCATGTACGTCCCTAGCAGGGCACGGGCCTCTTCTACAATCGAGAGTATGATTGAGGGGGCTTAGGCCATATAGTCCACCGCTGGCCTGGTTTGGTTTGGTAGACGTTTTTATAAACCAAGGCTACAGTATCATCTACATTTCGATTTTTCCTAATAGCCAGTATGTCTTGGCAATTGACAGCCTCAGTGGCGAAGGTGTTCGATACGATTACAACGCTGTGGTCTCGGGTCCGAATCTGGGGTAAAGTGATATCGGATTGTTTTATTCAATATCAGTCCGGAGTCGGGAATTTGTGCCCGGTATGAAGATAGGCTCGCCTGTCACGGCGACAGGGCGACAAGGCGAAACGTGGGTGTCCTTGTAACACCTCTGCCTACCCCTTCTGCGAATAAGGCTAGAGTGTATGTATGTATGTATGCCAATGTATCGTACCTATATAAAACGTCTACAGCTCGATACGAATTAATTGCAGTAATAATACACAGGATACCGGCTCGAGGCAAAACCGGACTTGCGAAGGCAAACTCTTTAATAGTTTCATGTGGGTAGCAAGGAAAAATATTTTAACTGGACACCATCTTTAATTGATGATTATTACGAAATCGTTGACAGATCATAACACAAAAGTTAGTTGAAATGAATGTATAACTACAATTAAAATTGACAGCCGTGGCGCAGTTGGTTCGACGCCGGCTGTGAAACGAGAGGCCGCGGGTTCGATCCCCGCACCGAGACAAATATTTGTGTGATCCACAGGTATTTGGTTCGGGTCATGGTGTTTGTGTGACCGAAGTCTCTCGTAGTTTCTGATACACGACACAAGAGTCGGTCTTAGTGTGGGGTCAGAACTATGTATGTGACTGTTGGGTGTACTTATTTATTTAATGGAATGTATCTCTTTGTTGTATACTTTATTTGAATTACACTGCAAATATATTGCATTGTGGTCCCTTTATCACAGACTTTTCAATACATATTACATATTAAAGATAAGGCTTGTGCAATTAAAAAAATATATACTCGCTATCTTCATTTAATTTTACACTCAAACCCCGTAACTTTACAGTCTCTTTTTCGGTGGCAAGTTCCGGCTAAAGCCTAGAATCTTATAGGTCTAAACTCCAAATTCTAAAAAAATTGTTTGTTTACTCACCAAATAGAGTCACTAAACTGCATTAAATAGGACAATATTTGGTCTCAATTAGTGTCATTCACATCGGCTTATCAGGCGATAGTGATAACTGATATCAACGTTATCACAATCCAATTAAAAAACGATAGTAAATATTTACACCCATTTTTTTCAGTAATCCCTACTAATATTATAAATGTGAATGTAAGTTTGTTTGTTACGCTTTCACGCGAAAACTACTCAACCGATCATCATGAAACTTTGTACACATATTCTTGGAGGTATTAGAAGTAACATAGGCTACTTCTTATCCCGAAAAGTTTAGTGTATCCTTGGGATGAAGAAGGAATTCCGATATATTTGCTACTTTTTTATACTCAAAAGGATGGGATGCGAATGGATTACATTCCATTAGTGAGAATGAGACGGGGCGGGCGGGATATAACGGGACGGGATGGGAGATTTCATATAAAGTTAACCACGCAGACGAAGTTTGCGGGCAGAAGCTAGTAAATAAATAAATACACCCAACAGTCACACACATAGTCCTGGCCCCACACTAAGGTCGAGTCTTGTGTTGCATCTTTTTAAATGAATGACTTTTTCAACTCAAATATTTCATATACTTACAAAACAGAGAAGAGACAGAGAGAGGAGAGGGAGAGGACACGTCCAGCAGTGGACTACAACGGATTGTTGATGATGATAATGACGATGATGGTAAAATAACAAAACAAAAATGTTACGCTTTCAAGCCTCAACTACACAAACAAACATCAAAGATTTTGCATACAATTTTGCGTACAGAAAGGACATAGGTTAATATTTTTCCTATTCAATGTATATCCAATATGATCCTTGTAATATCCTTGTAAGCAAAACCGCATCGCAATCGGTCCATTTGTTTAAGAGCTACGATGCCACACAGACACGTCAACCTTTCTTTTTAAGTTGGTGGTTATAAAAAATAAAAAATCTTGACCAATTTTTGTAGGACCATCTGTGAAGTATACGCTTTGAAATGTAAAAAAATATTTCCTGAACGGTTCAGGCATCTTCGAATTGGTGATCATACATAAAAAAATTGGGTTCTTCCTATTTTTGAAGTCGTTAAATACACATTAAAATAATACCTTTAATCTTGCCTTCAGCCTTCGAAACTTTAAAGCAAATCCTTTTATCCTTGAATTTACGTTCACATTAATATTTTCCACTATTTTTCTATCATCACTAATTAAATTCAACGTCACTTTTAACTCATCCAAAAATTGGTCCATCAATTCTTCTTCCATTTTGAATAATAACACTAATTTTGATCACTTAAATATTCAAATTTGTCTGTTAAAAACGCTCGTGTACTTGACGGGCGGTTCTAAAAACGCCGCGTCAAATCACAGCATTAAAATAATAAGCAAACGAATTTATGTAAACTCCATACGTATTGAAAATGTACTACAAATGATTAATAACACTTGTTTTAGATATTTTTAGCTTCAGTTTCAAACGTTCGCTTTTAAACCATTTTTTCCTTATTCACTGTTTTACACTGTATTTTAAATCTATACCATATTTTAGTTAATTAAAACATTATTAATGCACATTTTGTCCTTACTTCACTTATATACATCACAATATATTATTTAAACTGAAGAAATTACACCAAAAACGCTATTTATCCCGCACTGATTTTTAAAACCGCATTTTTTTCCGATTTAGTCCAATTTTAAATAACACATCGTACTCTCGATTGTAGAGGAGGCCCGTGCCCTGCAGTGGACGCATTTGGGCTAGTTTATTATATACATAACACAACAGACTCGCCTCGTAAACATATATACAATGCAATTGAATATGTGGTTACGGGAAGGGGGGTACCGGGAGCGGGAAGTTCCCTAACACAACGTATATTTCCAGTTTATCCTCTTAGCTATCACTATATAAACATATTATATAATATATACATATAATAAAGTAACCGATCGATGTCTGTACATGGAAGATAAATGAGAAATAATAATATGGTGTCTGTATTAATGTAATAGAACCCAAAACAATGATTTTTAGGAATTTTGTCTGTATGTGCGGTTGTGCGCGATGAACTCAGAAACTGCTTAACGGATTTCGATGAAATTTAGTATGGAGGTAGCTGACAACCTGGTTTAAAACTTAGGCTACTTTTAATCCTGAAAAAAATAGTACTCCCATGGGATGAAGAAGGAATTCCGATATCTTTGTTACTTTTTTTATACTGAAATAATAAATAAAATAAATACACCCAACAGTCACATACATAGTCCTGACCCTACACTAAGATCGAGTCTTGTGTCGTGGGTATCAGGAACTACGAGAGACTTTTCGGTCTCACAAACACCCAGACCCGAGACAAATACTTGTGGGCCTCACAAACATTTGCCTCAGTGCGGGGAGCGAACCCGCGGCCTCTCGTTTCTCAGCCGGCGTCTAACCAACTGCGCCACGGAGGCTGTCAAAGCTAGTTCAGAAATAAGAACAAATAGGACATTTTGTACTAAAAATACCGTTTCCTTACGACAATTCAAATATTGTGACAAGCTTATATTACTCAAGGTGTTTTCAACCTTATTTTTATAGAGTTAAGTTTGATTTCACCTTGTTTGTACAAAGAGGTCAGTATTTGTTTGAATAGAGTATAAAAAATTTCAATGGACTTGAGTAATGCGAATCATTCTTGTACTGTTATTTAATGCGTCATTCATGTATGTGACGGAGTAAATTAGTTTTTATATGATTTTGACGTTGTAAAGTACTGGACATTGAGACTTAACATCTTATGTCTCAGGATAGCGAGCGCAGTGGAATGCCAAACATTGTTTTGTAATTCATGGTGTTGTTTGGTTTTGCTACTGTCCATGAGCGGTCGTATCGCTTACCATCAGGAGAATGGCATTGCTCGTCTCGCCATTGCAATAAAAAAGACCTGTATGAAGCCTAGGTGTTACAAAGACGTCTAAATACTATATTTTACCATTCCTCCTTTTTTTTACGGTTAAGCGCCGGCTATGAAACGAGGTTGCAGGTTCGATTCCGCACCGAGACAAATGTTTGAGTGATCCTCAGATATTTGTTCCGGGTGCGGTTTCTGAGAGCGAAAAGTGTTATTACTAATGACAGTGGATCGCACAAATATTTGTTCCGGCGCGGGGACCGAACCCGCAGCCTCACGTTCACATATTAGCATACAATATTTTCAAGTGGTACAGCAATTATGGCCTTGACTATAGTATGAATAATAATGTATATTTACCAGTTTATTTTAGGCAATCAAAACATCTTTCCAATACAAATTTTCCAATTTAAATAAATTAAAATAGGCTGACGACCTAATGAAGGTTGCAGAGGCTGGATGCAGTCCATGTGGAAATAGGGATTATTCCAGTGTTCAATTTTGAAGAACATTTAACGATACATACTACTTACTGCCTCGGTGGCGTATGTAGTTGTACCACGGCACGATTACAACACAGATGTCGGGTTCGAATCCCGGGTCGGGCAAAGTGATATTGGATTTTTCTATTCATTATCAGCCTGGATTCAGGAATTCATGCCCGATATGGCGATAGGCTCGCCCCCATCACATCGTGGAACGGAACACACAAGGGGACACGTAAGTGTCCTAGTAGAATCTGTCTACCCCGTCTGGGAAAGTCGTGAGTTTATGTATGTATGTTTGATCCATTATAAAGAGCTGTTTCCTGTACCAGTATTATTTTATTGCTTTGAATGGCGAGACGAGCGTGCCGTTCGCCTGATGGTAAGCGATACGACCGCTCAAGGACAGTAGCAAAACCAAACAACACCATGAATTACAATGCTTGGCATTCCACTGCGCTCGCTATCCTGAGACATAACATGTTAATTCATTATGTCCAGTAATTACTCTGGCTACAATGTCCTTCAAACCGGAACACAACAGCGCATTTACACTGCTGTTTGTTGGAGAAATAGACATGGCGGTGGCACCTACCCAGGCGGCCTCTCACATATCAGAGACCTACCACCAGTATCATCATCATCCATCACCCAAAGGGAGTCCACTGCTGAGCATAGGCCTCTCCTAATGATTTCCACAGTGACCTGTTGTAGGCAGCCTGCATCCAGCGACGTCCCGCGACCTTTACCAGGTCGTCTGACGTCGTCTGTCGACTCAGCGTAAGACGTCCACCCACAAGCTGGTCAGACCACCAGTATACAGTTATCTATATCTATATCAGCCCATATAGGTCCCACTGTTGGGCACGGGCCTGCTCTACAATCGAGAGAATCGATTGAGAGTGGTTAGGCCATATAGTCTACGTTGGCCTAGTGGGAGTTGGCGGACTTACATACAGTAGAAATTCTTTAAAATCCCTACGGTAGGTTTCCTCACGATGTTTTCCTTCACCGTTATAAGCGTGGTGATTGACTATCAATACACACATAATTGCGAAAAGTCAGAGATGTGCCCTGAGATTTGAAACCGCGCAACGTGAACATGTAGGCAACCGCGTCTGGTCCGTTACCAACAGACCAGCACGCACTTTTACAGTCATACAATCTGTCAACGGCTACAATGTGCTTCAAACTGGATCACAACAGTGCATTTACACTGATGTATGGTGAGATAGACCTGTATCCCAAATAGTCGATCAGGTGGTGACGCGTGTCATAGTGCTCGCTACTTTCACCTCAATGCACTCGATTTCTAATGTCGCCCGTCGACGCGTCCGCATTCGATGTAATTGCTACAGTGATTAGAAAAAAAACGTGATTTGAACCTGTGTATGGGTTCCGTACGAAGATATTTTTTGAATAATAATAATAATAAATGTAATTATCAGAGACTGTATATAAGTTCTTTAAATAGCAATTTAATTAAGTCATTATATAATGAATAATTTCTTTACCGAATAAGAGCCGCTTGAATTATTGAAAGACTTCACACACGTGTACAATATTATTATTTAAAAAAAATGTAGCTCCAATGTATGTACCATAACCAGGTTCTGTACCATTTAACTGCAAACGTATTTATTTACTTAAGCTCACACCTTTTTCCCAAAAAGGGTAGGCAGAGGTGCAACCACACCCACGTTTCGTCTTGTATTTTCACGATGATAGGGGCGAACCTATCGCCATATCGGGCACAAATCCCTGACTCAGGGCTGATAATGAATTGAAAAATCCAATACCACTGCCCGACCTGGAAATCGAACCCGAGACCTCAGCTTTGCAATCATACCGTAGCACAACTACGCCACCGAGGCAGGCACCTTTAGCCATGCTTAGAAAAATAAAGAAATGAATGAAAAATTCGGTTTTTACATTTGTAGTATGGAACCCTAAAACGTTACACGTAGTATGAGAAATTGAAGTCTATTTTAATTAGACCTCTTAAATGTATGAAAGTTGGTAGAGGTCAGACTGTTATTTTATTAATATAATATAGTACTATGTTATATTTAATTTCGTCCATTTTAATGCCGCCACACACGTAATGATATAACTGTGCAAGTCTGAGTTTGCACCAGTATACTGAAATGTGTGTAGGAAAATAACTGCGCAAACTTGGTTGAAATTTTCGATTCCAGACAGGTGCAAGCTCGCGGTTGCGCAAACGCACTATCAGTATTCGATATCTAAAAACAATATGTAGAGCAGTGCCCCTAGCCGGAACATTTTGAAGTATCGTATAGTATCGTAAACGTTTCCCGCTGTCAGATTTTAGTTCCAAATACGCTCACAATGGCGCTGTTTAAATTCCCATACAAAATTTTACTATTACTATTCTATTACGATACTGCAAAATGTTCCGGCTAGGGGCACAGGTGTATACATATGAAATTTAACAACGTCCAAATTAATAAGAACTGTTGTACGTATGACAGTTAGTAGTAGACAGAGGTCAAAATATATTTGATAGGAAATGATTCAGATTTCAATAATGCTTATCTTAATTCATGTTTTGATCAATATCTATATATGATAAATATACAATATGTGAATGTCAGCTGTAAATTGTTTAATAGTGGTATTAAATGCGTGGTGGCCTGTTGGTAACGGACTAGACGCGACTGCCAACATGTTTCACGGTTGTCGCGGGTTCAAATCCCTGGGCCCACATTTGACTTTTCGAATTTATGTACAGTCAATCACCACGCACTATAACGGTGAAGGATAACATCGCGAGGAAACCTGCATACCATAGCGATTTATATGGTATATAAAGTCCACCTGGCACTAGGCCAGCGTGGTGGACTATATCCAATCTCTCTCAATCGTACTCTCAATTGTAGAGGAGGCTCGTGCCCTGCAGTGGGACAGGTCTGGCTGTTTGTGAGACCGAAAAGTCTCTCATAGTTTCTGATACACGACACAAGACTCGATCTTAGTGTGGGGTCAGGACTTTAAATATGACTGTTAGGTGTATTTATTTATTAATAAAATACAATTAGAAGCTAAAGACGATTATTTATCATTCTTAAGAACTCATTCTCCTTAATCTATACTAATATTATAAAGAGGAAAGATTTGTATGTAAGTATGTTTGTAACGAATTGGCTCAAAAAGTAATGGACCGATTTTAAAAATTCTTTCACCATTTGAATGCTACATTATCACAATATAGGCTATTTAAATTGCAAGAAAAATTAAGGATTTCTACTAAAACTATACTAATGTTACCCGAGGTATAAAAAAATGCCTATAAAATATCTTTCATCGCATGCGCTGCGAAAACTATTGATAGCACAAAAAAAATCACAATATTAAAGAACATATTTACTGTATGTTTGTGCCAAAATGTTTAAAAAATAAATGTCCGTGCGAAGCCGGGACGGGCCGCTAGTTCTTTATAACTAGTTACCAGTTAAATTACCTAATAGAATGCTCGACCTGATCATCAAACTCTAGTCCTCACGATGCATATGCTATCACTAAACAAATACTTTAATGAAAGTGCTAACTCAATTGACCTCGGCGCAAGGCCGTTTAATTAATTAACTAGGGGCTATACCCTGAAATGGAATCAGAGATCAAAAATGTAAACAAAAGGGTTACCACTACAATAAAAATAAATTGCCGTGGTAGATTGTCGACAACCGTTAAAATGATAGGTTAGAATTATTCTCACCTGTTATATAAGTATAAAACATAGCCGAATGAAAATTCTTTGGTATAATATTTACATAAATTACAATTTCAACATTTTTTTAAATGATGTGATAAAAATGGTACGAAATTATTTTATGCTGCTGGCAATAAATAGAAATTCCTAACATTTGGCTCACTGAAATAAAACTTTATTATATTTAGCCTCTCCAATTACGAAAAAATATTTGTTATGAAGAAAACATGATTAATGAAGATGGTTTACAAGAAGTGACACCGCGGTGGTGGAAAGGATGTGTTAAACATGTAATAAAGGAAGAAAAACGTGCAAATTAGACCACCTGATTGATATAGTGCCAGATCAATTTATATTAAATGTTACTGATTCCGACATAAACGAGTTCGTCTCATTCAAGTGATATTGAAGGCTTGTGAACTGATAAGTGTGTGATTGATAAAATACTTTTTAAATAACAAACTTAATATATTTCGTTTTTGTTGGTGCTTTTCATTTTTACCATGTTAATCTAAAGGAAATTCTAAAACACAATACACGCAACATTTGAATTTTTATTAGAAAATGTTTCCTAGCCCTGAAATGTCACTTTCACAATGACATTTGTTTGTTTACATTTTTGATCTCGGATTCGATTTCAGGGTATAGATAGCGGTGGAATTAGTATCCAGAATTAGTATTGCAGGCTATCGCTATGGAAAATTATTATACATATTACCCGTCGGAAATATCTGTGGGCCTGAATAATAGACGTCATTGGAACATAAGTTCAGCAAATTCAAAATATAGGTTAAACAAATTAAAAAAAAAATAAAAAGAATAAAAAAAAAAATTCATATCAAAACGTTTTTAATGTAAACTAACATAGTAGATAGGGGAACACAAAAAAATGGAATGTGAACCGCATTCCAGCTAGGTTCAGGACATCGATATCAATGTAACACTAGATAAGACATTCAGTACAAAAAATGAGTACCACCTACTTGCGGTGCATGCACCACACAAGAATCAGTTTGCTTCGTGACAGTGACAGTGCAGTACGCCTTATCGCATACGTTTAAAAGTAAAAAATGAATGTTTCGCCGTCAAACCGAAAGCAAATCGTCTGAAATTACAATATTTTAATAAAATACCAGGTAAGTAATGTAATATTGCAGTGTGGTTTTAAAATACGGGGGCACTTTATTTCTTTGACGTGTCTCGTCTATCGGTAGAATATAAGTCAATGGTTTAGGATATTTCCGACAGGTTATACACTTATACAGGTCGCCAACGATATTCTGTCGAAAGCGCCGTTATCAAAATAATAAGAAAAGGTTTTTCTCTCGACATTTTATTACTTTGAACATACTAGATTACGAGTATAAATCGGTGGCGTAGTTGTAGGTACTACGGTAGGGTTACAATGCTAAGGTCCCGGGTTCGAATCCCGGGTCGGGCAAAGTGGTATTGGATTTTATATTCATTATCAGCCCGGCGTCAGGAATTTGTGCCCGATATGGCGATAGGCTCGCCCCCTATCACATCATGGGACGGAATATACAAGGCGAAATGTAGGTAGCCTGCTGGCGCCTCTGCCTACCTTTTCGGGGAAAAATGCGTGATTTTATGTATTTATGTATCAATAAACAAACAAATAAATAACTGAAAAATTCATTGATGTGTAAAGACACCCTATGGTCGCTAAGAAACTTTATATCTTGTCACAGTTGTACAATAAAGATTTTAAAAAACAAATAAATTGTATACTACCTCGGCTTAATCACATATCGGATATACAAGGAAATTCATATAATAAATATATGTATATGTATAGTAAAACCTTAATTTTGAAATATGCGGTAAAATACGTCAACACAATGATGAGGCGATTGATGACCGCAAAACCGATACCATAAGTACGCAAAAATACTATTTTAAGCTCCATAATTGAACACGGTATATTATATACCAGGTATATGACGACTGCGACAGAAAACGAAGCCAGGTGGTAGTATTAGTGACTTCAGACACAATGCAACTAAAAATTCACAAAAAAAATCGTCAACTTTTTTTTTACTTATCGTCGTATATGGGTGATAAATACACAGTTTTCCTAAAATAATTATGTACACCTTTATATTTTTAAAACCCAATGGTACGTTAGGGTTTAAATTAATATTTTCGCAATAACTAGGTATTTACTATTCAAACACGATGATGTTTAAAAAAGTGGAAAAAAAAATGTCTCTTATTTTGCGAAATTTTTATTTGCATTGTGTCTGTAACCACTAAAACTACCACCCAGCTTCGTTTTCGGTCGCAGTCTTTATATACCCGGTATAAGCGCCATGCAGAATACGCTCTTATGCATTAGGATTGTTAGACTTTCTCACACAGTCTATGGTTGTCACGTCGGCTACGCGCATTTATGTCTAGCCTAAGGAATACATTTGGATTGGTTTTAAGTTTTAACAAATGTGACTTCGAAAATCCTCAATCATGGATGTATTGCCGGCCCATCAAATAGGGTATTTGACTCTTTTTTTTTATTGCATTCGTCAAAATGTATCCATATCCAAAATCTAGCAAACAAAGAATTTTGTAAATCCATTCAGAATCAAAAAAGTTAGAAACGTTTAAAATCTTGTAGTGGGGGTAAAAGAAAAGGGGTGCAAAACAAAATTAGTGACGTCACTAATCTTAATATGCATTATAGTGTGCGGGTGTGAAAGAGACGGTAAGATGTCCCCACTACGTCCCCACTCTTTCATTTAAAATACTAATATATGCCTGATGTTACAAGCTACTTTAATACTGTTTTCACAAAAATGTTTCGTTTTAATGGCACTTGTGTTTGTCTGCAAAATAATACAATAATTCGATGATAGTCAAATTCCCTATTTATTGTACCACAATCGCCTACTTTTTAACACGGGGTTCGTTTACAACCGACAGTCCCACAAAAAGGGCTTAACATTTGGTATATTTAATCATACAAGTTGAAGAAAGAGTACGTATTAGTTTAGCCCGAGGTTTCTCAAGCGTAACTTTGATATCGGATGTCGATCCACGCTTGACCGCTTGCGAACAACTACGTATAAAGATTGCATACGGATGCTAGCTATTTATTTCGTTTTTAGTGCATTGGGATCTTACAAAAATAGTATATACGCAACGAAATTGAACTGCTCTTCAATCAAAAGTAGGTACATCTTAATAAAATGTCATCATCATTAGCCCGTTGCAGTTCTCTGCTGGACATAGGCCTCTCCCAAGGTACGCCACAGAGCCCGGTCTGCTGCTTTACGAATCCAGTCGCTGCCGGCCCTCTTGTGCAAGTCGTTCGGCCATCTGGCCAGAGGACGTCCCACGCTATGTTTGCCAAGACGCGGTCTCCACTCCAGAACATGCTTACTCTTAATAAAATTTACGAGATAAAAGTTGATTCAAGGGCCAGAAACTCTGCGTCTATAAGGAAAACTAGTTTTTGTTCAACACAATATGTGCGAATAAATAAATACAATTCACTTAATAGCCACATACATAGTCCTGACCCCGCAGTAAGATCGAGTCTCGTGTCGTGGGTATCAGGTATGGAAGACTGTCAGTCTCACAAACACCCAGACCCAGAAACAAATGCTTGTGGTTCACACAAACATTTGCGGTGCGGGGATTGAACTCACGGCCGCTCGTTTCAAATATTAATTATCTACAGTCTAAAGTCGTAAACTAAAGGACCAGTGGGTCTACTCTTGAAAAACAATATCAATATAGAACCGATTTTAATACAACATTAGTCGTTTTCGTACTCCTGAGTGCTGTTGTAATACGATGGTGGCGCCACACGGCTAGCGGTATTAAAAGAAGTTAATTATTCGTTATTGGAGTCGGTTTGGCATACAAACGGTACTCTTGACGCTATTTTGACAGCTCAAATTGAGTTATTCTTGTGTTCTCATCTAATAATTTCCAATACGTAAAAGGTAACTTGTTTGTTATTGACTTGTCCTTTTTTAAGTTGTATCAAGTGCGATAATTCTCAAAAATGTATAAATGGGCCTATCATTGGTTGCATTCATAAGATTGCGCCTTTCTTGTACGCAAAACCTAATGTTTGACGAACCGCGCGTTTAATGTTATAAGTACAGAAATGGCCTTTTCGCTAAAGAGGAATTATTCGGACAGTAGCACGTGTCGAAAGAAATATGTATCGAATTGACCTAATGGAATCAAATGATGATTTGAAACCAAAGTACTTATTTAATAAAACTTAGGACACTCGTTTTACTCATCATTACCCAGATGTACCTTCTTTATAATATTCAATCAAACTTCTTTACGATCATACACTTACAGTAAATAATTTTAACATAGTTCTTCTAAATCAACATGTGCAAATTATAAAACAGCATATTTTAACCATTGAACATACGCCGTCCTCATAGTACCACAGTTCGCGATGACTGATTTGTTTATTTAATTTGACATGCATTGTTTATACAAGTGACACTCTCGAACTTCAAAGCAGTCGTACTATTTTTTATTGGGCTTGAAACAAAATCTTTTTATCCAAGTGTTATCTAGATTTAATAATACAAGCATATGAGATTACTTAAATACGTATTTATATATGTTTAAAATATGAATGAACTATTTTCCGTTCCAATAAAGGTGTATTTACTACATTTAAAAGCGTTTAAAATAGTTTACCGATTTTTTGACACTGACAGACATCCCTATTTTAAGCGTCGCAGGGCTAACTTCACTTGTAACGCTCTTATCACAATCCGATCTTACGAATATTTCGACATCAATGCAAGACTTAGGATTCTTGTTTCAAGAGTAGCGAAGTTGTACAAATCGGTTCCGTAATTGGTCTTATATTGTCTTGGATTGATATTGATATTAATTTCAAGAGTAGACTTGCAGTGGGTAGTTGTCAATTTAGGGCGCAGTCAAAATAAAACACACATAGACACACATTTATTTAATTCAACATCTACAATACATCGAGATAATTTAAACGTGAACATTATAAACACACAGGAATAACTTTATATGGGCACTACGTTCTACAAGTATTGCTAAAACAAATACAATGCGCGTAATATTAATAAAACGTATTAAATTTATGAAAAATTACAATTTGGGCTAACTTTTGACACTTCCAGACTGCCAAAATCGTGAACTACCCTCCTGCAGACGTGAAGCATATGTCATTAGAGCAAAGAACATTAAGAAGTTACGTAATTATACTGGTTTTTTCGTCGTAGATACGACATACGAGCAAACGACTCACTTGATGGTAAGGGATGCTGCTGTTGTTCCGCAGTTCACACACACGAATTTGTCAATCTTAGTAAATTAAAATTGGAAGTACCTAACTGGCTAACCGCCTAGTATCTCAATATATCCTAGCTAGAATATCAAAGCGGCTGCGAGGCACTGTCAATCTGAACAGACATCTACTCTTATATTTCGCTAGAATTATTCAGAAATTTAGGCAACCTACCCTACCATTTCCAAAATTAATTTACATTTGTGTCAAAAGCTTCTTCACTTAGTTAGTTTGCCAGTTAAAAAAAACAAATACATGTCATATTCCAGTCTTTATGCTCACTACACATTTTCTCTTAATACCCTCACTTTCAAAATTTCCGCACGAAATTCATACTTATGAATTTACCCTTAACTCCTGATTACATAAAGACCTTATCAATATGTAATATTAATCAGTCCCCTAGTCAGTCTCTAAATAAATTAATTCAATTTTATGAAACTGAAAACATTACACTGTTAAATGTGTGTGTCATTGGTTCAGCGTGCGCCAAGGAGATTTGTCCATTGTCTGAACCATAACGCCATTAATGTGTTGCCGACCCATCAATTCGGGAGAAGAGCGGGAAGGAAAAAGGATTGGAAGAATGAAAGGGGTATCTACATACATACATGCATAAACGTCACGCCTGTATCCCATAGGGGTAGACAGAGACTATGGATCTTAAATTTCCTCGATCTTGACATACTACTTTCGCTTCATCTACTTTCATCAATCTCTTCATGCATTCTCGTTGGTGCTTTTAACCTGGCCCTTGCCTAAGATGCCATAGACCTAGTTTAGGTAAGTAAGGGTTATTTAGTTACAAAATTAATAGAATACAAACATAAATTCAAAAAGTTACGTCATAATTACATCAGTGACAAAGGAAAACTGGAAATAACAACTCAATTATATTACACAATAAAATCAATACCTGATTAAGTGGTTACCTTGCCAACCAATGACACACACAAAGCATACATACATACAAAAATATGTTTATCGCCAATTGTTACATTTACAATTTTTATTTAATACAACTGGTCTTCAATAGCTTTTAGCCCACTTTCCACGCATATTCTAAACTTCAATTTAAAAACCATTGATCTGGCCTACCTTTAAGGTAAGCCTTGTTATTCCAATTTTTGTTCCCAAAACAAAATACAAGCAAAATTATTTATGGAACAAAATGAAAAAGCAGCCAATATCATATTTGTATAAATTCACAAATTTTAGATTATTTTAATGGGTCCCAAGAACAATATCATACCTGAAATAATTAGAAATATTAGGCACCTAATTATTTGACACTTACAATTTTCATTATTCTCAAAATTAATTGATTATTTCGTAATATAATATAACAAAAAATATAGTACCATAGAATTTTTGCATGCCAAAAACAAATTAGTAATACATATCTTAACATATACGATTTTATTCTAGGGACCCTTAATTTGATTAATTAATTATTATATTGTAATATAGTGTACTAAACACATTATATTATGGCCTATTGCCCTACAAATATCTCATAAACCAACCATTCTTGAAATAGAAATAGAAAATATGTTTTAAAGAAATACTGTCCTGAAATTCCCATATTAAATGATTAGCCTGGAAGTATGTGTCTTAATTTCATTTTGTTTTAGCCAAAAAATATTGCAACTTTTTATGAATTAATACCCTATTCTAGTAAGAATAAAGTAGGTTATCAAATGTATTACAAATATTTTTACCTACTTATTGCAATAAGATTAAAATTGGACTTTTAGCTACTTGTTAAATTACTACTTATTTTTCTGATTACTATTACAATTTGTGTACACAAACTAGATTTTAAGGATTTGTTGTGATTATTTAAATTTCCAGAGTTCCAGGCTAAGTATGAAATTTAACTATAGTTAATTAGTTAAAATATAGATATTTATTTTATAGAGAAAGTATAATTATCCAAATATATGTAGTGTCAATATTTTTTACAGAAAAACAATAATGCAGTAGGAATCGATTAAATACTGTTGTTAATCTCAATAGAAAAACTCCAAAGAAAAAGGATATAAAATATCAAATCTCATAATAAAACCTTATTATCTAGATAGGAATCCGACATTAGTTCCTAGCTCTTAACACATTAAGCCGTTGAGTAAAATCTAATTAAAGATATAAAAGATATGATTTAGGATAAATCTACGCGTAAAAATAATATAAAACTGCTGTAAATCACCATTTAAAAAGCAAATTAAATGGTATAAAAAGGTTTAAAAATATATGAAGTGGCTACAGTCTAAAACAAGTAAATTCGAACAGTTTCACAGTTAACACTTAAAAACACTACTTCTACACATATATCACATCGTAATACCTAAACTACATGTTTACTACAGTAAATAACAACTACATATTGATAATTAAATGCAAATTAATTTATAAGCTACTGATGATATGAATGTAGAATTGCCTAAGTTAAAAGATATCTTTCACAAAAGGAATGTTTGATATTTAAGTATGATTTTACGATTATATGCAGTACTAAGTATACATTTTGCAAAATATCATGAAGATATGTGAAGCTGTTAACTATATCCGTTGGGTGCAAATCGTTTCAAATCCGTTGAACGTTTAAACATCTGGTACCGGTAGGGTGCAGCCGAATAAGATTTTGGCAGTGGGTTTCGGTTCCTTCCTCTCATGCAGGGCACACTTCTCAGATTCCCTCGGCTGCTGGTCATGGATCTTCGTCTTGACCACTCGGTGGATGTCAGGGTACTCCGGAGAATATTTCACAGTTTCCAGTATCGGGCAGTTGCACATTATGGATTTCGCATCTCTGTCATAATCATCTTCTTCGTCTTTCTCGGGCAGTTCTGGCGCTGGCTTCGACATATGAGTGGTCAGCATGCATATAATCTTGAAGTAAATGGTGAACATAAGCCCCCAGCAGTACAGGGAGAAGCAGGCGAGCAATTGGGCGACATTAGTAATGATGACGATATCTTTCATATCCAAACCTAGGGCGCTGTCGCAAATGAATTCCCGTTCAAAAGTCTCATCTTTGACCAAGGGTTGGTAGGCAATGTCTTCCATCACACGTAGCGAGCATCGGTAGACAACATAAGCGACGAAGTTGAGGACCAAACTCAGATGGAAAATGGCGACATCTTCACGGTACCTTACGGCTGAGACCAGCATGTTGATGCACGTGCAGAAGAGACATATCTTCCTATGGAACTTCACTTTAGCCACATTGTACCTGGCAATCACTTGCTCAGGTTTTTCAACCTTTTCTTCGATAAAAAGCATCATTTTTGCGACTTTATCGCATTCGCGGCTCACAACGGCGATCGCGGGAGATATCGATTAGTTTCCCGTGACCCCGCCCAAAGGTTAAAGCAAAGGTGTAGGGAACAGACAGCCAGAGTAATGAAAAATAAATTGACTTAAAATCTCAATGTAAATTTAAAGTTTGTGACGATTTCTATAGTATGTTGTTATTAAATCAGGACAATTGTACAATATCATGATTGCAAAAACGTATTAATATGATTAATAGTATGTATCGATTGAATTTAAAACGGTATGCAATTGTTATTTATTGTACTTTAACGTGCTTGTTTGTTTAAATGAGTTTTCCATTTAGTTCTAGACTTGACTTCTGAATTAACAGTAAAATAGGCCCAATAGATTAAGTATAGCTAAGGTGATTTCATTCCAGATATGTTAGTAAATTATCTGAGTGTATTGGAACGTTTTCAATACCGAAAACGCTGACACAGCAAATTACATTTTAGTCTTACGTAATGAGATTTAGCAAGGTTAAGGAGATCTTGGCGACTATCCCCAACTCATTTTTATTTCAATCTTTTTGTTCAGAGAAGTGGCTTTATTTTAGGCCCTATTATTTTAAGCTTAGCCTAGGGTTTTTAATGGAGTTTCAGGCACAGTAATGGACTAATGTATAGAGAAGACGCATTTCTGGTATTAGAAATTAGTTCCAATTTATACCTTTAGATGTCGTTTTATTATTGCAACGAATGGCGAGACGAGCATGCCATTATCTTGATGGTAAGCGATATGACCGCTCATGGACAGTAGTAAAACCAAAAACACCATGAATTACAAGGCAATGCTTGGCATTCCACTGCGCTCGCCATCCTGAGACATAATATGTTAAGTCTCATTATGTCCAATAATTTACTCCGGCTACAATGTCCTTCAAACTGGAACACAACAGTGCATTTACACAGATGTTTGTCGGGAGAAATAGCCATTACGGTGGTACCTACCCAGGCGGCCTCTCACATATGAGAAAACTACCACCCGTAAGTATTTAGTTAATTATCTGTGTGTTGCTTGCATGTGGGCGTAGCTTTGTTTATAGTAATGTTGCAAAATTACCACTCGTATAAACTAAATAAATACACCCAACAGTCACATAGTCCTGACAGCACACTAAGATCGAGGCTTGTGTCGTGGGTATCAGCAAATACGTGAGACTTTTCGATCTCACAAACACCCAGACCCCAGACAAATGTAGTGCCCACAAATATTCGTTTCGGTGCGGGGACCGAACCCGCGACCTCACGTTTCACAGTCAGCTTCTAACCAACTGCGCCACGGGGCTGTCATACATAAAATCACTTAGTGCAAATTGCAGTGTTAATATGTGAAAATACTTGAGTATAAAACAGAATAGAAAGTTGCAATACTTAGCACACTTATCGACAAAACATATGCGTTTGTGTACTGTTGCCAAGTACATAAAAATATTTCGTTTATATCTGCAATGCGGAGGATGACTGTATTCCCTTGTTTTACTTTATGATACATTTCCAGTAAATTTGGTATTGATTAGTCTCTTTTACAACTGCCTCGGTGGCGTAGTTGTACTACGGTACGACTACAAAGCTGAGGTCTCGGGTTCGAATCCCGGGTCGGGCAAAGTGATATTGGGTTTTTCTATTCATTATCAGCCTTGAGTCAGGAATTTGTGCCCGATATGGCGATAGGCTCGCCATCATATCATGGGACGGAACATACAAGGCGAAATGTGGGTGTCCTAGTGGCGCCTCAGCCTACCCCTTTTGGGATAAAGGCGTGAGTTTATGTATGTATGTACGACATTACTAAAGTTACGGGAAGTCACTGGATTCAGGACGCTTCTAACAGTTCTGTATAGAAATCTTTGGAGGTAGCCTATGTTGACTAGACATCCTATGGCTGGAGAAAGAGAAAATAAATTTTTACACGACTGTTAAATAAAAATAAAGAGCTTACACCATAGTCCAGCGCGCTGGCCTAGTGCCAGGCGAACTTCATATACCACATATTATACATACAGGGTATATCAAGACTGCCACCGAAAACGAAGCCAGGTGGTAGTATTAGTGACTTCAGATCCAAAAAATAAATAAATACACCCAACAGTCACATACATAGTCCTGACCCCACTAAGATCGACTCTTGTGTCGTGGGTATCAGGAGCTACGAGAGACTTTTCGGTCTCACAAACACCCAGACCCGAAACAAATACCTGTGGTTGACACAAATATTTGTTTCGGTGCGGGGATCGAACCCGCGGCCTATCGTTTCACAGCCGGCATCTAACCAACTGCGCCACGGAGGCTGTCAATGAAAGTAATTATTTTTACTTATCGTCGTATTTGGGTGATATATACATAGAATTCCTAAAAAAACGATGTGCACCTCTTTAGGTTTAAATTACTATTTTCCCAAAAACTAGGTATTTATTACCCAACACGATGATTTAAAAAAAAACTTAAAAATATCGGTCGCTGTTCTTGCGAAATTTTTAGTAGTATTGTGTCTATAACCGGTATAAAAACTTGTCAAAATCTCTACGATATGCAGGTTTCCTCACGATGTGTTACGAGAAAAGGTTACGTGACGGGAAACACAAATGTGTGGCGGATGCAACCATTTTTTATTGGTGAATAAACGATACAAACCTCCCACATTTGAAAGTATTTGTTCATGAATTCACATTGAGCTGATATGAAAACGTGGACGAATGGATTAATCATGGTTAATTAATAGTTATTATTTTTTATGGCACGACAAATCTGCAATGCATCTGATAAGCGCGGTGCAGTCAAGATAATAAGAGCGAACCGAAAACGAAGCCAGGTGGTAGTTTGAGAAACGACACAATGCAATCAATTTCGCTAAAAAAGCGACGGTTTTATACCGGCATGACGGCACGTGGGTCACAATGACGAGCTAATAGGCAGAAAACCTTACGAGGTAGACAGAGATTTCCAGGTTTATACCATCTAAAGATCTAATGACAGAATCCTAATACACACAGGAATTACAGAGAGTTTCAAGGTCCCTAAAGAACATATGTTTACTTTCAGTGTTTTTGTTTTGTAGAAAACATCGTAAATTTTAATCATCCTTCATATACTAAATTAAATATTTTGTCCTTAATATAGAATATATTTTTATAATATCGAAATTCTTCATCATTATTATAAACCCATAATAATCTTTTGTATGTAAAGTCCGCCAACCCGCACTAGGCCAGCGTGGTGGACTATATGGCTTAACCACTCTCAATCGATTCTCTCGATTGTAGAGTAGGCCCGTGCCCTGCAGTGGGACGTATATGGGCTGATATAGATAGATAGAATTATCTTTTAATGCAATTTTCATAATTAAACAAAAGATTTTGCAAATTTATCTGCTTCATCAACACAATAGACCAGAAAACATTAAAATAATTTAATGTACCAAGATAAAGTTATGTTAGTCATAGTAAGAAAAAGAGATGTGAAAACCCATAATAATTATAGAAAACACTTGGCTTGTTATCGCTTGCATGTATAAACTAAGTCACACAATAGCTTCTGTGTTAACTCATTTGCTAATTCTTAAGACGCTGATATTCACTTTATTACAGTAGTTTAATCAATATGATTCTATTTGTAACATGATTCATTTAAAATGTTTCTTTTTTGTGTTTCTTAAGTTTCATAACATTTTCATGATTGACCAAAAGTTTTAGATATTTATTCGCTAACAATATGTCAATTAGTTCTGTTTCGCTAACAATCAGTTCTTTTGTGATTGTACTTAATTCTAAATGAGTATAATCTTTGTCAAATAAAGTTTATTACCAAAAAAAATCTAAAGGAAATAAGATGGAGAAATATCTATGAACAGTGTAAAATTATTAAAATTTAATTCATAATGGGAAAGTGTTTAAAACACAATTAAGGCAATTAAAATGGTTATAAATTTATTATAAAATGTGTATATTATA
This sequence comes from Deilephila elpenor, assembly GCA_949752805.1. Classification (NCBI taxonomy): domain Eukaryota; kingdom Metazoa; phylum Arthropoda; class Insecta; order Lepidoptera; family Sphingidae; genus Deilephila; species Deilephila elpenor. The sequence continues at coordinate 916,368 of OX457121.1, forward strand.
CACAGTTACATTCACTTCCAAATAAAGAATTTCCTAGGACATTTCACATAACTTAAATTACATAGTTATATCTAGACAGAGAATCAGTTTTATCAGAAGTAAATATTACAAGCAAATAAATTTATTACCATCTATTCTTACCTTAGCTCGCAAATCCTCCAAGCTCTTGCTGTGGCTTTTGATCTTCAAGTTATTCAGCGTTCCATAGTTACTCCGTTTAGCCACTTCATCATCACCTATATACGGCTCATCATAAATATGCTCATCAACATAAAACTTTGACCGATCCGTCTCACATTTGCAAGTCAAATGGCATTTAAAACCGTCATGCTTATCATTTTTCTGGCATTTTGGACATTTTATGTCTGTAAACGATGAATTCAGTCTGGTTCCTTCATTGACATTATCGTGTAGACAGGAACATGGTCTACGGACCTCAGATTCACTATCTAAATGGGTACTGAGCCGTGTATACGGTAGACTTGACATAGAGTTGCCAACAGTACAGTTCAGGGAGTTAAAGCAACGAGATATTGGATCCGTTGGACTATTAACTAATGTTCGTTGAGTTATATCCAAGATTTCAGTACATAAATAATGCATTTCCTTAGGTTTAGAAGTAGATTCAGTGTTTGAGACCTTTTGATTCTGTGTTTTGCGTCTTTCCAATACCTGTTCCAACTTTTCCAGCATTTTCTTAGGGTCTTTTCGTTGCTTTTCAGGGCTTTCAAGGATCGTTGGGACAACAAACGTACGAGGAGGCTTTTTAGGTGGTGGGCCAGTAGGCAAGGGCTGTTTTAAAGCTTTTTTTAATGTATCAGTGAGAATCAAATGTGGATTTTTACGTTCCAACTTCATTGTCTCACTGGACGCTGCCAAGTCGTCCATAGACTCTAGATTCGTTTTAGATTCAACCTCTTCAGTCTTATCAAACTGTGTCATCAACTTTTTAATACGGCCAGATTTATCCTCCTCCAAATTTTCAGTTTCCGAACTGACACCACTATCGGTCATCACTTCAGATTTCTCCTCCTTTTTCTTTGGCTTATTAACTTTAGCATACTGATCCAGGATCTCTGAAGGCACTTGGTCATCTGGCACTGAATTATGCATGCTCGCTTCATCACTTAATGGCACAAAGTTTTCCTTTTTCATCTGTTCCTCTAAAAAGTTACCTAGTCTTTTAAGCCTTTCTTTGCTTAGCTTTTTCTCGCCTTTGAGAGCGAAATCGCTGGTTTCTGACCTGCCGTTACAGCTACCATGTCTTTTAGGACCCATCTGGCTACGATCACAACGAAACGCGTGGCTTCTATGAAGCTTCTTACCTGGATCACTAGTTTGCCTAGATAAACTACTTTTTGTCTCACTATAGGTCCTTTTTACATCACTTTTGCTGTACAAGTAACTTTGATTGGGTTTTGGGGTCCAATCGTCACTCGAAGAATCCGATTCGACAACTTTTTCATTAATTTTCGGTTTCTCTGAGAACTTTTCGATGCAGTCGTCAGCCCCATACTTAAGTTTGTACAGCTGTGAAGTTTTCTTTATCAACGGCGCGGTTTCGTTGTTCAAATTCTCGAATTTACTTTTAATAGCTTGAACTCTATTTTTTGGCTGCGATATCATTATTTCGTTTTGATAAACGACATGTTTGATTTTAAACTTTTCACGCACATGCACTCACATTTGTATTTTTTTAAAACATTTTTTTAATTTATCATGTAAATAAACATTTGAAAATGGAACTTTGTTCACAACACAATCACTGAACAGCTGCACTTGTATTTGTTTTTTTAGGTTTAGGAAACGCGAATAAAAAGTTTAACGGCGTGTTAGTGCGAAATTATTCCAAGGTTTGTTGAAAATTACGCGACGCGAAACTATTTTGAAACAGTATTCACTTGTCACAAAGTTTACATAAACAGTTGTCCGTTCGTTTGAGGGCATGGCACTAGGTTGAGTTGCAAGCGTATTAACTCATTTCCCTGATCGGAAGAAACCATGCGTGTACTTTTACATTCATGATTCAACTAGATTTGTTACATTAATTAAACCTGTGGGAAAAAGTTTAGGTGTTACAATTTGCAATTAAATGAATTAAATGTACCTCATCCATTATATTTAGCAAATATATTTTATTTTTAAATATTACAATAATTTAAAAATATATAGACAAAATTCGTAAGACGTATGACGAATTATCGAGAAATGATTTTTCAATATCGTTCACGATGATTGAAGCCAATGCTAATTTTTTTGTGTCTAGCAAATTTTATAAAACATTATAGATATTTGTTTAATGGTAACTGCAATTAAATAACATAATAACATGTTATTAAATAATTGCATCGGAGTAAAAAAATATTTTCTACCCGAATTATAGGTAATATTTTCCCCATTACCTGGCCTACGAACAGCTGTGTTTGGTATGCGTTCGGATACAAACACATTAAACCACGTTTTCATTTAACTTTCTTACAAACAAAGTTAGAAAAGATGATAGGAAGAAAAGAAATACTGAAAAGCATATTATTTAAAAAGTATAACCATAATGGAAATGAAAATAATAGTTTTGATAATGATTAGTGGATTTATGGACCATTTATCATGGAACATGCAATTTATGAGAATATCCGAATTAAAGAAATGCATGATTCATGTCGAACGTAATGCCATCTGGTAGATAACAAGAAATAGAGCTACTTTATGTACAATATTATGATAATATATGTATTTGGAACGAAATTACAATACACGGTAGATAAGAGAAAAACAATAACATTGAAGTAGCAATGATAACTCCGGGAATAATTGACTCTTATTTTGACGCCATCTATGGCTTCATATTGTCAACTTTTTTGCGACTGTACATAGATGTATTTAAAAAATGGTTCATTATATATATCATAGATGGAGCTCTTCCATGTTGTGTAAATTGGGGTGTTTTGTGATAGAAATAAAGAAAAATGATGATAGTAAGTAATCAAACAGAAAATTGATTGTTAATTTGTTCTATTGTTAGATAGGTATATAATTAAATAAATTTCTCACAATTATTAGTCTATCACCCGAATACTCAAATGCCACCTAATTTATATATTGCACTTAACTACAAAGTTCCCCTTAAATTTACTGGTTAAGTGGGACGTAGGTTAAGTGCAACTCAATATTTAAATGGCGTTGAAATTTAAATATTCGGGCGTAAGACTTTCATAATTTAAGTAGATAACTTAGAATATAATAATATCTAGTGGGAGCGCTCGACCTTCAAACGTAGATAAAAATGGTGGTGCAGGGACTGCGTGGCCACCTTTTTCTGCCCTCCTGTTGGCTGACTTTTGAAAGGTTGTCAAACACGCGCGAATTAATTGTAAAATAAAAATAATTTAGCGTTATTCAATTGCACTCCAACTCGTTTTAGACGGATAATACCTGAATGTACTTTCGGTTACCAACGCAATTTATAGCCATTATTGTTCAAGTAAGCATTGATTTAATTACCATATTTACGGCAATGCAAGTAAGTTTAATTTTCACCAATATATCAGTACTACGAAAGTTATGAACAATAAAAAATCTATATTTTTGAGATGTATGACAGCTCTCCCTCTAGAGTCTAGATATTAAATAGTCTAAGCTAGATATTTTTTATTGATCGCATTTACTAGAGTCTAGATCAATTATCAAAAGACAACTCAATTCAGTCCCAAGTCATTAAATATGTTACAATGTACAAGAGCCTCACTTTTTTGTAGATTTTTTATGGATTGATTTCGAGTAAGATAAAACACTGGAACTATTGGTTATTTTAATATAAGACAACTTGCAACTACGAGTTAGTCACAGATTATTTATTTATTTATGTATTTACTTATTCTTCATCATCTTCATTTATTCTTAACTGCGTACAAAAAAGGAAAAAAACACTTAAAGATATTACAGATTAACAAAAAAATACAGATGGCGGTTGTAGGTACACATTAGAGTTACCTGTGTGTAACATAGCGTGAGGTATGTATGTGTGAGTTAGGAATGTGATGAGTGCGCATTATACAAAGTAACGCGGCTGCGCCCGCGGTTGGTTTAATGTACGGAGTCAGTCGTGAATAAACGTAATAACGTGTCACACGTGTTTTAACCAAAACCTCATCCTTGACCTAGTCCAGTAAAGTCCTAAAGCGGTCTTATCGCTCTAGGCGATTTCTTACAGACAACCTTAGGATGGATATAAGAAAAGGAAAAGAAGAGGGGCAGTCCAGAATTTAAAGAAATAATTTAAAGGATATAAGCTCCAATAAAAAATATATATTTTTTTATATAAACGACTCATTTGTATATACACAATATTCTATATCAGCCCGTATACGTCCCACTGCAGGGCACGGGCCTACTCTACAATCGAGAGAATCGATTGAGAGTGGTTAGGCCATATAGTCCACCACGCTGGCATTATGTGTATATAATATTGTGTATACAATATTAATATAATAACACATAATCATATACACATATAAAATTAGTTAGTACTTGGAATTTTCATAAGCTGTGTATAACTTCTTTCGGGAGGCCTTTGTGCAACGATAACATCTTTGGTATATTGATAATATACCACTGTCTCACAGGAGATCAGATTTGCTGTCGCGTTTCGTTCTGTGAGTGAAATTGCCGGATGCCCAATTCGCCTTTTCTCTTTCCATCCTTTTTACTTCCTGCTCCCCTCCCTAGTGGGCCGGCAACACTTCTATCATCAAACCGTTGTGGATGTTAATGGTTGATCTTTTACCATCAGGTGATCTGCTTGCTCGTTTGCCGGTTTTAAGCTTTAATAAAAACCTTATGTAATGTATTTATCATTTTTTATAATCAATAATATGATTCTTTGTCACTATTACAATTTACAACAGATCTTCATGATTTATTGGTATAGTCGCCGAAGATATTGACTATTTACATGTTTGTTCTTTTTATCAACCGCCCCCCTCGCCCCTACCCCTACTTTCATCCACCACTGTAACTTTACTTTTATACTGAATCCAATGCAAAAAGAACCATTGGAATCGTACTCAATTTTGAGGAGTTCTACTCTCCAGATCTGAAGATATTCATCAGATTTTCATAACTTATTGGTGAGATCAAAGTATTAATACGTTCTTTCTGATGCAAAAAAAATTACTAAAATCGGTCAAAAGCTGCCGAAGATATTGACTATTTACATATTTCTTAATTTTCTCACCCCCCCCCCTTGCCCCTACCCCTACTTTCCTCCACCACTGTAATTTTGCTTTTATACTTAATTCAATGCAAGAAGAACCATTGGAATCCTACTTTATTTTAAGGAGTTCCCCTCTCCAGGTCCGAAGATATTCATCAGATCGTCACCATATTTTTATGGGACCAAATGACAAGCACCAGCTTTCAATTAAAGAAAGAATTATCGAAATCGGTTTACCCAGTACAGAGAAATGAGGTAACAAACATAAAAAAAAAAAAAAAAAAAAAAGCAACATACAGTCGAATTGAGAACCTCCTCCTTTTTTTGAAGTCGGTTAAAAAATGATGCGTTATATTTATCAAACTACGTCAATAGGCAGGTATAAATTCCGCACCTGGCAATTAAAAATTGAGATTAAAAAAAATCCTGCCTGCTTGACTGATCAGTGACGTCAACCGCCGACCACTTTTTGGTAAATAATACTTTTGAAATCTAATTTTTTTTGTCGCACCGTCTTGAAACCGAAAACCAATTACTGCTGACATTCTAAATAGTTTATTCTCGGGTGCATTTGAACTTTTTTGTTGCATTCTACTCTTTAACAATAAAAAAAATTATACACATGTGTGTTTGTGATGTAACTTTTAAACAGCATAATGAATTCATAATTTTACAAAAAGAAAGAAAACTTGTTTATTTGCCACGACATACGACGTACATATTTTGTAGGTGCTTACAAGTATCAGAATATCTTAGAGCTAGTTTTGTAAATCTATGCATATAATAAATTTGTAACCGATCGATGTCTGTACATGGAAGATAAATGAAAAAAATAATATAGTGGATCTGTATTAACGTAATAGAACTCACAACAATGAATTTTAGATTTTTCTCTGTTTGTGCCGTTGTGCGCGATGAATTCGAAAACGGCTTAACGGACTTCAATGAAATTTGGTATGGAGGTAACTGACACCCTGGATTAACACTTAAGCTACTTTTTATCCCGACAAAATAGTTTTCCCGTGGGATGAGGAAGGAATTCCGATATATTTGTTACTTTTTATACTTAAAAGATGGGATGGGACTTGATTAAATGAGTGAGAATGAGACGGGATGGGGAATTCCAAATAAAGTTAATCACGCAGACGGAGTTCGCGGACAGAAGCTAGTAGAAACATATATGGAAGTGCAATTAAATATATTTACAGATTTACATCTAAAACTACCAATCAATTGATTGCGTATTAACTTATGTGATCAAATTGGCGACTACTAAGGTCATTTATAACGATTTCCTTGTATGATAACACATAAATTATTATATATTTTTTTATATGACGCGTTGAGCGACCAATATTGTGTAAAAAATAGACAAGGACTGATTAGGTTGCAATAACCACTAATAACAAATGATTTATTATCCAAAAGTATAATATTAATGATTTAATAACTTATTTTGCATATACTTTTTGAACCAAGTCCTATTTAGAAAGTAATCATAGTAAATTACTTTAAATACTAGTACTGCCACCTGTGTTCGTTTATGGGAACTATACAATAACATTTTTCTATTAATATTCGTTCTCCAATTAAGTAATTTGAGATGTAAAATGTTCAATTGAAATGTGGAGTGTGGACTTCATAACAGAAACTTTATTAAACAGCAGTCGAAAATCGAAATATTGTGAATTTAAAATACTAACGCCATCTGTTATCAGTTTATGGTAACATGAAAATACGTTTTAAAATAAATTTAATTTAAAATCTAGAGTAGGTTTGTTTGCCTTTTTCTTCTATTAAGAACAATGTTTCGAACCATATTTATGTTTACCTGCTTGATAATTTTGTTGCGGTTTAAAGAAAACTTGGGTCGTTGACTTGCCGTTTTGGTAATGTGTTTAAATCGTCTTCGTATTGTCTCTGGCTTACAGGAGTGGCATTATTGTATACTATTGGTGCTGTAGACTTCAACAATGCAACTGATTGAAAGCTGTACATAATGAATATCTGTGTCCAAAGGAGAATGCCCATTCATGTTATCGGAAAAAATATCGTTGACCCCGATACCGATACTGCTTAAAATTCTTTACAGCATTTTTCATGGTTTGTCCTTAAATGTTTTTCTGTTTTATCCCGGCGACAGATTTTTATACAAGGTATATCAAGACCGCGACCGAAAACGAAGCCAGGAGGTAGTATTAGTGATATCAAACACAATGCTAGTAAAAATTTTACAAAACAAAACGTCAATTTTTTTTTTGTTATTTTTTACAAATCGTCGTATTTGAGTGATTATTATATAGTTTATCTAAAATAATGACGTACATCGCTTAATTTTTAAACACGCAATGGTACGTAAGGGTTTAAATTACTATTTTTGCAAAAACTAGGTATTTACCCCTCAAAAACAATGATTTTTAAAAGATTGTAAAAAAAAACCGTCGCTTATTTTGCAAAATTTGTTGTTGCATTGTGTCTGTAGCCGCTAAAACTACCACCTGGCTTCGTTTTCATCGCGGTCTTGATATACCCTGTATAATACAGTAATTATCAATACATTTTACGATACGTCAGCCATTACTACAAATGGGGCTACCAGAGTGACTGGACTTAGTACTGTACTCTTTGGACTGGACTTCAAGTTAATGTCTCCAAGAACTCCAGGCCTGGGTTGCAATTATGTTTATTTTTATTGAAATTATATATTTTTCCCTACAAAATAAAGTGGATTTGATCGAAGGACAAAAATCTTGGCACCGATACCAAGTTTCATAGTAAAATGGGCATTCTCCTTTGTCCAATCTGTCCAAAATTTGGTAATTTTTATTTCTTATATCACTTTCGGTCACGATAACAATCAGACATAAAAATACAATGATAATTCGCAAATAGTGTGTAATTTTTTTTTGTGTAATTTAAATAATATAAGTGTGTTTTTTAAGCGGGTACTCAATGTTTTTGATTAATGTTATTTTGCGGTACTTTTTGCTTTAAAACGTGACTACTCACGTGTTTGGCCGCGTGGTGTTAGATTTTTCGATTTGGGCCTAGTTTGAAAAAAATAATAATAAAAAATTACGCGTAAAGTTCACTTTGAGTTCAAAATTATTTAGACAAAGTATTGGCTATAACGTTGTTATAATAAAAGGGAAAGTAAACATAAACGGCCATATTCATAGACAGATTTAAAATCTATTTTAGTTATCGAATGTTATGTTCCTTTCGAACGACTTTTGAATTTAGTTTGAGCGATGAAGACAAGGTTTTAAATCAGTCTGAATAATGCCGAAAAAGTGTAACATAAAATAATTTATAGTAGAGAATAAGCTATCGGCGTTATAAACAACAATGTTTAAACAATAAATAAATACTAAATATTATTTCCCGTATCATGTACTACTCGTATCGCCTGTGTCTGTTTGTATCAACCCATATTATACACACACAGGTCGTCCAAGTTCTTATGTCGTTGAAACTTGAAAGCGCTGCTGTCAAAATAATAAGAATAGTTTTTCTCTCTTCATATTTTGTAACAATTGACATGTTACTATTAAATTACGAGTATAAACGCTTGTTGTTAATATTATATAAGTAAATAAATAAATAAATACACCCAACAGTCACATACATAGTCCTGACCTCACATTTAAGACCAATTAAATCTTGTGTCGTGTATCAGAAACTACGAGAGACGTTTCGGTCTCACAAACACCCACACCCGAAACAAATATCTGTGGTTCACACAAATATTTGTCTCGGTGCGGGGATCGAACCCGCGGCCTCTCATTTCACAGCCGGTTTCTAACCAACTGCGCCACGAAGGCTGCCAGCCAACAATTGACTTATTAATACTATTCTATTACGAGTCTAATGCTTGTTGTTTATGATATGAAAGATATCTCAAAGAATGCTCAAATAGATATTTTTTAAATTTTATTTTTAGTTCCAATTTTCGCCACGCGCGATTAAGTTTAAGACGATCTGTAGCTTGGAATCGCAATTAAAGTTCACAAGAACGAAATGACGTCGTAGCTTGCAATTTCGATAACCACTAGGCAATTATTATAGAAAAGGCCAATGACCATTTTGACTTACACGTGTTACATATTTCATACAGCAAAAAACCTGACGGCTGAAACAAGAAATATATGACGTACCTATAGGTAATTAATTGCATGTAAACAAAAAAGCATTGGAAAAAAATTTGAAGTTAGCATGCAATATGAATCTTGGTGAATCCTTGTGATTTTAAGTCGTGTTAGTTCACTTTAGTTTTCTGTGTGAAAGTTATACAGGGTATATCAAGACCGCGACCGAAAACTAAGCCAGGAGGTAGTATTCGTGATATCAAACACAATGCAAGTAAAAATTTTCCAAAAAAAATCGTAATTTTTTTTTTGTAATTTTTTACATATCGTCGTATTTGAGTGATTAAACATAGTTTTTCTAAAATAATGACGTACATCACTTAATTTTTAAACACGCTATGGTACGTAAGGGTTTAAATTACTATTTTTGCAAAAACTAGGTATTTACCCCTCAAAAACGATGATTTTTAGAAAATTGTAGAAAAAAATCCGTCGCTTATTATGCAAAATTTTTAGTTGCATTGTGTCTGTAGCCGCTAAAACTACCACCTGGCTTCGTTTTCGGTCGCGGTCTTGATATACCCTGTATATTGGTGGAGCTGACACCTTTATACATACAATAGGTTTACTGGTTAGGTCTCTCATATGTGAGGGGCCACCTGGGTGGGCACTACCGCATTGTCTATTTCTCCCGCCAAACAGCACATTAAATGCACTGTTCTGTTCCGGTTTAAAGGACATTGTAGCCAGAGTAACTACTGGACATATTGAGACTTAACATCTTATGTCTCAGGATGGCGAGTGCAATGAAATGCCAAGCAATGCTTTGTCATTCATGGTGTTGTTTGGTTTTGCTACTGTCCATGAGCGGTCGTATCGCTTACCATCAGTCGAGCGGCAGGCTCGTCTCGCCATTCATCGCAAAAAAATATCATAGTTGCCTTCCGAAGCGCGTGCAGCGTCTAAAAATTTTACTTACAAATAATATACTATCCATAGTGGACTGAAATTACAAACTACAATTTGATATACATTAATATATTAAATGTAAATACATATTAATGAAACAAAAGTCTAAAGCATACATTAAAAACTTTCAATTTTTTTTTAGTTTCTATAATAATAAAACTTTAATCTTAGCTATAACCTGTAGGCATAATCTACACATAGTACAATATTTTAATTTAATTTCATAATATAGAAGTAATAAATTATAACAAATAATTCCATGTTTTTTTTTTTTTTTTTTTTTATTGCAATGAATGGCGAGACGAGCATGCCATTCGCGTGATGGTAAGCGATACGACCGCTCATGGACAGTAGCAAAACCAAACAACACCATGAATTACAAGGGAATGCTTGGAATTCCACTGCGCTCGCCATCCTGAGACATAAGATGTTAAGTCTCAATATGTCCAGTAGTTACTCTGGCTACAATGTCCTTCAAACCGGAACACAACAGCGCATTAACACTGCTGTTTGGCGGGAGAAATAGACATTGCGGTGGTACCCACCCAGGTGGCCTCTCACATATGAGAGACCTACCACCAGTAAATGCCACCATGTCTAGCATTTTAATAAACACATTAATTATTGATATAATTTGATTACATAAAGCGCAGTACACATGAAGCCGCCGACCGTGCGCCGGCCAATGTCGGCAACTTGTTGGTGGCGGGCTTGTTGGAGATAAATAATTAATAATAAATACACCCAACAGTCACATACATAGTCCTGACCCCACACTAAGATCGAATCTTGTTTCGTGGGTATCAGAAACTACGAGAGACTTTTCGGTCTCACAAACACCCAGACCCGAAACAAATACCTGTGGATCACACAAATATTTGTTTCGGTGCGGGGATCGAAACCGCGGCCTCTCGTTTCATAGGCGGCGTTTAACCAACTGCGCCACGGAGGCTGTCAAGATCTCATTACACTTGTAATGAGAAATGGAAAACTTACTTGGCGATTTGTCAGCGACTCGACATGACATAAGGAACTTTTTTGCTGACTTTAAGACGAGCAGAGCGCCTGTCTCTAATATGCCAACATGTCGGCAGGCAACACGTGCGGGCGCTTGTTGCCGACGTAATTCTTTTCTTATAAGCTGCGGTTGTCTCTGCGGGCTGTATCGCAGGGTTGGCAGCTGTGGCATGTAGTGCCCTTAATAATTATTGCAGAAGACCAGCCGTTTGACGTAAACACCTAGTTTAAAATTAGGGACTGCCTCGGTGGCGTAGTTGTATTACGGTACGGTTACAAAGCTGAGGTCTTGGGTTCAAGTCCCGGGTCGGGCAATGTGATATTGGATTTTTCTATTCATTATCAGCCCGAAGTCAGGAATTTTTGCCCGATATTGCGATAGGCTCGCCCCCTATCACACCATGGGACGGAACATACAAGGCGAAATGTGAGTGTCCTGGTGGCGCCTCTGCCTACCCCTTCGGGGATAAAGGCGTGAGTTTATGTTTGTATGTAAAATTAGGGTTTTTAATACTCATTGACTAGCAAATACAAATGATGGTTCTATAAAGAATTATTATAAGTAATATATTTATTCATAATCCTCTTGAAATTTAACTTAACTCATTCTTTGGATTTCCGAATATACCTACTAAAGGTGGACCGAAACGACAAACGACACACGTGGCTCACAATGACGGCTCCTTAGCTGCTGTGTACGCTCGCTATCTATGATAATAATATACCACCATCTAACTTGGAGACTGTTCCGCCCTCACATCCACCACTGCAACTCCTGTAAGCCAGGATGTGGCACGCATTTTAATGACACTGAGCATTGAAGCTCAGCGAGTCTCCGAGAATGTCTAACTTGTCTTTAACACGCAACGAAATCAAACACAAAGTTAAATTAATAGGAGTTGGAAACACCACCTGGCTTGCTTTTTATTAGGTCTGTTTTCTAAAACAATGTTCTTTTTTTATGTTTTTTTAATGAATTTCTACGAATGTACCCCAATAATTGAACCATCTGTGCCCCTAGCCGGAACATTTTGAAGTATCGTATAGTAATTCTCGTATAGTAAAGTAAACGTTTCCCGCTCTGAAATTTTAGTTCCAAATACGCTCACAATGGCGCTGTTCAAATTCCCATACAAAATTTTACTATTACTATTCTATTACGATACTGCAAAATGTTCCGGCTAGGGGCACTGATCACGACTCCTCATTTAAATTACAAATTTAAGACACCATACGTGATTCCCGAAAAAACAGCAATTCGTCTAAACAAGTAACCAACGCCTAGGCTCGGACCCACATGACAAAACATGTCAAATTTGCGACTCACCTTCTGTCTAGAAAGGGGGATAAAGTATTGGTAAAACAACTTTTTTTTTGTATTATATTTTTATTTATTAGGATCTCCCACAAAGAACACACTTTACAAGCTTTGCTATTATAGTGTTGCAGTTTAAACATTGTGTTTCTTCAATTAGCGATCACAACATGCAATAATACTGTACAACAGGAAAGAACTATGAAATAACTTATCTATAAACTATCAATATAAAATTAAATTAAACGATAAAATTGAAAGACGAAACAGGAACCAAAATATTTAAACATGAAAAAATAAACAATATTAAAGAGAAAGCAAATATCAATTATTACAGCTAGCTATTAACAGGTATTACAGCTATTACAGCTCTAGCAACTTCAATGAAGTCCTATTTACACAGAGAGCTTCTCGCGGCGAGAATCGTAAGCGATTATCGCATGACATAACCGCCATAGATTATCGTGTTCTGACAAATGTTTACACGATGCAACTTTTTTATATCCTTACGTTATTCGTATCTTCGAGGCGAAACTCTCCCCGTGGAATTCGTGATACGTCAAATTGAATTCAGTATTTTTTTTAACAATCCGGACTCATATAAGTGTGAGGTACTGAATGGGAAAAGGAGAAATATTGTTCTTGGCATCGATATAAACGTTACACTAGATAAGACATTCAGTACAAAAAAATGTGTCCCACCTACTTGCGGTGCATGCACCACACATGAATCAGTTTGTTTCGTGACAGTGACAATGCAGGACGCCTTATCGCATACGTTTAAAAGTAAGAAATGAATGTTTCGCCGTCAAACCGAAAGCAAATCGGCTGAAGTTACAATACTTTAATAAAATACCAGGTAAGTGATGTAATATTGCAGTGCGCTTTTAAAATACGGGAGCACTTTATTTCTTTGACGTGTCTCGTCTATCGGTAGAATATAAGTCAATGGTTCTTGGTAATTTTAGTCTGACAACACTGACGTAGCAATATTTTCGCGATATATTACGGTTAACAAAAACCTGTAATTTGCAATTATTCCCGCTTGCGTCAAACAACTGGTTTATTACATAACAATTTTGAGTTATCAAGTTTTTTCCTATAATCTTCTTGTTAATAATGTTCACCAAAAAACTGTGGTTGGAGGAAAAACGGATTTGTCATGTTCAAATTCGTATTAAAAGCCTCCGCGGCGCAGTTGGTTAGACGCCGGCTGTGAAACGAGTGGCCGCTACGTTTTGCGTAAATGCGTAAACATTTACGCATAAACTCACGCCTACATCCCAGAAGGGGTAGGCAGAGGCGCCTCCAGGACACCCACACTTCGCCTTGTATTTTCCGTCCCATGACGTCATAGGCGAGCCTATCGCCATATCGGGCACAAATTCAATTCAATATGAAAAACCCAATATCACTTTGCCCGACCCGGGAACCGAACCCCAGACCTCAGCTTTGTAATCGTACCGTGCTACGCCACCGTGGCAGATTTATGTTTATGTAGGTAATAAATTATATTATACTGCATGCTCTTGCTGATTTGTATAACCGCCGGCACGGATCTTGAGCGCTCGGCGACAGAGTGGGGATAGCTTTGCGCATCGTGAACTTAAGGACAAAATAAATGAATGAATTGAACAAACGCAATGAATGAATTAGGCATAACAACAATATGGCGTTGCGTAGTGAACCAATCACTGGCCGATGCGATAATGCCCCCGCCCGCCTTCTTCATCTACCTCTAAAGAGACCCAAAAATCGACATCTGCGCAAGTAACGGCCAGCGCTCAAGATCCGTGCCGGTAGTTATAGTAATTTAGTTATACTTTACCGACAGGTTTTAAAATATCCAGCCTTCAAAATATCTTTATAAGTTGTTCTATCATTTTATTACTAATCAATCTAATGAAGGTGATTCAATTATTATATTAAAGAGTAGTAATTTATATTTAAATTCTTGTTATTGGATATTCTATTCATTATTAGCACGGAGTCAGGAATTTGTGCTCGATATGGCATCTTGCTCCACATCGTGGGACGGAGCATAAGGCGAAATGTGGGTGTCTTGGAAGCACCTCTGCCTACCCCTTCCGGGAAAAAGGCGTGAGTTTATGTGTTAGAGCTGTGAGGTCCTCGGGTTAAACCCCGGTTCGGGCACTCCACTTGGTGTACATATTAGGGTTTTAATACGTCATATAAGTGGCCTGGGTCTGGAATTTGCGTCTAAAATGTAATATATTCCCTTATCACAGTTTTACTCGGGGCATCGCCCACACGAAAATGTTTGTGGTAATTTGCGCTAAAGTACTCTATAGCCTTCTCGGATAAGTGGACTATCCAACACTAAAATAATTTCTAAATTCGAAACAGTAGTTTCTGAGATAAGCGCGGACAAAAAACAAACTCTTTAGCTTTATATAGTATACATTGGGACGGAAATAACCTTCATGAACTATAGGTGGCGCTAGCATAACCTCTGTCTTCTCGTTTGGTTTAAAGCTATGTAAAATTTGTTCGAAAAATATCAATAAATACACCTAACAGTCACATACATAGTCCTGACTCCTGACCCCACACTAACAATTCTTGTGTCGTGGGTATCAGAAACTACGAGAGACTTTTCGGTCTCACAAACACCCAGACCCGAGACAAATACTTGTGTGCACAAGTCACAAATATAAGTGTTTTTCGCGCCACGGAGGCTGTCAAACATGACAAAATTGTTTTTCCCCTGATTATATTTTTGGTGAAGATTATTAACACGAAGATTAGATAAAAAATATTGATTACTAAAAATATTATGTAACAAACCAGTTGTTTGACGTAGGCGCAATAATTGTGATTTTTATATACAGGTTGTATCCAGACTGCAACCGGGAACGAAGCCAGGTAGTATTACACACAAAATTAATAAGCAATCCCAATCCCTATCTAAGGATCGATCCGGAAAATAGACCAATCAGAACACATCAAATGTGAGCGTGTCGGCAATACCTTGAGCCCATTGGTTTATTTTCGCGATCGATCTTTAGATAGAAACGAAGATCGTTTATAAACATCGGCCATTAGTGACTTCAGACAAAGTATATAAAAATTTCGCAAGAAAAGTGACGATTTTTTTGTAATTTTAACCTATCGTCGTTTAGGTGGTAAATATATAGTTTTCCCTAAAATAATAATGTATATGTCACCGTAAAATTGTAAATACCGTTACATTACAATCTATCTTGCGAGATTGTGAACTGTCGAAAGATTGTGAATCGTAGCATACTGCTTACAATTTAACGCATTATTTTTCAGTTGATTGTAATCTATCGAAGTGAAACTGTTAAATCACAATCTTAAAATTGTAAAATCTAGGTGTATTATGAGTGAAGTACCGCATTGAGTTACCGCAAAGAAACAATCGTTAGGTTATATTAGGTTAGGTTAGTTTATTTCCATTTTAAATAAAATTAAGTCAATATGAACTCAAGTAATTAAAATGAAGTCAATTGACAATCTTCCGTTTATTTATAATATCTCTAGTGAAATTATAATATCACGGCTTTGACAATATACCGGTAACATATACACTCTATTTTAAAGACGCAAGCAGACGCAATCGCAAAAACTTCTTGATTACCACCCAAACAGGATGATACATAAAAAAAAATATTATAAAACGAGGCACCGATACAAATGTTTATATGATCCACAGATATTTGTTTCGGGTCTGGGTGTCAATGAGACCGAAAAGTCTCTCGTAGTTTCTGATACACGACACAAGACTCGACCGCAGTGTGGGGTCAGGATTATGTATACTGTTGAGTGTATTTATTTAGCAAAATAATATTTTAACTCCGTACGTTGCTCCTATGATACATAAAGTTAATGCTTAAGACGTATTGTTTTTTCGTGAAGCACGCATGGTGTCATTAATTCGCAAATTAATAGGCAGACGTGACTGACCGGATGGTTCGTTTATTAGGGTACATTCTTAATAATTTCATTGCGACAGATCCTCTATTTACAATGCGTTTGCCGTCGGGTATATTGTATTCACTTAATCGTACCAGTAAAAAACAAATAAATAAATACACCCAACAGTCACATACATAGTCCTGACCCCACACTAAGATTTAGTCTTGTGTCGTGCGTATCAGGAACTACTAGAGACTTTTCGGTCTCACAAACACCCAGACCCGAGACAAATACTTGTGGATCACACAAACATTTGTCTCGGTGCGGGGATCGAACCCGCGGCCTCTAGTTTCACAGCCGGCGTCTAACTAACTGCGCTACGGAGGCTGAATGACTACAAACTAGTAACTACTAGCTTAATTTAGATTTTCTGCGAGAACCTACGAACCTAGGGGTTAACCTATGATCCGAAACGATGTTCCAATGTTCGAAAGTCGTACATAACACTATACAAATGTGCCTAGGTACTCTACAAAATGTTCGAATTCTCTATCGTACGTGGTAACTATAGACTAAGTTCGAAGTGAATGATAAGTGTCTAACGCCCGAATACTGGAACGACATTCAAATAATAAGTTGGTCTTAACAGCGCACGGCTCACTTAGCCAGTACATTTAATCGGGATTAACGTAGTTAAGCGCAAGTTATATTTAAGTTGCGTTCCAGTATTTGGCCGATAGAGAATAGTATTGATTTTTTAGAGGGGGAAATCTCATTTCGGACTTCGAGATTTCGAACATTCGAACTTTGTTTCGGATCACAGAGTAACCCACTTAGTTTTAAAATTCGATTTTACTTAAAAAGGATTCGTACGAAAACTACAAATATTTGTATTATTAAACGATTTCACTTTACATCATTTGATAGTATTTACGTAAATGAAATCAAATTAAGTGTCGAGATGTTTTTTTATTCGATAACGCCCGAATACTCAAATGCCACTTAAATATTAAGTTGCACTTAACTACCCACGTCCCACTTAGTACATTTAAGCGGGACTTGCAAACTTAAGTGGAACTTAATATTAAGGAGGTGTTTGGGTATTCGGACATAGACAAACGAGCAAACAGACCACATACAGGGTATCTCAAGACCGCGACCGAAAACGAAGCCAGGTGGTATTATTAGTGACTTCAGACACAATGCAAGTAAAAATTTTACAAAAAAAATCGTCAATTTTTTTTTTGTTATTTTTTACATATCGTCTTATTTGAGTGATTAAACATAGTTTTTCTAAAATAATGACGTACATCGCTTAATTTTTAAACACGCAATGGTAAGTAAGGGTTTAAATTACTATTTTTGCAAAAACTGGGTATTTACCCCCCAAAAACGGTGATTTTTTTAAAAATTAAAAAAAAAAATCCGTCGCTTATTTTGAAAAAATTTTAGTTGCATTGTGTCTGTAGCCGCTAAAACTACCACCTGGCTTCGTTTTCGGTCGCGGTCTTGATATACCCTGTATGTCTAGATATTTCTGTGTGAGAGACCTACTACAAGTATTTTTCAACAGAACCATCGAATGTCTGTTTACTAGCATTTTAGTATAAAAACCCTGATTTATATTTATTGGTGTTTACTTCAAAAGGCTGGTTTCCTGCAATAATTCTAATTTATTCAAGTTAAATCAATAATTTACGGTTATGAAAATTCTAGACGTGAAATTATTTTTGTCATAATTTATTACTCGTATAACGTGAATTATATTAAAACCTTGTGATGCCTACTACGCCTTATACAGGGTATATCAAGACCGCGACCGAAAACGAAGCCAGGTGGTAGTTTTAGCGGCTACAGACACAATGTAAATAAAAATTTTGCAAAATAAGCGACGGATTTTTTTTTACAATTTTTTAACAATCATCGTTTTTGAGGGGTAAAAACCTAGTTTTTGCAAAAATAGTAATTTAAACCCTTACGTACCATTGCGTGTTTCAAAATTAAGCGATGTACGTCATTATTTTAGAAAAACTATGTTTAATCACTCAAATACGACGATATGTAAAAAATAACAAAAAAAAAATTGACGATTTTTTTTGTAAAATGTTTACTTGCATTGTATTTGATATCACTAATACTACCTCCTGGCTTCGTTTTCGGTCCCGGTCTTGATATACCCTGTATATTAATATGCCTTGATTATATTTTATTTATATTAAGTCATAAAAAATGTAACGCATCGATATCAATGTTACACTAGATAGGACATTCAGTACAAAAAATGTGTCCCATCTACTTGCGGTGCATGCACCACACATGAATCAGTTTGCTTCGTGACAGTGACAGTGCAGTACGCCTTATCGCATACGTTTAAAAGTCGTCTGAAGTTACAATATTTTAATAAAATACCAGGTAAGTGATGTAATATTGCAGTGTGCTTTTAAAATACGGGGCAGTCTATTACTTTGACGTGTCTCGTCTATCGGTAGAATATAAGTCAATGATGAGTTAACTGTTTTTTCATAATCTTATGTCTTACTAGCTTTTGCCCGCAAACTTCCTCTGCGTGATTAACTTTATTTGAAATTTACTTTATTTGGTATTTACCATCCCGTCCCGTTATATCCCGCTCGTCTCGTCTCATTCTCACTCAAGGCATGTAATCCAGTCCCATCCCATCCCTTTGAGTATAAAATGTATCAAATATACCGGAATTTCATTCCTCATCCCACGGGAATACTAATTTTTCGGAATTAAAAGTAGCCTAAGTGTTAATCCAGGGTGTCTGCTACCTACATATGTTCTCGGCGCTATGTGCCCCGCCCATTGCCACTTCAACTTACTAATCCGCTGGGCTAAAATATTGCCAACTGGTGTAAGATGGCGATGCCTATTAGACGCTCTGTCTTTACGTCACTATGACGTGTTGTTGATCACCTGCCACAGATAAGAAAAACCTACCACCGGTGTATTTTCACACTACTTTTTCCCCTGGGTCAGTTTCAGTGGCGGCGTAAGGTAGGTTGGCACCCTGGGCGGTTTCGTATTGAGCACCCCTACCTAAACTATACATGCTTACTCCGGACTTCTCGTGAAGGAGTAAAAAAAAAAAAGGGCTCCTCCTTTGTAGGCAGCGGCAAGCAGGATCGTTTCGCCCACGATCGTGGTCCACGCTCTTCGTTTGTTGTCGCTTGTCGGGTTGTCGTTGTCACCCCTTGGTGCTTGGTACCCGGGGCGGACCGCCCCCATCGCCCCCCCCTTTACGCCGCCACTGGTCAGTTTGTACCAGCTCTATAGTTAGCAAACTAATGTATTTTTAATTACATTGACGTCAAAAGCTTTGCTAAAGTCGTTCATCACCTTAAGACATTCATAATAGTGGTTTCTTAGATTTACGCGAATGTTACACATTGAAATAACAGTGAGCTCCTTCTGCGTAGATCGGATCGCAAAAACCAGTTAACTTTTTAAATTAACTTTTTAATTTAATAATTGTTAATAAAGGTTAGTTAAATGGTAACAGTCACTGAGCGGATGACTAATACCTCAGTCCGCCCCGTGACCACGAAAGCTGTAAAGCAATCGAAACGTCGGGAAGTTAAAAATGTAAAAATTAAACCAAATCGCGATAAGATCCGTATAAAATAGTTTTATTTCAGACTTGATCTTTATGTAAATCTAAATTTCACACTAAGATCCAGGCTTGTGTCGTGGGTATTGGAAACTACGAGAGACTTTTCGGTCTCACAAACACCCAGACCCGAAACAAATACCTGTGCATCACACAAACATTTGTTTCGGTGCGGGGATCGAACCCGCGGCCTCTCATTTCACAGCCGGCGTCTAACCAACTGCGCCACGGAGGCTGTCAATTTATATATTATTATTTCTATCTATCTATGTATATCAGCCCATCTACGTCCCACTGCTGGGCACGGGCCTACTCTACAATCGAGAGAATCGATTGAGAGTGGTTAGGCCATATAGTCCACCACGCTGGCCTAGTGCGGGTTGGCGGACTTACATACCGTAGAAATTCTTTAAAATTGCTACGGTACGCAGGCTTCCTCACGATGTTTCCTTCACCGTTAAAGTGCGTGGTGATTGACTATCAATACACACATAACTCCGAAAAGTCAGAGGTGTGCCCTGGGATTTGAACCCGCGACCACCGTGAATATGTAGGCAGCCGCGTCTGGTCCGTTACCAACAGGCCACCACGCACTTTACTATTATTATTATTTACTACGCAATTTTTCCTATATGTATACATTGAAATAAAACTATTTTTTACGGATTTTATCGCCATTTGGTTTAACTTTTACATTTTTAAACTTGACTGACGTTTTAATTACTTTACAGCTTTCGTGGTCACGGGGCAGACATCGGGATAAAATCCGTAAACGCTCGTAGTTTTATTTCAATGTGTAACACTCGCGTAAATCTAAGAAACCATAAGGATCTATACAGTAAAAAAAAAACGCTTCAAAATATAAAAAACGAGTATGATATATTACAATACACGTGTCAAATATAATTGATGGGTGAAATCTATATTAAGATGAATTTGCCACGCCAATTACATTGTCATAAAGATTTTATAATTGCCTTAACATTTGCTTGTATTCGAAAACAAAGAGATGTTTGTATGCCGTCAAAATAGACAGCGGATTTTTTACTCCCTCGGTGGCGCAGTTGTACTAAAGTCGATTGCAACGCTGTGGTTTTGGGTTCGTATACCAGGTAGGGTTATGTGGTATTGGATTTTTTAATGGCATAATTTTATATGGCAATAGGCTTGCCCCCTATCACAACATGGGATGGAACGCACAAGGCGATACGTGGGTGTTATGGTAACACCTGTGCCTACCTCTTCTGGGAAAAGGCGTGAGTTTATGTATGTAACTTAATCATTGAAATAAAACTACTTTTTTACGGATTTTATCGCGATTTGGTGTAATTTTTGGAATTAAAAAACATACAAATTTCAATAGAGACGATAGCTTGAAGCTTGCGCCATCATGGGATCCAATTCTACATTTAATTAAATCGGAACCCAAAAGACCAGCTGTCATACCTCAAGACACAGTGAGCTCCTTCTGCGTAGATCGGATCGCTAAAACCAATTTTATTTTTGATTTAATTTTAGAAAATTAAGGGTAGTTAAATTGTAACAGTCACTGAGCGGATGACTAATACCTCAGTCCGCCCCATAGATAATGTCCGCCCCGTGACCACGAAAGCTGGAAAGAAATCGAAACGTCATGAAGTTAAAAAATGTAAAAATTAAACCAAATCGCGATAAAATCCGGAAAAATAGTTATCTGCATTTTACGAGAATTTCTATGTTTAATTTCAACATAGAAATTCTCGTAAAATGCAGATATTTCACAACTTCCTACACGAACGGATATCAAATATTTCATTTTTATTATAGCTGTCAATTTGTCAAATGTATTTCCTCAAAACGACCTTCCACGGTGGAGGAAGCTTAGCAACGCTTCTCCAAATGAAATCTAGATTTATGTCCAATAATTTATGTAACACCTGCATCCTAAAATTAGAATTTGTGTTTTCCTCAAATATTTTGTTTTTGTAATATTACGTGAGTTAAATTGGTTATTTTTATTTATTTAATTAAGATTCTTGACAGCCTTCGTGGCGCAGTTGGTTAGACGCCGGCTGTGAAACGAGAGGCTGCAGGTTCGATCCCCGCACCGAAACAAATGTTTGTGTGATCAACAGGTATTTGTTTCGGGTCTGGGTGTTTATGAGACCGAAAAGTCTCTCGTAGTATCTGATACCCACGACACATGACTTAATAGATCTCAATGTGGGGTCAGGACTATGTATGTGACTGTTGGGTGTATTTATTTATTTACTCGTAGATATATATCAATAAAAAGCCAAAGGATATAAATATAATATAAATACACCCAACAGTCACATACATAGTCCTGACCCCACACTAAGATCGAGTCTTGTGTCGTGGGTATCAGAAACTACGAGAGACTTTTTCGGTCTCACAAACACCCAGACCCGAAACAAATACCTGTGGATCACACAAATATTTGTTTCGGTGCGGGGATCGAACCCGCGGCCTCTCGTTTCACAGGCGGCGTCTAACCAACTGCGCCACGGAGGATAATTAATAGTATAGATAATTTATAACTGACTGCCTCGGTGGGCAGTTGTACTACGGTACGATTAGAAATCCGACGTCCCGGTTTTGAATCCCGGGTCGGGCAAAGTGATATTGCATTTTTCTATTTATTATGAACCCGGTGTCAGAAATTTGTGCTCGATATGGCGATAGGCACGCCCCCTATCACATCGTGGGACGGAACATACAAGGCGGAACGGTGTCCTGCCTACCCCTTCTGGGATAAGGGCGTGAGTTTATGTATGTATGTAAATTAAAAAATAATTGGTTTTTGGGATCCGCTCTAGACTTTATGGAAAGTTAAAAAATGTCAAAATTAAACCGAATCCGAAAGAACATAGAAATTAGTTTTATTTCAATATCTCGTAGTTTTTATTATACAAGAGTTGAGTTGTTTATTTGTGTTGTTGCAATATTTTTTGTTAATCTACCACTTGTCAGAACATAATTAATTATTGCTTTTAATAAACCACACACCTTATGTTTCTGTGTGAAGTTTCTGAGAAACGTTTTTACTCAAGTGCGTCATAGAACTAGCTTTTAGTTTAAGCTCGAACGTTGGTTCATTATCTTTAACCATCGGTTGGTTTTTGCTTAACTGCCCATGTTATTAGTTTACACGGTTCAGTTTTGATATATGTAGGATTTGAATGTTATGATTAAAGATGAGTAGAATGAAACGTTAGACGCATGACTGATATGGAACGTAGTTTACATGAAAGAGATAACGAGT
This sequence comes from Deilephila elpenor, assembly GCA_949752805.1. NCBI lineage: Eukaryota > Metazoa > Arthropoda > Insecta > Lepidoptera > Sphingidae > Deilephila > Deilephila elpenor. The sequence continues at coordinate 939,765 of OX457121.1, forward strand.
GGAAGTACTAAAGAGTAAAATAGATAGAGGATGAACGATTAATGGCCGATGTTAATAAACGATCTTCGTTTCTATCTAAATATCGATCGCGAAAATAAACCAATGGGCTCAAGGTATTACCGACACGCTCACATTTGATGTGTTCTGATTGGTCTATTTTCCGGATCGATCCTTAGATAGGGATTGGGATTGCTTATTAATTTTGTGTGTAAGATGTTAAAATATGAAAGGACGGATTATGAGAGAACCGTTTGGAAGACGACAGAACGACGTACGACGATGACGATAAAGACGTATTACAAGAGTAATAAATTATACTGAAGATCGTCTCAACGATCTTTGTTTGATTTTGACCCTAACGTAACTATTCCCAATAAATATATTATTAATAAATAAATACACCCAACAATGACACACATAGTCCTGACCCCACACCAAGATCGAGTCTTGTGTCGTATCAGAAACTACGAGAGACTTTTCGGTCTCACAAACACCCAGACTCGAAACAAATACCTGTGGATCATCTCATTTGTCTCGGTGCGGGAATCGAGCACGCGTCCTCATATTTCACAGCAGGCGTCTAACCAACTGCGCCACGGAGGCTGTATTTATTTCTGGTATATTCGATTTTTCCCAGACAGGGACCATAGAAGCTAAAGACCCGTCATAGTGAGCCACGTGTGTCGCGTCTCAGGTTCTGTATATCCGGATACAATCAGGCGTCATTGTGTCGAGAGATGAACATCTCATGTGGATACTCTATCTGCACTGCGCTTGCCATCAAGCATTGTAGTCACTTATTGTTCCAATGTAAAAAACTAAATATATATACATAGGTACATAGATACATAAACTAACGCCTTTATCCCAGAAGGGGTAGGCAGAGGCGCCACCAGGACACCCACATTTCGCTTTGTATGTTCCGTCCCGGGACGACGTCCCGACTCCGGCTTAATAATGCCTTTGCCCGACCCGGAATTCAAACCCGGGACTTCAGCTTTGTAGTCGTACCTTAGTACAACTACGCCACCGAGGCAGTCAAAAGCTAAATATAGATATTTTATATCCGTACTCATCGACAGACGACACGCTGGCCCTCTATCACGGGGACGGAACACACAGGGCGAAACGTGGATGTCCTGGTGACACCTCTGCCTACCCCTTCTAGGAAAAAGAAGTAAGTTGATGTAATCTCTAACTAATTGAAATAATTATGCCGTCCTTCTTAGTTGCTTCCTTCGGATACTTCCTAAGGACCTTTAAAAGAAGGGAAAACGGAATCCGGCATATTAATTATTAACCTTTTGATTCGGGTTCGGAGAGCGTGGTGGCCTGTTGGTAACGGACCAGACGCGGCTGCCAACATGTTTACGGTGGTCGCGGGTTGAAATCCCAGGGCACACCTCTGACTTTTTGGAGCCATGAGTGTATTCATAATCAATCACCACGCACTATAACGGTGAAAGAAAACATCGTGCGGAAACCTGCATACCATAGCGATTTGTAATAATTTCTACGGTATGTAAAGTCCGCCTGGCACTAGACCAGCGTGGTGGACTATATGGCCTAACCCCTCTCAATCGTACTCTCGATTGTAGAGGAGGCCCGTGCCCTGCAGTGGGACGTATATGGGCTGATATAGTCTCGATTCGGGCTAAAATGTTGTTGATCATACAACTGTGAAACGTTAATTCTATTATTTTTTTTTTAAATATAGAAACCACGTGTTTATTTCGTGCTAATAAAAGAAAATTGCTGCTAAATTTAACATAATTACTACGAATCAATTATTTATCCATAACGTCAATTAAAATCGTGTTTTAACGTCATAGACTTAATTGAAAAATGTTAACAACAAAAGATAATTATACAGTAATATAAAAAATTGAGGTAAGACCTTTTATAAGTTAGTTTAGGTTATAAAGTTTAACGGCCTATTCATAGAAAGTTTTAAAACCCATTTTAGTTATCGAATGTTTTGTCCCTTTCGAACGACATTTGAATTCAGTTTGAGCATTTTATGTCAAGTAACATCTTATGTGTCAGGATGGCGAGCGCAGTGGAATACCAAGCATTGCCTTGTAATTGGTGTTGTTTGGTTTTGCTACTGTCCATGAGCGGTCGTATTGCTTACCATCAGGCGAATAGCATGCTCGTCTCGCCATTCATCGCATGAAAAAAAAACCTCGTGTGGATGCTGAAACTTAAGTAAATATTTATTTTCTGACACATCTTGTGGTCACTATGACGTATTCACGACAAAACAAAACCAACCAGCAATCCTCAAGGTCGTGCAGATAGCGAGACCGATGTCCCGAGTTGAAATTTTGACACATTTTAATAAAGTTTATCTGTAGTAAACAATGTGGCCGTGAGCCGTCATAACATTGATAAATGCATAATATTTGTCCAGTTCAATAGTTCAATGAAGTCTAGAACTCGCGTCAACTAAAAAAATATAAGTATTTTTTTATTGCGATGATCGGCGAGACGAGCTTGCCATTCGCCTGATGGCAAGCGATATGACCGCTCATGGACAGTAGCAAAACCAAACAACACCATGAATTACAATTATTGGCATTCCACTGCGCTCGCCATCCTGAGACATAAGTTTAGTAGTTACTCTGGCTATTCAAACCGGAACACAACAGTGCATTTACACTGCTGTTTGTTGGAGGAATAGACATTGCGGTGGTACCTACCCAGGCGGCCTCTCACAAATGAGAGACCAGTATCTATCACAGATACACGTGAGATTTTTGGATACAAAGAAAAATTAGCACGTGTTACATATTTGCACGGATTTGTGTGAAATACCGCTAAACGAGATCATTTGTCAATAATGAATCAGTAGGCTTATTCACGTAATTAAATAAGTTCAGTTGCAGTGCAGTTACAGTTAAGTTTCGATCAAAACGGCCCTTTTCGTATTCTCGTAATTTAGACAACCGCTGTCAGATACGCTCGCGTCAAGTTCGCGTCACGCGAGCGCTTTAGCGTATTCTACTGCTGAGTGTTTTATACATGCGTGATTCGGATCGCAACTTGATTGGTATTTACCAATTCATTTGACGTCTCCAATGACAGTTTAGTCCGACCAACGTGCAGCACATGCGCAGTTTATGCATATCTTACGCGCAGCTAAAGAATTACAAGAATACCATTTTGACGCACGTACGATTAAGACGTAAACCTAATTGCAACTGCATCGTAACTTGATCGGCGCGTCAAGAAATTACGTGAATTAGCCTACAGATCTGTAAATATCCGCGATATGTGTTAGCCTTCTAGGAGTATCCATTGTGCATCACGATAGCAGTAGGTATTGTAGGAATTGATTGGGACCCGGCTCGGCCGCATTATCCGCAGCGTGTTGGGCTAGAAGACCAGTGACACTAACATATTCTTTTCGGCCTCCTCCGGGATACCGAAAGCGGAGCTTTTTTTTAATTATTTTTATTGTTTAATGATACAAACAGTACATATAACATTAAATATGGTAAAACTAGACCATTAAAGTTTTCACTTATAAATGTTAAATACACCGCAACATAAAAAACAGACCAAAAAAAACGATTAGCAAAAATTAAAATGATATGAGAATTAGCAAAAATTAAAATCCAAACGACAAACAATCTGATATATCCTTTTTAAACTTTAAGTGGGAGGCAGTAAATACATCAACATGAGAAAACTCGACAGCTCTCTTGAGACAAGAATAAAACAGATCGTGGTACAGCGGTCACGCCGACATTGTATTGCAGCTTTAATGATCTACAGCAAGGCTACCACTTCTTTTTAACTTCCTATAAAACTCCTTATTCCAGTGGAAATATCAATGAATGAAATCAACATGAGATAGAGACATAAATGCTTATAAATGCTATGCACAATAAATAAATACACCCAACTGTCACATACATAATCCTGACCCCACACCAAGATCATGTCTTGTGTCGTGGAACTAGGACTTTTCGGTCTTACAAACACCCAGACCCGAAACAAATACCTGTGGATCACACAAACATTTGTCTCTATGTGGAATCGAACCCGCGGCCTCTTGCTTCACAGCCGACGTCTAAACTGCGCCACGAAGTCAACACATGTCACAATATGCACAATTAAGAGTTTACTTGCCGAATGCCCAATAGGCCTTTCTTTTCTATTCCTTCCCGCTCTCCTCTTTATTGATGGACCGGCACACATTTGTGATCCAGCATTGATGTTCATATGCAGTGGTCACTTACCATCACGCGACCTGCTTGCTCGTTGCTTAAATAAAAAAAAACACGAAGTCCTGGCCAGCGTTGTGGTCTTACCTAACCCCTCTCAATTGAACAGGAAAACAAAAGTTTAATTATTAGGAAGTCTGATTTTAGACGCAAAACCGTTTATGACCTAAAGAATTTTCGGCCAATGCTAAATGATAAGACGGAAGAGATTAAAACGGCTGTGACCTCTGAACTAAGTGATAATGTTGAACGGCGAATTAATTAATTGCATAGGAGTGGTTTAAGTGCCAATAAATGAACAGTAATTGACAAACATCCCCCCCCCCCCTACCTTTCCTTTCGCCATAAAAAACTGTGTACTTGTATGTACATGTGTCACCGTAAAATTGTAAAAACCGTTACATTTAAATATATTATAATCTATCTCGCGAGATTGTGAACTGTCGAAAGATTGTGAACAATAACATACTGCTTACATACAAACATACTACTTAGTTCCTTTATTTGTCTTCTTTCTTCTTTTAATTAAAGAATGGCTCCCCCGTAGTATCGGAGATTTTGCCAATGTCTTTGTTGTGGTGATATAAATTATATTTTTAACTAGAGAGGTTAAACTAATAGATGTATGTCGTATCTTGTACGAAATTAAAAAAGAAAAGAATCTGCTCTGACCAGATAATTAAGAGATTAGTTGATTATGTAAGTATTGTACAAACAGCCACAAACAATTTGGGAGAGAAGATGTTAAACAATTAAATGAATCCATGAAAAGAGGTATGATGATAGAGGTAGAGGGTGTAGGTACCTTTTTTTTTTTTTTTTTTTTTTTTTTTTTTGGTATCGGGTTGGAAAATCCTCATGGACATCCTCCGCCCGGGGGAGGCGCGGAGGGGACTGTCAGACTCTTACTGACTAAAAACCAACCCGTGTTCCTCATGTACCCGTGTGTCGGAGGGTCGGGTATCGCCGAAGCATTCGTCGCAACCCCCCGGGGTGTAGGTACCTACCTACACCCTTTATGGGTCAAAGTGTACGCTTCTTTAACAAACTTCCCAATGGTATTAGAGAACTTCCAATCAACAAGTTTGAAAATATAATTAAAGTAAAGCTGTGTAAAAAGGCATATTATAGTTTCTCTGACTATGTGGATTAGTCTGGATTTCTATTAAATTAGAAAAATTGACATAATAATATTATATTAACAGATAATATTGTGACATTTAGATAAATCAACCATTGTAATTTAAACTGGTCTTTAAAAAAAGAAAAAGAAAGAAAAGAAATGCAAAAAGAAAGAAGACAGTTCGCGTTGCTGAGGGAGTTTCTTGCGCCGTTTCTTCTTCACAGCTACAACACGTTCCGAAGCGGTGGTAGCAGAAATTAACGATTCAAAAGATCTTATAAAAGACTACTTGAATAAAGAATATTTTGATTTGATTTGGTTTGATTACAATTTAACGCATTATTTTTCGGTAGATTATAATCTATCGAAGTGAAACTGTTATTTAACAATCTCAAAATTGTCAAAATCTAGGTATATTAGTGAAGTACCGCAGTGAGTTACCGCATAGAAACAATCGTTAGGTTCGGTTAGTTTATTTCCATTTTAAATGAAAGTATGTCAATATGAAGTCAAATAATAAAAATTATAATTGCCAATCTTTCGTTTATTTATATCAGTAATGAAATTATAATATTACGGCTTTGACAATATACCTGTACTGTATAATATATACAGCCTCTGTGGTGCAGTTGGTTAGACGCCGGCTGTGAAACGAGAGGCCGCGGGTTCGATCCCCGCACCGAAACAAATATTCGTGTGCTCCACAGGAATTTGTATCGGGTCTGGGTGTTTGTGAGACCGAAAAGTCTCTCGTAGCTTCTGATACATGACACAAGACTTGATATTAGTGTGGGGTCAGGACTATGTATGTGACTGTTGGGTGTATTTATTTATAATAAATAATCGAGCCTATGACGAGATGTTCATCTTATGCCCTTCGACACAATTTTGCCGGCCTGATAGCATCCTTTTACCCTCCCCTTTTAAAAGACCCACAACAGGCATAGTATGGTGAGTAAATATTATACTCTTTTTATATTCTTTTTTCATCTTTGCACGAATCTCTGTAGAAAATGTCTCAGATGGTAAGTACATAGTAGTCAGTACATTTTTTGTAAATAACAAATAAAATGATCACCTGCTGCTCGTACTATAAATAATATAAGATTAGTCTAAAAGTAACAACTTTAAATGGCTCCGGCTACTTTATCTATTTGGTATTTTTAATTTATTTTGTCTGAAAAATATAAATACATTTTTAGACAGACAAAATAAAATATACCAATAGATAACGTAGCCGGAGTAACTACTGGACATATTGAGACTTAACATCATATGTCTCAGGATGGCGAGCGCAGTGGAATGCCAAGCATTGCTTTTCATTAATGGTGTTATTGGTTTTTCTACTGTCCATGTCCGTATCGCTTATCATCAGGCGAATGGCCTGCTCGTCTCGCCATTCATAGCAATAAAAATAACAAAATCTATTCACAGTTTTTGCGTTCTGCGCGTAAACCTATACTGTAATATGAACATTTGTATATGTATGGAAAACTATTGTTTGCGCATACAGTTCAAAGGTTGGTAGACAATATTATTCCACCGCACGTAATGGAAAAGGTAAACGTGCCACCGGTTTAGGCTGGGCGCAAAGCTGGCGAATTACCGCGCGATTTTTATGTATGAAATTGTAAAATGTTTAATTGACTTCAATAAAATATGTAAGAAAATTATACATACATACATACATAAACTCAAGCCTTTATCTCCGAAGGGGTAGGCAGAGGCGCCACCAGGACACCCACATTTCGCCTTGTATGTTCCGTCCCACGATGTGATAGGGGGCGAGCCTATCAACATATCGGGCACAAATTCCTGACTCCGGGCTGATAATGAATAGAAAAATCTAATATCACTTTGCCCGACCCGGGACTCGAACCCGAGACCTCAGCTTTGTAACCGTACCGTAATACAACTACGCCACGGAGGCTAGGTTTGCGCTAGCTTTATAAGTTTTCTCAACAATTGTTATATAACCTACAGTCATGTAAGGTATTATCCTTTAACATATAGTAATTATATCCTTTTCCTTGAAGTAGATAGTATGCTGACATTTTTATACTTCAACATTGTATGCGCGACTGCCTCGGTGGCGCAGTTGTACTGCGGTACGATTACTGAAGCCTCGGGTTCGAATCCCGGGTCGGGCAGAGTGGTATTGGATTTTTTTATTATCCGCCCGGAGTTAGAAATTTGTACCCTATATGGTGATAGGCTCGCCCCCTATCACATCGTGGGACGGAACGCATAAGGCGATACGTGGGTGTCCTGGTGGCACCTCTGCCTACCCCTTCTGAGAAAAAGATATGAGTTTATGTATCGGAGGCGGTGCTACCCGGATACCCACATTTCGCATTGTGTGTTTCATCCAACGATGTGATAGGGGGCAAGCCTCCCGCCATATCGGGCATAAATTTCTGACTCCGGACTGATAATGAATACAAAAATCCAGTATCACTTTGCCCGACCCGGGATTCGAACCCGACACATCAGCATTGTAATCGTACTATAATTTAACTGCCCCACCGAGGCAGTCACCAACCAAGAATATCAGATGAAAAATAAAATAAAACAAAGCAATACCTCGAAGTTTATTACAGCGAGAGCAAAAAATATGCTTAGTTATATTTTTTCTTATATTGAGAATTCATTTTCGTAATGTTTTGATAATTATCTGCCAGAAGTCACATACAAAGTCCTGACCCCGACAACATAAGTCTTGTGACGTGTATCAGAAACAACGAGACTTTTCAATCGCAAAAACATTTGTCTGTGTTTGCATCGTAGCTTCTCTCACATACATACATAAACTCACGCCTTTATCCCCGAAGGGGTAGGCAGAGGCGCCACCAGGACACCCACATTTCGCCTTGTATGTTCCGTCCCACGATGTGATAGGGGTCGAGCCTATCGCCATATCGGGCACAAATTTCTGACTCCGGGCTGATAATGAATAGAAAAATCCAATATCACTTGGCCCGACCCGGGACTCGAACCCGAGACCTCAGCTTTGTAACCGTACCGTAATACAACTACGCCACCGAGACAGTAGCTTCTCTCACAGCCGGCGTTTAACCAACTTGCCACGGAGGCTGCAATTATTTTTAACGTCAATTTGTACAGGGTCCAGACGGCGACTGAGAACGAAGTCAGAAGCCATAACATATTTGATCTACATCTTCCTACTGGTGGTCTCTCATATGACAGCCTCCGTGGCGCAGTTGGTTAGACGCCGGCTGTGAAACGAAAGGCCGCGGGTTCGATCCCCGCACCGAGAGAAATGTTTGTGCGGCCCACAATATATTTCTTTCGGGTCTGGGTGTTTGTGAGACCGAAAAGTCTCTCGTAGTTCTGATACCTGCAACACAAGACTTAATTGATCTTAATGTGGGGTCGGGACTATGTGTGTGACTGTTGGGTGTATTTATTTATTTATTTATATGTAAAAAACCGGCTGGGAAAAGCCCGATTCACACGAGGAGAGTTTCTCGCCTCGAAACAATTATCGTTAGGATATAAAAAAGTTGCATCGTGCAAACGTTTGTCAGAACACGACAGTCTATGGTGGTTATGTCATGCGATAACCGAATACGATTCACGAGGTGATCCGCCAGATAACCATGAGCGACATAGCTCTGAAAGTTAGTAGGTTGAAGTGGCAACGGGCTGGCCACATATGCCGCAGAACAGATAACCGCTGGAGCAAGCGTGTTCTGGAGTGGAGACCGCATCTTGGAAAACGTAGCGTGGGACGTCCTCCAGATGGCGGGACGACTTGCACAAGAGGGCCGGCAGCGACTGGATGCGTAAAGCAGCAGACCGGGCTCTGTGGTGTACCTTGGGAGAGGCCTATGTCCAGCAGACTGCAACGGTCTGATGATGACGATGATACGATGCACGCCGTGTAAATGGCGTTTAAGTACCACCGCAATGTATTTCTCCCGACAAACAGCAGTGTAAATGCACTGTTGTGTTCCGGTTTGAAGGACATTGTAGCCAGAGTAACTGGACATAATGAGACTAATCTTATGTCTCATGATGGCGAGCGCAGTGGAATGCCAATCATTGCTTTGTAATTCATGGTGTTTGGTTTTGCTACTGTCCATGAGCGGTCCGCGCTTACCAGGCGAATATCATGCTCGTCTCGCCATTCATTACAATCAAAGTTTATTAGTCTGAATCCGACTCAGGGCAACGATCTAAACTATCTATTTAAATGAAAAATAACAGATCAATAAACTAATTTAATTTTTACTAACAAAATATTGTCCATGATAAATATAATTAAATTGTGCATAATACTATTTTTATTATAAGCATTGTGGCTTATTTATAGTCGACGGGAGGTGAACTGTCGAAATGGCGGTCGCGGTTCGAATCTGTGTCACATCTCAGACATTTAAGTTGTGGGTGTATTGACTGTTCTGTTGTCGGTACGATTATAACGCTGAGGTCTCGAGTTCGAGTCCCGGGTCGGGCAAATTGATATTAGATTTTCTATTCAGTATCAGCCCGGAGTCAGGAATTTATGCCCGATATCGCGATAGGCTCGCCCCCTATCACGTCATGGGACGGAATGCATAAGGCGAAATATGAGTGTCCTAGTAGCAACTCTACCTACCTCTTCTGGAAAAAAGGCGTGAGTTTATGTTTGTTTAGGTTTTATGTGTGTATTTATGTCAATTACCACGCACTTTAATTAATAAATAATAATAATAAATCACACAAATCACACAAATATTTGGTTCGGTGCGACGATCGAACCCGCGGCCTCTCGTTTCACAGCCGGCGTCTAACCAACTGCGCCACGGATGCTGTCATGCACCTGATGATAAATTCAGAGCAATCGAAATAACAGATTTTCTCCCTCGCTTCATTGGAGTATCTGTATCAGCCCATATACGTCCTACTGCAGGGCACGGGCCTCCGACACAATCGAGAGAGTCGATTGAGAGTGGTTAGGCCATATAGTCCACCACGCTGGCCTAGTGCGGGTAGGCGGACTTACATACCGTAGTAATTCTTTAAAATCGCTACGGTATGCAGGTTTCCTCACGATGTTTTCCTTCACCGTTAAAGTGCGTGGTGATTGACTATCAATACACACATAACTCCGAAAAGTCAGAGGTGTGCCCTGGGATTTGAACCCGCGACCACCGTGAACATGTAGGCAGCCGCGTCTGGTCCGTTTACCAACAGGCCACCACGCACTTGCAGTACTACTACTACTACGTTGTGAGTATAAGAGTATGTATTCTAAAAGCTTAGGTTCGTGTCCAGGTCGGGTCATCGTTTTTTTTAGTGCGATGAATGGCGAGACGTGCATGCCATTCGCCTGATGGTAGATATAAGACGAAATGTGGTTGTCCTGGTGGCACCTACCTCTGGTCTGCCTACCCCTTCTGGGCAAAAAGCGTGATTTTTATGTATATAATGTATGTATATTTTTTCTTGATCTACATCCTATGCATTAGATCTGGGCTGGGACTATCGCTCTGGGTGGATTCTTACAAGGATAGCTTCCTATCGCCATCCTAAGAGGAAATGCCTAATAATGATAACAGGCGGTTTATTTGTTGGGAGGGGTGGGGGAGGGGTTATGTCTTCTATAAAAAATAAGTTACTTATAAGAATATCGAGTGCGTGGTGGCCTGTTGGTAAACGGACCAGACGCGGCTGCCTACATTTTCACGGTGGTCGCGGGTTCAAATCCCAGGGCACACCTCTGACTTTTCGGAGTTATTTGTGTATTGATAGTCAATCACCACGCACTTTAACGGTGAAGGAAAACATCGTGAGGAAACCTGCATACCGTAGCGATTTTAAAGAATTTCTACGGTATGTAAGTCCGCCAACCCGCACTAGGCCAGCGTGGTGGACTATATGGCCTAACCACTCTCAATCGATTCTCTCGATTGTAGAGTAGGCCCGTGCCCTGCAGTGGGACGTATATGGGCTGATATAGATATATTTAAGAATATTGCTAAAATAATAAGTTAATGTAACTTATTGAGAATAAGTGTACACCTGATAATCATAATATGCATATATTAAACAAAAACCAATTTACAAATCAAAATAGACACATCGAAATCGCAATAAACTACCACAAATTTATATGGTCGCAAAAATTTCACGCTTCTGTGGTACCAACACACCTTAAAGGGATACACAGACTTCACATCTAATAATAACACAATTGTTTTCTAAATTACAATGCATTTCAAAATCATAAACATTAAGAATACATATTTTTTGTGGTCGCAATTATTTCACGCTACCATGGTATCAATATATCCCTACGGGCAATATTATTTATAAAGTCCGTCTTATTATAACAATATGCATTTCTAGACTATAAATTTTAAAATCAAAATAAACACTTTAATTACACATTTTTTGTGTGGTCGCAAATCGCAATTATTTACGCTACCATGGTAATTGGTATCAACACATCCCTAAGGGACACACGGCGATCGCACATCTAATCGTGACGTCAGATGCCTTAGCTAGGCAATATCGTGTACCGAGTAGTCGGGCTTGCAAGCCCGTAAAGAACAGACGCGTTTAACAATCTCTTATAAAAGTGTTTCGTGAAAACATTAGTGTTATGTGACAGTGCATTCCAGGAACAAAAAGAAAATATTTTTGGATTTTTTTAAGGTAGGTTATATAATAACTTTCACCATAATTCGGTTAGTGGGGCAATGGAAAGTGATCTCGCAAGATGAGAGGCTGCGTTTATGCAACGAACCCAGTTTTGTGCGTTATGATGGGTACTTTTTGTTACATATGCACATTTATTATTTTTATGTCTATTTTTATGTTAATTTTAAATTTATATCGTGCTATTTTATTTATTAAATTATTAATCGACAATTAAAATATTAATTTATAAATTTTAATCATAAAATCGATTTATATTTCAATTAATGCTTAAAAATAATAATTAATTTCAATTTGACAGGATTTATCGGATGTTTTAATTTTCAGATAAATAAATATGCACATTTAATCAATATTAGGTCAATGTTTCCGAATTAAAATTTATAATTTATTAAGTTTTATATGAGTAGTCTGATTTTTATTATTAAATTAGATATTTTTTTTGTAAAAGTTATATAAAATTGGGTTTTGACATATTAAGCTATATTATGTAATTTGGTCTATTATAGGAAACATTTATTACTTCCGAAATTATTTTTACCTAGTTTATTTATTTTATTATTTTTGTACACAATAAACATATCAGTTTATAGAGATAATAAGACAATAGAACTATAATTTAATTGATTTAGTATCAATATCAATATATTCTGAATCGCGGGGTCATAGGTTCATTTACCAGGATACAAAAAAAAACTATTTTTGAATGCAACACGATTTTTCCGGGTATAGTATATTTTCCGAAAAATTCTGATGTTGGAAAGACAAGTTCTACTTTACAAGTCAAATATTTGTGAAGTAGGAAAATATTGTTACTTCAAGCATACTTGATATAAGGGTAGATAGTTTAATAGTAACATCTCGTGTCGGTGGATACCATCTGCACTGCGCTTACCATCAGCCGCATTGGTCACTTTGTCCTGCCAGTATACAAAGACAGAAAATTATATTTGTTTTTTATTACATAAGCTTGCGCCTGTATGTCCGAAGGGGTAGACAGAATTGTCATTAGTGTTATCAAGATTTCGATGAGTTTATTTCTGTCTAAAAACCTGTGTGTTATATAGCTTGTCCGGCAAAAAATCGAGTTACGAACAACTCTTTGAGTTTCTAAACAACTCACACGATGGAGTGCTCGACCCGGGAATGGAACACGGGACCGCACGGTCCGCATCATAAGGAAAAGGCTTTGCTCACTTTGTAAAACGTAAATACTTTAATTTTATCTCGATGAAGAATATTCTGTCAACCTCAGTGGTGTTGATTGAATGCCGGTTATGAAATGAGCGGTCGCGGGTTTAATTCCTGGATAGATACAAATGGGTCTGGGTGTTAGTGAGACCTAAAAGTCTCAAGACTGCATGACTTCTGTCTTAGGTTCAGGACCATGTATGTGTTGTGTACTTGTGTGTATATTAACGATGAAAGAAAGAAAGCATTTATTCGTGATAAGCAATGTTTACAGATATACTCATATACAGGGTGTATCAAGACTGCGACCGAAAACGAAGCCAGGTGGTAGTATTAGTGACTTCAGACACAATGCAATTAAAAATTTCGCAAAAAATAGACGAACTTTTTTTTGTAATTTTTTACTTATCGTCGTATTTGGGTGATTTATACATAGTTTTCCTTATTTTTAAACATGCAATGGTACCTAAGGGTTTAATATAGTATTTTCGCAAAAACTGTCTATTTACCACCCAAACACGATGATTTTTAAAAAATTCTAAAAATATATCTGTGACCGTTATGGCGAAATTTTTATTTGCATCGTGTTTGGGGCCACTTAAACTACCACCTGGCTTCGTTTTCGGTCGCAGTCTTGAGATACCCGGTATAAAATAACTTGGGTATATAAAAGTATTGCTTGTACAAAACGGCTCAAGCTCAGTGCTGGTAATGAAACGATGCGTAACCATGTTTTTGATTTTGCAAAATGTTGTGCTCTGACCGCGAATCGAATGCATGTTTCTTTCTCATGTGGATCATTAAACTCATTGTATGCAAATTATATTTTGTATAATTATCTTATAACAACGAACATATAGCATAGTGAGGATTAAAAAAAATCCGTTATAATAATTGTTTAATTAGAATAAAAATATTATCTTTGTCTTTTGTTTTTTAATTTTAATCGTGTAAGTGTATCCGGACATGCACGAGTGAATAGTTTGTGTAAAAAACATTATTCCAATTAAATGAAAACTAATAAATAAATAAATAAATACACCCAACAGCCACATACATAGTCCTGACCCCACACTAAGATCGAGTCTTGTTTGGTATCAGAAACTACGAGAGACTTTTCGGTCTCACAAACACCAAGACCCGAGACAAATACCTGTGGATCACACAAACATTTGTCTCGGTGCGGGATCGTTGGAGGCTTCTCGGTTCACAGCCGGCGTCTAACCAACTGCGCCACGGAGGCGTTAGTATTAATACCGATAAAAACTTTATAATTAAACATTGGCGCCGTTGTAAGGAGCCGGCCATGAAACGAGAGGCCGTGGATTCGAATTCAAAAGTCAAAACCCAAGCAATTATGTTAGTAATCTTCAATAAGAATGCTATTTTTAATTATTACTAATTAATATTTCCATATAAATGTCCTTTTGGATTCAAACTTAACACTTCAAGGAAGTTTACAAATGCATTTCCAGTGATATGTTGAAGATACACATATTGACGCTAAGATAACGCATAATATGCTTTAATATACATATTTAACTATTCAATCGTTTTAATGAATACACATGAATTAATAGTCGTGACAAAGTATTTACTTCCTTATTACATTGAATATGTAGAAACAACATGTATGAAGATTTGTATCAGCCCATATACGTCCCACAAGGCGCGGGCCTCCTCTACAATCGAGAGTACGATTGAGAGAGTTTAGACTATAGTCCACCACGCTGGCCTAGTGCCAGGCGGACTTAACATACCATAGAAATTATTACAAATCACTATGCAGATTTTGTCACGATGTTTTCCTTCACCGTTATAGTGCGTGATTGATTATCAATACATGACTCCGAAAAGTCTGAGGTGTGTGGGATTTGAACCCGCGACCACCGTGAACATGTAGGCAGCCGCGTCTGGTCCGTTACTAACAGGCCACAAAGCAATTTTGTATTGAAAGAAAGAAAGAAAGAAAGAAAAATAGATTTATTTGCCACGAGCATTAAAACGACGTACAAAAAACAGATATACAGAGGTTTATATATAAAAAATAAATAAATAAAACAATAAGAAATAAAGAAGAAGTTCGCACGTCGTGGCTGTGACAAGTAGGTGATCACTCAGCAATTATGTTGCGCTGCGGTGCAGGCCGTAGCACAACGCTGATTTTCGGTGATCACCTTGGATGACGTGCAGACGCAAGCTAACGCAAACTTAAGCCTATTATAAAAAAACTAAACATTAACCTAAACCTTAAATAATTATCCTAATATAAATGTACAATAAAAATGTACAATAAATCTAATGCTGTATTGTGTACAATGCAGCATTAGAATAAGATTAGAAGCTTATTTCTTTAGTGATCTGCATCTAAGGGGAAAAATGTAGACAACCCACACTAAACCAGTGAGAGTGCATGATGCGTACATATAAACTCACGCCTTTATCCCAGAAGGGGTAGGCAGAGGTGGCCACCAGGACACCCACATTTCGCCTTGTATATTCCGTCCCATGATGTGATAGGGGGTGAGCCTATCGCCATATCGGGCATACATTCCTGACTCCGGGCTGATAATGAATAGAAAAATTCAATATAATTTTGCTCGACCCGGGATTTGAACCCGAGACCTAAACTTTGTAGTCGTACCGTAGTACAACTACGCCACCGAGGCAGTCTCGAGACTGCATGATATTTTTTTAATTACTTTTCTAAAACAAACTTTCTAAGCAACCATCGTCAGTCACGATAATTATGTCGGCCGACAACCACAGTCGGCACAAATCATTTGATTGATTCGACAAGTAGTCGTTAACCCAAATACAGTAATGTGTCAATTATTTTTAAATACAATCAATATTTTGCGGCCTAGATAAGATTCGATGCCGGTTTGGGACTTTTAATAGATGTATTTGTAAATACTTTTGAACATAAGCTTAATTAATACATCGAACGGTCATAGTTTTTTTATTGCCACGCATGGAGAGACGAGCATGCTATTCGCCTGATGGTAAGCGATACGACCGCTCATGGACAGTAGCTAAACCAAACACCATGAAATACAATGCAATGCTTAGTATCCACTGGGCTCACCATTTTGAGACATAAGATGTTAAATCTCATTGTGTCTGTTACTCTGGCTACAATGTCCTTCAAACCGGAACACAACAGTGCATTTACACTGCTGTTTGGAGAAATAGACATTGCGGTGGTACCTACCCAGGCGGCCTCCCATATGAGAGACCATCAGTAAATATTACTATAGAATCAAATAGTAAATACTAGACTTTATTGTAGGCTCGGACTATGTGACTGTTGTATTTATTTAGCATTTTTATGAGGTCATCTAGGTGTTAAGTTATACCGTCTGTTTAAATTTAGGCTATGTTATTTATGATTATTAAACAATATTTATATGAAGTATTGCGTTGTCTGACTGCCTCGGTGGCGTAGTTACTCTACGGTACGACTACAAAGCTCATGTCTCGGGTTCGAATCCCGGGTCGGGCAAAGTGACATTGGGTTTTTCTATTCATTATCAGCCCGGAGTCAGGAATTTGTGCCCGATATGGCGATAGGTTCGCCTTATCACATCGCGGAACGGAAAACACAAGGCGAAATGTGGGTCCTGGTGGCACCTCTGCCTACTTCCTCTGGGATAAAGGCGTGAGTTTATGTATGACCTACTCGTCTAATATAGCAACTAGTTTCGGTAACGTTGGGTAAATTGTGTAATCTCAACGCGTG
The DNA here is from genome assembly GCA_949752805.1 of Deilephila elpenor. Classification (NCBI taxonomy): domain Eukaryota; kingdom Metazoa; phylum Arthropoda; class Insecta; order Lepidoptera; family Sphingidae; genus Deilephila; species Deilephila elpenor. Next base: position 956,719 of record OX457121.1, read on the forward strand.
CCTTCGATAGTACACGGGCAGAATTTATCACGTTCATGAGATATAAAGATAGTTATTTTCCGTAATATCTACGTAATTTTACCTGGAACTGCGACGTCGTGTGTTCGATTCTCGGGTTAGAAAACTTAGTAATGTTTTTGGATAAACATGACAGCTTAGATGCAGTTGGAATAGGCGCTGAAAGTTGGCAAAATAATAATAGTTTTACTCTCTTCACATTTTTATACATTGAACATGTTATTATTAGATTACAAATATAAATGCTTGTTGTTTATATTAAAAATATATCTCAAATAATGCCTTCAATATATTTTTTATTATTTGTAGTTATAAATTTCGACACACGCCAATAAAATTTAGATGATCTGTAATTGCGTTGACATACAGAATGTGTATTAAATTATAACAAACAGCATACATACACCCACGCCTTTATCCCAGAAGGGGTAGGCAGAGGCATCACCTGGACACCCACATTTCGCCTGGAGCCTATCGCCATATCGGGCACAAATTCCTGACTTGCTGATAATGAATAGAAAAAATCGTATAAAACAATTAAGAGATATTCTTAGATTTCCCTGTCTCTTAACATGTCCTTAAAATGAATATAGATTGAGATAAGGAAGGTAAAGTATGTATTAAGTACAACATTATTACATTTAACTTCATCTCACGTATGTAACAACATTAAATTGGCAAAACACGAAAGAATTTTGCATAATATAGCAAAGTGTCTTGGCATTATTAGTATACACCACCTCAAGAGACTACGCGAAACAGACAAGCGATTAACTTTTTTTTCGTCTTAACAAAATAAATGTTAAACTTTAAAATTTCAATTAATTGATTAGTAAGTTATACGCCCAAATACTGGAACGCAACTTAAATATAACTTGCGCTTAACTACGTTAATCCCGATTAAATGTACTAGCTAAGCCGTGCGCTGTTAAGAGCAACTTATTATTTGAATGTCGTTCCAGTATTCGGGCGATAGTTCAATAAAAACAAACAAAGCTCAAACCAAATTCTAAAATACAATAACATTATTATCATAAAATATAATGAAATGAAAAAGAAACACAAGTTTATAGGTATATTCAATCAATAAACAACAATTTAAAATAAACAACTGTCATGCAATATAAATTAATAAAATACAATTAAAAATAAACATTGCATAAAATATATTCATATTTAAATAATGTGTTTGAAACTTTGAAATATCAAAAGGTTTCAAATATAATGGCACCTATACATGACACGCAAACGCAGTCACGCAAGTAATAACTAGTGTAAATATACTTTACCTAGTTATTTATTAAACTATATTTATATCTATATCAGCCCATATACATCCCACTGCAGGGCACGGGCCTACTCTACAATCGAGGGAATCGATTGAGAGTGGTTAGGCCATATAGTCCACCACTGTGTCCAAGTGCGGGTTGGCGGACTTACATACCGTAGAAATTGTTAAAATTCGCTACTGTATGCAGGTTTCCTCACGATGTTTTCCTTCACCGTTAAAGTGCGTGGTGATTGACTATCAATACACACATAACTCCGAAAAGCAGAGGTGTGCCCTGGGGTTTGAACCCGAGACCACTGCGAACATGTAGGCAGCCGCGCCTGGTCCATTACCAACAGGCCACCACGCACCTATTTATTTATTAAACTAGTTATTGGAAAGAAATACTTTTTAAAAGGCACGACAAAGTGACTACAATGCTTGATGGTAAGCGCAGTGCAGATAGAGTATCCACATGAGATGTTCATCTCTCGACACAATGATGCCTGATTGTATCCGGATATACAGAACCCGAAACGCGACACACGTGGCTCACTATGCCGGCTCCTTAACCGCTGTATACCTCGCTATTTGGAAACGAATAAAGCTTATACCTCGACGGACTGTGACTGCAGTTTCTTCGGTTCGAATCACAGGTTGAATTATACATATTGAGCTTAATACTTACGCCTATACGTCAAATGCCGAGGACGTGATTGTACGAGACGATTGAGAGAGGTTAGGCCAAAGTCCATCATGCTAGCTTAATGCGGAGTTGGACTAGATGCAGTATAGCGCCTAAATCTGTATAAAAAAAGTTTTAGTGTCTTTTCTGTGTCGTCGGGTGGTGTAATGCTATTGTGTTTAGGCAAAGCACAGACGTCATCGTGGCTAATCTAAATATAAACATATACTCTAGGAATATTATAATATACCATTTTGCGTGGAAAAATGTACAAGTGCTAAATAGTCTCAATTTTTCGAAAAATCTTCTAAAGTGAAAAAAACGGTTAAAGATATTTATTTTCTCAAAAGATTACAATAATCACTTATAGAGAAAATTACACTATTTAAAAATACACTTTTAAATCAATTAGCGTAGTTAATATAGGGTAGTTGTAAAATAATAAATTAAACCAACCAACAAGTGCGCCTAGCAATAGCAGGTAAGTGTTGCGCACAAACAATGCATGTTTACTAAGGCTCATGACGATGAAAAAAATAAAATAATATATTGAATTCCAAAAATATTATGCTTCATTGATAATAATAAAACAGTCTAAATACGTCTCAATGCAGGGCATGAGGCTTATCAAAATTTAAGGATTCGATGGACAGAAGTTAAGCCATAGTCCACCATATAAATATAGTTAATTATACAGGGTATATCAAGACCGCGACCGAAAACAAAGCCAGGTGGTACCTAGTATTAGTGACTTCAGACACAATGCAAGTAAAAATTACGCAAGAAAAATCGCCACCTTTTTTTGTATTTCTTTACTTATCATCGTATTTGGGTGATATATACACAGTTTACCCAAAATAATGATGTACACATCTTTATTTTTAAAGACGCAATGGTATTGGTTTAAATTTGTATTTTCGCAAAAACTAGGTATTTACCACCCAAACAGGATGATTTAAAAAAAAATCTAAAATAATATTTGTCACTGTTTTGGCGAAAAAATTATTTGCATCGTGTCTGTAACCACTAAAAGTACCACCTGGCTTCGTTTTCGGTCGCAGTCTTGATATACCCGGTATATTCATAGGTAAGCATATGTACTCCTTCTTCTATCATCTCTGCGCCATCTCAAGGTAGACTGGAAGAGAATGCCTCTGGCATTCAGTCGGCCTATGTACAATATATTTGCCAATGAAAACGAAGCCTTGTGGTAGTTTTAGTGGCTACAGACACAATAAAGTTATTTTATTTTATTTTATCTAGGTATTTGACAGCCTCCATGGCGCAGTTGGTTAACGGCTGTGAAACGAGAGGCCGCGGGTTCGATCCCCGCACCGAAACAAATATGTGTGTGAACCACAGGTATTTGTTTCGGTTCTGAGTTTTTGTGAGACCGTAAAGTCTCTCGTAGTTTCTGGTACACGACACAAGACTCGATCTTAGTGTGGGGTCAGGACTATATATGTGATTGTTGGGTGTATGTATATGTATGTATTTACCACCCAAAAAACGATAAGTAAAAAATTACAAAAAATAACTCAATTTTTTTTGCAAAATTTTGTTTGACTTTTCTCAAGTCAGTACTACCACCTGGCTTCGTTTTCGGAGGACATACCCACAGTAGTTTATCCCAGTAATATGAAAAATGTTATTCCAACATATTAAACCATTAGAAATGTTTGCCTCGGCCAGCGGTTAGCAATAACTAGTTAGTTGCGCCACAAACTGGCAGCGTAATTGGCGCACACTTTCAAACGATGACTTGACTTGAAAAAAATAGACCTTGTTACCTTCGAATACTCGGCCTTTAATTAATTATTTTGAGGGTCTAGTTACAACGTACCATGACCGGGGTATGAACGTGTCAGACAATAGATCGAAATCGCGCTAAAATTCGTATAGAGTAAGTTATTTACGTTAACTTGAGAAACTATTTCGTAGAATTGTGTATTGTATCAGCCCATATACGTCCCACCGCTGGGCATGGGCCTACTCTACAATCGAGAGAATCGATTGAGAGTGGTTAAGCCATATAGTCCACCACGCTGGCCTAGTGCGGGTTGGCGGACTTACATACCGTAGAAATTCTTTAAAATCGCTACGGTTTGCAGGTTTCCTCACGATGTTTTCCTTCACCGTTAAAGGGCGTTGTGATTGACTATCAATTCTGTCCATGAGCGGTTGAGTCGTTTAGCATCAGGCGAATGGCATGCTCGTCTCACCCTTAATAGCAATTAAAAGAAGCTTTTATACTTATTATTCTATTTAAAAATGTAAATAGTATTAATACGTCGGATGTAATGAAATGTGAAGAAAGAAAACTGTTCTTATTATTTTGACAACAGCTCTTTCGGCGACAGAAGATCATAAACGAGCTGTACTTTTAAAAATAGCAACATGCAAATATTTATATAAATAGCCGTAGCATGGAACTGTCAAACTGTCAAAGTTCGATGGAAAAATCCACACACCCGGAACAATTTGGAAATCGCACGTTTTTTTCTCCATAACAGAAACATTAGCGACATGTCATTATTATGAGAAAATTAACACTTACGCATAAACTACCGTAAAATCGCATAAACGGTGTAATATGAATATTAACACGTTTTTATGAGTTGTTTAATTAATAGACTTTTATACCGGGTATATCAAGACCGCGACCGAAAACGAAGCCGGGTGGTAGTTTTAGTGGTTACAAACACGATGCAAATAAAAATTTCGCTAAAACAGTGAAATAGATTTTTAGAAATTTTTAAAAATCGTCGTGTTTGGGTAGTAAATACCTAGTTTTTGCGATATTAATTTAAACCCTTACGTACCATTGCGTGTTTAAAAATAAAGAGATGTACATCTTTATTTTAGGAAAACTATGTACATATCACCCAAATACGACGAAAGTAAAAAAAAAAAAAAAAAAAGTTATCGATTTTTTTTGCGAATTTTTTACTTGCATTGTGTCTGAAGTCACTAATACTACCACCTGGCTTCATTTTCGGTCGCGGTCTTGATATACCCTGTATATTTTTGCTCCCGACACCGCCCGCGTAAAGCCCAATTTACACGAAGTGTTTCTCGCGGCTAGAATCGTATGCGGTTATCGCATGACATAACCGCCATAGATTATCGTGTTCTGACAAACGTTTACACGATGCAACTTTTTTATATTCTTACGATAATCGTATCGAGGCTAGAAACTCTCCTCGTGTAAATGGGACTTTACAAAGATTTTCGGGATAAACGTCCCGCTTTATATTATCCGGGATAAAGTACCCTATAGACTTCCTCGATAAATGACCTATCCAACACAAAAAGAATATTTCAATTCGGACCAGTATTTTCTAAAATTTGGGCGTTCAAACCAACAAACTTTTCATCTTTATAATTATGTTATTAATTTAGATTTCGCTTGCGTCTTTCATGTGCTTACGATAACTAAAGAGCAAAGATTTTCTAGATATAAGATTTCAAAAATACAACAAATTCATACTTCTGTAAATTAAACATTAATTTAATTTACAGAAATAAGAATGTGTAAAATGTACAGAAATAAGAAGGCTTAGATTTGATGCCGGTCCACGTTTATTTCAGACGACATGACAGTCTAATACTCATTTGCTATCCCTCAGGAACAGGTTTTCTGTATTAAAAGTACCACATATGCTTTCCTGTATCCCTGACTGCAAAGTTTAATGATAAATTAAATGAAATTTAACAAAATTTCTCTTTCTCGTGCCGGAATAAAAATGACTTGTATCCAGACAAAGCCGTGTGAGGCTGCTAGTTAATAAATAATATTATAGACACGTCTAAACCGCAAGCGAAAATTAATTTTAAGTTCATTTAGTCGTAAATCATTAGTGCTGGGTATCGGTTATTTGATATTTAACCTTGTAACGATATTGATAAACATATACAAATTCTGCGTGCACTGTATGTACCTACACCGCGGGAACTGAGCGAGAGGGAATATAGTGTCTGCCTAGGAGTGAAAGAGACAAAACATCATATTAGCACAGTATTAGCCACAATAGGGATGTATACTAATTTTTATTATTATTTATATCAAAAGGTTACTTACCGCAAAATCATAAACTGAAAGAATTTGTAAAATCTGTTTAATAATAACAAGTTACACGTATAAAAATTGCTGTTAAATATTTTTCATCCTTTTAATAATGTAAATTCTTTTATTTATGTCCTAAATTTTTAAAACTATGATCCTGTCTCCCAAATTATAAAAAAATAAAATATAAAAAAAAATAAAAAAATAATATAAAAAAATATAAAAAAATAATACATACATAAACCTTTATCCCAGAAGGGGTAAGAAGAGGAGCCCACATTTCGCCTTGTATTTTCCGTCCCACGATGTAATAGGGGGCGAGCCTATCGCGATATCGGGCACAAATCTGACTCCGGGCTGATAATGAATAGAAAAATCCAATATCACTTTGCCCGACCCGGGACTCGAACCCGAGACCTCAGTTTTGAAATATAGAAAATATAATAAATTCTACGCTACCAACGACAAGTTTTCGATACTACTCGTAATACAAATTTTCAAATATAATCGAGTGCCCAGAATAATGCAATTAAGTTTTTGCCAAACAATTTAATCTTGGTAGAACATGTTTATGTCCATTAATAGACTGTTTGATTGGCTATAAATTATATTTCTATGGTAATATATCATTAATTTTGTTCGAACTCGATAAACTATTAATTGACAGCCTCCGTGGCGCAGTTGGTTAGACGCCGGTGAAACGAAAGACCGCGGGTTTGAACCCCGCGCCGAGACAAGTGTTGGTGTGGCCGAAAAGTCTCTCGTAGTTCTGATACCTGCGACACAAGACTTAATTGATCTTAATGTGGGGTCAGGACTATGGATGTGACTGTTGGGTGTATTTATTATTTTTTATTTATTAATGTCTTAGGATGGCAAGTACAGTGGAATGCCAAGCAATGCTTTGTAATTCATAGTGTTGTTTGGTTTTCTACTGTCCATGAGCGGTCGTATCGCTTACCATCAGGCGAATGGCATGCTCGTCTCGCCATTCAACGCAATAAAAAATCATTTTTAGGTCTGGGTGTGAGAAATGTCTCTCGTAGTTTCAACACGACACATCTTTATATGGGGTCAGGTCTATGTGTTATAAAAACTAGTTTTTCTGTCAAAAGCCCGGGGTTTTTTCTAAGCCTAATCGTATTATTTACGAGTGTTAAAACAGGTGTGAGAAGGAAGCGGATTCAGTTAAATTTTGACCGTAAACATATTTTTTACTGGGAACCTATGACGCATTTATGTATTGCGTGCCATAAATCAATATATAATATTAATGTTTAATTAAGTTATATTATTAATTGGTTTGACACCTCTGTTTTTTATTTCGTCTTCGTTGTTTTTCCTTCTGTTATTGTATCAGCCCATAAGAGGCCATTGCTGAGGGCTCTGACACAACTGAGAGTTCGATTGAGAGGAGTTAGGCTACAGTTCACCAGCCACTGATAGGTCTCTCATATGTGAGAGGCCGCCTGGGTAGGTACCACCGCAATGTCTATTTCTCCAACAAACAGCCGTGTAAATGCACTGTTGTGTTCCGGTTTGAAGTACATTGTAGCCAGAGTAACTACTGAACATAATGAGACTTAACATCTTATGTCTCAGGATGGCGAGCGCAGTGGAAGGCTAAGCATTGCTTTGTAATTTGGTATTTTTTGGTTTTTTACTGTCCAGAAGCGGTCGTGTCGCTTACCATCAGGCGAATGGCATGCTCGTCTCGCCATTCATAGCAATAAAAAAAGAAAACAAACCTATTGGCAGACATAGTTCAAATGGATGTTGTTATAAATCTCTATGGTATGCAGATTTCCCATTAATTTTCCTCCGCCACTAAATCATGGTAATTTACTCTCAGAGGCCTGCCCTGGGTTCGAACCTAGTACCACTATTTAGTCCAAATCCGGTTCTTTAACAAACCACAACGCATTTAAATTACCTATAAGCATTCAAACATTTTTAATTAAAAAATAAATAGCCATATTTTTCGAGATTATAAAAACGAAATAGGCATATTTTTTTTGTAGTGGAATAAACACATTATTGGACTTTAGAGAAAACGTCCGGCGTTCGATTTTCAAATAATAATTCGTAGTCTTTTCTAATTTGGTATTTAATTGCTAGGTAAAAGTGCGTGGTGGCCTGTTGGTAACGGACCAGACGCGACTGCCAAAATGTTCACGGTGGTCGCGGGTTCAAATCCCAGGCCACACCTCTGACTTTAAGGAGTCATGTGTGTATTGATAGTCAATCACCACGCACTATAACGGTGAAGGAAAACATCGTGAGGAAACCTGCATACCGTAGCGATTTATTAGAATTTCTATGGTATGGTGGACTTTAGTCTAACCTCTCTCAATCGTACTCTCGATTGTAGAGGAGGCTCGTGCCCTGCAGTGGGACGTATATGGGCTGATACAGATACAGATAGTGAGTGTTGCTGCTGTTTGTGCAGGCGTGACGCGCGCCATCAGGCGACCTTCTCGTCTCGTCATTCTTTTTTATAGCCAAAATATTAGAAATATCGCAAAAAAACTTATTTCGAACTTCTCCAAACACTTAAAAAAATTAACCGTAAAAACGTTAAAAATATTTATGGACCCGCAAATTACTTAATCGCTTGAACAATGGGCCAAATGAGTTACTATTAAAAAACGGTTAAGTGCCAGCAGGACCCACGCGCGAGGGTTCTGTAGTACTAAATATAAAGACTATCCAGCCACTACAACTTTTGTAAGCCATAATATTGTTTTTATACAGCAATATTAAAAGAAATATCTCTGTTTGCACAAAACCGAAACCTTATTATAAATAAAATAAATAAATACACCCATAAGTCACATAGTCCTAACCCCACACTAAGTGAGTCTTGTGTCGTGTATTTACCAGAGTATTTTCGGTCTCAAACACCCGAGACAAATACCGGTGAATCACAGAAACATTTGTCTCGGTGTGAGATTGTAGCGACCTCTCGTTTCACAGCCGGCGTCTAACCAACTGCGCCACAGACGTCCGTATTGTGTTGCAGTGAAATACATACATAAACTCATGCCTTTTTCACAGAAATAGTAGGCAGAGGCGCCACCAGGACACCCACATTTCGCCTTGTATGTTCCATCCCACGATGTGATAGGGGGCGAGCCTATCGCCATATCGTTTACTAATTCCTGACTGCGGGCCGGCAATTAATAGAAAAATCCAATGTCACTGTGTCTGACCCGGGATTCGAACCCGAGAACTCGCCTTGTAATCGTACCGTACTACTACGCCACCGAGGCAGTCGAATACAAAAACAGTGGAGCGTGACAAGTGAAATATCATAGAAATAAACTAAGCTTCATTTGGACACTTGAAACACGACATCCATTGAGATTCAAGTCTATCTTGACTGACAGACAAACGGACAAAGTGATCCTACAAAGGTTTTTGTCCCTATAAAGTAAGAAACCTTGAAAACCTAACAGTAAAAACCGTAATGCCTTGTAATTCATGGTGTTTTTGGTTTTACTATTGTCCATGAGCGGTCGTATCGCTTACCATCATGGCATGCTCGTCTCGCCATCGCAATAAAAAACTTCACGCGTCATAGACATAAAAAATTGCCAAGTAATAATGTGGCTGGTACTTGGTGTAATTTCGGGTCAAAGTTTAACCAAGCTGTGATTAGTTTTTGCTAATAATGTTTTTTAATTATCTTCTTCCTATACTTATATTACGCGTGTGTCTCGACTGCGACCGAAAACGAAGTTAAGTGGTAGCTTTAGTGGTTACAGATACAATGCAACTAAAAATTTCGCAAAAAGGCGACAGATTATTTTTTACATTTTTAAAAAGTCATCGTTTTTAGGTGGTAAATACCTAGTTTTTGCAAAAATAGTAATTTAAACCCCTATGCACCATTGCGTGTTTAAAAATAAACAGGTGTACATCACTATTTTAGGAAAAACTATGTATTCATAACCCAAATATGACGATCAGCTAAAAAAATAATTGTCAAATTTTTTTTAAATTTTTTTAGTTTAGTTGTGTTTGAAGTCACTAATACTACCACCTGGCTTCGTTTTCGGCCGCAGTCTTTATACACCCTGTATATACGTGGTAGAATATTAGAAGCTTGAATATCGACCTATACGTTGGAAACGAGGTCATAGAGATCCACGTAAGTGACGAGCAGGCCGGCAAAATTATTTCAACCAACAAGATATTTTACTGCTGGTCTCTCATATGTGAGAGGCCGCCTGGGTAGGTAATGAAATGAAATGAAAATAATTTATTGAATCCATTAAAATGTTCAACATTGTTTAGATTCAGTCATTTTTTGAACTACCACCCGGTTCGGAAAGCGGTTTTCACTAGAGAAGAACGGGCAAGAAACTCTAGTGTTGCTCTTTTCAAAACCAGTTTACAATGTATGATTATTACAAAAATTACAAGTTGGTTTAAATCAGAGCAGTTCATTAATAACTTGTTATGATTTGCAAGTAGGATATAGTTGAATACGAATAAGTTTACTTTATATTTAATATGGCTGAGAGAAACGAAACGAAGTAACCCATAACGAAGAATCAGTATACTCTGTTTTGCCAACGCAATAAATAATTATAAAAGCGTTAAGTAATCTATTTATCAATTACAAAGTAAGCAAATCGGACAGACCAGTCCACACAAGCAGCACCCGTTCACGAGTATGACGCATGTGCCAGCCATCGGCCTCCTCAACCATGCTACAGGGAAGTGACCGACCCGGCACACGACGCCACCGCAAGCACAGACTTTTAAGCGAGCATGACTTATCCAATCGCTTACAAAGCAAAACAAAATAGTTTAAGTTACTTAATATAAATGAAATTATACAGAGCACACTAATACCTCCGCTCCAAGATACTATATATTTAATTAATTTTATACTATACTATTCCCAAGCCTTATTATCATCTAGATATTCTGAAATTTTATAATAAGCTTTATTGCATAATTTTTGCTTGATAGTAGCTTTGAATTTTTCAATACTTAAGGCTTTAATATGAGTGGGAACTTTGTTATAAAAGTGTATACAGTAACCCTTAAAAGACTTGCTGATCCTGTGGAGTCTGGTCTTATGAGTAGCTAAATTGTTCTTATTTCTAGTATTTTTATTGTGAATATCGCTAATCTTTCGAAAGTTTTCTTTATTTTTATGGACATACATTAAATTTTCAAAAATATATTGTGATGCCACTGTCATTATATTTATTTCTTTAAATTTTTCTCTAAGAGAATATCTGGACCCTAGCGAATAAATTGATCTTATAGCTCGCTTTTGGAGAACAAAGATGGTATTAATGTCAGCAGCACCACCCCACAGTAAAATTCCATAACTCATCAGACTATGAAAGTAGGCAAAATATACCAATCGAGCTGTATCAATATCAGTCAATTGACGTATCTTACCCACCGCGTAGACTGCGGCGCTCAGCTTTTTAGCTAAAGCGACTATATGAGGACCCCATTGAAGTTTGGGATCTAATGTGATTCCCAAGAACTTAGTTGTATTCACAAGGCTCAACTCATCCCCATTCAAAAGAATGTTAGCGTTAACTTTTTTGACATTAGGAGTCACAAACCGTACACATTTAGTTTTCTGACTATTTAGTAACAAGTTGTTAACGCTAAACCAATGTACGATTTTTGTGAGGGTGTGGTTTACATCGTCAATAATGGGTTGATGTCGATTCAGTTTAAATAATAAAGAAGTATCATCTGCAAACAACACGACCTCACAGTTGTCCCTTATAAAAAAAGGTAAGTCATTAATGTAGATTAAAAAGAGGAAGGGTCCAAGAATCGAGCCCTGCGGAACTCCCATAGTAACAACAGACCCAGGAGATCTTTTTCCGTTGACATCTACACTTTGGACCCTATTACTTAAATACGACTTGCATAAATCAAGCGCAACGCCATTTACACCGTAGTGGCTTAATTTCCTGATAAGAATTTCATGGTGAACACAATCAAATGCTTTGGATAAATCACAGAACACACCTAAAGCGTCCTGTGAATTCTCCCAAGCATCAAATATGTTATGTATAAGCTCCACACCAGCATCAGTAGTGGAGCGACCCCGAGTGAAACCAAATTGTTTACCATGAAGTATTTTATTTTTTGAAAAATAAATTTGAATTTGATGAAGCATCAGTTTTTCAAAAATTTTGCTTAATGAAGGTAGTACTGAGATAGGTCTATAGTTGGAGGGGTCATCTGTACTACCAGATTTAAAAAGAGGTATAATTTTACTTAACTTCATTTTATCAGGAAATATACCACTGTTTATACAAGCATTAAAAATTACAGCTAACTGGGGAGCTAAGACTGGTATTGCAGCATTTAATATTTTTGTTGAGATTCCCCAAAGGTCACATGTATTTTTAATATTAATTAACTTAAATGTTTTTATAATATCCACACTGTCAACGCAATGGAACGCAAATGAATCTCTACCACCAGGTACACTTTCTTCCAGTAATTTTTCTGCTATGCAAGGAGATGAATTTAAACTTTTTGTTATGGAAACTGGTACATCTGAGAAAAAGTTCTCGAAAGCTCTAGCTACTTCAAAATCAGATTTAAAGATATGATTATTTATATTAAGGCTAAACTCTGTGTCACGAGGTTTAGCTTTACCAGTTTCTTTCCTAATCACACTCCAAGTCATTTTAATTTTATTTTTGGAGTTTTTTATTTTAGTGCTCAAATATAGTGACTTTGCTTTCAAACAAACTTGTTTAAATATTTTCGAGTAATTTTTGACATACAATTTAAATTTCTCACTATGATTATATGTTCTTTCATGGTATAGATCATATAATTTATCTCTACTTCTATGTATGCCTATAGTAGCCCAACTGTTGAAGCATGTTTTCTTACCAGCTGAAATGGACCTGGCTGCAAAAATTGATTTGTATTCCTCACAAAATATGTTAAATACACAATTATATAATTCATTAGGGTCATTACCCTTTACAATTGTGGTAAATTTTTCGGATATTTTGGTTTTAAACTTTTCTAACCGGGTCTTTGTTACCGGAACAACAATAAGTTTCTCGAGTGATTGCTTCTGGAACTCACTGCTAAATGTGACAAGTTGTCCACAATGATCAGAGTCTAGTTTATTAATAATGTTACTATTAATTGGCACTATATCAGTGAACACATTATCTATGCAGGTAGCACTGATATTAGTTATTCTAGTCGGCTCTGAAAAAAGGTTAACTAAATCAAATGATAAAAAGAGATTTTTTAACTTTACAGTCATTAAAGTGTTTTCTAGTAAATTAATATTAAAGTCACCACACACCAGCAATCTTTTATTGGATTTACTCAATTTCCTCAATGCATCTTCCATTATTGTCTCGAAACTATCGTATGATGAAGAGGGCGGTCTGTATACACTTACAATGATGAACTGCTCCGACTCTATACATGATATTTCTATGGTTTGCTCCACAGAGAGGCTCACTATATCCTTTCGTTCTTTGTATTTAATATTCTTATTAATTAGTATTAGTGAGCCACCATGTATTGCACTTTTCCTACAAAAGTTGCTACCAACTATATGATTTTTAAAATTGAACATGAGTTGTTCAGTTCTCAGCCAATGTTCTGTAATGCAAAGTATATCAATTTCCTGACAACTCATGAACAATTCCATTTGCAATTCCTTGCCTAGCATGCCCTGACTATTTTGATGGACTAGTTTTAAAATATTGTTGTCATCCATATTGCAAACACTATTCCGACTAATGGGTAGAGAGTAATTAATATTGATGTCATTCAAAATTGAATTTGTATTTAAAAAAATGTTATTAATGTTATTACTATTATTCATTGCTTTTAATGTCAGATTGCAAGAGGTGGACTCTATTGTCGCAATTTCTAATTTAAATAATTTGTTGGAATAGATACAAGTGTATCATTCCGTGTCATGGATGTAATGGTACCACCGCAATGTCTATTTTTCCCGCCAAATAGCAGTGTAAATGCACTGTTGTGTTCCGGTTTGAAGGCCTTTTTAGCCAGAGTAACTACTGGATATAATGAGACTTAACATCTTATGTCTCAGAATAACAAGCGTAGTGGAATGCCAAGCTTTGCTTTGTAATTTATGGTGTTGTTTGGTTTTGCTACTGGCCATGAGCGGTCATATCGCTTTCCAGGCGAATGGCATGTTCGTCTCGCCATTCATCGCAATAAACATATTAATACTATGACGTAACTAAAACGTACGTCACATTTCATCATTGTTTTACCTAACACCAAAAAAATATTTACTAAAACAAAACAAAAAAACCCAACTTTAAGGTTGTTTAACAAAAAACATTTCTGTTTCAAATGACGTCTACGCCTATGAAAACCGGTACGAAATGTTGATTCACTTTGTTATTTCATAAACAAGTTTACATAAGACCTGTCCTTGGGGTCCTTGATGGTCCGGCTACTCATCCATGATCCAGCGTTGTGGGTGTTCACGTGCGGTGATTATTTACCAGCAGGTGACAAGCTTGCTCGTTCGCCGGCCTATTGTAAAAAAAGTAAATAAATAAATACACCCAACAGCCACATACATAGTCCTGACCCCACACTAAGATCGAGTCTTGTGTTGTATCAGAAGCTACGAGACTGTTTGGTCTCACAAAACAGACCCGAAACAAATACCTGTGGATCACACAAATATTTGTATCGGTGCGGGGATCGAAGCGGCCTCTCATTTAACCAACTGCGCCACGGAGGCTGTCCTAATTTGTATCCTGGTTCTCTGTTTCTGGTTTCAGCCTTATTAGTCCAAGTTAGAAACCTCTTTTACTAAAACATCTATTAAGTATAGAAGATTTACATAATATTATTTGCAATGCGGAACCCGTTCTTTGGTTACATCACAATATTGTCGGTCGTTGACACACGAAGGCATTCGACATAGCTTTGTGACCTAGATATCTATATTACTAGACTTATACAGCCCATAAAAGTCCCACTGCTGGGCCGCTAGTCTACTACATAGAAATTAGACATAAATAAACTCACGCCTTTATCCAGAAGGGGTAGGCACACTAAGATCGAGTCTTGTGTCGTGTATCAGGAACTACGAGAGACTTTTCGGTCTCACAAACACCCAGACCCGAAAAAAATACCTGTAGATCACACAAATATTTGTTTCGGTGCGGGGATCGAACCCGCGGCGTTAAAACCCCCTCGTTTCACAGCGGCGTCTAACCTACTCCGCCACGGAGGCTGTCAGAAAAAAAACTAATTAATTTAATAAGATTATATCAATGATCTACGAGTAGATCGTGATCTATAGATCACTGATTTGAATCAAAGCTTCCTACTAATTATAAGATTTTCCTTAAAGTGGAAAATTAACTTGATTTAATGCTGCTTCTAGTAACACGTCATTGTTATGTTAAATGAGGATGATTTATGTGTTAACCGACTTGAAAACAGAGGATTTTCCGTTCGTAATGTTGTTTTGCTCCATGGCCTCGTGGTATTGCATGCGTCATGAGGTTCTTGGTTCAATTTCGTGATTAGAAAATCGAATTTCTTCGGGGCTGGATTATTTATTGGTTTTCTTAATAATAATTGGACTGTATATACTCATATACGTCCCACTGCAGGGCACGGGACAATCGAGAGCACGATTGAGAAGGGTTAGGCCGTATAATCCACCACGCTGGCCTAGTGCGGGTTGATCTATAGTCTATACCATAGAAATTCTTGCAAATCGTTATGGTACGCAGGTTTCCTCATGATGTTTCCTTCCCCGTTATATTGATTTCATAATTCAACATTATTGCACAATTTTGGGAAGCTACAAAATTGCGTATAAGGGTAGATACTTCAGCTTCTGTGGCTAGTTGGTTTGGCTGAGGCTGTGAATAACACGCCGCTACCATGTCCTTACAGAATGATTGCATGACCCAAAGATATTCGTCTGTAGTTTGTGAGACTGAAAAGTCTCTCATAGTTTCAGGTTTCTGACACACAAGACTCAATCTTAGTGTGGGGTCAGGACTATGTATGTGACTGTTGGGTGTATTCTTCTTTCTTGGAATCCCAGGTCGTCATAGAGACGTCAATGTCTTCTCATTATGACGTTAACAATGACATCATTCTTCTAAGAAGTCATTAGGCAGTGTTTTGTATAGATAATCGCCTTGTTTGTGTAAAGGTGTTGATACTGTTAAACTAGTACTCATGTGTTTTTCATAGAAGGATGTTTTGAAAAAAATATAATGCAAACGTATTATTCGCATTCGCATACGTGAATACATACTGGATTTGTTTACGGATATGAAATTCTATCAAATATCCGAAATTTTTTGATAATTGTGGTTTTATCGCGCAAATATATCGATTTGAATAATACAGGAATCACATCGTGGGACGGAACATACAAGGCGAAATGTGGGTGTCCTAGTGGGGCCTCTGCCTACCCCGTCGGGGATAAAGACGTGAGTTTATGTATGTATGTATGTATATCGATATATGGCTTTATATACTAGAGATGTTGTGGATATGAAATTTCGGATATGAGTTCGGATATGTGAATATTTTTTTTATTTTTATATCTGATAGTTTAAAATGGTTACAAATACGGATATTTATCAGGAAAAGTAAAGTAAGATACTTTACTTCTAATAAAAAATAAGCGACGACTTTTTTTAAATATTTTTACTGTACTTTTTTAGCAAAAACTATGTATCTACCACCCAATAATGATGATAGCTTAAAAAAAAATACAAAAAAATTGACCCTTTTTTAGAAAAAATTTTAGTTGCATTGTCTGAAGTCACTTAAACTACCTACCCCATCTGGCTTCGTTTTCGGTCGCAGCCTGGATAAACCAGGTATAGCTTAAACCAATAACTTTAAATCATTTCGAAATCATGAGCCAAACGTCAATACATATTTAGTCATTAGTTCTTAGTACTTACGTAATACGAAATGTGTGTCACTGAATTCTGCTTATTTAGTTTTAAATAGAAATCGCATTGTACGCCATATAAAGCCTTTAAATATATGTAGGTCTTGTCATACTTGCATAAACTCACGCCTTTTTCAAGAAGGGGTAGGCAGAGCTGCCAGGACACCCAAGTTTAACCTTGTGTGTTCTCAGGGTGTGATAGGGGGCGAGCCTATCGCCATATCGGGCACAAATTCCTGACTCCGGGCTGATGAATAGAAAAATCCAATATCACTTTGCCCGACCCGGGATTCGAAACCGAGACATCAGCGTTGTAATCGTTCCGTTTTACAACTGCACCACCGATCTTTAAAACCATTTTTGATACCATTTAAATAAACCGACGTAAATACTTCAAAAGGTTGATGAAAGTGGACGAAGCAAAAGTAATAATTCAGGATCGAGCAAAGTGGTCCATAGTCTCAACCTACCCCTATGAGTTACCGGCGTGATGGTTATGTTTTTTGTTGCTATGAATAGAGAGACGAGCATGCCATTCCCCTGATTTTAAAGCGATACAACCGCTCGTAGACAGTATCAAAACCAAACACCATGAATTACAAAGCAATGCTTGGCATTCCATTGCACTCACCATCCTGAGACGATGTTAAGTCTCATTATGTCCAGTAGTTACACTGGCAACAATGTCCTTCAAACCGGAACACAACGGTGCATTTACACTGCTGTTTGTTGAAGAAATAGACATTGCGGTGGTACCTACCCAGGCGGCCTCTCACATATGAGAGACCTACCACCAGTAAATATCTCACCTCCCATTTATGATCCAAGTGTTGTAGATATTCATAGGTAGTAACCACCTACCAACAGATGCTCATTTACTAGAACAAAAAACGTCATTTCTCATGCATATTATGACAACCTTCGCCAATATTTGTTTCGGGTCTGGGTGTTTGTGAGACCGAAAAGTCTTTTGTACTTTCTGATACACGACACAAGACTCGATCTTAGTGTGGGGTCAGAACTATGTATTGGGTTTATTTAATCCAAGGTTTTCAAGCTTATAATCCAATAATATAAGCCTAACAATTATTAAAGGGCACAGGTAAGTAAAACAAGTTGAAAATCCAGTCTAGCATTTTTACTTAGAATCTAGGTTTAAACGTTTGATAAGTTGTCGCGTCATTGACCCAAATTCGACCAGTTCGCGCCGGACTTGTTGCAGATGTAGATACAGTGATATTACTCGTAGATTAGCTTATATTGGCTTGTAAAAACTGTTCTGTAGCAGCCCGTAATCCCTTATTGAGCACTGGACTTCCCTATATACCGGGTATATCAAAACTGCGACCGAAAACGAAGCCAGGTGGTAGTTTTAGTGGCTTCAAACACAATGCAACTAAAAATTTCGCGTGTTTTTTACTTATCTTGGTATTTGAGTGATTAAACATAGTTTTTCTAAAATAATGACGTACATCGCTTAATTTTTAAACACGCGATGGTACGTAAGGGTTTAAATTAATTTTTTTGCAAAAACTAGGTTTTTAAAGGTTTAGGTTTGCAAAACCCATCAAAAAAGACGATTTTGAAAAAATTGAAAAAAAAAATCCGTCGCTTATTTTGCAAAATTTTTAGTTGCATTGTGTCTGTAGCCGCTAAAACTACCACCCGGCTTCGTTTTCGGTCGCGGTCTTGATATACCCGGTATATTTTTTTCATTGTATCCGCCCATATACGTCCCACTGCAGGGCACGGGCCTCCTCTACAATCGAGAGTACGATTGAGAGTAGGCCATATAGTCCACCATAGCGATTTGTCAGAATTTCTACGGTATGTAAGGATATTCATTATCACCCGGAGTCAGGAATTTGTGCCCGATATGGCGATAGGCTCGCCCCCATCACATCATGGGACGGAATATACAAGGCAAAATGTGGGTGTCACAGTAGAAGGGGTACACCGAGGTGCTCCTCTGTCTACCCCTTCTCGGAAAAAGGCGTGAGTTTATGTATGTATGTATTTAAAGTTCGCCTGGCACTAGGCCAGCGTCGTGGACTAGGCTAACCCCTCTCAATCGTACTCTCGATTGTAGAGGAGGCTCGTGCCCTGCAGTGGGACGTATATGGGCTGATACAGATGCAGATTTTTTAAACTGGCACGGCATAGCGGCCACATCTGTCGAAGAACCGATAACCGCTGGAGTAAACTTGTTCTTGATCGTGTCTTGGCAAGCGTAGTGTAGGACGCCCTCCAGCTAGGTGGCTTATTTCCAGTGGACAGTAAAAGTCAGATGATGACGATGATGATGATGATGATGATGATGTTGATGATGATGATAACTGTTCAGCATCTGATGGTAAGCCCAAAGCCGTCCTGAATATCGAATGGCATCAGACGGCAGCCTCATACGACTCGATACAATCATGCCTGCGAAGATGCTTCTTTAGTAAATAACTTGTCGTTTAGTAAATAAACCATTTTACATATGTTATTGACACATCCATAATGAGGTAGATTCGCGTCAATTGAGACTAGTTCAAGGTGATTGTGTTATAGCTGTAAGTTTCCGATTCGCTTTTGGTGCTTCCCCGGAAATAATAATAATTTGCATACGTTACGCATGTTTTTAACATTAATAAGTAATAAATACACCCAACAGTCACATGTATTCACGTAATTTTAAATGTGCAGGTTTCTTTATAATGTTTTCTTCCGTTATAGTAATAAATAAATACACCCAACAGTCACATACATAGTCCTGACCCCACATGAAGATTAATTAAGTCTTGTGTCGTGTATCAGAAACTACGAGAGACTTTTTGGTCTCACAAACACCCAGACTCGAGCCAAATATCTGTGCATCACAAACATTTGTCTCGGTGCGGGGATCGAACCCGCGGCCTCTCGTTTCATCAGCGTCTAACCAACTGCGCCACGGAGGCTGTCTAATTAATAAGATACTACTGTCTTGTATTCAGATAAAAATACCTATTTGATTTTTTTATTTTAATAACGAAACCATGATGCATCGTTACCCGTCCTACTATATTATATTATATTATATTTCATATTTCATATATTTATTTATTTAATTTCCTTGTACTAAGGTAGTATTATGTTGCCGTTATAAGTTACGCACACACTTTTTAATTCTACTTTTTCATACATTTGCCCACTTTTATTTATTTCTTGTCGTACGATCCATTCTATCGTTTTTGGTTGTCTGGAAGAGATCGCTTATAGCGATAAGACCGCCAATTGTACACTTCTTTTTTTAAGATTTATATTTTTATGCGTCTCTGTACTTTGTGGTGTTCAATAAAGTGTTGTGTATCTGTATCTACAACGTACTGCACCATGATCGTGCTATGAACGTATCAGACAAAAATATTCAATGAAACTATTACTAATTTCGACAGATTTTCGCCCAAGACACCTCAGAGCTATATGTCTTTCAGCCATTTTGTTGAAATTTGTTTCTATGAGTTGGCCAAATTTTATGGCGAATTTCGGACGACCGTTTAACAGTATTTTTTGTGATTCGGGAAAGAACACTTATTTTGAGGGTTTTGTAGATTTTCTTCTATCCCTTTCAGAACGAACTGTATTACGCGTGCGTTGCTTAAAAAAAAAAAAATTGGCGCGAAATTTTATTTTACTGTGTCGAAACGGCGTCGATCGTTCGTGCGATGATCTAAGTACTTAGTTGAAACAGGATTGCGGCGAGCCGGGACGTTAGTGACAAGTCCAGACGTGTTCAAAGATGGACGTTATGTTTGTGGACGATCACGGTCGGCGTAAGTATTTGAAAAATTGTCTAAACTTGATTAATTAGTACTGTTCTAGTTAAAATAGTTAGTGGAGATATTAAAGTATAGTATAACGATATTTTGTTTGTAAAATTAATAGTATTTGACATCATAACGTGTCCATCCAATTTTGCGCTTTCGTTTTATTTTTTACCGCCGAAGCTGAATATTTATCCAACTAATGAACACTCTATTTTTTACAGGGCGGCCTCTAGACGAAGATTTATTACAAAATTTACTTGGAGATGGGTGTCACTCTGACCTGGATGTTTCTGATGAGGAGACAGAACCAGTAGCTGAGGTTCCTCGTCTTCTCGATGAAGATATAAATCTGCAGGATTGCTCCAACCACAATAATAGCGTGAGTGATCTAGAGTCCAGTGCTTTAAATATTAAATTACTTTCCGGAAATCAGGAAAACGTAGCGCCTAATAACAGCGCCGTTCGTCCAAGGAAAAGAACGAGACTTTGGAGAGCCACTAATTTTGTCAATAAGAATCATGATTATCCCCCTTGCCCGAGTGCTGGAGAAGTGAAGAACCCTCTACGTTATATCGAAAAATATTTCAACGAAGATTTTTTTCAAAACCTTGCTACCTGCACAAACCTTTACTGTCATCGTAAAACCGGGACAATTTTAAATACATCAAGCCAAGAAGTTCGCAAGTTATTTGGTATACTTTTGTTAATGGGATGCATTCCGTATCCTCGCATTAACATGTATTGGCGTTCGGGTATGAGATTAGATGTAATTGCCAATCAAATGCCTAGAGACCGTTTTTTTCAATTAAGAAATAATATGCATGTTGTTGATTCAGATGAACCACCGCCAGGAAATTTAAACCCACTTTGGAAAGTTCAGCCTATGTTGGACGCTGTAAAAAACGCTTGCAGATCAATAGAAAGGGTTCCTGGCAATTACTCCATAGACGAACAGATTATTCCATTCACTGGGAAGTGCAAACTACGTGTACTAATTAAAAACAAACCACGTCCTCTTGGACTCAAAAACTATGTTATCACAACTAGCAGTGGGCTAATGCTTGATTTCGAAATATATTACCCTAACAATCCCGCTTTCGCTGACAGATCGCTTGGGGAAGGACCTGCTGTTATTTTATGTCTGGCTAAGAATGTTCCCGCAGAGAGCTGCTTATATTTTGATAGATATTTTAATACGATTCCACTTTTGGACCGTCTGAACAGCATGCAGTTGCATGGGACAGGAACAATCATGCTTAATCGTGTTCCAGATCACAAAAAGTTAAACCTTCAACAGGACAAGGCAATGAAGCGTGGTGACATATTGCAGTTTACGTCTGACGATGTAGCTCTCGTCAAATGGAAGGACAATAAAGGTGTACTGATGGCCTCTAATTGCACTGGTGGCAATGAAACGGCATCAATTCCTAGATGGGATAAAAAACAAAAGTCGTATGTCCAAGTGACGGCTCCAAGGATTGTTCTAAACTATAACAAAAATATGGGCGGGGTAGATGTACTTGATCAACTAATGGAATATTACAGGACTTATCAAAAAACGAAAAAATGGACTGTAAAGGTACTAATTCACTTTCTAGACCTTGCAGTTGTAAATGCTTGGAGACAATACAAAATTGACTGCGATGCACACACAACTAAATCCAAAGATTTGCTTTGGTTTAGGGTAGATCTAGCAGATGCCCTTATAAACAGCTCCAACATTACTCGTAATGAGGCGACGGAGGTTGATATGAGTTTACCGTCTGGCAAGAGATACAGGCCTGCAGCACCACCCTCATACGAAAAACGTTTCGATAAATTCGAGCATTTCCCCGTTTTCGATGATTTGACTAGGGGCAGAAAATGCAGGCTAGAAAGTTGCACTTCCACAACAAAGGTACGTTGCACAAAATGCAACGTCTACCTCTGCATTCTGAGGAACCAAAATTGTTTCCTAACATATCATAACAAGTAACTCCTGTTCCATTATTATTATGTTAATTTTTATTTCATATTGTTAATTTTCTTATTATGTTACTGTTCTTGTGATTTTTATTGATTCATAATACCAAAAATGTTTAAATATGTTTAACATCTATATTTATTATTATGGTTCTAAAACTAATTACGAACTTTCAGGCTGATTTATGTAACATTTGTGTAACTTAGATTTTACGTCATAAATACTAACAAAAGTTGATCTCGAAGTTTTAGGTTTTACTAGTACAAATAAAAATATACAATAATCATTAACAATCATTTTTAGTTACCTCCTTTCCATAGTAATGCATGATCGTGCGTTAAAAGTTATAAAACCGGGAACGCACGCACGTGCGGGGTCTATTTAGGGAGAACGATAAGGGGGGGATTTTTTTAAATATTTTTCTTGGTTACTTTAGACCCATGAGACTTTATATTAACTCAAAAGTCTTTCAAAATTATAAATAATTTTCATCGTTCTGAAAGGGCTATTCCTATTTCTTTCTTTTTTCGAATTTTTAATATTAGCAAGGGTGTTAGCCTTCGAGACATAATTGGTTAAAAAGCTAATATAATTTTTCATGTAAATTCTACGGTATGTTAAGTCCGCCAACCCGCACTAGGCCAGCGTGGCGGACCATACGGCCTAACCCCTCACAATCGTACTCTCAATTGTAGAGGAGGCCCGTGCCCTGCAGTGGGACGTATTTGGGCTGCTACGGACAGAAAGAGATTTCATGTCTGAATTCAAAATCTTAAATATACATATTTATTTGTTACAGGTATGTTCTAGATGAATCCAAGCGAAACACAAGGATTGGTAAGAAAACAGCTTCAATTGGTTGAATAAGGGTTATTTCCAAGGGTGGATCCAGGGGGGTGGTCACGGAGGTCATGACCACTCTGGGTTGACTCCAGTTTGATTTTTAAATTATATCGTTGATTTTCACTTAAAAGAATCGTAAACGTATTCACTAATCACAGGCGTAACAAACTTTTAAATAAACACTTTTAAATGTATAATTGTTATCTAATTCGAGTACGTCCAGAGTTCTGACTAGACCTATATGACCACCTGATTTGAGAGCTAGATCCACTCTTGATTGTTTCTATGTTCCATTTTGCGTTCGGTTCTGCTTCGTCTTGCCGACGTGCCAGAATAAAAATATACGTACATACCTACATAAACTCACGCTTTTATCCCCGAAGGGGTAGGCAGGGGCGCCACTAGGACACCCACATTTCGCCTTGCATGTTCCGTCCCATGATGTGATAGGGGGCGAGCCTATCGCCATATCGGGCACAAATTCCTGACTCCGGGCTGATAATGAATAGAAAAATCCAATATCACTTTGCCCGACCCGGGATTCGAACCCGAGACCTCAGCTTTGTAACCGTACCGTAATACAACTACGCTACCGAGGCAGTCAGAATAAAAATATGATTATCTTATAACTAAAAAGTAATGGTTTAACATACATATTTAATAAATAATAAATACACCCAACGGACATACATAGTCCTGACCCCACATTAAGATTAATTAAGTCTTGTGTCGCAGGTATCAGAAACTACGAGAGACTTTTCGGTCTCTCAAACACCCAGACCCGAGGCAAATATTTGTGGGCCTCACAATAATTTGTCTTTTCAATTTTAAAATAGATAAATGAATGTATCTTAAAAGCTAGAAGCGAGTCTCAAAGCAGAGTATAAAAAGTGAGGCATAATTAAATACTTATTAACATCACAGTCGATTTAATAGTTAACAGAACAAAAACATATGAAACAAAAACAAATTGTGGCAAAAAAACGACTATTAAAATTACAGCAAAAACAATTATAAAAACATAATATACATTTGCAAAACTACTTGAAATGATTAATGTGGTAATAGATCAAGATCTAAGAAACATAATGTAATATAAAATATTTACTCAAATACATACATAAACTCACGCCATTATCCCCGAAGGGGTAGGCAGAGGCGCCACCACCCACATTTCGCCTTGTATGTTCCGTCCCTCGATGTGATAGGGGGCGAACCTGTCGTCATATCGGGCACAAATTCCTGACTCCGGGCTGATAATGAATTGAAAAATCCAATATCACTTTGCCCAACCCGGGACTCGAACCCGAGACCTCAGCTGTGTACCGTAATACAACTACGCCACTGAGGCAGTAATATAAAATATTAAAAGTATGGTAATAAGTCAACCATCATCTTTTGGTATGTGGCGAAATTCGGAACTACAAATAAAATGTGCCGTTGCTCCTTATTGGCAACATTATCGATTGGTGTAATAATACAGCAGTGTTTTATTTCAAACTCATCAAATTCGTATCTCGCTAGCCATAACTTAATAAAAAATCTAATTGCTTTATTCAAAAAAAAAAATAGATATAGATATATATTTTAGTTATCGAATACTTTGTCCTTTTCAAATGACTTTAGAATTCAGTTTGAGTGAAGAAGACAAAACATTCGATAACTAAAATAGGTCTTAAATCTGTCTACGAATAAGGCCATAGGTAGTTTTAGTTGTCATCAAAATCGGTCTCGGGACTCCTTTTGAAAAACTTTCGCTATACCTCATAGTTTCAGAATTGACCAACCACAACTGAAATAATTCACCTGTATATATTATATTTTGTATATTTCCCTTCAAGGGCATTGTAAACTTTATCCGACATAAAAATGCGAGTTTCTCTAAGATCTTACTTCAAATGAGGTTTTCAAGGAATATAATTTATTGTTCAATTATCATGACATGACTATCTTTAAGGAAAATTGTTAAATAACTCAGAATTTATGTACCTTAACCTTGGGGTTAAATAGATGGGAAACGTCAATTCAGTGCGCTTCTAGCGGTATTTCTTATTACATAGGTACATATAGGTACATATATACATACTCAGGCTCGAGTCCCGAGTCGGGCAAAGTGATATTGGATTCTATTCATTATCAGCCTGGAGTCAGGAATTTGTGCCCGATATGGCGATAGGCTCGCCCCCTATCACATCGTGGCAGAGCATACAAGGCCCAATGTGGGTGTCATGGCGGCGCCTCTACCTACCCCTTCGGTGATAAAGGCGTGAATTCACGTATGTATTACGTACGTAATATTCCATGACTTACAGTTATTATGGTGCAATTAAACGACATTGGATTTCCCAGTTTAAAAACACGGTTGCCGTCTCACTGCCTGAGTAAACGTTAAGTTGTACATAAATATTAACTTACGCATAGAAAAACTTTTGTCAACCAATCCAAAGGTCGCGGACTTTTTGCCGGCTCTAAGCAATGAAGACTGAGGTTGTAGAAATTGAAAAAACATACTTTTGTTAGTAATGCCTGATTTACACGGAGTTTCTCGCCTCAATACGATTATTGTAAGGATGTAAAAGTTGCATCGTGTAAACATTTGTCAGAACACGATAATCAGAATAAGAAATCATTTATTTGCACAAAATGTAGGTGCAATTATAAAGTCTTAATATACCGGGTATATCAAGACTGCGAAAACGAAGCCGGCTGGTAGTTTTAGTGGTTACAGACACAATGCAATTAAATTGTTCGCAAAAAAAAAGACAGATTATTTTTAAATTTTTTTAAAAATCATTGTTTTTGGGTCTATTAATCTAGTTATTGCGATAATAGTAATTGCGTACCATTGCGTCCTTTAAAATAAAAAGGCGTACATCATTATTTTAGGAAAACTATGTATTTATCACCCAAATACGGCGATAAGTAAAAAATTACCATAAAAAAGATGACGATTTTTTTGTGACATTTTTTGTTGCATTGTGTCTGAAGTCACTGATACTACCACCTGGCTTCGTTTTCGGTCGCGGTCTCGATATACCCGGTGTAAGTAGTTCCAATACATTTTGCCGTGTGGCGTGCAACTTAGTATTTCGAAAACTTAAAATGGCGGTGAATCCATCGCATACGATTCTCGCCGCGAGAAACTCTCCCCGTTTTAATGGCGCTTCATTATCGTTATTTTATATTCCACAAGGTTTTTAGTAATCTAAATATTGAGGAAGCTGCGTCCTCTCAAAGTACTCTCGATTGTAGAAGAATGTATGAATGTATATGGGCTGATACAGAAACAGATAAAACATTATTCAGTTAATAAAAGATCCGTAAAATAGTTCAGCGGATTAAGTTGAAGTGGACGATTATGAAAACGCTAAAAAATACACAAGAATAATCTTTGGAGTCTGCAATATTTTTGTACCTTTTTTCGCACACAGTCACCCCAAAAGTAAAAGCAAATAAATAAAATAAATACACGCAACAGTCACATACATATTCCTGACTCCACATTAAGATCGAGTCTTGTGTGTCAGGAACCAGAGACTTTTCGGTCCCACTAACACCCACACCCGAAACCTGTGCACCACACAAATATTTGTCTCGGGGATCGAACCCGTGGCCTCACGTTCACAGCCGGCGTCTAACCAACTGAAACACCTTGAACAAAAAATATCAGATGTATCTCAGTATGGACTTACTCGGAATCGAACTGACCTCCACCGTCATCCGACCTTAGTTTTTTAGTCACGTGGCCTCCAACGATATCTCTAAATCTATTTAATTGAACTGATGGTCATGTTTACAATCATAACAGATCCGAAATGACGGTAAAATTATGAGGAAACATAATTCTTCGAATTTCAATAATGAAATGAAATAAAATTCATTACAAAGACAAAACAAGTATTCTGTGGTATTACTCAATTTAGAATACAATCCAATTTATTTTATTTTATTAATCTAATTTGTCTAAAATCTTACTTCAGAATATAGGCCTTGTCTGATACCCATATACGTCCCACTGCTGGGCACAGGCCTACTCTACAATCGAGAGAATCGATTGAGAATCGTTAGGCCATATAGTCCACCACGCTGGCCTAGTGCGGGTTGGCGGACTTACATACCGTAGAAATTCTTTAAAATCGCTACGGTATGCAGGTTCCCTCACGATGTTTTCCTTCACCGTTATAGTGCGTGGTGATTGACTATCAATACACACATAGCTCTGAAAAGTCAGAGGTGTGCCCTGGGATTTGAACCTTCTACCACCGTGAACATTTAGGCAGCCGCGTCTGGTCCGTTACCAACAGGCCAGCACGCACTATGGCCTAACCCCTCTCAAATATAGCGGAGGCTCATGTTATAGTATGATATACACATATTTATATTTTAATTTTAAAACGTAGTAACTATTTATCGATTTTGTACATCTGACGTCACGTATATTGTAATGATATAATTAATCAGTCAAATATTTTCATAACACCGACTTATGGGTGAAGAATCAATTTGTTACATGTGAAGTCATATTTTGATTTTACAATACTAGCGGCTCGACCCGGCTTCGCCCGTGTGCAGGTAGTTGTTGAGTCCAGTCCACATCAACAACATATATTTTTCGCAGCGCACGCGATGTAAAGAATGTTTTAAGTTATTTTTTACATCTTGAACTACATTATTGGCGTTTTAGTAAGGATCCCTATTTAAAAAAAAAACTATTTTAGCCTATGTCACCCGGGGATAGTGTAGCTTCCCAACAACAGTGAAAGAATTTTTACAAATCGGTTCAGTATAAAAATAATTGAGTATGTTCATCGAGAGTGTTATCCTTCCCGCTCCCCTCCGAATTTAATGGGCCGGCATTATATTTATAATCTACTAGCTTCTGCGTCTGAGTGGTTAACTTTATTTCCCATCCCGTCCCGTTATATCCCGCCCGCCCCGCCTCATTCTCACTCAATCCAGTCCCATCCCTTTGAGTATAAAAAAGTAACAAACATATCGGTATTGCTTCCTCATCCCACAGGAACACTTAATTTTTCGGGATAAAAAGTAGCCTATGTTACTCCTAATACCTCCAAGAATATGTGTACAAAGTTTCATGATGATCGGTTGAGTAGTTTTCGCGTGAAAGCATAACAAACAAACTTACATTCACATTTATAATATTAAGTAGGGATAGTAGGGATGGGATGTAATGTTTATGGGCAGTAAACACTTACAATATTAATAAAGGTTATTAATCAATCCACTCCAAATCGTTCAGGTTTTTTCCTGCAAAATTATTATACAATAATGAATACTTAGTTCACGACAAGGTTTATTCTAGGTTATATAGACGACCTAGACCTAAAATACGCAGCCTCAATGCCCATTTATCACTTCTTTAAGCCTCAACGACGTATTTGGTGACAACTGAGAGCATCATATTGCGTCTTCAGTTTAGAGTCGTAAACGTTAGATCTTGGGTTCGATTCTCTGGCGAAAGTCTCGTTTTCTTTTTAGTTTGGTAAATAAATACACCCAACAGTTACATACATTATCCTGATCCCACAGTAAGATCAGTCTTGCATCGTGGGTATCAGAAACCGCGAAAGACTCGCAAACACCCAGAACCGAAACAAATATCTGTGGATGATACAAACATTTGTGTTTGTGCGGGGATCGAACCCACGGCCTCTTGTTCCACAGATAACCAACTGCGCCACGGCGGCTGTGAAATATGACCGTTATCCGGGGGGATGCCAACATCCTAAATTTTTTGTAGTCTGAAGTTCAAGAGAAAGTGTTTAACCAACAATATTTAAAACGTGTTTGAAAATGAAAGTAATTGATCAAATTATACTTTTTATTTTTAAACGAGTAAAAAGCTCACTTGACAATTCGTCGTTATATAATTATACAGGGTATATCAAGACTGCGACCGAAAACGAAGCCAGGTGGTAGTATTAGTAACTACAGACACAACGCAAGTAAAAATTTTGCAAAAAAAATCGACAACTTTTTTTGTTATTTTTTACTTATCATCGTATTTGGGTGATATATACATAGTTTTCCTAAAATAAATACGTACACCTCTTTAGTATTAAACACGCAATGGTACGTAAGGGTTTAAATTAGTATTTTCCAAAAACTACATATTTACCACCCAAACACGGTGATTTTTTAAAAAATCTAAAAAAATGTCTGTCACTGTTTTGGCGAAATTTTTATTTACATCGTGTTTGTAACCACCAATTCTACCACCTGGCTTCGTTTTCGGTCGCAGTCTTGATATACCCTGTATAAATAAACACGTAGTATTGATAGTCAATCACCACGCACTATAACGGTGGAAAACACCTTGAGGAAACTTGCATACCGTAGCGATTTGTAAGAATTTCCGAGACGTACTACAAGGCGCGGGGCTTCGCTTCTGTCTCGGACGCCCATAACACCTAAAGGGGCGTCCAGATCTAGTCGTAAGGTCTAGTCGATCTAGTTGTTCCCCAATGAGAGACAAGTCTGCGACCAGGTTCTACGCCGGGCAATTACAGGGAAGGATTCGGGGCGCTTCTTGCCCTGAGATATCTAGTGCCACCCGAATGCGCGCGACGGCCACCGAGGGGGTTTTTGTCAGTGTGCTGGCGTAGGTTTTTGTTAGGGACCCGACTAAGTATCCTCAGCGTGCCGAGCTGGCAGGCCAGTGACAGTGACATACTCTTTTCTTTTAACTACCAAATTGTTCCACCTTAATTTAAAAGCCCGGTATGCTGCTTTACGCATCTAGTCGCTGCCGGCCCTCTTGTGCAAGTCGTCCCGCCATCTGGCCAGAGGACGTCCCATGCTACGTTTTCCAAGACGCGGGCTCTGTGGCGTACCGCGGGAGAGGCCTATGGCCAGCAGTGGACTGCAACGGGCTGATGATGATGATGATGAATTTAAAAGCAAAAAATCGTTAATTAAGTTAATGTCTATCGAGTTATATCTCCAATATTTTATGTTGACTGCCTCGGTGGCGTAGTTGTACTACGGTACGACTACAAAGCTGAGGTCTCGGGTTCGAATCCCGGGTCGGGTAAAGTGATATTGGATTTTTCTATTCATTATCAGCCCGGAGTCAGGAATTTGTGCCCGATATGGCGATAGGCTCGCCCCCTATCACATCATGGGACGGAACATACAAGGCGAAATGTGGGTGTCCTAGTGGCGCCTCTGCCTAGCCCTTCTGGGATAAAGGTGTGAGTTTATGTATGTATGTATATTTTATGTTAAAAAATGAACTAAAATAAATGGATTATGCAAGCCGACATTGTGTTGATGCCTCTCGATCGTCATTTGTTATGTAATCCGATTTTAAATTACGTAATTAAGCGATTTTTTTCTTATTTTAAAGGTAATATTTCGTTTATTATTTTTCTTTTCATATACGACAAAGTGACTACAATTCATAATACACATATTATACATAAACTCACGCCTTTTTTTAGGTAGGCAGAGGTTGCTACCTGGACCACAATTTTCGCCTAATGTCTTCCGTCCCACGATGTGATAGGGGGCGAGCCTATCGCCATATCGGGCACAAATTCCACTAAATGCAATTCAATCTAAACGGAGACTTAGTTGCCAGCCGACATAATTATACAGGTCCAATCACAATTACGACACACTTCTATGAGTTACGTTTTTTTGCTGCCTCGCCTTTTTTACTGTACAAGTTTATTAATTATCAACCCGGAGTCGGGAATTTGTGCCCGAAATGGCGATAGGCTTGCCTTTAACATCGTGGGATGGAACATACTAGGTGAAATGTGGGTATCCTGCCTCTGCCTACCCCTTCTGGGAAAAAAGCGTGAGTTAATGTAGATTGTCTTTCAATTGCGCTGAGGATTCGAACCTAGGCTCTCATAGCACACAGCCCGTTACTGTCACAAAAAAGGCTATTTAGAAATTACATTTGGTATCTGAAACCTCTGTTACAAATAGCGTTGCCAGGTCGCCAAACCTAATAGCCGGACAGACCAGCCAGTTTGGCCGGACATTTGGTTAAAAAAGCCGGACACCCTATATTACTGAGGATTTTGTCTTAGTATTAATAGGTACGACAATTTTTTTTTTATGTAAAATCGAAGTCTTTTTGATTATTATCATAAATCTCGGCCACGCTCGGCGGCGCGGCGGCAGTGCTCGCTTGTTTGCGAAATGTAAAAAGCCTAACAAAAGCCGGACAAGACGGACACCGTTTATTTTAGCCGGACATGCAATCAAAAAGCCTAACTATGTCCGGCTTTATCCGGACGCCTGGCAACGCTAGTTACAAAAGTACTGTCTTTTAACAACTAAATGATGTTTTGACAAAAACTTTTCAAAGAACTTTTTGTTCACGAAGGGATCATTAGACACAACTGAACTTTAGGGTTCTGTAATATAGAATGGAATAACAAAACCCTGTTATTATTAAGTTATCATTATATATTAGGTATGTTTTAGTATGCCTAAAATAGGTACACAAGTTGTTTTTAAGTCAATTGTTTTTTTGGGATCAAAAAAATTTACTGTTTTTTTTTAATCCTCCGAAAATAATATGTCTAGGATATTTTCAAATTTTAAAACTGATGGTGGGTCTCTTATGTGAGAGGCCGCCTGGGTAGGTACCACCGCAATGTCTATTTCTCCAACAAACAGCAGTGTAAATGCACTGTTGTGTTCCAGTTTGAAGGACATTGTAGCCAGAGTAACTACTGAACATATTGAGACTAACATCTAATGTCTCAGGATGAAGAGTCCAGTGGAATGCCAAGCATTGCTTTGTAAGTCATGGTGTTGTTTGGTTTTGCTACTGTCCATGAGCGGTTGTATCGCTCACCATCAGGCGAATGGCATGCTCGTCTCGCCATTCATTGCAATAAAAAACACTTTGCTTAACCAGCATAAAATAAATAATATTTGTTTCCTGAGGTCCTGACTTCGAATCCCCGTTCAGGCTAACATTAGTAAATTTTGTGCGACTAATAAATATATTTTTGATTTCTTGCTGTGTATTCTTAGTAATGGTTCGTTTTGAAAATTTCTGATGCATCGGAAAATTTGGGGTCAAAATATACAGAACTCTGTCCCACACGACAGTCCGTAAATCAAGTTGTAACAGGTCAATGACTGCCGAAACTTAGTGCAGGCTAACCGCTACAGTTAACGAATTGACGTGACCACATCGAGGTAATTCATTTCTTACGCTTTAGAACCAACGGGTATTGTAGACTTATGTATAGTTTACTAACAGCTCGGCCCGGTTTCCCCCGGGTACAGATAGTTTTTGAGTCCAGTTCTCATCAACAACATATAGTTTTCGCAGCGCACGCGATGTAAAGAATATATTAGGTAACCTTTTTACACTTTGGGTTACATTATTAGAGTTTTAGTAAGGATCCGGACTGCCTCGGTGGCGTAGTTGTATTACGGTACGGTTACAAAGCTGAGGTCTCGGGTTCGAGTCCCGGGTCGGGCAAAGTGATATTGGATTTTTCTATTCATTATCAGCCCGGAGTCAGGAATTTGTGCCCGATATGGCGATAGGCTCGCCCCCTATCACATCATGGGACGGAACATACAAGGCGAAATGTGGGTGTCCTGGTGGCGCCTCTGCCTACCCCTTCGGGGATAAAGGCGTGAGTTTATGTATGTATGTATGTATGTAGTAAGGATCCCTATTTTGAAAATATAATATAACCTATGTCACCCGGGGATAGTGTAGCTTCCCAACAGTGGTTGCGACGAATGCTTCGGCGATACCCGACCCTCCGACACACGGGTACGAGAGGAACACGGGTTGGTTTTTAGTCAGTAAGAGTCTGACAGTCCCCTCCGCGCCTCCCCCGGGCGGAGGATGTCCATGAGGATTTTCCAACCCGATACCAAAAAAAAAAAAAAAAAAAAAGCTCCCAACAGTGAAAGAATTTTTCAAATCGGTTCAGTAGTTTCGGAGCCTATTCGATGCAAACAAACAATCAAATCTTTCTTCTTTATAATAGTTGTATAGATAACCCGCACTAGGCCAGCGTGGTGGACTATATCTAACCCCTCTCAATCGTACTCTCGATTTTAGTAGACCGTGCCCTGCAGTGGGACGTATATGGGCTGATACAGATACGGGTACAAATAGTTTTGAGAAAGCTTACCATCGGGGAAGCCGCTAAATCTTCAACCCACGTAGATAGGTAAAAACGTTAATTTTGGCAACAATAAACACAAAACAATATTAGAGATAAAATCCGTTCAAAGCTGCCGAAGATATTAAGTATTTACATGCATGTTAATTTTCTCACCCCCTCCTCAACCCCACCCCTTTTCTCTACCTAACTAAAATTTGACTTTTATTCTGAACCTATTGCACAAAAAACCATTGGAAACCTGCTCAATTTCGAGGAGTTCTACTCTCCAAGTCCGAAGATATTCATCAGGTCTTCACCAACTTTTTATGGGACCAAATGGCAGCTATTTTGCATCCAACCAAAGAAGAATTACGTAAATGTAATTATAAATCTCAGAGTAATCGGTGAACATACATCTTAACGAATCGAAAACGAAAAAAATCTTAACGAATTGATAACCTTCACTGAAGTCGGTTAAAAATAGCATTAACATAGATTGAAATATTGTATTCGTAACATAGATAATAGTTACGAATACAATATGTGGGATATTGTAGCCGTCATCAGGCCCCAGCTCAGCAATATGCAATGCTCCAAGGAGCAAAGCGCTGATAATTTGAGGGCCTCCGTGGCGCAGTTGGCTAGACGCCGGCTGTGAAACGACAGGCCGCGGGTTCGATCCCCGCACCGAAACAAATATGAGTGTGAACCACAGGTATTTGTTTCAGGGCTGGTTGTTTGTGAGACCGAAAAAGTCTCTCGTAGTTCCTGATACCCACGACACAAGACTCGATGTATGTGTGGGGTCAGGACTATGTATGTGACTGTTGGGTGTATTTATTATTTATTTAATGTCCTTCAAACAAGAACACAACAGTGCATTTACACTGCTGTTTGTTGGAGAAATAGACATTGCGGTGGTACATACCCAAGCTCTCACATATGAGAGACCTACCACCAGTTTGCTTGGTCCATAAACTGAGAAAGCTTACCAGACGAGCGGCTAACCCCCGAATACTCAAACGCCACTTAATTATTAAGTTGCACTTAACTACCCACGTCCCACTTAATCAGTACATTTAAGTACGACTTGCGCAGGTAAGTGCAACTAATATTTAAGTGGCGTTTCAGTGTTCGGGCGTTAATTTTCTGCTTGCGTACTCGAATAATCTGTGACTAGATTGGAGACTGTTCCGCCCTCACACCCGCCACTGCAACTCCTGTAAGCCAGGATCAACAGTGGCACGCATATTAATGACACTGAGCATTGAAGCTCAGCGCGTCTCCGGGAATGTCTAACTTGTCTTTAACCCGCAACGAAATCAATCAAAAAGTTAAATTAATAGGAGGAGTTGGAAATAAATTATTGTCCACTTCCCTCCCTAATAAAGCGGGTGACAAAACAATGAACTAAAGAGGCAAACAACCTCGCATAAAGACATTTACAGCCAGAGAAGCCAGCTGTGAAGCACCACGGAATAGTGATTATTACATTTAAATGGGACCTAATATGTAAGCTGTTATACTTGATTCCAATAATAGGTATGGCAAAATCGCCGGAAAGCACGGAAATTCTGTGACTAGATATGACAAAAACTCCCGGAGACCGCAATAAAGATTTGCTCTCTAGTCTCCAACGATTCACACCGTCACAATCAACACGACCCACTTACGCTCGTTCTTTTTGCCGGCCGTTAGAAAGTACTCCAACTGTGAACCGCGGTTTGTACTTGTTAACCGTTCCGCACTTGAAAACTTGAGTTGAAGTTAAAATAAAACTTTTACGGATTTCATCGCGGATTTGGTGATTCAATAAAAAAACAGCCCATATACAGATGTGCAGGGCATAGGCCCCATAATCGAGAGTTCGAGTGAGAGGGGTTAGGCCACAGACCACCACGCAGTGCCAGATACACTTCACACACGACAGAAATTCTTGAAAATGTTATGGAATGCAAGTTTCCTTACAATGTTTTCCCTCATTAAGTTTTTTTTTTATTGCAATGAATAGCGAGACGAGCATGCCATTCGCCTGATGGTAAGCGATACGACCGCTCATGGACAGAAGCAAAACCAAACAACACCATGAAGGCAATGCTTGGCATTCTACTGCGCTCGCCATCCTGAGACATAAGATGTTAAGTCTCAATATGTCCAGTAGTTACTCTGGCTACAATGTTCTTCAAACCGGAACACAACAGCGCATTTACACTGCTGTTTGTTGGAGAAATAGACAATGCGGTGGTACCTACCCAGGCGGCCTCTCACATATGAGAGACCTACCACCAGTAAAAAGTGTGGAAATTGAGTATCAATACACACGACTCCGGAAAACCAGAGATGCCCTGGGATTTGAATCCGCGACAATTCTCAACTCGACCAAAAGGCACTTCCAATTTACATACATACATACATAAACTCACGCCGTTATCCCCGAAGAGGTAGGCAGAGGCGCCACCAGGGCACCCACATTTCGCCTTGCATGTTCCGTCCCATGATGTGATAGGGGGCGATTCTATCACCATATCGGGCACAAATTCCTGACTCCGGGCTGATAATGAATAGCAAAATCCAATATCACTTTGCTCGACCCGGGACTCGAACCCGAGACCTCAGCTTTGTAACCGCACCGTAATACAACTACGTCACCGAGGCAGTTCCAATTTAAATCGGGGAAAAACAATTTACAACCATATGTATTTTTCTAAACCGTTAGTACTTTTACTATGTCAATTTCTGTACAAACACTTCGTTTCTTTATAACACTCGACATATAAAAATGTATTGAAAAGTCTTTTGTGCTTTCTGTCCGTTATAAACACGCCATGTGATTTTACGTTTCGTGACCCGTTTTCTATCTCTCTCTAATGTACGTGTTAGAAAGAGAGAGGGAGTGTCGGAAATGCATAGCTGTTTTAGATTGTTAAAGTACAAAAAATTACTCGTAAGAAAGTTTATCTCAAGTGTTGATTACTTGACATCAAGTATTCAATTGTAAGTGAAATCTCTGTAATCTTACTTAAATGTGGGATTAAAGTGCATTTGGAGCGGGTTCGAATCGCGGGGCAAACATCTGACTTTTCGTAGTTTTGTATTAGTGATTACGCAAACACCCAGATACGAAACAAATACTTGTGGTTCACATAAACATTTGAAAGGAGTCGCGAGCCCGATTTTGATGAAAACTAAAACTGTTTACTTAGATTTTTGATAAATCAGTATTCCTAGCGAGGAATCGAACCCAATGATTTTGAAAAATATAACCCAACGTGTTTTATTACACCATTTCATAATGATCTTTGTGATTATACTCCTAACCACTATATGGCCTAACCACTCTCAATCGATTCCCACGATTGTAGAGTAGGCCCGTGCCCTGTAGTGGGACGTATATGGGCTGATATAGATATATAGATATATAGATATATAGATTATACTCCGCTCGCCCGCATCTCAAGTACAATTTATTATTGAATTTATTCAAATCGTAGCTTATTATTTTATTCCAATATTTTACTTCCTTTGACACAACCTCTAATAATTTATAATATCTGTTCTATATGCTACAATAAAATGACTTATTTATTACTAAGCTTAAGGTGGACAAGGGTACTATATCCAATTCCGACGTCATATGTATTTTATTGCGATAAATGGCGAGACGGACATGCCATTCGCCTGATAGTAAGCGATACGATCGCTCATGAACGGTAGAAAACCGAACAAAACCATGAATTACAAAGCAATTGGCATTCCACTGCGCTCGCCATCCTGAGACATGAGATGTTAAGTCTCAATATGTCGAGTAGTTACTCTGGCAATGTCAATTTCAATTTTGTTTTCGCAATTGTCATTTTGGCTTCTCTGGTTAGTTAGACGCCGGCTGTGAGAGGCCGAAAAGTCTCTCGTAGCTCCTGATACTCACGACACAAGACTCGATCTTAGTGTGGGGTCAGGACTATGTACAAATGTGACTGTTTTGTGTATTTTTTTATACAGGGTATATCTAGACTGCTACCAAAAACGAAAACAGGTGATAGTATTAGTGACTTCAGACAAAACGCAACTAAAAATTTCGCAAAAAGAAAAAGTAATTTTTTTACTTATCGTCGTATTTGGGTGATAAACACATATTTTTCTAAAACAATGATATACACCTTTTTATTTTTACGTACGCAATGGTACGAAAGGGTTTAAATTAATATTTTCGCAAAAACTCAGGATTTACCACCTAAAAACAATGATTTTTTAAGAATTGCCAAAAATAATCTGTCGCTTTTTTTGCGAGAAATTTATAGTTGCATTGTGTCTGTTACCACTAAAACTACCACCCGGCTTCGTTTTCGGTCGCGGTCTTGATATACCCAGTATAAGTAATATAATCATTTAACAGAGGGCGAGCCAATTGCTCGTTTGTCAGAAGTATCTATACATATAATAAATTCGTTTCCGATCGATGTCTGTACATGGAAGATAAATGACGAAACGAATATGGGGTGTCTAGTGACAAAATAGAAATCAAAAATTATTTTTAAGAATTTTTGTCTGTTTGTCTGTGCGGTTGTGCGCGATGAACTCAGAAACATAACGGATTCTGATGAAATTTGGTATTATTTTTATTATCCCGAAAAATGTAGTGTTCTCGTGGGATGAGGAAGGGATTCCGATATATTTGTTACTTTTTTATACCCAAAGGGATGGGATGGGACTTGATTACATGGCTTGAGTGAGAGTGAGACTGGACGGGCGGGATATAACGGGACGGGATGAGAAATTCCAAATAATATTAATATCAAATTAAGTTAATCACGCAGAAGAAGTTTGCGGGCAGAAGCCAGTATACAATAATTATGAATTATTAATATCCTACTATGAATATTTAAAAATAACTGTTTAAAAAACATACTTTATAATTGTATGCATGACAAGCAATTACTTCGTCTAAATATTATGAATATATTAAAATAAGAATAATGTTTAGACATCAATATATTATTCATACAATTTTCATTATTGTTTTGACGGGATTTTTTTGTTTCGGTTTTTTCTTTTTTTTTATATTTGTATTTTAATATTAACATTTGTGCTTGCAAGGTTTTTTTATTTTTTTACATATGTTTTATTCCATCATATTTATTAATATTTATATTTTCTCATTGATAGATTCAGCGTGTAGTTTGTGGCGGCCTGTTGGTAAACGGACCAGACCAGACGGACGCAGGTTCAAATCCCAGGGCACACCTCTGACTTCGGAGTCATGTGTATTGATAGTCAATCATCACGCACTATAACGGTGAAGGAAAACATCGTGAGGAAACCTGCATACCGTAGCGATTTGCAAGAATGTCTATGGTATGTAAAGTCCGCCTGGCACTAGGCCAGCGTGGTGGACTATAGTCCAACCCCTCTCAATAGAACTCTCTCTCAAGGCGGTCTTAACAAACTATAGAAACTCTAGGTCATGGAAAAGACGAAAATTAATATATAGATAAATATGAAACAGCGACTCCATGACGCAAGAAGCCTTCACAAGTAGGCCACGTTAATTTCTCCGCTGCTCACCTCAAAACCAACGCACCGTGATGATCCTAATCTACAATTAATTCACTTTACTTTCAATAGCGCACATGACCCAGTGTTATATACAGTATCAGATATACGTCCCACTGCAGGGCACGCGCCTCCTCTACAATCGAGAGTACGATTGATAAGGGTTAGTACAGTCCACCACGCTGGCCTAGTGCCAGGCGGACTTTACATACTATAGAAGTCCTTACAAATCGCTATGGTATGGTTACCTCATGATGTTTTCACCGTTATAGTGCGTGGTGATTGACTATCCATACACACTATCCGAAAAGTCAGATGTGTGCCCTGGGATTTGAACCCGCGACCACCGTGAAACATGTTGGCAGCCGCGTCTAATCCGTTAACAGGACACCATAACATAACTTTATACAGGGTATATCAAGACCGCGACCGAAAACGAAGCGGGGTGGTAGTATTAGTGATATTGAACACAATGCAAGTAAAAATTTCACAAAAAACTTTTTTTTTGTAAATTTTTACTTATCGTCGTATTTGAGTGATAAATACATAGTTTTTCTAAAATTATGACGTACACCGCTTTCTTTTTAAACACGCAATGGTCCGTAAGGGTTTAAATTACTATTTTTGCAAAAATTTACATTACATACATTGTATTTACACCCCAAACACGATGATTTTTAAAATACTGTAAAAATAAATCCGTCGCTGTTTTAGCAAAAAATTTAGTTGCGTTGTGTCTGTAACTGCTAAAACTACCACCTGGCTTCGTTTTCGGTCGCGGTCTTGATATACCATGTATGTATGGTAGAAATAACATGGCCTGTTGGTAACGGAGTGGCCGCGGCTGCTGAGAAAGTGGTCGTGGGTTCAAATCCGAGGCCACACCTCTGACTTTTTGAAGTAAGGTGTATATTGATAGTCAGTTACTGAGCTTTTAAATGAAGAAAGACATCGTGAAGGAACAAATCATAGAGATCTTAACAATAATTTATATAGTTTGTGGCATAGTTGAAAGTGCGCGGTGGCCTGTTCACGGTGGTCGCCGGTTCAAATCCCAGGGCACACCTCTGACTTTTCCGACTCATGTTTGTATTGATAGTCAATCAGCACACACTATAATGGTGAAGGAAAACACAGTGAGGGAACCTGCATACCATAGAGATTTGTAATAATTTCCATGGTATGTAAATTCCACCAATTCGCAGTAGGCTAGCGTGTTGGACTATATGGCCTAACCCCTCTCAATCGTACTCTCGATTGTAGAGGAGGCGCGTGCCCTGCAGTGGGACGTATAAGGGCTGATACAGTAGTAAGTATTCATACATGGATGCTGCCAACGTTTGAAAATGACAATTGCAAAATAAAATATGACGACGGAATCGAATCCAATACCCTTGTCTACCTCAAGCTAAGTAATAAAGAAGTCGTTTTATTGAAACATGTAGAATAAATATTATGTTATTAAACGTTCTGTTAAAGGAAGTAAAATAATGGAACAAAATAATAAACAAGTACGTTTTTAATAAATTCAATAATATTGTAAATAGCAATAATATTATTTATGTATGTGGTGGCGCAGTTGTACTACGGTATTACAACGCTGAGGTCTCGGGTTCGAATCCCGGGTCGGGCGAATTGATATTGAATTTTCTATTCATTATCAGGCCGGATTCAGGAATGCCCGATATGGCGATAGGCTCGCCCCCTATCACATCGTGGGACGGAACATACCGGGTATATCAAGACCGCGACCGAAAACGAAGCCGGGTGGTAGTTTTGGTGGCTATAGACACAATGCAACTAAAAATTTCGCAAAAAAAAAAAGCAACATATTTTTTTGGCATTATTTTAAATATCATTATATTATTTGGGTGGTATATACCTAGTTTTTGGGAAAATAGTAATTTAAACCCTTGCGTACCATTGCATCTTCAAAAATAAAAAGGTTTACATTATTATTTTAGAAAAACTATGTATTTACCACCAAATACGACGATAAATAAAAAATTACAAAAAAACATTGACGAATTTTTTCGCGACATTTTTAGTTGCGTTGTGTCTGAAGTCACTAATACTAATACTACCTGGCTTCGTTTTCGGTCGCAGTCTTGATATACCCTGTATATTCACATCCTCCATGGCACTGTTAGTTACACGCCGGCTGTGAAACGAGAGGCCGCGGGTTCGGTCACCGCACCGAGATAAATATTTGTGTGATCCGCAGGTATTTGTTTCGGGTCTGGGTGATTGAGACCGAAAAGTCTCTCGTAGTT
This sequence comes from Deilephila elpenor, assembly GCA_949752805.1. Taxonomy (NCBI): domain Eukaryota; kingdom Metazoa; phylum Arthropoda; class Insecta; order Lepidoptera; family Sphingidae; genus Deilephila; species Deilephila elpenor. Next base: position 998,250 of record OX457121.1, read on the forward strand.
TCTGGTCCGACACAAGATTTGTAGATAAATGCGGGTTTGGGTCACTGTTGGATGTATTTATTTTATTTAATAGCTTCTTCCAACACATCGCATTTACGAAACAAACTATTAAATTAAGCACATAAATGCAAAATGAATCGTGTGGATGAATTAATTGTATTAGCAAAGCCTGTTGATTTCGACTCGCGACACATCTTAATTTTAAGTACACGTTTATAGACATGACATTATTACACCGTGGTCTCCTATCCAAGCTTCCGGCATACGGTCTGGCCGGCAACTTGTGTTCGTGGATTTCTGGCTTTCTGCATGGGCGTAGAATGCGTGTTGTCGTTGACGGACACGCTTCGGCGCTCATGTCGGTAAATGCCGGAGTTCCGCAGGGCTCGGTGCTGTCGCCCACCCTGTTTATTCTGCATATCAATGATATGTTGTCACTTGGCAACATTCATTGCTATGCAGATGACAGCACGGTTCATGGGCGATACTGCCATGGGTCCCCAGGTTGCCGGGTCGACACTGTGAGTGGGCGCGAGGATCTTGTCATTGAGCTCAATCGATCCTTGGATCTCATTTCTACATGGGGCTCCAGGAATATGGTTGAGTTCAATGCCAGGAAAACCCAGGTGTGTGCGTTCACGTGCAAAAAATCCCCGTTCTCTCCCCTCCCCATTCTTCAGGGTATTCCCCTCTCAATGCGGAATGACCTGAGTATCCTTGGTGTGGATATCCGTTGTGATCTTAATCCAAGGAATCACATCGAGGGCGTAATATCTGCCACTTCCCGCAGGGTTGGGGTCCTGAACAAGGTGCGTCGGTTTTTCGCGCCCGGTCAACTCTACCGCTTGTATAAAGCGCAGGTTCGGCCGGGTATGGAATACTGTTCGCACCTCTGGGATGGATCCGCCCAGTACTTACTCGATGCCTTGGATGGATTGCAGCGGCGGGCCATCCGCATTGTGAATGATGCAGACATTACGGGCAACTTAGAGTCGCTACAGTTACGGAGGGATGTCGCCTCTCTAAGCGTGTTCTACCGTCTGTATCATGGCGAATGCTCTGAGGAATTGTTCAATTTAATCCCCTCCTCTCCTTTCCTTAACAGAACCACGCGTGCTGGCTTGCGGAGCCATAGCTTGACTGTTCAATCCATTTCGGCGCGAACCAAAAGGTTCTCTAATTATTTTTTCTGCCGTACAGTCAAGCTGTGGAACGGTTTGCCATCGCACGTGTTCCCTCCTTCCTATAATCCTGGGTCCTTCCGCCGTAGCGTGAAGAGGCATCTCAGCGGGCCGGCATGATTGTATCGAATGGTATGAGACTACCGTTTGATACCATTCGATACTCTATCTGGACGGCATTAGCACTTACCATCAGGTGCAATGCAGTCACTATGCCGTGCCAGGTTAAAAAAAAAAAAAATAATAATAATTTAATCCATACATTGAACTACATGATCCCTAGCAATAAAAAAAGCTAAAATACTTTAATATTATTAAATTGGGCGTCGTATAAAAATTCAAAATACATGTTTTCATACAAGTGAGAAAATAACTGAAATCTAATAAGTAAATACGCAGTGGCTGTACTGAGGAACTTATTTAATTATTAAAGACGTTTGACGAGTATTCTGTGTTTTAAAATTAATGTTAAAATGTCAATTGTCAATTTACAAGTTATAAGGTTCAAAAAATTTAGGCTAGACATAAAAGTACTCAGATCAAATTATTTTCTTTAACAACCTAAGTATAAATTAAAAAAAACATTAATTCAATTTAATATTTTATTAAAGCTTTCTAAAATGACAACACCTCACAGTTATATTATAAACAATAAATGTCATCTATTACATGACAGACAAGGCTGTCTGCTTAGCGATTCCTTTGACTTTCGTCACGACATTTGAAAAAGAAGTTGCACTTTGTTCTAGTAATTTTAAGTTGCGGCTTTAACGCAAAATACTGCGGTTGGATACATATTGATTTATTTCTCAAAGTAGTTTAGTTTTTGTGTAGAATATTAATGTATAACCTGTCGGAAATATCTGTGAACCTAGCTGGAATGCGGTTCACATTTCATTATTTTGTTTTCCCCTATCTACTATGTTATTTTACATTAAAAACGTTTTGAGATGGATGCGAATTCTATTTTTATTATTTTTTCTATTTTAATTCAATTTGTTTAACCTATATTTTGAATATGCTGAACTTATGTTCCAATGACGTCAATTATTCAGGTCCACAGATATTTCCGACGGATAATATATAAGTATTGAAACGGACTGCCCCGGTGGCGTAGTTGTACTACAATACAATTACAAAGCTGAGGTTTCGGCTTAGAATCCCGTGTCGGGCAAACTGGTATTGGATATTTCTATTCATTATCAGCTCGGAGTCAGGAATTTGGGCCCGATATGGCGATAGGCTCGCCCAATATCACGTCATTATAAATAAATAAATAAATACACTCAACAGTCACATACGTTGTCCTTACCCCACACTAAGATCGAGTCTTGTGTCGTGGGTATCAGAAGTAAAGAGAGACTTTTCGGTCTCACGAACACCCAGACCCGAAACAAATAATTTAATAATAATTTATTTATTTTAACGATGTGTAACCAACTGCGCCACGGAGGCTGTCACATCATGGAAACATACAAGGCGATATGTGGGTGTCCTGGTAGCACCTCTGCCTATCCCTTCTGGGAAACAGGCGTGAGTTTATGTATGTATTAGATAGTAATAAATGGCTGGAAGTAGGTTTCTCGGTATCGGCCCTTGGATGGACCTTGGTGCATCCGTCTCGCATCCGTGGATGCAGTGCGGATGTAACGCCCTTGACTCCAATTTCTACAGTACTTTGGACATAGTAATTGAGTTGAATAGCCGAGAAATTGATACTTATTTTAATATTAACGAACTTTTTAAAAGGTACCGGGTATGTAAAGACGAAACGAAAACGAAGCCATGTGGGAGTTTAAGAGATTACAGACACAAGCAACTGAAAATTTCGCAAATAATATTGTTTTTTTTTTGTAATTCAGTCTCGATTATCCAAAATTTATTGGTTGTGGCGTAATTTGGAACTACAACTTAGGATTAGAAAAATATTTACCGCATTGCTTAAGATATTTTTTCATATTAACAACATGCATTTATACTCGTAATTTTATAGTAACATGTCTATTGTTATAAAATGTGAGGAGAAAACTATTCTTATTATTTTAACAACAGCGCTTTCGGCGACATAAGATCATAAACGACCTTTGGGCTGAGACCTTGGCTTGTCAAATTTTATAATTATAGGTCCATTGTAATTTCCCTATAGGTTTTCCTGACATACAGATAAACAGACAGAAAGGCAACGAAGTGGTTCTGAAATCTACTATCCATTATTAGTAAGGAACCCTAAAATATACAATTTTACGTCGATTAGGACCAATTATTTGGATTTTTCTATTCATTATCAGCCCGGAGTCGGTAATTTGTGCCCGATATGGCGATAGGCTCGCCCCCTACCGTATCGTGGGACGAAACATACAAGGCGAAATGTGGGTGTCCTGGTGGCGCCTCTACCTACCCCTTCTGGGAAAAAGGCGTGAGTTTATGTATGTATATACATCGATTAGACATATCATGATAATTTTCCATAAGGTGTCCAAAATATTTAATATAATAAACTTACAAAAAAAAATTAAATAGTTGAAACGTGACTTAAGCACGATATACAAACGCATACAAACGACATAAGTGACCTAGGATTGCTTAGTCAATTATGATGTTTATGTTCATCCAAATAAGGTTTAGATTTAAGTGCACGGCATCCGCTTGCACAAATTCATAGCTACGTGAAAATGTACGTTTAAACAAGGCTATTATGAACTTATTATTAATTACAATTTCAAATATTGGAAAATTATTACATTAGGTAAATGCACGGCTGTATCCTCTAAGGGGTGGGTAGAAAATGAAAGTAATTATAGAATTGACAGTTTCCGTGGCGTAGTTGGTTAGACGCTAGCTGTGAAACGAGAGGCCGCGGGTTCAATCCCCGCACGGAGAAAATTGTTTCTGTGAACCACAAGGTTTTGTTTCGGGTCTGGGTATTTGTGAGACTGAAAAGTCTCTCGTAGTGCCTGATACCCACGACATAAGACTAGATGTTAGTGTGGGGTCAGGACTATGTATGTGACTGTTGGGTAAATTTTATTTATTTAGATTTAGTAACTTTTATATTACCCTGTTCAAAAGACAATTTTCATCAGAAATGAACGGACATGAAACACAATTTTTTCTGTATTCAAAATGAGTTTACAATACAATGATTACAATAGAAATCGCAAGTTTGTATAATTCAGGGCAGTTTATTTAATTTAACTGATGTATTTAATTTATACTGGCATGACAAAGTGTCTAACAACATAAACTCACGCCTTTTTCTCAGAAGGGATAGGCAGAGGTGAATCTAGGACACCCACGTTTCACCTTGTATTTTCCGTCCCACGATGTGATTATGTGTTTCGGATTTACCCGAAACAAAACAATTAGGTCACTATCCTTTTCAACTGTATACGAATATCCCAGTTTCATTTTCATTTACACTAATATCAACGGTCGACTGGCCAAGAATCCGCTGTTACGGACAGACAAACATTGCGTGTCTGAGTTGCGTAAACTGAAAGTGAGTTACGCAACCACCACCGGTAGATGGCATTAGAAGCAAATATTTGACCTAGAATTACGTTGTATGTCTTCGATTTTCAATGTTTTTTTTTTTTTAAATATGCCTGGCGGACTATTGCTAACGGACCAGACACGGCTGCCAACACATGCGATTTTTCTATACAATAACAGCCAGGAGTCAGAAATTTGTGCCTGATATGGCGATAGGCTCACCTCTATCACATCGTGGGACGGAACATACAAGGCGAAATGTGGGTGACCTGGTGGCGCCTCTGCCTACCCCTTCTGGGATAAAGGCGTGAGTTTATGACTATGTCAGTCAATTGTCTCTACCACCCGCTTCGGAAGGTATCTTCAACCCGAGAACAAAGAATTTCTAGCGTTGCTCTTTTCAAAACTAGTTTACAATAGTGATTATAATAAGTAATTGCTTGGGTTTATTTTATGTATTGAAATGTAGATTTTAATTCACTCATATTACACAAAGTCATTATTTAGGTAAATAATGCAAGCGTTTAAAATTAGACACCTAATATTTGTCGGCATTCCCGCTAGCAAAGTTTTTAAATTTTCGAAGCATGTGCAATAAAATTATACAGCCTTTGATTTTTGTAAAATAAATTATGTTTATTTAAATATATTGTGTCTAAAGCATTTTACGATTACTTAAATTATTTGATACGAAATATAGATGGATTGTGACAGATTTTGAAGCCGAAAAACTGACAATGTCTAAGCTGGGAATTGAACCTTGGATCTCATAGTTCGTTGCTCTTAAAACAGATCAATATAGCGCGTGATAATTGAATAAATTACACACATGTCTCCGAAAAGCTAGGTGTTAACGATAAACGATGTTTTCATTAATTTCTTCAGGTAATTCTATTGTACTGTTATGTATCAGCCCATATACGTCCCACTGCAGGGCACGAGCCTCCTCTACAATCGAGAGAACTATGTATGTGAACATAGTCCTGACCCCACACTAAGATCAAGTCTTGTGTTGTGGGTATCAGGAACTACGAGAGACTTTTCGGTCTCACAAACACCCAGACCCGAAACAAATATTTGTGGGCTGCACAAACATTTCTCTCGGTGCGGGGATCGAACCCGCGGCCTCTCGTTTCACAGGCGGCGTCTAACCAACTGCGCCACGGAGGCTGCTGATAAGGTTTCCTCACGATGTTTTCCTTCACCGTTAAAGTGCGTGGTGATTGACTATTAATACACACATGACTATCAAAAGTCCGAGATGTGCCCTGGGATTTGAACTTGCGAGCACAGTGAAAATGTTGGCAGTCGCTTCTGGTCCGTTTACCAACAGGCACCGCACTTCTAATCCTAGTAATCTTAATTAAGATACTTCTAATCACATTAATGTTTAATAATTGAAACATAGCAAGTGTTAAAATCTTTATGCGAGTCTTCAACCGGAACTAAATTACAAGACGTTAAATTGTCCTCGTCCATTTTGTCACGTGTCTGCAATTATCCGCACAGACATGTAATGGCTTCAATTAATATGATCGCACGGCGTACATTATCACGTTTCATTGAGGATGTCCATTATATCCGATGTTTTATCCGTTAGATCACGGTCCCCATATTTTTCAGTCCACGGCGCATACATGTTTACAATTGTCTCGGCGCCCTTACCTATCGGAAAAGATACTCAAAATATTTTTTATTCAAATAGTATTTCACAAGAATTTTTGAATCGTTAATTACTGCTACCACTTCGGAACGTGTTGTAATGAAAGAGAAATGCAAGAAACTCCTTCAGCAACACGAACTGTCTTTTTTTTACTTCTTTTAAAATAAATAAATACACCCAACAATACATAGTCCTGACAGTACACTAAGATCGAGTCTTGCGTCAGAAACTACGAGAGACTTTTTCGGTCTCACAAACACCCAGACCCGAAACAAATACCTGTGGATCACACATAGGTATATTTGTTTCGGTGCGGGACCGTACCGGCTTCTCATTTCACAGCCGGCGTCTAACCAACTGCGCCACAGAGGCTGTCGTTTTTTTTTAAGCCATTTCACACATATCTAAAATTATTTGACTGCCTCGGTGGCGTAGTTGTATTACGGTACGGTTACAAAGCTGAGGTCTCGGGTTCGAGTCCCGGGTCGGGCAAAGTGATATTGGATTTTTCTATTCATTATCAGCCCGGAGTCAGGAACTTGTGCCCGATATGGCGATAGGCTCGCCCCCTATCACATCATGGGACGAAACATACAAGGCGAAATGTGGGTGTCCTGGTGACGCCTCTGCCTACCCCTTCGGGGATAAAGGCGTGAGTTTATGTATGTATGCTAAAATTATTTCTGCAGTTTAAATAAATATATATAGCCTCATTTACACGGAGAGTTTCTCGCGGCGAGAATCGTATGCGATTATCGCATGACATAACCGCCATAGATTATCGTGTTCTGACAATATTTTCACGACGCGACTTTTTAATATCCTTACGATAATCGTACCGAGGCGAGAAACTCTCCCCGTGTAAAAGCTTAAGACTAGCAACATTGTAAAAGCAATTAATATAAATTACAAATTGAGTTATTTACTTGGCCCATATTTTTTCTTTAATTTGACATATACAGCATACGAGCTATGCTCAAACGAGTTAACATTCTTCGATTGTGAAGGAATAATGGTATAATTGTATTTAATGGCGTGATGTATTTGTTTATCGCTTCTTGATGATAGAATAGACTTATTTTACTTAATATGGATTACAGTGGAATCATGTTGTTGAAACTTGAAGGATATGCTGGTGGTAGGTGGCCATATGTGAGGCCTACCACGAAAAAAATAAGGCTCTGGTTAAGATAATGTCACATAGTTTTTAAATTATTGTATTGTTACCGGTCCTTGACAAGTATGCAAAATTTCAAGTCAATCTGACGTTTTGAAGTGTTCGAAACTCGACTTCAAAGATTCCGTTACATACATACATACTGACGAAGCTAATAAAAGCGTGTCAAAAAAGAATATTCGTATCGTAAGCGACAGGAATCGTTTGTATTCATTAAAAATTATGACTAAATCAATGAAGGAAAACTTCACGAGAAATACCTTGTACCGTGGTAAAACTACGCCACCAGGGCAATCTATAATATTTGTTACGTACATAAACTCACGCCTTTATCCCCGAACTCCAAAGGGATAGGCAGAGGCACCACCAGAACACCCACGTTTCGCCTTGTATGTTTCGTCCCATGATGTGATAGGGGGCGAGCCTATCGCCATATCGGGCACAAATTCCCGACTCCGGGCTGATAATGAATACCAAAATCCAATATCACTTTGCCCGACCCGGGACTCGATCTCGTATCGTAATACAACTACGCCACCGAGGCAGTATAATTTTTTGGGTGTGTTTAATATAAAAATATATCCGCAATGTCGGATAGTAACGTCACTAATACAAGGCAAGGCGTCAAATTTCTCATCTGCGTGAGACATTGCCAAAAATGGTGTGTGTGTCGCAACAAAAGATTTCTAGGCCAGTCTCAGTCATGGATTTAGTAATGCAAAGGAAAAAATAGCTTTTCGTTCTGTCATATGAACCTAGGACCTTACGATTCAAAGTCCATACATTACGTGACAAAACATTTTTGATGTAATCCATCTTTTATTTCCCAATTAAAACGCTGTTTCCGAGTTATAGAGTTTAATTGTCTTAATTCTTGTTAATTAATTATGATTAAGAAACATTTGTAGAGTATCTTAATACTATGGAACGTAGAAATACAAGAAATATTATTTGTGATAAATCTACCGGGTATATCTAGAAGGCGACCGAAAACGAAGCCAGGTGGTAGTTTTACGGCCGGTCTCTATATCCTATCTATCTTTAACAAGAGATTAAAATAGTTACATTACTATGTCGATTCAATTCTACGCTTCAATAAATAAACATTGACCTATACATTTATCTTAACTAGCTATACAGGGTATATCAAGACCGCGACCGAAAACGAAGCCAGGAGGTAGTATTAGTGATATCAAACACTATGCAAGTAAAAATTTTACAAAAAAAATCGTCAATTTTTTTTTGTTATTTTTTACATATCGTCGTATTTGAGTGATTAAACATAGTTTTTCTAATATAATGACGTACATCGCTTAATTTTTAAACACGCAATGGTACGTAAGGGTATAAATTACATTTTTGCACAAACTAGGTATTTACCGCTTAAAAACGACCATTTTTAAAAAATTGTAAAAAAATATCCGTCGCTTATTTTGAAAAAAAATTTAGTTGCATTGTGTCTGTAGCCGCTAAAACTACCACCTGGCTTCGTTTTCGGTCGCGGTCTTGATATACCCTGTATATAAATATATGCATCATATCTATATCTCTCTATCTTTGTTAGCTGAAACATAAAATGCATCGAAATATCTAATGAAATCTCTTGTTATGGATAGATAAATTATAGAAACCGGCCGTCAGTGACTTCAGTGCCCCAAGCCGGAACATTTTGAAGTATCGTATAGTAATTCTCGTATAGTAAAGTAAACGTTTCCCGCTGTGAAATTTTAGTTCCAAATACGCTCACAATGGCGCTGTTTAAATTCCCATACAAAATTTTACTATTACTATTCTATTACGATACTGCAAAATGTTCCGGCTAGGGGTACAGACACAATGCAACTTAGTGCGATAACTTTAGGCGTACTGTACTGTCACTGTCACGAAGCAAACTGATTCATGTGTGGTGCATGCACCGCAAGTAGGTGGGACACGTTTTTTGTACTGAATGTCTTTTCTTGTGTAACATTGATATCGATAAGTGTACCCTCTATATTTCAAAGTCATTTTGAATGTGACTTTTAGGTGTTTATTTGATTGCTTGATCATAACTAAAATCCAATAAATATGAATAGTTTTTAAATATATATTTTTACTCTCCACATTGATAATAAAAATGATATTAATTGATAAATGTACATATTTAATTAAACAACGTTCATTCCAGTCCATCCAAAGGTTGTCTGGAAGAGATCGCCGTGAGCGATAAGACCGCCGTTTGTACTCATATTTAGATTTAAGTTCCATATAATATATGTTATTCCTATGTTTTGTGTACAATAAAGAATTATAAATAAAAAATAAATAAAAACGTTATACTTTTATTTGAAATGGCAGTCATTTTTTATTGTATAGAAATATTGACTATTACATGACAGACAAGATAGAGAATATTCTGACTAATAGGGTATTTGACTATGATCGATTTTATGCATTATTTTGCGTACAAACACAAATACCAGTAAAATAAAATATTTATGTCTAAACAGTATTAAAGTAGCTTGTAACATGAGGCAAATATTAGTATTTTAAATGAAAGAGTGGGAGTGTAGTAGGGACATCTTGCCGTCTCTTTCACACGCGCACACTGTAATGCATGTTAAGACTAGTGACGTCACTAGTTTTGTTTTGCATCCCTTTTCTTATACTCCCACTACAAGATTTAAAACGTTTCTAACTTGTTTAATTCTGAATGGATTTACGAAATTCTTTGCTTGTTAGGTTTGATGCATACCTTTTGATAATACAAAATATAGTAAAATACCCTATTCTTAACACCTCATTGTTTTAATGAAGGATAACAACGTAGGAAAACCTAAATACCATAGAAATTTACATAAAATAATATTATGGTAAGTGAAGGCGTTAGGCCAGGAGCTGGATTGTGGCCCAACCCTCAATTTTAGAGAAGGCATGACTTTAGAGTGGGACGTATATAATTTATCCATTTTAACTATCAAAATGTTATACATATATTTTTATAAAAACTTATTTTGAAAGACGTGTTTCTCCATTTGCTGGACCCAAGCAATAATAAATTAGAAAATGGCTTTGTTATTACTAAAACAATTTGTGTAATCACAAAACATTTATGTTCTTTAACCTTAAACATTTTAATATATTTCATACTATTAATTACTTCTTTATAGAAGTGTTACGCCCGAATACTGGAACGACATTCAAATAATAAGTTGCTCTTAACAGCGCACGGCTCACTTAGCCAGTACATTAAATCGGGATTAACGTAGTTAAGCGCAAGTTATATTTAAGTTGCGTTCCAGTATTTGGGCGTTAATTTAGTTATTTAAATAAATACACCCAACAGTCACATACATAGTCCCGACCCCACATTAAGATCAATTAAGTCTTGTTTCGTGGGTGTCAGAAGCTACGAGAGACTCTTCGGTCTCTTCTTCTTCTTCTTCTTGGAGTGCCTCTTCAGTGCTGAAGGTTGGCCGTCAGCTTCTTGTATTTCTCACTGTTCTTAGCCAAATTTCGGTCTCACAAACACCCAATCCCGAGACAAATATTTGTGGGCGTCACAAACATTTGTCTCGGTACGGGGATCGAACCCGCGGCCTCTTGTTGTACAGCCAGCGTCAAACCAACTGCGCCACGCTTTTTTACAATAAAATCATTTTTTCTTACACTATTTTTAATTCAAATTTATTAAACTTATTTTCTATTTTTTAGTTGGATTTTCTATTAAAGCGTACTTTTGAAGTTTTTTTAAACTATTATTTTTTATACTTTACTTATTTAATTAAATTGCAATTCTCGTAACATATTTATCTATTTTCCCAGGTACCCGGATGACAATTGACTGACAATGGGCCACAAACCGTATTTGGCCGTCAGCCAGTCGGCGCGGAATCGAATCTTCGGCTGGGCACCGAGGATATCTGGGGACAAGCCAGTACCACTGAGCATGTTGATCTCACAACAGGGCAAGATCAATCATGGTGAGTTTTCATAATATTATTTATTAATTTAATTCGTTATTGTACACAATTACAAATGAAAATACACAATACAGAAATAACACAAAAAAGTACAAATTGCGGTCTTATCGCTCTACAGCAATGTCTTACAGACAACCATGGGATGGATTTAAAAGAAGGAGAGAGAGGGCAGTGTAACAAATAAATATTTATTAATAATAGAAATTAAATATCATCATCATCATCATCATCATCATCATCAGCCCGTTTCAGTCCACTGCTGGACATAGGCCTCTCCCAAGGTACGCCACAGAGCCCGGTCTGCTGCTTTACGCATCCAGTCGCTGCCGGCCCGTTTTTTTAAATAAATAGTTAAATATATTACATAATTATTTATTTAAACATTCTTAAACAGAAGTGTAACAAGTTTGTCTCGCTACTGCCCGTCATCAACCGAGGAGGGAAATAAGGGTGTGGAGGATGTTATGGGAAAGGGAAGTATGGCCTGTAGGAGTGGACCCTGCAGTCACGTAAGGGAAGGTTGGTAGTGGCTGCAGTAGCTTGGAGGCCGAGGTCGCGTATTCGTAGCACCTATTCTAGGACAGGCCATGACCACTAGATAGGAGCATACCTGACCTAGTCTGTAATAACGTAATGGAACCAAAACAATGCATTTTTGTTTGTTTGTCTATTGTTAGTAAAAAAATACCTATATCCGAGCGTATTCGTCGTATTAATTACATATTAGCCAGACTCGCCTTTTGAACTGTAACGTCCTCGGTTCACTTTTTATAGTTTTAATTTTGTTATTGTTTGCTGATTGGCAATATACCAGTGTCAATATACAGTCCATCAATTGTAATATCCGAAGGATGCTATAACCTGTCGGAAATATCTGTGAACCTAGCTGGAATGCGGTTCACATTTCATTTTAATGTGTTCCCCGTTCTACTATGTTACTTTACATTAAAAACGTTTTGAAATGGATGCGCATTCTATTTTTTATTCTTTTTTCTATTTTAATTAAATAAATATAAGACAATTGTCCAGATTATTTAGGAATCAATAAATCAAAGATGTGTTGCTCTGAAAATCCAAAGATTTTTATTTTAACATAAGTTTACATAGTTAAATTATAAAGTATTTATTATTCTAATTGCACATCCTACCTGAAAATCCAAAGAAACGACATTTAAAGTTTAGTAATAGATTTGTCGATTCCTTTTCACGTTATTTCTAGAACATGTCAATTCTCATTAACCGTTTCCATCTTTAAAATTCTTACGCAACTTTGATAGAACTGCATTGACGACCGTAGTACACAGCGCCATCTATCTTATATTAAACGCAAACAATTCCTGTTTTGACAACTATTAAAGAAATATAATTTCTTTACATCTCCCCTACAACGAAGAAAATTTTTCGAAAATTTTCCCAAGAAAACTAGCAACCTTGTACTTTATCTTGAAGATGCAGGAATGAGTTTTGTAATGTGGAAGAGATTTGACTCCAATTTTCTATGACCTGTATTAATTTTATATATTGAATTCGAAATTTTTCTTTCAATTTTATAAGGACCAATCCTCAGTTCATCTAATTTTCTTCTATTTAACTTGTGTCCGTTCTCTACATATACCATATCACCTATCTTGAAATCATGATATGTTCTATTTTTATCATTCACTGTTTTGTTATAATCATGTGACTTAATTGAATTTTTAAATGCTATTTTTCGGTCTCTAATCCAGTTATCTACAATTTTCTCCTGTTTTAACTCCTTCGGTAACAATGAAACATCTGTGCCATCCAGTAAATATCTAGGCGCAAAGCCAGTAACAGTATGATCCGTATCGTTATATTTATCTATGCAGTTATGGGCAATTGTTGTCCATGCTTTTTTTCTCCCATTTTCATTTACTCTGCATCTGATTTTATTTACAATGGTTTGATTCAATCTTTCATTTAAACCATTTGAAAATGGAGCGTTTACCGCGGTAAATATTAGCATTATTGCCTTTTCATTAAGAATTTTTTTAAATTCTTTCGAATTTATTCCAGGATACTGGTCTGTGAGAATCATACCAATTTCATTACAATCAGTTACATTATTGATTAATTTTATAAAATCTTTAGCATTCTGCGTTCTTGATGTTACTATATATGCATATCGCGTAAAATGATCCACAAGAAGGTGCAAATATCTTTTGGTTGACCTAGAACCTCCGAAGCCACCAATAGTGTCAATAGAGACAATTTCTAAAGGTTTCGTGGCGGGGCCTAAATGTGACATTAAACCATACTTGACTTGTCCTCTTGTTTTATTTTTTCTGCATATCTCACAGCTTTTACAAAAATTATTTATATTCCTTGTCAAATTTTTTGCTGTATATATTTTACCAATTTTATTTTGCATTTGTTTTATACCTATATGGCACATATTTTCATGTAGTTGTTTTATAAGTTTCAAACTATATTCTTCTGATATTATAATCTTTTCTTGTTTCTTCAACTTTTTATAATAAATATTGTTTTTATGTATTAATTTATTCTTACAATTTTGTATTTCATCATTTTTTTCTTGATCTAAAGCAATATCCTTTAATTTTATAAAATTAATTATTTTCAACTGTTCGTCTATGTCTTGATTTGCTTCCAATACTGGGTTCCTACTTAAACAATCAGCCTCCAAGTTAGTTTTTCCTGGAGCATATATAATTTTAAAATTATACTGTGACATATAATACATTAATTCTCCTAATTCCTCATCTGTTCTTGATTTAACATTCATACTTTCCAACGGCTTATGATCTGAAAATATTGTGAATGATTTGCCTATGAGCCAATATTGCCAGAAGCGTATTGCCTCTTTAATGGCTAAACATTCTAAATATATTGCCTTTTTTTTCTTTTGGCATTCATTAAGTTTTTTAGAAAAATATGCTACAGGCTTCACTTTTCCGTTTGGCTGTACTTGTTTCAATATTGCCCCAATACCTTCCAATGAGGCGTCGGTATAAATATGTATTGGCAAATCTTGATCGAATATTTCTAAGATAGGTTGTGAACATAGTAATTTTTTTATCTCCTCGAAAGAGTTTTGACAATCTGCAGACCATATAAATTTTTGATTTTTCCTCAGTAAATTATGGAGAGGTTCTAAAATCATTGTAGCTCTTGGTATATATTCGTGGTAAAAATTAACTTTTCCCAGAAATTGTCTGACATTTTTTTGACTTTTAGGTGCCGGAAAGTCCTGTATTGAAATTAAATTATCTCTCAAAGGCCGAACTGTATTATTCTGTATGATATGGCCAAGGTATTTTACTGACTCCGACGCAAACAAACATTTTGTGAATTTTAGTCTAAAACCTTCTTTCTTTATTGCCTCCAACAATTGTGTTAAATGATTAATATGGTCGGTATAAGATTTCGAAAAAACCAAGATGTCGTCTATATAATTTACCGTAAAATCAGTAAGTTGATATTTTCTCAGTATGTTGCTTAATATTCTTTGAAATATTGCTGGAGATGTCTTCAAACCGAAAGGTAAGCACGTCCATTGAAAATGACCACTTTGTGTCACAAAAGCAGTTTTTCTTCTGTCTTCAATCCTTAGTGGAATAGCCCAGAAAGCAGAGTTTATATCTAATGTTGAGAAATACTTACAGTTTCTTGTCTTGACTACCAGGTCCTCAATAAGTGGGAATGGTTGAGCTTGTGGTACTATTATTTTATTTAGGTCTCTGAAATCAATACACAATCTAGTTTTTTTATTATCCTCTTTTTTAAAAGCTAATGTTACTGGTGCTGCAAATGGGCTGTATGATTCTTCTATTAGTTTTTTCTCTAGTAATTTTCCAATCTGTTCTTCTATTTCTTTTCTGTCCTCTATAGAGCATCTATATGGTCTTTTACTACAGTATTTGTCTATCATTAACTCTATGCGTGCTTCATATTCTTTTACTGTTCCAATGTCATACTTATCCTTCGCAAAACTTGACTTATATTTGTCAATCAGTTTATATATTTCATATTTTTGTTGATCATTTAAGTGATTTAAATTCATCGTAAAATCGGTTTCTTTTATATGGTCATTGAAGTTTACTTCAAATAAGTTTCTTTTATTTTTATCATTCTTAATAGCCTCTTTATTATGTGCTTTCTCTGTTTTTTGGGAAATCATCAAATTTTCATTTTGAACTAGTTTAAACTCTTTTATCATATCCAGTCCAATTAAAAAATCATATTTAAATTCCTTTGCATCCACAATGTGAACATCAATGTATTTTTCTATTTCGAAGATTTTAATTCTTAATGTAGTCAAACCTTGAGTTTTTTTAACACCATTAATTGTTATTAAATTTGCATTATTGAAATATATTTTTTCATCTTTCCTAAATCTTAAAAAATTTGAATTGACTAGAGAAACATTAGATCCTGAGTCATATATACCAAATATCTCTATTTTTTCATTTAATGTTAGTTTGACTTTAATTAATGGCGTTATTATTCGTTTTTTGGGTTATAGTCATTTAATTCGACATCCAACAGAGTATTGTTCACATTCTTACTGTTGTATCTCTTGTTCTCACACTCATTAGTATGCTTAAACCAGCATTTCTCTTCTGGGTGAAAACGACCACCTTTGTTTAATTTCTCACAAATCTTGCAGGGTTTGAATTTTTCTACATTTGTTTTATTATCAGATATGTTTCTTTTCATGTTATTATACTTCCTCCTGTTTAAAGTATGCTCATGTTTACCAATCTCATTATACAGGCTTGCGGTGGAAGATACTGTTCCTTTATCAATCTTGTCCATTATATAGTCTGGTAAACCCATTACAATAAGGTTTATCATAGTTTGTGTATCAATTTGCTTATTAATTTCTAATAACAGTCTTTCTTTTTTTGTGGCATATTCTAGTAGTGAACCTGTTTGAAATTTAAAAGTGAAGGCATATTTTATTTGGGACCATCCTTTATTTCCATACGTCTCAGACAAACTTTTTTTCCATAATGTCCATTCCGAGTCGATCGAGAATTTTATTAACATACTAGTATACCAGTCCAAGCATTGTTTTTCAAGTAAATATTTTAAAGTTTCAATCCTTTCAGCATCCTGATGTATTTCATATCTTTCACATTCATTTTCGAATTCTTGAATCCATTGATCCACATTTGATGTTTTTCCAGAAAATTTTTCAAGTAAGAATCTCTCCGCTGTTTTTCCTAAATTTTCGTTTCCATTTACAGTGTTATTATTAATAATCGGCGGATTGGTTTCATTTTTGACTTCTTCTAGGTATTGATCATTAAATTGCACATTTCCACCTTCATCCAAATAGATTTTTCTTAATTCATCTGTCAATGGAATCCATAACTTTCGTGTTTGATGTCTTTTTTTTAACGAATTCTTTATTTTCGTGAAAATATCTGAAGATGTTATACCAGCATGTTTACTTGCAGCTTTGACATCATCAGGAATATTATATATAAGTCCCTCGGGTGTCTCGATTGAAGTTATACAAATTACGTTTGTTTTTAAATCACTTCCCGCTAATACTGCGAATGTGAATCTTAATTTTTCCATGTTCGATAGTATTTACTACAAATGTCGTTTTATAAGACAATTGTCCAGATTATTTAGGAATCAATAAATCAAAGATGTGTTGCTCTGAAAATCCAAAGATTTTTATTTTAACATAAGTTTACATAGTTAAATTATAAAGTATTTATTATTCTAATTGCACATCCTACCTGAAAATCCAAAGAAACGACATTTAAAGTTTAGTAATAGATTTGTCGATTCCTTTTCACGTTATTTCTAGAACATGTCAATTCTCATTAACCGTTTCCATCTTTAAAATTCTTACGCAACTTTGATAGAACTGCATTGACGACCGTAGTACACAGCGCCATCTATCTTATATTAAACGCAAACAATTCCTGTTTTGACAACTATTAAAGAAATATAATTTCTTTACATAAATTAACGTATATTTTGAATTTGCTGAACTTATGTTCCAATGACGTCAATTATTCAGGTCCACAGATATTTCCGACGGGTAATAACAGTCTATTAAGTACTTATCGTTTTTTAGAAGCCTAACACATCAGTTCACTCCGTAACCTCGAAAGGTGATTATTTTGGAAATTTCGGGAAGTCAAATTCAAGTTACATACCGGGTATATCAAGACTGCCACCGAAAACGTAGCCAGGTGGTGGTTTTAGTGGTTACAAACACGATGCAATTAAAAATTTCGCCAAAACAGTGACAGATATTTTATTAGAATTTTTTAAAAATCGTCTTGTTTGCGTGGTAAATACCTAGTTTTTGCGAAAATACTAATTTAAACCCTTACGTACCATTGCGTGTTTAAAAATAAAGAGGTGTACATCTTTATTTTAGGAAAACTATGTATAGATCACCCAAGTACGACGAAAAGTAAAAAATTGCAATGCGATTTTTTTTGCGAAATTTTTACTTGCATTGTGTCTGAAGTCACTAATACTACCACCTGGCTTCGTTTTCGGTCGCGGTCTTGATATACCCTGTATAAAAAATGCATGATAAAATCCATCAAATGAATTTTATTTCAGTGAGGTTGTTTTATTTATTCATTTTTTTTATTGGTTATGCAAATGTCAAATGACAATGTTATTGAGTATGGAAATATGACGTCAATTGCCCACAATTGAATGACATTGGTGTCATTCTTATTTTGCCAAAAACGGTAGGATGGCTACTGAAATGCTAGTTATTCGAAATTAACAATATAATGCTAAATTATATGTCACACAAACATTCATACTTAAATTATTGTATTTGCAAAACAATTTGATACAAAAAACCAGTGTTAGAGCCATAAGCATACGTTTTCTCTTGCCAGTCAAAATTATATTAGAAAAATGATCAGAAACCTTTGCATAGACTTAACTGAAAATGCGACACATTTACATATTTTTTTATTGCAATGAATGGCGAGACGAGCAAGCCTTTCGCCTGATGGTAAGCGATACGACCGCTCATGGACAGTAGCAAAACCAAACACTATGAATTACAAGGCAATGGCATTGCACTGCGCTCGCTGTGAAACATTCTATGATAAGTCTCATTCTGTCTCTTTATGTCCAGTAACTTTGGCTGCAATGTCCTTAAAACCGGAACACAACAGTGCATTTACACTGCTGTTTGCTGGAGAAATAGTCATTGTGTTGGTGCCTACCCAGGCGGCCTCTCACATATGAGAGACCTACCACCAGTAAATATACAAAATATTTAAAACAAGAACAATGTTACCTTAAGAACAAGGTGGCTTATTGGTAACGGACCCGACACAACTGCCAAGATTACGGGTTCGAATACTAAGGCACACCTCTGAATTTTCCTGTGTATTATTTAATAACCACGCACTTTAATAAAAGAAGACTTCGTGAGGAAACCAATGACAGGCATTCCCAAGTATTTCTGTGAAGTTCGCTTGGCAGGCCAGCGTGGTCTTTGGCCTAACCCCCCCCCCCCCCAATCGAATTCCAGGCCCGTGCTATGACGTATGTATATTATTATTACCTAAGTTTGTAGTTAGTAATAATGATAGAATATCACGGCCACAATTCCGCCTACCACCGGCTTTATATTACACTTGCAATATCGCCCTACTAACATTATTGCAGCAATTTTATTACAAAATGTAACGGGTGTTTTCACCTTTTACTTCACTATTTTATGGCCTAACCCCTTTCAATCGTACTCTCGATTGTAGATCCGTGTCCTGCAGTGGGACGTGTATGGGACTACCAATTCCATCCCTGAGACCGCCCCGCGTAAAAATATTACTGGCCTCTCTAATAGTGAGACAAACTTTACAAATAATGGGTTTATTATCATCACGCTTACACCCCATAAGACCGTCTCAAGACCGCGGGTAGAAGAAGCCAGGTGCTATTATTAGTGACTTCAAACACAATGCAAGTAAAAATTTCACAAAAATTGACTTCCTTTTGTTGGAATTTTTTTACTGATCATCGTATTCGGGTGATAAAATACATAATTTTACTAAAATAATAATGGTCTGTTTATTTTTAAAGACGCAATGTCACGCAAAGCTTTAAATTACTATTTTCGCAAAAACTAGGTATTTACCACCCAAACACGATGATGTTTACAACATTGCAAAAAAACACTGCGAAATTTTTCATTGCATTGTGTCTGTTACCACTAAAACTATCACCTGGCTTCGTTTTCGGTCTTGATATACCCAGTATAGAGCTGTAGAAATTGTTTGTTTGTACGCTTTAATCTCAATAACTACTGGTCTGAATTGAAAAAATCTTTTAGAGTTAGATAGTTCATTTATCGAGGCAGGGTATAGGATACTTTTTAATATAAATAGATATTAAATGCGTTATTTGTGTTCCGGTTTGAAGGACATTGTAGCCAGAGTAACTACTGGACATGGTGAGACTTAACATCTTATGTCTCAGGATGGCGTGCGCAGTGAATGCCAAGCATTGCCTTGGAATTCATGGTGTTGTTTGGTTTTGCTACTGTCCATGAGCGGTCGTATTGCTTACCATCAGGCAAATGGCATGCTCGTCTCGCTATTTATTTATTTAACACTTTGTACATATCAATGGTACAGGCGGACTTAATGCCTAAGGGCATTTTCTCCCAGTCAACCTTAAGGTGGTGTAGAGAGACGGAAGCAGGTGTTATTAATAAATGCAGCAAAAAAAGAAAAAATACAACACAAAATAAAAAGGAAACAAAATATAAATAGGGAAGAGCTAAAATTATTACTTACAAATACTACATAAATAATTATGTATGTAAATAAATACTTTAAAATATATACATAAACAACTACATATATAAATAAATATCTACATCAAGGAGGAGAGTCTGCTACTACGGAGAGGATTAATTGCCGAACCTTCGTTTTGAATGCCACCCGTGTTGTGCACGACCTGACTTCGAGTGGGAGTGCGTTCCAGAGAAGAATGGATTGGATAGCAAAAGAAGAGTGAAGGAAGTCAGAGCTATGAGGAGGACACTTTAGAAGGAGATTGCTAGAAGAGCGCAGATTTCTAGGATGAGTATCCCTGGTAGGTAAGGTAAATGAAGTCAGAAGACAGATAAGAAGGAGGGGTCGGAGACTTAAGAATAGAAAAGAGGGTCGTGAGAGCACGCAACGAGCGGCGCTGGCGGATGGGGAGCCATTTTAGCTGAGAACGGTAAGAAGAGATGTGGTCAAACTTGCGAAGATTAAAAACGAATCGAATGCAGTTATTTAGAAGACGGTCAAGTTTATTGAGTAAATCTGCATTCAGATCAAAATAGCACACATCACCATAGTCGATAACCGGGAGGATTAAGGTTTGCACAAGCAAAGTCTTGGTTTTGAACGGGAGGAAATTCTTCAGGCGATACAGAGAACGAAGAGTGCCGATAACTCTCTGACTAACGGAGGTCACCTGAGGTCGCCAGCTCAGGGTGGCGTCGATTTGTAGCCCGAGGTCCTTAACATTTGAACTCCAGGGTATGACAGAGCCATCAAAAATAACAGGTGGGATATTTAAAAAATTCAGCCTGCTAATCATCCTCGGACTGCCGATGATTATGGCTTGGCATTTCATAGGGTTAACAGAGAGGCCAAAACTGTCTGACCAAAGTTTAATATGATCTAAATCCCTATTAACCCTATGCACAGCAGTGGACACACAGTCGACGCCAGCCCGAGAATATAACTGCAAGTCATCAGCATACAGATGATACGCACATTGAAGGTTAAGAGTTATTAGATTTATGAAGATAGAAAATAATAATGGGGAAAGTATACCGCCTTGAGGGACACCAGACTCGATATTGCACCAGTTAGAAACGGAGTCGTTTATACGCACCGACTGCTGGCGTCCCTGAAGATAGGAAGAGAACCAATCCAGTCCCACAGGAGAGATCGAAAGATGGGAGAGGATAGCTAAAAGGATGTCGTGACTGACGGTATTGAAGGCGTTTGAAAAATCGACCAAAGCCAGTACAGTGACTTCGCCGTTTTCCATGCCTGACCTTATATCGCCAGTCACTTTGAGGAGCGCGGAGACGGTGCTGTGACCTGGCCTGAACCCGGATTGAAATGGGCACAACAAGTTGTTCACATGAATGTGCTTGAAAAGTTGCTTGTGTGCGCAGGCCTCCAGCACCTTGGAAAGGAAAGGGAGGATGGAAATAGGGCGGAAGTGATTGACTAGAGAGGGATTAGGGATTTTGGGTAGGGGAATAACAATGGCTTTTCTCCATAGAGCCGGAAAAATTTATTGCAACAAAAAAATATACAGATTTAAAACCTATGTTAACTATCGAACGTTTTTTCTTTTTCGCTCAAACTGAATTCTAAAGTCGTTCGAAAGGGACAAAATATTCGATAACTAAAATGGCTTTTAATTCGGTCTATGAATAAGTCATTAAGAAGTTTCTCGTTTTTCTTTATAAGTAACGTGCTGTGCTCACACTGAAGCTTTAGTTGAAGAAAACTGTCAACATTGCCAGTTTTCGATAAAAGTTGCCAGGTGCAGCATCAATTTTCAGTTGTAATTTCATAGAATTCTACATGTTTCTTTATTGAGACCTCAGCAACTGCATTTTACTATTTAACTTGGTATCGGTGCGAGGATTTTTGTCCCTCGATGAAACCTCCTTTTTTGTGCAGGGAAAAATGTATAATATTTTCAATAAAAATAAACATAATTGCGACCCAGGCCCGGAGTTCTCGGAGAAATGAACTTGAAATCCAGTCACTCTGGTAGCCATTTGTAGTAATGGCTGATGTATAGTAAAATGTGTTAATTACTTTATTCTATAAAATCTGTCGCCCGGAATGAAACAGGAAAACGTTAAGGAACCATAAAAAACACTATAATTAATTTTAATCAGCATCGGTATCGGGGTCAACGATATTTTTTACCGATACCATGAATGGGCATTCTCCGTTCTTTCCGCGCCTTACGGATCCCTCATAACTGCGAAAACAAGCGTCATATTATGACTTTCCTACGTTTCAAATAGACAAAGTTATTTTTTATTTTAACACTGTATTGCGAACTAATTAACATAAATTAAATCGTAAAACAAGCTAATTAAATAAAAACTTTTTGCTCCTTACTTACGAAAAACAATTATACAAAGAATATTAAAGCTAAGTTTGTTTGTACATTTATGCATACAGTCACGCCTTTTTCCCAGAAGGGGTAGGCAGAGGTGCTACCAGGACACCCACGTTTCGCCTTATGCGTTCCGTCTCCGAGATAGGGGGAGAGCCTATCATAGCTGGCACAAATTCCTGACTCCGGGCTGATAATAGCAAAATCCAATATCACCACCCGACCAGGGGTTCGAACCCAGACCTCAGATTTGTAATCGTACCGTAGTACAACTGCGCCATCGAGGCAGTCAAGTTTGTTTGAGTGGCTTGTACTTATTTAGTGTAGTAAAAGCGAAGTCTCTTGTAGTTTCTGACACTACACAAGACTCGATCTTAGTGTGGGGTCAGTAGGCTAATTCACGTAATTTATTGACGCGCCGATCAAGTTTCGATTAGGTTTACGTCTTAATTGTACGTACGTCAAAATGGTATTCTTGTAATTATTTAGCTGCGCGTAAGATAACTAAACTGCGCATGTGCTGCACGTTGGTCGGACTAAACTGTCATTGGAGACGTCAAATGAATAGGTAAATACCAATCAAGTTGCGATCTGAATAAACGCGCAGCCGTAGAATACGCTAAAGCGATCGCGTGACGCGAACTTGACGCGAGCGTATCTGACAGCGGTTGTCTAAATTACGAGAATACGAAAAGGGCTGTTTTGATCGAAACTTAACTGCAACTGAACTTATTTAATGACGTGAATTGGCCTACAGGACTATGTATGTGACTGTTGGATGTATTTATTTTAACTCCAAAAGTCTAAAGCATGATTAATTACGATTTTGTTTTGTAACAAAACCTTTTCTTTACTACAAATTGTGGTATAGATGACAATGGGCTAACTGTAATTCGTATGCCTTAGAAAAGCATCGTAAGGAAACCTTGAGTTGGAAATAATTATCAATACACACATGACTCCGAAAAGCCAGAGGTGTCCCCTGGGATTCGAATCCGCAACCATCGTGTCGGTAGCCGCGTCTGGTCCATTACCAACAGGCCACCACGTACATATCTTGTACAACCAGCAGTGTAAATGCACTGTTGTGTTCCGGTTTGAAGGACATTGTAGCCAGAGTAACTACTGGACATATTGATACTTAACATATAAGGTCTCAGGATGGCGAGCGCAGTAGAATGCTGAGCAATACTCTGTAATTCATAGTGTTTGGTTTTCTACTGTTCATGAGCGGTCATATCGCTTACCATCAGGCGAATGGCATGCTCGTCTCGCCATTCATCGCATTAAAAATCCTAATAAAATGATTATATAGAGCGAGTAAAACCGGGAAAAAACACAAGTATGAAATATGGCGCGTTGCCGGCGTATGCAATTTTTACTTGATTGCAACATGTCCGTTTTTCGTAACTACGCACAACACGGCTCGAAACATAAGCTCAAGCGGTTTATTAAATCATTTAATTTTTACTGAGACTGTCTCTCTCTCTCTAATCGTTCCCTCACTACTATTATAATATAAATACTATAATATTGAACTTAAACTCTAATGACTGTAATTCACCAATATTTCTGTCTTAAAATATTATAATTTTGCATACCATGTAGTTGGTTAAGTATGGCTGTTCGAAATAATATTATATGTTGTAATATCCGTATTTGCAAAATAAATTTATCTTTATCTTTATCTCACTGCTAAGGATCGTGACTCCGTTTGATTCCGTCAACTAATTGTCTCCATCGGCTTCGTTTTGTAGGTTGGAGGAGTGCGTCGCCGACAGGTATTTTTAGTTCCTCCGATGTTTGATCCGACCATAGTTTGGAACTTCTACCTATAGGTCTATTCCCTTTAATTTTATCAGTCACCATTAAAAAGTGTTGGTGAGACTCTGTATATATGTAAAAACATATGTAGACTAACAAGGATATAACTTACACAAAAAGAAAATGTCCTACACTAGCAACAAATATGGCGATAGGCTCGCCCCCTATCACATCGTGGGACGGAACATACAAGGCGAAATGTGGGTGTCCTGGTGGCGCCTCTGCCTACCCCTTCTGGGATAAAAGGCGTAAGTCTATGTATGTATGTATGTACCAATAAACATATTTAATAACTAACGTGAAGAAATTAGTCGAAATATTACACTACAATCGCCACAAGTTCACGTCTCGTCCCACGCATAGAAATCACGCCATACAAGCGTTGTATTTGACCAGATTCTTTGTACAGACGCACGAGTACTTTGTCATATTTGTGAAAGTAGCGCCGACAATTTAGCACTTTCTAGAAAACTGGATACACACTTTAACTTCAGTATTTGACAGTCTGTGTTTAGATCCCACCGGCCACTCGTTTCCCAGCTGGCGTCTAAAGTTTGGTACTAACCGGTGTTACGGGACGTAATGTAACATGTTACAAAGCGAGCATTCATGCAGTCAGTACGTGGAATCGAGCGCGGACATTGTATTTTTACTAACGATTTTAACACACGGCGTAACATAAATGATCGCTGCGAATGTTATATTACACCGGTCAGTACCCACTTTAATGGTTCGAGAGAAGGCAACAATTTTTGGATAGCTATTTGAGGCATGCTGAAAACTTGTCTCAAAACTCTCCTATACTCCAACCGGAGCTGCAAACCTGGTGAGAACCTAAATCTTTAGATTACACGACACAAGACTCGATCTTGGGGTCAGGACTATGTATGTGACTGTTGGGTGTATTTATATATGTATCTATTTAAGATGGTTCTAAACATGTAGGTACGAAAGACTATAGTAGGAATCATAAATACACGTACGTATTGTCAAATTAACGAGAGAAAGTAGCACATTTGAAATGCAAACTTTCTAGAGAACATACACAGTACACACACAGAACATACATAGTTGACAGCCTCCGTGGCGCAGTTGGTTAGACGCCGCCTGTGAAACGAGAGGCCGCGGGTTCGATCCCCGCACCGAAACAAATATTTGTGTGATCCACAGGTATTTGTTTCGGGTCTGGGTGTTTGTGAGACCGAAAAGTATCTCGTAGCTTCTGATACCCACGACACAAGACTCGATCTTAGTGTGGAGTCAGGACTATGTATGTGACTGTTGGGTGTATTTATTTATTTATTTATACATTCTGTACTGGCCCGACAAAGTGACTACAACGCTTGATGGTAAGCGCAGTGCAGATAGAGTATCCACATGAGATGTGCATCTCTCGACACAATGATGCCTGTAGGCTAATTCACGTAATTTATTGACGCGCCGATCAAGTTTCGATGCAGTTTCGATTAGGTTTACGTCTTAATCGTACGTACGTCAAAATGGTATTCTTGTAATTGTTTAGCTGCGCGTAAGATATGCATAAAATGCGCATGTGCTGGACGTTGGTGGGACTAAACTGTCATTGGAGACGTCAAATGAATAGGTAATTTACCAATCAGGTTGCGATCTGAATCACGCATGTATAAAACACGCAGCCGTAGAATAGGCTAAAGCGATCGCGTGACGCGAACTTGACGCGAGCGTATCTGACAGCGGTTATTCTAAATTACGAGAATACAAAACGGGCTGTTTTGATCGAAACTTAACTGCAACTGCACTGCAACTGAACTTATTTAATTACGTGAATTGGCCTACAGATTGTATCCGGATATACAGAACCCAAAACGCGACACACGTGGCTCACTATGACGGCTCCTTAACCGCTGTTAGCGTTGCCAGGCGTCCGGATAAAGCCGGACATAGTTAGGCTTTTTGATTGCATGTCCGGCTAAAATAAACGGTGTCCGTCTTGTCCGGCTTTTGTTAGGCTTTTTACATTTAAAAAATGTAACATTTCGCAAACAAGCGAGCACTGCCGCCGCGCCGCCGAGCGTGGCCGAGATTTATGATAATAATCAAAAAGACTTGATTTTACATAAAAAAAAATTGGCGTACCTATTAATACTAGGACAAAATCCTCAATAATATAGGGTGTCCGGCTTTTTTAACCAAATGTCCGGCCAAACTGGGTGGTCTGTCCGGCTATTGGGTTTGGCGACCTGGCAACGCTAACCGCTGTGTACGCTCAATATCTAGATGCGAATCACACAAGCAAAAGAATATTGTTCTGTTTTGTTTGTTTAAACTTCACTATAATTACCATCAGTTACTGAGTCACTGTGTCAGAACATAAAGATAACATTCTAAAAACTGCATTATCTAATGAAATGCAGATTTTTGAGAAAGTAATTGCGGATGTGCTGTACCGACGAAGCATTATTTTCGCTCTATATACTATAAAATATAGCATAATTTCACGCTTATATCCTTAAGAGGTAAGAGGTATTACTAGTGTGAAACCTTATTTCCATTGAAATAAAACTAATTTTCCTTAGACAAAATTGTTGGTCTCACAAACATTTGTCTCGGTGCGGGGATCGAACCCGCGGCCTCTTGGCCACAGATTTCTAACCAACTGCACCACGGAGGCTTTTATACAGGGTATATGAAGACTGCGATCGAAAACGAAGCCGCTAAGCCGAAGAAATTGGTAGTTTTAGTGGTTACAGACACAAAGCAACTAAAAATTTCGCTAAAAAAGCGACTATTTTTTTTGCAATTTTTTAATTAATAATATTGGGTGGTAAATACCTAGTTTTTGCGAAAATAGTAATTTATACCCTTACGCACCATTGCGTGTTTAAAAATTAAAACGTGTACATTATTATTTTAAGAAAACAACTCAAACTCACCTAAGTAGAAACTTACAAAAAAAAAATTTTTGCAAAATTTTCTATAGCATTGTGTCTGAAGTCACTAATACTACCACCTGGCTTCGTTTTCGGTCGCAGTCTTGACATACTCGATAATCGATATACCCCAACAGTGGGGTAATGTGGGTTAATATTGCACACATATCACAATATTATATGTTGTAATTTCATAGGGCTAAGCCCTTGACAGATATTAGGAACTTGTCCAACCACATTCCGTGAAGTTTGGACACATCCGAGTGTTGCAGGCATAATGCTTTCAGGTTGTTTTACGAGAAGTCTAATTTAGAAAAAAATATACAATGACTTAAACATGTTACTCCAGCTTTAAGTAATATTAGGATAAGATATGGTAAACCAAAATTGTTTTCTATTAGTTGTTTTTATGTACACGGGTCCCTTAAGTGATTATTTATGTAGTTATCGAATGTTTTGTCTTCTCCGCTCAAACTGAATTCAAAAGTCGTTCGAAAGGGACAAAACATTCGATAACTAAAATAGGTTTTTAACATTGACTTATATTCTACCGATAGACGAGACACGTCAAAGAAATAAAGTGCCCCCGTATTTTAAAAGCACACTGCAATATAACATCACTTACCTGGTATTTTATTAAAATATTGTAACTTCAGACGATTTGCTTTCGGTTTGCCGGCGAAACATTCATTTATTACTTTTAAACGTATGCGATAAGGCGTACTGAACTGTCACGAAGCAGACTGCTTCATGTGCGGTGCATGCACCGCAAGTAGGTGGGACACATTTTTTGTACTGAATGTTCTATCTAGTGTAACATTAATATCGATGGTTTTTAAACTGTCTATGAATAGGCCGTTACTTTTTATCTCCATATTTTTTTCCAAAACCCTTTTCGTTTAACCGAACAGTTTAACCGCAACACGTTCAACATCGCTCTTCTAACGGAGGTCACCGGTTTTACCACTAACGATTTCTTTTTAACTGCCGGTCAAAGATCAAACGAATGACTGGGCGGTTTCCAAAATGTATGCCCTTGGCCCCATTTGTAGCTTAGATCTAAATGCCTCAATTCATTTATACTGGGTTTGAGTCTTAGTTGAGGCGTTTTTGAAGTTTATTATTCGACTGGATGTATGTAGGTGCCACAGCTTTGTCTATTTCTTATTTCCATTGGAAATTAAACGCTCAAAAACTATACATATATTTAAAAATCAAGTACGAAATCACTATCTGAAAAGTCTATCTATCTATCTGTATCAGCCCATATACGTCCCACTGCACAGGCCTACTCTACAATCGAGAGAATCGATTGAGAGTGGTTAGGCCATATAGTCCACCACGATGGCTTAGTGCGGGTTGAAAAGTCTATATACCTTTCTTATCGTTATTTATGTATTTTGTTATTTTAAACATGTATTCGTTTATTTGTCTTTAGGCCTTCCCCAAGTATCTCCACATCAACAAATAAATACATAAATATACCCAACAGTCACACACTTAGTCCTGGCCCCACATCTAACATCGAATCTTGTGGATATCAGGACCTACGAGACACTTTTCATTCTCACAAACACCCAGACCCGAGACTGACTTGTGGGCCTCACAAACATTCGCCTCGAGGATCGAACCCGCGGCCTCCCGTTTCACAGCCGGCGTCTAACCAACTGCGCCATTTAGGCTGTCAAAAAAGTAAACAGAATTCGTGTAGAACCTGTTCCGCTTTAGGTCAAGGTCTTTTAAACCCTTCCTTAGTTTTCTAAACGTAATTATGAGATTTAACTACAATACTCAAACTTTACTTCCTCAAAGTAAAATAATTTAACCTGTTTGGAATGTAAATGCGCGGCCTGTTGGTAACGCGGATGCCGAGACAGTCGCAGGTTCGAATCCCAGGGCACAATATTCAGTGGGTATTGACAGCCTCCGTGGCGCAGTTGGTTAGACGCCGCCTGTGAAACGAGAAGCCGTGGGTTCGATCCCCGCACCGAAACAAATATTTGTGTGATCCACAGGTATTTGTTTCGGGTCTGGGTATTTGTGAGACCGAAAAGTCTCTCGTAGCTTCTGATACCCACGACACAAGACTCGATCTTAGACTCTCGTATGTGACTGTTGGGTGTATTTATTTATTTATTTAATTACCACGCAGTTTAAAAAGAAAGACATCGTGAGGAAACGTGCAAACCAGGGAGATACATACATAAACTCACGCCTTTATCCCCGAAGGGGTAGGCAGAGGTGCCACCAGGACCCCCACATTTCGCCTTGCATGTTCTGTCCCACGATGTGATAGGGGGCGAGCCTATCGCCATATCAGGCACAAATTCCTGACTCCGGACTGATAATGAATAGAAAAATCCAATATCACTTTGCCCGACCCGGGACTCGAACCCGAGACCTCAGCTTTGTGACCGTACCGTAATACAACTATGCCACCGAGGCAGGGAGATCTACTAGAAAATCTTGCTAATATTACTTGCCATCAGTGGCGCAGTTGGTTGAACGCTGGCTGTCAAACGAGAGGCCGCGGGTTCGATCCCCGCTCCGAGACAAATACTTGTATGATCTACAGGTATTTGTTTCGGGTCTGGATGTTTGTGAGACCAAAAAGTCTCTCGTTGTTTACTCTACAATTGAGAGAGATTGAGGGGTTGGTACAGTCCACCACGCTGGCCCAGTACCAGGCGGACTTTACATACCATAGAAATTATTACAAATCGCTATGCAGGTTTCCTCACGATGTTTTCTTCAGTTATAGTGTGTGGTTGACTATAAATAAGCACATGACTTCGAAAAGTAATCCTCAGTTAGTCAGTCAGCCCAGGGATTTGAACCCGCGACCGTGAACATGTCGGCAGCTGCATCTGGTCCGTTACCAACAGACCACCACAACACAAAGGCGCCGCTGAATTCCCTGAAAATGATAACGCAGGACATTGATAAGACCAAGTTCATTGGCAACTTATCATTTTCCCGGATATTTTATCAGCATCCGTTTAGCATCTGACTGCTCTTGAACGAAGAACCTTGAGCATACACTTCACTTCACAACACATCCATGGTCCAGCGTTGTGGATGTTCATGGCAGTGATTAGTTACCATCAGGTCACCTGCTTGCTCGTTTGCCGTTTGACAGTCTCCGTGGCGCAGTTGGTTAGGCGCTGTGAAATGAAAAGCCGCGGGTTAGATCCCCGCATAAACAAATGTTGTGTGATCCACAGGTATTTGTCTCGGGTCTGGGTGTTTGTGAGAATGAAAAGTCTGTCGTAGTTCCTGACAACACAAGACTCGATCTTAGTGTGGGGTCAGGACTATGTATGTGACTGTTGGGTGTATTTATTTACTTATTTATATGTGAGAGGCCGCCTGGGTAGGGACCGCCGCAATGTCTATTTCTCCAACAAACAGCAGTGTAAATGCACTGTTGTGTTCCGGTTTGAAAGACATTGTAGCCAGAGTAACTACTGGACATAATGACACTTAACATCTTATGTCTCCGGATGGCGAGCGCAGTGGAATGCCAATTGCTTTGTAATTCATGGTGGTGTTTGGTTTTGCTACTGTCCATGAGCGTTCGTATCGCTTGCCATCAGGCGAATGTCATGCTCGTCTCGCTATTAAACGCAATAAAAAAAACAAGAACAGTTACATGTAAAGAAGAGATAAGTTAATCACTTTCATTCAACAAAGTTACAAAAAAACTGTGCCACTTAATCCCACGTTTCATCATAAAAACACTTATAAATATTTATGTTCTACAGTCAAGTGTATATTTAAGACATTTCTAAAAACGTCTAAATTACAATCTATCTGGACATTTAATAAATTAGAAAAATTAATACGTGGGGGTCTGTTAACTTAATAAATCCCAAAACAATGATTTTTAGATTTTTTGTCTGTTTGTCTGTGCGGTTGTGCGCATTAAACTCAGAAACGGCTAAATGGATTTAGATTAAATTTGGTATGGAGGTAGCTGACAGCCCGGATTAACACTTAGGCTACTTTTTATCCCGAAAAAAATAGTGTTCCCGTGGGATGAGGAAGAAATACCGATATACTTGTTACTAGTTATACTCAAAGGCATGGGATGGGACTGGATTACATGCCATGAGTGAGAATGAGACGGGACGGGCGGGATATAACGGGACGGGACATGATGGGAAATTTCAAATAAAGTTAATAACGCAGACGAAGTTTGCGGGCAGAAGCTAGTCTTTAATATAATTTATGTTATACACTACTTATAATATGTATTTTTATAAAATAAGTCGGAAAATAAGTATAATGGTTTCTTAGATTTACGCAAATGTTACACATTGAAATAAAACTATTTTTTACGGATTTTATCGCGATTTAGTTTAATTTTTACATTTTATTACTTCCCGACGGGACGTTTCGATTACTTTACAGCTTTCGTAGTCACGGGGCGGACTGAGGTATTATTCATCCGCTCAGTGACTGTTACAATTTGACTACCCTTAATTTACAATTATTAAATTAAAAAGTTAACTAGTTTTTGCGATCTATTCAGAAGAACGCATAATAGCAGACTATGTATGTGACTGTTGGGTGTATTTTATTATTGTTTCATGAGATACGGAATTTTAATAGTATATGAATAAAAATCTGGATATCTTCGGCTGAAACATATTCAACATGTATACCTCAAATATGAACCTAGACGTTCATCTAAAATCCTGATTTTCATAATATTTGCAACGTTTTAATTAATACGGTGGCATGATAACTATTATATAACTATATTGCAATCGATGTTAGTGGGTTATGTAAGTTAATAAAAACAAATTATTCTCAAGGCTGTTCTAAAATGTACAGAATTATGAATAACATTAAACTAGAATAACGGTTAAATAAGTAATACACCCAACAGTCACATACATAGTCCTGACCCCACACTAAGATCGAGTCTTGTGTCGTATCAGAAGCTACGAGAGACTTTTCGGTCTTACAAACAGACGCGAAACAAATACCTGTGTAC
This sequence comes from Deilephila elpenor, assembly GCA_949752805.1. Taxonomy (NCBI): domain Eukaryota; kingdom Metazoa; phylum Arthropoda; class Insecta; order Lepidoptera; family Sphingidae; genus Deilephila; species Deilephila elpenor. The sequence continues at coordinate 1,030,599 of OX457121.1, forward strand.
ACAAATATTTGTCTCGGTGCGGGGATCGAACCCGCGGCTTCTCGTTTCACAGCCGGCGTCTAACTAACTGCGCCACGGAGACTGTCATGATCTTATGAAAATGTAATATCTGAAAAGCTTTATTCCCCAGAAAGCTTAACCCGAAAAGTCTCTCGTAGTTCCTGATACAACACAAGACTCGATCTTAGTGTGGGGTCAGGACTATGTATGTGACTGTTGGGTGTATTTATTTATTCAAATAATATTTCCATTGTTGTCGATGATTGTAATACGGAAAGCTTTTGTTAACAAAATACTTAACATATTTAAATTTATCTGCAAGGTAAAGGTTAAAAGACTTTGAACTAGGAACTTGACAAAATAATACTATTTATTAACAGTTCAATGCATCTCTGAGATGTTTTATTACTAGTAATTAAGAAATCCATAAATGAATCTAATTAATACTACATGTTCCTTAAATGTTTTTTTTTTCTTTCTTTTTAATTCGATGAATGGCGAGACGAGCATGCCGTTCGCCTGATGGTAAGCGATACGACCGCACATGGACAGTAGCAAAACCAAACACCATGAATTACAAAGCAACGCATTCCACTGCGCCCGCCATCCCGAGACATAAGATGACTTATTATGTCCAGTAATTACTCTGGCCACAATGATGATTCAAACCGGAACACAACAGTGCATTTACACTGCTATTTGGCGTGAGAAATAGACATTGCAGTCTCGGGTTCGAATCTCAGGTCAGACAAAGTGATATAGAATTTTTCTATTAATTATCAGCCCGGAGTCAGGAATTTGTGCCCAGTATAGCTACAATCTCACCTCCTATCACATCGTGGAACGGAACAAGGCGAAACGTGTCCTGGTAACACCTCTGCCTACCTCCTCTGGGATAAAGGCTTTATGTATGTAAAAAATCTTTGAATTCGTCTTCAAACATATTTATTTATTTATTTTTATTTTTATTCTTTATTGTACACAATAAATATAACAATAGGTATAGAGACAACAAAATAACAAAGTACAAATGGCGGTCTTATCGCACTAAGGCAATCTCTACCAGACAACCATTGGATGGATTTATGAGAAGGAGAAAGAAAGGGCAGTGTCTAATAAAGACAAAAGCTCAAATAAATAATACTATTTATACATAAATATACAAAAACTACATAAATAATGTATATAAACATACATAAATACATTTATATATAAATAAACATACATATATAAGTACATTACCAATATATTTAAATTAAGGAAATAACATAATATTAGTTTTTGTGAATTATTCAACAGTTTTAGCGTTCAAACATTCTTTGTTCAACACTGGCTGTGTGCCAGTGTAAAAATCATTCTTTTGTTTGTTTTTGTTCCGAGGCTATAAGTCATCGTTTATTGACATGCAGGAAATGAATGCCGCTAGACATACTGTAGTATTGCATACTTAAAATACCGTTTGACTTCCCTGCTTATATGGTGTCGGCGCGATATGAGACTTAACATCTTATGTCTTAGAATGGCGATGGTGTGGCCAAGCATTGCTTTGTAGTTCATGGTGTTGTTTGGTTTTGCTGTCCATGAGCGGTCATATCGCTTAGCATCAGGCGAATGGCTCGTCTCGCCATTCATCGCAATAAAAAAGGTTTTTTTTTTAGACTATTAAATATAAATAAATTATTCTTTATTGTACACCAATGTATAAAAAAGAAACATATAAAACAGACTAGTGGACCCGGTTTCGTCCGAGTTCAGATATTTTTTGGGTCCAGTCCACAAAAGACTCATATTATTTTTGACAGCCTCCGTGGCGCAGTTGGTTAGACACCGGCTGTGAAACGAGAGACCGCGTGTTCGATCCCCGCACCGAGAGAAATGTTTGTGCGGCCCACGAATATCTCTTTCGGCTCTGGGAGTTTGTGAAACCGAAAAGTCTCTCGTAGTTCTGATACCTGCGACACAAGACATAGTTGATCTTAATGTGGGGTCAGTACTATGTATGTGACTGTTGGGTGTATTTTATTTATTTATTATTTTGCGCACTGTTTTGTATTTAAACTCAACATGACTGCGATCTTTTATTCTACTTTTCCCGGCCCGTCCCGTTGATCCCTTCGTGTCCCTTCTCATTGGATTTTTCTATTCATTATCAGCCCGGAGTCAGGAATTTGTGCCTGATATGGCGATAGGTTCGCCCCCCTCACATCGTAGGATGGAACATAAAAGGCGAAATGTGGGTTTACTGGTCGTCTGCCTACCCCTTCTGGAATAGGCGTGAGTGTATGTATGTATGTTTTTGTCAACACAAAAACATACGATGTATTTCGACCTCAGCTAACCTCAGAATTAACCATAAAAATATTCGCTAATGAAACACCTCATTAGTGGAATTATAAACATGTTTTTGTCAATAATAATGGGAAAAAAAATGGGGAAGTTTGCACATAATTCTTATGAATAGACGCAAAAATATCTGTTAGAAAAAATACATAAAGGATACATTTTGTTGAATATCATCGGTGTCTTTGTATACGAATAGGCACGGCTATTTCAAACAATTCGTTGAATATAATAGGTACATTTATACTTATATTGTAAAGAGGAAAGATTTGTTTGCTTGTTTGCAAAGAATATTCTCCGAAAATACTGCACACCCAACAGTCACATGCATAGTCCTGACTCAACACTAAGATCGAGTCTTGTATCGTATCCGAAACTACTAGGGACTTTTCGGTCTCTCAAACACCCAGACCCGAAACAAATACCTGTAGATCACACATATAAAGCTTTTCCTCTTGAAAGAAAAAAGTTGATAATCACGCTTTACGCTTAACATATATTAACTTTCAAACATGAACCAATGTCATAACGAACTAAAACCGAGTATTAGGCCATGAACAACGTATTATCTTACTTTAGGTCAAGGCGACGTTTCAAAATATGTTATTTATACCTTACTTATGAGTTATGAGACTTAGGGCCTGGTCTCCATGTTCAAGTCGTTGATTAGTTACTTTTTGATTAACGTTAATTGCCATGTAAATGTCCGGAGAATCTTCCGTCGATTACACAAGTGAAAATAAAGTAATGTGCTGATTTTGTAATGACATAAGAAATTGAACGAATGATTCTTCAATATTCATCAAATGCAATGATTATAGAATATTATTATTTAATCATTGGTCAAATGTTCCCTGTCCTGCCTTAAGCTGAAGTGAGAACGTGTTGTTTTCTTAAAAACATAAAAAAACAGATTGAGTTTTAACCTTATTTACAGATTCTAATCCTTGTATATTTTAGTGTAAAATAACTTGGCATTTTCCTTTCAACTCATACATACATACATAAACTCACGCCTTTATCCCCGAAGGGGTAAGCAGAGGCGCCACCAGTACACCCACATTTCGCCTAGTATGTTCCGTCCCATGATGTGATAGGGGGCGAGCCTATCGCCATATCGGGCACAAATTCCTGACTCCGGGCTGATAATGTACAGAAAAATCCAATATCACTTTGCCCGACCCGGGACTCGCCCGAGACCTCAGCTTTGTAACCGTACCGTAATACAACTACGCCACCGAGGCAGTCTACTCGTTCCTTTCAACTCGGCCGGCAAAAAACCAAGATTCCTACATTCTATTGAAGGATTACGTGTATCTATAAAAAAAACAATTACTTTATCACAAGCGCATTGTTTAAATGTTATTAAAGGACGTAGACGGACAACACAATCGTCTTCATACAAAAAGATAATTCATTTAACGCCATATTAGGTCATAATTACAGGGATTATCATTATTATAATCTACAATGCTTGATGGTAAGCGCAGTGCAGATAGAGTATCCACGTGAGATGTTCATCTCTCGACACAATGATGCCTGATTGTATCCGGATATACAGAACCCGACACGCGACACACGTGGATCACTATGACGGCTCCTTAACCGCTGTGTATCGCTATCTGTGATACAAATGTCTTACCTCCAAAACCGACCGCTTAATATATCTACCATTTGGTTGGATTACTAATATGTGATAAATCCTAAAGAACACCGTTTCCTGCCCAGGATGTTTCGCGAGGCTATTGAAATTAAAAAACATCCATATTTCAATAGAGAAGATGGCTTGAAGCTTGCACCATCATTGGATCCATTTCTATATTTAATTAAATCGGAACCCAAAAGACCAGCTGCCAGACCTCAAGACACAGTGAGCTCCTTCTGCGTAGATCGGATCGCAAAACCCAATTAACTTTTTAAATCAATAATTAAGGTTAGTTAAATTGTAACAGTCACTGAGCGGATGACTAATACCCCAGTCCGCCCCGTGACCACGAAAGCTGTAAAGCAATCAAAACGTCGGGAAGTTAAAAAATGTAAAAATTAAACCAAATCGCGATAAAATCCGTAAAAATTAGTTTTATTTCAATGTGATTACTATTAAAAATGAGTGTTCTTGAGTGGAGACCGCGCTTTGGCAAGCGTAGTGTAGGACGCCCTCAAGCTAGGTGGAGTGACGATTTGCAAAAGGTCGCTGGCAGATGTTGGATGCAAGCCGAAGACAGGGTGAAATAGAGCAATTTTGAGAAGCCCTATGTCCAGCAGTGGGCAAGTAGAGGCTGATGATGATGATGATGACTAAAATTGAAGAGTTTGTTTATTTGTACGCGTTAATCTCAGAAACTACTAATTCGAATTGAAAAATTATTTGGTATTGGATAGTCGATTTTGACAGCTTCCGTGGCGCAGTTGGTTAGACGGCTGTGAAACGAGAGGCTGCGGGTTCGATCCCCGCACCGAGACAGATGTTTGTGTGAATGACAAATGTGTCTGTATTTGTTTCGGGTCTGGGTGTTTGTGAGACCGAATAGTCTCGTAGCTTCTGATACCCACGACACAAGACTCGATCTTAGTGTGGGGTCAGGACTATGTATGTATTATTTGAGTAGCTTTTGATCCTGGGAAAATACATATCTGCATTTTATCCTTGAAAAACTATTTTACGCAGGCAAAGCCGCAGAAATACTAACTAACAAATTAGGGAAAGAACCCTAGTTTAATAATAGCTACGTTACAATGTAAATAAATGATATGCTGTTAACATCAATTTACCGCATAATTAAAGCACGACATTTGTAATTGACGATGACTGGTAGAAGGTAAATGCACAAGTAATGTATAAAACAATACAGATCCGGCTTTAAATAGTTAGCGTCTTATTGACAGTTTTAAAACCTATTTCAGCTAACAAATAAATACACCCAACAGTCACATACATAGTCCTGACACCACACTAAGATCGAGTCTTGTGTCGTGTATCAGAAACTACAAGAATTTTTGATCTCAAAAACACCCACACCCGAAACAAATACTTGTGGTTAACCAAACGTTTTTCTCGGTGCGGGGATCGAACCCGCGGCCTCTTGTTTACAGTCAGGGTCTAACCAACTGCGCCACGGAGACTATCAAAATGGACGATCCAACATCAAATAATTTCTCAATTCGAAAACTATATCTATATATCTATATCAGCCCATATACGTCCCACTGCAGGGCACGGGCCTACTCTACAATCGAGAGAATCGATTGAGAGTGGTTAGGCCATATAGTCCACCACGCTGCCCTAGTGCGGGTTGGCGGACTTACATACCGTAGAAATTCTTTAAAATCGCTACGGTATGCAGGTTTCCTCACGATGTTTTCCTTCACCGTTAAAGTGCGTGGTGATTGACTATCAATACACACATAACTCCGAAAAGTCAGAGGTGTGCCCTGGGATTTGAACCCGCGACCACCGTGAACATGTAGGACGCCGCGTCTGGTCCGTTACCAACAGGCTACCACGCACTTAATTTTTTGCGCTTAAATTCGAAAACATTCATCATAAAAAATATAAATAATCATCTTAGTATTGTAATTGAATCCGCGGCTTTTCGTTTCACATACTTAATAACTGTACCAAGCTTAGAAAACAATTTAGAATTAAAGTATTCTTTCTAAGAACTACATACATACATACATAAACTCACGCCTTTATCCCCGAAGGGGTAGGCAGAGGCGCCACCAGGACACCCACATTTCGCCTTGTATGTTACGTCCCACGATGTGATAGGGGGCGAGCCTATCGCCATATCGGGCACAAATTCCTGACTCCGGGCTGATAATGAATAGAAAAATCCAATATCACTTTGCCCGACCCGGGACTCGAACCCGAGACCTCAGCTTTGTAACCGTACCGTAATACAACTACGCCACCGAGGCAGTCTAAGAACTACTATTATTAATTTATCACAATTGCAGTTATTAATCTATTCCATTAAGTTAAATGGAAAAATCTACGATAATAGCTCTTAATTGTATTGTTTTATTGTCCAGCGTTAAGTGCTAAGAGGTTTGGAGTGTAAGGTCCTAGGTTCTTTTTTATGTGGTTAATTTGAGACTTTTGGTAAACATAATGTTTATAATCCGTATCGTTTTTATTGATCCGTTCGTTCATCAAAAATAGCTTTCCTTTATTTTTAAATGGAAGTCCGGTAACACACAACACCTGATTATAACAATAAAATAAATAATAAATTGTTCTTATAATACATAGAAAATCATAATTAATTAAATTAAATTGTATGCGGATATACAGAACCCGAAACACGACACACGTGGCTCACTATGACGTCTCTTAAACAGCTGTGTATGCTCCCTTTCCGGATACGAATAACGTACCACCAGTATTAATGTGAAAAGAGAGTAAAACTTGATTTTTAAAGATAAATATATTGAAAAATCGTTATCCAAGTGAGACAAATTACTAAATAAACTGAACGTACGTGACACCACACGAATGACACAACATTGTTGTATTTGTAAATATTTGCGACAAATACACGAAATATTGTTAAAATGGAAGACAATAGATTATTTCAAGGGCTTCATAGCATTGCTGTGAACCAAGAGGCCCCTACGATCCTCGAGATAAATCGAAACAAACTGCACCACGGAGGCTTTTTATAACACTATTAAAATCTAATATAATTCTTGAGGCTTTTTATCATTGTATTGCGATAAGCAAATAGTTCATACATACACCCTCGCCTTTTTCCCAGAAGGGGTGGGCAGTGGTGCTACCAGGACCCCACGTTCCGCCTTGGATGTTCCGTCCCATGGTATGATAGGGGGCGAGACTATTGCCACATCGAGCATAAATTCCTGACTCCTGGCTGATTAACATAAAAATCCAATATTACTTTACCCGAGCCGGGATTCGAACCCGGCGGTGTAATCGTTCTGTAGTACAACTGCGCCATCGAGGCGATAGTCCAAGGTAACATTGTAGCTCTACCAATTAAAGGTAAATTTATTCTAACTATTAACTCAGACACACCATTCTGAGAAACAGAATGTGTGTCGACCAAAGGAAATGACATATTAGCTTGTAAGACTACGGCACAAGTTAGCGGCAACAGCGATTTTATATATTAAATAAATAACTATTAAATACAAGCTTATTTGAAACTCAATCCACACAAAGATATGTGTATATGTTATGTATATATTTTGTATATTTAAAATAAATAAGTTGTTTATAATTATTATTATTTTTTTCTTTTTTATTGGTGCTTGTATCCTTAAAATTCTAGACTGCCCTCTCTTGTTTTCCTTTTCTTATATCCATCATAAGGTTGTCTGTAAGAAATCGCCTAGAGCGATAAGACCGCCATCTGTACTTTTTTTTGTTAATCTGTAATATCTTTAAGTGTTTTTTTTCCTTTTTTTATGTGCAGTTAAGAATAAAAATAAATAAATAAGATACTTCTGTCATATTAAAAACTATGAAAGACTTTTCGGTCTCTAAACCCAGCCCTGAAGTAAATACGTTACTGGAGGTAGGTCTCTCATATGTGAGAGGCCGCCTGGGTAGGTACCACCGCAATGTCTATCTCTCCCGCCAAGCAGCAGTGTAAATGTATTGTTGTGTTCCGGTTTGAAAGACATTGTAGCCAGAGTAACTACTGGACATAATGAGACTTAACATCTTATGGCTCAGGATGGCGAGCGCAGTGGAATGCCACGCATTGTCTTGTAATTCAAGGTGTTGTTTGGTTTTGCTACTGTCCATGAGCGGTCGTATAGCTTACCATCAGGCGAATGGTAAGGTCATCTCGCCATTCAAAGCAGAAAAAAAATATTGTAATTACTAATTTATGAAACTATTATACTTATTACACCGATTAAATTAATTTTACCTACACCTAACATCAGATGCTTTGTCACTTTGTCATATAGATATAAACAACTTTTGAGAAATAAAATTACTTCTAATTCACTCAATTACACTAGGTACCATTAAATTAATATAATTTTATTAAAACGCCATCTTTTATAACTTGCGCCTTTAATTGCTAATTGGGAAAAATCTTTATCATTGAGTTAATCGCAGTTAATATAACCTCTGGCCTTAGCACACGTGTTTTAAAACTTCAAGTCGCTGTTATTTTTCTAAAATTACGCGAAAATGATTCACTATAACGGTGAAGGAAAACATCGTGAGGAAACCTGCGTACAATAGCGATTTTCAATCATTTCTATGGTATGTAAAGTCCGCCTGGCACTAGGCCAGCGTGGACTGTACTAACCCCTCTCAATCGTACTCTCGATTGTAGAGGAGGCTCGTGTCCTGCAGTGGAACGTATATGGGCTGATACGCGAAAATGGTTCACACAAAATGTAATATGACTTGGTAAAATAACTACACTACGCCTGACGGTGATTGTAATGCGGTTCCGATGTATATGATGATAATAAATAATAATGAATAAATACACCCAACAGTCACATACATAGTCCTGACCCCACATTAAGATCAATTGAGTCTTGTGTCGCAGGTATCAGAACTACGAGAGACTTTTCGGTCTCACAAACACCCAGACCTGGGACAAATATTTGTGGGACTCACAAACATTTGTCTCGGTGCAATATTTCACCCCAATACCTGAATATAGTATATATATTTATGTCTTTTGTTTCAGGACGCCTCGCGGTGATTATGTTCAGTATATGCACTGTGGTACTTGGAATTATACTTTCTTTCATACCCTGGTTGGATTATATCATATTTAGGGTAAGTACCTACTGTATGAACCTATAATTGCCCACTGCTGGGCACGGAAGTCCTCTAAAATCGAGAGTTCGAATTATGGGATTTGGGCCTGAATTCACGTCGTAAAATTTGTACAACTATTAGAACTTTTTTATTATTATGAATATTTTATTTTCCGAATTAATAATTCATTGCAAATATAAAAAATAATTAAATGCAACGTTATTTTGATGTGAATAATATAAAATTACAGATTAAGAATAATTTGCGTTCCATTTTTTAAATAATTATTAATTAGAGTTCGTTCTTTTTTTGAATCTTTTAAATTTTGCTTCAATTTATTGAATATATCGTGTTTGATTTTATTTTTATTGAATAATTTATTCAATAATACTGCAATGTTTGTTATTTATTGTCTCCTAAAGGAATTAAGGCTGTGGAACGGATCAATAAGCTACAGTTACTGGCAGAAGCCTGGTGTGATGAGACTAACCAAGGTTTATATCTTCAATGTGACCAATCCTCAAGCTTTCATTGAAAACGGGGAGAAACCTAAACTGGTGGAAGTCGGACCTTTTGTTTATAGGTAAGTGATAAAAATGCGTTGTTTTATACATGTTTTATGACTAACGAATGTTACGATGGTTTGGTCATGTAGAGAGGATGTATGAAAGGAGAATAACCAAGCTAATATACAAAGCGAGTGTGGATGGGAGAGTCGGTAGGGGTCGACCCTACACCATCCAAATCTGTGATACCCTTAACAAGGGTCAGGTCAAAACCCTGTACCGACGAGAATGCGTCTAACCAACTGCGCCACGGAGTATTATAGTTAATTTTACAGCTTTTTAATTTGTTAGCTTCTAGTATTGATGTTATACTGAGAAATAATTTTATTATACCTCTAAGTGTTCTACAGTTATACCCTGTAATAAATTAATAACTATTAACTCATGGAGTCATTAAGTTCTGTCGCAACGAGTAGAGACTTGGTCCGTAATAATTGTATGTAATTACTAAACGATTGTCCGAAGGTATTTCCCGTTTATGGCTTTGTGGAAATATTATTGAAACGGAAAAGCTAATCTTAGCGCCATAAAATTAATTAACACTTGTAAATAAAATGTGCGAACTATTCATAAAATAATATATTCATGAAATAAAAATATACTTAGAGTATTAGCGTAATAAGGTTTTTTATTTTTAATATTTTACGTAGCTCAAAAAATGTTTTGTAATTTAATGCAAATATACATTTACATACCTGAGATAACTATTTCATACTTTGATGAATAGGTTTGAACTTTTTTTAGATAGCCTTTTTCGTGTCGCCTTTTCGTTTCATACAGTTTTCAAATAACCAAGATTCTAAAGAAGTTTCAGTTCAATAAATAAATATACCCAATAGTCACATACATAGTCCTGATCCCACACTAAGATCGAATCTTGTGTCATATGAAAGCCTTCGAGGCGCAGTTGGTTAGACGCCGGCTGTGAAACGAGAGGCCGCGGGTTCGATCCCCGCACCAAGAGAAATATTTGTGCGGCTCATAAATATTTATTTCGGGTGTGGGTGTTTGTGAGACCGAAAAGTCTCTCGTAGTTCTGATTACGATACAAGACTTAATTAATCTTAATGTGGGAGTGGAGACCGCGTCTTGGAAAACGTAGCGTGGGACGGACGCCCTCCGGCCAGATGGCGGGACGACTTGCACAAGAGGGCCGGCAGCAACTGGATGCGTAAAGCAGCAGACCGGGCTCTGTGGCGTTCCTTGGGAGAGGCCTATGTCCAGCAGAGTACTAAAACGGGCTGATGATGATGAATTTGGGGTCAGGACTAGGTATGTGACTGTTAGGTGTATTTATTTATTTATATTAAAAACTACCATCTAGAAAGAAGGGGTAATTTGATAACCGGGTTTTACGCCGGCTGTGAAACAAGAGGCCGCTTCGATCTCGATTCGATTTATGATTGATTTCGTTGGTTAAAGACAAGTTAGACATTCCCGGAGACTCGCTGAGCTTCAATGCTCAGTGTCATTACAATGCGTGCTGTTGATCCTGGCTTACAGGAGTTGCAGTAGATCCATCAGAAAATTTGCCCTCATCACGTTTTTTAGGTTTGGCTCGCCGAGCATTTGTCCACGCAAACTTTCACAATGCTGAGTGTGTTATATAAAGGCGGGTGTACATTATATACGCAATTTTTTGTGTCGCAACTGTTGGTTTAGCTATTACGATGATTTCTCGACATGTATAAGCGAGAACATAAATGTTTTAATTTCATAGCGAGACTGCAATGCACCTGATGGTAAGCGCAGTGCAGATAGGTGTTAGAATGTGCTCAAAATAGGTTCATTTAGATATTGTATATTGTCTATTAATTGTCTTAATGTGTGTAGTTGTTTCTTGTTTTTAAAAAATATATTTTACTTCGTTATCACAGCTCAACACGTAGGACGTTTTATTTAATTCTCCTATTAAATAATTTAAATAATAACACCACATCCACGTGAGATGTTCATCTCTCGACACAATGATGCCTGATTGTATCCGGATACACACAACACGAAACGCGACACACGTGGCTCACTATGCCGGCTCCTTAACCGCTGTGTATGCTTGCTATCCAGATACGTCTCTACCTCTAGCAAATTGTGTTATGTTGGCAATCTTAAATAAATAAAGAATATTTTATTTGATTTACAAATTAATAATAGATTAAAAAAACTGCTCCGGTGGCGTAGTTGTACTACGGTACGACTAAAAAGCTGAGGTCTCGTGTTCGAATCTCGAGTCGGGCAAACTGATATTGGATTTTTCTATTCATTATCAGCCCGGAGTCTGGAATTTAAAAAAGTAACAAATATACTTGAATTCCTTTCTCACCTTACGAGAACATTTATAGGGATAATAAGCCTATGTGTTCATCCAGGGTGTCAGCTACCTCCATACCAAATTTCATCGAAATCCGTTGAGCCGTTTCTGAGTTCATCGCGAACAACCGTACAAACAGATAAAAATTCAAAAAATCGTTGTTTTGGGTTCTATTACTGGTTGCGCCACTTTATTAATAATCATATTTCGATATAAAGTAGTTTAAATAATTGTACTTCCGCTACATATTTCACTAGTACGGCATACTTCCTTCCCGCATCCCTTTCCCGCACTGCCTCAACAGTAAGGCGTGAACGAGACCGCATCGCCGTGTTTGGAACGCACTCTAAACCGTTTCCGCATTTCCGCCGCAAGATGGCGACATAATTGTGTGTAAAAAAAGTGGGACTTGCGCGCGCGCGTCGTCGGAGTGAAGTTTTTGTACCGCTCCACTAATTATTAATTAATCAGTGATTTGAGTGTCTCGTCGCCGTACTTGTGTTTCCTTTAGTGCGTAGATAGCCAAAGGGAACTGTGAATTTCCGCCAAGCAGCAGACGAGCCGCCAACAAACACCGCCGCAGCCGCCACGAGGTATGTGCACTACCATTCCTTGTAGAACTGCCTAGTGAACCAATTTTTCCTGAAGGCAGTTCATCCCGCCCTCCGAGTGTGTCGTGCTAGTCCAAAACCGCAAAATACAGTCCACTCATATTATAGATCAAATAAATTGATCATCCGCGCCAACATTTTTATGGTCCTTCGAGCCGGATTTGAATCGCGATTAGACTACTCTGGTCTATTCGCATAATCCGCACATCCGCATCACACATAACATATATTAAATCCGCGATTTATTAAGTTTAGGACTTAATTTTGTCCATTTCATTCGCATTTCATTCGGACGCCATTTTGGGTCCAACCACATTGAATTATAATCTTACCGCATCGTAAATAATTACGCTAATATTCTTTCTCAAGATTAGCTTGAGCACTATTACCGCATTTTATATTAGTAACTTATATTATTTTCGCATTTCTCATTAATTGTTTCGCTTATAGATTTGTTTTAAACAATTGTCTATTATTATTTCGCGCCTATTATAGGACCCACGCTATTTCATTATTACCGCAAATAATAACGTAACTTTGTAGAAAGTTTCAATTATATTTTAAATTGTTTTCTTGTTTTCTATCGTTAACATACCTATTTTATAAATTTAATTGTAGGTATTCTTTTCTCTATCGTATCGCACCGCATACATTGTGGGTATCGTGTATACATTTTAACGCATAATGTCGGAAAACAAATTGATTATTTTAAACGCTAAGCGGGAATGTATGTTTATGCGCATGCAGTCGATAGCTGACAAAACTAGTAATTTGCATAACGATATTATAAAGGAATCCTTTTTATGTGAGCTGGAGTTAATTGACAAATTACGCTCAGATTTCGAAAATGTTTTAGACGAGATAAATATTGTAGAACTAAAGTTAAAGCCTACGCACATTGTTAACTACCAACCGCTTATTGCATTCGACGACTTGTATAGTAAAGTCAAACGCACCGCGAAATCTTTACATACGGAGACGCAGCCCGATGTAAAGTGTAATAATAATGATAACAAATATAGACCCAAACTACCGCGCATTGAATTGCCCGAGTTTAATGGCGATGTTAAATCATGGCCCTTATTTTATTCTACATTTAAGACCATGGTACACAATAATCCCATGTTAGAAGACTTGGATAAATTACATTACCTTACTTGCAAACTTAAGGGCAAGTCGCAAGCCGTAATTGCTGGCATAAGTCCATGCGCCGAAAACTATGACCTCATATTAACCGCGTTAATAAATAAATATGAAGACAAACGTCTGCTTGCTAGTTCGTATTTAGATCAGATATTTGAATTCAAACCCTTTCATTCCGCAAATGCAAATAACCTCGAGCATTTCCTCGATAAGTTTGCCACATCAGTCTCCGCGTTAAATAATTTAAATTTTAATAACCTTTCAGATCTTATATTTTTATACATCGCATTAAAGAAAGTCGATACAGACACCGCGCACGCCTTTGAATTAGACAATCGTGGATGCGATATTCCCTCATTTGATTCCTTAGTTACTTTTATACGTGAACAAACGAAAATATATCAAAACACATCCAGCAAACAAGAATTTGTTAAGAAAGGTTCCGATCGTCGGGCAGATGTGAGTTTAAAACCTTTAAAATCTACACATAGTTATATAAATACCGCGTCAGTAATTCCGCAACCTAATTGCTCACTATGTCATACACAGCATGAACACTTGTATAACTGTTCAGGCTTTCAAAAACTTACACCTAGTGACCGCTTTAAATTCGTAAAATCTAATTCCTTTTGTGTCAATTGTTTAAGTACTAGACATCGCTCAATTAATTGCAATTCTAAAATGCAATGTCGTAAATGTCAAATGAAGCATCATACTATGTTACATTTTGATAATTTTAATACCGCATCTAGATTGAACCCAGTACGTTTATCGTTTGCGGGTGCCGCCAACAAACACCGCCGCAGCCGCCACGAGGTATGTGCACTACCATTCCTTGTAGAACTGCCTAGTGAACCAATTTTTCCTGAAGGCAGTTCATCCCGCCCTCCGAGTGTGTCGTGCTAGTCCAAAACCGCAAAATACAGTCCACTCATATTATAGATCAAATAAATTGATCATCCGCGCCAACAATTACGTTAAAACTGTCCCCCATATTAGTTTTTCTCATTTATCTTCCATGTACAGCCATCGATCGGTTACAAATTTGTATAGATATTATGTATAGACGAATTAATTGATATCGTTGGTTAAATAGTATCAATTTTCATAATTTCCCCGTTATTTATCGACCAATGTGAACGAGCTACTATATTGTTTTCTGTTTACAAAGTAGGAAGGTTCTGTTCTTGGAAAATCCAGTCCTACAAGGCTGAGTGAGAATTCTTATTTAAATATCTAATTCCTGTGGTTTGGCCTTACGATGTTTATTGTCGCAATTCTTGTAATACATAAACACATACGTATAACATTAATTGCTATGACTTATGACTTGGTGGCGTAGTTGCACCACGGCACGATTACAAAGCTGAGGTCTCGGGTTCGAATCCCGGGTCGGGCAAAGTGATATTGGATTTTTCTATTCATTATCAGCCTGGAGTCAGGAATTTGTGCCTGATATGGCGATAGGCTCGCCTATCACATCGCGGGACGGAACATACAAGGCGAAATGTGAGTGTCCTGGTGGCGCCTCTGCCTATCCCTTCTGGGATAAAGGCGTCAGTTTATGTATGTATGTATGTATGTATGTATGTATGTATGTATGTATTTATGTATGTGTAACATTAATTAATTAATTATGAATGCAATCTATAAATAAATACACCCAAAAGTCACATACATAGTCCTGAACCCACACTAAGATTGAGTCTTGTGTCGTCAGAAACTAAGAGGGACTTTTCGGTCTTATATTAATATATAAAGCTGAAGAATTTGTTTGTTTGTACGCGCTAATCTCAGGAACTACTGGTCCGAATTGAAAAAATCTTTTAGTGTTGGATAGTCCAGTTATCGAGGAAGGCTAAGGAATACTTTTTATCCTGGGGAAATATACAGCGGGACTTTTATCCCAGAATAAATTTCAATAGGGCGAATCCGCGAGCAATACTTGCACAATAAGTGTCGTGTATATCAAACTTTATAACAGCTCAAATAATAGTAATGAGCGTAAAACCATGGTAGATAGTATGCAAATAACATCTGGAGTTGTATACTACACGGGCCTTGTGGAGACTAGGAAGAATTTCCGTGCTTTCCGACGATTTTGCCATACCTATTATTGGAATCAAGTATAACAGCTTACATTACAGGTCCCATTTAAATGTAATAATGACTAATCCGTGGTGCTTTACAGCTGGCTTCTCTGGCTGTAAATGTCTTTATGCGAGGTTATTTACCTCTTTAGTTCATTGTTTTGTCACCCGCTTTATTAGGGAGGGAAGTGGACAATAATTTATTTCCAACTTCTCCTATTAATTTAACTTTTTGATTGATTTCGTTGCGGGTTAAAGACAAGTTAGACATTCCCGGAGACTCGCTGAGCTTCAATGCTCAGTGTCATTAAAATGCGTGCCACTGTTGATCCTGGCTTACAGGAGTTACAGTGGCGGGTGTGAGGGCGGGACCGTCTCCGTATCAAACTTTACCATTTATGTATGGTAATTCATAAGAAATTTATAATTTATATGATATGGATATGCTTAATAAACAATCGTCTTAATATAAAACAGAATACTTTTGTCATCATCTGTACTTATGAAGAAACAAAACACACTTTGCCTAATAGTGGCTAGTGCGGTATCTTTGTTTGTTTATTGTTCAATATAAATATATTAACCGCAAAGAACCGATGATTCTTATTCTTTGGGATTTCGTTTTACTCTGGTCTGTGTATGAAAATATATTTATTTATATATTGATTTACATTGATAGTTTCACACCATTTACATTAATAACTTAAATTTAAGGTACTGAGTCGAGCATCTCGCCCGCAGAACCTTAAGCACTTGGTTAATCTGATATCTTCGCCCATATACCGGGTATATTATTAAGACCGCGACCGAAAATCAAGCCAGGTGGTAGTTTTAATGGTTACAGACACAATGCAATTAAATTTTTTACAAAAACGCGACAGTTTTTTTTGCAATTTTTCAAAATCATCATGTTTGAATAGCAAGTACCTAGTTTTTGCGAAAATCGTAATTTAAAACCTCACGTACCACTGCGTCATTTAAAAAAAAGGTGTACATCATTATTTTAGGAAAAATATATATTTACCACCCAAATACGACGTAAAGTAAAAAATTCCAAAAAAAATTGACGATTTATTAACTTGTTATTTAAGTTTTTAATTATAAGTTATTTGTAATGGTAATTTATTGGCCGGCGTTCGCATGTCACTCTAGGTGACCACTGAAAATCAGCATTGCGCTGTGGCTAGTGCCTTGGTGCAACATCTAAGCCCACGTGAGTACCACGTGGAGTACTGCTCTCACCTCTGGGCAGGTGCCCCAAAATACCAGCTCAACCCACTTGACTCCTTACAGCGACGAGCTTGTCGAATAGTCGATGATCCCAATCTTACGGACAAATTGGAACCGTTAGGACTGCGGAGAGACTTCGGGTCTCTCTGTGTGTTCTATCGTCTGTTCCATGAAATGAAATGAAATGAAATGAAATGAAATGAAATGAAATGAAATGAAATGAAATGAAATGAAATGAAATGAAATGAAATGAAATGAAATGAAATGAAATGAAATGAAATGAAATGAAATGAAATGAAATGAAATGAAATGAAATGAAATGAAATGAAATGAAATGAAATGAAATGAAATGAAATGAAATGAAATGAAATGAAATGAAATGAAATGAAATGAAATGAAATGAAATGAAATGAAATGAAATGAAATGAAATGAAATGAAATGAAATGAAATGAAATGAAATGAAATGAAATGAAATGAAATGAAATGAAATGAAATGAAATGAAATGAAATGAAATGAAATGAAATGAAATGAAATGAAATGAAATGAAATGAAATGAAATGAAATGAAATGAAATGAAATGAAATGAAATGAAATGAAATGAAATGAAATGAAATGAAATGAAATGAAATGAAATGAAATGAAATGAAATGAAATGAAATGAAATGAAATGAAATGAAATGAAATGAAATGAAATGAAATGAAATGAAATGAAATGAAATGAAATGAAATGAAATGAAATGAAATGAAATGAAATGAAATGAAATGAAATGAAATGAAATGAAATGAAATGAAATGAAATGAAATGAAATGAAATGAAATGAAATGAAATGAAATGAAATGAAATGAAATGAAATGAAATGAAATGAAATGAAATGAAATGAAATGAAATGAAATGAAATGAAATGAAATGAAATGAAATGAAATGAAATGAAATGAAATGAAATGAAATGAAATGAAATGAAATGAAATGAAATGAAATGAAATGAAATGAAATGAAATGAAATGAAATGAAATGAAATGAAATGAAATGAAATGAAATGAAATGAAATGAAATGAAATGAAATGAAATGAAATGAAATGAAATGAAATGAAATGAAATGAAATGAAATGAAATGAAATGAAATGAAATGAAATGAAATGAAATGAAATGAAATGAAATGAAATGAAATGAAATGAAATGAAATGAAATGAAATGAAATGAAATGAAATGAAATGAAATGAAATGAAATGAAATGAAATGAAATGAAATGAAATGAAATGAAATGAAATGAAATGAAATGAAATGAAATGAAATGAAATGAAATGAAATGAAATGAAATGAAATGAAATGAAATGAAATGAAATGAAATGAAATGAAATGAAATGAAATGAAATGAAATGAAATGAAATGAAATGAAATGAAATGAAATGAAATGAAATGAAATGAAATGAAATGAAATGAAATGAAATGAAATGAAATGAAATGAAATGAAATGAAATGAAATGAAATGAAATGAAATGAAATGAAATGAAATGAAATGAAATGAAATGAAATGAAATGAAATGAAAATATTTATTGAACCCATGAAATGTCATACATTATTTAGATTCAGTCACTTTTTTCCACTACCACCCGGTTCACAAGGCTGTTTTCGCCAGAGAAGAACGGGCAAGAAACTCTAGCGTTGCTCTTTTTAAAACAAGTTTACAATACAATAATTATACAGAGGTTGCAGCGCAGTTAAATTCAGAGCAGTTCATAGATAATTTAGAAGAATAATGATGAATAGTGTTATTGATCAAGTGATTTTGTACGGTTGAGTTAGGTAAGTAAAGTCACCCAGAACGCGGAATCAGTGCACTGCTTCACCAAAGCAATGAATAGTAGTAAAAGTTTTAAAGCAATTAAAAGTTATCATTATAAGCAAGTCGAGCAGACCAGTCCACACAAGCAGCACTCGTTCACGAGTATGACGCATGTGCCAGCCATCGGCCTCCTCAACCATGTTACAGGGAAGTGACCGACCCGGCACACGACGCCGCCGCAAGCACAGACGTTTTAGCGAGCATGACTTACTCAAATTGCTTACAACTACGATGAAATCAAATGAACTAATTATTACATCACATCTATATCAAACAATGCACATCCGGTTAGGGGACTTATATTATGTTATGTTCCCAAGCCTTATTATCCTCTAGGTAATCTGAAATTTTATAGTAAGCTTTATTACACAACTGTCGCTTAACAGTGGATTTAAATTTGTTTATACTTAAGGCTTTTATGTGAGTGGGAACTTTATTATAGAAGTATATACAGTAACCCTTAAAAGATTTGCTGATTTTGTGGAGCCTGGTCTTATGACTGACTAGATTATTTCTATTTCTAGTATTTTTGTCATGAACATCGCTTAACTTTTTAAATTTCTCTATATTTTTATGGACATACATAAGATTAGTAAATATGAATTCAGATGCTACTGTCATTATGTTTATTTCTTTGAATTTTTCCCTCAGAGATTGTCTGGAGCTTAGCGAATAAATAGATCTTATGGCTCGCTTTTGGAGAACAAAGATTGCATTAATGTCAGCAGCACCACCCCACAGCAAAATTCCATAACTCATAAGGCTATGAAAGTAAGCAAAATAGACCAATCGAGCCGTATCAATGTCAGTCAATTGGCGAATCTTGCCCACCGCATAAACTGCAGCACTCAGCTTTTTTGCTAAGGCAGTTATGTGGGGACCCCATTGAAGTTTAGGATCCAATGTGATTCCCAAGAACTTAGTAGTCTCCACAAGGCTCAACACATCCCCATTCATAAATATGTTGGCATTAACTTTCTTTACATTAGGTGTCACGAACCGTATACATTTCGTTTTCTGACTATTTAATAATAAATTATTCACGCCAAACCAATGGACTATATTTGAGAGAGTGTGGTTTACATCGTCAAGGAATGGTTGATGTCGTTTTACTTTAAATATCAATGAAGTATCATCAGCAAACAACACTACCTCACATTTGTCCCTTATAAAATAAGGTAAGTCATTAATATAGATCAAAAATAGAAAGGGTCCAAGAATCGAGCCCTGCGGAACCCCCATAGTAACAACAGATCCAGGAGATCTTTTTCCGTTGACATCAACGCTCTGAACCCTATCACTTAAGTATGATTTACATAATTCAAGAGCTGGACCATTAATTCCATAGTGGCTCAATTTCCTGATAAGAATATCATGGTGAACACAATCAAATGCTTTGGATAGATCACAGAATACACCTAAAGCATCCTGAGAATTTTCCCAAGCATCAAAAATGTTATTTATAAGCTCCACACCAGCATCAGTAGTGGAGCGACCCCGAGTGAAACCAAATTGTTTACCATGAAGTATATTATTTGTTTTAAAATATCTTTGTAATTGTAATAGCATCAATTTTTCAAAAATTTTACTTAATGAAGGTAGTACTGAAATAGGTCTAAAATTTGAGGGGTCATCTGTACTACCAGATTTAAAAAGAGGTATGATCTTGCTAAGTTTCATTTTATCAGGAAATATGCCACTATTAATACAAGTGTTGAAAACTATAGCTAGCTGGGGTGCTAATACAGGTATTACAGATTTGAGTATTTTTGTAGAGATTCCCCAGAGGTCAGATGTATTTTTAATATTTATTAATTCAAACGTTTTTATAATGTCCATACTGTCAACGAAATGGAATGCAAATGAATCCCCACACCCAGCCACACTTTCCTGCAGTAACTTATCAGCTAAGGAAGGAGATGAGTTTAAGTTTTTTGTTATGGAAACTGGTATATCTGTGAAGAAGTTTTCAAAAGCCCTAGCTACTTCTACATCAGAGTTAATTATATTATTATTAATATTTAAGCTAAACTCGGTGTCACGAGGTTTAGCTCTCCCAGTTTCCTTATTAATTACACTCCATGTCATTCGGGAGTGCTCCGAGGAATTGTTTGAGATGGTACCAACGTCGCCCATGGTACTACCATCGCACCACCCGTCACCGCAGCAGAGTTCATTCCTATCACCTGGAAGCGTACCGCTCCCGAACGGTACGTTTTCAGCGTTCTTTCTTACCACGTACGTGCAAGCTCTGGAATGAACTCCCTGCATCGGTGTTTCCTGAGCGCTATGACCTGTCCTTCTTCAAAAGAGGCTTAAAGAGGTAGGCAGCTATTTTGTTGTGCTGGACCCCTGGCACTGCGAAGTTCTCTGGGCAGCGGTAGCCGCTTACCATCAGGCGGGCCGCTAGCTCGTCTGCCTATAACGGCAATAAAAAAAAACATCTAAGCTAACTGGTCACCTACTTTGTCACAGCGATGCAGCGTGCATTCTCCTTTATTGTTAATATTGTTTTTATTTTTTTATTATCATTATGTATGTAAAGTTTTGTTAAATGAGTATGTCCGTTGTCTTGTGTGACAAATAAATATGCTTTTCTTTTTTTGTTAATACTACCACCTGACTTCGTTTTCGGTCGTGGTCTTGAAATACCCTGTATATTGATTTAAATTAATAGGTCAATACCATTTCCATTAATTACTTAAAATTAATAATTAAGGTACTGAGTCAAGCATCTCGTCCGCAGAACCTTAAGCACTTGGTTAATCTGATATCTGCGCCCATATATAAAGATGTAACAGACTGAATGAACTATGAAGTGTTTGTCGCCGTATGTATGTTTGTAACTGTATCAGCCCATATACGTCCCACTGCAGGGCGCGGGCCTCCTCTACAATCGAGAGTACGATTGAGAGGGGTTAGTACAGTCCACCACGCTGGCCTAGTGCCAGGCGGACATTACATACCATAGAAATTCTTACAAATATGGTATGCAGGTTTCCTCACGATGTTTTCCTTGCCTGTTATAGAGCGTGGTGATTGACTATCAATACACACATGTTCATAAGCTTTTTATAGATACATTTATTTTAAATGATTTCGTAGGAGCTCAAAAAAATATAATTACTTATATCCTAACATAAAAACTTTAAAGTTTTAATAGTCTGTATAAATTATTCTTTAAAGCGTAAAGAACTAATAGCTGATGGGACAAAAAGTTCTCGAGTGAAGGCCACATAAAGGCAAGCGAAACTGAACGTCCAAAATAGATGGACGGTTTTAGGACACGGATTAAGGTTGCAGGAGGTCGCTGGATGCTTCCAACAGGTCGACGAAATGAAATGAAATTCGTTTATTGGTCATGTAGGCAATTAAATAAATAGCTCTTATGACAAGTCAATACACATAGCACTTAATTTCTATTTACAAGATATGGAGAACTTCGGAGGCTTATATTCATAAGCGGACTTTCGTGGTGACCAGGAAAGCTGTAAAGTAATCGAAGCGTCAGGAAGTTAAAAATGTAAATATTAAACCCAATCGCGATAAAATCTATAAACAATAGTTTTATTTCAACGTGTAACATTCGCGTAAATCTTAGAAACCTTTTAGAAAGAGTACATCATTTTTCTTTTTATACGGAAGGATACAATGGTAGGAGACAATTTCTATCTACAATAGTTATAGCAGCTAGATAAGCTCTGGAACTCCCTGCCTTGACGTTCCCCGAGCGTTAAGACCTGTCCTTCTTTAAGCAAGGCTTAAAGAGACCACTCTCCTTACGGCAGGAAGCGACCTGAGAGCTAGGCCTATCTGGCACTGCGAAAGTCCATGAGCGGCGGTGACGCTAACCATCAGACGGGCCATACTCGTCTGCCTTCGACGGCTTTAAAAATTGACTGGTGGCAGGTCTCTCATATGTGAGAGACCGCCTGGGTAGGTACTCCAGCTACTCCATGTCTATTTCTCCCGCCAAACAGCAGTGTAAAGGCACTGTTGTGTTCCGGTTTGAAGGACATTGTAGCCAGAGTATCTACTGGACATATTGAGACTTAACATCTTATGTCTCAGGATGGCGAGCGCAGTGGAATACCAAGCATACTTTGTAATTCATGGTGTTGTTTGGTTTTGCTACTGTCCATGAGTGGTCGTATCGCTTACCATCAGGCGAATGGCATACTCGTCGTCCATTCATCGCAAATACATCAATTAATGACAGCCTCCGTGGCGCAGTTGGTTAGTCGCTGCCTGTGAAAAGAGAGGCCGCGGGTTCGATCCCCGCACCGAAACAAATGTTTGTGTGATCCACAGGTATTTGTATCGGGTCTGAATGTTTGTGAGACCGAAAAATCTCTCGTAGTTTCGGATACCCGAAACAAGACTTGATCTTAGTGTGGGGCAGGACTATGTTTGTGACTGTTGGGAGTATTTATTATTTAATAAAAAAGAATAGAAGACTAATAACATTTTCTATTTCAGAGAAGACATGGAGAAAGTGAACATTAAGTTTCACGACAATGACACGGTGACGTACCAACACAACAAGATATTACGATTCGTTCCCGAAATGTCTGTGGACAAGAACTTAAGGCTTGTTGTACCGAATATACCATTACTGGTAAGTATTTTAATACTAATACGAAGTGGCTACAATGCGTGATGGTAAGCGCAGTGCAGATAGAGTATCCACATGAGATGTTCATCTCTCGACACAATGATGCCTGATTGTATCCGGATATACAGAACCCGAAACGCGAAATTTGGGTCACTATGACGGCTGCTCAACCGCTGTCTACGAACGCTATCAGGATTCGAATATAGTAACTCTAGCAAAGAGGATTTCAATGATTAAACAAGATTCTTATTAATATAATTTTACTCAGAACCACACATTACAATACAGTATACACCAGAAGGAAACATAAATTCTTTTACACTAAAGATTGCTAAAGCATACATGATACAGCCAACGTTACAAATAATACAGTAGACACCAGAAGGAAACATGACTTTTTAACATCAAAGATTGCTAAAGCATACATGATACAGCCAACTTATTGAAATTTATTATATTATCTAGCCTCCGTGGCGCAGTTGGTTTGACGCCGCCTGTGAAACGAGAGGCCGCGGGTTCGATCCCCGCACCGAAACAAATATTTGTTTGATCCACAGGTATTTGTTTCGGGTCTGGGTGTTTGTGAGACCGAAAAGTCTCTTGTAGCTTCTGATACCCACGACACAAGACTCGATCTTAGTGTGGGGTCAGGACTATGTATGTGACTGTTGGGTGTATTTATTATAGCATTTATTAATGAATCATGTTTTTTAAATACATTAAGGCCGGCAAACAGGTGACCTGATGATAAATTATCACTGCACATGAACATCCACAACGCTGGACCATAGATGTGTTGTCGGACCATCAAAGAGGGGAGCAGGGAGGTAAAATGATATGAAAAGGAAAGGGGAGCATCTGGCAATCTCATGATAAATATTTTTTTCAGACCGTGACGTCATTCTCTCAGAATATACCTGGCTTCCTGCTCCCGATGTTTGTGTCTGGACTATGGTTGACCCACAAGGAACGAGCTAAACCCTTCGTCGACGTCACAGCTCAGGAACTTGTGTTTGGGTAAGAATATTTAGTACTAGCTTCTGCCCGCTAACTTCGTCTGCGCGTTTAACTTTATTTGAAATTAACTTTATTTGGAATTTTCCATCCCGTCCCGTCCCGTTGTATCCCGCCCGTCCCGTCTCATTCTCACTCAAGGTAAGTAATCCAGTCCCATCCCATCCATTAGAGTATAAAAAAGTAACAAGTATATCGGAATTCCTATTTCTAATCCCACGGGAACACTTAATTTTTCGGGATAAAATGTAGCCTAAGTGTTAATCCAGGGTGTCAGTTCCCTCCATACCAAATTTCATTGAAATCCGTTAAGCCGTTTCTGAGTTCATCGCGCACAACAGACAAACAGACAAAAATTATATTACGTTAATACGAACCACCCATATAAGTTTTTCCCATTTATCTTCCATGTACAGACATCGATCGGTTACAAATACCGGGTATATCAAGACCGCGACCGAAAACGAAGCCGGGTGGTAGTTTTAGTGGTTATAGATACAATGCAATTAAATATTTCCCAAAAAAAGCGATAGAGTATTTTTTTATTTTTTTTTTAAATCGTCGTTTTAAGTGGTAAATCCTTAGTTTTTGCGAATATAGTAATTTGAACCCTTACGTACCATTGTGTCTTTAAAAACAAAAAGGTGTACATCATTATTTTGGAAAAAATAGTATTTATCACCCAAATACGACGATAAGTAAAAAAAATATGACGATTTCTATTTTGCGAAATTTTTAGTTGCATTGTGTCTGAAGTCACTAATACTATCACCTGGCTTCGTTTTCGGTCGCAGTAATGATATACCCTGTATATTATATGCATAGATTAAAGCAAGTCAAGTGTCGGACGCCCGCCCACGTGGTGGACATACCTGGGTAAGGTTGCAGATAATCGCTGCAAGCTTCTAACAAGGCGATGTCGAGATCCTTGAAGGCCTATGTTAATTAGTTAACTTCCTGTGACTAAAGAAACAGTAATAAGGGCCAATTGCAGAAAATAACTTCGCCCATAACTTTGACTTCGAAAATATCAAGCAAAACATTAGCAATGTCAAATACGTCTCGAATGTAGGGCGATGACATTGTCAATATTAAAGTTAGACAGAGCTACGCCAGCGTTCTTACGGGACCCCCGAGGCCGAGGCCGAACCAGGCAGCAATGCACTCGGTGGTCATAGCCTCGGAGGACAAGAACGAGACGGGCGAGCAGGTCCTAGAACGGATCCGCAAAACCGTCAACGCTAGGGACGAAGGGATTCAAATTGACAGGATAAGGAAGGCTAAGGACAGGAAAGTGATATTAGGATGTAGTTCGAAAGATGAGCTGGACAGGGTAAAGGAAAGGATTAAGAAAGGGGAAGGACGTTTCAAGGTGGAGGATGTAAAGAACAAGGATCCTCTTGTAATCCTGAGAAACGTCCTCAGTCACAATACGGACGAAGAGATCGTCAAGGCACTCCGATCACAGAACCGGAACCTGATTGGGGATGTGAAGGGGGACTGCGCGCGCATGTCCGTAAAGTTCCGGAAGGGCGCGCGGAACGCACTCACATCGCACGTAGTGCTACAAGTCTCTCCAGAGTTGTGGAAGAGACTTACCCAGCAGGGGTCGGTTCATATCGACGTCCAACGGGTTAAGGTCGAGGACCAATCCCCTCTTGTACAGTGTTCGCGTTGCCTCGGATATGGCCACGGGAGGCGGTTTTGTGGTGACCAGACTGACGTGTGCAGTCACTGTGGGGGTGCGCACCTTGGTAGGGACTGTGCCAAACGCTTGGCACAGGCGCCCCCCACGTGTTGCAACTGCGTCAGGTCGGGTCTCGACAGAGCCGACCATAATGCTTTTAGCGGCGAATGTCCGGTGAGGAGGAAGTGGGATGCCCTGGCGCGGACGGCGGTAGCGTATTGCTGAGGTTGTCCCCAGGGTAAGTGAGCAAAACGGTCCCCCAGCAGGAGCACGGCCACTGCTCGTGGCCCAGGCTAATCTCCAGCGAAAGCAGTTGGCTACGCAGGAGATTATGCTGGAGGCCGCGAGCAGAAAAATGGCGTTCGCTCTACTCCAGGAGCCATATGTGGGCGCTCAAGGTAGGGTGAGGGACTACGGCGGCGCGAGGGTTTTCCAGTGTGTAGGCGTGGACAATACTACGGTTAAGGCCGCTATTGTAGTATTTGACGATAACACCAAAGTCAAGCCATGTCCAAAGTTCACCACGACCAACATCTCAGTGGTGACCATATATACTGGAGGCCGGGAAATCGCCGTGGTCTCCGTCTACTTTGAGCCTGATAAACCCATAGGGCCATACTTGGAACAACTGGGGAGGATCGTTAGCGAACTGGGTCCCACCAATGTCCTCATCGGCGGTGACTTCAACGCTAAAAGCATGTGGTGGGGCAGCGCGGGTACTGACGGCAGGGGAGAGGACCTAGCAGAATGCATAGGAGAATGGGGCCTCCAGGTGCTCAATGAGGGCGACGTACCCACGTTCGACACTATAAGGGGTGGTAAGCGCTTTACAAGCTATGTGGACATAACATTATGCACAGAGGACCTTCTCGGCCAGGTGAACGACTGGCGGATCAGTGAAGGCCTTGTGAGCTCCGACCACAACACCATTTTATTTAATATCAACTTTGGCAAATTAGATCAGATTCAAATCAGTAGGACTACTCGGATTTTTAACACTAAAAAAGCTAATTGGGCTGAATTTAGTGATAAATTCGCCCAATTAAAATTAGATTCAAAATTTAATACCAGCAATATTGTAAATTTAAAAAACAAAAGTGAAATAGACGGAATAGTAGAAGATTACACGCAAGTAATTCTGGAAGCCTGTAAACAGAGCATACCGAAATTCAAAATTAATAGGAAGCCTACTATTCCATGGTGGTCTGATGAGCTAGCCTCACTGAGAAAGGCCATGGTCACCAGGAGGAGAAGGATCCGCTGGGCAGCAGCAGTCCGCAGGGATTTCGTCGTCGGAGAGTACCTGAAAGCAAAGGAAGAGTATGAGACAGCAGCTAAAAGGGCCCAAACTAACAGCTGGAAAGCATTCTGCGAACGACAAGCTAAAGAAACCGTTTGGGACGGCATTTACAGAGTGATAGGGCGAGTGTCGAAAAGAGAGGAAGATCTCCCCCTGAAGAAAGACGGAGTTACCCTTAGTCCAGAAGAATCGGCGAAGGTTTTGGCGGAAGTCTTCTACCCGGAGGACCGGGTGGAGGACGATAACGCAGAACACCAGCGGATTAGGGCAGAAGCTCATAGCATAAATGACGGATTAGCGGATAGTGATTATCACGATCCGCCATTTACCATGGATGAAACCTTGGCGGCTGTGAACAGCTTCAACCCTAAGAAAGCCCCCGGAGCAGAGGGTCTAACAGCCGACATCTGCAAACAAGCTATCCTTAAGGATCCGGAGTTGTTCCTCGCACTGGCTAACAAATGCCTCGCAAATGGCCACTTCCCGACCATCTGGAAGGAGGCCACGGTCGTAGTCCTCCGTAAACCCGGAAAGGAGGACTACACACACGTTAAATCGTACAGACCGATAGGCTTGTTGCCGGTGCTGGGAAAGATTCTGGAGAAGATGGTAGTGGGAAGAGTGAAGTGGCATCTGCTACCTAGGATGAGTACACGACAGTTTGGCTTTATGCCCCAAAGAGGCACGGAAGACTCCCTCTATACCCTACTCCAGTACATCAGGGGTAAAGTGAGTGACAAGAAAATTGTCACATTGATCTCACTGGATATAGAGGGAGCCTTCGACAGTGCTTGGTGGCCTGCTATTAAGGTCAGACTGGCGGAGGAAGGTTGTCCGAAAAATATAAGACGGTTAGTAGATAGCTACTTCGAGAGCCGTAGAGTCAAAGTTCGCTACGCCGGAGTAGAACACATGAGAACGACCACCAAGGGATGTGTACAAGGGTCTATTGGTGGTCCTATCATGTGGAACTTGCTCCTCGACCCACTGCTAAAGGAGCTCGACAAGCGGGGCTTTTACTGCCAAGCCTTTGCCGATGACGTTGTGTTAGTGTTTCATGGAGATGAGACACTAAAAATACAGAAACAGGCCAATGAGGCGCTAGCGTATGTGCGGGACTGGGGAGTTCGGAATAAGCTGAATTTCGCTCCACAGAAGACGAAGGCTATGGTCGTAACACGACGACTAAAGTACGACTCCCCAGTCCTGCGCATGGGCGGAGTGGACATTGGCCTGTCACATGAAATTAAAATACTGGGCCTGACTGTGGATGACAAATTAACATTCAACACGCACGTCTCGGAAGTTTGTAGGAAGGCTATAGGCTTCTACAAACGACTGGCTACTGCAGCAAAGGTGCAGTGGGGACTGGGACCTGAAGTGGTGAAAACCCTGTATACGGCAGTCGTTGAACCCACGATATTATATACGGCCAGTGCTTGGGCGCCAGCGAGTAATAAGATCGGTATACAGAAGAAGCTCGCTAGGGTTCAGCGGGGTTTTGCACAGAAAATGGTAAAGGGCTACAGGACCGTTTCGCTAAACTCGGCCCTGCTGCTTGCCGGGATCCTTCCGCTAGACATTCGTGTCCGAGAAGCGGCGCTTCTTTATGAAGTGAAAAAGGGACATACTCAGCAAGTGGTGGGTGACCGAGAGGTGGAATGTCCTGTGCCCTTTGCTATTTCGAAACACCCGGCTCACCGTAGAGCGTTGAAGTTCGAATGCGTGGTGAACGATGCAGAGCTGAACCTCAAGGCTGCAAATACCGTCAAGGTATTCACAGATGGCAGCAAAATTGGTGGCCAAGTCGGAGCATCGGTGTCCTTATGGGACGGCGATGCCGAGACGAAAGCCACCAAAATGAAGCTGGAATCGTTCTGCACCGTTTACCAGGCAGAGCTGCTCGCTCTGCGGAAAGCTGTGCAAATGGCCTTACAGGGCAGTCGTAAAGACTACAGCATCTTCTGCGATTCGAGGGCCGCGCTCGAGTCCGTCGCGAGCGGAAACTCCCTCCACCCCATTGCATTTGGCATCAACGATTTGTTGAGTAAGACCGTAGAGTGCGATAAAACCATTAACCTCTTTTGGGTTAAGGCGCACGTGGGGTTGGCTGGGAATGAGCGCGCAGACGAACTCGCTAAAGCAGCGGCCCAAACGCTGAAAAAGAAGCCCGACTACGACCTATGCCCCGTATCATTCGTCAAGCGACAGATCCGACAGGCGTCGATTGACGAGTGGAACGAGCGCTATCGGGCGGGAGAAACAGCTTCAGTGACCAAGCTGTTTTTCCCTGACGCCAGACAAGCATACAGCGTAATCCGGAAGATGCCAACGGACCCGGTTCTCACGCAGATTTTCACGGGTCATGGGGGATTCTCTGAGTACTTGAATCGCTTCAAGTGCAAGGAGAGCCCCTCATGCATCTGTGACCCAGCGGCCATTGAAGATGTTTTGCATGTGTTGACCGAATGCCCAGTATATCTGTATCAACGCCTGAAAGTAGAAAACGAAATTGATATGAAAATCTGTAAAGATAACCTAAGCAGTATACTGGAGACCGGTGAGATAAGATGTAAATTTTTAAGATACTGTAAAGATATAGCGTGTAAAGTGTTGAAAAGGAATAAATAGATAGGGCAACTACTTAATATAATATGATATTATATAAACCTAGTTGCCAAGGAATGTGGTTTTGACGAAGAAGACATGCTATATCCTAAATTGTGTATATTTTACGTTTTATTCTTCAACAAGTATGTAAGTCTTAATGTTTTTAAAGTTAATGTGATATTTGTACATACTTGTAGTTTTACTGTAAAATAGTAGTATCATGTAGTTGTCGGACGATTGTAATCGTTCAGATAGGTAGATTAACATCAGACGAAGCACTTTATGTGCGATATTTTTACTTGTGTAACTTTTATATTTTTCTAGTCGTTTTTAATAAATGTATGTTAATCATTAAATTTTTTGTAGAAACAACCTCTGAACGGTATCGGAGGGACAAGTATTTTTAGCAAAATAAAAAGAAAAAAAAAAAAAAAAAAAAAAAAAATATTAAAGTTATGGGCAAAGTTAGATTATGCTACTGAGCCTTATTATAAGGCCATCCACAAACGACGATGTTACAGGGGTAGGTTCGACCCTACGTGGAATATTCTATCCATCTTAGGGTAGGGGCTCCCCAGTATCAGCTTCTCCCTTTCGACTGCATCCAACGGGCAGCTCGAATCATCGACGACCAAGTAATAAATAAAATAATAATAAAACTTTATTGAATAAAAAGAAGACATACAAAACACTAAAACTAAATATACAAGAGCAACAACTAAAATAGTATATAAAGCGCAAGTGTTAGATTGAACTCTGGTGCTCAAATAAAGATTAAACTTGTGTTATGGGCACCAGGGGTTCACATCGTACATTACAGTCAATTCAACAAAGGTCAATTACAGTATTCATCAGTAATAATCAGTCCTTTCGGATCGGCTTGATCTTTAAATTTTTGATATATTTTTTTTATTATTTAATTTTTTTTATAAGCTTCAAATCCAATTTTTTCAAAGTTTGTATTGGTACCCCAAGATACAAGCC
Source organism: Deilephila elpenor (assembly GCA_949752805.1). Classification (NCBI taxonomy): domain Eukaryota; kingdom Metazoa; phylum Arthropoda; class Insecta; order Lepidoptera; family Sphingidae; genus Deilephila; species Deilephila elpenor. Next base: position 1,061,701 of record OX457121.1, read on the forward strand.
TAGCTTAGTTTGGGAACCCCTGTTCAAATTGAATATACCTGTGTTTTTCAATATATATTTTTTTTTGGCTTTGCGTAGAGATGTAACATCCACATTCTCTAACGCATTTACCATGGGGAATATTCTCAAAAATCAAAGTATCAAAACACATTCGAACTATTAGCGAAGCAGTGCTCTATTAATAGTTGCGTCTTTTAACAGCTTTTTCAAATGTTTGGTTTTATATTGATTTTATCCAAAAGTAATTGAAATGGAAATAAAACTAATGTCGAAACTGTATCTTAATTCAATAATTTCTTGACGTAAAATAGCATTTTTTCAAATTTTCACCAGAGGACATAGAAACTCTAGCGTTGCTCTTTTCAAAACCGGTTTACAATTCAGTGATTTTAATAGATTATATTTGCCAGATAAAAAAGTAGATGTCTTAGTAGCACCTCTGCCTACCCCTTCTGGGAAAAGTTCATGAGTTTATGTATGTATGTATTTTTCCCAGAAATTCCAACACATACAAACGATATGAAAATGACATATGAACGCTTTTTGCAACATTTCTTATATTGCAATAGTAAATGCAGAATACACAAAAACGTGAGACGGTTTTTTGTCGCCTGTCATTAGTGGCATAAGGGGCCAAATCTATTAGCTAGAACAACGCAGTGTGTATTTTTTGCTATTTTTTTCATTCGATAGTTTAACCCAGACTTGTAAAAACTACTATTTTCGTCATTTTTTATATATTCACGGCAAAATAACCGCATGGACACCTGTTCACCATGCTGGCGTAGTGTGGGTTGGCAAACTTCACATGCAGAAATTCTTATAGATCGCTAGGGTATGCAGGTTTCCTCGCGATGTTTTACTTCACCGATACAATGCGTGGTAGTTGCACACATACATACATACATAAACTCACGCCTATGTCCCATTGGGGTTGGCAGAGACTTTTGAGCGCCAAGTGCTGCGGTCCAGTACCTCTTTCGCTTCATCCACTGTCATTAATCCTTGCATACACGCTCGTCGGTTTCGAGGACGTAATTGCCTAGCAATAAAAATACTAAATAAAGGCGTCGTTGTATCCATGTATCATAAAAAACAGTAATATCAGGCCATCTAACGCTGCGTTAAAATCACCAATGGAATAGGACCTTTATAATTTTTTACTTCTTCATGTAATTATTTTAATGGGCGCGCGTGTAATAAGTTTTTGTTATAAAAAAAATATCTAAAAAAGCAAATTATAATAGTCTAGGTGTTGCTTATTATGAATGAAATGAAACACGTGTAAATAGGAAATAAAAATTGTATGTATGTTTTTTTTTATATGTACATATCACAAAATAAAATATGTTATAATGCGTTGTGGTAGCTCCGTAATTTAGGAGTTTACGTTCTTACCTCTTGCATCCTTGTATGACGATGTTACCCCACCGCGCCCTAATCGACGTTGGACTAATAATAATAACTTGTTGTTCTATATACATTTTTTCTACTTCTCATAAATCCGGACTGCGACCGAAAACGAAGCCAGATGGCAGTTTTAGTGACTATAGACACAATGCAACTAAACATTTCGAAAAAAAGCTACGATTCTTTTTTTTAATTTGACAGCCTCCGTGGCGCAGTTGGATTGACGCCGGCTGTGAAACGAGATGCCGCGGGTTCGATCCCCGCACCAAAAAAAATATTTGTGTGAACCACAGATATTTGTTTCGGGTCTGGGTGTTTGTGAGACCGAAAAGTCTCTCGTAGTTCCTGATACCCACGATACAAGACTCGATCTAAGTGTGGGGTCAAACTATGTATGTGATTGTTGGGTGTATTTATTTATAATTTTATAAGTATATAAAATTTTGCTAAAACAATATTTTAAGTCATTGCGTCTTTAAAAAACAAAAAATCTATGTATTTACAACCCAAACAACATGATAGGTAATAAATTACAAAAAGAAATCGTCGCTTTTCTTGCCAATTTCTCGTTGCATTGTGTCTGAAGTCTAAAACTATCACCTTTCGTTTTTGGTCGGAAGATTGTTTATCTATTACGCTTTCTCGACGGTATTGTTAACGAATGTGTTATTATTTACTTACTTTATTTATTTATTTAAAAAATACTTTTTTGTTCACCATACAAATTATCACAAAAAACAAATAGCGCATAAATGTGTGTAACAATCGGCGGTCTTATCGCTTTCGGCGATTTCTTCCAGACAACCTTAAGATGGACTGGAATGAACGGAAGCACGGATGATGGTCACAACATAGGGAGAAACAGTAAAAAGAATACGAAATGTATCATGTTCTTAGTAGTTTTCAGTACACTGATGACGTAATACTCTTTGTTTGGTTAAATTGACAGCCTCCGTGGCGCAGTTGGTTAGACGCCACCTGTGAAACGAGAGGCCGCGGGTTCGATCCCCGCACCGAAGCAAATATTTGTGTGATCCACAGGTATTCGTTTCGGGTCTGGGTGTTTGTGAGACCGAAAAGTCTCTCATAGTTTCTGATACCCACGACACAAGACTCGATCTTAGTGTGGGGTCAGGACTATGTATGTGACTGTTGGGTGTATTTATTATTTTTATTATTATAAATATTTACTCTTTTCTATATAATATACTTATTTGCAGATACAACGATCCTCTCGTCACATTGGCGCACTACTTGTACCCGAAAGGAAAGCGGCCGAACAGCCAAATGGGTCTTTTACTCGCTGTAAGTATCCATCCTTTATTTATACCTGGTATATCAAGACTGTACAAGTGCGTGGTGGCCTGTTGGTAACGGACCAGACGCGGCTGCCTACATGTTCACGGTGGTGGCGGGTTCTAATCCCAGGGCACACATCTGACTTTTCCGAGTTGTGTGTGTATTGATAGTCAATCACCACGCATTTTAACGGTGAAGGAAAACATCGTGAGGAAACCTGCATACCGTAGCGATTTTAAAGAATTTCTACGGTATGTAAGTCCGTCAACTCGCACTAGGCCAGCGTGGTATATGCCACTAGCTATATGGCCTAACCACTCTCAATCGAGTCGGATGTATATGGGCTGAAATAGATAAAGATATCAAAACTGCCACCGAAAACGACGCCAGGTGATAGTTTTAGTGGTCACAGATAACACAACTAAAAATTTCGCAAAAGAACGAAAGATTTTTTTGCCTTTTTTTTTAATATCGTTGTGTTTGGGTGGTAAATACCTAGTTTTGCGAAAATTTTAATTTAAATCCTTGCGTACCATTGCGTATTTAAAAATAAAAAGGTGTACATTATTTTCGGAAGACTATGTATTTATCAACCCAAATACAATCAGTAAAAAGCTACAAAAAAATCGTAATTTTTAATTGCATTGTGTCTGAGGTCACTGTAATACCACCTCGCTTCGTTTCTCGCGGTCTTGATATACCCTGTAATTAAGAAAAATATAGCATATCTTCAAACAGCAAAGTTTTTTAAAGGTATGTTGTGAGTCAAAACTGATTTTAACAAGAAACATGATTTCTAGTGTCAGGTTTATAGAAAACAAGCGGCCCAGCCCGGCTTCGCCCGGGTGCAGAAACTCTCCGTTTAAATGGACCCTTAATAAATAAATAAATACACCCAACAGTCACATACATAGTCCTGACCCCACACTAAGATCGAGTCTTGTGTCGTATCAGAAGCTACGAGAGACTTTTCGGTCTCACAAACACCCAGACCCGAAACATATACCTGTGGATTACACAAATACTTGTTTCGGTGCGGGATCGAACCCACTGCCTCTCGTTTCACCGACGGCGTCTAACCAACTGCGCCACGGAGGCTGTCGATAATAAATGATGGACCTATCATATACTATAAGAATTTCTACGGTATGTAAGTCCGCCAACACGCACTAGGCCAGCGTGGTGGACTATATGGCCTAACCACTCTCAATCGATTCTCTCAATTGTAGAGTAGGCCCGTGCCCTGCAGTGGGACGTATAATGGGCTGATATACATACATATACTATCATATTATTAACAAAGACCATGTTTTCAGCGAAACGGAACCTTAGATGAAGTGTCAACGATTTACACCGGCCATAAAACGATGGAGCGCTTCGGGTATCTGGACAAAGTCAACGGCCTGGACCACATTCCTCACTGGAAAGAGAAGCCTTGCAACAATTTAAGGTAATTTTTATTTTAAATAAACTCACGCGATCCCAGAAGGGGTAGGCAGAGGCGCCACCAGGACACCCACATTTCGCCTTGTTTGTTTCGTCCCATGATATAGGGGGCGAGCCTATCGCCATATCGGGCACAAATTCCTGTCACCGGGCTGATAATGAATAGAACATTTTAATATCACTTCTCCCGACCTGGGATTCAAACCCGTGACCTCAGCTTTGTAGTCGTACCGTAGTACAACTACGCCACCCAATCAGTCTTGTTTTAACAATTCTTATTTTAATATATTCATAATATTGAAGAAAAATAATTACTTGTCATTTACTATCGTGGAATGACTGTGTTTTTAGACAAATATTCAATGTTTTTGTACTCTAAAACTATTCTTATTTTATTTAATATTCGACCTATGACACATATTATTCTTCGTTAATTACCTACCATTTAACGTAAAAACTGTATATATTAGAATTCATAAGAATTTAAAAGTTTAAAGATCAAATTGTTTACAAATCACATTAGGTTACAGGGGTGAACTAATTCTCCATTTATCTTTACAAGAGATTTTATTAGATATTTCTATTTATTTTATATTTCAATAAACAGCATACAGTCATATAGTTATCCCACCAAAAACAGTTTCTTGTAAAATGTTGCCAAGACGACACACGACTCGCACTGTCAAAAAGTTATCACATCTTATGTAGAGCCAAGCTTCTTACGCTCCACACTCTCCACAAGGCTTAACTTCACATCTTTACCTAAGTCAAAATATGTGACAGGCGCTATTGACAACATACCTCGAGGATGTTGTTTATCTACATACATACATCCATACATAAACTCACGCCTTTATCCCCGAAGGGGTAGGCAGAGGCGCCACCAGGACACCCACATTTCGCCTTGTATGTTCCGTCCCACGATGTGATAGGCGAGCCTATCGCCATATCGGGCACAAATTCCTGACTCCGGACTGATAATGAATAGAAAAATCCAATATCACTTTGCCCGACCCGGGACTCGAACCCGAGACCTCAGCTTTGTAACCGTACCGTAATACAACTACGCCACCGAGGCAGGCCGTGTTGTTTATCTAGTATAATCCAAACCCAAGTTATATGCCTCTATGGCCCAAGCGTTGTGGATGTTCTTGTGCAATAATCATTTACAATTAGGTGACCTGTTTGCTCATTAGCCGGACCTAATTTATAAAAAAAACGCAATTTACAAGTGTTGGTTTCAGCCCATGCATATTACTATTAATTATTATTCTAAATTATTTATGAACTGCTCTGAATTTAACTGCGCTGCAACCTCTGTATAACTACTGTATTGTAAACTTGTTTTGAAAAGAGCAACGCTAGAGTTTCTTGCCCGTTCTTCTCTGGCGAAAACAGCCTTGTGAACCAGGTGGTGGAAAAAAGTGACTGAATATAAGTAATGTATGACATTTCATGGGTTCAATAAATATTTTCATTTCATTCGGTTTTTGAGCAGGCCAACATAATTTTGTCGACAAAGAGAAGCCGTCATAGTGAGCCACGTGTCGCGTGTCGGGTTCTGTATATCCGGATACAAGCAGGAATCATTGTGTCGAGATGAACATCTCATGTGGATACTCTATCTGCACTGCGCTTACCGTCAAGCATTGTAGACACTGCCGTGCGAGAATAAAAGCCTCTCAAATTAACCAAGTATTTATGACGTCTTAGATTTACGAGAACCAAACCTATGACCTCACGTTTCTAGTACTATAAACAGTTTAACGAGAATAATAACTGGTTATTTATTTGCAGTTATTTAACTATGCAATTAACGGTCATACACAATTAACTACATGCTAATTTATAAATATATGGATGGTTTGTCTGTCCTTATAGATTCTGGCAGCCTCCGTGGCGCAGTTGGTTAGACGGCTGTGAAACGCCGCGGGTTCGTTCCCCGCACCGAGACAAATGTTTGTGAGGCCCACAAATATTTGTTTTAGGTCTGGGTTTTTGTGAGACCGAAAAGTATGTCGTAGTTTCTAAAACACGACACAAGACTTAATTGATCTTAAAGGGGATCAGGACTATGTATGTGACTGTTGGGTGTATTTATTATTATAGCTATTTACAGTGTGTTAGTGTAAATAGCTATTTCATGTGTGAGCTTGTGCCGTGCAGTTAGTAATAAATAAATAAATACACCCAACAGTCACACACATAGTCTCGACCCTACATTAAGATCAATTAAGTCGTGTGTGGTGGCTCTCAGAAACTACGAGAGACTTTTCGGTCTCACAAACACCCAGACCCGAGACAAATATCTAAGGGCCTCGCATTTGTCTCTGTGCGGGAATCGAACACGCGGCCTCTCGTTTCACAGCCGTCTAACCAACTGCGCCACGGAGGCTGTCATTAACAGTAACTACGGGATAAAACGTTATAGTGCAGTATAAATATTTATTAATCATTTAAACTAATTAGCACTTATTAACACAACGTTTGAAGCATGTATGTTAGTTTCTAATTGCATCTCAGTCAATACTGCTTCTTGTACTTTACTACTTGGAGTTATAAAATTAAACCTTGCGTTATAAATGGTATTAAGGAATTAACAGCGGTTAAGGAGCCGGCATAGTGAGCCACGTGTGTTCAAATCAAATCAAATCAAAATATTCTTTATGCAAGTAGTCTTTTACAAGATCTTTTGAATCGTTAATTCCTGCTACCACCGCTTCGGAACGTGTTGTAGCTGTGAAGAAGAAACGGCGCAAGAAACTCCTTCAGCAACACGAACTGTCTTCTTTTTTTTTTCTCTCTTTTCTTTTCTTTCTTTTTTTAAAGGCCAGTTTAAAATAAAATGGTTGATTTATATAACAAGATTTATGTTGATATTTGTTGCGTTTCGGGTTCTGTATATCCGGATACATTCACGCATAATAGACATGATGACAGGCACCAAGGATCAGGTCAAAAGTACCCAAAACCGACGAGAATGAATTTATGAAAGTGGACGAAGCGATACTGGTGGTAGGATGGTTAAAGAGTAGTATGGATAGAATATAGAAAACGGTTGTTAAGGCATTTGAATGTAATTACATTTGTTTAAATATCGTGAAGATCTTAATGGTTCAGAAATACTTTGTAATTATTATGAGCTCGTAAAGCAGATTTATTGTTTGTTTTCCCTTAAAGTCGTGTTTAAACGTAAAGTAAATATATTAAACTGACAGAATCACTGACGAGTTACTAATTATATTCATATTTCACTTGTTACCGCCCGTGCTATCTCATTCTTACTCAAGGCATGTAATACAGTCCCATCCCATCCCTTTGAGTATAAAAAAGTAAGAAATCCTTCCTCATCACACGGGAACACAAACAAAAATCGGGATAAAAAGTAGCCTAAGTGTTAATCCACGGTGTCAGCTACCTCCATACCAAATTTTATCGAAATCCGTTAAGCTGTTTCTGAATTCATCGCGCACAACCGCACAGACAAACAGATAAACAGACAAACAGACAAAAATTCTAAAAACCATTGTTGGGAGTTCTATTACGTTAATTAAACGTTAAAACTAATATGGGGGATATTAGTTTTTCTCATTTATCTTCAACAAATGTATTTATATGTATAGGTATTCTACCACGACCTATTTAAAATAAACTTTTTAGCCAGGGACAGTCCCAAAACCCTTGACTAAATTTGAAAATGTTCTTACAAAATGCAGTTCCTTATGTCAACATAATTTAACTCAAATTTTGTTTTCCTTAAATTTTGTATTCCGTAGTCATTTTGCTTATTACGTCAATATTGCTCTGATACCAACTTGGAATACTAATAGGGTTATCTTAGATGTCTTGTAGGTGATCTAGATTACCTACAAAGAATAGTTATAAATACTGGTGGTAGGTCTCTCATATGAGAGGCCGCCTGGGTAGGTACCACCGCAATGTCCATTTCTCCACCAAACATCAGTGTAAATGCACTGTTGTGTTCCGGTTTGAAGGGCATTGTAGCCAGAGTAACTACTGGACATATTGAGACTTAACATCTTATGTCTCAGGATGGCGAGCGCAGTGGAATTCCAAGCATTCCCTTGTAATTCATGGTGTTGTTTGGTTTTGCTACTGTCCATGAGCGGTCATATCGCTTACCATCACGCGAATGGCATGCTCGTCTCGCCATTCATTGCAATAAAAAAAAAAAAAAAAAATGAGAGGCCGCCTGGGTAGGTACCACCGCAATGTCTATTTCTCCAACAAACATCAGTGTAAATGCACTGTTGTGTTCCGGTTTGAAGGACATTGCAGCCAGAATAACTACTGGACATAATGTGACTTAACATCTTAAGTCTCAGGATGGCGAGCTCAGTGGAATGCCAATTTGGTTTAGTAATTCATGGTGTTTGGTTTTGCTACTGTCCATGAGCGGTCGTATCGTCTCGCCATTGCTATAAAAAAGTAGATAATATATTGAGGGTAAACTTATAATATTTTTGAAGGTATTATTAAAGAATACGTAATATTATTATGTGCCACAGCTTTGTCTATTTCTGTTAGGCAGTGTGTACTGTTGTTCATGAAGGACATTATAGTGATTGCACATGAAGAGCCTTGAGTCATGTGTGAGCTTGTTCCGTGCAGTTAGTAATGAGTAATGAGTGTTGCTGTATATGTGCAGGCGTGAAGCTCACTAGGCGAGATGCTCGTCACATTTCAATCAATTTCTTAATGAAATTAAAATTTATTGAAGCCATCAAAATGTTCCACATTATTTAGATTCAGTCATTTTTGTTCTACCACCCGGTTCGGAAAGCGGTTTTCACTAGAGAAGAACGGGCAAGCAACTCTAGTGTTGCTCTTTTCAAAACCAGTTTACAATGTAATGATTATTACAAAAGTTACAAAGTTGGTTTAAATCAGACCAGTTTATTAATAATTTGTTATAATTTGATACTGACTGCCTCCGTGGCGTAGTGACTGCCTCCGTGGCGTAGTTGTATAACGGTACGGTTACAAAGCTGAGGTCTCGGGTTCGAGTCCCGGGTCGGGCAAAGTGATATTGGATTTTTCTATTCATTATCAGCCCGGAGTCAGGAATTTGTGCCCGATATGGCGATAGGCTCGCCCCCTATCACATCGTGGGACGGAACATACAAGGCGAAATGTGGGTGTCCTGATGGCGCCTCTGCCTACCCCTTCGGGGATAAAGGCGTGAGTTTATGTATGTATGTATGTATAATTTGATAAATTTAAGTGTGTATTTAATACTCTTTCATTGTTCCAGAGCTTCTGAAGGTTCTTTCTTCCCTCCAAGGTCGATAACGAAGTCGGATATAGTGAACATTTATGATAAGGACCTGTGTAGAATTATACCTTTGCAGTACAGAAAGGATGTATACAAAGATGGCAAGTAAAAACTTTATTAAACTACGAAATTACATATTGCAGTCTTACGGCCTTATAGAGTTTTAAACATTGACTTATATTCTACCGATAGACGAGACACGTCAAAGATATAAAGTGCCCCCGTATTTTAAAAGCACACTGCAATATTACATCACTTACCTGGTATTTTATTAAAATATTGTAACTTCAGACGATTGGCTTTCGGTTTGGCGGCGAAACATTCATTTATTACTTTTAAACGTATGCGATAAGGCGTACTGCACTGTCACGAAGCAAACTGATTCATGTGTGGTGCATGCACCGCAAGTAGGTGGGACACATTTTTGTACTGAATGTCTTATCTAGTGTAACATTGATATCAATGGTTTTAAACCCTATTTTAGTTATCGAATGTTTTGTCCCTTTCGAACGACTTCTGAATTCAGTTTTTCGCGAAGAAGACAAAACATTCGATAACTAAAATAGGTTTTAAAACTGTCTATGAATAAGCCCGGTTTATTTTTAAATTCTCGATGTTTTAAAGACTTATAATTTAAATTAACATTTTAATTTTGAATAATCATAAAATGAAGGTAGTCATATTGGTACAATAACTTTACGAATAACTAACCTCAGTCAGCTTTGTCAGAAGGCTTCAGTTTTTAAAACGTTGTGAATTTAAAAATAAACTAACGCCTGAATTTAGCATTCTGTATACTCAAACGCCATTTAAATAAACAACGCACTTTTTTGTTAATTCAGCTAAAAGTTACATGATAGTGTAAATTTTTATAGCAATTTTTGTATTTTTTTAACCTGTACACGTCACTGCCATTTTAACATATTTCTTCCAGGCATCCAAGCAGGTCTTTACACCCCTCCCGAGTCTACGTTTGAATGCGCAGCGAAGAACCCTGATAATAAATGCTACTGCCAAGGGGATGATTGTCCTCCCAGGGGGTTGCAGAATATCAGCCCTTGTCAATACAGTAAGTAATAAATAAATACACCCAACAGTCACATACATAGTCCTGACCCCACACTAAGATCAAGTCTTGAGTCGTGGGTATCAGAAGCTACGGGAGACTTTTCGGTCTCACAAACACCCAGACCCGAAACAAATACCTGTGGATCACACAAATATTTGTATCTGCGCGGGATCGAATCCGCGGCATCTCGTTTCACAGTCGGCATATAACCAACTGCGCCACGAAGGCTGTCATAAGTACTTCAAAAGGTTTGTTGCAAAAACTATTGCTTAATGTTATACCTCCAAACTCATAGAGAATGTCCGATGTGAAGCTTTTTTTTATAATATTCAAGGCGATGACAACGTTATTCTTTATATTTCTTTCATTCCTTATATTCAAATATTTTTGACTAACGCCAGTATGCCGCAAAATTATAAATCTATATTTTTCTTTATCAGCTGTACTTATACTATCCATAACTTTACGCTGTATCCCCGAAGCTGTAGGCAGAAGTAATAAAGTTCGTTGTTTAAGTGCCTTATTTTTTCCAGACGCTCCAGTGTACCTATCGTACCCACACTTCTACGACGCAGACCCGTCACTTATGACTCCATTTGAAGGACTAAAACCTGACAAGAAGAAACACGAATCGTACTTTTTGATACAACCGGTAAATACAATTTATAAACATTATTTACAATCAGTACTGGACATAATAAATAAATAAATAAATAAATACACCCAACAGTCACATACATAGTCCTGACCCCACACTAAGATCGAGTCTTGTGTCGTGGGTATCAGAAGCTACGAGAGACTTTTCGGTCTCACAAACACCCAGACCCGAAACAAATACCTGTGGATCACACAAATATTTGTTTCGGTGCGGGGATCGAACCCGCGGCCTCTCGTTTCACAGGCGGTGTCAAACCAACTGCGCCACGGAGGCTGTCAATAATAATGAGACTTAACATCTTATGTCTCAGGATGGCGAGCGCATTGGAATGCCAATTGCTTTGTAATTCATGGTGTTTGGTTTCGCTACTGTCCGTGAGCGCTCGTTCTTACTATCAGGCGAATGGCATGCTCTTCTCGCATGTTAACGCAATAAAATAAATGTGAATTTACCCACCTATGTATGTTCTAAAAACATATTTGACAAGAAGTTAAATTGATAACATTAGTACCTATCTATACGTTTTTGTGTTTCAATAAATATAGATATATTTATGTTTAAATAGATACACCATAAAATGTATCTTACGTGCCGGGTTCATTCAGACTGCGACCGAAAACGAAGCCAGGTAGTATTAGTGACTTCAGACACAATGCAATTAAAATTTTTGGTAAAAAACGTCGACTTTTTTGTATTTTTTATGTATCATCGTGTTTGGGTGCTGAACCGTAGTTTTTAAATCGGGCCGAGTCGCTACTTACCTAATATAGTTGTTAATTTAAAAAACATTAGTATAATGGCCAATTTGTTATGTAATACTTTTATTTACAGAAAGTGGGAGTGCCTATAGAAGGTTTCGTCCGAGTCCAATTGAACATGAAAGTCAACAGGGCGCCGAATCTGTACGTCAATAATATTGACAAGTTTCCTGACATCATTTTTCCTGTCATGTGGATTGAAGAGGTGAGGCTTTATTTTGTGTTTGAGTTCCTGGGTTCAATTCATTGATCAAGTTTCAGTTTTGTTTTTAAATATCAGGTGCTTGGGACTGAAGTTTATGCTCAGTGTAGCCTTATGCACGCCCCTGTCACATGTTGGGAAGGTAATAATCTTAGCAAGCAGTGTGTGGTACCCCTGGCTACTGGACTGCCCAATGCGAAGTTATTTACCTCTTTAGTTCATTGTTTTGTCACACGCTTTAATACGGAGGGAAGTCGACAAAAATTTATTTCCAACTCCTATAAATTTATCTTTGTGATTGATTTCGTTGGTTAAAGACAAGTTAGGCATTCCCGGAGACTCGCTGAGCTTCAATGCTCAGTGTCATTGTTCCATATGCAGATTCATTTACCGTAAGGCGAACCGTTTGTCTGATTGATAGAAAATTAAAGACATGAAATCTTTATAAGCCCGTATACGTCCCACTGCAGGGCGTCCTCTGCAATCGAGAGTACGATTATTATTAGGCCATGTAGTCCACCACGCGGGCATAAGGCAGGTTGACGAACTTTACAGGCATAAATTATGTTCAAATATCTCAATTTTCAGGGTATACCAGAAATAACCACATCAATTTGGCGATGGATATTCTTAGCAACTACAGTCGGACCCATAGCCGCACCTCTGATAAACTATACCCTCATAGCAGGAGGACTCCTTACCCTCGCAATAGTGTTCGTGAAAGCTTACAAAAGTGTTGTTATCGGACAGAATTCTCTGGAGATTATTGAGCTAGGAAGAGAAACTTTAAGACGGGGTTCTACGTTGATCCACAGCGCGAAAGCTAAGCAGTACCAACCGTTAACTAAAACACAGGGTAGGCATCAAGAATTGCATTTCGTAAGCAGCCCAGAGTTAAGTCGAAGTGTTGATGAGTTCAAAAACATGCTGAGACCGGATTTTGTGAGATCGTCTTTCGATGACGCCGAAAGGGAATCCTTAATACGATCAGATAACACGTTTATATTGTCAGAAAACAAAAGATTTGAAGACAGTTAAATTAATATTGTTTTAAATGAATTTAAGCAGTATTTGTTGATTTTTAAATGGATTTTTTCTTGCATAATCTATTGTAAAACTTGATTGATGTTCTGGAAATATGGAATTGGTACAAGATTTGTTTTTGATTATCTAATGTGGAGAATGCAGCGGAAAAATCCAGTTTGAAATGTCAACGCGATTTTTATGTATATAATGCTCTGTTACGTGTGTCAGTGGATAAAATTGGAGCACTGTGTGTGTAACTGAAATAAGGGTAAGTGACTGCCAATAAAAAAGTATTTCATGTCAGAATTTTAATCTCATAATAATATTAATATATTTTCTTACAATTTTGGACAGGACAGCATAATTTAGCCGACTGGCGAGCGATAATCGATTCTAATCGATATTCTATTTTGATATTTCACAATATTTGATTTGTTGGCAGTCTGTAATTGCCCTCTGTTTTTAGATAAGCTAGATTTGGGGTCATGTATGCTAATATTAAGGGTTTTTAATGACTGAAAAGGTTCCGATTTTAATGGAATCTCGCGTAGTTTAAAGAATTATTGCTCATTTTAATATAAGCACAAATATTTATGAATGTTGAAATATGTTCAGTTGGCGCCAAAATGTGTCCATTATTGGTTACATACCTTTTATAATCTGTATGAAATAAAAACAATAAAAATACATTATTTAATAAAACTGTTTCAACATTTTTATATTTTTAATCTAAATATGACGAATTTTGCGCTGGATATATTTCAACATGTATATTTTTGCCCAAATATTTACTCATGATGTGACGGTGAAGGAAAACATCGTTATTTTTACTCGAAATAAATATGAATTACTAAGAAATCAATTTAACTTCCTATTGTGGGATGAAATTATTTTTGAGCACATTTTAGAAACAAAACGTGATACGTAAAATCCGTGATATTAATGTAAAAAAAACAGGCGTTAAAATAAGTTTCTGCATACATTATAAATTATAAGTTCTTAGGTACTTATTACTTATTTACCAAACTACTAAATTATACGTAAAAGCAGAAATCGCGTGATCCCAACAATAGATGGCGGTAAAGTCACAAAAATCATTTTAAAAATTATATTGTAATGAGGTTTTACTATTGATTTTAACGTCATATATTTGCAATCATTGCGATTACGCTCATTTTTCGTTTTTCACTGAAGTAATTTGATAACTATATTTTTTATATCTCTTTACTAATTAAAATGTAGCCTAAAAATAATTAAATCTGTTTAATAATATTGTATCAGGACATGCTGTCAAGGTTTCCATTCATGTAAATATTTATGAAAATTAAAAACTACATGTTAAGAAATTATAATTTAATTACTTTTTCTGTTGAATATGCAACGTATGCAAAATATTATTTTTGATTTAGATTAGTTGCCAAATACACGGGTCAATTGGACAGACATTCCTTATCGTGTAGTACCTGCTTTAATGTACGTACATACTGCATTCTACATTCCTTAGGGTATCAATAGTTTTTAAAGGTGTATGTGTAGTGCCTTTTGTCTCGTCCCCCGATTTGAGTGGTCTTCAATGCATCTGAGTTCCATATTTAACTTATTCATGGACGGAAAGTATTCACTTCAGACGTGTTATTGACTCTTGTAAATCTATGAAATAAAAAAAATTGTAAATTGACGCCAAAGTGTGAGACAAAGTAAATCTTATGTACATGTGGACTGTAGTTGTCTAATGAGATTGACAGCATAACTTAAATGATCAAGATTAATTTTACGACACTTAGAGCCGCACTTAGAGACGTTTAATGTCAATTAAATCGTTCCTTATAGATTCTCTTCGTAAAATATACAGGAAGTAATGTTTTTTTTTTTATTAGCCTTTATTAACAATCTTATGAATTACATGTTATCTTATTACTATGTTTACTATAATATAATAAATTATGATTATATGAGACACCGGTATGTTGATTGTCTTGCTTTCCAGCATAGGCCTCCCCGATGGTTCTCCACAACGATCTGTCTCTAGTTGCCCTCGTCCAACATAAGTTTTTTTTTTTAATTGCCTTCGTAGGCAGACGTAATGATTTAATTGACATTAAATGTCTCTGAGTACGGCAGTAGGTCCGTGCTCTGTTTAAATATATATATATATATATATATCCGAGGCTACTTTAAAACATGGCTATGTTCCCTAAAAATTACCGAATTAATGCTCTTGCCAGTATGTAACGAAAATATTGTGATTATACGAAGCCAGTGGTTTTCAAATATTTGCCTAAGTTGATATAAAAAAAATATCGTCCTTTCCTTCATGTTTTAACACTACCCCTTCTGGGAAAAAGGCGTGAGTTTATGTATATATGTAATATATGTATGTACCTTGAAACATGTTTGTGATATTACTACATCTTAAATAAATATCTGAGAATGTTTATTAATACAATAATTTACCGAAATATAACACAAATAATTAATGTTTTTCGAAGATTAAACATATTCAATTTACATAAAACTCATAACCGAAGAAAAATATCGGTTGGGGATTTGAACCAACAGCTTTTCATTACCACTTATTATTCAAAATAACGAAATTGAGGATCACTGGCAAATATATACTTAATTAATGTGTGATATATTATTAGGTAAAACAAATATATTGCTCAATTGTTAATATAGGTAAAAAGTGCCTTAAACTGAATTAGTATAAACCGTTTAAAAAGCTGTAATAGACCTATATTATTAATAATTTATCTAAAACACGATATTAATCCATAGAAAATATTACTTCCATGGTAAGTAAAACAGAAAAACATTGCTTTGATTTATTATTTATTCAATGAATGAATCTGTATACGAAAAAAATAATGTTATTAATACAAAATGCAACGTCTATTTCCGATACAAAATTGGTTTCTTTTCAAAACAACTTATAAAATATATATTTCATCGGATCACTAATGACCAATAAAAATCAGTAAATTAATTCGGGTTATTACTTGAGTAACGCTATTATGTATGTATTTCAAAAGAATATATTACGAATTGTGGTGTAACATTGTGTATTATGTAACAGTTCCGAATACTAATGAATTTAACTAAACAGCTCATGTATAGCTTTAATAGATAAATAAACGGTTTTGTCCGACGCAGAAATGATTAGATTTCCATTTGAATTCTAAATAATACAACTAATTTATCAGTTAAATAAAAATCTTTACACATTCAATAACTAACGCCATCTATTATTCAGCACACGTGAACTTTTACTTTTTTTATCTTCGCTGACTGTAATTCCTAATTTAAAAATCAAATTTACCGCCATTTACCTCGATGCCCAGTGAAATCTGTTTCCGTCGGACAAACTTAAATAACATACCATGATAATTAAGAAAAATGGGTGAATAAGGATATCTATAAGACTATATTAAAACTGTAAATATTATTTTAAGTGATATTTTTGTAATTATTGTTTATAATAAAAGGAAATTATTTTACGATTGTTTTTTATTTCACCGATATCATATTTTAGTTATGTTATATTCACCAACTTTCTTCGTTACAGTCACGAAATATTTTTAACTGAACGTAGGTACACAATTCCCCCAAAAATATCAAATTGTTGGACATTGTCAATAATTTCCTCATTGGACTGGGCTTGCCATGTCTATCCAATTGTGGTCCAAAACGTCAGAGAATAGACTCCTAACACCTAGCTAAGACATGATAGACCCAAGACATCGTTGGTGAGAAAGGCTTTGATGCCTTTCAAGGGAAATGGCTTCCATTTGCCCAGGATAGGAAGACTTGGAAGAACAAAGGAGATGCTTTTGCCCCGCTATAGACTCCTGGCTTATAATGACTCATGAAAGCATTTTAAGAGAACTAAGTGAAGACCAAATTCATCTTTTTGAAAGATTAAGAATTCTTTTTTTTTTTCACAATGAAAAACCCATTAGCAAATGTGAAAAGTACCATGGTCACAAAGAACGACAGATTTCGTAATCCTATCAGTATGAGAGGGTAGGCAGAAGAAATATTCCGATGATATTTTAAATTATTTTCCCAACTTTTGTGTCCATTAATAAAGAACATCTTGATAAAAAGTACTAGGGTAGCAGAAAAGCAACGCGGTTTACTTTAAGACTTGTGTCAGGAGAGTATAATTCTGTATTACAGAACTCTTGAATTGAAAGTACTAGGATAGCAGAAAAACCAAGGAGATCTCCTTCTCACTAATGCGCTGATGACAATTGATTTTATTTTAGCTGCAGACTTCCAAACCAGGCCCCTGATTTTATTAAACGGTATAATTATTTATTTATGTCTTTTTTGCGAGCTTAAAAACTATCGATTTCAGTAAAGAATCTGTGCGCATCTACTAGGCAAGCAGGAATTCAATGGAGTTAAATCAATGATAGGAGTGACAGAGATAGATATAATGTGGTACTGCTCTTTTTATTACAATTTACTATGGAGTTCATTCAAGAATCCGTGCACGCGTACCAGGCAAACAGGAATCCAGTGGAGTGAGATCGTGACTGCGTAGGAGTGACAGAGTTAGAAATAGTATGGTACTGCTCTTTTTTCTTGTGCCTGGCTGGGGGTGACAGAGAGAGAAATATCGGGTATTGCTCTTCTTTATCGTGAGTTAGAAAAATTGTGTGGTACTGCTCATTTTTGTTGTGGCTGCTTACAAAGGACAGAGACAAATAGTATAGTACTGCTTATTTATGACAACAGATTTTTATCGGTATACCCTCCATTAAAATTTTGCATTATTTGCACCTACCGTATTCGGCACGATATTTTATTGACAGTATAAAAATAAATGAGTGATATTTCGCTTAAATCTGGACTGTCAAACCAAAGTTAATTGTTTCAAACTCAAGCGACTAAGTTCATAGTTACGTTTGTCTTTGATTATCGCTAGTTTAATTACAGAGACATCGAAAAAACCTGCATACTTGAATTCTCCACAAGAATTTCGAAGGTATGTAAAGTCTTCCAACCGGACTAGGCCAGCGTGATTTATCGCGAAAGGACTGATGTAAATTCGTCGTAAAATAAAGCCAAATCATTTTGTAGTATGTCCAAAAGCTGCGCCATATTTGTGAGGGGGTGTTATTATGGCCATTCGCAGGCAAACGATCATGCGGCCCGCCTGATGGTAAGCACTAAGCAGGCACCGTCGCTCGTGGACCTTCGCAGTGCCAGCGGTCAAGTATAACCAGGTTACTATAGGGGAATATAAACAGGAAATAAGGGCAGACAGATTTTATCACATAGGTCCGGCAAACGAGAAAATAGTATTATAGTAGTAACCAATTATTGATCACGAACCTTAGCTCTTAGCTGCCAGCACCTTAAAATGGAGGGCGAAAAAAAATGACGGGAGAACGAAAGATGTGTTGGTCCTTCGGCAATATCGCTCACCGAATGAAACCTTTCTGACCTTAATTTTTGTTTTTGAAGAAACTTTAGACTTAGATTAGAGAAGTGGAGGTGGGTAGGTGGGCAGAGCAAAGAACAGTTGGATCAAAGGGGTACATAATGGTGGCCTAGAGAGGCTACGAGGAAGGTACGCAGACCATTCGCAAGATATATGACTTCACTAAGCTTTACAGACAGATTGTGGATGAAACAAAAACACAGGACCGAGTATTTATATTTGTTTTATTATTATTTTTTATTCTCAACGTCCGGCAATCAAGCAAACAGGTCACGTGATGGTAAGTGTTCACTGCACATGAACATTCACAACGCTGGATCATGCATGTGATGCCAGACCATATATTTATAAATTGGTGTGATGGGAGACTTGTGTCCAACAGTGGATTAATTCAGGCTGATAATGATAACCTGAAAATAGGGTAATTGACTCCATTTTTTTATTGTACATATCAAAAGATTAACTCAAAATCTAGCAAACAAAGAATTTTGAAAATCTATTCATAATTAAACAAGTTAGAAACATTTTAAATCTTGTAGTAGGAGTAAAAGAAAAGGGATGCAAAACAAAACTAGTGACGTCACTAGTCTCAATATGCATTGCAGTGTGCGCATGTGAAAGAGATGATGTCCCCACTACACTCCCACTCTTTTGTTTTAATAGTAATATTTTTCTCATGTTACAAGCTACTTTAATACTGTTTTGACAGAAATGTTTAATTTTAATGTTATTTGTGTTCGGAGGCAAAATAATACAAAAAATCTATTATAGTCAAATACCCCATCCCCTGAAAAGGTACAAAAAATAAAACACACAGAAGCCTAAAAATTATTATATTTGACTAGCAAAAACGATGCCGTATGAACATTTTACTGATACTTATTCTATGCAAGCGACAGCCTACGACTACACAAATGGACTTTTTTATATTCATACTTGTATACTTGCTCGGGGGCTGCTTGCAAAGCCACATTATTTATGACCAGTTATTGACCAAAAACTGAATACGGTGTTTTTTACCTTTATGGTTCTGAATAGAAATCCTCTATGCGGATAGTGTTATCAACTTTTTTAAATGCTATAGTAGTAAATTTATTGTGGAAATTATTCCCAATTATTTTAGTATTCTATCGAGATTTATGTTATATCAAGAAAGTCCAAATTCTCTAAAGCTTGGAGACCAAATTTTGGAACAGTATAAGTACAAAGTTTATTCAAATTTTTAGATAACAAAATTAACAGCTTACTGTGATGAATTTGAAATAATTGACGAATCATAAAGGAGTTCATTAATTTATTATTAAACTCAATTGCTTATATTATGTATTCGGTCAAAGTTTTTTAAACATATGATTTTTTTGCCCTTGAGGTAATAAATTTTCCACAAGATCCTTTATAAATTAACACCTCAATTATATTAGAAACAGTAGTGTAAAATTTCAAGCCTTTAAATGCCTTAAAATTTGCATCACTTAAGTGGAAGTCTAAATTTTCTTAAGGCGACGTACCTTTGCAAACAGCCACGCCTTGGCCTCATTCAGAGTACATTAAAAAAGTATAGCGAATAAAAACAATATCTACACTAATATTGGCATTGTTTAAAACATTTAAAAATACACCCTACATTAAGAATAATTACAATAATTAGGGTTTTTTATATTGTAAAAATTATTTATCATATCCAATTTACGTATATCAGTTTCGTATCACTAACTTTATAATTTTGACGACATTTATTGCAGAATCAAGTATTGTAGTATACATATTGTATTCTTTATTATTTATACATAGCAACATATATTTACTTTCAAGTTGATTCACCAAATAAAAAAAATACAATACTATTATTGATATGCTGCCTACATGTTCACGGTGGTCGCGGGTTCAAATCCCAGGGCACACCTCTGACTTTTCGGAGTTATGTGTGTATTGATAGTCAATCACCACGCACTTTAACGGTGAAGGAAAACATCGTGAGGAAACCTGAATACCGTAGCGATTTTAAAGAATTTCTACGGTATGTAAGTCCGCCAACCCGCACTAGGCCAGCGTGGTGGACTATATGGCCTAACCACTCTGAATCGATTCTCTCGATTGAGTATATGGGCTGATATAGATAGATAGATTATATATTGATATATCATATGACAGAAATTTTCCTAAGTATACAAAAGTTTAGGAAGCTTAAATCAAAGGGTGCGTTGGGGTAGCAACGTAACACAAGGATGGAAGGGGTAAGAACGTAAACTCCTACATTTTATAATGTACGTTCTTACCCCTAAGAACTACTATTACGGCGGTACCCCAATATACAATTATAGAGTCTAAAATGACCTTAAAAAGTGATGACTTAGATATTCATTAGAGAGTATAATTATTGACGTAAAATGCTATTTCAATTTAGAACAGGATTGTCTCGTTATGTAAGACTTGGGCCTTGGTTTAAATTTATTTCTTTCTTTTTACAATAACAATTTTAATGACATTTTTCAGTAAGCAAAATGTTTTTTTTTATCTGTAGTAATGTATATTCTTTAAAAAACGAAGTAGATTGCCAGTTAAGATTTAAGACTTTCATTAATATCTGATTCTGCAATAAATTCGCTATACACATCACATAAAAGAAAAAATGGACAAATTATAAATCATTGGTTGATATCTTTCTGGGAATTTTAAGAGTAAATAACGCTAAATCTTGGTATTGTTTTAGCTGAAAGTTTAAAAAGACAGGTGACACACACAAATGTCATCCTTTAAACCCTTTTTTTGTATTCTTTTAGGAATTTAGGAAATGATTTAGAAACTACTTTACCAAAATCTTCAATACTTTTTGATTAAATCCCAAAAATGATGAAACATACTTTAGAAATTGTCCATTTTTAATTTTATAATACATTGATATAGTTAAAGAGAGAGCTGCATACATTTATTTGTTTGTTTGTCGCTAATTTAGATGAAATACTTTATTTAAATCGTTATCTTGTAATAACACACAAGGGCTTCTATTGTAAGAACAACCTAATTAACTTAACTTTAAAATGGCAATTCCAAAAGAATTTTTGTGTAGTTATTACATTTTTATAAATGAATGGTGTTGATAACACAAAACTGGTGTTGAAAAACCGACCTTAAAACCATATACATAAGACTGACTTTTAAACTACTAACTTTTTAAAAATTAAACTTCTTTTGAGTATGTTTTCATAAAATTAACGTATTTTTTTATACTTGCACAGGGGTTTCAATTAGGCCGTCGATTTATAAATAATTATGTCTTTAGTATTTAATTATTTTTTATTTATTATAATGTAACTTTGAATTTATACTTGATAGTATTCATTTCCACCAGAATATCCACAACAAACAAAAAATAATAATAAATATATACAGCTCTTACTTCAATCTCACTTTCCTTTGGCGAGATTAAAAAATCTTATCATTTTAACCCACTTGACAGCTGTCAAAACTGTCAAACTGACAGATAACATTAAAAATTTTAACATTTGGCAATATTTTTATTTTTGACATATCGCATGTTTCAGTATGCCATCGATAAATTTCAAATTGTCAAATATAATTAGACAAAGTACAAACTGTCATAATGCCAAATTTATTTTACTTGTCATCTGTCAAATCCATTTTTTAATTTCGCCATTATCACCCCTCACGCAATCGCCGAAGCCGTCCGCGTAATATATCGAAAAAAAGAAAAAAATATACAATAATACTTAATATTTTAAAAATTATTTTTTCATCACGTATCGATAAGTTTTTTTTTTAATGACTGCGTATACATTTTTGTTTGAATCGAATGACAATTATTTAATTTTTAATCAATATATCGAGTATACTAGTTAACCGTATCGTATATTTTACTTCGTATAGTCGCGTTGACCGGGGCCGGATCCAGTGGGGGGTCGCTGGGGACCAGACCCCCCGCACAAAATCGAGCTTTACATTAATAAATATCGATATAATTACGTATACGGGCGTGCGGTAACCCCCGTGTTCACTGGATTCGCCCCCGTTGGTTTTGACCCCCCACATCACAATACGCGCTAGGATATGATACAATGGATACTTTATCGCGTAGTGGGATGCCGAAGTCGGATGATTGAGTTGTGAGAAGATTTTTTCGTAACTGCTGAATCAATTTTGATTAAGTTTAGCCGAAAATTGAGATATTTCCAGGATTTTTTTCTTTATTTTTGTGACTTCATCAACATAACGGGACTTTTTTATACAAAATAATTATGAAAAAATCCTCCCACGACGCTGTATCCTTAAAATACCTTACAACTAATATGGCTGACGAAATTTTTCCAAAAAAAAAGTACAAAAACATACCGATAAAAAATATACAACAATGAGTATATCAAGAACTTATCCTTTTTACATTTCCATTTAAAATAAATATCCTTGTCTATGGACGGTATTGTCTATAGTATTCTCTTGTCTGTGGTACAAAAAATTATCTTACAGTGCTATTTTTGATTATCAGTCGGGGCGTTATGGGTGGAAAATAAAAAAATAAACTAACGACTTCTTTTTTAATCACAACCGGTGTTCAAATTGACGTATGCTTGTATTGAGAAAAATATTAAAAAAAAACGTGTTGTCTATGATTTTTTTCAATAAAAAGACACTGCTTTGTGTGGCATACTTGGGTGGAGACTCAATTATCTATTGCTTTAACGGTGAAGGAAAATATCGTGAGGAAACCTGCGCATTTGAAATATTTGCCAAGAATTTAACGGTATTTACCAATCGCAAAACATTCGACTAAATCCACATAAATATCGGATAATGATAGGAAGATAATAAAAATATAATGCCTTTCTGTTGTAGTAGCTAATGTATAAAGGATTAAAACTTTAAGATCATTTTTATTATAAAATACATATTGTTTTAATAAAAAAATGACTCATTGCATCTATTAGCAAATCATGAAGCAGCGATTCGCTATTTATTTAGAGGAAAACTGATAAAAACCCGTCACCTAAGGTAAAACTATATTATTTCTAGAATCAAAATCAAGAAATGAAGGTCCCTTTTGTTGTACCTAATCCGTCACAGCAAAAACAGTAAAATGGGGTCATAAAAATCCAACTCCTAATTGCGTATCGCTCTGGTCTGTCACACAAGTATGCCACTAAAGAGAACTAAAAACGCGCGTACGCAGACGAGCGTTTTTAAAAACGCCGGTACACGAAGCGCGCGTGAAAACGCCAACACACATACACTTCGACTTCTTCGAAATATCATTACCTTTTTTAATACACGTATATATACTTTTTTAAACGCTGAGGTATGGATTACGTATACATGGTTTTCGCCCGGCACGGCAGCTTTGCGTTTCCGCTTGACAGCTGTCAAACATGACAGACGTCACTTTGACAGCTGTCACTTTTGACGCTCGTCACCCACCCTTACAAAATACTGATACTCAAAGAACGTATGATAGAAATATAAATAACATCCTTAATTTCAAAATATCACTTGATAATTAAGAGAAAAAACATTCGCAATAAAAAACATCGAAAAATATAAGGCACAAAATGAAAATCACACGTCATAGACACACTTCTTTCATTCCCTCAGTCATAGACAATTCGCAAGCGCAAAGGTGCCGAGTCAAACTGTTTCTTTTATTTTTAAATCTAAATCTCTAACACTATGGTATACTGATGAATTAATGTCTTTTTTATATCATTTAAAAAATGAATTTTATGACAATTACGTTAGAATGTCATGTATCATTTCTTAGAATTAGAAAAAAATACGTATACTTATATGCGTTTGACGAAAATCTGATTTTAATAAGTCCAATTTTTTTGTTACCGTCACGCAATTTTACCAGAGCCATTCTAATAAAATACTTGTATGAAATTCAAATAGTATTCATAATAATAGACATGAAATTGATAAATATATGAAGAGGAAAGATTTGATTGTTTGTTTGCATCGAATAGGCCCCGAAACTAGTGAACCGATTTGAATAATTCTTTCACTGTTGGGAAGCTACACTATCCCCGGGTGACATAGGCTATATTACATTATTTTAAATAAATTTGGAATCCTTACTAAAACTCCAATAATGTTATCCAAGGTGTAAAAAAAGTACCTAAAATATTGTTTACATCGCGTGCGCTGCGAAAACTATATGTTGTTGATGTGGACTGGACTCAAAAACTATCTGCACCCGGGCGAGGCAGGGCCGAAGCGCTAGTTGTAAAATAAAATGATATACTTTTTAAGTTTTTTTATTTTATAATACACAATTGTTTCTAGTCTGGGTGTATGTGAGATCGTAAAGTTTCTCGCAGTTTGTAATATTTACTCAACACAAGGCGTGTATCTTAGTGTGGGGTCAGGACTATGTATGTGACTGTTGGGTGTATCTATTTATTTATACATACAGAAACTCATGCCTTTACCCCAGAAGGGGTAGGCAGACGCGCCACCAGGACACACACATTTCGCCTTGTATTTTCCGTCCTACCTATGATAGGGGGCGAGCCTATCGCCATATCGGGCACAAATTCCTGACTCCGGGCTGATTAATAGAAAAATCCAATATTACTGTACCCGACCCGGGATTCGAACCCGAGACCTCAGCTTTGCAATCGTACCGTAGTACAACTACGCCACCGAGTTTATTTAAACACAAACATAATATTTAAATTTGAGAATGTTCTGGTATACTAAAGTTGACGGTAGGTAATAAATAATAATTGCAACATTTTGGACTTATTAAAATTAGATTTTCATTCACTTAAGTTACCGTCTTGATTACAGAGCTTTTCGTACGGTCAGATGGACGTCGATTTTCGTATATTAAATGTTATTTTAACCTTTGAAACGGGCGGAAATGCATACTGATAATTCCATTACTTGAATATTATGCCCCTTTCATTTTAAAATGCAAAATTAATGTTACTTTTCTATACTTAGAAACTTAATCAAAAAGGGTTCATCCGTTACCATGCTAAGATGCCTCAAAGATTTAAACTCTTGCAATTTTTATTTTATTTTCAAGGATTAATATTATGCAAATCTCACCCGTTTTTCAGGAGTTATGATCGAGCGCGTTGCTATAGCAACAAGCACATCACTATGCCCGCATTGCGATAGTAAAGGATACGTCACCACGCACGCACTCGCACGCACGCGTTGCCATGGTAACGTGCATGTTCTTACGCACGTATTACAATACTGACGTACGCAAACTCGTACGCGTGCGTTACCATAGTAACAAACGCTACCTTTAACATACCCGTTGCCATGGTAACGTCCACCATGAACGCACGCATTACAGACGCACACATCACAGCAACGTGCACGCACCACGCGTTGCCATGGTAACTACGTTCTTGCGCACACATTACCTTAATGACGTATACGGACGCATGCGTTACCATAGCAACGCAGCAATACGCATGCGTTACCATAGCAACGCGCCCTACCTTGTAATTCAATGCATGCTCTGCTGTATCGAGTAGCTGGAGTGTTCGGACTGGTCGTCGTTGTGAGGTTCTTGTTCGTCTCCGGAGTGGTCGCCCTCTTGGTCTTCGTCTTCGGAGGACGAGAGGAGGCCTGGTGAGGGAAAGAGATGGCGTGAGTGGTGCTCTCTTTCAGATGTTTCGCCTTTCTCATTAGTAAATACACACAAGGCAATGACTTTTCGGAATTGTGTGTGTATTGATTCAAAATTAACAATGAACATCGTTAGTGAACCTGCATACCATAGCGATTTGCAAGAATTTGTAATGTAAGGCACAGGCACTAAACCAGCGTGCCCTCTCAATCGTACTCTCGATTGTAGAGGAGGCTCGTGGCCTGCAGTGGGGCATAATATATGGACTGATACAGATACGGATTAATCAATTAATTTTTAAAGATAACTTGGTCTGCGTGAAAATGCGTGGTGGCCTGTTGGTAAACGGACCAGACACGACTGCCAACATGTTCACGATGGTCGCGGGTTTAAATCCCAGGACACACCTTTGACTTTTCGATGTCATGTGTGTATTGATAGTCAATCACCATGCACTATAACGGTGAAGGAAAACATCGTTAGGAAACCTGCATATTGTAGCGATTTCTAACAATTTCTATGGTATGTAAGTCCGCTAACTGGCACTAGGACTATGGCCTAACCCCTCTCAATCGTGCTCTTAATTGTAAAGGAGCCCCGTGCCCTGCAGTGGGACGTATATGGGCTGATACAATACAATACTTGGTCTATAATTCTGTATAAACCACCCACCGCTGAGCACAGACGTCCTCTACAATGGAGAGTTCGACTGAGACGGGTTAGGCCGTATATAACGAAATATCATACCTGCTGTAAACTGTGGGTTCGACAGTGCGTCGGGCCAGTACCTCTTATTAATGGAGGAGCCATTTTTACTCTTCTTACCGCCTGGAAAAGTTATAAAGAATAATTAGGACGGATTAACAGCCTTCGTAGCGCAGTTGGTTAGACGCCGGTTGTGAAACGAGAGGCCGCGGGTTCGATCCCCGCACCGAGACAAATGTTTGTGAGGCCCACCAATATTTGTCTCGGATCTGGGTGTTTGTGAGATCGAAAAGTCTCTCGTAATTCCCGATACCCACGACACAAGACTCGATCCTAGTGGGGTCGGGACTATGTATATGACTGTTGGGTGTATTTATTTATTATTTATTATTTTTTTATAATAAGCATGGTATTTGTTTATGTTGAAAATGATGATGTTTTATATTGATGCTTAGTGACTTCATTATACCATATGGGAAAGGGTCAAGCAAATATATTGTATGGTGGAATTGGTGCCCGATATGGCGATAGTTTCACCCACAACGTTTAAGACAAGGCGAAACTTTGGAGAGAAGGCGTGAGTTAATGTATGGATGTTGATGTGTGTGTCCCATACCAGGTTTATCGGCACAGTCCAGCATGGGCTGCAGGATGCGGCGGCGCGCGTTGATGAACCAGTTGTTGACCTGCAGCAGGGTGAGGCGCGTCTGTGCCGCTAGCGTGCGCTTCTCCTCCTCTGTCGGGTATGGGTGCTGGAAGGGGAGGGGGAGAAGCTTAGTTAATACTTATTATTAACTCTTAATTATGGAGAACGATTGATTTACAGAGAATGTTGCAGGAAAGGAGAAGTGGTGGAAAAGACAGTTGTTGGAAGACTAAAGGTCCCCAGGTCCCCCCAGGTCTCTCACCACCAAGTGCTGGAACAGCCAGGCGCGCATGACCTGCGTGGCGTGGCGCGGCAGCACCCCGCGCTTGCCGCTGCCGTCCTCGCACTCCTCCTCGGGGGGCGGAGACCCCGACACGGACGAACACGAGTTGTTTGAGTTCGTCCCTGTATACAAATTAAAATTATTTAATACACCCACATACATACATTTACAGCTTGGCTGTCGTTAGGCTCGCCCCCTATCACATCATGGGACGGAATATACAAGGCATAATGTGTCCTAGTAGCACCTCTGCCTACCCCTTCTGGGAAAAGGCGTGAGTTTATGAATGTATGTATGCTATAAAACCGCATAGTTTTTGATACTAACCTGTATACACGTCTGTGGGTAGAAGTCCAACGCCGATTTGACCGATCGGCGTAGAACCTTGCACAACTAAAGACGAGGCTGGAAAATAAATAGTGATTTTAAAGTAGTAATTATAATCTTATTCATCATCATCATCAGCATCAGCCCGTTGCAGTCCACTGCTGGACATAGGCCTCTTCCAAGGTACGTCACAGAGCCCGGCGTGCTGCTTTACGCATCCAGTCGCTGCCGGCCCTGTAATCTTATTGCTACAACATAATATCTATCTTATAATCTTTGGTCACTTATGTCTTAGGATGGCGAGCGCAGTGGAATGCCAAGCATTGCTTTGTAACTCATGGTGTTTGGTTTTGCTACTGTCCATGAGCGGTCGTATCGCTTACTAAAAGGTCAATGGCATGCTCGTTTCGCCATACATGGAATAAAAAAAAATTGTACTTTGAAAAAAAAGTCGTGGTAGGTTTGGAAAATAACACAATCTAAGTTATGGCATGCGTTAAAATAATGCACTCAATTTTACATTAAATAAGACTGCAGCTACAGCTTAACCATATTTCGTTAGCCCGCAATATAAAGCGTACTAACCATTAACAGCGTGGGTCATTGACACATCCATCAGCTGATTGCTTTACATTGCGCTGTCATAGCCCACGAACATGTGTGACTACTATATAAGCCGTCCAATACTTACGTGGGTCGTTAACACTTCCATCAGCTAATTATCTCTGAGCTTTACATTGCGCTGTCACAACGCACAAACATTCACAATTACTATAATCAATAGTCAATACTAACGCGGTTTATTGACACTTCTATCAGCTGATTGCTTTACATTGCGCTATCACACACGACCAAAACACATAAATGCGCGCTCTTCAATCAGGGCAATCGTAAGCTTTACATTGCGCTATCACAATCTATCAACATTCCCAACCACTATAAAAGTCACTATCGATTCAGCTGATCAGTTAGCTTTACATTGCTCTATTACAACTTACCATCATTCACAACTACTTTAAAGAGCTGTCAATACTTACGCGTGTCTCGTGGCGGCGCGTACGTGACGTCAGCGTGCGCGGGGAACACCGAGGGGTACGGGGGCGGCGGAAGCGGCGCGGGGGGAGACTGCCCATAGAACATATGAAATTTATACACGATAGTAGTCAATGGTGGTGGCCAATGTTAGTCTTAATGGGCAAATGTGTCAGCCAGGCGAATGGCAATAGAAAATAGGCCTCCCGCAAAGGGAAGTGTGTGTTTCCATGGCGAATTGTAAGACTATTTGTTTACTTATTCAAAAAATAATTATGTGAGCTGTTTGCTTCTTAAACACACCTTATGTAGGTCATCAAAGGCATCGATTTTTTACTCGATGCATGGTACAAGACTTGACTGTCTCACATCCACAATTTGTGTATCACAAACTTAAGTGTTTCCATCGTAGCGGCCTCTCACAGCCGGCATCTAACTAACAAGCCACGGAGGCTGTCTTGCCACGTCTTGTGGGATTTATACACAATAGTACTTGCATTGGATCGTGGGGCAGATGGCCAATGTTAGCCTAAATGGGCCAAAGTTATGTGAGGGACTTTTGAGATGTTCATGAGCGGTAATGTCATAAAAGACATCGATTTTTTGCTTCACTCATGGTACAAAACTTTTCAGTCTGACAACATAAGATATAATTTAATCTTGTAATGTTATAAGCAACCAACCTCGGAGGCTACCTATACATATTATGTACTATCTGCTTATGTATTAATAATGTTCCAATACCTGGTATTGTGGTGAATTTGAAGTGCTAGAATGGTCGTCCATGGAACCGCTTACATTGTTGTTACTTTCCACACCACCTGGAATATTATAAAACAATTGCTAAGTTTTATTCATAGTCTACTTTGATGATAGTGTCAATTTAAGCCAAAGTAAATACTGCCATAATGAGACAACATCTTAAATCTTAGGATGGCCAGCGCAGTGGAATGCCAAGCATTCCTTTGTAATTATGGTGTTATTTGGTTATGTACTGTCCATGAGCGGTCGTATTGCATACCATCACGGCTTGCTCGTCTCGCCGTTCATTGCAAACAAAAAATGCAACTTGGACACAGGAAGTGTTCATGTAAAAACGAACAGTTATTATTTCTTAAGACTTGTATTTTGGTCTATATAAACGCGCCGATGTAATTTTTTGTTCCTGTAACAGACACGTGGATAAGACACGTGTATGTATATGACAAATACAATACTATACACTTTAAGGGGTGCATAAGGACAAAAACTTTATATTATTCATTTAAAATCAATAGGACTGCCTCGGTGGCGTAGTTGTATTACGGTACGGTTACAAAGCTGAGGTCTCGGGTTCGAGTCCCGGGTCGGGCAAAGTGATATTGGTGATTTTTCTATTCATTATCAGTCCGGAGTCAGGAATTTGTGCCCGATATGGCGATAGGCTCGCCACCTATCACATCATGGGACGGAACATACAAGGCGAAAAGTGGGTGTCCTGGTGGCGCCTCTGCCTACCCCTTCGGGGATAAAGGCGTGAGTTTATGTATGTATGTATGTATGTATATAAAATCAATTGTGTATTTTCATTTCATGAAGATTGAAGACTGTCTCACAAACCAAGACATTAATTAATTCCCCATTCACCCCCTTCTATGCCCATTCACCCCCTTCTATGCCCATTCACCCCGTCTTACCGGCACTATAATCAGTCCTGAGCAGGTTCTCGCTCTGCATCTTGGTCTTGAGGCAGGCGATGTACCGTCCGCAGAAGTCCCGGCACAACTCCTGGACCTTCTCCAGTTCCAGTAGGTGGATCCTCAGGACCTGAAGACGAGGGCAAAGAGATATTACTGGAATTGTGTTGAAGTTACTGTATCAGTACGATTTGGAGGGGTTAGGCTATATAGTCTACCACCGTGGCCTAGTGCGGGTTGGCGGACTTTACTTACCACAGAAATTCTTGAAAATCTCTATGGTATGCAGGTTTCCTCAAGATGTTTTTCTTTACTTTTAAAATACGTGGTGATTGAGTATCAATGATAACATGACAACGAAACGTCAAGAAGTTTTCCCTGCGTTTCGAACTCGCGACCACCGTGAACATGTTGGTAGACGTCTCGCAAAATGTTGATTATTCCTACTGCTAGTTCTATTGTATAAAAAAACTCGATGCATATTATATACCAAAATAAAGTGACCAACAAACATTTTTTAAACAGTATTACTACTAGACCTCCCTTAAAATTGTGTAATGGTTTTAGTCTTGCAACACTACGCGTTGTCATCATCATCATCAGCCCTTCTGCGTCCACTGCTGGACATAGGCCTCTCCCATAGCACGCCACTGGGCTCGATCTTCAGCCCATCGTCGCCAACCGCTACCAGCCACCCCACGAATATCGTCACTCCACCTGGTTGGAGGGCGTCCTACACTAGGTTTGGACTAAGCGTTGTATTACATGTTATTCGTAAATTCTCTCTCACTTGGTCTTAGATTGATAGCTGTCCCCACTCCATGCCCCGGCTCTCTAGACAATTGGATGGCTATAGTTAATCCGGCTAATACCTGTATGCTTTTAATCATGAGGCCATCGATCTCGGGGTCATCGACGAGAAACGGCCTTCGGTCCCTCCGCTGGTGTTGTACGAAGGCCTGGAGGTCCGCGCCGAAAGCATCCGCCGCGGGGGGCTCGGCCCCCGCCGTGGCCTGCTCGCACCGCTCCAGGAGAAGCGCCAGGAGGGGGAAGAGGGGGTGTCTGGAATATAGATAAATCATTTTGAAGGTCTTGACATCTAATTCGAATTTGTAATGGATTTTTTTATTGCGATGAATTGTGAGACGAGCATGCCATTCGCCTGATGGTAAGCGATACGACCGCTCACGGGCAGTAGCAAAATAAAACAACACCATGAATTACAAGGCAATGTTTGGCATTCCACTGCGCTCGCCATCCTGAGACATAAGATGTTAAGTCTCATTATGTCCAGTTACTATACCTACAATGCCCCTCAAACCGGAACACAACAGTGCATTTAGACTGCAGTTTTGCGGGAAATGTTTAACTTGTTTTTTTTACAAGTAATATTTTCTTAACTCATAAATGTTTTCATAATATGCAGATGACAAACCTCAATCTGCTCCCTGATCACGAAAACTGTAGTTTTCGAAATATCCATTCAAACTGGCACAATTGTGCAGACCGACGAGAGACCATTTCACATCGGTGGATGATGACATTATATGTATTCCACTTAACATCAGACATACTGACTTAGTTCTGTCATGCCAGTGTAGAAAATTAATAAAAAAACCTTTTAAAAGATGTAACGAAAATCCCGTCGGAAATGATAATAAAATAATGTATCTTCAATCTTCAGCTGGTGGTCGGATATTAGTAAACGCTTGCGGCCTTTTTATATACAGTTTTAGACTCAGGTTCGAGTCTCGGTTCGAGTCGGGTCAGGACTATGTATGTGACTGTTGGGTGTATTTGGGTGTATTTGTTGTTTTATTATCTTCATATACCTACTGTTATATTATGTACAATAAAGAATAAATTCATATTCGAATTCACGTACTTATAAACGGCCCTCTTGTCCGCCTCGAACTGGGCCTGATCGGCGTCCGCGGCGGGCGCGCCGCCGCCCTGCATCCCGCTATATCACCACCGGCGCCGCATCTGTGGACGACATAATTATTGAAATTAACAACCGGTTGCTGTATGAATTATCAATGAGAGCGAATTGAAATATCATCGGCAACGCATCTGCGGACATTTTGCTACAAGCAATTGTTACAATGGTGCAATTGTTACAATTAGCAACCAATGGTAGAATGAGTTTTTGGCAATCCCACCATACATTATGAAAAGAGATTACCGAAACGAAGGTCTTTGGGTGTCTGTGCGTTTAACACAGTCTCATTTACCTTAGAAAATTAGGTACAACACACTTTAATTGTCGAATGTCAAATAGCCGCCTTTGTACACAGATGTAAAGGACATTGTGACACACGCATGTTGCGTTGTGGGATCAACCTGTGTATATTTCGAACAGGCTGACATAATTATTTCGACCTTTGATAGTTTCTCGCTGACTTTACAGTAGGCTAATTCGCGTAATTAAATAAGTTCAGTTGCAGTGCAGTTGCAGTTAAGTTTCGATCAAAACAGCCCTTTTTGTGTTCTCGTAATTTAGACAACCGCGCAGTTTATGCATATCTTACGCGCAGCTAAACAATTACAAGAATACCATTTTGACGTACGTACCATTAAGACGTAAACCTAATCGCAACTGCATCGGAACTTGATCGGCGCGTCAAGAAATTACGTGAATTAGCCTACTGGTCTCCTTTGACTTCATCATCACAACCAGAATAGAATAGCACCAACCCACAACACTTACGGGTGTCGTACAAGGCGACTAATGTCTGAGGCAAAACAACAGAAGCCTCCGCATGTCAGAGAATGGGCAGCAGCGTTTTCTGATATTTTACGCACTGCGATCGCCAACCCGCTTGCCCAGCGTGGCGATTAGGGCATTACCTCCTATGTGTGACGCGCAAAATAAACGGCCCCGAGTTCCCGGCCGCCACACCAGGCTTGGCCACGGTAGCGGTCACAGCATCGGTGTGGCACGGGGTGCTAAGAATCCCCGGGTTACGGACGGCTACCACACATTGACCTTGGCTCCTTTGACTTACGGACAATATTTTATTATTTGTTTATATTATCGACCATTGTACACATACGTCCCACTGCAGGGCACGGGTCTCCTCTACAATCAATGAACGATTGATAGGGGTTAGGCCGTATAGTCCACCACGCTGGCCTAGTGCCAGGCGGACTTTACATACCATAGATTTTTATACAAATAGCTATGGTATGCAGATTTCCTAACGAAGTTTTCCTTCCACATAACTCCGAAAAAATATTGTATGTATGTATTATGTATGATTTCTTATATTACAGCGATTTCACGTTATCAAAAGAGATTACCTACTGTATGCGGGATCCAACTGCGTATATTTCGAATAGGCCGGCATAATTATTTCCACTGTTGATTGTTTCTAGCTGATTGATACTCAATTAGCATCGCTGAGATCACGTTAATTTATTTAATTGCTAATACGAAGAAAAGAAATGAACTTGGCAGCCACACTACCGTATGGTTTCTTAT
The DNA here is from genome assembly GCA_949752805.1 of Deilephila elpenor. Lineage (NCBI taxonomy): Eukaryota > Metazoa > Arthropoda > Insecta > Lepidoptera > Sphingidae > Deilephila > Deilephila elpenor. The sequence continues at coordinate 1,096,067 of OX457121.1, forward strand.
ATTTCCAGATTCGACATTATCAAAGAGATTAGTGGCGTCGGTTGCAGTATATTGCGATTTGCGAGCGCAATAGATCAAGCGCGGCAGTTGTGACGAATGTCTCTGGGTGTCTGTTTAATAACGTTTTTATTGCACACCGCGTGATGTTTATGCATTGTGGCTCTTATTTTATTATACAGGGTATATCTAGACTGCGACGGAAAACAACGGGACGGTTGTATTATTGACTTCAGACACAATTAAAATAAAAATTCGCAAAAAAAATCGTCAACTTTTTTTTGGTAATTTTTTACTTGTCGTATTTGGGTGATAAATACATAGTTTTCGTAAAATGATGTACTTTAAATTTTTTCAGACGCAATGTTACCTTAGGGTTTAATTACTATTTTCGCAATAACTAGGTATTTACTACCCAAACACAATGATTTTTTTAAAAATGCAAAAAGAAACAGTTGCTTATTTTTCGAAATTTTTATTTGTATTGTGTCTGTAATAACTAAAACCATCACCCGGCTTCATTTTCGGTCGCAGTCTTGATATACCCGGTATTTCCTTTATTTCGTTTCTGACAGTCTCCGTGGCGTAGTTGTAGTAACTCCCGCGAAACAACAGTGTAAATGCTCTCTTGTGTTCCGGTTTGAAGAACATTGAGACTTAATTATGACTCAGGATGACGAGCCCAGTGAAAAAGCAAGCATTGCTTTGTAAATAATTTTGTTGTTTGGTTTAGCAGCTGTCTATGAGTGGTATCGCTTACCATCAGGCGAATGGCATGCTCGTCTCGCCATTCATCGCAATAAAAATGCTAAGCTATTAATGATTTTTGTTGTCTGAAATGACGTGGTATAAATGTACATACATACATACATACATAAACTCACGCCTTTATGCCCGGAGGGGTAGGCAGAGGCGCCACCAGGACACCCACATTTCGCCTTGTATGTTCAGTCCCACGATGTGATAGGGGGCGAGCCTATCGCCATATCGGGCACAAATTCCCGATAACTGGCTGATAATGAATAGAAAAATCGAATATCACATTGCCCGACACGGAATCGAACCCGAGACCTCAGCTTTGTAACCGTACCGTAATACAACTACGCCACCCAGGCAGGTATAAATGTGGTTTCAATTATTCCATGCACACTTCCATCTATATCCTATACAAACTTTATATACAAAGTATTTTCCCCAAACCGCCTGCCCGAAATGAAAAGAAAATTCTCAAGTTAATAACAACATCCACTCAGGGCAAAGGAAACAAAATAAACGGGGCCCGCTAATTATTCCCAAACGATTTAGCCGAAAATAAGGAAAAACGGAGGGAAACTCGGCTACTGGGATGTTTCCGCGTTGAATTTTAGGCTGCGTGTCAGCTGAGTTGCGCGTAGCTGAATTTTTCTTTAATATACATCCCTAGACTATTCATAAAATATAGAGCGCTATCATAATTTTGCGTCTTCAAAAACGTATTTTTTTTTTCAATGATGGTAGCACTGATATATTAGTGAAAATGAACGCATTATAATTTAACAACAAATTGCTTTCAATTCCATTGGTAATCGAAAATATATCAAGTTATTATCGGTCCAAAACGAGCTTGAGTGGAATTCAATAGACCTAAACAATTTTTTTATTTTTCTTTTTTCAAATAATTCTTGCATGTTGGACAACCTGTCAAATGTCAGCCAATAGGAGAGCAGAAAAAGGTGGCCCGGCACCACCATTTTATTTACGTTTTTTATGCACCAGCGATCTCTCTATAACGGTGAAGGAAAACATCGTGAGGAAACCTGCATACCGTAGCGATTTTAAAGAATTTCTACGGTATAGTCCGCCAACCCGCACTAGGCCAGCGTGATAGACTATATGGCCTAACCACTCTCAATCGATTCTCTCGATTGTAGAGTAGGCCCGTGCCCTGCAGTGGGACGTATATGGGCTGAAATAGATAGATAGATATATAGATCTCTCTATATTATAAATACTCTAAGTATACATCATTAATTAAATTAATGAAAGTATGGTTAGAATAAGCTACTTTTTCCAAGGTTTTTTTATTCTGGCGCGGCGCGGCGTACTGACTGTGCACCTGATGGTAAGCGCAAAGCCATCTAGAGTATCGAATGCCATCAGACGGCGGTCTCATGCCATGCCGGCCCACCCAGCTACTTCTTTACGCTACATGAGAAGGAACTAGGAAGGAACACGTGTGCCTGCAAACTATAGTTTTGGTTTTTTTTTTTATATTATAGGGGGCAAACGAGCATGCGGTTCACCTGATGGTAAGTGAACACCGCTGCCCATGGACATCTGCAACACCATAGGGCATTGAGATGCGTTGCCGGCCTTTGAGGTGGGAATACGCTCGTTTTTTGAAGGTCGCCAGGTCGTATCTGTCCGGGAATGATGCCGCTGGCAACTGGTTCCACAGATTTGTAGTACGTGGGAGAAAGTGCCGGGAAAAACGTACTGTAGTAGATTTCCAACCTCCAAGGTGATGTGGGTGGTATTTGGAGGTTTGTCGTGTTGTACGGTGTCGGAACTCAGCAGCAGGGATAAGTCCGAACAATTTATGAGAACACTCCCCGTGGTAAATGCGATAGAGAATGCAGAGCGAAGCTATATCTCTACGCAAAGCCAAAGGATCAAGCCGGTCGGAGAGAACCTGATCGTCAATGATTCGAGCAGCCCGACGTTGAATGCGGTCGAAAGAAAGAAGCTGGTAATGGGGTGCCCCTGCCCAAAGATGGGAGCAGTATTCCACGTGGGGCCGGACTTGCGCCTTATAAAGTTGCATACGTTGACCCGACGTGAAATATCGCCTCGATCTGTTGAGCACACCAAGCTTCTTTGAGGCCAATTTGGCCTTACTTTCGAGGTGACCACGGAACTGAACGTCACTCGATATCTCGACACCAAGAATTCCGATACTGACTGTGGCATTTAGAGGAGTGTCTTGAAACTGAGGTGATACGACGAAAGGCGATTTTTTTGCGGTAAACGCGCAAACTTGTGTTTTTGAGGCGTTAAATTCAACCAGATTGTGTCGGCCCCAATCCGAGACTCTGGATAGTAAGGACTCGACTTCAGACACAAGTTTGTTTCGGCACTCAAAGACGTTTTCCCGAGAAATATTGGCTCGGCCGGTATATAAGGCGTCACCTGTGCTGTCATCCGCATAGCAATGTATGCCGCTAATTTGCAGCATATCATTAATATGCAGAAGAAATAGCGTGGGAGATAGCACACAGCCTTGTGGGACACCAGCGTTCACGGACTTGAGATCCGAGCATGCACCGTCGACAGCGACCTTGATGCTCCGGTCCGCTAGAAAGCTAGCTAGCCATTTGCACAACTTCTCGGGAAGCCCGTAGGAGGGAAGCTTCGACAGAAGCGCTCTGTGCCAGACCCTATCAAAGGCCTTCGCTACATCCAGTCTAACGGCCAGCGCCTCCCCCCTACTCTCGATTGCCTTGGACCATCTATGTGTTAGGTACACGAGAAGATCACCAGCCGAGCGGCCCCTACGGAAACCGTATTGACGGTCACTTAATAGCTGATGATCCTCAAGGTACCCAAGGAGTTGGCTGTTGACAATGGATTCCATTGTCTTCGAGAGCAAGGAGGTAATGGCTATGGGCCTGTAGTTGGAGGGATTCGAGCGCTCGCCTTTTTTAGGTATCGGATGCACTAAAGCTGTCTTCCACGAAGCCGGGACTACGCCTAAGAAGTAGGAGTGCCGAAAAAGACGCGTTAAGATCGGAGCCAACTCAGGAGCACACTTCTTCAAAACAATAGGAGGGATACCATCGGGTCCACTCGATTTATGGATGTCGAGGGAGAACAGCGCTTTACGCACTAGCCGTTGCAAAAACCGAATTTCCGGCATATTGGTGTTGCACCGCGGGATAGTCGGCGGTTCGCTTCCCCCGTCATCCAGAAAAGAGTTAGACGCAAAAAGAGAGCCTAGGAGATCGGCTTTCTCTTTTGCGCCATGGGCCAATAATGCATCCCCCCTACGAAGAGGTGGAAAGGAAGGGCTACAAAAATTCCCCATGGCAGCTTTGGCGAGTGACCAAAATGCACGCGTTCCCGAAGGGAGACGAACCAATATCTCGCCAATTCTGCCAATGTGATCCGATTTCGCCATTGCTATCACTCTTTTGAAGGACCTCGAGGCAAAGTTATACTCCCTTTTTAAGACGCTGGTATTAACATCCTGAGCTGCCACTGCATCTGCCCAAGCCTTGTAGCATGCCTGTTTACGGCGATTTGCCATTTTGCAGGAGCGATTAAACCAAGGCTTGGATCTACCACACGATCTGTAGTGCCACACACGGCGACATTGGGCGCATGAGTGGCACCTTCGTCCTTATCAGACAGTGATCAGATGATCCCAGAGGGGCATTGATCCCGATCAGATAATTGTCCGGATGTGAGGTCAACAGAAGGTCCAACAGGGAAGGTGTATGGCCTTCCACATCGGGTATTCGCGTCGGTGCGGCCACCACTTGTTTCAGGCCATATGTCAAGGCGAATTCGTAAGCAGATCTGCCCGCATAGTCGGTGGTTGAGGACCCCAGCCATTCAGCATTATTGCAGCAGGTATTTGAAAAAAGCTTTAAGACCGTCAACAACCTTTACAAATACTATTTTATTTGCTGTTCTTTTTGTTGCATTCGTTAGTATGTTTTAATTCCGTTTGAATTTACCTTATAGAAAACATATTTTTTCTCACTTTTTACTTATTTGGAAGTCGATTTTATATTATTATTTTTTATACTGTAATATATGGGTGTCGCCTCGATTATATTTTATAAATGGGAACACAGCCTTACCGTATTTGACGAGGCGAATTCGCATGCAAAAAGGCTTGACAGAAATACGCAGTTTTGTCTATTGTTCAATTTTTTTTATTAAAATTAATATTTTCGCTGCCAGATTTAAAAACATATATTTATACCGAAATAAAAGTACATAAAAATCTAATTTACAAATTGCAACAAAAAAATTCCTGCGTTTTAAATAGCAAAAAGACAAGGTGACAAAGGCCATGTGAATTACTTCGACATTAAAGCCATATATCTGGAGAACACAATAGTGAATTAATATAAAATTATGCACAGTTAAATCGGATATTATGAACAAAAAAATGCTGTAATTCCATAATAATAACATGAAATCAAGTTTAGGCTGAACGATGTTGAAAAATTAAAACCCTTTTCGATTAAAACCTCTACGGCCTACGCAAAACCGTAGTTTAAAAATGCACATTTAAAAAAAGAACCGTAGTAAATTGAGAAAAAACAAATGCACATTCGAAAAAAGAACGCCAATGTTGCCAACACAACAAATCATAACATACAATACATAAACTTTTAATCTTGTCTACGGTTGCTCGTACGTGCCGTGTGCACGGGAGCTAGAGACTGTACCTTGTTATAGTTTCGGCCAATAATGCAGTTTCGGTTTCGGCTTCAGTGGAAAAAAAGTAGTAACAATTTCATTCGGAAGGTATCATGTTTCCGTAAAACATCTGCATTGATTTTTTATGAACAATTAGGAATTTATTTAATAGCTTTTATAATAAATGCTATTTTAGCGTAACTCAAAGAAAACCTACAATGACATCTTCAGAATCCTAAATAAATTTTAATCAGCCTCCCCACAATATTTTCTCCATTAATATCGCCATAATTCACTCGCCATAATATTAATTGGTTATGCTTTGATAGTTTGTTTATATTTCATTTTTTGCGAGAATACAATACAATTTTGATTCTAATAAAATTATTTTAATTTAATTTAGTTTATGGCTAATTACATTGCGTATTTTCAGCACAAATATAAAAAAATAATAGTTAAAACGAGCAATCTAACAATTTCATGCAATCATAAAACCTTCGGCTTCGCCCAGAACAAAGCCGAAAACACGAAACTCCATTCCTCCAACTAGACTCATACACTATTGTGTATTGTAAATATTCAAAATTCGAACGGTCCCGCGCGCGCCGGTTCGAACGCGAGCCGCATTCAAATGCGCCAGTTATCTACATTCGCGCCGAGACTTTGGGTAAGGAAGCGATCGGTTTATCGATACTTCTCCGGTATCCACACTATCGATAATTTTTATCTTTTATTTTTAGGGTAGGTGCCCTGATGTGCGCAACACAAATTATAAATTAATTGATATTTTTCCCGAGAAGATACTACCGGAAAACATGTCGGATGTCCATTTACAAAATGGACGACGTAAGATGGCAGGAACTTGCTGGATGCAGGCTGCTTCCAAAAGGTCACAACAAATTCAATTCATTCACAAATAAATTCAAGCCATTCTTTAAGGAGGCTTGTATTTAGAGCCAGTCTGCCTATGAAGATGATGAAATTATTTGAAGATATTAATCGCAATTCGATACTTAAAAACATATAAAATTAATATAAAACACACAATACCCTAGCCCTTCGCTAACGCCCTTTAAATGCCAACATACATCACGTGCCAAAAAAGAAATTAAACCCATAGATAATAAAACACGATATGAAGTATTTTAATATCGACTAAGTTGTTTTTGTATTGTAAAAACACAAGATTCGAACCCGCGCACGCTCGATGTACGCGGGTGGCATTTAAATGGCCGTGTTATCCACTATCGCTGTGTGTGCTGTGTGGGGATATCGGTGTAATTGTATCGATATCGATAGTAAGGTGTTCTTTGAGATTAAAAAGATATTGAGCTAAAAAATAACATAAAATGTAGTCGTTTATCCTACGAAATTATATCCGAATATAAATCCCGTCATCATTTATTTTCTCATCACAACGATTCTTACATATTACTTTACATTTGAAACGGTTGTTCATATTTTTCAATTAAGAATTCGGTAGTTTATATCTACATAAAATAAACAGAATTATTTCAATATATGTTTTTCCTTATGGATATTCATTACTATTATATGTCTCAGAAGACTTGAAAATAATCAATTCAATAATTCTAAATAATTTAAGACCCATTTTAAATTCGATCACATTAAAGCGCGCCGAACAACATTTTATAAAAGTAATCGACACAAATATCGATAGCTTACACATCTCTACAGTTAGCAAAGACAGCAATGCGTCTGTGAAATAGACAATCGTATATTTTTCCAAATGCAATGTTCGCCGCGGCTCGAGTGTTCTGCTTTACTTTAGCTTTTTTATTTTTGTTTTTTTTTAACGAGGCGTTATTGGCCGGTGAGTAATCGGTTGTTTTGTTTTTTTCTTTTGTTTAGGTAATGCCTTTTCTTTATGTTGGTGAATATATTATGTGGTCAATACGTATGGCACATGGACATCGTTTAAAATAAGGATTTGTGTAAAGATCACAAATGCTAATACTAAAAGCGTCCCATACTATGATTAAGAGGCGGTGCGCTATAGTCGCCCGCGCTGAAAGTAACTTTACATCCCTTTGGTGTTCTCGTAAAGAACTTGTTAAGGATTTATCACATTTTATAATCATTAACAAGAGTGGACTGCCTCAGTGGCGTAGTTGTACTACGGTACGATTACAAAGCTGAGGTCTCAGGTTCGAGTCCCGGGTCGAGCAAAGTGATATTGGATTTTTCTATTAATTATCAGTCTGGAGTCAGGAATTTGTGCCCGATATGGCGATAGGCTCGCCCCCTATCACATCGTGGGACGGAACATACAAGGCGAAATGTGGGTGTCCCGGTGGCGCCTCTGCCTACCCCTTCTGGGATAAAGGCGTGTTTATCTATGTACTGAGTAAACTCATGTACTTTCCGCAGCTGGGCATAGGACTCGTTTACAACCGGCAATTCAATTGAGAGGGCTACAGTCCACCACGCTGGCCTAGTGCGGGTTGACAGACTTCACATATTCATAGAAATTGCTTTAAATATACAGTATGCAGGTTTCCTCACGTTGTTTTCCTTCACCGTGACCCTGCGTGGTAATTGACTATCAATACACACATGACATAAAAGTCAGAGGTAAGCCTTGGGGTTTTGAAAATACGAGCACTGTTTTCACAATTGATAATTAAACTGTCTCTAAATCGAGTTTAATCTTGAATCTTTAGATACGAAATTAAATTTCAAAATAATCTTCAATTTAAATTATAACGTAAAAGTCACGCATCAAATTCAAGCGCACTCCAATTTGTGTAAACTCAATTAATCCGGACTCGACTGGTGCCGCCATCTTTCTTTTCCGTTCGGAAATCTGGTTCGCGCCTTTTTACAGAAATTAGCTCAATTTGCGACTACGGCGTTCGGAGGGGTTCGTACTCTGTCGTTTTTTCTTCGACCATTATTTTAATGAGAATCAAGTGGAAAAGAGTCAAGTGGTGAGGGCCATGTTAGTTGTTACATACATTGTTTGGGGTACCGATTTTGGCGGGATTTTGAGGTTTTGGCGCAGACTGCCTCGGTGGCGTAGTTGTACTACGATACAAAAACTAAGGTCTCGTGTTCGTATCCCGTGCCGGGTAAACTTATATTGAATTTTAGTATTCATTATCAGCCCGGAGTCAGGAATTTGTGCCCGATGTGGCGGTTCGCCCCCCATCGTGGGACGGAACATACAAGGCAAAACAAGGTGTAGGGTAGCACTTCTGCCTACCCCTTCTGGGAAAAGGGCTTGTGTTATGTATGAAAGTCAATTAAATCTAATTTATTGATTAAATTAAAGTATTTATATCTTTTAAATAAATATGTAACAAAAGTCATTTGGTGGTGTTATAACTTGTTTTCGCCCGAACAGTGACTACCGTAAACAAGGAAGCAATCTTTCAGAGAGTCTCGGACCTGGCCGGCATAATTATCTCGGTGAGACATAACCACCCCTCATTAACACTACACCACATTTTCAGTCAATGTATTGTTATACTGTTTCCATTCGTTTATTTTATTTTTGACACATCGAGTACTGAATCAAATAGTGATGGCCTGATGCGTTATCGAATCAATTTTTTATAACAAACGATTTTATTTTTGAACAAGTTTTAATCGATTTAATACATATTTTATTTTTTGCTCCATGCATTGTTTTATAAAACTTCAGGGATATTTAAGTTACTTGATTTAATAATTATATTAAAATAAATATTTTCGTTGTAATCATTGTAATTATTTTAAATTAAACTCTTATTAAAAGTCACTTCAATACGTATACCTTTATTCATATTAATTAATTTGCAGCAAATACATTCGATCCTAATATTGGGTACTATATTACGTTTAACTGTTTTCATTAGCATTTTAATGTAATTTTATTTCAAATGATTCCGATTGATTGATTCTATTCAAAATCGTTTTTGTTATCTGTGGTCATTCGTTACGAATGGCACAACTCTAAGTGGGCGTTACCCGTCAAGAAAGTATCTACTTTTATTTCAAAATATTGTTCTACTGTAATGTCGTACTTTATAGGCGTGAACTGTCAAAAATAAAATAAACGAATGGAAACAGTATAACTAAATTTTTATTTCATGAATATTAGCAACGATGCGTACCGCTTTAATTAAAAAATAATAATTAATACACCCAACAGTCGCATACATAGTCCTGACCCCACACTAAGATCGAGTCTTGTCTTGTATCAGAAACTACGAGAGACTTTTCGGACTCACAAAAACAGACCCGAACCAAATACCTGTGGATCACATAAACATTTGTCTCGGTGCGGGGTTCGAACCCGCGGCCTCTCGGTTCAAAGCCGGCGTCTTACTAACTGCGCCACGGAGGCTACCTTAATACTTAAATTATTATAATAATTGTATTATTTTAATAATAAATAATCCTCCCAGCCAGTTTCGGCTATGGCGATCGCTTATATATTTTCTCCTTTGCTATTCTCTGTGATGTGCTCTTACATGACTTAAATAGCCAATCTTGTTGGTGAAGTTTCGCACACATTGTGGACACGTTAGAGCATTGTTCCTATAGGTCAATTGACTATATTATTAATTTATTATTTTGTACCGTCAATTATCTTTATATAATAATGGTGGGAAATTCTAGTTTATACACGAGTATAAAAAACATCTAAAATTGTTAAACACATTTCGTGAGCAAATTACAGCTGTAATAATAAGTTGTACTTATATAAAAATCAGTAATACATAAGTGCATTTTATTTACGATTTGCGCAAATAGTTCACCAAAAATACACAACCAACACCGATCGCCGATCGCAATCATTACGCCGGCGTTGATATTCCGGCTACGTCGGCGGCCACTCAATATTTGAACATATGCGCCCGCCCGGCGTGAATGTTATTTTTATGCGACCTACATGGAAATGCCTCGCTTCAACCCCTTGTTAGGGATGAGTCAGGACGTGTATCGATACTGCATCAAATATTATTTAAAATATAGCAAATATACGCAACCTAATGTATGTGTATCAGCCCATATACATCCCACACAATCTAATTTTTTTGTATAATGTATAGTATAATGTAGGAGCTGAAGGAATTTCCGACACATTGATAACGATTTTGATCCTCAAACCTTTATTTTAACAATGATTCCTTGCTTTATTAAGTTTAGGTCAGGTTATCATGACACTAAACAAAAAATTATATTTAGTTATTTGCGTCTAAAGATAGTACTTAAGTGTATAGATAGACTGCATTTACTCCCTCTCACTCTTTCTCTCTCTTCAGCTACAGGAAGTCCACTGCTGAACATAGGCCTCCTCCATGCATCACCACATGGACCTGTTAATTACTATGTTAAGAAAATACCAAACCATTCTTTTCTTCACTGCAAATGAATTAAAACCTTTCCCTGAAACAACCTTCAAACCAACCAAATAAATAAATAAAATAAATAAATAAATACACCCAACAGTCACATACATAGTCCTGACCCCACACTAACATCGAGTCTTGTGTCGTGGGTATCAGAAGCTACGAGAGACTTTTCGGTCTCACAAACACCCAGACCCGAAACAAATACCTGTGGATCACACAAATATTTGTTTCGGTGCGGGGATCGAACCCGCGGCCTCTCGTTTCACAGGCGGCGTCAAACCAACTGCGCTACGGAGGCTGTCATAAAAATAAAATAAACTTAACAAAATTTCCAAAGAAACTACAAAAATTTCCACCCCTATCGACACCAACCCCCATCCCTACACGCCCTTTCCCTTACACCCCGCAGTTTCTGTTCGCAAATTTGTTCCTTAATACAAGAGCGTTGCATTATTTACACAAATATATACATAAATTCTGCCTACCCGCGTTGCGCTAACATGTGAAGCTTGTATCTTGGTTAATATAATATTAATAGAGGGTGAAATCTTGTAGTTTTATGAAAAATGGCTGTTTCCCCTCGATAAAAACCGGCACACTGAAAATAGTCTAGTTTACTCGAAATTTTATTCTATGTATCCAAAATCTAAGACTATTTAACTTTTTATGATGTAAGAAAAATGTCTTCATTACGCCGGAAGATGTTATACCGGTCTACTAAAATACAAATTGACTTTTTTTTTCAAAATCTGTCAAAAAAGGATTTTGTATATTGCATTCAAAAATAAGTTGGAAACATTTAAAGCCCTATAGATGAGAGAAATTTTAAAGTAACGAAAAAGAAGCAAAATCGCACACTATGACTAATAGTTTCTTAGATTTACGCGAATGAAATAAAACTGATTTTTACGGATTTTGTCGCGATTGGTTTAAATTTCACATTTTTTTTTACTTTTAACAGTCAACTAACATGTTTTAACAGTCTGCCCCGTGACCACGAAAGCTGTAAAGCAATCAAACGTCGGGAAATTAAAAAATGAAAAACTTAATCCAAATCGCCGTAAAAAATAGTTTTATTTCAACGCACACTATGACGTCACAGCTTTTGTCATGTCTCATGTAAAACGCGTACACTCTGCCTACCCCTTCGATCTAACTTATCGTCCTGCCTACCCGTGTAGCGCAAACCTGTGCTTGTGTATCTAGGTTGATATAATATTAATAGAACGGAGAAATCTTTTACTTTTTATGAAAAATAGCGACATCACCCCGTTGGTAAAATTATGTCGGCCCACTGGAAACAGAAATTGACTAATTTTGTGTTTTATATTTAAAATCTGATAAAGCAAAATTGTAAGTTCATTCAGGGTTCATTTGATTAAAGTGCGTTTTATATATTCTAAAATCTGGTAAATAACGAAACGAATTTGAATTTCATTCATATATTTTTTTTATTGCTGTGAATGGTGAGACGAGCAAGCTATTCGCCTGATGGTTAGCGATATGACCGCTCATGGACAGTAGCAAAAACAAACACCATGAATTACAAAGCAATGCGTGGCATTCCACTGCGCTCGCCATCCTGAGACATAGATGTCTCATTATGTCCAGTAGTTACTCTAGCTACAATGTCTTTCAAACCGGAACACAACAGTGCATTTATACTGCTGTTTGGCGGGAGAAATAGACATTGCGGTGGTACCTACCCAGGCAGCCTCTCACATATGAGAGACCTACCACCAGTAGAAAGTATATTCATGCTATATTCAAGTTTGAGGCATTTAAAGACTGATTTGTAACTTCAAAAAGTCGCTCATAGTTGACGCGACTCAAGACTTGAATCTTTGTATGAAGTCAGGACTATGTATGTGATTGTAGGATGAAAAAAAACATACGAGACTACTTAAACAAAAAAATTAAAAATTAAACAAAAAATCAATTTTCTCGTTAACCGGCGCCCGAACCAGTCGTTTGCCTAACCGATTACGGCTAAAAAGCGTGTGCTGTTTACACGTCGTAATAACAAATGCACACGTTTTTAAACGTACAATTAACACAATTTTTTACACTCTGAATACTCCACGCGTTAAGTAATGTAATGTGTGGTCTATGTTTGTTTGATAAGGTAAAAGCTGTAGCGATTTTATTTTTTTAATTTACCTTTTTAGTTAAAAATATTACAGTTAACATTTTCTTGGCAGAAGTATTTCCTCTTTAGTGAAGCGGATAGAGAAGTTATTTTCCTTTTCAATACAAAAATGCGTTGACCTGTTGGTAACTGACCAGACGCGACTGCCAATATGTTCATGGTGAACGCGGGTTCAAATCCCAGGGCACACTGACTTTTCAAAATCATGTGTGTATTGATAGTCAACCACCACGCACTATAACGGGGAAGGAAAACACCGTGAGGAAACCATACCATAGCGATTTTAAAAATAATTTGTACAGCATGTAAAGTCCGCCAACCCGCACTAGGCCAGCGTGGTGGACAATATGGCCTAACCCTCTCAATCGTACCCTCGATTGTAGAGGAGGCTCGTGCCATGCAGTGGGACATATAAGGGCTGATTATGGCTACCGCAGAGAAGTGACATAAGTTTTATTAATGTTACCGTTCCAAAATAATTATGATTTCTATAAGTTTTTCCGTCGCTACTAGTTAATTCAATATTTTGAATTGCCAATTTTGACCTTATTTTTGAACCAGTTACGAATTTTTGCCCAAATACAAACATGTGTACAACTAAACACGATAACTCATACCTGAAGTAAATATTGATCAGTGCGAGATTCGAACCGGCGACTTCTTATATCAGCTATCCAATATACTACAGGTCAATTTCCTTATAACTTGTACCACAACAGTAATATTTAATTAACACGAACAAACCCGCACGTCACTTAACACTTCATACGTTAACAAGCCAACGAACAAGCGAGCTAACAAGATCTCTAACAACGATAGGCCACCCTGTCAGACGTAGGGTTTAATCACTGGTGGTAGGTCTCTCATATGAGGCCGCCTGGGTAGGTACCACCGCAATGTCTATTTCTCCCGCCAAACACTGTAAATGCACTGTTGTGTTCCGTTTTGAAGGGCATTGTAGCCAGAGTAACTACATGAAACATTTTATGTCTCAGGATGGCGAGCGCAGTGGAATGCCACGCATTGCTTTGTAATTCATGGTGTTTGGTTTTGCTACTGTCCGTGAGCGGTTGTATCGCTTACCATCAGGCGAATGGCATGCTCATCTCGCCATTCACTGCAATAGAAAAACAATATCGACTTTATTGATAATAATGCTCCAAGGAATTATTATTCGACAGCCTTCGCGTCATGCTTAAAATGTAGCTTCTCCAGTATAGCTTTACATCGGAGGATAATACTTTTTAGCTCAATATTTTGTCACCAGCTTTACTGCGGAGGGCAGTGGACAATTATTTGTTTCCATCTCCCTAATTGTTTTCTCTTTCTGATTAATTTCAATGCGGGTTAAAGAGAAGCTAGTGTCCCTAAGAGATTATTCTTTGCGTGCTGTCGATCGACTGCCTCGGTGGCGTAGTTGCGCTACGGTACGATTACAAAGCTGATGTCTCGGGTGCGAATCCCGAGTGAAAATCCCGGCAAAGTGAAATTGGAATTTTGGACGGTCCTCACGATGTTTTCTTTCATTAAAATGCGTGGTAATTGACTATTAATACACACATGAGTTTTATTATTCAGAAGTGTACCCCGTGTGGTGTTAGATGCATTTATTTATAATAATAATAATATAATAATAACATTTATTTCAGATAAACATCCATACATTGAAATAACACTTAGAACAACCAGTAATCTATGACAAACTTATAAGATATGAGACCAGTATTACATTAGACAGATACAATTTATCTTAAAACTAGCACTTATATTCTAATAATTTGGTGTTGTAATGAAAACTTACTAAATTAATGAGAACTAACTACTTGCATGTATATAAATGTATGTATGTAAAATATTGTATATATATTAATATTTACAAATATTTGTGTGATCCACAGGTATTTGTTTCGGGTCTGGGTGTTTGTGAGACCGAAAAGTGTCTCGTAGTTTCTGATACCCACGACACAAGACTCGATCTTAGTGTGGGGTCAGGACTATGTATGTGACTGTCGGGTGTATTTATTTAAAATAACTGAGATATTTCAGAACAAGGGTACAAGAACCAGCTCATAATATAATTAAAATCAACATTTACATATAGAACAATATATTTATTATAATATAACTAAAAACATACACAAAACATTCCCAACTCGAGAATGAAACGGATATGCAATGACTAATATATTTATATTGCACAAACATAATGTCATTTAAATGGAATTCACTTTCAAACCACATCCTTTAGTAAATTATATAGTGATGGTAGGTCTCTCATGTGGTGAGTGCGTGGTGGCTTGTTGGTAACGGACCAGACGCAGCTGCCTACATGTTCACGGTGGTCGCAGGTTCAAATCCTAGGGCACACCTCTGACTCTTCGGAGTTATGTGTGTATTGATAGTCAATCACCACGCACTTTAACGGTGAAGGAAAAAATCGTGAGGAAACCTGCATACAATAGCGATTTTAAAAGAATTTCTATTCTTCCTTATTCCTGTAGGACCATACTTTTCAAAATGGCTGCCAATTGAGTACAGAAGCCCGCTGACTTTAACCCTTTCCGGGAACACCGGGAATAAATGTCGAGAACCGACGACTTAGGGATCAATACACCCATATTTAATTAGGAAAAACCATTTTATTTTGAAGGCTAGGCTGATCTAACTTTACTATCGTATTGTAATAAAATGTTTTAATAATTTATGACGATCCATGAGGAAGGCTTATGTTCAGCAGTGGACTTATTTTTTTATTGCGTTAAATGGTTAGACGAGCATGCCATTCGCGTGATGGTAAGCAATACGAGCGCTCACGGACAGTAGCAAACCAAACACCATGAATTACAAAGCAATGCGTGGCATTACACTGCGCTCGCCATTCTGAGACCTAATATCTTAAGTCTCAATATGTCCAGTAGTTACTCTGGCTACAATGTACTTCAAACCGGAACACAACAGTGCATTTACACTCCTGTAGGCTGGAGATATCGACAATGCGGTGGTACCTACCCAGGCGGCCTCTCGCATATGAGAGACCTACCACCAGTACACTGTACTGTTGAGAACATTTATAAAAGTATCTCACTGACAACACCTTTATCAGCCCGTATACGTTCCACTGCAAGGCACAGGTCTACAGTCAAGAGTACGATTAAGAGAAAACCGGAACACAACAGTGCATTTACACTGCTGTTTGGCGGGAGAAATAGACAATTACGTGGAGAAATAATGTTTATTAAAGCTTACTAGTAACAAGTTAAAGTTACACAATCATCTTTACCTATACTGATAAAAAAAACTGACGAATTTGTTTGTTTGAACGCGCTATACTGTTTCCATTCGTTTATTTTATTTTTGACACATCGAGTACTGAATCAAATAGTGATGGCCTGATGCGTTATCGAATCAATTTTTTATAACAAACGATTTTATTTTTGAACAAGTTTTAATCGATTTAATACATATTTTATTTTTTGCTCCATGCATTGTTTTATAAAACTTCAGGGATATTTAAGTTACTTGATTTAATAATTATATTAAAATAAACCATTTACTCATGTTAAGTTAATATTCTTATCACTTCCGTCGGCAATAGTAATGTTGTTAAAAACAAATTGTGAAACGGCAACACTGGGCAGACAGGTGACGCGCGCCGCCATTTTGTGGTCACTCACAACGAGACGCCCGCGCCCGTGCTAGTGTTTTCCGTTCGCTGAATTTTAATTCACATTTTTCATACGTCGAGTTGAGTATTTATATTCCTCCGTATTGTTTTACCCGTGAATTCCTACATTTGGTTGAATTGAGAACATCGTACCTGCCTTCATCACTTTCAAAATGCCTAAAGGAAAGGTGCTTAAAGGACAAACATGGGAGTTTGTGTTGCGACTTCATGAGTACTTTGAAAGGGAAAGCCGTAATGGTGGACCTCTTATACCAGTGACTCAAATCAGAGACCGTGTTTCAGCAGCATTAGGTATTACTGCTCCAACAGTTTCAAAAATAATTAAAGAAGGCTACGGCAGTAGTGGCATGGAACAAAACAAGCCATCTACACCTAAGAAAAAACGTCAGCCCTTTAAAGTGACAGCAATTGACAGTTTTGATGGTGATGCTATTCGTCGTCATATATACGATTATTACCAAAGAAAAGAGATTCCTACTTTACATAACCTAGTACAATCTCTGAAAACTAGTGGCTTGTTCCGTGGTCAAAAGTCTTCTTTGGCGAAGGTATTGAATAGGATTGGATTCCAATACAAAAAATGTGACAAAAGAAAAATATTGATGGAACGCAATGATGTTGCTTTGTATCGATGCGAATTTTTAAGACAAGCTAAAAAAATAGAAGACTGGTCGAATGTTGTTTTCACCGATGAAACTTGGCTC
This sequence comes from Deilephila elpenor, assembly GCA_949752805.1. NCBI lineage: Eukaryota > Metazoa > Arthropoda > Insecta > Lepidoptera > Sphingidae > Deilephila > Deilephila elpenor. The sequence continues at coordinate 1,113,377 of OX457121.1, forward strand.
AATGCGAATCACACGGTATCAAAAACTTGGACTGACAACACTGCTAGCTCCTCGACCGCAGTGCCAATGGGAAAAGGTGAAAGAATTATAATTTGTCATGCAGGAACCGCAAAAGGATTTGTGCAAGATGCTATGTTAGCTTTTAAATCAAAGAAAACAGGGGATTACCACGAAGAAATGAATTCCGAAGTATATGAAAAATGGTTTCGGGAAATGTTATTGTCACTCGAACAGCCATCAACAATATTTATAGATAATGCGTCCTATCACTCTCGGCAAATTAACAAAATGCCAACGCAAGCCAGTAAAAAAAATGAAATAATAAACTGGCTCCGTAACAATGGCGAGGAGGTGGACGAGTCCCTATTAAAAGTAGAGTTACTTAAAATATTAAAAATGAGGAAGCAGCCTAAACGATACGTTATAGATGAAATGGCTGCAGAACATGGGCACACCGTCCTTATAATTCCTCCATATCATTGCCAATATAATGCCATAGAGCTAATATGGGCGCAAGTGAAAGGATATGCTGCGAGAATAAATACAACTCCTCCTTTCACCGCAAACAAAATGCTGGAGTTGCTTAAAAATGCGTGTGAAAATGTGACGCCTCATAACTGGGCGAGTGTCGTAGATAAGACGAAGAAAGAAATAATGTCTGATTGGGATCGCGATGTCGCATTTGACAACTTACCCATGCACTCATTAATAATTAGTGTTACTGGGGATACGAGTGACGACGACGCCGATTCCGACGAAACAGACGATTGTTTATAAATAAAAATATTAACAAATTACCTTTTAGTTGTTTTAATTATTTAATCCTTAAAGTACTATGAATTCCAACATGGTTTAACTGTTTATTACAAGTAGGTACTAAACATTTATTTTCGTTGTAATCATTGTAATTATTTTAAATTAAACTCTTATTAAAAGTCACTTCAATACGTATACCTTTATTCATATTAATTAATTTGCAGCAAATACATTCGATCCTAATACTGGGTACTATATTACGTTTAACTGTTTTCATTAGCATTTTAATGTAATTTTATTTCAAATGATTCCGATTGATTGATTCTATTCAAAATCGTTTTTGTTATCTGTGGTCATTCGTTACGAATGGCACAACTCTAAGTGGGCGTTACCCGTCAAGAAAGTATCTACTTTTATTTCAAAATATTGTTCTACTGTAATGTCGTACTTTATAGGCGTGAACTGTCAAAAATAAAATAAACGAATGGAAACAGTATAGTACCAAGAATTACTGGTTCCAGCTGAAAATTTATTTTGGTGTTGCATAGCCCAGTTATCGGGGAAGGCTATAAGTGATATAACATCACGCTATGACCAATAGCAGTCATAAAAATGTAGCAAAAACAAAAAAAAAACTATACAGAACCCAGACAACGTCCGCCGCTCACGCTCGCATTTCTCCACATGCCGGAACGGAGCTTGGCGGTACAAATCTGAAATTGGATTGGAAAACGCCGAGTCAAACTTACTTAGCCGAATTTCTTCGCTTATCACTATTTAGATGTGTAGATAGGAATCTCGAAGTCAGATACACTAGGAATAAAATATTCTTATTAAGATAATATCGCTCGTATTTATGTTAATATGTTTTCTGAGATAAAATACATTTCAAATACTCCGACACCAAGTTCGAAAGTTCGTGGTAAAAAGTAATTTACCATCAATAGACATGTGGACAGACTCCGAAAAGACAGTGGTGTCCTTGAGGTTCGAACCCACGACCACTGTTAACCTACAGGCCACAACGCACTTTTATACTGTTAGTATTTATTTATAGTTTGTGGCACATTTTCGGGCATAAATAATCATTTATACGTCGACATCTGGGCTACACCCGACATTACCCAACGAAAGGGGGGTTATATCGAGGCCTATCTTGAAAGCCCATCGCCAACCAAAATCTAGGACAAAAGTAAACGCAACTTATTAAACACGAGACCCAGATTAATTCTCGGAATTGTAAGAGTGAAAATTTTAAGTGCCCCGCGAGTGGGAAAGGGACGGCTGCATGTACTTTGTTTAAGTGCGAGCAGGACGGAAGATGCGAATAAAAAAGCTTAAAAATTAATGGAGCCACGGTCGGTACTGGCTGTTCGTTTTTTTAATATAAAATATAATTTGCCTTTAACTTCATAACTGAGAGCTTTTATAATACTAGTTTTTCGACCTTGCGTCGCTTGTGTGCTAACCAGAATACTTGACTATCTAAAATGACAATGATGTGGAGAACCTTGGAGAAGCCAATCTTTAGCAATGGACTTTTCAGCATACACTTGACGTGTATCTCTCTCTCTCTCTCTAATCGTTGCCTCAATGCTGAGGATTGTGACGTCACTTGTTCGAGTCTTGGACAGCTGATCGCCGTGCTTGACGGTCCTCCGCCAGATTCAGCGCCTCCGGGATAGTCATGGCTAGCGTCTTGCTTATTTGATCAGCCCAACGAGACGTGATGTGTATAATTTGCCCTTAAATACAGTTTTCCATTGATACAAAATTTACCTTTATCTCAGATTCCAAGATTGTGCGCCCTGGTGCGCCGTAAAAGGTATATGAGGGCGCCGCGAAGAAATTATCTCTCAATGAGTTTTAATAGTTGTGCCTGTCTACCTCACTTGTATCTTGTACATGACGACCAGCTGGATAGGTTAGGGTGCCGAGACAAAATAGTAAACATGAATATTTATGAAACTTACACTGCCCGCAAGTTGGAAAGATCGACTTTTTCGAAAAATTACACAACACTACATGCAATTCTATTTTTTTCCCACAGACTTAACAACAAAACGCCTCGATCAACTCAGCTTCGCCATACAAAACAAACCATAGACAAATAATTCAAATTTAACCTATTTATTCAATCTCACATTACACCAATCTGCCGTGGACGCTCATAAACAAGCCAAAATGTCGTTTTCATCATACAACATCATAATTCGGCCGGGCAGTTATTAAACACAGCCGTAACTCCCGCATTTCATTATAGAGCGTCACTTGGCTGTAATGGCGGACTCTCCCGCCTTTTTCGCTGTCAAAGCGCCATTTTTTGGCGGCAAGTGCGAAACTCAACGGTTTCTGCAGCGGCGACGGAATATTTTTCCCCCGTATTTTAATATTACTCTGCGTTTTATAATTTATGTGATATTTTGTGTGTTGAATTGGATTTTTTTATAATTTGGTATGGTTTTATGTGGATTAATTGAATAGTTGTGGGTGTTCTAACTGGTCTTAAGGCTATGGGTCGTATTGACCGTATCATTGTCTCATAAAAGCCGACGTAAAGCGATACCCATGCGTTTATTCGGTTAGTGGACTGCCTCGGTGGCGTAGTTGTACTACGGTACGACTACAAAGTTCAGGTCTCAGGTTCGAATCCCAGGTCGGGCAAAGTTATATTGGGTTTTCTACTCATTATCAGCCCGGAGTCAGGAATTTGTGCCCGGTATGGCGATAGGCTCGCCCCCTATCACATCATGGGACGGAACATACAAGGCGAAATGTGCGTGTCCTGGTAACGCCTCTGCCTACCCCTTCTGGGATAAACGCTTGAGTTTATGTATGTATGAATGTAGTGATATTATTTGGAACAAAAAAGCTGTATGATATTGTTTTCAGCCCAGAGAGTAACCACCGTACATTATAATGGAGAATCCGTCAGAGTCACACAACTAAAATTATTCGTATGTTGGCTCCACCAGCCCTTAATTTGTATTTCGTCCGCACTGTGTGTCCTGTGTCCCTTTGCCACTTCAATTTGCTAATCCGCTGGGCTATTTCAGTAAGTTTCTTTCTCCACCAAATCTCATATCTGGACTCTTTCAGAAATACCTGAGATAACCCTTTCCGTAGACCACTCACTGATTGAACTTCCAACTTATAACTTCTACATAATGGTTAGAATATGTTTAGTAGTGGACTTCTTGAGGCTTAAAATAAAGTTGATTCTCTTTCTATTAATTCAAGCCACTGTAGTCATACCATGTCTGCTTCCAATTCCTTCTATTCATTTTATTTTTGACTTAGTTGTGAATTAAACACAATTTGGTGCCCTTAAAATCTTGTGATACCCTCATGAAGGGTCAGGTCAAAAGTACCCTGAACCGCGAAGAATGCATGAAGAGACTGATGAAAGTGGATGAAGCGAAAATTATATTTCAGGATCGAGCAAAGTGGCGATCCATAGTCCCTGCCTACCCCTATACAGGATACAGGCGTGATGATTATGTATGTATGTATGTAAAATCTTGTCGTAATTTCGAGGCTAGATCTCATTTCAATACTGTCGATCCTCATTTATCCTGGTAGAAGAGCTGCAGCACCGAGTATATACTAATTACTGGACATAATGAGACTTAACATCGTATGTCTCGGGATGGCGAACGCAGTGGAATGTCAAGCATTGGATTGTTATTCATGTTGTTTGGTTTTGCTACTGTCCATGAACGGTCATATCGCTCACCATCAGACGAATGGCATGCTCGTCTCGCCATTCATCGCAATTAAAAAAATAGCTGGACAGTCCCCACCCAGCTATGAAACTATGATAGCAATGCTGCATTATACCTAAATGACTAATCGTATAAAATAACCATTACAAAAAGGTCAAAATGTTTGATGCATACCTTATAACAGGTTCTTGGATGGCATTTGCAAGTGCCGTTGTAATTAACTTGGACTCTTAAACCATAGTGTAGATAGCAGCACGGATTTCCGATTTGGAGGTAAAAGGTTCAAGCTTTGTAAAAACAGGGTGACAAAGTAACTACAATGGATCTGATGGTAAATGCATACATGTAGGATTTGAATGTTTTGAAGAAAGATGAGTAGAATGAAACGTTAGACGAATGATTGAGATGGAAAGTAGTTTATGACAAAGAGATGACGAATAAGGAGTAAAAGAGGATAAATGATTAAGATGTCAAGTAAGAAAGGACAGAATAAGAGAGAACAGTTTAGAAGACGATGGAAGACGTGAACGACGTACGTCATAAAGACGTATGAGAAGAGCAATTAATTAAAGAGAAGAATATCTAGACAATCTTCCTTTGATTTGACTCGACACGGAACTATTCCCACATACATACATAAACTCGCCCCTTTATCCCAGAAGGGGTAGGCAGAGGCGCCGCCAGGACACCCACATTTCGCCTTGTATGTTCCGTCCCACAATGGTAAGTGTAGTGCTATTTAAATTTACCCACCGTCGAAATGGTTAACTCATAAGTCGAAGAAATTGTTTCGACTTGCTCAAGAGGCTGACACAACGACACCAATCCCAAACGACACATTCTGTGCTAAAGTTTAACGGCCTTATACATATTTAAAACCTATTTAAGTTATCGAATGTTTTGTCTTCTTCGCTCAGACTGATTTCTAAAGTCGTTCGAAAGGGACAAAACATTCGATAACTAAAATAGGTTATAAATACGTATATGAATAAGGTCGTTAGTGATCTCCGGCAAATACTTTAACAATCAGATCAGCGTAGAGACCGTAGGGCCGGCAGCGACTGGATGCGTAAAACAGCAGACCGGGCTCTGTGGCGTACCTTGGGAGAGGCCTATGTCCAGCAGTGGACTGCAACGGGCTGATGATGATGAGAACTATGACAGCCGAGTTGTAAAACAGTTTGCCAGTCCACGTGTTTTCTACTCCCTCTTAAGTCCTACTGTCGAAACTTTCGAAGCATTTTACAGGCAGCATCATTTTGTAGAATGGCAGTTGATTACTGTCTTTTGAATTGAGGAAAGTTTTTAATCTCTCCTTCCGGTAACTACTGGACATAGTGAGACTTAACATCTATGTCTCGGGATGGCGAGCGCAGTGAAATGCCAAGCATTTCTTTGTAATTCATTGTGTTTGGTTTTGCTACTGTGCATGAGCGGTCAGAGCGCTTACCATCAAGTGAATGGCATGCTTGTCTCGCCATTCAAGGAGAAAGAAGAAGAAACCTCGGCAGAGGGCGGAGGTATACAGGTGCTACTGGTCTTCTAGCTAGATTCAATGCGGTCTAAAACCCCTCGGTCAACTGCGCATTACGAAGATAACTGTCTGCCTTAGTCCTTATTGATATTATATCTTGATGGCATTGCTGTTACCATTAGATGCAAAGCCGACGCTTTTTCAAAACCTGATAAAAAGACCCACAAGCCCAGAACTAAGACGCGTATACAAATCGATATAGATAAAATCAAAAACATGTATAATAAAAGCACCAATTGACGCTGTATAGTGTATCTTAATTCTTACAACACTTACGTTGCACATCGGAATCACATTAAAAATTAATCTCTGACCTTTCGCTAAGTAGGTTGTACAATCGTCCGCAGTTGCGACACTTATGTAATGTAATTTCTGAAAGACGATTCAAAAATTTTTGAATACCTGGTTTTATTTGGCAGCCTCCGTGGCGCAGTTGGTTAGACGCCGGCTGTCAAACGTGAGGCCGCGGGTTCGATCCCCGCACCGAAACAAATATATGTGTGAACCACGGGAATTCTTTTCGGGTGTTGTGAGACCTAAAGGTCTCCCGTAGTTCCTGATACCCACGACACAAGACTCGATCTTAGTGTGGGGTCAGGACTATGTATGTGACTGTCGGGTGTATTTATTTATTTATTTTGATACAGGGTATATCAAGACTGCAGCCGAAAACGAAGCCAGTTGGTATTATTAGTGAGTTCAGACACAATGCAAATAATTTCGCCGGCTGTGAAACGTGGAGCCGCGGGTTCACGCTCCACACTGTGACAAATATTTGTGTGATCCACACGTACATATTTGTTCCGGGTCTGGGTGTTTATGAGACTGAAAAGTCTCGCGTAGTTTCTGATACACGACACAAGACACGATCTTAGTGTGGGGTCAGGACTATGTATGTGACTGTTGGGTGTATTTAATGATTTAAAAATAAGTAACAGGACTATCGTTGCTAGTGAACCAAGGTGACCATCATATCTCTGAAAGTGTTGAAAGTATGCTTAAGTGGCAATGGGCTGGCCAGATATGCCGCAAAACAGATAACCGCTGGAATAAGCGTTTTCTGGAGTGGAGACCGCGTCTTGGCAAACGTAGCGTGGGACGTCCTCAGGCCAGACGGCGGGACGACTTGCACAAGAGGGCCGGCAACGACTGGATGCGTAAAGCAGCAGACCGGGCTCTGTGACGTACCTTGGGAGAGGCCTATGTCCAGCAGTGAACTGCAACGGTCTGATGATGTTGATGATTTTTATTTAGTTCGTCGTACCAGTCAATACTTTGCGACAATTTGACTGATGACGACCTTCGTGGCAGTTGGTTAGACGCCGGCTGTGAAACAAGAGGCCGCGGGTTCGATCCCCGCACCGAGACCAATGTTTATGTGAACCACAGATATTAGTCTCGGGTCTGGGTGTTTGTGAGACTGAAAAGTCTCCCGTAGTTTCAACTCACGATACAAGACTCTTTCTTAGTCTTTCTCAGGACTATGTATGTGACTGTTGGGTGTATTTATTTATTTACTTTGCAACCTATACGTTTAACTTTACAGGTTTTATTCAAGTCGTCGTGGGCGTATAAAAATATCTCTATCTTGAACATTCTTGTTAAACATGAATTTTAAATATTTTGTATTACTTTACACCGTTGAAAACGACTGTACTACGCTTCATTTCGAAACATCACATTCATGAGTTTATCAAACACCAGAGGTGAATGGTAGTTACCGATTTAATTGCAATCAATGATTAATTTATAAAATCAAATCAATATAAAACATATCATTTTTACCAGTTCTCGCGCGTTTTCTCGCGTGGTTAAGATGAGCCAGTAACAAACCTATTTTTTTACTTATCTGTTTCAAAATATTATATACATCGTGAGCAAACCTGCATACCGTAGCGATTTTGAAAAAAATCAACGGTATATGAAGTCCGCCAACCCACACTAATCTAGCGAGGCGAACTGTATGGCCTTAGCCCCCTCAATCGTACTCTCGATTCTAAGAGGCCCGTGCCCTGCAGTGGGACGTATATGGGCTAACACAGATACAGTTTTAAGATATTACAGATCAGTGTACTGTAATAAACTTTAATTTTCATTATAACGGTGAAGGAAAACATCGTGAGGAGACCTCCATAACAGTCAGCCTGGCACTAGGCCAGCGTGGTGGACTGTACTAACCCCTCTCAATCGTACTCTCGATTGTAGAGGCCCGTGCCCTGCAGTGGGACGTATATGGGCGATACAGACAACGTGTATACCAAATTTCATTATGATCGGTCTAGTAGTTAAGGCGTTGAAGCGAACAAACTCACTTTAAAATTTATATTATAATTAGCCTGGCCCGGCTTCGCCCGGGTGCAGAACTACTTTTGGAGTCCAGATTAGATACATATGTTGGTGGTATTAGTGAGACCAAAGCCTCTCGTAGTTTCTGATGCACGACTCAAGACTTAATCTTAGTGTGGGGTCAGGACTATGTGACTGTTGGGTGTATTTATTTATTTAGTGCAGTACTTAAATCAGGATGAGTGCCCAAGACACGGGCTTGCCTACGTTGGGACCCACATACTTGATATAAAGAAAATAATTGAAAAATGTAAATGTGGTATATTGTATTTTTTGAAGATTTTTCACATTAAAATTTATTATTTATTATTATTTACATTCTTATCCGAAAACGACCATCGTACACGATAGCAGAAAACCTATCAATAGTCCATACTTACGCATTATTTTTGTATTCAATTGGTCCAGCAAACGAGCAATAGAAAACCTGTCAATAGTCCATACCCATTTTTTTATTCATTAGGTCCGGTAAACGAGCAAACAGTACCTGATGGTAAGTGTCACTGCACATGAACATCCACAACGCTGGATCACGGATGTGTTGCCGGTCCATCAAATCGGGAGGGGGGCGGGGAGGAAAAAGAATGGGACGAGAGGGTTATTGCACATTTATTTTTTATTGATGAGACATAAGTTGTTTAGTCTCATAACATCCAGTAGTTACTCTGGCTACAACGTCTTTCAAACCGGAGACACAACAGTGCATTATGCTGTTTAGCTGAATATAGACATTACATCAGACTATTACAGATAAAATGGTGATTTTAGATCAATGAGATGTGTTACAAATAGTATTATGTATAACAATATGCTGTACGTCTTATTATGAGTCAAATGTTTATACATAACGCCGAGAAATGGACAAACGGTGTTATTGAGTAGTAGCAAAGGGTAATGGACATATAATACTTTAATACTTAAATAATATCACAAGACCTTATATGTCCCACTGCAGGGCACGGGACTCCTTAAAAATACAAGGTTATGCAATTTTTTATTAATTTAAAGTACAATTATGAATATTTGAAACACCATCCAAATTATACCAGTTGTTTTTGAGAAAATCATTGACATATAATACTCATATTGGTTGAAAACAGATACCCCTTTTTAAAGTTGGTTATTAAATACATATAAAGTAAATAAGAGTGGTATTTTTGTATAATATCTTCTGCTAAATTAAATAATAATTTAATTCTGTTTTATTAAGGTTTTTATATTTAATGAAGTATTATAAAAAATACTTAATTAATATTTTAATTAATCAATTAATTTGTTGTTTTGCATTTAAAAATGTAATTTGCTTTAAAATATTAATTGAAGTGTTGTTCCTTATATTTTAATATCACTGAATAAAATGTATTTTTTTGTTTATTACAATCTTGTAACAATATTTTCATATTAGCCGGTTAGTTAATAAAAAATGTGTGTGTGTATAGTGTACACACGTAAGAAGTGAAACTTCTTTATGACATCATTTTTCGAAAAATGATCTACTATTTACAAATTTACAGAATTGGTAAAATAAAGCTAAATTAAATAAAGTTTAAGTTTAGGAGGGGGGAAATTTTTGAGGGAATTTGGGATTTCTATCGGGGCCAATTTGTAGCCCTCACCGAGACGGTTCCGAGGATACCAAGCTCGGTGGGTCCACGACCTTTATTGGCCGAGATAGGAATAGGGGGGGTGAGGTAAAAATTTTAGGTGGGGGTAGGGGCGGGGGGGGGGGTTAGGTTTCGTGGGGAGGCTATTGGGCACCTTAAAATATTTTTGGGTGTGGAAAGTTGTGGAGGGGGAATTCGGGAATTCTGTTGGGGCAGGATTGTAGGCCTCACCGAGCCGGTTCTAATGAACCCAGGGTCGATGGGTCTACGATGGATATTGGCGGAGATAGGAATAGGGGGGGTGAGGTAAAAATTTTAGGTGGGGGTAGGGGCGGGGGGGGGGTAGGTTTCGTGGGGAGGCTATTGGGCACCTTAAAATATTTTTGGGTGTGGAAAGTTGTGGAGGGGGAATTCGGGAATTCTGTTGGGGCAGGATTGTAGCCCTCACCGAGCCGGTTCCAATGAACCCAAGGTCGGTGGGTCTACGATGGATAATGCCGGAGATATGAGTAGGGGGGGTGAGGTAAAAATTTTAGGGTGGGGGTAAGCGGGGGGGGGGAGGTTTCGTGGGGAGGCTATTGGGCACTGTTTTGGATTTAGGGTGGGGGAAGGCCAGAGGGGGGGGTAAGGATCAAATTACAAAAAAGTGGGTGGGACTTAAAATTTTGGGTGGGGCTTGGGCACGGTTGGGGGTGTGGCTTACTGAAGTGGGTACAGAATGTGTTCTAATGGTATACACTGTATTATGTCCAAATGTGGGATGATACACTAGTGTGGGATTCGTACTAAATACAGTTACAATACACAGGATTACTACTAAGTATTACTTATTTACTAAATAAATAAAGATGGCGCGTAACGCAAAAATGTGACTTAGAAATAAAGATGGCGCGTAACGCAAAAATTTTTCCAACCCCGATAAAGAAGTTTCACTTCAATAACATAATGTAAGTTTTATATGATGTAATTATGTAGATTGCTTCATTATAATTTGTAATTACATGTACATTTAAATTAAACATCCAAATATCTGTGTTCATTTTTTATTAGCATCTAATGTTGTTTATTATCATAAACAGACACATAAAGTCAGACCTTTATAAGACAATAGAAAAATATTTTTTCTTTTTCTTCCATCCATTTTTATTAAATTAAATATATATTTTTACTAGAACAAAAAAATATGAATTTTAATAATTCGGAGGTATTTTTCATTTATTGACGTTTCCAAATTGATTTTCGTAAACGATTAAAAAATAACCCAAAAAAGGTTGTAACAATAAGGCTGTATACCTAAAAAAAAATACGCACAATAAATTCGCGCTAAATTCAAAAGTCGAACAAACGCTACAGAGCCTTCAAACCACGTGGAGCGCCAAGGTCGAATTTATGTTTTCAACTTGTCAAGCGGCGGCGTGTGATAAATTAATTCCACGGGCCGTTATAGTCCGACCATCCACGATATTTTCAACCCTATGAACTAGAGCATAAGGGCGATTTTCGCTCGAGCGAGCGTCCCACGCATAGTCGCCAACCCAGGCAATATATCTTGGGTCGTGTACTGCCCCTGACAGTTCGTAAACAAACGTGAGCTACCGCAACAAAGGGCGACAGCCGTTTTAAAACGAGAAATTAACGATACCCGTGCCAAATTACGAGTGTGGAAATAATCATTCTCGAAATATCCATATTATGCACATCGAACAACACAATTAACACATTTAAACAATATAAAACATAAATAACACTCACCAGAAAACAACACGAGACTCGGAGACCGTCCGGAGTCATCTGTGGTACGTCTTGCACATATCGATCTGTCTTGCAGTTCTCAAAACACGGCGAAAAAAAAACGAAAGAGGTTACACACAAAAATGTCGAAAACCCGAACTCGTCACTTTGATTGTAAATAAAGTTTTTAATTGCTCCCGAGGCACGCACACGTCGACGTAACGCGCTCGTTAAATGAATCACAATCAAAATAAAAATATATTTTCGTAGACGCAGCGTCTACAAGCGGGTCTGTCTATCTGAACTATCTGACGTTGTCAATATTCGTCAAAATGAAAATGGCGACACCCTCGGCGGTACGCGATCAGCTCTACATCCGTCTCTGTCTATCCCGCGCGCGAGACAGGGACGGGCGATGTACGTGTTTTCTTCGGAACCGAATGTGCTGTGATGTCACGCCCAACGGCGTAATGTATAGCGTAATTTGTAATTTTTGAAGGAATATAAACTCGTTTTAATGGCTCCAATTTACGATCGTTTTGCATACGAGGTCGTTAAATGAGAGTGTTGGTCTACACGCAGTTTAATTGCGCTTTAAACTGTTATTATGTGTTAGAAAAAGCTTTGCGCATGTTAGGCCCATCCCACCACTCAATATCTGTCGGCCCTCCTTCTTCTTATTTTATTCAGTAGTTTTTTTTTTCAGATCATCTCGACTGCATTAATTCCATGCCCGGCAGTCGCAATGCAGTTCTTAAATAATGAAAGGCGAACGGTTCTTTGTGACAATGGTTCAATTTGATACTTCTTTCTTGATATTAAATTAGATTTGATTTCACGTTGGCGATGAAAGAATTGTTTTTAATGTCTGGAAGTACGAGTAGTAACATTTTTTTAAATAAAAAAAACAATTTCAGGGCCGGTTTTAGAATTTCTTTTTTGTTTTTGTGTTATTAATTTTAAAAACGCAATTCAACTACTTTTAAATGTAGACCTGTGAACTGAGTAATTGACACCGATTTTAATCTAAAATGACTGATTATAAATCCAAGTTAATAATCTTATCAAATCGACACATATATTTATACAGACAGATTAATACAAAATTGTGTCAAAAGTAATTTATACTTAACAGAAACATTGTAATTAACTTTAATAGAGTTTTATAGCTTTTTATACTAATAACGACATGCGACTTCGCGTGTGTTATTTAATCAGCAAAAAAAAACCAGCATGCTGCATGTAATTTTTATATTAATGAAAACACGATTCAAATTTGAATTTCAAAATTCAAATACTTATTATGCATAATACAGTTTTAAGCAGTTTTTCATGATCAATTATATCATTTCGATTTTTACAAAATATAGTTTCTTTTTCTAAGTTTCCTTTATTAAGGGTATTTTTTAACCCTGACCTTCGCGAGGTCATTAACTGTTCCCGACCATGAACAGAGGGCACAATGCAAGCTCTGAAAATTTTGGAAGATAATTGGCCTTTAATAAAAACAATAAACGGACTAGACACCTCTTTATTCATACACATAGAAAAAATCGTAAGCAATAATTATAGGAAGTCCATAATCAGTGCCTCGAGCATTGGTTGTGTAAAAAATATAATAAAAGTTTCGCCTTCCGCGTCAATGTTGTGTTGTAAATTATCTAAATTATAGGTTTATCGTCCGCTTATGGCATGACGATATTTTATTGCTCTTCAATAAATCTTCCGTTCTCGGATGGAATGTTCGCACGGCTGATTGTCAATTGTCATTTGTTGTCAAAATCAGCTGACTGTGAAGGGTTTCGTCCGGAAATACATTGCATTTGGGCTTCAATTATTTAGATCCACGAGTGCGAATACGAATAATTGGTTTCTCTCTCAACGGAATAAACGTTTATTTTATATCAATTATGTCACGTGGATAAAAATACAACTGTGATACAAATCTGAATTTCGAGCTTGTATCAAGTTTCGTTCGTAAATAAAATGGTAGTTTTTTTTAAATGGATGATGAGGCAAATTAATTACTGTTGAATTAATGAATAACTTACGTCGTTATATAAATTAAAATAAATTATTGCAACAATCATTAATAAGTGTAATGTAGTCTTAATTTCTCACTGATTAGATCAAAACGGTACAGCTAACAGAACATGGAATCACTACCAATTTATAGAAATTTACTTAAATAATCTAAAGAATATAAAATGACTAGTAGGCATATAATATTATCTTTTATTCAAAATTAATTCGTTATAATAAAAAAAAAATCAATAAAACTACTGTTTTGTGTTTTGGTAGATTTTTCTACGTCAATTGGCAACACATCTCCTAGTTTTCAGCCGTTTACTTTTGAACTTTTAAAAACGCACCGATCGACCAAGGAGATCTTACGTGCAATTTTTATTTTGTAATATTTTGTAATTTTATCCATAAAAATGTCCGAAAAAGCCCGTACGTCGCGTTTAGCGTCATACAAGAACACTGGCCAGGGAACTACGGTGAGATGCCATTGTTTTTAATCCGTAAAAAACTATTCGAACAGGCTCGTATTATCTTTTGTTTTTCTCTATAAGAGCTTAAATAGATGTAATTAAGTGGAAATTAACTAAATTAATCGATGCGTTCGCTCTATCAACTGGTTACTAGTTATTTATGATATAAATTAGTAATTATTTTTTATAGTAATTTTACTTTAAAACCAAGGTTTATTTTTAACTCAAAATTACTGATAAAGTTATCATAAGATATAATGATAAATCTAAGGTATTTTCGAGTATTTACCTCTATAATTTTGGATAAAACTTACACGTGGCGAGATAAAAAATTTCAACGTTAAAGAAACATATATTGTACCACGATCCTCTTTTAATATTGGTGCAGAATTCATTATTTTCAAAATTATAAATGTGTCTCGCTTATTTATATTCATTGGTGATAAAAAAAAAACATTTTTATTGTCTTTTTATTGATTTATATTGATTACTTAATCCTGAATAATCATACAACTTTTTACCATAATAAGGTACTCTCTTAAATATTATTTTAAATGCTATTAATATTCAACCGCTGGACAAAGAACTCTTCCATTCCTCTCCCTTTTCTCTATCTTCGGCCAGCAGAGGCTAATTTAAAAAGACCTGGTTAAGGTTGTAGCAAGTGGCTGGATGCAGGCTGCTTTCAACAGGTTGTTGTTGATCCTTAGGGGAAGCCTAGGTTCAGCAGTGGACTTCCTATGGCTGAATAGATAAATAATAAATAATAATAAATATTATTTCCCAAAAATATTTACATTGAAACAGTATCACAAGTATTTTTAGAGTACTCCATAGACATTTTACAGCGGGACTGTACTAGGCTCTCGGCCTGTATCGCAGGTACCAAGATAGATTTAACAATATTGTTATCTCTAATTAGGCCACTATTTAACATCGATAATAAAACAGAAAATTTAATTAATAATAAGATAAATATTGAGAGCAGTTACACCATATTCTTCCAGGATATCCTAGTGCAGTTTGACGGACTTCACATACCATAAAAAATCTTGTAAATATAGTACACAGGTTTCCTTACAATCTTTACTTATTCAGTTGAATTATCCGACTAACAATAAACCAATTGCAGGAGCTTCGCCGCAAGCGTGCTGAGCTCAGCGTGGCCCTCCGCAAGCAAGCCCGAGATGAACAGCTTCTCAAGCGCAGGGCACTCTCACCAGAGGCCTCGGATGAGATTGAGCAGGACAGGGCTTTGACACCGTCTGAAATTGTCCAAGGTAGGTGTAGCAGAATTGTGTTGGGCAAGATACAACCATCTGCTGTTTCTGTCTAGAAAGCATTGTGCTGGTTATTGGGTAGAGTGCATTTAGTGAGCCAGAAACTAAATGTATCTTTTCTTATGTTATTGTAATGAAATATTTTATTGAATACATAAAATGTCATACATTATTTAGATTCAGTCACTTTTTTGTCCACTACCACCGGGTTCCCAAAGCTGTCTTCACCAGAGAAGAACGGGCAAGAAAGTCTAGCGTTGCTCTTTTCAAAACAACTTTACAATACAGTGATTATCTAGGAGTTGCAGTGTAGTTATGTTAATAGCTGTTTATATATCATTTGTAGCAGGGTAATTGGACTATCTTATCATCTGTTCGTAAATTCATGTTTTAAGTATATTCAAAATTGGGACTGACACAGTGTCAGAGCATATTTTCATGTTTTTCATTCGTTGAGTTAGAGTTTAAATACTCCTTTCTCACATTTTTCCTCCCATTTTGAGACTAGCAATGCATCTCCAATACTGACAGCCTCCGTGGCGCAGTTGGTTAGACGCCGGCTGTCAAACGAGAGGCCGCGGGTTCGATCCCCGCACCGAAACAAATATTTGTGTGAACCACAGGAATTCGTTTCGGGTGTTTGTGAGACCGAAAAGTCACTCGTAGTTCCTGATACCCACGGGACAAGACTCGATCTTAGTGTGGGGTCAGGACTATGTATGTGACTGTTGTATTTATTTATTAATTCAAGTTCTTTAGATGTTCATGAGCAGTAATCAAATATTATCAGATGAGCCATAAATAAATGAGAAATGTACATATTTTATAGGCTTAAATGTTGCAGGTCTGAAGTCCGGGGACCTATCTACTAAGACGTTGTCAGCGCGGGCGGCGCGGCGCATGCTCTCCCGGGAACAGAACCCGCCCATCTCAGTCATGATCGAAGCTGGGGTTATCAAGCCTTTGGTTGAGGCCCTGGAACGAGATGATTGGTAAGTATATGAGTAGAAATACCATAAGACAGGTGAATATTTGTTTAGCGGTTTGCTAGACCGGACATTTCGAACATAATCTGCGCGCACTGTATGTACCTACATTGCGGGAACACACGAGTGAGAGGGAACATAACGTTGCGTGAGACTAACAGAAACAAACATTGTCGCACATTCTTTTCTGTAATATTTCATTTAATATTATTCTCACCACAAAATAAACTGCTATTAATACTGGTTCTACAAGTGTATACAGTGATTAGAGATCATGATAACATGCAGATTTTTCTTTTCAGCTCGGATCTTCAGTTTGAAGCGGCCTGGGCTTTGACCAACATAGCTTCAGGAACCCATGCTCACACCATGGCTGTGGTGGACGTAAGTAATGCCGCATTTGAAGATAAAATATAGTAATACATATACTGCAAATATTGTAATATAACATTGTACAAAATTAAATGAATAATATGTATAAGGGTTTTTAATATACAATTTATTTGTATTATAAATAGGATTAAACTCCTATGTATTGTCTTTGTACTAAGTTTTAAAAACCTCTATTTAATTGCCTACATGACCAATAAACGAATTTGCTTTCATTACAATTAATTTAATTTCATATAAATGTTGTCTATTAGAATATTAGTGTTTTGGTATATGTGTACTGTTAACTTGCATTTTACTGTAAAAAAATACAAGCAGAGTCCCACATTCATTTTAATAATATTTCAGGGTGGAGCCATACCCAAGCTGATCACACTACTCGCACAAGGAGGTGTAGTTGGGGAGCAAAGCGCCTGGGCTCTAGGCAACATAGCCGGAGATGGTCCAGAGTTTAGAGATGTGGTCCTCCACGGAGGCATACTGCCTGCGTTGATGCCTCTACTGAGCACCGGTACTCCGCCCAGCCAGCTGAGGACAGCGGTGTGGACTTACAGTAATTTGTGCAGGTATATAGATATTTTTTGCTGCTATATATTTTAACCGTGAAGAAAAACATTGTCAGGCCACCTGCATACCGTAGCGATTTTAAAGAATTTCTACGGTGTGTATGACCGCCAACCCGCACTAGGCCAGCGTGGTGGACTATATGACTTAACGATTATCGATTCTCTCGAGAGTAGGCCCGTGCCCAGCAGTGGGACGAATATAAATAAATAAATACACCCAACAGCCACATAGTCCTGACCCCACACTAAGATCGATTGTTGTGTCGTGGGTATCGGAAGCTATGAGAGACTTTTTGGGTCTCGCAAACACCCAGACCCGAAACAAATACCTGTGGATCACACAAATATTTGTTTCCGTGCGCCACGGAGGCTGTCCTGATGCGGTCCTGATGTCCACGGTGCGGATATGGGCTGATATACATATTTTTCCAAGATTAAATGTACCCAATGGCCTTCCTTGATGAATGGACTATCTAACATTGAAATATTTTTTGAATATGGATCTGTAGTTCCTATGATAAGCGTGATTAAATAGCATGATCCTCGCACTAGACAAACTCGGGTCTGGGTGTTAGTGAGATCGAAAAGTCTCGTAAATTCTAATACCCACATCACAAGACTTATATTTTAGTATCGAGTTAGAACCTCATGGGTATATTAATTAATAATAAGTTTATTAACAATACTAGTTGGTGAACTTAATATAAACATTGTTAGAATTTATTTTTATTTTCTAGGAACAAAAACCCGCTGGTCAAGTTTGAGATGGTAGCCCCAGCTCTGCCCTACGTATCAGAATTACTGGCGGTGTCGGATCAAGATGTTTTGGGTAAAATATTTGTCTATACTTTTAAAAGTCTACCAAACACGTAGTTACGTAAATCAGAAGCTATAGAATTGTGTTATGGAAAATATTGTAGTAAAATATATTTTTTTGTATTGGGTATTTATTCATATGCATATTTTTTATTATAGAAAAAAATGTGTAAAACATTTCATTATCAATGTTTTATTAAGAAAATAATTGAAGTTTTTACCAATGTTAAGTCTCAATTTTTTTTCCACAGCGGATGCTTGCTGGGCCCTCTCATACCTCACAGACGGTCCCAATGACCGTATTGAAGCGGTGCAGTCCACACCTAGACTCTTGCAACGGTTGGTGAAACTCCTGGAACACACCTCCCCTGGAGTCAGGACTCCGGCTTTGAGGTCCATCGGTAACATGCTTACCGGATCTGATGAGCAGGTATGGAGTCTTTAGAAAGATGTAGTATGTAGGTTGATGATAGTAGATTATAAAGAAATATTGTTCTTTTTCCATACAAATAAATAAATACACCCAACAGTCACATACTACGATCGAGTCTTGTGTCGCGGGTATCAGGAACTAGAGACTTCTCGGTCTCACAGACACCCAGACCCGAAACAAATACTTGTGGTTCACACAAACATTTGTCTCGGTGCGGGGATCGAACTCGCGGGCTCTCGTTTCACAGCCGGCGTCTAACCAACTGCGCCACGGAGGCTGAAATACAAGAAATTAATGAGAGTTTATGTGTGCAGTAAGAAAGTAGACATGAAGTTGAAATCGTGTGGTATGTTAAGATTTAGTGAAAAGCATTATGTTTAATCTACGCTGGCGTATTGTGGGTATAATTTTGGTTGATTGATATACAAACTTATCCTAGCTTCATAATTTTTTCCCAACTAACATCACCCTTGCCTCATGACTACACAAAACTGTCTTTGTTCAATTGTAATGTTTAAGTTTGTGGAGGCCTGTTGGCAACGGACCAGACGCGGCTGCCTACATGTTCACGATCGCGGGCTCAAATCTAAGGGCACATCTCTGACTTTTCGGAGTCATGTGTGTATTGTTAGTCAATCACCACGCACTATAATAAACGAAAACATCGTGAGGAAACCTGCATACCATAGAGATTTGTAAAAATGTATATAGTATGTAAGGTCCGCCGTAACATATGACTTCTTTGGCCATTACCTAACTTCAAACGCTATGAGCGACAAAGGGCTTAACTATATACAGGGTGTGAGGGGAAGGTTCCTAGCCGAAATAATAAACCCTAACACTAACGGACTATATGGCCCAAGCGCTTTCAGTCGTACCCTTGTTTGTAGAGTAGGCTTGTGCCCTCCAGTGGGACATATATGGGCTGGTACAAAAAAAAGTTTAAGTTATTTATTATTATTTACCCCACAGACAGACCGCTGCCTAGACGCAGGCTGCCTGGAGCACATAATGTCCCTCCTACGTTGTGGTAAAGCCTCTCTCATGAAGGAGGCAGCCTGGGCTGCTAGCAACGTGTTCGCTGGCACTCAACCACAGATACAAAGAGCTATTGATGCTGGGATGCTGCATCACCTCTGCCATGTTATCACTAATGAGGATATTAAGTAAGTAGAATGAATTCAACTTGACAGCTTGAAGTCGGTGAGGCAGGTGCTAAGTCATGACTTCTTTCTTAAGCATGATAACATACATACATAAACTCACGCCTTTATCCCTGAAGGGGTAGGCAGAGGCGCCACCAGGATACCCACCATTTCGCCTTGTATGTTCCGTCCCACGATGTGATAGGGGGCGAGCCTATCGCCATATCGGGTACAAATTCCTGACTCTGGACTGATAATAATGACGGCATAGTGACTGCATTGCACCTGATGGTAAGTGCTAATGCCGTCCAGATAGAGTATCGAATGGTATCAAACGGTAGTCTCATACCATTCGATACAATCATGCCGGCCCGCTGAGATGCCTCTTCACGCTACGGCGGAAGGACCCAGGATTATAGGAAGGAGGGAACACGTGCGATGGCAAACCGTTCCACAGCTTGACTGTACGGCAGAAAAAAGAATTAGAGAACCTTGTTGTTTTTAACTTTTGTGAATTATTGTTAACGCTGTTGGTTGTCTTAAGAATTTAATAAATAAATGAACAAAGGCCTCCCCGAGGATCTCCATATCAATGTGTTAATCTGCACGCTTAACCTTAGGGGAAGCGTATCTTCAGCACTGCTGAATACATAGATAGACTGCACACTTCTTGTGGCTGAATAGATAGAATGAATAGATTATAGAAAATGAACCATGCATATTCAAAGTTAAGTGCTTCTTTGGCTTTAAAAGGGATATATTTTGCTAGCAAAAGAATATTATAGGATTAACATAAAACAAAGTGCAGTAAGATCGTCGATCGTCTAATAATGCTTACAGTAATGGTTTCTTAGATTTACGCGAATGTTGCACATTGAAATAAAATGGTCACGGGGCGGACTCAGTCAATCCGAACTACCACGAAAGCTGTAAGCAATCGAAACGTCGGGAAGTAAAGAAATGTAAAAATTAAACCAAATCGCTATAAAATCCGTAAAAATTTTCTTTCAATGCTTACAGTCTCGACGCCTTTCTATGTTCCTTTTCTTAAGAGCTGAAAGTAAGAACAATGTTTATTAATTGAAAAACACGTAAGCATGAACCATTGTTCTTAATTCTTAATTCAATTAGATTATTTAAGCAAACACAATAATTTTATTTTACTTTGAAAACATTCTTCAACAATCTTCGAACCATTAGTTTTGGCATCATCACTTTATTTCCCTACGCTTTAAAGTATGAAAATTTACATATAACTAATGTTATATTAATCCCAGATGCCAAAAAGAAGCAGCATGGGCGGTGACGAACCTGTGCCTCGGCGGGACTCGCCAGCAACTCGACGCGTTGTTCAGCAGCGGCTTACTAGCTCCGTACTGCGCGCTCCTACATGCCAGAGACCACAGGGCCATTAGCGTGGTGCTGGATGGAGTCACACATCTGCTGCAGGTGAGGGTAGATGCTTTTAACGGGCACGGGCACTTTTTGCAGGGCACGGGCCTCCTCTACCAAAGTACGATTGAGAGGGCTTAGGGCTTAGTCCACCACGCTGACCAGGTGCGGGTCGGCGGAGTTTACATACTGTAGGAATTCATTAAAATCGCCACGGTGTGCAGGTTTCCTCACGATGTTTTCCTTCACTGTACTAATGAGTGGTGATTGACTTTACACACATGACTCCTAAAAGTCAGAGGTGTGCCCTGGGATTTGAACCTGCGACTATGGTGAACATGTTGGCAGTCGCGTCTGGTTCGTTTACCAACAAGCCACCAGGTCGAATAGTAAATGCACCATTTAAGACTTTCCACACTCATACATGTGTAATTGTACAATTTTTGTTTATCCGTTTTTTTTATCTTTATAGGCAGCAGCTAAATACGGCCATTTGGAACCTATGTGCCTCAAATTGGAAGAGATTGGCGCTCTGGACCAGATTGAAACTCTACAGCAACATGAAAATGAGCAGGTACATATTTTAGTAACAACATACATTAAATAAATAATAATAATACACCCAACAGTCACATACATAGTCCTGACCCCACACTAAGATCGAGACTTGTGTCGTGGGTATCAGAAACTACGAGCGACTTTTCGGTTTCACAAACACCCAGACCCGAAACAAATACCTGTGGATCACACAAATATTTGTTTCGGTACGGGGATCGAACCCGCGGGCTCTCGTTTCACAGGCGGCGTCTAACCAACTGCGCCACGGAGGCTGATTTATTTTGAAAAATACCTAGTATTGTACAAATTGCACCATAATTTTTAATTTATACTTTTTACAGATATACAGAAAGACACTGCACATCCTGGACACATATTTCGCGGAACAGGAGGACGCCACGGCCCAACCCGCGCAAACTGAGGAGGAGTACCAATTCGGACTCAATGCTAATACGAATATCAACTTCTAGAGCATTATGTGTTATCAGGCAAACTTGATTTCAGGCTGGAGTAGGGAATCCTGGATGAAAACACAGTTTCAGGGTGAAATAACATGTTTTAGGACGATATCTGGTTGGAGAACAAAATAATTTACTAGGTTAAAATCAGTTTCAGGCTTAACTATGGTCCTACTAAAAAATCTATTTATCGTTAAAGGTGTTTTAGAAAAAAAAAATCAAGATGAAATTAATGTCCTAGAATTAAAGTATCTTAGGAAAACTGGATTAAGGATAAACTAGTGTCTTACAAAAAAATGATTTAAGGCTAAATTAGTTTCTTTTAGGTAAGAACTTTATTTTTAGGCGGACAAAATTCTCTTTTCTTAAGTGTATATTTTCACAAAGACCTATAGCTATCCTCACACCAAGTTAATTGTTTTAGCCTAGAATAATCTAGTCTGGCCTTAAGTCTAGTTGGCTGGTAATATACACAAGCTGGCCTTGTGTTATGTAAAGTGGAGCATTAGTTTATATTATTGTCGATAGATGGCGTTAATAACATATCATTATATCTTTATGAAGTACATTGCATTCTGGGTGTAACTCCATCTAGTGTCAAATATACATAACAACTTAGAAAATATGCAATTTCACAAGCCAAGAATTTTATAATTGTGGAATATAAATGTTAATACACATTTATGTAATATGCTCATAAAAATATTGTATGTTACTAACGCTATTTATCGATTTACTTAAAATGCTAATATTGCGAACTGATTTAGCAAATTACTGTTGGCTTACTACTTAGCAGAATGGATAAATTTTAAATATTACAATAATTTAAGACCTGAGATTCTATGCTAAAAACTTCACTCAAGATTGTCACATATTGCTGTTACATTTGTAGTAAATTAATCTACTAAAGTCCTTAAAAATTGTTTATATTTTAGATTAGGAAATATTAAAAATGAAGTTTAAAAACTAATATACACGCTTTAGTAAAAGACTCAAAAATAATTGATAATGTTTGAAATTAGAAAAGAAATTCATTTATGTTATAGTTAAAAACCTAGGGTCTTTGAGGATAAGTAAATTTTGTAAGCACCCCATGCTTTAGGTATGAGGAGTGGATATTCTAAAATCAGTATTATTAATAAAGGCAGAAGATCTGTTCTAGATGATCCACTCCTCGTACTATTCGTTATAGTGTAAGCTGTAAGACTCTTGTTTTGTATCAACCACAACCAGAATGTTATTAATTTACTTTAAAATATATCTAAAAATATGATCACAATGCGGAAAATTTTAGTATTTTGCCTAGCTTAAACATATAAATGAAACCAGTATACAAATTCAGTATTTTATATGCTTAACCATGTTAAGTCGCAAGACCACTGTTAAGTAGTAAGTCTTGAGTAAATTAACTACAATATGACTGATTTGTGATTATTATGTGATTTTTAATAAAGTTGTATTTAATATGGGTGTTTTATTTAAAAGTTAATTTACTAGTTGATACAATATGATTAATACATACACTGTATCAGAGACTATGAAAAACTATTCTCACAAACACCTAGACCCGAAACAAATACCTGTGGATTACACAAGCATTTGTCTTTGTGCCTTTTGCATTACAGTCCATGTCTAACCAATTGTAGGTACCATGAAGTTAATTTAACTTTTCTTCAGTATCTTTGAATTATAAGGATAAACAATTTCCCACCTGCATGAAAACACTCATTACCCTCACTTCTTCATTTATAAACATTTTGGATAAATGTATCAAGATTAATGGTATCAAAATTTAAATCAACAATAATAATAATATAATTATATTTTGTATGCTTTTTTGATAATAATTCTATCCTCGTTTAATTCTTAAACTTCTATGTTTCTATCAATCATATTGTTATTTATGTCGAAAATGCGTTTGTCTCTTTGTGTTGCAGATTGGAGTCATCTTGGATAATAGCTTCCACAATATTCCTTTTAATTTTTCGTTTGTTACACTTGACACTGGCAGAATTGCGGGGTGGTATTATAGCAAAGGCCATAAAAATAAGAACTGAACTGAACTAAGGATAAACAATAAATTTTGACAATTGAATAATGTAGTAAAACCCAAGAATGAAATTAAAATTATTTAATTAAAAACTTATATTAAGTAACATCTATATAAATCTAGGCTTTATTCTGCTCCTTCAGCTTTTCGAGTTGTTGCCTGTAATTAGAATACATTGGTTAGATATTTATGTGGTTTGTTCATCCACTAATTACTGCAAATCCTTCGAGCTAATCAAGGGACACTACAATAGAATAATTGTGGTTAAATTCAGTGTGTTACGATCATATAATATTTTATTTATTTATAAATTCTTTATTGAACACCACAAACATAAAAAAAAAAAAAATTAAATCTAGTTAAAATAAAGGCGACAATCGGCGGTCTTATCGCTTACAGCGATTTCTTCCAGACAACCATTAGCTGGACTGAATTGAGAAGAAATTAGGAAGAAGAGGGTGGTCACAACAAGGGCAAAGAATAATATTTTATGACAAGCAGCTATTATACATACAGAATATTTTTATTTATAAGTGAACTGTAATGAATGTATTAAAACAATTATAGCTTTGTTCAAACTTAGTAAAGTACCCATAAGTTAAACTCTGAATTGTTAAGTTGGTAAATTAACATGCTTGACTTTTATTTATTGCGATGAATGGCAAGGTTCACAGGCCATTTGCCTGATGGTAAGCATTATGACCGCTCATGGACAGTAGAAAAACCAAATAACATCAGGAATTACAAAGCAATGCTTGACATTCCACTGCGCTCGCCATCCTGAGACATGAGATGTTAAGTCTCATTATGTCCAGTCGATGAGATCAATGTTTCTTCTATTAGTTGTTCTAAGTACTTGGTCCATGACTGTCTTTTAAGTAAATAAGATGCATTCAACCTCAAGCTTGTATGGATCGACTGAGTAGTGCTGGCCACGAATTCTGTTTATATTTCGTTCATATTTGCTCCAGTTAACAGTAATAATATAGCAAGTCAGAAAAATTATTAAGCTAATTTTACGATTCAGAGCTCCCAACACTAAATTACGCAACTTGTTTAACTTGAGAGTAATGTTTACGAACAATATCTGTAAATTACTTGGCACAAATCTAACAAAATAAAATTCTAACCTCAACTGTTGGTTGAAATCGTCTTGTACGATGTCATCCTCCCAGTTATCTTCCCAAACAGACACATCTTCGTCATCGGCGTCCTCTGTTCCCCAATCTGGACACAAGAAACACGAAAAAATTGGTAAATACATTTGTACAGCCACTTCCGAGTCACGAAAAATTACTTGCTAATTTATTACGCACTTTCCGCGGGAAATTCTTCAAATTCATCGTCTTCTTCGAGAAGGCCGAGGTCTACTTTCTGTTTATCAGCCATTGTTAGTTTTAATTTCGTGTATTCGGTAGAAACTAGAAATTAACGACCAGCGTCAGATTCGCGAAATTGTTTTCGACAAGTCACTGTTTCGGTGTTGCCAGAAAAAGGAATTTAAATTCCTCGACAATAATAATTTTATTTTCCCCATTTTCATCTTATTTAATATCATGATACCAACAAAACACATGTAAAATATTTGATTTATTATGATTTCTATGTTTATGATTATTACATTATATATTGTATAATATAAGGACAAATGTAATTTAATTAACTTAAGTAATTTAGCACTGCTGTTAAAGCAATTTGTGCACTAGTGGTAGGTAGGTCTCCCATATGTGAGACGCCGCCTGGATAGGTACCACCGCATTGTTTATTTCTCCAGCCAAACAGCAGTGTAATTAACTACTGGACATAATGAGACTTAACATCTTATGTCTCAGGATAACTAGCGCAGTGGAATTGAATGCCAAGCATTGCTTTGTAATTCATGGTGTTGCTACTGTCAATGAGCGGTCATATCACATACCATCAGACGAATGGCATGCTCGTCTCCCCATTAATTGCAACAAAATAAATTTGTAATTATAATCTATAAGCGAATGGCTAGAATATCTCTCGTTTCATAACTTTGGCACACACGCATTGTACCTTGGCAAGATAATCTTTGTGCATTGCAATTATATTTAATCAAGTAATCTTTGGTAGAACACAATAAAATAAACATAGGTAATAAGTCTGACTGCCTCGGTGGCGTAATTTTACTACTACGGTACGATTATAAAGCTGAGGTATTGGGTTCGAGACCCGGGATGAGCAAAGTGATATTGGATTTTTCTATTTATTATCAGCCCAGAGTCAAGAATTTGTGCCCTGTATGGAGATAGGCTCGCCTCCTATCACATCGTGGGATAGAACATACGAGGCGTAATATAGGTGTTCTGGTAGCACCTCTGTCTACCTCTTCTGGAAAAAATGTGTGCGTGTAATAAGCCTACGTATGGTTTCGCTGATAAATGCGAGATATTACAAATTACAAATTTAGTAGGTATTTTTATCCATTTTATTTTGGATTGTTTTAATGACCTAGGAAACTCCAATTTGTAACTTCTTTCCAAAGCAAAATAAGCCTGTAATTTATAAGCTATAGAGCTTAACGGTACGTCTATACGGTACGTATAGACGTACCGTTAAGTCTTTTCGATAATGTCCAGTTACTACCAATTAATATTCAATATCAGTCAACAACAATATAATAAGCCTATTTAGGAATATTCTTAATATAGATAATAATAAATAAACAGGAAAAGTCATTAGAATATTTTCACACATTTATTTATAATATAAAACACAGTCGTTGGATACATTACTTTTAGATTGTTAAATGATTTAACAACTAAAAGCAAGCCTTAACATAAGTTTATATCACAATATATCACATTATAACTTGTTCAGACTATTGATGAAAAACTTAAAAAATCAAGTCAGAGAATGTAAAAAACAGTATTTATAAACAAAGGCATATAATTAAAGGAAGTCTGAAATATATTCAGTCAATGTAGCTTTAAAACTAAACTTTATTAAATTTTCAAAATAATGTTAAAAGACAAGCGGCAGCTCAACTGTGCCCCAGTCTTTCATCGTAGGCAATTAAAAACATAGCACATGCCTTTATAGTAATAAGAAAATCAATTTAATTTTGACAAATCATAACAAACAGAATAAATGTTTTCTGATGATTATATAAACGCCTTCTCAAGGCTAACGACAATTAGCACATCTACAAAATTCTACCATATACACAGAATAAGCATAAATTAATATATTTGTGATGCATGTGGCAATAATATATCTTCTCTACTTATTATTCAATTGGAAACTTAATTGTATATTAAAGTTTTCTACCCAATTTATCACGAGTTGTGTTTTGTTATTCTTATACAATACAAATAGGTTTACCGTCAAATAACATCGAATTCATTTTATTCATATTTCATGATAATCAATGTATGTGTATAAAATATTGATATCATGACATATTCAATATTTTAAAAAAATATTCCAACTAAATTCTACACAAATGAAATAGCTTACAATAGCAATTTCCTTAACAATAAAATAAATTCACCACAACGGCAACTCTTTCCAAATTACCACCAAACTGAGGAAACTACCGGACCTAGCAACACCAAATTAAAAAAAGGCAAGTTAAAGGAACTCATACCTTAACAGCCTAGGATGAAAACCAAGAAATTGTTTTCAAAAAGTCTAACTGCACTCAAAAAGCAAGTAATGGTGGAGGGTTTTAGGAATATCTAAGGTGGGAACAATATCAGGGAAGGTAGGGCCGAAAAATTTTCGGAGGTATATCCTGACCTGAGCTATTAAGGAAATAGGGTTCCTAGCTCTTTCTATTAAGGTTTGTTTTTGCGTGGGGGTAACGATGTTATTTCTTTTGATCATGCAAAGGTCGAATGCTTCTGTGGCTTCTAGAAGTTGGTAGAAAATGTGCTCGTACTCAGGAGAGGTGACGTTTTGTAAGTGGTTCAGGATACCGTCCGGGTCACGGAACTGGGTTTTCATTATAACCTGAAAAGTAAAAAGATTTTGATAATATAATTTGTTTTATATTACGGTTTATCATGTGATTCGTTGTATTTTAATATACTACATTAAGTTAATCTTAAGACGGTAGGTAATCAGGAAGTAAGTTTTTAAGATAATAATATTGGAAAATAAAAATTGGTTAGAGCGACATCTGGCGGTAGTTTATATAGTTTCAATTTATTTTCTTTTTCAAAAGTTTAATGGTAAAATTCTCACAATTAAAAACAAAATAAACGTATTCATCCCAAGAGTTGTATAACTATCTACGTTTTAGCCATAAAAGTAGTATTCATAAAATTTTTGGTAACAACTAAGACAGCTAGATGGCGCTATTAACATCATAGTTCGCTCGACAAAACACCATAAAATATGAATTTTAAGAACAATATACTAACCCGAGCTCCATGTCTAAGCAACATAGTGACTATCTCGCTGCTAGGTTCGACATTACTCGCCAAGTACTCCGCCAGTGCTGGTCTGAGTTGCGTCGCGTCTTCACTACTGTAAACCTTCATGTTTGGGTCCGCTCCACTTTCTAGTAGGATCTAGAAGAATGCATAATTGTTATACAAACAATCATTATATTCAAATTATACGCCAGCCGCTGTGGCGCAGTTGGTTAGGCACCGTCTGTGAAAGGAGAGGCCGCGGGTTCTATCCCCGCACCGATACAAATGTTTGTAAGGCTCGTAAATATTTGTCCTGGGTCTGGGTGTTTTTGAGACCGAAAAGTCTCTCGTAGTTCCTGATACCTACGGCACAAGATAATTGATTTTAATGTGGGGTCTGAACTACGTATCCAAAGGTCGAAGGAGTAAACAAAGACTCCACTATGGGTGATGCCATTCATAATTGATATTTCGTAATTCATTCATATACTTCTAAATATCGCATTAGTAAATATCACATAAGAAGTCAGTGTTTTTAAAATATTTGTGAATATACCCTCGGCAAATTGGGAACTTGTTTTCGAAGTGTGGTATCTGTATCAGCCCATTTACGTCCCACTTCAGGGCACGGGCCTGCTCTGCAATCGACGATTTGATTGAGAGGGGTTAGGCCATATAGTCCACGATGCCTAGTGCGAGTTGGCGGACTTAACATACCATTTGCATTCGAAGTGTAGTGACGTTAGGAAATATAAATGTAGTACATTGTCTAAATATTGACTGCCTCGGTGGCGTAGTTGTACTACGGTACGTTTACAAATCTGAGGTCTCGGGTTCGAATCCCGGGTCGGGCAAAGTGATATTGGATTTTTAGATTCATTATCAGGCCGGAGTCAGGAATTTGTGCCCGATATGGCGATAGGCTCGTCCCCTATCACATTATAGGACGGAACATACAAGGCGAAATGTGGGTGTCCTGGCTGGCCTGCCTATCCCTTCTGGGAAAAAGGCGTGAGTTTATGTATGTCTGAATTTTTTTTGATGGGCGTGTCTAAGGAATGGAATTTGGGCGTTTTTTTATGAACTGTGAACTTACTTTAACAATTTCCTTCCTGTTCACAATGTTGTCGGAACACGCGACGTGCAGCGGCGAGCCGATTACAGAACTCGACGCGTTAACTTGCGCACCTGACAATAATAATTTATAAATTTACTTTAAATGTATTGTATCATCAAGTATTGTTTTTATGGGGGACTACGGGTCCTCGATCTAGTTATGTAAAGGCTCTATTTATGAATAATTATCAATAACAATACATTGGTATTGAAATAAAATTAATTATTATGGATTTTTTAAACCGAATCGCGATAAAATCCGTAAAAAATAGTTTTATTTAAATGTGTAACATTCGCGTAAATCTAAGAAACCTCTAGTACATTGGTAGTTGGTTTTGTGAGGCTACAAAAGTTATATATCTAACAATCTGGCGTAGTTGGTTCGACGCCGGCTGTGAAACAATAGGCCTTTATGATCCCCGTGCCGAGACAAATGTTTGTGTCATCCACGGGTATTCGTTTGGAATCTGGGTGTTTTTGAGGCTGAATATTCTCTTGTAGTTTCTGATACACAATCTCCTATCTCAGTATTGGTTCAGGACTATGTATGTGACTGTTGGGTATACAGGGTGTATCCTGCAGACGACCGAAAACGAAGCCAGGCGGTAGTTTTAGCGATTACGAACACAATACAACTAAAAATTTCGCGATAAAAGCGAGTTTTTTTTTATTTATTTTTTAATATCATTTAATTTTACTTGATTATTTTATATAAATATTCGAACGTAGAGCCAATGTTTACGTGATCATTTAATTTGGGTGGGAAATACCTAGTTTTTGCTAAAATTATAATTTAAACCCTTTTATAACACTGTGTCTTTAAAAATAAAAAGGTGCACATTATTATTTAACTATGTATTTACCACCTAAATACAACGATAAAAAAATTACAAAAAAAAATATTGCTTTTTTTTGCGAAAAGTCACTAATACCACCTGTCTTCGTTTTCGGTCGCAGTCTTGATATACCCGGTATAAAAACTTACCAGCTGATAAAAGCAGTTGTACCATAGTAACGTCTCCCTTTAATATTGCCAGGTCTAATGGACTGGGCTTGCTGAGTTCAGGACACTCGTAGTTCACTCTCGCTCCTTGTTTGATGAGGAGGTTCACCACCTCTGTGTTGCCTGCAAAAGAAGTAAAAGAGTTATGGTGCAAAGGGTCTAACCACATTTATTTGACAGCTAACGTGGCAACGTGGTTGAAAGTCAACTCTGAAACGAGTCTGTGGGTTTCATACAATGACAAATGTTTCTGCGCCCGACAAATATGTTTCCAGCCTGGGTGTTGTGAGACCTTAAAGGCTTTCGTAGTTTGTGATACAAAACACAAGTGAAGTGACTCAGTGTGGGGTCAGAAATATGTGTGCTGTTCGATGCACATAAAAAAGTGTATAGACCACGAGTCCATCACACTACAACGCATGAGATTTTCGATTCTGCACATACCTTTGGAATTCTTGTGATTTACTATAAATTTAATGTTTCAGTATTGGGAAAGAGTTTTAGCATTCATAAAACCTTTTACTAGCTTGCATACCCACCACTACACTACAAGGATGCACGCCGAGCACCGAAGCTTGACGAGTCTCTTAAAAACGAGTGTCTTTAATCGAAAATTCTGATT
Organism: Deilephila elpenor; assembly: GCA_949752805.1. Lineage (NCBI taxonomy): Eukaryota > Metazoa > Arthropoda > Insecta > Lepidoptera > Sphingidae > Deilephila > Deilephila elpenor. Next base: position 1,144,768 of record OX457121.1, read on the forward strand.
AAATCCAAAGAGAAGTTGTAAACAACATTGAATTCGGAGTATCCTCACCACTAAGAACAGCATAATGCATGACAGTTCTGTAGTCGTTCCTGGCGTCCGCCATCGCGTTCACATTGGCCCCGAAGCTGATGAGGAGCAGCACCGCGTCCATACCCTGGAAGAACTCACTATATTAGCCTACTTTGGACAATTTTAATTCTTTTTGACAAACTGGGGCCGTTGGTAAGACGCCGGCTGTGAACGATAAGCCGCGCGTTCGATTCCCGCACCGAAACAAATATTTGAGTGACCCACGGGTATTTGTTTCAGGCCTGGGTGTGTGTGAGACCGAAAAAGTCTCTTATTTCTGATACCCACGACACAAGACTCGATCTTAGTATAGGGTCAGGGCTATGTATGTGACTGTTGGGTGTATTTATTTATATTACCATCAAAACCAGCTAAATGATTATCTTCCACTAACCTTCCTTTGCCTCGCAGCCTTCATCAACGGCGTGAGTCCCGCCCTGTCTCTGGAGTCAGGGTTGGCTCCGAAGGTCAGCAGCAGCTCCAGATACTCAGGGTCTGACACCAGGTTAATCTCCGAGCCGAAGAAGTACCGCTTGTTGGGGTCCGCGCCATGCTCCAGAAGGAGACGGGCGACTTCCTAGAAATAAAACTCTTTGTTAGGTTTTCGTGGTTAGAAGTGATAATGTATAATGGTTTCTTAGATTTACGCGAATGTAGCCTAAACCTAAGTACTTTTTATCCCGGAAAATATAAAGCAGGACTTTTATCACGAAAAACTTTTACGCGGGTGAAATCGCGAGCAATACTGTTATCCACATTCAAGAGAATTGTTGTGCATCTTACATAATGTTTATTCCTGATGGCCAAGCGTAGTGGCTCGTCACACAGCGTGGTCCTGGGAAACTCTTCACCCGTATCAGGTCTGTAGTCCACGGCTGCTCCACTGTCTAGTAGCAGCTTGACTAGCTCCACGTAACTGAGGAACGAAGGCAGAAAAATCACTTTCGGCGTTTATGCCAGGTATATCCAACCGAAAACGAAGCCAGGCGATAGTTAATACTAAAAGTTTCGCTAAAAAGGCCTCGGTTTTTTTGTAACTTTTTGAATACTTTAGTGTTTGGGTCGTATATACATAGTTTTGCAAAAAATACATTGTTATTTTAGGAAAAAGTACATGTATTTACAACCCAAACACGATGATAAGTAAAATTTCTCCTTGTTGAGTATCACCATGATTAGGATGGTATACGTTAATAAAAACCACCTCAAATAATCCATACTATTCTTAAATATTGTTTACTTCTCCTCACCCATGCTCAGCAGAAAGATGCAGAGCGCTGTACCCGCAGTCATCCCTGGCGTTGACGTCACACCCTCGTACTAGCAGCAACCTGGTCGCCTCCAGATACCGCTGCCAGATGGCGTAGTGAAGCGGCCGCAGACCCTGGGTCACTGGCTCGTTCACCTGAGCATTCGAAGGTTTTAGAAGATTAAGTATTAAAATAAATACATCCAACAGTCATATACATGGTTCTGATACCACACCAAGATCAAGTTTTGTGTCGTGTATCTACGAGAGACTTTTCGGTCTCACAAACAAATACTGAGCCACACAAATATTCGCCTCGGTGGGGTGTCAAACCCGCAGCCTGATGTTTCACTATCGGCGTCTAACCAACTGCGCCGCGGAGGCTGTCGATCCTGAGCAAGTACCTTATATTAATCAACTCGCACTAGGCTAGCGTTGTTGATCATAATGTAGGCCCTCTCAATGAGTTTCTACCAGGAAACCACGGGGTTTAGTCCTAGGCCAGTGTGGTGGACTTTAGCCTCGCTACCGAATCGTTTGTACAGGCGTCCCATGCTTCGCAGTGGCAGATTATTATTAAAGTACAGTGATATTGGTCAACCCTTCGGTGAAACATAATAAGCAATACATCCCATCCTTTTCCCAATATTCTCCCAATTTCATAAACTGGCAACACCATGCATGATTTGCAGACCATCATTATCATTAGTTGAGCTTTATGCTTTGTCTAACTATGCAATAAAAAACGTAGTATAAAGACAGTGTATACCTTTGCACCACAAGCCAGTAATATCCTGATCTCGTCCAACGGGACCATTCTGATGATGGAGTCAGCTAGCTCCCGCTGCAGCGATTTATCATTTATCATCTCTGACGGCATCTTTCTGGAACAAGCGATATTGTTTATATTAAAACATATAGGAAACACAGTAGATGCTAGGAAAAGAAATGATAATATTATTATGGTTTAAGGTATACTTTATAGGAGGGGTTTTTATTGCGGTGAATGGCGAGACGAGCACGCCGTTCGCTTAATGATAATCGAAACAACCGCTCCTGGACAGTAGGAAACCAAACAACACCATGAATTACAAGGTAATGCTTGGCATTCCACGGCGCTCGCCATCCTGAGACATAAGATGTTAAGTCTCATTATGTCCAGTAGTTACTCTGGCTACAATGTCCTTCAAACCGGAACACAACAATGCATTTACACTGCTATTTGGCGTGAGAAATAGACATTGCGGTGGTACCTACCCAGGCGGCCTCTCACATATGAGAGACCTACCACCAGTAAACAGACTACATTTGGAAGGGAACAAATACTTGTAAATCTGATCATAGTACACAAATCCGTAATTTAAGCTCTATTTACCCTGTATTGTGCAACAAAGAAAATTTCAAACATGATATCACCTCTACTCAGAACTTTGACGACATTTGCCAAAAAAATGCGCTTGGTTTCCTTGTGACTAATGAACCGATGACCACAATAATAGTCTTTTGTGAAGTCATTGTCAAGGTGGTAAATTATACTACGTAGAAAGAATAGAAAATGTTTAAATAATTTGTTATCGAGATTTTTTTATGTAAGACCTTGATAAATATTGTTGGTTATAAAAAGATTTCGATGTGAGTGAAAATGTGGGTGTCCTGGTGACGCCTCTGCCTAACCCTTCTGGGATAAATGCGTGAATTTTGTATGTATGTAGGTATTTTTATATACGCTGTACTGTACTGTATTGAAGCCCATATACGTCCCACTGCAGGGCAAGAGCCTCCTCTCAATCGAGAGTACGATTAACAGGAACGAGACCATATAGTCCACCACGCTGACCTAGTGAGGGTTGGCGGACTTTACATGCCATAGAAATTATTACAAATCGCTATGGTATGCAGGTTTCCTCACGATGTTTTACCGTTATAGTGCGTGGTGATTGTCTCAATACGCACAACCGTTTACCTACGCGTTTGGTAGAAATTAGTTGAGGTCGAAGCACCTCGTGGCATCTTTCCAAATGTATCTGAACTGGTCTAGTTTATGTCACCACTATTATGGGTCAAGAGCGGGGAACGTCTGCGGTTATGTAAAAAATTAGGGCTATTTTAGAACTTCGGCTTATATGGTCGCGTGAGACGGTCGGCCTATGCCAATTCTATTATAGCCTAGGCCTAGGCAAACTAGTGTTGGCTACTTTAGGTCTTACAAAGAAGAAGTGGGGGAAACTGTGGTAGATAAATAAGTCATACTCTTAGCAGAGGTAAATGAGTATTTTGAACAAATAAGAATGCATGAAGACATTGATGAAAGTCGATGAAGGTACAGTGATTGGCAAGGACCGAGCAAAGTTGAGATGAATAATTTTTGCATTCATCTATGCGATATAGAGGTAATATTGTGTGTACTGTTTTGTAAACCAGTACGGTAACCAGTAGAAAAATTAGAACGGTATTGTAGTGGTTTGGTCCTAATGAGATTCTGAGTTATGATAATATGAATCTGTCGTCCTGTAGTTTTGTTTCTACAAAATCTAACACGAGCAGTATTTGTTCATGAAAATGAAAACATCGATGCAATAACAATCGCTTTCTACGCCGTGATATCAGAAGTTTTATTTACCAAAACAGCAGGATAAACAGAAAACAAAGCGTTCAAAACAAACAAAGTTAAATTAAGATTTCGTTCTGATTTACTGATCACATCAGCTGCTTTTGATGAATGTTAAAGGTAAATTCAAAATGGCGCCGGTCCAAAAGCGGACGCGTGAAGACAAAATGGCGTCACCGAAACGCACGAGGGATTTTCCGAGAATCACAATCTTTATTCACAAGAGACAGGGCATAATTATTTCGATATACGTCGCCATTTCTGCGTGAAATGAGATTTGGTACAAGGCTAGGAGAAATTGGCTGACTTTCATTAAACATCTCGGTAGTACAGAAAGAATGAATGTACATACATACATAAACTCACGCGTTTTCCCAGAAGGGTTAGCCAGAAGTGCCACCAGGAACCCCACATTTCGCCTTGTATGTTTCGTCACACAATGTAATAGGGGTCAAGCCTATCGTTATATCGTCCACAAATTCCCTTCTCTGGGTTGACAATGAATAGAAAATTCAAATATCACTTTGCCCCACCCGGGATTGAACCCAAGATCTCAGCATTGTAATCGTACTGTAATACAATACTTAAAGATTGGGTTATATTAATCAGATAATGTAAAAACTGATCTGCAATAATTGGAGGCGTTTAATGTTTTTTGTGATATAAATAAATAAATAAATACATCCAACAGTCACATACATAGTCCAGACCCCACACTGAGATCGAGTCTTGCGTCGTGGGTATCAGGAACAATGAGAGACTTTTCGGTCTCACAAACTCCCAGACCCGAATACAAGAATACAGTGATACAAGTGGATCACACAAATATTTGTTTCGGTGCGGGGATCGAACCCGCTGCCTCTCGTTTCACAGCCGGCGTCTAACCAACGAGCCACGGAGGCTGTCATTAGAGTAACAACAGTATTGTTTTAGTGAGTTTAATTGAATATATTGACACTTAAAGAGCATGAATTAAAGCCCTAAGGAATCGATTTCACTACAATGCCAGCTTTCTTGTTACGGATAGAAGTATCTTGAACCGCCAATGCATGAAGAGATTGATGTAAATCAAATTGTAAATGTCATTAAAGATCGATACGTTACGTGTTCAAGCCAAAGTGCTTTACAACCGCGTGATTCTGTTGCATTGACGCCGCACGTTTTGGCCCAAAACAACAAGTAGGTTATGCGTGTATCAAAAGCTTTATCTTATGCGTATTATAACGTGGGAGTCGACGAAAATAACCAAGCTCTTTTGTTAGTAAACTGAGACACGTGGCGACATCTGTGTGTCATTGTACTATGCATTGATCTCTTTGTTCGGTGAAAGAGTTTGAATGTTGTGTTTTCAGGGATTTTGGTTATTCGTTTTTACGTTTTGGGCGTTGTCCAAATAAAATTCGCACTTCCTGCGTTGTTTGTGTTTATTACGGTAATTTGAGACTGTTTCTTTGATGAAACTTTAATACAATTCAAGTTGAACGGTGAAGGAAAACATCGTGAATAGACCTGTATACCGTGGCGATTTTTTAAAGAATTTCTACAGTATGTAAAGTCCGTCTACCCGCACTAGACCAGCATGGTTGACTATATGGCCTAACCCCTCTCAATTATACTTTCGATTGTAGAGGAGGCTCTCGCCCTGTAGTGGGACGTATATGGGCTGATACAGATACAGAAGTTGATTTTTTCAATGCGTTTTAACGTAAGAAATGACAAATGGCGTTTTATTAGCTGAAAATGAAAAGATTGAATGGCCACCGTGGCGCAGTTGGTAAGACGCAGGATGTGACATCACATGACTGTGCTAAAATAAATAAATACACCCAACAGTCTCATACATACATAGTCCTGACCCTACACTTAGATCTATACTGATACCTTATCATTATTAAATCGATACCTGTGGATCACACAATTATTTGTTCCAGTGGAGGGATAGAACCCGCAGCCTCACCGCGCACTTCTGCTACACTATGAATGGACTCAAATGACTTGTAAAAAGAGGAGGAAAACAACTTGTATTTCTAAGATCAGCAAAGCAACTTTGATGCATAAGTTTTATGTCAAATGTATGTTTCGCTCAGTAATTTCTAGTCTTAAGGTTAGCCGCTCGAGAAGTATAAAGTCAAATATGAATTGTGGGAAATTGTGATTGACTGTTTGTAAAAACGTTACCTTTATTTTCCATACTCCAACACAAGACATTCAATCATTTCAAATATCGATAAACAGTAAACAAATTAAACTACAATAACAAATAAAACTGTGATGTCACAAGGTCGCGTCACATAACGTCTGTCTGTCTACTCAGCCAATAGAAAACGCGTTACCGTGGCAACGGCGTGCGTCTGACAGCTGATCCGCACGACATAACCTTGCGTCACGTTACAAATGATATGATCGCGATGAATTATTCGCCTGTCGCTGTCCATTAGACATTATTTATTTGACGTGAGTTATTGGTTGGTACGACAATTTATATGCGTACAGTTCGTTATTATCTTACGATGTTTTGTGTATTTTACTTGAATAAACGGTATATTAATGTCTATTTTAAGACAACATAAATTATAGCTTATAAACTACAGTATTTTTTATGAACTGTTCTGAATCAAATCAACTTGTAACATTTGGAATTAATCACTGTATTGTAAACTGGGTTTGGAAAGAGCGACACTAGACTTTCTTGCCCGTCTTTCTAGTGAAAACCGCTTTCAGAAATAGGTGGTAGAACGAATAGTAACTTTACCGAAATGGTAGATATTTGTATCTATTATTTGATTCAATAAATTATTTTAATTCCAAATACAATAATTGATCGCTTTGTCTTATTCGTATTTATTTCACTGGACTCAAAAAAGTGGAGATTATATCTTACTATTGGAAATTAGAACTACTATTTTTGGAAATTTTCAGTTTGTTAGATACCTACTGCTCAATTTCAAAATTGTTTCGATATTTAGTTATGAAAGCTCTTGAAAAAATGATACATTAGGTTATGCAGAACTATAATGTGTTTCATAAACCAGTCAGTTCGAAAAAATATTGATTAATTTCTTATTATTATAAGATTTGCAATATTTTCTAACCAAATGCCAATCTTCCAGCTTTATTTTAAGCTTTTTCAATTTTAAAATACTTTTGATTACAAATCAATTTAAACTCGTTTTTCGTTCGCAATATTTTACGATCACAGCTCAATGCTTAATTAATACACACAATAAACCAACAATGTCTGTTCTATAATTTGATTATCGAACAGACTAAGCTAACGTTTAGTCGGCAAGCGGACTATCGCCAAAAAATTTTGGTGCATTAGTATGGTGGTATGCGTTTGTCTATAGTCTATCTATAGTATAGACGCTATACTATGTTTGTTTACTACCATTGATTCAGGATTAAGTAAGTAGGCACACCTCTGACTTTTCGGAGTCATGTGTGTGTTGATAGTTAATTAATAGACACTTTAATTTTGAAGGAAATACTGTACCGTATCAGCCCATATACGTACCACTGCAGGATACGGGCATCCTCTGTAAACGAGAGTACGATTGCGTGGGGTTAGGCCATATAGTCCACCACGCTTTTTTTGAAGGAAATATTGTGAGGAATTATACTATAGCTGAGTCCTGAGATGCTTACAAGAATTTCTATGATACGTGAAGGCCGCTAACTTTCCATGGTAAAGTATAGGTTAAACCTTAAGACCTTTACGTCCTAATGGATATCTCGCTTGTAGAAGAGTCATGTGGTCAACAGAGAGCGTACTTGGGATAATTCATGATATGTTAATGGTTCTTTAATGGTTTAGGTCGAAGCAAAGATCATGATGTAAGTGAAACATTTCACTTAAAGTTAAATAACATTTTCTGTCTGTCTATCCTTCTTCCACATCTATATAGAGTCAGCGTAACACTATTTTTCCTCGATCACACAGGTATCCATATTGCAAGTTGATTTAGCTTATAATTTTCTATCGTCAATTCTTTCACCAAAACAATTTAAATTTATATGAATAAACATTAATTGTCCTTAAATTGTAGAAAGTCCTCCAATATAGGCAACTTCCTACATGTCTCTATGAGAATCCTTAGGGGAGGCTTACGTTTAACTATGTAATTCTTGTAACCTAAGAAAGAAAGAGAAAATCGCTCTTGACCGCGATAAGCCGAAAGCAACAAAACGTAAATCATATCGAACAAAGAGTTCAAAAACCCAGCGTCAAGATGGCGTCAAAACAAAATGGTTGCTAAATATAAACCACGCATACGTTCCTCGCTCGTGACCTTAGGCCATAAATAATGCTTTAAATGAAAGTAGAAAGCTTTGTTTAGTACCTATATTCAATTGTAGACTATTTTGCCGAAGGCTGAAGTAAAGGCAAGCTATACAACTCCTGAAAGCTGACAGGATAATGCCAGATGAAACGTTTGAAAATAAATATTGGTATTAAAAGTAAACATAATTGTTTTGTTAAAAAAAATCGATACTAAAATGGCTACAATGGTCTTCAAACCGGAACACAATAGTGCATTTACACTGCTGTTTGGCGAGAGAGACGTTACGGTGGTACCTACCCAGGTGGCCTCTCATATATGAGACCTACCACGGATGTCTTTTCGGATACTTCTTAATCAACTTAATTCTATATTATAAATACTCTAAGGTGTCTTATTATTTCCTATCATTATAATCAGATGACTTTTGTTAAATTCATGTTGACAAAGATAATGGTACTATAGCTAATGAAACTAAAGTAGGGTCAAAATTGACATTTTTTGCTGAATAATTACCTACCTTGTCGTTACTGCTTTCTTGTAGTTGTAATGTCACATACTATCTTGAAACCCTGATCAATCTTCGCGATATGATACAAGGAAATTCCGATGTTTTTTTCCTTTTTTGTTTATCTATTATTTATGTCCTTGTTAATTTCAATAAGAATTATTTTCTTTCTTTCGACGTGGGTTAAATACTAGCTACTTTCCATTGATTAGGCAAGTTTCAGTGTTCGATAGATACTTGAGTGCTGTTGATCTTGGCTTAAAGGAGTTGCAGTGGTGAGTGTGTGCGACACTCAGAAATATTCAAAAGCATATGATTTATGATATAAATGTCCGCCTGACGTTATTCATAACAAACAACAGTCCAAAATATTTAATCTGGGCTAATGATGTTATCCAAATTGATATATTTGATTTAGGAAACCTACGCAAGTTTATACGTTTCGAAAACTACATATATTGGAACTAAAAGTTAAGGATGGTTATATAGGTTTTTGTCGAAAGTAAGATAATAAAAGAAAATAAAGAAGAAGTCTCCATAAAATACGTATTATTTTTAAATATAAATAAGATATATGTGTCCGCGCACGGACAAAATAAATGTAGACTTGTTTTGAATGATTGTAATAAAAAGTAAAAAAAGGTACAAATTGGTTACAAAATATAAAAGATGTATTGCGCATGTGGAGCGCTTGCGTTGGCCAGTTTTGAAGTGTCGTCCTACGTGACGCAGTCGCGCCGCGAAACCCCTGATTCGCCGATGGCGGAGGTTGCACGCGCCGATTGGCCAGACGCGCGATGACGCGATGCAGCTCTCGCGCTATTGGCTGGAGTACTCGCAGCGCCGGCGCACCGCCAACTTCACAACACATAGCCATTATCCTACATGGCCGGAAGTGGCGCCAACATCCTCCCGCCGTTGAAAGCTCGACTTTCAAACACTGTCATTGGGGAGGAGACAAAGTCGATTGATGGCCCGTCGAATTGTTCCTTGAGCTGTTCTGATGTCTGCCACCCGAGGAATGCTGTCCTTGCCAGGAAATATTTTGCAGACGCGTCCAAGGCGCCAACATAGAGGTGGGACGTTATCTTCCTTGATTAAAACCAGATCATCCAATTTTAGGTCTCTGGACTTCTCTCGCCACTTCGATCTTTGTTGAAGTTCGCAGACATATTCTGTGGACCATCTGCTCCAAAAATGTTGTTTTGCCTTTTCTAGGCGTTGAAATCTATTTAAACGGTTTTCGTTTATGTCAGTGTAGGTACTTGTAGGTAGCGCCGTTAATGGTCTGCCAATTAGAAAGTGAGCAGGGGTAAGGGGTTGAAGGTCGTTAGGAGATGGACTGAGAGGACACAGGGGGCGGCTGTTAAGGATGGCTTCAACCTGTGCAAACAGAGACGCTAATTCTTCGAAAGTTAAGTGCGAATTTCCTAAAACACGTTTAATATGAAATTTTGCTGACTTTACTCCTGCCTCAGCTAACCCATTAAAGTGAGGAGCGTACGCGGGAGAAAATTTAAATTCTATACCTTGACGAGCAGCATAGTCAGAAATAGAGCCTTGGTGAGTTTGTAGCAACGTGCCTACTTCTTTTACAGAGGCAACAAAATTTCGACCATTATCACAATAGATTACTTTTGGTATACCTCTCCGAGATATAAATCTTTTTAACGTTAATATGAATGCATCCTTGGATAATTCACTGACAGCCTCAAGATGGATACATTTATATCTGAAGCATACAAATATGCATAAATAGCATTTGGTTATTTTAGCTCCCCTGCCTTTACGGTCTGTTATCAGGAATGGTCCTGCAAAGTCTGTAGCAACAGTAAGAAAAGGAAAGTTAGCTTCTACTCTATCGTTGGGTAAGTTGCCCATTAAATTAGATAAAGTTTGCCCCTTAAACCTGCGGCATGTAAGACAATTGTGTACTACATTTCTGGCTAGCTGGCGACCCCTTATAGGCCAATAACGATCCCTAAGAGAAGCAAGTAGTTGTTGGGGACCAGCATGCAAAAGGCGCTTGTGTTCTGAATCAAATATTAATTTTGTCAGTGAGTGATCTGATTTAAGCAAAATGGGGTGCCTTTTATCATAGGCGTATTTTGAGTTGGATATTCGGCCTCCTACTCTTAGCAGTCCCTTTGGATCTATAAATGGATTAAGAGGTACAAGAGGGTTTTTTGGGGGTAATGTCTTCTTATTCTGAAGGAGAATTAATTCGGTGGGGAAAGATTCCTGTTGGGCTATTTTGATAAGAATTTCAAGTGATTGAACTAACTCTATTTGTGTCAATGTCCCCGTTAATTTATTGTTGATATTACGACAGTTGTATATAAATCTCCTAATCGTAGCATAAAGCCTTTGCAGTTTATACAGCTTGGAAAAATCTTTAAAATTAACTAGTGCTGAAGGCACAACCTCCGCCACCAAAACGGAGGATGTTTTCAATTCAGGTAACTCTGATAGGTCAGGCCTTGTTGTTGAAGGCCATAAGTTTTCTAATTGTGAGAGGAATGGGGGTCCATTCCACCATAGAGGTGGTTGATTAGAGGACATATCCTGCGGTTCTATGCCTCTTGAGGCAAGATCTGCCGGGTTTACATCAGTGGGCACATAGCGCCAACTTGTGGATTCAGTAAGATCAGTTATTACTGCAACTCGGTTTGCAACAAATGTTTTAGTTTTATTGGGCGTGAAGATCCAACCTAAGACTACACGCGAATCGGTCCAATAAAAACAACGATCAATAGGACGGCGCAATGCTTTTAATACAGCTGTACTTAATTGTGCACCTAGGGTGGCAGCGCATAGCTCCAGCCTAGGGATAGTAGTGGCTTTAAGGGGGGCTACACGTGCCTTAGCACATAACAAATGCACTTCAATTTTACCCTTTGCATCAATAGACCTAAGATATATACATGTCCCATATGCTTGCTGAGACGCATCACAGAAGCAATGCATTTCAGTTAGGACATACATGTCAATTAGGATAAGTCTAGGTATTTTAAGTTGAGAAAAATTAGTAATATTCCTACAAAATGATTGCCAAAGTATGTGAATATCGTTAGGTACTGGCTCATCCCAGCCTAATTTTAGCTCCCATAGCTTCTGTAAAAGAATTTTAAACTTAATAGTATATAGAGACAACAGTCCCAAAGGATCAAAGATCTTGCTTATAGAAGATAGAATTGACCTTTTAGTGGTAGATAAATCAATTGGTGATTGAAACGGGAATTGTAATTGATCTGAAGTAGGACACCATCCAATACCCAAGGTACTAGAGGCATTGCTAATGGTGAGATTGCCCATTTCATAATTTTCAATGTTAGGAAAAAGATCAGGCAAATTAGACCTATATTTTCGTAGGTGAAAACAGCCCTTGGCTAACTCATTAGACAAGGAACTTTGGAGGTAACGCAATTCTTCTGGAGAGTCACTTCCAGTCAAAATATCGTCACAATAGGTATCGTTTTGGATAATGGATTTTATTTTAGGATCTGTGCATTCTTCACCTATTTGCCAAATGCATCTAGTGGTAAGAAAGCTTGCAGAAGAAAACCCATATGTCACTGTATTTAATCGTAGAGTGCGAAGAGGGTCGCTTTCATTGTCGCGCCATAAAATTAGTTGCAGATCTCGGTCTGCCTCCCTCATAGACACTTGACGGAACATTTTTTCTATGTCTCCTGATATAATGTATTTGTTAAGACGAAATCTCAATAGGATATTAAACAAAGAATCTTGTATAGTGGGGCCAACCATTTGAAGGTCATTAATTGATATACCTGAAGTGGAGCGAACTGACGCATCAAAAACAACGCGCAACTTAGTAGATTCGCTCTTCTCTTTGATTACCGGATGATGAGGTAAGAAGAAACCGTTCGTAGGCCTCTGTATAGGTGCTTCAGATAGGTGACCTAGAGCCTCATACTCATGAATGAATTCTTTATAGGCGGCCTTTAAGTCTGGCTGTTTTCTAAAACGCGATTCTAGATTCAGGAATCTTTTTCTAGCTGAGTGATATGAGTCACCTAAGCACTCCCTGTCGTCACGAAGTGGTAGTCCTACACAGAAACGACCATCACTTAAACGAATAGTATTGTTAAGGAAATGTTTTTCACAAAGTTTCTCTTCTATTGTTCGAGGGTTAGCTTCTGGGAAATTTTCTAGGTGCCAAAATTTGGCTACTTGTTGCTCTAGGTTAGGATAATTGTCATTTTCCTTTAGGTGAGCATGAAAGCTTCTATAAGCTTTATTAGTTACCTTTGATTGTTTACAATTAAAAATAGAACCTGCTACTAGCCATCCCAATTTAGAGCTGCGTAAAATAGGCCCCTTATCACTAAGGGAGTGCTGTTGAGAACCTACTATGTCCCAAAATAGATCAGCACCAATCAGCATGTCAATAGGGGATGAATTGTAAAAGTTAGGATCAGCCAAAGTAAAATTGGATAAGTCCAAATGCTTCAAATTAAGGTTGGATTTAGGTATATTGTCTGATATTTTAGGCAATGTTTGACAAAACATTGTAACATTAAATAGGCTATCATTAGACTGTAAATGCAACATGCATCGTTTTGTATTTAGTTTGATTTGAGTATTGCCAATAGCAAATATATCAATATTAGATGGTTGTATAGGTAGATTGAGTTGCTGCATGAGTGACTCTGTAATGAAGGTACACTGACTCCCACTATCTAGCAGTGCACGAACCTGAATGGTTTTATTAGTTATGGGATTTGACACAAAAACAGTAGCAGTGCATAGCAAAACTTGGAGTGTATCAGATATAGCAGACATAACAATAGGTGACTGTTCTGTGGATGTATTTAAATTGGGAGTGTGGGGAAGATGTAATAAAGTATTGTGACGTTTTTTACAGGAACGGCAATGTCCTGGAAGATTACATTTTTCTACATTGTGCCCAGGTTTCAAACAGTTAATGCACAAATGAAATGATGCTACAATAGACTGCCTTTCTTCAGGAGTTTTAGCCTTAAAAGTGGCACAATTAAATAGGCGATGATTTTCCTTACAGACAACACATTCATAGTTATTTTTATTTAATGAGTGATTGTTAGACGTAGACATGAAGGCTTTATGTTGCATTTTGTTTGAGGTACTAGGAACTGCTTGCCTACTACTATTAATTTTATCCTGTTTACTATGATTGACAGTTTCTAAAACATCTGCACGATTCTTTAAGAATGCAAAGAATTCATCAAGAGTAGGGATTTCAGATAAAGAATTTTTATGTTCCTCCCATTTGTATATTGTAGTGTTATCTAATTTTGCTGTGACCATATATATGATTAAAACATCCCACTTGTCAGTGGGTAGTCCTAGTGTAGCAAGTGCCCTTAAATTTTTTGTTACATGATCTATAATAAAACGTAGGGACTTATCAGTTTCTCTTGTAGTTTCAAAATTAAATAAAGATTTTAAATGATTACTAATAAGTTGTCGTTTATTATCATAGCGCTCACACAAGAGCTTCCAGGCTTGGATATAATTTTTATCTGTGACCTCCAGATTACTAATAACCCTAGCAGCTTCACCTTCCAAGTATGAATTAAGATAGTGAAACTTATAAATATTTTTTAGTTTATTATTATTGTGAATCAAGGAATGAAAGGTCTCTTTAAATTCAAGCCATTTATAGTAAGTACCATTAAAGTTTGATATTTTAATAACTGGTAGTTTAAAACCCACAAATCCTTGACCATCACCACAACAAGATCCATTTTCCAATGCATTAGAAAAACCAGACTCGTTAAGGTTGGTTGCTGAGTTATTTGCTAATATTGACTTGGCAAGGGCAATATAATGGTCAAAATCTTGTTCTATAGCCTCACATAAAGATAATTCAGAATCTATAGATAAAACTTGTAAAGACTCAAATTGTGACTGCAACTTGTCAAATTCTTTGTACAAATTCTCAAATCTGGATAGTTTCATCTCAATCTTACGGACATCTACATCACATAAAGTGTCTAAGTTTTTAATTTCTTCAATATAATTCTTAAATCGAGTTACTCTACCTTTAACACTGCTGCGTTTAGCAGTAAGCTCCTTTAAGAGCTTATCTTCAGTTACAGACTCCATAATATGAAAATATGTTGAGTAGTTTTTAAATTAGTCAAATAAATTTAATTTAAATAGAAATTGTAAAACAATATGGTACACTCCCCACTTATCTGAGTAACAGCAAACAGCGGACAAACTGGTGCAACTCAGCAACCTGGAGGTTGACCGCTGAGATGACAGGCAGCTCTGTAGACAACAAGTGACGTCACGCGTTGCTGCGTTGCTGCGTGGCCACGCTACACCAATATAGGTGTTCTGGAATTAAGTTGTTACGAATGAATCGACTCTAATTGAGCATTTAATTAGTTTAAATTAATTATGTCTAATTAGACGTAACTATTAAGGTTCAAGTATAAGTTAATTTAGCCGCCTGAAATAGCGCGTTAAGCGATGCGGCGCAATAAGCTATGGAGGGAGCAGAACACCCATTCACTTGTTACTGGTTTTATAGGCAATTAGCAAAATAGAAACACACATAGACTGGTATTGGTTAGTTAGCAACAATGATAAACGTTAGTATGCACACACATGCCATAGATTCAGCGTAGCTGTTTTGCACACATTGAAGTTGGATTATGGATATTGGTTAATAAAGGAACGAGCTCACAAAATGTGTCTGCTGCACCACTGTGTCTGCTTGTGGCTTGAACTCGACGAAGTATGTAGATTTGAAGAAGGTCTGGCTGCATGATGCACGTGGGCACATGGCGATGACCATTAGTTTCTTGTTGTAGTCCTCAGTTTTCAAAGTGTCCTGTCACGGTCGCCATTTTTTGTCCGCGCACGGACAAAATAAATGTAGACTTGTTTTGAATGATTGTAATAAAAAGTAAAAAAAGGTACAAATTGGTTACAAAATATAAAAGATGTATTGCGCATGTGGAGCGCTTGCGTTGGCCAGTTTTGAAGTGTCGTCCTACGTGACGCAGTCGCGCCGCGAAACCCCTGATTCGCCGATGGCGGAGGTTGCACGCGCCGATTGGCCAGACGCGCGATGACGCGATGCAGCTCTCGCGCTATTGGCTGGAGTACTCGCAGCGCCGGCGCACCGCCAACTTCACAACACATAGCCATTATCCTACATGGCCGGAAGTGGCGCCAACAATATGTGTTTATTGCCGTAACTACTAATTTCATTTGTGTTAGATAATTTGCATTTTTCTAGTACCTATTTGTGTATGAACTAACTTATCTAACGTAACATGTGACATGTAAAATAAACGAAGCCAAGCAATTTATGAAATGTTTATCGTCCACCTGTACTATGCCAACAAAATTATGTCACAAAAATTGTTTCGTATCTATCAATGAAATATCTACATCTATAAATACATTCATGTTTCACAATATGTCAGTAATCACAATTACATTAAAAAACAACTAATATTATTAACTCACCTTATTTCCAGACAGTCCAAACTCAAAAAAACACAAAACTTTTTACTTTGCAATAACAAAACGCTTTTCCCGCGCTGTCAAACTGACAGATTATTAAAACCTCTTCGTAGATTTATTCAAAAGCCTTTTTTTGTTAATTTATATTGTGTTTCTATGGAATAGGACGTGCGATGCGGTTTGGTGAATGATATAAACTGTTTTGGAGCGTGGTTTCGGGGCAACAGAGGTGTTTGGATGGCAGCCAACATGGCGGCGTGCCAAGTACGAAGTACGTTACATTGCGCGTGTCTGTTTTGGGGAGAAAACACTCATTATGGACATTTTAGACTAAATTACTTATATAAATTAAAAAAAAATATTAAATTATAATATAATTTGGATTCATTTGAGTAAAGGATCACATATCATAAGCTTAGTAGTTTTGGTTATCCATATCCCAAAGTAATAATAATTTTCATCGTAAGTTTAGTATAGACGACACTATTTTCAAGGCTTTCAGTGCGATAAATAAATAAATACACCCAACAGTCACATACATACTCCAGACCCCACACTAAAATCGAGTCTTGTGTCGAGTATCAGAAGCAACGAGATTCTTTTCGGTCTCACAAACACCCAGTCCCGAAACAATTACCTGTGGTTCACACAAACATGTGATATTCCACTTCTCTGCTATCCTCAACTAGTCATTCCACGAAAATCGCCTTTATGGAGCCTAAGAAATTGTAAACTAAGTTTGCCGAACCGCAATCTGCACCCACGTACAGGCAAGCGAAGACATCCGCCTACAAGATGGGCGCACGATCCGGTTAAGGTTGCAGGAAGTCGTTGGATGCTTCTAACAGTTCGATGTTGAGATCCTTAGGGAAGATCGATGTTCAGCATTGGACTTCCTGTGCCTGAAGGAAGAAAAAGAGAGGGCCTACATTCTACAGTGCACCTTTGCACTGGCAATCATCCATTTGCCTACCGTTCCAGCTAGCTACATTGCTGGGCAACGTCGAAAACTGGTTGTTAGTTCTCTTCTTCTTTGAAATGCTTTCCAGGTCTTCATATTCTTTAGGACTAGTCTTATATTCAAAAGTCAACACCCTGCTTTATCTGATAATGATTGAATCACGTAAAATTTTGCTATATAAAAATAATTTAAAAATATAAACAGTCCCGAACAGCACGTTTCTCCCTAATTTCCACGAGACGCGCACCTTGTTCACCTCTTTGTGTTTTCCTTTATAGGAACAAAGATTTCACAAGCGCATCGAACTGAGACAGGACCTCATTACAAGGTTGAAAGAATTTCAGGAATTTCAGAAAGCCGAGGCCTTTTAAATTTTAATATTTGTTACATATTGTGCTAGAAGCTTAAATAAAAAAAAACACACTCATAAATACTTACATAGTCCTGATTCTACACTAAGATTAACATTTTTTTGTGCATCCGAAACTACGAAAAAGATTTCGGTCTCACAAACACCCAGACCCGAAACAAATACCTGTGGATCACACGAATTTGTCTCGATGCGGAATCGCAGTAGCTTCTCGTTTCACAGCCGGCGTATAACCAACTGCGCCACAAAAGGCTGTAAAAATATATTATGTAAGATCTATAGTTTGTTTTTTTTATCATTATTTTTATTGAAATTATACGATTTATGGAGCATGTATTTATCTATTTAACCAAACTTTATGAGCTCTTAAACTCACTGCTGAGAATATCTCTACAAGGAGTTGGATTAAAAGGGGTTAGGCCGTAGTCTATTACGCAGGGCTAAGGCGGGTTGACGCACTTTACATACCGTAGAAAACCTTGTTAAGATTTCTATGGTAGGAAAGTTTCCTCAAGAGATTTCCCTTCACCGTTATATTGCGTTGTAGTTGACTACCAATACTATATGACTCTGAAATGCTCCGAAAAGTCAGAAGTGTGCTCTGGGATTCGAACCCCCGACCGACTCAGCGTTATTTCCACCAACAAGCCACCAAACACTTGTACTTCCCTTTTTTACGTTCGTCTTGTAGTATATAACTGTATGATTTGAAGATTTAAAAGATCTTCTGAAGGATAATTTAAAAAGCAATGATTTTCGAGCGCGAACTTATGAAAGTACGGAGATAATGTTGAAAATAAGATAAATAAAAACACCCAACAATGGTCGTGTATCGTCGGTACTATATGAGAGATATTTCGGTCTCACAAACACACAGACCTGACAAAAATACTTATATATCACAAACATTTGTCTCAGACAGGGTTGGAACTCGCGGCCTCTCGTTTCGCAGCCGGCGTCTAACCAACTGCGCCAGAGGCTGTCAATAAAATCTTATCTCCCACGCTTTTTATCCTGTCGCGGTATTTATATACTTAACCCAATTTAATAGTCTACCAAAATGTTTACCAAAAAACATGTTTTGATGTCTGTTCATTGTAAAAACCACGTGGGTTTTTTTTTTTTTTTTTTTTTTTTTTTTTTAAACTGGCACGGCATAGTGACTGCATTGCACCTGATGGTAAGTGCTAATGCCGTCCAGATAGAGTATCGAATGGTATCAGACGGTAGTCTCATACCATTCGACACAATCATGCCGGCCCGCTGAGATGCCTCTTCACGCTACGGCGGAAGGACCCAGGATTATAGGAAGGAGGGAACACGTGCGGTGGCAAACCGTTCCACAGCTTGACTGTACGGCAGAAAAAAGAGTTAGAGAACCTTTTGGTTCGCGCCGAAATGGATTGAACAGTCAAGCTATGGCTCCGCAAGCCAGCACGCGTGGTTCTGTTAAGGAAAGGAGAGGAGGGGATTAAATTGAACAATTCCTCAGAGCATTCGCCATGATACAGACGGTAGAACACGCTTAGAGAGGCGACATCCCTCCGTAACTGTAGCGACTCTAAGTTGCCCGTAATGTCTGCATCATTCACAATGCGGATGGCCCGCCGCTGCAATCCATCCAAGGCATCGAGCAAGTACTGGGCGGATCCATCCCAGAGGTGCGAACAGTATTCCATACCCGGCCGAACGTGCGCTTTATACAAGCGGTAGAGTTGACCGGGCGCGAAAAACCGACGCACCTTGTTCAGGACCCCAACCCTGCGGGAAGTGGCAGATATTACGCCCTCGATGTGATTCCTTGGATTAAGATCACAACGGATATCCACACCAAGGATACTCAGGTCATTCCGCATTGAGAGGGGAATACCCTGAAGAATGGGGAGGGGAGAGAACGGGGATTTTTTGCACGTGAACGCACACACCTGGGTTTTCCTGGGATTGAACTCAACCATATTCCTGGAGCCCCATGTAGAAATGAGATCCAAGGACCGATTGAGCTCAATGACAAGATCCTCGCGCCCACTCACAGTGTCGACCCGGCAACCTGGGGACCCATGGCAGTATCGCCCATGAACCGTGCTGTCATCTGCATAGCAATGAATGTTGCCAAGTGACAACATATCATTGATATGCAGAATAAACAGGGTGGGCGACAGCACCGAGCCCTGCGGAACTCCGGCATTTACCGACATGAGCGCCGAAGCGTGTCCGTCAACGACGACACGCATTCTACGCCCATGCAGAAAGCCAGAAATCCACGAACACAAGTTGTCGGGCAGACCGTATGCCGGAAGCTTGGATAGGAGACCACGGTGCCAGACCCTATCAAACGCCTTGGCTATGTCGAGGCTCACAGCAAGAGCCTCGCCACGCCGGTCTATCGCCTCACCCCAGCGATGCAGGACAAACGCCAGAAGATCACCCGTTGATCGGTTGTGACGGAATCCGTACTGTCTGTCACTGATCAACGAGTGATCCTCCAGGTAGCGGACCAATTGAGCGTTTATGATCCGCTCCATGACCTTACACATCACTGAGGTGATAGCGATAGGGCGATAATTGGTAGGGTCTGACCGATCACCCTTTTTGGGGATCGGTTGCACATTGGCCTCCCTCCAAGATTCCGGCACAACACCTGTGCGGTAGGACACTCGGTAGAGGCGTGTCAGTGCAGGAGACAACTCCGCTGCGCAACTCCTTAAAACCACCGCCGGTATTCCATCCGGACCACTGGCTTTCCGCACATCGAGAGACCGTAGTTCACGCCGCACATCACACTGCCTGATGCGAATATCCGCCATTGAGGATCCGCAATCAGGCAGCACCGGCGGGGGCCGGGAACCACAGTCCTCGAGGCGGGAATTAGCCGCAAAGAGATTTGCCAGTAAGGCGGCTTTCTCTTGCGGCTTGTGGGCCAGCGAACCTTCCGGGTACCTCAGCGGTGGCAATGCTGGACGGCAGAAGTTAGACTGGACGGCCCTGGCCAAACTCCAATAAGCACGACTGCTAGTTGGGTGATTGGCCAACGCACGCCCAATCCTGCAAACGCGCTGGGCATCTGCTCTAACGTAGGCCTTCTTGCAGGCCTTGGCGGCTCGATTATAGGCTTCCTTGAGGGAACTGATATTAGGATCCTTGTTAGCGCGACCCCTGATCCAAGCGCGATACGCCGCCTGTTTGTCACCGACAGCATCGGCGCATGCCCGATTGAACCAGGAGCGTCCACGACCCTTACTGGCGATCTCAGAGGAAGGAATATAATATTCCATTCCTAGTCTGATTTCGTCAGCAATAGCGTTGGCACTCGCAGAAGGATCTTTTCCCTCAAAGCAGCGCTGCCGCCAAGGGATAGATGCGAAATATTCCCGCATGCCGTCCCAATCCGCCGACGAGTAATGCCAGACCCTTCGCTTAACCTGCACGGGACGTGGAGGAGAAGCGAACGGTACCGACGACCGAACCAGGCAGTGATCGGAAGTGCCCAGAGGAGCACTAACGGTCACACTATACCCGGCCGGGTGACTCGCCAGCAGAAGGTCCAGCAGAGAAGGCGTATGACTCGCCACATCCGGGATCCTGGTGGGCTGGTTCACCAGTTGTGACAAGTCATGTGTCAGAGCGAATGCATGGGCAGCTCTGCCAGCATGATCGGTCTTGGAGGAGCCCAACCACAACTCATGATGTGCATTAAAATCCCCCAAGACCACCATTTCCGCTGACGGGAACCGCACCTGCGCGTCATCTGCCGCCTGGCTAAGGTACCTGAACAGCCGAGTCGTCTCATCGTCCCCGTTGTGTGACCTGTAGAGGCACACGTAGATGCGGCTCAGAGAACCAAGATCCACGTGCACCCACAGTGCGGAGAAGGAGGGGTCCTCCATGCAGCGCAGACGGCGACAGCAGACGTCCGACCGAACATACAAGCATACCCCGGCTTTTGGCTTGAAGTTTCCTTCAAGCGAATAACCGGGGTACATCAGGTAAGAATTGTCGGCCGGACAACGAATCTGCGTCTCCGTCAAGAAGAGCAAAGCAGGCCGGGCCGTCTCAAGATGGTGGTGGACGGCATTAATGTTTGTATGGAGTCCGCGGATGTTGGCGAACTCCATAGTGAACGCGGTGGTGGGGTTATACACCGCTGAAGGACCTGCTTTCTTTTTGTGCACTGTCATGAAGGTAAGGGTTAGGTTCGGTGAAGAGGCATCGAGGAGCCTGTATCAGGGCACTAAGAAGGCCGAACGGGTACAGGGACAAGGGAGTTGGCAGGAGGAGAATTGATCCGCCGGACGGAAGGGCCCCCGTACCCTCCCGGGATGGGCCGCCGGGACCCCACATCCGGTCACCAACCGGCACGACGGACCCACCCAAGATTATGCGCGGCATGGTGAGGCAGCCTCTCGTAGTGGTTAGCTACGATTGGGCCCCTGTACTGTACCGCGGGCGGCCAGCGGACAACCGTTTCTACGGGTCTCCCTGGCCGGCGGGTCAACACTCCTTCCACCGACAGCGTACCGCAAATACCCACACGGCACAACCTCATACCCAGATACAGGCCCCTCGAGAAACCGGGGGATAACGGGCTGATCCCGGAACGCGACCCCCTTGCGGGGATCACTATGGCGGTCTTTACGCCGCGTTAACGGTGGTCGCTACCCGGGCGGATGCAGGCATCCTACCACCACGAACTGTGTCACTCATTTGGCACTACCCAGGGGTCACGTGTAGGGAAACTAGAGTCAAAGCCTACGGACGCGAGTGACGTTAACCCCCAGCCTACGGACGCGAGTGACGTGTGAGTGGGTAATGAAAACAGGAAAATTTTCCAAAGGCGCAATACGAAAGGTGAAATTTAGACGCAATATTTTCGTACAAACACGTTCTTTTTTAAGATTACATGTATCGAGGTTGTTTTTTAAACTGTCCTAATGCCCCACGGGGGGGGGGGGGGGGGGGATACTTTTTATCTGTGTTGCAATATACTTAAATTAATAAATTACACATTTGTATAAGAAACTGCCGCGATGGCGCCGTTGTATCTACTACGATACGGTTACAATCACAGAACATTGAATATGAATACAATGCTTAGGTTTCGGGTTCGAATCTCGGGTCGAGCAAAGTGGTATTGGATTTTTCTATTTATTATCAGCTCGGAGTCAGGAATTTGTGCCCAATATGGCGATAGGCTCGCCCCCTATCAAATCATGGTGCGGAACACACAAGGTGAAACGAGAGTCTTGGTAGCACCTCTGCCTACCCCTTCTGGGAAAAAGCGTAACTTTATGTATTTTTGCTGATACCGGAATCTTCCAAATTCCCGATTAAAAGGTGTATTTAAAAAATAAAAGCTAAATAATGAACGACCCCATTCAAAAAGCGAACTGTTTAGATGGGGTAGATGCGCGGCGACCCGTCGCCGTCGGATTAAACTTCAGTTACCGCCACAGATTAGCTTATTGCCGAGTGGCTAAGGCTTGGGGTACTAAAGGACACTAGTATTTTTTTATTACAATAAATGGCGAGACGAGCATGCCATTCGCCTTATGGTAACCGATACGACCGCTCATGGACAGTAGCAAAACCAAACAACACCATGAATTACAAAGCAATGTTTGGCTTTCCACTGCGCTCGCCATCCTGAGACGTAAGATGTTCAGTCTCATTATGTTCAGTAGTTACCCTGGCTAGAATGTTCTTCAATCCAGAACACAACAGTGCATTTACACTGCTGTTTGGTGGGATAAATAGACATTGCGGTGGTAGCTACACAGGCGGCCTCTCACATTTGAGAGACCTACCACAACTTATTTTTTTTCTTTTTTCTTTTTAATGTTATTTGTGGAATAAAACTGTATCTATATCAGCCCATATATGTCCCACTGCAGGGTATGGGCCTACTCTACAATCGAGGGTACGATTGAGAGTGGTTAGGCCGTATAGTCCACCACGCTGGCCTAGTGCGGGTTGGCGGACTTTACATACCATAGAAGCCATATAAATTCTTACAAATCTCTATGGTATGCAGGTTTCCTCACGATGTTTTCCTTTACCGTTATAGTGCGTGGTTATCTTGATCCAGACATCTTAGTACGTCTTAATCGTAGTCAACGTATTGAATATAATATTGAAGCATATTCTTGTCCCATTGTACCCCAATCTTAGTGCGCCCCAGCCGATTCGCCCCGTGGATCGTCATTCGCAACGAGTCGGCGGCGACGGGCGCACAAATCTATCCTCCAGATCAGATCCTATCACGGTAAGTTCTTCCTTTTATTTGGTGAAACTTCTTAGGGATTAGAATTATCTTTTGAGCTGTTTCTTTAGGTTTCGAGCAAGTGTTTTAAATATGTTTATGGCTTTAAAGCTTTTACAAATTTAGGGGTATGATATAGATTTCCTGAAATGTTCTTCCTATCATTC
This sequence comes from Deilephila elpenor, assembly GCA_949752805.1. NCBI lineage: Eukaryota > Metazoa > Arthropoda > Insecta > Lepidoptera > Sphingidae > Deilephila > Deilephila elpenor. The sequence goes on from OX457121.1 coordinate 1,168,724, forward strand.
CTTTATCTATTTCTGTTGCTGTTAATGCATTACTGTCTTTAATCCGTTTTGGTTTCCTTGTTTCTTAAAATAATGATGATTTTAAAGAGGTGTTTTGAGCTATTAGTGGTTTTAAAATTGTCTCTAATATTATAATCCTCTCGCAAATTGTTACAGATTATTCGGTTTCTATATTTCAATTGCTGTTATAGAATTTTTGATTTTACTATTACGATATGATCCAAAAAGCTGTCTGAAATTATTAAAGATATTTCTAAGTATTAGGATATTTCTAAGGATTATTTATTTAGGAATAACCGTGTTTGTGATTTCAAAGTTAAATGAAACTTAGGATTTGATTAAGATATTTTAAGATCAATTTTGTAGTTACGGCATAATACGGCTTTCTACGAAATAATCGGCCTTATTCATAGACAGATTTAAATTCTATTTTAGTTTAACGAATGTTTTCTCCTCTTCGCTGAAATTGAATTGAAAAGTCGTTCGGGAGGGTTCGTTACATTTGAAAACTAAATTAAGTTTTAAATCTGTGTATGAATAAGTCCATACCTATAAGCGAAAAGTTCAAGAAGCAATTGAATTAGCCGACATAAGTGTTTGCAACAGAAAGAGAATCTATCCCCTCTAAATATTCCATTTGAACGGTGTGGCACTGTATTAATTATTTATTAAAACAGTCTATAGTTACTTAACTTAGGTACTACAGGTACAGAAAACCAGAAACTACAGAGTTTAAAAAGGTTTTTCGTCGATTTGTAATAGAATTAACTGATCATAATGTGTTTATTTTATTTATTTATTACTTATAGATTTAGATGATGCCTCAGTATAAGATTTATGGCATGGGTTATAAGTTTTTAACGAATTGTAAACAATAATGTTCGAACTTCGGGTCAGATATTTATAAGTTACTTCACATGCAACTATAAAAAGCCATAGAGATTTTTGCAGCGTAAATATTTGAAACCGAACACGTTTCAAGCAAGATTTAATACAGTCTAATATAAATCTTTACTAATATATAAAGATAAAGAGTTTGTTTGTTTGAGCTAATCTAAAAAATTACTGATTTAATTTGAAAAATTGTTTTTGGGTTGAAAAATTATTATTGCCCATTTGTCAAATTCAATCAAATATTTTTATTGTGGACATACGTTTACATAAGCTGTTACATTTTGTTCATCTGTACAACTATGTTAATTTGGCATACAATAATATAAATATTGAGGTACCTAGAATAATTACTACAAAACTGGTTAACGTTGAGAAAAAAGAAATAATAATATAACAAATAATAAAAGTCTAAACATAAAGACATATTATGTAGTAGTAGAAATATCGAGTAGTAGTATCGACGAAAGCTATTGGGTTTTTATTTGAAATACATTGCGAAACTTTTATCCCGGAAAATTTTCACGCAGCCGTAGCCGCAAACCGCCAGTAATAGATAAAAGCCTTGCTTTGGTAATTAAGGTCGTCTGCTACTTTACCCCTCTGTAGTTAGATCCACAATGAGTGGGGAAAACGCTCGTCATCTTGCTATATGTATTGGTAGTTATCTAGTTTACCCCTACTTTTTGTGAAGTCACTTGGGGTGAAATAGGACGTTGGTGTATGTATTAAGAAACGCTTTATTTAATTGTGTGTAAAATGTGAGAATTTGTAGTAATTTTAAACAGCAGCATGGACTTTATTATGAACGGACTGGCTCGACAGTACCGCTTTCTCTGATAACTGACGTAAATCTGATACGTTTTGTTGCGTGAACGAGATTGGACACTGTTCCGCCCTCACACCCGCCACTGCAACTCCTGTAAGCCAGGATCAACAGCACGCATGTTAATGACACCGAGCATTGAAGCTCAGCGTGTCTCCGGGAATGTCTAACTTGTCTTTAATCCGTAACGTAATCAATCACAAAGTTATTAATAGGAGGAGTTGGAAATAAATTGATGAGCGAGAGTTTTTGAGAGAGAGCTCATTTTGCCCATTGTACAAACTCCAAGAATCTTGATCAACCCTCTAAATTGTCACTACCACCGGATTAAAATATGTTGCGTATTGTAAAAGACTTAAGGACAACCGGAAGCGATTCTATTTCATACTATGTATGAAGATACTAAAATGTGTGTCCTTTCAGATGGTTTACACCAGGCCAGCTTCTGTCTCCTACCCCACTGTATGGAAAAGGTTCACAGTCCGCAGAGGAGGGGTGACCAGCCTCCTGCGAGTCCAGGACTTGACTGAGGACATGCACGAACCAGCTCTGAAGCTCATGGCCACGTATTTCACCAGAGACGAGCCTCCTTGCAAGTATATTGGTGAGTATAGAAATTAAAAAAAACTGCCTCGGTGGCGTAGTTGTATCATGGTATGGTTACAAAGCTGAGCTCTCGGGTTCGAGTCCCGGGTCAAGCAAAGTGATATTGGGTTTTTCTATTCATTATCAGTCTGGAGTCAGGAATTTGTGCCCGATATGGCGATAGACTCGCCCCCTATCACATCGTGGGACGGAACATACAAGGCGAAATGTGGGTGTCTTGGGGGCGCCTCTGCCTACCCCTTCGAGGATAAAAGCGTGAGTTTATGTATGTATGTATGTAGCAGATAAAAATTCAGCTGCTTTGGTGTATACCAGTATCAGCCCATATACGTCTCACAGCAGGACAAGGGCCTCTTCTACAATCAAGAGTATGATTGCGAGGGGTTAGATACAGTTTACCACGCTCGCCTAGTGCCAGGCGGACTTTACATACCATAGAAATTCTTACAAATCGCAGTGGTATGGTCCCTTCACGATGTTTTCCTTCACTTTGGTGTGTTTTGTCAAGATATACCGAAATCTGATGTAAAAAATTCTAGAAAAAACAATGGTAAGAATAGTATAAAACTGCCATAAATTCAATAGAATTGATCGTTAGTTTTTGAACACATCAGGTTCAAAATACCGCTAGGGTAGTTTTGAATTAAAAACATTGAATTTGGCATTGGGTTTTGACAATACAATTGGGTTTTGCGGGTTCCATCTCCGCACCGAAACAAATATTTGTGTTATCCACAGGTATTTGTTTCGGGTCTGGGTGTTTGTGAGACCAAAAAGTCTCTCGTAGTTTCTGATACCCACGACACAAGATTCGATCTTAGTGTGGGGTCAGGACTATGTATGTGACTGGTGTATTTAGTTATTTATTGTATTTATTTAATACCTTACTCAAGATCATGCAAGTTTTCAATGATTCTTGCGTTGCGTACTTATTTGACATCCCATAAGCGTCCATCCCTATTATGCGCAATAGATAATATTCTGTAATCATGGCTCAAGAAAATATACCTATATGTTTTGTTTCAGGAGTCCAAAACCACCCAGTAGCGTTGTCAGAACTGGAGAAGCTGTGGAAGAACTGTATCAAAGAGAACCTTTCTCTCGTCTGCATCAAAGACAATGATGACAAGAGCCCTGAGATCGTGGGAGTAAATGTCTTAACTGTAGCCTGTAAAGAGGACAAGGACGAACCTTTTCATGTAAGTTTACCAGCGGCAATATTGTGCCTGGGACCTGGAGGAATAATGTTTGACCACAGATGTGAGATAAATATTACGAAGTTTATGGCGAATTTGTTTTAATTTTCATTTTTTAACTTCGCGATGTTTCAACTGGAAGCGCCACGACCGCACATCGACTATAGAAAAATCAAACAACACAACAATCAAAGCAATGCTTGGTATTCCACTGCGCTCGCCATCATGCAACATAAGATGTTAAGTCTCATTATGTCCAGTAGTTACTCTGGCTACAATGTCCTTCAAACCAGAACACAACAGTGCATTTACACTGCTGTTTAGCCGTGGCTCCGTGGCTGTTAACTTGCTGTGAAACAAGAGCCGGCTACAATCCCGCACTGAAATGTTTGTCTGCACCAATATGTGTTTGACCAAAAAACTCCCTTACAGTTTCTGATACACGACACAAGACTTTTATGTTGGGGTGGGGACAGGATCATGAGTGTTAGTTTTGTTTATGAAGCTTTATTATTATTGAAATATAATATTTAAATCTCAAACTAGACAGCAGTCACTTATATAAATAAATAAATAAATGCACCCAACAGTCACACACATAGTCCCGACCCCACATTAAGATCAATTAAGTCTTGTGTCGCAGGTATCAGAACTACGAGAGACTTTTCGGTCTCACAAACACCCAGACCCGAAAGAAATATTTTGGGCCGCACAAACATTTCTCTCGATGCGGGGATCGAACCCGCGGTCTCTCGTTTCACAGCCGGCGCCTAACCAACTGCGCCACGGAGGCTGTCAAAAACTTACATAGTCCTACTAACCTAACTCCTACCCTTGTTTTTGATTGATTTATTTTTTTAAAGGCGGTGATATATTACCCTCTGGGGGTAAGTGAACACTTACCACCACGCGGGTTGGCGGATTTTACATACCATAGAAATTATTACAAATTGCTATAGCTTGCAAGTTTCCTCACGATGTTTTCCTTCACCGTTATTATGCTTGGTGATAGATCAATACACACATGACTCCGAAAAGTCAGAGGTGTGTGGGATTTGAATCCGCCACCACCGTGAACATGGCAGTCGCGTCTAGTCCGTTTACCAATGCCACCACGCACTTCGTAATTACCCCATCACAAGTTAAGTAACCCCATCATATTATAAAACCTAATTCCTTTCAGACGGAAGACAAAGTCTGGGGGAAGCTGTTCGGTGCTGTTGACCTGGTGTCACGGGGTGTGGACTTGTTCCAGCAGTATGGGGTAGACAAGTACCTGACGGCTTATGGGCTGGTGGTCGACCCTGAGTGGAGGGGATGTGGTATCGGCAAGGAGATCTTGGAAGCTAGGTATGAGTTTTATGTAATGAGGTAAAATTATATTTATTTTTTTATTGATCCACAGGTATTTGTTTCGGGTCTGGGTGTTTGTGAGACTGAAAAGTCTCTCGTAGTTCCTGATATCCACAACACAAGACTCGATCTTAGTGTGCGGTCAGGACTATGCATGTGACTGTTGGGTGTATTTATTTATTTAATTATCATCTACTTCAAGATTTGAACCCACTATATTAAAGCAAAACCATATCAAATCGTCTAAGCAACAGGTTCTTATATTAAACACTCAATAATCACACCGTTCTCAAACGAGAACGGAATCTAATAAATAAATTCCAGAGGATTCCAATATTATAATGGTATTGGAATTCTCCGATCCGGCCGGCATTCTTACTCCAATAATGGATGGTTAACGAGTTTTCTCGCAGAAGGAATTTTATCGAATGAATTTTGTATAGCGCCATCTGTTGGCTGGAGGTGTTAATTCTTTATTGTGAATGGAGAAATCCTTGTTTACCGCAAAGATTGGTCCGTAATTTATAAATATATTCCTGGCTCCGTTGTAAATGAGTCTTGTAGATATCTGAAACTAAAACTTACTTTAACTTAACGATATTTTTTATCATACGATTGGATAAACTAATTAGCTCATATTGTCTAAAAAAAAATAAAAGAAATATTATGCTTTTCCTATCCTGAAAGCAAATTCATAGTTGACTTGGCAGCCTCCGTGGCTGAGCTGGTTAGACGCCGGCTGCGTAGCGAGAGGCCGCGTGTTAGATTTCCGCACCGAGACACTCAAACACACACAAATGTTTGTGTGAACCATAGGGATTTGTTTCGGGTCTGGGTATTCGTGAGACCGAAAATTCTCTTGTAGTTTCTGATACACGACACAAGATTCGATCTTAGTGTGGGTTAGGACTATCTATGTGACTGTTGGGTGTATTTATTTATACATAATTCGTATTAAATCACACAGTTATATCATACTTTGTGTTAGAACCGAGGAGGGCATTTTCAAAACTATTGGTATTTTGTAAAAATATCATACCTAATTAATTTCAGCACTCTATATAAGGTACCTACATAAACTGGTTAAATGGAAGAAGTTGACAACAAGGCTTTTAAACCCCAAAATGAGTTAGAAAGTTTTAATTAACTTGTGTTCCTTTCGCACTGTACCTCATTAGGAAAACCTTTACAAAGGTTTGTTTTGACATTTTACATAATCTCTGGCCTGAATAATATCAAGGAAAATAATCGCTGCCTCAGTGGCCTAGTTGTACGGTACGATTACAAAGCTGAGGTCTTGGGTTCGAACCTCGAGTCGGGCAAAGTGATATTGGACTTTTTTAGTCGGAAATTTGCGCCCGATATGGCGCCCCCTATCACATCGTGAGACGGAACATACAAGACGAAATGTGGGTGTCCTGATGGCGCCTCTGCCTACCCTTTCTGGGACATAGGTGTGAGTTCATGGAAATGAAGGACTTTGAGAATATCAAGTTATACATAAAATAGTTATAGAAAATATTGATAAAGTAATTTATAAAAACTCCATAAAATAAAAAAAACTATACGTTTTAAAAAATTTATTGACTGCAACCTCCTTTAACTTTGACACAATATATTTTGACTGTGATTTTGACTTGTAAGTTGTCACGTAAAATCTCACGTTTTGTAATTCGTAAATATTTTGGTATTTATATACATTTGTAATGATTTGTAGGCGAAGAAAGAAGAAACGATGCATTTGCAACACCGTAAGTTTACTGAAGAAAATCACGGGACAGCCCAAACCTTTACTAAAATCGGAGATAAACCAAATCAGGTTGAATCTTTTTACGGAAAGGAATTCAGATGGAACTGGAAATCTAGTTTTAAAAGGCAACGATCTACAACACAGATACAAACGGAGAATAACCGATCCTGACATCAGAGCCATCTGTATTTACGTGCGGCAACTAAAGCGGCGCGTCACCAAACTAGACTTAAGCTACAACCAAATAACAGATGTCGGTTTTTTCAAACTGCTAAAAAAGTTGTTGGTCAAAGGCAGATCCAGCGTAATAAACTTAAACATAATGCACAACAATTTGACTGAGAAATCCATGATGGATCTCGCAAAATACGCTCCATTTATCAAATTAAAATACTTGAGGTTGAATGGCAATGATGTTGGGACTAAAGGAGGGGAGCATTTCGCACAGTTTCTGATAAATAATAATACTTTGGAGTTTTGTGATATCGGCGAGACTGGGCAGACTCTAACAAGTGTGGCGCCAATTGTCACAGCGTTGAGGATCGATCACGGTGGAAATAAAACAGTGAAAGTGCTAGATTTCAGCCGAATAGTGCCGCTTTTCAATCGATATTCGTATGAGACTAAATGGCTAGCGTATCATATCGAATATCTACTCCAAAGAAACTCCACAATAATTGAGCTGCATTTGCAAAAGAACGAATTGATTAGTCACGATGTTGAGTATCTAGTTCGCGGTTTGAAGTTAAATAAGACATTACTTTATTTGGATTTGGGGTTTAACAAAATAGGAGACTACGGGACCGAGTTGATAGCTGATTATTTACGAGACTGCCCTCAATTGACGTTATTAAATATAGCAGGTAATAGTATTGGCGATACTGGTGCCAGAGCTTTGAGTTACGGCATGCCGTACTCAAAAATACGAGCCTTGGATATCTCCCACAACAAATTAACCGACAGCGGGATACTTACCTTGTTAAATACTATTAAAAAGCCGTTCTTTTTAAGATTCCTCAACATTTGGGGCAACGATTTCGGTCATGTGACGTGTGGAGTAATAGACAGAATGTTGATTAGTGGTGTGTTATTTCAACATACGATAGATGTGAAGATATATGAAGTTGATGATGTGTTGTATGCCGCATACTACCCTAATCCTGCGGATAGGAACAAACACTTCTATTACTGCGAACTAGATTACGGAGTGGCGCTGCCATTGTATCACATTAAAAGGAATGTGATAACTGAAAAGAAGCCAGTAAAAGTTGACTGCAAATTCCGACATAGGCTTGATAAAACAGATCGACGAAATTTTTGATTTTTTTATGTTGTGTAAATAATATCTTGTATACTTATTAATTTTTTGGTTTTAGATTGTTACTTACCAGTGTTGAATTGTTGTTGTAAAGCCATTGTTGTTAATAAATATTATGATTTCGTTATGTGAAGATTAGTTTTAATAGCGCCATCTATGAGTAACTTAGACATTCTGTTTTCGCGTCTAATTTAGAGCAAATTATCTGTCAATGAATATTATTCAGATTGAAATTGGTTTCAGATTAATACTTAGTTGAACGCTTAGTTTTATGTTTCTAAAACAGTTTGTCCTTTTTTATTATACCGTTATTACCTTAGTATGTATATTATGTAATAGTATGTATATTATATATGCTCGGCACAACACGATTTTTCTTAACGTTTTTTTATCCCCACTGCAGAATGATAAATGCATTGCCTCCTGACTAACATCACAGATAGTAGTCAAGTCAGCAAAAATCCAATTGGTTGTGGATTATAATATATAATTTTTCGTTTCCAGGATTCCACTGTGCAAAGCTCTCGGCATCAAACTAACGGCCACGGTTTTTACTGCGGGTGCTTCTCAAGCAGTCGCCAAGAAAGCTGGCTTCGTCGACCTCTTCGAAATGTCCTACGAAGACCTTGCCAAAAAAGGATTTAAGTTTCCCGGAGTGGAAGAAGACACGAAATCTTCCAAACTAATGGCTTTGGCTATTGAATAAATATTTCTTGAAAAATGCCATCTAACGACAGGAAATGTATACGCCATAATAACGCTTTAGTGACATCTTTACTCGAAATTGTATACTATTTGTATAACAAGCCGTAGTGTTGTTACAAAATTAGCTTTTTTCCTCAATTTTAATATTTATTTTAATTTAATCATAATTATTTGTTAATAAGTTTAACATAATACGTTACATGTTTTCTGTGATAATAATGATCTCATTTTAATGTTGCTTTAAAATAAAGTACAAAATATGGTTGATGAGTTCCTATAATATTTTTTTATTTATTTGTATAAAAGATATTCTGTCGTTTATTAAATATTATTGATATGTCAGTGCACGTGTCGTTTTTGTATGTTTTATTCGTTTAATATACATTATTATGGTAGGTAATTAATGCATCATTATTTATAAATATATGACAATAAATAATTTAATATTGAGCATCAATATGTGTTTTGTTTACCTAATTTATTTGTTCATTTAAATATTTGATATAAAACCCCTATATTAAAAACATAAGTTTACGTTAGTAATTCACATGTCTTAACTATGACCATAATAATAAGCCGAATTTCATCCGACATGACATCCTTACGAATTAACTCGGTTATTATTTTATTGCCACTGTTTTTCTATAAAATTAAGGAGTTTAACTTTCCTATATGGCAACATTAACATTAAAATGGCGACGTACCTACTGAATGCCAATTCGCTAATGCCATTTGCCAAAAGAAACCTGTCAAACGGTTGTTGACTTTTATGGGTGTATCACTGCCGTTCAGTGATCACTAATCAAATAAAAATAATCTACGGTTTTTATTAAACTATAAAAAATATGTGTAACGTGATATCGTAATTTAGTAGTAAAGTGTCAAGTGAAAATAACTCGTTAGTGTAGCATTTAGCTGTAATTTACCAATCAATTGAGCATAAAACTAATTTGTTTTCGCTTTCCCACATCCTGTTTTTGAAAAGTGTTATATTTGAACGTCGCCTCGCTTTGGTATAGTTTTTTAAACATTTACTGTGATCGTCGTTAAGTGATTTAAGTTGTGCGTTTTGGTGTATCGAGCATTGTATTTTGTTTCCTGTGCTTGTAAAAAAAGTGATTTCGAATAAAGATGGCAGTGCAGTGTTTTGTAAAAATATTGATGTGATGTATTTTTCGCCTTCCGACCCTCTATTCTAAGGTGAGTGAATTTTGTAATTTTTCTTAAGTGCCTAATCTTAAGCAATTTTATTCCAATCATATTGTATATATTTTTGGAATTAAAAATAATTTTTTTATCGGATGTGCTGTCCACAAACTCGAAAAATATTATAACCAAATTAAGACAGCTTTATTAACGTAAACAGACCAGTGGCCTTAATTAGGTATGTATTGAACTATAATAGGACTCCACTAACTTAATAAGTGTCTTGTTTAAGATATCCCTTAGCTTAGCCTCTATTCTGAGTTTCCAACTAATTTGGAAACATTCATTATTTAACTGGCTTAGGACATTATAATATCACTAATTACTTGGTTACAAATGTCTATGTGGACGAAAACAATTGAAGAACTGAAAATTAAAATTTTATTTTATTTTTATTTTCATTTAGCTACAGATAATACTATTTTTCAGCTCTTGACAGTCAGAATTAATCCTGTGATTTTATTACCATGATAACCTGTAAAGGGAAAAGTATAAATGTTCATACTTTATTGATATGTCCATCATAATATTTGAAATGTTAACCATGCATACGAAAAAAGCATGATAGAAATCATGACTTTAATAGTATATAATAGGCCTATGAGCCATTGAAAGAAGTAGTAAGAAACAACACAGAATTAAATCTATGGTTGTGACCCCACCTGGAGTAAAATTCTTCGGATTTTATGGGATTTTACTGTACAATATTTTATAGTATTGAATAACTATACAAATATAAACATTTGGACTATTTCGCCATCCATTTTTCAAGTATTTATGAAGACTTAAAACATGCCTGATTGGTGGTTTTTTGCAATTGTGATGACTAGGAATTTTTTGGTGTATGTGTACAGAAAATAATAACAGTTAATTTTAACAGTTGATTTTTCACTTAAAAAGGGGTAAAAATAACTGTAAAAATATAGTACATATAACGGAAATATGTATTATTATAAGAATTTAGGCAAATATGCAATTGCTTCATACTCATACCATAGTACAACTATGTCACCGAGGCAGCCACACAGGCATGATTACACTACAATGCCAGTATTTGCAGTACAGTCCTAGGAAAGGCTTGACTGTGCCCCTTGTATTACCAAAGACTATAAACGGTGGCTTTTCCAGCAGACTCCAGATGGTCTGCCTGTTTATCAAAAAAAAAACTGCTACAGTAAGGGCACAGCTAACTCCTTCTGAATCCATTGGATAAGAAACAACTAATTTCCTAATTTAACATTTCTATTCTTATAATCATAAAATGAACAATGAAAGTAATTCATTGTTACACCAATTTTCTAATTGACTAAATACTTCAGTACAGTCTATAAATGCTGTAATACTAGCACTAACTGTTTTATATTTAAACTCAATGTGACTGCCGTCAATTATATTGCTTTTGGCATCCCGTCCCGTTATATCTCAATCTGTCCCTTCTCGTTCTATCCTGTGAGAAAAAGCATGCAATCCTGCCCGCTCTTGACCCGTGCCATCCATTCTAGTTTGAAAAGTAGCAAATATGTTTAGTTATGGGTAGTTTAATTGTGACAGTCACAGAGCGCATAACTAATACCTCAGTTCGCCCCATGACCACGAAAGCTGTAAAGTAATCGACACGTCGGGAAGTTAAAAAATGTAAAAATTAAACCAAATCGCGATAAAATCCGTAAAAATAGTTTTATTTAAATATGTTTATCTGAATTTGTTACTCACTCCACAGGTACACTCAGTTTTCGAGATAAAAAGAAACCTATGCGTTAATCCAGGCTGTCAGCTACCCCAATACCAAATTTCATCATAATCGGTCTAGCATACATACAAACTTTCGCATTTATAATATTAGTAAGGAAGTAAGAATAAAGTTACAATATCACACGTTTTTCTCTAAAAGATGAAATATACGAAAAACCTTGAAAACTCTGTGTTAGTTTTATTTAAAAGACAATCTATGTGTTAATAAGAATTGTTTATATGATGAAACGTAATAAACTTTCTCTGTTATTGTACAATGATTCACAGCAAGCATGAAAATAATTCAGATCAAACTAGTAATTTACATCTCATTGTGAGAATTGTGTTAATTGTTTCTCCATTTACCTACTTATTATTGGTTAATGGATCATGATGCGTTCGAGCCCATGTGGCCTGAAATTTAGGAGGAGGAACAGGGGGAGACCTTTGCCCAGCAGTGGGAAAAAGGTTACTTAAAAAAAAACGGACTATTGTGAACATACTCCATTGTTTTCCCTTATACAAGGGGCTTCTAATATTGCTATGTCCGTGGCTACATACATGTTTACTATTGTCTCGAAACCCACTGCAATTACAGAGTGCATTTACACTGTTGTTTTGCGGGAGAAGTAGACATTGCGGTGGTACTTACCCAGGTGGCCTCTCGCATATGAGAGACCTACCACCAGTAATAATTACTTCTCTTGTGCTATTCTCTTTGGTACATCATCACGCTCTTTGTAAAAGAATATGCCTCAATGTGTTCTATGGCATAATTCATTTCCATACCGAATGCGACAGAAGTCGACCGTATTGCTATACTGTCCTCTAACTCAAGATTTTTGATTAAAAACACGAATTCTTCATCCTGAGAATCGAACCCAAGACGTCACGACCCACACCCTACGAGACCCATCTGTTTCATTAGCATCGCATAGAATTGAAAATGTAACTGACTGACCGTTCAATATTGTTAGTATGTATTCAGGCCGAGTGTGAGTCAAGTTTCGTTTTCACCTCGCAACTGGCATCGCCTAGATTTTGATCTAGAATATCGGTTTTTGCGGCTAATTAGTGATACTTAGATGGTTGGTTTGTAGGTCTTAAAATTTAAGCTTATTAGCCGAATGTTCGGGAATGGGAAATTTTTATTTTTATGACTGCCTCGGTGGCGTAGTTGTACTAAAGTACGACTACAAAGCTGAGGTCTCAGGTTTGAATCCCCAGTCGGGCAAATTGATTTTCTATTCAGTATCAGTCTTGATTTGTGCACTATATGGCGATAGACTCGCATCCTATCACATTGCGGGACGGAACACAAGGCGAAACGTGGGTGTCCTGGTAGCACTTCTGCCTACCCTTTCTGGGAAGAATGCTTGAGTTCATGTATATTTATTAATTTTGGCAGTAAGTGCTCTTTGATGACTTGATTGACTCATCTCGAAAGCTTTTGGTCTCCAGTTACTCTAACATGAGTTAACTATAACATGTACAACCCATTTAACTTTCTTTAATATACGCGGCCACATCACTCGTAATTGGGACCAATTAGTACTTCAAACAAACCAGATAACAAGCCCTTTGTCTCTACAATCGTGAACTGGGCTATAGTAGGAAAATCGGATATGCGTATTTAAAACGCGACAACCCACTAGGCCAGCGCGGTTATGGCCTAAGCCCTCTCAATCGGACTTTTAATTGTAGAGGAGTTTCAGGAGACCCGTGCCCCGTGCGATTATGGGTTCATAATCCTGGATCCTTCCGCCGTAGCATACTTGCAGGCAGGCGTGATAGTATCGAATGGTATAGGACCGCTGTCTGATGCTATTCGAGACCCAATACTCAATACTTAATACTTTATTGCATTCCACATGTTAATAAGATGTCACAATTTATTTAGTACAATGTGGACCCTGTCATCATCATCATCATCATCATCAGCCCGTTGCAGTCCACTGCTGGACATAGGCCTCTCCCAAGGTACGCCACAAAGCCCGGTCTGCTGCTTTACGTATCCAGTCGCTGCCGGCCCTTTTATTGCAAGTCGTCCCGCCATCTGGCCAGAGGACGTCGCACGCTACGTTTTCCAAGACGCGGTCTCCACTCCAGAACACGCTTACTCCAGCGGTTATCCGTTCTGCGAAATATGTGGCCAGCCCATTGCCACTTCAACCTACTAACTTTCAGAGCTATGTCGGTCACCATGGACCTGTAGGGCGCGGCAAAAAATAACATTTTAGGAGAGAGGAGGAAGATATTGTCTTTATATTCAGTTATGTATGTAATTAAATCAGTCTTTATTTATTTAAGTTTACTATATTTAAGTTTACCTTTGCTTATATTAAGATGTCTTATTTATTTTTCATTTTGGTACTCTGTTATTGTGTAGTAAGTTTTTAGTAGACTCTGTCTGGACGGTATTGCGCTTATCATCAGTGCAGTGACTAAGCCGTGCCAGATTAAAAAGAGAACAGTACAATGCAGTCTTACTAACACAGGATTGTCATCATCTTTCCATAATCCACTCTTACTGGTGGTAGGTCTCATATGTGAGAGGCCGCCTGGGTAGGTACCACCGCAATGTATATTTCTCCCGACAAACATCAGTGTAAATGCACTGTTGTGTTCCGGTTTGAAGGATTGTAGTCAGAGTAACTGGACATAATGAGACTTAACATCTTATGTCTCATGATGGCGAGCGCAGTGGAATGTCAAACATTGCTTTGTAATTCATGGTGTTGATTGGCTTTGCTAGTGTCTGACCGGTTGTATCGCTTACCACCAGGCGAATGACATGATCGTTTATTGCAATAAAAAAAGTGACATTCTCGGCATTCGGGAACCTTTGTGTAAATAAAAAATTGGAAGAACTGCCGGGAGAGCCTTGGGGAAGGCCAATGTTCATCATGGACTACCTGTGCCTGAAGAGAGAGAAAGAAAATCATCACAGTGACACACATGTGTTACATTTCCCGGTTCTGCCTTTTTATATCCAGTAGCCGCTTTTCATTGCTACTAAAAAAATGATTAAGACACTACTCCACATCATTCAATTCTCCTCACGTCCATTACCATCGTGGTTATTTTAAATGTATCATTAATTTGTAACTGCCTCACGTATCCAGTACCAAGGAAGTGTACCATTGTTCTCTTCATGGAACTAACTTGAAGTCAGATTACCCGCAATTACGACCAGGCGACGATTAATCGTTTGCTAATATGTTTTTGATTGGTGTAAAGAAGCTATAATGAAATATTTGCGACACGTTCAGGTCTGTGGGGGTTTAATGTATAAAATTGTGTTAAGTGGGAGATGGACTTGACAATCTAAGGTTCTGTACAACAGTAATTGTAGGAGTCATAAAAATAAATGTTTTTTATTATAGAAAAGCAAAAAAAGGAAAACAGTTCGTGTTGCTGAGGGAGTTTCTTGCGCCGTTTCTTATTCACAGCTACAACACGTTCCGAAGCGGTGGTAGCAGATATTAACGATTCAAAAGATCTTGTGAAAGACTACTTGAATAAATATAATATTTTGATTTTGATTTTTTATGACCAAAACTTTTCAGATATTTGATAAGCAAGATAATGCCCCTTTTTGGCGCTAGAAAGGGTCTGTGAAAGAGTCAAAGAAAAATAGGGAGCCATAATGAAAGTCTAGGAGGAACTAACATATTATTATATTTTACAGATAAACTTTGGCTTTATATTGCATTGCCATACCAATAGTCTTTCCTCTAAAAATATAATATATTTGTTAATTTATTTGTTTAATCTTTACTGTACACAAAAAACAAAAATATATAGAAATAACAAAAAAAAATATAAATAAAAATTGTTACCGATTTAAGCAATCACTTAAAGTCAATGTAATAGATTATAAGGAGAGAGAGGGCATTGTAAAAGCATTTTTTTGACTATTATTCCTTCTTTCTTCTATAAAATAGTATTGTAACAATTTATCAGTGACAAACATCGCGTGTCACAACCAAATATATCTACATCTAGCGATGCCGTCGTAACAAAAACGATCGCGTTTTCACCCGTCCAGCTGTCAAAATGCACAGCGGTTATGGAAAGTCGAAAGCTGGCACGTGGCTGACGGCGAAATGGTGAGACGCCGTCACTCATAAATTTTGCAGTCGGACGTAACGCGTCATGAACAAGGCATTCTGAAGGTCGCTGGTTTGATTCCGACGACAAGAGAATGCCCATTTTAATATGAAACTTGGTATCGATGCGAAGATTTTTAACCCTCGATGAAACCTACTTTTTTGTGTAAAGAAAAATATATATTTTCAATAAAAATAAACGTCATTGTGACCCCAGCCCGGAGTTCTCGGGGAATTGAACTTGAAGTCCAGTCACTCTGGTATTCTTTGGTGCTCATAATCGATTACTTCAGAGCACTTCTCCATTACAATCAATAGTTCAGTTGAGAGGGCTATAACAAATATTAGTTAGCAGCCTTGCTCCATAATACTCGACTTTGTAAACCGCAGCGTGCGGTCGAAATGTCTCCGTTACCGAGACCGAATGGTCACAATTATATGTTTTATTACAAAATATGCTTCAAATTTATGTTTTTAAGGTATTTGTAAGTATTTATATATGAGTCGTATATATATAAATACCTACAAATTCCTTAAAAACATAAATTTGAAACAGTGATCCTGGGTTTAAGTCCCTGGTCATCCAACTGACTATGCGGGTAATTTGGTTCAAAAAATTGATATGAAACATCTGGCCAACACGCCCAGCGCCCTCCTATCTTGTGACGGAAATACTTGGAACTGTGGCATCACTGCCCACCTCTTCGAAGACAGGCGTGATATCATATTTATGTAATACACTTAAAAACCACGTAAATAATAATACCCAGGAGTAAATAGCGAAATTAAAAACAACGTAATATCTTTAATGGTATTTCGTATGGCCCACCGGTCCTACCCTGGCATTAAGGCCGAGTGGAGGTCGGCAGGGCTCGGCAAAGGTCGGAAAGTGAGTCACGATGACGTCAGCACCCGCCCGTGTAGACTAGTTAAATTAAAAGCTACAATGGTGAAAGTGAAAACAAAATAGCTCTTAACTCACGCCTCTGCGTGTATGCTGTAATTACCAGTGGTTGCAATACATACATAAACTCACGCCTTTATCCCAGAAGGGGTAGGCAGAGGCGCCACCAGGATACCCATAATATTTCGCCTTGTATCCGTCACATAATGTGATAGGAGGCGAGCCTATCGCCATATCGGGCACAAATTCCTGACTCCTGGCTGATAATGAATAGAAAACCCGGGATTCGAACCCGAGACCTCAGCTTTGTAGTCGTACCGTAGTACAACTACGCCACCGAGGCAGTCGTTGCAATATACTGTATGAGCCCATATAGTCCCATTGCTGGCCACGGGCCTCCTATACAATCGAGAGTACCGATTGATTATCGATTGAGAGGGGTTAGGCCATAAAGTCCACCACGCTGGGCTAATGCAATATTGTATAAGAATAGTATTTATATAGCCCACAAAGGCCCTGACGTTTGTCGACTGAGGGCTATCCCTTGTAAAGTTTTTCAGGGTCTATCTTCATATCAATACGTCTCAAGAATATGCCGATGATTTTGGGCAGAATATAACAAAAATGTTATCATAATACACCCGGTATCATGATGCACATCAGTATGTAGCAATAAGGTTGATATAAACTAATTGTTACGGATTTTATCGTAGATATAATTTTCATTTTCAACTTAAGTTTAATTTTCATTTTCAACTTCCCGACGTTTCGATTACTTTCCAGCTTTCGTGGTCACGGGGCGGACTGAGGTATTAGTCATCCGCTCAGTGACTTATAAATTATAATTAACTACCCTTTTACAATTATTAAATTGAAAAGTTAATTTGAAAAGTTAGTTTACGTGTAAAAAATAGTTTTATTTTAATGCGTAAATCTAAGAAACCATTAGCAATTCAGGATTAAGTTGGATGCAGGCTTCGAACAGGTCTACGGGGTAGGCCTATGTGCATTGGACTTTCTGTGGCTTAAAAGGAAGTTATGTTCTATTAAATAATTCTGTTGTATTATTGTTTTGGGTCTGGGTGTTTGGGAGACCGAAAAGTCTCTAGTAGTTCCTGATACCCACGACACAAGACTCGATCTTAGTGTGGGCTCAGGACTATGTATGTGACTGTTGGGTGTATTTATTTATTATTATTTTGTATTACACACACGCTTGTATAAACTAAGAGGTAGGCAGAGGTGCTAGTTTTCCTTACCAACAATGTCATAGGCTTCTGTAACGGTGGCTATCGGGCGAATCGGAATATCCTGCCAGCATTTGTCTAGTTCAGTAACCTATTACTTAATAATATAAACTATTGACACTGACTTGTTAATATCAAAACCATGTTTCTTGCCAAAACATAGTATGCAGAAGTTTCACGCGGATTTTCGCGTAACCCTGACCCGATTTGTGGATTGACGCATTGCGTTATTTCTCGCTGGGCTGAGAATACTGCCAACACAACTGTAATATTACAATACGGTAAATACAAACAGCCATATTCATAGACAGTTTTAAAACCTATTGTTGTTATCAACTCGGTGCCGTAGTTATTAGACTGCCTCGGTGGCGTAGTTGTATTACGGTACGGTTACAAAGCTGAGGTCTCGGGTTCGAGTCCCGGGTCGGGCAAAGTGATATTGGATTTTTCTATTCATTATCAGCCCGGAGTCAGGAATTTGTGCCCGATATGGCTATAGGCTCGCCCCCTATCACATCATGGGACGGAACATACAAGGCGAAATGTGGGTGTCCTGGTGGCGCCTCTGCCTACCCCTTCGGGGTAAAGGCGTGAGTTTATGTATATACATATGTATGTATGTTGTTATCAAATGTCCCTTGCGAACGACTTTTGAACTCGGTTTGAGCGAAGAAGACAAAACATTCGATAACTAATGTAGCTTTTAAAACTGTTTATGAATAAGGCCGTATAGGAATTAACTTGAAGGACACCGTTGTTAATGAGCAATGGTTTGTTGTGAGAGGCTGCACTGACAAAGGGGATTGCGTCATTGAAATTACGTCCAGCAGACGAATAAACGACACATCATTAGATCGACAAACCATCATAAGTGAATACTGCCGAATATAAAACTACATATTACAATACTTGAATCGTAGGTTCCCAGTTTCATTAAATATACGTATAGTGGCGCAGTTGAACGGTACGATTACAAAACCCAGGTCTCGGGTTCGAATCCCGGGTCGGGTAATGTGATATTGGATTTTTCTATTCATTACCAGCCCGGAGTCAGGAATTTGTGCCCGATGTGGCGATAGGCTCGCCCCCTACAAATCGTGGGACAGAACATTGACGAAATGTGGGTGTCCTGGTAGCACCTCTGCCTATCCCTTCTGGGAAAAAATCGTGAGTTTATGTATGTATGTAGTCGACGGAACGAAATCTAGTTCCTGGTAAAAGTTTTATAGGTTTTTATGTCTGCCGTCTAGTCTGCCAGTCGCCAAGTCGTCGCGGAGTCCCGACGGTTACGTCACGGTGCCACCACGCCACGGGGCTATTTGGCAAGGGTAGATTAAACGATATTGTGTCAACGCCCTCATAGTTTTTCGTGAGATTGAACGGAAGTTATTGGCTGTAAGGGGGGAAGGTTCATTTGTTTTATGACGTGAAATGTATGTCTTCAGCATCGTTGTGATTTAGAAATTCGATGAAACGATAAAGCGACACCAAGGGTAGTTAAATTGTAACAGTCACTGAGCGGACGACTATTACTTCAGTCCGCCCCGTGACCACGAAAGCTGTAAAGCAATCGAAACGTCGGAAAGTAAAAAAAATATGTAAAAAGTAAACCAAATCGCGATAAAATCCGTGAAAAACAGTTTTATTTCAATGTGTAACATTCGCGTAAATCTAAGAAACCATTGACTCTCGTAGTTTGGGATACACGACACAAGAATTGTAGTAATATTTATAGGGTCGGGAACATGTGTGACTGTGAGACATATTTTTATACAAATAAGTAATATTTCGTCGGCCGCATTTAGTGATTCATATAAAAATGTGTGAAGGAAATGCCTCCCTTCCCCCCCTTTCTTAGTGAGTCTGAATTCAACAGTGATTCAGAAACGAGTGTTACAAGATATTTTTATTTATATTGGTGTTTTAAGACTTGCGTCACCGGTATTTAAAAATGTGTAAAGGCTATATAATTAACTGTTGGGTGAATTAATTATTTATATACTTGATGAATATTGAATAATTCCAAATTTAATTTAAATTTGACCTTACCCTACGCTTGTTTACAAAGGCAACTTTTTGTCTTTATCGACAGCCTCCGCGGCGCAGTTGGTGAGACGGCCGCTGTGAAGCGAGAGGCCGCGGGTTCGATCCCCGCACCGAGACAAATGTTTGTGTGAATCATAGATATTTGTTTCGGGTCTGGGTGTTTGTGAGACCAAAAAGTCTCTCGTAGTTCTTGATACCCACGACACATGATTCGATCTTAGTGTGGGTTCAAGACTCAGGACTATGTATATGACTGTTGGGTGTATTTATTAATTTATTGGTAACCAAAAATACCACGACTTTCTAATTAAATGAATGAATAATTGCGCAACAACGCTGTAAACATAACACCACATTTAACTTCTCCGTAATCGGTTAACGAGCAAACGGTATACAAGTTGCACCTGGCGAATCCATCATTACAAACAACAAGCTAAAATCACCCTTAACAAAATTACATAAAGTATAAATTAATTTGTATGTGTAGAAACAGATGTAATGTCTTCATGGTTCGTCGGATACCCAACATTCTCAAAGAATATCCCACGAGTGTAGGATTCGATATCTAGGTGGGGTACAATGAACCCCACGGATGCTCGTCTTAAACCTGTTATACTACTTTGGAGTGGGGTCGGGGCAGAATGTACGAAAAATGAGAACAAAAGACAATTTAATTGATAGAAGTGGCGGGGATCGAACCCGCTACCTTTCGTTTAAAGCTAGTCAGCCACAGAAATATTAATGGCGTCGGAAATGATTTTAACAAGATTTTGAACTATCAATCTGGGTATCTTTGGGCCTTCATAATTTTTAAATGGACTAAATCGGAAATATTTTATTTATCTTGTGGTTTCCTATCATGTCAAAACTCAAAACTATAAAATTTCATCATGTTAAAAAAATTAATACTCAAAAAGTAGTTTCGCCCAACGTGGGGCTCGAACCCACGACCCTGAGATTAAGAGTCTCATGCTCTACCGACTGAGCTAGCCGGGCTGTTGGGTTCTTGACCCAATTTATCGATGGCATTGCGCTGACTTCATATTGGTGATAAGTATTTTACAAGTTTGTGTTTGTACGAGGTATTATTATGTTTGCCTATGCTCAATATCTAAAATTTTTGAAAATATTATCTGATGTAAATTGTTAAACAAATTATCTATACATATAATTTTGTAAGCGATTGAGGTCTGTACATGGAAGATAAATGAGAAAAACTAATACGGGGGGTCTGTATTAACACAATAGTACCCACAACAATGATTTTTAGATTTTTTGTCTGTGCATCTGTTTGTGCGGTTGTGCGGTGATGAACCAAGAAACGGCTTAACGGATTTCGATGAAATTTGGTATGGAGAAAGATGACATTTTACAAGCTACTTTAATATGTACTGTTATCATAGAAATATTTTACATACATACATACATAAACTCACGCCTTTATCTCCGAAGGGGTAGGCTGAGACGCCACCAGGACAACCACATTTCGCCTTTTATGTTCCGTCCCATGATTGGATAGTGGGCGAGCCTATCACCATATCAGGCACAAAGTCCTGACTCGGGACCGATAATTAATAAAAAAATCCAATATCACTTTGACCGACCCGGGACTCGAAAGCGAGACCTCAGCTTTGTAACCGTACCGTCACACTACTACGCCACCGAAGCAGTCCGAAATAGTCGGTCAGAAATATTTTATTTTAATGGTACGTGTTTGAACGCAAAATAAAAAAAAATTATTATAGTAAAATACATAGCGTTTTGGCGACAGAAGATCGTTGGCAACCTATAATAAACAGTTAAAGAAATTCGTCAGATCTCAATGTCAAAGTTATTGAGCGAATATTTCGACCTTGTTCGGTCAAGCCGTTTCCCGTGCTTCATATGATTCCTCTCAATTGCTCAGGATTAAGAGACGTAGGGGTAAGTGACCACAAGATGTGTGGGTCGACCTTCGTAAGTCTTAAAGATGAATCATTATTACCCAACTGCCTAGAAATGGTAATGTTTTTTGAGCGTGTGTGTAATATACTCAAGTCACATACGTAGCCCTGGCCCCACTCTTATATAAATAAATAAATAAACCCAACAGTCACATACATAGTCCTGACCCCACACTAATATCGAGTCTTGTGTCGTGTATCAGAAACTACGAGAGACTTTTCGGTCTCACAAACACCCAGACGCGAAACAAATACTAGTGGTTCTCACAAACATTTATCTCGGTGCGGGGATCGAACCCGCAACTTCTCGTTTCACAGGTGGCGTCTAACCAACTGCGCCACGGAGGCTGTCAAAAATCGAAATGGGCTGTACGCATCCTCGATTTTCTGTCGCTCGAAAGCGCTGTTGTGAAAATTATAATCATAGTTTCTTCTCTCTTCACATTTTAGTACATTGTACTGTATCAGCCAATATACGTCCCACTGCAGGGCACGAGCCTCCTCTACAATCGAGAGTACGATTGAGAGGGGTTAGGCCATATAGTCCACCACGCTGGCCTAATGTGGGTTTTTGGATTTTACATACCATATAAATTATTATAAATCGAAATGGTATGAAGGTTTCCTCACGATGTTTTCCTTCATCGTTATAAAGCGTAATAATTGACTATCAATACACACATGACTCCGAAAAGTCAGAGTTATGCCCTGGGATTTGAACTCGCGAGTGTCGTGAAAATGTTGGCAGTCACGTCTGGTCCGTTTACCAACAGGCCACCACGCACTTAGTACATTGTACATTGAAATAAAACTTTTTGTACGGATTTTATCGCGATTGTGTTTAATTTTTACATTTTTTAACTTCCAGACGTTTTGATTGCTTTACAGCTTTCGTGGTCACAGGGCGGACTCAACGCCGGGAAGTTAAAAAATGTAAAAATTAAACCAAATCGCGATAAAATCCGTAAAAAAAAGTTTTATTTCAATGTGTAACATTCGCTTAAATCTAAGAAACCATGATATACTGTACATGTTATTATAAGATTACAAGTATAAATGTTTGTTGGTTAAATTCAAAAGCATATTATGTCAAACGATGCGTCATAACGTTATTTTTTAATTTTATTTGTAGTTCCTAATTCCGTCACAAGCCAACTTATAGTAGATGCGCTGTACAGAAATATTAACTGTGACGTGACATTCAGATAACGGTTTTAGTATGTAGGCGTTAATGTGACAGGTTTATTAGTGTTCCGTAGTTAAATATTTGTGAAGGTCTTGAAAATAACTTTATATAAAGATTAATTTATCTTTTTTTATTGCGATGAATGGCGAGATGAGTTCGCATGATGGTAAGCGATACGACCGCTCATGGACAGTAGCAAAACCAAAACACAATGAATTACAAAACAATGCTTGGCATTCCACTGCGCTCGCAATCCTGAGACATTAGTTGTCAAGTCTCAATATGCAGTAGTTACTCTGGCTACAGTGTCCTTCAAACCGGAACACAACAGTGCATCTACACTGCTGTTTGGCGGGAGAAATAGACAAGTTTTTACGTATGAATATCGGGACACAATCAAAACAGTATAATTGTATCGGCGAGAGATGAACATCTCACGTCGGTGGATACTATATCTGCACTGCGCTTACCGTCAGGCATTGTAGTCACTTTGTCGTGCCAGATAAAAAAATGCATAAACTAGGCATGTAACTTAAATATACCCTATTGATAGTACATAAAATAAATAAATAAATAAATGCACCCAACAGTCACATTCATAGTCCTGACCCCACACTAAGATCGAGTCTTGTGTCGTGTATCAGAAGCTACATGAAACTGTTTGGTCTCACAAAACAGACCCGAAACAAATACCTGTGGATCACACAAATATTTGTTTCGGTGCGGGGATCGAACCCGCGGCCTCTCGTTACACAAGCGGCGTCTAACCAATTGCGCCACGGAGGCTGTCGAAATAAATGTTGTGATTAGACTAACGAAGTGATACATAAAATCTAAAAAGTATTTAAATCTACATAAGGAGTTTTTATTCGACCTCGAAAATATGCAAATTTAATGATAATGAATTCAAATGTGATACAGTCGAATGAGATGTGTATTTCTTGTCTATTGGCGATCGTAATTATATTACGTATGGCTTTGTTTGTTTGTCCGTTCATATCTTTGATTCTAGTGCTAGTATGTTCCTGTGACTATCCACCGTTCACGATTTCGGAAAATGATACAAATGTGTCCCGTTTCGGCTTTCTCTTTCTCTCTCTATCTCTGCAGAGCACGGGCCTCCGACACAATCGAGAGCACGAAAGGTTAGGCCACATAATCCACCACGCTGGCCTTGTGCGGGTTGGCGGATTTTACATAATATACATTCTTACAAAGCGCTATGCTGGTTTCCTCACGATGTTTTCATTCACTATTATTTTTACTGTAGTTCTTAACAAATAGTAGCTCTTACCATTTCGAAACTCGGTATGAATATTTTGTTCTTTATTATGGCTTTTTTCATCCAAGTAAAGCCAGGGTAATAAAGTGACAAGTTCTCACAAGTTGCCAAAATAACGTTTCTTGTCGCGCGGGCGGACAGGTTGTCATATGTGGTTCACACCTGTTTTGCGAATTAACTTGGCGTGGAATTTTAATGTTTACGCTTTATTTTTGCCCAAAATTGTAGACTGTATGTGGATTTTATAACTGCCTCTTTCGGAGTTACATACGTACATAAACTCACGCCTTTTTCTTAGAAAGGGATAGACACAGGTACTACCCACGTTTCGCGTTGTGTTTCCGTCCCGCGATGTGATAGGGGGCGAGCCTATCGCCATACCGGGCACAAATTCCTCCCGGCTGATAATGAAAAGAAAACCCAATATCACTTTGCCCGACCCGGGATTCGAAACCGAGACCTCAGCGTTATAACTTGTAATCGTACCGTAGTACAACCACGCCACAGAGCCAGTTAGGAAGATAGTACCTACTACTGCGAAAAAGGAAAAAAACAGCTATATTGGTATATGTACTATTTTTCTTACATTTTGTTCCAGAATATATTTTGACAGCCTCCGTGGCGCAGTTGGTTAGACGCCGGCTGTGAAACGAGGCTGCGGGTTCGATCTCCGAAACAAATATTGTGTTTAAGAGACCGAAAGTCTCTCGTAGTTCCTGATACCCGACACAAGACTCGATCTTAGTGTGGGGTCAGGACTATGTGACTGTTGGGTGTATTTATTTATTAAATACTATCTCAAATATTAGTGAATGAAGGCACAATGTATTCACTCTAGCGGTATATTTCCATTATCTGAGTACTGTTAATGAACTTCAATGGGCAATCATGCGGGGTCAGTTGCGCGGCCTCTGCGCCGGCCGGCATTATAATGCGTGGCAAGTGTGAGTCGCGCGTATGATTAAATATTATTATTTTTATATTGCTATTGACATTGAATTTGACTGTCTCCGTGGCGTGGTTATCGACTGTTAAACGAGAGGCCGCGGGTTCATTTCGCGCACAAATTTTAAATAAAAAAAAGTATCCCGTGTCAAATTTTGTGTAATCCACAGGTATTTGATTCGGGTCTGGGTGTTTGTGAGACCGAAACGTCTCGTAGTTTCTGATACACGACACAAGACTCGATCTTAGTGTGGGGTCAGGACTATGTATGATTTATTTTTTCTCTTTATTTATTTTACTATTTTTTTACATTTTTACATATATAATAAAAAATCAAAATACATATAAAAATATAAAAAAAAGAGATTAACCCAACGATGGCGAGGCTCGAGACCCAAGCCACCGGTGGTTAGGACCCCAAAGTGAGGAACCTCCTCACTATACGTGCCGTGTCAAGCAATACTGCCTTCTGAATCTGGCTCATGACCCAACGGCCCATTGAGAGCCTCTGGAGATGTTGGTCGAGGCTCTTTGGTATCAATCCATGTGCAGAAACAACAATCGGGACAATAATTGTTGAGTCGACATTCCACAATTCAGTAACCTCGTGTGCCAAATCTAAATATTTTGTCAATTTATCTTTTTCTGCTTTAACGAGGTTATCATCATGCGGAATGGTGACGTCAACAAGTATTGCCCGGCGCGCCAATCGATCTATTATCACAATATCAGGCTTATTGGCAACAATAGTCCTGTCTGTGATAACAGACCGATCCCAATACAGCGTAGCATGACCATTTTCAAGAACTGGTTGGGGAACATACTGGTAATATGGCACTTCAAAAGTCACAAGTCCATATCGAAGAGCAATTTGCTGATGTATGATCTTGGCTACTAGATTGTGTCTATGCAAATACTCGCCGTTAGCAAGATACGAACAACCGGAGATAACATGCCTGATGGACTCGCCAGGACGGTGGCATGCCCGACAGATGTCGACGGTACCGTCCTTCAGGATGTATTTCCTATAGTTGTTCGTCTTAATAACTTCGTCCATAATTGCAAAGACAAAACCCTCAGTTTCCCCAAAGAGGTTACCGAAACGTAGCCAAGACACAGACGCTAATCGGTCCACATCAGGCCCATGGAGGGCCCGATAGAACCGACCATGCAGCTCCTTGCCCTTCCATATTTCCTCGCGATCCTTAATACCCATCACCAGAGGTTTCCGCCAGTTCTCATTCGCCAAAGAGAGCGGGGTAAATCCTTTATCTACCATCACTACAACCCCATGCATATCCACGTCGCTGTGAAGGAAATAATCCCTGAGATTGCACACCTCGCGATTATGCAGGTCCTTAGCATTAAGCATACCTCGGCCTCCGCATCTCCGCGGGATGTACAATCGCATTACTGACGAACGTGGATGGTGCATACGATGTGCAGTCAGTAGAGTTCGGACTTTACGATCCAGGGCGTCCAATTCGGTCTGAGTCCATCTGAGTATGCCGAAGGAGTACATAAGTACAGGCATAACCCAACCGTTAAAGGCGCGAATCTTGTTTCCACCTGACAAAAAACTGTTAAGTACTTTTGTCAGGCGGCTAAAGAAACGTTCCTTTATCGATTGTTTTACGTCTGCACCCCTAATACCTAGAGCCTCAGGCATACCCAGATATTTGTAGGTTTCCGTCGGCGAAAGGGATCTGAGTCTTACAGTCTCTGAGACACGTATGTCATCAGAGACCGCAACCACGCCTCGCTTTACATGGATAACCGCACATTTATCTACACCAAACTCCATATTGATTGATTTGCTAAATCTTTCAGCTATTTTTAACAACTCAATCAATTCAGATTGTTTTGATGTAAATAACTTGAGATCATCCATGTAGAGCAAGTGAGAGATAGGCTCAGACCCTCTCCGCAGACGGTAGCCTAACCCCGAATCCAACAACAGAGTACTGAGGGGATTCAGGGCCATACAAAACCACAGTGGACTCAGACTGTCACCCTGGAATATACCCCGCTTGATTTTAATCGGCTCATCATTCACCGAAGGATTGGTAGCGCCTGGATATTTAAGAACAGTTGTCCATTGTCCCATACATGCCCCAAGAAAAGTGCTCAATTTTGTATCAACTTTATACAAATTAAGCACTCTCATGAGCCATGTATGGGGCACCGAATCATATGCCTTTTTATAGTCAATCCAGGCAGCTGATAAATTCCTTCGGTTCTGACGAGCCTGTTGGCAAATGGCCATGTCAATGAGAAGGAGTTCCTTAGTACCACGGGACCCGCTCTTGCAACCTGTTTGTCCGGAATAAAGAATTTGATTAGTTGTAATATGACATTGAATTTTTGATCTAATTATCGACGAAAGTACTTTATAAATTGTGGGTAGGCATGTAATGGGTCTATAATTTTTTGGTTCCGTGGTACTACCGGATTTAAAGAGTAGGTGAGTGACACCTGTTGTCATAAATGTTGGGAGTGATCCCCCTTCAAGCGCATCCTGGAATTGTGTTGCCAATCGAGCATGCGAACTTGGAAACCATTTTAACCAGAAGTTGTGCAGACCATCTGGTCCCGGAGACTTCCAATTTTGGGTTGGACGAATCGCGGTCAGAACGTCCTCTGGACTGATTAAAATGGCCTCCATAGCCGGTATCACCTTGCAAGCTCGATCTACAACACTGAACCAGGGGGCTTCAGTGTGAGAGACAGGCGACGACCAGATATTTGTCCAGTACTCACGCATTTCATGAGCACTAGGTAGCCGCCCATCTACCACACTTTGTGGAGAATTCTCCCAACATCTATAAACCCTCTTTTGATCACTTTGGAACATACGATTTTGTTGGAAACGATCCCATCGCCTCCTGTAGCGGCGGATGCGGTTTGCCCACGCATAGACTTTTTGTTTGTAGAAGTCTATGCGTTCCGTGACGCAAAGTCTATAATTGCGAGGACTGGTGTTAGTCCCCGAAAAAGCCTGCGCCACAAAACGCATAATCTTCGGTCTACTATTTCCTTCTTTGAAGGAAATTAGCTTGCCGATGAGAGTTCGGGCCCTGTTGATACGTTCCTCAATCCTACACTGCCAGGCAGGCACAGCCGCAACATCTCGAGTGGCTCTACGTTCATTTGGGAAATTAACATGAGCCACACGACATGCTGCGACGGCTGCGCAGTAAAGGATCGAGTGCGTATCAACAAGATCCCGACTGGACTCCAGGTATATAGGTAACATGGAGTCCAAAGCTCCCATCAGCGCCAAATTTCTTCTATGCGTTGGCAAACGCGGAAGACGCGGTCTACAAGACGCCGACAAAGGCATGAATTCCGAAATCGCACGCTCCAAAGCCCCTCTCAGACGCTGTTCATCTTGGGGACTTACGTTGTCGTCCAAATTGTCCGTCACCTCAATAACAGCAATAGGTATTGGTGTTGGGTCTGCTGCTTGATCTCCACTGACGGGCTGGACATTGTTGTCCTGGACAACTCTTAAGTCTGTGCGCAACCGCTCAAGTGCTTCATCATCCAACAACTTACGCCGCTGAATAAATCGCACTTGATCCGACAATCGTTGGGATGATACTTCAACTGTTGGTTCCAAAGCCTGAAACAGAGACAGCATTTTAGCACGATACGCAGTAAGGTGAGTTCCTCCCCTTGTTGCCCCAAAGTAGGCCCGCATGACATTTTCATTTATTTGATGAGTCCATCTCATGCGGCGCACTACTCCACCGGTAGCGGGGACCGTAGGCGGGACACTCGGTCCCACTGGTCCCAAGCCCACCACTGGAGGGGGTCGTCCTCTTCGCCGCGCAGGTCTTGGTGGCGGCGGGGACGACTGCAGCTCGTCGCGTTGGCTCGACGCGTCGATGTTCGGCGTCACTTCGAATACGTCCGAAGCTGACGCCCACGACGCGGAGCTCGACGAGCTGGGAGATGTTGGTCGTGCGTGTTTGCTTCTGGCTCGTTTTTTCATCTTGTGAACATCGTTATATTAAAATATATTGGGTGACATTGTCACTTTTGTCAAAATGTTTTCTTTGCTATTACGAGTACAACTATTGCTTTTAGAAATAAGTTTAACGTTTTTGTGATATGGCATTATTTAATTTGTTTGTGGACTAATTTTGTTTGATGGAATTCAAGTATATTGTAATATAAATTAAGAAAAATCGACGAAAATTTGACGTTCGTTCGTGATTTATTTTATTATTATTAACAGAATAGTAGATGGCGTAGTTGTACTACGGTTTGATTACAATACTGTAGTCTCGTGTTCGAATCCTGGGTCGGCCAAAGTTATATTGGATTTTATATTCATTATCAGTCCAGAGTCAGGAATTTGTACCCGATATGGCGATAGGCTCGCCCCCTATCTCATAGTGGAACGGAACTTACAAGGCGAAATGTGGGTGTCCTGGTGCCACGTCTTCCTACCCCTTCTGGGAAAAAGGCGTGAGTTTATGTATGTATGTATGTAACATAATACATTTACCTATTAATATAAAAATAAAGGTCAATATCGCATGTATACCTTATATCTATTTTTATAAAACTAACTAAAATATCTAACGCCAAATGAGGGCGCGTGACTAACCGTCGCTTCGCGCGGGCCCGGGTTCGAATCCGTTGAGTCGTTGTGTCACTGACCGCGATAAACATGTAAATTTAAAAAACTAACGTTGTTGTGCAGTTTATTAAATAACGGTACTTTTATTGCCTCTATTCTCTGTAATAGTTAAAAAAAAGTGTGGCATACTTTTTGTGTAAATTATTCTAGCTTGTAGCTCTCGTAGCTATTTTTATGAAATACTAGCGGCTCGGCCCGGCTTCGCCCGGGTGCAGATAGTTTTCGAGTCCAGTTCACATCAACAACATATAGTTTTCGCAGCGCACGCGATGTAAACAATATTTTAGGTATTTTTTTTACACCTTGGGTTACATTATTGGAGTTTTAATAAGGATCCCATTATTTTTTTTAAATATAATATAGCCTATGTCACCCGAGGATAGTGTAGCTTCTCAACAGTGGAAGAATTTTTCAAATCGGTTTAGTAGTTTCAGAGCCTATTCAATGCAAACAAACAATCAAATATTTTTTCTTTATAATATTAGTATATATTTTCAGAAAAAAAATGGTATGCTTTTTATTAAGCTCTGGCTACCATGGACATATATTGAATGTATGTATTAGCATATGAGTTAATAAGAGGTGCCAATAATGTGAAATAAGGATTACCGAACTTATTACCGTCCCAAGATACGATAAAACTTATAAGATTTTTCAAACAGAATTCAAAATCTGGTTTTCCCGAACTGGGATTGAACCCAAGTCCGATTGGCAGTCCGATCAAGCCGCCACTACAATAATGAGGCGATAAATTGACTTGGCATAAAAAGTGATTACGTCACCGAGATTCGAACTTGTGACCCCATCATAGCTGTATTGTGTCGAAGTTTTACACAATGCGGTGAAATGTCAGTCTGTCCTACTGACCGCCATAATGATTTTATTAACATATTTCACTATGTTTGATGTTTTATATGATAATACTAGCTTCTGCAAACTTCGTCTGCGTGATTAACTTTATTTGAAATTTCAGATTCCGTCCCGTCCCGTCCAGTTATATCCCACCCATCCCGTCTCATTCTCACTCAAGGCATGTAATCCAGTCCCATCCCATCCCTTTGAGTAGGTATATAAAAGTAACAAAAATATCGGAATTCCTTCAACATCCCACGGGACCACTAAATTTCGAGTTAAAAAGTAGCCTAAGTGTAAATCCAGGGTGTCAGCTACCTCCATACTAAATTTCATCGAAATCCGTTCAGCCGTTTCTTAGTTCATTGCGCACAACCGCACAAACAGACAAAAATTCTAAAAATAATTGTTTTGGGTTCTATTGCGTTAATACATGTACAGACATCGATCGGTTACAAATTTATTATAATGTATAGGTATTCTTGATAATTGACAGCCTCCGTGGCGCAGTTGGTTAGACGCCGGCTGTGAAACAACAGGCTGCAGATTTCATCCCCGCTCCAAGTCAAGTATTTGTGTGATCCCCAGATATTTGTTTCGGGTCTGGGTGTTTGTGGGACTGAAAAGTCTATCGTAGTTTCTGATACACGACACAAGACTCGATCTTAGTGTGGGGTCATGTATGTGACTGTTGGGTATATTTATCATTTATTAATACTTTGGAGATACAGGAATATTTATTAAAAAAATGTTAACCGTCTCACCATTTGTTATATTGAAACCAAAAAATCCGGTTTGGCGGCGCGATGTCGGAAAGACTACGCAGTTATTGTATTAATAAACTTTTATATCTTTTACTTTCTAACTGTTTAATCACTTTATTTTTCATTTATTTTCTATAGTTATTCTATTTTACTATACCTAATAACATTAATAAATAATAAATACACTCAACAGCCACATACATATTACATAGTCCTAACCTAAGAAACTACGAGAGACTTTTCGGTCTCACAAACACCCAGACCCGAAACAAATACCTGTGGTTCACACAAACATTATCAACAGGGAATCGAACCCGCGGTCTCTCGTTTCACAGTATAATTGTATGTGTTAATAGTGGTAATACTTAACATCATGTTAAGTTACTGTAGAGTATTCCGCCCTCAACCCCGCTATTGCAACACATGTGTCACAGGAACAGCATTGTAATGACGAGCATTGAAGCGAATCGGGGCTCCGGGTATATCTAACTTGTCTTGAACCGACAACGAAATTAGTGAAATAGTTTTTTGTTATTGCAATGAATGGCGAGACGAGCATGCCATTCGCCTGATGGTAAGCGATATGACTGCTCATGGACAGTAGATAACCACCATGAATTACAAAACAATGCTTGGCATTCCACTGCTCTCGCCATCCTAAGACAAGATGTTAAGTCTCATTATGTCCGGTAGTTACTTTGCCTACAATGTGCTTCAAACCGGAACACAACAGTGCATTTACACTGCTGTTTGTTGGAGAAATATACATTGCGGTGGTACTCAGGCGGCCTCTCACATAATATGAGAGACTTACCACCAGTGAATAAATAAGTAAATAGTGACAGTAAGTTAAAGTAAAGGTTAAGTTACTCGCTTACCTGTTTAGTAAAACAACGGTAAACATTATACAACACTGCGTAAGAATTACGCGGCCGAGTGCGTGTTCGAGTCCCGACCGGTTACCATGCCGGTGCGTGAAACACCTGCCTTTTAAACGCTTAAAAAACGTAGCGGAGATAATTGTTATTTATCAAATAATTGTTATTTATCAAATTAAATAGGTTCTAAAGTGGTACGACATGGATAATTTTGACTATAATATGACAGAAAAGGAAAAGAAGAAACAAAAAAAGAAGACAGTTCGTGTTGCTGAGGGAGTTTCTTGTGCCGTTTCTTCTTCACAGCTACAACACGTTCCGAAGCGGTGTTAGCAGAACTTAACGATTCAAAAGATCTTGTAAAAGACTATTTGAATAAAAAATATTTTGATTTTTGATCGTGTCAAAATCATATTGATTTACAAAAATTTCTATGAAATGAAATGAAATGAAATGAAAATAGTTATTGAACCCATAAAATGTCATACATTATTTAGATTCAGTCACTTTTTCCACGACCACCCGGTTCACAAGGCTGTTTTCCCCTGAGAAGAACGGGCAAGAAACTCTAGCGTTGCTCTTTTCAAAACAAGTTTACAATACAGTAATTATACCATAGATGTAGTATAACATAGATCGGCAATGTATCATTTTGAGTGAAACCAAAACGAGAATATAATAGTGTGCGTGAAGTTTGCATGTGTGCGTGACAGATAATGCTGCGCCATGCACTGTCGATACTATCATATCGATATACCTTACGGCCCAACCAATAAAATCTAAATTTTGTGAGACATTTCATGGTATTTTAACAGAAAAATAATGATTGTGTTTATTTCAACACAGATACGTAAACACAAGTAAATAAAGATAAATCGTCATATTTGAGAATAATTTTATTTGACAAGTTTTGTAAAGCATTTCTTATAATAATATCTAATGTTCTATTGTTTTATTAGAATGACAGCCTCCGTGGCACAGTTAATTTGAAACCGGCTCAGAAATGGTAAATTACGCACACGAAATATTAATTAATATTTAGCAAATATCAATAGTGAATAAATAAAGTGAAGTAATAACTGTTATTATAGAATTGATGTTATACTACGAGATTATAAAATGAAGTGAAACCTCTATGGTCATTGACTATTTTTATCGACATAATATTATTGATCGAAACTGTCAATCAATCTCTAGCAAATGTTGGTTGAAATTATTATAAATTCACGTATATGATATCATTTTTTATAGGCAATGGATGCTTTTTATGCATTTAAATAATGAATAAGGACATTCTGTTCTACCGATATACATACAAGGTTTGTCTTACAAATCTACAATATTGTCACTAAACAACATTGAAAAAAGTGATACGATCTTATGAAAAACTATGATTATTCGGGTTTTTACACTAAAATCAATCACATCCAGGCACTGGACAATTCACCATGATAAATTACATTTAATAAAAGTAGCTTAGTACTGAAATATTAAATAAATCAAGAAAATAAGCGAAATTTGTCGTTCGCTTAAATGACATATTTTCACACAAATCACTAAAGTTAGCTCTCCGTGTAAATGCATGGTCGCATCATGCATCTCGCTTTAATGTATGATATAAATCATTCTATCTCTTTCACATTGCCGATCTATGTTATGCTACATCTATGAATTATACAGAGGTTGCAGCGCAGTTAAATTCAGAGCAGTTCATATATAATTTAGAATGGTATGTAAAGTCCGCCAACCCGCACTAGGCAAGCGTAGACTATATGGCTTAACCCTTCTCAATCGTAGGTACTCTTGGTTATAGAGGAGACCCGTGCCATGCAGTGGAACTTATATGGGCTGAAACCGACGTGAAATGACTTCTTTACTGTCGGTGTTTCGTTCGGTAAGATTTCCGAAGATTGCCTTTCTCAAGGCGGTGGTTATCATTTACCATCTGATGAGCAGTTTGCTCGTCTGCCGGACCTATGTGATAAAACTATGTAACCGAATCTATACCATTCAGATTTAAGATCTATGAATAGACAATGGTGTTAATCAGACAAATTTTATGGTCGATCCATATCTATTATTAATATCTGCATTTATGAATCGTAATATCCAGTATCACTTTGCCCGACCCGGGGTTCGAACCCGAGATTTCAGCTTTGTAACCATACCGTAGTACAGCTACGCCACCGAGGCAGTATAAAATAAATAAACAAAACCGCAGACACACGACACGCCGTGTCCGACGCCGCCGGACTTCCGCGCATTGTCGCGTGCGAAAGTAGCGTGTTTCGCTTTTTTCAACTGGCAACACTGTTATACATCCATACATAACCATACACAACCTTCAAACCATTTTCAACGTAATGTTAAACAACGTAAAATTCAATTTAGGTTGTGCAGTAAAGTGTAAACACATAAAACCAGTTATGGTCTTTCCATGTTTGAATTTAAAGTCGAGTGTTGCCAGATCATAAAAATCGCGTGTTCGATGGTAGTTTTTGCGATGATTATTGACATGGCCCATCAACGTAATGCGGGGTAATTGATTTTCATTTGTTTTGTATAGTGTGTGCGTGTGGGTTTGCCTGTTATTGTTTAGCGTGAAGTGTTGTCTTAATGTTTGTTGTAGAAAAAATATATGATAAAATAAATTTTGTCTATGATGCGGTGTTTGTATCCATCTGGAGGTTAAGCATGCGTCATAGTGACCCACGTGTCTCGCGTTTTTCCCGTGAATCCCGGTTTGACCAGGCCGGCATAATTATGTAGGTGTTTAACCATCAGGTGAATTGTACTTTAGTCGTGCCAATCACAGTCGTGCCGTCACACAATCAACTAGTATGACAAAAACTTGATTAGTTTCCGTTTCTACGATTACATTCTAACTGTAATGGACAGTTATCTATACATATAATAAATTCGTAACCGATCGATGTCTGTACATGGAAGATAAATGAGAAAAACTAATGGAGGGGATCTGTATTTACGTAATAGAACCCAACACAATGATTTTTAGAATTTTTGATTGTTTGTCTGTGCTGTTGTGAGTTTACAAATGGTTTAACGGATTTTGATGAAATTTGATATGGAGGTAACTGACACCCTGGATTTATAGTTAAACTACTTTTTATCCCAAAACAAAAAGTGGTCCCGTGGGAAGAGGAAGGAATTCCGACATATTTGTTACATTTTTATACTCAAAGGGATGAAATGGGACTGGATTACATGCCTTGAGTGAGAATGAGACGGGACGGGTGGGATATAACGGGACGGGAAGGGATGGGATAAGAAATTCCAAATAAAGTTAATTTCAAATAAAATTAATCACGCAGACGAAGTTTGCGGGCAGAAGATAGTATTTAATATACTCCGTAGCTTGAATATACATTTATGCATGAAATACTGATTGAATAGCCATTGAATGATTTGACAGCCTCTGAGGCGCAATTGATTATACGCCGCCTGTGAAACGAGAGGCTGCGGGTTCGAATACTCGATCACGCACTAACAGGCACTTAAATCAGGCTACCATTATCATATCGATGTATACCCAAATACACCCAAAAGTCACACACATAGTCCTGACCCCACTCTAAGAGCGAGTCTTGTGTCGTGGGTATCAGGAACTACGAGAGACTTTTCGGTCTCACAAACACCCAGACCCGAAACAAATACCTGTGGATCACACAAATATTTGTTTCGGTGCGGGGTCGAACCCGCGGCCTCTCGTTTCACAGCCGGCGTCTAACCAACAACGCCACGGAGGCTGTCAGCTGTCAAGGATATAGTTGTTACTTTGTCCTAGTACAGAATTACTTATCAGTTATCACCCGATGTGTTCTTTTCCGCTTTTAACAAAACACTTTTTGTTAATTAACTGATTTAAAAATTAAACAGCTGCCATCAAACTAATTAACAAACGATTCGATATGATTAACAACCGTTAGTCGCTTATGTTCAGTAATGAATGGACATGGAAAAAATAGCGTTGTTATTATAACAGAACGCGTCGGCTCCGACACGCTTGCGTTGCGTAAACTATGCTAATGGATAATGTATTATGTGTGTATGTTACATAGACGATACATACGTACCAGTGGCGTGCCTAGGGTTTTGGAGTAGGGCAAGCCGAATATTTTTTTACGTTTAAATAATATTGTTTTAGAAACACAAAGTTACTAAGAACGAAGAAAATTAATTTATAATACGTCGGCAAACCTACCACACAATCAATATTAAGATTAAAACAATTAATATAGATTACTTGTGAACATGTATCCGTAACTATTCATTACATTTCTATTGCCGTCACTATACTGTGGTGCCGTGGTCGACTTCGAGGTTTACCGAAATTGCAAGCAGAAATTATTATTAACGCATTCATGTTTAAATGTTTTTCTGAATTTAAAATAATAGATTGCCTTTTGAAAGGACCACCTAATTTAATGAAAATTTAAAGCATTATAATCCAAACAATCTAACACACAAGACGTGTCGTTTAAAAACATATGAATCACGATTGTTTAATAGCTTTAAAGGGAGTATGTAGTAATAAAAGTACGTAGTTTATTAAACTGAACTGAAGAAATTTCTATAGTGATTTATCACGACTTACTTAATGTACAAACCCGGCATAGGTTTCGCGCCGGTTTATTTTTCAATATAATTGAATGAATTTACCTTTTTACCGGCAATGAACGCTTTCACCATCGCACTCAAACCATCACAGAAAACAATACAACTCATAATAGTATCAAAAAGTTTAAATAACTTAAAAAACTAAACATTAACCTTAAACAAAACACATTCACAACTCATAAAATATCATAATACAAATGAAGTTAGTAGAAATATGTGCTGTATTGCCAGTAAACGTGAAATAAACAATACAAAAGATACAATTTATTAAAAGAAATATTAAAACTTCATTATTTGTTCTAAAAAAAATATTAGATATAATTTCTAAAAGGAACCAACTTAATTTAATAACAATTGATATAATTGATTTAACAAATAATCACGTGACGACCATGCAACGCACGATGTTTTTACATCACCAAGGCCGAAGCCGGGCATATCGTCTAGAGTAAACTGCTATATAATATATCTATAGCTATACATTCGTAGCGATCGAGTAATATCATTTCCCCATACAGTTCACGCGTTGCTAGAAGCCCCGTAAAAGCACACGAGAGAGAAAAGGATAGATGTATGTGCTGTGTGCTCCGTCTTTTTTAAGTTCAATATAGTTTTAATGAATGAATATTACGCGCATGGAATTACGCGGCGCTTCGGCGCTGGCGTCTCATTGAATCGAGGCGCGGTAAATTCAAAAAATTTAAATGTTAGATGTTTTCTAATAAATGACTGTTGTATTGAATGTAATAGTTTGTATTCAGTATGGAGTATATATGTATTATGTAGGGCAAGCCGGGCTTTTGGGCTTGTATGGAAGTACCGCCACTAATACGTACATACATAAACTCACGCCTTTTTCCCAGAAGGGGTAGGCAGAGGAAGAAACCAGGAACATTTTGCCTTGAATGTTCCGTCCTATGATGTGATAGGCGAGTCTATCGCCATATCGGCCACAAATTCTTGACTCCGGGCTGATTATTAGAAAAATCACTTTGCCCGTCCCGGGATTCGAACCCGCGACCTCATCTTGTAATCGTAACGTAGTACAACTACGCCACCGTTAAATAACCAAATCAAATAATAAATAAATATGTAATAAATCTAGGAATTAAACAAGATCGATGGCATCCTAGGCAAGGGCCAGGTTAAAAATACACTGAACCGATGAGAATGCGTGAATTGATGAAAGTAGATGAACCGTAAGTATATCAAGATCGAACAAAGTGGAGATCCATAGTCTCTGTCTACCCCTATGGAATACAGGCGTGAAGTTTATGTATTTTAGTTCGTGGTGGCTTGTTGGTATCGAACTGACGTTGTCGAAACGGTGGTCGTTTGAACACCTCGGACTTTTCGGAGTCATGTGTGTATTGATAGTCAATCACCACGCACTATAACGGTGAAGGAAAACATCGTAAGGAAACCTGCATACTTAAATATTTTAATAAGATTTTCTATGGTAAGTAAAGTCCCGTACTCTGGCCAGATGGCGGGACGACTTGCATAAAAGGGCCGGCAGCGACTGGATGCGTAAAGCAGCAGACCGGGCTCTGTGGCGTACCTTGGGAGAGGCCTATGTCCAGCAGTGGACTGCAACGGGCTGATGATGATGATGATGATGATGATGAAGTAAAGTCCGCCTGACATTAGGGTAGCGTAATGGACTATATTCTAACCCCTCTCAATCGTACTCTCGATTGTAGAGGAGGCCCGTGCCCAGCAGTGGGACGTATATGGGTTCATACAGATAGTGTCAGTGGAAAATCTTGAGTGAATGCAATATTTTCGAACCGAGTCGTCAATATAACGGTATTATACTCCGTTGGTTCGTGGCACAATGGAGCCCTCAGTGAAAGTGTTAAATATCTTCAAGATCAAAGATCAAATAGCTATCTATGAGGAAATTTATAGAATCTGTATTAAACGTAAAGATATTTTCGGACTCATGTGTATTGATAGTCAATCACCACGCACTGTAGTTATGAAGGAAAACATCGTGAGGAAGTCTAAATACCATTGCGATTTGTAAGAATTTTTATGGTAGGTATGTAAAGTCCGCTAAGCACTAGGCCAGCGTGGTGGTCTATATTGTCTTACCTCTAAATCGTACTCGCGATTGTAAAGGCTAAAGGAGGCTCGTGCCCTGCAGTGGGACGTATATGGGCTGATATAGACACAGACATAAAGACAGACAGTGCAGGGCCAACGCGTCATAATAACCGTGAAATATTAACTTTGCAATTCACTATAGTTTACCTAACTAGCGGATGTTACGCCGTTTTATCTATTTCTCCCGACAAACAGCAGTGTAAATGCACTGTTGTGTTCCGGTTTGAAGGACATTGTAGCCAGAGTAACTACTGGACATAATGAGATTTAACATCTTATGTCTCAGGATGGTGAGCGCAATGTAATATTAAGCATTGCTTTGTAATTCATGGTGTTTGGTTTTGCTACTGTCCATGAGCGGTCGTATCGCCTAACATCAGGCGAATGGCATGCTCTCCTCGCCATTCATCGCAATAAAAAAAAACTCCGACCCTACAACAAGTTTGAGTTTTGTGTTGTGTATCAGAAACTGCGAGAGACTTTTCAGCCTGACCCATAACAAATACAATTGCGTTACACAAACATTAGTCTCGGTGGGCATCGTAGCTCTCGTTTCACAGCCGGCGTTTAACCAACTGCGCCACAAAGGAGGTTTTGTCATTGTGGTTTTACAACATAGTTTCTTAAGCCGCGGTGTTATAAAATAACATGTTATGTATCGAGGTCAATGATGAGCCAATGTTGATGAGGTTTTTATTAAAATATTCACGAAATATTACGACGCGACGATCCAGATACATAAACATGATATTGTATTTATTCATGTAAGTGTATTGTGGTTGAACGTAAAGGTTATTTTTAAAATACTTTTAAAGATTGCTAACAATGCGTAAAGGTCACTGACGTGTCTAAATGTAAGTGTTACGATAAGGCAAGGATATAAACAAATACACTCAACAGTCACATAGTCCAGACCTCAAATTAATTTGAGTTTTGTACCGTGAATACCAGAAACAACGACAGAATGCGGTCTTCTAATACACAGACCCGAAACAAATATTGTGGTTCACCTAGATTGTCATAGAATCGTAAGAACCAGTGGCGGATTATCCCTAAGGCAAACTAGGCACGTGCCTAGGGGCGCGAAGTTACAGAGGGGCGCGTGACTTCGAATATCTTCGTTTCTATGCAAAACCATCTAGAGTGACTGATTCTGTTTCTTCTAAAGTGTGAAGTGATGTTCTTCATTCATTTATATTAGAGTACAATCACCAACTATTCAATAAGATGATTCCTGGTTCCTACGAAGTATTTTTTAATATGGCTGCTAGAGGGGCGCCTTTGAGGTGCTTGCCTAGGGCGCTCTAAACATTTAATCCGCCCCTGGTAATAAGTAATGTCTGTCCGTTGCTAGATCTGACTCCACTACATCGCAGCGTGCCCCATCGACCAATGTAAGCGTCTCCCGCATGCGGGCCGTATCGACCAATGTTGACGTGCCATAAAGATAGTTTGTGTTCTGACACGAAATACTTTTTTATATTACAATCTAGGTCGTTGGAATCTCACAATTACCGGTTCTAACTTAATATTATGTTTTATAATGTCATAAATCACATTTTGAGAAACGGTTGTTGTATTCTGTAATGCCATTTTTAATAAAATAGCGGTAGATTGGATAGCCCAGAAGAAATTGTGGCTGCATTTTTATATGTTATAAGAACTGTTTTAATGTTTTTGTGTTCTGTCAAAATAAATATGTTTTCTTTCTTTCTTCTTTCTCTTAACTGTCGTAGTATAATTTACTCTATGTTTGTCAAACCTGGTTTTGATCAGATAATTATGAAAGAATTGTAGTTTGTTTGCTGGTTGAAGGATGTACGGGTGTATTTTGATAGTCAATCACCACGCTCGAAGATGAAGGAAAACATCGTGAGGAAACCTGCATACCGTAGCGTTTTGTAAGAATTTATATGGTATGTAAAGTCCGTCAACCCGTACTAGGCCCGCGTGGTGGATTATGAACGAAGCTCTCTCAACTCTGTGGCGCAGTTGGTTGAACGCCGGCTGAGAAACGTGAGACCGCGGGTTCGATCCCCGCACTGAGACAAATGTTTGTGTCAATGACGAGTATTATTTTCGGACCTGGGTGTTAGTGAGACCGAAAAGTCTCTCGTAGTTCCTAATAACCACGATACAAGACTGGCTCTGTAGTGTCAAAACTATGTATGTAACTGTTGGGTGTATTTATTTATTTTAAGGATGGCTCCGAGGACCATTTGTGACCACCAGTGGTCCGTGTACCACCGGTTAAGAACCACTGCCCCAGAGCCTAGTAAATAAATAAGCCATCTTTTATCCGCGCCCTTGACCGTTCAGCAAAATGGAGGATGCAATTAATTCTCGATCGGCGTAATGGATGTTCCTACACGTGTTAAAGCACGTAGATTTACCTAACTAATGAGGTTTACCCTCGAGACACGCCCAATGTATGAGTCATGTTTTATTTTTGTTTATTACAAACTACCCTCTGCAATAGTGAGTTTATGTATGTATGCATCGATATCAATGTTACACTAGATAAGACATTCAGTACACAAAATGTGTCCCACCTACTTGCGGTGCATGCACCGCACATGAATCAGTTTGCTTCGTGACAGTGACAGTGCAGTACACCTTATCGCATACGTTTAAAAGTAATAAATGAGTGTTTCGCCGTCAAACCGAAAGCAAATCGTCTGAAGTTACAATATTTTAATAAAATACCAGGTAAGTGATGTAATATTGCAGTGTGCTTTTAAAATACAGGGCACTTTATTTCTATGACGTGTCTCGTCTATCGGTAGAATATAAGTCAATGTATGTATGTATTTTTTTAAACAATGCGTATGAAAAGCTAATTCATCTGTTGTACGACCAACTGGACGGTAAAAATAAAAATGTCAGCTTCCTCAGTACACTTGTGCGGCATCTCGCGACGGCCATGTTGGATGTTACGTCATGTGTCATATAGTGTTTATCTTTACTAATATTATAAAGAGGAAAGATTTTATTGTTTGTTTGCTTTGAGTAGGCTCCGAAATTAGTGAACCGATTTGAAAAATTATTTCACTGATGGGAAACTACACTATCCCCGGGTGACATAGGCTATATTATATTATTATTCAAATAAATTGGGATCCTGTAGTATAATGTAACCCAAGGTGTAAAAAAATACCTAAAATATTCTTTACATTGCGTGCGCTGCGAGAACTATAATATGTTGTTGTTGTGGACTGGACTCAAAAACTATCTGCACCCGGGCGAAGCCAGGTCGAGTCGCTAGTCTGAAGTAAGTGGATACTCTATCCGCACTGCGCTTACCAACAGGCGCATTGTCACTTTTTTCGTGTAACGAAACTGAAATGATTTATTGAATCCTTAAAAATATTCAATATTATATACGTTAAGTCATTTTTTGTTCTACCACTCGGTTCGGAAAGCGATTTTCAGAAGAAAAGAACAGGCAAGAAACACGTACATAAACATAGCATAATACATGAACTCACGCCTTTTTCCCTGAAGGGGTAGGCAGGTAGATGCTACCAGGATACCCACGTTTTCGCCTTGTATGTTCCGTCCCCCGATATGATAGGGTGTGAGCCTACCGCCATATCGGGCACAAATTCCTGACTCCGGGCTGATAATGAATAGAAAAATCCAACATCACTTCGCCCGAACCGGGAAGCGAACTCGAGACCTCAGCGTTGTAATCGTACAACACAACTGCGCCACCAAGTCAGTCGCAACTATCTTGCGTACAATAAAAATAAAAGCGTGTACTTCCTCAGGACACTTGCGATGTATCGTGGCGGCCATGTTGTTGCGTCACCCGCCGTATGCCGCGCAGATGGGACGATAATTATATCTACGAGGCGGGAATTTCGGCCGCATTGTGTGACTACTTACTGCCGCATTTTTAAAATCTATGCGTTGTATCATGTATGTCGATGCGTGAGTGTGTTTGAATGTTTTCCCGGGTATTTGTTGTACCAAATAGTCTAATAAAGGAAGTACGTTTAACTTTGATTTATCTTAAAGTTATTATTATATTATTTAGTATTATGAAAAATATGGGAATATTATCTGTCAATTATTAGCCTCTTCTAGTAGATTGAGGACTTCAATTATTATCTTTTGACTTGACT
This sequence comes from Deilephila elpenor, assembly GCA_949752805.1. Taxonomy (NCBI): domain Eukaryota; kingdom Metazoa; phylum Arthropoda; class Insecta; order Lepidoptera; family Sphingidae; genus Deilephila; species Deilephila elpenor. Next base: position 1,211,990 of record OX457121.1, read on the forward strand.
TCACGTATGTTTTCCGTTCGTATGACTTGGGTCTCATTTTCTCTCATCTAACTTCAAAACTATCCGTTTTAGTATAAAATTGTACTATGTTTAGCAAAAACTCATTTCCCTACACGGAAACAATACAACCATGAACCGGTAAAACCGGTTTTTAAAAAGTCAATCGATACCTCAAATGTGGGGTGACAATTTCACACGGCGCACATAGTACAGAGCGCGCGAAACGCGAGCCAACCGGTACCGCTTCTGCCAGGGGAAGTAGTTAATCGACGCGTTCCGAATTCAAAAAATTTAATCTCACTTGTTCTTGCCATGTTACGGTTGCATATTACCCCGATTTTTGGGAGAATTTTGTTTGGATGTGTAGTATTCGTGATTTTTTTAATGGTTTAAGAAATTTTACATGTGAAATTTTGTATTAATTTGTTTGCGATGTTGTCATACATGTCATTGTTGCTTTTTTGCGATATAATGGAATGAATTTGTGTGATTATTTTAAATATTCTTCGATGTTCCTATGTAGCAGGTGTGTATTAATATGGAATTGCATTAAACAATGTTTTTATATGCTACCTGTATACGTAGTAATTATTTACATATCTGATTAAATTACAAATGTATTGCATTTGCATATTCTAACTAGTTCAAAGCGATTCAATTGATGTATTTTATGGATAAATGTTGCCTCTTGTAAATTTTGAGACAACATCGTAAATATAATTGTAAAAGTGATTATTTCTTTGATAGGATCATTTGGGTCAGCGAATGTTGAATGACGTCTATGTTACTGTAAAAACCGGAATAATGTTAATTTTTAAGTCTTATACTAATTTTGGCAACGGTACTACTGTCTCAATTTAGGAATTTAAGTTAAAACCTCAGGTTGGTTTTAGCATTTATCGATGGTGAACTGTATATGCAGCGTTGGACTCGAAACAATGTTAATATAACAGCTTGGGAACTGTTTATTACGCAAGAAAAACGTAGGAACAATACAACGCGTTTATAGCTATGCTATTATTGTGTTGTTTAGTTATTACTTCTAATTGGGTATTTGACTATCATCGAATTTTTGTATTATTTTGCAAACAAACAAATTTGCCATTAAAATGTTTTATTTTATTTTTGTGAAAACAGTGATAAAGTAGGTTGTAACATGAGGCAAATATTAGTATTTTAAATGAAAGAGTGGGGACGTAGTGGGGACATCTTACCGTCTCTTTCACACCCGCACACAATAATGCATATTAAGAATAGTGACGTCACTAATTTTGTTTTGCATCCCTTTCTTTTACCCCCACTACAAGATTAAAAACGTTTCTAACGTTTAAAATTCTGAATGAATTTACAAAATTCTTTGTTTGTTAGATTTTGGATATGGATACTTTTTGATGAATACAATAAAAAAAAATGAGTCAAATACCCAATTGTGTATGTTGACAGCCTCCGTGGCTGATTGTTAGACGCCGGCGGTGAAACGAGAGGACGCTACGGTCCTACACCGAGACAAATGTTTGTGATAGGTCTCTCATATGTGATAGGCCGCCTGGGTAGGTACCACCGCAATGTCTATTTCTCCAACAAACAGCAGTGTAAATGCACTGTTGCGTTCGGGTATGAAGGACATTGTTGCCAGTGTAACTACTCGACATAATGAGACTTAACATCTCATGTCTCAGGATGGCAAGCGCAGTGGAATGCCAAGCAATGTTTTGTAATTCATGGTGTTGTTTAGTTTTCTACTCTCCATGAGCGGTCGTTTCGCTTACCATCAGGCAAAAGGCATGCTCGTCTCAACATTCATTGCAATAAAAATCAGGTATTTGTTTCAGGTCTGGGTGTTTGTGAGACCGAAGTGTCGTAGTTTGTGATACACATGACATGTATGTTAGTGTGGGGTCAGGACTATGTAAATGTTTGATGTATTAATTAATTATTTATGAGCATACATGTAATGTTCTCTTAGCCGCCAAAAACCAATATACGTATCTCCGGATCTGGATCAACATCATCAACCCTTTTGTGTCCACTGCTGGACATAGGTCTCTCCTATAGCACGCCACTGGGCTCGATCTTCAGCCCATAGATCTGGATCAGTTATTTCAAATATACATATTATATTAGTTGCGGATATGGGCGGATATAAAATATCTTATGATATGATTTTGATGACCTAATGGTGAGGAAACCTGCATACCATAGCGATTTGTAAGAATTTCTGTGGTATATAGTTAGCCAACCTGCACTAGGCCAGTGTGGTGGACTATATAGGACCCCTCTCAATCGTACTCTCGATAGTAGAGGTGGACCGTACCCTGCAATGGGGAGTATATAGGCCGATGACTAATGTCTATATTTGATTCCAGCGTCGCGTCGCCATCACACGGCCTGCGTTTTTAATTAATATTTGCTGGATGTAGTGAGTTATTTCTTAGTTTTTATTAGTATCTGTATCAGCCGATGTATGTCCAACGCGGGGCACGGGCCTCCTTTACAATCGAGAGTATGATTGAGAGGGTTTAGTCTATACAGTCCACAACGCTGGCCTAGTGCGGGTTGGCAGGCTTTACATACCATATAAATTATCTCTCATATGCTTATACAAAACAATAAAGCGACTACAAATTATTAGTGTCGCGTGAATGCGCATCACGCGTGGCGTCACGCAGTATTATGCCGGCCGGCGCGGGTTCTATTAACGGGACGACCTCCACGGCGTTTGGAGAAAGTTGACAAGGTTATGTGTGTGTATAGTACAGCTTATTATTACTGGGCAAAACTAAGATATTTTTTCATTTTTATTTTTTAATTGCGATGTACGGCGAGACGTGCTTGCCATTCGCATAATAGTGAGCGATATAACCGCTCGTGGACAGTATCAAAACCAAACACCATGAATTACGAAGCAATGCTTGGCATTCCACTGAGCTTGCCATCCTGGGACATTAGATGTTAGTCTGATTATGTCCAGTAGTTACTCTGGCTACAATGTCTTTCAAACCGTGACACATAAGTGCATTTACATTGCTGTTGGGCGGAAGAAATAGACATTGCGGTGGTACGTGCCCAGGCGGCCTTTTAGGCGGATGAAGACGCAAGCAATAACTAGTAATAAATAAATACACCCAACAGCCGCACACATAGTTCCGACCCCACACTAAGATCGCGTCTTGTATCATTTATCAGAGACTACGAGAGACTTTTCGGTCTCATATACACCTAGGGGTTAATCTATGATCCGAAACGATGTTCGAACGTTCGACGTACGATGTTTGGTTCAAAAAACATTTGAAACAAACATTGTAATAAGGAGAGGCCTTTGCCCAGCAGCGGGACACAATTGAGGCTACAAAAAAAAACATTTGTCTTGGTGCTAGGATCGTGGCAGTCTATCGTTTCACAGCCGGCGTCTAACCAACTGCGCTCGGAGGCTGTCGATACTATATTTTACTGTTGGAATAACTGCTTTATAAATCAAATGATGTTAATGATGCAATTATATCGAAACATCACGAATGTGTTTTTGTAAAGATTAAGTTTTTATTACGATATTAGAGAGGATAAGCTGAATGCTGTTATTATACGCTTCAACGGTTGGCAAATTAATGGTTGAAGTTGTTTGGATATTAAAACTTGATAATGATTTTCGTATCACGGTGTGATCTTTAGTGAAATACTAAGTAGTGAATAATATTGAACCTAATGTTTAATTGTAATATTCAAGCCCAATTTGACTTCACAAGTTCTAGCCCCGGAAAATTAATTTCCAGAAGGGTGGACAGAAGTCCTACCAAGACACCCACATTTAGCCTTGTATGTTCCGTCCCACGATGTGATAGGGGGCGAGCCAATCGCCATATCGGGCACAAATTCCTGACTCCGAACTGATAATAAATAGAAAAATCCAATATCACTGCCCGACCCGGGACTCGAACCCGAGACCTCGGCTTTGTAACCGTACCGTAATACAACTACGCCAGCGAGGCAGTCTTATAATTTGAGGCCTTTATTATAATAGGAAAAATTAATAGAGTAAAGTAAGAGATCTTTCTACTGGCGCTAGTTTCACCGTCTGCATATTACAAGGTCGTCGACGATCCGAGAATCATACAGACAGCCGCCCTTGCCCCGAGATTATTTATCGTAGCTATGATCGCGATGGCGTCATCTGACCACGTCACGTCGTTCAGCTGCCGAAGATTATGAAAATGAAAATAATTTATACGATCACGCCTTTTTCCCAGAAGGACAGGCACAGGTGCTACCAAGACATATGGATGCCCTCGTTTCTCCTCGTAATGTGCTAATATTCGTTTACTGACCGATGTTATTAGGTCGCCCAAGCAAATGCAATTTACAAAATGTGAACTTTGTTGCGGATTTACGCGTCGCGGTTTAAAAAAAATTAGTTACAAATGTAAAATTATACTATTGAAATTTGTACCCCAAAAAAAAACTCAGCTGTTATTCGTTGATTGAAAGGAGATCGGTCGATTTGGTCCAACTGTGGACAAGAAATTCATTACTACCAAAAAATTTGGCTAATTTTTTTAGATTTATTTCTCTATTTACTTTTATCATACACCATTGGAATTAGATTTACAAAAAAATGAGGATATCATGAAATATTTCTACCATTTTTGTATTTGTCAGCAACATTAATAAAGTTGACATCTGTCACGAGACTATTATCTGTCAAATTGCATTGTTTAATTCGTCGTGTACTAATGTGTATTTAAAATTGAATTAATTTGAAAATCATATAATTTCGTTTTGTGGCTGGGTGTTGTGTTTATTCTCTACGGCGTCCCTTGCAGTCAATTGCTTACCTCGATTCAACAATACTATAGCATATAAATAAGTTAAAATGTTTATAATCGTCATGTAAGCAAAAACTACGGGAAATCATTGATGCGCGCCTGAAGCCAACAACTACGAGACACCGATCGTAAAGGCGCAAAGGCTTACATGATCTGTAATGTCTGAATGGATTCATCCTCAATCATTGTTTTATTTTTTCATTATTGTGTACGGTAGCTTCAGATATTTTTTAAACTAGCGCATGACAAAGTGACTAACTACATACAATAAACCTGATATCAAAATAATATACTTTTAAATATTCAAATGTGTTTTTCTGTCTTCCTTGATACGCTTACGTACTTTATAATAATGTACGTATATATTCATACTCATCCCAAACTTAAAATATAAGCCAAATATGACATTATGTACTCAGATAGCAGAAAATGGTAGATTTTGTAAAACTTTAAGAGGATAAATCTTAAAAACCCCGTATCCTAGCTCAAGAAGACTATGTTATATTTGAAGGATAAAAAATCCTTATTATTTAATTCTATGTCTCATTTGTCTCCACCATGTTTCCACTACTAGGCCCAATATTCATAGGAAAACGACCGATCTCCTTTTAAAGCTATTAGCAAAAACTTATTCGATTTCATAATTAGAAATTTAAGAAAAAAGTGTTATGATAACAATGTTTTTAAGGATCCATTTTCCATATCCGTTTAGATCGCCGACGCGAAAACTCAAGATGTTTTCGGACGGGGTGAAAGAAAAAGACAAGATAATTAAGAATTGCAAGAGCATTATTTCACTTATGATCCCACGTATATGCGTAGGGGAGCTAAGAAATAAGACGATGGAAGCGATTCACAGGTAAAAAACGATACGTAAATACACACAACAACAAACGAAATCTGCAGTAGAGAGATAAGAAAACATTGATACTAAATCACGGACGGGTCACTCATCAAAGAGAGTTGTTAAATGTGAGGCCATTAATGATTTGCAAATTGCAAGCCCATCAACAAGAGATCCGCCGTATGTACCACCAACTCATGCCGGTCTATCCAGCAACGAATCAGACTCTTCAGAATCACTCACAGATTATGATGAAATCAATGATGACTACTCTCGACTGCTTATTTCTATTTTGAATTGAACAGGCGTGAGAAATTACGTTTTTGAAAATATTGATTGTCTATTGTCTGTATTTTTTGTTGGATCAATTCATAAGAGGTATAACGTGTGTTATTATAATTAAAATATTCTCCAATATTTTTACATATATTTTAAATCTACATACTAGACGATCACTGATGCTAAAAATAAATGAGTCAATTAATTATGAATTCTTCATCTCAGTGTGAGATGTTAGCCGGTGTGTTGGTAAACGTGGAAATATAAAGACTTATATTCATTATTCACCCATATTATATTTATACAGGATTTTAATTTACCTAGTTCCATCAAGTAATCTGACGATACCTTTGTCTATGCCAATGCCATACATTTGGCAGTTCAAAAAGTAAAGTTTTAGTCAATGTTGTTTTCTGTGGTTGTTTGGAACAACTGAACCTTATTATTAAATCCAGATATCATTTTCGATCTATAATTTAAACAATGCGCAATGAGCTGAAAAAGAGGTCAACTAAAATATGTCGTTTAAGTCTAATTCTGTAATGGATTTATTTTAGTGGTCAATGAACCTGAAGTCTTTAGATCACTACAATCGTTTTCTTAATTTAAATTGGCGGTTATGAGTAATTACAACTTACTTAATTAGTTTCTTATTGGTATAAAAAAAAGTTAACCTTGTCTAAAATCTGTAGTCTATTAAAAATATTACTCATGCGGCATACCTTATACCATTACTAAAAATATAGTTAAAAAGACATTATACGGATTAGTCACCATGATCTCACACTTATATAAATAACAAAAGAATACATTTAGAATAAAACGTTCAATTTGGCTCAAGGAAAACGTAATTTTGCAAGAAAAACATCGTTTTTAATAACGCGGGACAGTTTCCGACCGCGATCGTAAAATCTACCATCGCGTCGGGAAAATTCTGGCTTTGGCAACACCGTCATCGACCGATGGCAGTTCGCGGCGGCGCGGTGCGGGGGTATGTCGCTGTCAAACGCCATAATAAAATCACAGATCTAATTTCGCGATTAATTAATTGTACAAAGCTTTTTAGTGAATTAATTCGCGCTTTATTACCCAATTCATTACGTTTCTAATGTTTTCATAACACGAACTCGCAGCACGGTCGCGCGTTCGCCTTCATACCGCAGAGGATTCCGTGCGCTCTTATGGTCGCATCTATTTTTGTTTTGTAGCCCACTTTTATTGTAAATATTGTTTTTGGTGTCGAAACGGCTGGTGGTGTTGATTCTTTTAAACCTTTTTCGTCGATAGCCGGCGTACCGTGAAGATTGCCGGCGTGCGCCGCCTGAAACGCTGACTTTCGAAATTTTTCGTCCCCGCTGATGTGAATTTGTGCCAACGAGAGTACTTTAATAAGGTTTTTTTGTGTGCTAAATGTGTTGTGCCAAACGCATATACGGTTACATTTGTGGAAAAAGGTTTTAAATCGTGCGGATTAAAAAAATATATTCATTGAAAAAATATTTAATTTGAATATAGAATATGAGATATCATTGCGAGTGATAATCGTAATTATTGGCGCGAAAGTTATTAAATTAAAAACTGAAAGTTTAGTACCAAATAAGCTGAATTTCACCCCGAAAACGCGCGAAATGAAATCGAATCCGGCAAAACAAAGACAATTTCACATCTTAACAAGCGTATCGGTTCAAGGCTTGTAAAACGGAAAGTGTAGTGCACAAGTGAGACTAAATGGCAGTTTTTTGTGTAAAACCGCACAGTTTTAGCTCGTTGTGGCTATGAGGCGGGTGTTCGGCGTGTGCTCGGACAGCTGGCTGCTCTGCGGACAGAATGTGAGGGAGACAAACATTCCCCAATCACAATAGATGTTGTATGTTTGTTTTATCTTTACTCTTTTTTTTATTTCCATCATTGCATAGCATGCGAGTTGTGAAATTGGTCCTGGGCTAGAACCCCAGGTTGGGGAAAAAAGTATTAAGCTCAAATGTTTGTCAGTGATAGTAAACACTAAGCTGACAATCAGGCAGTTCAGTTTTTCATTTAATCGCTTTTTACAAGCTTACCCATATAAAGCATCAAAGCTATTTCCAAAAAGTTGATAAAGCTGTATCAAATGTGTCTGATAAACCATAATTGGCCCAGGAATGGAATTTTGCCTTTAATCCTGTGCTATGATTCAAATGAGCTCTAAATGGGTGACACCATATCCCCTGCCTATCCCTACAGGGATAGAATGAGTTTATGTATATGTGTAAGTATTTTTATTAATTTTCCTCATTTGTGGATGTTGATAATTGCATGTGATTGTGCTGTTTGCAAAGGTTTTGGTGAATAATATTGTCATTATTGTGTCATGAAAATTATGATTAATGTATAATGATTTCACCACAATAATGAGTTGTAAATATATTTTAAATATGTAATAATTAATAAAAGTTCATCCAAAGCTTGCCAGGAAGAAATCGCTCACTGCGAGCAATATGGTTACCGATTGTACCATTTTTTTTTTATTGTAACCACTTCTCTTCTAACTTGATATTTACAATAAAGAGCATATAAATAAATAATAAATGAAGTGACATTGCTGCTGACAATCTCAGAATTTGCATTGTAAATGTCTGCAGATTATTATAAGTACTGCTCAAAGTATTATAAGTATTTATGTTTCATGTTTATGGAAATGAAATAAAAAGCCAATACTATGCAAATAACTTGAAAACATGCTCAATAAGAAAAACAGATGAAAAAAGAGCATGTTAGCATCAAAGTTATTTGATAAATCTACTCTTTTAGGCATTTGAGGCTGTGGATTGTATCCACGCACCAAGAAAATTTTGTGTGATCCACTGATATGTATAAGCGAAGGGTCTGGGTGTTTGTATAACTGAAAAGTCTCATACAGTTTCTGATACCGACGACACAACACTCAATCTTAGTGTAGGGTCAGGACTTTGTGACTGTTGGGTGTATTTATTTATTAACCGACTTTTCCCTAAACACAATGATTCAGTTACTAATTAATTATGTTTTGATAAATTACATTGACGTAAAACAATATTCAGTATTACATCACCATATTATTCACCAAAGCTGAATTGATGTTAAATTTTGTTTTTAACAGTGGATGTTGTCACTGCTAAACAACGGTTTTATTGCACTTAAATATAAACAAACAATTGTGATTTGCGGTGGGGAAAACATATCTGTGAAACAGTTTCAAAAACTCAGAAATTCATTAACCTCTTGAAGCTACTTTCTGGTCCATCATGGGGTATCCACCCAAAATATTTACGTAGATTATATATAGCATTGATAAGAAGTCGAATAGATTACGCCAGCTTCATATATGATAATAGCGCTAAGACACACATAAATAAACTTAATATAGTTCAGAATCAGGCTCTAAGAATCGTTGGCGGTTTTATCAGAAGCACACCAATCCACGTAATGGAGTGTGAGCTAAGTGTCCCTCCTTTATTTGTACGTCGAGAATATTTGGCTGTAAAATATTTATTAAAAGTAAAATCCTGGCCCACTAGTTATAATCCAACTAGTCAATTATTAGACCAATTGAGCACGTTTTGCACCAACAGGTATTGGCTAAGGAAAAAAAAACCGCTTTTAGTAACAGTGTATAACAAAATTAAACATGAAAATATAAATACGAGTTATCCTTTAGAAATGTTTACTCTTGACACTTGGGTGACAAATATTAAAACTCATAAAATATTAAAATGTAATTTAGATTGTGTAACGTCAAATAAAAAATCGTACCAGTCCGACAATTTGAAGCTTAACGTTTTGGAGGAACTTTCTCACAAGTATGGTGATTGGCACAGGATTTATACAGATGGCTCCAAAAGTACTAGTGGATCAGGGGCAGCCTTTTTTGATTCATATTACAAAAGTAGTGGTTGTTTTAAGATTTGTAATGTAAATATATGTATAATGACGGTGGAGCTAACTGCAATCTTAGAGGCATTGCGATACGTCAAAAGTAATTTATATAACAAGATAGTTATATTAACCGACAGTAAAAGCGCTCTGCAACATTTGGCTCGATGCGCTTCTGGCCATAGAGGTGCTTCGGTAGCCTACAAAATCTTAAACCTGATAAGTTGGTTTGATACCAATAATTTTTTATTAGCATTGCAGTGGGTTCCATCTCATTTAGGTTTAAGGGGAAACGAGGAGGTCGACATTCTATCAAAAAACGCAGCAATAAATGGTCTAATTATTGATATAAATCCTTGTTTTTTTGAACTTGTGAGTAAATATAAGTTAGATTGTTACAAAATTTGGAATGAATACTTTGACATAAATTCACGGACTAAAGGCATTTGGTACAGAACGATGCAATGTGAACCTCCTCGCATCCCTTGGTTCACAAATGTAAAAATTAGTAAAAGCGTTTTAGTCTCCGCATTTAGAATAAGGTCTGGGCATGTTCCGTTTAATAAATTTGGTTTCCTAATGAAAAAAACAAGTAGCCCAAATTGTGAACGATGTGGAACTGTAGAGGATGTCTATCATCTGATAGTAGAATGTACTCGATATAAAGCAGAAAGAGAATCATTAATGCGGGAATTAGATATCAATATTTTAGAATTCGGTATTATTCAAACAATTTTGTCCACACCTTATAGTGAGGACTCTATTAAAATTTATAAATTTGTAATGAACCTAAAGAAGAGCGCATGATTGTTTTTTCTGTTTAGGGACTAATTATTTATAAGGTATGATGAGGCTGACATGATCTTGTAGATTAAAAGCCTCTAATTTAATAAATAAAGAGAAAAAAAAAAAAAAAAAAAAAAAAACAATTGTGATATATGAAACTTTCTTTTACTTTCTTTCATTGACTGCCTTGGTGGCGTAGTTGTATTACGGTACGGTTACAAAGCTGAGGTCTCGGGTTCGAGTCCCGGGTCGGGCAAAGTGATATTGGATTTTTCTATTCATTACCAGCCCCGAATCAGGAATTTGTGCCCGATATGGCGATAGGCTCGCCCCCTATCACATCTTGGAACGGAACATACAAGGCGAAATGTGGGTATCCTGGTGGCGCCTCTGCCTACCCCTTCGGGGATAAAGGCGTGAGTTTACATATGTTCTTTTACTTTACAATTGAAGTTGGGTATGCATTATTCCACTTCACCTAAAATGTATGAACTACATCAATACATGGCGATAAGCTCGCCCCCTATCACATCGTGGAACGGAACATACAAGGCGAAATATGGGAGAAAGGCGTGAGTTTATGTATGTATGTATATTACAAGATATCTTTATTATCCTGTATCGATACATTAACTGCAATACACCTGATGGTAAGTACTTTCTAGAAATAGTGACAGTTTAGACAGTCTAGTGATCTAGTGAAGTGATCTCTCGCAATTCGACACAATTATGCTGGCCTGCTTAATTGTTTCTTAATGCTCAGAAGTATAATGAAATGATCCGGGGTTGTAGGAATGAGGGAGTTGGCCGGCAAATTGTTCTACAGCTTAATGTCTGGAAGAAATAAGAATTTATTATCAATTATTGAACACTAGGAAAACTATAACATAAGAACAATACAAGAAATAACACTTTTTAATAAGAAAACCTGCATTAAACTGGATTTATACGTTTATGAGATATGATGCCATACACAGCTACACACGTTAAAATTATAACACCCTTCGTTTTGTGTCGTAATAAACAACATATAAGAAAAAAAAGATTAAAGGCCTTGTCGGTCTTTCAGACAGTTTTAAAACGTTTGTCCCTTTCCAACGGCTTTTGAATTTAGTTTGAGTCAAAAAGACAAAAGATTCGACAACTGAAATAGATTTTAAAGTTGTCTATGAATAAGCCCGTTAGAGTCTATACAATTTCTTAGACAAACATGAATGAGAGGTTCATAGTTTAGTTTCATAGAACATATAGAGGAAAACAATAATTACTCATTGTGATTTCCAAGAGATAAGATTGTACATGCATCATACCAGGAAAACCTCTCAAATTACTAAATAACTCAATTGCATTTAAATTTTAAATGAAACCGTTTGAAAATGGATTCTGAAGGCAAGAAAATGAAATGCCTTTTGGTGCGATTGTCAAATGAAAAATTCCTAAAGGGACGCAGTGTTTTTGCGAGGAATGGAAGGACGCTTAGGATCGGTTTATAATAAAAGAGGCAGCGGGGAGGGAAAGAGAACGGACAACCAGGACTCTATTATCCGTTACGAAGTTCGAAAATTACAGCTCTTGTAAGCCAGGATCAACAGTGGCGCGCATTTTAATGACACCGAGCACTGAAGCTCAGCAAAACTCCGGGAATGTCTACCTGTCTTTAACCCGCAACGAAATCAATCATAAAGTTGAAATAATAGCAGTTGGAAATATTCGCTTGGCATAAAGAAATCTAGACCAATACGTTACCGATTGAACAAAGATGATGACATTGTTAACGACATCGAAACACGTAATATATAAGATATCGAAAGATATTTACGTAATGTTTGTAAACTATAGTAATCAATGGATTCGCAATCGAAACTATTGTATGTGATGCAACGAATGATAAATTAAATAATAAACAGTCACCTGTCCTGATCTTTATTTCTGCTTTTACCATTCAAAAGATCCTGTAAAAGACGATTTGAATAAATAATACTTTGAACTATCAAAAGCCAGTTTTCTACCTGGTTGTCTCGTTCCAGAATATTTTTTATTTCGTTGAATGGCGAGACGAGCATGCTATTCGACTGGATGGCATGCGATACGACCAATTATAGTGCCCCATATGGGTTCGGCCCCTATCACATTGTGGGACGGAAAATACAAGGCGAAATGTGGGTGTCCTGGTAGCACCTCTGCCTACCCCTTCTGGGAAAAAGGCGTGAGTTTAAGTATGAACGTATTTTAAAATAAATACAGTTTAGACTGTCCTAAGTATGTAATTTATAAAAATAGAAGAAAGATTATCCAGATAATCGGCTGTAAATCCACGCGAATCCGTTTAACTGTGACTTGTTGCTCAAATTACATAATATGTAGGGGTTCGTCAGACGCCGGCTGTGAACGGATAGGCCAAGCCTTCGATAGCCGCAACAAATGTTTGTGTGGTTCATACGTATTTGTCTGGGTCTGGGTGTTGTGCAAACAAAGCTATCGTATTTTATAATACTAATACAGTATTATAAAATACTAATATGTATTATAAAGAGGAAATATTTGATTGTTTGTTTGCATTGAATAGGCTCCGAAACTATTGAACCGATTTGAAAAATTCTTTCACTGTTGGGAAGTAACACTATCGCCGGGTGACATAGGCTATATTATATTTAAAACAAATTACGGATCCTTACTAAAAATTCCTATAATGTAACCTAAGGTGTAAAACATACCCAAAATATTCTTCATCGCGTGCGCTGCGAAACCTATAATATGTTGTTGATGTGGACTGGACTCAACAACTATCTGCACCCGGGCGAAGCCGGGCCGAGCTAGTTTTATAATCACAAAACAAGACCTAGCGTTGACTCAAATTACATTTCTGATGTATTTACTTATTCTTCAAACGCCATTAATCTTTATAAGTCCGTTGGCTAAGAGTCATTTGTACAATGTAAATATTTGTAAGATATCCAAAACCGTCTGATGACGTAGTGTTTAATTGTTTATTGTGACAATGAATGGAGTCACTGATCCTTATGTCACGCCAGTCTCAGTACACATCATGATCGGCCCACTGACATTATGCGTTGTTACAGCGCACCTACCGTAAGCAGGCGTGTGGCTGAATTAGGAACTACAAATAAAAGTAAAAAATCTATACATATGATTGACAGCCTCAGTGGCGCAGTTGGTTAGGCGCCGCCTGTGAAACGAGAGGCCGCGGGTTCGATCCCCCCACCGAGACAAATGGTTGTGAGAACCACAAGTATTTGTTTCGGGTCTGGGTGTTTGTGAGACCGAAAAGTCTCTCCTGAAACCGAAAATACCCACGACACAAGACTCGATCTTAGTGTGGGGTCAAGATTATGTATGTGACTGTTGGGTGTATTTATTATTTATTTATTTATATAATGAATTTGTAACCGATCAATGTCTGTACATCGAAGATAAACGAGAAAAACTAATATGGGGGGACTGTATTAATGTAATAGAACCCAAAACAATGATTTTATAATATTTGTCTGTTTGTCTGTGCGGTTGTGCGCGATGATCTCAGAGATGGCTTAACGAATTTCGATGAAATTTGGTATGGAGGTAGTGGACACCCTGGATTAAGAAGACAGACACCCTGCCCAGCCGTTTGAGCGTGAAGAAGTAACAAACACAAAAACTTTCGCCTTTATAATAGTAGGATTAGTATAGGTTAACGTGTATTTGTCCAATGGTTTCTTAGATTTACGCGAATGTTACATATTGAAATAAAACAATTTTATACGGATTTTATCGAGATTTGGTTTAATTTTTACATCCGCCCCGTGACCACGAAAGCTGTAAAGTAATCGAAACGTCGGGAAGTTAAAAAATGGAAAATTTAAACCAAATCGCTATAAAATCCGTATAAAATAGTTTTATTTCAATGTGTATTTGTCCAGTAGGAGTATGAGCTTAGCGTGGCTTTCATAGGTTTCAGGCTGCATGGTGGCGTAGGATAAGTTAGAGACCCGGCTCGACCGCTAGATCCGTACCGTGCGCGTAAACTATACTAATTATAATATTGACAGCCTTCGTGGCGCAGTTGGTTACACTCTGTAAAAAGAATAGCCGTTACAACCCCCGCACCAAGACAAATGTTTGTGTAAACCACAAGTATTTATAATAATAATAATAAATTTCTTTATTGGCAGAAAAAGTTTACATACATTATTGAATGAAAGCCCTGGCTCCTGAGCTAGTATAAACTGTTACAGGAACCAGTGTCTTCTCCTTACATAAAATAACTACAGCTAAAACATTTTCCACTAATAGTATAAAGTTATAATGCCCAAGTAGTTAACTCAACAGTATAAAATAGAACATTTGAACCTGGATATGAAAAAAATAAATTTGTTTCTGGTCTGGGTGTTTGTGAGAATGAAAAGTCTCTTGTAGTTACACACGACACAAGACTCGATGTTGGGTCAGGACTATGTATGCGACTGTTGGGTGTATTTATTATTACTTTTAGATATGTTGTGCTGTAATATTATGTCGTTTTTGTTACAGGGTTCGCCGCACGGCTCGGTGATGTCGTGCCAGTCGCTGGCGGCGCGCGCGTTCGCTGAGCCCGACAAGGACTCGAACCCGCACTGCTCCGGATTCCACAGGTAATAATTAAATATTAGGGGTGATCCAAACATAGTGGTAATCGGTTATTTGGAGATCGCCACAGGATTCAATTTTAATGCTTGTATTGATCCCCAATGTCCAGTGTTCGTGATTTATGAAGGTCCGGACAATTTTTCAAAATGGCAGACCATTTTGGCCTCCGTTGGGCAGTTGGTTAGACGCCGGCTGTGAAACGAGAGGCCGCGGGTTCGATCCCCGCACCGAGAGAAATGTTTGTGCGGACCACAAATATTTCTTTCGGGTCTGGGTGTTTGTGAGACCGAAAAGTCTCTCGTAGTTTCGGATACCTGCGACACAAGATTTAATTGATCTTAATGTGGGGTCAGGACTATGTGTGTGACTGTTGGGTGTATTTATTATTTTGTATTCGAACCTACGTCTCTCTATCATTAGGCGCTGTATCGATCTTTAAAATGTTTGAATGTGTTAACATTACAATTTTAATAACTCTCTCAATCGTACTCTCGATTGTAGAGGAGGCCCGTGTCCTGCAGTGGGACGTACCTGGATTGATAAAAATAAAAATATTTTAAATATGTATTTTTTTGTAATGATGTAATATGATTTTATAAATAAATAAATACACCCAGCAGTCACATACATAGTCCTGACCCCACACTAAGATCGAGTCTAATGTCGTGGGTATCGGGAACTACGAGAGACTTCTCACAAACACCCAGACCCGAAAGCGATACCTGTGGATCACACAAATATTGTTTCGGTGCGGGCATCGAACCCGCGGCCTCGCGTTTCACAGCCGGCGTTCAACCAACTGCGCCACGGAGGCTGTCGTTAATGTATTTTCCATTTTGATTAAATAATAAACAAAAATTGATTATTTATTTATAATTTTTGTTACAATTTTCAGATCAGTACGATTCAGTTCGGATTCGCGCGGTTCGACAAGGACGCCGAATGACACAGAATGCAAGCGAGAAACGCCAGGTACGTTGATTCAATTCCTGTTACTCGTAGCTGTCCCTGATGGTCTGTTGGTAATGGACTCTGCGCCAGCCGAGATGGGGGTCGCGGGTTCAAATACATATTTGACTTTCGGAGTCACGTGTATTGATAGTCATTCACCAAGAAACAGAAACATGAGGGAAAGCATATACCATAGCTATTGGCAAGATTTTCTATGTTATGTGAAGTCCCTCTCGCCACTATGCCAATGTGGTAGACTATTGTAGCCCTTTCAATCGAAATACCATTTTTAGAGGAGTTAGTGCTCAGTGGCCGAATGCAGGCTTATTAAGCCGTACATAATGAGACTTAACATCTTATGCCTCAGGATGGAGCGCAGTGGAATGCCAAGCATTGGTTTGGTAATTCATGATGTTGTTTGGTTTTGCTACTGTCCATGAGTCATTCGAGTCATTCGAATGGCATCCTCGTCTTTCCATTAATCGCAATAAAAAAAGAAAAATTGGACAAGTATGCAAAATTTCATGTAAACCCGAAGTTTTAAAGTGCTCGAAAATCGACATCAAAGATTCCGTTACATACATACATACAAGCGAAGCTAACAACAGCGGGTTAAAAAAATACATTGTGTTTTTAGGTTCCATATCGCTGACGGCGTTGGCGGTGACTCCTGTGACGTCACAAGGTTCTGCTATGAGCCAGTCGGCCCCACCCTCCTCGGCCGCTTTCGACTTACCACATACCGTGAGTACCCAGCCACTATTTATTAATATCCTCTATTGCACGCAAACTAAATTATAAACAGATTGACAGCCTCCGTTGCGCAGTTGGTTAGACGCCGGCTGTGAAACGTGAGGCCGCGGGTTCGATCCCTGCACCGAGACAAATGTTTGTGTGAACCACAAGTATTTGTTTCGCGTCTGGGTGTTTGTAAGACCGAAAAGTCTCGTAGTTTCTGATACCTACGACACAAGACTCGATCTTAATGTGGGGTCAGGACTATGTATGCGACTGTTGGGTGTTATAAAATAGTAATATTTTTCAGCCCCCTCCCCCGGTGCCTTCCTGCCGCTTCCCGAAGCTGGAAGACTGCGCTCACTTCCACTACGACAGGGTGTCGCTCGGAGGGCTGGCGATAGAGACGGTGCCCTGCGATGAGAACTGCGTCGAGTCTGCCGACGAGGGTACGTGCTACACGCTACATGGTACAAGCTACATGTTACACGCTCCATGTTACACGCTCCAAGTAACATGCTACATGTTACACGCTACACGTTACACACTACATACTACACGTTTCTCGCTACGAGATACACGACAAGTGTTACACGCTGCAGTTACAGGCAACACGTTAAACGCTACATGTTACATGCTACATGCTACACGCAATTTATTACTACTAGCGGCTTGACCCTGATGCGCCCGGGTGCAGACACTTTTTGAGTCCAGTCCACATCAGATACATACAGGGTATATCAAGACCGCGACCGAAAACGAAGCCAGGTGGTAGTTTTAGCGGCTACAGACACAATGCAACTAAAAATTTTGCAAAATAAGCGACGGATTTTTTTTTAAATTTTTTTAAAAGTCATCTTTTTTGAGGGGTAAAAACCTAGTTTTTGCAAAAATAGTAATTTAAACCCTTACATACCATTGCGTGTTTAAAAATTAAGCGATGTACGTAATTATTTTAGAAAAACTATGTTTAATCACTCAAATACGACGATAAGTAAAAAAACACAAAAAAGAAGTTGGCGATTTTTTTTGCGAAATTTTTACTTGCATTGTGTCTGAAGTCACTAATACTACCACCTGGCTTCGTTTTCGGTTGCGGTCTTGAAATACCCTGTATAATTTCGCGTACTAACTGTTTTATATTTAAACTCAACGTGATTCCCGTCCTTACTGCTTTTACCGATCCTGTCCTGTCTCAATCTGTTCCATGACTGGAGGCATGCAATCCTGTCCTCTTATAGCCAATTTCATCCGCCTTATATTCTATCCCAAACCATCCCTCTGAGTGTGAAAGAGTATCAAATATACATATTTGTATTACTTGCTCAACCCACGGGAACACTACATTTTTGAGATAAAAAGTAGCCTATGCGTTTATCTAGGGTATCAGGTACTTCCATACAAAATTTTATTAAAATTGGTCCAACCTTTTGAGCGCGAAGACTCCTTGACCATCCCATGGGAACATTATATTTTATCGGGATAAAAAGTAACCTATGTGTTCATCCAGGATATCAGCTATGTCCATACCAAATTTCAACAATACTGGTCCCCCATATGAGCGTGAAGAAGTAACAAACACACAAACTATATAGGATTTTATAGGATTAATAGATTTCTGTGAATATACTTAAAATGAATATGTTGTATGTTGCAGGCTGGGTGTGCCTGAAGGTGCGCTCGCACGTGAGCGGCGCGTGCGGGGTGGCGGGGGCGGCGGGGGTGGTGGGGGTGGAGGGGGTGGAGGGCGCGCGCGCGCTGGCCAGCAGCTGGAGCGAGCCGGGCGACGTGCGCGAGTGGACGCTCATGCGCAATAGAGACAACTTCCTGGCGCTCGACGATATGCTGCACAGGTATTTATTACTTATATACATACATAAACGCCTTTTTCCCGGAAGGGGTAGGCAGAGGTTTCCCTGGTACCAACCGAGACACTCACGTTTCGCCTTGTATTTTCTGTCCCACGATGTGATAGAGGGTTATCGCAACTTCGGGCACAAATTCCTGACTCCGGGCTGATAAGAATAGACAAATAAAAAATAAAAATGTGGCTGGGTTTTGTTTGTCAATAATCGCGATATTAGTTTCCAAGATTTTTTATTACCTGGTATGGGTAAGACCTGTTACTGCTCTGGTAAGTTCCCGAACTAAAGTTCAGTTACACGGTAAAATATGGTGGCTAAAAATCTTGAAAACTAAAATCGAGATTGTTATTAAAAGTCCTGTCGGAATTTTTTGACTCATAACATCCCACGAGACAGCCCAATTATAACTTAACCCTGAAATCTAAATTGCAACCCACAATTTTAATGTTAAGTCGTGAGACTAAAATTGACCCTTACTTAATCCCGAGTTGTGACTCGAAGTCCACGGAGCCACAAACGCTGTCGTGAGATACTAAATAATTTCCATTCCACAGATGCATATACGACAGGAAAGTCTCCGGACTGCCGAATCTCACGGAGAAAATGACTCCAGGCTTAATACAAGACGAGGAAGAATATCAGAGGCTGATTTCTGACTATGTTCACCATTTATCTATTATAGCGGATGACTCTATCAACTGCGGGCCCGTGTTGAACTGGCTTCAGATGGATAATAAGGGTAAGAAAGAATATACAAGGTATAACTAGACTGCGACTGAAAACGAAGCCAGAAACCGAAACAAATACATATGGTTCACACAAACATTTGTCTCGGTGAGGGAATCGAACCCGCGGCCTCTCGTTTCACAGCCGATGTCTAACCAACTGCGCCACGGAGGCTGTCAGTATCGTTACTGTACGAATTCTCTCTTGTTGGTTTTTATAATTATTTAGTAACCCGCACGAAACAAATAAAAGCCAGATCTAAAATAGAAATTTAAAGCCACCATTTTTCATATACCCCTAATGATAAATTTCCTTCAAGAATTTATTTAAATATCAGCAATGTAAATTGCATTTTTTTAACAGTTAAATTAATGAGGGTTATAGTAAAAATTAAAAAATACAAGCATATTCGTTGTTAAGTCGTGAGTCCCACACATAATAGGTCCTATTTAAATGTAATAATAATTTGATCCGTGCTGCTTTACAGCTGGCTTCTCTGGCTGTAAAAGTATTTATTCGAGGTTATTTACCTCTTTAGCTCATTGTTTTGTCACCTGCTTTGTTACGGAGGGAAGTGAACAAAATATTTACGACTCCTATTAATTTGACTTTATGATTGATTTCGTTGCGGGTAAAGACAAGTTAGACGTTCCCGGAGACTCGCTGAGCTTCAATGCTCGGTGTCATTACAATGCGTGCTGTTGATCCTGGCTTACAGGAGTTGCAGTGTCGGGTGTGAGGGCGGAAGTCTCCATAAAAATAAGTCGTGAGTCTCAACGAGTCTTTGTCTCCAGGTCACAAGCTGCTTGTAGCTAACGAGGACTCGAGTTCCATCAACACTCCCGCGGTGGCGGCCGCTTATTCCGTCAGGAAATATGTCTCGCAGGTCAGTTGTACTTGTACATACAGGGTGTATCCTTGATACTAATATACAGGGTAAATCCAGACTGCAAGTAAAACGAAGCCAGGTGGTAGTTTTAGTGATAACAGACACAATGCAATTAAACATTTCGCAAAAAGGTATAGTACGAGTCTTTTTAACGATAAACTAAACTTTGGTTTGGTTCGGGAACTTACCTGAGCGGTAACTGAACCAAACCGTAGTTCAGCTAAACTATAAATATACAAGTAACCAAAAGCCTTGGTGGTGGCCAGGCCAGTGGTGTATGGCCTAACCCCTGTCAATCGAACTCTTGAGCAGTCCCGTGCTCAGCAGTTGCCGTTTACGCTAATACATAGTACATGATGATAAATAATGGTTTTCATAAATATTTCATTTGTTTTCAGGCTCGTGACGAAATCAGTTTTGAAGTTGGCGATATGATATCAATTATTGATATGCCAGGTTAGTATTATATAACATCATATTTATCTACAGACAGCCTCCGTGGCGCAGTTGGTTAGACGCCGGCTGTGAAACGAGAGAGATCACTATTATTCGAAATTATTTATAAACTGCTCTGAATTTAACTGTATTGTAAACTTGTTTTGAAAAGAGCAACGCTAGAGTTTCTTGCCCGTTCTTCTCTGGCGAATACATTTTGTATGACATTTCATGGGGTCATTAAATATTTTCATTAAAAAAAAAAGGGGCCGCGGGTTCGATCCCGCACCGAGACAAATGTTTGTGAGGCCCATAGATATTTGCCCCGGGTCTACCCACGGCATAAGACTTACTTGATCTTAATGTAGGGTCAGGACTATGTATGAGATTGCTGGGTGCTTTTATTGAAAAAAAAAATCCTCGTGCCTCGGTGGCGTAGTTGTGCTACGGTACGATTACGCTGTGGTCTCGGGTTCCATCCTGGGCCGGGTATAGTTATATTGAATTTTATATTCATTGTAAAATCCGGTCCGGTATTGCTACCTGGGTCGCTGCCTATCTGGCTACCCCTTCTGGGAAAAAGGCGTGAGTTTATGTATGTATTAATGTAAAAAAGAAAAAATATTGTATGGTGTAAAATAAAGGAATTATGAATACATAATATATAACCGTTGAAGATATTATGTATTCATATTTTTTTGGAATGAATGGCGAGACGAGCATGCCATTTGCCTGATGGTAAGCGATACGACCGCTCATGGACAGTAGAAAACCAAACAACACCAAGAATTACAAAGCGATGCGACGCGATCGTCATCCTCACACATAAGATGTTAAGTCTCAATATGTCCAGTAGTTACTCTGGCTACAATATCATCTTTTACGGCCGGTCTCTACATCCTATCTATCTTTAACTAGAGCTTAACAGCAACAATTACTATGGCGATACAATTATACACTTCAACAAACAAAGATAGACATGTATATTTATTTTACCTAGCTACATACAAATAAATACACCATATCTGTATCTCTTTATATTTGTTAACTGAAACATAAAAAGCTTCTAAATATGTAACGAAATCTCTTGTTAAAGATAGATAGATTATAGAAACTGGCCGTTAGAGAATGCCTCAGGCATTAATTCCACCTATACAATACATAATGTATGAAGTGTAAATAAAATGATACCCTGTTGAAGCTGGTATGTAATGTAAAGTGCCCTGGTCCTGTTGGCCCGGCAGGTCCTCAGGAGTCGCTGTGGTGGCGCGGCAAGCGCGGCTTCCGCGTGGGCTTCTTCCCGAGGCACTGCGTCGCCGTCATCGGGGACAAGGTGCCGCGCCACATGACCCAGCCGCCGCCCATCGTGGGGTGAGTTGCTAATAATTAGTATTTAGTAAGGGGCGGTACCATACCAGGTCTGGTATATTGGATTTTATATCATATTCTTTATCAGCCCGGGCTCGCCCCCTATCACATCATGGGACGGAATAAAGAAGCCGAAATGTAGGTGTCCTGGTAGTCCTGCCTACGCCTTCTAGGAGAGAGGCGTGAGTTTGTGTATGTATGCAATAAATAGAGGGAGCGCTGGTACCTAAAACCTTTAAGTTTAAAAGTAATAATATGTTATTTTCCTAGCTTTATAGTATAATAGCAGAATTTTATATACAGGGTGATGTCTAGGTTTCTGTATTGTGTTGTTTTTTGTTTATAATTGTATTCTATAAGGGTTTAAATGAATAAAATATAATTTAAAAAAACGTGTTGTTCCCCAGGTCGGTGGCCATGGCGCCCATAAAGCCGGTGCTGCGCAAGCACGGCAAGCTGATCTCGCTGTTCCGCAGCTTCATCCTGTCGCGGCCGTCGCGGCGCAGCCTCAAGCAGCAGGGCATCCTGCGCGAGCGCGTGTTCGGCTGCGACCTGGGCGAGCACCTGCTCAACTGCGGCGAGGACGGTGCGTCACCAGCCTGCGCCGCCTGTACAGGGGCACATGCTGTACAGGGTGCTTGCTTGCATGCTGTATTGTATACGGGGTGTTGTACATTGCGTACAGGATGACATGTTAAACAGGGTGTTGTATATTGTATGCAGGGTGGCGTGCTATATAGAATGTTGTATACGCATTGTATACAGGTGACATGTTATACAGGGTGTTACACATTGTATACAAGTTGACATATTATATAATTATACAGGAAGTTGGAAACACATTGTATACAGGGTCGAATATTATACAGGGTGTTGTATACACATTGCGTTGTACATCGTATACAGGGTGACATTATACAGGATGTTGTATACACATTGCATACAGGGTGACATTTTACAGGGTGTTGTTAGCATATGATCATTAATTTAACCACATGTGCCATTCGATAGCTTTCGTGGCGCAGTTGCTTCGATGTCGGCTGTGACACGAGAGGAAGCCCGCACCGAAACAAATATTTGTGTGATCCACAGGTATTTCTTTCGGGTCTGGGTGTTTGTGAGACCGAAAGTGTCTCGTAGTTCGCTCGCCCTCGTCAGTATAGAGTGTTCCGTGTGTGTGCAGTCCCGTGCGTGGTGTCGGCGTGCGCGCGCGCCATCGAGCAGCGCGGCGCCGTGGACGGCGTGTACCGGCTGTCCGGCGGCTCCGCGCTCACGCAGCGCCTGCGCGCGCACTTCGACTCCGCGCACGAGCACCCCGCGCGCCCCGACCTCGCCGTGCCCGACCCGCACGCCGTGCCCAGCCTGCTCAAGATGTACTTCCGGTACGTACACACACACACACACACACACATGCACCCCGCGCGCCCCGACCTCGCCGTGCCCGACCCGCACGCCGTGCCCAGCCTGCTCAAGATGTACTTCCGGTACGTACACACACACACACACACACACATGCACCCCGCGCGCCCCGACCTCGCCGTGCCCGACCCGCACGCCGTGCCCAGCCTGCTCAAGATGTACTTCCGGTACGTACACACACACACGCACACAAGTTGCAAGCGATGGGTGTATAAAGATAAATATATATTTATTTTGCAAATACGGGTATCAGAATATGGTGAAAACATATATTATTTCGAACAGCCATACTTATCTACATGGTATGCAAAATGATAATAAGTATTATGATTGCGTGCAGTGAGCTGCCGAACCCGCTGTGCACGTACCAGCTGTACGAGCGGTTCGTGCGCGCCGTGCAGGTGGCGGGCGACGCGGCGCGGCTGGCGGCCGTGCGCGACGTGGTGGTCAAGCTGCCGCCGCCGCACTACAGGTTATTATTGTTCTCTTTATTGTATTTCTCACATATTTTTTTTTAACTTACAATGTATATCAATTTCTTACGGTTTTTTTTTACTTATTGGTGTATCAAGACTGCGACCGAAAACGAAGCCAGGTGGTAGTATTACAGACACATCACACAATGCAATTAAAATTTTCCCAAAATAAGAGTTTTATTTTTATTTTTTTTTATATTTGTATTTGGGTGGTAATTTTTTACGAAAATAGTAATTTAAACGTTTGCATACCATTGCGTCCATTAAATTAAAATGGTGTACATTATTATTTTAAGAAAACTATGTATTTATCACCCAAATAAAACAACAAGGAAAAAAAAATTTTTTGTTGCGTTCTGTCTGAAGTCATTAGTTCTACCATCTGGCTTCGTTTTCGGTCACAGTCTTGATATACCCTGTATTACCCAGTAGGTTACAGTGTCACTCAGTAGATTAGTGAGTTAGACGGTCATGTAGTTAGACAGTCAGGCAGACAGTTAGAAAGTTAGTCAGTCATTATATTTTAGCTGGCCCTATTTTAAAAAAAATAATTTTAGATTTTTTGTAGATCAATATAGTGGCTTATTCTAAACGTAATACCATTGGGGTGTGCACATCTTGTTACAACTGTAGTAGTTTTAAATTTGGATATGAAGTTGACCGAGTATGACGGTTTTACAGGACAATGGCGTACCTGATGCGTCATCTCCGTCGCGTGTCGCTGCTGCACGCGTCCACGGGCATGACGGCGCGCAACATGGCCATCGTGTGGGCGCCCAACCTGCTGCGCTCGCCCGCGCCGCAGCACGCGCTGCAGGGCGTCGCCGTGCAGGTAGTCACCTCGTCATACATCATCACACATCACAGCCTCCGTGCCGCAGTCGGTTACACGCCGGCTGTGAAACGAGAGGCCGTGTAACTAATATTTACGAGGCCCACAAGTATTTGTCTCGGGTCTGGGTGACTGTGAGGCCGAAAAGTCGTAGTTCTGATACATGATACGAGGCTTAATTGATCTTAATGTGGGGTCAGGACTGTATGTGACTGTTGGGTGTATTATACAATATTTATGTATTTATATAGATTAGGCTACATCATTAGACACGGATGCAAAATCTCAACAAAAGGTTAAGGCTTATGTGAAAAACGTTTGAGTTTATGTATGTATGATTTTCCATCAGGCTGTGGTGACGGAGTTTCTCATCTGCTACGCGGAGGAGTTGTTTGCGGAAGAGCAGGGCGCTGACAGCGGCCCAGAGTCCATAGAACAGGTAATGACTACCCCTACAGATTATGAAAAAAAAAAAGAAAAAAGATAAAAATAGGTTGTACAAACTTTTACGTAAATTATTTTTTTTATCAGGACTCGTGCGAGACTCAAGAAGTGGAACTACGTGGCACCGAGTCCGGCAGACGACCCAAAAGTCTGCCAATCAACCCGCCCACCAAACTATTGAGGTTAGCATGTCATATCAGCCCATATACGTCCTACTGCAGG
Source organism: Deilephila elpenor (assembly GCA_949752805.1). Lineage (NCBI taxonomy): Eukaryota > Metazoa > Arthropoda > Insecta > Lepidoptera > Sphingidae > Deilephila > Deilephila elpenor. The sequence continues at coordinate 1,237,595 of OX457121.1, forward strand.
GCACGCGCCTACTCTACAATCGAGATTACGATTAAGAGTTGGTTCAGTTGCTTTTTTTGCAAATATTTTAGTTGCATTGTGTCTGTAACCACTAAAACTACCTGGCCTTGTTCGGTCGCAGTCTGGATACACCCTGTATGTGACTGTTGAGTGTATTTTTAGGAGACTGTCCCGCCCTCACACCCTCCAATGCAACTCCTGTGTCGCAGGATCAACAGTGCATTTTAATGACACTGAGCATTGAATCTCAGCGAGTCTCCGATGTCTAACTTGTCTTTATCTATATCAGCCCATATACGTCCCACTGCAGGGCACGGGCCTACTCTACAATCGAGAGAATCGATTGAGAGTGGTTAGGCCAAATACTCCACCGCGCTGGCCTAGTGCGGGTTGGCGGACTTACATAAGTGCGTGGTGGCCTGTTGGTAACGGGCCAGACGCGGCTGCCTACATCTTCACGGTGGTCGCGGGTTCAAATCCCAGGGCACACCTCTGACTTTTCGGAGTTATGTGTGTATTGATAGTCAATCACCACGCACTTTAACGGTGAAGGAAAACATCGTGAGGAAACCTGCATACCGTAGCGATTTTAAAGAATTTCTACGGTATGTAAGTCCGCCAACTTGTCTTTAACCCGCAACGAAATCAATCATAAAGTCAAATTAATAGGAGTTGGAAATAAATTGTCCACATCCCTAATAAAGCGGGTGTTGAGCATCGATATCAATGTTACACTAGATAAGACTTTCAGTACAAAAAATGTGTCCCACCTACTTGCGGTGCATGCACCACACATGAATCAGTTTGCTTCGTGACAGTGACAGTGCAGTACGCCTTATCGTATACGTTTAAAAGTAATAAATGAATCTTTCGCCGTCAAACCGAAAGCAAATCGTCTGATGTTACAATATTTTAATAAAATACCAGGTGTGATGTAATATTGCAGTGTGCTTTTAAAATACGGGGGCACTTTATTTCTTTGACGTGTCTCGTCTATCGGTAGAATATACGTATTTAACTGCATATTTGTACGATTTCTGTATTTTTGTACGATTTCAGTATTGTTGTTTCTTTCCTTTGATCTCATTCTAATAATATTATTAATTGTTTAACTTAAAGTACATAATATAATAATATCATGTTTTCTTTTTTTTTCTCTTATTATTGTTACATATATTACCATTTTCAATTTCAATTTAATTTAATTTGTTGATATGTTTCAATTTTTAATTTTATTTTAATTTGTGTTGAGCATTCGTTGAGCTTGTTGTGATTTCCTATAAATGAGGAAACTCGCGGATTGATTTTATTTGTGTAATATTGTTATTCTAATGTTATGTGTACTCCTTGTGGGAAATCCTTTAATTAATAAAATTAATAAATAAATCGACTGCCTCGGTGGCGTAGTTGTATTACGGTACGGCTACAAAGCTGAGGTCTTGGGTTCGAGTCCCGGGTCGGGCAAAGTGGTATTGGATTTTTCTATTCATTATCAGCCCGGAGTCAGGAATTTGTGCCCGATATGGTGATAGGCTCGCCCCCTATCACATCATGGGACGGAACATACAAGGCGAAATGTGGGTGTCCTGGTGGCTCTGCCTCTGCCTACCCCTTCGGGGATAAAGGCGTGAGTTTATGTATGTATGTATGTAAATAAATAAATATAAGTCAATGGTGTTGAGTGTATGTATGCTTGTGTTGCAGCTTGGAGGAGGCGCGGCGTCGCGGGCGCGCGTCGGGCTCGTCCCCGCCCCGCGCGCCTCCCCCCGCGCCGCCCTCCCCCACACCCTCCCCCGCGCCCGCCCCCGCCGCGCCCCTGCGCCCCACCGCGCACCTGCAGCCCATGTACATCGAGGTAAATAAACTCACGCATTTATTTACTACCTGCTTTATATTCAAGGCCTTATTAATAGACCGTTTTAAAACCGATTTTAGTTATTGTTGTAATAACTAAAATTGTGAGTGGGGGTTAGTCTTAAACCTCACCTAGGGCGCAGTTGGTTAGACTCCGACTATGAAACGAGAGGCTGTGGATTCGATTACCGCACTGAAAAAGTTTGTGTGAACCTCGGGTATTTTTCGAGTCTGGGTGTTTGTGAGACCGAAAAGTCTCATAGTTTCTGATATACGATACTAGACTCGATCTTAGTGTAGGGTCAGGACTTTGTATTTGTTTGTATTGTGACTGTTATGTACTTAATATTTATTAGTAGCTCTTATCGTAATATAGCTGGACTAATGGAGTGATTGCCTCGGTGGCGCAGTTGTACTACGGTATGATAGCAAAGCTGTCGTCTCGGGTTCGAGCCCCGGATCGTGCAAAGTGATATCCGATTTTTCTATTCATTACCAGCGCGAAATCAGAAATTTGTGCCCGATATGGCGATAGGTTCGCCCCCTATCACATCATGGGACGGAACATACAAGGCGAAACGGGGGTGTCCTGATTGCACCTCTGCCTACACCTTCTGGGAAAAGGGGTGAGTTTATATATGTGTGTATGTAATGGAGTGATTTGTCCACAGGTGGGATCGGGGCCCAACAACCTACCGCAGTACCACACGGTTTTAGAGTTGCCGGCGTCAGGTTGGTACAATATACAGGGTGTATCAAGACCGCGACCGCAAACGAAGCCAGGTGGTAGTATTAGTGACTTCAGACACAATGCAACTGAAAATTTTGCCAAAAACAGCGACGGATTTTTTTTTACAATTTTTTAATAATCATCGTGTTTGGGATAAATACCTAGTTTTTGCAAAAATAGTGATTTAAACCCTTTCGTGTCATTGCGTGTTTATAAATAAAGCGGTGTACGTCATAATTTTAGAAAAACTATGTTTTTATCACTCAAATATTGACGATTTTTCTTGTGAAATTTTTATTTGCATTGTGTTTGATATCACTAATACTACCACCTGGCTTCGTTTTCGGTCGCGGTCTTGATATACCTCGTATAAGTAAATCGTTGAAAGTAAATTTTTACTGCCTTCGTGGTGTAGTTCCGGGTTGATAATGAATTGAAAAATTCAATATCACTTCGCCCGGGATTCGAACCCGAGACCTCAGCATTGTAATCGTGCCGTATTACAACTACGCCACCGAGACAGTCACAGCCCTAAGTAAGGAATTTGTGCCCTATATTGTGATAGGATCGCATATTACATCGTGGGACGGAACATACAATGCGAAATGTTGCAAAATGGTTGCAATTTTGCCTACCCTTTTTGGGAAAAAGGCATGAGTTTATGTATATATTTGTGCCCTCGTGCGTGCAGGCGGCAAGCGCGGCGTCAAGCGCTCTCCGTCGGGCTGGCGCGGGTTGTTCTCGCGCACCAAGCAGCAGCGCCCGCCACCACCCGGACCTCCCCACCCACCACCACCACCACCAACCATCGTACGTACTTTGTCATCGGAAAAAAAATACGTTTTTGAAGACTAAACATTTAATATTTGATTATATACTATAATTTAAACAGGGTATATCCGGACTGCGATTGAAAACGAAACCAAGAGTGATGATGACCAGATACTAAACATTTTGCAAAAAAAACGTTTTTAACTATCGTCGTATTTGGGTCTTAAATACATTGTTCTCCTTGAATAATAACGTACATTTTTTAATTTTAAAGACGCAATGATATAGAAGCGTTTAAATTCTAATTTTAGCATATTTGATATTTAAAACATTACCAAAAATGTTAACGGATTTAAAAAAAATCTTTATTTGCGAAATTTTTAGTTGCATTGTGACTGTTATCACTAATACTAGCACCTGGCTTCGTTTTGGGTCGCAGTCTAGATACACCCTGTATAACGGTCGACTGTTGTAATATGTGCGTGCGCGTGCGTCAGGAGGCGGCGTGCGTGCGCGCGTCGCGCTCGTGCGAGTCGGTGGCGGACGCAGACACGCTGGCGCCGCTGCAGCCGCAGCACCAGCAGCCGCGCCGGCACCACGCCAGGTATCGTACCAGCCCATACCGACCCACTGCAGGGCACGGGCCACTCTACAATCGAGAGTACGATTGAGAGTTTAGGCCATATAGTCCACCACGCTGGCCTAGTGCGGGTTGGCGGACTTACATACCGTAGAAATTCTGTAAATCGCTACGGTATGCAGGTTTCCTCACGATGTTTTCCTTCACCGTTAAAGTGCGTGGTGATTGACATTTATATTGTCATCTGTCCTTGAATAGTATGCAAAATTTCAAGTCAAACCGACGTTTTGAAGTTCTCGAAAATGGACTTCAAAGATTCCGTTACATACATACATACAGAAGCCAATAAAAGCGTGTTTATAAATAAATGAACGATATGTGTGCCCTTCAACCAGGTAGAGCGATATTCGTAGGATGATGATGATGATGATGATGATAATGATGACTATGACGATGATGATGTGTGTGCAGGTCGTCATCGTGCGACTCGTACTTCGAGCCGTGGCAGGCGGAGCTGGCGGACATGCGCCTGCGCCTCTCGCCCCAGGAGAGAGACAAGCACATGTTCAGCGAGGAGGACGACCAGCAGCCCAGGCACCATGTAACTACCATCTTACACTCGCATTTCACACTTTATTTCTCCCGCAAACACCAGTGTAAATGCACTGTTGTAGTAAGAACATTTTAGCTAAAGTAATCACTAGACGTAATGATACTTCACATCTTATGTCAAATGGCGAGCGCAGTGGAATTCCAAGCATTGCCTTGTAATTTATGGTTATGCTCCTGTCCATGAGTGGTCGTATCGCTTATGGCATGCTCGCAATACAATTGTGGGTGAGATGTAAGTGAGTGTAGTATTGATGAGTGTGTTACCCCCACCCCAGGACTCGCAGTGTTCCACCCCCCCGGAGTCAGGGTTGTGCAGTGCAGAGCCCAGCCCGCGGAGAAACCTGCGCGTCGACATCGAGGCTGCCAACGAACTGGCTGAGAGGTATTTTTTTAACTTATACTTTTAGAAATTAATTAGGGTAAAAAATTTAAGTTGGCTGTTCGCGTCTGTCAAAAGAGAATGCCCATTTTACTATGAAACTTGGTATCGGTGCCAAGATTTTTGTCCCTCGATGAAACCTACTTTATTTTGTAGGGAAAAATATATATTTTCTATAATAATAAACATAATTACGACCCATACCCGGACTTCTTGGAGAAATAAACTTGAAGTCCAGTCACTCTGGTTGCCCCATTTGTAGTAATGGTTGACGTAACGAAAATGTGATGATAATTACTTTATTTTATAAAAATCCATACCATGAATGGGCATTCAACTTTTGCAAGCGTTCGATTTTATACAGGTGTTCTTCGATTAGATCCATATATGTATCCATATATGTAGCTTCAGCATAATAGCGAGTAAAAGTAGAGTAAGTAGAGAGTAAGACTAAGTAAAGAGTAAGAGTAAGTTAGAGTAAGTAGGTAGTAAGAGTAAGTAAAAGATTATTACGTTATACATTGGTGGTTATGTACACAGACGGCGCCTGGCGCTGGAGGAGCAGCTGTCCACTTTAGGCTACATCGACGGAGACTCCCCGCGAGCGCGCGCCCCGCCAGAGAAGAGACACTCGGCCCGCCCGCACAGCCCACACCACCAGGACTTGGCTAAACGGTGACCTACCACCTACCACTTGCTACTAGACCTAGAGCCCGAGGCCGCCTGACTCACTTTATAAAAGTTGAAAGTTGACAGCCTCCGTGGCGCAGTTGATTAGACGCCGGCTGTGAAACGAGAAGCCGCGGGTTCGATCCCTGCAAGAGAAATGTTTGTGCGGCCCACAAATATTTCTTTCGGATCTGGGTGTTTGTGAGACCGAAAAACTAATATACATAAACTCACGCCTTTATCCCAGAAGGGGTAGGCAGACGCGCCCCCAGGACACCCATATTTCGCCTTGATGTCATAGGGGGCGAGCCTATCGCCATATCTGGCACAATTCCTGGCTCCGGGCTGATAATGAATAGAAAAACCCAATATCACTGCCCGACCCGGGATTCGAACCCGAGACCTCAGCTTTATAGTCGTACATAGTACAACTACGCCACCGAGGCAGAACCCTAAATAATAAATAATATTTGTCTATAGACTCGGAGCATGCGTGGTGTATGGCCTATACCTTCTCAATCTAACTCTTCGTTGTATAATCAAAACACTTATTAATATTTATGTTTTAGACTGTGCAAAGACCGCGACAGTCCCATGGCGTCTCAAACGGACTTCCAAAATACATCGAACAATGTCAAACTACGGTGAGTTTTATAACATTTGTCTATTACAACACTCGTTGAGTATTGTCTATACAGAAAACATATAAAAATACTATATTTAAGAATTGAGATATCTATGGATGTGTTAATGTATAATCTAGTAGAGGATTTTATCAATTTGCATTCTAATATGTTTGGTCGAAGTGAGAATTTTTAATTTTTTGCCTAATTAAATAATAATTAATCTGGATTTATTCAAATAGGTTAAAATTAATGCAGAAAAAATATAAATATCCCGCCTTTTCACACTCTTATTACTTTCCGAATTTTTATTATACCACATGAGTAGTAAGTAAGTTACATAATAAATATCTCAGATAAATATATAAACATACATACATAAACTCACGCCTTTATCCCAGAAGGGGTAGGCAGAGGCGCCACCAGGCCACCCACATTTCGCCTTGTATGTTCCGTCCTATGATGTGATAGGGGGCGAGCCTATCGCCATATTGGGAACAAATTCCTGACTCCGGGCTGATAATGAATAGAAAAACCCAATATCACTTTGCCCGACACGGAATTCGTACCCGAGACTTCAGCTTTGTACATACCGTAGTACAACTACGCCGAGGCAGTAAATAATAGTAAATATATAAATTAACAATTATAAACTTTTCATCGCTGCCACAATATTACGATTTTTATTCAGCACTAGCGGCTCAGTCCGGCTTCGCCCGGGTGCAGATAGTTTTTGAGTCCAGTCCACAACAACAACATATAGTTTTCGCAGCGCACGCGATGTAAACAATATTTTGGGTACCTATTTTTTTATACCTTGGGTTACATTATTGGAATTTTAGCAAGGATCCCTATTTTGAAAATATAATATAGCCTATGTGACTCGAAGATAGTGTAGCTTCCAAACAGTGAAAGAATTTTTCAAATCGGTTTAGTAGTTTCGGAGCCTATTTAATGCAAACAAACAATCAAATCTTTCCTCTTAAAATAGATATACATATTTTTACGGAGCATTAAAGTATCAGTCCACTGGGTATACAATCTAATAAAAAAACAGTAAGATTGCCAAAAAGCGATATTTATTTCAAGTTTTCCTTTTGTATACTGTTTCCGTCCGTTTTCCTTATTTTTTTACGCAACAATTTCCTCAGTTTTGTACAATAATGAAATTAAAATAATTAACCAATTTCTCACTTTGACAAACAAGATAATATAGTTAATCATAATAGACAATTTTCAGCGAGCTCTGTTTGACCATATGTCTGATGTTTCGTTTGAGCCGTAGCCTGTCACTATTTAAATTGCCGATGTGTGTGTCTGTGTGTGCTAATAATTTGTTTTATTAATTAACTGTACATTGAAATACCATAAAAAAAATAAAACCATTTGTAAAAAAATCTGTGCAAATATAAATCATATTAAATGCATGTGGAAAATTGTTTGAAAATAGTCAAGTTATATTGAAAAGGTTTTATTAAAATTCTTGCAGTAAATGATAGCATTCATACCATATTATTTACATTTAATAGTGTTAATAATAAGAGTAATAGTATTGTAATTTTTATATATCCCTTAATTATAAACAGTTTACAAATAATTTCAAATATGTGGAAGGAGTGAAAGCGATGCACTTAACACGTTTTGACGTCATCTTGCATAAGATGCGTGCGAAAGAGAAAGCTTGTTTCGCCGCTATAATACTAAAACTATCAATGTCAATCATTTTACAACCAATTTTGAGGCTGTTTCAAATCAAAGATTGTTTTAAACGATATTTTGCTGTTATGAAATATAGTCAAAAATTAAACATTGTTAGCATCCCTTTTAATACCTCTTAAATACAAATAAAATCAACCACAGACACAAACATCAGCGAACACATAACAAATTTAATTTTCAAGCTTGCTTCACGTATCTAACATTGCAGAGAGAGGAACTCACCGCGAAAGACCAAGGCTAGATACAGCGGAATCCACCCAGTAGACGAAAAGACCGTGAACGTCACCCGTCTCAGTTGGCACGGGAAAGACGGACATTCTACCCTCATAAAAATAGACTGGCCCGTCGAAAATAATTCAATGAGTAATCTCACCACAAGCACTATTAATTCTAGTCCTATGACCCCCGCTACACCTGTTTATGACCCGTTGGAAAGCGATTCAGAGGTCAGCGAGTCAAATAAACAAACGATACAGATTAAAAACAATGATTGTGTTAGCTGCGATAAAGAGACTTGCCTCAAATGTGAGCTTAAAGGGACGGATTTCGATGATAAAGTCTACGAAAATAGTCTAGACCCTAGTCCGGTCCATTCTGGCAGTTATAACTTGAACAGACTGTCTGCTGTGTCCACGTCATCGAATTCGGAGCAGGAGAAGCGAGCCAGTGACGTCATCAAAGTTATGACGTCGTCGCACGAAAGCTCTTCCAGTTATTCCAATGTTAGTTCAAAACAAGATGAGCTTTACGAATGCTACGGGTTTACAAGACCTAATTATATTAATCTGCAGTCTTCAAGCACTAGTAAAAGTTCGCCAGGATCTCCACTTAAAAGCCCTTTAAAATCCACTATTAGCATCACATTCAGGTCTCCAACCAAAACGAAAAATGATTTCGAAGACATAGACGGGACCAACACACCGACTAACGACAGAGATTCGGTCTACGAAGACATAGATCTAGAGAAGAACTTGTCTATTGTAGAAGAGGCGAGCGTGCCGGAAACGGATGCGAGTCTGCCAACGCAACAGGCCTGCCAGCCTGACCATTTTAATGATGATCTGATAATACTAGAAACGCCTACCGAAAGATTTGAAGACCCAATTGACGTGTACAGTCAAGTGAAATTCTTTAAGAAGAGCATTGAAGAAGTCAACGCTTTGATTTTCGATTCCCCAGAAGCGGATAGTCATTACGAGAACGTAAAATTTGATTCAAGACATAATGATTACGAAAACATTAACGTAGAACTCAAATTGTGCGATAAGAAACTAGAAATTACAGAGATTGATAACGGCAAAGAGTCAGATTCTGAGAAAGACAACGGCAATGTTGTTAAAAAGAATTTGAATGTACGTGAGCTAGCCATAAGGTTTGAAAGTCCTACAGAGCAGAAACCGCCTTTTACTTTCGAAAAATTTAAGGCTGAGATAAAATATCCCAGTTTGGAACGAAAAGAGGACAGAATTAGGAAAGAGGAAGCTAAAGAAAAATCTTGTAAGTTAGCAAGGAGTTCTAGCAACGCGCGATCGCTGGACGAAAGCGCCTTCGTCAAAGAATTTGGACACGAGAAAACCTACGTGGATAGACGAAAAAGTCTAGAAGTCAGGGACGGGAAAAGAAATACCAAATTACTAGACTTAAACCTAAATATGGAAGAGCATGAACAGAAAAACAGCGTAACACCAACAAGCGAGAACAAAATATCATTAATACAAAGATTTAATGAGAAAAGACCTACGGATATAAAGAGTCTAATAAGCCTTGACACAGAAAAGGAATTAAGTAGAGAAAGAATTGAAAAATACAAGGAAGAGAGAAGGAATTTCCTAAGAGAGAAATACAGCTCCCAGTCATTCCGTAGTAATCCTGAGCAATTGACCAGGATTAAGATCAAGAAGGATCTAGAGGATAAAGATTGTGAGAGATTGAACGATCTCCCCAAGTTTGAGAGGAGGAATACAGTGGACCTCGGGCAGAGAATGAGGTTTTCTGTGGCGAAGAGCGTGAATAATTTGGACACTATAGCCTCCCCCACTAGTCCTGAGGGGGCGGGATGCGTCGAACTCAGGGACTCTGAGAGGTCAGTCACTTAGAGTAAGGATTGAGATTATACAGGCTGCTTTTTGAGATACATGTATAGGGTGTATTTTTTTTTATTATTTTTTTTTATAAATGAAAAATGATTGCTCTTAGAATCTTTTGTTAAATGTTTTCTTAAGTTTTTTTATATAATCTCAATCTCTTTAACCGTTTTTTATTTGTTTGTATTCATCTGATTGGCGTTTTAGTGTTTTTGTTACATTGGTATTAAAACGTAACATTTTTTTTTCTAAATTTCATAATTAAAAATATTAATATTTTATACTCTATTTTAGATGTAAATATTATTGTCACAGTAGAAATTGTCATAAGGCATATTGCAAAAATGTATACACGAATCACGTTTACTTATTATTCTAAAATTATATTTTATGGCCATATTTCTTAGTTTTTATGATATTAAAAATCACTAGACTTTATAACATAAACTTTTAAATATAGTTTTAAAATACATAACTGCTTTAGGCCAAAGCACAAATGTAATACTCAGTCAGTCAAGTTAGACGAAATCAATCTGCGGGTTCGATCCCCGCACTCAAATAAATGTTTTATAACTGTATAAAATACACCCAACACGAACATACATAGTCCTGACCCCACACTAAAATCGAGTCTTGTGTCGTGGGTATCAGGAACTACGAGAGACTTTTCGGTCCCACAAACACCCAGGCCCGAAACAAATACCTGTGGATCACATAAAAATTGTTTCGGTGCGGGGATCGAACCCGCAGCCTCTCGTTTTACAGCGTCTAACCAACAGCCACGGAGGCTGTCGTAACTATATTGTTTCAATTAGTTAAACAACCTCCATTGTGCAGATAGCTACGCCAACTGTTAAACGCAAGGCCGCGGGTTCGATCCCCGCACCGAGACAAGTGTTTGTCACTGACATAAAAATGTATCGTAATTAGTGTCAGGATAAAACTCATATCTTAGTGTGGGGCAGGACTATGTATGTGACTGCTGGGTGTATTTTTAAAGGTTATAGTGGCCAGTGTAACTACTGGACATGATGATACTTAACATCTTATGTCTCAGGGTGGCGAGCGCAGTGGAACAGGCATTGCTTTGTAATTCATGTTTGGTTTTGCTACTGTCCATGAGCGGTCGTATCGCTTACCATCAGACGAATGCCATACTCATCTCGCTATTCATTCAATAAATTCAAGTAATTCTACGTACATTACATATGTTTTACATATAAAAATATTTCAGAAAGGAGAAAGTTTCCCCATCGTACAACATACGGGACATGACGGCCATATTCGAACAAAAAACGCAGAACACGGGTTGACAGCGCGTTATTTTTATTTTTATTAATTATTAATTTAACTACATGCGGACGGGGCCGTTTTGATACTAAAAACTTTGTAGCTTAAATAAAAAATATTAGCAAAAAATGTTTAGACCAAGCATATTTTGACTAAAGTAGAGTTAAACGCCATTTAACATAACCACTCACCTCACCACACTCACTTGGCTATATGGCCTAACCACTCTCAATCGATTCTCTGGATTGTAGAGTAGGCCCGTGCCCTGCAGTGGGACGTATATGGGTTGATATAGAAACGGGGAGAGTCGCGGCGAGAATCGTATGCGATTATCGCATGACATAACCGCCATAGATTATCGTGTTCTCACAAATGTTTACACGATGCAACTTTTTTATATCCTTACTATAATGATATCTTCGAGGCGAGAAACTCTCCTGTAAATAGGACCTTGTAGAGGGGCGTGGAGAGTTAGAATTGGCTCTACATGAGATCTGATCTTTTTGACAGTGCGAGTCGTGTGGTCTCGTCTTGGCAACATTTTACGTGAAAATGTTTTTGGTGGATTGTTCTTACTAGCATTTATCCATAAAATATAAATAATTAAGACAGATTTGAGAATTATGCTGGGAATTGAATACTGTACAATGATTTTAAATAAAAGGCTGTAGATGATTGATTTATACATTTTTTTCTCTCTGTATTGGGTCTGCCAACGTACAAACGTTACATTTATTTATAAATTTTAAAATACACAGTGCAGGAATAAGATCAATCCAACAATTAAAAGCAAACATAGCTTGCATATGAAAATACAAATTTAAATTTAATGTGACAAAAAAATCTGTACTTAGTAATTACGGTTTGACTAAGCTTTCAGTAAATGCAAGGATTAGTTATTTATGCTCCAATAAGGATATTGCAGGTTTTCAAAAATATTTTGCTAGAAAATTTATAGTCAAAATTGCCCCATCCGACATGTAAAAGAGTCGTTTTTTGTAATTGTTATTGTATAATTTAATTTTTAATTGTAAAACTCTTTGTATTGTGAGAAAAAATATTAAGTTGTGCCTGAAAATATTTAGACGCATTCGCGGAAAGTTTTGTTTTTTAAAGGATAAAAGGGAGTATAGCTTTTTATGCTTACTAACTAAGATCTGGTGATGTTCTTTTTTAGATCATGTATAAAATTTAATAAAAAGTAATTTGCAATAAACAATCGTGTTCCTTCTCTTATAGTGTTTAATTAAAAAAAACAAAAATGTCCCAAAATGTTTTTTTAGTAAAACATACATAAATAAATTATAAATTACTACAATTTACAAACTAAAGAATCTCAAAAACATCACAAACTTTTTTGCAAAAAATCTATTTTTGTTTTTGCAAAAATCTCAAGACTTTTCCCGCGACTGCGCTGGTGTTTTCGTCTATATGTAAGGATTTGTTACGTTAAATTATTTATTAATATAGTATTGCATATTCTTAATGTTAATGCTGTGTCGAGGCGTGGGACAATGGTTTTCAATTATAATCGCTCCCCTTTTAATAGTTGATTTGGGGAGTCAGGATTGTAAAGTTTAAAATAATAAACACTAAGTTCGAAACTTAGTAAAGTTACAAACTTAAATAACAACAATTTGAAATATTTAAATCATAGACTAGAATGTTATATTCCGATTCACAACAAAAAACAGTGAACTATGTTTTCAGAACAAAGGGGATATGATTTCACAGAAAACTAAACATACAAAAAATTTAAAAATGTATACTATCCTATCTAGTTAAAATCACGCCCCTTCCTAATTCAGAACTTATAAAAGGGGCGTCGTAAGTTTGAAAACCACTGTACCAACGCACGACACAGCATCCATATTCTAACATCACACCATTAAACGAGTATTATTTAATTTTAATTATTCCCCCCTATACGTATTTGTGGACTACGGGACGATGTGGCAAATTGCAAAAATATTCTTCATAAATAGCATCTATCTAATATACTAAAAAATTGGAGAAAATTCTGCCCCAGCTTTCGAATGAATTCAGAAGTTTGAAATAAAATGGATGATGTTAATATGTATGACTTCTGGATTTGAACGTCAACCGGTAGAAATTGAATGGAACCCTCTCAATCTGTGGTAGATAAAAGGGATACGGAAATCTAAAAAAAATACACTGACACGTTCCCTTAAAGTCAGACTATTATACAATTAAAATTGTCAGAATACTTTGCAAATTGCTATATTGCTCAGTCACAAATAATTGTTTCACGAATCTCGAGGTTTTTGTTATTCGCTTTGTCCCAAGACCATGTAGCGAGTATCGGGCGAGACGTGTTCTTGAAAACTTAATCGTTGCCATAATGAAAAAAAAAAGTGAAAATAAAAAAATGCATTTATTATCTATATTTTTATAACAGTATTTATGGATAGAGTAGACTCTCGTTATTCAAAATGTATATATCTTGGTTTTTTGTCTTGTTTTTTGGGTTTAACGTTTTTGACCCTTTCAGGGGCCTTGTTGAGCGTACTATAACAGCCTTTGCGAGCAAATCTGACCCTTAAGACTGTCTTGTAAAGGCGAATATTTTATATCAATGCTTCTAAGCATGCGATTTCGCCCCTTCTTTCCAATACGTAAGGGTCAAAAACGTTAGAATTCAAATATAATGTGATAAACTGCGAAATATTATTGATATAACGAGATAGTTCTCCAACAGTGTTTAATCTGTGCAGTGACTGTACGCTTTGACCCTTCACAGATAACTATAAACCAAATTTATTAAAACTATATGTGACAGTGACGTGGGCGCGTGAGTGGATAAAACTTTTGATCCTTTTGAAGATAAATGTATGGAGTAAGATTTGACTTAGTTAAAGTTTCTGTGAGGAAACAGAAAGACGATATAAAATATTTGGTACAAATACATAATTATCAAATATTTATTTTTTACGTTCACCCAGCATATGTGAGCATGTGACGGACTCAAAATATTCAAAGTAAACAATGATTATAAAAGCATGCTCTTCTACAAAAGATCCCCACAAACTAAAATTTATTATTAATCCCTAAAAATTTAAATAATTCCTTAAGTTTGTCCCATACTGAACGCATCTAAAGGTTAATGTCAAGGTCTTCAATAATATTGGGTAAAGGGCGAATTTTGAACATTAAGCGACCATCTAAAAATAAGTTATTGTGTGAAGTTTGCTTCGAAATGTAGGTTATTTATCAATATATTTTATAGTTGTCTGTGAACGGCTTCTTAGGGCGCCGAGACTAGTGGTTAAATACTAGACCAATTTTCATTGATACAAAATTAATTACAATTAAATTAATAAAACAGCGAACTACATTATCCATCAAGAAATAATTTCTAACTGAAAATTATACACACCAAAATGAGACTTGTGAATCACAATGGGTTTTAGATAAATAAAAGCTAGGATTAAAAAACTATCGATGAAAATTTGTCATTTCACCGTAGCCTGCGCTACCCTACTCGCGATTTTATATTGACCACACTATGTAAATTGTTGATATTAAAATGTATAGGAGGAATTGTAATGCTTTGAAAATTTTCAAATAATCTGATGTTAATTGTCACAGTGAAGTACTAAAAATGACTTAAATTATTTGATTTTAACATACAGATATCAAAAACTCGACATATTTGGAAAGATAACTTTCTTACACAATTAAATAGTATACTTTTCCAATATTATTTTCAATCAGTAATCATCATAGCAATCATTCTACAGATTTATCTGTAAAACTACCACCAGGCCAGCGTGGTGGACACTATATGGCCTAACCCCTCTCAATCGTACTCGTTTGTAGAGGAGGCCCGTGCCCTGCATATAAATAGTACAGAGATAGAAAACTGTGACAATTAAAACAGATATTAATTACCAAATAACTTCCATTATTCGTACGCTACTGTATGTTTGTCGTTTTGTGTTTATCTTCACAAATACAACAGGAGCGTATTCAGTAAGATTTGGCGTGGGTATTATTAACTCGATTTGACCCACAGTTTCTGTGCCATGTTAAAAGTTAAAAACAACTTGATATTTTTTTTTTATTTCATTTACAACTCTGTTCAGTAAATTTTCTATCATACAGATCTCAAAGGATCTGCATTTTTAATAAGAATTTTGCCTTACCATTTGTGAAGATAACCACAGAACATTAATAATATGACTGCGTTAGCCAAACACTTTACCATTTTCTATAATATTGTAAACATAACGAAAAATATATATTCCGTTTTGTAAAATATATTGTAAAGGATAATATCGTGGCATAGCGTTACTCGTACTACAGCGTGGGACGTACTTAGGTTTGTTGGGGGTTACGGGTCCCAGGGGTTTAGCTGTCATATAGCATATTGTAAATTAGCTGTGTTATTTTAGGTAGGTTTTATAAAGATTATGTTTAGTGGATATTCATTGTGTATTTTTTCTACGACACGTCTTCAAGCCATAGTTTTTTAGCCTACCCATTATATGCCACAGTTACGTTTCTTTTCTAAAATTACAATCAATAGCGTCAAAGTAGGTATATATTTGTTTTCGCCTAGTTTTTTCGCTATTTAGAAATATATTATTTTTAGATGGTTCCAGGCTAAATCAGTTGCATTTATATACATTAAAATCATTAAAGGAATGTAATATTAACCGAATGCCCATTCAATTGTGTCTAGGGAGGGAAGCAGATACCACAATATTCCCCCACTGAGTACGTCCATGGTTCACCTTTGCGATTTAAAATAAGTGAAAAAAATGTAAAAGTTTAAGAAACTATATTGTTATTCGCGCGTGCGCAGGGCCGGACTCGGTCGGTCGTTGTGGGGCCCGTTCACCCACGTCTCATCAATCTGAGTTTGTTTAGTGTTGTCGGTGTATATGTGCTTTTTCATTGTAACAGTAGTTAGGGGATTTGTATAATGGATTGTAAAACTAAACATGTAGGTTTCAGTAATGTGTGATGTTAGTGATTGATAAAAACATGAACTTATCAAATCAGAAACGTCTGACTTTTACAAAAGCTCATTTCGCTTATCCAACTATTTTTTCTAACATTCTAAAGCAGGCAAGGTAAAAATGATTAGTTTTCATCAATCACACACATTTACGGTAATTGTAGTTGAAATTGATTAAGCAACGACAGACAAGTCTTCAGAAACGGCTTTAATTAAATAATTATACGTAGTGTTAATAATCTACCGGGTCGGTCCTGTGCATTTACTATTAAATGTATAAAAAAACCGAGCTTTAAGCTTTCTTCCGTGAGAGCTGCGCCGGCTGTGAGGCGTCGCTTTAATACCGGGGGGTCTGGCCCCCGCCGCGGCGCGACAATGCGGCCCTGTATGAATTTTTATGTAACATATACAATATTTATAAGCTTGTAGACGACGTATGACGACATGGAAATGATTATACACAATAAAAAGTATTATGAAGTAATGTTTTG
Organism: Deilephila elpenor; assembly: GCA_949752805.1. NCBI lineage: Eukaryota > Metazoa > Arthropoda > Insecta > Lepidoptera > Sphingidae > Deilephila > Deilephila elpenor. The sequence continues at coordinate 1,254,381 of OX457121.1, forward strand.
TTTCATTTTTCATTCAAGAAAGAACTTGTATCAATAACTGAAAATAAAACTCAATAAATAATTTTCATTTAACATAGATATTACGAACAAATATGTTATTCGTAGTGGCTAAGAAAAATTACTTTCTTTGGAGGTTGCGGGTTCGATCCCGTATGAATAAATATGCCTTCTTGGTGCGCCTCAAAATGGCGGGATAAGCCAATATACGTCCCACTGCAGGGCACGGGCCTCCTGTACAGTCCAGTGAACGATTGAGAGCGGTTAGGCCATATAGTCTACCATGCTGGGCTAGCGCGCGTTGGCGGACTTTACATACCACAGAAATTATTTCAAATCATTATGGTATGCAGGTTTCCTCACGATGTTTCCCTTCACCTATATAGTGTGTGGTGATTGACTATCAACACACACATAACTCCGAGAAGTCAGAATAGCGTAATGGCTGATAACAAAGCAACTGTTGAAACTACCCTCGATTAGACAATTTGTGATAAAAAAATTGAATGGAAATATATTGATACTGTTGCTAGAGATTATCTATATATTTCATTCATAAAATCATTGCTTCGCATTTTAAAAATTAAAGGCATTATCGTAGTGACTTACGATTCAATTTCGTTCGATTTGAATGTTTCATGTTCCATGTTCTTTGGGGGAGGCCAATGTTCAGCAGTGTACTTCCTGTGGCTGAAGAGAGAGAAATGTTTAATTTACCAGATCAATTCAGTCACCCCGATTATTTTTATGATAATGAGACTGTACTGCCCCCACACTCGCCACTGCAACTCCTGTAAGCCAGGATCAACACTGACACGCATTGAATGTCTAACCTGTCTTTAACCCGCAACGAAACCAATCATAAAGTTAACCGTATTATGATATAGGTAGATAATTTCGTATATAGAAAATAATCACCCTCCGATTAACCCAAAAATGAGTACACGCCTTCCATAATATAATTGATCGAAGTTACACACAATCAAAATACACAAATGAACATTAATAAATAAATACACCCAACTGTCACGTACATGCCCTGACCCCACACTAACATCTAGTCTTGTGTCGTGGGTATCAGAAACCGAAAAGTATCGTAGACTTTTCGGTTTTACAAACACCGAGACGCGAAATAATCACCTGTGGATCGAAAATATATTTGTTTCGGTGCGGGGATCGAACTCGCGGCCTCTCGATTCACAGCCGGCGTCTAACCAACTGCGCCACGGAGGCTGTCATGAATGCAACGAAAGATAATAAATTAAGCAAATTAGCCACCTACCTTCATTTTGAGTCCCGCGTTGTGGCCCTAAGGTCCTTAACACTGGAATTCAGGTTAATTATAGCACTGACCACCACTTTTTCAAATTTGCATACATACATTAACTCACGCCTTTATCCCAGAAGGAGTAGGCAGAGGTGCCACCAGGACACCCACATTTCGCCTTGTACGTTCCGTCCCATTATGTGATAGGCAAGCCTATCGCCATATCGGGCACAAATTCCTGACTCCGGGCTGATAATGAATAGAAAAACCCAATATCACTTTGAAAAACACACTTGAAACCGACAGCTCAGCTTTGGAAATGTACCGTAGTACAAGTAAGCCACTAAAGCAGTAAAATTTACAAGAAATATAACAGATATCACGTGTTATCCGCTCGAAAGTGAACACGAGACTAAACTATTAAAACTACCCTCAAAAAGATTATCGAAAAAAAAATCAACTAAAATGTGTTGAAATTGTTGCTAGAGATTAATTATTTCTATTTTAAAATTCATAAGAATTCTTAATTAAAAATCAATTTTAGTAACTAATTACCGCATTTATGATGTTTTTTGGTTTTTGGACTGAAATAACGAGCTTTACGGAACGGAAGGGCCCAGGAATAGACGAAGGAAGTAGGATTACAAATTGTCACAATAAAACACAAATATATACAAAATATATATTTACAAGGCAAGTTGGATATGAAATACTTAAAAACACAGCATTTACACTTTTCATTCGCACAACTTCAACAACATTTTGTACGGAATAAAGAACTTTTTCAAAACTATTAAAAACATTAAAAATACTGGAATTTGTTTATTTAGTGCATTTTTATTTCACACACTTAAATAAAATCATGTGTTTTTTTAAATCTGTTTTTTTTTTATAACCGAGAGCAGTCTAGTAAAAAAAAAATAGACCGCAAAAAAAACTTTATTTTTTAACTTAAATACAAAATAAATTAATGAACGTTCTATTGTCAAATTAGAGAAATTTTGAAGCAATATCCAATACCTTTATACCAGAAAAAAGAATAAAAACAAAAGATGTCTTAGCATTCATTATGGGTAATTTTTCACTAACAATTCATATTAGCCATGTTGATTGCAAATACTTTAACTTAACTACAGAAAATAATATAATTTAAAATAACAAAATCCGTAAAAATAGTTTTATTTCAATAACAAAATAAATTTATTTTTATCGTTCAGTGCAGATTACAAAAGCTTTGTGACTAAATTAATACAAAAATCGTTTTTGACATACTATTACAATACGTATTCATCCTTCTATGCGAGTATTTATCCTAATTGTCCATATTTCTTTCCATCCTTCATTCAAGTCTTACAACATTTGGTATAGCCTCCACTTTATGCTATTATTATTAATAAAATACACCCAACAGTCACATACATAGTCCTGAGTCCTGACCCCAAACTAAGATCGAGTCTTGTGCCGTGTATCAGAAGCTTCGAGAGACTTTTCGGTCTCACAAACACTCAGACCCGAGACAAATATCTGTGGGCCTCACAAACATTCGTCTCGGTGCGGGGATCGAACCCACGACCACTCGTTTCACAGCCGGCGTCTAACCAACTGCGCCACGGAGGCTGTCAATTGGCTGTATATTACTTTTAATTATACCTTTTTAGTGTCCATTTAAGGGAATAACTACAAAAATTCAGCTCCATTCATGTTTCGCTGAACGATTTATGAATAGTGAATACACTTATACATCGCTGAACGTGACGGAACAGCGGCGAGTATACGCAAAAGCTGAATTTAGCTGAATAAGTGTGGTTAGTCCCATAAAAAACCCATTTACAAATATACAGGGTATATCAAGACTGCAATCGAAAACGAAGCCGGGTGGTAGTTTTAGTAGTTACAGACACAATGCAAATAATAATGACACAATAAAAAAAAAAAAAAAAAAAACGTTATAGGTATATAGGTGTATTATATTACAATAATAACAAAAATATGGTCCGTAAGGTAAACGAATCCTTTTATCACCCATAAGACCCCAAAAAATATTAGCACCTATCAACAGATCAATTTCCGAAGAAACATTAAAATTAGGATCAGCGAGTTGTACATTCTCGGGAATATTTTTAAAGTCGAATTCAATATTCGTCGAGGGTAAACTTGATGTAATACACGGCAAGACAAAACATTTAATATTTGTATTATAATCGTTTATTTTTGAACGTATCGAAATGTCGCATAGATAAGTCGATTGTGTGATCGCTTTTCCCACACCTGATATATTGACAGTGGACTGTATAAGTGGCGAATTTAAACGTGAACATAATTTATTTGTAATTACTTTTTAGTGCATTTTAGTTTGTCATAAGTCAGATTTTTTTTCTTTTTTTAGAATTTTATTTTTAATAGGATTTTTTGTCAGTTTTTTGAAGTCGGTTATTTTTTTTTGTTAAAATTTTGGTTTATTTTTTCATTTTTAGTGACTTAAATGTTCGATAGTAAAATTTTACGTACACAGCTTCTGGTAGCTTAAATAAATTAATCTTATGTTCTCATAAGAGACAATAGACCGTAATTTTTTGTACATCATGGTACTTTTTTTCTCAATCGGCAGCAAGAAAATACTGTGTAGCGTTTTGCCAAAAATTTGACGAGCAGCAACCCCGGTTAGCGACTGGACTTCCACAAATTTAGGCTTCGTTAGGTATATCTATTGTTGGTGCGTAACAACGTTTGATATGCTCCGCGATTAATTTTAGCAGAAATGATTTACCATTACCTGCACCACCCGTGACAAAGTAACAGCTGACTTTCTCGTCCTTGCAAATTGAGTTTGATTGCCGTTAAGACTTTCTGAAACACATTCTTTTGTTGGATATTTAATCCTCGAATGCTTCTTAGGAACAATTCATCCGACATGACGGCTCGTTCTTCCATGTTTTCACAAAAGTTATCATCGTCATGTACAATTTGTTCACCAACACATAACAATCGGCAATGGATTTCATTACGGAATGGTATATGGCATACTATTAAACTGTAATAATATGATTCTTTGTCACTATTACAATTTACAACAGATCTTCATGATTTATTGGTATAGTCGCCGAAGATATTGACTATTTACATGTTTGTTCTTTTTATCAACCGCCCCCCTCGCCCCTACCCCTACTTTCATCCACCACTGTAACTTTACTTTTATACTGAATCCAATGCAAAAAGAACCATTGGAATCGTACTCAATTTTGAGGAGTTCTACTCTCCAGGACCGAATATATTCATCAGATTTTCATGATTTATTGGTGAGATCAAAGTGTTAATACGTTTATTCTGATGCAAAAGAAATCACCAAAATCAGTTAAAAGCTGCCGAAGATATTGACTATTTACATGTTTCTTAATTTTCTCACCCCCCCCTCGCCCCTACCCCTACTTTCTTCCACCATTGTAATTTTGCTTTTATACTTAATTCAATGAAAGAAGAACCATTGGAATCCTACTTTATTTTAAGGAGTTCCCCTCTCCAGGTCCGAAGATATTCATCAGATCGTCACCATATTTTTATGGGACCAAATGACAAGCACCAGCTTTCAATTAAAGAAAGAATTATCGAAATCGGTTTACCCAGTACAGAGAAATGAGGTAACAAACATAAAAAAAAAAAAGCAACATACAGTCGAATTGAGAACCTCCTCCTTTTTTTGAAGTCGGTTAAAAATGTAGCAAAATAAGCGACAGATTTTTTTTTTGCAATTTTTTAAAAATCATTGTTTTTGGTTAGTAAGTACCTAGCTATTGCGATAATAGTAATTTAAACCCTATCGTACCATTGCGTCTTAAAAAATAAAAAGGTGTACATCATTATTTTAGGAAAGTATGTATTTATCACCCAAATACGACGATAAGTAAAAAATTGCCAAAAAAAACTTGACGATTTTTCATTGCATTGTGTCTGAAGTCACTAATACTACCACCTGGCTTCGTTTTCAGTCGCGGTCTTGATATACCCTGTATATTTCTAATATATTCCACGCACTTTGTAATTTAATATCTCAATTTTGCTAGATCTTTATACAAGTAATTTCATTTTACATATTTTTAAAACTTTTTGTGACACAATTTTATTATTAAACCAAATAAGTGTATTATGATAGAGTCAATTTTATCTACAGGTTTTACTATCTTCAAATGACAGATCCAATCTTCCAATTAATACATTAATATTTTAGTAAGATTTTTTTCAATTTATCACTTTGGTTTAAAGATGAAAGCTCAATATTGCTTGTGAGGCTTATAAATACATATATCTTACGTTTGAGAGGAGTTTCCGTTCTTACCCCTTCTTTCCTTGTATTATCGTGTTACCCCAACGAACCCTACAGCCTTTTTAATATAGATATTAATATTTCGTTGGTTAAATAATAAATATACGAAAGTTATACTTTGAGACACACACACTTGATTTTCATAATATTCTTTATCCAAAAATTATGTGATTTTAAGCGGAAAATTTAGCTAAAAATTTACTAAAGCCTATGTAAAATCAAATCTTAATCTATAATTGCACAAAAAATTTCCTCGAAGTTGAATCAAACTCGAGACTACGGTTCCAATACACACAATTTCTTAAAAAGACAAAAGATACAACATACTCTTTTAATAATAAAATCACTACAGCTTTTATATTTTACAGCATAAGATATTTTATTACATCACATTTTTTTTCATTCCTATCATAAATCGTCTCTACATTTTCAAAAAAATATCTTTTTTACACAAAAAAGAATAGTTTTCAAAACTCGTTAATTTATGATTACATTAAATATTTACAACAGTAACTTCTGCCTCTTATCATTTTTGAATATGTTACTTTAGTATACCATAAACGGAAAAATAATTATATAAAAAAATACAGTCGAATTGAGAACCTCCTCCTTTCTGTTAAAAATAGAATCGACTACAATAGATTTTAAACGGATATATTTTATCACAAAAATACGAAAATAAGACTTATCACGCATATAATTTAATAATTTAATCCCCCACTGCTAAGCACGAGACTCCATAGAGTTCGATTGAGAGGGGTTAGGCCATAAATATATACAAAAAAACGCTTGCAAATCAACATATTTTTTCCCAACTATATACAAAAATATATTTTATTGGGGTTTATAGTAGGTACAAAAAAATAATAATTAAAATACCATTATTAACTTACAAAAAATGCTTGCAAATCAAAATATTTTTTCCCAACTATATACAAAAAGATATTTTTTGGGTTTATGGTACACAAAAAAAATAATTAAAATACCATTATATGGTCTCTGGAAACGTTCGATAAATTATCATCAATAGTCAAATACATGTTGAAGGAGAAAAACATCGCGGTTGAGGATAAGAAATGCCAGATATCGTGCGAGTCGTAAAGTTGTAGCAGCGAACACACTCTGTTGTTCTGTCGCGATTGTGCGGGTGTCAGCTGGAAATAAAATCGATTATTGTATCGATTTGTAGGAGAATCGATTGTTGTAATCGATTTGAACGGATTGCAGTAACTTGATACGTAACTAGTAGGTTAGGAAGATAATTAAATAATTACAACAATAATTGTTTTAATCGATTGAAAATTGAGAATCGTTTTTAAAATCGTAACATATACATAACATATTTAATAAAAATAGATAAACAGTTTTAAACAATCAAATTTATATGAAATTGATTTTACATTTTCGATAAATCATTAAATAATTATAAATAACATAGATAAATCCTCTTTCTATGACCGAAGAATAGAGAGAATTGAATTAACTTTAAGTCTATTGACAAAAAAAATTGTTACCAAATTGATTAATAAATAAAATATGAGAGACTCACCGCCCAATTTGTGCTCTGGTCTAGATAAAAATAACTGGAGCCAAACCAAACACTGTACGTTAAAACGATGAACACCCAACTGCAACAGAAAAGCAACATATTAATTTATACAGACTGCCTCGGTGGCGTAGTTGTATTACAGTACGGTTACAAAGCTGAGGTCTCGGGTTCGAATCCCGGGTCGGGCAAAGTGATATTGGATTTTTCTATTCATTATCAGCCCGGAGTCAGGAATTTGTGCCCGATATGCCGATAGGCTAGCCCCTTATCACATCATGGGACGGAACATGCAAGGCGAAATGTGGGTGTCCGGGTGGCGCCTCTGCCTACCCCTTCGGGGATAAAGGCGTGAGTTTATGTATGTTTGTATGTAACTAATCTATACTAGAAATTTTTTTTGTTTGTACGCGGTAATCTCAAAAACGAATAATTCGAATTAATAATACATTGGGTGTTGGACAGCCCAATTATCGAGGAAGGGTATAGGTTATATAACATCCCGCAAAATTTCGCTAAAACAGAGACATTTTTTTAGATTTTTTTAATAGTCATCGTGTTTGGGTGGTAATTACCTAGTTTTTGCGAAAATACTAATTTAAGCCCTTAGGTACCATTGTATGTTTAAAAATAGAGATGTGTACATTATTTTAGGAAAACTATGTATTTATCACCCAAATACGACGATCAGTAAAAATATTACAAGAAAAAAGTGCGAAATTTTTAGTTGCATTCTGTCTGAAGTCACTAATACTACCACCTGGCTTCGTTTTCGGTCGCAGTCTTGATATACCCTGTATATATATGTACGTACCTGTACCATCTAATAGATTCTCTGTGCAGTAACTTCATGACGATATAGAAGAGGGTGTATAAAAACAGGTTACTCATAAGGACCAGTAGGAGATGAGAAGCGAAATCCCGCGAATGCTGCGCGACACTGCAACAAAATATAATGACACCCAACAGTCACATACATAGTCTTGACCCCACACTAAGATCGAGTCTTGTGTCGTGTATCAGGAACCAGAGACTTTTCGGTCTCACAAACACTCAGACCCGAGACAAATACTTGTGATTCACAAATTTGTCTCGGTGCGGGGATCGAACCCGCGACCTCTCGTTTCACAGCCGTCTAACCAACTGCGCCACGGAGGCTGTCAAATATACCCAATGATATTGAGTTATTGATATAATTTGTATTGTATTGTATCAACCTATACGTTCCACTGCCCAGGCCTCCTCTACAATCGGGAGAACGATTGAGATGGCTTAGGCCGTACAATCCACCACGCTGGCCTAGTGCCAGGCGGACTTTACATACCATAGAAATTACAAAATCGCTATGGTATGCAGGTTTCCTCAAGTTTTCCTTCACCGTTATAGTGCGTGGTGATCGACTATCAATACATGACTCAAAAGTCAGAGGTGTGCCCTGGGATTTAAACCCACGACCACCGTGAACATGTTGGCGCGTCTGTTTCCTTTACCAACAGGCCACCACGCACTTTTTTAAATATGTAGTTATATTTATAATTTTTTAATTGCCTAAAAGTATTAATAAATTCGTAAATATAAAAAAAAATGTCTATCTTACCCGTAAGCGGCGATGGCCCAGTTAGCTAAATTAGCGATGATCAACAACACGCAGCGCCCGCAGTACGTCGGCGTGATGGCCGCCAGGGGGCGCGTCAGTAGCTCCCGAGCCGCGCGGTATATCACACCTGCGTCTACACAAGTAACAATCATGTATTTATATTCATTATCAGCCCGGAGTCAGGAATTTGTGCCCGATATGGCGATTGGCTCGCGATTATCACATCATGGGACGGAAAATACAAAGAAACGTGAGTGTCCTGGTTGCCCAGGGAAACCTCTGCCTACCCCGGGAAAAAGGCGTCGGTTTATGTATGTATATAAGTATTTATTAACCGACTTCATAAAAATAGGAGGTTCTTATTAAACATTCAGACTTACTGACATAACAAAACAGAAAGAAAATAAAATAATCTTATTGCTACTGGTGTGTTTAAGCTTCATACTATTTTGATGTATATAAAATACATATTTTGTTTTCATGATTTAAAATGTTTATATAGTATTGTTTTTAAAATTGTTAGTAATTAGTGTAATTTTTTAATAAAATAAATAAACAAATACAGTATTACCAGGGGTACCCAAACTAGGCAAAGCCTCTCAGGACCCCCTTAAAAACAGATCACAGTGAAGCATGAATCAAAATATTTGAAAACAAATAAATTAAAATACAATCGAAATTGGAACCTCCTCCTTTTTGAAGTCGGTTAACAATATTTCATAACTAATATTTAAACTTTACTCTAAAATTATAGTAAATGAGAATGCCCATTCACATTTTACTGTCAGCCATTACTACAAATACGGCTACCAGGGTGACTGGACTTCAAGTTAATTTCTCCAAGAACTCCGGGCCTGGGTCGCAATTGTGTTTATTTTTATAGAAAATATATATTTTTCTCTACACAAAAAAGTAGGTTTCATCGAGGGACAAAAATCTTCGCACCGATACCAAGTTTCATAATAAAATAGGCATTCTCCTTTTTCCAGTATTAAAAAATACTTACCCAATTTGAACCGTCCGAGGTAGTATATTTGAAACGTCATGACCAGACACGTGACCAAGTGGAGAACGGTGAACGCAATCCAGAAATAGAAGTTTGCGTTTAACACTCCCACCAGACCTGTGACACAATTATTGAGAATTAAATTACAGGGAATGTCTCGGGCAAAACATATTTTTGGTTATACAGGGTATATCAAGACCGCGACCGAAAACGAAGCCGGGTGGTAGTATTAGTGACTTCAGACACAATGCAATGAAAAATTTCGCAAAAAAAATCGTCAACTTTTTTTTTGTATTTTTTTACGTATCGTCGTATTTGGCTGATAAATACATAGTTTTCCTAAAATAATGATGTACACCTATTTATTTTTTAAGACGCAATGGTACGATAGGGTTTAAAATACTAATTTCGCAATAACTAGGTATTTACTACCCAAAAACAATAATTTTCAAAAAATTGCAAAAAAAAATCTGTCGCTTATTTTGTGAATTTTTTATTTGCATTGTGTCTGTAACCACTAAAACTACCAACCGGCTTCGTTTTCGGTCGCAGTCTTGATACACCCTGTATATGTATATACACAGTATTTTTTTGTGTACAGGTAGTTTTTTTTGGGTCAGAAAAAAGTAGTATTTAAACATGTACTTGTTAAAAACCACCTCTCCTAAACTCTATATAGATATACAGGGCGTCCCAGAGCTAGAAGATAAACCGTTAACCAGAGACAGACCAAGCTATGACGGCAAAGCCACAAAAAGAAATATAGTCCTATCCCCGATAGTTTTCAAGATACAGCCTATCAAGTAAAAATTCAAAAAATCTACCTTGAGCAACACTTTGACAGTGTGACAAGTAGTTTGTATTATTTAATATTTGGGTTCACGTTTTGCGATGATCAATACCTAAGCTTTAGAACTACATACCAAATTATATCAAAACTAGTCTACTTTTTAAGAAATTTTATCAATTTGCTTATGGAAGGAATTTTAAATTAATTATTGGCCAACTTTGATACCTCACACTATAAATAATGCAATGGGACGTATATGGGCTGATACAGATAGATATAGGCACATTACCTACGAAGATGATGAGCGCCAGGACCCCGAAGGTGGCATGCGCTCTCGCATTGATGTCGGGATGTCGAGCCTGGTAGATCTTCACCATACATAGCACCGATGTCACGTACATGAACGACGTGTCTGCAAGTCACCATCAACTTAAATCTAGGTCCCAATAAAAACCTAATGAGACCTAGAATAGGGTAGATGACTATGATCGAATGTTTGTATTATTTTGTAGACAAACACAAGTGCCATTAAAACAAAACATTTTTGTGAAAACAGTATTAAAGTAGCTTGTAACATGAGGCAAATATTAGTATTTCAAATGAAAGAGTGGGGACGTAGTGGGGACATCTTACCGTCTCTTTCACACCCGCACACTATAATGCCCTATAATGCACAGTGACGTCACTACAAGATTTAAAACGTTTCTAACTTGTTTAATTCTGAATGGATTTACAAAATTCTTTGCTTGCTAGATTTTAAATATGGATACTTTTTGATTAATACAATAAAAAAAATGAGTTATGTACCCTATTGAGCCCCTTTTACACGAAGAGTTCTTGCGAGAATCGTATGCCATTATCGCATGACATAACCGCCATAGATTATCGTGTTCTGACAATGTTTACACGATGCGACTTTTTTATATCCTTACGATAATCGTATCTTCGATGCGATAAACTCTCCCCGTGTAAATGTGGCTTTAAGTTATCTTAATACTGGTAAGATTCTATAAAAAATTAAAGAATAATATTGTAGTCACGCCATAACACGACGATTAAAATGAAAATGTGTATAGCTTAAGAGCTTTCAAATAATTCGATTAGGACAAAATTCAATTATTCCTTATTTAATAACAAATTTATGTATTTTTGTAACCTTTCATATTTATTTATAGTATCAAGTTATATCAATTTTTTTACGAAAAACATTTCAAATCGAGAATAGATATTAAAATTATCTCTAAAGCTTTATTATGTATCACCATTTTTTTTCGCACAACACAAACTTATGTAAGTTCAAAATCAATATTTTGTTTTTAAGGATACATATTATGGAATACGTTACAAAAAATATATTTCATTTTATTTGCCTAATGGACTATATTCATGATTCTGAACCTGCTGTTAAAATTTGTTCACTCAGATCAAAACCTGTATTTAGTTAAATAAACTCACCGAATTGAAAGTTCATGCTATTGGGGCACACGTGGTAGGCAGCAGAGAGTAAACCTTCGCTGACCAACGCGATGCCCATAGCGTAGAGTAAACCGAAGTGTTGCGGTATACCCAGCTCTTTCTATAGACAACATACAATAATAAATACATATAGTCACATACATAGTCCTGACCCCACACTAAGATCATGTCTTGTATCAGAAACTACGAGAGACTTTTCGGTCTCACAAACATATTTTATTTATTTGACTAGTACGATTCTAAAATCGATTACTAATTACAATGAATTAAAAATAAATAGGTTTAAACCTTAATAAATAATCATAAATAGAAAGATATAAAACATTACAACAGTTGCACAAGAAAAAGGACAAATTCCTATTACTAAACATTTTATATAACTAAAAGACTAATTTATTAAAAAAGTACATAATTTTCTCTAAAATAGAATCAATGTCTACATAAGCTTCCATTCGTTAGTGAAGATATCGAGCGATATATTTAGCGATTTAGTGAACAGAATCACGTAATATCGCGTATAGTAATCACGCGATATCGCGCGATTTGTAATATGTATCATGTTTTTATCGAGTAATATCATCCATCCATCCATCCATCAGCCAAAGGACGTCCACTGCTGAACATAGGCCTCTCCCAAAGATTTCCACAGTGACCTGTTGGAGGCAGCCTGCATCCAGCGACGTCCCGCCACCTTTACCAGGTCGTCTGACCATCTTGTGGGTGGACGTCCTACGCTGCGCTTTCCGCTACGTGGCCTCCATTCGAGAACTTTTTGGCCCCATCGGCCATCAGTTCTCCGCGCTATGTGCCCCGCCCATTGCCACTTCAACTTACTAATCCGCTGGGCTATGTCGGTTACTTTAGTTCTCCTACGGATCTCCTCATTTCTGATTCGATCTCGTAGGGAAACCCCGAGCATAGCCCTCTCCATAGCTCGTTGAGTGACTTTGAGCCGCCTAACAAGGCCCATAGTGAGAGGCCACGTCTCGGTGCCGTATGTCATCACTGGCAACACACAACTATCGAAGACTTTCGATTTGAGGCACTGAGGTATTTTGGACAAGAAGACGTCACGTAGTTTCCCGAACGCTGCCCAACCGAGTTGGATTCGCCGATTGACCTCTCTCTCGAAGTTGGACCTGCCTAACCGGACCACTTGTCCTAAATAGACATATTCGTCTACAACTTCAAGAGTCGAGCCCCCAACTCCAATGGGGGTGGGCACAACATGGACATTCGACATGATCTTCGTTTTGTCCATGTTCATTTTAAGACCCACCTGTTGGGAGACTCGATTGAGGTCTTCGAGCATAGTGCTAAGGTTCTCCAGCGATTCTGCCAAGACTACAATATCGTCGGCAAATCGAAGGTGAGTGATATACTCGCCGTTGATGTTGATGCCGAATCCTTTCCACTGCAAGAGCTTGAAGGCGTTTTCCAGCGCGGCAGTGAACAGTTTCGGAGATATGACATCTCCCTGTCTCACGCCTCTCTGTAGTGGAATAGCCTTCGTGCTCTGATCTTGTACTCGGACCGACATGGTGGCGTTGTTGTATATACACTTCAACACTTCGATGTACCGATAGTCTATGTGGCACCGCTGGAGAGACTCCAGCACAGCCCAGGTTTCGATCGAATCAAAGGCTTTCTCATAGTCCACAAACGCTAAACAAAGCGGCAAGTTATATTCCCCGGTTTTTTGTATAACTTGCCGAAGCGTATGAATGTGGTCTATGGTACTAAAGCCTTTTCGGAAACCGGCTTGTTCGGGAGGCTGGAAGTCATCAAACCTGCGTTCGAGACGATTTGTGATGACCCTCGAAAACAGCTTATAGACATGACTCAGGAGCGAGATGGGCCTGTAGTTCTTCAGCAAGGTGTTATCACCTTTTTTGAAGAACAGTACCACCACGCTCCTGCTCCATGCCTCTGGCGTTGATCCCTCGAGGAGAACGGAATTGAAGAGCCTCTGAAGGACTTTCAGTATCGGCGCTCCGCCCGCTTTCAGAAGCTCTGAAGTGATTCCGTCCTCACCCGGCGCCTTGTTGTTCTTAAGCTGCTTCAGGGCCATCTCAATCTCACACAGGCTGATGTCCGGGATATCATCGCTAAAGTGTCGGATCAACTCGACTCTCGGGTCTTCGGCCGAGCTAACAGTAGGTTCGGCAACCGAGGTGTAAAGCTGTCCGTAGAACCTCTCGATCTCCCTTAAAACCTCTGCCCTCGTCGACACTACGCGGCCGCCGTCCGTCTTCAGCCTACACAACTGGCTTTGCCCAATAGATAAGTCTCTTGCAAACACTTTGGAGCCTCCATTCCGCTCAATTGTCTCTTTAATGCTCACAGTATTGTGAGCACGGACATCGTGTCGCAAGGACTTCCAAATCCGTCTATTGAGCTGCCTATATGCTTCGGCGTCATCGGAAGACTGCAGCGCCATAGATCGACGTTCGGCCATGAGGTCAAGAGTGTGGATCGAGAGTTTTTGTGGTCTATCTCTACGGCGAGGTCTAAAATACTTAGATCCCACCGTATGGACAGCTTCTACCAAACCGCTGTTTAGCTCGTCCACTGCAAGGTTTTCTTTGAGACAATCAAAGCGATTTGCCAGCTCAAGTTGAAAGCTCTCGGGGTTTTGGATATGGGCGCGAGTAGGTCGGAGCGTAGATTTCATCGAGCGACGCCTTTCTAATTGGACATTGATATTCAATGAGCCCCTTACCAGTCGGTGATCACTGCCGGTTTTCACCCTGTTGATCACAGAGACATCACTGAACATCCGTCATGTGAGTAATATCGCGTGATCTTTAATCAGTATTAGTCCTTATTTGTTTTAAAATAAGGAACACCGCGATATTAAATGTTTTGTTGAAATATAATACAATTATACCTATATATTATCATTCACAAATCACGCGATTTCGTGCTTACATTATGATTCAGTAAACTATAAAAATATTTTGTTCGACTAATCTATTTTTTCCTACATGATACACAAGCACATAGCCCAGGTTGGGGAACACGTGGTTGAAGAGAGAGAGAGTATATCTCACCTGCGCAATACTCCTGGCTCTGTGAGCGCTGTGTCGTCTCCACACCTGGCAGAGGAACAACACGCCCAGCATCACATAGCCCAGGTTGGAGAACACGTGGTTGAAGAGAGAGAGGGTATATCTCACCTGCGCAATACTCCTGGCTCTGTGAGCGCTGTGTCGTCTCCACACCTGGCAGAGGAACAACACGCCCAGCATCACATAGCCCAGGTTGGAGAACACGTGGTTGAAGAGAGAGAGGGTATATCTCACCTGCGCAATACTCCTGGCTCTGTGAGCGCTGTGTCGTCTCCACACCTGGCAGAGGAACAACACGCCCAGCATCACATAGCCCAGGTTGGAGAACACGTGGTTGAAGAGAGAGAGGGTATATCTCACCTGCGCAATACTCCTGGCTCTGTGAGCGCTGTGTCGTCTCCACACTTGGCAGAGGAACAACACGCCCAGCATCACATAGCCCAGGTTGGAGAACACGTGGTTGAAGTCTGAGAGCACCATGAGAGGATGCGCGCAGAGGAAATTGAAGTAACACAGGTCTTGGTTGCCTGACTGATTGAGGAGCTGTGGGAAGAAATTATAATTTGAAATATACAGGGTATCTCAAGACTGCGACCGAAAACGAAGCCAGGTGGTAGTTTTAGTGGCCCCAAACACGACGCAAATAAAAATTTCGCCAAAACGATCACAGATATTTTTTTATTTTTTTTTTAAATCATCCTGTTTGGGTGGTAAATAGCTAGTTTTTGAGAAAATACTAAATTAAACCCTAAGGTACCATTGCGTGTTTAAAAATAAAGAGGTGCACATCATTATTTTAGGAAAACTATGTATATATCACCCAAATACGACGATAAGTAAAAAATTACAAAAAAAAAAGTTGTCGACTTTTTTAGCGAAATTTTTACTTGCATTGTGTCTGAAGTCACTAATACTACCACCTGGCTTCGTTTTCGGTCGCGGTCTTGATATACCCTGTATACTGTACTGTATCATCCTATACTCGGCCACTTTTGAGCACGGGACTCCTCTAAAATAAACGATTGCGAGAGGTTAGGCCGGACGTTAATGAAAACATCGCAAAGAAACCTAATTTTTTTTATTGCGTGAATGGCAGGACGAGTATGCCATTCGCCTGATGGTAAGCGACACGACCGCTCATGGACAATAGCAAAACCAAACAACACCATGAATTACAAAGCAATGCTTGGCTATCCACAAAATTATTATTAATTGCATATTATAGAAATCAATAATCTTTCTATGGCGTGCCATTCGTCAACCCGTACTAGGCCAGCGTTGTACATCAAGACCTATACCCTCTGTATCAAACTCCCGGTCGTGGAGAAGTCCCGTGCTTATCATTCGGCGATTTATCGGCAGGAATCGAACCCACGGACCCGTTTCACAGCCGGGTTCTAACCAACTGTGCCATGGAGGTTGTTCTAAAGCAAAAACTAACTTGTGTTGCTGCTGTTTATGTGCAGGCGTGACGCACAACACCAGGCGAGCTGCCTACACACCTCGTCGTCCTCGCTAACAAAAAAAATAACAAAATATTTGCAACTAGTAACTACCCTACAATACAATAAAGAAATAAACTTACCCTTTGATAAGTGACGACTAGTTGTATCACCGGGAGGGTGTAGAAGACGGCTACGGTGAGAACATTCCACAGGTACATGTTCGATCTCGTCGACAGAACTTTAGGGCGACATCTGTAGGAAAAAATACGTTCCGATTGCTTTCCAGCTTTCGTGGTCGCGGGGCGGACTGAGGTATTAGTCATCCGCTCAGTGACTGTTACAATTAACTACCCTTATTTTAAATGTATTAAATTAATAAAATTAAAAAGGTATTTAAATAATACATTGTACTGTATAATGTATTTTACTGTATAATGTATTGTCGATCTAATAATTAATTAACTTATTTCATTCTAAATTATTTCTGAATTATTATATTATTATAATTTTTTGCTATTGTATAAATATTTAAATTTGCATGCTGTGGTCTCCTGTGATTGAGGATCACGTCACAATGTAAACTATAATAATGCTACACCATTGTGTTTCCTTCGTTGGAGGTCCTTAAATAAATAAAATAAATAAAATACAATATAGAATTATCTTGAAATACCTAAATGGACTCACCTAGCCAAGTTAGCAACGCACAATTTCCCAGCAAGTCTGTAAAGATCTTTTTCGGTATTGACATCGTCCAAGGTCGAGACATCTGACTCGGTATCCGATGACGAACTGCCTTCTGTTGAAGAGACGAGTGACTCAAAACCCATTAACAGCTGTGGTTCATTATCATTTTATTTTAAATTCAATTAATTGAAGCGGCGTCAAAAATTGAAGAGATTACAGCATTAAATAAATAATAGTTGAAAAAACGTATAAAAAACGTAAAAATATTCAATTGTTAATGAGTTTAAGATTAGAAAATTAAGTCAATTGTAGCCAGAGTAACTACTGGACATAATGAGACTTAACATCTTATGTCTCAGGATGGCGAGTGCAGTGTACTGCTAAGCATTGCTTTGTAATTCATTGTGTTGTTTCATTTTGGTATTGTCCATGAGCGGTCATATCGCTTACCATCAGGCGAATCGCTTGGTCGTCTCGCCATACATTGCAATTAAAAAAACATTGTTAAAAATTGAGCAGGGTGGTGGATGATAATTGTTAAAAGCACCCAATGCTTTTTAATTCCATTTCACCCTTCCGTTACATAAACAGGCGAAAGTAATAAAAGTATGTTAAAAATAATAATTGACGAATGATATTGTATTCTTATTCTTATTTATAAACTCTTTATGAAACTATTTACGTTATCGAATGTTTTCTACCTTTCGAACGACTTTTGAGTTCAGTTTGAGCGAAGAAAACAAACCTTTCGATAACTAAAATAGATTTATAAACCGACTTTAAATAAGGCAGTTAGTGTGTCCTTGATAATTTTAGATTCTAAATACATACATATATAAACTCACGCCTTTTGCCCAGAAGGGATAGGCAGAGGTGTAAACAGGACACCCACGTTTCCCTTGTATTTTCCGTCCCACAATATGATAGGGAGCCTATCGCCATATTGAGAACAAATTCTAAATACATATAAAAAATTCATATTCTTCAATGTTTTACAAAAAGACATCTATATTCAATTTTTTTGCCTCACCCAAACATCGAACCTACCTCGTTGCGTGCCCGTGCCATCTCCTTCTCCAGTTAAGCATTGCCGTGATGTGCTCTCTCCACTAATGTCCATTACATTAGTAAATCTCCTTCGGGCGTAGGGCACCGAGTCGTTATCATGAGGGCTAGCGTGCGAGACTAGGCCATCTGAAAGTATATCACAGATATACCCAACGGTCACACAAGTCCTGACCCCACGTTAAAATCGAGTCTTGTGTTATCAGAAACTACATACATACATAAACTCATGCCTTTATCCCCGAAGGGGTAGGCAGAGGCGCCACTAGGACACCCACATTACGCCTTGCATGTTCCGTCCCATGATGTGATAGGGGGCGAGCCTATCGCCATAGCGGGCACAAATTCCTGACTTCCGCTAATAATGAACAGAAAAATCCAATATCACTTTGCCCGACCTGGGATTTGAACCCGAGACCTCAGCTTTGTAGTCGTACCCCAATACAACCACTCCACCGAGGCAGTCGGTTAATTTATAGTAATTATCAGAAAATACTATAAATTAACGAAATTACAAGATCTGTTATTTATCTTTTCTTATTTTTGTACCTAGATGTTATATTATTTTGATTAGAATTACAGTTTATCTTTTATGTTTTACCACTATCGTGTAATACCATCGCTTTGTGAATGTTGTACACACCTCAAATAGGCATGTGCATCAGAATTTTATTTTGTAAGTTTTTGTATATTTTTAATGCATATGTTGTTGGTGTGTCTTTTTTAAATAAATAAATAAAATAAATGAAATAAAACTACGAGAGACTTTTCGGTCAAACACCCACACCCGAAACAACTTATGTATCACAAATATTAGTTAAGATTGTCAGACCAGCAACAGAGGCTGTCGAAGTGTTTTATAACTTTCTTTATTTATTTTAGTGTACAATTTTTTTTTTAAATATTTTTTACTTTTATTATTTTTATCAGTGTTTCAATTGTAAATATGATTGCGTAATATGTGCTTGTTTGTTATTGTTTCTTTTTTAATAGATTGCTTATAATTTCGTATTTTATACAATATGTTAGCCGACGTGTCACTCTAGGTGACCACTGAAAATCAGCGATGCGACGCGCAAACTCCTACGTCAATTACATTTTTTCCCCCTTATTTTTCATGTTAATTTAAGTTTGTACTTCGTATTCTGTAATAATAAATGTGTTTTCTTTCTTTCTTTCAATGAATATAAATTAAATACCTTCCTCCTGACTGCTCTCGACGCTGGTAGCCATACGTCTTCTCTGGCAGAGCACGGCCGTGACAAAGGCTATGTAGAAAGACGCAAAAAAGCCCAAAACAGCGCCCGCTGCGATCACGTACTCTTGGTACGATATCGTCTCTATTATCCTGAAACTGGGGGGGAAAGGGAGGAGGAATATGATGTATTT
This sequence comes from Deilephila elpenor, assembly GCA_949752805.1. Taxonomy (NCBI): domain Eukaryota; kingdom Metazoa; phylum Arthropoda; class Insecta; order Lepidoptera; family Sphingidae; genus Deilephila; species Deilephila elpenor. The sequence goes on from OX457121.1 coordinate 1,274,035, forward strand.
TTGTCGCAAAAAAAAAAAAACCCTATTTTATAGTAGACTAATTAAGGTATCATTTATGCTAATATAAAGCCGAAGAGTTTGTTTGTATGAACGCGCTAATCTCAGGATCTACTGGTTCGAATTGAATAATTATTTTGTGTTGGATAGCCCATTTATCGAGAAAGGCTTAAGTGTAATTTTCACTCCGGGAAAATATATAGCGAGACCCCGAAAATTTATTCATTCAAGTGAATCCAAGAGCAAAACTAGTAATATGTAAAATCGAACATCCAGATTCTAATTCAACGCTAAATACATATTTCCCCACCTGAATCGCTTAACCCTGCCATCATTGGTGGTCACATCAACTGTATCTGACCATCCGAAGTAATGTGCCACTTTGGGCAGCGTGGTATTAGTGGTGCGATCAGCGCAGTCATCATCAGACGTCTTCACTATGAACACTATGTAGAAACCGAGGGGGAACGAGTCTTGCTGAAAACGTATTTATATTTAAAACCTCGTAAATAAATACACCCAACAGTCACAGGCAGGGGCGGATTAAATGTTTAGAGCGCCCTAGGCAAGCACCTCAAAGGCTCCTCTAGCAGCCTTATTAAAAAAATACTTCGAAGGAACGAGGAATCATCTTAAGAATAGTTAGTGATACTCTGATATAAATGAGTGAAGAACACCACTTCACACTTTAGAAGAAATAGTTTCAGTTACTCTAGATGGTTTTGCGTAGAAACAAAGATATTCGAAATCACGCACGCCCCTCTGTAACTTCGCCCCCCTAGGCACGTGCCTAGTTTGCACTAGGAATAATCCGCCACTGGTCATGGGTATAAGAAGGGAATAGAGATTATTCGGTGTCCCAACACCCTTATAACAAATGATTGTAATACGTAAACCCCGTCACCTTAAAATATAATTTTGTAGATGCACCTGCGGCCATCCTATTATATATCCCTCCCCACCCTTTACATCGTAAGGGTGTGATTACAAATTAAAGTATTCATTAAAAACTTACAGTTAAAGTGATGCCGCCTCGTCGAGTCATCGTCAGATAATAACCATCGTATAGTATGTCTCTCTCATTGTCAAAAACTGGGCACTAGAACAAAAACATACATATTTTTTAACTAGTGGTTTTTAATTCAATGATTAATCTTGAGCTAATTTCTAATATTTCAGTAATGTTCATAAAAATATGTTAGAAATCGGCTTAAAAAGATTTCATATATGTATGTTGCAAATATCTTGCACTACTAACCCATCAAATTCATTATTTATCTACATTAAGAAACACAAAATTTACCTTGTCTACAATCAATGTATCTAACTTTATCACTACTAATTTATAGACCTTTTATAAAAAATTATAATACTTACCGAAAAATTCTGTATAGAAACAACAGCGCATATATCATCATCAGACTCGATCATCAAAATAACGCTCTTCGGTTTCGACAGCCAACTATATTGAGCATACATGTTGGACCGTTCCAAGTTCTTCCTTTCAACCGGGTCCAAATCCTGGTTACAAATGAACTTCCGTTGCGCACTTTGTATGGACAGGTCCGAAATCTTATGCGGCTCTTGGTTGAAAGGGTAGAAATAGTATTTGGGCTGACTAGGCGTGCTTGTAAGGTTGGTTGTAGAATTCAACTTGATGTAAAAGTCTTCTACGGTTTCAACTAGTATTGTCACATTTATCGAGTCGGGGGATGATGACGTCAGATGGACGATTGGGGTGTTCAAAGTTGATATGTCTGTGGAAGAATTTATTCTATGATTTGGAAATATAAATTAGTATTAAATTATATTTTTTTCTGTTTTAAAAGTGCCTTCGTTATTTTAAGCTAAAATTATATTGATTTTGAATAAATATTTCAGTACACGCGATATCGTGTGATTTTCTGTGTATCATATCGCGCGATTTCAAATGATCTGTGTGTCAGACTACGCGATATCAATTGATTTGTCACTTAAATCGCGCGATATCGCGTGATTTATTACACACATTTTTTTTTTATTTCTGATATAATAAGGGTATGCCCTATGCCCAGTAAGGGTTGTAAATAAATTATTTATATAAATAGGGATAAAAATATTACGTATCAAAGGGCCACAGTAGACTTTAATCCGACTCCCCACTACGAAGGCGTGAACAGAAAAAAAAGGAAAATAAATACTAGGAATTAAATTATACCAAACCTGTATTCTATTATAGTTCCTATGACGTAGACTTAAATAAATAAATACACCCAACAGTCACATACATAGTCCTGACCCCACACTGAGATCGAATCTTGTGTTGTGAGAATAAAAAACTACGAGAGACTTTTCGGTCTCACAAACACCCAAACCCGAAACAAATACCTGTGGATCACACAAATATTTGTTTCGGTGCGGGGATCGAACCCGCGGCCTCTCGTTTCACAAGCGGCGTCTAACCAACTGCGCCACAGAGGCTGTCCAAGTAGTTGCTATAAAGCATTATTGAAGGACATATTTTGCCTCTGTATCGTGAATTTCTTCAATATCTTGTGGTAGGCTCAACAATTCTTAAGCTTATATTATAAATAGTCTAAAATATAACAATTTTTGACTACACATCTGAAGACAGACCTCAATAGTTTAGAGTAGATTCGAGATTTAATCGTATGAAATATATTCTCATTACGCTACCTTTTTTCACATAAACCGTTAAAACAACATCAAATAACAGCGAGTAGCAACGATATCAAACGAGAAATAGCATGTAAGAATTACTACATTCAAATCATTTTTGAGTAATTTAAAAGTTTTTTTGTTTTAGTTTTTTATTATTTGTCACTTATTTTTTATTTTCTCGTTTTTTTATATTGTCTTACCGCAAGTGTCTTCGTTCTCGTCAAACAGATTGTTGTGAGGGCACAAAGTCCTGGATATATTGGTGAACTGCTCCAAGCTCACAGGGGTTTGGACCAACATAGGCAGTTGCCAGGAGAATACACCTGGAAATGCATACAAATTATTCAGTAAAAAGGAAAACCGATTGGCAAAGTAAAGCCACATTTACATGGGGAGAGTTTCTCGCCTCGATACGATTATCGGAAGATATAAAAAAGTAGCATCGTGTAAACGTTTGTCCGAACACGATAATCTATGGTTATGTCATGCGATAATCGCATACGATTCTCGACGCGAGAAATTTGCAATTGCAAATGGCGTTTAAAACCATTATAGGAGTCACATCTAGAAATAATCCTAAGTAATTCCCAAGGAGGAAAACGAAACCATTATATTTTTAATTGCAGTATTTTAAGGCCGTGGGATTACGGGTTCGACTCCCAGGTCAGGAAACATTGTAACATTTTTCAATTTGAAATACCTTCAGAGACATAATCGGACAGGAAATTTTGTCCGAAATAGAGAAAGGCTCACCCCGCCCCCTTAACAATTTTGAAAGATAAATAAGCTAGTCCTACAGGTGGTACTATCAACACCTCTGCCTACCCCTTCTAATATATGACTCACTATATTTACTTACGTCAAGACAACGTAAAAACCCCTTTAATCGCGATATCTGATGTTAAATGTATAATCTTCAATTATCTTATCAACCACTTAAGCAAATTGTTTTTGTATATACAAAATATACAGGGTATAACAAGACCGCGACCAAAAACGAAGCCAGGTGGTAATATTAGTGACTTCAGACACAATGAAAGCAACAATTTCGCAAAAAAAAAATCGACAACTTTTTTTTTTAATTTTTTACTTATTGTCGTATTTGGGTGATACATACATAGTTTTCCTAAAATAAAGATGTATACCTCTTTATTTTTAAACACGCAATGGTACGTAAGGGTTTAAATTAGTATTTTAGCAAAAACTAGGTATTTACCACCCAAACATGGTGATTTTTTTAAAAATCAAAAAAATAATTTATCACTTTTTTGGCGAAATTTTTATTTGCATCGTGTTTGTAACCACTAAAACTACCACCTGGCTTCGTTTTCGGTCGCAGTCTTGATATACCCGGTATATTTATTAGCGATAAAGCGATGAATATTTTATTGATGTAAATTACGAAAACAAATATCAAAGAATTTGTAAATACTATCGTATTTACAATTAAAAATTAAAACAATTGCAAATATTGATAAAGCGACTATTATCGTAAGTATAATAAAATATTAATATTTTTACAGACGTTGAGTCATGCTAATATAACAATGTTATTATTTTATTCTACATAATCCAAATGAATTGGAAATAAATAATAAATACACCCAACAGTCACATACATAGTCCTGACCTCACATTAAGATCAATCAAGTCTTGTTTCGTATATTAAAAACTACGAGCTACTTTTCGGTCTCAGACAAACCTGAGACAGATACTTGAGGGAGTTGAGGGTCTCACAATCATTTGCCTCGGTGCGGGGATCGAATCCGCGGCCTCCCGTTTCACAGCCGGCGTCTAACCAACTGCGTCACAGCTGTCGATAAGGCAATAAAATGTCGGATATCGGAACCGATATCACAGCTAATATATTAATATCAACGCGAAATTATTACCCTTCGTCTGACACGTGTGAGCCCATACATCAAGAATCGGGCACGACATACGACACGATTTTTTATCGGAGCCGATAAAAAATTACAGCAGCTACTTACCTTTCTGTTGCCTTGCCGTGATGAACAACGGGTATGTTCTATTGGCGAAGTCACTCGCCACTGTCACCCTTGCCGGAGTGTCGTATGCGTCTAAATCCTGTGGAAGAAAAGTGTTTTAAAATTAACATGCAAACATACATAAACTCACGCTTTTGTCCAGTAGGGATAGGCAGAGGAACTACCACCCAGTTTCACCTTGTGTGTTCCGCCCCACGATGTGATATCGCCAAATCGTGGTACAAATTCCTGACTCCGGGGTGATATTGAATTGAAAACTCCAATATCACTTTGCCCGACCCGGGATTTGAACCCGAGACCTCAGTTTTATAATCGTACCGTGTCACCTATTCACATATTTGGATGAAAATAAGGTGGGCGTGACTTTATGGCTTTATTGGCATAACTGCTTACCCCATCAGAAATATAGGCGTGAGTTTATGAATATAAATATACAATTATATAAAATAATAAACGTACCCCACCAAACTCCAATATATATTCTGTGCTCTTGTTAACAGCGACCGTGTAGGGGACATTGTATTTGTACCTGCAACAACATTATTATCAACCACATACTATGGTGCTCAACACCTACTAACGGTAAATATCGTGAGAAAACCTATATAGCGATTTGTAAGAATTTCTATGGCATGTAAAGTCTAGAGGAGGCCCGTGCCCTGCAGTGGAACGTATATGGGCTACTATATAATCATGCTTATGATTTGATCAAAACTAGTTTCGAAGTATCTAGATATATACGTACAGACCAACCCTATTATGCAACATGTTAACCTTCGCCTTTATAGTGCGTGGTGATTGACTATCTATACACACATGATTCCGAAAAGTCAGAGGTGTGCCCTGGGATTGGAACCCGCGACCACCATGAACATGTAAATATAATTACTCGCATCCACAAACTGTCTAATATCCTTTCGTTGTAGTTTCTATGTCAATTAATAAATAAATAAATACACCCAAATTTCACCGAAGTACATAGTCCTGGTCCATATTAAGATAAATCAAATCTTGTGTTGTGGGTATCAGAAACTTTTCCATCTCACAAACACCACAACCTGAAGCAAATATCTGTGGAAACCAAAATATTTGTTTCGGTGCGGGGATCGAACCCAAGGCCTTACATTTCACAGTCGGTGTTTAACCAACTGCATCATGGAGGATGACAATTGCAATTGGCTACAATTATTAAACATAATTTCCGAAGAATTAATAAAAGTTTACATTCTTTCAAACTAAACTTGAACTTGACAAATAAATACACCCAACAGTCACATACATTGTCATGACTCATTACCCTATATTGTCAAAAGTCTTGAGCTGTGTATCAGAAACTACACTAAACTTTGCAAACACTCAGAGCCACAACAAATATTATTTGCATTCAAATATTTGTCTCAGTGTAGGAATTGAACCAATGGCTTCTCATTTCACAGACAGTTCTCGACCAACTGTGCAACAAAATATTTAAATATATAACCTGTCGGAAATATCTGTGAACCTAGCTGGAATGTGGTTCACATTTCATTTTATTCCCCTATCTACTATGTTATTTTACATTAAAAACGTTTTGAGATGGATGCGAATTCTATTTTTTATTCGTTTTTTCTATTTTAATTCAATTTGTTTAACCAATATTTTGAATTTCGTTAATTATTCAGGTCCACAGATACTTCCGACGTGTAATATAGTCCACCACGCCTAGTGCTGGCGGACTATGCCATATGTATGACATATGCGGATATGTATCTTCGATTCTCTATATAGATTTCAGGGCGTAAGGTCGTAAGTGAATGTTAATAATGTTCTTAACCGAGTTTTGTACCTTGGGAACAAGGCATAGTATGGGTTGATATTTTTAAAGCTTCACATCCTTTTTCTTTTTTCATGGTTAAGTCAGTCATTGTCATATTAGAGTTCCTGTTTTGTTCCTGAGGATTTATCTACTTATATTGTTGATCGAAGATATGTGTGCAACCTTTTCAAGGTATTAATGAACTTAGTTTGAACCCAAGACTTAACAGATACTGTCCTTGTACACAAGACAATAAATTATTGATAAATTGTCACAACAAAGTTGATATAAGCATATTATCAAGTCATTTACTTGCCAACTACAATAACTCTATTGATAATGAAAGCAGGACATAAAATTGATGATAATGTATTAAAGTTTTCTTTACATTAAGATTACATTACCATTATAATCTATACATAAAAAAAATTATCGGTAATAATTAAGTTCATGCATATACCCTAGGATCATTATATGTGTTAGAAAATTACCAGGCAATTTCTAAAATGTTTAATTCTGAATGGATTTACAAAATTCTTTGTTTGCTGGATTTAAGATATGGATATACCTTTTGATAAATATAAAAAAAAATGGATTCAAATATCCTATTGTGACTGGCATTTGAAGTTCCTTTAAAATACATTTTTTTTAGAATACAAGGGTATAGTTAAATATGAATTCTATTAATTAATGATTCATTAATGACAATAGTTGTAGCGTTTTCAATTCATCCTATCGGAAAGGCAAATTATGGCATTAGTTAATAATGATTAATGAATTAAACACGTATTTTTTTTAATTTCTTCAAATTTATTAAAAGGGAACAAAACCACAAACCCATTAAACTAAAATCAATAAACAATGAAAAATATACTTTTGGCTGTATATTTTCAATATCTCTGCTACATATAAAAATAGTAAACCATATTGTTTTTTTTAATGATATCTTTCTTTTTCAAAACTGTGGGTAAATTAAAAAAAAAGTTATTTCGTCATGATTTCAAGTACAAAATACCTTATTTTACAAATAAATTACACTTTTTACCATATTTTGGCTTATGTAATACCAAAAATAATATAAATACTCACGTATTATTATAGAAGAATATAATTCCATCGTTATTTCTGCTGTATTGTTGCGTTTCAAACACCATACACAATAATAAAGTCAATTTTACACTCAAAACGAACCACATTTTCACGATTATATGCGTTTATTATCTACATGAGGGAATTACAATGTATATTTGAGACTTATAAATTATAAAGTTGTATTTTTCTAGGTTTTTAAAAGTATTAAACAATAGGGGATAGTCCCGTTGTCACGAGAATTTGACAATTGTCAAATATAGAGTTGTACGTTAGCGATTGTTCGATACAGAATCGGCAATCGGTACATCAGGTTTTTATGTATTTTCTTCGTAAGTTCGGATCGTGAAGTAAATTGTTCATTTTGTAAATTTATTGACCTGAATAATATTGAGGACATTTCCAGTTTACATGAAAAACAATACAAAACACCAACAACTTTTAAATCAATTTAAAATAGAATACGTTCCACCGTAACATATTACTCCAAATGTCTATTTCATGTCATAATCTGACGTGAAACTAAACTGGACACCTCAAGGTGTCCAGTGTTGAATAATACGAAATATACTGAGCACGTTCGTTGACCTATCCTATTATTTCATAACCCCTAAATGATTATCGCCGCCTCTAAACATCAACGACACGAAAAGCATCATCATTAAGTACCTATGTCAGCGGTCTTTATGGAAAGTATTCGGTCTTTTCTGGAATGTCACTAGGTCATATCAATCCTGAAATATTTAAAAAGACAAAAAATAAAACACTATCATACAAAACATTCTTAATTAAATAGATTTAATTTATATACAATTATCATTTTTCAGAAGTCTCATATGTATTTTTTAAGGTTACAAATGGAATCGATTTAGCGATTACATTATTTTGTTTTTTAACATTTTACTAAACGTAACGTGCACATCACTTCTAATGTCATAATAAATGTCAAAAATAACTCAGGGCGCATAAGGACGCGTTCAAAATAATATTTTTTCGTAATAAGAATCAACATTTCTCCTTTTTTAATCAAGCAATTAAAAATATTTTATCTCAATTATGTATAACAACATCATTTTCTATTTATACAATCTTTACAATCCCAATTGTTTTTAAACTCATGAATCCATATTGATCCATATTTATTTACTTTTTTAAGTAACAAAGAAATCTGTGAAAGAATAATTAGAGCGTGACATGAACAAAAATATCTTGAAATACAATCTAATGTTAAACTAATGACAATTGCAATTTCTTAGTTTTATTACACTTTATTCGTTTAAGTGTTCATAGGCAGCGAACCGTGAGGTCAAGATTTCGATTTGATCTTGACCTAAACTTATATAAAAATTACTTTCCAGTTTCAATAATCGAACTTTATGCACTTTTTTAAATGTAATTATTAAAATGCCTTGTCAGAAGTTATAAATTCGATTACAAGACACGCATCTCTGAAAATTAAAATTATTAATTCAGTTTAATAGAGCAACTATAGGTAATAAAACAAACCAATAATTTAATAAAGATTTATGTAAGTCATTACAATAATGAATGAAAACGTGAGATCGGTTCAAATGTTGTCCATCAGAATTTCGAAGTTTAGAAATATCCCGCATTGTGTGTACAAAGGGCTATTCAAAAAAACAACTCGATCATAATTGATAATACTTAACATTAAATCGTCGACTGTCTCCGTATTACCAGTATTACATACGTTCGAAGTCGGTGTTGAAACGAGAGACTGTGGCTTCAATCCCCCACCGAATCAAATCCACGTATTCGAACAACAACAACAACAACAACAATCAACAAACAACAACAACAACAACAAAACAACAACAACGTCTCCGGTCTGAGTGTTGGTGAAACTGAAAGTCTGTAGGCGCTGATACAATTAGACTCGTATACTAATGTGGAGCTAGGACTACCAACATTGTGTTACTGTGTAGGCGTATCTATTAATTTATATTTTCTGAAAGCATCTTATGAGTTACGACAGCAGGATGATGGGTTAGACAGAATAAACGCAGGATTGGTATATAATAAGTAAAAATTTAATAATATATAGAGAATACATGAGACATAGCAAATAGAAGAGATAGTGACAAGTACACATAAAGACAATAGAATAAGGAACACACACAGATATTTAAATAATATAAATAAATAAATACACCCAACAATCACATACATAGTCCTGCACTAAGAATTTAAACTAATTGTTTCGTTTATAACAACCAGTTCTAACACAGGATTTATTGTAATTTGCTATATCAGCCCATAAGCGCTCACTGTGCAGCACGGGACTTCTCTACAAACGAAAGTTCACTTGAGAGTTCCATTAATTGATTGATTGTTGGCATCGGCTGTTAAAGTACACATATGATTAGCGGTGTGTTCAAACTTGAGCCCATCGTGTACTTACAAAATTATTATGATTTATTCTAATACTGTTTGATGAATGATATTGAATTATTATGGTAATTTATACAGGGTATATCAAGACCGCGACCGAAAACTAAGCCAGGAGGTAGTATTAGTGATATCAAACACAATGCAAGTAAAAATTTTACAAAAAAATCGTCAAATTTTTTTTGTTACTTTTTACATATCGTCGTATTTGAGTGATTAATACATAGTTTTTCTAAAATAATGACGTACATCGCTTAATTTTTAAACACGCAATGGTACGTAAGGGTTTAAATTACTATTTTTGCAAAAACTAGGTATTTATCCCTTAAAAACGATGACTTTTAAAAAATTGTAAGAAAAAATCCGTAGTCTTAGCCGTCTTTGTGTCTAGCCGCTAAAACTACCACCTGGCTTCGTTTTCGGTCGCGGTCTTGATATACCCTGTATATTCTACAAGTTTCTTATAATTCCAAGTAACATTGCACAAAAGAAATAACTGACTAAATATAAAAATGAAAGATTGTTTTTAGATTTGATACTCTTTTTTTATTAATAGGTATTAATACGTATAATAACATAAATATTAAAATGAGACGCATATTATTACAGAACGCATCTTTTTCTAGAACGCGTCCTTAAAGCAACCAATCCGAATCAAAGAAGCTACATCGTTATTTAAAAAAAATAACAACAGCCAATCAAATTTGAATTTTCATCTCACCGGTCGAATAGTGCGCCGTGATTGGCTGAACCACTAAACAGGTGCTATGCGTCATCCGCCATAACGTTGATTGAAATTCGTGAAAGTGCTTTGTGAACGATTAATAACGAAATTTTGTGATTTCTCTTGTGATATTTTTGTTTTAAAGTGTTTCAAATGAGTTTATAGACATGACGGAGTGGTATAGAATGAAAACTGGGTTCAACAACAAGCATAATTCATCAGAACTCTCTGTTGAAACTTCGTGTGAAATGTCAGACCCTTTTAACATATTTTCGGACAATTTGAGCCCAATACCGGCTTCTATAGTGCCTAGGAAGCTGGACTTTAGCGGTTTGGACGACGATGACGGCATACGGAACGCGTCGCCGGCACCTGTGTCGCAGAGCCCTCCTTACAAACGAGTTAGGGCTTTGAGGTAAGCCCTAGGCATCTTGTAACGCTATGCATAAAAAAAAACTACCACGCATCAATTTGCGAAAGTTTTTAGATCGTTTAAAACACGAAAACATTATAAAATTAGCATATCAAGGTCATAAATATCGTTTCTCACTTTCTATTTGTATGCTTGTTTTTAGAACATTCTCGTATTATATAATACGACATAAAATCATGGTGGCTGTTGTAAAACAACGGTTTTTGTTGCTACGAGAACTTGCTGGACATAAATTTGTATATAAACATTGTTTTTCTTAAGGACAGGTGTATTTCCAAACCAAGTCACTTTCACACTTGTTATCTTAGAAATTTTTGAATAGGTATTGTTACTATACATTGTAAAGTTATACAATTTTTATACAAAATAGTCATAAAATACTGTTTAGAAGCGGCAATTACAAAAATCAAATCTTTTATGCTGTCTAATATGTATTAAATTTAAGTATTATTATGCTATTATAAGTGTATAAAGCATTTTAACTAATAACTAATTCATAACCCTATACAAACCTCTTAAATATGTCAATAGATATCTTGTGTATACTTTGTGTTAATCATATTTTTATACAAATAATTAGAGGCTAATGGTGCTTAATACATTGGAATTATAGTAAATGCAACATATTTTTCAAGATATTTATTAGATAAAATAAAATGAAAACTGAGAATGTCCATGCCCATGTTCAAATGACAAAACAGAATCTAAAGGCTAAAAAAAACAAACAGTAATCTAAAGGCTTACCCAATTGGTATGAGATTAGATAACAAAATTCTTACTTTCACTGTTTTGACCCTTTTTTTACTAATGCATACACCTAGACAATGTTGGTGAAAATCATCAATAATCAAAATAAAAGAGGAAAAAGAGATTAAGCAAATGTAAGAGGTATTTTCAAAATTCCTACATAGTTAGGCCCAAGGATGTTGATGTGTAAAAATATTTTATTTGTGTCATATTTGGGTGATAATATCAGCCTTAAGTATTTGAATTTAATTGACAATTGCTTATCGAGACATGTGGACTTTTTAGTTAAACCCATTTAGTGGCCTTTTTAATATGGATTCAAATCCCCCTATTGCCACTAAATTTTTTTGGAATGTTCTATTATGATTTTTAATCCTAAACCTGTTTAATTCTAAATTTCGTGTTGGAATATAATATCATTTTTTACAATATAATGGTCAGTGTGTCCGTCCAATATAAGGCATTCCCCTTTCTATTTATACATTAAAACAATGTTTATGGTCACTTTTACTTTCAAAGGCATATTTTAACTTAAGTGTCTGTGTAGATTTTTTATTTGTGTTTTTTGTATCAGGTGTAATATCTTGCATGTAAAGTCAAGTGTTTATTAAAAATACATATTGTTTACTAAACTTGTTTTACAAGGAGAATCTGGGTATCCTGGTAGCCCCTCTGCCTGCCCCTTATGGGAAAAGGTGTGGGATATATAATATACTTACCGTTTTAATGTAGGATATTTAGATCTGGCTGAATAACAAGAACCAGACTAAAGCTAAAGCCATTATTACCAGTACAAGTAAGTCACATTATGGTGTCAACCTGTGAAGGTCTTGGCTCTTCATTATAGGCGGCAAACAAGCACACAGTTCACTGGATGGTGATCACCACCCATGAACATCTGCTACACCATGGGGCATAGAGATGCATTGCCAATAAGGCTGTCATTTTATCAATTATGAAATATATTGAATGTTCCTAGTCTGTTACAAGGTCTGGCATACTGCAGACATTGTTAGGTGTCATACTTTTGCAATGCCAGTAATAAATATTCCTGTCTATTCATCATTAAACATTACATTCAATTCTCAAATGTGTAGAAAACTTGTTTTACACATAACAAGGAATGATTATCAACTTTTCTCATTAATTTCGAAGCCAAATCTTCTGTGATTTTAATTTTACTTAGCTTGTGAATCTAGACCTACAAAGGATGCCATTTATACAATCTTGGGGAGGCTTATGTTCAGCAGTGAACTTCTTGTGGCTGAATATATAGATTGATACATCAATCATTCTTATTTCATAACTTCTATTGTTAACTCAAACATTTTCTGACCGTTTCCCTTTGCTACAATTCAATTTGAGTCACTGTACATAAAGGCTCTTTTTAATTTTTTCTCTCATCAATTTTGTCAGTTGTAACAGAAACTACAAGAGGCGTTTCAATGTCATAACACCCAGGCTTGTATTGGTGTCAGGATATGAATTATAAGTGATGACCAATGTTAACCACAAGTGGTATTATTCATAGACAGTTTTAAAACCTATTTTAGTTATAGAGTGTTTTGTCCCGTTCGAACAACTTTTGAATTGAGTTTGAGCGAAGAAAACAATACATTTGATATCTAAAATAGGTTTTAAATCTGTTTATGAATAAGGCCAAAGTTGTTTAATGGTATGCACACAATAGATTTGTTAATGGTTTTAAAATTAAATATAATTTAAAATTAAGACTATTGTATTTAATTTAATTGCTAATTACACATTAAAACAAACAGTACATATTACATAGAAATATAAACACAAATCAAAAAAGAAATTAATAAATTAAAGAAAATATTTATATTCAAATTAATCAAAAAAACCGCCCCGAACCATACCCGGTGAGAATGTTCCCATTATGCTTGCAACATTGCCACGTTGAATGGCAAGAGATATGTGCTGCACCAAGAATGATTCAGCAGCTGATCCGGCTCTTCGCGAGGTGCGAGTCAAGTGAGAGGCCGCATAAGTGCTGACACACGTCGCATCCCACAACAGACAGCGACCCTTCTCCCACGGCACAAGTGTGAGCCCGTCAGGACGCTTACCATCAGAGCGACTCAAACCGGGCGGTTCTAAGGTGGAGGGCAAACCGGCGGACACCAAAGCACGACGAATGACCTCGTTCAGCATGTGGTGGCGTGGAAAACGTCCCGCCGATCTGCCGCAACTTAGACCGTGGTGACCCGTGGCGTCAACCTGTACTGCACATGCAAACATGTGACTCACAGATTTTGCTGCCGACTCTGAGCGCCACGGCTACTCTCAGTGAGCCGTCGTCGAGGAGGGTACCCAAGTGAGGAGATGGAATCGCGTGAAGCCAAGCCCCCGACTCTAGGGTGGATACAGATTTAAGCCGAGCCAAATCGACTCCTCGTGCCGAATGGAGAAGCTCGGCAAAACTTGTTGCACACACCCGCTCGTCCCACTGACGCTGCACACTTGGGTTCTCAGGCTGATCAGCGGCCGGACACAACAACGACCAAGCCCTTAAAGCCTCCGCTGCGTAAGGAATTGCAGAACTGTCCCCTTGTAATTGGAGTATATTAGTGACCAGTTCTGCAACCCCATGCGCAGACGCCAAAAAGGCCGATACGCTGACATCCCTCACACGCCTAACTCCCAATCCACCGTGCCGAATGGGTAGAGACGCTTGTACCCACTGGTTATCGTCGAGGTGTATATTTAGGATAGTCTCCAACGCGTCCTTAATGTCGCTATCCAATGCATCAACTTCATCTGGGACAAGCCATGTTGGACATGTTCTCAGAACGTACATTAATTTGGGGACAGAGAGGCAGCTACGGTAGAGTGTAAGAGCTACGTGGCCAGATAAATGCGGGAGATGTTGTCGGGCAGAAGCAAGTGCACGTCTCCGAGTACGGAGGCAATTAGCCAAGCCGTTCTCAAAGACTGGAGCGCCCAAAAGCTCAAACGTCTGTTGATCCACGATCTTAATGTCGGGTAGTATGTTTCGTATCCTCTCGATGTTTTGTTCAATAACGGTTCCACAGCGGTACAGCTCACATTTAAAATCAATTAAAACTAATTTATCTATTAACATTTAATATTGACATGGTCTATGCGACAATGTTGCCCAAATATAATTTCCATGAAGTAATTTCTTTGAAGTATGGTGTACTTTTGTTAGAAATAAAAGCCTGAAACAAAATGTTATGAAAATATATTATGAAAGATTAACATAATTTGTATTTAGTGTGCAATAATACTTAAAACTATACAGGGTATATCAAGACTGCGACCGTAAACGAAGCCAGTTGGTAGTATTAGTGACTTCAGACACAATGCAACAAAAAAAATTTTATGTAAATTTTTACTTATCGTCAGTTTTGAGTGGTAAATACATAGTTTTCCCGGTATATAGCCTTTTACAATCTTTTATTTTACAAATATTCTATTGATTGTCAAAATAATTAAGTGTATATTAGAGAAATACCTCATATTTGGACCAATTTTGTAAAGCTGTGAATATAATCACAATTGTTGAAATGGTTCAAACATTAGCACATTGCATCATTGTTTCCAGGTTCAAAACTGGTACGAATAATACTTGACTATTTCAAACAGGATTTATTCAAACAAATTTTACATGTGGCATTTATTTTTCTAAAGCGCACCCTCCATACAAGACTGATCCTTAAAACCTAACATTTTGCAAGTTAACAATAAAACCAGTTTTCGCGACAATGGGGGCACGTTACGACTTGTTCATACAAGAATTTGGGACAAAATATACAAATACGTTGGCATTTGCACATATTGATGTGTAAAGTGTCATTTTGTATGCCGGTAACACGTTCGGGCACTTTCAAATCACACGTGGTTTTTTATTTGTGTTCGATTCTCAAGTCGGTCAAGCTAGTTTTTGAACTGGTGACAACGATGCATCTAATGAGTACTCCAGACTCCAGAGACAGTATCCATCGATGAAAGATGGCTAGATCACCAGTCGACATTAATATGTCATCTTGATTACATACATACGGTATGATTGCAAAACTGAGGCCTCGGGTTCGAATCCCGGGTCGGGCAGAGTTATATTGGATTTTTCTATTCATTATCAGCTTGGAGTCAGGAATTTGTGCTTCATATGGCGATAGGTTCGCCCCCTATCACATCGTGGGACGGAAAATACAAGGCGAAACGTGGGTGTCGTGGTTGCTACTAGGGAACCTCTGCCTATCCCTTCCGGGAGAAAGGCGTGAATCGTCTTGATTGCACCAAAATATACACAGATCTATTGATATAAATTGGATAGGGCGAAGAGCGCCTAAGTGTTCCGAAGTAAGTGGTGCAGCGCTCCAGTGCATCTCCAGTGTAGCGTTACTGAAAATAGTCGTCGCTCGTAACGATTTTGAAAATGTTTGCTTGTATTATGAATGAAAGTTTAGTATAAAAAAGATAAATCTTATCACCGTTAAGACTGTCTTACATTAAGTTCAATTAATATAAAAATTAAACATTATTTCGACGTAGTTATGAATCTAATAGATGGCGCGATTTTCACGGCCATCCTTTTGATCCTACAAATGTACTGAAGGGCATATCCTTATTAAATTAATGGTATCAGCCCATATACGTCTAGCGTTGCCAGGTCGCCAAACCTAATAGCCGGACAGACCAGCCAGTTTGGCCGGACATTTGGTTAAAAAAGCCGGACACCCTATATTATTGAGGATTTTGTCTTAGTATTAATAGGTACGACAATTTTTTTTTATGTAAAATCAAGTCTTTTGAATATTATCATAAATCTCGGCCACGCTCGGCAGCGCGGCGCGGCGACAGTGCTCGCTTGTTTGCGAAATGTAAAAAGCCTAACAAAAGCCGGACAAGACGGACACCGTTTATTTTAGCCGGA
Organism: Deilephila elpenor; assembly: GCA_949752805.1. Taxonomy (NCBI): domain Eukaryota; kingdom Metazoa; phylum Arthropoda; class Insecta; order Lepidoptera; family Sphingidae; genus Deilephila; species Deilephila elpenor. Next base: position 1,290,820 of record OX457121.1, read on the forward strand.
CATGCAATCAAAAAGCCTAACTATGTCCGGCTTTATCCGGACGCCTGGCAACGCTATATACGTCCCACTGCAGGCCACGTGTCTCCTCTACAATCTAGAGTACGATTGAGAGGGATAAAGTCTACTATTAAGGCTCAGTTGCACAAACTAACTCTGCCCATAACTTTGACTTTGAAATCGTCGATCCCATACATTAGCAATGTGAAATACGTCACAAATGTGTGTCGATGACATTGTCAAAGTTAAAGTTATCGTCAAAGATAGTTTATGCAACTGAGCCTAAGCCTAACTGCCTCGGTGGCGTAGTTGTATTACGCTACGGTTACAAAGCTGAGGTCTCGGGTTCGAGTCCCGGGTCGGGCAAAGTGATATTGGGTTTTTCTATTCATTATCAGCCCGGAGTCAGGATTTTGTGCCCGATATGGCGATAGGCTCGCCCCCTATCACATCGTGGGACGGAACATACAAGGCGAAATGTGGGTGTCCTGGTGGCGCCTCTGCCTACCCCTTCGGGGATAAAGGCGTGAGTTTATGTATGTATGTTTGTACTGAGCCTAAGTTATTAATGAATATTTCCACGATGTTCTAAACATGTTTTGGACACTCGCAACTTGTCGCTACTCCGTCAAAACAAGTCTCAACGTGCTTCCTTCACCTACTTACAAGTTATAACTGGTTTTTACTGATTGTTATATTGTGCCCGCTTTTTTATATTTATAAGTTCTAACGATGCTGAGAATAAGTTTTTTCGGTGAATTCACCTGGGCCTACTAAAATCCAGTTTTTAGTACATGTAGTGTTCAAGGGAAGAGATTTGCGTGACAGGTTCAGCTTGTGTTGAATGTTGGGGTTTGAGCGGGCCCGGCATAATATTGTTGACCAGTGGCCAATAAAAAAAAGGAGAATGCTGAAAACTATCATTGGTTTTTTCCATTCGTAACTAAATTATATAGCAATGACCATGATATATTTATGAAATTAGATTGTTACATTTCTTTTTAAATTAACGTATTTAATTGAATTTGACTGCCTCAGTGGCGTAGTTTTACTACAATAGGATTACAAAACTGAGGTCTCGGGTTCGAATCCCGGGACGGCCAAAGTGATATCGGATTTTTCTGTTCATTATCAGCCCGGAGTCAGGGATTTGTGCCTGATATGGCGATAGGCACGCCCATCACATCGTGGGTCGGAATTTACGAAGCGTAATGTTGGTGTCCTGGGGTCTCTGCCTACCCCTTCTGGGATAAAGGCGTGAGTTTATGTATGTAATTCAATTTGAATTAGAAGTAGAAAAAAAGTAATAATAAAGGTTGCTTTGGGGAAATTCACAACACGAATTCGACACAAACAGCTGTTACTACATCACTATCTTATGAAATTTCCAAACAGTCCTAAAATTTAGTCCCAAATCGGTTGGAAATACGTTAAAGCACAGTTATCAAACACAATAGTCCCGAACATATGATTCTGACATCTGCCGGGTGGCAAAAAATATCTTTACACCCACGAAAAACCCCAAAAAACACTTGACAAAGCATTTTGAATTCTATGTTGACAACTCAAGGTGCATACTTGTGCGAGAATCCTTTTTTTTTTGTTTTTTTTTTTGGGACATCACCTGAGCTAAGATGTTTTGGCAAGTCGCAAGGAATTTGTGTGGTATAATGATGTTTTTTTTTATGTTTTTGTGAGTAAATAAAATTGTAACGATTTTTTGGTGTGAACTTGTTTTTTTTTTACAATGAATCTTTTTTGTTTCTCTGGTCATGTTGGCTTATATCGGGTGTGGATCGTGAGGTATTGCGTTCGATTCCCAGGTTTTTTGATGTGATAAAATTTAATACATAATATATGATGCTTCAATCTTAAGATATTATAATATCTACCATAGAAAATATATTTCATTATATTGTTCATGCAGACTAAATTTTATATAACTTAAATTAACTTCTTTTCGGCAGTAGAGGTCAATACCACTAGACTAATTAGTACAAGTAACTTAAGTTCTTATTTAAGTAAAATAAATGTAGATGTAATATGTTGACTGTTTGTTGCCAAAATAAATAAAATATAATGATGCGCGGGCCTAGAACCTGTGTACAGCATCTATCAGCCCATATACGTCCCACTGCAGGGCACGGGCCTACTCTACAATCGAGGATATCGATTGAGAGTGGTTAGGCCATATAGTCCACCACGCTGGCCTAGTGCGGGTTGGCGGACTTACATACCGTAGAAATTCTTTAAAATCGCTACAGTATGCAGGTTTCCTCACGATGTTTTCCTTCACCGTTAAAGTGTCCAACATAGAATTTATTTATTTTTTATTGATTGTCATAGTTATATCATAAACAAAGATAATTTTGACAACTGTAGACACTTTAATGCACTTCCCTTCCATTCAGTGCAGTTTCTTAACATAATACTATTTTTTTTGTTGCAGATTGTTCGACAGCCCTCACACACCGAAGACGTTATTGGAGAAATGTTCAACCCCATCGCACCACCCGCCACGGACGCGGCTGTTCCCACCCAAATTCAACGTACAGACGGGTGAGTGCCGGCATTATTGTTACAACTGGCAATTTGATTAAGGTACAAGAGTCGTAGGAGTTAATAGGAGAGACTTGGCTTACTGCTACCAATATTTTTGGGTCCCACATTTGTCTCGATGCGGGGATCGAACTCGCAGCCTCGTGTATACAGGTGCGTCATAAAAGCTGTCAAATAGGCTTATTGCAGCCCAATATGACTTTTAAATTGTTGTAAAATGATTTCTATATTAAATTTCGTTCTGGTCGCTTAATGCCCTTCAAGACAGTTGTTTTTATTTACCATCAGGTGTACCATCAGGCTCGAGTCACCACCTGCACCCACCGTCTGGTGACGAAGACAGCGCCCTGGGCAGTCTACCACCCGACGAATTCGACGAGTCGAGGCTGATGGCCAAACGACCCGTCGCCAACATCAACCCTTTTACCCCGGACGGTGAGAATTTAATTATTTGACTAGTACAATTTAACATAACCAAGTTATTACATTGAACTGAAAATTATTAATATAATTTTAATTATAACAAATAAAATTATAAACTAAACATATGAATCAATAAAATCAAAAATTAACACAAGAATTGCACAAGAAAAAGGAATTCGAATTACTAAAAGACATTTTAAAGACAGACCCAAACTTTTGCTTAACCAATAACTATTTAAAAAACGTAAAAAAAATGCAAGCTATTATTTTTTTCGGTGTTTGCAATGACCTCAGGTAACATTATGTTTTGTGTACAGGCCAAGCTTTGAACAAAAAGAAGAGGACACTATCCAAAACTCCAACATGGGACGCCACGCCAGAACAACCTGCCAAAAGGCTCAGGGTATGTAGACTTTCACTATACAGGGTTAGGCCGGATATATTTATTTATGAACTGCTCTGAATTCAACTGCGCAACCTCTGTATAATTACTGTTTTGTAAACTAGTTTTAAAAAGAGCAATGCTTGATTTTCTTGCCCGTTCTTCTCTGGCGAAAACAGCCTTGTGAACCGGGTGGTAGTGGACAAAAAAGTGACTGAATCTAAATAATGTATGATATTTTATGGGTTCAATAAATATTTTTATTTCATTTCATATATTAATGTGCAAAGGGAACCGAAAGAAATCTTAGCGGGCCGGCATGATTGTATCGAATGGTACGAGGCCTTCCGAAGCCATTTGATAATCTGTTTGGACTGCATTTGCGTTTCCCATTAGGTGCAGTGCAGTCACTATGTGCCAGAATAAAAAGTAAAACGCGAGGTCAACCCTAAAATCGCGACAAAAATAGATGTTCCATACATTTTGCAGTCCAGAGATTAGTTTGTAGGTTTTGAAGTCTTAGTTGTGCATTCATCTTTACGGCGCGGCGGGATGATAATAATTGTGGCTGCAATAAAATAAATAATAAATAAATAAATACACCCAACAGTCACATACATAGTCCTGACCCCACACTAAGATCGAGTCTTGTGTTGTAGGTATCAGGAACTACGAGAGACTTTTCGGTCTCACAAACACCCAGACCCGAAACAAATACTTGTGGTTCACACAAACATTTGTCTCGGTGCGGGGATCGAACCCGCGGCCTCTCGTTTCACAGCCGGCGTCTAACCAACTGCGCCACGGAGGCTGTCAATAGGTTATTTCAATCTTTTTTTGTGGTCTATCACAAGGTAGCACGATCTAGAATTTCGACAGCCTAGCCGTAGCGCAGTTGGTTAGACGCGGGTTGTGAAACGAGAGGCCGCGGGTTCGATCCCCGCACCGAGACAAATGTTTGTGAGGCCCACAAATATTTGTCTCGGGTCTGGGTGTTTGTGAGACCGAAAAGTCTCTCGTAGTTTCTGATACCTGCGACACAAGACTTAATTGATCTTAATGTGGGGTCAGGACTATGTATGTGACTGTTCGGTGTATTTATTTATTTATTTAGCAACAAAATGTTTATAAGTCCATTCAGAATTTAAGCACGTTAAAAAGTTTTAAATGTTGCGCCAACACGCGTGTTGATTTAGCGGATGAAGTTGTAAAACCGTGACTTCCTCACCCAGGAATCGAACATATCTCGCTACAACGTGGAGTTCGTGGAGCTGTGCGTGATCGGGCGCGGGCAGTTCGGGCGCGTGACCAAGTGCGTGAACAAGCTGGACGGCTGCGTGTACGCCGTGAAGCGCTCGCTGCGGCCCGTGGCGGGCTCGGCGGCCGAGCGCGCCGCGCTCACCGAGGTGTACGCGCACGCCGCGCTCGGGAAGCACCCGCATGTCGTCAGGTTCGTACCACAAACAAACAATAACTAAAAAAAAAACAACCTGCAAAAAAAAAAAAAAGCACAATAATAAGAAAAAAAATAAAAATAATGCATATTGTTAAAAAAAACATGGTCTACAAATAAAAAAATACAAAATGGAAAAAAAAAACATATCTGCAAATTGTTCGACATAAAAAAACAAAATTTGACATAACTCGCAAGACGTCAATCATGTCGGACTGCGTTGCCATTCCAATAAAATAAACCTGTGTGATCTCAAACATATATTTTCTGTAAACAGATACTACTCAGCGTGGGCGGAAGACGACCACATGATAATCCAGAATGAATTCTGTGACGGCGGCTCCTTGCAGTACAAGATGGAGGAGGGCCCGCTAGCCGAGAGCGAACTGTTACTACTGCTGGCCCACATCGCAGACGGATTGGCGTGAGTATATTTATCTTTATTTTATTTTATATAGACTGCCTCGGTGGCGTAGTTGTATTACGGTATGGTTACAAAGCTGAGGTCTCGGGTTCGAATCCCGGGTCGGGCAAAGTGATATTGGATTTTTCTATTCATTATCAGCCCGGAGTCACGAATTTGTGCCCGATATGGCGATAGGCTCGCCCCCTATCACATCGTGGGACGGAACATACAAGGCGAAATGTGGACGTCCTAGTGGCGCCTCTGCCTACCCCTTCGGGGATAAAGGCGTGAGTTTATGTATGTATGTTTTGCAGCTACATCCACTCGCTGCAGCTGGTCCACATGGACGTGAAGCCGGGCAACATCTTCATCTGCAGTGGAGACGGAGAACGAGCGCACGATTCCGACGACGGCTACGACGACGACGAGCCGCCTCACCACCACCTCTACAAGATCGGTAAGTCTACTTAAATATATATTCTAGGGGTAGAAACTACCCTGTAGCCTGCCCCGATAAATGGGCTATTGTGTGTATTGATAGTCAATCACCACGCACTTTAACGGCGAAGGAAAACATCGTGAGGAAACCTGCATACCATAGCGATTTTCAAGAATTTCTACGGTATGTAAGTCCGTCAACCCGCACTTGGCCAGCGTGGTGGACTATATGGCCTAACCACACTCAATTGATTCTCGATTGTAGAGTAGGCCCGAGCCCAGCAGTGGGACGTATATGGGCTGATACAAATATATATCCTAAGGGTAGAAACTACCCTGAAAATAAATACCCGAAGCCATTTTCAAGCCATTAGTTCCTGAGATTAGCGTGTTCAAAGAAACTCGTCCGCTTTTTATATCAGTCTAGATTTTAGCCGTTTTTCTATTTAATGACTGACGAGACGAGCATGCCATTCGCCTGATGGTAAGCAATACGACCGCTCATGGACAGTAGCAAAACCAAACACCAAACACCACCAACCATCAATTACAAAGCGATACTTTGCATTCCACTGCGCTCGCCATCCTGAGACATAAGATGTTAAGTCTCATGTCCAGTAGTTACTCTGGCTACAATGTCCTTCAAACCGGAACACAACAGTGCATTTACACTGCTGTTTGTTGGAGAAATAGACATTGCGGTGCTACCTACCCAGGCGGCCTCTCACATATGAGAGACCTACCAGTAATGTGTTATGAAACCTTAGTCGTGTATGACCCTACTAACCCCAGTGCGTTTGCAGGTGACCTGGGCCACGTGACGTGCGTGTCCTCCCCTTCTGTGGAGGAGGGAGACTGCCGATACCTCCCCAAGGAAGTGTTGCAAGAGGACTTCACGCATCTCGCTAAGGCCGACATATTCGCGTTCGGTGAGTCTTAAACTTTACATGAAATCATTTAATCTTCAAAAAGTACCAGAATTCAGCGCAATATTTACTGTTGGTTAATTACTAATAGCTGCAACACGCTTTTTTAAATTGCGCTCCAAAAATAATTAACGTTCTATTCAATACCGCTAAACCAATATTTTTTTTTTACTTTTCGTGGTATTCGGGTGATATACAGGGTATATCAAGACCGCGATCGAAAACGAAGCCGGGTGGTAGGTTTAGTGGTTACAGACGCAATGCAAATAAAAATTTCGCAAAATAAGGGACAGATTTTTTTTTCAAATTTTTTGAAAATCATTGTGTTTGGGTAGTAAATACCTAGTTATTGCGAAAATAGTAATTTAAACCCTATCGCACCATTGTGTTTAAAAAAATAAAAAGGTGTACATAATTATTTTAGGAATACTATGTATTCATCACCCAAATACGACGATAAGTAAAAAATTACCAAAAAAAAATTGACGATTTTTTGTGCGAAATTTTTAGTTGCATTATGTCTGAAGTCACTAACAGCCGATGCCAACAATCAATCAAAAATTTTAGATTGAAGTCAATCCGGATTGGTTTCTACTTTTCGATTGGTCGAATATCTTGTTGCCAATAAACAAAACAGGCGACAGTCGATTGCCTCTGTTGATAGATTGAAAACAATCGGTTCCCTCTTGACAATTTAGTTTGACGCAGAATATTTCATTGCATATTTATGCACTTTCAGTATTTTGTAAATAAATAATTTGTGAAAAACAAAAATCAACGTTAGAAATAATAATAATTGCAATAAAAACAATTCAATTTGTCTCAATTATATAGATTTTTACAGAATTGTTGTGTTTCTGGCCACTGAAAAATAATATATCCAGTAAACAATGACTTATCACTTGTCATTCTAATAGAAATATTATGAGAATATTGTGGAGAAAATTGCGAAACGTTATTGAACATTTACATAGATCCGTGGAAAGTGATCACTGCCGCCCATGAACATCCGCTACGATTGAATCATGGCTGTGTTGCCGGACCATCAAATCGGGAGAAGAGCGAGAAGGCCATAGCCTGCCCATTCATACTGAGTCATGGCTGATAGCAGCGTGGCTCTACAACTTCCCATGATCAAAATTTGATCTTCCCTTTTCTATTATTTTTATTCTTTCTATTATTATTGTAAATTGTGAGTAATAAAGAATATTTCATTAAAAATGTTTTTTTTCACAAAACACACTGAACAATTAAATAAAAATACAACTATGAAATTAAGAAACATATCATAACAGAAATCATATATATCAAAATAAAACAAAAAGTATCAATTCGTTCAAGGTAATATATACACAACAATACAATATTTTAGATCTAAATGAAGAAATCGTTAATCAATGTTGTGTCATCTTCATCTACATTCGTTTCTACTTTCTAGTTTCATTGCTGTTGGCAAATCTGCATAAATAATCCGTGGAAATTCTCGGATTGCAATATTGGATTGTTTTGAACAATCCATCCAAACGTCAAAACTGATAATTGTATATTGGCAAGCCTAAACCGTCATTTCCATACAGAGGACAATCCACAAGCAGGGATTGGCCCTCCCAAAAGTAGATTGATTTTTTAGATAGTTTTTTCCCTACTGAGATTGATTATTGGCAAGCTATAATCAGAAAAAAGATTGAGCTGTCAATGTCAAACAGCAAATTTTGGATTGGGATTGATTGTTGGCATCGGCTGCTATACTACCACCTGGCTTCGTTTTCGGTCGCGGTCTTGATATACCCGGTATATACATAGTCCTAAAATAATGATCTACACCTTTTTATTTTTAAAGACGTAATGGTACGTAAGGGTTTAAATTATTTTTGTTCGCAAAAACTAGGTATTTACCACCCCAAAAACGAGGTTATTTAAAAATTTCAAAAATTTATCTCACTGTTTTGGCGAAATTTTTATTTGCATCGTGTTTGTAACCATTGAAACGACCACCTGGCTTTGTTTTCGGCCGCAGTCTGGATATATCCGGTGTAACATTTTAGTGTATTTCATATATTTATTAATTCCCCAGGATTGACTCTGTTCGAGGCAGCAGGAGGGGGTCCGTTGCCCAAGAACGGCCAGCAGTGGCACGACTACAGAGAAGGGAAGCTGCCGGACCTGCCAAACTTATCCAGGGACTTCAACCAGTTGTTAAAGGTAATATTTCTAATTATACATACTTAAAGAAACACCCCCATTTTTCCAGAAGGAGTAGGCAGTTGTTCACCTCAAAAATTATTTCGGTGTACGAATTTGAATTTTACCTTTCGATATTAATTATAATTATTATTCAGTCAACATCCCTATTGTAATAAAGAAGTTGGCTATAATAGTAAATGTTTTGCAGAAAATGGTGGACCCGGATCCTTGCGTCCGGCCCTCCGCAGCGCGTCTAAAGCGACATCCGCTCCTGCATCCGGCCGGAAATAAAACCAAGTCCCAGCTGCGGAGAGAACTCGCGGCCGCCAAAATGAAGAACGAACTGCTGTCCCGGAAACTTCTAGAAGCCACTAGGTGAGATTAATATAAATACACCGAACAGTCACATACATAGTCCTGACCTCACACTAAGATCGAGTCTTGTGAATCAGAAACTACGAGAGACTTTTCGGTCTGACAAACACCCAGACCCGAAACAAATAGCAGTGGATCACACAAATATTTGTTCTGGTGCAAGGTTCCAACCCGCGGCCTCTCGGGGCGGCGTCTAACCAACTGTGCCACGGGGGCTGTATTGTGATCATATTTATATAATTATCTCTGTACTATATCTAGTTATTATTGGAAGTAGTCAAACCTGCACAAGGCCAGCGTGGTAGACTATATGGCTTCAATCGTACTCTCTATTGTAGAGGAGGCCCGTGCCCTGCAGTGGGACGACTATGGGATGAAACAATAAAATAGGGTATTTGACTATCATCGAATGTTTGTATTATTTTGTAGACAAACACAAGTGCCACTAAAACAAAACATTTTTGTGAAAACAGTATTAAAGTAGCTTGTAACATGAGGCAAATATTAGGATTTTAAATGTAAGAGTGGGGACGTAGTGGGGACATCTTACCGTCTCTTTCACACACGAAAGCTATAATGCACTATATTGTACAGTGACGTCACTAATTTTGCTTTGCATCCCTTTTCTATTACCCCCACTACAAGATTTAAAACGTTTCTAACTTGTTTAATTCTGAATGGATTTACAAAATTCTTTGTTTGCTAGATTTTGGATATTTATACTTTTTGATTAATACAATAAGAAAAATGAGTCAAAGTATAGTAAGGAGTAGAGTAGTTAAATACCCGTGCATATTTAGATATATAATTGTTTCAGATGCATAAAGTCGCTAACACCGAACCTCGTGGCGACCCAAGAATCGGCGAAATTCAGGACGAGGTCGGCGAAGAGGCTGCAGAAACCGAGAGTAGACTCGCACATAGCCGAGATGGTCCAGGCCGTGACGTCTCCCATCAGGATAGACCGGCGGAAAGTCAAGTAACAAAATGCCGGCCTGGCCGTAAACGACAGACAAACACGCCATGACGAGTTCACACGTCACAACCCGACTATATCGAAATGACGATAACGGAAATTCACGTCATTACCAGCTCAATAACTAATAATCAATTACAAACTTAAATATTTATTTCTATTAACAGTATTTTGTATTTAACGTAATAATACGTCGGGTTTGTAGGTTGACTCAATGACTGACTAATGACTGACTAATTTGACTCGCAAGCGGAGACAGCGACCATGATATGTATATGACGGTGTTATACGTCGTGTTATGACGTAGCGTCATAACAGTGCCTTGAAATGATTTGCAAGGGGTGCTGTAAGGCCAAGTGGCCATTTAAAGTCCAATTTGAATATCAGTTATTCCCTGTGTCACAGGAATTTGTTATTTAAGACGTTGTGCCCCTAAATCTCGTAAGCGAATGCTAAATACATAATTGGGACTTTATTTAACAATACTAACATTTGAGATAATAATATAAATTATATTTGAAATTGACAATTGCGTTCTTAAGTCTTATGCACTTAAAGAACGGATTTACAACATGAATTCCAAATTATTTTAAATTTTTGTAGAAAATATAGCTTCTGCAATGGTTATAAAACAGCTACAAGAGCCAAAAGTGGTATTCTTTTTAGGCAGAATATGCAATTGAAAAGCCATTTTATTTCGGGGGCACAAAGTCTTTTTTGCCACATCCGATGTTACTGTATGAGTGCCTTTATATACTAAAATAACCCTTATTGTGATCTGTTTTTGTGCTTTTTTTTATCGAATTTACGTGTATAAATGTGAATTAGTATTAAAATGTGAGGATACATATGAATAGGGGACATTTCAGGTAATATTATTGTCATAAATATCATAAAAATTAAGAATACAGTAATTTTATATGTGTAAAAACTTATATTAAGATGCTGTTTGTCCCACAGTTGATAAAAATGTTGGTCTGTAAACATCCCACTGCTGAATAATACTTTTATAATTATCGATTTAAACTTGAGTTCATCTCAACGATCTAATACGGGTTGATCATTGACAGAAAATTTCGCAATAATAGATTTAAAATTAACTGGTTTATTGATATTAAAATGATTAGTGAAAAATACACCCAACAGTCACATACATAGTCCTGACCCCACACTAAGATCGAGTCTTGTTGTGTATCGGAAATGAAGAGACTTGTCGGTTTCACAAACATCTAGACCCGAAACAAATACTTGTGGTTCTCACAAACATTTGTCTCGGTGCAGGGATCGAACCCGCGGCCTCTCGTTTAACAGCCAGCGTCTAAACAACTGCGCCACGGAGGCTGTCTGCTGTGATAAAACTATTCTTTTTCATTCTTATAGTAGTCAACTAAATTTTAATACTATTTTCAATATATTATTTTCTACTCAATTATAGATGTTATGCCCAGTAGTGGGATGTACATGGGCCTACATATTCAGAAATAAAACCCTGAAATGTACCCAATAGCTCTCCTAATTGATTCTTCCATATTTTCCAGTATGTGATAATAATAAGCTTAGGTATTTAGATGTAGGTCCGGGTTTTTGATTTTGGTGTCATACTTACACGCCTGTCTCCTAAGGTGGGCAGACAGTTCCACACATAGCTTATTATTACAGGGTTATTTTGATGTCCAAATTTTAACAGGAGGTTCAGTATCATTAATATAGTCAATTAGTGAAATGATTTTGTTTTCAAAATATTATATAAATTTTATGCTCGGAAAACAAAGTACTTGGATAATACACACGGCCATAATAAGACAATATATAAATTGCCAAGCAATGTTGAGTATAAATAAATAAATACACCCAACAGTCACATACATAGTTCTGACCCCACACTAAGATCGAGTCTTGTGTAGTGTATCAGAATCTACGAGAGACTTTTCGGTCTCACAAACGCCCAGACCCGAAACAAATACCCGTGGATCACACAAACATTTGTTTCGGTGCGGGGATCAAACCCGCAGCCTCTCGTTTCAAAGCCGGCGTCTAACCAACTGCGCCACGGAGGTTGCCATTGTCATAATTTTAACATTGACTAGGATATTATAAAATGGAAATAAATTACCTATTAGGTGTAAATTTGAATATAAAAAATATTCTCTTTAAGTTCAGTAAAAAATTTGGTCAGGCTTTGAATAACCCTGTTTATCTAAATATATATTCAACATGACAGTGCCAAAATTATCTTATATTATACACAAGCCTATATTTGAAATTGATAATTATATTTTTTAATTCCAGGCAGTATAGAGACACCTAAGTCATAACCCTTAAAAAGTTAACGTAAGCAGCTTGAAAAACTATAAACTTAATATAGCTGTAATATTATTTATATAACAATCTAAATATGTTACTTTTTTATTGTATAGGTGTAAAAATAATAGGCTTAAGACATTCACATTTTTTGGTCTGTTGACGATTTTGTGCGATTCCAAAGGCATTTTTAAAGTTAGATAAAATATAATATACATTTTAATTAGTAAGTTTCAGTATTGTTTTCTTTTTAAGTAAGATTGTGGTCTTTCACATTCATTTATACAGGGTGTATCTAGACTGCGATCGAAAACGAAGCCAGGTGGTGGTTTTAGTGATTATCGATACATTGCAATTAAAAATTTCTCAAAATAAGAGTTAATTTTTGTATTTCTTTCAAATATCATAGTGTTTCGGTGGTAAATACTCAGTTTTTGCTAAAATAATTATTAAACCTTTGCTTTAAATTACGTCTTTAAAAATAAAAATCTGTACATTATTATTTTAGGAAAACTATGTATTTACCAACCAAATACGACGATAAGTAAAAAATTGCAAAAAATTTGACGAATTTTTGTGAAATTTTTAGTTGCATTGTGTCTGTAACCACTGAAACTGCCCCCTGACTTCGTTTTCGGTCGCAGTCTTGATTTACCCTGTATTAGTACTCGTTGGTGAATTATTTATAGATGAAAATCTTCAGAATATATATTCTCATACTGTACCACCGGTTATTGGAATCGCGCCAACTCGTCGACGCCACTGTAATCGAACGAAAATAATAAATATATATAATTTATGTAAATGATAAGATTCTAGTTAAGATGAAAAATGATTAACCTTAATGATGACTGAAATTCCAATAACTTGCCTTGAATTCGCTCAAGGAATTCAAAATAAAGATATAATTTTCTAAAAAATAGACTTATTTTGCTCCAGAAACATTAAAAAGCTTTTGTTTAAATGTGATATAACCAAAATCGAAACATTGATTTTTGGAAATATGTCTCGATGCGAAAATATTTCTCGCAGTTTTACTGACGCTAGTGACTCTTTTTGTAAAAGATAATCACTAATTAAAATTGTTGAGATGTTAATTTATATGAATATGAATTACATTTACGCATCGAGACATATTTTTATATCATTAGAAAATACTAAAAGCGAATTGATTGTAAATTAATTAATCAAAATTTACCATAGTATGGGAGACACTGTAATAAGCACAAATCTGGAAAACCTTTTTTTATTGTAACAAAAAGAAACTTATTTTAACTTAACATAACATTACGGCACGTGTGAAATTCATAGCGTTTAAAACAATTTGTTTGATGAAAGTTTCCTAATGTGTCTCCCTTACTAAGGAATTCACAGCAATTTGTCGGTGGCACATATTTACAATGTAACGAGTATAATATACGACACAGTGGTATATAATAATATTTAACAGATCTCTGTATTGGCTGTAGTCGGAATTACTAAACTTACCTCTCCGTGTTGCGAAAACTGATTGACATTATAATTATTCTCGACTGCAGCCCATGTATTATATTAAAAAAAATTCTCAATTAAAAATCAAAATTGTTTTGTAAATTTATAAGCGGCTCGGATTTGATATACCGGATCAATGTGAAATTTTCTTTATTCTAAATAGTCATTTTAATTATTTGCCTACAAAATTGCGTTAAATAGTTTTTGAAACACCACATGCAAGAAATATTTAAGTTATAAAATTATTTCATTAATATGGGTATTGAAATTTACTCGTTTTCTGGTGATCTTAATTATTGTAACTTATACTAATTTGTACTATGTTGTGATTTTAGACCTTATTGCGACCGAATAATGTCTAAAATTGCGTATACCAGTAACTTAACTTATGACGTTTTATACCACCTATGTAATCCCACCGATTTCCAATAACTGTTAGTCTTATTCTTGAATATAGCTTGAATATTTTATATTAGAAATGTATGAAGTCTTTCAAATATTCTTGTAAATGTCTGTAATAAATCTGTTAAAAATGTTAATGAAAATATCAGGCGAAAACGCAAAAATGTATGTTTTGAGTATATTTTAAATCTCTTTTTAATTTAGTTTAATATCACGACGTCATAAGTGAAGTAATCTTGCACAATCAAATTATGGAGGGAGTGAATAATAAATGTAATCATAAGTTTAATTTAATATGTCCAAATATGTGACAATGTGCACACCATAAACTTGTAAAATAACTATCAAATTATCCTTTTATCTGTTAAAATAAACGGCTTTATTCATAGACAGATTTAAAATCCATTTTAGTTATCGAGTGTTTTGTCTTCGCTCAAACTGAATTCTAAAGTCGTTCGAAAGGGATAAAACATTCGATAACCAAAATGGTTTTTTAATCTAAAAATAGGGCCCTTATTAAAAGTTGTTATGAGTATTAGCAAGTCCAATTGTATCAACTAGATTATTTTTTCAATATATTGAGAATAGACAATGCTTGTCTATGGTACTCCCTCCAAATTTGTGGTCAAATCCGAGCCCTGATTTGTAAATAACGTTATCCGCGGCTGTAGCTCAGTGACCAAAGCTGACTTTGTTTGTATATTTTGCTATTAATGATGATTATTTGTATGAAATAAATGTGCTTGTTTCAATTATTTTTGTTCTTTTTTTACCTTTTTAAAGCAAAGGTGTTGAGGAATATACAGCCTTGTCTTATTCAATTACAATGCACAAATCAAACTTTTTCCAAAAAGGGTAGGCAGAAGTTTTACCAGGTCACCCACGTTTTGCCTTGTGTGTTTCCTATGAGCCTATCGCCATATCGGGCACAAATTCCTGATACCGGGCTGATAATGAATATAAATAGTTTTGAGCTTGGTGAAAATATTTTATAAATAATATATAAATAAATACACCCAACAGTTACATACATAGTCCAGGCCCCACCCTAAGATCGAGTCTTGTGTCGTGGATATCAGGAACTACGAGAGATTTTTCGGTCTCACAAACACCCAGACCCGAAACAAATATCTGTGGTTCACACTTCACACAAACGTTTGTCTCGGTGTGAGGATCGAACCCGCCGGCTTCTAATCAACCAGACACGGTGGTTGTATTAAATAAATCTTATAGATATTTTGATTCTTTTAATACTCACATATTTATCTCATTCTCTCGTAAGTCAACTTTCTGTAGTTTCTCTTCTGCCGTGTGTATACTACCTATAGATGGCGTTTTAATCGATTTTTTCGTAAATATAAACTTGTAAGTTTACACGTTATGTAACATAGATGGCGCTGTTTGCACAAATATTAAAAAACTATTTAGCTACTCGACGCTAGATGTCGCTACACACATTTTTTAAAACTACCATAGATTTCGTTTAATTTACACATTTCTATATTTCGATTTTATATTTTGATACTAATTTGATCTTTAATTAGTTTATTTATTATTATTTATTTAATTTTGCATTTAATTTTCACACCAACAATAGTTTAAAAAGACGCGGTAGCATTACTTATAGGTTCAAAAATGTAGTACAAAACTACTTGGATTAAGAATATTAAGATTTTTCAATTATGTAGGTAGGTACTTATTATTTATACTTTTACCCTAGATTTTATGGACCACATCTATCTTGCGGCATTTATTGAGATTAAAAATATAAATAATATAAACCTATGCGTGAAATCCGTCATTAGTTAATACTAAAAGTACATTCATAAATAAAACGATATAAATAAAATTATGACAAATTGTAATATCCGTGACTAAATCGGAGCGTGACCAATTGCTCAATAGATGGCAGCACGCGTCAACGACAGTCCCCGCATTTAAATGAATGTGAATTATTTAAACGCTTACCACCCTTTATTGTGGTTAATTTTGTTTTTATCCGCTTCTTTGTTGAAAACAATACTCGGAACATTGAATTATTTTTTAGGTTAGGGTTTTATTCGTTTTGAAAATTACGGTGACTCGGTCGCGAAGGTCTACTACGGTATGATTGCAAATCTGAGGTCTCGGCTTCGAGTCCCAGGTCGGGCAAAGTGATATTGGATATTTCTATCCATTACCAGCCCGAAGTCAGGAATTTGTGCCCGATATGGTGATAGGCTCGCCCTCTATCACATTGTGGGACGGAAAATAGAAGGCGAAACGTGGGTGTCCTGGTTTGACTTCTGCCTACCCCTTTTGGCAAAAAGGCGTGTGTATGTATGTATGAAAATTACGGATGAGGAATAACACCTACTTTTAAATATTGTAACAGCTTTCAATTATTATCCAAGCTTACCTGGGAAAGCTTACGAGTACGTGGGATCGGTGTAACATAATTTTTATGTACTATTTAAGAGATTTAGCGTATGTATTTCCAAGTAAGCTAACGCTAATATTATCAAGTAATCTAGTTTAGAACAAATTATTTGTATTAAATTAGAAATATATTAAACTACCGCATTATAGCGGTCGTATTTCATATTTTCGTTCCGTGAGTGGGATTGCGCTTCATCTCCCGCCTTTGTTCCCAATATCTTGCCATTTTAAGACAACGCATATACAGGTTTAATAGATGTGTATGTCCCGTAACCACCTGCCATCACGCAAGCCGATTGCTCCTTTGTGAAACTTATTTAATAAGAACAACATATGTATTATAAAACATTGAAGTCGGCAACTAATAAAAAAACTTCCAGTTATTGTCCGTCGGCAAATGGTATATTTTCTAGCGGTACAACCACAATATTGTCCGATTTGTGGATTAAATTTTCCTTCATAGCACAGAGATTAGGAAGCTTAGAACAAAAGAAAATATGTTCAACAATCGCACAGAAACTTATATTTGTTAGAGTAGAAAGACAATGAGTTCGCAATATCTATTTCTCCCGCCAAACGGCAGTGTAAATGCGTTGTTGTGTTCCGGTTTGAAGGACATTGTAGCCAGAGTAACTACTGGACATAATGAGACTTAACATCTTATATCTCAGGGTGGCGAGCGCGGGGTGCTATGTCGGGAACCTCCACGTGGTGCACCCTGGGCAACGTGGGTCATCGAAGTTGCGATTTTGCAACTTCAATGGCCGACGGCAAATATCCGACGGGGAGGGCAGGGGGTTTGGCGGTCGTTGTCTTTTGTGGCGGCCGCCTCCATCTGTCGTTATTTTAGGTGGGGCCCATCTCTGGGCCACCCTCCGGTTCTATCCCGGAGGTCTCGGCGGGCTCGGTGTGCGCTTACCCCGCCACCGGGCGGGCTGTGGGAGTGTCCCTCCCACAGTCGCCGTCGCATATCGTAATCCGGTTGTGAAGTTTGTGGTCATGTCTCGCATTCTCACCGGATCGAGGGTCCTGGCTTAAACGCCCGGACCGCGAGGGAGGATGCCTCTATAAAAAGTACCCCGAATCCCAAGCGGCGGCGCACCGCGAGGGGATGCATGGCTGATGGGAAGTTCAGTCTCTAGTGCGACCCCCGTCAGAGTACCAGCCGACCCTCTGACGGGTTACGCTAGGCTTACCCAGGTACAGGGGGCACTGCCTGGGTGGACCTTCTTTTCCCCCATACTCGTGGGTTTCAATATGGAAAATCTTTTAAAACAAACACAAACCAAAGACGTAGTGGGTGAGACAGTACCTAGGGTACTCGGTGAGCGATTGGGCGTGTTGTCGGATTCGGACAGTGCGACCAGTGTTATGAGTGTGGCGAGCGGTAGCAGCGTGAACTCAAAACGTTTACGCAAACGCCCGAGGGAGGTCGCAGACTCAGGGTCAGACTCGGCCCTTAGCGACACAGCGGTGCCGGCCCCCAAGGTTGGTGCCAAAAAAGGAGGCAGAGGTAGGCCCGCTACCACCGGCAAATATGCCGGTATCGGCCTATCCAGGCGCGAGGCTGCGGCTGCAATGAAGGCCGCAGCGGCCGCCGCAAAACTAGAGGAGGACGAGCGGCAGATTGCGGCTCTGACGAAAAGGGTGACGGAAGGGAGAGTCACCCGCCTGTTGGAGTCGTCGTCTGCCGTTTCGGATATGGAAGTCGAGGCAGAGGAGCTACCTGCCTCTGACTTAAACCAAAGAGTGGCTGACGCGGTTGCAGCCATAAAAAGGGTGAGCAAGGTCTCAAAGGGCCTTAGCGGCTGCAGCCAAAAGGCATTGAAAGAGGCCACGACCTCCATTCTGGAGAGTGCGCAGGTGCTTCTGACCCGCACCACTACCGAAGAGACGGCGCTGCTGCGGGCCCAGAATACAAAGCTCGCAGCGCAAATGGCGGAGCTCCGCAAGGAGCACGAGGAGCTAAAGGCGGAGATGGCCAACTTCCGCCGCGAGCACCTCAGGCGGGAGGTGGGCCTTCCGCAGCCAACGCCGCAACCACAACCACAGCTGCCGTCGCAGGAGACGGAGTTGACTCGCCTGATCCGTAAGGAGATGGCGAGTTTTAACGCGCGCTTCTCTGTGCTTGAGGGGAGGATCTTACGTCCCCCCCTAGCTGCAGACCAACGCAGCACACCGGCGCCGACGTATGCAGCTCAAACCGCAGTGCCCCGTGCCGCCCAACCGGCACAAGTGGCTGCTGCCACAAATAAGAGGACTGTGCACACTGCCGCCCCGCAAAAGGAAACTGCGGGGCCTAAATCAAACAGGCAGTCGAAAAAAGAGGCAAAACTGGCCAAAAAGACAGGTGCTACGGCTGGTCCGCCTGCGCAAACTGCAAGGCCAGTAACGCGGGAACCCGCCCCTAGACCTGAGGCGGAGTGGACGGTTGCGGGCGCCGCTAAAACATCCAAAAAGGCGCGCCAGCAAGCTAAAAAGCAGGCCCAGAAGCAACAAGCGGCAGCCAAGCGCCAGACCGCGAGGCTCAGCACCCCCCGCTCTACAGCAGTTGTTCTTACACTGCAGCCGGGGGCGGAGGAGCGGGGCCTTACATATGCCAAGATCCTGGCAAAGGCGAAAGCCGAGATTTCGCTGAGTGATCTTGGCATTACGGGTATCCGGTGCAAGAATACTGCTACCGGCGGTCGACTTCTGGAGGTATCGGGAACAACCAGTGGTCCTAAAGCAGACGCCCTCGCTGATAAGCTCAGGGCGTCTCTTGGGTCGGATGACGTTAGAGTGTCTAGGCCAACCAAGTGCGCAGATCTGCGCATTTCGGGCCTGGACGACTCCGTCACGCAAGAAGAGGTCGCCGCTGCCATCTCGACGGCCGGAGGATGCCCGCTGGACCAAGTCAAGGCGGGCACGATACGCCGGGGTGTCTCCGGTCTCGGAACAATTTTTGTTAGCTGTCCCGTAGCGGCGGCCAAAAAGCTTAAGGACAAACGGCTGCTGGTTGGATGGGTCTCGGCGCAGGTCACGCTCTTGGCGCCCAAGCCCTATCGGTGCTACCGCTGTCTTGAAGAGGGACATGCGGGGGCACGGTGCACCGCTGGGGTAGACCGCAGCCAATTGTGTTTCCGCTGCGGTCAGCCCGGTCACAAGGCTGGCACTTGCACTGCCACGCCGCACTGCGTCATCTGTGCGGCATCTGGCAAGCCAGCCGACCACAGAACCGGGTCAAAGGCCTGCGCCAGGACCAAGGAGACGAAAAAGGCAAGGAGACAGCCGGCTCATCCACCGGCTAGTGTCACAGAAATGACAAGGATGGCAACCAGCTCCTCGCAGCCGGTTCACCCGCCGGTTGCGGCAGAACATCCGCAGAGGGCTGGGGAGGAGACAACGGCCATGGAAATTCAATAATGGCCCTACGTCGTCTCCTCCAAGCCAACATAAACCACTGCGCCAGGGCTCAGGATCTCTTGCTCCAGAGCATGGCGCAGTGGTCGATCGATGTGGCAGTTGTCGCCGAGCCGTATTTCGTGCCACCCAGGGATGACTGGGTGTGCGACACGAACCGCTCGGTGGCACTGCTCATGAGGTCTGCCGCCGACACCCTTCCCTTCGAGGCCGTCACCCGAGGGCGGGGCTATGTCACGGCAGTTTGGGGTAATGTTATGGTCGCGGGGGTGTATTTCGCCCCCAGCCTTTCTCTCGCCGACATGGAGGTTATCATTTTGGAGTTGGGCACGGTCGTCAGTCGTAGCCGTCCTCGTCCCGTGATCGTCCTGGGGGACTTCAACGCCAAATCTACGGCTTGGGGTTCCCCGGCTACGGACGCGCGGGGCGAGTTAGTGGAGGAGTGGGCGGTCGAGCAGGGCCTGCTTCTCCTGAACCGGGGTTCCGTGCAGACGTGCGTGCGGATGCGGGGCGGGTCGATAGTGGACCTGTCTTTCGCTAGCCCCGCTCTCGCGCGCACCGTCCAGGACTGGCACGTCCTGGAGGGGGTGGAGACGCTGTCTGATCATCGATATATTCGATTTAGCGTCTCCGCCCAGACCTCGGTTGGGCCGGTCCAAGCAGCCCCGGTGGGCGTTGGAGACGGCCCGCGTTGGGCACTGAAGCGGCTGGACAGGGAGGCTCTCCTGGATGCCTCCATCGTCAAGGCGTGGCTGGACTCTCCAGACAGGCCATCTAACATCGACGAGGAGGCGGAGTGGTTCCGGGAGAGCATGTCGCACATCTGCGACGCTGGCATGCCCCGAGTCCGGCCGTTACCATCTAGGCGCCAAGTGTACTGGTGGTCGCAGTCGATCGCGCAGCTGCGCATCGCTTGTGTGCAGGTGCGACGCCAGTACACAAGGTTCCGAAGAAGAAGACGCCGCCGCCCCTTTACAGCGGCGGCCGAACAGGAAGAGGCGGAACTGTACAATCGCTACAGAGAAGCGAAGAGCGCCCTCCAGCTGGCCATTGTCCGGGCAAAGGCCCAGGCCAACGAAGAGCTGCTGGAGACTCTGGACCGAGAGCCGTGGGGACGCCCCTACCTTATGGTGCGGGGCAAGCTGCGCCAACGGGCTCCCCCACTGTCCCGGAGTCTCCAGCCACAGCTGCTGGAGGAGGTGGTGTGTGCGTTGTTTCCGTCGAGACCGGAGCACACACCACCGGCTATGGTTCCGCCTCGCAATGTGCCCGACGCGGAAGACGACATTGACGACGACGTGCCCGAAGTGACCCGGGTAGATCTGAGAGTGGCGGTGGCTCGCATCAGGAACACCGCCCCAGGGCCCGACGGCATTCCAGGCCGTGCATGGGTCCTGGCCATGGAGGCTCTCTGGCCCCGACTAGCGGGGCTCTTGAGCGCATGTTTGGAGCGGGGCCAGTTTCCAAGCCGGTGGAAGACCGGAAAGCTGGTCCTGCTCAAGAAGGAGGGGCGCCCCGCAGACTCACCATCTGCGTACAGGCCCATCGTGTTGCTGGACGAGGTGTGCAAGATTTTCGAGCGAATCATCGCTAGCCGCCTCGTCCAGCACATGACCAGGGTGGGCCCGGATTTAGCGGACAACCAATTTGGTTTCCGCCAGGGGCGCTCCACGGTGGATGCCATCATGCGCGTGAGGGTCCTCGCGGAGGAGGCAGTCGCCCGGGGTGAGGTGGTTTTGGCGGTGTCGCTCGACATCGCCAACGCTTTTAACACCTTGCCCTGGAGTATCATCCGAGAGGCACTCCGGTACCACGGGGTGCCGCGCTACCTCCAACGCATTGTCGGGGCCTATTTGTCGGAAAGATCGGTGGTGTTCCCGGGTCGAGAAGAGTGGTGTCGGCGAGAGACGTCGTGCGGCGTTCCACAGGGATCGGTGTTGGGGCCGCTCCTGTGGAACGTGGGGTACGACTGGGCTCTGCGCGGTGCGCTTATCCACGGCGTCGGCGTCATTTGTTACGCCGACGATACGCTAGTTACAGCGCGTGGAAAGTCGTACCGGCAGGCGGCCATACGCGCGACTGCTGGTGTCGCGCACGTCGTGGGTAGGATCCGGCGGCTGGGCTTAGAGGTGGCGTTGCACAAGTCTGAGGCCCTGTGTTTTCACGGGCCGAGGACGAAGCCGCCTCCGGGGTCCAGCATAATCGTGGGAGGAGTCTCCATCGCTGTCGAGTCGACGATGAAGTACCTTGGACTCGTCCTCGACAGTCGATGGAACTTCGGGCCGCATTTTACACGGCTCGCCCCCCGGTTGATGGGCACCGCTTCTGCGCTCTCGCGCTTGCTGCCCAACCTGGGGGGGCCCAACTCCTCCTGCCGGAGGCTCTACATGGGGGTCGTACGGTCGATGGCGTTATACGCCGCGCCAGTGTGGGCGGACTCCCTGACGGCCCGCAACGTCGCCGCGCTGCGAAGGCCGCAGCGCGCGATGGCCGTCAGGATCATAAGGGGATACCGTACGATCTCCTTTGAGGCAGCGAGCCTCCTAGCCGGATCCTCGCCCTGGGACCTCGACGCAAAGCTCCTCACGTCGCTCTATTGGTGGCGTGTGGAGGCGGTCGAGAGGGGCGAGCGCCTGGTGCCTCGAGAGGTAGAGGCACGCAGGGCACAGCTCCGCCAGGTCCTAGTGGCGGAGTGGAAGACGCGCTTAGCGCTACCCACGGCGGGGCACGCCGCTGTAGCGGCGGTAAGGCCCGTTCTAGAGGAGTGGCTCAACAGGAGCCACGGCGCCCTAAGCTTCCGGCTGACGCAGGTGCTTACCGGACATGGGTGTTTCGGGAAGTACCTGTGTCGACTAGGCCGGGAGCCGACGTCCCAGTGCCACCATTGTGATGATCGCCGCGACGATACGGCGTTGCATACGTTGGCGGAGTGCCCAGCTTGGGCCGAGCAGCGCCGTGACTTGGTCGCGGCCGTTGGTGCTGCGGGAAACCTCTCGCTTCCGGCCATTGTATCATCCATGGTCGGGAGCAAGTCAGGGTGGAGAGCTGTCGCCACCTTCTGCGAGGCCGTCATGCTCGCAAAGGAGGTGGCGGAAAGGGAGAGAGAGGCTGCCTCCTCTCTCCCCTCCCGCAGCAGACGCACTGGGCGTCGTAGGGTGGCAGATTTCCGGCCACCGTAGGGCGCGGCCTGTGGACGGCAGACTCGGGGCGTCTTGCCGTCCGACCAGCAGCAGGCCTTGAGGCGGCGGCGTCGTGTTCCGCGCGCGCCTCGTAGTGGAGTCCTGCGGCCGGGGTGACGGCCGCAGTGGGTGACGGGGCCCGCCTGACTATGGCGGGCCAATACCCGTCGGGGGGTTGCGACGAATGCTTCGGCGATACCCGACCCTCCGACACACGGGTACATGAGGAACACGGGTTGGTTTTTAGTCAGTAAGAGTCTGACAGTCCCCTCCGCGCCTCCCCCGGGCGGAGGATGTCCATGAGGATTTTCCAACCCGATACCAAAAAAAAAAAAAAAAAAAAGGGTGGCGAGCGCTGTGGTATGCCAATTGCCTCGTAATTCATGGTGTTGTTTGGTTTTGCTACTGTCTATGAGCGGTCGTATCGCTTACTATCAGACGAATGGCACGCTCGTCCCGCCAAAATTTGTGTTATCAATCTTCAGTATTTCTATCCATGTTTGTTATCTTATGATGTATGAATAATATGATATGTAACTGCAGTACGATCGAAATGGAGTGTTCACAGAAGCCGACGTATTTAGGTATGTTTTCAGTCGAAACTAGACATAGAAAAAGAAACGCGAAATCTGCATGTGACATTCTGACATGCCTTCTACTTTACTTCACGCTTCGCGATATACAAACTTTAAAAAATAACACGTTAACCAATATTTATCATCACGCCAAACACCACGGCACTGGCAGGGCAATTAAACTAATCTCGGCGATAAACAGGGGGATGAAAAGTTATTTTGACAACCCCTTTAGCCAACTGTCCTTAACTAATGTGGACTCGGCAAATAAAATAATTTGAATATAATATGGGGTGAATTTCGTTGGGGTTGATTCGACATGCGCTATTTGTAGCAGACTTGTTATTATTAATTATTAATAATAGAATAATGGGAATGGAAAAATAATAAAAGATCTTTGTTACTTGATATTAAGTAATTTAAACGATTTTTTTTACAGGCACGAAAAAGTGGCTACAATGCGTGATGGTAAGCGCAGTGCAGATAGAGTATCCACATGAGATGTTCATCTCTCGACACAATGATGCCTGATTGTATCCAGATACACAGAACCCGAAACGCGACACACGTGGCTCACTATGACGGCTCCTTAACTGCTTTGTACGCTCGCTAACCGAATACGAATATATTACTAGTAAGAAATGAATAGTAATACTTTCAAAATGAGAGGTTAGTTAGTAACGGTAAAGGCAATCAATAGTTATAGGTTCGAGTCCAATTTAAGAACAAACTTTTATAATTACTTTTCATAGTTAATTACCGTTTATATTAACGGTTAAGGAAACGCAAGCACTACTTGTAATACATACATAAACATCACGACTTTTTCCAAGACGGTGTAGGCAGAAGTGCTATCATGACACCCACGTTTCGCCTTGTATGTTCCGTCCCACGATGTGATAGGAAGCGAGCTTATCACCATATCGGGCACAAATTCCTGACTCCGGGCTGATATTTAATACAAATATCTAATATCACTTTGTCCGACCCGGGATTCGAACCCGACACCTCAGCGCTGTAATCGCAGTACAACTATGTCAATAAGACGCCTTAAAATGTCTTAACATTAGAATCCAATCCGTTTCAGG
Source organism: Deilephila elpenor (assembly GCA_949752805.1). Lineage (NCBI taxonomy): Eukaryota > Metazoa > Arthropoda > Insecta > Lepidoptera > Sphingidae > Deilephila > Deilephila elpenor. The sequence goes on from OX457121.1 coordinate 1,315,795, forward strand.
CCCGCATGGATTAATGATTCAATCGTGGGCTAGAAAACCCAGCAGTGGGACGCATATGGGCTGATAAAGTGACGTCATCATTCATAATCATACAATACCAACCAAGACAATATTGTAATGACTAACTTGACCTACTGTATCTCATCCCTTATTCATATCCTAGCTCACTTACAACCTTTTTCTTTAACATTTTTCTTACAACCCCACAATTTAATACCAACTTTATTAACACCATATAAGGTTGTAAATCAATTGACGGATTAAAGGCGGTTGCGATGTTATAGTTTTGAGAGCCGTGACCAATAACGGAATGGGGGTGTGGCTAATTTCAAAATTGGAACGCTTCTTTTTTTTTCTTGAAGGCGCGAATCCCGTTACTTTCGCGAGCCAGTGTCGTGTCGGACTCGGAAGAGGTCGGACATCAACTTTTCATGGATGTAGTATATGCAAAATTATGTTATGCTCTAGATTTATGTTGGGGTGAAAATGTTGTTGGTACAGGGTTTTTAAGTTTCCGCATTTATAATACTTTGCGGTTTATAGAAATATCTTAGATCCATATCATATTTTACTTGCTGCATATACAAAAAAGCACCTACTTGATATGTCCGAAAAAGGATGCTGTCTATTTATTTATTGTCACAAATTAAATTAATCTTATAAAAAGAAATCCCTGATCCTTGCATTTACAAGCATTGTCTTAATAGACCAAAACACAACAAATAATTGTAACTTTTAAATAAATACTAATTAAATTACACAATACACCACAAACTGACAACCATGAAACAATAGCGTAGCCGCGCTACGAGCCGCCAGCTACGCCGCTACACCTCTACGGCGTAGCTCACCGCAAATGCTACGAGTAATTAATTTAAATATTCTGTATTTTTGTATTGAATTCGTTTTACTTTATTACATTATGGTTACGTCACGGTTTTTAATGGGGTCATTGAACTTACATTTTTAAGGGTTGTTATTTGAATAGAAGGATTTTTATCTTTTAAGAAAGTTTTTTGAAAGGAATTAATATTTAACGCAACGAATCTAATATTTTAGTTAAGTACCAAGAATTCGTGAGAGTTTATATACTGCAAATGTTATAAAATATATTAATATCCTAATAAAAAAACATTTCTTTCACTAAAAGCAATAAATACAATTGTCTAAGGCGCGTCGCTAAGAGTTGTATTGAGCCAGCGCACAGAGCGCAAGTCAATAAATTTTATATAACATATAAAAAAACACCCACATATTACCTTTTAACCCCGGCATAGCACACATAGCCGCTGACCGCTAACACCCACATAATTATCTCACCACCCAACATATAAAAACTCCCCTTAAACACCCACAAACAAAGGTTAACACGATCGCAAACCTAACTTTGTAAGTGCATGAAGCGACCAGTATAAAATGACCCATGACGTCTCGGAACAACGATTTGAAAAACTGCAACCCGCTCCTCAACGAAGGTCAGTAAAAACTGGCCGTTCAACAATAGAAGCGAAAAAGCCAACTAGAAACCGCCCCTTTGTCGAACCACTCCCATCCCTTAGTCGACGCTCAACCGCCGGGCAGGACGCACGCGCCCCGACCGATTCGCGATCGAACATTTCAAATTTCGAACCCGTTTGACATATGTCACGGCGAGAAATTCAAATTTCGAACCCTTTTGACACATGTGAAAAATTCCAATTTCAAATTTCGCACTCTTTTAGACATAACACGTTGATAATTTCAAATTTGGAATCTCGTTTGACGGTTTTGTTTTAAATAGTTAATTTTGAATAATGATATAAGCGTTATTATGTACCCAACGGACAATTTGAAAAATGGACAGTTGAAATTCGTGCAGAAGTTAGACCACAACATTATGTTGAAGACTATACAGAATCTGTGTTACAATAAAACAACGAATTTTAATATGACGTCGCCGTTCCTAGTCGACAATATTTTGCACCAGCAGAAAAACGACTTTCAAAACCAGTATCTGAACCAACAGTTGGAGAACTACGTCCGTCATTACTCCAGGGAGAATTCTCCAGAAGTCGATGAGACGAAACAGGCAGAAACGGAGGACGAAAACCGAGACGAATGCCCAGAAGAAACCAAAATTGAGGATGAAGATTCCAAAAGCCGGGACGAATTTCCTACAGTTAAAAACGAAGGGTATTTTACCAACGATTACTACAATCAAGAAGTTAGGAATGAGAAGGATGTCTTAAACATCCCGAATTTGATGCGCCGATGCCAGATTTGCGGACTAGACTGCCCTCCCTTCGCCTGTAGGAAATCCGGGATCAGAAGGCTGGAAGAACTGGAAAAGAGGTTCAATCTGGGAGGGTACCAGGACAATTCTGGAGACGAAGGGGAGAAGGAGGGAAAGGCTTATAATACAGAGGAAATCGTGAGGAACTGTGAGGAGTTTCACGAGCAAAAGAAACCTTTGTTGAAGTTCAGCGTAAGCGCCATTTTGGGGGACAGGGAAGATAGTATCGGAAAGAATACTAACATGGGAGGTAAGTTATAGAATAGAAACTATAATTTATGTATTGTACTTTATCAACCCATGATAGCCCACTGCTGGGCACGAGAATATTATTGAAAGAGCTTAGGATATATCACGCTGGCCTAATGCTATTTATTTATTACTTTTTTTAGTTCAATTAACACGGTTACAAACCTATTACATTAATTGAATATTATTCTAATATATATATATAAATAAAACTATGCTATTGCGCGGACTTCATCCTTTATTGGAACCCTTTGAAGCTCGTAATAAAGAAGCTATATGTACAGTTATTCATTTACATCTGGTTTGTTCAATTAGATATTCTTAAAATAATGATTTGCTATGGAATATAAATAAGAATGTATTTATTACTGGTACAATAAATCACAAAATTATCACTATGGGAAAAGAGACAATTATTTGTTTAGATCTCTGTCTATTATCTTTCTGATTGAAAGGTTGTATATTAGTACTAAGGATTTTAATCGTTTCGCCAAATTATTATAATTATGTCGCAAGAATATTACTCTTTTAATAATGGTTTCTTAGATTTACGCGAATGTTACACATTGAAATAAAACGTGACGAAAGTTGTAAAGCAACCGAAACGTCGGGAAGTTAAAAAATGTTAAAATTAAACCAAATCGCGATAAAATCCGTAAGAATTAGTTTTATTTCAATACTCGTTTGATATTAAGGTAACGAACGGGTTTGCTTGTTTTAAAAGGAAATAGATTTAAAAATGTGAAAAATAGAATGATGAATTTAAATATATTAAACACTGGTCTTTTGATTGATGGCTGGGTGTGAGTTCGGTTGGATTGTGAGACGTAGTATAAATTGAAGTAAAAAAATTGCAAATTATAAATACTTTGACGAGACGGAGTTTCATTATTAGCCAGAGATAACCCTTCCTAGAACCAAGTATAACAACCTTATTGGAATCAAGTATAACAGCTTACATTATAGGTCCCATTTAAATGTTATAATGACTAATCCGTGGTGCTTTACAGCTGGCTTCTCTGGCTGTAAACATCTTTATGCGAGGTTATTTACCTCTTTAGTTCATTGTTTTTGTCACCCGCTTTATTAGGGAGGGAAGTGGACAATAATTTATTTCCAACTCCTCCTATTAATTTAACTTTTTTGATTGATTTCGTTGCGGGTTAAAGACAAGTTAGACATTCCCGGAGACGCACTGGGCTTCAATGTTCAGTGTCATTAAAATGCGTGCCACTGTTGACCCTGGCTTACAGGAGTTGCAGTGGCGGGTGTGAGGGCGGGACAGTCTCCTAACCCTTCCTAGAAGTTTAACTATCCAGATACAAATAGATAAATACACCCAACAGTCACATACATAGTCCTGACCCCACACTAAGATCGAGTCTTGCGTCGTGGGTATCAGGAACTACGAGAGACTTTTCGGTCTCACAAACACCCAGACCCGAAACAAATACTTGTGGTTTTCACAAACATTTGTCTCGGTGCGGGGATCGAACCCGCGGCATTTTGTTTCACAGGCGGCGTCTAACCAACTGCGCTACGGAGGCTGTCAGAGAGAGAAACGTAATATGAGAACCTGAAGGCCATTATGATGGCCATGATTAACTAATTTCGTTGCGTGTTAACGACGTTAGTGTGGCTTAGAGGCTCGCCGAGGTTCAGTGTTTTCAATTGTTTGCTAACCCTAGCTCACTGGAGTAACAGTAATGGACAATAATTATACTTTGTATGACAGCCTCCGAGGCGCAGTTGGTTAGACGCCGGCTGTGAAACGAGAGGCCGCGGATTCGATCCCCGCACCGAAACAAGTATTTGTGTGATCCACAGGTATTTGTTTCGGGTCTGGGTGTTTGTGAGACCGAAATGTCTCTCATAGTTTCTGATACCCACTACACAAGACTCGATCTTAGTGTGGGTTCAGGACTATGTATGTGACTGTCGGATGTATTTATTTATTTATTACTAATGATAAGAATAGTCAATTACCGGATAATTATGGCGGACTTCACTTATAGAAAATCTTGCTAAGATCTCTTAGTATGCAGATTTCCTCACGATGTTTTACTTCATCGTTAAAGTGCCTGGTGATTGACTATCAATACACACATGACTTTTCAGTCAGGGGTGTCTGCGTCCGGTCAACATACAGGGTATATCAAGACCGCGACCGAAAACGAAGCCAGGTGGTAGTACTAGTGACTTCAGACACAATGCAAGATAAAATTTCGCAAAAAAAATCGATAACTTTTGTTTTGAAATTTTTTATTTATCGTCGTATTTGGGTGATACATACATGGTTTTACCAAAAAAAAATATGTAAACCTCTTTATTTTTAAACACGCAATGATACGTAACGGTTTAAATTAGTATTTTCGCAAAAACTAGGTATTTACCACCCTAAAACAATGATTTTTTTAAAAATCTAAAAAAATATCTATCACTGTTATGGCGTAATTTTTATTGGCATCGTGTTTGTAACCACTAATACTACCACCTGGCTTCGTTTTCGGTCGCGGTCTTGATATACCCTGTATTTATGCCTAATTGTATCCGGACATACAGAACACGAAACGCGACACACGTGGCTCACCATGACGGATCCTTAACCGCTGTGTACGCTCGTTTTCCTGATTATAATATCCTGCCACCATCTATTTTTCCTGCAGTGGGATGTATGTGGGCTGATACAGACTTTCCGCCGGCGGAAAAGCTCACTTAAGCTTTCGAGTTTCTCTATCATAGTGACCACGTGTTACCCCTTAGAAATTACTCTAATAATGGGAATAGTTCCGTCTCGGGTCCAATAAAAAAAAGATTTAATTACCTTCATTATGTTATACATACATACATACATAAACTCACGCTTTTATTCTGAAGGGGTAGGCAGAGGCGCCACCAGGACACCCACATTTAGCCTTGTATGTTCCGTCCCATGATGTGATAGGGGGCGAGCCTATCGCCATATCGGGCACAAATTCCTGACTCCGGACTGATGATGAATAGAAGAACCCAATATCACTTTGCCCGACCCGGAACTCGAACCCGGGACATCAGCTTTGCAACTGTACCGTAATACAACTACGCCACCGAGGCAGTCTTAGTAGTTACTCTGGATACAATGTCCTTCAAACCGGAACACAACAGTGCATTTACACTGCTGTTTGGCGGGAGAAATAGACATTGCGGTGGTACCTACCCAGGCGGCCTCTCACATATAAAAGACTAACCATCAGTGAAAAATTTAATAAATACACCCAACAGTCACATACATAGTTCTGACCCCACACTAAGATCGAGTCTTGTGTCGTGTATCAGAAACTACGAGAGACTTTTCTGTCTCATAACACCTACACGAGGCAAATATTTGTAAGCTGTACAAACATAATGGTTTCTTAGATTTCAGCGAATGTTATACATTGAATTAAAAATATTTTTACGGCTTTAATCGCGATTTGGTTTCATTTTTACATTTCTTAATTTCGCGACGTTCCGATTGCTTTACAGGTTTCGTGGTCACGGGGGGACAAACATTTGTCTCGGATCAAGATCAAACCTGCGACCTTTCGTTTCACAATCCGCGTAACTAACTACACTACGGTTGTACATATAATTTAGAATGCAATTTTTACAAGTTTTTAACCTTCATCATCCCAACCGGATTCGAATCATATGGCCTGCCCAATCCCACAAATTCTTATAAGATTCCTATTCAATCTTTACCATCACCACAATCTACCATTACATTAGACCACCAATAACGTCCGATAATTGAGCCAACAGCGAAAAAATATATTAACAGACATCCCCGTCAATAATAAAATAATAAAATCCGTCGTGTCCTGAGAAAACGGACATATTAATTCCTTGGCGGACCCCATTATCGCCGTCCCCTTCGCACTCGTTACAGGAAGTATATAGCTCTCTCTTTCCCCCTCCCGCGCTTAAGTGCTCCGCCAGATGTTACCGTTTTATTGAAAAAGTCGCCGCCATATTGGACTGGTTCTAGTAGATTAAGATGTAGCGAATAGCTGATATTATAACGTTATAGTGTTATTTTTAATTAAGTTTATTAGCGGCTGTTATTTTTTCCGTTATTTGGGTTTTATTGATTGTGTTGTTAGTGTGATTTGTGTTAGATATCTTATTGGTTTTATCTATTATTACTTTCATTTTATACAATAAGATGAATCAGGAATACTTAGTAATTAATAGTAAAATAATAATACAAAATTATAAGCATAGAGGTTAAAAAAAATTAAAGAAAACACTGACTGTTTTCTTTTAATTTTGTAAGTGCCTTGATTATAAAATAATTGCAAATGAGAATCATACACACCCAAGCTCACGCTTCTATCCCCAAAGAGGTGGACAGAAGTCTATTTCTTTCCACACTTCAATAATTATACCTCCTTAATAAGGGACGAATCGTGCTGAGTCTCTTGTTGTTCTCTTGTGAAAACTAGCTTCCTAACAGGGTAGTAGAAAAAAAAGTGTCTGGTTCTAAATTATGAGTATCTATTTATGGTTAAAATAAATTAATTTTATTACATGTTATAAATATCAATGGACTAAAGCGGTAACGGAATGGTGGCCTAGAGAGGCCAGACGAAAGGTAGGCAGACCACCTGCTAGATGGAGTAATGACATTGTTAAGCTTCAGGGCAAGGCATGGACGAGATTGGCGCAAGACCGATCAAAGTGGTGTAATAAGGAGGAGGCCTATGTCCAGCAGTGGATGAATACGGGCTGAAATGATGATGATGATGATGAAATATCAATGCTTGATTTTTGAATCGAAAATTTTATCGAATTTCGCGATGGTATGAATACAATTTTGATTTTGTATCTTGTTTGTTTCAAAAATACGAAGGATTGTTGGGTTACAAAACAATGTAACATAATTTTACTTTGACAATAAGCTTGTGGCGCGGGAAACGCAGATTCTTTCATTACTGATTTCTCTGTCTTAATTGTGATCTAATGATTGCAATATTCAATTGATTAAACCTTAATGTAATGACTTTAATAGCATGAAATGCATGTCCGCCCAGATAGCGTTTGTAAAGACCTAAAAACCACACCCATTCCGGATAGCAGCTGTAAATAAATATGGAAAATTTATCCACACAAATGTATCGTACATAGCACGTAGAACTGATGACCGCTGGAGTTGTGGAGTGGAGGTCACGTACAGGCAAGCGAAGAGTCAGACGCCCACCCACAAGGTGGACTGATGTGGCTGTAGACAGAGAGAGGAGGAGAGGGGGAGGGGGGAGCTCGAGAGAGAGAAGTGTATCGTTTCGAGTCGAGTTTCGTTTCGAGTTTCGAGCCTGTGTATATTCGTTTCTGAGTACTTCATTCCTTCCACCTCTCCTTGGTGTTGGATACTCTATCTAAAGTTATTTAATTAAGAAACAGTGGCAGTAAAAAAAAGTTTATTATAGAAAACTCATTATAGTATTAAATAATTGATAATGCGGGTGACTTGTGTCAAATATCGCGAAAAAATATAGATTATACAAAAAACGCCATGCCATTCCGGAAAAAAAAGCAAATGGTTCGTACTTAAAGTAAAATCAATGAAATACCGAGCAAAAACAATTGTTCATAAAAAATCCCTCAACTCCCGTAAATCCTTTTATTTCAATCATAACCGTATATAAAGAATATCGTATTTTATGCAAACGATCGCGAGAACATTATTCCAACCAAATAAAACTCTTATTACCAACCTTTACGATTCAAAATCAAGAGCGTCGGCAAAAGTGAGGTTATGTTAATGCACTCCAATCGAATATCTACCATAACTCAACTAAATTAAGGTTGGAAATCGTTTAACGAACTTCACGAGCAAAAAAAGTGAGGTTAGATTACGAAAATGTACATGTGATTTGAAATAGACTTTCAAATTACCGACAGAAGGTTGAAAATCGCTTGGGAACGGTCGGCAAGTACATTAGGACACAGTTGCCAAGTCAAATACGGCAAGATGGCGGTCGAATGACATGTTAATATGGATCGGAGCGGACGTTATGCATAATTTTATAACATTCCAATAGCATTTTTCTTTTATTCTCTCACAACTGTTGGCGTCGACGTGATTTGATTACAGAGCTGGTGTATTGGACGCAAATGTTGGACTATTGGAGTTTATTAAGTTTGTAATGGGTTTTATGAGGTTAACTAGAGCGTCTATTCGTTTGTTTAATTTTGGATAATTTCGCTTGAAAATTGTGGTAGGTCTGTCATATGTGAAAGGCCACCTGGGTAGGTACCACCGCAATGTCTATTTCTCCAATAAACAGCAGTGTAAATGCACTGTTGTGTTCCGGTTTGAAGGATATTGTAGCCAGATTAACTACTGGATATATTGAGACTTAACATGTCTCAGGATGGCGAGGGTAGTGGAAACCAAGCATTGCTTTGTAATTCATGGTATTGTTTGGTTTTGATACTGTCCACGAGCGGTCATATCGCTTACCATCAGGTGAACAGCATGCTCGCCATTCATCGCAATAAAAAAAATGGTTCGATAACGCGTTTAAGACTTTTTCTTCTATGAAATGTGCAACCGTTTTTACTAACCATTGCAGATAATAATAAGAAGGATTTTTGAGTGGAAAAGTAATTACTTTATATCCTTGTAAACTTAATTTAAGCCAACTTGTAATTTTTGTAATAATCACTACATTGTAAACTGGTTTTGAAAAGAGCAACACTAGAGTTTCTTGCCCGTTCTTCTCTAGTGAAAACCGCTTTCCGAACCGGGTGGTAGAACAGAAAATGACTGAATCTAAACTATTTTAATGCATGCAACAAATTACTTTAATTTTCGTTTTATAAGACGCTTTTATGAGCTTCGCCTGTATGTATACATAACGGAATTTTCGAAGTCGATTTTCGAGCACTTCAAAACGTTGAAATGAAACTTACAAAGCGTGTGTTGATAATTAACAATTACTTCCTCAAACACTCAAGCTAACTATAAAATGAATGTATTTCAGTCCATTTTCTGATCTTAAATTCAGTATCAATTATTTTTAGCTAGGTCTTTTACTAAAGCGTGTATTTTGGATTTTAAACTATTTTTTTTTCTTTATATATATTTTATATCAGCCCATATTTATACTACTTACTGATTTTTATTGAACATATAAGGAGCGCAGGAGAGTGAGTTTAAGCTGATCCGGTGGCAGCTAGTAATGGACCACCATTGATTTCGGGAGCCCTCTAAATTCGAAAGTTTCATTGGGAGAGCTTATACCATAGTCCACCACGCTGGCCCAGTGCCAGGCGGACATTCATTTTCTTTTATCCACCCAAATGTTGTCTGTAAGAAATCGCCGCCATAAGACCGCCATCTTTACCCTTTATTTTTGGGGGTAACCCCCCAATTAATCAAACGCCATTTAAATATTAAGTTGCATTTAACTACTCACGTCCCACTTAATCAATACATTTAAGCAGGACTTTTGTAATTAAGTTCTACATAATTATTTAAGTGGTGTTTGAGCATTCGGGCGATCTCTTAGTAATGTTTGAGTGTCCGTTTATGAAAATGGCGACCTGATTAGGTGATTCGTCACGTGCTTTAAGTACATGAATTGCGACGGTATGGAGTTAACTAACCGCAGTCGAGGCAGGAATACCAACAAGCTGCGGTCGCAATTACTGCGTGCAACGGAACGCTTATCAACCGTTTAATTGTTTTATTGCGACACTATAATGGTGTGCAAAAAGTCTCTTTCAAAACCGAATTATACCGGGTATTGAAATAAAACAATTTTTTACGAATTTTATCGCAATTTTAATTTTTACATTTTTAATTTTACATTTCAACGTGTAGCATTCGCGTAAATCTAAGAAACCACTGTACCGCAATGGTGTGCAAAATGTCTCTTTCAAAACCGAATTATATTATATCAAGACTGCGACCGAAGACAAAGCCAGGCGGTAGTTTTAGTAGTTACAGACACAATGCAAGTACAATTTTCGCAAAACAAGCGACAGATTTTGTAATATTTGAAAAATCGTGTTTGCGAAAATAGTAATTTTAACTCTTACATACGTTACGTTTCCATTATTCGCGTATTTTACCATCAACGCATGAAACTCAATGTTATTCCGGTAATTATTTTAAGAGACATTTGTATCAAACCTGTTGAAAGAAACAAAGCAGTTCTTTTTAAAAGTGCTATTACCCGCCCTTCTGACCGGAACAATAAAGGGATTGATTTTTAACGCAGTCCCGCGGTGGTAAATTATTTTCGCGCCCGGCCAACGCCTGTTGCGTATTGATTGCGCATCGGTTCGACGGGGACCCAGTTCGAATCTTTTATGATAAAAACAGCGTGTTAATTGTTTTTGTGGTACTGTGTATGTACTATTGAGCGTGGGGTCCTGGATTCGATTTGGGATTTAACATTGTTCCTACAATCATATAGGTATGTACATAAACATAACGCCTTATTCCCAGAAGGGGTAGGAAGAGGTGCTACCATAACCCACATTTCGCCTTGTGTTTTCCGTCCCATGTAAGCGAGCATCGTCATATTAGGCGCAAATTCCTTTCTCAGGGCTTTTTAATAGCATAGGGCGGATAATTAATACAAAAATTCAATAACACTTTGCTCGACCTGAGATTCGAACCGAATATTTGTAATCGTATTAGTACAACTGTGCCACCGAGGCAGTCCAGGCAACATTGTTCTAAAAACACTATTTATTTATTTATTTACATACTTTACACACCATAATAAAAGAGTATAACACAATACAGTCAAATCATTTACAACTAAAGTCATGGTTACTTTAGTACATTTCATTATCTTTGTTTGAGTCAGCTACTGGTAAGGTTTCTCATGTGTACTTCTCCCGCCACACATCAGTGTAAACGCACTGTTGTGTTCCGGTTTGAAGGACATTGTAGCCAGAGTAACTACTGGACATTTTGACACTTAACATCTTATGTCTCAGGATGGCGAGCGCAGTGGAATGCCAAGCATTGTTTTGTAATTCATGGTGTTGTTTGGTTTTGCTGCTGTCCATGAGCGGTCGTATCGCTTTCCATCAGCGGTATTCTCGTCTCGCCATTGCAATAAAAAAACTCTGTCTTTCTCTATTAATCGCTTGCTTCTCCGTAAATATAGCTGAATGGGGGTCATTGTTGTCTGGCCATGCGCATATAACGGCATATTGTTAAGTACCTTATATGTTACAATTGGTGCGTGTGCGAAGTGCGTGGTGGCCTGTTGGTAACGGACCAGACGCGGCTGCCTACATGTTCACGGTGGTCGCGGGTTCAAATCCCAGGGCACACCTCTGACTTTTCGGAGTTATGTGTGTCAATCACCACGCACTTTAACGGTGAAGGAAAACATCGTGAGGAAACCTGCATGCCGTAGCGATTTTAAAGAATTTCTACGGTATGTAAGTCCGCCAACCCGCACTAGGCCAGCGTGGTGGACTATAAAGAACTATAAAGAACTAAATGGCCTAACCACTCTCAATCGATTCTCTCGATTGTAGAGTAGGCCCGTGCCCTGCAGTGGGACGTATATGGGCTGATATAGATAGATAGATAGATAGATAGATGTTACATTTTCCTTGTTGTATGTGTTGGCCATGCAATAATATATATATATATAATTATTAACATGTTTATATATATAATTTACGTATATTCATATATAAGTATCTAATCAAATAAGCATATGGCACCCCTACTTCTGTCATCTCTGCACCATCTCAAGGTAGACTGGAAGAGAATGCCTTTGGCATTAAGTCCGCCTATGTACAATACATGTTTGTATGTGAAGTTAAATTAAAAAAAAAAAATGTTTTTTCTTCTTTCTTTCTTCTTCTTCTAAAAATATCATGAAGATTATCCTCGCATGAAGTCCAAGGTTCGGATTTCCATATAGATGAAGCGGGCTGCATCCAGCGCCTTCCTTAATACGTTGCAGAATAAAATATATATGGCGGATAAATTAATACGTTTAAATAACATAAAAAGATCATTCACATCAAATTAAAGCTTCAAATTCACTCAAAGCTTCCAACATTTCTATATCGCAAAAACACCTTTTTTTGCGCTAAACCTTTTTGTTAAAGATTAAAATCTTCTTGCTTTACGAATGATGTGAAGTGTGAGTTTAAATCTTTATTTAAGTTCAATATGTAATATGGGATTGAAAAAAATATACTGCCTTGGTGGCGCAGTCGTAAGTTACGGAATGATTGCAAAGCTGATGTCCCGGGTTCGTATCCCGGGTCGGAAAAAGGGATATTGTATTTTTCTATTAATTATCAGCTTGGAGTCAGGAATTTGTGCCCGATATGGCGATAGGCTCGCCCCCTATCACATCATGGGACGGAACATACAAGGCCAAATGTGGGTGTCCTGGTGGCGCCTCTGCCTACCCCTTCTGGGATAAAGGCGTGAATTTATGTATGTACATCAATTATGGAAGCATTGGCATTTAAAAAAGTGAATATTTTTCTTATATCAATCATATGTGGTCTCCTTACTGGGCAAGCCTATACCGAAAGAAATTTTAAATTATAAAATATCAGTCAATAATTAGTTAGTTGTTTTTATAATAAAATATGAGGAATAAAACAGACCAATTAAAGGGATGATTGTAATTATAATAGCTACCCTTAGAGGGAAGTTTTCCGAGGTAACGCCTTCTATCGGAGGGTGAAATCCCTCTTTACCTTAAGCGATTTATCCGGGTAACTTCCAAATAATATCCTTGGATTTTCTTTAATTTTTTCCGGGAACAATTTTTGGACACATCTCTTTTCTCTGTCTAAGAATCAAACTTCGTCTCGATCAGTAATAATATTGAAAATATATAATTGACAGATAAAATTAGTTGTAGCATCGACTGCCTCGGTGGCGTAGTTTTACCACGATCCGATTACAATGCTGAGGTCTCGGGTTCGAATCCCGGCTCGGGCAAAGTGATGTTGGATTTTTCTAATCATTCTCAGCCCAGAGTCAGGAATTGCCCGATATGGCGATAGGCTCGCCCCCTATCACATAATATGAAAATGGGTGTCCTGGGGCGCCTCTGCCTACCTCTTCTGGGATAAAGGCGTGAGTTTATGTATTGTAAATTAGTTGTATGTTGTCTTGAATGCCTCGGTGGCGCAGTTGTACTACTGATAACAACGCTGCAGTCTCGGGTTTGTATCCCGGGCCTATGCCAAATTCACGGCGCTTACGACCTTTTCGTCGCGAGATAACTATACCCTGTAGTGGTCTAGCGCTGCATATTTGTACTGTATGGTTAGACGAATAATTATTGTGTCCACGCTGCAGCGCACTTTAGTTTCAACTTATACCAAAATGGAACATGACATTTGTATGGGATGGCTTCTCTATACGTAGTAATATTATCTCAATGTACATATACATTAAAACGCTTACTAATGCGTGCTATTGATCCTGGCTTACAGGAGTTGCAGTGGCGGGTGTGAGGGCGGGACAGTCTAACATTTACTGAATGTGTAGTCGGTAAAATATTAACTTACTCCACAAAATGAAAATATCCCGTGTATAGATTTAAATTAATAAACGGGAGTCAAAAACACGGGCCCTGATTAATGGCGTTACAAAGGCGGCTATATATAACGTTAGGTGTGCCGCTGACAGCGGGGTGGTAAGAAATCCACCGCGGCGCAAGCCAGGCGCGATGGAGATTGATATTTATTTTTAACACGCTTTTATTAGCTTCGGCTTTATGTATGCATGTATGTATGTATGTTTGTATGTATGTATGTGTGTATGTACAGGGTATATCAAGACTGCGACCGAAAACGAAGCCAGGTGGTAGTATAAGTGACTTCAGACACAATGCAAGTAAAAATTTTACAAAAAAAATTGACAACTTTTTTTTTTTTAATTTTTTACTTATCGTCGTATTTGGGTGATAAATACATAGTTTTCCTAAAATAATCATGTAGGCCTCTTTATTTTTAAACACTCAATGGTATGTAAGGGTTTAAATGTTTATTTTCGCAAAAACTAGATATTTACCACCCAAACAAGATGATTTTTAAAAAATTCTAAATAAATATCTGTCACTGTTTTGGCGAAATTTTTATTTGCATCGTGTTTGTAACCACTAAAACTACCACCTGGCTTCGTTTTCGGTCGCAGTCTTGATATACCCGGTATGTATGTATGTAACGGAATCTTTGAAGTCCATTTTCGCGCACTTCAAAACGTCGGATTGACTTGAAATTTTGCATACTTGACAAGGACCAATGACAATACAATTAACTAAAATACATTCATTTTATTTTTATTAAGTGTGGGTTGCTTTAACACAACTTTTTTAGTTGGGTCTTTTCCTAAAGCTTCTTTAGTATTTTTTAAACTATTATTTATTATTCATAGAACACAGACATCAGAAGCATTTATTTGGTTTGCTACTGTTCACGAGCGGTCGTATCGCTTATCAGGCGAATGGTATGCTCGTCTTTCTATTCACTGCAATAAAAAAACGACGTGAGTGACGACATGACATGACATCCACTGCGCTCGCCATCCTGAGACATGAATTAAGTATCATTATGTCCAGTTACTCTGGCTACAATGTCCTTCAAACCGGAACACAACAGTGCATTTACACTGCTGTTTGGTGGGAGAAATCTACATTGCAGTGGCAATATACAGAAATTGCATGGAGCCTTTACTACGACTTAATTGACTTGACGTCTAATTTAATGATAAGTATTTTAATACTCGTAGTATTATTGTAGTTATCTATATTGTAGTTATTGACAGCCTCTGTGGCGCAGTTGGTAATACGCCGGCTGTGAAACGACAGGCCGCGGGTTTGATTCCCGCACCGAGACAAATGTTTGTGACGCCCACAAGTATTTGTCTCGGGTCTGGGTGTTTGTGAGACCGAAAAGTCTCTCGTAGTTCCTGATATACACGACACAAGACTCTTCTTTATTATGGGGTCAGGACTATGTATGTGACTGTTGGGTGTATTTATTTGTTTTCGCAAACGGTTTTTAATAATGAATCCGCTGGTCGCTCGTAACTTGCGGCACTCCTAAACGATTGAGAACAGAATTCCGGAGCATTGTATTTATAATAGCTTTGTTATACGATTACTCGCTCAGCACCGAGCTTCACTTAATAGATTTATAATCAAGTATATAATCTATTGATGTCTGGTTTACATACGGTAAGGAAGGGCCTTCAGGATCTCATTCGGTTCTCTCTGTAACTGTATAAATATACTTCTAAGGTTCGCTTTGGCTACGAATGAAACTCCGTGTAGATCAATAACATATTATTAACTTTATATCTAAATCCATCCTATGGTTGTCTGTAAGACATTGCCTAGAGCGATAAGACCGCCACTTGTACTCTTATTTTTTTATTATTTCTGTATATTTTTTCATTGTTGTGTACAATAAAGACAAAATAAATAATATTCTACATTATTATTGCGATGAATGGCGAGACGAGCAGGCCATTCGCCTGATGGTAAGCGATATGACCGCTCATGAACAGTAGCACAACCAAACAACACCATGAATTACAAAGCAATGTTGGGCATTCCACTGCACTGCCATCCTGAGACATAAGATGTTAAGTCTCATTATGTCCAGTAGTTACTCTGGCTATTACAATGTCCTTCAAAGTTGACACTATATTATATTTTTAAGTATCTAATTTAATTGCCTTATAAAGCGAAAATTTTGTAGGGTTTTAATGTTGTTTCCAGCATTAATAAAGCATCTTGTTTTAATTCTTATAATCGACTTCAAAAAGTGGTTTCTTCGTTCGTTTGTGTTTCATGTCTATTTGCGGATGTCCTTCATTGCTAACCGAATTTGATTATTGTTTTTGCATAGAAATAAAACTAATTTTGATTGAAATAAAACTAATTGTTTTCCATGCTCCTTGGGGAAGATGTTCAGCAGTGGATTTCTTGTGACTGAATTGATAGAAAGAAAACTAATACCTATCACGATTTTTTCATTCTTTTCTATTTGTTTTCGCCTCGTGACGAAGAACGATTAAGTCTTCTAAACGTTAAGTTAATCAAAACAAACATTTTAAACTCGTATTTTATTTCGATTACATTCGTGTAAACATAACCTATAAATTCTTTGCGTTTTTAACTTTGGTTTTGTTCATTGCAGAGTACCGTCAGCCTATTATGGGAAACCCCTGGCCTATCGCAAAGCCGATAGCCAGCCGGCCGATACCAGTACAGCATCAGCACCTACAGCATCTCCTGGCGCACTGCCACCACCCTTACTTGGCTGGTAAGTGGTATATTTTTTTATAGCCAAGCATGAGCATACGGCCTTAACAGTAAGTCACCGCCGCTCATGGACCTTAGCAGTGCCAGGGTCTTCCTACAGTGAGATTGAAGGAATCATCCATCAGATAATATGGTACCTAGGACAGAGGCTGTCCCGCCCACACACCCAGTCAGCCCTGTCAGCCAGGATCAACAGCCAACAATTGTCAAGTCAATTGTCAAGGGTAGTTAAATTGTAAGTCACTGAGCGGATGACTAATACCTCAGTCCGCGCTATGAACACGAAAGCTGTAAAGCAATCGAAACGTCGGGAAGTTAATGTATCAATTAAACTAAGTCAGGGATAAAATCTGTAAAAATTAGTTTTATTTCAAAACGGAATCCACCACAGAGGTTTACGTTGAAAATGTGGTAGGTAGGCACAGAGACTGTCCCGCCAATGTTCATATAAATAACAATAACCTACATTCTAAGTTTTCACGTGAATAACTTAACATTAATCTAGTCGAGACTAAACCACTGCAATTCTGTCAGGATCAACAGCAACTTACACCGAGCTCCGCAGCTTGGCGAGTCTCTTACGGCCGGTAATCTTCTATCTTTAACAAGAGCTTCAAATAGCTACCACTACTATGTCGATACAATTCTACGCTTCAATAAACAAACATTGACATATACATTAACTCGTATCTTACCTAGCTACATATAAATATATGCATCATATCTATATCTCTCTATCTTTGTTAGTTGAAACATAAAATGCATCGAAATATCTAATGAAATCTCTTGTTATAGATAGAAAGACTATAGAAACCGGCCGTTAGCGCCACTAGCGTCTTTAACCAGCATCGAAATTGATCAGAAACAAAAAATAGGACGAATTGGAAACAAATAATTGTCCACTTCTCATCGCAGCAAAGCGGGTAACAAAACATTGGCAACTTACTAAAATATACAGCCTCCGTGGCGCAGTTGGTTAGACGCCGGCTGTGAAACGAGAGGCCGTGGGTTCGATTCTCACACCGAGACAAATGATTGTGTGAGCCACAGGTACTTGTTCCGGGTCTAGGTATTTGTGAGACCGAAATCTCTCTCGTAGTTTCTGATACACGACACAAGACTCGATCTTAGTGTGGAGTCAGGACTATGTATGTGACTGTTGGGTGTATTTATTTATTTATTATTCATACAAAGATATAAAACTGGATTAACCAGATGTAAAGCACCACGGAATTTCTACTTAATGGGTCTTATAATGTGAGCTGAGTTTGATTCTAATAATAGATATGACAGTATAGAGCATTAAAGAATTTATTAGCAAAATTATTGGCAAGGATGAAAAACATTCCTTCGTAATAAAAAACCAAAAAAATCAAGTTTGCGCAAAAGATATTCTAAACATAAACCGCACTAAAAACGACCACCAATGTTGCCAACAAAAAACAACGAGGGATAAAGTATCCACCCAATTTGATCCGGCCTGCTTAAATCCCCCATTGTCTGCTTAATCTAAAACATAAATATAGCATTGTATCTAATGGGCGAAAAATAACTTCTTTCTATACCATAGACAAGCCGTGTTGACAGTTCATTGTTCATTTTTTTATTGTGGCAACAATGTTTTGATAGGTGTTCTTTATTTGAAATATAGTTTTTAATTTTTATTAGGGTGATTGGGTAAGCAATGCATTCAATGGGATTTAATGTTGAATTAAATTAAAATTATCGCGATACAGAAACAAGTTTTCCAGTTATAGGTTTATCATTTTTTATCCTAAAATCATTTTCCCCGCCAATCGGCAGTGTAAATGCACTGTTGTGTTGCGGTTTAAAGGACATTGGAGCTAGAGTAACTACTGGGCATAATGAGACTTAACATCTTCTGTCTCAGGATGGCGAGCGTAGTGGAATGCCAAGCATTGCTTTGTAATTCATGGTGTTGTTTGGTTTTGTTACTGTCGATAAGTGGTCATGTCGCTTACCATCAGGCGAATGGCATTGTCGTCTCGCCATTTATCGCGATAAAAAAGAGGATTAGGTTCTTAGCCTAATATTTTGTATTACTATAGAAATAAGTGGACATTGTACAATAATTTGTTTCCAATTCCAAGGTATATTTTTTATTTTGTTGTGGGTTTAAGACAAGCTGGTTTTGCTAAGAGATTCGCCGCGCTTCAGTGCTTGTCAATTCTATCTATCTATATCAGCCCATATACGTCCCACTGCAGGGCACGGGCCAACTCTACAATCGAGGGAATCGTTTGAGTGTCAATTATTAGCTGTTAATCCTGGTTAATAGAAGTTGCCGTAGCTTGAAAGAACTTAATACATATTTATAAATGTTTTTTAAATATTATTGACATTCATTTTTAATTTTAAGTGCGTGGTGGCCTGTTAAACGGCCCAGACGCGGCTGGCTACATGTGCACGGAGGACGCCATTCAAATCCCAGGGCACACCTCTGACTTTTCCGAGTCATGTGTGTATTGATAGTCCATCACCACGCACTTTAACGGTGAAGGAAAATATCGTGAGGAAACCTGCATACCGTAGCGCCTTGTAAGAATTTCTATGGTATGTGAAATCCGCCAACCCACTTGGCCAGCGTGGTGGACTATATGGCCTAACCCCTCTCAATAGTACCCTCGATTGTGGAGTAGGCCCGTGCCCTACATTGAGACATATTTGGGCTGTTAAAATGCATTACAATACATTTTGAATTCAGAATCTGATATTTATTAATTAATAGGCATCATCGCTTTGTCTATTTCTGTCAAGTGTGTACTGTTGTGTTCATGAAGGACATTGTAGTGATTGCACATGAAGAGCCTTGAGTAATGTGTGAGCTTGTGCCGTGCAGTTAGAATTGTGTTGCCGTTTATGTGCAGGCGTAACGCTTCCATCAGGCGAGTGACCTGCTCGTTTTATTCTAATAAAATGGATAAATAGATGCCTCAATAGATGTCCATTGTATGGGATAATACCTTTATTAGTTTTCAATAATGTTTGGATTAAATTCGCCATTTTATAATGCCATTGTTGGGATTGCAAAAAGGCCATTGTGAAGATATTGGCAGCAATGTTGAAGATTACGGTTCGCAATAATTTTGAGGTTTGTTTTTTTAAGTTATTTAAGTGGTGTATGGCCATTTAACGTTCTTTATTAATATTTAAGGTTTGCAGTTTTGAAGAACGTTTTATTAAGATGTAATTTGGGTTCAAACGGGTGGAATAAAAGGCCGAAATGTTAATTCAACATTGGTTTATAAAAGTAAATTTATTTTCTCATGATAAAAATTGTAATTACATTGGTCTAGTACCCAGGTAGAAATTTTTAGGTATTTTTTTATTGCAATGAATGCCATTCGTCTGATGATAAGCGATACGACCGCTTTTGGACAGTAGCAAAACTATGAATTACAAAGTAATGCTTGGCATTCCACTGTGCTCGCCACCCTGAGACAACATAAGATGTTAAGTCTCAATATGTCCAGTAGTTACTCTGGCTACAATGTCCTTTAAACCGGAACACAACAGTGCATTTACACTGCTGTTCGACGGGAGATATAGACGGCGGCCTCTCACGTATGAGAGTACCATCAGTAAAATCTTATTCTATATATCTTATTTTCTGCCACACGTCTAACTTACGTGGGTATAAAGGGCTTTCTACCGTCGCGTACGGTGGTCTCTAATCGGGCGGATATGAATATGGCCCATATACGATCCACTGCTGGACACGGGCCTACTCTACAATCGAGAAAATCGATTGAGAGTGGTTAGGCCATATAGGGCACGCTGGCCTAGTGCGGGTTAGCGGACGTACATACCGTAGAAATTCTTTTTTTAAATCGCTACGGTATGCAGGTTTCCTCACGATGTTTTCCTTCACCGTTAAAGTGCGTGGTGACTATCAATACACACATAACTTCGAAAAGTCAGAGGTGTGCCCTAGGATTTGAACCCGCGACCGCCGGGAACATGTAGGCAGCCGCGTCTGGTCCGTTACCAACAGGCCACCACGCACTTATTCACAGAAATATACTAGTAAATATATACCTAATATATTATATCCTACTTTGAGTTTATGAATGTAATAAATGGTTTTGTCGACAGTGAGGCCGGCGCAAGCACATACCCAAGTGTTCCCGCTTCCCGGAGGATTTCCGTGGGCACACAGCTCCAGAGGTACGTCCTAGCATTTCAATAAACGATCCAGAGATTACTGCATCGGTAAAAGTACGGTTGTGTTTTCTTAATAAAGTTGACACTTTTTACCAAGTCTCCAATTTCAGATTCGATGACCGCCTCAGTGGCGTAGTTGTAGGCTTGTACTACGGTACGTTTACAAAGCTGAGGTCTCGGGTTCGCATCCCGGGTCGGGCAGTGATATCGGATTTTTCTATTCATTATCAGCCTAGGTTAAGGAATTTATGCCCGATATGGCGTTAGGCTTGCCCCCTATAACATCGTGGGACGGAACATACAAGTCGAAATGTGGGTGTCCTTGTCGCGCCACTGCCTATCCCTTCGGGGATAAAGGCGTGAGTTTATGTATGTATTTATGTATTTAATGTCAATGTATTTACCAGGTAAACCCCGTCGGGGCATGATGCGCCGCGCAGTCTTCTCAGACCTTCAGCGCAAAGGCTTGGAGAAACGGTTCCAGGTCCAGAAGTATATTTCCAAGCCGGATAGGAAGAAGCTCGCTGAGAAACTTGGACTTAAGGATAGTCAGGTTAGTATTATATTGAAGGTTTTTCTTGGAAGAGTTTTTTTTTATGAGTATTTATATCATAATGTAGAGGGAGCGCTTTCATACATTTGTGTCTTCAAAAACGTTTTGTTTTTGTTCGTAATCTTAGTAGCACTACTGTATTAGTGAAAATTGAAGTAATTATTTATATAACATTGCTATATGGCGATAGGGTCGCCCCCTATAACATGGGACTCAACATACAAGGCGAAATGTGGGTGCCCTGGCAGCACCCCTGCCTACCCCTTTTGGGAAAAAGGCGTGAGTTTATGTATGTATGTGAAATTGCTATAAATTACGTTGGTAACTGTAAGTATATTCAGTTATTATCCGTAAATGAGTTTAAGTGGAATTTAATAGCTCTAAACAATTATTTTTATTTTTCTTTTTGTATGTTGTATGTTGTCAAATGTCAGCCAATAGGTGGGCAGAAAAAGGTGGCCCGGCATCACCGTTTTTATCACCTTTTTGTGGTACCAGCGCTCCTTATATACAGGGTATAACAAAACTGCGACCGAAAACGAAGCCAGGTGGTAATATTAGTGACTTCAGACACAAAGCAAATAAAAATTTCTTAAAAAAATTGTCAATTTTTTTTGTAATTTTTTACTTTTTGTCGTATTTGGGTGAGAAATACATAGTTTTCCTAAAATAATGATGCACACCTTCTTATTTTTAAAGACGCAATGGTACGTAAGGGTCTAAATGAATATTTTCGCAAAAGCTAGGTATCTAACAGCCAAAAATTATGATTTAAAAAAAAATGCAAAATAAATTCAGTCGCTTTTTTTTTTGCGAAATTTTTAGTTGCACTGTCTCTTTGACCACTAAAACTACCACCTGGCTTCGTTTTCGGTCGCGGTCTTGATATACCCTGTATAAAAAGAAAAATATCCTATCACTAACGAATGATTTGCAATTGCAAAGCTTTTTCATAACGTGTTTGAATAAGAGCGATACCTCAGTCAAGTGAACCCATTTGCACTGTAGTTATAGAAACTACAGCATCGACATTAACTACAGCAAGAATCTGCCATTTACGAGTGTCCTAAAAAGTACAATAACGACGTTTTTTTAACCTAAGACAAGCGGATCATACAGCCTTTTATCACAATTTAAAATTTGCATTCTAACATCACAGAAATTGTAAGATTACATTTTAATTCATAGTTACATCAAGACTTTATACTTTGTTTAGAAAACAAATAACTGATGTAATTAAGGGAGAGTATCAAAGACCCAATATTGAACACAGATTATATTTTTAACTCAAAGCTTAAAAAAACTATTCTAAAATCACACAGATTATAAAATTACTCCTCAAAGCCTTGTTCAAATAAATCTATTTAACACAATAGAAACTTGAAATGGTTGAAAATTCCAAAACAGTTTTACCCCATTCGGATATCGTATTGAGGGGATAATTGTTTTAAGTCGGGAGGGCGGGGCGCGTGCGTCTGACATCCCCCAGCTTGGGGTAGCAATTTTTTGTAACACCCCATGTTTCAGGGGTAGAACGAGAGTTATAATCTTAAATACGGGGTATTTTTGGAGTGTATTTATGATTTTCGATGCGAAAATACTGCTTAAGGGTTTAAGATGATTAAAGATTATCGTAGTGTTAGTAATACTGGATCGCTTATTTCCTTCGTAAAATATATTATATACATACATAAATCAAGCCTTTTCCCCAGAAGGGACAGGCAGAGGTGCTGCCGGGACACCCACATTTTGCCTTATATGTTCCGTCCCACACAGTGATAGGGGGCGAGCCTATCGACATATAAGGCAAAACTTCTGACTCCGGGCTGATAATGAACAGAAAATTCCAATATCACTTTGCCCGATCCGGGACTCCAACCCGAGACCTCAACCTTGTAATCGTACCGTAGTACAACTACGCCACCGAGGCAGGCAGTGCTTATCATATATTTCATTTATTTTTAATCATGGCAGGCTAACATGTTTAACTTTAGAGGAGGCTTCTGCTTTGCAGTGGGACGTACATATGCGGACTGAGTTATTATTATTAAAGAAAATAAAACATTTCACCGTAAAAAAGTAAATATTAACAAGCCAAATTTTTCTACGAAAATTCAATTATAATGATTACTATAATACACATAAAAATACCTCAGGAAAATAATTTAATGATGAAGGCTTTATTAATCCCAGTGGCAAAAAAAACTCCGGAAAAAAAATCGGTTTTCCCGACCCTAATAGTGATTGTAATTTATAATCGACTGCCTCGGTGGCGTAGTTGTACTACAGTATTACAAAGCTGAGGTCTCGGGTGGGAATACCGGGTCGGGCAAAGTGATATTGGATTTTTCTATTCATTATCAGGCCGGAGTCAGGTATTTGTGCCCGATATGGCGATAGGCTCGCCCCCAATTACATAATTGACGGAATATACAAGGCGAAATGTGGGTGTCCTGGTTGCGTCTCTGCCTACCCCTTCTGGGAAAAATATGTAAGTTTATGCATGTATGTATCTATCTATGAAGCAAGCACACTTGCTACTATTTGACCAACAATTAGTCGAACATATTTCATCGCGTGATTATTGTGTGTTTAATTTTACTTCTTAAAGCAATTACGAGTATTTTCATTGCTAGAGTTTTCTTTTATCTACATCTGTTCCACAATAAGATATAGTATTTTCCGGTTTGAAAGACGTTGTAGCCAGAGTAACTACTAGACATAATGACACTTAACATCTTATGTCTCAGGGTAGCGAGCGCTGTGGAATACCAAGCATTGCTTTGTAATTTATAGTGTTAACCAAATCGCGATAAAATCCCTAAAAAATGTTTTATTTCCATTCATTGTGTTGTTAGGTTTTGCTACTGTCCATGAGCGGTCGTAGCGCTTACCATCAGGCGAATGGCATGCTCGTCTCGCCATTCTCTGCAATATTACATCCTTGCATAATATACTGAGAACTTGTTTTTTTGCCAAAAGCATTTCAGATACATATTCATGATTAACGGGCAACAAGACCCTATATTCGGCTTTCCCTCTTTTAGTACTTACGTTAAAGAAAAAAAAATGTTTCAATTTTTCCGGATTTTCTGTCAGCAAAGAACCACCGCAAAAAGGTTTGCAAAAACCTCAATTATTAAAAACAGATCACGAAACCGAAACAATATGAGTGGTAGAAATGATCTTCCCGAGGGGTAGTAATTGGATAAGCGCCGGCAATTACTCCCCCGGGGTTCGAACGCAAACCACCCCCGCCGGAATTTGATTTTTTAATCACAGTTAATATGGGAAAATTGGGTTTTATATCGGTAAATATTAGTAAAAGTCAATTAATTGTGTTGTTTTAAGTGATTATCTTTCGCTAATTTGAGGACTATTTAATTTGAAAATTTAAGTTTGGGAACTTAAATATAAATAAAAAAGTAATCTTTACTATATGTTTCATTACTAATTATTATTTTCGTGTTGTAACGTCGACATGCGTAGAGTCTGGTACAAAATATAATATTGAAATCACTGCCTTATTTTGTTATAAGTACCTCTTAAAAGCATTGCCGTATAAAAGAAAACTACTCAACCAAAAAATGTTCCCAAATTATCGTCCAACTTAAACTCTTTCAACCCGTCATATAAACAAAAAAAATGAAGCGTACGGATTTGTTAAGACCAAAATAAACTGTAGCCATTTAAAATCTCTTTATTCAACCCGTTAGGATCGCTTTATATGTTCCCGAGGGAGAACAAAACATTTAAAATCGACTCTTACCCCGTCCTATACTGGAACGGGCACCCCGGCTGCCTGCAACCAATTGCCTGAACAGTAAAACTCAGAAGCTATAAAAAAAAACTCGACCACCTCATTGGACGAAAAGAAAAAACGTCATACATAACAACCAATAGGAACGCGCGGAGCTACCGCGCGATACATATCGGCCAATAGGAAAGCGTTTTAAGACGCGCCGCAGATGTGTCGCTGTCCTTTTCTCGCTTGCAGGAGGCGTATGCTCCGTCCCGCTTTGTCTCAAGACGCTTTCAAATATTTATGGAGGTTATTTTTGTGTTTACTTTTTATTTTCCTATCCGATAGGCCATAACGCGTTGTAGGATGGAAAATGAGCGGGGAATTCTCAGCGTGTGTTTCTGGCAGTCAATTTACCGGCTACCGATTGTTCTCTATTGTAGACGATTGTTACTTTATATTGTTTATGCCGAGGAACGCTTTTTTAAATTGGGTTCTTAAGTGTCTGCGGATCGGGTCTTTACGCTTGATGTTTTGTTTATTCGTATTGAATTGATTGTTTTGTAGAGGCATCTACGGTTATTACTTTTATTATCCGAAATATGGGGTGTTTGGAGTACATATTTTATATTTTCATGGCTATATTCGCTTTATTAGTCTATTGATTTATAGGGGTAATGAACTTTGATGTATGTATGACTTACGTTCGATTTTCAAATTGGACATTCGACAGTTCGACTTTGTGTGAGTTTTTTGGTGGGAATAACTTCATATACCATATCCCGGACAGGAATTTGTGGTTTCGCCCCATACATTTGGGACGAAAAATGCTCGGATTGAATCCGAAACGCGAAACTTACGTGGGTCACTATAACAGGTCCTTAAGATAACTTACTTCTTAGCTTAATATAATTTTTTCTTCTGCTTTGCTTTAAAAATAAGTGGACTGTCACTTGTTTCCAACCTATTAATTTAACTTTGTGATTGATTTCGTTGCGGGTTAAAGACAAGTTGGACATTCCCGGAGACTCGCCGACCATCAGTGCTCGGTGTCATTAAAATGAACTGTTGATCCTGCGCCACAGGAGTTGCTGTATTCAAAATCTTTCGAGTTTCTGGAGATTTTCGTCACCTGCTTTGCTGCGATGGGTGTGGATAATCATGTTTTTCCAACTCCTATTTTTTGTTTCGAATCAATTTCGATGCGGGTGAAAGACAAGTAAAGGTGTAGTTCAGAGTCTCGCCGAGTTCTGGAGCTCGATGGAAGTTGCTGATGATCCTGGCTGACAGGAGTTTCAGTAATTTGTAGTCTAGACTGGATAAATCTTTAGTTATTCATGTGAAAACTTAGATCATAGGGTATTGTTATTTAAATGAAGTTTTGGGATTGAGATAGCCTATCGTTGGATTTTGAATGAATTTGATTAATATTTGATATAGATATTTGACACCCTCCGTGGCGCAGTTGGTTAGACGCTGGTAGTGAAACGAGAGGTCGCAGGTTCGATTCCCGCACTGAGACAAAAATGTTTGTGTGAACCACATGTATTTGTTTCGGGTCTGGGTGTTTGTGAGACCGAAAAGTCTCTTGTAGTTTCTGATAGACGACACAAGTCTCGATCTTAGTGTGGAGTCAGGACTATGTATGAGACTGTTGGGGGTATTTATTTATTTATTATCTCCCTTTCTTTTTGTGTTTTTTTTTTTTAAATGCTTACCACTCTATAGTATTTCTGGATAGAAATTCGTCTGTCTCTTAAAAGAGAATGCGCATTCATGGTATCGGTAAAAAATATGGTTGACCAAATGAAAATTAATTATATCATTATTTTTGTCCATAAACTTTTCCTGATTTATCCCGGGCGACAGATTTTTATAAAATAAAGTAATTATCATCACATTTTACGATACGTCAGCCGTTACTACAAATGGGGCTACCAGAGTGACTGGACTTCAAGTTCATTTCTCCAAGAACCCCGAGCTTGGGTCGCAAGAATGTTTGTTTTCATGGAAAATATATATTTTTCCCTACACAAAAAAGTAGGTTTCATCGAGGGACAGAGATTTTGGCACCGATACCAAGTTTCATAGTAAAATGGGCATTCTCCTTTGGACATATACCAACCGGAATCACTTTATCGCCATATCGGGTATTTATACCAGCCTTAGAAAACCTGTATAACATTTTGCTGAGTGGTCACCTACTTGCCATAGCCACGACATGCAAACATCTTGCTTTTTTTTTTATTATTACGTATTTTTACTGGTCTGTTGTATGTAAGTCGCTTTGGTCGTTAGTGACAAATGAAAATGTTTTTTTTCTTTTTTCTTATATCCGATTTATCAAACCAGCATTCGCAAATTACCCAACCTGAGAACAAAGCCCAGGATGATACGGTTCCTGGCCATACGTGTTGGTAGCATATTCGTATCCGGATAGCGGTTTGAAGGACATTGTAGCCAGAGTAGCTACTAGACACATAATGCCTTAACATCTTATGCCTCAGGATGGCGAGCGCAGTGGAATTCCAAGCATTGCCTTGTAATTCATGGTGTTGTTTGGTTTTGCCATGAGCGGTCTTATCGCTTACCATCAGGCGAATGGAATGCTCGTCTCGCCATTCATTGCGTTAAAAAAAAAACACAGCGGTTAAGGAGCCGTCATAGTGAGCCACGTGTGTCGCGTTTCGGGTTCTGTATATCCGGATACAATCAGGCATCATTGTGTCGAGATGAACATCTCATGTGGATACTCTATCTGCACTGCGCTTACCATCAAGCATTGTAGTCACTTTGTCGTCCCAACTGCCAGTATAAAAATTACATCAAATGATGTTATTTAATAATGAAAGTTCGTAGATTACAACTCCCTACCCTTATATGTGTAGGGATGGGGGTGTAGATCAAAGCCATGATTACCATTGTCAAGGAACAATTAATTAAAGGGTGTTTTGAATAGCTTACAACAGGGACGTTGCGGGTTCGAATCCAAGTTGTGACTCGTGAATATTAAATTCTTAGAGCTATGAGTTTTTTTTACTATTTGGAGCAAAACATAAGTTTAATCGGTTTCGGATAAGTCTATACGTCTAACGGCTTTATTAATAGACACATAAGATCTATTTTAGTTATCGAATGTTTTGTCCCTTTCGAACGACTTTAGAATTCAGTTTGAGCGAAGAAGACAAAACATTCTGTAACATGTAAATCCGTTATTGGCCGTAAGATAAGTAAACCAGTTGTATTATAGTAGTATTAAGGGCTGTGGATTTTATGTGAATAAATAAATAAATAAATAAATAAATAAATAAATAAATAAATTCTATAACGAAATTCGTATAAAAAAATAGAACTAAAGAGTGACAATATTACACAAACATAACCTAAACTTAACCAATGCAAAACCACAACTAAATAACCCCACCAAAGCCTAAAAAACATAAAACTGCACCCTTCCTCCCCTCCCCCTCCCCTTGCCTCCAGCCTCCCCTCCTTTTCCTCGTCCGTACCGTCGTCACTATCGCAATCTTGGCGGCGCTTGCAAGTGACGTGGAATTATTGTTAGGCGCCGGCCCTGCGGCACAGAGCTAGGGGTGGTCAGACACGGCAATGTTTACATTATATTTAGTTTTATATCACGCCAGTCCCGTCTCATTCTCACTCAAGGCAATCCAGTCCCATCCAATCCCTTTGAGTATAAAAATGTAACGAATATATCGGAATTCCTTCCTCAGCCCACGGGAACACTAAATTTTTCGGGTTGAATAGTAGCCTAAGTGTTAAACCAGGTTGTCAGCTACCTCCATACCAAAATTCATCGAAATTTCGATTTTCCGAGTTCATCGCGCACAACCGCACAAACAGACAAAAAATCTAAAAATCTGGATGTTTGTAAGATCGTGATTAAATAGCGTTCTAAATAAAGATCTATAACCCGCTGAGGGCTAAAACGCGTATTATTTTGTTTATGTGTAGCACGCTTAGATCTGTTAGTTTTTGTATTACTATGCGTTTAACCGGAAGCTATTTGGAAGAGTACCGACAGCTTTAATAAAAGGAGGCTAGAAAGCAAATACGGGAGTCGTAGCCTTGAGTCCAAGGAGCTTAAAAATTGCTATTCTTTTATGTGAATAGTGAAAACCTGGCATATACGAGTGTCTTCCTCAAGAATTTCAAGTGTATGTATAATCTACCAATCTATATACATTGGAGTAGCGTTAGTAATAATAATAAATAAATAAATACACCCAACAGTCACATACATAGTCCTGGCCCCACACTAAGATCGAGTCTTGTGTCGTGGGTATCAGAATCTACGAGAGACTTTTCGTTCTCACAAACACCCAGACCCGAAACAAATACCTGTGGATCACACAAATATTTGTTTCGGTGCGGGGATCGAACCCGCGGCCTCTCGTTTCACAGCCGGCGTCTAACCAACTTCGCCACGGAGGCTGTCATAGTTAGAGAAGGGACGATAGACTAGTTTCCAGAGACACTACGTTTCTGATACCCACAAGACTTGTCTCTTAATGGGGTGTCAGGACTATGTGTATTGGGTGTATTAATTCATTAACATGGTTAAAGTCGTGCCGTGCCGACCCCAAACAGGGTCTATCCAGACTGCATCCAAAAACGAAGCCAGGTTGTTTTAGTGACTCCGGACAAAATGCAGCTAAAAATTTCGTATAAAAAGCATCTATATTGTATTGTTTACTAATTGTCGTATTTGGGCGATAAGTATATAGTTTTCCTAAAATAATAATGGACGCCTTTTCATTTTTAAAGCCGTTATTTGCGCAAAGGTTTAAATACATATGTATAGTATTGTCTATAAACTAAAATCCTGTGTCGTGGAAGAAGTAGAGAGATTTTTCAGGGTAAAGCCGACATAATTGTGTCATACCATACGATAATTAATGATGAATTAACTCATACGTCAATTCTAACACATTATTACGTCTATTAGAGAGTTGAGTTTAAATTTGTTTAATCGCGCCGGGGTGGCATCGACTGCTTATATCATTTGTATCATCGCGCCTCGCCGGATGGGGGCGCGCAGATATAATTATTTTTAATACCTTTTTATTAATATTGTTGTTAATTATTTTGAGGTTATGATTTTAATTAATAAACTCATCAGGCACATACATAGTGACCACACCCCTGACCCCACACTAAAATCGAGTCTTGTGTTGTGGGTATCAGAAAGTACGAGAGACTTTTTCGGCCTCACAGACACCCAGACCATACAAACCCAGCAACGAGATAAATATTGTGTGAATCACAAGCATTTGAATCGTGTATTATGTCATGTAGTTTTCCATTAAAATTATTAACATAAGCACTCTAATTTACCCTTACCCATCGAGTGATACATCCCTACTAATACTACAAATGTGAATGTAAGTTTGTTTGTTACGCTGTCACGCAAAAACTACTCAACCGATCATCATGAAACTTTGTACACATATTCTTGGAGGTAATAGGCTACTTTTTATCCCGAAAAGTTTAGTGTTCCCGTGGGATGAAGAAGGAATTCCTATATATTTGCTACTTTTTTATAGCCAAAATGGGATGGGACTGGTTTACATTTTATTAGTGAGAATGAGACGGGGCGGGCGGGATATAACGGGACGGGATGGGAGATTTCAAATAAAGTTAACGACACAGACGAAGTTTGCGGGCAGAAGCTAGTAGTTTAATAAAACGCTTATACATTTTGTACATTGGGGATGTAATAGATATCACAAAGTTAATTTTACAAAGATATGAAATCGATCGATCATTCACGCCCCCGCATGACGTCGCATTGTCGTAATGTGGTTGAAAAACATCCCACTGATGTCGTAGATTTATAAATTAAATGTTTTGTTTGATTAGCATCGACTGTGCCGGTGGCGTAGTTGTCCTACGGTATAACAAAGCTGAGGTCTTGGGTTCCAATGAGGTCGGGCAAAGTGATATAAATATACACCCAACAGTCACATACATAGTCCTGACCCCACACTAAGATCGAGTCTTGTGTCGTGGGTATCAGAAACTACGAGAGACTTTTCGGTCTCACAAACACCCAGACAAATACCTGTGGATCACACAAATATTTGTTTCGGTGCGGGGATCGAACCCGCGGCCTCTCGTTTCACAGGCGGCGTCTAGCCAACTGAGCCACGGAGGCTGTCAAATTTAGTCAGATATTGGATTTTTCTATTCAATATCAGCCCCGAGTCAGGAATTTCTGCCCAATATGGCGATATGCTCGCCCCCTATAGCGTAGGACGGAACACCCAAGGTGAAACGTGAATGTCCTGGATATTACCAGGAGAACCTCTGCCTACCCCTTCTAAGAAAAAGGCGTGTGTTCATGTATGTATGTAAATGAAAACATCGATATTGAGACTTAAAGTTACTAACAAAATCCTTAACAAGATATCTCAAAAAACATTACTTTGACATAATTAGTCATGCTACGGTATTCCAAAACGTCAGCTGTCATCGATTTTATTGTAAAATTGTCTCTAATCGATGCAATGCGTTGACGAGTCAATTTGTCTGGGAGAATGGTTATGCGCGCTCCCTGAATAAATTGCTTGGGTTCCGTAGGTTATTTTTTCTTACATAAAACAATGGTTTGGTATTAAGCTCCGCCTTTATACAACTATGTGTAAGAAGAAATAAATAAATAAATAAATGGTAGGGAATAGGGTATTTGACTATAATCGATTTTTATAAGCCCTAATGGTGAAGAAATATATTGAGGAAGCCTGCATGCTAACAAATTTTTGATTTATTATATTAATCCTAAGGTATCTGAACCAATGATACACATCATTTGTTCAACCAGTGTTGTTTAATAACGCAATAGCAATATTCATATTCCTTATAGTAGCTACAGGACTGAAATAGCACGTGTGACGTAATAACATAGTCGTAAAGGTTCACACCTTACACCCAACCATCTCCAAAAACTAACGTTCTACATTTAAAATTTGACAAATGGTTTTCACTCGCAGCGATGCATCGATCACGGCGGATTCGTCACGGCCAATCAGCGGCCGCTATTTGTCATCGCCATTTCGAATTTGTCTTTGGAACTACTGTAACGGACTTTTTTCAACGGCCTTTTTTAAAATTCGAAAATTGAACGTTTTGTGCAATGACTATCATATTTCACGTTTGGGATGAAATACGCACGTATTGTTTGTTCATTTCGTGATTTCTTGTATTGGTATCGAAATTTGATCGTTGATCCAAGTAAATAAGCATTCCTTACAAAAAGATTATATCATCCTCTTTCCTTGATAAAGTAGCCTTTTAGTACTAGCTTGAAGTCCTTCTATTTTATGTATGCTAAAATGAAATGTTTACATCAAATGTGACAATAAGCCATCTAAATTATTTCTCTTTATATTAATTGCTATAACAACAAAAATATATCAGTCAATATACTTCCACTGCTTTCTCTACAATAGACAGGTCCACATTCATGCCAGCTTGCACTGACATCTTTAATAGTACCCAGCATTTCTCACAATAATTCATTTCACTGTTGAGTATTTAACTGTTAGTTACACACATGACTCCCAAAAGTCAATAATTTCCTATGGGATTCACGTCCGGTTCCTAACTAATACGCCACCACGTACTTTATTGATTTAATTGGTATTACAAACATATATTTTGGGTGAACAATAATCGGAGAATTTGGCAATTGGTCATTAAAGAATAATTATATAGTTGTAACGACCATTGCGGATATGTCGTTTTCGGGTTCAGTCAGAGTATATACGGTTTGGTCAGGCCGGCAAAATTGTGTAGACCGGCGCGGCGTGAGGTAACAATTCCTTCTGTAGCATCAGAACCAAATGAACGATGTCAATAGAACGCACTAGAAGATAAATAATTACTCACAATAAGTCGAAATACCCGCAATACCTATAAGTAACGTTATGAATTTGATTTCGGAACGCTCGCCGTTCGATATTTGAAATTCATCTCGCGCATGAATATTCAAACGGCGCGCTGTTTACATTCACGGCCGTTCCAATTTCAAATATTTGCATTTATTTATTTTTCGCATTCGGAACTTTTTCCGCGCCGGGACGAATTTGCATTTTTAGCATGAACGATATGAACTAAATGTCCTGTCCTTTTTCAACCCGTTCGGTATGTAGCTTGCCTCTCGCTCTAACGCTCCTGTGTTTTGATTGACAGTTGTCATGTTTGTTTTGAGCGGGAACCGAATACATTTTGTACTTTATTCAAATTGTATTGAAATATTTTTAATTTTTTAACAATGCAATATTTTATTTGACTGCCTTGTGCAAATATGTCGCGGTATTCAAATTGCCACAATAATATTTACATATTGACATTGGTTACATGGGAAAATAATTATCTTTATATCTTTAAATTTACTTTTTATTTTAAGTCATGACATAGGCTGCACCTGATGCTACACGCTTATGGGCGCAAATAGATTTTATAATAACTGGAAATGGATTTTTGCTGGTCGACAAAATTATGCTGGCCTGTTCAAAACCGAATAAACAACTACAAAGCTTAAACTCGAATCGCGACACTCTTGCATGAGATACTGTGGTAGCTTTCTCCCATAAGGCATACGTACACCCAGCTGTAGTCTGGGTTTTCTTCCATAAGGCTTATGAATGTCCTACCGCCAGCTGTAAGGTCTCCGGCAACATCACTCGCCGAACGAAACGAAACCCAACAGCAAAGCTTCATTTTTTTTATAGACAGTTGTATACGGCCTAACCCCTCTCAATCATCTCTCGATAGAGGAGGCTCGTGCCCTGCAGTTGGACGTATATGGGCTGATACAGTACAACACAGACAGTTGTACCTATTGGTTCGACACATTTATATTACATTTAACGACCTAGAGCAAGACTCTTAACATATTATTAATATAATCCAGCCCATATACGTCCCACAGGGCACGGGCCTCCTCTACAATCGAGAGTACGATTGAGAGGGGTTAGGCCGTACACCACACTGGTCTTGAGCAGGTTGGCGGACTTTACATACCATAGAAATTCTAGTAACACCTAATTTTTACGAAAATAGTGATTCTAACCCATTGCGTAACATTGCGTCTTTAAAAATAAAATAGTGTAAACTATTATTTTTGGAAAACTATGTATTTACCACGCAAATAAAACGATGAGTAACAAAATTACAAAAACAATTGACGCTTTTTTGCGTGAATTTTACTTGCATTGTGACTGTAATCACTGAAACTACCACCTGGCTTCGTTTTCGGTCGCAGTCTTGATATACCTTGTATACAGATACACGCAAAACGCGACGTGGCTATGACGGCACCTTAACCGCTGTGTAATTATCTATCTATCTATTCAGGCTCAGGAAGTCCAGTGCTGAAGATAGGCCTCCCCCAAGGATGTCCACTTCGACCTGTTGGAAGCGGCCTGTAATAACCTACCACCACAGTGTTCACGGTGGTGGCAGGTGCACATCCCAGGACACACCTCTGACTTTTCGGAGTCATGTGTATTGATAGTTAGTCATTACGCACTATAACGATGAAGGAAAACATCGTGAGGAAACCTGCATACCGTGGCGATTTTAAAGAATTTGTACGGTATGTAAGTCCGCCAACCCGCACTACGCCAGCGTGGTGGACTATATGGACTAACCACTCTCAATCGATTCTCTCGATTGTAGAGTATGCCGGTGCCCAACAGTGGCACGAATATTGGTTGATATACATACATACAACCTACCACAATATTATGCCAATTTATGATAAAAAATTAGTAATTTTGATGTCTTATATTAAAGGACACCCTTCCCCACTCACCCCCATTACGGGCCAATCGTTCCGCGCAAATCTCTTTATTCCGTATAAATTGTCATAAAAGTGAATACGTCAGAAAGTAATTAATTCTGAGGCGTCGCACCCTTGTCTCATAGTGATGTGAATATCGATGTTAAATATCGATATTAATGGTTATCGACAAAATTAATTATCGATATGAGAATGACCGTGGAAGACATTTGCTATTTGAAAAAAATGCATGTAGAGTTTTAAATTTGGATTTAATTTAATGAACAATACATTTAATTCGTGTTGCAAAATGTTATGATTTATAGTTAAGCAAGTGACATAGGTCTTGCATTAAAAGTATTCGAATTTTAAATCTAAGGCAACCATAAAATGTATAAGTATACTTAGTACTTATCCAATATGTGATTATTCACAAAATAACAGATTGACAGGTCTCTCATAATATGTGAGAGGCCGCCTGGGTAGGTACCACCCCAATGTCTATTTCTCCAACAAACAGCAGTATAAATGCACTGTTGTGTTCCGGTTTGAAGGACATTGTAGCCAGAGTAACTACTGGACATAATGACACTTAACACCTAAAGTCTCAGGATTGCGAGCGCAGTGGAATGCCAGGCACTGCTTAGTAATTCATGGTATCGCTTACCATCATGCGAATGGCATGCTCGTCTTGCCATTTATTGCAATAAAAAAAATGATTATCCACAAAATAACAGATTGATTCATAAATATGCTTAGAAACATTGTGATTAGCGACATAATATAAGCGACGCTGGACCCCACGTCACTAGCGACCCCGGGCAGCGTCATCTGCCGCCGGCGTATTGTCGCCGACCCGCGCCTTCACCGAAACGTGACGCCAATCCCGGCCCTCACTACCCCTAGTTGGTCACACATTTGTCACTAATATTATAATTTATA
Source organism: Deilephila elpenor (assembly GCA_949752805.1). NCBI lineage: Eukaryota > Metazoa > Arthropoda > Insecta > Lepidoptera > Sphingidae > Deilephila > Deilephila elpenor. The sequence goes on from OX457121.1 coordinate 1,351,849, forward strand.
AAGAGAAACCATTCAAGAAAACAAACATTATAAAATTTAAAAAAAGTCTTAAGTAAACAAAACAAAAAGGAAAAATGGAAAAAAATAGAACAATTGTATTTTTCACAGACCACTTTAATAGGTTAATGTAAAGATCCGTGGAGGAAGCCCAGCCTTGCTTCAGCAGTGGACCTCCTATAACTGAAAAGAGAAGAGAGAAAGACAGTATTTTTAACCCCCAAAGCAAAACGAAAGGTGTTATAATGAATTGCTTTTAGTGTATGGCATCGTAACTCATAAACGATTCAGATTTTTAATTAGTTCTTTTAAGTTTTAAGCTATTCTATATCAGCCCATATACGTCCCACTGCAGGGCACGGGCCTACTCTACAATCGAGAGAATCGATTGAGAGTGGTTAGGCCATATAATAGTCCACCACGCTGGCCTAGTGCAGGTTGGCCGACTTACATACCGTAGAAATATTTTAAAATCGCTACGGTATGCAGGTTTCCTCACGATGTTTTCCTTCACCGTTAAAGTGCGTGGTGATTGACTATCAATACACACATAACTCCGAAAAGTCAGAGGTGTGCCCTGGGATTTGAACCCGCGACCACCGTGAACATGTAGGCAGCCGCGTCTGGCCCGTTACCAACAAGCCACCACGCACTTTTTAAGCTTAATAAACTAATAAACATAAGCTACGCAAAAGTTTAAAGACAAATAATATCTTAAAATCATTTAAATTGCTAAAATGTTTTGTAAATGCCATTGTTAATCCCAATAAAGAAACTACTTAAATAGTCAATTAATTTGACTTGTTCAATTTCCGTCTTGATCCGGCTTGTCTTAACAATTAACTCGTGCATCAATAAGTCTTACTTACATACATACATAAACTTACGCCTTTTTTCCAGGGAAGGGTAGGCAAAGGTTCTCCTGGTAGCAACTAGGACACCCACGTTTCGCCTTATATTGTCCGTCCCACGATGTAATAGGGGACGATAATGAACAGAAAAATCCAATATCACATTGCCCGACCCGGGATTCGACCCTGAGATCTCAGCTTTACAATCATACGGTAGTCCAACTGCGCCACCAAGGCAGAAGCTTTACTTAAAAGAAACAATATTTACTCTCTTTTATTTTGGGGACTAAACAACATCTCCAGGTCCCGAAGTCCTCAGTGTCTAAAAACGAAAGTCTTGAATTGAAGGCCTGCGTTCGGCCATTAATTTTACTATCACAGATCATCATTTCGGTTTTCCGTAATCCTTATGTAATCCTATTTTATAAACGAACAAAATCTATAACACACCGATAAAAACTCTAAATTATTTTCCAAAACAAAAACCCAGCTGTCTAAATTGCCGCCAATATTCACCGTTATTTTTTTCTGAACACGCGCAAAGGAACAGCGGCGTACAGCCACGCCCCCGGCCATCAATAAACCGCTGTCACACACAATGCACAGATTCCACAAAACTGTTAGATTTTTACAAAATAATAGAAATATTGCAAATAATGTATTATTTGTTAACGATATTTTTTTATGTTTTTTATTGTGGATTAGGGAGTAAGGGGTGATAATGTGATGTTAATGACAAAATAGGTTTTTATCTGCGCCAATAAATAAAATACAATGGTCTAAATAAAATTGGCTCGAAATATTTATTCATTTGTAAGACATACATTTGAATAATATTATGATATTACCTACACTTTTTATACTTAAACTGGTACATAATGACTGCAAAACACCTGGAGGTTACACAGTGGGTACTGTATATCAAGCCGGCATTACAGTCCCAACTGAAGAATTACCTATCTCATTTATACATTACTCTATTTAAATTGAACTAGACTTACCAGCCTACTCCAACGCCAAACAGCAGTGTAAATGCACTGATGTGTTCCGGTTTGAAGAGCATTGTAGCCAAAGTAACTGCTGGATATAATGAGACTTAACATCTTATGTCTCAGGATGGCGAGCGCAGTGGAACACCAAGCACTGCTTTGCAATTCATGGAGTTGATTAGTCTTATTACTGTCCATGAGCGGTCGTATCGCTTACCATCAGACGAATACGAGTAGGATACTCATCGCGGCATTGACAGCAATAAAAAAATAGAAACAAAAACTAACTCACCTCTTTCTTCCACAGGTAAAGATCTGGTTTCAAAACCGGCGCATGAAATGGCGGAACTCAAAAGAGCGCGAACTGCTAGCTTCAGGCGGATCAAGAGAGCAGACATTACCTAACAAGAACAACCCCCACCCAGACTTATCCGACGCGGAAGCCGACAAACAAAAGCTATCCCCTCTATCCCCCATAAACGAGGATCAAAATGAGGAGAAATCCAGGATTTATCCAACCACATCTGATTTTAGAGGTTATGAAGACAAGATGGCGGCTGGGCTGTATGCGCGGGAATTTAATGAAGATGGCGACGAGTTTGACAGCGACGCCAGCGCCTCTGACGAGGAGATCAATGTGACTTGACGTGTTTTTGGTGAATAGGCTTTTGAATTCGATTGTATTAGGTTTTTGCGTGCGCTGTTTGTTTAGTTTTTGTAGTTATATTAGTGATTATTATGAGCACAGATAATTGAAGGTACGTACATAATATTTGCCGTAAAAAAATAAATAATCGCTTCCAAAAAAGAAGATATAATTGGATATTATTATGACAGCCTCCGTGGCGCAGTTGGTTGGACGCCGGCTGTGAAACGAGAGGCCGTGGGTTCGATCCCCGCACCGAGAGAAATGTTTGTGCGGCCCACAAATATTTCTTTCGGGTCTGGGTGTTTGTGAGACCGAAAAGTCTCTCGTAGTTCTGATACCTGCGACACAAGACTTAATTGATCTTAATGTGGGGTCGGGACTATGTGTGTGACTGTTGGGTGTATTTATTTATTATTATTATTTTTTTTTTTTTTTGGTTCTTTTTTCCACCTTTATGGAGATAAGATTTTCTTACCAAATTGTGATACAGAACTTATTACTAACAGGATAATAGAAAACCACAGGGAAGTAAAAAAATGATTACTTGATATAATGTATTAAAACCGAGTGGAGACAAATGTAACTAATATCAAACAGACCATAATAATGACGACGCTGGCTTGACTCCTTACAGCGACGAGCTTGTCGAATAGTCGATGATCCCAATCTTACGGACAAATTGGAACCGTTAGGACTGCGGAGAGACTTCGGGTCTCTCTGTGTGTTCTATCGTCTGTTCCATGGGGAGTGCTCCGAGGAATTGTTTGAGATGGTACCAACGTCGCCCTTCTACCATTGAACCACCCGTCACCGCAGCAGAGTTCATTCCTACCACCTGGAAGCGTACCGCTCCCGAACGGTACGTTTTCAGCGTTCTTTCTTACCACGTACGTGCAAGCTCTGGAATGAACTCCCTGCATCGGTGTTTCCTGAGCGCTATGACCTGTCCTTCTTCAAAAGAGGCTTAAAGAGAGTACTCTCCTTAAGGTAGGCAGCGACTTTGTTGTGCTGGACCCCTGGCACTGCGAAGTTCTCTGGGCAGCGGTAGCCGCTTACCATCAGGCGGGCCGCTAGCTCGTCTGCCTATAACGGCAATAAAAAAAATAAAAAAATTTTAGCATTATTTATGACTTACATGACGTTATACTTCGTAGGGTCTTTCCTAAATTAAATATGCGTTTTATTTCATTTGAAGACCCTTAAAACCATATTTTATTACGATACTTTTATTTTTCACTAATAAAATAAACGGCGCATGCAAAAACCATTGTCTATAAATTAAATGTGTTTTAATAGTAAAAATGTAACATACGAGTAACAGCCTATATATAATATACGTCCCACTGCTGGGCACACGCCGACTTAGCGTTTGGGCTGTCCGCACTGGCTCATTGACAGGCAGTTAGTGGCGAGTCTAGAGCTTAAATTTGTTTCGACTTAACTAGGTCTCACAACTTAATATGTGAATAAAATTATACAAACATATTACTATAACACAGTAACGAAAACCTGAAAGAAGAAAGAAAGAAAAATAACTTCAAAAGATTTATTTGTCACAACAAAAGAACGTACACACTTACACAACATGAATTAACATAAAATACTAAGATAAAGGAGTTTGCGCGTCCCATTGCTGTGACACTTAGATGACCACTCAGCATAATGTTGAGCTTCGGCACGAGCCACAGCGCAACGCTGATTTTCAATATTTGTTAAAACTTAACAGATTTATAGTCAAAAGATTCGAGACTTAACCAGTAACTATCTGTCAAATGAGCTGCTTGAACACTTTTTGATTATAATATAAACTTTTGTAAATGTGAAAAATGTGGTGCAAATTGTAAATTTATTTCTCATTCAGAATTCCATGCAATATTGTATTTCTATTTGGAAGTTACTACTTATTTCGCTACTGTGAGATGTTTTGGTCTCCTACACTCACTTCCCGTCCATTGCTAGTCCGTTCCCACAGTGACCTGTTTAGACCAGTGACTTAACCTAAAAATTATATGTTATTTCGTAGCCACTGCACCGTAAAGTTAAGCTGTAAATATGGTATATAGCGTTAAGTCATCAGATCTCAGTATAGATGTAAGTTTTGTCAAGACTTAACTTTAGTTTTAATGTATGCTACACTGTAATATATGTGGAAATAAATATTGATGAAAAATTCAATGATGATTTTATTTGTATTGACTTAATTGTGGTAAAATATGGCGAGTATGACGGGACGAGCAAGGCGCTCGCCTGATGGAGCGCGTCACGCTTGCACATAAACAGCAACACTCACTACTCATTACCAATTGCACGGCATGGCACAAGCACACACATTACTCAAGTCTCATACAGCCTTATTCATAGAAAGATTTAAAACCTATTTTATTTAAACAATGTTTTGTCCGTTTCGAACGACTTTAGAATATAGTTTGAGCGAAGAAGACAAAACATTAAATTTAGTAATAATCTTTGTTTCCTGGTGTACAATAAAGAATAAATAAATAAAATAACATTCGATAGCTAAAATAGGTTTTAAATCTGTCTATGAATGAGGCCGTTACATACATACATACATACATAAACTCACGCCTTTATCCCCGAAGGGGTAGGCATAGCGTTGCCAGGCGTCCGGATAAAGCCGGACATAGTTAGGCTTTTTGATTGCATGTCCGGCTAAAATAAACGGTGTCCGTCTTGTCCGGCTTTTGTTAGGCTTTTTACATTTCGCAAACAAGCGAGTACTGCCGCCGCGCCGCCGAGCGTGGCCGAGATTTATGATAATAATCAAAAAGACTTGATTTTACATAAAAAAAAATTGTCGTACCTATTAATACTAAGACAAAATCCTCAATAATATAGGGTGTCCGGCTTTTTTAACCAAATGTCCGGCCAAACTGGCTGGTCTGTCCGGCTATTAGGTTTGGCGACCTGGCAACGCTAGGTAGGCAGAGGCGCCACCAGGACACCCACATTTCGCCTTGTATGTTCCGTCCCATGATGTGATAGGGGGCGAGCCTATCGCCATATCGGGCACAAATTCCTGACTCCGGACTGATAATGAATCAATATCAGCCCATATACGTCCCACTGCAGGGCACGGGCCTACTCTACAATCGAGAGAATCGATTGAGAGTGGTTAGGCCATATAGTCCACCACGTTGGCCAAGTGCGGGTTGGCGGACTTACATACCGTAGAAATTCTTTAAAATCGCTACGGTATGCAGGTTTCCTCACGATGTTTTCCGTCACCGTTAAAGTGCGTGGTGATTGAATATCAATACACACATAACTCCGAAAAGTCAGAGGTGTGCCCTGGGATTTGAATCCGCGACCACCGTGAACATGTAGGCAGCCGCGTCTGGTCCGTTACCAACAGGCCACCACGCAATTAAATACCAGTTTGCCCGACCCGGGACTCGAACCCAAGACCTCAGCTTTGTAACCGTACCGTAATACAACTACGCCACCACTATGAGGCCGTTAATGTCCAGTAATTAAATCAATCAATCAATAAATAAATAAATACACCCAACAGTCACATACATAGTCCTGACCCCACACTAAGATCTTGTCTTGCGTGGTAGCAGAAACCACGAGAGACTTTTCGGTCTCACAAACACCCAGACCCGGAACAATTATCCGTGGATCACATATTGGTTCCGGTGCGGGAATCGAACCCGCGGTCTCACGTTTCACAGCCGGCCTCTAACCAACTGCGCCACGGAGTTTGTCAACCGTATATCTCGAGAATACAAACTTCAATGAGTTTAAAATTACTCGTGTTTAAAACTAATGTTATTAATTAAAAGTGAGTACCCAAATTTCATATTGCCATGAGCGATAATTTATTGATCCATTATAATCAATTACTCTTTGAACTAGTTTCAAATATTAACTTTTTATCAGGGAAGAATACATATACCAGAGAACTTTGCAAAAATCATTTTCCTTATATTTTACAACGTAGACCCATGAGACGCGTTTTAGGTTCATATGTATATGACGATAAAATAATTATATATACAGGGTATATCAAGACTGCGACCGAAAACGAAGCCAGGTGGTAGTTTTAGCGGCTACAGACACAATGCAACTAAAAATTTTGCAAAATAAGCGAAGGATTTTTTTTTTAATTTTTTTAAAAATCGACGTTTTTGAGGGTTAAATACCTAGTTTTTGCAAAAATAGTAATTTAAACCCTTACGTACCATTGCGTGTTTAAAAATTAAGCGATGTACGGCATTATTTTAGAAAAATTATGTTTAATCACTCAAATACGACGATATGTAAAAAATAACAAAAAAAAATTTACGATTTTTTTGTAAAATTTTTACTTGCATTATGTTTGATATCACTAATACTGCCTCCTGGCTTCGTTATCGGTCGCGGTCTTGATATACCCTGTATGTCTTTTTATTCCCATGAATGACGAGCATGCCATTCGCCTGATGGTAAGCGATACGACCGCTCATGGAAAGTAGCAAAATTAAACACCATGAATTACAAATCAATGCTTGGCATTCCATTGCGCTCGCCATCCTGAGACATGAGATTTTAAGTCTTATTATATCCAGTTATTGCATTGCTTCTTTTTTCGAAATTTTTAATTGCTTTGTGTCTGTAGTCACTAAAACTACCACCTTTACCACCGGCTTTGTTTGATCACAGTCTGTTTATACCCTGTATGTGACAGTTGAAAATACTATGTATAACCCGTCGGAAATATTTGTGAACCTAGGTGGAATGCGGTTCACATTTCATTTTTTTGTGTTCCGCTATCTACTATGTTATTTTACATTAAAAACTTTTGAGATGGATGCGAATTCAATTTTTTATTCTTTTTTCTATTTTAATTCAATTTGTTTAACCAATATTTTGAATTTGCTGAACTTATGTTCCAATGACGTCAATTATTAAAGTCCACAGATATTTCCGACTGGTTATATATTTATTATTTATATAATTTCACATCACTTACCAGGCAAATTGTAGCCACAATAAAAAGGTTTATTAAAATAAGTTTCGCGTTAAAAGCGGCCCCATATTGTCATTGCAATAAATCGGGAGGTGTGAGATGACGTCAGAAACAGCGAGCGCCGGCAGTTTATTTACACCTTGCGAACAACCCCATTATTGGGACACACCGGGACAATCCGGGACCCCGGGATACACCGGGACGTCGGAAATTACCGGGCTATTTGTTAATGCTAATTGATAGTAGAAATACGCCATAATAACCCATGTGGAATGAGTTTTGTTACCCTTGATGGTAGCAAAATGATATCGGACTTTTCTGTTCATTATCAGCACGGAGTCATTTGTGCGCGATATGGCGATAGGCTCGCCCCCTATCACATCGTGGGACAGAATACACAAGGCAAAATGTAGGTGTCCTGTAGCACCTATGCCTATCCCTTATGGGAAGAAGGCGCGAGTTTTATGTATGTATAATATGATAATAGAAATAATATTACTTAAATTTAATTTAAAAATATACATCACAGAAACTAATCATATTAGACATATTTAACAGCCGCCGTGGGGCAGTTGGTTAGACGCCGGCTGTGAAACGAGAGGCTGCGGGTTCGATCCCCGCACCGAGACAAATATTTGTGGAACCACAAGTATTTGTCTAGGGTCTGAGTGTCTGTGAGACCGAAAAGTCTCTCGTAGCTTCTGATACCCACGACACAAGCGTTAATGGATCTTAATGTGGGGTCAGGACTATGTATGTGACTATTGGGTGTATTTATTTATTTATGTCTGTTATTAAGTGCGTGATGGCCTGTATTAACGGTCCGGAAGGTCGGGTTCGATTTCCAGGACACATCGATTTTGAAGTCATGTGTGTTGATTGTCAATCACCACGCACTATAACGGTGAAGGAAAGCATCGTAAGGTAAGCTGCATTGTTTTGTCAAAGGTGTGCCCTAAGATTTGAACCCGCGACCAACGTGAATATGTTGGCAGCCGCGTCTGGTCCGTTACCAACAGGCCACGCACTATCTATTCAATTTAGACTTTAGAAGAACTATTTTTTTTTCAAATTCTTCATCCTACAGTTTTGAACTGACATCAAACCGCATCAATCACATACAAACATTCAAAGTTATAGGGCGAGATCAAACATCGTTAAGCAGCGCATGTGTTTGACGTCACTGGGGGGCACGTGGCCCCCACGCGACCCACACGTGACCCCCGCGTGCCGGCTCTGTTCGCCATCGATTTTAGGGTGCATGAAAACCGAAATTATTTAAACTACTTACAAGATTTTAATGGATTTGATAAGGTGAGTATTAGCCGATAATACTGCTGCGGGACTTCTCTGCAACCGAGATAGTGAGACCAGCATGCCATTCATGAAATGGCCTTTAAATAAAAGAAAAAGAAAGAAAAGAAGAAAAACGAAGACAGTTCGTGTTGCTGAGGGAGTTTCTTGCGCCATTTCTTCTTCATAGCTACAACACGATCCGAAGCGGTACCAGAAATTAACGATTCAAAAGATCTTGTAAAAGACTACTTAAATAAAAATATTTTAAGTTGATTTGACTATGATTCGCCTGATGGTAAGCGATACGACCGCTCATGGACAGTAGCAAAACCAAACACTATGAATTACAAGGCAACGCAGCATTCCACTGCGCTCGCCAGCCTGAGACATAAGATGTTAAGTCTCATTATGTCCAGTAGTTACTCTGGCTACAATGTCCTTCAAACCGGAACACAACACTGCATTTACACTGCTGTTTGGCGGGTATTTGTTTCGGGTCTCAGTTGTGAGACCGAAAAGTCTCGGAGCTTCTGATACACGTCACAAGACTTGTAATATCATTGTGGGGTCAGGACTATGTATGTGACTGTTGGGTGTCTTATCCATTTGTCACTTAGTCTTCCGATTCCCCGCGTTTTTTCATGTTTATTTTGTCATTATTAATTCAATGCTCTATCCTACACTCAAAATAATTGAAAAAACTTTATGAAAAAAAAATGCTTTGAAATAATGGCAAAATAAACATGAAAAAACGCAGGAAATCGGAAGATTAAGTGACATATTGTAAAATTCGGTCGAGACGTGGGAGTGGTTATTTATTTATCATGTAACATCAATTATTTGTGGACTAAGCACAGATTAAAAATTGACACATAACCTAAAAATGGTTTTAACTCTAACCTCAAAAACAATAATAAAAGGGGGTTTGCATCTCATTGTTAAGATGTCACTGGCAGCATCTTATCTATAACTTTGATGTTTTGAATGTGCAATGAGGAGAAAGGGTAGAAGGGGGATAACGCCCTTTATATCTAACCGCGTATGAAACGCCTAAGGATAAAAGCATATGGTTTCCGTACATGATATGCTGTATGCACCATAATAAAATAGAGAAAAAAGAGCTTCAATTTTATTTTTATCGGACCTGCTCTCGAATTTTCTTCTATATTACGTGCTTAATAATTATTTACAGGTTAACAAGCGCAAAAAACTTTTACTCGCCTAAGTCCCCTTTACACTTAGAGAGTTTCTCGCCTGATTCTGAGAATCGTATGCAATTGTCGCATGCGACAATTTCTATAAGATTATCGTATTTTGTCCAGCGTTGACACAATTCAACTTTTTTATATCCTTACGATAATCATATCTTGCCTACGTTGGGACCCACATCTTCTATACATATAATAAAAATGTAAATGGTCGATGTCTGTACATGGAAGATATTTAAGAAATTTCAACGCGGGGGGTCTTTATAACAGCAACAGAATCCAAAACATTTTTTTTAGAATTTTTGTCTGTCTGTCTGTCTGTATGTTTGCTTGCGCATCACGCAAAAACTACTGCACCAAATGAGATGCGGTTTTCACAGTTGTATTGCTGCAGGTTCAACTTAAAAACTGGTATATGTTGCATTTGCATACAGGGTGTTTCTTTTTGTTTGCTAGCACATTACTCATAAACTACCGCACCAAATGAGATGCGGTTTTCACAGTTGTATTGCTGCAGGTTCAACTTAAAAACTGGTATATGTTGCATTTGCATACAGGGTGTTTCTTTTTGTTTGCTTGCATATTACTCATAAACTACCGCACCAAATGAGATGCAGTTTTCACAATTACAATGGTGCAGGTCCAACTTAAAAACTGGTATATATTTCATTTACATACAGGATGTTTCTTTTTATTTACTTGCGCATAACGCAAAAACTACAAGACGAAATGAGATGCAGTTTCACAGTTATATAGGTACAAGTCCAACTTAAAAACTGGTATATGTCTTATTTACATACATGTTTTTTTTGTATTATGGAAGATAAATGAGAAAAACGAATATTCCCCATATTAACACTGGATTACCACTTAGGCTACATTTTATCCAGATAAATTAAGTGTTCCCGTGGGATGAGGACGGAAATCCGATATATTTGTTACTTTTTATACTCAAAGGGATGCGATGGGCGTGTATTACATACCTTGAGTGAGAATAAGATAGGACGGGCGGGATATAACGGGACGGGACGGGACGGGATGAGAAATACCAAATAATCTATACATGTATATTTTTTTAAATAAAGTTAATCACGCAGACGAAGTTAGCGGGCAGAAGCTAGTACTTGATAAAAAGAAAATAATTGTAAATGTGGACATTGTATTTTTCGGAGATTTTTCATAATAAATCTATTATTATTATATTATTATTATTGTTTCAATATTCTTGAATCTCGGCTCCGTAAAGCCGGTTTGCTAAATGCAGACGGGCTTAAGCCAAGTCTGCAGCAACATTGGGTTGGTGGTTGTCAGGGATTCTATTAACAGTAGTTGTTTCTTGTTCGCACTGAAGAAATTTCCGCACTATATGGCAAGTGTTGAGAATCACAGATTTTTGAAGGGCATTATAATATGTAAATTTAGGCAGCTTTACGCCCGAATACACAAACGCCACTGAAATATTAAGTTGCACTTAACTACCCACGTCCCACTTAGTCAGTACATTTAAGCGGGACTTGCGCAGGTAAGTGCAACTTAATATTTAAATGGCGTTTGAGTATTCGGACATTAAGCTTTCTAATGAATACTGGAGTTGCACAAGGATGACACCCGTGGTTGACTAGACTATAGGTACTATGGTGACTTTCTTATTATTATTATCTTTGAGGCGGGAAGCTCTCCGTGTCAATGGGTGCTAAGCATATGCCGTGATAAAGAAAGTAATCACGGGAAAGCGGAAGGCGGACGCGTAGAAGAAGAAGAAAGAAAGAAAACAACATGGAAACTATTTGATTTATAATTATTGACACATGGGGTTGACAGTCGTCTGTCTCGCTCGCACACCGCATGACGCCGCGCGGCGCCACGTGCGTGGGATTGTGCACGCTCAAACGCCACTTATTACCAGATTTGCTATTTATTTGCCGTGAAACTGTGGATTACTGCAGATCAAATCAATTTTTATTGTTTTTGACAGTGATGCTGAGGATGGACCAGTTTTTTTTATAAAATAGGCTGAAGTTTACTTTATTTGTCCAGTCGCTTTCTCAGCGCTTTTGGTACTCCGAAAACGGTTAATTTTACAGAAACACGCAAGAGACATTTTTTGTACATAATTTCACGACAAACAATTTTTATAACGACCTTTATTGACAAACAAAAATTCTTAAATACATCTTTAGAAAATAAGCAACAGATCAGATATATCATCTACCCCGTTTCGTATAAAACTAATTGATATCGAGATATCTGAGGGAAACAACATACGGTAGCACTTATCATCTCGTGTTACTAATGGACGTTGCAAAATGTTTGCTGTGATTCGCATACGCACTAAATAAACATGTTTTCATTCGCAAAAAATATTAATTACATAAACGGCCATTCATAGACAGATTTCAAATCTATTTTGATTCTTTTTATTACAATAAACGGCGAGACGATGATTTTTAAAAAAATGCAAAAAAATATCTGTCGCTTTTTTTGCAATATTTTTATTTGCATTGTGTTTGTAACCACTTAAACTACTACTTGTCTTCATTTTCGGTCGCATTCTTGATATACACTAACATATAAGTTTTGTAAGTTGTTTTTATTACATTACTAAAAGATAGTTTTTGCTCTCAGAGCACACAAACAAATAATTGTCTCACAAACATTTCAATGCTGGAATCGAACCCAAGACCTCTCGTAAACAGCTCTCTATCAACCACTAGTCATGATTATAAAATCAAAAGATAATGTTCAAGATAAGAAAATATTTATAGTTAAATACTTAAAACTATTAAGAAAACAAACCGTATACATTTGTGTTAAAATCATTGTAGCTAGTTCACAAATTGCTTTCCGGGTGTAATATGACGCGACTGTAAGAGAACACAGGGCCGAACTGAAGGGCAAGGCGTTAATTGATGCGGGGGACGTTTGGGGGTCAATTGGAAGAGGTTGAAGGTTAATTGTTGAAGGATTGATTCACCTTCATTATACAAGGTAGCCGTAATTGCGGTATGGAATTTGAATAATATCAGGTTTGTTTCTAAGGCTGGAAAGTGTATTTTATTGGCTAATTTTGATACGAATAACATGATTTACTTATTTACTTAATGTCCTTAACGAAATGAAGAGAGCTTGGTCGTAAATTGATAAATGTTTTTTTGCAATGACGATCCATTTATTCAATTCTGATCACTGAAGTTGTAAATTAAAACAAGCAGAAAAATTTTAAAAGTTGTGTGTCCTTATACGTTATTCACCCTAGAAAGCTGCCTATCAAAAGAAATACCAATAAATACATGTCTTGTAAACATACCGATGCCCTTACTAAAATATAAATCAATATATTATTTTTTTATAAATATCGACACGACAAAACTGTACCGTTAGTTACGACACCAACAGTGGTCGTTTCAATACATCGTAAAGTACAACAAACAGACAAATATTTGACATTAGTGCGTCTTAAATAGCTACTGCTCTCAAATGGGGCGTCAAACTGTCAACGATTTGGGGTGACATTTGTCAAATTCTTATTTATTAGGGCCTTGTGAATTGATTGCAACTATAGTCGTGTTTTGGCAATAAAAATAACTTTAAATTAAATGAATTATATTCTGATGCGTTTTCAGATTTATTTTGATGAGAACCGAAAGGTTTTTTCATGATGCACGCATTGCAATTGACTTAGCTGTGTGTATTGTCTATTTCTGCAGTGTAAATGCATTGTTGTGTTCCTGTTTGAAGGACATTGTTACCAGAGTAACTACTGGATATAATAAGACTTAAAATCTTATGTCTCAGAATGGCGAGCGCAGTGAAATGCCAATCATTGCTTTATAATTCATGGTGTTAAGTTTTGCTACTGTCCATGAGCAGTCATATCGCTTATCATCAGGCGAATGGCATGCTCGTCTCGCCATTCGTCGCAATAAAAAAGGGCTATAATCTTGAATGACATATTTCATCCTTTAAGTATTAATTTAAAATATGGACAACTTTACAGGAAAAAAAAATTAAAAAAGTTTTATTACGTGCGTGTTTCGCAATGCATTATGTTTTGTAACAAAATATAAATATTAAAGGTAATCTCTGTTTTAGCTGAAAGTAAGTTATAGACATGTGGCTAATTTAAATTTTAATATGAATTATAAATAGTTGTATTAGGTTAGTGTGCTAGTTGCTCTCACAGAAAAGCGATGTTAAGTAACAGCTTTACCGTCGCGTTTCATTTATTGACCAATATTTTTAGAGGGTCAAAAATACTATTTCCTTCTTTCTCCTTCCATTCTTCAATCCATTTTAAAATTTTACCTATTTATCTGCCAATTTTGGTTGTGAGCATTTCTATTTGTCGCAATATCCGTTCACTATCAAGATAGCTGCCTTGTAAAATAAATAAATAAATACACCCAACAGTCACATACATAGTCCTGACCACATCAAAATGAATTAAGTCTTGTATCGTGGGTATCCTTTTTTTTCAAAATTAAGCTTAAAATATCCGTAATGAAGCACAAACACCTGGGTCTTGTTGAAGGTCTGGACCCGGGGCAAACATTTGAAGGCTCCACAAACGTTTTTCTCGGTGAGTGGATTGAACCCGCGGCCTCCCGTTTCACAGCCAGCGTGTAACCAACTGCGCCACGGAGGCTGTCTTTTACTCATCGGCCTTTCAATACAATAGCTAAACTATTCCCCCACAGGCCCCACGCAACTATCCCACCTGGATTCCACCCTGGCGTCGTCAGCGGCGTGTTTACAAGCTCTACACGACGCAACACGCACTCGCGTATTGATGACTGCCAACGACACCACTACACTAGATACGACAAGTGTTGCCACTATTTTGTGTTGTAAATACATACACCACGCCTTTTTCCCAGAAGGGGTAGGCAGAGGTGCTACCAGGACACTTTTCGCCTTGTATGTTCCGTCCTATGGTGTGAACGCTGTTACCTTGCATAATTCTGTGAGACAGTGGTACCGGCCCAACAACAATATTAATATCATTTCATTTTTTATTTCAACCATTTAAAATATTTATTTGGGGTGCCTCGCCTTTATCGTGTAAAACTAACCATGTTTTTATAAGAAAAAAATTTGCTGTGACAATAAAATTCTTGTCAAAGGACCGCTTTAGTGTTTTATGTACCGGAAGAACTAATTAAACAAATAACCGGTTTTAAAATCGACAATTTGTGAATTGGAGTGTTAAATTTTGTTTATTATGTTATTTATGGCGCGAAAACATAATTAATCATGTGTTTTTGTGTTTTCAAAATGACGATAAATAACTGACGCTCCTTTTAAATGTCGAAATAGGGCGGGAACATAATATAGATTTTATAGATATCGATAGAAATGTTTTAGTTGGACATTTTTAGTTTTGAAATGAATTGTAACGATATGTATTACTGTTATGTTATTAAATTGTTTGGTATCATAAGTGATTGATTTTGTGAAAAATACGCTGTAAAATATTTGTTGAAAGTTGAAATTATCTAGTTCTGTTTATAATGCATGTAGACTAAATATTTTGAATTCATTTATGAAAAACACATGTAGACAAAACGGTGGTTATTATTGATTTAAAATAAAACTGTTGTGAAAAAATATTTCGCTAATTAATCATTATTTTTTTAAACTTGTTGATTTTTTTTTCAAGCTAATATTACAACTTTTGAGTTTTATAATTGTGTTGTTTGTTATTATAATTATATTTTTGTATAATAAAATCAATCAATATTAATTAATTTGTTTTATTTAAATTCTACTTTTAAGAAAACTCGATGGTATTTAACTTGTATCGATAAAAAAAATCAACCCCTAAAGCTACCCTTTGTGTTTTGTGAAAGGGTGTCTCTGCACCGCGTGTGTAGCCCGGATTAACTCTATCCTTGCAAAAATAAATCTTTAAAGGTATTTTTGTATCTTTTTTACCTTTTTCGAGTGTTGGCGTGAGAAATTGTAAAATATAAGTTTTTTTGTCCTAAATATCTGTGACAAGTGTAATGTTGCAGAAATTGTATTTTAGGCTTAATAGCAGGTGGATTGTGGTGTACAACTTGTGAGATCGTGGGTTCAATTCCATTTTATTGCAGGCTTAAGAAAGTGACTAAATTATAATTTTGTAATTCTTTTTATAAAGCACGTAGAAAAACAAAGTTTTGACTTCATTTATGAAAAACACATGTAGATGCCACGGTGGTCATTATTGATTTAAAATAATGCTATTGTGAAAAAATATTTCGCTAATATTTGTTTGATAGTAAATGTAATGCGGTAATAATTTATTTCCAATTCCTTCTATTCATTTAACTTTAAATGAGAGAAACTTTCCTTGCGAGAAAACAAGTTAGACATTGAACTATTTTTTTTTTTTTTGGATTTTATCGCGATTTGGTTTAATTTTTAAATTTTTTAACTTCCCGACGTTTCGATTACTTTACAGCTTAAGTTAAAACCCGCACTAGGTCTTGGTGGTGTTGGACTATATGGCTTAACCCCTCTCAATCGTACTCTCGGTTGTAGAGGCGGCCCGTGCCCTGCAGTGGGATGTGTATGGGCTGATACAGAAATATGTACAAATCTTTCTTTGCAAAATTAGGTTAAGGAAAGAATTTGATAAACGATTTATCAATTTGTTTTAATGTTATGTATTCTGTATTGAATCATTTAATAAAAAAAATAAAATTTTAATTGCTGCCACGATGGTGTAGTTGTATTACGGTACGGTTACAAAGCTTAGGTCTCAGGTTCAAATCCCGGGTCGGGCAAAGCAATATTGGATTTTTCTTTTCATTATCAGCCCTGAGTCAGGAATTTGTGCCCGATATGGCGATAGGCTCGCCCCCTATCACATCGTGGGACGGAACATGCATGCCGAAATGTGGGTGTCCTAGTGGTGCCTCTGCCTAACCTTCGGGGATAAAGGCGTGAGTTTATGTATGTAAAATTTTAATACAGTTTATTATACTGTCAGTAAATTCAGTGCATAGGTTTGAAACGCCAATCTTATATGTGAGATATTCCGGGTGGCTGTGTGCCCCGGGCAGCTGCCAATCGCTCTGGCTAAACTTTTCCAGCCTAGCTTGTTTGTGCCTGAAAATCCCGTTTTTTATATTTTGCAGTTTTTAGAATCTATTTTTTGTGAGGCTTTGAATGTTATGAGCTTCTTGGACACCGGAAGGGAATATGAATTTTGGTGTGAAGTTATTGTCTGTAAGAATTTTATTTATTTTAATATGTTAACAAATTGAACTTAAGCTACACCTGTTTGCGGATTTTAATGTTGTTTTTGTTGATATTGTTTTGTTATTGCTACTGTCTGCGGAATGTTTACCATAAAAAAAATTCAATTGCTTTTTATGACCGATTTTTCAAGAGTTATTGGTAAAGAATTCATACAATACCTACCTAAGTTACAACTTCACTAGTATAAAAGTCTTTTTTTTCTTTTAAAATAATTATTATTGACCATTGAAAAATCAGACCTTCTGTATCTGTATCAGCCCATATACGTCCTACTGCAGGGCACGGGCCTTCTCTACAATTGAAAGTACGATTAAAAATCAGACCATAAATGCAAAAAAAATCTTTTCACACGCAAACAACGAAACGCAAATTCAAACGTCACAGATTAAAAAACAAATCTGAAGTTGCGTTCAGAAACAGTGGCGCTTTAATTAACAAGCGTGGCGGCTCGGGGTGATTGACGTGGCCCGGGGCTTCGGTCAGGCGCACGCTTTCATTTACCGGCCTTCCGTTTAACTCCGTGATTGGCGGGTTTTTTTTTTCAGTTTTACATGTAACAAAGAAGTTTGTTTTTAATTTGCAGGTTGCGTTTCGTTATTGCTGGAGGTGGGTGTTGACAATGTGATTTTTTAAGGTTTGAGATTTTTAAGCTTATTTAAAAAATGTATAATAAAGAAATTAAAATTAAAGCGTGAGGTGACATCTATGATCGTATAGATAAAACTTAAGTTATTGCAATTTTTGAAGTGAAACTTCTTTATCGGGGTTGGAAAAATTTTTGCGTTACGCGCCATCTTTATTTCTACGTCACATTTTTGCGTTACGCGCCATCTTTATTTATTTAGTAAATTAGTAATACTTAGTAGTAATCCTGTGTATTGTAACTGTATTTAGTACGAATCCCACACTAGTGTATCATCCCACATTTGGACATAATACAGTGTATACCATTAGAACACATTCTGTACCCACTTCAGTAAGCCACACCCCCAACCGTTTCCAAGCCCCACCCAAAATTTTAAGCCCCACCCACTTTTTTGTAATTTGATCCTTACCCCCCCTCTGGCCTTCCCCTACCCTAAATCCAAAACAGTGCCCAATAGCCTCCCCACGAAACCTCCCCCCCTCGCTTACCCCCACCCTAAAAATTTTACCTCACCCCCCCTACTCATCTATATCAGCCCATATACGTCCCACTGCAGGGCACGGGCCTACTCTACAATCGAGAGAATCGATTGAGAGTGGTTAGGCCATATAGTCCACCACGCTGGCCTAGTGCGGGTTGGCGGACTTACATACCGTAGAAATTCTTTTAAAATCGCTACGGTATGCAGGTTTCCTCACGATGTTTTCCTTCACCGTTAAAGTGCGTGGTGATTGACTATCAATACACACATAACTCCGAAAAGTCAGAGGTGTGCCCTGGGATTTGAACCCGCGACCACCGTGAGCATGTAGGCAGCCGCGTCTGGTCCGTTACCAACAGGCCACCACGCACTTCACCCCTACTCATATCTCCGGCATTATCCATCGTAGACCCACCGACCTTGGGTTCATTGGAACCGGCTCGGTGAGGGCTACAATCTTGCCCCAACAGAATTCCCGAATACCCCCTCACAACTTTCCCCACCCAAAAATATTTTAAGGTGCCCAATAGCCTCCCCACGAAACCTAACCCCCCCCCGCCCCTACCCCCACCTAAAATGTTTACCTCACCCCCCCTATTCCTATCTCCGCCAATATCCATCGTAGACCCATCGACCCTGGGTTCATTAGAACCGGCTCGGTGAGGCCTACAATCCTGCCCGAACAGAATTCCCGAATTCCCCCTCCACAACTTTCCCCACCCAAAAATATTTTAAGGTGCCCAATAGCCCCCCCACGAAACCTAACCCCCCCCCCCCCCCGCCCCTGCCCCCACCTAAAATTTTTACCTCACCCCCCCTAAACCTATCTCGGCCAATAAAGGTCGTGGACCCACCGAGCTTGGTATCCTCGGAACCGTCTCGGTGAGGGCTACAAATTGGCCCCGATAGAAATCCCAAATTCCCTCAAAAATTTCCCCCCTCCTAAACTTAAACTTTATTTAATTTAGCTTTATTTTACCAATTCTGTAAATTTGTAAATAGTAGATCATTTTGCGAAAAATGATGTCATAAAGAAGTTTCACTTCTTACGTGTGTACACTAATACACACACACATTTTTTTGTTTTATGAAATCTTTATTTAAATGATTGATGCATTTTAAACATTTATTCAATCTATAAATAAAATTACAAGAATAATGTATGAATATTTTTTTAATTTAAATCTTTAAAAAATACTTAGAATGAAATACTAAACACACGCGGAAAATGAGGAAAACTTATGGGCCTATTCTTTGAAGAGAACGAAATGGAGATAACTGTTAACGCGTATGGTATCGTTCTTTTTATATTACAATATTTTTTTTTGCGATGTCTCCTCGAGACAACAAAATATCTCGTTATTTAATTGATTATTTTATGCGATGTTGCGTTTATTTGCCTGGAATTCCGTAAAGCGCCATCTATTGTTGAGTAGAATTAGTAAATAGTAAACATTTATCTATGTAATTCTATAGTCTAGCCACGAGATGGCAGTATTATTAACAATAAACTTCTTCCCTTTTCTCTTGCAAGGTGCCGGGAAGACAGTCCTAAAATTATTGTAGTATGACGATAGTAAAGCTCCCTACCACAGCTTGGTGTGTTAATAAATTACAGGAGTGTAGATGGCGCTAGTATTCCGCTGCCTACCCCTTGAGGTATGCGGCGTTATCTAGCCAATTTTTCTCGTACTGCCCTTTAACAAACAAATAAAGGCAGGTTTTACTGTGATCTATCTTTACACCATACAAATATATCTCTCTGTATTTGTTGAAATAAAACTATTTTTACGGATTTTATCGCGGATTTGTTTAATTTTTACATTTTTTAACTTCCCAACGTTTCGATTACTTTACACTTTACAGTTTTCGTGGTGACTCTGCCCCGTGACCACGAAATGTGTTGAATGAACCATAGATGTTATGTACTACATCTATGGAATGAACTCATTGTGTACCATTCGCGTAAATCTAAGAAATCACTGTATTTGTTTATCGAAACAAAAATGCATGTACATTATTTAAAAGAAGCGATTTTAACTTGTTTTTAAAGACAGATAGTAGTCTTTACACTTACCGAATCGAAATACGCTCAGACGCGCAAAACGAACAAAACTATAATCATCAAAATGTAAAATACGTGAAACCGCCTCACCGGAATTCCGTTCCCGAAGCTGGATGGTCGTCGCCGACGACGGTCTATAAACCCACCAAACACAAATCACCAGATAGTCCACGACACACGAACGAATTAAAATATACAGCTCGGCGGAGCTCGCTCCATGCGTTGCGAAGCGCACACGAGACTACTCAAATGACGTACCGAGCGAGAGACAAACAACTACCCTCCACTGGATTATATTGATAAAATAAAATATGAGTAGGTACTAAAACCACGAAAACTATATTGTCAAATTGTAGCTATACGAATAAATACACTAACTTAAATGCTGAAGAGTTTGATTGTACGCGCTAATCTCAGGAACGAGGTTCAATTTGAAAAAAAAAATTGACTATATAGAGACTGTGATAGGGGGCGAGCCTACCGCCATCATCATCATCATCATCCATCAGCCAATGGAAATCCACTGTTGAACAAAGGCCTCTCCCAATGATTTCCACAGTGACCTGATGCAGGCAGCCTGCATCCAGCTACGTCCCGCGACCTTCACCAGGTCGTCTGGCCACCTACCACCATATTGGGCACAAATTCCTGCCTCCAGGCTGATAATGAATAGAAAAATCCAAGATCACTTTGCCCGACTCTAAATTCGAACCTGAGACCTCAGCGAGAGCTCAGTTATAAAGTCAATAAAACAACAAATCACTTTGGTAAGCGGCCTTTAATAAAAAAAAGTACAAAAAACTTTTGACTAACACAAAAAATTGGTATCACTAATCGTCTTAAATCTATTTACATGTGATGTACGCTTAGGTACCGAAATCTCTTGGTAACACAATATTCAATTAACATAGAACAATGGGAATCCATCACAGTCAATCATCTTCGCGCCGACATAATTACAACCTTAAAGACGCCATCTTGGTTTGGCGCCATTCGTATCGACTTAAAAATATAACTTATTTGAATGAAATTTTTGCTTAGTAATTCTGGACTTAAAATCGTAGTTCCTTTGTCATGTTATAAAAAAAAACACATTTGAAATTATTGATTATCTGCGTCGGTGCATTTTTTTGCAATGCTAATAGAAATTCTTTCATATTTAAAATATAATTACAACCGTAAAAAAGCCATCTCGTTTTGGCTTATATAAAACTGAATTTACAGTTCCTTTGCCATGTTATAAAAAAACAAAAAATTGTAAAATAATCATATTTAAAGGCAGTATTGTTATTCATTGTAAAAAATCATTGATATATCACAGAGGGGACACCACAAACAAAATATGTATAACTAAGATCGGTACGGTACCGCTATTACTGTTGCTATCTCTGTCACTCCTACGCAGACACTATGGTTTATTATAGTGCTTAGTTACTTTATCCAATAGGTCCGGCAAACGAGCAAACTTGTCACGTGATGGTAAATGATCACTCCATGAACACCCACAACGCTTGATCATAGATGTCAGCCCATCAAATCTGGAGGGGAGAGGGTATTTGGCATCTGACAATCACCGAAACGCGACAGAGAAGCCGTCGCTTCACGCCGATCTCCTGTGAGACAGTGTTACCGCCCCGGACGAGCCTGCCCATTCATGCTGAGTCATGGCCTATGACTGACAACAACCTCTGCACATAGAAAAAGTTCTCTTCATCTAGTGTGTTCCCGCCATCGATATCAATGTTACACTAGATAAGACATTCAGTACAAAAAATGTGTCCCACCTACTTGGGGTGCATGCACCGCACATGCATCAGTTTGCTTCGTGACAGTGACAGTGCAGTACGCCTTATCGCATACATTTAAAAGTAATAAACGAATCTTTCGCCGTCAAACCGAAAGCAAATCGTCTGAAGTTACAATATTTTAATAAAGTACCAGGTAAGTGATGTTATATTGCAGTGTGCTTTTAAAATACGGGGGCACTTTATTTCTTTGACGTGTCTCGTCTATCGGTAGAATATAAGTCAATGGTTTCCGCGGTGTAGGTACACACAGTGCGCGCAAATTTTGTTAGTAATGTCCGCTCTAGTACAATACCTTATTTATTTAATCACCTAAGAATCAGTTCTTAAAATCCAGGAGTATTTTATAATCACCTATACCAGCATGTATTTAAAAAATCTATCTACTAACATATACAAAGGAGATATTCCATTTTGGGAAATAATCATGTACAGAAAATCTAGAATTGGCGGTTTTGGAAAAAATACACTTGAAGTTATTTGGTTAAAAAAAGATGCCTAGTTTTTAATTAATATTAATCTATCGGCTTTATTTATAGACAAACTTAAAACCTATTTTAGTTATCGAATGTTTTGTCTTCTTCGCTCACTGAATTCTAGGCGTTCGAGAGGGACAAAACATTCGATAACTAAAATAGGTTATGAATCTGCCTATGAATATGGCCGTATGACTGGACATTTCGTTAAAAAATCGTGCGATGATTTGAATTATGATACAATGCCTTTCGAAACCAGACATGCATAGACTGAACCCGAAACACACAAATGAATACGACGGGTTTTAAGTAGTTTGTCTATACATATAATAAATTTGTAACCGATCGATTTCTTTACATGGAAGATAAATGAGAAAAACTAATATGGAAGGATAGAACCCAAAACAATGATTTTTAGAATTTTTGTCGGTTTGTCTGTGCGGTTGTGTGCGAAGAACTCGGAAATAACTAAATGGATTTCGATGAAATTTGGTATGGAGGTAGCTGACACCCTCTATTAACACTTAGGCTACTTTTCGTCCCGAAAAATTGAGTGTTCCCTTGGGATGAGGAAGGAATTCCAATACATTTGTTACTTTATACTTAAAGGGATAGGATGGGACTGGATTACATGCTTTGAGTGAGAATGAAATGGGACGGGCGGGATATAACGGGACTGGATGGAAAATTCCAAATAGAGTTAATTTCACATAGAGTTTATCACGCAGACGAAGTTTGCGGGCAGAAGCTAGTTATATAATATGTTTATAACTGCACCTCTGTCTAAATATATTCTACCCCAAACTGAAGTTTGAAATATCTCCTTTATATACGTCATGTCACAACCATTCATAATTATTTCGCGTAATAATTATTGTGATGATGTTGCAAATTGAGCGGCGTACCTGTGAAAATGATTTTCCCGTACGTCAAATAATAAAACCCCGACAAATTCAATGGAAATAACGAAAAGCTTCATTTCAAATAAACATTTAGTTCTAGTCTGTTTAATATGCAGAATATTATTATTATTTTCTTCGTCTCTTTATTCTTAATTCTTTCATTATTATTCGTGAACATATTTAAAACATATTTCAGTTATCGAATGTTTTGTCCCTTTCGAACGACTTTAGAATTCAATTTGAGCAAAGAAGACAAAACATGCGATAACTAAAATAGATTTTTAATCTGTATACAGGGTATCTCAAAACCGCGACCGAAAACGAAGCCAGGTGGTAGTTTTAGTGGTTACAGACTCGATGCAAATAAAAATTTCACCAAAACAGCGACAGATTTTTTTATAGAATTTTTTAAAAATCATCTTTTTTGGGTGGTAAATACCTAGTTATTGCGAAAATAATAATTTAAACGCTTACGTACCATTGAGTGTTTAGAAATAAAGAGGTCTACATCATTATATTAGGAAAGCTATGTATATATCACCCAATTACGACGATAAATAAAAAATTACAAAAAAAAAGTTGCCGATTTTTTTTGAGAAATTTTTACTTGCTTTGTGTCTGAAGTCACTAATACTATCACCTGGCTTCGTTTTCGGTCGCAGTCTTGATATACCCTGTATGTATAAAGCTGTTAGTGTATACTATAAGCTACATAAAATGATATATTAGCTTTTACAATTTCACAGATACACCGATCAATATGACGTATTAAACATATAGTTTGCACTTAAACACTAGGTACCGCGAGGGTAGGTAGACATTACCAGCGTCATAGAAAATATAACCTTATTGTCAATACAATAGGAATTATATTCGTGCTTTAATTACTTGTGTACCCACTAATATGTGATCTTATGTAATCTTTCACAAAAACTTCAGAACAATTTTTAATGATTTTTTAAGCATCATTAAAGGCTAATAGGAGTTATTTTTAAAAAATGTAATGATTTGTTTTATTCCAATTTGAGCTTTAAATAAATACATAATCCTACAGTCACATATATACTCCTGAGTCCTGACCCCCCACTAAGATCGAGTCTTGTGTCGTGGGTATCAGAAGCTACGAGAGACTTTTCGGCCTCACAAACACCCAGATCCGAGACAAATATTTGTGGGCCTCACAAACATTTGCTTCGATGAGGAGATCGAACCCGCGGCCTCTCGTTTCACGGCGTCTAACCAACTGCGCCACAGAGGCTGTCAGCTTTACATTATATTTTTGAAGTCGAGTGATAAGAAGCTAGTCAAACCCGACTCTTATGACAATAACAATAAGGTTATGTTTTCAATGACACTGTTATCACCTTTCCTGCTCTTGTAGAAAAACCTTAACATATTACACTAAATCAACAGCGCCTTCGTTTTATTGCTTAACTATCTATAATATACAGTATTTTAATTCATTCATAATGTATACAGGCTGATGCTATTTTTCGTATCCACTTTCATAATTTGACCAAACGTTTTTGATGATTCCACTGTCATTTTTCGATGTAAATGATTCATTTACGTGGAGGAATCGAAGTGACGCAAATTTTTCACACCATGTATATATAGCCTGACAGATTCATGCACGACCTACCTGTAGAGCGACAGAGGAATAGGAAAGGGGGCGCTAAAATGTCGTATTTAATATTTTACCGCACAAAAGTTATAAATCACACTCAATTACATGCGTTTTTCTACAGCGGTTTCATTCACATCCGTAACGTATAAATTATATGTATAAAGCATCTTGCGTCCACAATGTTCCTCAATTCACAAGCGTGTCGCGCACGAATTTGTAGGTCTATTTTACAAAAAATGAACCAGCCTGTATAAAATTTATCTTATTAAAAAAATCACAATTTTTAACGCTAATTTCACTGCAGGAACATTTATATCTCAAACTTTAAGAGAGCGACACATCGTGACTATCACAAACATATACAAAAATACAGTAAGTATACAGGTTGAGTTTTTCAAGGGGGCGTGGATGGCCAAATCCGAAACTATGAATAGTGAAATACATTTGTATATTCACAATGAGTTATATGTTAATTTTTACAAACGTCAGTTATTTTATTACGATTAAACAACATGGCATCAAATTAATTCACTGTACGCAAAAAGAAATTTCAAATCCTTTAATTTGTATGGGAATTTGTAATAATCAGCTCCGTATTTTATTACTTCTGTCTGTTATAATCTTTATTAAATTAAAAAAAACCATGTCTTTAATTACGCCTCTTATATTTATAATTGACTTTAATACAATCTAAATACGCAGTGATGATCATTCTACCCACGTTTTTAAAAATGTCTGATATTTGTAACAAATTCCCATACAATGACTTTGAAAATATATTAAGAATAAAAAATGCTCTTTCCATACTTTGATTCCATTGAACATATAAAGATAAAAACACTTAAAATAATAATCATTATTGGCCCTTGTACAAAGTACATGGTAAAAACAATGTGAAAAATCAATTGATTCAACAAAACCGATTATCGATTTTAATATTGATTCATAGTCTTTATATTAAGTAGAGTAAAATAATTGATTCTTTATCCATAAAATTTGTACAGCTCTATCAAATTTCGATTATTACCACCAATAAATTTATAATCGATTTCAATCGAACCTATCATTAAATCGATAATGAAAAAGCTTACCAACATTCTCCATCGATCAAACAATTTTTTCCAAAATCACTCACTGTAAAATCGACCTTAAAATCCACTCCATAAGGTACTTTATCACTAAAAGGGCCAACATCACTCTAAACCTTAACCTACCCTCACATATTCACTATGACTGCGACTCCACCTCTCTCTCACACACAAAGTCTTTCTTAACACTTAAATTCTGTATTTCTCCATCACTTTTGATCTCTTCAAAATCCTGTTCCGTACCACCGTGTTTCGTAAGGAAATGTTTGTCCAGACTAGATTTCTGTACGCATCTATATGGACATTGGCTGCATTTTATCGACTTCTGTCTTGGTTTGTAAGCCCTGGACGTTTTGTCTGAGCTATCCCCGTCTTTTTCGTTCAAATGCCTTTGTTTGTGTTTAGTCAAATTCGTTTTTTGCACGCATCTGTAACTGCACATGTCACAGCTGAAAGGTTTTTGGTCTGTGTGGAGGTACATGTGTTTGACCAAGTTCGGTTTCTGAACGGTTCTGTAGTCGCAATAGGGACAGGCGAAGGGTTTGTACCCTGTGTGTGTTCTCTCGTGGACGACTAAGTTGTTCTTCTGTGCGCATCTGTAGTCACAGTATTGACATCTGAAAATAAATACACCAAGAGTTAGATACATAGCACTTTCTCTTGTAAATTGTCATGACAGAAACTTTTGAGAAAAACATATTTTGCTTTAATAATGGTACTGTTATAATAATATTTTATCATTGGAAATAATATTTATTCTTAAATTTGATGGCAAGGATTAAAACTAGATAAAAACTGACTTGATATTTTTAAGGATTACAGTTGGTCACACAGACATTTCGTAGGTGACAGAAAATGCGAGAGACTTTTCGGCCCGTATCACATTAGTCTCGATGCGAGGCTCGAACCCGCAACCTCTCGTTATACAGTCGGCGTCTAACCAACTGCGCCACGATGATAGTAGAAAATATCGATTGTCGAAAGGCAGTAAAAATCAAATTTAAAATTTAGGTTACAAATAGGGGCTTACCTAAATGGTTTCTCCTTCATATGCACCATAATATGTTTGGCGACATTATTCTTCTGTCCCGATTTATAATCACAGAACGTACACGAAAAAGGCTTTTCCCCAGAATGGGTCCTTTCGTGAATTTTCAAAATGGCCGGGGATTGACACCTATACGCACACTGACTACACCCAAATTTACCAACTTTAGAATCAGGATTTTCTGGTTCGCTACAGTTTTTCGCGTGCTGCTTCAACCCTCGTTTTGAGGGAAATATCTCATTACATTTAAAACAAATATACTCCCCCTTTATATTCATTGAAATTTCATCTACCTTCGTTTCTTGAATTTTATCATTAAAATTCTGATATTCATAATACAATTTATTGTCGTTAGGTTTCAAATTTTCTTTAGGTTGTTCAGTTTTCTTTTCTTCCTTTTTACTTTCATCAGGGTAAGGGATGGGGTCGAATTGTTTATGTACTACAAGATTTTGGGGGTTGTCTCTACTGGGGACGAAATTTTGGACATAGTTTTGGGGGCGGGTGTATAGATCTATGGGGTTGAGTGCTGGCATTATGACGTGGTTGTAAGGGGTGTAAAGGCCCTCTGCGTGAAGGTTTGGCTGTTGTGTGTGCTCTGGCTGGATCTGACCTGAAATTAACAAAAATAATTATGTTAATTGTAATAAAGGTAGTAGTAGGTAATCGTTGGATACACGACAAACTGATTGAATCTGACGATAATTTCATTTTTGTCTGCATATACCACTGATTCACACAATAAAAAGGACCTGTTCACATCGAATGTGCTGCAGGCTGAACGCGAAATGCAAAAAATAAGTATAATGTATACATATATACTTGTAACCGATCGATGTATGTACATGGAAGATAACGAGAAAATCTAATATGGTGGGTCTGTATTAACGTAATAGAAATCAAAACAATGATTTTTAGGAAACCTACATACCGTAGCGATTTGTAACAATTTTTATGGTATGTAAAGTCCGCCTAGTACTGACGTGGCAGACTAGGCCCATGACAGTTTTTATAATCATTAAATTACGGCCCAGCGACCGTAACATAACATGATATTTATGATAAATAATTGAATAAATTTAATTTATTCAAACTAATATACTTATATATTAATAAAACTATGGCCCAGTGACTTAAAAAAGGACAAATGTTTTAACATATGCATTAAATAGTTAACTTTGGGTTTATGAAATAACACTTAAAATAATGAAGTCAAAAGCGTTACATTAAACACTATTTACCAAACCAAAGTTCTGGGATGCAACTACTTAAACCTATTTAGTACATTGGGTCGTAATGTATATCGATGTTTTAGGTTGGGCCTTACGAAGATATAGTATTATTGGCATGTATTTTACATTGTCTATGCCTAGCAAAAAAAGGCGGGAAACCGATGCGCGCGCTTTTTCTTGTCTACTGTCAGTCAGGAATAAACGAGCATCTCCTGGACTAGTTGTTTTATTGTGCTTCCACATCTATATCAATTATGCAATTGATCCACGTGTACTCATGACACAACTCATGGAAACCGCCAAACTGTCAAGTGACCTTTATACAACATTAGCATAATAAATGTTAAAAAATACATTGATATTTACACTTCACTAATCATTTTCCTCGGATTTGAGCGTTGTTTTTTGTTTATTAAATAAATAATGAATATATTTATAGCCCTTTTGTTTTTGCGAGAGGTCGCGGGTTCGATCCCTGCACGGAGACGAATATGTGTGATCCACAGGTATTTGTTTCGGGTCTGGGTGTTTGTGAGAGCGAAAATTCTCTCGTAGTTTCTGATACACGACACAAGACTCGATCTTAGTGTGCAGTCAGGACTATGTATGTGACTGTTGGGTGTATTTACTTAGCTTATAATGGCATGGTTGGTCGCGAGTTCGAATCGCACACGGCTTTTTGGAGTCATGTATTGATAGTTACCACGCAATTTAACGGTGGCGGATAAAGATAAGCTACCACAAATATACCGTAGAAATTTAGTATAGCCTAATTTATATATAATATTTTTTCCTTAATAATGAACGTAAAATTCTTATCAAAATTCCTAATTTCCTGTCAAAATATTATCTTTTTCGATTCATTACTAAAATATGTGGCCTCGTTGCGTATTTAACCAACTCATAAAATACATACATAAACTCACGCCTTTTTCCCAGAAGGGGTAAGCAGAGGTGCTACCAGGAAACTCACATTTCGCCTTGTGTGTTCCGTCCCACGATATGCCCGACCCGGGATTCGAGCCCGAGACCTCAGTTGTATAAGTACCGTAGTAGAGCTATGCCACCGAGGCAATCACCCATAAAATAAACCGAAAAAGTTATATAAAACCTGAAAAAATGAAAAGATGTGATAAAAAATCATATTGAGCACAATATTTCATTTTGTCCGTTAACAAATTGACAACTTATATAAAAATTAACATACACACTGTCCGTTTAACATATTAATGTATATGCGGAATATTTTACAGAAATGCAACGAAACCAGTTGACGTGATTCGCGATGAATATTCATTTTTCACGGATGCTCTTGGCTGTGTATTTTTTTGGCGGCACGACATAATGCTTGCTACTGATGATCATGTGAGGTCATCTGATGGAAGTGGTCACTGCCGTGGACATCCACAACGCTTGGATTACAGATGTGTTGACGGACCATCAAATCGGGAGCGGGAAGAAGGATGGGAAGACGAAAGGATATGAGGCAACCAGCAATATCAATCACCGAACGAAACGCCCACGAATTTGATTCGGGTCTGGGTGTTTGTGAGGCCGAAAAGTCTGCCGCTGTTTGATACACGACACAAGACTCGATCTTATTGTGGGGTCAGGACTATGTGGATGACTGTTGGGTGTATTCAATTATATTGTTACATCATACAACCGATGTATATTTGTGTAAGGGACCGTCTATTAAATTATTTAAAACTACCCTCCACCGAAAACTCCACGACACATCATACAACCGATGTATATTTGTGTAAGGGGCCGTCCGTTAAAACTACCCTCCACCGAAAATCACGTGTATTTTTAGTACCTACAAAGAATCTTAATTTATAATATTATCTTTCGTTCGACTTCGGTCGATCGAGTCAAGTTCACACTACACGCCTCTTTTCGAATTCACGATTTTTGTTAGAAATCGCGCGTTTGACTATAAAATGAATACACGTTTATTCTTACTACACCCCTCTCCCCCCTTGTGACATTTCGTGGTTTTTGCCAGACCCTCTCCCCCCTCTTTCGAGCATCACGTAATTAATGAACGGCCTCTAACACACAAACATTTGATGCAATGCGGGTATAGAACCTGCGGCCTCTCGTTTTAAGCTAGCTTCTCACTCACTGCGCCAAAGACAACCATTAATGTCAAATCAACTTGTCTTCTTTTAATAGATTTAATCTAGACGCGACTAAATATACAAATTCAAGTAATATTTAAATTAAATGACCATTATGCATGCATTTTTGCATTCTGATGTTAATGGAGTTAAATGTCGCACATTTTTTTTATTTCCACGACTGACTACAATACTCCTGATAGTAGGTACAGTGTGGTCCAGAAATATACCTTTTTTTCAATAAAATTAAGAATGCCCATTTTACTATGCAACTTGGTATCGGTGCGAAGATTTTTGTCCCTCGATGAAACCTACTTTTTTGTGTAGGGAAAAATATATATTTTCAATAAAAATAAACATAATTGCGATCCAGGCCCGGAGTTCTTGAAGAAAGTAACTTGAAGTCCAGTCACTCTGCTAGCCCCAGTTTCTTTCGGATAATGCAATTTTAGTTAACTATATAGAAAAAAAAAGAATTATACCGTCCTCGAAATACAGACGCAATAATTTTATTTTTGGTTTATTTTTCCGTCAAATTATGCCCCAAAATACATTGCACCTTTGACCTTTCAGTAATACGGATGTTTTATGCCAAATGGGTCAACTTTAAACTGGATTTTCTAATTATATTTTCACTAGAAATTATATTAAATGGCAGACAAATAAATATACATTTACGACACATAAAGACTAACATAAAGATTACTAATTAAATGGATTTGAAGCTAATCATTAAGTTATGCTAGTCAAGTATTGTATAATTTAAATATATTATATTTTTCAATAAATCAGCATATTGGTTTCTTAGATTTACGCGAATGTTACACATTGCAATAAAACTATTTTACGAATTTTATCGCGATTTGGTTTAGTTTTTACATTTTTTAACTTCCCGACGTTAAAAAAAATTAAACCAAATCGCGATAAAATCCGTAAAAATAGGTTTATTTCAATTAATTTCTACATTTTTTAACTTCCCGACGCACGTTTCGATTGCTTTACAGCTTTCGTTTCTACACTTTTTTTTTGCAAAATGTTATTAGTCCGCCCCGTGACCACGAAAGCTGTAATGTAATCGAAACGGTGGGAGGTTTAAAAATATGAAAATTAAACCAAATCGCGATAAAATCCGTAAAAAATAGTTTTATTTCAAAATCAGCATATGTTTTATAGTATAATAAATCTATATAGTTTTAAACTATTTTTTCAGTCTTACATTCACCTCGATATGAGACACATATTTATGACAAACGAATTGTGTCCTTGGGTATCGAACCCACGACGTCTTATTTCATAGACTACTCTGAACTGTGCCAGGAAGGCTGTAAATTTTTTCTTAATATAAATAACATTTGAAGAATGCTTATTCCGAAAAGAAGATGATCAATTCGGCCTATATGTATGTTCATTCCGGGTATATCTAAGTTGCGACGGAAAACGAAGCCAGGTGGTTTAGTACTTACAGGCAAATTTTTATTTGCATTTTGTCCGAAGTCACTAATACTTTAAACTACCACCTGGCTTCGTTTTCGGTCACAGTCTAGATACACCTTGTACGTGTGGTGCCAGTTTAAAAAAGAAATGACTCACCGTTCATCTCACTGACTCCATTAATCCCAGGATTTATGTTGTCATAAAAATATCCATCGTCTTCCTGCTCTGACTTTATATGAAAGGGCATTGGCAACAAATGTTCCGCTGGCTCCAACTGCCTGTCATTCATAACTACATTGCCAACCAGCCTTTGATCCAGCCTGTCCAATCTGCCAAGATTCTGGTCCAACATCTGCCCATCCATCATTATAGGCGTTCGTCGCTCATCCAATAATTCTTGCTCCAAATTCTGCCTACTCAAATGCGACAGCATATCGTGACTTAGATTATGAGGCAAATTTTGAACTCCAACATCGTTTATCCTCGCCAAATCTAGATTCCTGGACAAATCTTGCTCGTTCATATTTTGGACTAGGGTTTGGGCCAAACCTCCTTGTAGTTCTAGCTCATTGGTTATGTTTCTTACTAGGGATATGTCGAGGCCACGGCTCAAATTCTGGCTTAAAGCCTCGTCATGCCTTAAGCTTGGATGGAGGTCCATGCTGGGCAGGTCATCTCGGTGTAGATGAGCAGGAATTTCTTGGAAATTGAGGTTTCTGCCTAAGTGGTTGGTTTTTAACATTAAAGAGACTTGACGGGGAGATAGGGGCAGTTGAAAATTGTGCACTGAGGAGTTCAGCGTGCTCTGCATTGCTTGGTGGAGCTGTTCCATCGATATTGGGACGTGTTGGTACTCCGCCTCCAATTGGTGCTTTTGGAGCTGAAGCAAAAAAAATACAGTTTAAATATCAGTGTGTGAACTGCTGACACGGCGATCGCGGGTATAGATTCCATGGTACGCCGACTTTTCCGACCGAAGGAAAACATTGTGTGCAAACTTTTCGGCACAATTTGATTATATCTTGATATTTCAAGTATAATAAATATTAATTTAAAATATTATCTTTTTATCGACAGCCTTTGTGGCGCAGTTGGTTAGGTATTTGTTTCAGGTCTAGGTGTTTGTGACACCGAAATGTCTCTCTTAGCTTCTGATAGCCACAACACAAGAGTCAATCTTAGGTTCGGTTCGGGATTATGTATGTGACTGTTGGGTGTATTTATTTATTTATAGATCTTACCGGTAAGTATCTCATACTTGAGATGCCACCTGGGTAGGTACCACCGCAATGTCTATTTCTCCTGCCAAACAGCAGTGAAATGCACTGTTGTGTTTTAGTTTGAAGGTCATTGTAGCAGAGTAATTACTGGACATGATGAGACTTAAGAGCTTATATGTCTCAGGAGGGCGAGAGCAGTGGAATATTAAGCTTTGCTTTGTAATAATTATTATTCATAGTATTGTTTCATTTGCTACTGTTCATAAGCGGTCATGTTTTTTACCATCAGGCAAATGGCATGTTAGTCTCGCCAATCACCACTAAAAAGGATCTGTCCATAGCTATTTCCTAGCATCTAGATGAAGGATGCTTTTAACAGGTCCCTATGATGTCTTTACATTTTTCACGAATGGATTTCCTGGGCCTAAGATAATGGTGATTTTAAAACATAATATAGGTACTTGCTAGAACACCACACACGATCCATGACCAACAATTTTAATAACAATGATTTTAATAACAAGCTGCAACCATTTAATGCAGCACAGAGCCTTACACAACCTCAAAAAATATTACAGAACTTATTAGGCTACAATTTTCTTTTCAAAATAAACCTATTTTCTTGAAAAATTTCGTACGAATTATCGTTCATAGACAAAATGAAGACTATTATAAATCGCAATGTATTTTATTAATTCAGAATTTGAAATTTGAAATACTCAATTTCACTGTTGGTTAAATAAAACATTTTCTGTGATAATAAAAGTTATTTTCTAGATCCATTTCATTTACGAACCCCGACTTTATTTATTTAACGGTCAATGAAAAAGAGAAAATTAATAAGTAACAAAAACAATTTTTAAAATCTCACCCCGTCGATGTAAACTTTGTAACTCTCGTCGATGCCATTTTGATCTTCCCGTTTCACAAAATCCATTTCAATTTATTACACAAAATTAAAAATTTAATACAAAAATGTTTTATTTTTTTTCATAACGTCCCAATGCCTAACCTCAAACAAACACAACACGACATAAAACGTTCAGTTTTTGTTTTAAAATATATACAGTAATTATTCTAAGTTACGAGTTACATGATTTAATTATTAAAAAATTGTGATGTTCTACAAATTCAGTTTGTATAAAATTATATTTTTTTGTAAATTGACGTTGTTCTGACGAAAGAAAGGAAGCTGAACATTGACAATGTAGAGGCGCCGTCAACGAACATCTGTCGGGGATGTAATAAATGGAAATTTCTCCTTGTTTTAATGGAGAATGTTATTGAAGTGATTAAAATGAAAATGAAAACTGGAATTTTATATCCCAGCATTTTATAACATAAAATGTTTTGAAATTCACGTTGAAGTAATAAATTAAAAGTCGTATTTATTTGTTGTTTTTAGCATGTTTTTTAAGGCTAATACTGGCACAGCTTATAAAGTGACAATAAGATATAATTATTTATTTTGTGCCATATTTTTTTGTTATTGATTAAATGTCAAGAAAAATAATGTTATTTTTTTTCCATGGGTAAAATATTCTTTGAAGTTTGGTAACATTAATTTTCAATCATAGACAAAAGAGTAAATACTCGTTCGGAAACCGCATATGCGTATTTAGCCGACTGAATTAAATATGAACATTTAATTTTAACTTAAATGTATTTTCTGTTATAATTGTCTGAAAAGTGTGAATTAACATAGTACATTAATAAAGAAATATAGATTACGTAATAGAAAATTCTGGAGCCACTATCAACTAGCGGTAAACTTTTTAACCCGTTTTGACCCCACTTGTAGCTGTCAAAGAAAATTTTTGATGTTTTCCATCGCTAAGTCATTTTCGAAAACACTCTCACATTCTTTCAAATTATTAGCTGCTGATTTACGTTTTGCACATAAAAGGTGAGCTACTTCAATATTATATTTGTACAAATAAGTTATCTTTACTGATGTGAAATAAAAACAAGATTTTACCGGTAGACCATAACCATAAGTAATACCTAAGTATGTATTTATATGTCGAGCTGTGTCCAGTAGGAAAGCTATTCCTGTTTTAAGCCGGTGTATTGCGGTATTTCTATCATCTAAAACCAGTGAAAAGTAGGTCATTATTTTTGTTTTTTAATTATGTTACCGGCATGGCATTTGCATCATACAGTTAATGCCATATATGAATTATAAAATTTGTCAACACGAAAAAAAGAAATTCAATACATTTAATAGATGGAAAATGCCTTTTTTAAATTATTTTTACAGTCATTCCAATAATTATGTTATTACTTATATGTATATTATGAAACACATTGTCTCTGCATCTTAAAGTGGTATGTTTTTAATATTCCCAAAAAAAGTGACTGCAATGCATCTGTTGGTAATTGCAAATAACATATCCCGTGAACGGTGCCAGCTATCTCGTCTCTTTAGTTCATTGTTTTGATACTCCCTTTATTACGGAGGGAGGTGGACAATATTTTTTTTATTTCCAACTCCTATTAATTTAACTTTGTGATTGGCTTTGTTGCGGGTTAAAGACGAGCTAGACTTCGATACTCAGTGCTTAGCTTCAATACTCAGTGTCATTAAAATGCGTGCCACTGTTGATCTGGCTTACAGGAGTTGCAGTGGCAGGTGTGAGGGCGGGACAGTCTCTCTCTCATAGCATCTTATTCCGGTTGATACAATTATGCCTAGCTGCAACCGGATATATTTTCCCCACGGGAAATATTTTACAGCTATTTTCTTCTCTTTTATGATGTAATTTTTATCCCATAATATTTATGATTTTTTATTTTTAGTTTTGTGGACTAAATAGTTTGCCATTTTTATTTTTAATAGGGAATATGCATGTTTCTATAAATGAGATCTCACATGGATTAATGAATGCAAAAATAATCAGAAATTTTTTAAAAATCAATTTTAGAAATTAAGAAATAGCTAATATGGTATGTCAATCTCAGTTGCTCATAAAGGTTGTATAAAGTTGAGTCGGTTAGATGCTTGTGTAACGAGAGGCTGCGGGTTCTATACCCACACCAGTAAATGTTTACGTGGTCCACTAGTATTCGTTTCGGGTCTAGGTGTTTGTGAGACCGAAAAGTTTCTCGTAGTTTCTGATACCCACAACACAAGACTTGATCTTAGTGTATGTGACCGTTGGATGGATTTATTATTGTCATTAAAAAAATTGCATGCATATTCCGTATTCAATCGTTCACACTGACATTGACCACTTTTGTGGTAGATCTGGCCGGAGGATGGAGACAAGATGTTTCATTATATATCGTTCGTGTTGTATTTTAGAAGAAATTTCCCCCACGCCCGAGATTTGGGTAGACGCAACCACGCCCACCCCTTGCACCACAGACTAAGGTACTTGGGATTTTTGTTTTTCGTAGGCTGGCAAAAAGAAAAAAAAATAAAAAAGGAAAAAGTAGGTATTTTTGGTAGTTAATCGCACCGGTATTGCCTGCAGGTGCAGTGCAGTCACTTTGCCGAGAAAAAAATGTAGAACGGTATACTTAGGATTTTTTGTTTGATTATTTTATTTTGTTCTCTTCAGCAAAGCGACTGGATAATTTAAAAAAATAAAACAATCGATCATTACAGATTTATAATTGAGATATTATTTCTTTTTTTAGTAAGTAAAGATTATGTATTTGATTTGCGGAGTAAATGTATAGACAATTGTCCAAAGGCGTTGTAATTGATTGTCACTTGCAGAATTTCTAGCTGAAGCTAATTGCAAAACTTATTCCATTGTGCAATTTTTCTACTCCAAGTCGCGTTGAAGAATTGCGGAAGTTAATTTGCTGCAAGTTATTACGAAATTGCAGAACTTCTTTTGACACCCGAACTATTAGACTTACATTTAAAACATATTAATCTAGTCTTTATTGTACACGAGAATAAAGCATAATAGAAAAAAAAATGCAATTGGCGGACTTATCGCTCTAGGCAATGTCATGGGATGCAATCATGGGATGGATTTAAGGGAAGGAGAAAGTGGACAGTGTAGAAAATACAGACTTAAAACTTGACATTCAACTTGCCCATTTAAAAAAAAAAACAGTATCAATTTGTCTCTTGTCGTGGCGCAGTTGGTTAGACGCTGGCTGTGAAACGAGAGGCCGCGGGTTCGGTCCCAAGAGCAATGTTTTTGCGGCCCATACATATTTTTTCGGGTGTGGGTGTTTGTGAGACTAAAAAGTCTCTTGTAGTTCTGATACCTGCGACACAAGATTTAATTGATCTTAATGTGGGGTCAGGACTATGTATGTGACTGTTTTATTTATTTATTTATTAAAAAAACAGATTTTCAAATCGCATCTATTTCCGTTTGGAATACTATTTCATTGGGTTTTTGTATGCTGGATAAAAGGCATTTACTGCTCGATTAATACCGTAAAATTTTTCGCTCTTGTTGCTCGCGTAAACGATATTTACTCAATAAAAATACTTAAACAATCGATAGGACATACAGGGATAGGTAAAAAGGGTAAACTAAGCCGAAAATTGAATGTGATGCTCATCATTATGAACAACTTTTACTGTAGGACCAACTGTGAAATCGAAAATCAATTAGCTGTTCTATACTCACTGGTAGGTCTCTCATAATATGTGAGAGGCCGCCTGGGTTGGTACCACCGCAATGTTTATTTCTCCCGCCACACTGTCGTGTTCCGGTTTCAAGGACATTGTAGCCAGAGTAACTACTGGACATAATGAGAGTTATCTTATGTCTCAGGATGGCGAGCACAGTGGAATGCCAAGCATCGCTTTGTAATTCATGGTGTTGTTTGGTTTTGCTACTGTCCATGAGCGGTCGTATCGCTTACCATCAGGCGAGTGGCATGATCGTCTCGCTATTCACAGCAAAAAACCATTTAACAGTCATAATTATTTTTGTATGAAACAGCAGATTTTGAAATAGTAAAAGGTTTCATTAAAATGACTACAGCATTCCCCTTTCTACTTACCCTTGTATTTGATATATTTTTTAGTTTGACTATAATATCTTGTGTGTGAATATAACCGCCATTTTGGGATCTGACAAATGCTAAAAATTTGCAAGGGCCGCGCCGGTGCACATAAGATGAGCGGAAGAAAATTGTGGTCCCGTGAAGAAACTAGGAAACTGATATCACTGTACGAAGCTAATCCAATATTATGGAAAGCGACGAGAAAGGACAACAAAACGAAAAGAAAGAAAGGCATAGTCTTGGAACACTTAGCGAAGGAGATGAACACAACAGCCGGTGAAGTGCATAGAAAATTACACATTCTGAAAACGCAATTTGGACAAGAGGTCAAGAAAAAAAATAAACTACAAAAGGGCGAAGTTTTCGTATCAAAATGGATATATTATGAATTACTAAAGTTCACCTTAGAAACGTATAAACCCAAGGATGCGGAAGATTCTACGGTGAGTGCAAAAATAATAGCTTATATTAATTATATATCTATTTAGGCGCATGAAAAACACTGCTGAACATTATATTTATTCATGGCTTATTATAAAATGGATGTATAGGGTACATCCAGACTGCGACCGAAAACGAAGCCAGGTGGTAGTATTAGTGACTTCAGACACAACGCAACTAAAAATAAAGTAAAAAAATCGTTAATTCTTTAATTATCATCGTATTTGTGTGATAAATACATAGTTTTCCTAAAATAATATTGTATACCTTTTATTTTAAAAGACGCAATGGTATACAAAGGTTTAAACTAATATTTTCTCAAGAATTTAAAAAAAAATCCAAAAAAAAAACTCTTTTTTTTTTTGTTTTGCTAAATTTTTTAGCATTGTCTCTGTAACCACAAAAACTACCACCTGGCTTCGTTTTCGGTCGCAACTCGCAGTCTAGATATACCCGGTATTTGTGTACCACAAACACGAATCTAAATATATGATGCAAGTTCCTCCAATGTGTAGCCAAGTTTAATGACCACCACACGTTTCGATGTACATAACTGCGCATCAAGTTTGCATCAACACGCGTTATTACCGAGGGACCACATAGCCATAGTAACTACTGGACATATTGAGACTTAACATAATGTCTCAGGATGGCGAGCGCAACATGCCAGCATTGCTTTGTAATTCATGGTGTTTGGTTTTCTACTGTCCATGAGTGGTTATAGCTTACCAGCAGGCGAATGCCATGCCCTTCTCGCCATTCATCGCAATAAAAAAAGACTGCTTAAGTAAGCTCCTGCAAATATAATTTCTGTCAAAATGAGCGTCCAGTTTGGTCGTGTTGTTTTGGGCAAAAGATGTCGTGCCTTTACTTATGCAACGTAAAAAAAATTAAGAGTCGAAAGAAACCGTACAACTGAGTAAAACTGGTTAAGAAAGACACTATTAATCGCAATTCAATATTGTATTAAACAAATTGAAATTTGCATCCAAATAGTAGTAAATATAACCTGTCGGAAATATCTGTGAACCTAGCTGGAATGCGGATCACATTTCATTTTTTTGTGTTCCCCTATCTAATATGTTATTTTACAATAAAAACGTTTTGACATGGATGCGAATTCTATTTTTTATTCGTTTTTCTATTTTAATTCAATTTGTTTAACCTATATTTTGAATTTGCTGAACTTATGTTCCAATGACGTTTATTATTCAGGTCCACAGATATTTCGGACGGGTAATATTTATAAATTCATAATTTCACGCGTTCCATGCCTCTCAATTGTCTTATTCCTTTTGGCGGGAGACCGATCGCAGAACGTCCGTACGTGTCGGCGGCTAGTGCGCTACTGACACTTGACAACTGCCATACGTTCAAATACCCTTGCGCAAATGAACTCAGACTTGCACAGTTACATCGTTACGTGTGTGGCGGCCATAAAATTTAACTGCGTCGAACGTGAATCGAATCGCAAACGAATAAAAAGAAAAACGGAGCGCGAATAAATGAAGTCTTTGAAGTAAAGTAAGGTTTCTTTGGATACGTGAAGCGTAAGCTCGCGGCGTATATTTAGGTTCATGTGGTGTGGACCAACTTATTTCGCCCACCTTTAAGGGCGTGCTTTATTGTCTTTAACTACGTTTCTATTATCTAAAGCCTTGTTAGATTACATTAACTCCCCAGTGTAGAGAAATCCTATCTTCAAATGTTTTAGTAATTTTAGCTATCCTCCGAGTGATATCTGAAATGTATTATGAAAAAACTGACTTCATAATTTTAATCTATTCAATTAATAATCAATAAAAAGAGAGAAATAAAATTACATACATACATAAACTCACGTCTTTGTCTCACAAGAGGTAGGTAAAGGTGCTTCTAGGACACCCACATTTGGCCTTGTATGTACCGTCCCATTTTGTGATAGGGGCGAGCCTATCGCCATATCGGGCACAAATTCCTAACTCCGGGCTGATAATGAATAGAAAAATCCAATATCACTTTCCCCGACCCGGGATTCGAACCCAAGACCGTAGTAATCGTACTGTAGTATACATACGCCACCGAGGCATAAAATTAATCTTCTACATAAAACATAAAAACCCAACTGTTTTGAGGGTCGGTGCCAATTTTGAAAATATTTATAGTCGATTCATAATATTTGTTGAAGTCGATTAAAAATTAACGTTTCTTTTTTCTATAACCGCAGGACGAATCCTCAGGCCCGCACGCGATTGAATTTTTAGATATTGATACTCCAAATGTTAATGATGGTTCCAAAAAACCGAAAAGAGAGCCGGTGAACAATGGGATATGTAAAATGGAAAAAGACTTAAACCAACCAGATGAATTCCAAGTTTTTGGAGACTATGTTGCGAGCGAATTAAGAAGTATGCATTACCTCAGAAACCGAGGGGAACTGAAGCGCTTAATTCAGCGGGATATTATCAATTTTACGAGGAAAGATGACACCGAATATTTGGAGAGAATGCAAAAGAATGCAGAATCTAGTTTTAAATATAACTCCGTGGAGGACGAATGATAGAATGAAATAATTCGCTAGTTATAAGTGTAATCTTATAAGTGAACTTTTACATATTCTGGCTTAAATGAGTGATGGAGACAAGGAAAAAACAAAGAAATATCTGTGAGATATACTATAATTCGGAAGATACGCCAGGAAATGAAAGGAATCAGCTGAAATGGATTAAAATATTATTCATATACATATTTTTTTTAATAAAATATTTTTATATTTACAATTTTGTTTAATTTACTTGTAGGTTATTGTTGTAATGTAACATTAATATCAAACATAAAACACATTACTGCCAGTAATTTACTGGTGGTAGTCTCATATGTGAGAGGCCGCCTGGGTAGGTACCACCGCAATGTCTATTTCTCCAACAAACAGCAGAGTAAATGCACTGTTGTGTTCCGGTTTGAAGGACATTGTAGCCAGAGTAACTACTGGACATATTGAGACAACATCTTATGTCTCAGGATGGCGAGCGCAGTGGAATTCCAAGCATTGCCTTGTAATTCATGTTGTTTGGCTACTGTCCATGAGCGGTCGTATCGCTTACCATCAGGCGAATGGCATGCTCATCTCGCCATTCATTGCAAAAAATATATTCAGTGTCTTGTTTTTTTATATTCAAAAATAGCGACCTTTAATGTCGGCATCTCCATGCTTTATGGTGTTGGAGATGTTCATGTGCAGTGATAATTTACCATCAGGAGACATGTTTGCTCGTTTGCTGGATCCATTGAAAAAAAAAAAGTATAAAAAATTTCCATAGGGTAAAATTGTGTACGTCGACTAGACCAGCGTGGTGGTCTAGCCCCTCGATCGGACTCTCAATTGTAGGGGGCTCGTGCCCTGTAGTGGGACGTACATGAGCTGAAACAGATATGAGAATAAAGTTTTTCTAGTCCTCCCGCGTCCTCACTCGCTGTCACTATCAATGTCAACGTAATATCAGCTTAATGCTAGTGTCAATAAGGTATATTTTATAACATTAGATGTATACCGCCCGGCGTGGCGGTCGCGGGATGGTCTAAAGGTCAGTTCACACCGAGACGCGACGTTGCGCGCACA
Organism: Deilephila elpenor; assembly: GCA_949752805.1. Lineage (NCBI taxonomy): Eukaryota > Metazoa > Arthropoda > Insecta > Lepidoptera > Sphingidae > Deilephila > Deilephila elpenor. The sequence continues at coordinate 1,394,228 of OX457121.1, forward strand.
ATTGGGTATTTTACTATAAGAAAGAAAACATCTAAAAACTATAAATGTATATAGTAGAGCATTAAGCAATAAGTATATGTTAATTTCAGTTTTTATTTCCAAGGAATAAATTTTATAATTCGTTTTGAAAATTTCAATTTTTTTATCTGTCCTAAAAATATGTGAAACGGCTGCCGCCATGATGGATAACGATTCTACGTCATTCCGTAAGTAGAATACCCCCTCCGGTGTCCAAGAGCTCATACAAACACAGGTTGTTTACTGGTTGAGTGACGTATCATTTCTAAGGAACATGGCGCCTAGCGTTTTCACATATTTGCGCGCATAAATTTAAAATTTAAATTTTAAATGGTTTTTTATTGGACTTGCCGAGCGAATAAAAATTTGATATTTTTTTAAATAGTTTGTCTTAATCTTAGGAACAACTTAAAAGACTTTTTGAAAATGGGTAGAATACCTAATTTAAGAGTGACTCAAAATTTAACTTTATTTACATACATAAACTCACGCCTTTTTCCCAGAAGGGGTAGGCAGAGGGGCTACCAGGAGACCCACATTTCGCCTTGTATTTTCCATCTCACGGTATGATAGGTGGCGAGTCTATCGCCATATCGGACATAAATTCTTGACCCCGGGCTGATAATGAATACAAAAATCCAATATCAATTTGCCCGACCAGGGTTTCAAACCCGAGACCTCAGCTTTGTAATGGTACCGCAGTACAACTACGCCACCGAGACAGTCACAACATGAAAAGATACACATTACACTGTTCAAGGCATCCCCAGGCGCAGCGCTGCGAGGTGCAACGTACTCTGAATTCGCACAGTGAAATTTGTATCTTTTCATGTATTGAAATAATACTAATTTTACGCAGAAGGAGCTCTCAAGGCACAATGAGTTCTTTCTGCGAAGACTAGATCGCAAAAATCAATTATTTTTTAAAATCTACGTTATAATTTCATTATCGTAAATTAAGGGTAGTTAAACTGTAACAGTCACTGAGCGGATGACTAATATCTCAGTCCGCCCCGTGACCACGAAAGCTGTAAAGCAATCGAAACGTCGGGAAGTTAAATGTAAAAAATTAACCAAATCGCGATAAAATCCGTAAAACTAGTTTTATTTTAGTGTGTAACATTCGCGTAAATTTAAGTAAATAAAGATAAATTTTGAGTCACTCTAATAAAATGTTGGCGTCGCGTCGCGTCTCGGTGTGAACTGACCTTATGCCCGCCATACACGTTCAAGTGTGTTTGCGGAAACTCGAGTTTGCACTGGTCTCGAATCGAAAATTGAACGAAGTTTGCGCATTTATTTGCCCACACACGTTCGTATACTGGTGCAAACTCATACTTGCACAGTTATATATGTCAGTGGCGGCTAGAATAACGGGACGAACTTCGCTCGTCTGATGGAGCGCGTCACGCCTACACATAAACTACAACTCACAATGCTTACTAAGTGCATTGCACAAGCTCGCACATTACTCAAGGCTCTTCATGTACAATCACTACAATGTCCTTCATGAACACAAGACACACTGCTTGACAAAAATACAAAACTGATATTTATGCACCCGGCCCCTTGTATAAATACCGGGTATACCATGACTGCAACCAAGGAAGCCAGGTGGTAGTTTTAGTGGTTACAAATACAATGCAACCAAAAAAATTGCAAAAATTGCGACAGTTTTTTTTAAATCACTTGTTTGGGTGGTAAATACCTAGTTTTTGCGAAAAATGTAATTTAAACCCTTGTGTACCATTGCGTCTATAATAATGAAAAAGTGTACATCATTATTTCAGGAAAACTATGTATTTATCACCCAAATACGACGATAAGTAAAAATAAAAAATTACGATTTTATTTGCAAAATTTTTAGTTGCATTGTTTCTGAAGTCACTAATACTACCATCTGGCTTCCTTTTCGGTCGCAGTCTTGATATAACCTGTATAATAAATTCACCCAACAGTCACATACATAGTCCTGACCCCACATTAAGATCAACTAAGTCTTGTGTCGTGGGTATCGGAGCTACGAGAGACTTCTTAGTCTCACAAATACCCAGACCCGAGACAAATATTTGTGGGCCTCACAAACATTTGTCTCGTGTCGGGGATCGAACACGCGGCCTATCGTTTCACAGCCGGCGTCTAACCAACTGCGCCACGGAGGCTCATAAACATACAAGTATGTCTTATGGAGACTTACTTAATACCCAAGAATAACAAAATATTTTCTACACTGTCGCGACAAAGGGACTACAATGCGTGATGGTAAGCGCAGTGCAGAGTATCCACATGAGATGTTCATCTCGATACAATGATGCCTGATTGTATCCGGATATACAGACCCTGAAACGCGACACACGTGGCTCACTATGACGGCTCCTTAACTACTGTACGGTTAGCGACCTTATTCGCAACCTCAGCGCGTATACCCCTTCCGGTGTCCAAAAACCTCATATGAGGCACGCTATCAAAATTTATGTGACGCTCTCCATTGTTCTCCAATTGTTCTCCATTGTGTCACTTCTGTCCAAAGACTCTTGTCTACACATGGACACATTGAAAACCACAAGTTTCTTTCTGTCAACCGGAGTTTTTCCAACTCCTATATATTTTCTATTAATTTTTGATGCGGGTTAAATACAAGCTAGTGTCGCTAAGGGACTCGCTGAGCTCTGAAGCTTGGTGTAAGTAGCTATTGATCCTGACAGAAATTGCAGTGGTGTGTGGTTATGAAACGCTGAATGTTTTGTTTCAGTGCCATGTCGAAGACAGCGCTGGTAATCTTGGCCCAAGGGGCGGAGGAGATGGAGACGGTCATCACTGTGGATATGTTGAGGAGGGGAGGGGTGAGTGGTTATTAATATTCCCCTTATTACTAGCAGCCCGGCCCAGCTTCGCACAAGAGCAGACATTTAATTTCACTAGACACTAGAATTTCTTGTCTTTTACACCTAGCCAACTCGCACTAGGCGAGCTGGCCTAACCCGTCTCAATAGTGCTCTAGATTGTAGATCAGGCCCGTGTCCTGCAGTGGGTCGTTTACGGGTTTATACAGATACAGATAATAAATAAATACACCGAACAGTCACATACATAGTCCTGACACCACACTAATGGTAGCCACAGCCCACACACGTAGCGATTTAATTGTGCAAGTTTCAGTTTGCACAAGTACACGTTATTTCCGAGTGAACAACAAGCGCCCGCACGTGTTGCCCGCCGACATTTGCTGGCATGTCGGCGACACAAGGGCTTACCCTGTTGCCTGGCGACATTCAACAACGTCATGAGTGAAGTCGCCAACTAGCCCACTATCTAAAAGTTGCCGACATAGTCCGCTACACAAAAGTTGCCAACATAGACTTCGGACATACACCCATATCCGAAACATCAACTTGCGGATACAAACATTTGTCTGTATTTAGACCGTAGCGGCCTCACCGACAGCGTGACAGCGTGACCGCCTTGACAGCCTCCGTGGCGCAGTTGGTTAGACACCGCCTGTGAAACGAGAGGCCGCGGGTTCGATCACCGCACCGAAACAAATATTTGTGTGTTGTGGTGTTTGTGAGACCGAAAAGTCTCTCGTAGTTTCTGATACCCACGACACAAGACTTGATCTTAGTGTGGGGTCAGGACTATGTATGTGACTGTTGGGTGTATTTGTTTGTCGCGTGTGAACGCGGTTTTCACAGCTGGCGTCTAACCAAAAAGCCACGGAAGTAATAAATTAACTATGTTTTCAGGTAGAAGTGACTTTGGCAGGTCTAGACGGGGCCAGCCCAGTGCTGTGTTCGAGACAAATCACGCTTGTTCCGGATAAGTCATTAGCCGACGCTTTGGCAGACAAACCGCAGTATGATGCTGTAAGTAGTTCAATTTCCCCCCAATTTTGGTCTATTAAAACGCCCTCGACCGCGTCATAAAGTTTTTTCGGGATGAAAATGACCCTCTGTATTTTCCTGGGATAAAAAGTATCCTATAACTTTCCATGATCATTGGACTATCCAACACTAAAACAATTTTTCAATTCGAACCAGAAGTTCCGGAGATTAGCCTGTTGAAACAAACAAACTCTTCAATTTTTCTTCCGACATCGACCATGTAGGTGTAATAGTATCGACTGGACCTTCTATTCAGACTACATTGCTCTTATACCGGGTATATCAAGACTGCGACAGGAGGTAGTTTTAGTCGTTACAGACACAATGCAACTAAAAATTTCGCAAAAAAGCGACAAAATTTTATTTCGACGGTAAATATGTAGTTTTTGTGAAAATAGTAATTTAAACCGTTTGTAAAAACGAAATCATTGCGAGTTTCAATACATACAAGCGCACGGTGTATCGAATATGCTTTTCGTTATCCCCCTGTTCCTTTAATTACAGTATGTAAGTCTAGTTCCTAAGTCTGTTTCCTATGTATTCCAGGTGATTCTTCCAGGAGGTCTGGAGGGCTCCGAACGTCTCTCCAAGTCTGAAGTGGTGGGAACGCTCCTCAAGGAACACGAGAAATCCGGCAAAATCGTCGCTGCCATTTGCGCTGGTGAGGAATATTAGTGTTTTAGCATCTACTTATCATACTTGATAGTCTCCGTCGCGCAGTTGGTTAGACGATGGTGAAACGAGGGGTCGCGGGTTCGATCCCCGCGATCACAAATTTTTGTGACACCCACAATTATTTGTCTCGAGTCTGGGTGTTTGCGAGACCGAAAAGTCTTTCCGGATACCCAGGACAGAAGATTTAATTGATCTTAATGTGGGGTCAGACTATGTATGTGACTGTTGGGTGTATTTATTTATTCCCACTTCCTGTCTTAATGATGTTAGGCTCAAATAATTAATTTATATTTTAATAACAATGTGTGAATCCCACAGCGCCTACAGCATTCGTGGCGCACGGCGTGGGTCAAGGCAAGCGTGTGACGTCATATCCCACCACCAAGGATAAGGTGGCGACAGGCCCAGGGGACTACAAGTATGTGGAAGGGGAGAGGGTGGTGGCTGATGGCAACATTGTTACTAGCAGGGTGAGTTTATAGTTTATACTGTTTTGTATCGGGCTTAGTAATGTGTTACAGTTGGAACAAAATGAATCTAAAAATACAGCAATTTTTTTTATATTATATTGGTTTCTTAGATTCATGCGAATGTTGCACATTGAAATAAAACTATTTTTTATCGATTTTATCGCGATTTGGTTTAATTTTTAATTTGGTTGTTTTTATTTTTTTTTATTTTGGTTTAATGTAAAAATTAAACCAAATCGCGATAAAATCCGTAAAAAATAGTTTTATTTCAATAATATTTTTAAGTTGAGCGAAAAACATTGTTGTTGTTGGTAAAAATGTATTAACTAGAAAAAGATCTGTATGTTTTAGTTTCTATTTTAGGATAAGCTGTGTATCATGATATCCGGGGTACGATTCCCGGGTTAGACAATCCAATCAATGTATTGATAGTCAATTACCACTTTAATGATGAAGGAAATCATAATATGGTAAACTGCATACTATAGAGATCTAAACAAGATTTTCCATGTCAAGTCTGCTAGCAATAGGCTAGTGTACGGCCTAAGCCCACTCAAAGGGAATTTCGGTTGTAGGAGTCCCGTGCCCAGCAGTAGGCAATTATAGGCTGATGCAGTACAGTAAGAATGGTATATGGGCGAATATTTGACCATATATTATTTTCCAGGGTCCAGGAACAGCATATTGGTTTGGCCTAACCCTCATTGAGATGCTGACTGGCAAAGAAAAGGCTGACCAGGTGGAAAAAGGAATGATCATCTCCGGATACTAGATCTGAACACTGGCTACTGAATTGTAGAAAAAAAAATCAAGATAAATAATATTTAAAAATGTAGTACAGGCTTATAACCAAGACTTCTCCTGTGCTATGTAAAAAAAAAGAAAAAAATAAAAAGCAGATTTTTGACAGTTTAATGGACTGTTGAATTTAGTTTTTTGTGCAGAGAATAGTTCACTTTCATAGTTTTTTTTTGTGGGATGTCCAGTGTTGAACACTATTTCATTAAGTTACATTTCTATTATGGTTTTATCCTGGCTCTAGTATTGGACATAGCTTGAATACTTGATAAATATATATAATGCATATCTTGTTACCATTTAGCTTTGCTTATACAAAATTTATTTAAATTGTGATATTTAAAATGGCATAAATGTATAAGCATTTGCTTTTTAGTTATTGGGAATTATAATCCGAGCTTTTCGTAGATTTCAAGAAACTTAAAATGTTATTTTTATATCAGTTAATAAATAAAACACATCATTGTTTTGTTTTTTTGTGTCCTAAAATTCCTTTTTTATGCATTTAAATGTGATTTTAAAATAATCTCACGATCGAAAAACCGCCCTTAGTGGTATAATTAGAATAAAACAAACATTTACAATTAAAGTATCTATTTCTATACATTCCATCCAAATATGTACAAATACATAGACAGTACGTAACAATCATAATCTACAGTAAACTAACAATGTATCTTTAACGTAATTACATTTTGTTCGAACGAGGCGAATTGCGCGCGAATCATATCAATAGGCGCGGGAACTCGCGCGCATACTCGCGAATTCGCCTCGTCTGAACAAGGTATAAAGGCCTTTGCACACTGCCTATTTGTAACGCGCCAACGACACATAATCGCGGTGCTGTAGATGATCAAAGCTTTATAATGCAAAGCTTTACTCACTGCGTCTGAATTGACTTCAACGTGTCCTCGGCGCGTTAAAAATAAGCGATGTGCAAAAGCTGTAACGCTGTGTCTTGCTCAATTTTCCTCACAATACATAAACATTTATTTATTTTTATTTCCTCTTTTATAAAATTTATTGCTCCAACGATGTTAAATATTGCTTATAACATACTTGGGTAAGGAAGAGCAATAAAAATAGAGTTTTTTTGATGTATCATACTATAATTGCTATCAAAAATGACGGCAAATAAACTTCCCTCCCGTCAACTCGTCAAATGTGTAAATATTTTCCATCAACGTTGAAAGCCAAACATTTCATCAACTTCACAGATGAATAAACAAAATACCAAAACCATACAAATAACAAGAATGTGATTATATTAACTATGTTTTATGTATTGTTTAGAAACTCGCTTAAGACAGCTAAGCGCCATTTACACGCGAGTTTCGCGGCGAGAATCGTATGCGATTATCGCATGACATAACCGCCATAAGATTATCGTGTTCAGTAGGCTAATTCACGTAATTTATTGACGCGCCGATCAAGTTCCGATGCAGTTTCGATTAGGTTTACGTCTTAATAGTACGTACGTCAAAATGGTATTCTGGTAATTGCTTAGCTGCGCGTAAGATATGCATAAACTGCGCATGTGCTGCACGTTGATTGGACTAAACTGTAATTGGAGACGTCAAATGAATAGGTGAATACCAATCAAGCTGCGATCTGAATCACGCATGTATAAAACGTGCAGCAGTAGAATACGCTAAAGCGCTCGCGTGACGCGAACTTGACGCGAGCGTATCTGACAGCGGTTGTCTAAATTACCAGAATACAAAAAGGGCTGTTTTGATCGAAACTTAACTGCAACTGCACTGCAACTGAACTTATTTAATTACGTGAATTGGCCTACTGACAATGTTTATACGATGCGACTTTTTATATCGTTACGATAATCGTATCTTCGAGGCGAGAAAATCTCCCCGTGTAATGGAGCATTCGTGTTTGTACCCACCTCGCCGTCTTAACCCGGCGTGCTGGGCATCCATTGAGGAACCAACTGATTCTGTGATTTTATTGTAAGATCTTTCTATCTGAATAGATCAATTTCATTCTATAACAAATTCTTCAACAAATATGACATACAGGGTATATCAAGGTCCGTTTTTCATCAGGTATTTGTTTCGGGCGTCAATTCCGTAAACCGAAAAGTCGTGGCCTTATTTATTGATAGTTTTAAAACCATTTTAGTTATCGAATAAACCTTTCATACGACTTTTGAATTCAGTTTAAGCAAAGAAGACAAAACATTCGATAACTAAAATAGGTTTTAAACTGTCTATGAAGAAGACCGTCGTAGTTTGTGACACGACACAAGAATTAAATAAATACACCCAACAGTCACATACATAGCCCTGACCCCACACTAAGATCGAGTCTTGTCTCGTGTATCAGAAACTAAGAGACTCACAAACACCCAGACCCGAAACAAATACTTGTGGTTCCCACAAACATTTTTCTCGGGGACCGAACCCTCGGCCTTTCGTTTCACAGGTTATATAACCAACTGCGCCACGGAGGCTGTCTGTTGTATAGTGTTAGTTAAGATTATGTTTTTTTATTAGGTCTGGCAAACGAGCAAACAGGTCACTTGATGGCAAGTAATCACTGCACATGAACATCTAGGCTAGGGTCATAGATGAGTTGATCAAATCGAGAGGGGAGTAGGAAGGAAAAAGGATGGGAAGTAGATATTGTATATGTATGGGGCTGTTGGGTGTATGTATTTACATGCGCACAAATAATTTCGCGATATTTAGTGTCTACCGGGTATATCAAGACTGCTACTAAAAACGAAGCCAGGTGGTAGTTTTAGTAGTTAGACACAATGCAACAAAAAAATCGCAATATTTTATTTTGCAATTTTTAAACTTCACTGTGTGTGGGTGATAAAAACCAAATTTATGCGAAAATAGTAATTTAAAACCTTACGTACCATTGCGCCTTTAAAAATAAAAAGGTGTACATCATTATTTTAGGGAAACTATGTACTATCACCCAAATACGATAAGTGAAATATTACAAAAAAAAAAATACGATTTTTGGCGAAATTTTCATTTGCATTGTGTCTGAAGTCACTAATACTACCTGGCTTCGTTTTCGGTCGCGGTCTTGATATACCCTGTATAATATCTCAATTGAATTGTCGGTATACAAAGTAACTGAATTTGGCGATATCAAACCCCGAATTTTGACATATCAAACGCGTGGTTTTGATAATAGTCAAATTAATAATTGTCAAAGTTATAATGAAACCGAGCTTAAACAAAATAATAATCAACAATATCTGGTTTCTATAGATGGACAAATTAATGCGTCACATAACGATGTACATTGGTGTATAAGTAATAAAAGACATACATTTCCACGTTTTTCCCAGAAGGGGTAGGCAGAGGTGCTACCAGTAATGGAAAATTTGTAAAAATTTCTATAGTATGTAAATTCTGCCAACCGGCACTAGGCCAGTGTGGTAGACTTTATGGCCTAAGCCCTCTCAATCGTACTCCTGATTGTAGAGGAGGCCCGTGCCCTGCAGTGGGATGTATATGGGCTGATATAGATACAGACAAATATTACTATAATTTATTCAATGTCTCGTTTCGCAAAAGGTCACGCACAAATTTGTCAATCTATATTTTTAGTCCACGTTATTCATACATATAAATCGCTTACATTAAAAATTAAAATTTTAATAACTACTATATTTTTTTCTCATACTATATACAATTTACATAAAATATATTTTATTAGTGATAACAAAATTTAAATGGGTTATTGCCGACGTTTTTGTTGAGCAACCGCAAGGCCTGCGTAATGTTAGCGATTAACAACCATCAGTTGATTTTTTTAGTTGTTTAAAGACTATATTTCTACATACATACATAAACCCACGCCTTTATCCCCGAAGGGGTCGACAGAGGCGCCACTAGGATACCCACATTTCGCTTTGCATGTTCCGTCCCACGATATGATAGGGGGCGAGCCTTTCGCCATATCGGGCACAAATCCCTGATTCCGGGCTGATAATGAATAGAAAAATCCAATATCACTTTGCCCGACCCGGGATTCGAACCCGGGACCTCAGCTTTATAGCCATACCGTAATACAACTACGCCACTGAGGCAGTCATATTATATTATATTTTTATAAATTGTAAAACTCATTATTTTTTGTATCTGAATTAAAAAGCGGGTTCGATTCCCGCAACGATACAAATGTGTAATCAACAAATATGCACAATTTGTCATATAACCTAATCGAAAGTCGAATCCACAATTATCCCTATTAAAAATACCAATTGAGTAATTGGTACACAAATAAAAAAAAATTTGCTTAATATTTTTTTCATTCCAATATGGGTCCCTCTTGTCCCCACTGAGTACGTCCCACATCAACAGGCCTTACAGTTAGCTCATTCCATTAACGTCTTATATTTTTTAAGTCCATTTTTAGATGAAACCGAAGTTTGGCTTCTCAAATCCTTATGAACGGACTTAAAATATTGTGACACAGAAAAGGCTTCGGTGGAAAGGTGATTTCTTTTGTAATAAAATACTTGGATAAAATAAATCACGCCAGGCGTGTATTCAAAGCAGATCATGGGAGTCATGACCCCCAAACACACGAAAAAAATATTTTATTGCATGATAAAAATAAAATATTCTATTATTCTTTTAGACCAAAATAAAATTTTCCACTACCCGCCAATGCAAAAATAAAATGACAAGTCCAAAATGGACGACTTGAGAACTGACGTGTATATTTAAAATATAGAGCATTTGAAGGCGCTAAAAATATTTATTTCATACTAATGTAAAACGAGAGGCCGCAGGTTCGATCCTCATAGTAAGAAAAATGTTTTTAACACATATAATTATTTCGTCTGTGTTGTGACAACATAGTCAGTCGTGATTTAAATCACACAAAACTTGTTAAGAATCTGTGAAAATTTCTAAACTGGTTGAAAAGAGACAACAATTAATATTTTAAAGATATCTTTGGAATAATAGGCGTAGAAACATCTAGCTGTCTCTTTCGCACGCACTCATCTTAAAAGTCGTGACGAATTCATATTGTATATTCTTTATCTTTCGCTCGACCATTACTGTAGATTTGAAATGTTTCTTAATCATTGGCTGATTTATTAAATTCATACTTTAGATTTCAAAATAATCAAAAAATATATGTGGAAGACTTGGACATATGCAAATCTTTTAAATAATAATTGCTGCATTATTTCACAACCCATTTGTAAAATTATATTCAAAATTAAATCTACCCTACTTCAGCCTAAAATTATAGTGTTAATGACACTTTTAATGTATAAAAAATATATTTAAAGCACCTTCAAATACGTAAAATAAAACCTAATTTAGAATAAAAGACAAAAAAGATATGTTACAATATTACATCTAACAACTATTCATAGCAGGGCGTCATTTTGAAAGGGCTCTGGCGGAATATTAGGGGCGTGTTCAGATTCTTAGGGGCCTATTCAGAAAATAGGGGACTCTAGATACAATTTCATGAGACTAGTAAAAAGTTGCCATCCCTTTCATCTCAGAAACGATAACAACGTTGTTTTCGTAATTTAAAAAATAACTTTAATTTATACTTCTACCGCCAATTTAACTTAGAGATTATTTTTCAAAAATCTTTTCTAGAATCACCGTTTTTAAATTTTCAAATCTTTATCCAATTGTGACTTTGACTACTGCTTGATTCCCAAACAACCCCTAAAGTACTCAAAGGTCCCCTAGCATCCCAAACTGGCCCTTACACCGCAAGGGCCCTTACAAAACCCACCACTGATCGCTATAATAACATCAATCGTTAATTTTTCTGTACTAATATATTTATGTCTATACTTAACGATAATTTTAAGAGGATTTTCTTTTTAAATTGAACTATTCACTTACATTTATATGTAAAAGTAATCAAATTGTTTTCAAATTCACTAATTTCGAATTAATAACTGAACTGAAATTTAAGGGTTTATTGAAGGGGTGAGTATCCGGCATTGTATTAAAAACATATCTTCACGCTTTTCACTTTTGGGTAGACGGACACTATTAAAATCGCAATAGTCCTATCCATCTTAAAATAAACCAAGTTTATTGACAATATTTTTCATTCATTATTACGGGGATATCAAGACTGCGACCGAAAACGAAGCCAAGTGGTAGTTTAAGTGGTTACAGACACAATGCAATGAAAAATTTTGCAAATAAAACAACATATTTATTTGCAATTTTTTAAATATCAGTGTGCTTGGGTGGTAAATACGTAGTATTTGCGAAAATATTAATTTAAACGTATGCGTACCATTACGTTTTTAAAAATAAAAAGGTATACATTTTCATTTTTGGGAAACTATGTATTTATCACCCAAATACAACAATAAGTAAAAAATACAAAAAATATATTGTCGATTTTTTTAGTTGCATTGTGTCTGAAGTCACTAATACTCCCATCTGGCTTCGTTTTCGGTCGCGGTCTGGATATACTCGGTAGAATCTTAAGGGGCTCAGTCAGATATCTCCCTTTTTAATTCCTACTATAGACCCCAAATGGACCACAAAACATAAAACAAAAATGCCGGCCACTCACCCCACCCCCCCAAAACAGCCTACCACCAAAAAAAGCCTTAAAAACCTTAGCGTATTCCTAATTAGTGTTAAAAACGTAGGGGTCGTTTGAGACCCCATTTTTAACTTTGACGTATGTCGCTGACGTCACGTGTTTTTTGGAGTTCGTTGCCCTCAATCCTCCTCGTCTTCCTGCTTGGTCCTGGTTCTACTCTTACCTTTGGGGTGCGCTTTGCATATGTGCCTCTGTAGGTCTTTCAATTTGAAGTATCTGGAAATAATATTATCATTGATTAGTCTATAAGATTATTGTTCTGAGCAAAGGCCTCCCCATAGAATTTTTTTGAGTTCTTATTATTTAAAACTATCTTGAAGAAACTTACGAACAATTCCAGTTAACGAAATTACTGTATTGTGTTTTTTAGAACCTATGTTACTAATGTTTTTTATGCACATGTATTTTTTCGGGTCTGAGTGTTGGTGAGACCGAAAAGCCTCTCGTAGACTCTGATACACTTTTCTTTTTATTATAAATAATAAAAAATAAACATACATATAAAAGCATAAAAAAATGAGATTCCCGCAACAATGGCGAGGCTCGAGACCCAAGCCACCGGTGGTTAAGAACCCAAAGTGAGGAACCTCCTCTATACAAGCCGTGTCAAGCAATATTGCCTTCTGAATCTGCCTCTTGGTCCAACAGCCAATTGAAAGACTCTGTAGATGTTGGTCGAGGCTCTTTGGTATCAATCCATGTGCAGAAACAACAATCGGGACAATAAGTGTTGAATCGACATCCCACATGTCGGTAAACTCGTGTACCAAATCTAAATAATCATAAATAAATAAATACACCCAACAGTCACATACATGGTCCTGACCCCACACTAAGATCGAGTCTTGTATCGTGGGTATCAGAAACTACGAGAGACTTTTCGGTCTCACAAACACCCAGGCCCGAAACAAATACCTGTGGATCACACAAATATTTGTTTCGGTGCGGGGATCGAACCCGCGGCCTCACGTGTCACAGGCGGCGTCTAACCAACTGGACATTTTGTCCGTTTCAGCTGTGTTATTATTTTTTTATTATTTACTGATTACTTCATAATTTTGGATTTGGGGTCACAAACGACCCCAGTATGTATTCCGCACTAACCTGCTAGGACACTGTTTGCAGATAAACTTGAAGTCTTCGGGGTCGCTATGGGCCCTCAACTGATGACGATCTCTTATTGTCTCCGTGGCGAAGTTGCGGTGGCAAACGGCGCACTCGTGGGGCTTGGCAGTGCTGTGAGACTGAAACAAGGGGCTTTTAGTGGGGTCTGTTCTCACCCCATGCAGGGGCTGGTTTGGAATTGTGAGCTGAGTGATGTCAATTTAAAATATTTGGTTTATTATGGTATGTAGTATATTTAATATTTGAAAATATTGACATATTTGATTGGAGTAAAAATATAATGATTTTTAAAACTCCATTTATTAAGAACTAGCAACTGAAACCAACCATTTTGAAAAATATTACTTTTTACCCTGATTGGTATAGAAAAAGTGTATAACACTATTGATTTTAAGCCTATAAATTGATTCTTTTAGAAATTATAGTTATGTATAAATTTAGATTTTTTTTCTTTTTGCAACAATAATTATTAACTTTCAAAGAGTACTTACAAAATTACAGTGCTGCTCGTAAATAAAATAACTTTAATTAATACATGTACTTATATAGTTATCACGCCTACATAGGGGTAGGCAGAGACTATGAATCTCTATATCAATGGATTTTTTAAAATAAGCTCCCTGTCCAGTCCTTCGACCAAGGCTGGAAAGGGTATGTCAGTGTCACTGGCCTTTCAGCTCGGCACGCGTGATATTATGGGCCGTGTGCCTAACCAAACATACGCCAGCATACTGACTATAAGCCCTCTGTGACCGTCACATGCATTATGGGTGGAAATGCCTGGGGGAAAGTCGCCGTGATTTCCAATTTGAATAGATAGGCCAGACTACTTGAACGGGCGACTTTAATTGTCGATTTCTTATCTAGACTGATTAGCGCTTACTATAAGGTGCATTAGTCGAAAAACCTCGATATTAATATGCAATAATTGCTAAAAGATTGGTGTATAGATATTTTCTAATAGCAACATTAAACATCAATAATGAATATAGAGAACTTAAAAGCCAATATTTTCTTTTAAATCGTACCGATTAATCAATCTATCGATACTTTTCACCAAGCCATCTCTAAGTGGTAGTCTATTTATCGATACTTTAACAAAAACATCGATACTTTTCATCACAACCTTGCCTTATTTAGCTCTGTAAAAACATCGATATATTTATCGATACTTTTTATCATAACCTTGCCTTATTTAGCTCTGTGAATGGACAGGCCTGCCACACGTGTATGATCCAAGCGTTGTGGATGTTCATGCAGTGATCATTTACCAGTGACCTGATTGCTCGTTGCTGGACGTATTTAATAAAAAAATGTATATGTTGATGTTAATAAGTCTTATTTAGCTCCACAAATATATTTTCGGTAAGTGGTGTACCGGGCACATCCAGACTGCGACCGAAAACGAAGCCAGGTGGTAGTTTTAGTGACTACAGACACAATGCACTAATAATTTCGAAAAAAAGTTACGATTTTTTTTTTAAATCTACGTATTTGATTGGTAAATACATGGTTATTGCTAAATACTAATTTAAACTCTTGCGTACCATTTCGTCTTTATCAATAAAAGGGTATACATAATTATTTTAGGCAAAACTACGTTACAACCCAAACACGATGATAAGTAAAATTAATAAAAAATCGTCGCATTTTTTTTTTTGCGAAATTTTTCGTTGCATTGTGTATGAAGTCACTAAAACTACCACCTGGCTTCGTTTTCGGTCGCGGTTTGGATGTGTATGGTATGACGTCACTCACCACTCTCATATGTCGTCTCAGACTGGAGTTACAGCCAAAGTTGCTGTTGCAGATGTCACAGATGTAGGGGCGTTCGTTTCTGTGCGTGCGCTCGTGGACCTGATGACCAAACATCAGCATTATCATCATCATCAGCATCATCAGTTTTGTATAGACTATAACTAGGGTATATGACTAATTTTTAGGGTTTTATAAACAGCCTCCGTGGCGCAGTCGGTTAAACGCCAGCTGTGCAACGATAGGTCGTGGACTCGATGCCCACACCGAGACAAATATTTGTGTAATCCAGTGTTGTTTGTGAGACCGAAACGTCTCCCATATTTTCTGACACACGACGCAAGACTCGTCGTATGACTACCATTGACTACAAGTAGGATTACAGTAAGATTCAAATCTTGGATCTTAATGTGAGAGTCACGACTATGAGTGGCTGTTGGGTGTATTTACTTACAATTGTCATTCATTTTAGACGGGTGTGATAATCGATAAGTAGTCGATGGTTATATCGATAAATTACTGATGATTATATCGATAAATTACCGATGTTACATCGATAAATTACCGATAATTATATCGATAAATTACCGATGATTTTATCGATAAACTACCGATTAATTATCGATTAACATAACCCAGAATGAGGTAAGCTGTAAGGCGATTCTTTGCATATTTATCCCTTATTTAAATACCTGTAGTGTATAAGCCTCGTAGTACCCCTTGCCACAATACGAGCAACTAAGCGTCGGCCCCCGCGACGCCCTCTCGTGGGACTTCATGTGCATCTTCAGTAACGTTTGTGAACCGAACTTCTTCGGACATTCTGAGCATGAGTGGGTTTTTTCCTGTAAGAAATAACGATCAATATTGAGAATTATAGTAAGTGAGTATATGTAAGAAATTGTAGTCGATTGTCAGTTAGAATTATTCTATTTTTCTTCGGCAACGGGCCATAATTTAGATATAGATATATTTCGTGATGCTGTTACAATTTATTTATCAATATACTCACAAGATGCGTATCCCTGTGTTTGTCCAACGAGTGTTTGTATTTAAATCTTTTGGGGCACTGCGAGCACTGGTACGGGACGGTGGGCGCGGGCCGCGGGCGCGCCGGCCGACGCTCTATGGCGCGGTTTGAGTGGGTCCTGGAAATGCAACAAACATTTGAAATCTGATGGTGAAGGGACTGTAGTGATGGTAATCGCGCAAGGAATATGCTGGCCTTATTGCCGCTACAAAGGACACAATTGAAATACATAAAAAAATAACTATTTAATGGTGGTAGGTCTCTCATGTGAGAGGCCGCCTGGGTAGGTACCACCGCAATGTCTATTTCTCCAACAAACAACAGTAAATGCACTGTTGTGTTCCGGTTTGAAGGACATTGTAGCCAGAGTAACTACTGAACATATTGAGACTTAACATATTATGTCTCAGGATGCCAATTGCTTTGTAAATCATGGCGTTGTTTGGTTATGCTACTGTCCATGAGCGGTCGTATCGTTTACCATCAGGCGGACTGCATGCTCGTCTCGTCATTCGCCACAATAAAAAAAAATATCTAACACGATTATGTACAGCAAAACAACAAGAATAAAAAACCACATTAAATTAGATATGCAACGGTCACATACATAGTCCTGACCCCACACTAAGATCTAGTCTTGTGTCGTGCACACTACAAGAGATTTTTCGGTCTCACAAACACCCAGACCCGAAAGAAATCTTTGTGTAGGCAGAAACATTCCTCTCAGTGCGGGGACCGAACCCGCGGCCTCTCGCTTCACAGCCGGCGTCTAACCAACTGCGCCACGGAGGCTTTATCTTAATAAAGATAATCCCGCAAAAAAGTTGCCAACAGGTAGTTGTTATCTGCATCAAACGAAGCCACTAAAATTCTCAAAACCCTACATTTACTAAAATAGTTAAGATATTAATATTTTGCTGCCTCGGTGGCGTAGTTCTATTACGGTACGCTTACAAAGCAGAGGTCACGGGTTCGAGTCCCGGGTCGGGCAAAGTAGTATTCATTATCAGTCCGGAGTCAGGAATTTGTGCCCGATATGGGGATAAGCTCGCCCCCTATCACATTGTGGGACGGATTTTACAAGGCGAAATGTGGGTGCCCTGGTAGCGCCTCTGGCTACCCCTTCGGGGATAAAGGCGCGAGTTTATGTATGTAAATATTTTGAATACCTGTGCCGATGGTTCTTCAAACTGGTCTTGGTAGTGAAAACCTTATCACAATCCTTGCACGGATACTCATCCGGTACGGGCATCTCGGCCTTCTTCTCCTTCTTCTCGAGTCTCCGCAGCTCCCTCTGCCGCGCCAATTCGGCCTTCTTGTTGAAGCCGAAGGAATGCCATTTGGCGTGAATGAGGAACCTCTTCGGATGACTGATTAAAAGGTTGCAATGTGGGCATTCGTAGTATTTGTATTTTGCTCCTGAAAAAAAAAGAATATACACTGTAATAAAAATAAGTTCTCGAATTAATTGCAAGAAGACCCCTATAGCGCAGTGGGGGGGGGGGGGGGGGGCAAATGCAAGCCCGAGGTCGTCGGTTCGATGCCCGCAAAAACTAGTAGGAGACAAAATTCGCCTTGTATGTTCCGTCTAATGATGTGATAGGTGGCGAGCCTATCGCCATATCGGGCACAAATTCCTGACTCCGGGCTGATAATGAATAGAAAAATCCAATATCACTTTGCCCGAGCCGGGATTCGAACCCGAGACCTCAGCTTTGTAATCGTAACGTAGTACAACTACGCCACCGAGGTAGTTTATAATTTTTGGGTTATAAATGACAACCTACGTTGCGCAGTGGGCGAGAAACCGGCTGTGAACGTGAGGTCGCGGGTTCGACGACCGCAACAAATGAGTTACACTAATATTTGTTTCGGATTTGAATGTACGATGGAAATTCATAGTTTGTGATCCACAAGACTTGTAAACTAGATTGGGGTCAAGAATTCGACTGTTTAATAAAAGTTTGAGGTTCACAAAACATTTGCTTGGTGCGAGGATTGAACCCGCGGACTGTTATTTTAAAGCCGGCGTCTAACCAACTGCGCCACGGAGGCGGTCAATATCAAGTTTATTCTATAGGTAAAATTTATAACTTAGCATAGCTATAATAATTTCTTTGATTTGCGCAAATGTTGAAATAAAATTAATTTTTACGGATTTTAAATTATATAAAACAAATTTTATTTGAATAGCTTTGTGATTTCTAACATATCGGTTAAAACATCACCCTCCAGTGACTCCGCCGTGGTCGGGTAAAGAGTATTAAACGAAGCAAAGTCGCAGGTATCAACTAGTACCATTGACAATCGAACCCGCACCCACGCGGGGGCCACTAACCAAACAGGGCCTTGTAAACAAAGACCCAAGTAAATATTCCTAAACAAATATTTGGCCCGAGTATCGATCTTGGGACCTCGCAGATGAGTATTACTAGCAACTATGTATATTCATACATAAACTCACGCCTTGTTCCCAGAAGGGGTAGGCAGAGGTGCTACTCGGACACCCACGTTTCGCCTTGTGTGTTCCGTCCCACGATGTGATAGGGGGCGAGCCTATCGCCATATCGGGCATAAATTTCTGACTCCAGGCTGATAATGAATAGAAAAATTCAATATCACTTAGCCCGACCCGACTTCGTAACATTGTATGTAATTGTATATTTGCATGGTGGCCCGTTGGTAATGGACGCGCCGACACAGTGGTCGCGAGTTCGAATCCCAAGACACATGGCTTTTTATGTGTATTGATAGTCAATTATTTGATCGTAACGATGAAGGAAAACATCGTGGGGGAACTTACATACCATAGAGATTTTTGGAGAATTTCTTTGGTATGTTAAATCCGCCAACCAGCGCTAGTCTTAACCTGGAATCGAACCCGCAAGCTACTTTGGTCAGTCCGGTTAGCTACGAACTAAACCATCGCTCATTTGCTCAGTTAAACCTCGATGCTCTGATAAACGGAAAAGGAAATGACGTAACGCGTAGGCGATATCGCGTACAACCTAACGGTCCAAGGTTCTTTACCCAAAGGTTGAAACTTTAAATATTTAGATAGTAATAAACCGGATTCAAACTGACGATACTATGGATATATTTGTATCCGGATAGCGAGCGTACACAGCGGTTAAGGAGCCGTCATAATGAGCCACGTGTGTCGCGTTTCGGGTTCTGTATATCCGGATACAATCAGGCATCATTGTGTCGAGAGATGAACATCTCACTGTTGATACTCCATTTGCGCTGCGCTTGCCATCAAGCATGGTAGTCACTTTGTTATGCCATAAAAAATAGTACTCGATGATAATTTCTTTGCATCTTGGGAATCAAACTTAAGACTAATGTGAAATGTATTGTACTGTATCAGCCCATATATGTCCCACTGCAGGACACAAGACTCCTCTACAATCGAGGGTACGATTGATAGGTTTAGACTATAGTCCCCCATGCTGGCCTAGTGGTGGTTGGTAATATAAAATGAGTATAAATATAAAATTACCGCTTTTTATTGCTTCAGTGGCCTCCTTAACACTAGTCTCCGCTTCGGCTATAACTTCACCACCCACATCATCTCTAGTCACTGCGTTCTGGTCTTTTAAAAATGGGTTCGTAAAGTCCGTTATAGTCCATGTCATCGGTTCCTCCTTGACTTCCACGTTGGCATCTAATTCCTCATCCGATGAACCGTCTTCCGACATACTTTCCTTCACCGTGTCTTTTGACATATTGCTTGCTGAGTCCTGGTTTTCTGTCTTGAAATCTTGTGAACTGTGATACGATTCTTGGCTGGAATCTCTTGAGTCCTTATCATAGTATGCTTTCATAGTCCGGTCTGTCATGTCAACAATTTCGTTAATCTCTTCCGGTTTCTGAGGACACTGCGGGATTGGTATTGGTGTTGGTTCCAGTTTGTTCTTTGCGTAATCGAGTAACGGTACCTCTGTTACAGTTTGGGGCTCTTTGGCCTTATTTGTTGAGTTTAATAGTATGTTTTCTATAAGTTTCACAGTGTTCTCGAGACTTCTACGTCTTGTGTTATCTATTTGAGATTTTTCTATCGGTTTAACAGTTAAATTGTGCTCAATACCTTTGGAATTCACACTGAAGTGACTGTTATCATAGTTCATGGTATGTCTGAAGTAGTCTTTAGCGTGTAACTGTGGTACATTTATGGGCAAACTGTTGTGACAAGTTTCATGGGCGATCCCATGGGTTTTTTTGTCGAAATTTTGGTGGAAATTCAACATGTTGGCGTTGTGTTCGTGCTGTAAATTCAAATTCATGGACAACATACCATTATGCCACGGTGAACTTTCCATTAAGGGCGAATTTTGGATGGAAAAATTCGAGTGTACACCACTATTGTGGAAATTGGCGAATTGATTCATTTGCGAGCTCATGTTCAGCGTTGGCGAGCCGTACGGCGGATAGCCCGGGTGGGAGTAGTGTTCTGCTGCCGCGTGAGGCGCTTCCTGGTTTATTTTTCCCAAATTATTCACTAAATTTAGGCCATTTAGTTGGGACATATTTAGTGGTGCGCCCATGTTGACGGGCGTGTCCGGCGGCCCGTAAGGCCCGCTGTTGTGCAACATTATGGCATCAATACACTGTTATTTACGTAAAACACATTCCCTTTTTACATATTTACGTAGAAAACTCAAAGTAAACAATGGTGATGAGAGCCATTTTGATTTTTGACATTTAGTTGTCGCTGGTTAAGAACAGTGTGGGACAAAAACCGGTGGCGAATCGCTAATAAAATACTTTTATAACCCTGATACATTCATTAATATTTGACGATTTTTAATTAATTTGATTATTGTTCACACAGTCAAATATTGTTCAAACGTAAATTACATTTTCGTCACTACTATAATTTATGTACCTTAAAATTGGCCCGTAGCTTAGTATATGCCTTTTGCCTGATAACATTATATAACTAAAGCCGTGAGACATTAATTACATTCCATAAATATTTTTTCAATATTTTTTTTACTCTTTACTTAAATTTTATGACTAATAGAAACGATTATTATTTTTTATGCAATACCGTTATTAATCGCAAACCATAGACAACTATATTATGATTCATACGGATTGCAGACGTATTTGCTGTCCTCTTCCCACATTATTTATTTTTCGACGTCCGCTGGTTCGGTTGTATTATGAATCTCGAAAATAAGTATTTTAAATGAAATGTAAGTGTTCTTGTGGAAATATTCAAGTAAAACCACACAAAAATGGCTCTAAGCGCGGTGGCGGAAGAATATTTTCGTTCAATGAATCCTCTCGCTTCAAAAATACACGACGATATTGTGGAAGCTAAAAATTCATACGAAACTATCTGGGAAACGCTTACGGAAAAGGAAAAAGTGAGTAAATATTTCGTAATTAAAGTTTTCACTTAATAGTTGTTAATCCATTATTATGTAAATTAGTATCGATTTAAATTCCACACGCATTGCTCGTAATGACCATTGACTCGTTAAATAAAAAGTAACATTTAAAAAAAGAACACACTCCTACATAGGAATAAATTCGATTCTACAGTTACCAACTGAATATATTTACTGCTTCAGAAAACGGCGCAATACATACTTTAATTCATTTATTCTATTTATAAATCAATGCTATTTTTAACCCTGCATATCAATACAATATACATCCTTGGATCCTTATTCCTTACACATTATTATGTAGCTCAACCACATCACAGAATATAGTCGGTCAATATTTGATTATGAACATAATATAATAGAAAATAAACATTAGATTAAGTGCATAAATTGTATATAAACATTGTTCATTGTATAAACTCCTTTTGTTTCTGATAATGTTATTGATTTAGTTTAGAGTCTTAGACAAAACAAATGATGCCTTTGAATCATAGAGTGAATATCAAAAGTCATTGGGTGGTTAATTAATTGTGTAGGTTTTATTTTTTAAGCATTTTTGAGTATTAGTCATACAGGATGTATGGACGGAACAGATATGTGCCATAAAATTTCAAGTGCCTTTTTTACACCCAACAGTCACATATATTGTCCCGATGCCACACTATGATGCTATTC
The DNA here is from genome assembly GCA_949752805.1 of Deilephila elpenor. Classification (NCBI taxonomy): domain Eukaryota; kingdom Metazoa; phylum Arthropoda; class Insecta; order Lepidoptera; family Sphingidae; genus Deilephila; species Deilephila elpenor. The sequence continues at coordinate 1,416,642 of OX457121.1, forward strand.
TTGTGGTGTGTATAAGATTTTTTTGCCTTACAAACACCCAGTACCGAAACAAATACTTGTGGTTCACACAAACATTCGTCTTGATACAGGGATAGATCTTCTGGTCTATTGTTTCCTATGCCAGTGTGTTTAACTAACTGCACTATGGAGACTATCATTACAATTTATATAGTTTTATTTCAATTTCAGGTAGAAATAATCAACGAATCACTGATCAAACCAGAAATATCATTGAAATACGCTCTTCTAGACACTCTAGACTTCGACATCAACAACCCACCGGTTCACAAGGATGATTTAATGTCATTCTTCGGTCGAGACCATGGTCAGAGGATGATTCAAGATGAAAATACATCTTACAGGGATGAACATTCAGCCCCGTTCCTATACCAAACGAAAAGTCAGCTTAATTTATGCGAATTGAGTGATTGCAGGGCTCCAAAAGAAGTCAAACCCACGTCACCACCACCGGTTATGTCTGAGCTCGCTTTATCCCACTCCAAAGTGGTTTCGGAGCTGAAGAACGCTTTGAAAACCCACGAGGCTCTCCGTAGCTATAATGAAGATAGACAGGTTACATCTCCAGGGTTTATAAGCAAGTTTATAGGAAATTTTAAAGCCAAGGATGATGAGAGAGAGTGTCTCGTGTCCAGCCATCAGACCCAAATTGTGGCTTCGTCAGAGAACTTCTTCAGGACGAATTTCAAGAGTCCGCAGAATGATAAGAAGGATTATAGGAGTAGTGTTGTTAAATCTAGTAGTGGTAAGATATTTTTATTTGATTTATTAACAATATCACTGACATACCAAAAATTTATAAGAAAACAATATTATTATTATTGAAACCTTCAGTAATAGGCTACAACAGCACACTTTATTCTAATTTTTCTCATAATCATTATTAATTTGACAGCAATAAATAATTAAAAAGTTCTTTTTTTTAAACTGCATACATCTTTGGATTATTGACTGCATTAGTAACTATAGTAAAACGAAATCTGCATTTTTTTAATGGACTGTAATTGAAATAAAACTATTTTATACGGATTTTATCTCGATTTGGGCGGTCCGCCCCGTGACCACGAAAGCTGTAAAGTAATCGAAACGTCGGGAAGTTAAAAAATTTAAAAATTTAATCAAATCGTGATAAAATCCGTATAAAATAGTTTTATTTCAATGTGTAACATTCGCGTAAATCTAAGAAACCATTATGGACTGTAATTTTTTTAAATCACTCTTTAAGATCTCTCCGAAGAGAACCGTGGACTGCTGTCCTCGAGCCAGGCTTCATCGGGCACTGACTTTCAGTCCACGGAGACCCTCACCGACTCCACGTCAGCTGTGCCAAAGACAGGCTATGACTTCTTAGATAACTGGTAATTTGTAGGGTAATGTATTTGTCGTCTTTTATGAGTTAAGAAAGTTTAAGTTTGTGAAGGAGCATCTGCAGGCCGGCATGATTGTATCAAATGGCATGAGATGCCACTGTCTGATACCATTCGATACTCTGTCTGAACGCCATTTGTGCTTATTATCAGGTGCAGTGAAGTCACTATGCCGTGCCAGTTTAAAAATATACAGGTGTTTTTGTTGTAGTGTAAAATATATTTTAAATTAGATTTTCTCATTCGATTGCAAATTTTAAGATAACTCGGGGAGATAAAGTGTTTTCAGACCAGATTCTTGGTTCAAGATACCACAGATACCTATTTCTGTTATCCAGGAGTTAAGTTGCATTTCGGATGAACACAGATATCTGCATAATAAATTTTTTTCGACAGCCTCCGTGGCTGGTTGATTAGACACCGGCTGTGAAACGAGAGGCCGCGGGTTCGATCCGCACCGAGACAAATGTTTGTGAAGCCCACAATTTGTCTCGGGCTTAGGTGTTTGTGAAACCGAAAAGTCTCTCGTAGCTTCTGATAATTGACACAAGACTTAATTGATCTTATTGTAGGGTCAGGACTATGTATGTGACTGTTGGGTGTATTTATTTTTGCTGTTAATATTTACACTATGGCAAAAAAGCCCTGTAATATAATTTTTCGTAATTGTAATCGCTAACAAAGTTTTTCTTATATGTGAAAACCTTTTATTTTACTTTTATACTTTTTTTATATTCAAAAACAATTGTATTTATGCGATTAAATTAAGAATTTAGAATCTCATATTTTAAATCAGGACAATTTAAGGGAGAAAGAGTTTCAGCAGCATTAATTGTTTAAAATTGAATTTAATTCTCATTGGTATATGCATAGTTAAAAATACTAGAACCTAATTTTGAAACATAAAGTAAAAAATTGTGTGCAAAAAAAATATTCACGATGTTTTCATGTCTATATAAACATCATTATAATTTATATATGAAAAAGTGCTTCAGTCTATTTAGCAAAATATACAAGCAATTTTCTCTTAAATAATGACCTTTACTGTGATCGAGTTTAAAATAGCGTGCAAGAGATCTTTACAGGTCATTTTCAACTGTATAAATTGATATAATGTTCATTATTAATTTAACTATACAAACTGCTTGATACTTGTCATTGTTCAAAGTGCAAGGATCAAGATTTTTACCCATCAGAATTGCCTTAGGTAATGAGTGCTGAGTGCTGACCACTGAATAATTCTCTAGATATTAGATAGATAAATAAATAATACTATATTGTTTACCACATATTACATACCATTTTTTTAATTGTGTAACAACTGGCAGTCTTATCGCTGTTAGTCATCTGGTTGACAAGATTTTCTACATGTGAAGTCCGCCTGGCACGCTGGCTTAGAGAGTTCCGTACTCAGATGGGCGATTATGGGCTGGAATATTATTATTTTTATAACAAATTTATATTTGCTTAGATTTTTCCATAAATAATATTATTAAAAAGTTATTTTACTAAAATACTCAATAGCCCCTACATATCAAATAGAAATAGACTTGAAGAAAAAACAAGGATGAAAGTGAAAACTTATAACAGAATGACCTTTTGATAATACCATTTAAAATTCGATGTTATTGCCCGACTTTTACATTTACAAAACAATTTTACTGTTTTTATGTAAACATATTTCTAGTATTGTAAAATGTAGATTGTATAATTTAAACTTGCCTACGAGAATAAAAGTAAGTTTGAAAGAGATAAAATCATGCGGCCACTGTTTAGTGTTTGTTATTCTCGTAAAATTATTACTCTATTCTCCTTGTCTATGGTATTTCATAAAAGTAGATTATTGTCTATGATACTCATAATAAAACTAGAATTTCAGTAGAAATATAATTAAATAAAATGTTTAATAGAAAATAGATAAACATTTAATAGTTTTTTTATTCCAATGTTCTAGATTTTTATCTAGAAGTAAAATGTGGTAAGTCTGTTTTAAATGTGTAAAGGATTCTATGCTTTTAGTATTATTTTTATAAGTATTATTAATTAATATTAAGTTTATAATACCTTAATCGACTGAATATTTTAGTAAACTATATTTCGCTTCTATTTGCCCTTTGTATTTTATGGTATGTCCGCTATTGCTTTAGTAAATTAAACTCTATTAAATAAGTATGGACACGAATTTCTAACAAAATTAAATAGAACCGACTTCAAATAAAAATTCGCTGCGGGAAAAGTAATGTTAAGGCTGATTTTTCAAGCATTAGATAACTATTGGTAGATTTACTTATAATTATGATAATTTCAAAGTTACTTAGTTTTTCATACATGTTAGTCACGCATGTATCCCATAGGGGTAGGCAGAGACTATAGATCTTCACTTTACTCGATCCTGACATGTCACTTATGTTTTATCTAGTTTCATCAATCTTTATAAGCATTCTAAAAAGTTATTTTATCTATAGACCTTAAAAAATGATTGAAAAATCAGTCCTTAGTGTAATATAATATTTTTTTTATCTCATATGCAAGATTTTGGCAATAACTTTGTATAAAAGAGTAATACCCTTATGTATTATACCTAAAAACCTTCCTTGAAAATTGCTTTATACATTAATGGAAACCGCATCAAAATATGACCAGTATTTCTCAAGATAATCGCGAACATACATACATATTGGTAGTCAGAATCTTCATGTTTGAAGTCGGTTAATATGTGACTCTGCGTCCTGCCTTTGTGTTATGAAACTAAGACATCTGCATTTATTTTACCCTTTAACTTATTTACTGAATGTATCCCAAATATATTGTAAGAAAATGTTGTGTTTTATTTACTTTCCCTGCAAAAAGTATTACAGCTGGTCTTTCTTCAATGACTTCGGTGGCGCAGTTGTACGGTACGATTACAACCCTGAGGTCTCGAGTTCGAATTCCGGGTCCGGCAAAGCGATATTGAATTTTCCTACTTTTGAGCTCGGAGTCAGGAATTTGTGCCTGACATAGCCATCAAATTGTAGGATAAAGGTAGACAGACAGAATAAAAGAATGTACTTATCAATTATTTTCAATTTATTCTGTTTATATAAAACTCGTAATAAATTTAAACATAATATTTCTTCACTATGTAATGGCCGCCACACACGTAACGATATAACTGCAAGTCGTGAGTTTACACTGAAATCAATTCTCAAAATTAGGCCATCTGATCATTTTTCATCAGTTAAAATAACCTGGGTTAAAGTTTCCAGGATCTTAGTCTAGTCTTTCCCATAGTTGCCATAGCTCTTGCTGCTCTCAAACCAAATGACAAAGGTCCGTATTTGCGTCGGTCGTAGAGTTACTATGTAGTCTGGTTCAGAAGTTTCCGCTTCTTGCTCTGAATTAGCCTCGGTGTTTTCTTCTCTTAACGTCCTTTGAAAGAGAAAATATCATGATTATTTGTTGTAGACTAATACAAATTTCACGTTTTCGGATTCTACATCCAACAGGTCGCATCGCTCTTTTTGAACATCGATTATAAAATTGAAGTAATCATATTACCTTTTTATTCTTGTTCTTTCATTTTCATCATCGTCTGTGGCTATATCTTCAGCTTCTACATCCTCATTAGATTCATCATACCTGTAAGATTGTTTCATTCTCTTGCCTCTACTCACTATGTAGGGTTTCGTTACTGCCTCTGAAACATTTGAAATGAACTAGTTTATACATTCGTCACACCTGGTATAAAGGTAGGCAGAGAATAAAGAGCTCAAAATTATTCATTCTTAAATACATTATTAATAAAAAAAATAAGTTACACATGTTTATTTCAGTTCACTCACTAAGATACAAGACTTTTGTCGCGCATATTAGTAACTACGAGAGATTTTTCGGTCTTAAAGCTCTTCGTTCAAAAGAAATATTTATGGATAGCATAAATATTATTCTCGGTGCGGGTATCGAACCCATTTCCTATCGTTTCACTGCTGGCGTCTTACAAACATCGTAATGACAGTCCTATTTAGTAATTTAATTCAAGTACAAATTGTTTCTAGTAGATTGGGTCTGATTTACGTGGTACAGAATAGTTGATTATTGCAGTCAGAATCCTAAAGGTTCGAACAGCATAGCGCATCTATAGTAGGTATAAATAAAACATCAAGTTTAAAATCAATTTTATCACCTCTCATTCTATATTCCTCACTATCTTTCTCTTCTCTTCTATTCCCTCTGCCACCATCTATAATAAACCTCTTACCACCTTCAGATATAAAGAACGGCATATTAGCTCTCTCAGTTTTCTTATTTCTCCTACTCTTTCTAGTGGTAATTTCATCATCATAATCATATTTGAACATTCTAGACTTCCTATTTCTCCTAGGTTTGTAGTCCTCTTCTGAACTCCTTAGGAACGGCTTGAAAGACTTCTTTCTCGGTTTTATTTTGTAGTACATTTCGTATATTGATTTTGTTACGCCGTCATCTGAATCGTCGTAGATGAAGTCTGTAAGATATTCATATTTTAATACAAGGAAATAACTACGCGGAGGAGCTTTAGATCCTAATATCGTATGAGTTTGAATCGACGAGTCATAATATTTAGATACTATGTTAAATTCGAAAACAAATATTTATTGACAATCAAATATTAGCGGAAGTCAAATACACTGCATCTTATTTCATTTTCCCTTCGCCACCAAAGAAAATATTTTAGTCCATAACTGATCTGTGGGTATCATCGATGATATCAAAATATTGTGATAAAAATTCGTTTAATGTTTTGTGTATCACTGAAATAAATTAAATTAACACAACCCTTTTAAACATTATTCTTATTTCTTAGAATATGCTTCGTAATTACATGAAATTTGCCGTCAGCTATTTATTACGATTCAAAGATCAAATCCTTCAACGGTAAGAAGTAGTGTCAAGTTTCATGCTTTACATACAAATAAAAGAATTACCTTCATAAGAAGTCATTTTCAACCTCCCATTCCTAGGTCCGTGTGACCTTTTCTTCATGTTAGAAGACATGTCTTCTTCCGAAGAAGTAACCTCTGAGCTCCACTGTGACCTTGATTTCTTCGTAAGAAAACTTAACGTGGGTATTCTCAGCGTAACAGCTAAATTGGCCAAAATATTACTGACTGAGGCGTTTTTTAAGCCATGTGCCTTCATTTCTGCTGTTTTATTAGGTGCTTTCGTATAATTGTCAATGATTGAAGAGTATTTTGTTTCGTTAATAACGTTTTCTAGTATATTTATTGTTGTGTTCAAAGATCTCTTCCTTCTGAACGGCTCGTAATTAGATTTGGTTCTTGATTTCTCGTGGTATTTTCTTCTTGAATACTTGTCCCTTGTGTATCTTCCTTCTTCGTAGGAATCTGAAAGGGTAATTTGATTAGAGCGATAGAAACACATCGGGCACAAACTCCTGATTCCGAACTGCTAATGAATCAGGGGGAGTTCGCAAACCATACAAATAATTGCAAATCTCTAATATGCAGATCTTCACGATGTTTTTAAATAAATAATAATAAATAAATACACCCAACAGTCACACACATAGTCCCGACCCCACATTAAGATAAATTAAGTCTTGTGTCGCAGGTATCAGAACTACGAGAGACTTTTCGGTCTCACAAACACCCAGACCCGAAAGAAATATTTGTGGGCCGCACAAACATTTCTCTCGGTGCGGGGATCGAACCCGCGGCCTCTCGTTTCACAGCCGGCGTCTAACCAACTGCGCCACGGAGGCTGTCAGTTTTGTTTTCCTTTACCTTTAAAGTGCATGGTAATTGACTATTACTACACACATAACTTGGCACGTCAGATATTTGCCCTGGGATTCAAATCCGTCATAGCCGATCAGTCAGCTGCGTTTGGTCTTTTAACAAAAGTCCACTACATTAGATATATAATTAAATAAAAAATAAACAGTAATTATTTCTATACCTGATTCTTTAGCATCTACTTGTTTAACAGGTTTGTCTTCTGTATCTTCAACTACATCTTCTGCTAGTATGCCGTCTTCGGAACCATTGTACACATATCTAGACAGGAACGAAAGTTATCTATACTTTATTATTAAGAGGAAAGATTTGATTGTTTGTTTGTTTGTATTTAATGCTTCGAAACTACTGGACCGATTTGAAAAATTCTTTCACTGTTGGCAAGCTACACTATCTACGGGTGACATAGCCCATATTTTATTTTCAAAAAATTAGGGATCCTTACTAAAACTCCAATAATGTAACCCAAGGTGTTAAAAATTTCCCTAAAATATTCTTTACATCGGGTGCGCTGTGAAAACTTTAATATGTTTTTGATGTGGACTGGACTCAAAAACTATTTACACCCGGGCGAAACCGGGTGGCGTCGATAGTATTTAATAAAGAACTTTTAAAACATTTATCTGAACTAATATACAAAGCTGAAGAGTTTGTTTTTATTAAACGCGCTAATTTAACGAATTAATAATTCGAATTGAAAAAAATATTTTAGTGTTGGACAGTCCATGTATCGAGGAAGGGCGTAGGTTTATTTTATTCAGGAAAAAATATAGATGGACTTATATCCCGCAAAATTTTCCACATCCGTGAGAGACCATGATGTTGACCACGATCCTCAGGCACGAGGGACCGACCGAAGAGGATATCCCGAATAACTATTTCGAGGCGAAGCCGCAAGCAATACCGGTATTATATTAAGACTGCGACCGAAAACGAAACCAGGTGGTAGTTTTAATAGTGTTTACAGTCACAATGTAACTAATTTCACAAAAAAGCGACGATTTTTGCAAAAATTGTAATTTTAACCTGTGCGTACCATTGCGTCTTTAAAAAATAAAAAAGTGTACATTATTATTTTAGGAAAACTATGTATTTATCACCCAAATGCGACGATAAATAAAAAATAACAAAAAGAAAAAAATTACCATTATTTTCCGAAATTTTTAGTTGTATTGTGTCTGAAGTCACTAATACCACCTGGCTTCGTTTTCGGTCGCAGTCGGATATACCCTGTATATGTTTGTTTGTGTCAAGATTGAAATCTTTACCTGGTGCTCCAATCCATTTGCCTGGCATCGTCCAACCATTGGTTGGCTGCGAGTGTCGTCTCCCGCACCAGCTTGATCTCCATCTGCAGGAATATCTTTCGCAGTTCCACTGTGATGTGTGAGGACCTCGTGAAGTCTTCTGTTTCTTGTTTCTCTTTAAAAACAAGGGATATTAAGTGCGTGGTTGTTGGTAAAGGGCTAGACGCGGCTGCTAATGTTTACGGTGTTAGCGGGCTCAAATCCCAGGGCACCTCTGACTTTTCGGAGTCATGAATGTTATAGTCAATCACCACGCACTAGCACTGAATGAAAACATCGTGAGGAAACCTGCACACCATAGCGATTTAGAAGAATTTCATGTATGTACAAGTCCGCCAACCCGCACTAGGCCAGCGTGGTGGACTATACGGCCTAACCCCTCTAAATCGCACTCTCAATTGTAGAGGAGGCTCGTGCCCTGCAGTGGGACGTGTATGAGCTGATGCAGTACATGAGGTTATGTTTGTATACTTGAGAAGGTAGGTAGAGATGTGGAGCTGGTTTACGTTTCTAGATGTCATAGAAAGAGGGTCTATTGTCATACGCCTGTAAAGTTAATGTTTCGCCACGAGAAACTTTCCCCGTGTAAATGTATTGAGTATAATTTACAATACCTCTGTTAGAAGTCTCCAGGGTATTCTCGAGCCTCAGGAGTACGGAACCAGCCTTCCACGGCTCCAGGGTTAGAACGTGAATGTGCAGCGGAAGACCATGTAGTCTTATAGCTGAGAACTGAAGAAATTAGAACCATGTGAAAAATTACCTAGCTTCTCTTTGACTAATATCTAATAATGACTAGTATTAATAAATAAATAAATACACCCAACAGTCACATACATAGTCCTGACCCCACACTAAGATCAGGTCTTGTGTCGTAGGTATCAGGAATTACGAGAGACTTTTCGGTCTCACAATTCACAAACACCCAGACCCGAAACAAATAATTATATATAATTTTTTTTTTCGTGCGGGGATCGATCCCCCTGCCTCACGTTTAACAGCCGGTTTCTAACCAACTGCGCCACGGAGGCTGTCTCCTTGACTAATACAATTTACATCGAATAAATTTGTCTGTTCTCTCGTTCTGCTTATATCGTAGATCTTACTCGTTTATTCCTGACATTCTGCCACTTCCTCCTGTTGATCTTGTCTCCTGATGTAAAGAACACCCAGGGTTCCATCTGCCACCTCCTGGCGGCTTGAGCGGCTCTCTCCGAGAACGTCTGTTCGTCAACTAAAAGAAGAATCGAAAGAAGACATTCAGACAAGATAATAATCTATCTATCTCATATACTGTCCCTCTACAGGGTTCTGAGTTCTGACCCCCTCAACAATCAAAAATCAACATGGCGACACGGGAGAGTGTGACTTGATAGCAAGTACCTAGACTTTGTTGCTTGACGACAAAGCAAAATAAATAAATAAATACATCCAACAGTCACATGACCCCACATTAAGATCAATTAAGTCATGTGTCGTGACTCGTGGGTATCAGAAACTATGAGACTTTTCGGTCTCACAAACACCCAGACCCGAGACAAATATGTATTTGTGAGCCCCAGAAATATTTGTCTCTGTGCGGGGATCGAACCTGCGGCCTCTCGTTGCACAGCCGTCTAACGAACTGCGCCACGGAAGCGTGAAATTGTGATATGGCGACAAGGCAACATGGCAACTTTGTGCATCCTTTTAATCTAAAAAAATAGTTGTGAGTTCATTAGCCCTTACCTTCTTGCTTATAATTACCGAAGACAATCCTGTGTTTTCCTTTAACAACCAAACCCAATCCAAATTCTTCTTCGTTCAATGATTCTTCTAGCCCAAAACCGTCGTCTGTTAGTAATCTTCTGTGTACCTAAAAATGATATAAAAATCATCTTCAATAAATGAAAAACCGCTTTTCATGATTCTTATTCAGTGCTGTTCAGTTCTTATTCTTATGGCTTATGATTCTTACTCATTGGAGGCTTAACTACTTCGATGTCAATTCTACAATAGTTTATAGTTTGGTGCAGCACATAATACTCAAAATACAAATACATACATACAAAAACTCATGCCTTTTTTCCAGAAGGGGCTGGCAGAGTTGCTTCCAGAACACTCATATTTCGCCTTATATTTTCCGTCTCATGATGTGATAGAGGGCGAGCCAATCGCCATATAGGGCACAAATTGATACTGAATAGAAAAATCCAATATCACTTTGCCCAACCCGGGATTCGAACCCGAGACCTCAGCTTTGTAATCATACCGTAATACAACTACGCCAACGAAGTCAATTTGACAATTTTAGAAAGTATTGAGTAGTCTTGTGTTGTAGGTATCAGATACTACGAGAGACTTTTCAGTCTCACACCCAGACTCGAAACAAATTGTACACATGTGTTTGAATCGTAGCCTCACACAGCCGGCATCTAAGCAGCCACGGAGGCTGATTGCAAGTTATTTGGTAGGAATATAACTGTCTTAAACTGAGGCCCTCCGTGGTGCAGTTGGTTAGAACCCGGCTGTGAAACTACAGTGACACTAAGACAAATGTTTGTGCGCTCCACAAGTATTTGTTTCGGGTCTGGGTGCTTTGACACCGAAATGTCTCTCGTTGTATATGTTACCGGTATATTGTCAAAGCCGTGATATTATAATTTCACTAGAGATATTATAAATAAACGGAAGATTGTCAATTGACTTCATTTTAATTACTTGAGTTCATATTGACTTAATTTTATTTAAAATGGAAATAAACTAACCTAACCTAACCTAACGATTGTTTCTTTGCGTTAACTCAATGCGGTACTTCACTCATAATACACCTACTGAAAAATAATGCGTTAAATTGTAAGCAGTATGTTATGGTTCACAATCTTTCGACAGTTCACAATCTCGCGAGATAGATTGTAATGTAACGGTATTTACAATTTTACGGTGACATATACACGACACAAGACTCGATCTTAGTGTGGGGTCAGGACTGTGTATGAATATTGGGTGTATTTATTTATTTCAACTAACCATCAACTCAATCTCTCCTTCTTCATAGGAAGTTCCACCTTGCGCTCTATCAGTTAAGACACACATTTCAACGCTGCTGTTATCCGAATGGATGCATATCCGTGACGTCACTGGATAGTAACACGCGGGTAGAAGCTTCTTCTGCTGGCTACCTGTGTAGTTCCGTTATTTGTTAATAGATGGCACTGATAGTAGCAGTTGTGACTTAATGAGTTGTAGAAAATGATTATTATTAATTACTAATTAACTGTGTATAGACTATAGGATTTTACTAAGTCCTGGGTTCAAATTTTGTGATCTTGTTTATGACGTAAGGCATGGAATGAAATCATTAGTTAAATATCTTTGCAACTCATAAAATAACATTATAGCTGAGATGAAGACAAGTTACAGAAAAAAGAAACAATTAATGTATTCATTTAGATTAATCTTAAATCGATGTTAATGAAACTTTATGGATGACATGAATGTAATTTTTTTCAAAATAAAATGTCTTGGTATCAAGAATATCAAATAAAAATATCTTCTGTGACGCAATTTTCGTAGTTCTTTTTATCACAACTAGATGGCACTATTACGTATTGGCATATTAGAGATAGAAAATTATTATTAAAATATCTACATAGTACATACCTGCAGTGTGGTTCCAACACGTCCGTTTCATCATTTGCCGCGAGTTCGAATCCGTGAAGAACTCTCCATGATTTGTTATGTTTGTTGTGAAGATACTTACTACTTCTTTGCCAAGGTCGTTTCTATTGAAAATAATAATATTTTTTATTTAATTACTACTTATACTTTATCAATAACTAGTACTACCGTAAAATGGTCCTACTTTGCTCCCCTATGGGTAATTATGCTTCTCTAAAATGTTTTATCGCCTAATATATGTAACAAATTGTACCAAAATGTAGGAATATGACTTTTTCTATTAAATACGTTACTTTTATCATTTTACTTGTTTTTAGTCAATTCATAATGGCAAAAAGGCAAAAATAGGAAATTAGGAAAATTTGCTCCAAATATTTTCACAGTTGAGATCAGTTGACAATTGTATCTAAGAGCAAAGAAACCATGTCAATGGGTATGTTTGGCTCCTTATTCATATAATAAAATACTTCGTAATGATGATTTGCCACTAAAATGTGGTAGTACTATACTCCCACCTTTGCCCGCGTGAAAATGTTTTTAAAACAATATTTCCATTTCATATTTCCGGGATATAAAGTACCATATTACAATCCGCGATAGATGGACTATACAACACTAAAAGAAGAATTCGAACTAGTAGTTTTCATTGCTGCCATTGCGTCTTTAAAAATAAAAGGGTTTACATTTTACTGGTGGTAGGTCTCTCATATGTGAGAGGCCGCCTGGGTGGGTACCACCGCAATGTCTATTTCTCCCGCCAAACAGCAGTGTTAATGCGCTGTTGTGTTCCGGTTTGAAGGACATTGTAGCCAGAGTAACTACTGGACATATTGAGACTTAACATCTTATGTCTCAGGATGGCGAGCGCAGTGGAATTCCAAGCATTGCCTTGTAATACATGGTGTTGTTTGGTTTTGCTACTGTCCATGAGCGGTCGTATCGCTTACCATCAGGCGAATGGCATGCTCGTCTCGCCATTCATTGCAATAAAAAAAAAAAAACATAATTTTTGGAAAACAATGTATTTGCCACCCAAAGACGATGATACTGATGATTTTTTCGGAATTTTTAGTTTCGTTGTTTTTGGAGTCACTAAAACAACCACCTGGCTTCGTTTTCGGTCGCAGTCTAAATATACCGTGTATCTTTAGATCTTACCCTACAGGAACGGGTCCAATCAGCCACTCCAACTCGACAAAATCCTCTCCCCGGTATAGGCGTATGGTCTGTGACACCCAGTCGTTGAATCTTTGCCTGATCTCCTTGACTAGAGGACCTCGTATCGAGTTGTAAAGCACTTTATCTGTTATCTGAAAAAAGAAAGTTATAGTTGCATGACAATAAAAAACATAACGTAGCGTAGGACGCCCTCAAACCAGTTGGAGCGACGATATTCGTCGGGTGGCTGGTAGCGGTTGGAGACGATGGTCTGGAGATCAAGCCCAGTGGCGTGCTATAGAGGCCTATGTCCAAAAGTGGAAGCAGAAGGGCTGATGATGATGATGAAAAAAACATACATATAAACTCACGCCTTTATCCCAGAAGGGGTAGGCAGAGGCGGCATCAGGAGCTACATTTCGCCTTGTATGTTCCGTCCTATGTTGTGATAGGGGGTGAGCCTATCACCATATCGGGCACAAGTTCCTGACTCCGGGCCGAGAATGAATAGAAAAACCTAATATCACTTTGCCCGACTCGGGATTCAAACCCGAGACCTCAGCTTTGTAGTGGTACCGTAGTACAACTATGCCACCGGGGCAGTCAGTCAGTCAATAAAAAAAACATTAATAACGAAAATAATTTCACTTGTACAGACCCTCGTGGTATTGGGAAGCATGAATTGTTCGGTTCGTCATACAAATCAATAATATTAACTAATAAAGGTGCCTTATTGAAATCCTATTTTAACGTGTGTCTGCTCCGTCTACCCGATTAAAATTCTGGGAAACCCGTGGACGCCCGACGCATAAATTATTAAATACACCCAACAGTCACACACATAGTCCTGACCACACAAGATCGTACGAGATACAAGATACTACGAGACTTTTCGGTGTCACAATCATACAGACCCGAAACAAAAACCTGTGGGCCACACAAATATTTGTCTCTGAACCGAGATCTAACCCGCAACCTCCCCTTTCACAGCCGGCGTTAAACCATTTGCGCCATAGAGGCTGTCAAATAGGTCGAAAACAGAAACTCCTTTTTTAAGTTGGTTAGAAATACCTACAGGCTTTGGCCGAGGATTCTCTGGTCTGAAGGTGTAAGCCCCCGACTGCATGGACTGCTGACCCTGGCTGTAGAAGAAGAAGTTCTGCGTCACGTCGATCTTCACTCCGTCCACGTGCTGGATCGAGGATAGCAGACCTGTCGTCTTGTCCACTGATACTTTGAGGTACTGTAAGATGTTGAGAGAATTATAAGGATTTGTGAAGTGGTGCTGTAGCTAGTAAAATGGCTTCATAGATTTAGTCTATTTCTCCCGCCAAACAGCAGTGTAAATGCGCTGTTGTGTTCCGGTCTGAAGGACATTGTAGCCAGAGTAACTCCTGGACATATTGAGACTTAACATCTCATGTCTCAGGATGGCGAGCGCAGTGGAATGCCAAGCATTGCCTTGTAATTCATGGTGTTGTTTGGTTTTGCTACTGTCCATGAGCGGTCTTATCGCTTACCATCAGGCGAATGGCATGCTCGTCTCGCCATTCATTGCAATAAAAAAAAGTACTTTTTGCATCAGCTTTTAAAGTAGTAGAGCCACGCTGTTGTCATTCATGACTCAGAATGAATGGGCAGGCTCGGTGTTACTACTTTCTTATAGGAGACCGACGTAATGCGACAGCTTGGCTGTCGCGTTTCGATCGGTAAGTAAGATTGCCGGATACCTGTTTCCTCTTCCCATCCCTTTTCCTTCCCGCTCTCCTCCCAATTTGATGGTCCAGCAACACATCCATGATCCAAGCGTTGTGGATGTTCATGTGCAGTGACCACTTACCATCTGGTCACCTGTTTGCTCGTTTCCAGGAACTGTGCAATTTAAAATATCTCAGCCCTCTGCTGAGCTCGGGAATCCTTTTAAATGGTCGATTGACAAGGCTTAGGCCTTAGGGTATTTTGTTCCAAGTTGGATTACGCGTTGGGGTGTTTCACAAATCATAGATGTAAAAATCATTTCTGTTAGATCGTTGTTACTAGAGATAAGATTATGCAAATTGGATACATTAACAACATTTTTGCCACGCCGTCGTCAGAGGAATCCAAGGTTTTAATTAAGTTAGCTGATATTGCTTTAAATAGTAGTTCTTAATATTATGTAATTTATAATTTCTAAGTATATTGTAATCTTTATAGGACGATGTTGTCGCTCAGCGACAAAGTCCTTTTAATAAAAAAAAAAAAAATCATTTTTAGATTTTCTGTTTATAGGAACTCGTAGAAATAACACGACTAAAAAATCAAAAATCAAAGCTGGTTTTTGAGACTTCTGATGGATGTTTACAACAGGATTTTTTTTAATACTGAAGGTCGGACGAAAGAATAAAGCTTCTAACTCATGGATAAAATTAGAAGATCTCTTATCTAAAACATTAGTAAAGAGTTAATTAATTTTAATTATAACTCAAAAAGGAGGTTATTACATATTACCTACCTCATTAGATATATACGGAGTAATTTCCAAGTCAACATCGTTAGGGCTCGCCTTTTTCTTCTTTGCAAACTCATTCTCCTCCTAAAATTACATTAAATATTACTCGAAGCTACTTATAGATTATTTGATGGGCTGTATTCTTTATATTTAAACCTAGAGGTTTGATAGTTGATCAATAAATAATTTAAAAAATCTTCTTTAAGGAATTCGACTATATTTCTTAAAAAACGGATTGTTTTGATTTTTTGGTATCTAGTTCTTAAGTTTATCTATCTGACATTGCAAAACGTCAGTTTAAAGCAAAATTGTGGATATCACTGGTCACATAGTGTGGGTCAAAGTAGATTATTTTGAATGTTTTTTAGAATAGCTATATCTTGAAAACTATCTGGGGTAGGGCTATCATTTTTTTGTTGCTGTGCCGTCATAATTTGGTCTATCTCCCGCTTTCGGTTTATCGTCGAGTTCTGGGACACCCTGTATTGGCTTACCAGTTGGTCCCTCACTGGTGTGATGTAGTAAGCAGAGAATCCCAGCGGTGGTATATTCTCTGCTTCAAAGAACAACTCCTGGATGGAAGTCGAGGTTCTTCCTGGGAGGTTGATCATCGCAGCTGGGAGTGGTACCAACTGGTATTCCACTTCTTCATCTGTTAAAAACATAGGATTAATAGCTAGGTTGGTACGGACGTGAAGGCCGGGGCAGTTGCCAGTTCTAATCTCAGAGCACGCGTCATTTTGAAGTCATATGTGCGTTGGGATTCAATTATTAGGTGACTGTAAACATGAATTGTACACTATCATACCGTAGAATAGTATCATAGTTTGCCACCTTTTACTGGTGGTCCCTCATACATGTGAAAGGCTGCCTGGTTAGGTACCATCGCAATGTCGACTTCTCCCGCCAAACAACAGTGTAAATGCTCTGTTGTGTTCTTGTTTGAAGGAAATTGTAGCCAGAGTAACCATGAGAGTGCCATTCGCCTGATGGTAAGCGATACGACCGCTCATAGATAGTAGGAAACCAAAGAACACCATGAATTACAAAGCAATGCTTTTGACAGCCTCCGTGGCGCAGTTGGTTAGACGCCGGCTGTGAAACGAGAAGCCGCGGGCTCGATCCCCGCACCAAAAGAAATGTTAGTGCGGCCCACAAATATTTATTTCGGGTTTAGGTGTAGTTCTGATACCTAAGACACGAGACTTAATTTATCTTAATGTGGGGTCAGGACTATGTATGTGACTGTTGGGTGTGTTTATTATTAATTGCTTGGCATTCCACTGCGCTCGCCATGCTGAGACAAAAGATGTTAAATGTCATTATGTCCAGTAGTTACTCTGGCTACAATGTCCTTCCGGAACACAACAGTGCATTTACACTTTATTTAACGAAAAAGCGCTTTAAGACTTCCTTCTACTTCGGGGGAGGTCGGAAGGGGCATGTCGGGGTCTCCGGCCTTCCAGCCAAGCGCGGGGACAATTGTAGATTGTAGTTGAAGCCAGGCCAGGGCCCTACCGAGATTTAAGATCTCTTGCTAGCATACCGATTAAAACCTTTCGGTGACCATTCGCATTACAGACGATAGGCAATGTGGACGGGCAAATGCATTTACACTGCTGTTTGTTGGAGAAATAGACATGGCGGTGGAATCTACAGGCGGCCTCTCACATATGGAAGACCTACCATCAGTTGATCCAGAAACTACATACATCAGGTGATAATATTAAAAGTTTTTGATGTACATACCATTATAATCCCTTATGGAGTAGTGCAAGGCTATTGCTGGCACCCTCACGTGGAAGTAAGTCTTACTTGCCAAGGGATTGTAGGCTATAAGCAACATTGGTTCTTGCATCTCTGTGAACTAAACGCAAATGATTAAGATGATTAACAGCCTTATTCGGACAGTTTAAAAACCTATTTTAGCTATCGAATGTTTTGTCCCATTCGAACGACTTTTGTTGGCCACACATGTCGCAGAACAGATAACCGCTGGAGTAAGCGTGTTCTGGAGTGGAGACCGCGTCTTGGAAAACGTAGCGTGGGACATCCTCTGGCCAGATGGCGGGACGACTTGAGGCAAGAGGGCCGACAGCGACTGGATGCGTAAAGCAGCAGACCGGGCTCTGTTGCGTACCTTGGGAGAGGCCTATGTCCAGTAGTGGACTGCAACGGGCTGATGATGATGATGATGATGATGAACGACTTTTGATTTCAGTTTGAACGAGGAGGACAAAACATTCGATAACTAAAATAGGTTTCTACACTGTCTATGAATAGGATGCTTAGTAACTATTTAGCTTCTTCTAGTTCATTAATTGTCTCACGCAAGCGTAGCAAACTACGGAGGGAAGTGGATGTTTTACTATTTGATTAATTTCTTTGTAGGTTAAAGACAGTTAAAAATACCCGGAGACTCGGTTCAATTCAATGCTCGTTATTACAGTACTGTTGGTCCTGTGACACTCGAGTTCCTTTCACTCGACAAAAAATCCTCTATTTCGTCCACCGTCCTTGCTAACATAAGGTTAGATTATGCACGATTTTTGGAGTGAATTTTGTAAAACTCACACTACACTGGCTCATGTTGAGTTGATGGCAAACGTAGAACAGTTGGTTGCTCTTAGATCTTCTACTACCGCCCCAGGTCGGAGTTAAGTAACTAGAAATAAATTAATACACCCAACAGTCACTTACATACATACATAAACTCACGCCTTTATCCCCGAAGGGGTAGGCAGAGGTGCCACTAGGACACCTTCATTTCGCCTTGCATGTTCCGTCCCACGATGTGATAGGGGGCGAGCCTATCGCCATATCGGGCATAAATTCCTAACTCCGGGCTGATAATGAATAGAAAAATCCAATATGACTGCCCGACCCGGGATTCGAACCCGAGATCTCAGCTTTGTAACCGTACCGTAATTCAACTATATAGTCCATTTACCATCGTATTAAGGTGGTAAATACATTAATTTCGTAAAATAATGATATCACACACGCACATCTTTATAGCTTTAAAGACGAAACGATACGGAAGGGTTTAATTATTTATTTTAGTAAAAACTAGGTATTAACCACCCAATCATGAAATGGCGACAAAAGAAAACTGACGCTTTTTTTGCAAAATTTTTAGTTGCATTGTTGCAGTCACTAAAACTACCACCTGGCTTCGTTTTCGGTCGCAGTCTGGAACCTTGTATATTCGGATACAATCAGGCATCATTGTGTCGAGAGATGAACATCTCTTCACACTTTGTAGTAATTTTGTCGTGTCAATATAAAACAAAGTTATGCGATCGCTAAAAATCTCAAATATATTCATACCTTAATAAATGTGATACTTTCTTCGTACAAGCTTCAACAGCGTCCCACAGCATTCGCAGGAAATCGTTGCTTACATGTTGTTGGCTTGTCCCTGAAATGAATACACCCAACAGTCACATACATCTGACCCCACACTAAGAGACAAATGCACAAACTAATATTAGCCCTTCCGGTGTCCAAAAAGCTCATATGAGGCTCGCTATCAAAAATTGTTTCGCATCTGTTAAAACTTTATTGTCTACACATGGACACCTGATGGGTATCAATAAATACAAATAAATAAATACACCCAACAGTCACATACATAGTCCTGACCCCACACTAAGATCGAGTCTTGTATCGTGGGTATCAGGAACTACGAGAGACTTTTTGGTCTCACTAACACCCAGACCCAGATCAGTGTCAAATACTTCACAAATATATTGCGATGGCATTGTTAAAATTAAAGTTATGGGTAAAGTTTTAACTGAGCCTAAGATACGATTTTTATGTCAATCAGAAACTACGTGAGACTCTGGTCTCACAACACGCAGACGTGAAACAAATACTTCCAGTTTTTTTTTATACTGGCACGGCATAGTGACTGCATTGCACCTGATGGTAAGTGCTAATGCCGTCCACATAGAGTATCGAATGGTATCAGACGGTAGTCTCATACCATTCGATACAATCATGCCGGCTCGCTGAGAATCTGAGAATGAGTTAATATATTCAGAAATATATTCTGTTTGTGTGACGGATTATAGCGGCCTTTCGTTTCACAGCCGACGTCTAACGAACCAGCCACGGAGGCTGTCTAATATAACTTTAAAATCATTTTAGAATGTAATACATCTATACTAATATTATAAAGAGGAAAGATTTGAATTATCAACAAACAATCAAATTTATTTATTTATTTATTTATTTATTTAAAATAAATAAATAAATAAATAAATTTGATTGTTTGTCTGAATTGAATAGGCTCCGAAACTACTGAACCGATTTGAAAAATTCTTTCACTGTTGGGAATCTACACTATCTTCGGGTGACATAGGCTATATTATATTTAAAAAAAAATTAAGGATCCTTACTAAAACACGGTGTAAAAAAAATAAACCTAAAATAATCTTTATATCGCGTGCGCTTCGAAAATTATAATGTTATTGATGTGGACTGGACTCGAATATTATCTGCACTTCGGCGAAGCCAGGCATAGCCGCTAGTTTTACATAAATATATATTTTCTAATATGTGCACTTTATCTGTATATTATTTAACAGAAAAAACTCTTCGATTGATAAGAATTTTCACCTTACCAGTAATAGCATCATGATGTAGTACTAGGCTGACAGCATGTCGCA
The DNA here is from genome assembly GCA_949752805.1 of Deilephila elpenor. Lineage (NCBI taxonomy): Eukaryota > Metazoa > Arthropoda > Insecta > Lepidoptera > Sphingidae > Deilephila > Deilephila elpenor. The sequence goes on from OX457121.1 coordinate 1,437,093, forward strand.
GGAGGTGTAGTTCGTATGAATCTCCCATGCGAGCTAGTACTGTGAGTTGCTTTACCACCTGAAATATTTTACTACTTTTAATCTATCCCTCCTTTTCTCTTCCCATGCTTTTTCCTTCGACTACCCTCCCTTTTTGATGGAACGGCAATACCTTTATAATAGGGTATTTGACTATCATCGAATTTATGTACTATTTTGCAGACAAACACAAGTGCCATTAAAACAAAACATTTTTGTGAAAACAGTATTAAAATAGCTTGTAACATGAGGCAAATATTAGTATTTCAAATGAAAGAGTGGAGACTTAGTGGGGACTTACCGTCTCTTTCACACCCACACACTATAACGCATATTAAGATTAGTGACGTCACTAATTTAGTTTTGCATCCCTTTTCTTTCACCCCCACTACAAGATTTAAAACGTTTCTAACTTGTTTAATTCTGAATGGATTTACAAAATTCCTTGTTTGCTAGATTTTGGATATGGATACTTTTTGATGAATACAATAAATAAAATGAGTCAGTTACCTTCAGGTCCCTTGTTTGGTGGCTTGTTTAAGGAAATGCTTTACATACCTGTAAGAATACATGAGCCCGTCTGATGAAATACTTAAGACTAGGTCTTGATGTGTAGTATCCGGTCCAATAAGTGATGGTATCACTTGCGTAAGGTAGGTGATCACTCTGGGAAGTAACATAAATACACCCAATTTATTCATAATCCTCGACTGTCTCGGTGGCGTAGTTGTACTATAGTATAATAAATAAATACACCCAACAGTCACACACATAGTCCCGACCCCACATTAAGATCAATTAAGTCATGTGTCGCAGGTATCAGAACTACGAGAGACTTTTCGGTCTCACAAACACCCAGACCTGAAAGAAATATTTGTGGGCCGCACAAGCATTTCTCTCGCTGCGGGGATCGAACCCGCGGCCTCTCGTTTCACAGCCGGCGTCTAACCAACTGCGCCACGGAGGCTGTATGACTACAAAGCTGAGGTCTCGGGTTCGAATCCCGGGTCGGGCAAAGTGATATTGGGAGTCAGGAATTTGTGTCCGGAATGGCGATAGGCTCGCCCCCTATCACATCATGGGAACATACAAGGCGAAATGTGGGTGTCCTGGTGGCGCCTCTGCCTACCCCTTCTGGGATAAAGGCGTGAGTTTATGAATGTATGTATATCTTTATTATACACTATCCTTTCTTTCTTCTTCTCTTAAATCCATTCAATGGTTGTCTGGTAGGGATTGCCTTAGTGCGATAAGACCGCCATTTGTACTTGTTTTGTTGTCTCCTATTGTTAATTTTGTGTATAATAATGAATAATAATACACCCAATTTATACATAAACTTGACCATACTATACCAAAACTTATGTTGTGGGTATCAATATAATATTGTAAATACATCGGCCGTATTCATAGTTGACTTATAAACCTATTTTAGTTATCGAATTTTTTGTCCCTTTCGAACCTGTTTTGAATTCAATTGGAGCGAAGAAGACAACTGAACAGATCGGCCGCTTCCAACAATCTTATGGTAATCCATAGAGAAGGCCTATTTTCAGCAGTGGCTTCCCATGGCTTAAGAGAGAGAGAAAAAGAGAGCGAGCAGTAGACAAAACATTCCATAGCTAAATAGGTTTCCTACAGGAGACTGTCCCGCCCTCACACCCGCCACTGCAACTCCTGTAAGCCAGGATCAACAGCACGCATTGTAATGACACCGAGCATTGAAGCTCAGCGAGTCTCCGGGAATGTCTAACTTGTCTTTAACCCGCAACGAAATCAATCACAAAGTTAAATTAATAGAAGGAGTTGTTAAATTAATAGGAGTTGGAAATAAATTATTGTCCACTTCCCTCCCTAATAAAGCAAACTAAATACGTTTATAAACAGACTATGAAAAGGTAGACATGATTTAGTTACAAGCAGGAGATAAATAAATAAATACACCCAACAGTCACATACATAGTCCTGACCCCACATTAAGATCAATTAAGTCTTGTGTCGTGTATCAGAAACTACGAGAGACTTTCCTGTCTCACAAACAAACCCGAGACAAATACATGTGGCTTCACATGCATTTCTCTCGGTACGGGGATCGAACCCGTGGCCTCTCGTTTTACAGCCGGCCTCTAACCAACTTCGCCAAGTTTCGCTTTTTTTGCGAAAATTTTATTTGCTTTATGACCGAAGTCACTAATACTACCACCTGGCTTTGTTTTCGGTCGCAGCCTTGATATACCCTGTATTTATTGGCGTATATGCAAAAATTCTTACTTTTTCAGTAAAGACTGCCTTATCCTTCCTTCCGTACAAGTAAATAGCCTTCAAATAACAAGAGGGGGTGGAGTAGAATATATGGATGTCGGACAAATTTGCCGGATGTGTGTTCACGTGACTGAAAAATACAATAAATAAATAAATAAATAATAAATACACACAACAGTCACATACATAGTCCTGACCCCACACTAAGATCGAGTCTTGTGTCGTGGGTATCAGAAGCTACGAGAGACTTTTCGGCCTCACAAACACCCAGACCCGAAACAAATACCTGTGGATCACACATATATTTGTTTCGGTGCGGGGATCGAACCCGCGGCCTCTCGTTTCACATGCGGCGTCTAACCAACTGCGCCACGGAGGCAATCAAAATATACCCAACATGACATAGTTCTGAAAAAATAAATGATTTAAAAGCTCCACGCCTACATGACTGTATCGGTGGCGTATTACGGTATAGTTACAAAGCTGAGGCCTCGGGTTCGAGTCCCGGGTCGGGCAAAGTGATATTGGATTTTTCTATTCATTATCAGCCCGGAGTCAGGAATTTGTGCCCGATATGGCGATAGGCTCGCCTCATATCACATCGTGCGACGGACAAGGCGAACCGTGGGTGTCCTTACCGTTATGTATGTACTATGTATGTCTATATACATACAAAAACTCACGCCTTTTCCCCAGAAGGTGTAGGCAGAGGCGCCACCAGGACCCCCACATTTAGCCTTGTATGTTCCGTCCCATGATGTGATAGAGGGCGAGCCTACGTATATAGAGGGCATAAAAAGACATACTTGATCAATTTATCCATGTTGATGAACCAGTTGGCAGCGCTTTGGTACGTGAAATCACCTCCCATAGTCACCATTATATTATCGTGGTCGTAGTATTTCGCCTGCTTCTCTACTTGGGCTATAAATTCATTCACCTAGAAATAAATTGTTTAGTGAAACGACGACCATTGAAAGTGCGTTTCGTTTCGTTTTCAGTCTTTATTTCGCCAGTGGACATTTTTTTTTTTTTGTTATTGCAATGAATGACGAGACGAGCAAACCGTTCGCCTGATGGTAAGCGATACGACCGCTCATAAACAGTAGCAACATTCTACTGCGCTCGCAATCCTGAGACATAAGATGTCAAGTCTCAATATGTCCAGTAGTTACTCTGGCTACAATGTCCTTCAATCCGAAACACAACAGTGCATTTACGCAGTGTTGTTTCACGGGAGAAATAGACATTGCGGTGGTACCTACCCAGATGGCCTCTCACATATGAGAGACCTACCACCAGTAGGTTATTTTATACTGTACAGCATATTTAATTAGATCTACTAACCATTCACTGTGTCATGACAGTATTACTGTCTATTACCAACAATGTTTAGATAATTATTAATGCTAAACAAGCAAAACTTACTCTTTTATCTGCATTGTACACCTTAGAATCAGAGTCGTCGACGATAGGTTCGTCGTTGCATAGAAAATCGAAGCAAAACCCTTCAGGGGCATTGTACAGGTTGAAGAGCGCGTGTGACATTATATCCGACATTTTACCTGAAAATATACATAAACGACTGCTGCAAAAGGGATTAGTTTATAACATGGATTTAACAAAGAGGCCTGGCAAAAATTCCACTAAAATTGTATATATCAAAATCCCAATTTGAAAATTTAATTCATAGTTAAATACACAAATAAATATACCCAGTCACATATAGCCCTGACCCCACACTAAGATCGAGTCTTGTGTCGTGGATACCTAAACTACGCGAGACTTTTCGGTCTCACAAACACCCAGACCCGAAACAAATACCTGTGGATCACACTAATATTTGTTTTGATGGGGGATCGAACCCGCAGCCTCATGTTTCACAGCCGGCGTCTAACCAACCGCGCCACGGATACTGCCACACCTAAACAGTTATATTTTGACTAGTTCTCTATTTTGGTTACCTAACCAATAAAACATGCTACATCTTACCCAATACATCGCTTCCTCGCCACATGAACTCCATTCTATCCTCTTCTGTCATGATTTCCCTTTCTCTGTAGTCGACACGACCTGTCAAAATGAAACATCCATCCATCAGCCAAAGGAAGTCCACTGCTGAACATAGGTCTCTCCCAATGATTTCCACAGTGACCAGTTGGAGCAGCCTGCATCCAGCGACGTCCCGCGACTTTTACCAGGTCGTCTGATCACCATATGGGTGGACGTTCTACGTTGCGCTTTCCGCTACGTGGCCTCCAATTAACACAAAATAATTTTTAATGAAACATATGCTGTTTCATTCCAATCGTAATCGGCTTCCCTTGAGCATGGATCTCCTCTACAATCGACAGTTCTATTGAGAGGACATTCCACCACGCTGGCCTAGTGCGGGTTGACGGACTTTTTAATGTCTACGATGTTTTTCTTTACCCTTAAAGTGCGTGGTAATTTAATAACTAAGTTATTCTTTGATTTTTAGACTGAGACCAGAAGATCTGAGAGCCTAATTAACTTGTTAACTACCATTATAAATTGATTGTGATATCAAAAACTCTTATAAACATAGCCAGCTATATTATAAGCAATGGGACGTACATACAAATACTGGCGTCAACTACGCGAGACTTTTCAGCCGCACAAACACCCAGACCCGAAACAAATACAGACAAATAGATATACCTATGAAAAGCCCATCATATCCCATTTGTGCCAGCAATGACGCCTGTTCTCTCGAGTGTCCGTATGTGTCGATCTGCCACGCAGCTTTGGGCTTTCCACAGGGACCCAGAGTGTCGTTTAGTTTTCTGAAAACAATTGTTATTGGTCCATTACTTGTACACCAAATACCTAATGCCAAATTGAAGTTGGTGAAGCATGATGTTGTAAAGTGGAAGGAGTGGCATGTGGTTCTACTGTCCTCTGACTGCTTGGCGATAACCGTTGTTTTTAGTTAAAAAACAATTAAATTGAAGAAAGTTGCGAAACGACTTTTAAAATGAAATCCAGAAATATCACGGTTTTAAAATACTCAGGTGGCAATACCTGAGACCCCAAGTAAACTGGTCAATGATCTGAAGGTAGTCAGGGGTGGCTTCATCATTGTGGACCCAGCCGCCTCCTGCGAACTCGATCCTGCCCTCCTGCACGAGGGTCCTGAAGGTGGCCCTGGTGGCAGGCCGCTGCTCCTTCCACCAGCGCCAGAAGTAACCCGTCTCGGAAAAGGTGAACCTGGGAGTATGAAGTTTATTTGACGATTTTGTCTATTGAAATAAAATCATTTTTTACCGATTATATCGCGAATTTGGTTTAATTTTTAATTTTTTTACTTCGATTGGTTTCCAGCTTTCGTGGTCACGAGGCGGACTGAGGTATTAGTCATCCGCTCAGTGACTGTTTCAATTAACTACCTTTATTTTACTATTTTGTCTATGCAAAAATTGGTGAAACTATTTTTTTTTGCTAGTAGGAAAATTTAATTGAACTTCCATCTCCAGGAAAATATCTAAAAGACGAAGACTGAAAAGTGAAAACCATATGGAAAAAGATGCTACAATGAGACATGATAGCGTGTAATGTTTCTGATGACGACGTCATGGGCGAAATGGAAGAAGAATATGAAGAAGGCTGAATAAATAAAATAAATAAATACACCCAACGGTCACATACATAGTCCTGACCCCACACTAAGATCGAGTCTTGTTTCGTGGGTATCAGGAACTACGACAGAGTTTTCGGTCTCACAATCACCCAGACCCGAAACAAGTACCTGTGGATCACACATATCTCGGTGCGGGGATCGACCCCGCGGTCTCTCGTTTCACAGCCGGCGGCTAACCAACTGCACCACGGAGGCTGTCAGGACTATGTATGTGACTGTTGGGTGTATTTATTATAATTTTTATTTGTTTACTAAACTGGTTTCAGTCAGGCCGATATATTAATACTGGCTAGAGATTGTCACCAGGTGCAGTGCCAACATAATAAGTAAAGCTGAAACTTACTTCCTACGTTTGTCGTGAAGTAACTCCGATAAAACAGAGTGGTAGATCAGCTGTACGTTTGCAGAGCTGGTGGAAGTTTTAGCTACAACAAATAATTACCATTTTGTTGTTTTTTATGCAATAAAGAAGCATGGGGTTATGGTAAAATAAGGTTAGAATTACTTACTGCCGTAGTAATATTCGTCGAATGTTTTCACCCAGCCGGCGTCCATATGTGAATGAGGAATCAAATGGACATTCAGTGCTCCGTCTCGTGTTTGAGGGCATTGCTGTATAACAAATAGCATTTATTTAAAGTTTAATTATTTATATGGTATATTCAGACTGCGACCGAAAACGAAGCCAGGTGGTAGTATTAGTGACACAACACAAAGTAACTAAAACATTCGCAACAAAAATTGTACGCACCACTACAGGGCATGAGCCTTCTCTACAATCGAGAGATTGAGAGGGGTTAGGCCATACAGTCCACCACGCTGGCCCAAATGCGGTTTCGTGGACTTGACATACCATAGAAATTACTATTAATCGCTATGGTATGCAAGTTTCCTCACGATGTTTTCCTTCACCGTTAAAGTGCGTGGTGATTGACTATCAATACACACATAACTCAGAAGTCAGAGGTGTGCCCTGGGATTTGAACCCACCGTGCGACCGCCGTGAACATGTTGGCAGTCGGGTCTGTTACCAAAAGGCCACCACGCAATCTACAGTAAAATATACAATTATGTGTTTTGTGATTACATACGTAATTTTATGGGAATTAAAATAATGTTCCAGTAGTTTCAATACCTTATATCCACACTCTATCTTCGCTTTGGCAGCAAAACTCCACTTTGAACAAAACAAATTCAATAATATAAGCGTTATTTTAAACATTATTATACTTAAAACGTAACATAAATATATTTGAAACTAATAAACATATATGAACATATTATTATTTCGATATTCTTTCTTTCGTAAAGCATGGAGTGTTTGAATCGAAAATGATGTGTATACTGTAGTCGTACCGTTGAAAAGTCACGTAATACAAGCTTTGTTTACCAAAGAGCTGCGTTCATATTGGTTTAGCAAAAATGGCTTTTATTGCCCAATTGAAGACGGGACTCCACTACCTGAGAGTTCTCCAGATTTCTGGTGGTGGGTCTCTCATATGTGACAGGCAGCCTGGGTAGGCACCTCCGCAATGTCTATTTCTCCAACAAACAGCAGTGTAAATGCACTGTTGTGTTCCGGTTTGAAGGACATTGTAGTAACTACTGGACATAATGAGACTCAACATCTAATGTCTCAGGATGGCGAGCGCAGTGGAATGCCAGGCGTTGCCTTGTGGTGGTGTTTGGTTTTGCTACTGTCCATGAGCGGTCGTATCGCTTACCATCAAGCGAATGCATCGCAAAAAAAGTTCTATTGAGAGGACTTTAACACTTAATTACCATACCGAATAACTGCGCATGTGCTGCACGTTGGTTGGACTAAACTGTCATTGGAGACGTCAAATGAATAGGTAAATATCAATCAAGTTGCGATCTGAATCACGAATGTATAAAACGCGCAGCCGTAGAATACGCTAAAGCGCTCGCGTGACGCGAACTTGACGCGAGCGTATCTGACAGCGGTTGTCTAAATTACGAGAATACAAAAAGGGCTGTTTTGATCGAAGCTTAACTGCAACTGCACTGCAACTGAACTTATTTAATGACGTGAATTGGCCTACTGGTAGGCAAGTAAGACATCCATGATCCAGCGTTGTGGATGTTCATATGCAGTGACCACTTACCATCAGGTGACCTGCATGCTAGCTCGTTGCATGACTTATTAAAGAAAAAAAAACTTCGAAATAAAACTAATGTTTTCGGATTTTATCGCGATTTGGTTTAATATTTTACATTTTTAACTTCCTGATGTTTAGATTGCTTTAAAGCTTTTGTGGTCACGGGGCGGATTGAATTAGTCATCCGCTCAGTGACTGTTACAATTTAACTGCCCTTAATTTACAATTATTAAGTTCAGAAGTTAATTAGTTTTTGCGATCCGATCTACGCAGAAAATCGCTAGAACAAAAAAGTCGTTTACTTCGTTCGCATTGTGAAGAACGCTTTAGTTTCTCCGAGTACGGCGTTTTAGAAAAACAATCTCGATTTCACAGTAACAGCAGCAGTGCGTGTTTACAGAAATTTGCGCTGTTTGAGAAAGTCAGTATCTTTTCCAAGGTAGAGGTAAACGGTGAAGGAAAACATCGTGAGGATACCATACCGTAGAGATTTACAAGAATCTCTATATTTAAATAATAAATAAATACACCCAACAGTCACATACATAGTCTTGACCCCACACTAAGATCGAGTCTTGTGTCGTGTATCAGAAACTACGAGAGACTGTCCGGTCTCACTAACACCCAGACCCGAAACAAATACCTGTGGATCACACAAACATTTGTTTCGGTGCGGGGATCAACACTATTTAGATTCAGTATTTTTTTGAACTACCACCCGGTTCGGAAAGCGGTTTTCACTAGAGAAGAACGGGCAAGGCACTCTAGTGTTGCTCTTTTCAAAACCAGTTTACAAATAGTGATTATTCCAAAAATTACAATTTGGTTTAAATCAGAGCAGTTCTTTAATAATAATTTGTTATAATTTGCAAGTAAGATATACAGGGTATATCAAGACCGCGACCGAAAACAAAGCCAGGAGCTAGTATTAGTGATATCAAACACAATGCAAGTAAAAATTTTACAAAAAAAATCGTCAATTTTTTTTTTGTAATTTTTTACATATCGTCGTATTTGAGTGATTAAACATAGTTTTTCTAAAATAATGTAGTACATCGCTTAATTTTTAAACACGCAATGGTACGTAGGGGTTTAAATTACTATTTTTGCAAAAACTAGCTATTTACCCCTCAAAAACGATGATTTTTAAAAAATTGTAAAAAAAATCTGTCGCTTATTTTGCAAAAATTTTAGTTGCATTGTGTCTGCAGCCGCTATAACTACAACCTGGCTTCGTTTTCGGTCGCGGTCTTGATATACCCTGTATAATACGAAATCTGGAAAAAATGTGTTTAAAACCTGCAGATCGTGTCAACTGCGTCATCAAATCTAGATTAATACTTAGCAATTAGCATAATCGACCATGAAAATAATAAATATAATTGTTTGTAAAAAGCAGATTAATTGCTCTACAAAAAGCTATGACGTGCAGGAGGTTAAAACTAAAGGTAGGGTTTTTACAAACAGATTGAGAGCAAAAAACAACCGTTGCATGTTATTGGTAAATTATTTTTGGGTGGCATGAATATACGTATGTCCGTTTATGAAGTTTTTTTATTACTATTGAAAATCTCAATAGTATCTTAGTTGTAAGAGGACCTGAAAACAAAACCGAAGAAATAAATAAATACACCCAACAGTCACATACATAGTCCTGACCCCACACTAATATAAATTAAGTCTTGTGTCTTATCAGAAACTACGAGAGACTTCGGTCTCACAAACACCCAGACCCGAAACAAAACAACGCCATTACGAATTACAAAGCAATGCTTGGCATTCCACTGCGCTCGCCATGCTGAGACATAAGATGTTAAGTCTCATTATGTCCAGTAGTTACTCTGGCTACAATGTCCTTCAAAGCGGAACACAACAGCGAATTTACACTGCTGTTTGGCGGGAGAAATAGACATTGCGGAGGTACCTACCCAGGCGGCCTCTCACATATGAGAGACTGGCACCAGTAAAACTTTGGTGATGACTTTAAATTTTTCTTCTTTTATACCGGGTATATCCAGGCTGCGGCCCAAAACGAAGCCAGGTGGTAGTATATTAGTGACTTCAGAGACAATGCAACAAAAAAATTTACAAAAAAAGCGTGATTTCTTAATTTTTTAAACTTAAATAAACGTGCAATTATGGCAATATTACATATACATCGAATTGATAAACGTTTTTTTTGAAGACGATTAAAAATTGAAAAGATTACTTAGTGTTTGAAGTCACTAAAACTACCACCTGGCTTTGTTTTCGGCAGTCTAGATATACCCGGTATTTACATCAAGTAAACCACATGCACAACACACACACAACGGTGATGGAAAACATCGTGAGGACACCTGCATACCGTAGCGATTTTGAAGAATTTCTACGGTATGTAAGTCCGCCAACCCGCACTAGGCCAGCGTGGTAGACTATATATATGGCCTAACCACTCTCAATCGATTCTCTATTGTAGAGTAGGCCCGTGCCCAGCAGTGGGACATATATGGGCTGATATAGATAGATAGATAGATAGATAGAAACCACATGTTTATTCACTATAAAAATACTCTAGAATGCATTATTTATGAGGTCAAAACATTTGGCGCGACACTCAATAATCGGAAGTAATATACAATTAGAATAGCATTGACTCTATAAGGAAGTTAAACAGGAAACGCACAAAAAATGATTTAAAAACATAATTATTCGTTGTAAAATGTTAGGCTGGTCATGGCTTAAGGTTTTATTTTAACCGACTTCGAGAAAGAGGTTATTTCATTAGACGAGACACGTCAAAGAAATAAAGTGCCCCCGTATTTTAAAAGCACACTGCAATATTACATCACTTACCCGGTATTTTATTAAAATATTGTAACTTCAGACGATTTGCTTTCGGTTTGACGGCGAAACATTCATTTATTACTTTTAAGTGTATGCGGTAAGGCGTACTGCACTGTCACTGTCACGAAGCAAACTGATTCATGTGTGGTGCATGCACCGCAAGTAGGTGGGACACATTTTTTGTACTGAATGTCTTATCTAGTGTAACATTGATATCGATGGGTTATTAGTGTTAAATTTTTTTTCTGTCGCAGCATAGTTACTGTATTACATCTGTTGGTAAGCGCAATGCCGTACAGACAGAGTATAGAATGTACCATTATCAGCCTGGAGGCAGGAATTTTTGTCCGATATGGCGATAGCTTCGCCCCCTACACATCGTGGGACGGAACATACGAGGCGAAATGTGGGTGCCCTGGTAGCACCTCTGTTTACCCCTTCAGGGAAAAAGGCACGAGTTTATGTATCTATGTATGAAGAAACGCGACACACGATCAATGGTATAATAAAATTTATAAGGTAATTTTATAAATATTTTTGGGGGAAATAAAATTATTATTATTTAACTACATTATTTTGTCTTATGTCTTTTACCATCGCATTATATTTTATAACCATATTTAAATCAAACATTTTGACAGCCTCCGTGGCACAGTTGGTTAGACACCGGCTGTGAAACGAGAGGCCGCGGGTTCGATCCCCGCACCAAGAGAAATGTTTGTGCGGTCCACAAAAATTTCTTTCGGGTCTGGGTGTTTGTGAGACCGAAAAGTCGCTCGTAGTTCTGATACCTGCGACACATGACTTGTATGTGTACATTGACTATGTATGTGAATGTTGGGTGTAGTATTTATATTTATAAACATTTGTCTCGAATTCGTGACCTCTCGTTTCACAGCCGGTTCTTAAATTGCGTTAAGAAGCTGTCAAATAACATACAGATACCCTATAATTTTCTTACAATTATCTTTTGAATAACAAGGAAATACTAAGCAACTATTTGGTACGTCTGTGTTACGATTCAAATTGTAATACTAATAATTCAATCCATAATTAATACATTCAAATTTGTAGACCGACAATATTATTAATTAGACAATTAAAATATTATATTGTCGTACTAGACTCATTGACTTATATTCTACCGATAGACGGGACACGTCAAAGAAATAAAGTGCCCCCGTATTTTAAAAGCACACTGTAATATTACATCACTTACCTGGTATTTTATTATAATATTGTAACTTCAGACGATTTGCTTTCGGTTTGACGGCGAATCATTCATTTATTACTTTTAAACGTATGCGATAAGGCGTACTGCACTGTCATATGACAATTGTCTCGCGATCTATCACATCGTGGGACTGAACATATAAGGCAAAACGTAGGTGTCCTGGTAGCACCTCTGCCTACCCCTTCTGGGAAAAAGGCGTGAGTTTATGTAGGTAGGTATATAAAAAAAATGTTGCCCCCTTAAATAATACCACTTATGGGTACTTAAAAATTCTTGAAATTTTACGTTTAATGGTTTATTAAATTCTTATGCCCTTCAAATACTGAGTACTTTGATTAATATAATGAATCAACTTTTATATAATCCTTTTAGTAAGTCATAAAAATTGCTTTATGTATTTAATGGTTTCATACATAATATATTAGATGACTTAAATTACATGAACGACTTATTTATCTCGTGGTGATATCATTTAACTATGAGCTAGGTATTCCACTGCGCTGCCATCTCTCATATGTGAGAGGCCGTCTGGGAACGTACCACTGCAATGCATATCGTCCCGCCAAACAGTGTAAATGCACTGTTGTGTTCCGGTTTAAAGGACATTGTAGCCAGAGTAACTAATGGACATAATGAGAATGCCAGGCGTTGCCTTGTAAATCATGGTGTTTGGTTTTGCTATTCCATGAGCGGTCGTATAGCACTGCTTTGATTCATAGTGTTGTTTGGTTTTGCTATTCCATGAGCGGTCGTATCGCTTACCATCAGGCGAATGGCATGCTCGTCTTGTCATTCATCGTAATAAATTGAAGCGTACTCTCGCGGTGTCTGTTTAGTTTTTTGTCCGAGGCTCTATCATCTGAGTTTCAAGTATTGTCAATTATAATGCAATTGTAAACGAAGGTTAGAACGAATAAGTGTACAGACAGCAACTCAACCGGTTTATTAAGACATGCGTTAGGTAAGGTCAGGGATTTTAAACTTGTTTATAAATTAATTTAAATAATTTTAGGCAATAGTTCTCGGCCTAGATATTATATTATGAGAAGTTTAAGTAAATATAATGGTTTCTTCGTTTGAGGTAAGTGATTTTTCTATTCATTATCAGCCCGGAGTCAGGAATTTGTGCCCGATTTATTAACTAAGAAGTTGTTATGTGCTAATGAAACACTAATAATATAGTTTAATACATACATGGTATATCAAGACCGCGACCGAAAACGAAGCCAGGTGGTAGTGTTAGTGACTTCAGACATAACGCAACTAAAAATTTCGCAAAAAAAATCGTCAAATTTTTTTTGGTAATTTTTTACTTATCGTCGTATTTGGGTGATAAATACATAGTTTTCCTAAAATACTTATAAACACCTTTTTATTTTTTAAGACGAAATGGTACGATAGGGTTTAAATTACTATTTTCGCAATAACTAGGTATTTTCTACCCAAACAAAATGATTTTCAAAAAATTGCAAAAAAAAATCTGTCGCTTATTTTGCGAAATTTTTATTTGCATTGTGTCTGTAACCACTAAAACTACCACCCGGCTTCGTTTTCGGTTGCAGTCTTGATATACCCTGTATTTATTACAGTTTTTGCTTTTATAATAGTTTTATGTCATGTTACATTGCAATATTTTATACATACATACATAATCGTCACGCCTGTATCTCATAGTTATAAGCGGAGACTATGGATTGCAACTTTGCTCGATCCTGACATACTACTTTCACTTTATCCACTTTCATCAATCTTCATGCATTCTCGTCGATTCAGGGTCCTGACCTGACCCTTGTTAAGGGGATCACCGATTTGGATGTATCACTCGTAATATTTTATTACAGAATTCTTTTTCTTCTTCTTGGAGTGCCTCTTCAGTGCTGAAGATTGGCCGTCAGCTTCTTGTATTTCCCCCTGTCCTTAGCCAGGTGCAATAGTTGTTCATTACAGAATTAAGATTCAATATTATTCTTTTAATACAATAGGTCCGGTAACGAGCAAACAGGTCCTGATGGTAATTGATCATTGCCATGAACATCCACAACGCTTGGATCATGGATGTATTGACCATCAGATCGGGAGGGGAGCAGGAAGGAAAGGGGGGGAGCAGGAAGGAAAGGGGGGGAGAGGAAGGGGGTATTGGGTATTCGGCAATATTATTACTGACTACTTAACGTTTGGGCTTAAGCCATACTCCACCCCGCCAATAGCCCAGGCGGACTTTACATAGCATTTTAGAGTATTTTTATAGTGATTAAACAGGCATGTGGTTTCTATTTATCTATCTATCTATATCAGCCCATATACGTCCCACTGCTGGGCACGGGCCTACTCTACAACAGAGAATCGATTGAGAGTGGTTAGGCCATATATATAGTCCACCACGCTGGTCTAGTGCGGGTTGACGGACTTACATACCGTAGAAATTCTTGCAAATCGCTATGGTATGCAGGTTTCCTCACGATGTTTTCCTTCACTGTAAAGGGTAATTGACTTATAAACACATGAGCTCAAAAGAAGCGTGCCCTAGGATTCGAATCCGCGACCACCTTCTCGGTAGCTGCATGCTAGAGGCCACGCATTTGCCGTATCAGTATACAAATGAGTAATTTCTTTAATTTTATCTCGTGAGTCACGAAATAATTAATAGGGGTTAATAATATGTGAATAACTTTCAAACTGGTCAATGACCTTATGATGAAGTGACAGCTTGAGACGTCACAGGGTTAGGTATGCGAAGGTAAAGCCACTTCGTTTTAATTACATGACCTAGGATAACTTGTATATGCATAAACATCACACCATTTTCCGGAAGGCGTAGGCAGAGGAGACCAGGAAACCCACGTTTCGCCTCGTGTCCCGTCCCACGATGTGATAGAGGGCGAGCTTCTCGCCATATCGCCAGATACAAGCCGGCATTATTATGTCAACTAGCAATTTTAAAATCTCACGTGTGTTTGGATACGATATCTGGACAAAAAAAAAACAAAAATTCGGAATTTCCATTTTTTATTTATAGACTGTTTAATAAATAGTGACAGGTGTCAAAAAGACGTTTCGTTACATGTACGTTACATGGCGGCAATGAAAACTTGGCGCGAAATGTGCCGTGGGAAAAAAATAATAATTGTGTTAATCAAGTTGGCGATTTAAAGATACGTTATTTGTTTCGGGGTGGACATAATTTATTGAAAAAACGGATTTTAATACTTGCATTTTTTTTATTGAAAATTATAATAATATGGTAAAGAAAATTTAGTCCCCGAAAACTCATATGATGTTTTTGCATACCGAAACATGTCATTTTGTTTTGGAATTTCTTAAAAAAAAAACAAACTAAAAAATACTGAAAGAGGTTAAGGTTACAACACGTTTCCAATCAGTTCATAAGAATTATAATAAATACATGGAATCCTATTTTTTCTTTAAGTTTGCCTAGCTCTTTAGTTCTATAAACATTTGTCTCGGGATAAAACCATGTCTTCAAAACCATCTACGATAAACATATCTTGCAGGAGATTACTTTAAATGTTTACCAAGTCATGTCTTTACACAAGGTGAGGTGAATGTACGTTGTAATATAGTATATAAAGCATTGTTTATCTCACATACGGCTTTCTATGTATACCCGGTGATATTGACATCATCCATCAGCCAATGGAAGTCCACTGCTGAACATAAGCCTCTCTCAATGATTTCCACAGTGAGCTGTTGGAGGCAGCCTGCATCCAGCGACGTCCCGCGACCTTTACCAGGTCGTCTGACCACCTTGTGGGTGGACGTCCTACGCTACGTTTTCCGTGGCATCGATTCAAGAACTTTTTGGCCCCATCGGCCATCAGTTCTCAGTTCAGTATCTATTATGGGTAGCCACTATCTTCAAAATTAAAATGATGATTTTTGACAAATTATCTTCGATTTTTTAAACTCTTGAATGTCACCTGGGATGATGAGAAACAATTTCTTATTGCAATTAATGTCACGACGAGCATGCCATTCGCTTGATGGTAAGCGATATGACCGCTCATGGACAGTAGCAAAACCAAACAACACCATGGATTACAAAACATCCACTGCGCTCGTCAACCTGAGACATAAGATGTTAAGTCTCAATAAGTCCAGTAGTTACTCTGGCTACAATGTCCTTCAAAGCGGAACACAACAGCGCATTTACACTGCTGTTTGTTGGAGAAATAGACATTGCGGTGGTACCTACCCAGGCGGTCTCTCACATATGAGACCTACCACCAGTAAACATGTGGGTTAAATTAATTACCATGTCAATATCACCCGATACGAGCCATAAGGTCGAAATTTCAATTATAATTACTAATTTTCAGAATCCTTCGTTTATTCAAGTGGGCGAAGAGGGCCACCACCTACGGATTATTGTATAAAAAAGTTGAAAGCTGCCTCGATGGCATAGTTGTACTACAGTACGACTACAAAGCTGAGGTCTCGGGTTCGTATCCCGGGTCGGGCAAAGTGATATTGGGTTTTTCTATTCATTATCAGCCCGGAGTCAGGAATTTGTGCCCCATATGGCGATAGGCTCGCCTCTTATCACATCATGGGCGGACTGTCCGCCCCGTGACCACGAAAGCTGTAAAGCGACCGAAACGTCGGGAAGTTAAAAAATGTAAAAATTAAAACAAATCGCGATAAAATCCGTAAAAATTAGTTTTATTTCAATGTGTAACATTCGCGTAAATCTAAGAAACCATTATCTTTCCTGACCTTTTGAAAAAGCTCTTATAAGGTTACCTTTCTGGATACAACCCATTCGAACCTTGCACCAAATTTATTCGTAATAAGTTTATTAAACAGATTGAGCAGTACATTAAACGATAATCGTTGTTACTAAGGACACAATAATTTAGGACTTGCGGCCCGGCCAGGCTTCGCTCGATTGCAGATAGTTTTGACGGGGAAACTTCTTTATTTATTTATTTATGAATCCTTTATTGCACAAAAAGAAACATTTATAGTAAATAAATGGCATAATAATAGTACAAGAGGCGGCCTTATCACACTAGGCAATTTCTTACAGGCAACCTTTTGATGGAAATGAAAAAGGAAAATGACAGGGCAGTCTAAGGTGTTTATTAAAAAAATAATAATAATAATAATAAATCTCAAAGACTAATATACATATATAAATAAATATAATATACAAATACATACAAACATATTTATTTACTTCTTATAACATTTTTCATCATTGCTCCGCGCCTATTCGTCATAGCGTGATGTTATATAGCCTATAACCTTCCCCGATAAATAGGCTTTCTAACACCAAAAGAATTGTTTAATTCGAATCAGTAGTTTCTGATATAAGCGCGTACAAACAAACTCTTCAGCTTTATATATTAGTATAAATTGGTTTTGTGTAATTTAATACAAAGTTCCCACGGTTTGTCTCGAAAGTAAAATATATGTGTAATAAATACGAGAGGCTTTTGGTATCCATTAAATTCAAAGGGCAATTATTATAGTCTTTAATTTAATCTTTCATTTGTGTGCTCGCCGCTCTGTTAGCGACACAGCGGTTCAGGAGCCGTCATAGTGAGCCACGTGTATCGCTTTCGGGTTCACAGATCAATGAAATGATGCAATAAATGGCGAGACGAGCATGCTATTCGCCTGATGGTAAGCAATACGACCGCTCATGGACAGTAGCAAAAACAACACCATGAATTACAAAGCAATGCCTGGCATTCCACTGCGCTCGCTATCCTGAGACATAAGATGTTAAGTCTCATTATGTCTAGTTACTCTGGCTAAAATGACCTTCAAGCCGGAACACAACAGTGCATTTACACTGCTGTTTGTTGGAGAAATAGACATTGCGGTGGTATCTACCCAGGCGGCCGCTCACATATGAGAGACCTACCGGTACTATCACTTACCATTATACAAAAATATATATAACATTAATTCTAGGAAACTGATAAAAGTGATTTAAACCAAATATTACGAGGCGTATGACGTGACAAGTGGAGCAAGGTTTTATTTCGCAACTGTTACGCTCTGTACGCGACTGACGACTGTTTGTTAGATAAAACTTCACGCTTGTATTCATTGGGATAGGCAGGGATATATACCCAACAGTCACATAATCCTCACGCCATAATGTCTTGTATTGTATCAGCCCATATACGTCCCACTGCAGGCCACAGACATACTCTACAATAGAGGGTATGTTTGAGAGTGGTTAGGCCATATAGTGCACCACGCTGGCCTAACGCCAGGCGGACTTTACATACCACAGAAATTCTTACAAATCGCTATGGTATGCAGGTTTCCTCACGATGTTTTCCTTCACCGTTATAGTGCGTGGTGATTGACTATCAATACACATGACTCCGAGGAATCAGAGGTGTGCCCTGGGATTTGAAACCGCGACCACTGTGAACGTGTTGGCAGCCGCGTCTGGTCCGTTACCAACAGGCCACCTCGCACTTATTCTAAGTCTTATACAAGTCAGAAAAATATTATTATACCGGGTATATCAAGACTGCGACCGAAAAAGAAGCCAGGTGGTAGTATCAGTGGTAACAAACATAATGCAATTAAAAATTTCGCAAAGAAGCGACAGATTTTTTGTTGCAATTTTTTGAATATTGTCGTATTTGGGTGCTAAATACCTGGTTTTTGCGAAAAAAGTAATTTAAACCCTTACGTACCATTGCGGCTTTAAAACTAAAAAGGTGTACACCATTATTTTAGGAAAACTATGTATTTATCACCCAAATATGACGATAAGTAAAAAATTACCAAAAAAGGTTGACGATTTTTTTTGTGAAATTTTTAGTTGCATTGTGTCTGAAGTCACTAATACTACCACCTGGCTTCGTTTTCGGTCGCATTCTTGATATACCCTGTATAAAATTAATCCATGTCATTTCAGCCATGAGTTAGCGTGGACAGGCTCCTCCGGGGCGGTACCTCTGTCTCTCAGATCGAAGTAAAGCGACAGCATTCTTGTCGCTCTAGTTTCGAGTGAGATCGCCGGACACGCAATACCTCTCCTCTGCCCCTCCTTTTTCCTCCCCACTCCCCCCCCCCCGATTTGATGGTCAACACATGGTCCAAGCGTTGTGGATGTTCATGTGCAGTGACCACTTACCATCAGGTGACCTGCATTGCTCGTTGCATGACCTATTTTATAAAAATAAGTGTTCCGATTCACCCCGTTAGAGTAGACGACGTACCAGGATAACATAAAACGCAGGTACTAAGCGTTGGATAAATTGTTGGTTTAATCTTGTGTACTCATGTAGAAAAGTATTCGGTGTCACGGCTCAGCTCGCTCGCTTAACGATTTTATGCTCTACATATCTAGACACACCTAGATCTAGACTTATATTATACAGGGTATATCAAGACTGCGACCGAAAACGAAGCCAGGCGGTAGTTTTAGTGTTTACAGACACAATGCAAATAAAAATTTTGCAAAATAAGCGACAGATTTTTTTTTGCAATTTTTTGAAAATCATTGTTTTTGGGTAGTAAATACCTAGTTATTGAGAAAATAGTAGTTTAAACCCTATCGTACCATTGCGTCTTAAAAAATAAAAAGGTGTACATCATTATTATAGGAAAACTATGTATTTATCACCCAAATACGACGATAAGTAAAAAATTACCAAAAAAAGTTGACGATTTTTTTTTTGCGAAATTTTTCATTGTATTGTTTCTGAAGTCACTAATACTACCGCCTGGCTTCGTTTTCGGTCGCGGTCTTGATATACCCTGTATATAACTGTTATATTAGGTACGACCATATACCATTAAACATAAGATTTTATATGGGTGGTATTAAATAAGTAAATACACCCAACAGTCACATACATAGTCCTGACCCCACACTAAGATCGAGTCTTGTGTGGTGTATCAGAAACTACGAGAGACTTTTCGGTCTCAAATATCCAGACCCGAATCATATACTTATATTTTAATATATATTTTTTTATTATTATTATTATATACTTGTGTATCACGAACATTTGTCTCGATGCGGAGGTCGAACCCGCGGCCTCTCGTTTCACAGCCGGCGTCTAACCAACTGCGCCACGGAGGTTATCTGATATCATAATAACATACATACATAAACTCACGCCTTTATCCCCGAAGGGGTAGGCAGAGGCGCCACCAGGACACCCACATTTCGCCTTGTATGTTTCGTCCCATGATGTGATAGGGGGCGAGCCTATCGCCATATCGGGCACAAATTCCTGACTCATAATAACTATGTAATTAATATAGCTGAGATGTATTTATGAACTGTGAAAACTATTTTATTTCACAAGATATTGCCGGCAACTTCGTCTGCGTTATTAACTTTATTAACAATATGTCTTATATACTTAAAAATCGATAGGCTCCTACACCTTATTTCACCCCCATTTTTCCCCTCAAAATAAAACCTAAAACCAAGAAAGACGTCATTGTTTATTTGTGACTAGCTTCTGCCCGCAAACTTCGTCTGCGTGGTTAACTTAATTTGCAAATTTACTTTAATTGGAATTTCCCCTTACACGACCTAAGACTTGTTACGTTATGTGATGATAAAGCGGGGTCAGGCAGGACTATGTATGAATGTTGGGTGTATTTAATTTGAGTCATTTAACTCTACATCTCAACCGATTTTGTTTTATGTACAATTTTACTTAGTAGCATTTGAAAAGTTTGGTGTAATCCTTATAAAAATTGAAAGATTGTATCCGCCATTTAAAATTTTATAGAGTCGATCGTCGAACTTCTGTCGAAATGAGAATAGTTTTTCTCCCTTCACAATATATTTATTGGACATGTTAATACAATTAGATTACAATTATAAATATTTGTTGTTTATATTATAAAAACATATTAAACAATACTTCAAACAGATATTTTTAAATTTTATTTGTAGTTCCAAATTTTGCCACACGTTAATAGAATTAATATGGTCTGTATTGATCCGATTGCTGTCAAAAACATAAATGAATTACTACCGCTAAATTAAAATAATCCATTAGTCATTTTTGTCTATTTATTACTAATTCAGGAAGCGAAGATAAACTACAAAAAGGAACTACACCATGAAGGTCTAAAAACATTAATTAAAACTAATTATCATATATTTTTGTTGTAATTGTCGCAAAAAATCTGGGACGAAGCTACTCATGGGTGAAAGAGCAAAGTTAGAACTAGTGTACCATAGACAACGGAATGGCGTTGAGGTTAATTGAATTTGGAGATAGCAGGTTCGATTCTCAATACAGATCTCTCTATTCAGCCATGGAAAGTCCACTGCTGAACATAGGCCTCTCCCAAGGAGTTATTATTTGCAATCAATGGCGAGACGAGCATGCATTCGCCTGATGGTAAGCGAAACGGACAGTAGAAAACAAAAAAAACACCACGAATTACAAGGCAATGCTTGGCAATCCACTGCGCTCCTGAGACATAAGAAGTTAAGTCTCATTATGTCCAGTAGTTACTCTGGCTACAATGTCCTTCAAACCAGAACACAACAGTGCATTTACACTGCTGTTTGTTGGAATAGATATTGCGGTGGTACCTACGCAGGCGGCCTCTCAGATATGAGAGATCTCCACGTCATTCTATTGGAAACAGCCTGCATCCTGCAACTTCCTGCAACCTTGAGTCGTCCGTCCATCTGTACGTGTAACATAGATAATATTGAAGAAAATTATGAGTCTGCTGGACTCATAAATTCGCTCATAAAGTCAAAGTCGCTCGCCTGATGGAGCGCGTCACGCCTGCATTTAAACTCATTACTAACTGAACGGCACAAGCTCACACAGAGGCATGAGGTATTAAGGAGTCTAATTGTAATTTGTCGTTTAATCCGGAACACAACACTTACACGCTGCCTTGCAGAAATAGACATCATATTCTTCACAGTTAAAATGCGTGGTAATATTATCAAAACCCTTTTTTGGAGTTCTTTGCCCTTAATGAATTCCAGTGTTGACATAAACTCGGGCTTTTTTCACAGAAGGGGTAGGCAGAGGCGCAACCTGGACACCCACGTTTCGCCTTGTATTTTACGTCCCACGAAGTGATACGGGGCAAGCCTATCGCCATATCGGGCACAAATTCCTGGCTCAGGGTTGATAATTAATAGAAAAATCCAATATCACTTTGCCCGACCCGGGACTCGAACCCGAGACCTCAGCTTTGCAATCATACCGTAGTCCAACTGCGCCAACGAGCCAGTCCAGTGTTGACTGTTTGGGGAATAGAATTCTCATTTCTAAAGGCCCACTGAATCAAAAAATATATTTAAACCTCAATTCAATAAAGATGGCACTATTTCTGACCATCTTACATCACTTTAAGTTAATTTAACCTGATGATTCATTACGGAAGTGTTTTTAGGTTATAATATCGAGGTTAGCTTAGGTTTTGTCGTTCTAACCGATCCGAATATAACAATAGCTGCAACGAATCTATTAATTTAATATTTCAGAAAGCTTATTGGTGTGGAAACTATTCCAAATAGCAAAAAATTTGCACATCCGTGGCAGTATTGTTTACACGCAAAGCATGTTCACGTTGAGGTTCAAATCCCAGGGCACCTCTTTCGGAGTAATTTGACAGCCTCCGTGGCGCAGTTGGTTAGACGCCGGCTGTGAAACGAGAGGCTGCGGGATCGATCAGCACCGAGACAAATATTTGTGTGATCCACAGGCATTTGTTTCTGGTCTGGGTGTTTTTGAAACCGAAAATTCGTAGTTCCTGATATACGAGACTCGATCGTAGTATGGGGTCAGGACTATGTATGTGACTGCTGTGTGTATTTATATAGGGTATCTCAAGACCGCGACCGAAAACGAAGCCAGGTGGTAGTTTTAGTGGTTACAGACACGATGCAAATAAAAATGTCACCAAAACAGCGACAGATTTTTTTTTAGAATTTTTTAAAAATCATCTTGTTTGGGTAGAAAAAGCCTAGTTTTTGCGAAAATAATAATTTAAACCATTACGTACCATTGAGTGTTAAAAAATAAAGAGGTCTGCATTATTATTTTAGGAAAACTATGTATTTATCACCCAAATACGACGATAAGTAAAAAATTACAAAAAAAAAGTTATCGAATTTTTTTGCGAAATTTTTACTTGCATTGTGTCTGAAGTCATTAATACGGTACTACCACCTGGCTTCGTTTTCGGTCGCAGTCTTGATATACCCTGTATATTACTAGCGGCTCGGCCCGGCTTCGCCCGGGTGCAGATAGTTGTTGAGTCCAGTCCACATCAACAACATAATTTAATAGCACGCGATGTAAAAAATATTATAGGATTTTTACCCCTTGGGTTACATTATTGGAGTTTTAGTAAATATCCCTATTTTTTTTTGAAAATATAATATAGCCTATGTCACCCGGGGATAGTGTAGCTTCCCAACAGTGAAAGAATTTTTCAAATCGGTTCAGTAGTTTCGGAGCCTATTCAATTCAAACAATCAAATCTTTCCTCTGTATAATATTAGTATCTATATCAGCCCATATACGTCCCATTGCTGGGCACGGGCCTATTCTACAATCGAGAGAATCAATTGAGAGTGAGAGTATAGTCCACCACGCTGGCCTAGTGCGTGTTGGCGGACTTAGATACCGTAGAAATTCTTGAAAATCGCTACGGTATGCAGGTTTCCTCACGATGTTTTCTTTCACCGTATATATTAGTATAGATGTCTTTTATTCCCACAAGCACCTTCTCGTCCATTTGACCTTAGGAGAATAAGTGCCAATGTCAGGGACTTTAGTCAAGCGGCAAATGGTCTTATTCCACCTTTGTTGCTAAAATGAGTTTTAAATTAGTAATCTAGTGCTTTAAGGAGACACTAGAATGACTTTGGTGTTGTGTTTTGGTATCTAGATATACGTTTTACTATACAATTACATACAGGGTATATCTAGACAGCGACCGAAAACGAAGCCAGATGATAGTATTTGTGACTTCAGACACAATGCAACTAAAAATTGCGCAAAATAATCGTCGATTATTTTTTTGTTAATTTTTACTTATCGTCGTATTTGGGTGATAAATTACATAGTTTTCCTAAAATAATGATGTACACCTGTTTATTATTAAAAACGCAATGGCACACAAGGGTTTAAATTACATTTTTCGCAAAAACTAGGTATTGAGCACCCAAACACGATGATACTAAAAAAATTAAGGGATAATTTTTTTGCAATATTTTTAGTTGCATTGTGTCTGTAACCACTAAAACTATCATCTGGCTTCGTTTGCGGTCGCAGTCTTGATATACCCGGTATAAAAGTCTTGTATTGTCAGAAATTATGAGAGATTTTTCGGTCTTACATACATACATAGACATTACTCCTTTTTCCCAGAAGGGGAGCGCAGTTGTCCTACGGTACGGTTACAACGCCGAGGTCTCGGGTTCGAATCCCGGATCGGACTAAGTAATATTGAATTTATATAATAATTGTCAGCCCGGAGTCAGGAATTTGTGCCCGATATGGCGATAGGCTCGCCCCCTATCACATCGTGGGAGACACAAAGCGAATCTTGGGTCACGGTAGCACCTCTGCTTACCCTTTCTGAGAAAAGGTGTGCGTATGTAATGTATGTTTCTGAGAACTGTTATTGAAATATTTGCATATGTATTTAGGTCAAAGCTTAAAGTATTAAAACCTTAATTATCGATCTGTTTAAAATATGCCTTTAAAAGTTCGACAGTGCTTTGACCCTCACATATTCTGAAATGATTCCCACGGTACAATTAAAATATACAGTCATTTCACAAGAATGCAATGACTATGTGGCTACAATGCAAGTCGTAAGTACAATTAATCGATCTTAGTGTGGGGTCAGGACCATGTATGTGACTGTTGGGTGTATTTATTAAAAAAAAAAAAAAAAAAAAAAAAAAAAATTCAGTGCAGATGGCGAGGTGGTACGCTGTCGTCATGATAGCACGAATGGGCAGGCTCGTCCGGGGCGGTATCTTTGTCTCACAGGAGATCGACGTGAAGTGTCAGCTATGCTTGAAGTGAGATTGCTGGATACCCAATATAACTATCCTCTTCTCATACTTTTTCCTTCTCGCTCACTCTCGATTTGATGGTCAACATCTATGATCCAGCGTTGTGGTGTTCATGTGCAGTGGTCATTTACCATCAGGTCACCTGTTTACTCGTTTGCGGAACCTCGGAATTAAATAAAAAAAAAAAATCTGAGAATCGAACTCAAAACTATATGTTTCAGAGCGTTCATGCTATCACTAAACCAAGGAGGCGAAACATCAAATAATATCTACATACGTCATATTTTTTTCTCATATTTATTTCGCAAAAATTCTTCGAACGTAATTACAGAGAAAAAATGTCATTGAACTTCGTCGTTCGAATTATGAATTATGAAACGTCACTCATTACGTCATTTCTCTCAAAGCCATAGTACAAACAGACATTATCCAAATTTATTTGAACTATCAAATAGACTGTAATACGCTACAAACAAGGTCTATTTAAAATGGATTTTTAGGAATATAGTCCAAAATCACTTGGTCCCTCTGTTAAAGTAAATATGTTAGAGGATAGGAGTCTATGTAAAATGGGTAGTTGGGGCAGCACTGCAGCTCGGTTTGTTATTATGGTCTGTTCATACGAGTATAGTGAGTTTGATTTTGCGGGATAGTAGGGTCGAAATAAGTGACGAGTATCAATTTCGAAAAATGGTTTAATGGTTTACCAATTCTCCTCCTAGTTTTTTTCTTTTCTGTTTCATAGCCACCTATTTCGTAAAAGAAAATTAGTTTTAAATACATTGTGTGAGGAGGACGTAAATATATGTTATTGATTTAGCAAAATGGTTTTTCGTATGATTTTATTATATGCTTTAACAGAAACGTAAAGAACAAGCGCCCATTCTAAAATAACCGAATAACATTTAAAAATACAAAACTTAACTATAAAGTTGGTTTACTGACTACGATATCAAATTCTGAACCTCGAAGTTAGAGTCCTTAGAAAGAGATAGAGAAGATCGCGTTAATAATTATTAATTAGTAAACGAAAAAAATAATAGTTTTAACGGTGTATCTATATCAGCCCATATAGGTCCTACATCAGGGCACGATTGAGGGGGGTTAGGCCATATAGTCCACCACGCTGGCCTAGTGCGGGTTGGCAGATTATATACTATAGAAATTCTTACAAATTGCTGTGGTATGCAGGTTTCCTAAAGATGTTTTTTTTTCACCGTTAGTGATCGACTATCAACTTACAAATGACTCGGAATAGTCAAAAGTGTGCCCTGGAATTTGAACCCGCAACCACCGTGAACATGTCAGCAGTCGCGTCTGGTCCGGTACCCACAGGTAACCACGCACTAGCGGTGGAGCCAATGGATATTTCATTTTACTAAATACATTGCAAGTGCAATAAACACGTTGAATAAGTTGTTCACCTAGATGAGCTAAATAGAAAAATAACGTCTCCTGTAATTCTTTTTAATATTTCATGACCGAACCTTTTAAACTTAAACTCCCTAAAAAGGAGTGATATAAGACATTTTTTAAAATTAATTATAAAGTGACATAGCGCCCCTAATCTCAGGTACAAATCATTTTCTAACTTTAGTTTACTTGAAGAATAAACTTTATTTGACGATTGAAAATGCGGGCCATTTTTTAAAGTCTTCATTGATTTTTAGAAAATGTTTTGTAATTTAATGCCGGTATGACTCTACTGAATAATATAAAGGGTTATGTAAATACACGTATTTTGAAGTTTAACACCCGTGGATATGTAGTCTACTGGACATTTTAAATTAAGTAACCCTTAAAAACTCCTAAACTAACCAAACAACCCATATACAATTTGATTCCACTCAATATATTCTAATTAACCCACACCACTATCCTCAACCGTAACCAACTGTCCTCGTGTGAACAGACCATTACACGGTTATTTAAAAAGCAAGGTTAGCTGCAGCGGGCCAGTCGTGTAGGCGCAGCTCGCTGTGTTTGCGCCGACCAAGTATTTTACGCCAGTATAGTACTTGAATGTGAAGGACTTGCCTAGTTCAGTGCGTGTCGAGTTTCAGTTTTCATTCAAAAATTTGAAAAGGGAACTGCGGTGAGTTTTATTTTTTTTTGGCTAAGGAAGTAGGATACTTCCTTTCTTTTTGATTGTTAGAAAAATATTTGATTTATTGCAGTGAGAACGGAAATTTTGAAATTAGAATTGTGTTCTTTTATAAATGACTTGGAATAAGGCTTTGAAATTAATGATTTTACATAATTATTAATTGATGAAAATACATATTATATTATTAAGTTAAAAAATATATAATTGCTTCACGGTATTTTATTGTTGTAAAATTAGCAAATTACATTATTTGAGTATAAATAATAAATTGTCCGAAAAAACATTTTTTTGTCGTATATACTTTGACTTTAGGTATATTTTCCATAATAAAAAATGCAAAACAATAACGTAATAACAAAAAACCTCTTTTGTTGCACCTCAACGTCCTTCCGACTACAAAAAATATATTACAAAAGACGAGGTTATAATAATGAAGTGCATAAAAAGTTTAGGATATACATCTTTTGATGCAATATTTTGTATTAACCTTTATAGTGGTATAGTTATTATTTTAAAATAGTTTAACCTTAAACAAGCCAGTGTAGCATAGTAAAGATTATGTAGTTTTATAAAGAGACAGCCTCCGTGGCGCAGTTGGTTATACGCCGGCTGTGAAACGAGAGGCCGCGGGTTCATATTTGTATGATCCACAAGTAACTACTTATTTGTGGTCTGGGTGTTTGTGAGACCGAAAAGTCTCTCGTAGTTTTTGATACGACACAAGACTTAATTAATCTTATTGTGGAGTCAGGACTATGTATGTCACTGTTCGGTGTTATTTTATATATTTTTATCAACGAATTTTGACCATAGTTTTAACTTCAACTTGTCAATGTAACAATACAACTAGGCTTAAAAGTTGATTTTATAATTGATCAAAACACCCAAATACATTCAACAGTCATATACATAGTCCTGACTCCTTAACATACAAGTTTTTTGTCGAGAACTATGAGAGATTTCGCTCTTACAACACCCGAAACAATTTTTTAACATTTGTCTCGGTGCGGGGATCGAACCCGCGTGTGTTTCGGCGGCGTTTGAACATCTTGGCCGTGAAGGTTATCTTTTGAATGATTACTAAGGAAGTTGATAAATATTTCCTATTCTGATTTAAATATTCAATATTTTTCCATGCTTTTTTATGGAGGATGTTCTTTTTTTTTTTTTTTTTTTTTTTTCAAATCAAAGACTTTTATTGTGGTCATAGGTGTTTACACAGGTGTTACAATTGTGTTTTGTATGGATCACTATGGCCCGCCAAATTGGCATACAATAATATAAAATACGAAACTGGTTAACTAGTTAACATAAAGAAACATCAATAAACGAAATCAATCAAATCTATATAACAAATATTAAAATTCTAAACATTTAAAAAATTATAATAATAATAATAGTAATAACTTATAATCTACGCTTAATTAGTATAATAAATCTATTAAAGTAATAATTATTTAAAAAACAAATAACTATCTTTTTTTTTTTTTTTCCTAAAAACATATTATTACTTAGTGCTCGTAGTAGTGATAAATGAGTCTTGTAAATAATCTTGAATTGTGTAGTAACATTTATCTGCAAGAAGTGCATTTAGGTGTTTTTTAAAGCGTTTGATGTCGAGGGTTTTAATGCTGTCGGGTAGCTTATTATATATTTTTATGGCTGTACAGTATATACTCTTAAGCTTAAATGTAGTCTTGGATGTTTCAGTACTAAGAAGATTATCTTCTCTTAAATTAAGGTTTCGTTTTTGGATGTTCGTTATAAATAAGTTTGGATTAGTTTTAACAAATAAAGCTACTTCATAAATATAAATAGAGGCGACAGTTAAAAGTTTAAGTGACTTAAAGTGCTGGACACAGCTATCTCTAGATGTGATACCACATATAGCGCGTATGCACCTCTTTTGTGCTTTAAATATTGACTGGTGTTCAGTGGAATTGCCCCAAAAGATTATGCCGAATCGAAGGTTAGAGGCGACATAACCGTGATAGGCGACAAGGACAGCGTTTTGGTTTACTATTTTTTATTGTTGATGAATTGTCTAAACCAATGTCGTGACATAAGAAGGATGGGTTTTCCTTTGCCTTTTTTAATAAAAAAATTCGGGGAAATAACATACATACATAAACTCACGCTTTTATCCCAGAATGGATAGGCAGAGGCGCCACCAGGACACCCACATTTCGCCTTGTATGTTCCATCCCATGATGTGACAGGGGGCGAGCCTATCGCCATATCGGACACAATTTCAGACTCCGGGCTGATAATTAATAGAAAAATCCAATATAACCTAGCCCGACCCGGGATTCGAACCCGAGACCTCAGCTTTGCAATCGCACCGTAGTACAACTACGCCACCGAGGTAGTATAGTCACGGCAATAATCTGTAAAAAAATAAAAAATTGTTCTAACTTGTATGAATCCCACCATTAGACACATTTTTATTTTCGCGTGGCTACGACCAAGCGAAATGTGAGCAACAGCGCATAATATTCAGCCTCCGTGGCGCAGTTGGTTAGACGCCGCCTGTGAAACGAGAGGCCGCGGGTTCGATCCCCGCACCGAAACAAACATTTGTATGATCTACAGGTATTTGTTTCGGATCGGGTGTTTGTGAGACCGAAAAGTCTCTCGTAGTTTCTGATACGACACAAGACTCGATCTTAGTGTGGGGTCAGGGCTATGTATGTGACTGTTGGGTGTATTTATTTATTTATATTGCCACAGGGCGTGCAGTAGTGTCACTTCCACTTGTTTTCTCTCTTCCGTGGTCTCTACAATCTAACCTATTAGCGAATATCGTACGCAATATTTAAGGAGCCGCCATAGTGAGCCACATGTGTCGCGTTTCGGGTTCTGTATATCCGGATACAATCAGACATCATTGTATCGAGAGATGAACATCTCACGTAGATCCTATCTGCATTGGCTTTTCATCAAGTACAGTCAATTAAGCTTACAAATACGTAGTATAATTTTAATCCTTGAAAAACATGAGATAAAAAATGAGGAACTTATTAAATCAATGCATTACGATGTATAATTAGAATTTAACATTTACAATAATTTATAGTTTAGGTTCATTTAAAGATCATATTTAATACGCAAAATAGTGTTAAATATAAATGACCTTCTTTATACTGGTGCAATGGGTGATTGTAAGCGCAGTGCAGAGAGTATCCCACCCACTAAAACTAAATACCCACTTAGACATAGAAACAGAATAAACCTACCAACTTCAAGACTCACTATGCATTCTTCTAGCCCACTTGTGATGTCTATTAAAATATATAATAAACTGCCAGACTACATAAAAAACTCAACTAATGAAACATCCTATAATAAACAACTAAATCAATTATTACTCACAAAAACTTACTACGCAATAACAGAGTACCTAAATGAAAAATAAATAAGACATCTTAATGTAAGCAAAGGTAAACTTAAATAAATAAAGACTGATTTAATTACATACATAACTGAATATAAAGACAATGGCTTCCTCCTCTCTCCTAAAATTTTATTTTTTTTGCCGTGCCCTACAGGGTCCACATTGTACTAAATAAATTGTAACATCTTATTAACATGTGGAGTGCAATAAAGTATTGAGTATTGAGTATCCACATGAGATGTTCATTTCTCGATACAATGATGCCTGATTGTATCCGGATGTACAGAACCCGAAACGCGACACACGTGGATCAGTAGCTTAACCATGAATATGTACTGTGGTCGTTATTGAATGTTGTCATAAAAAAATGTCTAACACGGATCTTCCCCATCTTTTCAGTTCTCGTTGCTCATTTTTATTATTTCCAGCCTTTGTTGCGCAGTTGGTTAGACGCCTGTGAAACGAGAGGCCGCGGGTTCGATCCCGCACCGAGACAAATGTTTGTGTGATTCGCAGGTATTTGTTTCGGGTCTGGGTGTTTGTGAGCCCGAAAAGTCTCATGTAGTACCTCAAACACAAGATTCGATCTTAGTGTGGGTTCAGGACTATGTATGTGACTGTTGAGTGTATTTATTTATTTATTTATTTATTAAATATATGTCAAAGAATACCCCAACAGTCACACACATAATCCTGACCCCACACTAACATCTTCTCTTTTGTTAATAAAATCGTTTTTCAACCGTGGTTTTAATAGGATAAAAATGAAAAATGTTGACCGACAAGTGAGCTATAGATAACAGAAATAAAACCTAGTTTAGACTAGGAAACCGTTTGTATTATAACATTTATAACATCCGCATAGGTTATTAAAACAGCTACATTATGTAATCAGTCTATTTATCTTACTGGTATCATGAATACCTAATATTTTACCTAAATGGTGGTAAGTCTCTCATATGTGAGACGCCGCCTGGATAGGTACCACCGCAATGTCTATTTCTCCAACAAACAGCAGTGTAAATGCACTGTTGTGTTCCGGTTTGACATTGTAGCCAGAGTAACTACTGGACATAATGAGACTTACATCTTATGTCTCAGGATGGCGAACGCAGTGGAATGCCAAGCAATGCTTTGTAATTCATGGTGTTTGGTTGTCTGCTGTCCTTGAGCGGTCGTATTGTTTGCCATCAGGCGAATGGCATTCTCTCACCATTCAATGCAATAAAATAAAATAAAATAATAAAATGCAGCAAGATAAGATTAAGATGTTTTCCTTCACCGTTATATACGTAGTAATTGACTATTAATACACAAAGAAGAATTAGTGTGCCATGGGGTTTAATCCCACACCCAGACAAATTTTTGTGATATGCATTTGTTTCGGGTCTGGGTGTTTTTGAGATTGAAAAGTCTCTCGTAGTTTCCGATTGTCACAAGAATCTTAGTGTGGAATTACATAGTCAGGA
This sequence comes from Deilephila elpenor, assembly GCA_949752805.1. Classification (NCBI taxonomy): domain Eukaryota; kingdom Metazoa; phylum Arthropoda; class Insecta; order Lepidoptera; family Sphingidae; genus Deilephila; species Deilephila elpenor. The sequence goes on from OX457121.1 coordinate 1,469,211, forward strand.
CTATGTATGTGACTGTCGGGTCTGTTTAATACATAGAACACAGTCACAATATCTCTTCACAAGGTCCAACGCGTTACTGCAAATTGTTAATTAATAGCATAAAAAGCTATTAAGTAATTATGTATGCGTTGAAATCATTAGCAATGATCGAGGTTTTGTCATTCATGATTGAAATGATTTGATGTGCTATTTATACGATCAATTTTAAAGATTTAAAATCTAAGTATTCATCCAGACCATACACGTCCCAAGGAATCTGTACGGCAAGGAATTTTACACGAAATTTATGAACATTTAAACACACAACAATTATATGTAAGGTCTTTAAGTTATTTCGAATCATCTCCAAGACTTGACTAGTTTTACTTACGGATTATTTTAAAATACTTTAAGTATTGACAGCCTCCGTGGCGCAGTTGGTTAGACGCCGGCTGTGAAACGAGAGGCCGCGGGTTCGATCCCCGCACCGAGAGAAATGTTTGTGCGGCCCACAAATATTTCTTTCGGGTCTGGGTGTTTGTGAGACCGAAAAGTCTCTCGTAATTCTGATACCTGCGACACAAGACTTAATTGATCTTAATGTGGGGTCGGGACTATGTGTGTGACTGTTGGGTGTATTTATTTATTAATTCTCCGAAGGAATCAGCAGACAATAGTACATTTTTTTTTAAACGTACAAATAAAAAAACGCTTGACAAAAGCATTACAGTATTTTTCCAAAAAATCGATAGCAAAACCTAAATAGAATCGTGAAAATTACGGCGGCCCGCTCAATCGTCTCACAATACCGCATCAAAGATTTACCTCATCCAAGCAGCGTCATTACGCGACAATTAGTCATTTCGTGATCATTACACATTGAGGTCATTGGCACTGACGCCTCGTCATACACAAAAACCATGGCCAGGCTTGCTAACTAGGAGTTAAGGTTTGCCGGCGTAAGGTATGGTTTACTGGTGGTAAACCATATGTGAGAGCCCGCCTGGGTAGGTACCACCGCAGTGTCTATTTCTCCAACAAACAGCAGTGTAAATGCACTGTTGTGTTCCGGTTTGAAGGACATTGTAGGCAGAGTAACTACTGGACATAATGTGACTTAATATCTTATGTTTTAGGATGACGAGCGCTGTGGAATGCTAAGCATTGCTTTGTAATTCAAGGTGTTTGGTTTTGCTACTGTCCATGATCGGTCGTATCGCTTACCATCAGGCGATGGCATACGCGTCTCGCCATTGATTGCAATAAAAAAAATCCCAATCGTATTGGTTAAAAAACATGTGAAAATTATAAACCCATACAAATATGGATCTTATTTGCTATCAGACCTATTTGACTCAGGCTCTCAGTTCATAAAACATTTTGTTGAACCGTAATGGAAACCGTAATACATTGTTTTTAGTTTATTTAAATGTTTTATTCTATTCTCAACTAGTTTCTGCCTGTAAACTTCGTCTGCGTGATTAAGTTTTTCCCATCCCGACCTGTCCCGTCTCATTCTCATTCAAAGCATGTGGTCCAGTCCCATCCCATCCATTTGAGTATAACAAAGTAAAAAATATATCGGAATTCCTTCTTCATCACACGGAAACACTAAATCGGGATAAAAAGTAGCCTAAGTGTTAATTCAAGGTACATCCATGCCAAAATCGAAATCCGTTAAGCCGTTTCTGATATCATCGCGCACAACCGCACAGACAAACATACAAAAATTCTAAAAATCATTGTTTTGGGTTCTATTACGTGAATACTCATTAGTTTTTCTCATTTATCTTCCATGTACATACATCGATCAGTTACAAATTTATTATACGTATAGAATATATCGTTTCGGTATTCCTACTGCATATAAATAAATAAAATAAATAAATACACCCAACAGTCACATACATAGTCCTGACCCCACACTAAGATCGAGTCTTGTATCGTGGGTATCAGAAGCTACGAGAGACTTTTCGGTCTCACAAACACCCAGACCCGAAACAAATACCTGTGGATCACCCAAATATTTGTTTCGATGCGGGGATCGAACCCGCGGCCTCTCGTTTCACAGGCTGCGTCAAACCAACTGCGCCACGGAGGCTGTTAAATTGACTTAATTTTGTATTTTGGGGTTTAAAAAAATCGTTACACATAAACTTGCTTTAATATGTTTTAGAATGTACAGAATCTGTTGATTAACGTTTTTGGAACTTGATACTTTTTGCGTTTTCCTTTTGGGACAAGTATATTTTTATACAATGTAGGTAGATGAAATTTTTAAGACCAGGCCTAAAGAGGTCATTTATCTCGGCCTTATGGACTAAAATAAAAGTTCGGTGAACTCAATAAACCTTTCCGATTATCCTGGGGTTCAAAAGGAAATTAAAAAGCTTTTAAGATATATTTGAATCTCCCACGGCGCAGGTATAAAACAAAAATGAGACAAATGTTTTTGATCTAAGAATATCTTAAATAATTTTTATCTTTGACAGCCTCCGTGGCGCAGTTGGTTAGACGCCGGCTGTGAACGAGAGGCCGCGGGTTCGAACCCCACACCAAGACAAATGTTTGTGTAAACCACAGATATTTGTTTCGGGTGTAGGTGTTTCTGAGATTTAAAGGTCTCTCGTAGTTTCTGATACCCACGACACAATAGTCAATGTTATGAAAGGTTTCTCGTAGTTTCTGATACCTGCGACACAACACTTAATTGATCTTTATATGGGGTCAGGACTATGTATGTGACTGTTGGGTATATTTATTTATATCTGTTTTGGGTGTGCTGTGAGACCGAAAAATCTAAGTTTCTGATACGACATAGAATAAACTTGAATCTTATTTCAGGACTATGTGTGTAGCTGTTGAATGTATTGAATTTATTATAATTGAAGAAAAATGTCTGTGAGATCCACGAGTATGTTGTGAGAGTAGAAGTGATAGAAAAATTGTATTTTTTGGCACGAAATAAGATTGTCATAGTCTTACTTCAGGACAATGCCAGTGGCAGTTTTACAGAATTATTTTAATAATGAATTTCATAATTCTTTCGTTGTGTCCTGATATATTTTTTTTTAATTTTTAATTTAATCAAAACGGCATACACCAATTACATCAATTAAATTCTTAAACCTAAGTAAATCTAATATATTAAATCTAGACAAATCAACAAAATATAAACAATATTTATGAACAAAAACAGTGTGGTAATAAAATATATAAACTATAGTAACTAAGTTCACAAAAACAAAAAAACAAAAAAAAAATAGTTAAAATCCTAATAAATATTAAACAAACCTCTGGGTTATAATTTATTAACTACCGTGAAAGGCTATTTACAAACCTTCTCACAGTATCACAGTGTCGCAAAAATATTTCGCATTGCACAACCACAGATGGACAAAGTAAATAAAAATTGAGATATTTACCCGTTTTAAAGCAAGATTTATATAGATTAACCATTTTTGGTTAACGAGATGTCATTAAAACACTGACCTTACGCAACATTTTACCGATGTTTACCACTGCGCTGAATTAACACGCATTTTTGTACTACATCGGAATTTTTAGTATCGTAAATATTTTACATACATTTATAAACTCACGCCTTTTTCCCAGAAGGGGTAGGCAGAGGTGCTATCAAGACACCCAAGTTTTGTGTGTTCCGTCTCTCAATGTGATGGGGAGCGAGCCTATCGCCATATCGGGCACAAATTCCTGACTCCGGGCTGATAATGAATAGAAAAATCCAATATCACTTTGCCCGACCCGGGATTGGAACCCGAGACCTCAGCTTTGTAGTCGTACCGTAGAACAACTACGCCGCCGAGGCAGTTTTTAGTATCATATTTTTTAAACTGGTATTACAGACATTATAATGTATTGTCAGTAGACGATCTCTTGTCAGTTGACACAATTATGCCAGCCTGTTAGAAACTATTAATACTGAATTTGACTATTAAATATTGCGTATAATTGCGTATAAATAGTTCATCTTTAAAATCTGCGTCGATCTCGCCCCGAACGAAACGCAACAAAGCAATTACTTCATGTAACTTTGATCACATAATTAAAACATGTTCCATGCATATTTTGAAATTTTCATAAAGTACTTTGACCATAATTCATGCATTTCGATGAATATTTCCAAGTTCAAGGGTCTTATTATTTGATTTGATAGTATCCATGGCGAAGTTGTTAAGTAAAACTTTAGGCATTAGGACTCAGGTTCGATCTTTATGTGTTTATCGTTAGGTTTGTGTATCTTTCTTTGTTTGTGTATCAAGTGCGTGGTGGCCTGTTGGTAACGGACCAGACGCGGCTGCCTACATGTTCACGGTGGTCGCGGGTACAAATCCCAGGGCACACCTCTGACTTTTCGGAGTTATGTGTGTATTGATAGTCAATCACCACGCACTTTAACGGTGAAGGAAAACATCGTGAGGAAACCTGCATACCGTAGCGATTTTAAAGAATTTCTACGGTATGTAAGTCCGCCAACCCGCACTAGGCCAGCGTGGTGGACTATATGGCCTAACCACTCTCAATCGATTCTCTCGATTGTAGAGTAGGCCCATGCCCTGCAGTGGGACGTATATGGGCTGATATAGATATAGATTGTGTATCTTGTGAGACTTAAAAGTTTCTTGTAGTTTCTAGTACACGACACAAGACTTGATCTTAGTGTGGGTATGTACGTATATGTGCCTGTTTTTGATATTCATACGAAATATCAAGGTTTTTAAATTGCATATTAACTGATATCTAGTCAGGTCTTTCAAGTTCTTTTAATTATTTTTTATTGCTATGTATGACGAGATGAGCATGCCATTCGCCTCATGGTAAGCGATACGACCGTTCATGGACAGTAGCAAAACCAAACAACACCATGAAATACATATGCTTGGTATTCCACTGCGCTCGCCATCCTGAGACATAAGATGTTAAGTCAGTCAATATGTCCAGTAGTTACTCTGACTACAATCTCCTTCAAACCGGAACACAACAGTGCATTTACACTGCTGTTTGGCGGGAGAAATAGACATTGCGGTGGTACCTACCCAGGCGGCCTCTCACATATGAGAGACCTACCTCCAGTGCTTAAATGAACCAGTATTAATTGCTTAATATATTATCTAGTTAGTTTAAATAAGGTTTTGTACAAACATTTTAAGAATAAGTATTGAGACGGCAATTGGCGTTACGAAACTAGGTCCTTGAGTGGACTGGGCAAGCGGTGTTAGTGACACCAAAGATCTACTACCTTTGAGGATATTCCAAAATAAATAAATACACCCAACTAATGTATACATAGCCCTGATCCCCACACTAAGTCTTGTGTCGTGTATCAGAAATGAAGAGAGACTTTCAGTCTCACAAACACTTAGACTGGAAATAAATATCTGTAAATAACACATATTGGACTCGGTGCGGGGATCGAATCCGCGGCCTCTCGTTTCGCAGTTGTTGTCTAATCAACTACGCCGCGGAGGCTGTCAAATAAAGATACCTTTTGATAATATAATAAAAAAAATTGGAGTTAAATACCGTATTATGCTGGTCGATACATTCGCGAATGCATGTGAGTTTGTGGTTTGTACACATTTATCTTCTACCTCACTTAACTTAGATAATTCCGATCTAATTTATGATGAGAACTGTTGCTCGTAAATTTAAGTAATAATAATAGAGTTATTGACTGGTTATAAACTCATAAGTGGCTATTGTACTCGCGTAATAAATCTTGAAATAAATGTTATTACCTAATAAGTATTCAGGTATAAGGTTATTCGTAGGCACGGAGCGAGCTCCGTACTTGTACACCGTCATAGTGAGCCACGTGTGTCGCGTTTCGGGTTCTGTATATCCGGATACAATCAGGCATCATTGTATCGAGAGATGAACATCTCATGTGGATACTCTGTCTGCACTGCGTTTACCATCAGGCGCATTGTAGACACTTTGTCTGGATAAATAAATTATCCTCTTATACCTCATTTTTTCCTAAATAGAATATCTTCAAAAACCTACAAATTACAGACGCACTAAGCAATAAAATTGTCGCGTAATCTTTTATTCGGCATCGGTTCCCTTCACCGTCCTACACAGCGCGGCAACATGGTCACCCTATTGTGCCCTAAATACTAGCTATAATTCAATTTTGCTAAATTACTTATAATTTGTTGAACTTGTGTAGGTTTGATTCCCAGGCAACACTTAATTTAATACTTTTACTTGTCAAAGTGGCTACAATGATGCCTCGGTGGCGCAGTCGGTTAAACCCCGACTGTGAAACGAGAGGCCGCGGGTTCGATCCCCGCATGGAGACAAATGTTTATGCTGACCACAGGTATTTGTTTCGGGTCTAGGTGTTTGAGACCGAGAATTCTTGTAGTTCCTGATACACGACACAAGACTTGATGTTAGTGTGGGGCCAGGACTATGTATGTGACTGTTGGGTGTATTTGTTTATTTTCTACGGTGTGTTTAGTCCTACAACCGTAATAACCGTTGGTTCCCATCTAAGTTTTGTTTCAAAGCATAAAATGATTTAATCTTGTAAGCTTTATACTTGTAAGTAATTATTTATACAACACAAAAACGGCTTTTCTAGGTTCTCTTTCAATAAATATTGTTTAGGTATTTTGTTTCTAATTAATTTAGGCGTGTCTTGAAGACAAACAGTTTTTTAAATTATGATTGGCACTACGAGCATGTAAGCGATACGACCGCGCATGGACAGTAGCAAAACCAAACAACACCATGAATTACAAAGCCATATATGCATTCCACTGCGCTCGCCATCCTGAGACATTATATGTTATTTATTTTATTTTATTTATAATCTTTATTGTACACTACAGAAGCTTGACAAAAAAAAAACATTATATTAGATAGCAGTACAAAAGGCGGTCGTATCGCTCGAAGCAATCTCTTACCGACTACCTTGGGATGGAAATAAGAGAAGGATAAAAGAGAGGGCAGTCAATAGTGTACCAACATGTTATGTCTCATTATGTCCAGTAGTTACTGTGGCTACAAGTTTCTTCAAAGCGGAACACAACAGTGCATTTACACTGCTGTTTGTTGGAGAAATAGACATTGCGGTGGTACCTACTCAGGCGGTCTCTCCCATATGAGAGATCTATCAGCAGTAGACGTTGGCTTCCTGACACAAAATCTTTCAGGAGTAAACCTTTAATTCTATAATTAACACAGCTGTTAAGAATTATAACTACATTATGTTTTATACATTATAAAGGCTACGTAACAAAGATGTATTCCATTATTTCCATTCCAATCCCTTGGCAAGGCCGCCACAACAAAGCGTTGCGTTCACGTGTATTTAAACATTAATGCAAGGATTATAAGGCACGACCAAGCCAATTTGCGCCTGATTGCAAGCGCAGATAGAGTATACAACGAGATGGTCTGTAGCCTATACTGGGTATATCAAGACCGCGACCGAAAACGAAGCCAGGTGGTAGTTTTAGCGGTTACAGACACAATGCAACTAAAAATTTTGCAAAACTAGCGACGGATATTTTTTTACGATTTTTTTAAAAATTACCTGATTGGGAGGTTAATACCTAATTTTTGCAAAATAGTAATTTAAACCCCTACGTACCATTGCGTGTTTAAAAATAAAGCGGTGTACGTCATCATTTTAGAAAAGTATATATTTATCACTCAATTGACGATTTTTTTGTGAAATTTTTACTTTCTTCGTGTTTGATATCACTATGATTACCACCTGGCTTCGTTTTCGGTCGCGGTCTTGATATACCCGGTATATGTCCAACTGCAGGGGACGGGCCTCCTCTACAATCAATACGATTGAGAGGTGCTAGTATAGTCCACCACGCTGGCCTAGTGCCAGGCGGACTTTACATACCATATAATTTGACAGCCTCCGTGGCGCAGTTGGTTAGACGCCGGCTGTGAAACGTGAGGTTTCGATCCCCGCACTGAAACAAATATTAGTGTGATCCACAGGTATTTGTCTCTCGTAGTTTCTGATACCCACGACACAAGACTAGATCTTAGTGTGGGTCAGGACTATGTATGTGACTGTTGGGTGTATTTATTTATTAAAATTCTTACAAATCGCTTTAGTATGCAGATTCACGATGTTTTCCTGCACCGTTTTAGTGCGTGGTGATCGACTATCAATACACATGACTCCGAAATGTCAGATGTGTGCCCTTGAGTTTAAATCCATCCCGTTTTACCTTAATAAGATATTAGTTAACTTTATTAGTTCTTTATCCATATATTCTGACAAAGGAAATAAAGTTTCTGCCTACCAAAATAAATTAAAGGGTTTATTCGTTCCATTACTCAAATCTGCCTCGGTGGCGCAGGTGTGCTACGGTTGATTGCAAAAGGTCTCGGGTTCGAATCCCGGGTCGAAGTGATATTGGATTTTTCTATTCATTAGGCGATATGCACGCCCTCTATGAGACGGAAAATACAAGGCGAAAGTGGGTGTCCTGGTGGCACCCCTTCCTACCCCTTGTGTGAAAAATGGCGTGAGTTTATTTATGTGTATTACTCAAATCTCACCTTGAACTTATAATACATATAAAGTTATCTAACTTCGCTTAACATTCAAGTAGCGTACTGTACGTGTCTATTTACCATACAAGGCTGAATGTCGTAACGTTCAGACCTCCGCCATTTTATGTCATAATATTGACTTTTAGGCTCGAAAAAGAGCTATATTTCGACTAAGACTCCTCAGTCTTAGTCGTAAACTCACTATAGTAACCTTGGACTATTAAAAATATGATTAGACTGCCTCGGTGGCGAACGATTACAAAGCTGAGGTCTCGGGTTCGGATCCCGGGTCGGGCAAAGTTATATTGGATTTTTCTATTCAATATCAGCCTAAAGTCAGGAATTTGCGTACGATATGGTGATAGGCTCGTCCCTATCACATCGTAGGACGGAAAATATAAGGGGAAATGTGGGTGTTCTGGTAGCGCCTCTGCCTACCCCTTTTGGGAAAAGGCGTGAGTTTATGTATGTATGACGGTACTTACTATTGTCATGCAAAAAAACCGATGATCGAAAACTTTGATGTTGTTTTTTGTTTTGCCAGAGATCTAGTAAACCTTTCCTTTTCCCTTATTTTATCCTGGCCTTTCGCCTCCCATTTTATAAGGCAACGCTACAATTCAAGTGTGGTGGATTTTCATTTGCGTTTATCACTTACCATAAGGTGAACCGTTTGCTCGTTTACCGAATCTATGCATTAAAGAAACTAATAAATATTTTTCCGAGCATTGTAAGGCAATTATGCAATCAAAAATAAAATAAAAACAGTTTTTTAATCATTATAAGGCTGCATAGTATTGTTGTCTTCGTCATTTTATGAATTAGTTAAAAAGCGAAAGTGTTGGCGGGAAATCTGACAGCTAGGAATGTTAATTTGATTGATTCGGTAACTACTCGTAGACTAGCGTATGTTGGGTAAAAATTACATGCTTTAGTGCAATTATTGCATACGCTGACGCGTACATATTGAAAGATTTGTTTTTAGTGAGAGATTAAAGTGTTTTGCTTCTATTAATGGATTTGGCGCCGAAACTTGATAAAGGTTAAATTAGAAAAACGTTCTACACTTATAATGAAAGATGTAAAGATGATTAATTTCGTTGTTGGTAAATGATTCATTAGGTTCGGAATTGAGTTTTGGTATACTTCCTTTATTTACGGTTATTATTTTGTGTTAACTATAATACATGACTTATTTATTTTAAACATTTTGTACTTTTTTATGTGATTACAAATTGATACCTTGTCAAACATCAATCGGCTAAATGAATAATCGATGAATTTATAATCGAAACTAATTCAACCTCTTTCTTTGTTACAGACAAACATTCTAAATTCAAAAAGAGCATGCTCATCGAACACTGAATTTGAAAAAGTTTTACCAAAATGGCGCCACAAGAGCGAACGCCTTACGTCGAGCAAGAGGAGGATTCCTGCCAAAATTCCATAGACAACCTGTCAAATATAAATTTAAGTGGGAGTTTTGTTAACAAAGCCTACGAGAATGACCCTTCAGACAGTGTTGCCAACACAACAAACGACAAAAATAACGAAAAAGAAAAAAAAACGACTGATTTCGACGATCTATTACCTTATGTGGGTGAATTTGGATTGTATCAGAAGATTTTGTTCCTACTAATGATACCATTTGCATTTTTTGTGGCATTTGTGTATTTTTCGCAAATATTTATGACGCTTGCGCCGGAACAGCATTGGTGTTGGGTGCCAGAATTGGCCAATTTGACAGTCGAAGAGAGGTTAGTGACATTTGTATTTTTTTTTTAAATAACTTATCTTCCAATATTTCAAACGTAATTTCAGTACTGGTTTTTATTTTAAATTTATCTGAAATCACACGATAAAGGATGCAATCTTCGATAAATCATATTTTTTTGTTTACGTATGTAATTTTCAAATAAAATTTCCCTACCCCGTTTATCGAATTTAGATCATTGTGGTTCATTGTCCACGTTACCATTTGGTTAACATCTCGATCTATTATCAATATGAATAATTTGCAATTTTATGCCTGAGTTATAGAAAAATAAATTTATGCGATATTGAACGAAAATCTTATACATGCATAGGTATATACCTACTACATACATAAATACATACATAAACTCATGCCTTTTTCTCGGAAGCGGTAGGCAAAGGTTTTCCTGGTAGCAAACTAGGACACCCACTTTTCGCCTGGTGTCTTCCGTCCCACGATGTGATAGGGGGCGAGTCTATCGCCATATGGGGCACAAATCCCTGACTCCTGGCTGATAAATAATATAAAAATCCAATATCACTTTGCCCGACCCGTGATTCCAACACGAGACCTCAGCGTATAACCGTTTCGTAGTACAAATACGCCACCGAGGCAGTCAACGAAAATCTTATGATATAATTTGACTAATTAACTTCCTTAGCCAAACGAAGCAGCGACAAAACCTTGTATTAAAAATAGTAAACAACATAATATTCACATTAAAATACCTGCACAAGAATCGAACCGGTGACCTTACACGGTTATTTACTAGTCGTTTAAACGCGCGGAAACAGACTAATGACATTTTAATATCTTCATGTATTACATTTACTTAAACATGACCTTAAGTTACTTGGTTAAATGTAGTTTAATTGTACATTATCTTAATTGAAAAATATATACGGTCACGCTTGTATAATAGGGATGTTTTAATGTTTAAGTTATTTAATAATAACTTTAAAATATACATTACTAGCGGCCCGGCCCGACTTCACCCGGGTGCAGACACTTTTTGAGTCCAGTCAACATCAGAAATGTACTAGCTTCTAGCTTCTGCCCGCAAATAGCTTGAAGCCTGCCCGTGATTAACATTATTTGGATTTTCCCATCCTGTCCCGTTATATCCCGCCCGTACCGTCTCATTCTCACTAATGGAATGTAATCCAGTCCCATCCCATCGTTGTAAGAAAAAAGTAACAAATATATCGGAGTTCCTTCCTCATCCCACGGGAACACTAAATTTTTCGGGATAAAAAGTAGCTTAAGTGTTAATCAAAGCTCTCAGCTACCTCCATACCAAATAACATCGAAATCCGTTAAGCCGTTTCTGAGTTCATCGCGCACAACCGCACAGACAGACAAACCGACAAACAGACAAAAATTCTGAAAATCATTGTTTTGGGTTCTATTACGTTAATACATACTTCATATTAGTTTTTCTCATTTATCTTGCATGTACAGACATCGAACAGTTATAAATAAATACACCCAACAGTCACATACCTAGTCCTGACCTTACACTAAGATCGAGTCTTGTGACGTGGGTATCAGAAACTACGAGAGACTTTTCGGTCTCACAAACATCCAGACCCGAAACAAATACCTGTGGATCACACAAAAATTTTTTCGGTGCGGGGACCGAGCCCGCGGCCTCGTGTTTCACAGCCGGCGTCTAACCAACTCCGCCACGGAGGCTGTCAAATGTATATTTTATAATATTCCATTTTAAAAGACTCACGGAAGTCCCTTTAGCATTTTTTTTCCCAGTATCAAGATCCGTTATCTAAAGGATATTAAAATAATCGAATTTTTCACCTAAAGGTTTTAATGTATTGTCCATTCGTAAATTACAGTATGTTTTAATTGCCTCGGTGGCGCATTTGTACTACCGTACGATTACAACTCTGAGGTCTCGGGTTCGAATCCCGGGTCGGGCAAAGAGATATTGGATTTTTATATTCATTATCAGCCCGTAGTCAGGAATCTGTGCACGATATAGCGATAGGCTCGCCCTTTATCACATCATGTGACGGAACATACAAGGCGAAATGAGGGTGTCCTGGTGGCGCCTCTGCCTACCCCTTCTGGGATAAAGGCGTGAGTTTATGTATGTATATCTTATTCTCGATTGTAGAGGAGGCTTGTGCCCTGCAGTGGGACGTATACGGGCTGATACAGAACAGTACAGGATCAAGATTTCCTAAGAACTATCAGATAGAAAATTGAACCTATTATTAAGGATTAAATTGTAAAATCGTGTCTTCGAATGCTAATTCCTTTTAAGAATATTGGCGTCATAAATTGTACTTGGAATCTATAACTATTCGCAATAAAAGTCTGCATAAACTCACGCCTTTTATCTCGAAGGGGTAGGCAGAGGTCATTACACCCACATTTCGCCTTGTATGTTCCGTCCCATGATGTGATAGAGGGCGAGCCTATCGCCATATCGGGCACAAATTCCTGACGCTGGGCTGATAATGAATAGAAAAATTCAATATCACTTTGCCCGACTTGAGTTTATGTATGTATGTTTCCCCAATCGTTAAATTGTGGTAATACACTATATAATGTAATAAATTATATGCAAATTTAAATGCACGGACATCCCTTGTCGAATCTCAAGGTATCTTGTATATAGTTATTAGCGGAATAAAGCGCTTATTGTTTCATTCGGTTCAGATAATTATAATAACTTACATATGTGTATTCGAATTTATACTTTATTCAAAAAGGACGAAGTTCATTTTTCAATGGCAGTATTTTGTTATTTTTGTTTGTTTAATAATATGCTTTATGCTAAAGTTGTACGGTTTATTTTAAAATGGCAGATGTTTGTGTGTTAAATTGCTTTGAAATAATTATATTCACGTGTAGGAATTGTAGCGTGAAGTCTTAAGTGCATTGGAAATTAAACTTTATTGTGTAATGTTTAGGGTGTATTTTACATTGTGTGATGTTATTTAATTGATTAAGTATTATGTGTAATAGAGCAATTATTAAAAGGTTTTATCAAATTCGGGATCAAACGAAAACTACAAAATAAAAATAGTCTGGTTATCATGAGTCATGAATCATGAGGTTATAGGTTCTAGTCCTAGGTCAGGTAATTTGTTTAACAATTAAAAAATCTTATAATAGGTATGTGTTGTTACAAAAGGTCTTATACATCTGACATTCTTTTGAAATTCTTATTCAGAACTTTTAGTAAATGTACCATTATGAATAATTATAATGTTTTTCTTCATCATTAAAGTGGACCACGTACCTACTTATTGAAATTTTAAGATTTTTTTTCTAGGATCGAACCTTCGACCTCTGACTTATCACAGACACATTTAAATAAAAGAAAGTGTGCACATGTTTACAACCCAGGCCGGCATAAAAAGAGCGACCTAGCAATCGACCTTCCGATGAGGTCATAAGCAAAAGGCTCGCGGCCGTACCTAATGGCCTATTATGTGCCACGCCGGGCCGTTTCCGCCATTATGGTACTAACGACCTATTTTAGTACATTAAAAGCCTCCGTGGCAGGTTGAGACGCCGGCTGCGACAAGAGGTTCGATCCCCGCGCTGAGAGCAATGTTTGTGATACAAGAAATTCTGTTTGTTATACTAAAAGGTCTCACTAACACCCAGACCCGAGACAAATCCTTGTTTACAAATATTTGTCTTACAAGTATCCAGCCAATGAGGCTGTCAATGTTTGTGATACATTAGTATTTGTTTCGGGTTTAGTGTTTAATGCACTACACACCAAAACCGACCGCCCGGCGACACCACCCCCTATAAGAAACAATAATGTCGGCAACACGCGCCCGCAGGTGTTGCCGACATGTTGGTATATCGAGGACGCAAGCGCTCTGCTCGTCATATCAACGTTATAAAAATGTTCCTTTTGTCATGTCGATTTGTTGACATGTCGCCGACTTTTTCAATAGGTGAAGCGCCAACTAGCCTGTAAACGAAAAGTTGCCGACATAGTCCGGCGGTCGGCGACTTTGGTGTATAATGCGCTTTTGTGTCTGAAAAGTGTATTAGTTTCTGATTCACGACACAAGACTCGATGTTAGTGTGGGGTCAGGACTATGTATGTGACCATACATACATACATAAACCCACGCCTTTTTCTCAGAAGGGGTAGACTCAGAGGGGTTCGCCTTGTATGTTCCGTACCACGATGTGATAGGGGGCGAACCTTCACACACAAAGGGCACAAATTCCTGACTACGAGCTAATAATGAATATAAAAATCCAGTGCATTTTTTGCCCAACCCGGGATTCGAACCCGACACCTCAGCTTTGTAAGCGTACTGTAGTACTAAGCCACCGAGGCAGTGTATGTGACCGTTGAGTGTGTTTATTTGTTTTAAACTCCTCTTCTTTCTTTTTTTGTTCTTTCTTTACAATTTACGACACTTTCCAATTAGAAAAACACAAAGGTTTTAAAGAAAAACATCTTAACCGGTCCCAGCAAATCGTTTCCTTTAATCCACAAATGTTTTTAGATCACTTCTCAGCTTTTTGTTCTCGATAATTGTCTGTTTTGTACCATCTTGTTCCGCGAGAAAAACCGTTGGGTTTTTATGATGATGTAATTTAAGTGCGAAATAATTAATACACCTAACAATTCTGTTATTTTTACATGAAGTTCAAGGGCACATCTCTGAATCTTCAGAGTCATGTGTATTGATAGTCAATCACCACGCACTATATTGAAGGAAAACATCGTGAGGAAACCTAGCGATTTTTTTTGAATGACGAGACGAGCATGCCATTCGCCTCATGGTAAGCGATACGACCGCTCATGGACAGTAGCAAAACCAAACAACACGAATTACAAAGCATTACTTGGAATTCCACTGGGCTCGCCATTCTGAGACATAAGATGTTAAGTCTCAATATGTCCAGTAGCTACTCTGCCTACAATGTCCTTTAAATCGGAACACAACAGTGCATTTACACTGTTTGGCGGGAGAAATAGACATTACGGTGGTACTGGTGGTACTGGTTGACTATAGGAGACTGTCCCGCCCTCACACCCGCCACTGCAACTCCTGTAAGCCAGGATCAACAGTGGCACGCATTTTAATGACACTGAGCATTGAAGCTCAGCGAGTCTCCGGGAATGTCTAACTTGTCTTTAACCCGCAACGAAATCAATCAAAAAGTTAAATTAATAGGAGGAGTTGGAAATAAATTATTGTCCACTTCCCTCCCTAATAAAGCGGGTGACAAAACAATGAACTAAAGAGGTAAATAACCTCGCATAAAGACATTTACAGCTAGAGAAGCCAGCTGTAAAGCACCACGGATTATTCATTATTACATTTAAATGGGACCTATTATGTAAGCTGTTATACTTGACTCCAATAATAGGTATGGCAAAATCAGTGGGACGTATGAATGAGCTGATAATGATAAAAAAAAAAATTATCCACAGACGTGCACTAGCCATCCCACCGAAGACGGATGGCCCGTTCTCCCACGACCGATGTCACATGTACTCCGCAGACTGGACCCTGGCCTTAGCCCAAGGCAGGACCACGCCTGATGACGAATGGCCTATCGTGGCCTGCACTAACGGCTGGGAGTATAATAGGAGCGATGTGCCATACGAAACTATTGCTTCCCAGGTAATCTTTACAGTGATAGAACTAGCAAACGAGCCAACAGGTCACCTGATGGTAAGTGGTCACTGTCCAAGAACATCCTCGCTTGGATCTTAGATGTGTGCCCGTGAAATCGGGAATTAAATACTACGGTATCTTCAAACTTTACTTAAAGTTAATTTTGCCACCGTTATAGTATAAAAGCTGAATTTTATGTATGTTATAAAAGTAACTATCAAAAGGAGTTTCCTTGTCATCCAGGCACTTTTGATGGTTCTTTCACCTTGCCAGACACATTGAAGCTGAAGACTTCCGAAGCCACCACTATCGGAACTTCATAATAGCTGATCGTGTGATGCCTATGTCAGTGGCATGGCTGACAAACTTTGAGCTTTTATTAAATGAGGAAAGTCTGGCGGACACGGCCTCTTGTTCTAAAAGTAACATTCATATTTTAACCGTCTAAATTATGTCAAGTTCTATATTCAAAAATCAAGTCATCAGTAAAATGTTCGGAATTTAAATATGGTCTATCTCTCTCCCACCCGCAGCTGGACTGGGTGTGCGACAAGGACAACCTTCCGGCCACAGCACAAGCCATATTTTTCTGCGGTGCTATTGTAGGAGGATTGGTGTTCGGCTGGATCGCTGACAAGTATGGACGGATCCCGGCTTTGGTTGGTAAGTATCTACAAAATGGTACTATAAAGTATTATAAACTTATCGAATTTTGTCCGACACATATTATTTAACTGGCTTCTGTCCGTAAACTTCGTCTGCGCGATTAACTTTATTTTAAATTACCTTGATTTATACTTTCCTGTCCCGTCCCGTTATATTCCGCCAAACAGTCAAAAATTCAAAAAATCATTGTTTTGGTTTCTATTACGTTAATTTACAGACCCCCATATTTTTCTCTTTGTCTTCCATGTACAGACATCGATCGGTTACAAATATATAATATGTATATAAACTAAATTATGCGAAAGAAACTAAGTACTCCGTAACAGTTAATTAGGTAAAAACATAATATCCGTTGTATAAAATTGTTTCTCATTCTAATCCGTGTTAATATTTCCCATTCCAGGAACGAATATGATGGGCTTCCTGGCCGGCGTGGGGACCGCGTTCTGCAACAGTTTCTGGTCGTTCGCGCTTTGCCGGTTCCTAGTCGGATTTGCGTTTGACAATTGCTTTACTATGATGTACATCCTTGGTGAGTACATTATTATACACCCTTAACAATAGAGTATTTCCCTACTTCCTATAATCCTTGGTCCTTCCACCGTACCGTGAAGAGGCGTGTCAGCGGGCCGGCATGATTGTATCGAATGGTATGAGACTACCGTCTGATACCATTCGATACTCTGTCTGGACGGCATTAGTATTACCATCAGGTGCAATGCAGTCACTATGCCGTGCCAAATTTAAAAAAATTGCTGTCATAGAATTTTGTATTATTTTGCAGACAAACACAAGTGCCATTAAAACAAAACATTTTTGTGAAAACAGTATTAAAGTAGCTTGTAACATGAGGCAAATATTAGTATTTTAAATGAAAGAGTGGGGACGTAGTGGGGACATCTTACCGTCTCGTTCACACCCGCACACTATAATGCATATCAAGATTAGTGACGTCACAATTTTTTTTGCATCCCTTTTCTTTTACCCCCACTACAAGATTTAAAACGTTTCTAACTTGTTTAATTCGGAATAGATTTACAAAATTGTTTTTTTGCTAGATTTTGGATATGGATACTTTTTGATGAATACAATAAAAATAAATGAGTCAAATACCCTATTTAAATGGTCATTCAAACCGATTTGTAAGTGGGAAACCACAGGTGTTTAAACGCCGGCTGTGAAACGAGAAGCCACGGGTTTGATCTCCGCTCGAAACAAAATATGTTTGTTTATTCTGTATCAGCCCATACACGTCCCACTGCAGGGCACGGGCCTCCTCTACAATCGAGAGTACGATTGAGAGGGGTTATTACAGTCCACCACGCTTGCCTAGTGCGTTGGCGGACTTTACATACCATAGAAATTCTTCCGAATCGCTATGGACAGGTTTCCTCACGATGTTTTTCTTCACCGTTATAGTGTGTGGTGATTAACTAGCAACACATGACTCCGGTAAGTCAGAGGTGTGCAGGATTTGAACCCGGGACCATCGCGAACATGTAGGCAGCCGCGTCTGGCCCGTTACCAACAGGCCAACACGCATTTACCATACCGTGCCAGCCGAGTCAGTGAAATCCGCCGGATATAGGTCATTACCCAGCCTCGAATCCGCACCTCCGTTGAAGGTCTGTCTTTGTGCCACGAAACAGTCAAGGGTAATACGTGTTATTACAACGCCTTTGTCGGCACTTTTGGATAAAATAAATAAATAAATAAATAAATAAATAGGTACACCCAACAGTCACATACATAGTCGTGACCCCACACTAAGATCGAGTCTTGTTTCGTGGGTATCAGAAGTTACGAGAGACTTTTTGGTCTCACAAACACCCAGACCTGAAACAAATACCTGTGGATCAGACAAATATTTGTTTCGGTGCGGGGATCGAACCCGCGGCCTCCCGTTTCACAGGCGGCGATTAACCAACTGCGCCACTGGGGCTGTGAAAACTTTTGGTTTATAGATAGGCAAAGGAATTGGACTGAAATGCACTGTTGTGTTCCGGTTTGAAGGACATTGTAGGCAGAGTAACTACTGGACATATTGAGACTTAACATCTTATGTCTCAGGATGGCGAGCGCGGGGCAATGCCAAGCTTTGTAAATCATGTTGTTTGGTTTTGCTACTGTCCATGAGCGGTCGTATCGTTTACCATCAGACGGACGGCATGCGCGTCTCGCCAAACCAAGCAATAAAAAAAATTGGGTAGTATTGCGTAGATATTTATTTGAAATTAAATCTATTTGTGGTCTAGGTCGCGGATTCAAATCCCAGGTCACACCTCTGACTTTTCGGAGCCATGTGTATTGATAGTCAATCACCACGCACTATAACGGCGAAGGAAAACATCGTGAGGAAGCCTGCATACTAAAGAAATCTGAACAAGAATCAGTTTACAATATCTTAAGACAGCTCAAATTCCTTAGGAAATTTTCTTTTCTGATACCGATATTAATTATATGATTTTTTATGGTTTGTCCTAATACGTTTTCCTGTTTTCTCCCGGGTGACAGATTTTTATAAAATAAAGTAATTATCATCACATTTTACGATACGTCAGCCGTTACTACAAATGGGGCTACCAGGGTGACTGGACTTCAAGTTCATTTCTCCAAGAACCCCGGGCCTGGGTCGCAATTATGTTTATTTTTATTGAAAATGCATATTTTTCCTAAAGTGCGTGGTGGCCTGTTGGTAAAGTACCAGACGCGGCTGCCTTCATTTTCATGTTGGTCGCGGGTTCAAATCCCAAGGCACACCTCTGACTTTTCGGAGTCATGTGTGTATTGATAGTCAATCACCACGCACTTTAACGGTGAAGGAAAACATCGTGAGGAAACCTGCATACCGTAGCGATTTTAAAAGAATTTCTACGGTATGTAAGTCCGCCAACCCGCACTAGGCCAGCGTGGTGGACTATATGGCCTAACCACTCTCAATCGAATCTCTCGATTGTAGAGTAGGCCCGGATCCCAGCAGTGGGACGTATATAGGCTAATACAATATTTTTCCTACACAAAAAGTAGGTTTCATCGAGGGACAAATATATTTCGATACCAAGTTTCGTAGTAAAATGGGATTTCTCCTTTTTCTTCCAGTGTTGGAGTATGTTGGCCCCAAATGGCGAACGTTTGTAGCCAACATGTCCATAGCTCTATTCTTCACGTTGGCTGCGTCAGTGCTACCCTGGATCGCCTTGTGGGCTGATGATTGGAGAAGATTCACCCTCATCACTAGTGTGCCATTCATCCTAGCGTTAGCTACACCCTGGGTGGTTCCTGAGAGTGCCAGGTAATTGTTTTTCAACCTTTTTTGGAGAGAAGCAAATGACTTTCTTAATTATTGACCAGCTTCCAGACTACAAGACACAGTGAGCTCCTTCTGCGTAGATAGGATCGCAAAAACCAACAAACTTTTCTAATTCACTATTTAATGTAATAATTGTAAATTAAGGGTAGTTAAAATTTAACAGTCTCTGAGCAGATTTCTAATACCTCAGACCGTCCTAGGACCACGAAAACTGTAAAGTACCTAATCAAAACGTCTGGAAGTTCAAAATCCGCGACAAAATCCGTAAAAAAAATTAGTTTTAATTCAATAAAGAAAATGACAGCCTCCGTGGTGCAGTTGGTTAGACGCCGCCTGTGAAACGAGAGGGCGCGGGTTGGATCCTCGCACCAAGAGAAATGTTTGTGCGGCCCACAAATATTTATTTCGAGTCTGGGTGTTTATGAGACCGAGAAGTCTCTCGTAGTTCTGATACCTGCGACACAAGACTTTATTGATCTTAATGTGGGGTCAGGACTATGTATGTGACTGTTGGGTATATTTATTATTATTTCCTTTTATTTCAATGGTATATTTTTAGATGGCTGGTTTCTCAAGGAAAGATCGACAAAGCGCTGGTCATCATGAAGAAATTCCAACGGATCAACAAAACTGCAATACCAGAGAAAGTTTTAAGCGACTTCACAGTAAGTCTGCTTTCTCTCTGTATCTTTATCAGCCTATATACGTCCAACTGCAAGGCACAGACCTCCTCTACAATCGAGAGTAAGATTGAGAGGGGTTAGGCCAAACACCACACTGACCTAGTGCCAGGCGGACTATACATATCATAGAAATTTTTGAGGTCGGTGCCAACTACGCGGGTAAAAACGCGGGGCGCAACTGGTCCCAAATATTAAGGCTTGCAGAATTTTTAAAATCCAACATATACTCGTATTTTCAGAGATATGCGCGGACAAACATTTATGAAATTTATCACACCTGTTCAGAAGCTGGTATAGACCTATACATAAAAAAATCGTGCGATTCTGATAAAATTACACAATACACATCAAATTGATAATCTCTTTTTCTTGAAGTCGATTAAAAAAGTGTATTTATAAATATCTTCATTTACCAATTTTCCTTCCAGGAGTCATCGATGAAAACAATAAAAGAGTCAGAAGCCCAGTCTAGGTCGTACTCGGTTCTAGACCTGTTCAGGACGCCTCGTCTGCGAAGGAACTCGATCCTGCTCATCGTGATCTGGATGGCGATATCCCTGGTCTTCGACGGGCATGTTAGGAACGTAGGGTCCCTAGGTCTAGACATCTTCCTGACGTTTACCATCGCTTCGGCCACCGAGCTGCCTGCTGATACTTTTCTTACTGCTGTTTTGGATCGGTAAGTGACTCCATTTTGTTTTACTGGTGGTAGGTCTCTCATATGTGAGAGGCCGCCTGGGTAGGTACCACCGCAATGTCTATTTCTCCAACAAACAGCAGTTCAAATGTACTGTTGGGTTCCGGTCTGAAGGACATTGTAGCCAGAGTAACTACTGGACATATTGATACTTAACATCTTATGTCTCAGGGTGGCGAGCGCAGTGGAATGCCAAGCATTGTTTTGTAATTCATGGTGTTTGGTTTTGCTACTGTCCATGAGCGGTCGTATCGCTTACCATCAGGCGAATGGCATGCCCGTCTCGCCATTCATTGGAATTTTATTGTTTCTTATGGGTTTTGAGACTAAAACTGTTGTAGTTTCTGTCGCAAGGCTTGTATCGTATCAGGACTATTTAACCGATGGATTTTGTGATTCACAGGTGGGGTAGGAGATGGCTTGCGTGTGGTTCCATGGTTATTAGCGGTATCTTCAGTCTTCTCGCCACCGCTGTGCCTGTGGGTAAGTCAACCATCATACATACATAAACTCACGCCTTAATCCCCGAAGGAGTAGGCAGAGGAACCACCAGGACGCCCACATTTCGCCTTGTGTTCCTTCCAACGATGTGATAGGGGACGAGTCTATCTCCATATCACAAATTCCTGACGCCGGGCTGATAGTGAATAGAAAAATCCAATGTCACTTTGTTAGACCCGGGACACGATCCTCAGCTTTGTAACCGTACCGTAATACAACTACGCCACCGAGGCAGTTAAGCATCAGCTTTATCTATATCCAGCATTCACAGTGCAGACACCTTGGGCATATGTTTAGGCTGACAACTTTGGGCTGGTACAATGTTAAAAAAATTTACATGATAGTTTTGCTGTTCTTTGGGTGCATGAAATTTCCGGATGCCCTTTCCCTCCTGCCGTTCTTTTGCTTTTAATTGACTTTATTCGAAATGAAATGAAAAATTTATTTGCAAGAATGTGGTTACATAAAGATGACATTTTTGTTCCTTGGAGTCTCACAATCTGTCATAGTTGACGTGCAAATATTTCAAGAAATTGGTTTACATTAATGATGGCATTATACGTAACAACTAATAATAAAAAATAGAGAAATAGAACTTAGTATGTAATCATACTTTATTAACCAAGAATAGTCATATTTATTTTCTTTCCCTTTTACCTTTGAGCCCAGCAACGCTTGAGCCAAATGTAAATTTTCGTGCGCAGAGTTAACATTTTACTATCAGGGGAACTATTTTCATTACGGAATCTATTTCATCTTATTTTCCGGGTCTGAGTGTTTGTGAGAACGAAAAGTCTCGTAGTTTCTGATACGACATAAGACTCGATCTTAATGTGTCAGGACTATGTGTATGACTGTTGTATTTATTCCTTCTAGGAGGACCTTCAGCCTCTCTAGCCATCCTCGGCCGTTTCGCCGTGAACATATCCTACAACATTGGACTACAATATGCCGCTGAGCTCCTGCCTACTGTAGTCAGGGCGCAAGGAGTCGCCCTCATACACATAATGGGCTATGTAGCATCCATTGTGGCGCCTTTTGTAGTCTATCTGGTGAGTTTTGTAGTAATTATTCTTGCTTATATCATTAAGTATCAGAAAGTGTCTGGCCTCATTAGTTTTTATAAATAAATAAAACAAATAAAGTCTATATAGGCTTTAAAACTTCGGTTTTGGCAGTTGATAAATAAATAAAAAAAAAGAAAGAATAGAAAACATAGAAAATGAAGACAGTTCGTGTTGCCGAAAAAGTTTCTTGCTTGGTTTCTTCACAGAAATTATTCGAACCGATATTTTCAAGTGAAGTTACTCTGTATGCATAGCGCTATAAGCTTCTTATGCATGAAATAATTTTTAAATACTGAAATCTTTCTTCATAATCATCTTCAAATTATAAATTTAATAATAAAGTATACCTTCTCCCCAGGCCAACATCTCCCAAGACCTTCCGCTCCTAATCCTGGGCGCTCTTGGCGTGGCTGGTGGCCTTCTGTGCCTCTTCCTGCCCGAGACCATGGACACGGAGATGCCGCAGACCCTGCAGGATGGAGAGGATTTCGGCAAGGACCAGAAGTTCTGGGACAATCCTTGCTTCCCCAGGTAAAGAGTTTTGACACCCCTCGCTCATGTAAAGGGTACCTTTGACAAACCTTGCTAAAGTAAAAAAAATTGGGTAGAGTAATTTTGGGACAACCCTAGTTTCCGAAGACTTAAAGTAAACTTAAAGTAAATGGTGACCTGTTGTTAACGGACCAGACGCGGCTGCCTACATGAATTTTCGGAGCTATGTGTGTATTGATAGTCAATCACCACGCACTTTAACGGTGAAGGAAAACATCGTGAGGAAACCTGCATACCGTAGCGATCTTAAAGAATTTCTATTGTATGTAAGTCCGCCAACCCGCACTAGGCCAGCGTGGTGGACTATATGGCCTAACCCCTCTCAATCGAGTCTCTCGATTGTAAAGTAGGCCCGTGCCCAGCAGTGGGATGTATATGGGCTGATACAGAAAAAAGTAGTTTTGACAATCCTGTATTCCCCACGCAAGGCTTGACTCAATAGGAATAAAAATAAATGAAGTGACTAGGAGGTCAATTACCTGATGAACAAACAGACAGAATTTAGTGTGATGCTGCAGCCAGGTCTACAGTACGAATGGGTTGACTCGTCCGGGATTTCACTTTTCACGTCCGTCAGCTGGGTGTGATTGTCAGATGCCCAATTTGCAGTTCTAGGTTAATCGTATTCACCCGGATATTGACTATCCTACTGCCTTCATGATGATGGAAATATAGTGACCCATTGAAGTGTGTTTTTCGGGTACAGCAAAGAGCAGATCCAGACTTCAAAATGGAGAGGGGGTCATATAGTTCTAGAGATAGTTCTAGTCAGAACACTGGACGTACTCCAATTACATTAAAATTAAACATCTAAAAGCGATTATTTCAAAGTTTGTTACACCTGTGATTAGTGAATATGTTTACGATTTTTTAAAGTGATAATCAACTATATATTTTAAAAAATCTATCAATCTGGAGTCAACCCAGGGGGGGTCATGAACCCCATGATCTCCCCCCTGGATCCGCCCTTGGGAACAGCTTTAAAATGGGCCGGAATAATTGTAATCCAATAGATGCATTATAGTTATTGTCATACCAATAAAATAATTCTTCCATTCCAGAAAACCCAAAGAAGACCAGCCAGAAAGGTACACCAAAAGGTCTTCAGTGTCCAAAACCGAAGCCCAGGAATTCGTCAGAGCTGCTCCTAGCGCCGTAGGTTCCAGAGCATCCATCAGGGCGTCAGTTAGGGCTTCCACCAGATCCAGGAAACGGGAAGAACGAAGGGAGAATATGGTATAAGACAACATTTAAAATTGTTAATGATCTCTAAATTTGTAGAATAGGAGTGATTTCGAAGTCAATTTTTTGGGGAAAAGAGACGATATTTGGAACAGTTTGAAAATAACTCTCTTTGCCAGAAGCCCTGAAAGTTCTAAAGGTAAAAGACCTTAAAAGAACTGACGACCTTATGAAGGTTGCAGGGTCGCTGGATGATTCCATCAGGTCGGTGGAGAGATCCTTAAAGGAGGCTTATGTCCAGGACTTCCTACTGAAAATGACAATTAAATTTCAAAACAAAGTCATGACAAAATTTTCATATTTTATTTTACTGCAAAAGTATTTGATTTAATTTTTTTTTTGTAAATTTTTTTGTTGTATGAAATACATTTTTAGTCTTTCATGGTTATAACATGAAATATATTACCGGATGTTCGTATTCATGGGAAGTTACTAATAATGGTCTAGGCACCAGTTATGGACAGTCTAAAGCTTAATTTTTATTAGGAAATTGACCACAAATATAAAAATAATCTGCGATAAAAACCGTAAAAAAAAATTATTTGAATGTGTAACATACGTGTAAATCTAAGAAATTGATAGTCAAAACAATAACATATAAATTAAATATATTACAAAATAGTTTTATCTATAATGATGGTCATATTATTAAAAATACTACAACTATTTTGAAACATCAAGTGCATCACTATACTACATCTTTTTTGGTTAATAAAAAGTCCATAACTGGTTCCATGACCTTTAAATTATTATTGTGTAGTACAAATATATAGATTTCACTTAGAACTGTTACAATAGTTGATTTTAAATAGTATATTTTTGTTGCGATTAGCTATTTCTTGTTAAATTAACTTTTTGTTTTTTTTATCATTTCTTCCTTTCGTTGATTTTTTAAAAAGTCGAAATTGTCCTAATACGTACATGTCAATACCTTAAAGAAGTCTCAAACTGGATGTACAAAGTCTATATCGAAAAATAAGTACTAAAAATATCTTGCCGTTATTTTAGCTACTATATTTTAGTTACAAATAAAAAATTTAAAAACTGACACCATAAAAAATTAAACAAAATAAACAATGTGTTCATAATAATTTATAAATATTATGAAGAAACAAAACAGTATTAATCCGATATTTTGAATAAAATGTTTTAATATTCTTCAGGCTGTATATTTAAATTTCTTTGGTCTGTGATCGAATACAAAAAAAACG
Source organism: Deilephila elpenor (assembly GCA_949752805.1). Lineage (NCBI taxonomy): Eukaryota > Metazoa > Arthropoda > Insecta > Lepidoptera > Sphingidae > Deilephila > Deilephila elpenor. The sequence continues at coordinate 1,495,061 of OX457121.1, forward strand.
ACAATAAACAAAGGACTTTTCCTCTTAGCTCGTAAGAAGTTCGTTCTAAAAATAGCATTAGTAAGTTAATTAACTTAATTTTTGCTATCATTATTTAATAGTGTATAATTTAGGTCTATAAGTATGAATTGTGATGTATCAAAAGTGACAGCTGTCATTTGTGACACTGACAGCTGTCATGGGATGAAATCAGGCGAAGGACAAAAATCGTAGAGCTTTGCATAAATATATTATACGGTTTGGTGGAAACATGACAATATTGGTTTTATTGTAACTTATTTTTTTATTCTATTCAACCTAATAACTACTGGATATTTCTACTAGACAATGAAACATGTATGAAATACATTTTTTTCAATTTGAAATGCTTGATTCAATTTTGATGTTTTATTTCGTTCAACATTCAAGAATTTGATTGACTTGTAGTGACAATGTTTTTATTTTATTCACATGTTTTCACCATTCTGTTTAAGAAACCATTATATATTAAAGTTATGAGAAATCGATACTCTATGCATGTTAAAAAGGGTTATTTTTCTAGTACTTCACTTCTTGGTCAATTTAAAATGAAAATATATTTAAATAAATACACCCAACAGTCACACACATGGTCCTGACCCCACACTAATATCGAAGACAGGACTATGTATGTGACTGTTGGGTGTATTTATTTAACTGAATATACATAGAAAAATAGCCCTGTAAATAACTGAAAATAATTTCATCCCATTTCTAAATTCATAAAAACGTGATTAGACTAAGCAGATGCCATTATATGTTCGGAACAAATTATTAGAACATTGGAAAATCTCTGTGATATAATAAAATATAATATGTTTTTTTGTTTTTTATTTCCTTAAAACAAAGTATGAAGATCAAAATTTTTGGCGTTGTTGGTTAAAACCCCGGCTGTGAAACGAGAGGCCCCCGGTTCGATCTGTGCCCCTAGCCGGAACATTTTGCACTATCGTAATAGAATAGTAATAGTAAAATTTTGTATGGGAATTTAAACAGCGCCATTGTGAGCGTATTTGGAACTAAAATTTTACAGCGGGATACGTTTACTTTACTATTCGAGAATTACTATACGATACTTCAAAATGTTCCGGCTAGGGGCACTGATCGAAAATATTATGCGAGTAAGTATTCATTTTGGGAGTGGATGTGTGTGAGACCGAGAAATCTCGTCGTTTCTAAAGCTGGGTACTAAAGCCACATTTACGATTATCGTAAGGATATAAAAAAATGCACTGTGTAAACATTTATGCAAGTGGTCCCGCCATCTGGCCAGAGGACGTCCCACGCTACGTTTTCCAAGACGCGGTCTCCACTCCAGAACACGCTTACTCCAGCGGTTATCCGTTCTGCGACATATGTGGCCAGCCCATTGCCACTTCAACCTACTAACTTTCAGAGCTATGTCGGTCACCATGGTTCCCTGGCGGATCTCCTCGTTCCGAATTTTGTCCTTCAGAGAAACTCCGAGCATAGCTCTTTCCATAGCACGTTGAGCCGGGGCCGGCAGCGACTGGATGCGTAAAGCAGCAGACCGGGCTCTGTGGCGTACTTTGGGAGAGGCCTATGTCCAGCAGGAGACTACAACGGGCTGATGATGATGATGATGATGATGATGATGATGTGTAAACATTTGTCAGAACACGATAATCTATGGCGGTTGTCATGCGAGCCACGAGACCCTGGACACTACAATAGTTCACGTAATGTTTATCTTAAATATTGGTTACTGCAACATGACAGTATTGCAATTAAAGAACGGTTAGGCGCGAAAACATTAGTATACTAAGAATTCCGTATAAATACATACACTGATGATAGGTCTCATATATGAGAGGCCGTCTGGGTAGGTTCCACCGCCATGTCTATTTCTCCAACAAACAGCAGTGTAAATGCACTGTTGTGTTCAGGTTTGAAGGACATTGTAGCCGGAGTAACTACTGGACATATTGAGACAACATCTTATGTCTCAGGATGGAATGCAGTGGAATGCCAAGTAATGCTTTGTAATTCATGGTGTTGTTTGGTCTCATAATCGGATAAAATCAGTAAAAATAGTTTCATTTCAAGATCACATTAAATAAAAAAACAAACGGATTTTACCTGACTAACGTACTCGTAATAGATGTGAAATTTAAATATGCTAAATAGATAATTCAATTTACGGGAATATTTACGTTCCGGGTTTTACACGAGGAGACATTATTAATTTAAAACTCAAACATGCTTATTGAAAATTAACACATATCATAATGGTACCTGATGGTACGCGCAGTGTAGTCCAAGAAATTATCATCATCATCATCATCAGCCCGTTGTAGTCTCCTGCTGGACATACCTGCCTACCCCGAGGTGCCTACGCCGCTCCCAGAAATGATAAATAAAATAAATATACCTAACGGTCATATACATACTAAATAATCCTGACCGCTCGTTCAACAGCCGGTGTCTAACCAACTGCGCCACTGAAGCTGTCAAAATATTCATCGAAAATGTAGACGGCATACGTAAAATCTTTTATCTTAAGAAAACAAAATGGAGTAAATAGTAACAAATTTTGTTCCGCCTTGCCTTATACGCGGGCCCCTAAAAAACGTTAATGAAACTCTAATTGGATGATGTCATGCAACGCTGTTCAAGCGGCTGTTTAATTGCATGTTATTGAACGCGGTCCGTTAAAATATCACTGATGTATGAAACGGATAAATTAAATCAATCAACTTTATTTCATATTTCGAATGCGTTTTTATTTATTTCCTAAATACGTAATTGTTTTATTAATCTTGCGTATTAATTCTATTCTATTTATGAAATTTTGTTCTAATTTTGAATGGATGAAATGGGGTAATTAAATATTACCGCTCTTATTTTAAAATGAATGAAACAGAGCAATTTAATTACAGTCTTACATCTCTGCCTGTAAATATTATATTGTTTTCAGTTAATAATTAATTTGACAGAATATTAATAAATACCATGGATTTGCTTTCGACTAGATTTATAAAGAGTTGATACCAGAATGAACGTGAAGAGTTAGATTCTGTCTTTGTTATACTTAGTTACTGATAGGAAAACGTAATATCTAAACTTATGAAATTACTTCGGATGCGACTTTTGACTTTATAGTCAAGTTATTGAAGGAATTTATCTACTGAAGACATTAATTGGATTTAATTTATTCAAGAAACAAGAAATACTTATGACTTGGCAGCATGGAACTTGACCTTAGCCGGTTCCTCATGGAACGAAGATATATAAAAAAAAATAAAAAAGTAATTTGACAGTTGTTATAATGTTGTGGATACCTATCCATGCTATCCTATGCTATCCATCCTATCCATATCCATATATTCTATTACTAACGATACCCTCAGCACTTAAATAGTGATAAAATCAGCTGTGAAGGTTTAAGCCGCAGGTTCGGCCCCGCATACAATTAGTGTTTTAAAATTATTTGTTTCGGGTCTGGCTGTTTTTGAGTCCGAAAATTCCCTCGTATTTTGTGATACACGACGCAAAATTTATCTATAGATTGGGGTCAGGACTATGTATGACCTTTGGGTGTATTTTATTATTACTAGTCGTCTATGTTTTCAGTCAAGAAACCAAGATATCTTGATGCGCATCAGTCGGCATGGTTTGTAAATTAAGGAACACAATGAATAACCGCTTGCGATTCGTTGCACAATCAATAACAGTGTTTTATTGATAATGCGCTGTGTTATAGACTTAGGAATATTTAGAAATGCCAAAAACGCATTAACAAAGCAACTATACGACGGTTTTTGAGACAGTGGAACCTCGCTCGAATCGATCAATGACTTTAGCTTTAATCTACAGCCTGGCTATACTGGTTACATTATAATATTAAAATGTATATCTAGACTGCGACCGAAAACGAAACCAGGTGGTTTTTAGTGGTTACACAATACAACTAAAAATTCCACAAAAAATACGACAGATTTTATTTGCAATTTTTTTAAACAAGTGTTTGGGTGGTAAATACCTAGCTTTTGCGTAAATATTAATTTAGAGGCTTGCGTAGCATTGCGTGTTTAAACTTGGCGTACATTATTATTTTAAGAAAACTATGTAGGTATTTATAACCTAAATACGACGATTAGTAAAAAAATTCAATTTTATTTATCTTCGTCGTCCTATCGTGAGGAAAGCCGCATACCGTAGCGATATGTAAGAAGTTCTATGGTATGTAAAGTCCGCCAACACGCAGTAGGTCAGGTTATTTTTTTTAAATTGCACTGAATGGCGAGACGAGCATGCCATTCGCCTGATGGTAAACGATACGACCGCTCATGGACAGTAGCAAAACCAAACAACACCATGAATTACAAGGCAATGCTTGGCATTCCACTGCGCTCGCCATCCTGAGACATAAGATGTTAAGTCTCAATATGTCCAGTAGTTACTCAGGTAGACTATAACATAGATTGTTGAGGAGGCCCGTACTCTTCCGGGTGACGTATATGGGCTGACACAGTACAATACAATACAATGGTTTCTTAGATTTACGCGAATGTTACACATTGAAATAAAAATATATTTTACGGATTTTATCGCGATTTGGTTTAATTTTTAGTCCGCCCCGTGACCACGAAAGCTGTAAAGTAATCGAAACGTCGCGTCGGGAAGTTAAATAAAGCGTATTAAAAATGTAAAAATTAAACCAAATCGCGATAAAATCCGTAAAATATAGTTGTATTTCAAAATACAATACAATTTCTCTATGTACTATCAAGTACTATTAAAATGCGTGGCCTGGAGGAAGTCCAACATAACTGCCGAAGGATGGTAGATTCTTACCCCAGGGCACTTCGGACTTTTCAGGGTCCTGTGTATTGATAGTCAATCACCACGCACTACAACAGTGGAGGAAATCAAGTGAGAAAATCATACCATAGCGATTTCTAAGAATTTAAATAAATAAATACACCCAACAGTCACATACATAGTCCTGACGCCACACTAAGATCTAGTCTTGTGTCGTGGGTATCAGGAACTACGAGAGGCCTTTTGGTCTCTCAAACACCCAGTCCCGAGACTAATATTTGTGGGCCTCACAAACATTTGTTTCGATGCGGGGATCTAACATGCGGCCTCTTGTTTCACAGCCAGCGTCTAATAATACTTTTTATATTGTTTCGCGCTGTTCTTAAGTATATCGAATTAAACTGTTATTTGCAAAAGGATTTAATTTGTTTGAGGAGCGACGTGGGTATCAACTATAACTGGCGTCAACTGGTATTACTATGTCAGGTATTAAAGTATTTGTTCATGGATCTGTTACTTAGTTATCAACGAAATGTTAGACGTGTATATCTAAATGTTTATATTTATAACTAGCTTCTGCCCGCAAACTTCGTCACCGTAATTAACTTTATTTGGTATTTCTCATCCCGTCTCGTCCCGTCCCGTTATATCCCGCCCGTCCTGTCTCATTCTCACTCAAGGCATGTAATCCAGTCCCATCCCATACCTTTGGGTATAAAAAGTAACAAATACATCGGAATTCCTTCCTCATCCCACGGGAACACTTAATTTTTCGGGATAAAAAGTAGCCTAAGTGTTTTTTTTATTTTTTTTTTTTTTTATTTTTTTTTTTTTTTTAATTTAATCAAAACGGCATACACCAATTACATCAATTAAATTCTTAAACCTAAGTAAATCTAATATATTAAATCTAGACAAATCAACAAAATATAAACAATATTTATGAACAAAAACAAAAACAGTGTGGTAATAAAAAAATATATAAACTATAGTAACTAAGTTCACGAAAAACAAAAAACAGAAAAAAAAAAAAAAAAAAACTAAAATCCTAATAAATATTAAACAAACCTCTGATTTATAATTTATTAACCACCGTGAAAGGCTATTTACAAATCTTCTCACAGTATTCCACACACGCTGACAAGATAACTGTCCATTCATCAGTAAACAAATCAACTTTGGAATTTGTATCGAGGAGGGCATTTAGCGCTGCAAGAACACGCGGAATAGGAGACCTGGCACGAGCAATTGTTCGACATGCTGGTACGGAAAATAATTTGTGACTTCTGCCACGCAGATAATTATTAGGGACATAAAGTCGTGACAACTCAGAGCTCAGATCCGGTGCATCAATTCTACCAAGGAGAATCTTGCACATGGTTATAATTTGATCTCTGGTTCTTCTTACTTCAAGGCTATTGTAACCCAAACAACCTAAAAGAAATTTGGTTGGGTACATAAAAGGATATGTACTATATTTTAATTTATAATTGTACCGCAAAAAAGCCTTTTGCACCTTTTCCAATAGAAGGGCATACGTGCTTTCATATGGGTGCCATACACAAGAACTTGTTTCCAGTTTACTGCGGACAAGCGCATTAAACAAGAGTCTGACAACACAGTCGCTTTTAAATTCCCTGGAGTTTCTTAGTACGAAACCCAGCCTCGAGAAGGACTCCTTAGCTACTGTAATAATGTGGTCATGAAATGTTAGCTTTCGGTCGAATGTCACACCCAGATCTTTCATAGATGTACATCTGGTGACATCATCGCTATTTAATTGGTATTTAAAAGTTATTGGATGGGACATTCGACCGAATGTCATGGCGTAACATTTAGATGGATTAAATTCCATTTTGTTCGCGATTGACCATTCATAGACTGCATTGACATCATCTTGCAGTTTCAAACAATCGTCTACAGACCGTATTTCGAACATTAATTTTAAATCGTCAGCGTAAAGGAGACATTTCGCGTGACTTATAACGGAGGGAAGATCATTAATCATCAAAATAAAAAGGAGGGGTCCAAGTATAGAGCCCTGACTCACACCTGATTTTGTGCGATAGGTTTGTGATTCGTACATACCGAGTCTAACATATTGCTTTCGATCCTTTAAATAATGAGCTATTAACTTCAGAAGTCCAGGGGTAAAACCTATGTTATTAAGCTTCATCAGAAGGATATCATTATCAACGCGATCAAAGGCCTTGCGGAAGTCAAAGTACAACACATCTACCTGTCCCCTCCTATCCAAACGAGCCGATATATAGTCAACAACTGTGAGTAGATTAGTATCTACAGACCTTTTTTCTCGAAAACCGTGCTGTTCGTTACATAGAAATGGGGCCACTTGCTTATAAATTTCTTTGTGAATTATATTTTCGAAAACTTTTGCTGGTGTTGACAATATTGAAATAGGTCTATACTCTTCAACAGATGCTTTATTCGACGATTTTGGAATTGGTGTGACTCTGGACAATTTCCATTGTGCAGGATAAACTCCGGTGGTTAGTGCTAAATTATAAATATGACTCAGTGGGTGAATTAAAAACTCTTTCATATCTTTGATAAACCACGTTGGTATGTTGTCCGGTCCCGTAGAACAACTGGGTTTGATTTTTTTAATGCTGGCATAAATGTCGCTAAATGTAATCGATTTCAAGTTAACATATTTACTATCGTGTGTTTTATCATTTTGAATCACATTATCTACATTTAATTGTGGTTCGTTAGATAGATATACACTACTAAAAAAGTTTGCAAATGCATTCGAGGCATTAATGCCAGTAAATGTTTCACCTTTATAGGTCACAGTTTGCTCAAAACCTCCCTTAGATCGGAGACTTGATATGTGCTCCCAAAATTTACGAGGCTTGGATTTAACGTTATCTTCAATAAAATTAAGATAGTTATCGTAAGCAACTGATATGCGGGTCTTTAGTGAAGCTCTTAGATTTGAAAATTCTTCGTAAGACTTTAGACAATTTTTCCTCTTCCAGTTTGAATGTAAATTTAGTTTTAATTTAATATCATTAATTATGTCTTTATTAAACCAGACGGGATATCGCCTATTTGATGAAGTTTTGCGTAATTTCCTTGGAATACAACTGTCAAATAGTGCGAAAACAATGTTATAGAAATTGTCAGTTGAATCCTGCACATTTCCCATTTCAAGTACATCCGTCCAAGAAACCCTTGCAAGCGAGTCATATAGTTTAATGTAGTCACAATTTTTAAAATTCCAGTCTCTATTGGGATTTATATTGCTAGGTTTGATGACATCTGAGCAATGAGCTGTAACGACTCCAATCCTTATACCCAGAGGAGGATGGTAGACATCTGGCGGCACTAATCCCTCTACTAGCTGAACATTCATATGCTTTATATCGGAATTTTCCCTAATTAAAACAACATCTAGTATTCCTCCTTTCAAGTTATTAATTACATTAATCTCTGACAGTTTGCAAAAAGATAAAAAGTAGCCATAATAGTGGTTTACTGGTTTAGAAGCACTGTTAAGATTTAAGTCCCCTACTATTAAAACAGATCCTTTGATATTATTAATAAAACTCTCTACTTTACAAAACCAACGCATGTAGTCATCATCACTAGCAGTGGGTTTAATATAAACTACACATACATGAAAATTACGCCCGTGCCAGACGAAACTTGCCCATAAATCTTCACCGATCTCAGTTTCCAGTGTAGTTTGACGACGTAATACAATAGGTGTGCGCGCAGCTAGAAGGACGCCTCCGCAGGGTGTGATTCTGTCACGTCGAAGTAGATTCCAATCTCCACAGACGATTTCCGAATCTTCAACCGATTTATCCAAAAAAGTTTCTGTAGCTGCAACTAGGTATTGTTCTAAAGGGAGTAGGTTGTTTCGCCATGTCTTTAGTTTTGTTTTTAGACCACGGACATTTTGATAAAAAATATTTAGGCATTGGTATTATTTATTTGGTGTATTATGAGGAACGAAATGTCTGGTTACCCGGTATCGCCTCATCTATCAGTGGACCAGTCTTAGTTGATGTGTGCAAGTTCCGATTGATATAGAACCCTTTGTTATCTTTGACGTTTGCCCGAGGTAAATGTCTTTTTAGGTTAATCCAAGTCTTGATTCTGGAATTAATGGGCCAAATATCAGGGGAGAGGCAAGCTTCGTAGTATGCAACCGGAACTCCTAGCTTAAAGGATTTATAATCACCCCTAGTCGTGAGCTCTTCAACTGAGCACGTACCCTCAGGAAAGCAAACTCGTAGGTATTCACGAATTTCCTCGGCTCCTGATGCCATATTCCATAGATGCAAGTATTTCCTTAACTCAACGGCTTTTAGTGTAGTAACAGATGTAGTTGCGGTACCGTAGATAGATGTATGCCGCCTAGGTTTTTTAATTTTTCCTTTAGCTTCTTGTTGCATTCCAATATCTTGATTTTTGCAAACTGTGGTAAAAGAAGATAATTGGGTACGCTGGGTTTGGAAATTAGAAATCTTCTGTGTTGGCTGTGACTGATTTTCCTGAGCCTTTAAAGAGCCAAGCTCACAGTTTGAGGGCACGTTTAGTGATGTTGTTTCTGGTTCTAATTGATGTATTTTTTCGATGTTACTACCTTCATGAAAGTGCTGTTCAAGTAAGTTTAATTTGACGGATAAGTCACTAACGGTATTTGATAAAACATCTCTCTCTTTTATTAGCTGTAAAATTGTATCCTCAGCTCTATTGATATCTTCTTTTATATTATTGCAATTTGCATTTATACGCTCAAGATCAGAACCCATTACCTTTAGAGCAGATATTTCCTTTTTTATATCCTTAAATTCTTCTGCAAATAAGGCTTTAAAATTATCCTGTATTGCCTCTTTCACTGCCAAATGTATCTCTTGCTTGAATATTGCTAACAAAGACGGTTCCAAGTCTGTGTCAGCTGGTTTAGTAGGAACTGTTCTTCTGCGCAGCGTGATGTTACCTTCATCTTCATTTTGACGGGCAATAACCTCCGAATGATTCAAACGTATAGGGGTGTTGGTATTATCTCCCTTGGGTTGTTTACTTCGACAACAGTGACACACCCAGGACCGTCTCTGATCATTAGCCATTACTTTGAAACTTCTATCAGTTATGTTGGCACACATGAGGTCATATGCGTTACCACAAGTAGAGCATTTTAGCATTTCTCTATTTATAATATTACTCAAACATCCACCACATCTAATAGCTTTTGAACTCATTTTAACTGAATATTTGTTAGACGGATGCGTGTTAAATTGCATTCAGTATTATCTGTACTTCTATCCGGGAATGTACAATAAATTTGGTATTAATCAATTTAAAGGCAGTGAAAGTTAATAAATGTAATTATTCCAATATGTTCATTTTGAAAAAACATTCAAAAAGACAAAGCGATGTCGAGGATTTGAACCCTGTGTTCGCTAGTCATACGTGTTACTCTAGGCCGCTAGTCCAACCAGCGAATATTATAAATGTCGAATTAGATGTCTATAATGTCCAGTCTTATTTTATGCATGACGACCGTTACAGTTTGCTTTTCAAAATTTGAATGTTTGCACTAAACGGTCGACTTGTTACACTTTTAAGTTGTTTCACTATTTGTTTATGTACTAATCGTTATATCTCTTGATTACACTTTTAGTCACTGGTTGCACTTAAATCTGTGTTTTGTCTTATAAAACTATTACACTAAATTGTTATTACATTGTTTAAAACAAAGTCGTAATTTGTAATTTGGCACTTTATTTGGCACTATTAATTTAATCCAGGGTGTCAGCTACTACCAAATTTCATCGAAATCCGTTAAGCGGTTTCCGGGTTCATCACGCACAGCCGCACAGACAAACATACAATGATTCTAAAAATCATTGTTTTTATTACGTTAATACTCACCCCCCATATTAGTTTTTCTCATATAAGTTCCATAATACAAAGAAACACCCTGTATGTAAATAAGACATATACCAGTTTTTAAGTTGGATCTGCACCAATATAACTATGAAAACTGCATCTCATTTCGTGCGGTAGTTTTTGAGTAATGTGCAAGCAAACAAAAAGAAACATACAGGTGTAAATGCAACATATACCAGTTTTTAAATTGAACCTGCAGCAATACAAAGTGTGAAAACCGCATCTCATTTGGTGCAGTAGTTTTGCGTGATGCGCAAGCAAACATACAGACAGACAGACAAAAATTCTAAAAAAATGTTTTTGGCTTCTGTTGCTGTTATAAAGACTCCTCGTGTTAAAATATCTTATATATCTTGCATGAACAGACATCGACCATTTATATTATATGTATATATTTTTATTATATGTATAGAAGATTGCAGTCCGCCATTACCCGGATGCAGATATTTTTTGGCGGGAAAACCTGTTATGCGACATTTTTCGTAAACGCTCAGGTCCTTTTAACCTCACTTGAAAAACAGGCTATCCGAAATGAAAATAATTTTTCAATAACCTGCTGAAATTAGCCCGTTCAAACAATCAAACTACTTAGCTTAAAATATTAGTATAGGTTTATTTGTTAATTGTGTCAGTATGAAACATAGTTGTATTATATTTAAAAATAAACAAGACAGCGCCCCCACTCAGCTTCGCCCGTAATTCAAAGAAAGGAGAATGCCCATTTTACTATGAAACTTGGTATCGGTGCGAAAAAATTTTTCCCTCCAAGAAACCAGCCACGGAAGCTGTATTGCCGTTATGAAGACAGCCTCCGTGGCGCAGTTGGTTAGACGCCGCCTGTGAAACGAGATGCCGCGGGTTCGATCCCCGCACCGAAACAAATATTTGTGTGATCCACAGGTATTTGTTTCGGGTCTGGGTGTTTGTGAGACCGAAAAGTCACTCGTAGTTTCTGATACACGACACAAGACTCGATCTTAGTGTGGGGTCAGGACTATGTATGTGACTGTTGGGTGTATTTATTAATTTTATTTATTTTGGCAACAAACAGTCATATACATTTATTTTACATAAATAAGAACTTATGTTACTTATACTAATATAAGTCTAGTGTTATTGACCTCTAGTGCCGAAAAGAGGTTAGTTACAAAAAGTTTAGGTCTCCGTGAATAATGTAATAATGTAATATTTATTTTATTTATTTATTTTATGAACAATTCTACACTCTATGGACGACGAAACTGCATTTAATTGATATTATTACTCTAACCATCACATTGAACTGGGAATGAACGAACAGTATAACTACTATATCAGTTTATATACGTCCCACTGGGCACGGGCCTCCTCTACCACCGAGAGTTCGATTGAGAGGGGTTAGGCTATAGTCCACCACGTTAGCCTAGTGCGGATGAAAAAAATGTTTGTTAAACTACCCCATATGGCGATAGGCTCGCCCTCTATCACATCATGGGACGGAACATACAAGGCGAAATGTGGGTGTCCTGGTGGCGCCTCTGCCTACCCCTTCGGGGATAAAGGCGTGAGTTTATGTTTGTATGTAACTACCACTAAAGATTTAGCCCCACTACTCACCAGCCAGGTCAGCTTCGAGTTGTGACAGAGGAAATGTACGGGACAAGTTTTAAGCTTGCCTCAATTACTACTCAAAAATTGCTGCCAGATCTTGGACGTAGCGTAGTTGGACTACAGTGCGATTACAACGGTCTCAGGTTCGAAACCCGGGTTGGGCAAAGTGATAATGGATTTTTCGATTTATAATTATTAGCCCAAAGTCAGGAATTTTGGCCGATATTGCGATAAACTCGCCCCCTATCAGGTCGTGGAACGAAACACATAAGGCGAAACGTGGGCGTCCTAGTAACACCTCTGTCCACCCCTTCTGGAAAAAGGCGTGAGTTTATGTATGTATATTTTACGTATGTGTATTGCTACATTGCATTTATTGTGTATTTATTTATTTATTCAAGGTATTCTTGGACAAGTAACTAATCATATTGTTTTTTACCATTTAGAACCTTTATTTATGTTATTGAAAATGTCATCAAATGCACATGATCCTACTATTTGCAATTTATTACTACAGTTAACATTATGATTCGATTGGTCCAATAGCAGCATGCATGGATTGTCAACGTGAAGTCGTGGGATCGAATCCCAAGTCGAATAATTCACTTTGTACATTTCTGTTTGAAAAAATCACATTGGTTTGATTCTCCCAGGTTTTAACACTCATGCATTCAGCTTTTCATGATATTGAAGAAAACCGTAAAAACAATGTTTATTTTAGCGTCTATTTATTGAGGTGTGGGCAAAAATTTAAATAAAATATATGCAGCCAACAGTCACATACATAGTCCTGACCCAACACTAAGATAGACATTATCTTACAAACTACATGAGATTTCGCTCTTACAAAACAAACAATAATATTTGTCCCATCATTTGTCTACCGCGGGTATTGAACCATAGCCCTTTTATTCCACAACCCGTGCGTTTAACAATTGCGCCACAAAGGCTATCAATTAATTTATCATTCATCATATTGCCGCCATTTTTATACCGCGTATAAAAAAACAAACAATTAAGATAACTAGTAAAACCTACTTGATTCTTAAACAAACTGCTTTAAAAAAGAACTTTATTTTAAAAATGGAACGCCGCTGTCAAGTGTCATTCGTTCATCGACGCTCGAGCGGAGCGCACGTGTTCTAACTTCAAATTATTTCGTAAACCCAATAGCGTCTTTGGTGGGACACAGGAAAAAACGGGGTAAGTTTTTTCTTAAATAGTTTTTTAATTTAATAGGTCTGTTGTGTAATGTTGAGAACGAATTACGATAAAATAAACAAAATAAATACACCCAAGTCACATACATAGTTCTGACCCCACACTAAGATCGAGTCTTGTGTCGTGAGTATTATAAACTACGAGAGACTTTTCGGTCTCACAAACACCCAGACCCGGAACAAATACCTGTGGATCACACAAACATTTATTTCGGAGCGGGGATCGAACCCGCGATAAAACGATGGAAATTCGATTCGGTAATTTTCCTGTAAATTCGGAATGTGGAATGTGCGTGTATGGTATCTTATACAGAGTTGTTACAACATTGAAAGATAAGTTTCTTTGCTTCTATTAACCAACTTTAAAGAAGAAGGTTCTATTTTTTATGATAGTAGCATTTTATTGCATAGGTCTAATTATTTCCTCAGATAGGCCCTTTAATTTTGCTTTGATTTTCATGTTTGTATTTGAGTTACTTGCTGATTTATTAATGAAATAATGATGTTTATACACATAATATTATATTATGCACATAAAGAACGTAATATATTCTATTTATCTCTGAAAATAAATGTCTTGATTAAATATATATGACTTATATAGTCATTCTCAAATGGGTATGCAGAAGTAGTACTAGTAAATTATAGTAATTATAGTAACTTAGTTTCATCCCATGAGATTCTTGTAAGATAAACGTTAAAACACTCACACGTATAATATTGAATACTAAATTTTCAATAAAATATGGACTCTCAGTATTAGCCCATAATGGCCCACTGCTGGGCACGGGACTCCTCCAAAACCGAGAGTTCGATTTATAGGGGTTAGGCCACCACGCTGGCCAATTGCCAGGCAGCCTTCACATATAAAAATTTTGTAAATCTCTATGGTATGCAGGTCATGAAGTTTTCCTTCACCAATAAAATGTGTGATCATTTCTTAACTGAAAAGTCAAAGAGCAATTGAATTCAATATTTTCAATTGAACAAGAAATAAAAATTGAGTTGCTATTAACAGCTCTATGTTATTCTGAGTAACCAACGAGCATCGGTCAATAACTGACATTGCTGTCATTCTATAATGTGCTTTTGGATTCATCAATAAGGTCGAAAATTGAATGCGAGATATCTGTGTTAATTTTACTAATAGTTTTTTTGTTTTACGTCTGTCAAATATTTCACATGTTTTTACTAGAAGGAAAATTTTCTGGTACCTATAATTTCATTATCAGAGCGAAAAAGTTTTACAAATATATTGGTTTGTATAGCGGCCTATGCTTTGTAATTGAGGCTTAGGCCATGGTCTGCGCTAACCAAATCTTGGTTAGTGCACTTTAAAATTTTAAGTTCTCGTGGGGATCTTTCAAGTTTCCTCACGGTGTTTTCCTTCACCGTTAAAGTGCGTGATAATTCACGAGCAACACGCACTCATCAAAGTCTGAGGTATGCCCTGGGATTTGAACCCGGGAGCCCCGTCTTGTACCACGGATGTCAACGGTGAAGTAAAATGAAATCTGCATACTATAGAGATCTTAACAAGAAATGGTATGTGAAATACGACTGGCACTAGGTCAGCGTGTGTATGGCCTAACCCCACTTAATCGAACTCCCTATTTCAGACGACACCCATGCCATGAGAAGTATATACACAGATATATTATTGATTCTGTGAAAAAATTGTCGATAGATTTACATGCATACATAAACTCACGCCTTTTTCTCAGAAGGGGTAGGCAGGGGTACAAGGACACCTACGTTTCGCCTTGTATATTCCGTCCCACGATGTGGTAGGAGGCGAGCTTTGCCATATCGAGGCGTTATATAATTATAGCATATTTATTTATTTAACACTCATTGACGAAACACGGTTTAGAACCTTGAACTCTGAGCATGCCTCGGCGTGGTGTTCGCGTGCTCATTACTATAGTATGTATTGTTACTAAGAGCGCTCGTGGCTTAGTTGTTAGCAATCGCTGCTACAGGTTCAAATATTTAGTAATATATTAATAAATACATAAATACACCCAACAGTTACATACATAGACCTGACCACATACTATGGTCGAGTCTTGTGACAATCAGAAACTACGAGAGACTTTTCGATCTCTCATCCAGACCCGAGACAAATACTTGTGGTTCACACAAACATTTGACGGTGCGGGGATCGAACCCGCGGCCTCTCGTTTCACAGCCGGCATCTAACCAACTCCACGGAGGCTGGCATTTGTATAATAGATTTTCCAAAATAGGCCATTCGTCCAGACAAGGCAAGAATTAATATTATCTTGAACCTTAGTTTAGTCGCGTTGTTAAATAACATCATAACATGATTAGCACGTGATTACAGATGTTACTTATCTTTATATGCAGTTAAATAACATTTATATAGCACTTTTATACTCAGTCTTACTAATAAACGTTACATAAGCACTGATTATAAACGCAATTTTGCCTCGTAGCAACTCGAGTAATTTTTAATCAACTTTAAAAAACGGTGTCTTAAATTTTTGTTGCCTTACAAATCCGTGTGCGTGGTTACCTGTTGGTAATGGACCAGACACGGCTGCCGAGACGTTGGTTACGGATTCCAATCCCAGACACATTTGACTTTTCAATGATGTGTGTATTCAGTATTGATAGTCAATCACCACGCACTATAACGGTGAAGGAAAACATCGTGAGGAAACCTGCATACCGTAACGATTTTTAAGAATTTAGGTGGTATGTAGTCCGCCAATCCGCTCCAGGCCAGCGTGATGGACTATATGAAATGAAATGATGTGAAAATATTTTATTGAACCCATGAAATGTCATACATTATTAATTAGATTCACTCACTTTTTTCCACTACCACCCGGTTCACAAGGCTGTTTTCGCCAGAGAAGAACGGGCAAGAATCTCTGGCGTTGCTCTTTTCAAAACAAGTTTACAATACAGTAATTATACAGAAGTTGCAGCGCAGTTAATTTCAGAGCAGTTCATAAATAATTTAGAATAATAATTATTTAATAGTAATGTGGCCTAAACCCTCTCAATCGTACTCTTGATTATAGAGGAGATCTTGCAGTGGGACGTATATGGGCCGATACAGATCATAAGTATTTGTTTCAGCCCTGGGTGTTTGTGAGACTGAAGAATCCCTCGTAGTTCTGATACACGACAAAAGACTCGATCTTAGAGTGGGATCAGGACTATGTATGTGACTGTTGGGTGTCATTATTATATTGTTTGTTCGCAGGCGCACTTCCCGCTTAAAGTTTTAGTAAACAGAAATCACGTCGGAAAAAGTGTCTTATAAGGATAACACCCTCTTTCAAAATGGCATCACGTGAGAATAATGTGCGGGCCACGGGGCCAGCGCCCCGTGTGCCTGCTGTCTGTGACTTGGAGATGATTGAAGCTAGAGGTAAGTCATCATTATCAAAATCTGCATTATCATGATCTTCATTATTAAAGTTATCATTACCATCGTCATTCATCACTACCACGATGACGCATTATTATCATCACCATGTATAAATGTCACCATCATCATCAACTTTTATTGTCGTTGCAAACGTTAGTATCTAACATTATCCATCACCATTTATCATTGTCATCATCCATTATAATCATCACTTGTGTGGTTTAATCATGTCAAATGCTGTATTTATGCGGCAAACCTCTGAATACCATCCACATTACCTCAGTATTTACTCAGTCATTACAGTACGTGTCTCTCGGAATTTTCTTCCATGTACTACAAATCCCCGTAACCAATTGCCAACTGCATTTCTCTATAAATACGACCTGGTGACCTTCAAGGCCCACCTTCAAGGCCGGCGAGGCATCTCTATGGTGTTGCAGATGTTGATGGCGGCGGTGATCCTTAACATCAGGTGAACCGTATCATCGTTCGGCTCCTATAACACAAAAAGAAACATGTAATGTAGATCTAAACTATGGCGCTTCCCAACAAGCGCATTATAATCACATCGTTTCCCGTTAATATCCCATCGGTCTTTTCCAGGAAACGGAGTAGACCAAAAGACCAGGAAGCTGAAGGACTTAGACGACATATTCCCGTATATGGGGTCTTTTGGCTGGTACCAGCGGATCCTGTTCCTCATGATGATACCATACGCGTTCTTCTTCGCTTTCGTATACTTCGGACAGATATTCATGAGCCTGACGCCTTCGGAGCACTGGTGCTATGTCCCTGAATTGGCTAACTTGACTGTGGAAGAACGGTAAGTGCTGAAAACTTTATTCTATACAAGATAAAAAAGCCAAAGAGTTTGTTTGTTTGTACGCGATAATCTTAGAAACTGCTGGTTGGAATTGAAAAATTATTTTGGTTTAGATTGTCCATTTATCGTGGAAGGCTATAGGGTACTTTATATCCCGAGAAATCCTTTGAAGTGGCTCAAGCCGCGAGCAATACTAGTCTAAATAGATGCCACGAGTACGAGCTTCACGTGTCCAAACCAAGCTTGGTTTACTGCAACGATGTTTCATATGGTCAAAAATAGCCAGTCACCACGCAATATAATTTTGAAGGAAACCGTAAGAAAATCAGCAAAGTATAGCGATTTGTAAGAATTTCTTTGGTATATAAAGTCTGCTTGACACTAGGCCAGCGTGAACTATAACCCAAGCCTACACAGTGCCCTGCTAAGTTATAAAATATACTGATTTATTAATTCGCCTAAGCCTTCTCAATCGTATTTTCGATTGTAGATGAGGCCCGTGCCGTGCAGTGGGACGTATATGGGCTGATAGATACAAATTTTCAATTAATTTTAGGCGCAGTCTGTCAATACCGTTAACCAATGGTAAATACGAGAAGTGCATAGTATATGATGTAGATTGGACGAAGTTACTTCAAGATGGCGTCCGAACACCAAATTCAAAATGGCCGACCAAAAAATGTCAACAACAGTGGGAGTTTAATTACACCGATGTGCCTTACGAAACGATTGCTACTCAGGTAATCCTTATTTCTATTTTAGTCTTTATTGTACGATTTTTTCTGACGATTACAACGCTGAGGTTCGGGTTCGAATTCCGGGTCGGGCTAAGTAATATTTGATTTTTCTATTCATTATCAGCCCGGGGTCGGAAATTAGTGCCCAATATGACTATAGGCTCGCCCCTATCACATCGTGGTACGAAACATACATACATACATAAACTCACGCCTTTAACCCCGAAGGTATAGGCAGAGGTGCCACCAGGACACCCACATTTCACCCCGATGTTCCGTCCCACGATGTAATAGGGGGCGAGTATATCGCCATATCGGGCACAAATTCCTGACCCCGGACTGATAATGAATAGAAAAATCCAATATCAATTTGCCCGACCCGGGACTCGAACCCGAGACCTCAGCTTTATAACCGTACCGTAATACAACTACGCCACCGAGGCAGTGGTACGAAACACACAAGGCTAATCGTGGGCGTCCTGGTAGCAATTTATACATTCTAGGAGAAAAAGCGTAAGTTTATGTATGTATCAACACACTATCTATCTCTCTCTTCTTGCAGCAAGGCTGGGTGTGCGATAGAGACAACTATCCTGCCACAGCTCAATCCATATTCTTCTGCGGAGCGATCGTCGGAGGATTTATATTCGGTTGGGTAGCCGACAAATATGGCAGAGTTCCAGCTTTGGTTGGTAAGGGTTATAAAAATACTTTTATACTAATCCCAAGGCACATCTCTGACTTTAAGATATTGACAGCCTCCGTGGCGCAGTTGGTTACTCGCTGACAGTGAACCGTGAGGCCGCGGGCTCGATCCTCACACAGAGACAAATATGGACATTAAACACGTGATAATAAAATACACCCAACAGTCACATACATAGTCCCAACCCCACACTAAAATCCAGTCTTATATCTTGTATCAAAAACTACGAGGCTTTTCGGTCTCAGATACGCTCAGACAAATACGTGTGGATCACAAAAACATTTGTTTCGGTGCGGGGATCGAACCCGCAGCCTCTCGTTTCACAGCCGGCGTCTAACCAACTGCGCCACGGAGGCAATAAAAAATTAACTATATATTTTTGGCGCAGGTACAAATCTGGCGGGTTTCGTGGGTGGTATAGGCACTGTGTTTACCAACTCCTTCTGGTCGTTCTGTTTATGCCGGTTCATTGTAGGCCTGGCTTATGACAATTGCTTCCTAATCATGTATATTGTTGGTAAGTCCCTTTATCTACTAAACTATATTGAAACTAGTTTTTGCTAAGCAATTCTGATTATTCATTTTGGATCATCAATATTACAATTTACAAACAATAAAATGTATAACCACGACAATCTAAGGTTTGACAGAATATCAAATTCCATGCATGCTGTATAGTGTAGACAGTCGCGTCAAATATCACGAAGACATAACCTAACACAAATAGAAAAACAATTCCTACAAGTAAATAAAAACCTCGACTTGGCTTTGACTGCCTCGTTGGCGTAGTTTTATTACGGTACGGTTACAAAGCTGAGGTCTCGGGTTCGAGTCCCGGGTCGGGCAAAGTAATATTGGATTTTTCTATTCATTATCAGCCCGGAGTTAGGAATTTGTGCCGGATATGGCGATAGGCTCGCCCCCTATCACATCGTGGGACGAAACATACAAGGCGAAATGTGCGTGTCCTGGTGGCGCCTCTGCCTACCCCTTCGGGGGTAAAGGCGTGAATTTATGTATGTATGTAAATAAAAACCGTTCTTTATTTTGTAAATAAAGGAATATCATTGTTGGTATTCCTTTTTTCCGTGAAGTTTTAATTGTGCGATTTAAAACGTATTTACTTATGTAGGTTTAAAATGGCAGTGTTCGTCGCAGATTATTCTCATTTGTTTATTCTAAGCTAACCTTTTTTTAACCGACTTCAAAAAAAGGAGGAAGTTCTCAATTAGACTGTACGTTGCTTTTTTTATGTTTGTTACCTCATTTCTCTGTACTGGGTGAACCGATTTCGATAATTCTTTCTTTAATTGAAAGCTGCTGCTTGTCGTTTGGTCCCATAATTGTGATATATACTTTACAATCACCTTATATCCTTTTATTTAAATAATTATAACAGGTCCCTTATTAGAGTGCTAATTAGTAAAAGGTTTAAAATGGTAGATTGTTGAATAACCTTCTATTTCTTTCAGTGGTGGAGTACGTAGGTTTAAAATGGCGGACGTTCGTTGCGAACATGTCGATTGCTGTTTATTTCACGTTTGCCGCGTGTCTCCTACCCTGGATCGCATTGGCCGTGGCGGACTGGAAGATTTACACCCTTATTATCAGCACCCCTCTTATATTGGCTGTTTTCACACCCCTTGTCGTCCCGGAGAGCGCCAGGTAATAATATATACATGACAGCAAGCCAGTATTATAAAATACTGACAACCTCGTGGCGCAGTTGGTTAGACACCGGCTGTGAAACGAGAGGCCGCGGGTTCGATCCCCGCACCGAACCCAATATTTGTGTGATCCACAGGTATTTCTTTCGGGTCTGGGTGTTTGTGAGAAAAAGTCTCTCGTAGTTTCTGATACACGACACAAGACTTGCATCTTAGTGTGGGGTCAGGACTATAATAATATGTATGCGATTGTTGGATGTATTTATTTATTTTAATAGTAACGTATGTTTTTCTAATTCTATACACCACAGTATCTAAAACTGCTTTACCAGCATCAAAAGATTCACTGATCGCTTATAATTTGCTCTTTTGTTTCAGATGGTTAATCTCCCAAGGAAGAATTGAAGAAGCCATCAAAATAATGCTGAAGTGTGCCAAAGTCAACGGAAAGTCTATCCCAGATGAAATACTAGTGGAATTCAGAGTAAGTCATTTACGGTGAAGGAAAACATCGTGAGGAAACCTGCATACCATATAGACCTGTACAAGATTTGGTATGTGAAGTCTGCCTGGCACTAGGTCAGCGTGATGGACTATGGACCCGTCTTAATAGAACTCTTGTATATAGAAATCCCGTGCCCAGCAGTGCCCGATTATGAGCTAATTGCCATAACCTTTAAAATGACTTACAATACAAATGACTCCGATAAGTCTGAGGTGTGCCCTGGGATCAGCAACTACCTTGACGAACAGGCCACCATGCTCAAAGGACATTACTAGCTGTATCATCTTCATCATCAGCCCGTTGCAGTCCACTGCTGGACATAGGCCTCTCCCAAGGTACACAGAGCTTGAGCTGCTGCTTTATGCATCCAGTCGCTGCCCTCTTGTGCAAGTTGTCACGCCATCTGGCAAGAGGACGTCCCAACCTTCGTTACTAGATGTATATCAGCATATTATCCCTCCCTTTTCTACATCATTGTGTGAAAACAATAATTTGATTCCAGGACACAGCAGCAGAAATAGCAAAACAAGAGCAGGAGTGCAAGAACTATAGCGTCTTGGATCTCTTCAGAACCCCTCGTCTCCGGCGCCACAGCATCCTGATGGTGGTAATATGGATGATGATCGCTATGGTCTTCGATGGCCACGTCAGGAACGTAGGGTCTTTGGGACTGGACATCTTCCTGACCTTCACCATAGCGACAGCAACTGAATTCCCCGCTGATGTCATTTTGACGCTGATTTTAGACGTGTAAGTAATTTTCCCTTTATTCGTAACTAGGATTCCTTGCGGCTTTCGTAAAAGTAAAAAAAAAATTATGGAATGAAATTCCCGCTATATATTTCTCCTGTGATAAAAAGTACCCAACAATATTTTTTCAATAGTTACCAGTCGATCCAGAGATGAGCGCGTTCAGTAAACACACTCTTCAATAATGGTTTCTTAGATTTACGCGAATGTTACATTATTATTTATCGCGATTTGGTTTAATTTTTACATTTTCTAACTTCCCGACGTTTCGATTACTTTACAGCTTTCGTGGTCACGGGGCGGACTCACACTCTTCAACTTTATTCAGAGAGTATTTTGCTGTATGGCATTTGATTTTGAACCAACCAAAATTTGATCCTTATTAGCAGCATTATTTAATGGTGTGATAATAATACAGATTGTGTTATTTTTTTCATTATGATCGCGTTCGATGCCTCTGGAATTTTGATTTATCATAAACTCAGGCATGCAGTTTTAGTTTATATCAAAATCGGGCTCGAGACAATTTTCAGTATTTTTCGATATTCCTCACAGTTTTGGATTTGACTATCCACGCCCACATTTTTACTTCGCATACAAAAAAAATCAGAAACAAAAGCAAGGAAATTGGAAACAAATAGTGATAGTCAATCACCACGCACCAACGGTGAAGGAAAACATCGTGAGGAAACCTGGATACCATAGCGATTTGTAAGAATTTCTATGGTATGTAAAGTCCGCCTGGCACGAAGCCAGCGTGGTGGACTATATGTTCTAACTCCTCTCAATCGTACTCTCGATTGTAGAGGAGGTCCGTGCCCTGCAGTGGGACGTATATGGGCTGATACAGTACAAAAAATAGTGAGCTGAGTATTACACTTAAATATAAATAGACAACTAGAAAAGCCAAATGCAAGTTCTATTACTAAGTTAGTTCCAATATCTATATCACCCCATATACGTCCCACTGCTGGGACCCGGGCCTACTCTACAATCGAGAGAATCGATTGAGAGTGGTTAGGCCATACAGTCCACCACGCTGGCCTAGTGCGGGTTGGCGGACTTACATACCGTAGAAATTCTTTTAAAATCGCTACGGTATGCAGGTTTCCTCACGATGTTTTCCTTCGCCGTTTACAAGCGATGGAGCACTAGTTCCAATATGTGATGTCTTTTTCAGCGTTGGTCGAAGATGGCTGGCATTTGGGACTATGGTGTGGAGCGGAGTTTTTAGTCTTCTAGCCACCACCGTTGCTATAGGTAAGGGATGATATATAGTACTTAAGATATCCAAGGAATCACGTCAAAGTATCCCATTACTGTAACTTTTTGGATCATAATACGAACTTTAGCTATGCTCAATTTAAAATAAATCGACAACTTAATTCTTGAGATATATAGGGTGTGTAAAATCGTGGGTATTTAAAAGGCTTTCTTAATAATTATAATATACATACATACATACATAAACTCACGCCTTTATCCCAGAAGGGGTAGGCAGAGGCGCCACCAGGACAATGACATTACGCCTTGTATGCATGTTCCGTCCTAAAATATGACAGGGTGAGCCTATCGCCATATTGGGCACAAATTCCTGACTCTGGTATCACATTGCCCGACCCGGGGTTCGAACCCGAGATCTCAGCTTTGTAATCGTATCGTAGTACAGCCCGGATGCGGGAATTTGTGCCCGATATGGCGAGAGGTTCGCCCCACAATCACATCGTGGAACGGAAAATATAAGACGAAATGTGGGTGTCCCGGTTTCACCTCTGCCTACCCCTTCTGGTAAAGGGGCGTGAGTGTATGTATGTAGTTATGTCTGTAAAACGCTGTTTCATTTCACAGGAATCCCTACAGCGTCTCTAGCCATCGCAGGCCGTTTTGCAGTTAATATATCGTACAATATTGGGATGCAATACGCGGCCGAGCTTCTCCCAACAGTGGTGAGGGCTCAAGGACTCGCCCTTATACACATTAGCGGTTACGTAGCTACCATACTCGTCCCTTACATCGTGTATATGGTGAGTAAAAACATACTACATATGAAAACTTGCTTGAAATGCTGTTATAATTAAAGTTCTATCAGCTAGCTTATAGATTCTTTATATACATACATAAACTCACGCCTTTATCCCCGAAGGGGTAGGCAGAGGCGCCACCAGGACACCCACATTTCGCCTTGTATGTTCCGTCCCGCGATGTGATAGGGGGCGAGCCTATCGCCATATCGGGCACAAATTCCTGAATCCGGGCTGATAATGAATAGAAAAATCCAATATCACTTTGCCCGACCCGGGACTCGAACCCGAGACCTCAGCTTTGTAATACAACTACGCCACCGAGGTTATAAGGAGATCGGTCGATTTGGTCCAACTGTGGACAAGAAATTCATTACTACCAAAAAATTTGGCGTATTTTTTTAGATTCATTTCTCTATTTACTTTTATCCTACACCATTGGAATTAGATTTACAAAAAAATGAGGATATCATGAAATATTTCTACCATTTTTTAATTTGTCAGCAACATTAATAGAGTTGACATCTGTCACGAGACTATTATCTGTCAAATTGCATTGTTTATTTCGTCGTGTACTATACTGTTTCCATTCGTTTATTTTATTTTTGACACATCGAGTACTGAATCAAATAGTGATGGCCTGATGCGTTATCGAATCAATTTTTTATAACAAACGATTTTATTTTTGAACAAGTTTTAATCGATTTAATACATATTTTATTTTTTGCTCCATGCATTGTTTTATAAAACTTCAGGGATATTTAAGTTACTTGATTTAATAATTATATTAAAATAAACCATTTACTCATGTTAAGTTAATATTCTTATCACTTCCGTCGGCAATAGTAATGTTGTTAAAAACAAATTGTGAAACGGCAACACTGGGCAGACAGGTGACGCGCGCCGCCATTTTGTGGTCACTCACAACGAGACGCCCGCGCCCGTGCTAGTGTTTTCCGTTCGCTGAATTTTAATTCACATTTTTCATACGTCGAGTTGAGTATTTATATTCCTCCGTATTGTTTTACCCGTGAATTCCTACATTTGGTTGAATTGAGAACATCGTACCTGCCTTCATCACTTTCAAAATGCCTAAAGGAAAGGTGCTTAAAGGACAAACAAGGGAGTTTGTGTTGCGACTTCATGAGTACTTTGAAAGGGAAAGCCGTAATGGTGGACCTCTTATACCAGTGACTCAAATCAGAGACCGTGTTTCAGCAGCATTAGGTATTACTGCTCCAACAGTTTCAAAAATAATTAAAGAAGGCTACGGCAGTAGTGGCATGGAACAAAACAAGCCATCTACACCTAAGAAAAAACGTCAGCCCTTTAAAGTGACAGCAATTGACAGTTTTGATGGTGATGCTATTCGTCGTCATATATACGATTATTACCAAAGAAAAGAGATTCCTACTTTACATAACCTAGTACAATCTCTGAAAACTAGTGGCTTGTTCCGTGGTCAAAAGTCTTCTTTGGCGAAGGTATTGAATAGGATTGGATTCCAATACAAAAAATGTGACAAAAGAAAAATATTGATGGAACGCAATGATGTTGCTTTGTATCGATGCGAATTTTTAAGACAAGCTAAAAAAATAGAAGACTGGTCGAATGTTGTTTTCACCGATGAAACTTGGCTCAATGCGAATCACACGGTATCAAAAACTTGGACTGACAACACTGCTAGCTCCTCGACCGCAGTGCCAATGGGAAAAGGTGAAAGAATTATAATTTGTCATGCAGGAACCGCAAAAGGATTTGTGCAAGATGCTATGTTAGCTTTTAAATCAAAGAAAATAGGGGATTACCACGAAGAAATGAATTCCGAAGTATATGAAAAATGGTTTCGGGAAATGTTATTGTCACTCGAACAGCCATCAACAATATTTATAGATAATGCGTCCTATCACTCTCGGCAAATTAACAAAATGCCAACGCAAGCCAGTAAAAAAAATGAAATAATAAACTGGCTCCGTAACAATGGCGAGGAGGTGGACGAGTCCCTATTAAAAGTAGAGTTACTTAAAATATTTAAAATGAGGAAGCAGCCTAAACGATACGTTATAGATGAAATGGCTGCAGAACATGGGCACACCGTCCTTAGAATTCCTCCATATCATTGCCAGTATAATGCCATAGAGCTAATATGGGCGCAAGTGAAAGGATATGCTGCGAGAATAAATACAACTCCTCCTTTCACCGCAAACAAAATGCTGGAGTTGCTTAAAAATGCGTGTGAAAATGTGAAACGCCTCATAACTGGGCGAGTGTCGTAGATAAGACGAAGAAAGAAATAATGTCTGATTGGGATCGCGATGTCGCATTTGACAACTTACCCATGCACTCATTAATAATTAGTGTTACTGGGGATACGAGTGACGACGACGCCGATTCCGACGAAACAGACGATTGTTTATAAATAAAAATATTAACAAATTACCTTTTAGTTGTTTTAATTATTTAATCCTTAAAGTACTATGAATTCCAACATGGTTTAACTGTTTATTACAAGTAGGTACTAAACATTTATTTTCGTTGTAATCATTGTATTTATTTTAAATTAAACTCTTATTAAAAGTCACTTCAATACGTATACCTTTATTCATATTATATAATTAATTTGCAGCAAATACATTCGATCCTAATATTGGGTACTATATTACGTTTAACTGTTTTCATTAGCATTTTAATGTAATTTTATTTCAAATGATTCCGATTGATTGATTCTATTCAAAATCGTTTTTGTTATCTGTGGTCATTCGTTACGAATGGCACAACTCTAAGTGGGCGTTACCCGTCAAGAAAGTATCTACTTTTATTTCAAAATATTGTTCTACTGTAATGTCGTACTTTATAGGCGTGAACTGTCAAAAATAAAATAAACGAATGGAAACAGTATAATGTGTATTTAAAATTGAATTAATTTGAAAATCATATAATTTCGTTTTGTGGCTCGGTGTTGTGTTTATTCTCTACGGCGTCCCTTGCAGTCAATTGCTTACCTCGATTCAACAATACTATAGCATATAAATAAGTTAAAATGTTTATAATCGTCATGTAAGCAAAAACTACGGGAAATCATTGATGCGCGCCTGAAGCCAACAACTACGAGACACCGATCGTAAAGGCGCAAAGGCTTACATGATCTGTAATGTCTGAATGGATTCATCCTCAATCATTTTTTTATTTTTTCATTATTGTGTACGGTAGCTTCAGATATTTTTTTAAACTAGCGCATGACAAAGTGACTAACTACATACAATAAACCTGATATCAAAATAATATACTTTTAAATATTCAAATGTGTTTTTATGTCTTCCTTGATAAGCTTACGTACTTTATAATAATGTATATTCATACTCATCCCAAACTTAAAATATAAGCCAACTTTGACATTACGTATTCAGATAGCAGAAAATGGTAGATTTTGTAAAACTTTAAGAGGATAAATCTTAAAAACCCCGTATCCTAGCTCAAGAAGACTATGTTATATTTGAAGGATAAAAAATCCTTATTATTTAATTCTATGTCTCATTTGTCTCCACCATGTTTCCACTACTAGGCCCAATATTCATAGGAAAACGACTGATCTGCTTTAAGTTCAATCAGCTAGCTTATGGATTCTTTGATTTTATCTATTTTTTATTGCGTTGAATGGCGAGACAAGCATGCCATTCGGCTGATGATAAGCGATACGACAGCTCATGGATAGTAGAAAACCAAACAACACCATGAATTACAAATATTGCTTGGCATTCCACTGCGCTCGCTATCCGGAGACAATCCCTCTAAATTTTTGATACACATAATATTATATGACTGTTGGGTATATTTATTTGTTAGATTTAAAATTATATTTATTCTCGCACTAGGCCAACGTAGTGAACTATAAGGACTAACCCTCAATTGTACTCTCGATTGTAGAGGAGGCCCGTGCCCTGCAGTGGGACGTATAAAGGCTGATATAGAATATTTTTCCAGGCTACAATAGCAACGGAGATTCCGCTATTAATCCTGGGAGTGTTGGGAATAGTCGGTGGAGTTCTGTGTCTGTTCCTGCCCGAGTCCTTGGGGAAAGCGATGCCGCAAACCATCCAGGATGGAGAGGAATACGGGATCGAGCAGACGTTCTGGGAGTTTCCTTGTTGCAAGTTAGTATTTTTTATATTTGTTAACAGTTATACAGACTGCCTCGGTGGCGTAGTTGTATTACGGTACGGTTACAAAGCTGAGGTCTCGGGTTCGAGTCCCCGGTCGGGCAAAGTAATATTGGATTTTTCTATTCATTATCAGCCCGGAGTCAGGAATTTGTGCTCGATATGGCGATAGGCTCGCCCCCTATCACATCATGGGACGAAACATACAAGGCGAAATGTGGGTGTCCTGGTGGCGCCTCTGCCTACCCCTTCGGGGATAAAGGCGTGAGTTTATGTATGTATGTATGTAACATTTATACAAATGTTTGCAAAGTTTTACAAAAAAAAACAAATATGATCTTGCATTACTTGTACAAAAAATTACAATGAAACGCAACATGCACAAAAACATAATTAAATCGTATAGTAACATTAATATCAGAATGTTATACAAGTTTATTCTGAAATTGTTAATTTTTTTATCTTCAATATTCATTTGGATACTTTTTTTGAAAAATGACGATGAATCATGGTAAATGTCAAGGTTATTTAAGTTGCTAGCAAGATTATTGTAGAAAGCAGATAAACGAGGGATGGGGAACTTTTTATTAATCTATTCTTTATTGCATACAAAAGACTTTGGCTTAACTCAGACAGTTTTAAAACCTATTTTAGTTATCGAATGTTTTGTCTTTTTCGCTCAAACTGAATTCAAAAGTCGTTCGAAAGGGACAAAACATTCGATAACTAAAATAGGTTTTAAAACTGTCTATGAATAAGGTCGTTAATGTAAGGTCAGAAAATACTTAAATATATTCACAAATGGTTATCGTCGCTCTAGACATAGTCTTCTTTCTGGTCATGGTCACACTCTTACGAAGGTACAAGACTGTATTACACGTATTTAGATGTGTATAATAAGAATTTATTACATTGTGTTACAAAAATATAATTTTTGTTTCAGGAAAAAGGAAAGTCAGAAACATATTACAGAGAAATGTGAAGACCGCTATTAACAACATCAAAATTTTTACTATAATGTTAAATTCCAATAGGATAGTTTTTTATTAATAATTTCGAGTAAATAAATCAAGAAAATAAATCTATCAAAACAACATCAAAATATTGAAAAATGAGCCAGGTATTAGTTAGAATATCTCGCTATCTCCCTCGCACCCATGCGTTGTAATAGCGGTGACGCCACTATACGCATCTCTTTCTTTGACTTGACAATTGCCACACTGTTTTCAAATGTTCTTATCTGGCATAATACTGAATGGATTTATAGAATTCTTTCTGTATTGGCATTTGTATAAAAAACATATTTTATGAATAATAAAGAATGAATCAGCTACCCTAATATAAAATGTCAATTTTCACTGAAGACTAAGAGGTAAAAAATTACCACAAAAAAATAGCAATCTTATTTCTATGTTTTAATTAAAAATGCAGGCAAACCAGTTACAATTTATTTATTTATTTATTTATTTTTATTCTTTATTGTACACAATAAATATAACAATAGGTATAGAGACAACAAAATAACAAAGTATACAAATGGCGGTCTTATCGCACTAAGGCAATCTCTACCAGACAACCATTGGATGAATTTATGAGAAGGAGAAAGAAAGGGCAGTGTATAATAAAGACAAAAAAGCTCAAATAAATAATACTATTTAATATATTTAATTTAATATATCGGTTTATGAAATATTTAACATATTATTGTTATTGGGTAATAAATATTTAACCACTAATATTTTCTGTCTTTTTCTTACATTAACTTTTTCATATTAGCACAACAGAGACCAAAATACATCTCTTAGTAGTTCAGTATAATAATAAAATATCCACGGATGAAACATAAACTCACGCCTTTATCCCAGAAGGGGTAGGCAGTGGCGCTACCAAGACACCCACATTTCGCCTTGTATGTTCCGTCCCACGATGTAATAGGGGGCGAGCCTATCGCCATATCGGGCACAAATTTTGACTCCGGGCTGATAATGAATAGAAAAATCGAATATTACTGCCCGACCCCGGATTCGAATCCAAGACCTCAGCTTTGTTATTGTACCGTAATACATACGACATCGAGGCAGTCGGACGAAAAATAGTTATTTAATATTAAACATAAACCAATATATCATGCCAGTGTTAATAACTGAATTATAAATAGAATGTATATAAGAGAAATCTACAGAATCATGACAAAATGAACAAAATCTATAAATGCGTGGTGGCCTGTTGGTAACTGTCCTGACACGGCTGCCAACATGTTCACGACAGTCGCGAGTTCAAATCCGAGGCACAACTCTAACTTTTCGGAGTCATGTGTGTATTACTCAATACCCACGCAATATACCGGTAAAGGAACTCGTCGTGAGGAAACCTACATACCATAGCGATTTGTGAGAATGTCAAAAAGTCCGCCAACCCGTGGTGCACTATGGCCTAACCCCTCTCATACGTACTCTCGATTGTAGAGGAGGCCTGTGCCCTGTCGTGGGACGCATATGGAATGATGTTACGACAAAGGGTAATAAATAATACAATTAAAATATTCTTAAATACATTTATTATTAAAAAAGAACGTTTTAAAGGCTTATAATCTAAGTTACTGGGGTAATGGAAAATATTTATGAAATTAAATTAATACGTGAATGTTATGATAAATAATTATCATTACATATAATTGAGTTTTAACTTAAATTAAAAAAATCACGATAAATGATAAATTTACTTTTATTACTAGCTTCTGCCTACAAACTTCTTCTGCATGATTAACTTTATTTGAAATTTAGTTTATTTGGAATTGCCTATCCCGTCCCGTTATATCCCGCCCGTCCCGTCTTATTCTCACGCAAGGCATGTAATCCAGTCCCATCCCACCCCATTGAGCAAAAAAAAGTAACAAATATATCGACATTCCTTCCTCATCCCACAGGAACACTATATTTTTCGGGATAACAAGTAGCCTAAGTGTTAATCTAGTGTGTCAGCTACCTCCATTTCAAATTTCATCGAAATCCGTCAATCCGTTTCCGAGTTCATCGCGCCCAACCGCACAGTCAAACAGACAAACCGACAAACAGACAGGAATTCTAAAAATCATTGTTTTGAGTTCTTTTACGTTAATACAGACCCCCATATTCGTTTTTCTCATTTATCTTTTATGTTCAGACATCGATCTGTTACAAATTTATTATATGTATAGATAGATAGATGTACAGATATTTTTTTTATATTTGGATTTAATTAAGATAAAGAATCTTTTTTCATTCACTACTATTGGTAATGAAAAAATAACTTTATTTCTTAAAGGATTTCCATATATCTTAAAGTTCTAATATTCTAATAGAAGATAAATTTCCGATGACAAAACTGTTAACTACTTTTAAAGTTCTTTAAATAGATATCAATACTTTTTTTAACTCACAGATTTTGTTCCACTTAAGCCTAATTTATAGTTTATTTTTTATCTCATTTATCTTACGGCCATTCTTTTCAGTATGTTTGCGTTTAACCTGAAAAAAATACACATTAATTAATTCAGCAGTTAATATAATAAGTCTGAGATTAAATTTTCAGGCAAATGTGACACATATTGTCATTGAAAGCCGCGATAAAAATGGAATATTTTTGCCGGTTTTAGATTCATCATATCAAAACAAACATACATTCATAAACTCACGCCTTTATCCCAGAAGGGGTAGGCAGAAGCGCCACCAGGACACCGACATTACGCCTTGTATGTTCCGTGCCATGATGTGAAAGGGGGCGACCCTATCGCCATTTCGGGCACAAATTCCTGACTCCGGGCTGATAATGAATAGAAAAACCCAATATCACTTTGCCCGACCCGGGATTTGAACCCGAGACCTCAGCTTTGTAGTCGTACGTTAGTACAACTACGCCACCGAGGCAGTCAAAACAATGGAATTGAAAATGTTGTGTGGTTTTATGAAACCACGGTAAAAGTGAAACTTTTTTTCACACTATAGACAATTAACTAAAAATTTTTCGAATAATATTCCATTAAGGGTATAAAAATCGCTTTATCAATCTTAATTTTACACTTGGAAAATTGGAATGATAATGGGAAATAATAAAATTAGACGTCCTCTAACTAATATTTTTATTCAACTCTGTATCTTATAGAGTACGACTTACATAATACTTAACAATTATTTAGATAATATACACATATCAAAAAACTGAAAACAATATTTTATTATCGTTGAGTCATTTTGATCCGTTTTTCAATTATTTTCAATCATTCTATTATCATTCCATCTTCATTATGAGTTTCACAGTTTATAAATGTAACCAATATTTTATGGTAACTAAAATACGTGAACAGTGATTTACATTCAAATGAGTAATAGTCTATACACTACACGGTCAGCTGCTGCAAACTATAGGCGCCGCCACATTGACCTTAGCTGCACTGACAAGCGCCTTTCACTTTATACCTACTCGGCAGCCGACCGACACGCGACATGCGCTACACAGACCAAAATGTTTGAGACGATGTAATAAAAGTTTCACTTTAATAATTGTCGTTTGGGAACAATTTATTTGTGGCTATTATTGTAAGGTCTTTTCTCGTGCTAGGCTATTCGTATGCCCGGATAGCGAGCGTACACAGCAGTTAAGGAGCCGTTATAGTGAGCCACGTGTGTCGCGTGTCGGGTTCTGTATATCCGGATACAATCAGGCATCATTGTATCGAAAGATGAACATCTCATGTGGATACTTTATCTGCACTGCGCTTACCATCACGCATTGTAGTCACTATATTGTCCCAGTGTAAATAAACCTATCAAAACTTTTCTCTCATTGCAAAGAATGGCGAGGCGAGCATGCCATTCACCTGATGGTAAGCGACACGACCGCTCATGGACAGTAGCAAACATCATGAATTACAAAGCAATGCATTCCACTGCGCTCGCCATCCTGAGACATAAGATGTTAAGTCTCATTATGTCCAGTCGTTACTCTGGCTACAATATCCTTAAAACCGGAACACAACAGTGTATTTACACTGCTGTTTGGCAGGATAAATAGACATTGTGGTGGTACCGTCCCAGGCGACCTCTCACATATGAGAGACCTACCACCATTAGCAACTGCTCTGGATCCATCATTACCGTGACTGTTTCAAAAATACTAACCGTTCGACAAAAGCTCGTCTCCTGGCGTGAAGATCAAAGGCCAGAGGATCCACATCGACCCTGGAGTTGCTGTCCAGGCCTGGCATCAGGTCTGATATGCTCTCCGTGTCTGGACCCACTGGAAACCAATAACCAATCATGACAATGAAATGCCCCATTTTAATAGTCATAGTCCTTACCCCACACTTAGATACCCCGCACCGAGAATATTTGTGTGGTCCACAAGTATTTGTCTCGGGTCTGGGTGTTTGTGAAGCCGAAAAGCCTCTCGTAGCTTCTGATACACGACACAAGACTTAAGTGATCTTAATATGGGGAGGACTATGTATGTGACTGTTGGGTGTATTTATTTATAGATACCAAGTCTTGTTTGTGTATCAAACTACGAGTTACTTTTAGTCTCAACACTCCAAGAAACAAGTATTTAGGTATGACGAATATCTTGGCGCGAGGATGAAACCCACGGTCTCTCGTTTCACTGGCGTCTAGCCAACTGGGCAACGGAGGCTGTCAAAGTTAGCTCAAAGTGATTTTGCTCTTATTTCTGGGCAGGCGTGATGCTTAAGCGCACTACACACCAAAGTCGCCGATCCAACGGTCTATGCCGACAACTTTTTGATGGCAACTTCACTCATTGCATGTCGGAACTTTACACGACAGCGGCTTGACATGATTTAAAGAATGTTATGACGTTGTTGAGTGTCGCCGGGCAACTTGCGCTGCCAACATGTCGGCGGGCAACACGTGCTGGCGCTTATTGCCGACATGATTCAGTTAAAGATCAGCGGGCTATATCGCCGGGCCGGTGTGTACGCATTCCAATTATAAGAACGACCTTTAATTATTCATATCGTTCTGGATAAAATCCAAGCGTCATTTCTAGACTTTAAACTTGCTCTAAAACAACTCTCTCTTTATCTCCAGGAACTGGAAGTCCACTGCTGAATTTAGATCTTCTGGAATCTCCACATCGACCTGTTGGCAACATCCAGCAACTCCTTGCAACCTTGACTAGGTCATCTGTCCACCTCATGGTCACCACACAATTTAAAGTGCGTTTCCGCAAACGCGAGTTTGCACAAGTCTCGAATCGAAAATTGGAACGAAATTCCGCAGTTGTTTGCCCACACACACCCAGTATACTGGTGCAAACTCAGACTTGCACAGTTATATCGTTATGTGTGGCCATTAGACTAGATTATGGGTTTAATATTAATATCAGGATAAGTATCTTACCCATTTCGCTTGCGTGAACACTTCCTTCGTAGTAGACATTGCCTTCGGTATCGGGTTTTAGAACTATAAAACAAAATGATAATTAATACATATTAGTAATACCCCGCTTAGCGCGACCCCGTCACGCGCGGTTTCACTATAACGCGAATTTCAAATTTCAATGAAGATCTGATCGAGTTACAGAATAAACCTATCTACGATGAGGAAGAACAAGTAGAAGAGAAAGTTTTATCTTCAGGGGAAATACAAAATGCACTTTCAATAGTTTATTCAGGTTTGGACATATTGCAGGGTATAGACAATAATTAAGACCGTGTCTTGACCGTGTGTCAAACAATTAAAAACAGGGTTGGGTGTTATGAACGTATTTTACAAGAACGTAAACAAAACGCTACCCAAAAGACAATAGATGTATTTTTCCGATAAGAGTATGTATTGCATACAGTGTTCTTAGAATTAAAGTCATTGATTAAAATGATTTGTATTTTTTTGTATTAAATAACTATGTTTAATCATAAACCTCGATATACGCGAATTTCAGTTAACGCGATTTTTTTCGGAACGTATCCCTCGCGTAAAGCGGGGTATTACTGTATAAAGTACGTGGTGGTCGGTTAATAACGCTCCGGACGCGGCTACCGAGATGATTATGGGTCCGAATCCCAGGGCACATCTCGGACTTTTTATGGAGTCTGCAAAGGGCCTACTACGATTGATGGGGAGATTTTAATCCAGGATCGTTAATTAGTCTATAAGTTGCCTAAAAGTTAACAGAAAATACTTATAAAACAAGCTTGTTTCTAAGACGGGATAGGCAATGTTAATACTAAAGCCACCCACAGATTGCTAAGCTTATTACCAAATGCAGTTTATGATAGAGGGCGAGAAAAAGGGCGAGGAAGTCTTAATGCACTGTTGTATTCCGGTTTGAAGGACATAGTAGCCAGAGTGACTACTGGACATAATGTGACTTAACATCTTATGTCTCAGGATGGCAAATGCAGTGCTTTGTAATTCATGGTGTTGTTTGAAATGAAATGAAATGAAAATAATTTATTGAATCCATTAAAATGTTCAACATTGTTTAGACTCAGTTATTTTTTGAACTACCAGGTCCGGTTCGTAAAGCGGTTTTCACTAGAGAAGAACGGGCAAGAAACTCTAGTGTTGCTCTTTTCAAAACCAGTTTACAATGTATGATTATTACAAAAATTACAAGTTGGTTTAAATCAGAGCAGTTCATTAATAACTTGTTATGATTTGCAAGTAGGATATATTTGTACGAATAAGTTTACTTTATATTTAATATGGCTGAGAGAAACGAAACGAAGTAACCCATAACGAAGAATCAGTATACTCTGTTTTGCCAACGCAATAAATAATTATAAAAGCGTTAGGTAATCTACTAGTAAGTAAGTTTGGTTATTCTATTGTCTCTGAGAGGTCGTTTCGCTTACCATCAGGCGAATGACATGCTCGTCTTGCCATTCACCGCATTAAAAACATAATATTATATATCAGGCATTTAAATAGAAACTACACACATAATTGACTTAGGATTTGAACCCAGGGCGTCACGCTTCACAGCGAATACAAGTTTCAATTAGAATAAGTAGTAAACTTGAAATTGTTGTTTAAAAACAAAATTTTAAAGAACTCACCGTACGCTTTCAAATTTGACTCCAATTCGTCATTATCTGTGAAAAAAAATATGGATGGAATATAGCGTTCTCAGATATTAGCATCGTAGAGATGATTCCAATATTCACAGTATTTTTAAATTGAATTGAATAACAAGCAGTGCTTAAAGTTCTTATAGAATTCGAAATAAAGTAATCCGCCAGAGAACTAAAGTCACAGATATTGCTCGTAGAACTAGCACGCTGAGGTGGAAGTGGGTGGGCCACGTCTGCCGCCGGACAGATGGTCGGTGGAGCAGACATGTATTGGAGTGGAGACCGCGCTTAGGTAAATTTAGAATAGGATTTCCTACAGCACGATACACCGACGACTTGAAAAAAGCGGCGGGTAGCAGATGGATGACGGCTGCTCAAGACCGGGATGATTGGCGCTCACTTGGGAAGGCCTACGTCCAGCAGTGGACGGCGACAGGCTGAGTATTTCAATTTGCAGGATGCAGGCTGTTACCAACAGGTCGAAGTGGGATCCTAGGGGAAGAATTATGTTCAGCAGTGCAATTAGACACACTTGTATCTCTATGATCCTAAACGAAGTTCGAATGTTCGACGTCCGCAGTTATAAGATTTCCACTTTTAAACATCTACTATGACACTTATCATTCACTCCGAACTTCGTCTATGGTTGCGACGTATGATAGAGGATTCGAACATTTTGTGGAATACCTAGGCACCTTCGTACAGTTTTACATAAATCGTTCGAACATTCAAACTTCGCTTCTATATCCCCAAGACAGGTGTGAGTTTAAATTTGCTATACTTAATTTAATTGAGTTAGCTTAATTTATTAGTTGTAGTGTGATTGCTATTATGTTTTGTTTCGTTTTATTTTTGTATAAATTCGTGTTATAGTCCCGCCAGTTCGAATTGGATGCCTAAACCTGTAATGACTGTGTGTTGAATTAATAAATAAAAAAAAATGGAATTAACAACAACTTACCAGGGAAGAACATGATGTTTTGTAAATCTTCAGACGGAGCCAATATTGGAGGTGCATCAGATTTTAATACCACTACTTGCAAAGTCGTTGGTGCTGCACAAAAAACAAAACAAATTGATTATAGCAGCAGTAATTGTTATTGATATTACGAAAATCATGAAAAAGTTTAAATTAAATGAATATTATCATAGTTTCTCAAATACACAATACGAAACACATTTTAGTCTGGATTATTATAGTCATTTATTTAGGTACATAGGTTTTAATTTGTTTGCGGTATCGGCCTTTATTCGCTGCTAGGCGACGGTATCTTTTACATCCGAGAGTTTTTGGTGGTTATACCACCACTGTTTTGATTGTCAATCACCACGCACTATAACGGTGAAGGACAACATCGTGAAGAAACCTGCATACCGTGGCGATTTAAAAAAAAATCTGCCGTATCTTAAGTCCGCCAACACGCACTAAGCCAACATGGAGTATGTGGCCTAACCCCTCTCAATCGTACTCTCGATTGTAGAGGAGGCCCGTGTCCTGCAGTAGGACGTATATAGGCTGACACATATAATTTTGACAGCCTCCGTGGCGCAGTTGGTTAGACGCCGGCTGTGAAACGTGAGGCCGCGGGTTCGATCCCCGCACCGAAAAAAATATTTGTTTGATCCACGTGGGTATTTGTTTCGGGTCTGGGTGTTTGTGAGACCGAAAAGACTATCAATACACACTCTGAAAAGTCAGATGTGAGCTCTGGGGTAGTCGCATTTGTTGCACCAACAAGCCGCCACGCAAGTACTTTGAATTTGAATATACATACATAAACATAACAACAAAATTCTAGCTACAAGGCTTGATGTTGTCAAACATATGAGAGCCAATGGTCTTACAAAAGAAGATGAAAAGACGAGGTAAATTGATGAAGATTGGATTGAAAACGAACCCTAGTAACAGCATAGCGTAAAAAAGAAAATACCTGTCGATGTAGTTTCAGATGTTGTATTTAATGCTGTTTCGGTTGTTGTAGGAGCTGTTACATCTTTCTCTTTGTTCGTATTCGGAGGCACCCCAAATATTTTTGTGTCTGAAAATACGCAAGTAAATAAATACACCCAACAGTCACATAATAGACTTAACTCATACTGTGATAGCAAAAACTAACATACTTTTCATTCGTTTGAAGGAACTATCATCTATTTAGATTCATGTCTATGAGATTGAGTTTTAAAAAGGCGAAACTTACCCATATACCGAAGTCTACGCAATGCTTTCTCGACGCACCATCCCAGTATCTGTGGATTTCCATTCTGACCTATTTGGTTGCAGAAATTTGTAGCCATTACTAAGAACGGGTTGTCCTTATTATCATTATTCACCTCCTCTTTCTTAACATCTTTTACGGTTTTCAAATGACTCTTCCTTTTAAAATTCCTTTTAAAAGAGCGGCTGATCCATCTTTTGTTCCTTTTTACATTTGGCTCCAGAGTTTTGTTAACCGGAATCAAAAGGGTGGTCAAATCATTCCTTTTACTCTTCAAATTATTGTCAATTTCCTTGCTTTCTGGTGGTGTATAAGTATTGAAAACCTTATTCTTCATTACATTATCAATAAATGTGTTGTTAAAATAGAATTTGTAGACCAAATCGTCGATAGCCTGTTCGTCTTTCTCTTTGATAATCATTTCATCTTGGTTTTCTATTTTGTTAGACGTTGGTACGTGAAATAGGTTGATTTTGACTGATTCTGTGAATTCCGGAGTTGCTGTTGTTGTATGCGTAACTTCTTTCTCAAGGTGCGTGGTGTTATGCTTTATATTGTCCAAAACAATCTTAGAAGGCCCACCAAACTTATTATCTATGTAAATTTGTTTAGCTTTCTTCAATATCCTTGCAAAATTGTTCTGTCGGTGCGCAATCTCGCTTTGTGTTTTCGCGATCATATTCTGTTTTGCATTAATCTTCTCATTTTGGTCCAACATCAACTTTTGTATGGAATAAAACTGCTTCTGTTGTATCAAGAACTTTTTCTGCTGATTTTCGAATTCTATCAAATTGTTTGTCATTTCCGTCTGCTTGCTTTTGAAGATTTCTTCCCTTTGGATCAAATTGTCCTCTATTTTCTTCAGGTCTTCGTTGCATTTGATGAGATAACTGTATTTGTCATCGAAATCTTTGAACTTATCTGTGATGACTGCTATATTTTTTATAAAATCGTCATTAACGCCTACTAAATGATCGTGAATGATTTTGATCTCTTCGTGTTGTTTCATTATCTTTTTAAACGTTTTGGTTAGCATGGATATTACTTTGATCAATCCTCTTTCATTTATTGGCTTATTTCTTTGCTGTTTTGGTATTACTCTGTACATGTCTATGCCAGGGATGGGAGCGGTTTGGTGCCAAGTTTTATCATCTTTATCAAATATACTGCGTTCTTTATCATTGCCTACAACCGCCGACTTATTAGCGTCATCGAGAAGTACAAAGTTATTTAAATCCACTGATTCGGATTCCGTTTGAGCAGCTCTCTTTGGATTGGTTATATCATATTTAGTCTCATTTAAATCATGCTTAGCTGTTTCTGTTTCAATATTTATATTATCTGTTTGTGTACTAATAGTATTATTGATTTCAAGTTTGTTTTCTTTGGAGTCACTTTTATCTTTTTCAATATTAATATTGTTGTTATTCGTCAAGACGGCTACTTCGTATGGATAATCGTTGAAAACTGATGTCGGTTTTAGATCGGATAATAAACCTGATTCAGTTGTGAACTCTTTGAAGTTATTTTTGGAATACGTGCAGTCCTTTTTGTTTTTACATTTCTTCATACTTTTTCTGGGATGCCGTTTTCGTATATCTAAAAAAAAGTGATCAAGGATTATTGTTACAAATAGTGAGGTACTGAGTTATGTAGATTTCTATATATGCGGACGTGGCCTCTCAACAATGGCCAAATTACATTAAAGCTACTGTTTTAAAGTAATATATACTTGACTTATTATTAGCTATTTTACTAATCCTTATTGGTGGCCAAAGCGTAAGATTGGCATAACACGGTATGTATGTATCTGAAAATGTATATGATTTTTTTACTGGGTCTCTATTGGAAATATCCCATATTATGATTTCCAATTGAATTATACAAAATAGTATTACTAGGCGATAAAACCCAAGACTTTATCATTCTTAGACCATGCCCGTTCTGTAGCCTATAAATGATTATATTATATTAATAAAACAAAAAAGGGTAAGGTCAAAAGTATCCTGAAACGACGAGAATGCATAAGGAGTTGATGAAAGCGAATGATGCCAAAGTAATATGATGACAGGATCGAGCAAAATGCCGATCCATAGTCTCTACCTACCCCTGTGAGATACAGGGGTAAAGGTTATGTATGTATGAAAAATATACTCACTGTCGGCAAACCTCTTAGACCTTTCGACATAATTCGGCAGAAACGGAACATCCTGCAAATAATTCGCGCCAAACGCGTCGAAATTATTCTGCAATATATTATCGACATCTGCGGAATTCGGCCTGAATATGAAGTCCCCAATACTAGTCTTCTCGAACAAACTCTCCTTCAATTTGTTCTTCACCCAAACTCCCTTGTTGACGATGTTGTTTCGCTCCAATTTCGGTTTAAGATAGTTCGATTCGGCTTCGAGGTAATTTGCCGAATTTATTGCTATGTTTATTAGAAGCGATATTGCAGCCAATGTGTACATAATGATATGACTTGAGTGAATGAATGGAATTTCGGTTGTACATTTGTAATCAGATAGGTTGCTCTTTATTTGTAAACTTGGTTTCGTTTTTAGTGATGTGATGTTTTTATCGATATTTTTTTATTTTTTTAGAGTGCGTTCCTGTTGGCAACGTATCAGACGCGGCTTACACGGTGATCGCGAGTTCAAATGCCTCTGATTTTTTTGTGTCATGTGTAAATTGATAGTCACAGTCAATCACCACGCACTATAACGGTGAAGGAAAATATCGTGAGGTAACCAGCATTTTGTAAAAAACCTTTGGTATGTAAAGTCCGCCTGGCACTAGGCCAGCGTGGTGGACTATATCTAACCCTGCTCAACCCTACTCTCGATTGTAGAGGAGGCCCGTGCCCTGCAGTGGGACGTATATGGGCTGACACAGATACAGACATTATTTAACTCTTTTCCTGTGTTTCGAATGCTGAAAGCGAATAGGGAATCGCTGGATGCCTTCAACAGGTTGCTGTAGAGATCCTTGGGGGCTGCTTATATTCAGCAGTTGACTTGCTGTGGCTGAAGAGAGATCAGAGAAAATGAGACAAAAAAATGTAGGTCGAATGTACGTATGTCGGTCAACAAATATTGCCTTTGGGTATTTGTGAGACCGAAAAGTCTCTCGTAATGTCTGACACGACACAAGACTCGATCCTAGTGTGGTGTCAAGACTATGTATGTGACTGTTGGACGAATTTATTTATGTCTTATTAATATATATCGTCCTATGTTGTGTACTATTAAAAATCTCGATAAGTCTATAATCACATCACCAATACATTGTTTACGCTTAAAACTCCAAACATGAACGCTACTGTTTACAAATCGACTAATTTTTGTATTTTGCACAAGTTAAGGATTTTTAAAAGAAAAAAAACATGTCATTGTTTGGGAAATCGTGGTTTTTCCGCTTTTAATAGTCCAACCTTGAGGCAGGTATGTTGTTTTTATGATATCGGAGTCTTAGTATTGAAAAATGAGTTTATAAAATGTGTGCTTTCGTTTGTCTCTTTCACTCCCACGTAGTCACTATATATGTTCCTTCTCACTCGTGTAGGTATATACAGTGCGCGCTGATTCTGTTCGCTACGTCGGCTCTAGTAAAATTGTGGCTTATACGATGTCCGGTCTCTTTCACTCCTACGTAATCACAATATGTTCCTTCTCGCTTTTGTGTTACCGCGGTGCAGGCATATACAATGCGCAATTGTGAGATGATCTCTTGTCGATACAATTATCGTGAATCATCGTGAGGAAACCTGCATACCATAGCACTTTGTAAGAATTTCTATGATATGTAAAGTCCGCCTGGCACTAGGAAGCTTGGTGGACTTTAGCATTCCCAATCGTACTTTCGATTGTTGAGGAGGCGCGTGCCCTGCAGTGGAACGTGTATGGTATACACAGTACAAATTGGGCCTCCAATAACCTCACTCTCCGAACGAAACGCAATAATAATTCATGTCTTTATTTCAGATAATTGCAAACGATTCACATGTCTCGATGGCAGACGGATGCTGTTTTCTACAAAGTAGTGTGTGTTACACTCCTGGCTGTTGCATTCGTATTCTCCCTGGTCCTGACAGATGTGTTTCTGGACATAGATGGACTCCTGCACGCCAGGAAAGGTAGTGTTTATTTATTGCATCTCTTTCTGTTCAGCCACAGGACGTCATCTGCTGAACATAAGGTTGTCGGAAGCGGCCTGCATCCAGAACTTCCTGCGAGCCAGGTCATCCGTCCACCTCATGATTGGGCGACCGACATTTCGCTTGCTTACGTGGCCTCCACTCCAGAACCTTTCGGCGCCAGCGGCATTCAGATCTTCGTGCTATGTGCCCGGCTATATCGATAACCTTTGTTTTACGGATCTTCTCACTTCTGATTCGACCTCATAGGATACAGCATAGCCAATACGCGAGGAAGAAATAAACAAACTGTAATTCTTTCACAGATAAAACATACAGACAAGCAGAGCTGATAACAACAGAACTTACAGATACTTACAACATAGAAATTAATGACGATGTGGACAACAGTTATAGAACAAAGAGGTCTTCAGGTATGTATTATTTCGATTGTGACGGCTTAGGCCTTTTGCCAGGTGGACTTCACACATCATAGAAACTCCAGATGATCTATTGTATGCAGGTTTCACGATGTTTTCCTTCACCGTTAAAATGCGTGATCACACAAACATTTATCTCGGTGCAGGAATAGAACCCGCAGACCTTCGTTTTTCAGATGGCGTGTAACCAACTGCGCCACAGAGACTGTCATATACTATTTTTTATTGCAATGAATGGTGAGATGAGCATGTGTTTCGCCTGATAAGCGATACGACCGCTCATGGAGAGTAGCAAAACCAAACAACACCATGAATTCCAACGCAATGCTTAACATTCCAGTGCGCTCGCCATCCTGAGACATAAGGTGTTAAGTCTCATTATGTCCAGTAGTTACTCTGGCTACAATGTCCTTCAAATCGGAACACAACAGTGCATTTACACTGTTGTTTGTCGGGAGAAATAGACATTGCGGTGGTACCTACCCAGACGGCCTCTTACATATGAGAGACCACCAGTAAAAAGTAATATACGTTTTCATTTGACGGCATCCGTGGCGCAATTGGTTAGATACTGGCTG
Source organism: Deilephila elpenor (assembly GCA_949752805.1). Taxonomy (NCBI): domain Eukaryota; kingdom Metazoa; phylum Arthropoda; class Insecta; order Lepidoptera; family Sphingidae; genus Deilephila; species Deilephila elpenor. Next base: position 1,538,811 of record OX457121.1, read on the forward strand.
TGAAACGAGAGACCGTGGTAGGAAACATTTGTATGATACAGGTATTTATTTCGGGTCTGGGTGTTTGTGAGACCGAAAAGTCTCCCGTAGTTTCTGATACCACGCGAGACTTATATCGTGCTGTGGTGTCAGGATTGTGTGACTGTTGAGTGTAATTATTTGTAAATTTTCAGAATCAGAAAATCTTCTTCATCACATGAAACAATCTAAAGTGAGGAATTTGCTGACGAATCGACTGGCAAGTCTCTTGGACCAACTGGATGCTGAGCAGACAACTATAGTTAGTGATACGGACAAAACAAACGACGGAACTAAAGGTATAACATACTAATTTGTATTGTCTGAGGTCTCGGGTTTGAGTCCCGGGTCGGGCAAAATAATATTGTTTATAATTTATCATCAGCCCAGAGTTGGGAATTTGTGCCCGATTTGGCGATAGGGTTCGCCAATAAACCGGGACAGAACAAATAAGGCGAAACGTGGACCTGTCCTGGTAGTAACTCCGCCTAGCCCTTCTGGGAAAAAGGCGTGAGTGTATATTTAGCGCATTTATATACATACATGAACACACGCCTTTATCCCAGAAATGGTAGGCAGAGGCGCCACCAGTACACCCACATTTCGCCTTGTATGTTCCGTCCCATGATGTGCTAGGGGGCGAGCCTATCGACATATCGGGCCCAAATTCCTGACTCCGGCTGATAATAAATAGAAAAACCCAATATCACTTTGTCCGACCCGGGATTCGAACCCGAGACCTCAGCTTTGTAGTCGTACCGTAGTACAACTACGCCACCGAGGCAGTCAAGTCAGAAAGGAAAGCATTGTGAGATAACCAGCATAGCGCCGAGTCCGACTGGCGCTTGGTCGTGTTTTCTAGCCCTTCTCAACGGAACTCTCAATAGGTGATTAAAGACTAATACAGTAATTAAATGACGTGTATATTTTATCAGCCTTTGTGGTTTAATAGCTGCTTCGATCCCAGCACCGAGACAAATGTTTGTGTGATTAAGTATTTGTTTCTGGGCTGGGTGTTTGTGAGACCGAAAAGTCTCTCCTAGTTTATGATATATGACTCAAGACTCGATCTAAGGGTGGGGTCAGGACTATGTATGTGACTGTTGAGTGTATTTGGATTTATTTTACAGAAAGTAAAGATTTGATACAAGAAAAAGAAGCTAACCAGAAAATGGAAGAAAGAGAAAGGTTTTTACACTCAGCAATGCATGAAATATTACTCCTAGCTTTAAAAGGGCATTTGGACTTCAACGAGGTTTACCAAAGAATCCACACGTTGACGGAAAATTTCGACAAGGCAAACCAAGGTAACAATCAGATATAAATTTTGGAAGGCCCTTAAAGTACATGAAAACTAGGCGATTTGTTTTTTTTTATGCATGGTAAGTGATCACTAATGAACATCCACAACGCTTGGATCATGGATGTATTGGCGGTATGGACGCGATGAGTATCAACAAACGATAATAAGTAGTCACAAAAGTAACTACCTTTGCAGTGCAGTTTGCACAAACGCGAGTTTGCGCCGGTCTCCAATCGAAAATTTCGAAGAAAGTTTGCGCAGTTATTTGCCCACACACGCTCTAGTATACTCGTGCAAACTTGGACTTGCACTGTTATATCGTTAGGTGTGTGGCAGCCATAATGATACCGTTTTGCACAGTGTTGCTAAACAAATAAAAACCACACAAAAAGTAACTGCAGCGTGAGGGCACTTTTAAGCAGCCACCGGAGACATAAATATAATTACCACCAGCAATACATTAATCAATATTGTAATAACACCTATTAACATTAATGTTTTAGATAAAGAAACTACAGTACTGAGAACCAACCCAGAATTAACGAAAGAAGATATGAAACAGCGAGGTGGTTCTGCTAATGAAGAAAGGAAATTATTTGATGAACTAATACATTGCGATAAACTCAAAAGCGATATCGCTAAGGATTCTGTGAAAATTGATAAAGGAACCAGAAGACAGTCTCATGGTACATCTCTCTCTCTCTCTCTCTCTTCAGCCATCTGAACATAGGCCTCCCCCATGGATTTTCCCGAATAAAAGTGTTATTCCCCGTGTTTATAAGTTTTTCCATGATAAAAGCCCGTACATATTTTCACGGTATAAAATCCCTGTAGCCTTCCTCGATAAATAGCCAATACTGAAAGGATTTTTCAATTCGAACGAGTAGTTCCTGAGACTCGCGTGATCAAACTAAACGAACTCTTCCACTTTATATATACAAGCTGTTCCAGAACTAGACGATAAACGTCAATTAAATTAATTATAGACATCACTGGTCACAATGCTACAAAGTGTTGGTCAAAGTAGATTTTTTTGAAAACCATCGAGGATAGGACTTTATTTTTTATGTTGCTGTACCGTCATTGTTTGGTCTATCTCCAGTTACCGGTTTGTCATCTAGTTCTGCGACACGCTGTATAGGCATACCTATCTTAAAATATATTCTTAGTATTATAAAATATTCTTTTCAGGACCAAAAATAATAATCAAGACTATAATTGACATAAATTCAGTAATGGATAGAAGAAAAGGGGACAATGAAACGTAAGTACATATAAAACATCACGCCTGCTTCTCTATCTAGGGCTTCTGCCCTAACTACCTTCTGTGCCACTAAAATATTTGCATTTATATCCACCCCAAGATTAAGTAGGAGTAGTTATCGCCGTGACAGGCGAAATACTAATGCAACATATTATAAGGTTTTTCAAATATCATTTAGGTTGCCCAATTTATCGATAACATATTTTATATAATTTAAATTCGGTAGTCATATAAAACTACTAGGTGATATATTAAAATTAAACAGCCTCCGTGGCGCAGTTGGTTAGATGCCGTCTGTGAAACGAGAGGCCGCGGGTTCTATCCCCGCACAAATGACAAAAATGTTTGTTTGAACCACAGATATTTATTTCGAGTGTGGGTGTTTGTAAAACTGTAAAGTCTCTCGTAGCTTCTGATACCCAAGACTTAATTGATCTTCATGTGGGGTCAGGTCTACGTGACTGTTATTTATTTATTACTGTAATATATAATATATGATTACTTGTTATATATTTTTAATAATCAATATCTTACAGGAACACAACAGAAAATGTAAAAGGCCTAGTGAAATTAATATACAATGGAAAATCAATTAAATTCACTAGACTAGATGACGAAGACACACAGGTTAAACTTGAAGAAAAAAATCCTAAATTAGACGCAGAAGTTGTTACTAAAGAACCTCTTAAGTCTAACGAAATAACAGACCTTCTTAGCAGATACACGTCAAACACAAAGGCAAACGATTTTATTAAAGAATATTTAAATCAGTTTAATTCAGATAAACAAGATACAAAACGTTTGAAACGTAACATTAAGATAAGATACGAAAATGATGAGATCACAGAACAACCCAAAAAGAAAAGAGACGATGATGAATTACTAGTCGAGATTGAAACGCATTTTGATAGCAAAGGGATGAAAGGGGATAGGAAGAAAAAACTAATTAATAATCTAGTAGAAAAGATCGAGAAAGCCATTCACTCGAGTTCCGACAGTAAAAAAGAGATAAAAAACGAAACGGTTAAATACGAAGCTAAACCGAAGAAACACAAACACATACACGTAAAGAAAAGAACGCAGAACCCGCTAAATCGAATTGATGAGATAATTTTGAAAAATAAAATGCAAATTTCGTTAGACCCTATGTTTCATAGACAAATAGATCCTATAGCCAAGACTGTGCCTTTACAGGAACCGATGCCATACGTAAGTGACAAACATGGACAAGACTGGCGGAGAAAGTACTATGGTCCTGGATTTTTAGATGTTACAAAATCTATAAACTCAGCAGAAATGAGTGAAGTTGACGTCGATTACAAAGCAAATGGAGTGCCGCAGAGGATTCAAAAACCTTTAAATAATGAGATAACCGTCAAAGATGTTACACCCAACGCGTACTACGATTTGGGTAAATTGAAGTTTTTTGTAAAAGACATTGCTGGTAGTGGATTTTCAGTTGGTTTCAATCAGTATGTAGATGAACAGCCAGACCCTGAAGCGATGAAAATGTTCACAGGCCTCGAGAACATAATTCAAACTTATCATCAAACTTATGATCCAGCTGACCAAGCGGATAACGAAGTCGAAACAGACAAAGGTGATGAAATTCACAATGATAGTGGACAGAATTACCACACCATCGTTCGCCGGTCGATCAACAGCGAACACGACCATCATTCAAATGAATACAGAGTTGTATTTGAGAACAGACATCTACCTTACGAAAATTATGAAGATATATTTAAAGATTATACTAGAAAACAACGGAGTCACGATAACAGTAGAAAAAATGCTAACGCAATAAAAAATGATATTAAACCAAAAGAAACGCCTTTCGTATTCGACGAAGGTATGTTAGACAAGAAATTAAAGCCAGCGGAAATATTTGGCATAGCAGATTTACTACAAAGGAATAAGCGAAGCATAAATGTCCGGAAAATAACAAATTTGAAAAACAAGATCAAACTCAACCGGTATTTGAATACAAAAACTATGGCGACGAAGCGAATATTCTTAAGCAAAAAAAGAAACAAGAGACAGACTGAGAAAATAAGAATTATCGCAAACGACAACATGCCTATGCATAAACATTCGGACGAAATCTTCGTTGTCTCAGACGAGAATGTTCTAGCAGATAGAGCGATGGTTAGAGAGGTCGAAACACCAGAAATGGAGCCAGAGAGAATCGTAGAAGACCATTATGATATGATCCAACCAGAATCACCAATGTCCCAAATGGCACCACAGCCAAGAATGGCTCCAATGCCGGCGATGCCTTACGTTTATGAAGAACCAATAGACCAACCTTTGGTGACCAATATTTTCGATGGCATATCAAGACACAACACTCTAATGTCCAAATATCCCCATATTTTATTAGAAGAAATTGGTAGGTCGAGGGAGGAGGATATTGTAGAAAATCCAATACAATTTAATAAGTACATGACTCATAATCAGCAAATACCAACAGAGGCTACTACGACCGCAGTGCCTGCTATAAGTAATGTCCCGGCGCCAAAAATGGAAGAAATTGTTAAAGCCATCACGCCACAGAATGCCAAAACAAACTACAGGGTAACAGTTAAAATATTACCCAAAAATGTGACAGGTTTAAATTCGGGGTTTAAGGAAATACACACAAGTATCAACAAAAGTTATAATAGAAATGGTTTGCTCTATTCTTCATTAGTTAACGTATCAGAGATATCAAAAATTGTTAAGATTAATAAAACAAATGAGAATATTTACACCACGACGACGCAATCGCCAATTATTACAAATTTTAGAAGGAATCAAGAAACTATGAACCACATATTGAGACAACACAAACATCGGATTGAAGAGCAATTACATCATTTACACAGAGAGAAGGAAAAAATAGAGAATTTGTCTATGAAAAACGTCCCTGAAATTGACTACGCCAACCAAAACGAGTATTTTGAAGTGGTGGTACCATCTAACCCGCCAAAAGTAGTGAAATTGACCAGAGATGAGTTAAGCCGACTCGCTGTAGCGTCATTAGTTCAAATAGAAGAACGAATGATGACTATACCCTCAACAACTGCTTTCACAACTTCAACTACAACAGAACTGCCTCAGACAACAGAGAAATCTCAAATTATCGACAAAATGGAAAGAAACGAAAATGTCACAAACGAAATACTGAAAAAGATCGACAAAAACACTGAAATATTGCAAATGTTCCTGCAAAAACTCACAGATAAATTGGTTACCAAAGTTGACAATAAAGTTGACAAAAATCTCAAACATGATTTTGATAATATGCAGACATTTAAGAACATACCTGCTCCTTTTAATCAAATGATGCCTAATATGGAAGCGAATAACGGTAGTCATGTGTCTATACCGTTTATTTATGCTTACCAACAGCCATATACCCTACCAGTCGATAAACCACAGGTACCAGTAGCGAGTGTGGTCTACCATGGCCATATACACACCAACACGATAAGCAGGAAACCAGAACGTCCCGAAAGAGATCAGAAAAAAGTCCAAGAAGATAGAAACACTAATCAAACGAAATTCTTCATTGATGAACTTGAAAACACGTACATAGCTGCTGATGTTAAGAAAGGTTTTGCCAACTTAAACAATAGTACTGTTGTTTGAATAAATTATTTTGTTATTTTCATTGACTTATATTCTACCGATAGACGAGACGCGTCATAGAAATAAAGTGCCCCCGTATTTTAAAAGCACACTGCAATATTACATCACTTACCTGGTATTTTATTAAAATACTGAAACTTCAGAAGATTTGCTTTCGGTTTGACGGCGAAACATTCAATTATTACTTTTAAAATAGACGTATGCGATAAGGCGTACTGCACTGTCACTGTCAGGAAGCAAACTGATTCATGTGTGGTGCATGCACCGCAAGTAGGTGGGACACATTTTGTGTACTGAATGTTTTATCTAGTGTAACATTGATATCGATGGTTATTTTACTGTTTTATTTATGGTATAACATAGAAATCTTAACAAGATTTTTTATGGCAAATGAAAGTCCGCCAAAACGCACTAAGCCAGTGTGGTGGACTATAGACTAAACTCGTAGAGAACGTGGTGGAAGTCGTTACTGGTGCTAGGTCTCTCATATGTGAGAGGCGGCCTGGGTAGGTACCACCGCAATGTCCATTTCTCCCGCCAAACAGCAGTGTAAATGGCACTGTTGTGTTCCGGTTTGAAGACCATTGTAGCCAGAGTAACTATATGGACATAATGAGACTTAACATATTATTTCTTAGGATGGCGAGCGCAATCGAATGCCAAGAATTGTAATTCATTGTGTTGTTTGATTTTGCTACTGCCATGAGCGGTCGCATCGCTTACCATCGGGCGAATGGCATGCTCGTCTCAACATTCACAGCAAGAAAAAAAAGAAAGCCCGTACCAGCAGTGGAATATATCGATAACATCAGATAAGATAACAATAAAACTGATATTAAATATTGAGCTTCTAAACTATACGTATTGGAAATGACAAATTCCAACCATAATGACTCACTAATTACATTTCATATTAATTCTTGGTAAATAACTAAAGCATGTCGTACGCCCAAATAACTATATTAGGACTAAATATGTGCAACAATAACTTGATATAACCGCCGGCACGGATCTTGAGCGCTCGGCGACAGAGTGGGGATAGCTTTGCGCATCGTGAACTTAAGGACAAAATAAATGAATGAATTGAACAAACGCAATGAATGAATTAGGCATAACAACAATATGGCGTTGCGTAGTGAACCAATCACTGGCCGATGCGATAATGCCCCCGCCCGCCTTCTTCATCTACCTCTAAAGAGACCCAAAAATCGACATCTGCGCAAGTAACGGCCAGCGCTCAAGATTCGTGCCGGTAGTTATATCTAAATACATAAAGCTGAAGTATACCGGGTATATCTAGATTGCGAAAACGAAGCCAGGTGGTAGTTTTAGTGATGACAGACACAATACAACTAAAAATTTCGCAAAATAGCATATTTAAGCATAACTATGTATTTACGCTTTTTTATGATTTTTTTTGTTGCATTGTGTCTGAAGTCACTAATACTACCACCTGGCTTCGTTTTCGGTCGCTGTCTGGATAATATATTTATAATAAATATCGACATCAATCAAAAATTCATTACACTTAAGACTCAATTTGCCAAACACCTTATCGAAGACAATTCCGTTTAGACAAATTTAAATGTATTCGATGGGTAATTAAACTGCTGTGATTGAGAACTTGTAATAATTGTTATCTTTAATTAAGTTAAAATATCATATAAGTTAATATTGTCTTATCTATACATCTATCTATTAGATACATATTAATAAATGTGTAACCGATCGATGTATACATGGAAGATAAATTAGAAAACCTAATATGGGGGGTCTGTATTAAAGTAATAGAACCCAAAACAATGATTTTTAGAACTTTTGTCTGTTTGTCTGTGCTGTTGTGCACGAAGAACTTTAAAACGACTTTACGGATTTCGATGAAATTTGGTATGGAGGTAGCTGTCACCCTGGATTAACACTTAGGCTACTTTTTATTCTGAAAAATGTAGTTTTCTCATGGGATGAGGAAGGAATTCCGATATATTTGTTACATTTTATACTCAAAGGGATGGGATGGGACTTGATTACATGCCTTGAGTGAGAATGAGACGGGACGGGATGGGAAATTCCAAATAAAGTTAATCACGCAGACGAAGTTTGCGGGCAGAAGTTAGTTGAGAATTAATATCTTTAAACCTTTTGAAGAGTTTGTACATTTGTTTGAGACTACAAATTCTTCAGTAACTACTGGTCCGAATTGAAATAATATTTTAGTGTTGAATAGCAAATTTATCAAAGAAGGCTTTAGGGTACTTCCTATACGAGTATTTTTACCACTTACTGCGGTTCGGTTCAAGTACTTATACGTTGTGATAGCCGTGAAAATGAAAATTTTTGACAAAAAAATCCACGCGTCTTTTTCTTACTTTTGTACATTTTAGCTAGGTTGATAAACATGTGGGTTAAATGAATGCTAATTAACGTAAATATAATACTTGTAATCTGAATCATATCTTAAAAACGAAATAACGCTCCAAACCGCACGGAGATAAAAGATTTTAATGATAAAAATGTTATTAAGATACCAAAACTGATCAATATAAATACGGTATCATTTAAATGTCTTCACAGTGAACCGTCAACTGTTTAGGAGTGTAAAATAATCAGTGTTAAAAATGAATTTGTTTACGGTGAGTAAATATATTATACATTGAAATAAAACTATTTTATACGGATTTTATCGCGATTTGGTTTAATTTTTACATTTTTTAACTTCCCGACGTTTCGATTACTTTACAGCTTTCGTGGTCACGGGGCGGACTGAGTCGCGATAAAATCCGTATAAAATAGTTTTATTTCAATGTGTAACATTCGCGTAAATCTAAGAAACCATTAAATATATTATACTTTGTTTTTTAAACGCCCGAAAGGCCAACGGACGCCCAAACATCAAAAAGAAAGATTGATTAAGATAAGCGACGGCCGCCCATGAATATCAAGAGTGAAATCGTAAATGCTTTTCCAGCCTCTAATGGGAGGAAAATGGAAATACTCTGGGAAGAGGGAAGGTGTCTTCGACCTCCCGTAATCTCATTCGCTGAACAAAACGCGGTAGAACCTCTTGGCAAACGTAGCGAGGGACGTCCTCTGGCCTGTCCTCTGACAAGAGGGCCGGCAGGGTCTGCATGCGTAAAGCAGCAGACCGGGCTCTGTGGCGTACCATGGGAGAGGCCTATGTCCAGCAGTAGGCAACGGGCTGATGATGATGAACAACACGCCACAGCAAAATTGTAACAATACCCATGGTTTTTAAACGTACTAAATACACACCCATTCGTCACTTACATAGTCTCGATTCCAGAATAAGGTCAATTAAGTTTTGTGTTGCTTTGACGCCGGCTGTTAAATGGCCGCGGGTTCAATCCCCTTACCGATAAATGTTTGCGTTAACCACAAGTATTTGTTTCGAAACTGGGTGTTTGTGAGAACGAAAAGTCTCTCCTAGTGTCTGATACACGACACAAGACTTAGTGTGGGATCAGGACTATGTATATGACTGTTGGGTGTATTTACTTACTAATTATTTATTTTCTCAAATGTTTCAGGTAATACAAATGTTTCTTCTATTTGGACATCACTACGGTAACGCTTTTCAGGTAACTAAGTTTTTTTTAAGGTTTAGTAGAAGTGACTTCGGGATATCAACTGCTTGTTCTTGGGTTCGATTTCCTGTTCAGGCGATTATATTTTGAGTTTTTCAGTGTGAAAAATCTTGTAAAAGTTACTATAATAAAGGCTAGAACCTGGAAAGCTTATATACATACATAGCTATGAGTATGTGAGTCACTATGTCTAAACAGGGTATATCAAGACCGCGACCGAAAACGAAGCCAGGAGGTAGTATTAGTGATATCAAACACAATGCAAGTAAAAATTTTACATATCGTCGTATTTGAGTGATTAATACTTAGTTTTTCTAAAATAATGACGTACATCGCTTAATTTTTAAACACGCAATGGTACGTAAGGGTTTAAATTACTACTTTTTCAAAAACTAGGTAATTAACCCTCAAAAACCATGATTTTTAAAAAGTTGTAAAAAAAAATCCGTTGCTTATTTTGCAAAATTTTTAGTTGCATTGTGTCTGTAGCCGCTATGACTACCACCTGGCTTCGTTTTCGGTCGCGGTCTTGATATACCCTGTATAGTAAGCACTAATTGTTATGTGAAATTTAGTTTGCAAATTACCCAGGTTAAGGAAGATTTTAATCAATTTTTATTTTTTTCCTTTCTAGGGCATACCAGAAGCGCCAATGTTATCTGATTTGGACTACACGGATTTGCCTGAGTTCATCAGATCCATGCTACCGGAAAAGAGTGTAAGTAAAACTTATATAAACTTCACGCCTTTCTACCAGAAGGGGTAGGCAGAGGTGATACCGGAATACTGAACACCTACGTCTCGCCTTGTGTGTTCCGTCCCACGATGTGAAAGGGACAAATTCCTGACTCCGGACTAAAAATTAATAAAATAATTCAATATCACTTTGCTCGCACGGGATTCGAACCCGAGACCTCAGGGCTGTAATTGTACCGTAGTAAAACTACGCCACCGAGGCAGTGAGGATAAAAACGATTTAATATTTTGGAAAAATACTAAACTATTTTATTTTACTAATGAATTATAGTTATGATTTTGAACCTCCTGTTAAATTTTTATACTCCAATCAAAATAACCCAAAATCCTAATAATAATATAGTTATATCAATAATAAAAAAAAACTAAAAATGGCGGCCTTCTATCAATCCATGTATCAGCCAAAGGAAGTCTACTGCTGAACTGCCCTGCTCTCACACTCATTTCCACAGTGACCTGTTGGAGGCAGCCTGCATCCCGCGACCTTTACCAGGTCGTCTGACCACCTTGTGCGTGGTTATTACTGTGTAATTTCTTCCAAGCAACCATGGATATAGGAACAATTATGTATTTTCCTGTTCCAGACAAGCGTAAATGGTAATGACATCACAGAAGATAAGAACAAAATTGAAAAAACTCGTCCTAGAACTTATGGCATGAGCATAAAGGGCGATAATGGTGTTGTTTGGAACGTGAGTTAAACTCTTTTAATATCGCAAATATCTCCATATACGTCCCACTGCAGGACACGAGCCTCCTCCACAATCGAGAGTTTGATTGAGAAAGCTGAGGCCATAGTCCACCACGCTGGCCTAGTGCTAGGCGGACTTTACATACCATAGAAATTGTTACAAATCGCTATGGTATCCAGGTTTCCTCACTATGTTTTCCTTCACCTTCATAGTGCGTGATTGGCTATCAATATTCAATACACACATGACTCCGAAAAGTTTGTCTCTGAGATTTGAACCATTGCTCGTGAACATGTTGCCAGCCGCGTCTGGTCCGTTACCCACAGTCCACCACGCACTTTGATGATGTTATTTTAATAAAATCTCTGCTTTCAGGACCTGGTGGCGCCGAAATCGAGGTATCAAATTGGCAACAGCAGGGTAAGCTCTTTTAAGCACGATAAATTATATAGATAATCTAATTATATACCGCGTATTATCTACGCTTCACGTCTCGAAACTAAGCTTGGTTTACTTCAACTGTTTCATTTAGAGGTTTCATTTTTTATTCAATTACAATGTGATGAAATGAAGAAACATTATTGAATCCATTAAAATGTTCAACATTTAGATTCAATCATTTTTGCTCCACCACCCGGTTCGGTAAGCGGTTTTCACTAGAGAAGAACGGGCAAGAAACTCTAGTGTTGCTCTTTTCAAAATCAGTTAACAATATAGTGATTGTTACAAAAGTTACGAGTTGGTTTAATCAGAGCAGTTCATTAATAATTTGTTATAATTCATTATTAGGATCTTTAAAACATAGCTAAACTTAATCAGTTCAGAGAATTTTATCAGTAATCAGTTATGACGCCTCTTACAATATAATCATTTCTTTACAGAATTTACCAGCGCAAGACATTGACGATGTTATAGACAATTTGATTAATCAAATCACTGGTCATTCTACTACACCTAAAGCTGATGACCTCAGCTCTATCGCAGATCATTATACAAAATCAACTGAACCCACAACACAAAAAGCTACCACAGAACATAATATACATTCAACTAAACCTACCACGCCAAATGAAAAACCAACAACAAAAGATTTCGCCAGAACGACTCCAAAACCCAAAACCCAAGAGGAATTGCTAAAAGAAATAGAAGAGAAATTAGATAGCATAATGACAGACGCTGCTCAATATATAAAGTTCCCGCATGCTAGTAAAACAAGTGAGGATTCAAAAGATAAACCAAGTGACACTGAAAATAAAGATCAGGAAAATCATGATGTTGATGATGGAAGAAATAAAGATGCAGCTGATATTAAAGATAAGGTATGTATTTGACAACTCGGCGGCGCAGTTGATTAGATGCCGACTCTGAAACAAATGGCCGCGGGTTCGATCCCCGCACCGAGACCAATGTTTGTGTGAATCACAAGTATTTGTTTCGGGTCTGGGTGTTTGTGAGACCGAAAAGTTTCTTGTTGTTCCTGATACCAACGACACAAGACTCGATCTTAATGTGAGGTCAGGACAATGTATACGAATGCTGGATGTATTTATTTATTTAGTATAGCATTTAGAAGTGTGTAGTGGTCTGTTAGTAACGGACCGGACACGGCTGCTGAGGTTGTGAAGGGTTCTAATCACAGGACATACCTCTGACTTTTTACAGTAATGTTTTTTATTTTATTTGATACGTTAGGTCTGGCAAACGAGCATGCAGGTCACCTGATGGTAAGTCTTCACTGCTGGCATGAACATGTAAACGCTTGCTAGATGTATTGCTGGACCATCAAGTGAACAGAAGGGGTAGGCATCTGCCTAGCAACCAGGGGTGTCCATGTAGCAACCAAGACACCCACAGTTGGCCTTGTATGTTCCGCCCACGATGTGATAGGGGGCGAGCCTAACGCTATATTAGGCTCATATTCCTAACCCGGGCTGATAATAAATAGAAAAATCCAATATCACGTTGCCCAACGGGGTTCGAACCTGAGACCTCTGCGCTGTAATCGTACCGTAGTACAACTGCGTCACTGACGTCTTACATGGCTTCAAATATCTTTTTGCAGATTAAGGACAAAAAGGGAAACAAGACACAAAAACCAGTAAACATAGAAAATATTTTGGAGTTATTACTGAAAAATGTAAGTATGAACTATTTTCTTTACTTTATGAATTGTTCTTTCACCGCAATGTCCTGCCAAACAGCAGTGTAAATGCACTGTTGTGTTCTGGTTTGAGGGACATTGTAGCCAAAGTAACTACTGAACATAATGAGACTCAACATCTTATGTCTCAGGATGGCGAGCGCAGTGGAATGCCAAACATTGCTTTGGTATTCATGGTGTTGTTTGGTTTTGGTTTGGTCCATGAGCAGTTGTATCGCTTACCATCAGATAAATGGTGTACGTGACTGTTGGATGTATTTCATTACATGTATTTATTGCTTTCTTTTCAGGATGATATTTGGTCGTGGTTGAGCAAAAACATCTCAAAATACCTGGAAATCTTCATGGATGTAAGATAATACTGAATACTAGATCGCTAATGGCTTCGCCCGCGTAACTTAGATCTGGTTTAAAAAATCCGCTGTATATTTTTTCCGAGATATAAAGTATTTTAAGTATAAGACAGCCTCCGTAGCGCAGTTGGTTAGACGCCGCTTGTGAAACGAGAGGCCGCGGGTTCGATCCCCGCACCAAGAGAAATGTTTGTGCGGCCCACAAATATTTCTTCGGGTCTGGGTGTTTGTGCGACCGAAAGGCTCTCGTATTTCTGATACCTGCGACACAAGACTTAGTTGATCTTAATGTGGGGTCAGGACTATGTATGTGACTGTTGGGTGTTTTTATTTTTATTTATTTCTCTTTATTTATTTTACTATTTTTTTACATTTTTACATATATAATAAAAGTCAAAATACATATAAAAATATAAAAAAAAAAGAGATTAACCCAACGATGGCGAGGCTCGAGACCCAAGCCACCGGCGGTTAGGACCCCAAAGTGAGGAACCTCCTCACTATACGTGCCGTGTCAAGCAATACTGCCTTCTGAATCTGGCTCATGACCCAACGGCCCATTGAGAGCCTCTGGAGATGTTGGTCGAGGCTCTTTGGTATCAATCCATGTGCAGAAACAACAATCGGGACAATAATTGTTGAGTCGACATCCCACAATTCAGTAACCTCGTGTGCCAAATCTAAATATTTTGACAATTTATCATTTTCTGCTTTAACGAGGTTATCATCATGCGGAATGGTGACGTCAACAAGTATTGCCCGGCGCGCCAATCGATCTATTATCACAATATCAGGCTTATTGGCAACAATAGTCCTGTCTGTGATAACAGACCGATCCCAATAGAGCGTAACATGACCATTTTCAAGAACTGGTTATTATTATTATTATTATTTTATAGCCTTTCTCGATAAATAAGCTATCCAACACTAAAATAATTTTTCAATTCGAACCAGTAGTTCCTAAGATTACCGCGTTCAAACAAACAAACTCTTGCGGCCTTATTCATAGAAAGGTTAAAAACCTTTTTTAGTTATTGAATGTTTTGTCCCTTTCGAACGACTTTAGAATTTTATTACACCATTACCGTATAACGTTTTAAAAAATCTAATTGTATAAAAACTATAATTTTGTCGAGATGGTACAAGAAAACGCACAAATTAACTAAATATAAATAAGAATTTCTAGTGTGAATAATATCTGCACCCGGGCGAAGCTGGTCCTAGCCGCTAGTTAATTTATGAATAATAAAACTTACAAAACTGTTGCAGCGTATGGGAGTAGCAGTACAAGAAGAGGTGAAACAATTACTGCAGACACATTTCGAAAACAATCCTGGCCCTAGTAGTCAAACCAACACCACACAGCCGGAAAACAACACCAAGACACCTGAAGAAGACGTAAATATTGAAGACATAGACAAAGAAGACGTGGATATTGAAGACGACAATATAGATATCAAAAACCCTAACGGTACGACCGAAGAATTACCCACTAACCATAAAGACAAACTGTCAGAATCTAGTAAACCTGAAAAGCAAGATAAATGCGAGAAAAGCATCATATACGGCAACTCCGTTGGCAATGAGAGAGTCACAAATGTTTTTATATTTAACATGAATTCGGAAGGTGAACCAACTATACATTATAACAATAACACTTCAAATGTAAATGAAGGTGACAAAACACATAGCGAAGGTACACCAACTACAACAGAAAGTACAGAAACAGAAGCAAAAGATTCTGACGTAGCCACGGAAAGTGATGCAGACAGTAGCATTACTGAAGCATCAGAGACAAGTCTTGACGTCACAGACTCTACTGAAGCACCAGAAACAAGTGATGACGTCACAGATACTTCAATAGATAGTTCTGAAAAATCAGTGGATTCATCTGAAGATAGCGAATCGAACAAAGAACAAGATGAAAATATTAATGAAACTGCAACAGAAAGTGAAAACATTGATGATGACACAGAAGATGCTTCTAAAGAAAGTTAATATTTAGTAACTGGATGTAAATAGTCAGTAGGATAATTAGGTAGATAAAATATACAAAGTTCCTATAGTATTGTATAGTGTGAATAGAATATTAGAATTTTTTGAATATATGTAACATAAACTTGGATATAAAATAAGCCTTTTTTCCTACTGCACCTGAAAGTAATGATGGTAGTCTTTTGACAATTTGATGTTTCATTTTATAACAGTACACGGTACAGACTTTAAGGCTCAGTTGCACAAACTAATTTTGCCTTTGAAAATGTCAATCCCATACATTAGCAATGTCAAATATGTCTCAAATGTATCATTGACATTGTTAAAGTCAAAGTTACGGGCAAAGTTAGTATGTACAATTGGCCCTGAGAGACTTTCCCGCCCACACCACTGCAACTCCTGTCAGCCAGGATCAACAGCACGCTAAGAATTGGCTCCGAGCTCCCGAGGTCCGCGAGGCTCTTACTTCTTAGCAACACTAGCTTGTCTTTAACCCGCGTTAAAATTAATCAAAAAGAAAAAACTAAAAGTTGGAAACTAATTAATGGTTTCTTAGATTTACGCGAATGTTACACATTGAAATAAAACTATTATAAACGGATTTTCTTGACTGACCACAGTCCGCCCCGTGACCACGAAAGCTGTAAAGTAATCGAAACGTCGGGAAGTTAAAAAATGTAAAAATTAAACCAAATAATAATAAATAATAAATAAATAAATTTCAATTGGAAACTAATTGCTCACTTCGTAGTACAGTGCGGTAAATAAATATGCCAACGTTTTTTTGTCTTATGCAATAGGTCTGGCAAACTGTTACATCCCTCACATGTATTTAGAATTGCCTATGATCTAACAGTCATCATTTCAAGAATCATATATAAGCCCGAGTCCGGGCTGCTCCAGTTAGTCTCGCGTAGTCATTCCTGTTACGCTATCATTTTTCGTGTTCGTGTATTTTACTATTTTCGTGTTCGTGTTTTATAAAATTAAATTTTACTATATTTTTGTGATAATAAAGTTGTGTTTCTTTATTATATATTTTTAAAAACCCAAAGACGGTTTTCCCCATAACAAAACGAACAGGTCACGAGGTAAGTGATCACTGCATATGAATATCACAACGCTTGAACCATATGAAATGAAAATTAAATGAAATGAAAATAATTTTTTGAATCCATTAAATGTTCAACATTATTTAGACTCAGTCATTTTTTGAACTACCATCCGGTTCGGAAAGCGGTTTTCACTAGAGAAGAACGGACAAGAAACTCTAGTGTTGCTCTTTTCAAAACCAGTTTACAACGTAGTTATTATTACAAAAATTACACGTTGGTTTAAATCAGAGCAGTTCATTAATAACTTGTTATAATTTGCAAGTAGGATATATTTCATAGAAGTGTGGACCATGACAGGGGAGCTTGAAGGAAAATGGATGGGAAGACGAAATGTGTATTGATCATCGGGGAATCTATTTCAGTATAAAACAATTTGGTACTCTTTCGACAGTAGAGATATTTTGTTTGTTGTGGCGCCGTTGTACTATGTTTACAACGCTGAGGTTTCGAATCCCCGTTCAGGCAAAGTGATATTGGATTTTTTATCACATCGTGGGACGGAACAGAGAGGCGAAACGTGGTAGCATTTCTGCCTACCTGACTGGCTCGGTGGCGTAGTTTTACTACGGTACGATTACAAAGCTGAGGTATTGGGTTCGAATCCCGGGTCGGGCAAAGTGATTTTGGGTTTTTCTATTTATTATCTGCCCGGAGTCAGGAATTTGTGCCCGATACGGCGATAGGCTCGCCCCCTATCACATCATGGGACGGAATATACAAGGCGAAATGTGGGTGTCCTGGTGGCGCCTCTGCCTACCCCTTCTGGGATAAAGGCGTGAGTTTATGTATGTATGTATTTCTGCCTACCCGTCCTGGGACAAAAGCGTGAGTTTATGTTGCAGAAAAAAAACAAAAATTAAAAAATAACACAATCTTTATTTCTACAAACACTAAGTAACATATCGGATTGTATGGCACGAACACAGGAGAATAATTCGTTTTTCAGACTTTACACACTATTTTCATCTGTTTAATATTTTCAAACGCGCTTAATAAAGTACTTGCCTTATTATTTTATTTTTGTACAAAAGGTATTTTTCTAAATTTTTACATGAAAAGAATTTATGATTGAGCAAGATAGAATAAGGTACTGGGAGTAAAAGAGAAAGATTCAAGTGTAGTGACGTCATTATACTTATGCATTGTAGTGCGAAAGAGATAGCGATGTTCCACATTCCCACTATTTAAAAACATTGAAACTATATTTTTATGATGTTTTAAATTATATATTTTTTTTCTTTATTATTTTTTCCCTTTATTTTACAATGCTCTTGTTTAAAAAAAATACAAATAAAAACTATAGACAAGTACCCTATTACGCAATGTCGACAAAATGGGCAGCGCCCTCTATATTTAAAAACAGGCATAATTGCACTTCAAAACCGACAGATGGCAGTATAACGATTTAAATCTAATTATTACTTAGGCTTAATGTTATTAAACAATTTAAGTCGTTATTTTTCATAATTATTACTTTACATAAATAAAAGATATCCAAACACGAAACTTCATCGTTAAGATTTTATACACAGTTTCTATTTTCAACGCAATCGAATTTTTAAATTGATACATACAGGGTATATCAAGACCGCGACCGAAAACGAAGCCAGGTGGTAGTATTAGTGACTTCAGACACAATGCAAGTAAAAATTTCGCAAAAAAAATCGACAACTTTTTTTTTGTAATTTTTTACTTATCGTCGTATTTGGGTGATAAATACCTAGTTTTCCTAAAATAATGATGCAGGCCTTTTTATTTTTCAACACTCAATGGTACGTAAGGGTTTAAATTATTATTTTCGCAATAACTAGGATTTTACCACCCAAACAAGATGATTTTTAAAAAGTTCTAAAAAAATATCTGTCGCTGTTTTGGTGAAATTTTTATTTGCGTCGTGTCTGTAACCACTAAAACTACCACCTGGCTTCGTTTTCGGTCGCGGTTGAGATACCCTGTATATTGTTTTTACGTGTATAAAAATTATTAAGACGTTTTGCCACTAAAACACGCAAAATCTATGCCCGGTTTTCTACTGCGCACCAAAACTGCATAAGCGGTGCATAAAAATATATTTTTTTACATACATAACAGCATTTATAAACATTTTAAATAAAATAATCGAATAGAGCAATTTTATATATTAATAATTCAATAATAAATATTGTTTTCGTGACAAAATATAGTGATCAATTTTATTATAAAAAATGTATATTAGAAAAATATGTGATATAATTAAAATCAAGTTTAATTATTTTCTTTCATAAAATATCGTTTTGGCATACAGGTTTTTCAATAACAAAAATTATGGTAAGGAAATATCTAAAAAAACCTCGTAAAATGTATTTTCCTTCCGAGTATCTTGTTTGAGTATGTATAAGATTATTTATTATATTTTTATTACACAATGTAATAATAAAAGTTAAGTAGGTTCTATTACAGATAAGCGCATTTAAAGGCTCCAGTAACTTTATTGTTTATCACATTGCATTTATGAAGAATAGAAAAAAAACTGAATTGTTTCCATCGGGGTGTATAGACACGAAGGGGTGAAAAGGGACTTTACTGGTCACCTTATTTTTTTTTTATTTTTTGTGTTCTGGACGACTAATTATTCTGGTATGTTTCCCAATATACATATTTTTAATCATGCATATATTTAATCACTGGACCAGGTAAGTTCCCATTCATTTATCTATGTATTTTCACCCCTGTTGATCGACATTATTACTGTTAAAATGCTTTGCACTCTGAATTTTATACAATAATTTAAAAAATTAAGGTAAAAAAATTGTATTTTTGTGCCAAATAACACTTGTATATTCGTTAAAACTTAAAAGTAATAGTAACTCTTTCATAGCTTAAATTATTGCTTATTCGTTGCCAGAATTAACAAAAATTAATAAAAAATCACAATTGAAAAGATATATATTGGGTAGGTTGTCTCATACAGATCACTTTCAACTATAATCCGGCCGCTCAGAGAATGCGTTCCTGAAAGGTTGTAATCGAACGGACGACGTAACTTTGAAGTGTCGGTGCAAATGCAACGACAGCAAATGTAAATACATTATCGAACGATTTTATTTATTTACCCTACTTACGAAATAAAATATCATAAAAAATTAAATAATATGTGAATTTAGGTTAAATTTTATCACTTTGTACTAAATTTGACGGTTAATAAAAATAAAAATATTATATTTATAAGTTCATACCACGTCGTTACAAGGTTATGTCAACTGTTCATTTCTGGAGTGATGTGGCCAAAAAATAGCAGATTATTATAACGTTATTTTCCGTTATAATATAAAATAATACATTTGTGTTTTTAATAATGTATAACGTAATAATTAAACGGATCTAACTCTTTATTTCACCTGGCAGCAATATAATATCTTTCACATTTGTGAATTTTATTTAAATTTGGCATTGAAGTTTACGTTTTTATTAAAATATTTTAAATAAGAACATTTAATATTAACTTATATTATTTTTATTTACATTTATATAAATTGTAAATATAATAATGATCTGAAAGAAGTTTGTGAGTTTTTATTTATTGATTAAATGTAACAAAACAGGATCGGCTGTCCTTGTGCAGCGTGTGACGTCACAATGTACAATTTTATTAATTTCTGCCACTAAGATCATTCACCAATTGTAAAGTGTGACGTAAATTTTAAAAAGTCACGTGATCAACCGTTTTGGTGACAATATTTTTAGTAATAAAGAAAAACATTAACATATTCGTTATAAACATCTCTTTAAAAATATATTAACGGTTGGAAGATTTAAAGAATGATTATACCTAGATTTTAAAACACTACAGAAAATAGTCAAGTATCCAATTATTCTAACTTGCTACTTTTACTGGGAATAATTCAAAAGTTTAGCAAAATGATAATTATTTCCCATCACTACTCATGATCAACTGACATGTGTCAGGAACGCATTCTCTGAGCGGCCGGATTATACATAGCTAATTTATTATTTTCTGTTTTCTGACAAACTAGTAAAAGGCCTCTGTGCCGGCATAAAAAGTTCGATGATAAGAACTTGTAATGTGTACCGTTTACTATCGTAATTATGCTATGATTTTATTCAAAAAACTAAACCCACCTTAATTTCTCGCCCAAATTTTTCAATTGTGTCGCCATCTATGATTTACAATATGAAACGATCGTACGCGTATAATAAATTCATATTAAATACTGCTAATCAATCAAAGGCATTCAAATTTCAACCATGAAAGCATATGTATAAGGTTTATAATACGATTAAAAACGTGACAAAAATATAAAACATTTTCTATAAAAATAACCTGTGGAAGAATAGTCGATTTCCTGTTACAGGAAAATAGCAAAGAACATAGATACATCTAAAAAATATTCATTATATTATAATTTATTTAAAATAAATTGAAATATAACGGTGACATCAAAAGCCAATTGAATGTATGTACTTTAACATAAATTATTTTATATAAAAACATAGATATAGTCTGAAAAAAATATCCTATAAATATGATCTAAAATACCCACAATAAATTATGCAATTAAAAGTTTCATAATATTCGCAATAAATTATTTCATATTGGCATTTCGTTTATGAAATATGTAGAATAAAAATAATCATTGTACCATTTGTGTATAAAATTCAGAAAAATATGTATATTAAAAACAATATCGATATAATCAAATGTAAAGTAAATACATATATTATGTTTCTTTATTAGTGCAAAATAAATTAGAAAAATATATTAAAATATTTGAGTAGTCTTTTAAAATATTATTCTAGATGAAATCGAACCAAATTTCAAAGTAGTTTTTTCACTGCGTATGAATATAAATCCGAGAAACAATTGTGAAAATATATACACGGTTATTTGACAATTTAAATACAATAAAAATATTTAATCGACATATTTATCACACGTTTTCATCTTTTCTTAGGAGTAGACAGGAAGGGTATACCAATTACCAAGTCCAAAGATAATACTAATTAATGATCATGATGAACAACTTTTACATTGGGCCCAACCCATGAATCGCGAAAATCAGCTGTTTCCTACATATTGCGAAACGAAATATTTATTCATGTACGGAGTAGTCGATTTTTTGCATATTCAGGGTTGTCAGTAGTAAGAGTTATTCATTATGATTATAGCATTTCCCTTTCAATCTTAATATATCAAATGTTTTTAGATAGAATAAAAAAAACTTAAATTGCAATAAAACAAAAACTACTGAACGGATTTTGATGAGATTTTCAATGTGGGATAGCTCCGACATTCCTCTACTTCCTGGGATACCTATCCCTCTAAAACCTGTGGGATTCGACGACCAAAGCGTGTGTTTAGACTTAAATACATTAGATAGTAAAAAACCTAGAGCTATTTATCTGTGATCCTCAATTCGGCTAGTTCGTTTTCTTCGTCAACTTCGTCTTCATCGTCGGAGCCGTGAACGGAGGCGGCGGGTGTTGTACCTCCTGAAATATATCGATATATCGATAAAATAGCTGTCACAACACTTTTTTCTGGTAGTTTCCACGTTTTTCAGACCTTAATTGTATCGAATGACATGGGGTCGCTGTCTGATGCCATTCGATATAGACTGGACGGCATTGCGCCTACCACCAGGGGCAGTGCAGTTACTATGCCGTGACCGAAAAAATGGCCTAACCCCTCTCAATCGTACTGTCGATAGTAGAGGCCCGCGCCCTGCAGCGGGACGTATAACGATTATTTACGGATTTTTTTTATATTTATATTGTTAAAAACGCCTACGTCCGCCCCGTGACCACGAAAGCTGTAAAGCAATCGAAACGTCGGGAAGTTTGAAAAATGTAAAAATTAAACCAAATCGCGATAAAATCCGTAAAAGGTAGTTTTATTTCAATAAACTTTTTCATTACCCTAAGCAGAACCGGGTCGATCCTCTACTGTGTAATATTTTAAATCTGTTTTTTTACTCTATTTATTTCCTAAATTATAAATAAAATTCTCAAAAAGTCAACTACAACAAACAAAAACGCAACCCCCACCGTACCAGCACCGTCTACAAAAAAAAATAATTACCGTGTTTTTTTTTGCTTTACCTTCCCACTCAATTTTTCATACGATAATTAAAAGAATAAATTACCAGCTACTATACAAATAAGTTGTAAATATGACAACTTATTTCAGATTTACCATATTGATTCCAAATATAATTGGAAATATGTTATTGTAACATTGTGAAATGGTTTTAATGTTTTTTGTGAGCTTTTTTTTCGCAATAGTTGGCGATCCCTGTAACCTACGTGGCCGTAAACTACGTGAACAACTACAATTTAAACACTACTTTTTTGCGTGCATTTTTTTTTATTTTAGCAACAGTTTGACCCTTCGTGGGCGTACTCTACGTGCATAAAAAACAGTATAGACCTCGTCAAAACAACTCCGAAATGCCTGTGCAATTGTAACCGCGAAATTCCCAAGTTTAGGGCGGCCATCCGTTCTAGCGCGGCGACGCTGCGCTCGTTTAAAAACACGATCACTACGCCATCTGCCGAAATCGTGCACTTTTGTTACTAACTCAAAACTTTTCATATATTTTCATGGGAAAATTGGCCTAACTCCTCTCAATCGGACTATCAATGGAGGAGGCCCGTGCCCTGCAATGGGACGGTTATGGGCTTAACTATTAAATGGGATTATTAATAAGATTAATTGTGAAAATAACTAGAAATTTTGTGTAGTAGTGTAATTTTTTTTAAACCATAAAATGACTAATTACTATGGTATATACAGTGGTTATCGCTTATCGGTTGAAACAACAATGCCGGCCCGACTATGACCGCAAAAAAAACATCAAACGAGACATTACCAAACTATTTACTTTAAAATGAGTAGACGAGCTGAATATAAAAGGATAGTATATAGGCAACTATTAAATGACTATCAAAAACTATATTAAAATATTTAGTAAACGCACAAATGGGATATTAGATCCTACTATTTTAAAGGCACAGCATATTTTATTTAAAAAGTACACGATTGTGACAGATGTAAGCGTAAATATTAAAAAAAATCCTAACCAACGCATAATTAAAATTCTACCAAATTAGTAGACTTGTTTCTCAGATGGCAAGATGGCAACCCTTATTGAAAACGTCAAACACACAGCCAGACCTATTCATCCGCGGCCTCGGCGCAATCATTCAATTTGGCGATCAGTTGGTCGATTTGCTCGGCAACCGCTTCATTCAACGGTTCGAGGAAACTTTCATTCGGCGTTCGGTAATTCTCGTGCTCAGATTCGGCAAAGTTCGGCTTCTCGAAGCTAACCTCTATGCCGCCATCGTCCCCGTCGTCGGTCAAATCGAGTATCTCAAGCGATTTTTGCACATCAAGAGTCTTTCTCCCTTCCTCTACGCCGTTTGTCTGGACTTGTTCATCTTTCGTCTCTTTCTGTTCGTGTTCCTCGCGATAGGAGGCTACAAGGTGGCTCGTTTCGTGGTGGCGTACTATTTGATTATATTAAGATGGCTGTTTAGGCATTTTGTACCTTATCTTACTAAATATAGAGACCTACTTATGGAGTAGTCTTCCAAGATCAAGAAAAAAATTACATATCTTGTCTTTAATCCCTAACGAAATGCATTAGAAAGTACATAAATAAAGGAGTTAAAGTGGCAAAGGGGAGATATCCGACTAAGTGAAATTATCCCCGAAATAAAGATAAATTTAATTAGAGTAATATGGTTAATTAGAGTATAATGGTAGCGCAGCAATTGTTTAAAAACGTTGACCAAGGTTTCTATTTTGTAATGTTTTCACAGCAGATTTTTTTACCTACATCCTGGCAACCCTGAAGAAATACTCTCGTGAACTTCCAATCTCATCTTTTATATTTCCGTATTTTTTTTTTGTAGTAGAAAATTTATTTCTAGCCATGGCAACCCTAACCACAAATAATGTCACTATAGTAGTTAAACTCCCCGATTTTTTTTGCAAATATTTGCGGTAGAATTTCCCTCAAAATCTTCGGAAACCCCAGTATTATATTAACTTTTAACTAATACTTACTGGAATGCGTTGGACTGGGTGGTTCAGAAATGGGTCGTGGGTAGTTGAAGCGTTTCTCTAACTCCTGGTCCATATGGTCCACGTAATCTGGGTACACTATCTTCAGAGCCTGGGCTCTCGCTTGACGATAGTACTGGAACAGAATGGGACTTTTGTACTGGCGTGGGAACATGTAATAGGACTTAATAAGAATACAGGTGGTAGGTCTCTCATATGTGAGAGGCCGCCAAACAGCAGTGTAAATGCACTGTTGTGTTCAGGTTTGAAGGACATTGTAGCCAGAGTAACTACTGGACATATTGAGACTTAATATCTATGTCTCAAGATGATGAGCGCAGTGAAATGCCAATCATTGCTTTGTAATTCATGGTGTTAGGTTTTACAGTCCATAAGGGGTCATATCGCTTACCATCAGGAGACCTGCTTGCTCGTTTGCCCGACCTATTGTATAAATAAAAAGACTTACAATTCCCAGATTTCTCCAATCCATGAGGTCGGATAGGCGTTCAGTTCTATTTCTCTGGATGATGCGCTGTCGCCGAGTCAGTCTGCAAGAGAAATCGTATTCACGAATTGATACACCCAAGAGTCAAATTCCTGACCCCACATTATCATACAAGTTTTGTGTGAGTCAGAAACTACGAGACTTTTCGGTGTGACTACCCCGTAGGGGTAAGCAGAGACTATGAATCTGCACTTTGCTTGATCTTGACACACCACTTTCGCTTCATCTACTTTCATAAATCTCTTCAGGCATCCTCGTCGGTTCAGGGTACTTTTAAGCTGCACTTACTTGGTGAAATCGAACATGTACTGGGCTAGTTGTTGTACGGAACCCTCGAGGGATATGTAGCGGCGGTCCACTACATATATACCATAGGACATCGGATCCGCGATGTGCTCCTGCATGAAGCAACCGAACCCTAGAGGAAAAATATGTAACGTGAATTAAATATACCGGGTATATCAAGACTGCGACCGTAAACGAAGCCAGGTGGTAGTTTTAGTGGTTACAGACACAATGTAACTAAAAATATTGACGGAAAAGCGACAAATGTTTTTTTGCGATTTTTTTAATATCATCGTGTTTGGGTACTAAATACGTAGTTTTTGTGAATATAGTAATTTAAATCTTCGCGTACCATTGCGTCTTTAAAAATAAAAAGGTGTACATTATTATTTTAGAAAAAAAAACCACCCAAATACGACGATAAGTAAAAAAATGAAAAAAAAATTGTCGCTTTTTTGCGAAAATTTTTGTTGCATTGTGTTGAAGTCACTAATACTACCACCTGGCTTCGTTTTCGGTCGCAGTCTCGATATACCCTGTATAAAGCTGAAAAGTTTGTTTGTTCGCGCAAATCTCAGGAACTACTGGTTCGAATTGAAAATTTATTTTGGCGTTGGATAGTCCATTTGTCGAGGAAGGCTACATGCTGTATAATATCACGCTATGACCAATAGGAGCGAAGCATTCATGAAAAAATGAGTAACTGTAAATGTACTATCTCGCTGAAAATGCAAATAAAAAAGAACCATAATATACAATATTCCATAGGCTTATCATTGACAATAAGTTTTTACAATGGTTTATTTGATGTCTAAATTAATAAAAATGTATATTATACAACCTTTAATATACCCCGATAGTGTTTTATTGTTAATTTTATTTATTAGGTACAATAAACAGTTGTATGTTACAGTTAAATTTTAGTTTTGAACATAAATTGAAATATGTAAACATACAACCCACACCATTGTCCACAGCTTTATTATTGTTAAGCTACTGTTCATAAACATTGTATAGGTGTTTTTAGGGTCGTAGTTAGTGGGCCTAAAACTAGACTAGTATTATCATCTCGCGTTGTTTTTTTTTTGTTGTTTTTTTTTTTTGTTTTAGTCTTATTTAATATTTTTGTCGCATTTTTATTATATTGCTACTTTTTTTTTTAGTCTTTTTTTGTTTTTTTTTCCTACCTGATAGGTTGGTGGTGACGCTGGGTATGCCCATGACGGTGCACTCGGCAGGTGTGTAGCCCCACGGCTCGTAGTACGAGGGGAACACGCCCAGGTGGCATCCGCGGACAAACTCCTCGTAGTCCAGACCGAAGAGCGGGTTCGTTGACGTAAGAAACTCTGGATGGAAGATCACCTGTCGGCAATCGAGTTATTTAGATTTTACAATCATAATATTTGTTCAAAAAATTGGTCATTAGTAATTTAAATAAATAAATACACCCAACAGTCACATACATAGTCCTGACCCCACACTAAGATCGAGTCTTGTGTCGTGGGTATCAGAAGCTACGAGAGACTTTTCGGTCTCACAAACAACCAGACCCGAAACAAATACCTGTGGAACACACAAATATTTGTTTCAGTGCGGGGATCGAACCCGCGACCTCTCGTTTCACAGGCGGCGTCCAACTTCGCCACGGAGGCTGTCAATTTATTTATTAATTTTTATCGCGTTGGATCCGGTGGTAACAATAAACCACTACGCAATGTTTTAATAATACTCATGGTACACTTGGACATTGATTAACGTAAATAATGTATTTTCTTAAAATAAAACACCCATAAAATAGTATTAAATATTATACTAATAAGACTACCGAAAAACAAGTAAATTTAATATAAATAATACAGTAAATGTTTTGTATTGACTTGTCATAAGAACTATTTAAATGCCTACGTGACCCATAAACGAATTTCATTTCATTTCAATTTCATATTATTTAAAATTATTACTAACGAAAAACCGGTCGAAGCTGGGCCGGGCAGCTAATCAATTAAAAAAGATTTCTCACCTTAACTTTGTCGTTAACAGTATTAAAGAGTTGACATCGCCTGATCGAGTTCAACACCGGATCGGTCCAATCGTCCACCTGTGAAAAAATAATATTTTATACTGAGGTAATTACTATATTGTCCTGTCATTCCGTTCATTCAATGAGTGAGTGAATGAGCAAGTGAGTGAGGGAGTAAATGAGCGAGCGAGTGAGTGAGGGAGTGATTGAGTGATCGAGTAAGTGAGGGAGTGAATGACTGAGCGAGTGAGGAAGGGAGTGAGTAAATGAATGATTGTTACGTGAGCCAATGAATGAGTGAATGTGGAACAGAGTGAGGGAGTGTCTGACTGACTGACTGAGTGCGTGATTCAGTAAGTAGAACAACGGAAGAATACCCTAACTAATAAAGGAACGAGTAAGTGAATGAAATAATGTACGATTGACTCACGATATTATGCGTGGTGATTGGCGGCAGACCGTCCCTCTGCAGCGCGTAGATACACCTCTTGAGTCTCACAGTGTCGTCCTTATGAAGGAGATCCGAGGCATCAGGCAGATGGCCTCTGTGAACAATGATTTCGTAGATATTTTATTGCGTAGATCTGGCAAACGAGCAAGCAGGTCACCTGATGGTAAGTGGTCACTGGACATGAACATCCACAACGCTTGGATCATGGATGTTTTGCTGGACCATCAAATCGAGAAGGGAACAAGAAGGATGAGGATTAGGAAAGAGGTATTGGGCATCCGGCAAAAATACCGGGTATGTCAAGACTGCGACCGAAAATGAAGCCAGGCGGTAGTTTTAGTGGTTACATATACGATGCAAATAAATTTCGCCAAAACAGTGTCAGATATATTTTAGATTTTTAAAAGAATCATTTTTGGTTGGTATATACCTAGTTTTTGCGAAAATAGTCATTTAAACCCTTACGTACCATTGCGTCTTTAAAAATAAAGAGGTGTACATCATTATTTACCCAAATCAATATCACCCAAATACGACAAAAAGTAAAAAATTACAAAATAAAGTTGTCGATTGTTTTTGCGAAATTTTTACTTGCATTGTGTCTGAAGTCACTAAAACTACCACCTGGCTTCGTTTTCGGTCGCAGTCTTGATACACCCTGTATACTGTAGGTACTTTAGACTACAGTAAGGACTTAGTCCCGCCCCATCGCTGCAACTCCTGTAAGCCAGGATCAACAGTGGCACGCATTTTAATGACACAGCATTGAAGCTCAGCGAGTCTCCGGGAATGTCTAACTTGTCTTTAACCCGCAACGAAATCAATCAAAGTTTAATTTTATAAGTTGCGCTACAGTAAGTAGTAGCTTGTTGGTAACGGCCTGGACGCAGTTTCCGAGAATAATCACAGGTTTGAATCCCAGGGCACATCTTTTCGGATACTGAGTCATTTAGCACTGTAACGGTGAAGGAAAACGTCGTGAGGAAACCTGCATACCATAGCGATTTTTACGAATTCTAATTCACTAGTCCAGCGTTTTGGACAATGGCATATGGACTACTAAACTCTCGTAGAGTTCTGTGCCCAGCAGTGAGACATGTATGTGCTGTATAAAAAAGAAGGACGAAAAGAAAAAGACATTTCGTATTCCTGACGAATGCTGACGGAGTTTCTTGCGACGTTTCTTCTTCGCTACAACACGTTCCGAAGCGGTGGTAGCAGTAATTAACGATTCAAAAGATCTTGTAAAAGACTATATAAAGAATTTTTTGATTTTGTATGAACTCACCTAAGGCATATATCATACATTCGTCTCCCGACTTTTTGCTGGATGTCTTGTATGGTGTCCCTCAGCGCCTTCGTGACCGCGTGGCCTCGGAGGCTCTCCACGTTGAAGTTGTTGGTCTTCGCCGGGAAGATCAGGAACGCTACCACCGTCATCTCGGACCCTGAGGACTGGGGACCGGGTAAGGCTTTTAAAAAAAGATTTTATTAAAAGTTTGAGAATGTGTATATAATCATATTTGTTTTTACATCGGTGAAATAAATAAATGCAGCAAACAGTCACATACAACATAGCCTTGACCCAACTCTAAGTTTTATTCTTACAGTTGATTAGTTATGCCTGTTTTTTTATTGCAATGAATGGCGAGACGAGCATGCCATTTGCCTGATGGTAAGCGATACGAATGCTCATGGACAGTAGCAAAACCAAACAACACCATGAATTCCAAGGCTTAGCATTCTAATGCGCTCGCCATCCTGAGACATAAGGTGTTAACTCTCAATATGTCCAGTAGTTACTCTTGCCTACCTTCAAATAATGGTTGAGCCTCGCCAAGGCCTCGATGAAGATGTCAGCTCCCTTGTTACCGAACTCGTACCGCCCGGCGATGAAGAAATACAACGTCTTGTCCAAGTCGAAGTTAAAGTGACTGCGTGAAAAGAAACGTATATTATAAGTCACCTAGCTTAAATTGGCATGTGGCGAAATTTGGAACTAAAAATAAAATTACAAAATATCTGTTTAACGCATTGTTTAAATTATACTCTCAAGGTTACTTTTATTATACTTTTACAAAACTCAAAAATGTTATATTTCAAAATATTACATTTTATTTCAGAAAGAGAGAAAAAAAAGAAAAAGACGAGACGAAGATAACAGGAAACACTGTATACTTGTATTCTATCTCATTCTCTCGCAGGCAAAATCCTATTTATGAATATGTTTGTCTCTTTTTAGTGTAGCTTTTTCGTTAAATCGTATTTTTAAATGACAACGGTGTTAAAGAAGTTTAACTTCCTAAAGCCTTACCCATAGAAATGTCCTCTTGTAAATTCGTTGATTTTCTCCTTGGCAAGAGCGTGCAGGTTTTGGAATTCGTGAAGGGCGGAGAATTTCTTCACATTGAGCCCGTTTGGAGTGATGATGTCTGGTTTCCGCTTGAGGAGATGTTCCGCTTCATACCCTGGACAAAATACCAACAGTCACATACATAGTCCTGACCCCACACTAAGATTCTTATGTATCAGAAATTGCGAGAGACTTTTTAGTCTCACAAACACCCAGACTCGAAAGAATTTGTGGATCGCACAAACATTCGCCTCCTTGCGCGGATCGAACCCGCGGCCTTCGCTTCACAGCCGGTGTCTAACGAACCAGCCACGAAGACTGTCGATATGAATAAATATTTTGATTATAAAATGTCTCAATGGAAACTGTTTCTGAACTGCACTCACCATGAGATGCATTTAACTTATTCTTCCATGTTAATATAAATAAATTTAAATGTCTTTTATTTATTAGTAATTAGCAATGAAAAAATCCAAAAGGATACTTGAGTCAATTTTTAAAGGTTTATTCAAAGAATTGTTCAAAATCTAGCAAAAAAAAGGTAAATTCATTTAGAATTAACCAAGTTACGAACATTTTAAATCTATTAGTGGGAGTAAAAGGAAAAAAATACACTAAACATTTAGAGAATATTTGTCTCATGTTACAAGTTATTTGAATGTTTGACAGTTTTTTTTTAATACCCTAAATTACCACTAAAATTATATAATAACATAGTACCTGTAATATCAGAAACGGTGGTAAATATATGCGTCATATGCGCCGCCGCACGCTCCATGCAGTAACGGTGGTATATCTGTCTTTTTCCCGCTTCTTCGTCCACCGAGAACTATGAAAGAGATAGGACGTGTTTAGGAGCGTACGTAATGATTAAGATTGGGTTGCTGTAGCAGTGATACGTATATTTGTATATGTATCCCGCCTCGTTGTCCACTGAGAACTAAAAAAGAGGCGGCACGTTTAAACGAGTGCGCAAAATGATTCAGTTTGGATTTGCAGTAGCTGTGGAACTTATATTTGTCTCTTTTCCGCCTCCTCGTCTACCAAGAACTAAGAAATAGATAGCCTATACTTAGAGTCATCTGAAACACAGCGATTGTCGCTTCAATGAAACAACAAACATACAAAAAAAAAGTAATAATAATACGCTCGCCGACATTTAACTATTAAGTATTATGATGCATTTGAAATACTCAAAAGAACCGGGAAAATTATCTTAAAAAATAAGTATGTATTTTACCTTTGTAAAACATGTGCGAGAGGGACTGCAACTAATAAGACAATTTTAATAACTTTTTGCATTTACATCTATTGGTACTGTAAAAAGAACTTTATTTCTGAACGTTAAAGTTCATTTTCGACATTGTCAATCATAATAAGCATTATTATTTAACTTTACTAAAGAACAGACCATATTTTTCTATAACAAACCAAACAAAAATTTTCGTTACCTTATCCAAATTATTGTAAAAATCGGTGTTGCCAGCGCATAAGTATCTTCCGAGCAGCGTGGCGTGCGTCGTGAACACAGTGGCGACATCTACGTGTCGGACTCTGAAACAATAGTTACGTTCCCTCACGTACAGATGGCGCTATTCACAAATCAATACTGGATGTATTGAGTCAGTGCTGAAACTATGGTAAGCGGTGCCTAAGCACAGAGCGCAGAAATGTCTAGACCAGACCAAGATTTAGGTGATTTGGGGCGCAATTATAGAAGCTCGCACTAGGCGTATTTAATAAGAAAAACTACTAACGATACTAGATGCGATAAATTATCAAATCAAATCAAATCAAATCAATATTTATTTCAGAATAATAAATTCTATGGAATGTTAGTGACATAATTTATTTATCTATTTAGATTATGCCCTCTTAAAATATTTAACGAAAAATCCTTTTTTTTGCCTTTTTTTTGCTTTTTCTTCCAATATTTTTATGAGTGCAAGTGGCCATATTTTAAATGCAGCCCAAAATCAAATTCAGGTATAATTTAGATTTTCTGTATCAACTCATAATCATCTACTAATGAACATGACCATTACGACTCAATTCGATTGACACGGCTTAGGCCAACATGCTGGCCTTATGCGGCCATGCTATATGACCACTTGATGTTCATGTGCAGTGATAACTTACCATCATGTTCTATTTGCATTGCCAGACGTATTGTATAAATAATAATACCTTAGCACGATAAGTCCGATGCCCGCCTGCCATTCGTGAAAATGACACACGACGCGAGGCGGGGTGTCACTGTACCCCTCGGCAGCGTTTCTGAACTGAAAGAGAATATACACCCAACAGTCACATACATAGTCCTGACCCCACATTAAAATCAATTAAGGCTTATGTATCAGAAACAATAAGAGTTTCGGACTCACACTCAGACCCGAAAGAAATATTTGTGGGACAAACATTTGTCTCGGTGCGGGTATCGAACCCGCGGACTCTCGTTTCGCAGCCGGCGGCTAACCAGCCAGGCTGTCAAATATTTTGCAGTGAAATATGTTAAACTTGTAAGATGGAAATCATGTGTTCAAGAAATTCCAACCCATTTCAAGAAATACAAATCGTGTTGTTTAATAAAATACATACAATATACATACATAAACTCACGCCTTTATCCCAGACGGGGTAGGCAGGGGCGCCACCAGGACACCCACATTTCGCCTTGTATGATCCGTCCGATTATGTGATAGGTGGCGAGCCTATCGCCATATCGGGCACAAGTTCCTGACTCCGGACTGATAATGATTAAACCCAATATCACTTTGCCCGACCCGGGATACGAACCCGAGACTTCAGCTTTGTAGTCGTACCGTAGTACAACTACGTCACCGAGGCAGTCAATAAATTATAACCACAACAATTCATAAAACAAGACGACCTGTGAATTTCTATCCTACATTTCGATTCACCCCGTTTTACTGCACTTGCCACATTAAATTGTAAGTATATCTCACCTCGGTAATGAACTGGGCCACCATGAAGCCCAGGATAACTGCGTCATTAGCCTCCACGTCCAGGTGTGGGATGCCCAGGGAGCAGGTGTCCCACAACTCCTGTTTGTACGCGTCCAGCTGCCACGCCCCGGAACCGATGTCGAACAGGATGATCTGAGGGTTCCCGTCCACCAACCATGTCCCTGTGTGGAGCTGGGGGTAGAAATATTGTACATACATAAACTCACGCCTTTTTACCAGCAGGAGTAGGCCAAGGAGCTACTAGAAAACCAACGTTCCGCCTTGTGTGCCCACGATGTGATAAAGGGATTATCGCCACATCGGGCGCAAATTCTTGACTCTGGGCTGATAATTAATAGAAAAATCGAATATCTCTTTATGGATTTGAACCTGAGACCTCAGCGTTGAAATCGTACCGTAGTACAACAGCGCCACCGAGACAGTTAATAAATTATACTAGGTATGTAAAAAATACAGTGTATACCTGTAGCATAATAGCATATTTGTCTGATGGTAAGCGATACGACCGCTCATGGACAGTAGCAAAACCAAACACCATGAATTACAAAGCAATGCTTGTATTCCACTCGCCATCCTGATACATAAGATGTTAAGTCTCATTATGTTCAGTAGTTACTCTGGCTACAATGTCCTTCAAACTGGAACACAACAGTGCATTTACACTGCGGGCGAAATAGATGTCCAGTAGTTACTCTGGCTACAATGTCCTTCAAACCGGAACACAACAGTGCCTTTACACTGCGGACGAAATAGATGTCCAGTAGTTACTCTGGCTACAATGTCCTTCAAACCGGAACACATCAGCATTTACACTGTTGTTTGGCGGGAGAAAAAGACATTGCAGTACCTACGGTGCGGCCTCTCACATATGAGAGACCTACCTATCTATCTATATCAGCCCATATACGTCCCACTGCAGGGCACGGGCCTACTCTACAATCGAGAGAATCGATTGAGAGTGGTTAGGCCATATATTCCACCACGCTGGCCTAGTGCGGGTTGGCGGACTTACATACCGTAGAAATTCTTTAAAATCGCTACGGTATGCAGGTTTCCTCACGATGTTTTCCTTCACCGTTAAAGTGCGTGGTGATTGACTATCAATACACACATAACTCCGAAAAGTCAGAGGTATGCCCTGGGATTTGAACCCGCGACCACCGTGAACATGTAGGCAGCCGCGTCTGGTTCGTTACCAACAGGCCGCCACGCACTTTTCATGAGAGACCTACCAGTATGTAACATAGTTTCAATACCTTATACCCTTGGCTCCTCATAGCGTTGACGGCAGCTGTTAGGGGCGAGTTGGGGGCAAACTCTGCCTCCTCCACCTCGGTGCGGGCGCATTGCTCCTTATACGGACCTGGGAACAAACCAGGAGACAATTAATAAATAATAAATACACCCTTCACCGTTAAAGGGGGGGGGGGAAGGAAAACATCGTGAGGAAACCTGCATACCGTAGCGATTTTAAAGAATTTCTACGATATGTAAGTCCGCCAACCCGCACTAGGCCAGCGTGGTGGACTGTATGGCCTAACCACTCTCAATCGATTCTCTCGATTGTAGAGTAGGCCCGTGCCCTGCAGTGGGACGTATATGGGCTGATATAGATAGAAATACACCCACCAGTCACATACATAGTTCTGACCCCACATTATGATCGATTTGTGTCATGTATCAGAAACTACGAGAGACTTTTCGTTCTTACAAACACCCACACCCGAAAAAAATATTTGGAGGTCGCATGAACATTAATCATTGCGGGGATCGAACCCGCAGCCTCCTGTTTCACAGCCGGCGTCTAACCAACTGCGCCACGGAACCTGTCACATCTTTCTCTTTTTCTCTCTCTTCAGACACTGTAAGAGCACTGCTAAACATAGTCACTCCAAATAAATAAAATAAATGAATAAATACACCCAACAGTCACATACATGTACCCCACACTAAGATCGAGTCTTGTGTCGTGGGTATCAGGAACTACGAGATACTTTTTCGGTCTCACAAACACCCAGACCCGAAACAAATACCTGTGGATCACACAAATATTTGGTGCGGGGATCGAACCCGCGGCCTCTCGTTTCTGAGCCGGCGTTTAACCAACTGCAACACGGAGACTGTCCAAGGATTTCAATAAAGACTTGGCGGACTTCTGGGTGTAAGTATTTATTTACAAGATTTTTTTTCGAGTGAGCTTATCGTAGAAGTCTATCGTAGTTTCTGATACACGACACAATAATTGTATTTTACTGTGGAGTTACATACATAAATACATAAACTCACGCCTTTATCCCCGAAGGGGTAGGCAGAGGCGCCACTAGGACACCCACATTTCGCCTTGCATGTTCCGTCCCATAATGTGATAGGGGGCCAGCCTATCGCCATATCGGGCACAAATTCCTGACTCCGGGCTGATAATGAACAGAAAAATCCAATATCACTTTGCCCGACCCGGGATTCGAACCCGAGACCTCAGCTTTGTAGTCGTACCGCAGTACAACCACACCACCGAGGCAGTCAGTCACTGTGGAGTTGATTTTTTTATTGCCGTTATACGCAGACAAGCCGCTGCCTACTGTGAGGTGAACACTCTTTAAGCCTCGTTTAAAGGACAAGTCGTATCGCTCAGGAAACATAAATCATTAAAACTTATTATAATTTACCCAGAAGACAATAATTTTCTCCCATTTCTTCAGTGGAGACGTAAGCCTTCGACCTGATCACTGTGTAAATACCGCCCACTGAAACAAGAAACAAAATATATTTAAAATGAACAAGAAATCAGTTTTCATGTTTATTAATTTACTTTGCCCGGGATTCGAACCCGAGACCTCTGCGTTGCAATCGTACCTTAGGTACTCACGCGCCAACGTCACTGTCACTTATATCTGTGCTTATATCGTCCGATTCCCCGCGTTTTTTCATGTTTATTTTGTCATTATTTCAATGCTTTATTATAGCCTACACTCAAAATAATGGAAAAAAAACTTCACGAAAATAAACTAAAAAAAACGCTTTTATAGAAAATCCAAGTAAAAAATAGAAAATAAATTTTAATAAATTTGAATTAAAAATAGTGTAAGAAATATGATTTTATTGTAAAAAAAAGCGTGAATACATATTAACATACATACGTCTGAAGCTAATAAAAAGCGTATATTAATAATGCTTTGAAATAATGACAAAATAAACATGAAAAAACGCGGGGAATCGGAAGACTAAATGACATAATATGTCAAATTCGGAGGTCGGGACGTGTGCGTGGTTAGTACAACTGAGCCATCAGTAGTCGAGCGCGTGGTGTGGTTAGTATAACAACGTTCTGCGCCACCGAGGCAGTTGAGCGAAGTGGTAATTTTTAAATCCTTACTTGAAGAAGTAAGGTGTATGGGAGCTGACAAACTTTTCGTACGCTGAGTTATGGTGTAAATACATCAAACTAAAATGCATATGTTGCATCATCACTTCTAAATTTCTTATCATAATTTGTCAAACAAGGTATCGTTAGAAGCGTATTAGAGCCGGTCCCTATAACCTGTCTATCTTTGAACTTAAGTAAAGATACCTTATGATAATCTTCTATCTATACATACAGGGTATATCAAGACCGCGACCGAAAACGAAGCCAGGTGGTAGTATTAGTGACTTCAGACACAAAGCAAGTAAAAATTTCGCAAAAAAAATCGACAACTTTTTTTTTGATAAATTTTTACTTATCGTCGTATTTGGGTGATATATACATAGTTTTCATAAAATAATGATGTACACCTCTTTATTTTAAAACACGCAATGGTACCTAAGGGTTTAAATTAGTATTTTCGCAAAAACTAGGTAATTACCACCCAAGCACGACGATTTTTAAAAATTCTAAAAAAATATCTGTTACTGTTTTGGCAACATTTTTATTTGCATCGTGTTTGGGGCCCCTAGAACTACCACCTGGCTTCGTTTTCGGTCGCAGTCTTGAGATACCCTGTATAATAAATTTGTAACCGATCGATGTCTGTACATGGAAGATAAATAAGAAAAACGAATATGGGGGGTCTGTATTACCGTAATAGAACCCAAAACAATGATTTTTAAACTTTTTGGCTGTTTCTGTCCAGTTGCGCGCGATGAACTCAGAAACGGCTTAACGGATTTCGATGAAATTTGGTATGTAGGTAGTTGACACCTTTGACATTTAAGCAACTTTTTATCCCGAATAATGTAGTGTTGCCGTTAAATGAAGAAGGAATTCCGATATAATTGTAATTTTTTATCAAAGGAATGGGACGGGACTGGATTACATGCCTTGAGTAAGAATGAGAAGGGACGGGATGGGATGGTAAATTCCAAATAAAGTTAACCACGCAGACGAAGTTTGCGGGCAGAGCATAGTAGAGTAATACATTATACAACAAATGTTGATACGAATGTTTCCTTTTGAATTATCATTATTTAAAGTTTAGTTGTATTACTAACGTTTCGTTTTATTTTACGTGAAATCTAAATATACAGCTTTTTAAAATCACCTAGTACATAACTAAAACCTTAACATCTTAAGAAGCAAATTTAAATTTACGCTCCGAAAACTAGTCTAACACTAGGACACTATCTAGGTCACACTTTACAACCTACAACCTGTGTTTCCGGTTAAAACAACAGCGTGGCACGGTGGGTGGGCAGAGAGAATAGAATCTAGGGTTTCATCTTAGTCCTAGGCGATCTAGAACGTGACTGAATGTTTATTATGCAACTAAACACGTTTTTAATGAAATCCCTGACCTGGCAAGGAAGATAAGGATTTGAACCTTCTTAGTTACCCAAACTTATGACAACACATAACCACACACGGCCGCACATGAAATCGCCATATTTGTGTGTGTAAATAAATATAACACATATTTTTTTATAAATAAATACACCCAACAGTCACATACATAGTCCTGACCCCACACTAAGATCGAGTCTTTAGTCGTGGGTATCAGAAACTACGAGACTTTTCGCTCTCACAAACACCCATACCCCAAAAAAAACCTGTAGATCACACGAACATTTGTATCGGTGCGGGGATCGAACCTGCGGCCTCCCCGTTTCACAGCCGGCGATTGACCAACCGCGCCAATTGTTTATACTCCCCCATAATTCTATATCATAATAACCCAATAATCTCAAGGTTTACCATTAAAGTGCGTAGAAATTTAATATCGCATCACACATGACTCCGAAGAATCAGAGGTGTGCCCTGGGATTGGAACCCACGACCACCGCGTCGACAGCCGCGTCCGGTTCGTTATCAACAGGCCACCACGCACTTATCTTGCTAACTTAGCACAAATAAAAAATATAAACTTTTAATGTAGTTACTTAATGTGTTTTGTACACGCAATGTAAGTAATATATTCGATGGCTAACTACATTTCGTCGTTGGCACAGCAGGTCATTGACCGCTAGCATCAGCATTTTTAAAACGTTACATAATATGATTAATGATATAAGCGTATAGTCCCATTTACACACACTAGAGTTACACATTTACACTAGTTTCTTGCCCGTTCTTCTCTAGTGAAAACCGCTTTCCGAACCGGGTGGTAGTTCACAAAATGACTGAATCTAAACAATGTTGAACATTTTAATGGATTCAATAAATTATTTTCATTTCATTACACGGGGAGAGTTTCTCACCTCGCCTACGATTATCGTAACGATATAAAAAGTCGCATCGTATAAACATTGTCAGAACACGATAATCCATGGCGGTTGTGTCATGCGATAATGGCATACTCGCCGCGAGAAACACTCCCCCTGTGTGCTTAATATTTAGAATATTATATAACATTTTTATTGAAATAAAACATTTTTTACGGATTTTTTTAATTTGGTTTAATTTTTACATTTTTTAACTTCCCGACGTTTCGATTACTTTACAGCTTTCGTGGTCACGGGGCGGACTGAGGTATTAGTCATCCGCTCAGTGACTGTACAATTTAACATTATTATTGTTATTATTTCGGTACCATCCCACACCGACCATTGCAAATCCAGTCAGCCAGGATACAGGACAAACAATTAACAGTACTGAAACGAGCAGTTCCTAACACTAGCGAGGCTTGGACTTAGATTATTTTTTATGATTGCGATGAACGGCGAGACGGCCATGCCATTCGCCTGATGGCAAGCGATACGACCGCTCATGGAGAATAGCAAACCAAGCACCATTAATTATCATCTTATGTCACAGGATGGCGAGCGCAGTGGAATGCCAAACATTACATATGCATACATAAACTCACGCCTTTTTCCCAGAAGGGGTAGCAGAGGTGCTAACAGGACACCCACATTTCGCCAAATATGTTTCGTCCTATGATGTGATAGGGGGCGAGCCCTCACATAATAAAATATTTTCAATCAGTGCAGAAGTTTA
Source organism: Deilephila elpenor (assembly GCA_949752805.1). Classification (NCBI taxonomy): domain Eukaryota; kingdom Metazoa; phylum Arthropoda; class Insecta; order Lepidoptera; family Sphingidae; genus Deilephila; species Deilephila elpenor. Next base: position 1,578,784 of record OX457121.1, read on the forward strand.
TTTCCACCGCTATAACCATGTGTGGTGTACAAGTATAAATACCTTTGTTGGCGGCCTCCCATGCGGTCTCGAAGGTCCATCGGTTCTCGTCGCTGGCGGCCTGGCCCCGGTCCATGAACGACATGAGGTCGTGAGTCGAATCCGCCCGGTAGAACCGACGGGATGACCTGTCGCGTGACATTGTTGCCTGCAAAAAATATTAGAATGTTTCAATAATAATATAATATTTAATATAATATCATCGCGATTGTCATCTGAGTGTCTAAACAGTATTCCGGAATACTTCGGTCACATTGCAAGGAAAGACAGTGACAACCTCGAAAAGCTGATTGTGACCGGCAAAGTAAATGGGAGAAGACCTCGTGGACGAAATCCAATGCGTTGGTCTGACCAGATCCGCACCACTCTTGACTCTACACTCCACAGCGCCCTTCACACCGCCGTAGACAGAACCAGATGGAAAAAACTCGTTAGGATGAAAACGATGCCTAAGGAAGGTCACGACCCTCAAAATTGAGGAGCACGACGCAAGGAGGAGGAACGGTGAAGGAAAACATCGTGACGAAACTTAGGTAATACGTTTACGGTCCATGCTGCTCGCTTGTGAAACGATCTGCCCCTTGCAATAAGAAAAGCCAAATCTCAACCCACATTTAAAAAGTGTCTTAGATCACAATACTTATCACTTTAATTTATTTTTCTCCCAAATGAATTTACAGGGTATCTCAAGACCGCGACCGAAAACGAAGCCAGGTGGTAGTTTTAGTGGTTACAGACACGCCGCAAATAAAAATTTCACCAAAATAGCGACAGATATTTTTTTAGAGCTTTTTAAAAATCATCTTGTTTGGGTGGTAAAATCCTAGTTTTTACGAAAATAATAATTTAAACCCTTACGTACCATTGAGTGTTGAAAAATAAAAAGGTCTGCATCATTATTTTAGGAAAACTATGTATTTATCACCCAAATACGACGATAACTAAAAAATTACAAAAAAAAGTTGTCGATTTTTTTTGCGAAATTTTTACTTGCATTGTGTCTGAAGTCACTAATACTACCACCTGGCTTCGTTTTCGGTCGCGGTCTTGAGATACCCTGTATAAATAAATAAATAAATATACCCAACAGTCACATACCTAGTCCTGACTCCACATTAAGATCAATTAAGTCTTGTGTAGCAGGTATCAGAACTACGAGAGACTTTTCGGTCTCACAAACATCCAGACCCGAAAGAAATATTTGTGGGCCGCACAAACATATCTCTTGGTGCGGGGATCGAACCCGCGGCCTCTCGTTTCACAGCCGGCGTCTAACCAACTGCGCCACGGACGCTGTGAAAGAAAACATCGTGAGGAAACCTGGATAAAAAGAGATTTTAAACAAGACGGGAAGTACGCCAACCTGTACTAGGACAGCGTGGTGGACTATGGCTAAGCGCTCTCAATCGTACTTTCGATTGTAGGAGACCTGTGCCCAGCAGTGGGACGAGACAGACCAGGGGGATATCTACTAACGTAAGATTATGAATTAATATGGATTCTTGTAGGATGATATGCAGGGTATGTCCAGACCGCTACCGAAAACGAAGCCAGGTGGTAATATTAGTGACTTCAGATGCAATGCAACTAGAAATTTCTAAAACAGATTTTTTTCTTAGAAATGTTTACTTATCGTCATATTTCGGTGGTAAATACATAGTTTTCCTAAAATAATAATGTAAACCTTTTTATTTTTAAAGAAGCAATGGTACACAAGGGATAAAATTATTGTTTTAGGAAAAACTTAGTATTTACCGCCCTAATACCGATGATGACTGCCTCGGTGGCCAAGATGCACTACGGTACGACTACAAAGCTGAGGTCTCGGGTTCGAAACCGGGTCGGGCAAAGTGATATTTTGTTTTTCTATTCATTATCAGCCCGGAGTGAGGAATTTGTGCCTTATATGCCGATAGCCTCGCCCCCTATCACATCGTGTGACGGAACACACAAGGCGAAACGTAGGTGTCCTGGTTGCACCTCTGCCTATGCCTTCTGGGCAAAAGGCGTGAGTTTATGTATGATATTTCTATGAGCTGTTTACTCGTGTACTCGTGTATTACTGTCGTTAAAATCGTCATTTGCGTCTAATATATTACGTATTACGTATTTGGCATTTATCCAGTTCATGAATGAGCGTTATGCAATGCTTACGTGTTGTTGCATTTTTACTAAATTATTTTAAAGTGAAGGTACCTATTACGTTATACGGGTATATCAAGACCGCGACCGAAAACGAAGCCAGGTGGTAGTTTTAGTGGTTACAGACACGATGCAAATAAAAATTTCACCAAAACGGCGACAGATATTTTTTTAAATTGTTTTAAAAAATCATCTTGTTTGGGTGGTAAATACCTAGTTTTTGCGGAAATTTTAATTTAAGCCCTTACGTTCCATTGCGTCTTAAAATATAAAAAGGTGTACATCATTATTTTAGGAAAAATATGTATCTATCGGCCAAATACGACGATAAGTAAAAATTAACAAACAAAGTTGTCGACTTTTTTTTGCGAAATTTTTATTTGCATTGTTTCTGAAGTCGCTCATACTACCACCTGGCTTCGATTTCGGTCGCAGTCTTGATATACCCTGTAGATCTATTATTCAAATATTACATTTACCATCCTTAGTCACAGCATGCATTATAGCATTTTTTTATGGTTTGTCCTTAACCGTTTTCCTGTTTTATCCCGGGCGAAAGAATTTTATAAAATAAAGTAATTATCATCATGTTTTACGATACGTCAGCCTACGTCTACAAATGGGGCTACCAGAGTCACTGGATTTCAAGTTAATTTCTTCAAGAACTCCGGGCCTGGGTCGCAATTATGTTTGTTTTATTGAAAAAATATATTTTCGCTACACAAAAAAGTAGGTTCCATCGAGGGACAAAAATCTTTACACCGATACCAAGTTTCATAGTAAAATGGGCATTCTCCTTTCGTTGCTGGTTACAGACAATATACATTCCCGGCGCCTGGGTTTGCTTCAATGCTCTTCATTAGACATACATACATAAACTCATGCCTTCATCCCAGAAGGGGTAGGCAGAGGCGCCACCAGGACACCCACATTTCGCCATGTATAATGCTGTTGATCCTGGCTTACAAGAGTTGCAGAGGCGGGTGACGAACAGTCTCCAGGGTAACATCGCAAACCAAATGCTTCAGCTCCCACGCTTCTCCTTATCAGCACGTCATTACATCGTTATCAGGCATTTTTATCATTAAATTACTACAATGAACTCCTACAGTAGGCCATTGGGTGATTTACTTCGTGGCAACTGCGATCATACTAACGTAAGATGATTAATATGTACCATATACGTCCCACTGCCTCGGTGGCGTAGTTGTATTACGGTACGACTGCAAAGCTGAGGTCTCGGGTTCGAATCCCGGGTCGGGCAAAGTGATATTGGGTTTTTCAATTCATTATCAGCCCGGAGTCAGGAATTTGTGCCCGAAATGGCGATAGGCTCGTATATCACATCATGGGACAGAACATACAAGGGGAAATGTGGGTGTCCTGGTGGCGCCTCTGCCTACCCCGTCTGGGATAAAGGCGTGAGTTTATATATGTATGTATATACGTCCCACTGCAGGGCACGGGTCTCTACAATCGAGAGTACGAATAAGAGGTGTTAGGCCATATAGTCCACCACGCTGGCCTATTACCAGACGGACTTTACACACCATAGATTTTTATCTCGCTATGCTGGTTTCCTCAAGATGTTTTACTTCACCGTTATAGTGTGTGGTGATTGACTATCAATACACTTGACTCCGAAAAGTCAGAGGTGTGCCCTGGGATTTGAACCCGTGACGACCGTGTACATGTTTGCAGACGCGTCTAGTCTGTTACCAACAGTCCACCACGTACTTCCGATGCTAATTAAATCAAGTAAATACAATTTTAGTAAAAATGTGAATTAACACATTTTCCAAATTCAAAATATTATGTCTATTCACAGACGTGTGATGTCATCACAGTATTCACGAATCAAAACCGATTACGGTCACGTGGTTCCAACACAAATTAATTTTTATTTATAGTTTACTTTTTTTTGCATAGGTCCGGCTAACGAGCAAACAGGTCACCTGTTGTTTTTTTTTTTGACCTGATTGTAAGTGATCAAATGAACATCCACAACGCTTGGATCCCATGGGGAAGGTCATAGGGGTCATGACACCCCTGGGCTGACTCCACATTGACAGATTATTTAAAATATATCGCTGATTTTTACTTAATTTTTTTTTGACATATTCACTAATCACAGGTGTAACAAACTTAAATAATCACTTTTACGCCCGAATACTGGACCGACATTCAAATAATAAGTTGCTCTTAACAGCGCACGGCTCACTTAGCCAGTACATTTAATCGGGATTAACGTAGTTAAGCGCAAGTTATATTTAAGTTGCGTTCCAGTATTTGGGCGTTAAATGTATTATTGTAATCGAATTCGTGTACGTCCAGTGTTCTGACTAAAACTATATGACCCCTGACTTGAAAGCTGGATCAGCCTTTGGATTTGTTGCCGGCCCATCAAATCGGCAGGGGAGCGGGAGGGAAGAGGAAAGAAGTATTGGGCAATGGGCATCCATCAATCTCAATTTACCGCGTGCTCGTAATATACAAAACCGCCAAAATTGTTACCAACGGATAATGTTATCGCTGAAGTTCAAGATTGTTGTACAAACATTGATTATCATCCGCCAGCCGGCTACCATCGAGGCGATAGCGCCGTGATCTTATAATGCCAGGGACGTGGATACACACACATACACTCACGCCTTTTCCCAGAAGGGGTAGGCAGAGGCGCTACCAGGACATAGATTTCTTCTATGTTTCGTCCCATGATGTGAAGGGATATATCCGTAGGTGTATATAAGACTGCCTCAGTGGCGTAGTTGTATTACGGTACGGTTACAAAGCTGAGGTCTCGGGTTCGAATCCCGGGTCGGGCAAAGTGGTATTGGATTTTTCTATTCATTATCAGCCCGGAGTCAGGAATTTGTGCCCGATATGGCGATAGGCTCGCCCCCTATCACATCATGGGACGGAACATACAAGGCGAAATGTGGGTGTCCTGGTGGCGCCTCTGCCTACCCCTTCGGGGATAAAGGCGTGAGTTTATTATGTATGTATATAATTCCAAAACAAGTTAGGCAATATGATAATTGTATAAAATAATTTTATAAAGGGACAGTACTCGTAAAGGAAATGATATTTTCCTTGTAAAATTAGGTACCTACAGGTAAATAACAAAACTAATGATGACATCCTCCGTGGCGCAGTTGGTTATTATTACACAGGTATTTGTTTCTGGTCTGGGTTTTTGTGAGACAGAAAAGTCTCTCGTAGTTACTCGCGACACAAGACTCGATCTTAGTGTGGGGTCATGACTATGTATGTGACTGTTGGGTGTATTTATTATATAATTAAGCTAAGAATAACGGCCACACACGCAACGATATAAATGTGCAAGTCTGAGTTTGCACCAGTATACTGGGTGTGTGGCAAATAACTGCGCAAACTTCGTTCCAATTTTCGATTCGAGACTGCAAAGTCGCGTTTGCGCAAACGCACAACGTGAGTGGCGGGCGTGACATTATGCTTTTTAATTTGTATGCTAACATGTTTATAGACATTTTATTCTTTTGCTTCCTATCATCATCATCATCCATCCATCAGCCAAAGGAAGTCCACTGCTGAAGGCCTCTCCCAATGAATACCACTGTGACCTGTTGGAGGCAGCCTGCATCCAGCGACGTCCCGCGACCTTTACCAGGTCGTCTTACCTTGTGGACGTCCTACGCTGCGCTTTCCGCTACGTGGCCTCCATTCGACAACTTTTTGGCGTTGCTTCCGATAGTAGTATTTCATTTGAGGATGCAAGAGTATAATCCATTTACGTCCCAGAGCAAGGCACTGGTCCCCGACACAACCGAGTGTTCGATTGAAGGGTAAGGCCTTGGAACAACACTGACCTAGAACAGGACTTCACACATGGAAATTCTTGAGAATATAGGTATATCAAATAAGTGCGTGGTGGCCTGTTGGTAGCGGACCAGACGCGGCGGCCTACATGGTCACGGTGGTCGTGGGTTCAAATCCCAGGGCACACCTCTGACTTTTCAGAGTTATGTGTGTATTGACAGTCAATCACCACGCACTTTAACAGTGAAGGAAAACATCGTGAGGAAACCTGCATACTGTAGCGATTTTAAAGAATTTCTGCGGTGTGTAAGTCCGCCAACCCGCACTAGGCCAGCGTGGTAGACTAAATGGCCTGATATAGATAGATAGATAGGTAAATCATAATGTTTTCTTTCACTGTTAAAGTGCGTGTTAGTAAACTATCAACACACATGACTGAAAAGTCAGAGGTGTGACCTGGGATTTGAACCCGCGACCTCGGCGAGCGTATAAGCCATTACGCACTTATTTCTTATAGGTATAGGAAAACGCGAACTGCCTCGGTGGTGTAGTTGTACTACGGTACGATTGCAGCTGCGGTGTCGGGTTCGAATCCCGGGTCGGGCAATGTGATATTGGATTTTTCTATTCATTATCAGCTCGGAGTCGGGAATTTGTGCCCGATATGGCGATAGGCTCATCTCCTATCACATCGTGGGACGGAACATACAAGGCGAAATGAGGGTCCTGGTGGCACCGCTGCCTACCCCCCTTCCTTCTGGGAAAAAAGGCGTGAGTTTATGCATGAATGTATGTATAGGAAAATGATCGTTTATGTACCAGTTTTTGCCCGCAAGTTCACTTACGTTATCAGGACTATTTCGTCGATAAATGACTGACTCTAAATGATGTCTAACATTTTATGGATTTTATAAATAATACTCTTTTTTTTGTCAAAACCTAACAGAAACATCATTTTTCGTTAATTCGTTATTGATTTGGCGACCAAAAATCTAAATAGATTGACGAAATAAATAAATAAATACACCCAACAGTCACATACATAGTCCTAACTCACTAAGATCGAGTCTTGTGTCGTGTATCAGAAACGACGAGATACTTTTCGGTCTCACAAACACCCAGACTTGAGACAAATATTTGTGAACCTCACAAACATTTGTCTCGGTGCGGGAATCGAACAAGCGGCCTCTTGTTTCACAGCCGGCGTCTAACCAACTGCGCCACGGAGGCCGTCAATTACACTGTACTAAAGAATGAAATTAAATTACTATTTCTGAATCTATAGTGTCCATTACATTGGCTATGAATGAAATGGACACCACAGCGTCCAAGCATTTGAATATAAACTCTATTTATGGGTTGCTAAAGCAGGAAATCAATTGCATGGTATTTGTAGTCAAGTGGTCACTGATTGCTCAACAATATATTGAATCAAGTTGTGTGTTGAACTGTGAGATATAGGTCTCGGCTTCGATCCCGGGGTATGCTCATATTTGAACATATTTTTATTGCGTTGAATGACGAGACGAGCATGCCATTCGGCTGTGCCCCTAGCCGGAACATTGTGAAGTATCGTATAGTAATTCTCGTATAGTAAAGTAAACGTTTCCCGCTGTCAAATTTTAGTTCCAAATATGCTCACAATGGCGCTGTTTAAATTCCCATACAAAATTTTACTATTAATATTCTATTACGATACTGCAAAATGTTCCGGCTAGGGGCACTGATAGTAAGCGATATGACCGCTCATGGACAGTAGCAAAACCAAACACCATGAATTACAAAGCAATGCTTGGCATTCCACTGTACTCGCCATGCTGAGACATAAGATGTTAAGTCTCATTATGTCCAGTAGTTACTCAGGGTACAATGTCCTTCAAACCGGAACACAACAGTGCATTTACACTGATGTTTGGCTAGAGAAATATACATTGCGGTGGTACATATACCCAGACGGCCTCTCACATATGAGAGACTTACCTATGAAAAAATTCACTTAGCTGGTTGTTTGTGGAATAAAAGTAAACGTTGGGGCCATGTTGGTGACCCGGACCTGGGTGCTGGTCTGGCAGTCGCGAGTTCGAATCCCAGGTCACACCTCTGTCTTTAAACTACCGCAGTGAAACACAATATTGTGAGACAGCCCGCCTACCATAGATTTCATAACAAAATGTTCTATAGAATATGAACTCCACCAAGCCGCGGTAGGCCAACGTGGTGGACTATTAACAGAGAGTTCGATTGAGAGCGGTTATGCCATAGCTCACCACGAAGGCCTCGTTCGGGACTATCTGCAGACGCGTTGTCTTTTACCAAGAGGTCTCCATGCACTACAATTTAACTCCTTTAGTAACGAGTTTTTTAGACTTCACAAATTATCTCATTATTGTATCTATTTAATACCTAAACTCACTTAAGCCTTTTCCCAGAAGGGGTAGGCAGAGGTGCTACCACGACACCCACATTTCGCCTTGTATGTTTCGTCCCATGATGTGATAGGGGGCGCGCCTATCGCCATATCGGGCACAAATTCCTGACTCCGGGCTGATAATGAATAGAAAAATCCAATATCACTTTGCCCGACCCGGGATTCGAAACCGAGGCTTAGCGTTGTAACCTTACCATAGTAACTACAACTACGCCAACGAGACAGTCTGTGTATTATATACATCTATTTAATATATTATATATCATATCTATGTTGTTGCCAATCTTGTTACTAGATTCACACACAAAATTCCAATGTAGTAATCCATTATATCTAATCATTGTATCTATATCTATATATTTCACTAGCGGCTCGACCCGGCTTCGCCCGGGTGCAGATAGTTTTTGAATCCAGTCCACATCAACATATAGTTTTCGCAGCGCACGATGTAAAGAATATTTTAGGTAATTTTTTTACACCTTGGGTTACATTTTTGGAGTTTTAGTAAGAATGCCTATTTTTTTTAAAATATAATATAGCCTATGTCACCCGGGGATAGTGTAGCTTCCCAACAGCGAAAGAATTTTTCAAATCGGTTCAGCAGTTTCGGTGTTTATTCATTGCAAACAAACAAACAAACAATCAAATATTTCTTCTTTATACTATATTAATCTACCTAAGATTAGCAAGTTGAAGTGGCAGTGAGCACATACCGCAGAGAGCTGATGGCCGATGGTAAAGCTCTCGAGTGGAGGGGAGCGAACAGGAATCTTAGTAGATGCCACGAATATACACTTTACGTGTCCAAACCAAGCTTAAGGGGCAGTGACTCAACTTTTATTATTATTTATATCGAAAATTTCATCAACATCATTCAGGTTCCATATCTTCCGCATGGGGCAACGGACATCCACAGTGACTCTCCATCTCACACGGTCTCTATCTGCCTGCTTGATATCGCTCCCAGACTTTCCAACACTTTTCGCTTCAAAGTCGATTTCGAAAGTTTACGTCATGCGAAATCGTAGATAATTTTTTTTAACCCGTTGTAATAAGAAAATTAGAATTATTTCAAATTTGGTGGTAGGAGGAAATGAAAAGGACGCAACTTTCGTGCTGTGACGTCATCTTCCATGAGGCGGGTAGGTGCGAAAGAGAAAGCGAGTGTCCCTACTACACTACTAAAAATATTATTATCTCTGTCATTTTACGACCAAATTTATGGTATTTTATACTAATGTTTTTTAATAGGTAATAAATAATAAATACACCCAACAGTCACATAAATAGTCCTGACCCCACACTAAGATCGAATCTTGTGTCGTGGGTATCAGAAACTACGAGAGACTTTTCGGTCTCACAAACACCCAGACCCGAAACAAATACCTGTGGATCACACAAATATTTGTTTCGGTGCGGGGATCAAACCCGCGGCCTCTCGTTTCACAGGCGGCGGCTAACCAACTGGGCTGATAATGAATAGAAAAAACTAATATCACCTGCATTTCTACAGGCTATCATAAGTATGTAAAATGGCATGGAACCGTCTGATGCCATTCAACCGTCGACGTATTTATGCTGTCCTTGCCAAAATACAAATATTTGTATGATAAATATTGACTTTGGCCTGAATGTTGGAGCCAGAAAAATGTTTGTTTTTTTTATTTAAGCATTATCTGTCATTTATTTATTTTATTTATTTATAGTTCTTTTTGTTTTGCTTATTTAATTATATTTTTAAACTTTGGTGATCACACACTGTGCTTGTTGTTTGTCCAGATATCAACAATTATTGTTTTTATACTTAAAAAGTCTGAGAGAAAACCGTAGATACTTTATTATTTTACTGTGATAGTGAAATTTGTTGATATAAAACGTTGTTTCTCTTTAAATTATAAAAATAAAAATTCACAATTGTTCAAATTTTTTTCACATTTGAACGATCAAAGTTGAAAACAAAAAGAATAAATGTTAGTATGGAAAAAACTGAAAACAAAACAGTGTACATATTTTGTATTTTTAAAAAATAATAATTAATACATTGAATTTAAGTGAGGCGTATAGATGCCTTAATTAGTGGTAAACTCAAGCCTTTTCATTTTTATTTAAACAAGTACACTTTTTTACTTAATTTTATATTTTTTTGTAAAAATTAGTATTATTTGAATTTCATGTTTTTATTGATACCATAAGTAGATGCATTAATATAGGTACCTACATATGATTTAGTCTTGTTATATATTATTTTAAATTAAAATAATTATTTCTAAAATATGTGGCTTATTTTTTTTATTGTGATCCATAGCTTCTATATTATGTTGTATCCAGTTTGATAGATATAACACTACTAAATTATTTCAATATTTACTTTTGATTTTAAATGCCCAAAATATATTGCGAATATTTTTATAAATCAATTATACTTTATTAAAGCAAGTTTTTACTTGACCCAAAGAAATTAGTAGAAAATAATGAGTGGTCAATCTATAGAATGAAATTATAAAGCAAGTTTAGTAGTTAACTAATTATTTTCTTAATTACTTAATTAATTTAAAGAATGTAGTTATTACATTATTTATTTTTACATACAACTGAGCGGGTGACCTTACTAATATTTCAATTTACATAAATATTAATATGCATATACCTACACAAACGTAAGTTTGGTAATTTCCTGTTTTGTAAAGTTTAAAAATCGCCATGTCTCCGAATCGTAAAATTCGTAAAGACGGAATGATTACCGAACGTGATCGGTTTTTAAAACCCAATCACCAGCGAGTTATTCACGATAAAACTTATCTTCCATATTTAAATATATTAACATATCAATGACCACACTTTATATTTATCACCCAAATATATCGCATACTACACCTTTATCAATGTTTACAATAAAACAACGCAATAATTATGAAACTATTTTTATCCACGCCGAATGAATGAAACTTTCATATAGTAGAAAAAAAGTAATAGAACCAGCCTTACCTCAAACGGAACCAAATATTCGAAGATGGACAATAATAAACGCCGCAAAACACAGTTATATCACTGAAAAGTCCACTGGTATTGTAGTGTGTGGATGTTTTATTCACAAAATACGATTTTGGAAGTTATTCGAGTGTCCGGCATAATACGTGCGTGCGCGGGTACCGCATCCGAATAAAATAAAATTAGTGACAAACGTCAAACGCGCCCGGCTTAGAGGTCACCTTGAAATGACAGCTGGCCGGCTGTTGACAACGGCAGCCGGAATATGATGCCATTGTACAATTATCTTTAATTTCATTACAACCAATAAATTAATTTCAAAGTTGATTATAAATCGTATTATTTTTATAACACTGCTTTTAAGGAACATCAAAATACTAAAACACGTGAGAATTATTTAATATGGGATTGTGTTTTAGGTACCTACGATGTGCTACATCTTAGCCTCATTTATTAATTTAGTATACTGATTACTGATTGGGATCATAAATCCCAGGTGGTAAGGCCCTTGTATGCAAGAGGGTATCTGAATAGGTACCAATACTTTATAATGACGTAAAATAAGTCTTCATCAGTATTTTTTTCTATTTAAAGGGAAGCGTGACGCTTACCATCAAGTGAGCAATAATTTTGCTAAGTAGAAAAATATACGTTATGGCACTCGTTCTGTGTGCGATAAAAATCAAAAAATTGTAAAGCCACACTAAATCTATATACCTCGCTGTCCTTTTTACATATAGTAAAACGCGGTAAATCGAGGTGAAATAAACAGATCCTTCGGTTTTATTAATCAAAGTAGTAATATTTTATTTATACACAATTAGGATAATACTTGACAAATTATTATAGTATACTTAAACATAATAAATACTTGACCAGTTGTATCAATTGACCCTATGTTTCGATTTACCCCGTTTTACATAGGCCTCTTTCATTGCCTCTTCTCATAATCCTATGATCATAGTTTTTAGGGAACACGTAACACTAGCAAGCAAAATGTTCCGCAGGTTAGTATTATTATTTTCGAAATTCGTGATCGAGATCGAACGAGGTCGAATCAGGAATGAGATCCGTAGAAAAAGGTTTTTTTTAAATCTCATTTATTTAGGGACTTTTATCCAACTTAACCACGTAAACACGCACTAACGGTGAAGGAAAACATCGTGAGGAAACCTGCATACCGTAGCGATTATAAAGAATTTCTAGGGTATGTAAGTCCGCCTGGCATTAGGCCAGCGTGGTGGACTATAGCCTAACCACTCTCAATCGATTCTCTCGATTGTAGAGTAGGCCCGTGCCCAGCATTGGGACAAATATGGGCTGATATACAAAGCACGTAGGTCCCATCGTACCCCAAAAAATAACACCAGATAAATAATATTCTAAGATTAATAATATTTAACACAAACACCTCCATCCACATTCAACGAATAAGGGTTACCGACGCAGAATTTCATGGACGTCGGCAAATACTTACCAATAGCCAGTGGCACATCACTGACTTTTCGGAGTTATGTGTGTATTGATAGTCAATCACCACGCACTTTAACGGTGAAGGAAAACACAGTGGCGGCGTAAAGGGGGGGCGATGGGGGCGGTCCGCCCCGGGTACCAAGCACCAAGGGGTGACGACAACCCGACAAGCGACAACAAACGAAGAGCGTGGACCACGATCGTGGGCGAAACGATCCTGCTTGCCGCCGCCTACAAAGAAGGAGTACCTACTTTTTTTTTTTTTTAATCCTTCAAAAAATAAACATCAAAAAAGTCTGATCTTATACGAGCACGAAAAGTCCGGAGTAAGCATGTATAGTATAGGTATATTTTAGGTAGGGGTGCTCAATACGAAACCGCCCAGGGTGCCAACCAACTTTACGCCGCCAGTGCCAATAGCAGAACTGTTCGCTAATTTCTCTAAAGCAGAAAAAAAAACATACAAAATCAATTTCTAGATTTATTTTGTAGATATTTACAGTTAAAATTATACAAATTCAAAAACAATCAACTTTAACAATTCACTTATTATCACAATTTTAAACTTATAGGGCTTTATTCATAGACTGATTTAAAACCTATTTTAGTTATCACATGTTTTGTCCCTTTCCAACGACTTTTGAATTCAGTTAGCGCGAAGAAGACAAAACATTCGATAACTAAAATAGTTTTTAAAACTGTCTGAATAATAATATACAAGAGTTTAACAAGCTTTTTACAGTTTATGGCCAGTACAGCGGAGCATACCATGACCGTGCTATGAACGTATCAGACAATAGTATTCTTTGTATGAATTATACTGGAACCGCCTACTAGAACGTTTCGCCACCGACCATGATGTTCTATAGTAGTAACACATAAACTCACGCCTTTTTCCCAGAAGCGTCAGCAGGGATGCAAGGACACCCGCGTTTCGCTTTGTGTGTTCCGTCCCACAAGGTGTTAGGGGGCGAGTCATCCATATCGGGCACAAATTCCTGACTCCGGGCTGATAATAGTAGAAAAACTCAATATCACTTACCCCAAGGATTCGAACCCGAGACCTAAGCGTTGTAATCATACCGTAGAACTACGCCACCGAGGCAGTAGTTCATAGAAATATTATCTTGTTTAATACGTTCATACAACGGTCATGTTATGTTACGTATTAAGCAGATACCCTCAGGGCACTTACTCACTAATCCGATCAATATATGCTAAAATAAGAGTCTTAAAAACTCGGACTGAAAGTAGATATCGTTCTTTATGTCATCTGTAACGAAATTATTAACCGCTGTATTAAATCTTATGCTACCTAATTCATAGACATATTTAAAACCTATTTTAGTTATCAAATGTTTTGTCTTCTTCGCTCGAATTGAATTCAAAAGTCGTTGGAAAGGGGCAAAACATTTGATAACTAAAATATATAAAATGTCTAAAGAGGGCGTATTTTTTTATATTGACACATCAACAGTGCAGACAGAGATAGAGAGAGAGCATCGTAAGACGACAGAAATTTGGTTGACACAATTTTGCCGGCCTGCTTAGGACTTGAAATACAGAGCCTGGACCCGAAAAGATACATACTTTCGTGGCTATAATGTGTTTTACACCCTAACAAGTATTTAAAATATTGAGGGAGGATTTTTTGATTGTAATGTTTGTAGCATATTGCTATATTAGTGGAAATTGAGCTTATTATTTAACAACAAATTGCTGTAAATTTAACCGAAAGTATATTTAGTTATTAACCATTTTAAAGGAATTTGAGTGGAATTCAATAGCACTAAAATATTTATTTTTATTTTTCAAATAATTCGTTCATGTTGGACAACCTTTCATATGTCAGCCATTTTTATCTACGTTTTTGCAGTACCAGCGCTCCTCTATATAGAATATTTATAATAATAAATACTCTAAGTTTACCCCATATATTTGATGCTCAGTTCCCCAGGCGGAAAACCACCAGAATTATGAGATTTCTAATCCAAACTTAAAGGCGGACTCGCTTCAAACTCCTCGGCAAATTGATCGACATCACTGGCATCGTCAAAATTCAACTTGACCGGGTTCACTGAACTTTTGACGTATGTTTTATTCAGTGACGTCACTGGACTGTCTTTTATATTTACTTTTTCAAATTTATCACTGGCAACACTAATGTCAATTTTAGAATTGGAATTCTTTGAAGAGTTTAAAGCAGTGTTGTCAGAATTTCTACTAATATTCATTATATTTTTTATCCTGGCAACACTGGGAGAAATGTCATTTGTTAATGGACTTTTGTATGAATTCATGGCACTCGCAGATTTGTTTATAATATGTATTGGCGTCAATGGAGGAGGTTCTCCATACATTTTCAATTTATTAATCCTATTATTAACTTCTCTCTTCCTTTTTAATGTTTTTGGCGACAATTCCTCTTGTTGTTTGAAAGTGGACTCAAAATCCAAACCAGTAAGGTTGAATTCTGAATGCGTGATCCTTTCCACCGAGTCCAAAAACGCTTTATTCCTTGACAAATCTACATTATTCATCCTATACGGTGTTATATTTACATTACCTTTAACGGCAAAATTATTTTTCAATTTAATGCACTCCTCACAAATTCTTCTGCGGTCCAAAACAGATATTTTATTCAAATCATCTACTATACCCTTCGCTTGACTATTCTTAGGAGTTTTAGTAAAATAACTAAACTCTGTGACTCGATACTGCGGCATGTTTCTGGTGTTGCCAGCTCTCTTCTGCAAATTTATACCGGCAACAATTTGGCCAGTGTCTAGGATTTGATATCCAAACTTTTGCAACCCTCCCCAGAAGTTGACACATATAATATTACATTCTTTATCAGTGAGGTAGACATTTTGAAACTGTGATTTATTGTTAAATTCTTTTATTGAAGGTTCTATGGAGAATATTATTCCTGCAGTGTCGACTTCATTGTATTCTGTTGTTATTTGTGTGTTCAGTTCTTTGATAGTGTAACATTTTCGTCTTAAAGCGGTAGTGACAGAAATTCTGTCTGTTTCTTTAAACTTAGATTGGAGAAACACTGATTGCCTTCCAGCCGATAACTGGATTTCTGAATATCTGAAAATAATACATATATTAATGTATTGAATCAGCCCATAGTTGCCCACTTTTGGGCTTAAGACCACTTTAAAACCGATAGATATTTTATTTATATTCTTTATTTTACACTACAAAAGCCTAACAAAAAATACATTAAATTAGATAGCAGTACAAAAGGCGGTCGTATCGCTCGAGGCAATCTCTTACCGACTACCTTGGGATGGAAATAAGAGAAGGATAAAAGAGAGGGTAGTCAATAGTGTACTAATAGATTGAATGATAAAAAAAAATACTTATATTAAGTGTCTTAAAATTAAAAAAAAGAACAATAAATTAAATAATAATAACTATAAAGAGTAATAGATAGAGTTTAGGCCATAATCAACCATGGTAGCCTGGATGGGTTGGCGCATTTAACATATAACAAATAAATTTACACCCAACAGTCATATACAAAGTCCTGACCCCACACTAAGATACAAGTCCTGTATATTGTATTACTGTATCAGCCCATTAACGTCCCACTGCACGGCACTGGCTTCCTCTTCAATCGACAGTCCGATTGAGCGGGGTTAGGCCATATAGTCCGTTATATGTGCCTGTTGGGTGTATTTTATATACTACTTACCTAACAGCCGTAGGTACTACATTTAATACTTCAATCCATGTGTCCTCTTTAATTAATTCCATTAGGGAATCGTTTGGTTTCCATATTGAAAGCAGTCCTGTTTACAAAAAAAAAACAATTGACAATGAATATGGTGATATTTACTATAAAGTGACGTCATAATATGCTTAAAGCGCTGTCATTGTGTGACGAAAGACGTTGACAATGAGTATGGTGATATTTCCTACAAAGTGACGTCATATGCTGTCATTGGCGTTTCGTTTGAAAAGGTACAAAATGAAATATTTTTCTTTTAAAATTTTACCTATTTTTAATATAAAGTAGATTTGATTTTTGTGTGTAATGAATGAGCTAAAAAAATACATGACTATTGGACATTGTAGCCATAGTAACTACTTGACGTAATGAGACTGAACATCTTATGTCTCCGGATGGCGAGGGCAGAGGAATGCCAAGCATTGCTTTGTGATTCATGGTGTTTGGTTTTGCTACTGTCCATGAGCGGTCGTATCGCTTATCATCAGGCGAATAGAATACTCGTCTCGCCATTCAACGCAATAAAAAAAATGCATAACTGATTTTAACAATTTGATGCGTATTAATATTATTATAAGCAATAAAAAAATACATTTTGTACCTTGAGAGGTTATAATTTTTGTATGGAATAACAGATGTTTTTGCGGTTTCAAAGTTGGCCGTTTCATAAAATTTATTCATAATTATTAATATATGAATATAGAATGCTCGCTTACACCATGTCTAATCTTTTATATAAAATAAAATATTGTCTTTTTTATATTGCTCTTAATATTCATCCGGTATATACAATATTTTAAATCCATAACCTACCTTTACAAACACCATTTTTATTCACACCAGCTACCCTCACTTTGAGGACAGTGACGACGTTCCTGCCTCGTCTCAGGCCGTCCCTCTCCATCTTGTCCAGGATCCTGGCCTGTGCTCGCTCCACCAGCCTCTCACGACGCTTACCTTCATGGCCTTCTAGGAGTTTCGTTTGTGATGAGGTTAGGTGGCTCTGAAATTAGATTTTAGGGGCATATTTATTAATTTCTCAAGATACATTTTTATTACTGCTTTGAATGGCGAGACGAAAATACCGTTCACGATGGTAAGCGATACGACCGCTCATGGACAGTAGCAAAACCAAACAACGCCATGAATTACAAAGCGTTGCCTGGCATTCCACTGCGCTCGCCATCCTGAGACATAAGATGTTAAGTCTCAATATGTCCAGTAGTTACTCTGGCTACAATGTCCTTCAAACCGGAACACAACAGTGCATTTACACTACTGTTTGTTGGAGAAATAGACATTGTGGTCTCGGGTTCGAATCCCGGGTCAGGCAAAGTGATATTGGATTTTGGTATTAATTATCAGCCCGGAGTCGGGAATTTGTGCCCGGTATGGCGATAGGCTCGCCTCCTATCACATCGTGGGAAGGAACATGCAAGGCGAAATGTGGGTGTCCTAGTGGCGCCTCTGCCTACCCCTTCTGGGAAAAAGGCGTTTATGAATGTATAAATGTAAAAATATAAGTAACTTACTCTGAAATCACTGGGGTCTTTACTTCTCTTCAAAGCTTCGAATATTTGCGATCCGCTTTGAAGAGATGTTCTATTATCACAAATATTTTCGGAGCCCTGTGAATCCTGTAAAAGAACCAACAGACACCAATAATTTTTAATATATTTTACAATAGACAACATCTATTCACGAATGTAAAGAAAACCAGCGCCTAAAAAGACAATTTAGTATAAAAATAGTTTCATTAAAAAATATATGCAGTTGAAACGGTCCGTTAAGTCAAAGTCTTTTCAATAGTTTTCATAGATGCTCAGCTCCTATTGGTCAAAGCATGATGTTTTATAGTCTATAGCGTTTCTTAATAAATTAGCTATACAACACCAATATTTTTTTTTAATCAAACCAGTAATTCTGGAGATTAGCGCTTTCAAACAAACAAGTTTATAATACATAAACATAAACTCACGCCTTTATCCCCGAAGGGGGTAGGCAGAGGCGCCGCCAGGACACCCACATTTCGCCTTTTATGTTCCGTCCCATGATGTGATAGGGGGCGAGCCCATCGCCATATCGGCCACAAATTCCCGACTCCGGGCTGATAATGAATACCGAAATCCAATATCACTTTGCCCGACCCGGGACTCGAACCCGAGACCTCAGCTTTGTAACCGTACCGTAACACAACTACGCCACCGAGGCAGTCAGAGAGAAGTTTATAATATTAGTTTAGATAAAATTTTTTGGATACTAGATACAAGTGAGTCTCACCTGGTCAGAAAATTCCTTTTCAACTTCTTCATATAGTTTTTCCATCAAAATCTGTCTCTCTGCTTCATATTTTATCTGATGCAAATGTTCTAATCTTTCTGAACGGGTCACTGTAACATTACATTTTATATTTAGACAATGGAACAATAACTACACTATATAGATATTGATAATAACAATTAAGTTTGTATATGAGCTATAAAAAAGTCCTATTACTTAGTATTATAAATTACTGATAAAATAAACAAATCACCAAATTTGAAATGTTTGTAACTTGTTTATAAGTAAACGGATTTCAAAAATTCTTCCTCTTACGATTTTGCATAACTTAACCTCTCGATACAAATCCTAATAAAAAGTCAACTACTCTATTTTCTTTTAAATTTTAAAATCCACTCACCAGTACTGCCATCGTCAAATTTCTCAACGTACAGCGCCGGATACACTCTGGCGACGTAAACGCGCAACTTCGACACTTTCCCGCCGTCGAGTTTGACATTTGACAGGTGGGACAAGATGGCGCCGTTGCCATGGTAACCGAGGCGCGCGTCCCACCGCGCCCGGCGGGTCGAGTTGCCGAATATCTTAAGGCGGACTGACGAAGTATCCTTTAATAAAAAACATAACTTGGTAGTGGAAAAAAGTGAATGAATCTAAATAATATATGACATTTCATGGGTTCAATAAAAAAAATATTCTTATAATTTTCATTAAGATAACACACACCTAATTTGCAATTGAATGCATATCTCTGCAATTATTTTAAGAAATTAAAAATACCAGAATAACTCTTTAGTTACTTTTGTACTGTGGCATAATAGTCCATAATCGCCCATTGCTGAGCACAAAACTCGTCTACAACCAAGAGATAATTGAGAAGGGTTAGGCAATGGTCCACCACTCTGGCTTAGTGCCAGGCGGAATTCACATACGTAAGTAACGTACGGGACGGCTAAAATCTAAGATTCCTTCGGTTTTCAGGTTTGCTCACGATATTTTCCCTCATTTAAAGTGCGTGGTGACTTTCAATACACACATGTATTAGATTCAATATACTACTGGGTGCAGTTTGCTGGTTTTGCAGTTTGTTGACAGCCTCCGTGGCGCAGTTGGTTAGACGCCGCTTGTGAAACGAGAGGCCGCGGGTTCGATCTCCGCACCGAAACAAATATTTGTGTGATCCACAGGTATTTGTTTCGGGTCTGGGTGTTTGTGAGGCCGAAAAGTCTCTCGTAGCTTCTGATACCCACGACACAAGACTCGATCTTAGTGTGGGGGTCAGGACTATGTATGTGACTGTTGGGTGTATTTATTTATTTATTATGAAGTACCTTTTTAAATGTATTGATGCTGGTTGGTTGTAATTATATGTTTTTTTTAAAAGACGATGTATGTCACGTGTGACAAAAGTGATATTGGAAAGTGAGTAATATGTTCTAGAAGACTTCAATAAAATGTAATAGAAAGTTGAATTGAAGAGTTTCTTTATCTTGAAGAGTTAACCTTACACATGTCTTCAAAATCACAGTTTCCTTACCTCCCAAGGCGCCACCCCTTGGTCACAATTCATCAGCTCAGCTCCATTAGTGCTTATTTTTGAACCGACTACTATTTTTCTTTCCTTCACTAATCGAGTCAACATTTTGTCTGTAGTCGTCATTACACAGTACCAACCGTCAGTAAGTAATAATTCGATGTTTGCAGTGGTGGCAACACTGAAAAATGGAGTTTATAAATGAGCTGGTATCCATATTGGGCCGGAAACCATTGCTTTTATGGTAATTTAATAAATACGACCATAAGACAAACACATAGTTCTGACGATTAGACGCCGGGTGTGGAACGTGAGGCCGTGGATTCGATCCCCGCATAGAGACAAATATTTGTGTGAACCGCAAGAATCTGTCTTTCGACGAAATCTTTCGGGTCGGCATGTTTATGAGAGCAATAAGTCTCGAAGTTTCTGATACAAGAATTGAATCTTAATGTGGGGTCAGTACTACGTGTGTGACTGTTGGGTGTATTTATTATTAAATAGTACATACTTATCAACTTTAACTCCTCCGTCAAAAATAGCGACTACGCATAGAACAATAGTTTTAGAAGCCACATCATCCTTTTCCAGAATTTTACGAAGTGCAGGTCTTTCAGTGTTATACAATTCTCTATCATATCTATATTTGAGCTGGTTAATCAAATTTCTTGCAGTACACACACCCAGCGAGAACTTCACGTCGTAGGAAATCAGTTTCCAAAGAATTAGTTTGATGTGATTCTCCAACCAACCTAAGGGAATCAATTTTTTGTTCACCGAACTAAGAAATAACTCTTTTATCGACTCCACATTCATTTTGGTGCTAGTCAAATCATTCCTTACTCCAAAAAATTCGAAATTTAGCAATGTATCATAATCAAAATTCGTTAAATACGAATCCACGGTATTTGTATTATAAACCGTTAAATCTTTCAATCGATATATTTTATTTTTCTTATAATTTTCGGTAAATATTTCTTTCTTTTCTTGTATAGGTTCTGGAATATCAATTTTACTGAGTTTATTAGTTCTATATGGGGTCTCAAATCTCATTCTTTTTGCTCTGGGACAAGCTAAGATGGGACTGCCAGATCTTTTGTTCGTTTTTGTAGTTACTTGATGAAAATCCTCAGTGTGTAATGTTGTTTCAAAATTGTTTAACACTTGAGTATCAATAATATCTTCTATATTTTCTTTAGTAATTGTTTCTTTCAAATCCTTAGACGTTTTAAACCTTTTTGCTGCATTTTCGACTATATGTCGAGGTTCTTGGTCTTTCGTAGCCTTTATGTCATTATCTTTAGTTACATTGTCTATGTCTTTAAATATATCTTTTGTTATAGCCAAAGCTTGTTCCGATACTTTAACTTGTTTATTATTAGCAGTTTTAAATCCTCCAAAATTAGTAACTTTAGTAATATCTACATTTTCATTTGTAGTCGGTTTTCTGGAATCACTTTTTTTATATTCAGAATAGCAAACTTTCGCTTTGTCAGCATTTTTAGTAGTATCTTCATCATCAATATCTTCAAATAATCTTTTACTACTAGCCAAAGACGCTGCTGAGATAGATACAACCTTATTACTTGCAGTTTTAAATCCACACATAGTTTCTTTCTTATCATTATTATCAAGTTTTCGAGTAGTGTAATCATTATCACTAAAATTTTCAGTAAAAACAATGTCTTGAAAAATACTCTTGCATTTCTCAAGAGCTTCATTTGAAATGTTGACTTCTTTTTTACTTGCAGTTCGAAAACCTTCGAGCCCAGTGGATTTATAAACACAATCATTCGCGGTGTCAAAATGTATATCACTAGGAATTTGGTTTGTTTCTTGTTCTGGTACCAGATCATCTCTAACCATTTCCTCTTTGTGATCAAATTGTATAGCATCAAAATCATCGAGTATTTTCTTACTTTTTGCAAGTGCCTCAGAAGATATACTAACTGGTTTCTGATTGCTAGTTTTGAATCCAACTACGGTTGGAATTGATTTTACATTTTCAGGTATATCTTGGTTAGATTCCGGAATTTCTTCTTTGAATAATTTCCTGCTTCTTTCTAATGCTTTAGTAGATATATGTACTGGTTTGTTGTTTGTAGTTTGAAATCCAACTACATTTGGAATTTG
Source organism: Deilephila elpenor (assembly GCA_949752805.1). Taxonomy (NCBI): domain Eukaryota; kingdom Metazoa; phylum Arthropoda; class Insecta; order Lepidoptera; family Sphingidae; genus Deilephila; species Deilephila elpenor. The sequence goes on from OX457121.1 coordinate 1,601,341, forward strand.
TTTTACATTCTCAGGTATATCTTGGTTAGCTTCCGGAATTTCTTCTTGGAATATTTTTTTACTTCTATCTAACGTTTCAGCAGATATATTAATTGGTTTTTTATTTGCTGTTTGAAATCCAGCTAAATGTGGAATAGGTTTATTGTCCTTTAGATCATCTAAATTACAGCCTAAATTCGTATCCGAAATATCGCTAAATAACTTTTTACTCCTTACCAATGCTTCTTCTGATATTTTAACTTTTTTATTACTAGCTGTTTTAAAACCACCAAACTCCGGTTTGATAACTCCTGTCTTATAAACAGGATTATTATCAGAAATATTAATTTTGTTATAATCATTGTTGGTTCCCAGAAAATCTTTACTTGTAGACGGCTGATTAAAATCTTCAAAGATTAATTTGTCGTCACCAACTTTCCTTGTTATTTCTTTTTCATTTGTCAGTGGCTTATCTCCTTTGCTATTAGACTTTTCAATTTCTACATCGTCCAATTTAATATCTTGAAACAATGTTTTAGTTTTAGCTAAGGCTTGTTCTGAAATCTTTATGTTTTTATTGCTAGCAGTTTTAAATCCAATGTTAATGGTTTCTTTGAAATTATTATTATTTCTTATGCTATCAGAATAATTTGGCTCACTAATCTCAATTGTTGGGTAATCTTTTTTCACTTTACTATTTAGTAAATCCTTTTCAATATCTTCAAATAAACGTTTAGCTTTCTCTGCAGCTTCAATAGAAACTTTTATATTCTTATCATTAGCTGTTTTAAAACCTACAAAGGATGGTTTATCGAGTTTTACGCTATTGTCATTACCAATTGACATTTCTATATTCTCAAACTCTTGTAAGATGCTTTCGTCGTTTATATCTGCTTGTATATCATCATCATTAGAATTTTCTACCTTATTATCTTCTTTATCTTGTTCAGATATAACAGTTATTTTTGTATCTGGAAGAATATTTTTATCTGTTTCGTCATATTTTGTATCTAAATCAATATCTTGGAATACTTTCTGGCATCGAGCTAGGGCGGCATCGGACAACTTGATTATCTTTTTACTGGCAGTTTTAAAACCTTCAAAAACACCTTTACTAGGTGTTTCTAATTTAGAAATTAGTTCAAGAGAATGTTTAGTGTCTTCTTTTATACGTTTATCATTATCTTTCTCTTGAGGTAAATTACAAATAGCTGAATTTAGCATATACATGTCAGGAAATTGTGTGTTATTTTCTTTTTCTGGACCTGGATCATTCAAATCTATTTCTTTAATTGCTGTACCTGCCAATTTATTAAGTGTTGATATACTTATATCCGGAATTTCGATACTATCGTCTCCTTCACTAAGTATTTCAGGGCTAATTGCTCTCTGTTTATTAAATTCGTCATTTTTAGACATATCACAAATATGAACTAACTCAGTTAATGTTAGTTCTTTCTTAACACTTGGTTCTATTTCACTTAGTAAACTTTTGGCTTTGTTAAAAGATTCAGTATTCACTTGAATAGTCTTATTACTAGCAGTTTGGAAGCCAACATATACAGTTTTGTCCAATATATCCGATTGCTCGTAAAATGATGTTTCTAAAGCACATGTGAAGGGTAAATCTTGTATTTCTTTGTGTTCGTAATTTTCTTCATCACTACTGAAGAGTATTTCATCTTCTAGAATGCTGCTAGTTTTGTCATCAAAGAGTCTAGGTTTGATATCCTTATCAATGTTATCTGCTTCTGTATCTTCACCCTTATCGTTATTTGGTACAATATTTGAACCAGCACCCTCATTTTCTTTTCCACTAGACTGCCAATTTATTAAAATTTCGTTATTACATTTTGAAGGCAGGAACAATTCCTTATCCAATATTTGCGAGTTGATCAAATGTTTGGCTGTTTCTAAATCTTCATTTTCTTCTATCAGAGGTATTGCAATTTGCTCAAACTTTTCAAAAGATTCTAAACTAAATACCAGTGGTTGAGGTGATTTTGATTTCTTAACACCTTTAACATTAAACACAGGGCTTTCTGATCTTTTTTTATCTCTTTCCTTTAACACACTGTCTTTAACTGCATTTGATTGTTCTTTCCTGTTCAAGATTGGACTTAGAGATACACTTCTGTCTCTTTCTAACTCATCAAAGCCATCTACCCCAATACATTCATTAATGATTTTATTATTTTCATTGCCAAGAACTTTGTCAGTTTCAATATCAAAATCTTCAGTAAAACCTACAAATGTTGTTTCTATTGCAGCATTATCAGTCAAAACACTATCAACACCTTTTGGAAACACTTCAGCATCTTCATTTTCTATGCTGTTGCCTTCAGGATCTCTTGAAGGTCCATCATTTACCTCGTACATCTTCTCCAAATCACTTACAGTTATTGATATATCTAAATCTTGTGTAGTTCCACAGTTATCAAACGCTTCAGCCATTTTCACAACATCAATTAGCTGAGTATCTGATACACATTGCGTTTCAAATTTGTTTACCATATTCTTTCTGGGTATTACCTGAAATAATAAACATTTTGTTTAGTATATAAAATTATATGAGTACCAGAGAATAAATAATTTATTAAATTATTGGCTTTAAGCAATAAGACTGTCAGTTACATCACCAATTTTGTGTTTCTGTTATGTTTTTTTTTCTATTCTATTTGTTTTCTGTTCTTAGATGGTGTTATAATAAAGAGTTTATTATTATTCTTATATTATATTGGAATATACATATGAATTTAAGGGATGACATACTAACAAAACACCATACTGTTGATTATTTTTTAACATGTAACATTAACATCCTCGCACATACAAGGGGGCTGAGACTACATCACATTGTTGACGCATGGACAAACATTACAAAATCCACGTAATGGTGCAAATCACAATGCTGACTACTCATCAGAGTTTAACTTTGCATGATCGGGAGCACATCCATGTTTTGATCAACTATCTATTGGATGACTAGGCATAAGATTTTATTGTCATTTTTAATAAATAAATAAATTATATTTTAATTTCAGTTATTTTTGAGTCCTCTGGCAGCTAATTATGTAATTAACATTTCTTTTCCACATGTCTATATTTTGCATTTGTTGCTATATGGCCTAACCACACTTAATCATAAATCATTGTGGATTGCGGATGACCGTAACCTGCAGTGGGACTAATATGGGCTGGAGTATAATTATTCATATTGTCACATAATTGGGTATGGGCGTTTTTTACAATAAGGAAATGGTAAGCCAAAACTAAAATGTTAAGTTTTAGTCAGACATGTATACTAATAGTTTGATTGTTACAAATAATGTTTACAGTCAAAGGTAATATTTACTGTAGCAAGCAGTTAAAAATCTTTGCTGAAATGTACTTACATACAGCGTAGTACTAAAGTAACTTAGTAAAAATAGTTTTAAGAATAAATTACTTAAACTTAGAATTTAGTCTGTTTGATCAACATAGCAGAATAATTGTTGCAACACTTGTGTTAAAATAATGAGTGATGACAAGAAACAGTATCTTCAGCACGAGAAACAATGTCCTGTGCACACCAATCCACTTGCTAAATGTGACGAGTAATAGCAACATTCTTCCAAATTGATTCTTTTGGACTTACATTCAGCAGTCGAGTTCCTGAATATGATGATAATAATATAACTTTAAATTACCTTATTAACTGCTGATTTATCATCTATTATTTTAGTTTTGTTGTGTCTTTGTAAATCTTTCTCGTATACTCGATCTGCCATCTGTATAGCTTTCATTTGAGAAGACACTAGTTTTATGACGTCTTGCGGTCTGTTTGTATGTTTTGTCGACACTTTTACATTATTGTATAATGATGAAATTATATTCTTACGGCTTTCTTTCAAAATTGTTTCGAAGTTTTCAATAATATTAATTTTATCATCCATTATGTTTCACTGTCACACAAAATATGTTGGTCAAATTAATCTAAATATCACATTAAACTTATTTATAGATGGCATGTACAAATTCAATAGAAATTATGTATTTTTTTTGTAAGCAGTAAGCACTAAGCGCTAATTTTCGTAAACATTTTTATTTGACAATTCACAATTGCCATTTATGGCTTATGCAAATGATGTCTTACTGTAAACCTGATTCAAAAATATATGTTTTCAAATTAATTACTCTTCACGGAACATTTAAAAATTTAGAAAGAAAAGAAAAGTTTTCTTTGAATTTCAAATCCATTCTATAAAATAAATATATCGCTATTTTTTAAGGCCTTTATATTTGAAATTGAACCACCAATTGGAAGAAGGGAATAAACGCCACTTTTCGACATATTCACTTTTATACAGTTTTACATTCTTAAGACGTAGGGCTAAGTTGTGAGTTCGAAAAAAGAAAAAAAGTCCATTCATTTCATATAGATTCATGGGGCTAAAAAAATTGTTAGTTGGAAGGAGGAAACAAATCCTTCCTTTATTCCCTTCTTCCAACTATCAACTTTACGTGTATAGAAATAATATTTCTTTTTGCCTCTTTTTTTATTCGATAAACAAAATCGCATCACATAGTGGTAGGGGGCGTCATACTAGCGATCGAATACCCGCCATTGTAGTTGTATTTGACGCTCCAAAAACCTTCTACAAACCCGACAATACCTGAAACTCTGGCATATGTCACTAAAATACCCTTAAATGAGAAAAAAATGAATGACATACAAAAAATAATCCAATATATTCCTGACGAATTCAAAGATTTCTACGATATAATTCTGACCTGGCCAACTACAAGATCCGAAAATGAAGAATAGAAGGATAACAGAGTGTCTTTACAAGTTTGTAATAAATGGTACAAGTTTTACATAACAATAAAACTTGTATTATTAAGACAGAGACGATGCACAGCATCTGTGAGAGTGCGTCTTACTTCCTTTTCCGTTTTTACTCAATACAAGCCTTTTTTGTGTAACTTCCGCTTCGTTTCGACCAATCAGCGTTGAGCAAGTGTCACGTGGTCTCAGGAGATCGCCTGTGGGGGGACCGCACGATATTGGATCATAAAAGTCTCTCACCAGGAGGTCTTAATGGGATGCTGTGCATCGTCTCTGTCTTAATAATACAAGTTTTATTGTTATGTAAAACTTGTACCATTATTCAGCATGTGACGATGCACAGCATCTGTGAGAGAGGTGTTTATAGCTCCTGGTGACCACGTAACGACGCTATGTGATGAAGATTCAGGTTTAAAAGAAAAAATGAATCTCTGAAATTGAAATTTGTGTTAATTATATTATGCATAAACATATTCTTCAGCTTGTAATATTCAACATAAACCTATAAAACAGGTTCAAAAATAACTGCAATATTGAATTGTTAATTGCATTGATTTATCAATTACTTGCTTTTGATATAACTTGGAAAACGTATTGTAAGCATATACATATAATATATAATTATTGTATACTTGCATCTGAAGAACCGGCTTTACTCAGTTTCTGATTATTGCTCGTGAAGCACCATGGTTAGGTCCTTTGAAATAAATAAGCCATTAATACATTCAGTACCGAGCCTTTCAGCTAAGTGCTCAGTAAAGTGATAACATTTAGAATCCAATCAATAGAATGTATGTTAGGATTATTATGGTTTAGAATTTTCCCACCTTATTGTTAATACATATTCGTTTCCATGTTGGAACCAACATGGCTGTAAAGTACAGTAGTTACGACGTAATGATCAATTCATTGACGCAATATTCAGCGCGAAAAATTTTTCAAAACTTATGCACGTCTATCTGAAGCTAGGAGAAATATACGTGGTCATATTCGAGAACCTAACAACTTTAAAACAACGATTCACAATCTGTTGATTTTGTTTGTAATCGCTGGGTCCCAAGGGGGGTTTGTTTTTCTACTTTGAGCTTCTGAGCTTCAAACGAAATGGCATTTAGTAAATGTGTTCAATCAAAAAGACTATTTCTACATAAAATTAATTATGTTAACATCCGAAATAATCGTTGGTACAAACTTTTACCAATTAATAAAACTACACAGACCTGTGTAGTAATAATATAAGACGTCAAATTTTATAGGATAGATGGGCTAAAAAATGTTGACCAACTTGCACTTGATTTGCAACAACACCATCTGGTCCATCCACCTGCTCCAATTGATGGATTATATATCATAGGTTTGTAAAATATTCGAAACTGTGAAAGTGGTAGCCAAAATGCTTTCTTTCACGTTAGAACCACGAGGAAGTAAAGTCCCTCTGGAGAGTTCATATTTTGTAGGATGCATGGAATTATACATGGTTGAGGAACTAACGACCCTAGTTGAAAACGCCAATGCCGGCTGAATGCATGCCAGAATTAGGTCAGTTAATCCAGGCGGTTCCACGTGCCGAAAATTTTAGTCCATATGATAAGACTGCCCGACTGTCAGACGGCCACATCACATGATGGCTCTGCAATAGGGACCTGAAATGATTAACCACAGCTCGCAAACCTCTCCTTTTCTGTTGCAATGTCCGGTTCAGTGGTTGAGTTGTTGTACTTAGTCAGATACCGTGAGGTCGTCTAGTTGGGCTCCCCCTCTCAAGTCATTAGAAAATGTTTAGTTGATTTCGGAAACAAATTGCTTTTCTCTTGTAAGGACTCCCTGGCTGCAATCTACCACATCAGGTCAACAATAGTGTGTTCTTGTGTGCACTATCTATACCCGTGATGTTATTTAGGAAGATTTCTTGCGAAAAGTTGTGAGAGAAGACAGTGTATGCAACCTCTTTGCGCTATAATATTAGAAAAGTTTAGCTAAATTGCTTAGTAATACCTGGAACTAAACAGAACATAGTTTTCTTGGCGACGCGACCCGACGGCTCGCCTCAAGTAACAAGAACCTTGAAGTTCTGCTTTGTGTTTCAAACTAGTCCAAATATTATATATCTTGAGTAGTCCTGTTCAGCGCTCGATGTTCATACCCAGGCACTGGAGCGTGTTCAAAACTAATTTCTCCAGTCACCGTAGTTACCTGTTAGCCAATAACGATGAACGAAAATTTTGAATGCGCAAGATACTCCGAAAAATAAGCTCGTCTTCTGGAGTATTTGCAGTTTGTTAAGCACTCTGCAACATTTAACGTGAAAGGTATAAGTCGGTGTAGGTCGGTAAGGGTATAAGTCAATTTTTATCATCCAGAATACAAGATGGAATCCAGAGGAAATATATTAGTTTGAATGATTTCGGTTCGATACATCAATCCAATATAGACCAAATGCAAGTGGCGGCCTGTTGGCAACGGACCAGACGCGACCGTCAACATGCTCACGTTGGTCGCTGGCTCCAATCCCAGCGCACACCTCTAACTTTAAGTAGTCATGTGGGTACTATTCGTAATAGCAAATTGCCATGCACAACTGATAAGTCGCACGCTCGTGTGTAGAGGAGGACCGTCAAATGCTGTTGGACATATATGGAATGATACAGTACGGTACACAAATATACCTGTAGCTTCCCGCACTCTTGTCCCAAACATTGTTGGCAAGATCCTGGGTCCCAGAGGATTTTGCTCCGGAAAACTAAATAATATTTGTCTTCTAACACCCTAAACTAATTAGGCTAAAACATGTATCCGCTATGCCCAAATGTACAATAATTTACCAAAAGAAATAAAATCAATAAAGAGTTTTAATGTATAACTATAAATTACAATCTTTTGTATTGTCATTAAAGTATTAAATACGGACCTGTGTACGGACCGGCAGCAAGTATCGAAACAATACAATAGTGCACATTGTTTTGCTTGTTTAACATTTTTTATTACTCCTACCCACTTTATTGTTGTTTTGTATTCAATACACGGTTTCATATTATTATTTTAGAATTATTAAACGTATAGTTTGATCTATGTTCTGATGTTAGCTTAAGTTATTATTGTACTTATCTCAAAGTGAAATGAAAATTTATTTTGAGTAAATAAAGATTCAAATCTCAAACTCCAGCACACCGTGCAGTGTCTTCGTTTGTTGCGACATTGTTGCCAATTGTTTCGCTTCTATTCGGCGAAGCCACCTCTGTGATGGGTAAATCAGCAGAGGCGTGGAGGTAAATGGCAAACGCATTCTCGTAAACTATTCGAGAAGGGCCTCCGAAGCCCAAAGCGCAAGCCACTGCCTGCGATACGCTCACAGACAGCCTCCGTAAAATCCGTTGATACACGCACGAGGCCTCGAGTCATTAGTCGGTGAAGCAGCCTCTGTGATAGGTAGGTAGACCAACAGAGAATTGGAGGTAAATGGCAGACGCATTCTCGTAAACTATTCGAGAAGGGCCTCCGAAGCCCAAAGCGCAAGCCACTGCCTGCGATACGCTCACAGACGGCCTCCGTAAAATTCTTTGTTGCACGCAGAAGGCCTCTAGTAATTAATCAGTGAATCAGCCTCTGTGATGGGTAGGTAGACCAGCAGAGACTTGGAGGTAATTGGCAGACGCATTCTCGTAAATTAATAGTAATGGGCCTTCGAAGCCCAAAGCGAAAGCCACTGCCTGCGATACGGTCACAGACAGGCTCCATAGATTGGATTTCTCTCATTCGTTCATTGTTTGGTATAGTCACTGGTTTAGCATTAGTTTTCAGTGCCTATTTGTCTTGGGTATACTAAGGACGACCCATTTTATAATACCATCGATATCATATGTTATAAGCCTGCAGCAGACTCATAAAAAAAAAAAAAAAAAAACATTTAAAACTTGGAGGTATCTTACGCAGACACTCTCGCAAGTTCTTCTTAGGCAATTCATTCAGGATACGCTCCTGACGAGTTTTCCATGCACTTTTATTCTTTCTCGCATTAGAGTTGATTTTATTATTATTATGAAATTGGTAAGTAGGTTTCAATAACTAGTTCCGAAATCTACTTAAATACAGAGGAAGGTAGTAAACCATGTCCGGGGCTGCTGCCCAGTCAATTATATGTTGTAAGTTAATACTCAATAACTCGTTGTGCAAGTAAGGCAAAGGAGACTGCACTTCTAATAATGGTAAACTTTTAGATTTGACCTTCCTTTGCGGTAATAAAAACGCGCCAGGCACTTGTGAGGGAGGAAATACCTGTATCTCTGCGTGTAATAATTGCAAGACTTCCAAACGTACCTACATACATGCATAAACTCATGTCCCGGAAGGGGTAGGCAGAGGTTGTCCTGGTAGCAACCAGGACATTCACTAAAATTTGCTTCGCTTGCTACATCCCATGATGTGACAAGGGGCGAGCCCATCGCCATATTAGGCTCAAATACCTGCCTCCGGGGTGACAATGAATAGAAAAGTTCAATATGCCTTGCCCGAACCGGGATCCGTTACCGAGACTTCCGCCACAGAGGCAGTCAACGTAGCAAACGTATTACATTGTCAAAGTACACGTTAGAGTGTTCCCTTGGTCACTTTAAAGCTTTAAATGGACTTACCGTGACAGCTCCATTTCACCTTAGTATGAGGGTACTCCGAGTATTCAGAGCTCGAACCACTTGTATTTCTCACTGGCGAAGATCGGCGCTTGCGAGGATTGAAGGTGGTATGGTGGTCTCAAGCGTCAGAGCGATCCTCGGCGGAAGACAAGACGTGGTCATCCACCGACAACACTGCCTACTTAGGCGAGCGAGCGCCCAGAAACACCATACTCTTTTTCACTTACGAATTTAAAATGGTTTTTACCATGTTTATATTAATTTGCTTTAAACTTATTTTTGATGTTGCTTCTTCGAAGGAAGAACGACGCTATGATCCAATATCGTGCGGTCCCCCCACAGGCGATCTCCTGAGACCACGTGACACTTGCTCAACGCTGATTGGTCGAAACGAAGCGGAAGTTACACAAAAAAGGCTTGTATTGAGTAAAAACGGAAAAGGAAGTAAGACGCACTCTCACAGATGCTGTGCATCGTCACATGCTGAATAATAAATAGTTTTTGTCATTATATTGTCTATTATTTCAAAATATTTTGGACCTGGACCAGTATACAATTATTGTATACTATTAATATATTATATAAAAACATGTAATAAATGGTTTATCTTTAGAATTATATGATAAATTGGAAGAAGGGAATAAATCCAACACATTTCGATGAACACACATAAATAAATATTATACATTTAAGGCAGGTCTGTCGGTGAATAAATCAGGATTGATATTTTCTTAATAATCATTGATGTCCTATAAGTTTATAAGTTGAAAGCAAAAAGTTATGAAGTTTTTTTTTATTATCTCCGTTCCTATTTTTTGGATTTATTCCCTTCTTCCAATTGGTGGTTCAATTATTGTACATCCAATATCCATAATAAAACGTTACATTTCGTTTGAAAATCTTATTCTACTCTCGCAAGAAATCCATATAAAATCAACATTATAATTGAGAATGACTGCTACAGCGTTGCGTTATAACACTACATTTAATGTTGCGTTATTGATATAAAAATATTTTAACGTTCCAAGGAATTATGTGCTTACAAATATTTTTTAAAAAAATATAGCATCTTTTTTAATCTGTACTCCATTGGAGTCCTCTCGGTTTCGGAACGAAATATTGGAATTGAGATTCGAGACACGAGCGGTGCGATATTTCTCGAAATACGTCGAATTTCGCGGTTTTTACAACTGTTCATTCATATAAATACTTGATCAGTGCAAACAAATAACAAAAACACCCAAAAATGGTGCGTACTCGTATTATTGATTGATTAAATCCAATTGTTTTTGTGTCAAAAAATGGCGGTTAATAAGGTTATGCTATTTTCCAGAGTCATACGATTTTGCTGGTTCAGCCGGGCCCGAGGCCGGAAACCAGGACGTACTCGGATTACGAGAGCGTAAATGATTGTATGGAGGGCGTGTGTAAAATATACGAAGAGCATTTGAAGAGGCGGAATCCCAATACACCAACAATTACTTACGATATCTCCCAGTTGTTTGATTTCGTCGATCAGGTGAGTTAAAAATCATCGTGGTAGCCTTAGCAGTTGATTGAGACCTGTAAAACAAACCCGCGAATTCGATCCCGGGATAAATGTTTGGTCGACGATTGAGGTGTTGGTGTTGGGAACAAAAATTCTCTCCTAGTTTCATACATGACCCATGGCTTGTATCTATAATATCAATACTATTGGATGTTTTGCGACTGTCGTATAAATACACCTATTAATTAACATCGGCCTCAGAAAACATCTAGACTTATTGAAAGAAATTTTTCGATATTTTAATTTCACCGTTATGTAGGTTGAAATTCTCATGTAGGTAATTCATTAGCAAACCTATTTTTCAAAGAACCGTAGCTTTCCATATATTTTAATACAAGTGTTAAGACTTACAGCACAAAGGAATTTATTTTGTTTTATCATATACCCTTATTTGAGTGTGTTATAGCCACCACAGCGCATGTGTCAATATTTTTTTTTTTGTTACTTCTAATATGTTTACTGAAAAGGCCTCCTATTTTTACCCAAATATGTATTAAAACTGAGCCTGATAATGTATTTCCATGTTAAAAACCTGACTATAATATTGATAATATAGCTTAATAAACGACTGCCTCGGTGGCGTAGTTGTATTACGGTACGGTTACAAAGCTGAGGTCTCGGGTTCGAGTCCCGGGTCGGGCAAAGTGATATTGGATTTTTCTATTCATTATCAGCCCGGAGTCAGGAATTTGTGCCCGATATGGCGATAGGCTCGCCCCCTATCACATTATGGGACGGAACATACAAGGCGAAATGTGGGTGTCCTGGTGGCGCCTCTGCCTACCCCTTCGGGGATAAAGGCGTGAGTTTATGTATGTATGTATGTAGGATATTTGGGCAGTAAGCAAAATAACATTGAAAATTACGATTATTTCACAGTTGGCAGACCTGAGTTGCTTAGTGTACCAAAAATCGACGAACACATACGCACCGTACAACAAGGATTGGATCAAAGAGAAGATCTACGTATTACTACGCCAGGCAGCCGGACATAATGATTAGAATTAGTCACATTAGCATATAGGTTCGTTGAATTCGTACATTTATTTTGTACTGAATATTTGGATGATAATGGCTATTTATAAATCCTTTATTGATGTTACTAACAGTACAATTTAATTATAAATTTGAAATCTCTTATTGCTTGAAAATGTGTAACTATATGTGATTTTGTTGATAATGTGAAAAAGTTTTCTTGTTGTAATTAGCCATTATTATGCTTAAAACAAAGTTTTTTTTGTCTTGGTGATTTTACATTTCGTATATAATTTGATACTATTCATGTCTCTTATTTCAGTTGTTAATCAGTTTTAAATATTGATGATTTGAAAAATACCTGATTCGGAATATAATTGTCGATAATTTATGTGGCTAATATAAAAATATTTATGCATTAGCAAAATATTGTCTTGTATTTCAGATCATATTTCAAATATGGTTTATTAAATATCACCAATTTTTTTCCATTAAGTTTATATAAAATGTAATTTTCCCAAGACATTTTGTTTTTTTACTAAAAGTTTTTTTATTTCAAAGGATGATTAAACATATTTTCACTTTTCTATAAACTTTAGAAAGGATAAATTTGCAACAAGTGTTTTTTGTGACGGCAGGCTTATATTGTAGTGGATTTAGATTATAACAATCTAAATTGTTTAAACAGTTTATTCTAGATGTTTGTTAAAGACAGAGCTATTTGTCTTCATCTCATCTTCCTTTTCATACAAATACATTTACATTGGTGTTTTAAATGCACGCTTAAATTTGGTAATATTAAGTGCAATGTTCTTGTCCCAGAATGTGTCGTATTAGTCATTATAGATACTTTAAGACATGTTAGACTTTTATAGCCCTATTCATAGGCCGATTAAAAGCCTATTTTAGTTATCGTTTTTTTTGTCCCTTTTGAAAGACTTGAGAATTCAGTTTGAATGAAGATGAAACATTCTTTAACTAAAACAGGTTTTGAATCTGTCTATGAATCAGGCTTTTAGTGTCTATAACTACCCCATTTGCAACATAATATGACCACCCTGATAGTATTACATTAAGAATAAGCTATTCAATAAATCTCAATATTTTGACAGATATTTTGTTCTCATATAAATTAGGGCCAGTTAAATTACACTCTTAAAATTTAACATTAAAATCTTGATAATTAGATACATAAGTCAAGACATTAAGCTTTATATACCGGCATCATTGAACGTACAAATAACAATATATAATCAGACTATTGCCATTCACTGCCTTAGGGCTTCTCAGATGCACCAACCATCCTGCTCTTTATATAAAAATATGGCTTTTTATTAATGATTGTAAACATTGTTTAACTTCCCAAGCAACCTTTCATTGTAAAAACTGTTATTTAATTGCCTATGTGACCAATAAACGAATTTCATTACAAAAACTGTTGAATTTGATCCAGTAGCTTATTCTGACCATTCTATTAGGGTGTACATAAATGATGTTATGTCTTGTATATGTCCCACTGATGACCACACTGGCGTAATTTGGTAGATAATTGTACTAAATTCCCATATATTTAAGTGAAATAAAATCTTGAAGTAGCACCATTCTACCACAAATATATGTAATATTTGCTTTATATGTACAATAAAATGGGGTGAGCCAAGACAAGGGTAAATAGAAATGAAATTAGTCACATATCTATCTGTGAAATATGACTGGGTAATTGGTATCATGTGTGTATTCCACATTCCAAAAACACTAATTGTGCGATTTACATATTTATTCATAAGACAACCACTTTCTATTTCCCCTTAGTTTTGATTCACCCCGATTTTCTGTAATACTTTTTGCTTAAGCTGTAGTGTCACGGGTTCTTTCTGTATGGACACTAAGGTTCCAGCTATAATGGTCGTTGTGTTTAACGCCATCTCTCTTCTGTGTACTGTAACTAAGTTAATTAAGTTTATGTACGATAGGACGATTACGTTAAGATTAAATCTGATAAAGAATTTGTTTGTTTTATTTGTTATTATCCTATTAAAATAATGCAGTACCTGGTAGCCTTTTTTTTGTTTCGAGAGGAAAATCTATTAAGCTCCCCTTTCGGTACCCCGGGAGAGGTCGAAAGGGGTATGTTAGTGGCACGGGCCTTTTCCAGCTCGACACAATGCGGATATTGTGGCCGAGCTGGGTCCCTAGCAATATCTACGCGAACATACTGACTAAAGACCCTTCGATAAACGTCTCACATTGTGAGCGGCACTTTGATATTCGCCCCCGTAAGGGACAGTATGCAACTTCAGAATATATTGATCATTGTCGATCTTGAGCTACAGGAAGCGCACTGCTGGACACAATCGCAATTTATTTTTGTTTCGTAGTGAGAGTGATTTTAAAAGTCTAGAAAGTTGGTCTTCAGATCCGTCGCTTGATATATCCTCATGTTTTGAAGGTTGCGCTTCTTTGTAATCTAACTGTATCACTTACTTTTAAATAAGTTTTTAATAATTTTAAAGATACTTTTTGACAGTGACTTCAGTTTCGATACTTTTTTGTTAAATAGAATTAATTTCGTTCTATTTGTCTATGATAGATGGCGCTGCTGAGGCACGGTCGTATAATTATGTATTTATTATAGCTCTAAAATCAAAGAAATATTAAATTGAACTATCATTAATTTAATATCGATATAAACATATGTTTTATGACATTTATTGCTACTTTTATGAAATTATCTCACTTCCAACACATTATTTACAATAAATGTAGTTATGTTTTTCGATAATAGATGGCGCTGATTACGCACTATTATAACATGTACGATTTGTGGAAATGACCACGCCCACTTGCAAAATTCCCTTGTATATGTAATGTTGTGTATTTGTCTGGTTGTTAATGGTTTATCTCGGGATAGTTTGCATCTATATCTTAATAAAGGCGAGAGAAAAAGATGGCGCGTAACGGAAGAATGTGACGCGTAACGAAAAAATGTTACACTACATTTTTTTCCAACCCCGATAAAGAAGTTTCACTTCAATAAAAGGCCAGTGGAGTTTAAATATTTATTTCTAGTAAAGTTTGTACAACAGGTGGCGCCGCGGTCGCCGCACATAATGTTACCATAAACATTCATTGAATTCCCGAATATTACAACACGCATGACGGATCCGAACGAGTAAATCTATCTCAAGCATTACATGCTTTATACATATTTACTGTTTATCGTCCAGCCCCGTCAAAACATGAATAAACAAAACCTAGCCCAGGTCTAGATTCACTAAAATTAATCTATATACATTACACAATGAATATATTTTTAGCACATTTAAGTGAGTACATCGGAGGGTCGAGTCGAGAAGGGAACCTGCGACCCCACGAGGAATGTATTCGTACAATAAATAATGTAAAATTAGTCCAGTTCCAAAGCAGATAGTTTCCTTATGAACTCGGCGCGCTGGGACGGCGTCAGCTCCTGAACACGAACAATACTGTTAGCATCTATAGATATTACGATATTACGACATCACAAACTACAAGGTACAGACTGCAGAGAACTCACCACAATGAGCTCGTTGACCGTCTGCAGCACCGCGTCCTGGCGTATGGCGCGCAGGTTCCTCTCCAGCAAGGAGTTGTCGTCGGCAGCCTGCTGCTCGAACCACGAGCACACGGCCTCGTTGTCGTGCTCCCACATGTGCGACTGGTGCTCGGGGCGCTCCTCGGAGAACCAGCGGCGCAGCGTGGCGGCGGCGGCGGCGGCGGCGGAGTCTCCGGCGGCGGCGGCGGAGTCCCCGGCGCGGGCCGCGGCGGCCGCCACGCGTCGCTCGGCGCGGCGCTGCAGCAGCAGGCGCTTGAGGCGCCAGTGCAGCCAGCGCCGGGAGCTGCGCCACGGGATTATGTCCTGCAGAACGTTCATCATAGCTGTTACTAATCCCAAAGAACACCCGATGGTTCCTGGACGAAGTCTGAAGACTCCTCCATCGTTAACGTCACCAAACGGAACCAAACAGTGTGCCAGGACACTTACCCAGATTTAATTCGAATTTGTGATTTAACAAGGATTTCCAGTTATTTGAAATCGATGTATATAATTAAATGCATATAACATGTTTACTTACGAATATGCAGCCCTTTTCCAGCATGCGCTCCGCTGTGTCGTGCAACTCGGCGAATTGCACCGCGACCTGTGGATCATTCAGATTATTATTAGATGTTAATAAAATGTCTGTATACTTACAGAGTTCTACCCACAATTATTTAAACTTTCTAGTTACGAATAGGCCGGCATAATTGGTATTAAACCAATAGGTTTTAAACGAGCAAGCTGGTCACCTGATGGTAAATTTTCACTGCACATGAACATCCACAACGCTGGACCAGGGATGTGTTGCTGGACCATCAAATTGGGAAGAGAGCAGGAAGAAAAACAAATAGGAAGAGAAAACAGAGTATTGGGCATCCGGCATCTCAGTCACCGAATACGCGACAGCCAAGATGTCGCTTCACGATCTCCTGTGACAGGTACCGCCCCGGACGAAATATGAAATATGAATGTTATATATAATAAGTACATACCTGATGGTATATAGGGCTGATTTCCTTTTCTCTCGCCTTCACAGATTTCTCGGCGGCGAGCAGCTCTGTCTCGAGTTCCCGGATTCGAGTCTCGGCTACAAACAAGTTTACGTTCAAATTGAAAATTCAAATGGAATGAAATTGATAAATAAGCAAGAAAAGGCTTTCAAAATAATACAATAATAGATAAATACTTAAGTTAATAAAATCATAAAAAATATGGATAAGTTCGTTAAAAATATGAGATTATGCACACACTACATAATATGTATTTGGACTTGACGTTAAACACCTGGCAATTTGAAAGAAAGTACATGGGTAAAATGTTGGCGTAATGTCAGCGAATGGCAAGCAGATTGACATTTCAAAATGGCGTCGTTAGTTCCCTCTTTTGGCCACCGGGCCAGTTAACTTTGTCGCAGTGTACGCGAATGTTACATTGAAAGAAAATGACATATTTACGGATCAGAAAAAAGTTTTATTTCAAATATGATCTTTTTACTAACCATAAAGAATTTTTCATAAATAAATCATTTACAAATAGATTGCCTTAATAGTATTTAAGGTGTAGTTTTGCCGTAGATAATTCTCACCTCGTTTTCCAGCATCCGTCTTTATCAGAACATCGTCGATGGACCCGCGACGGTCGAGACTCTTCGACAGTTCTTTCATCTGTTCTTTTAATTCTGCAACAAATATATTTCTTTATCAGTCACTGTTGATCACTCCTTCTCGAGTTCTATTGAGAGGGGTTAGGCCATATAGTCTACCACGCTGGCCTAATGTCAAGTAGTGTAAAAGGGGGCTAGCCTGTCACCATGTCGGGTACAAAATTTACTCCAGGCTGATAATTAATAGAAAAATCCAACATCACTGCCCCACCCGGGATTCGAACCAGGGACTTCAGCTTTGCAATTCCGTAGTACAACTGCGCCTCCGAGGTAGTTGTATAGTATTTTGGGCCTCCAACACAATCGAGAGTACGATTGAGAGGTTTATACTTAAAGTTAAAATGTAGTGTATATTTAAACAGCCTCCGTGGCGCAGTTGGTTAGACGCCGGCTGTGAAACGAGAGGCCGCGGGTTCGATCCCAGGACCAAGATAAATGTTTGTGCGGCCCACAAATATTTCTTTCGGGTCTGGGTGTTTGTGAGACCGAAAAGTCTCTCGTAGTTTCTGATACACGACACAAGACTTAATTGATCTTAATGTGGGGTCAGGACTATGTATGTGACTGTTGGGTGTATTTATTTATTTATTTAATACCTGATATCCTGGCGCTGTGTCTCTGTAATTCTGGGTCGAGTCTGTGCATGGTCTTCAGAATGTCTCGTTGCTTGTACTTCACTTCCACTGTACCCTCCACTTCAAGGACTCCACCCCTGGGACAAAACAAATATTTATTACTTTTAATAATCGAGTACGGTATTATTATTAAAGGATAGTGTTCATTTTCAATAGACTATTGGTCTAAAAGCAATCTGACAAACAATTACGTTTTATTTAGTTGAAAATATGTGAATTATACTGAAATTAAATATTATCCAGTTCTGAGAATTGTAAACTCATTTATTTCCCATTTTAGAGGATTTAATGTTGGAATTTTGCAAGTGCCATCTATATACTTCACACATACATATATAAACTCACGCCTTTATCCTAGAAGAGGTAGGCAGAGGCGCCACCAAGACACCCACATTTGGTCTTGTATGTTCCGTCCCATGATGTGATAGGGGGCGAGCCTGCCGTTATATCGGGCACAAATTCATGACACCGGGCTAATAAATAAATAATAGAAAAATCCAATATCACTTTCCCGACCCGGGATTCGAACCCGAGACCTCAGCTTCGCACTAGGCATGACCTGTATCGCGATAATTTTCGAGCGGTGATCGAGACTAATAATTGCGGTGTTCGACATATCTGCAGTTATATGTGTGTGTGTGTGCGTGCGTGCGTGCGTACGTGCGTGCGTGCGTGTGTGTTAAATAAGAAATAGAATGAGGACTATCTGTGGCGGGATTACCTGGCTTCGGGGTCGGCGTACATCTCCATGCGCAGCGAGTTGACGCTGGGGTCCACGACGGCCCAGGCGCCGCCGCGGAGTTCGGCCCCGGGCGGGATGTACACGAGCACGGGCGCCGAGCACGAGCCGCGCAGCGCGCGCACGATCTCCGCGCCGAACTTCAGGATCTGCTCGTACATGTCTGCGAACATGCGGTAGTATTCAAAATTATCGCGTTACAATTATGGCTACGAATATTTATTTTTCACATATGCTTCATGGTTTTAGTAATTTTAGTTTTTATAAAAATCTGGCTTCTTTACTGTATCAGCCCATAATTGCCTACGGCGTTACATTTGATTAATTTAATTTTTTTTAGCTATTCCTCATAGCTTTGGATTTGGTCATACACAGCCACTTAAAAAAAGCAATCTTTATGTACACTTACTTGAAGCATTGTTCATTTCAATACTGTCATACATACATACATACATACATATATGTGGTGTGCAATAACGAATATATAAATAAATGAACATACCCTTCTGTCCAGCACTGAACCCTCGCCAGTTAGCGAAGATGATGATGGGCAAGTTCTCCCGGGAGAAGTCGTTTATGGCCTGGGAAGTCTTGTACGCCGAGTCCGGGAACCAAACCTAATATCAACAATTTTTAATTTTGATATTAATAAGTCTCCGGAAATGAATTGAAATGAAATTCGTTTATTGGTCACGTAGGCAATTAAATAGCTCTTATGACAAGTCAATACACATCGTACTTATTTCCTATTTACAAGATATTCGTTGTAATATTTATATTAATTTTATTATATTAAGTATAATACTTAATAAAACAAATACATACAATAGTAGACTTTTGTCATTATCCGAGGTTAACCTTAAGGTCATCGTTTTGTACATACCTGTCCGGCTTGTTGCACGGTCTTGGCCTCGGAGTCCAGGTTGGCAGGGTCGGCAGGCAGGGTGATCTCCACGGTCCTGGTCTCCACAGCTATCACTCCCACGGGTATACCGCCCAGCCTGGCCCGACCTGATGGAACCAGATGTGTATTAATGTATTTGGTTACTAGTCCGTACTCGGCAGGGGTCATGGGCCCCAAATGAGTATACTAGTAGTATATGTAACTATAGCCTCTGTGGCCGACTGTGAAACGAGAGGCCGTGGGTTCGATCCCCGCAACGAGACAAATGTTTGTGTGAACGGGTATTTGTCTCGGGTCTGGGTATTTGTGAAAGCGAAAAGTCTCTGGCAGTATCTGATACACGACACAAGACTCGATCTTAGTGTGGGGACAGGACTCAGGACTATGTAACTGTGTCTTTATTTATGATTTAACACATACGCGTAAAATTTCACAATTGTTTGTTTTTCATTTTTTATTTGTTTACATACACAGAGCATCAGGACGTCACTTGGACCTCGCATTGAAAATTAGAAAATTAGTAAAGCATAGTTTGTACTAAAGCATTTACCTGAATGCGAGATCCATTGTCGGCGCAGTAATAATTATTTTAAGTGGCGGTATTTTATTATTGTTTTTTTCATGTATACTGCTTTTTTGTATTATGAATAATGCTCTTTTTTGTATATTTTCGATTACTTTTTTTTATTGCAATGAATGGCGAGACGAGCATGCCATTCGCCTGATGGTAAGCGATACGATCGCTCATGGATTGCAAAACCAAATACCATGAATTACAAGGCAATGCTTGGCATTCCACTGCGCTCGCCATCCTGACACATGAGATGTTAAGTCAATTACTGCTCAATTACTGTCCAACAATAAATGATTTGTTTGTTAGTATTTACCTGCCTTTTTGACTGCCTCGGTGGCGTAGTTGTATTACGGTACGGTTACAAAGCTGAGGTCTCGGGTTCGAGTCCCGGGTCGTGTAAAGTGATATTGGATTTTTCCATTCATTATCAGCTCGGAGTCAGGAATTTTTGCCCGATATGGCGATAGGCTCGCCCCCTATCACATCATGGGACGGAACATACAAGGCGAAATGTGGGTGTCCTGGTGGCGCGTCCTACCCCTTCGGGGATAAAGGCGTGAGTTTATGTATGTACTTACCCGTGATGACGGTCTGCGCCCAGGGCTTCATGATCTCGTCGAAGGAGCCGGCGTCGAAGAAGCCCGCGCGGCCCGGCTCGCCCGTGAGCATGAGGCGCGGGTCGTGCGCCCCGCGCGGCGGCGCCCACTCCACCGCGCGGTCTACTGGGTCTGCCGCACGCATCATGGGCACCATGCTCAGCGTATCCTAGGACATCATGTTCTATTACTTTCTGACCAGTGGCAAATTATCCCTAGGCCAACTAGGCACGTGCCTAAAGCCATGAGGTTACGAAGGGGTGCGCGTGATTTCGAATATCTTCGTTTCTATGCAAAACCATATAATGACTGAAACTGTTTCTTTTTAATATAGCAAAGTGTGAAGTGATGTTCTTCAGTAATTTATAAGGTATTACAATCACTAACTATTCAATAAGATGATTCCTCGTTCCTTCGAGGTTTTTTTTAATATAGCTACTAGAGGGGCGCCTTTAATGTTTGCCTAAGGCGCTCTTAACATTTAATCCGCCCCTGTTCTAAACTATTTATTTATTATTTATCGACTCATAGACTCTACAATACCAGGGGTGTAGACAAGCCGCTGTCGTGAAGTGAAAACTCTCTTCAAGCCTTGTTTCAAGGACCAGTGATAGCTCAGAAGACATTAACCAATCTAGCTCACCTTAGGCATATAAAATTGCAACTGCAGCGCAATTACAACCTCAATACTCAAGCTACTATTTAAAGATAGAAGGGTAAGTAGGAGGAGCAGGGGGGCATTAACCAGTCTAGCCCATTTTTGGCACATTAGACAGCCAACGTAGCACATGACCTCATGGAGACTTAAACAGCTAGTTAAGGGTAAAGGGGTAGGCAGGGGGTGGGGGGAGGGGTGAGACTACAATAATTGATTTAGTCTACCTTCGGCACATTAGAGAGCCATTACAGCGCAATTATAATGGGAACTTAATCCACTGGTTAAATCTGAAGGGGTAGGCAGGGGGTGGAAGGGGAGATGGACGGATGTCATCAAAATCTCACCTTCGGCACATAACACAGCCACTACAGCGCAGTTACAATGGGTACTTAATCCACTGGTTACATCTAAAGGGGTAGGCAGGGGGTGGAAGGGGAGAAGGATGGTCATCTCAAGCTCACCTTCGGCACATAAGACAGCCACCTAAGCGCAGTCATGACAGCGTCCAGATCGGACGGCGCCACAGCGTGCGACACGCCGTTGTTGTGCATCACGTGGACCCCGCCCAGTTGGTTGTTGGACGCGTATACCGCCCGCCCCAGGACCTTGTTCAGCGCAGCATACCCTGTCAGGATGATGTACGCGTTCTCCACTTGAATCACGCGGTGGCCTAACCTGGGGAGAAATAAAGAAATAGATATACCGGGTGATAATAAATAAATCGACAGCCTCCGTGGTGCAGTTGGTTAGACGCCCGCTGTGAAACGAGAGGCCGCGGGTTCGATCCCCGCACCGAAACAAATATTTGTGTGATCCACAGGTATTTGTTTCGGGTATGGGTGTTTGTGAGACAGAAAAGTCTCTGGTAGTTTTTGATACCCATGACATAAGACTCGATCTTAGTGTGGGGTCAGGACTATGTATGTATGTTGGGTGTATTTATTTATTTATAATGAGATATGTATTTAATTTAAACCACACATTCTACCACAGGTAACATTGTACCAAGTTTGAAAGAAAACTGCCAGGTAGTTTTGTAAAAATCGCGATTTTAGTTTCCAAGGCTTTGATCAACCCATATCGGTACGACTCTTTTTACCTCTCAGGCTCTCAGGTATATTCCCGAAGCTAACCGAAGTTCACCTAAGCGGTAAAAATACTCGTATTTATACAGGGTGGCCAAAAATGGTGAAAAATAAAATAACGTATGTAACAAAAAACTCGTTTTTTTTTTCAAATTTTGTACAACGTGACCTGAGGTGATGAAAAATATGTGGGTTAATTTAATGACCTTTATGATTATTGAGGTGATATATTAAATATCACCTGTATAACACACATACCTCACTACATAAGAGCCGATGCCGATAGCTCGACACGTAACGACTGAGATAGTGACGATCTCTTCGTACGCCTGCGCAGTCTCACCGGCAATGAGGCCCGCGTCGCGCAGACACTCCACTCCCAAACCGTCCTCCTTGCCTGGGGACAATCATCACCATCATTATCATCATATTCACTGGTGGTAGGTCTCTCATATGTGAGAGGCCATCTGGGTAGGTACCACCGCAATGTCTATTTCTCCCGTGAAACAACACTGCATAAATGCACTGTTGTGTTTCGGATTGAAGGACATTGTAGCCAGAGTAACTACTGGACATATTGAGACTTAACATCTTATGTCTCAGGATTGCGAGCGCAGTGGATTGTTGCTACTGTTTATGAGCGGTCGTATCGCTTACCATCAGGCGAACGGCTTGCTCGTCTCGTCATTCATTGCAATAAAAAAAAAAAAAAAACCATTATCATCATTTCATAGAGGAAATATTCCACCCACGTTTCAGCTTGTGTGTTCCGTCCCGCCTATCGCCATATCGGACACAAATTCCTGCCTCCGGGCTGATGATGAACAGAAACATTCCCTAGCACTGCTCGACCCGGAATTCGAACCCAAGACCTCAGCGTTCGAATCGTGCTGTACAACTACTTCACCGAGTCAGTATCTCCATAAGTTGGTGTCAATTAATAAAGTCTTACCGATTATATCAGTGATCTTGTATCTCGCTTCGCCCTCATCATCGATGAGCTGCGTCTTCACCGAGGCCAGGGGCGCGAGTCGCGAGTACGACTCCGGGGTGAGGTACAGGTATTTGAACCCGCGGTCGGGCCGCTCCGAGTCCAGCCAGGCCACGTTGAACTCCGACTTCACCTCCTCAGCCACGCCGATACGCGCGCCGGAGTTCACGCTTATGTAGATCTGGGATGGATAGAAACAGTATAAATTAATAAGCCCTTCTGGCCCCACATTAAGGTACAATTTTGTGTCGTCAATCGGAAACTACGAGGGAATGACGGGTCATAGTTAGGGAAGTAGTGATGCAAGATTTATAGAAATATCGATATCGATAAATAACGAATTAAGTCGATATCTATTGAGTCCATTCAATATCGATATCGGTGTTTTGTCGATATCCTTAAATATCGATATTTTAGGCTCCGATTTATTGATATTTATCGGTTTTCTGTTATATCGTTGCATCTCTAGTCATAGCTGTACAAAATAACACATTTTCACCGGTGTACTACAATAAACTATTTCAAATTTGAATTTTCTCTCTGACAAACACTAAGACCCGAAACAAATATCTGTTGTTAAAAATTTCTGTCTCTGTGGGAATCGAATCCACAGCTTAACGTTTCACTGTTCGTCTAACCAACTGCGCCACGGAGGCTGTCATATTCTTGATAACATATTACATTATTAACTTTAAATTTCAGTACTTACCCTGGGTATCTTTCGTTCCCTGGCATACTGCGAGGCCCTACAGAACACCCAGTCCTCGTGCGGTCCGAAAGACCCCATATAATAAGTCAAATCGTTGGCGATAAGTATGATATCTCGCCCGTCAGGACACTCCGGGGTGAATAGGGTCAGGCGCCACGCCACCATGCCCACCTGTGGGGTAGATCAGTTTATATAAGTAACAAAACATTGACACATTGAAATAAACTAGTACGTCGGGAAGTTAAAATCCGTAAAATTAGTTTTATTTCAATGTGTAACATTTGCGTAAATCTAAAAAGTTAAATTAATAGGAGTTGGAAATAAATAAGCCACGGAGGCTGACAGACTGTAAAGTATAACACAACTGTACCCTTACATTATTCTGTCCCGGAAGCCTGGTGACCTCCATAAGCCTCTTTTCACCATCCGGTTCTACCACCAGCTCCACCGAAGACATCACCTTATCCGGGGGAGGTCCTAGAAAAGAAAACCGACTTGAAACATTGAGGTTATGTGTAACGTGATATACTCAAACAGCAAATGGAGAATTTGATTTTAAAAACAAGACGAATTACAAAAAACAAAGGTAAAATAAGAAAAAAAAAACTGAGCCCCGCTCAAATTCAAAATATGTACGGTTTTATTTTAACTTTCCTTCGTATCTATACTTATAAATGTGAAAAAATTATTTGTTTGTACGCGATAATCTCAGAAACTACTGGTTCGAATTGAAACATTTTTTTGGTTTTAGATAGCCAATTTCTCGAGGCAGGCTATAGGCTATATATCATCACGCTATGACCAATAGGAGTGGAGCAGCAATGAAAATATTACAACATGTATTTTCACAGGGTTAGAGTAAAAGTAGCTTCTGTATACATGGTTATTGACTCACCATCTACGGTGCCCTCTTCGATGCACTCCCGCCACCTTCGCTCCACCACTTGTCTGAACATATCGGGGAGGTCGTACACGTATGTGGTGCCTTGAGATGTGGCCTGAAACATTTACATAGTCTATACATATAATAAAAATGTAAATGGTCGATGTCTGTACATGGAAGATATTTAAGAAATTTCAACGTGGGGGGTCTTTATAACAGCAACAGAATCCAAAACAATTTTTTTTAGAACTTTTGTCTGTCTGTCTGTCTGTCTGTCTGTATGTTTGCTTGCGCATCACGCAAAAACTACTGCACCAAATGAGATGCGGTTTTCACAGTTGTATTGCTGCAGGTTCAACTTAAAAACTGGTATATGTTGCATTTGCATACAGGATGTTTTTTTTTGTTTGCTTGCACATTACTCATAAACTACCGCACCAAATGAGATGCGGTTTTCACATTTATATTGCTGCAGGTTCAACTTACAAACTGGTATATGTTGCATTGACATACAGGGTGTTTCTTTTTGTTTGCTTGCTCATTACTCATAAACTACCGCACCAAATGAGATGCAATTTCAAAATTACAACGGTGCAACTTAAAAACTGGTATATATTTTATTTATAGACAGGGTGTTTCTTTTTATTTACTTGCGCATAGCACAAAAACTACAAGACGAAATGAGATGCGGTTTCACAGTTATATAGGTACAAGTCCAACTTAAAAATTGGTAAATGTCTTATTTACATACAGGGTGTTTCTTTGTATTATGGAAGATAAATGAGAAATACTAATATTCCCCATATTAACACTGGATTAACACTTAGGCTACATTTTATCCAGATAAATTAAGTGTTCCCGTGAGATGAGGACGGAAATCCGATATATTTGTTACTTTTCATACTTAAAGGGTTGCGATGGGCGTGGATTACATACCTTGAGTGAGAATGAGATAGGACGGGCGGGATATAACGGGACGGGACGGGACGGGATGAGAAATACCAAATAATCTATACATGTATATTTTTTTAAACAAAGTTAATCACGCAGACGAAGTTAGCGGGCAGAAGCTAGTATATAATAAAATTAATATAAATATTACAACGAATATCTTGTAAATAGAAAATAAGTACTATGTGTATTGACTTGTCATAAGAGCTATTTAATTGCCTACGTAAATAAACGAATTTCATTTCATTTCATATAACAATCCTTTTCTAACCTACCAACTGTTAGTTTTGCTGGACGAAATATATTAAACTACACTTTTTAAATAAAATTCATGCGTATTCCAAACTGTCACAATTGGCGACACAAACACATTTTTGTCTCCGGTTTTGAAGTTAAAATGCAAAATCAAAAGAACAAAACCACGGAAAACATTAATTTTAAAATGAGTGAAAAAAAAACATATCAATAAAGTACAATTTCGATACAATATTAAGAAAGATCTAGCTCACAAAAAACACCTTTGAGAAAATAATTATTTATTAATATACAAAGTTGATACGACCGATGGGCATTTTTTTAAACTGCATATACTAGGTACCATTTCCAAGTTCTGTACTAAAAATCAATTAAATAGGAGCACTAGTAGAGTCATAAGTGATTTTGTAAGCTTTTGCTCCATTTGAACACGATGTAACTTTTCTAACAGCTGATTACGTATAACGCACAGGTCAAACACCTTAAAACGATAGATCCTACTAAAATCGACGCGCTATTGCCGCTCTTACACAAGTCACATAAATAAGTACAACTAAATTACTTAAAAAGTTGGCGATGCAAATAAGGAAGCAATAAATACACACCTGCACTTTAATTACGAGAGAGACAAATCATAGCAAAACATCCCGCGCGTAAAAGAAATAGAAATAGGTCAGTGTGTTGCTATTGCATCTTAAGAAATAAAAATTGTTTGCTAAAGAAATTGTTATTTTAGTGCGCCGTCGCTATCCTTTCGGAACGGATGTAATACGGAAACTCCTGCGCCGCCGCGCCGCGCCGCTTTTATCTTGTCGATCTCACGCCGACAATTGTGATTTTGTATTGTTGTTGACTGTTTTTATTGTCGAGGACACGTCATTAAATTGTGTTTGTGTTTGTAATTAAACTGTTTAACAATGCCTCGTGTAACTTACACCGCGTCAGAATACACTGCTTGGTTTTTATTTACGGCGAATGCCATGGAAACACAGCTTTAGCTCTGTGTACATACCGCGAAAGGTATGGTGACAGCCACAATTGCCCCAGGAACGCCCGAACAATAACATTGGCAGTACAAAGATACGAGACAACAAAAGTATAGTGCCTTATCAGGAGGGAGTGCCAGCGCGGCAAATACCCGCTGCTTGGAAAGAACGAATTTTAGACTTAAAACTACCTTCAAAACTACGTAACTACGCGCGGTGCGCCGGCGCGCGGCGTCTCGCCACGACACGACGATAACACATGCCCCGCGCGACGTTGCCAGTTCAGTTAATCAATGGTCAGTGAAATTTATTTACAAAGGATGGTTGCGTTTTACTCTTATTTGTAGGTTATTTAGTTTGCTTGATACAAACAAAATCTCATTTTTGGTATTATTGATTTTTGTGCCGTGTCGAATTAATACTAAGGACGTATAGTATACGTAGTGTAATTTAATGCCCATCTGTCGTATCAACGCGGTATAATTATTTATATAATTCTATTTTATCTCTCAAAGGATTGAAGTATGAATATGTAAAACTAATGGGACCTCGATGCACTGATAAAGTGCAGTGTTTTTTTTAAATAGCCTTCGACAGCAGACTAGCATGCGGCTCGACTCATGGACCTTCGCAATGCCAGGGGTCCAGCACAACAAAGTCGCTGCCTACCGTGATGAGTACTCTCTTTAAGCCCCGCTTAAAGGACAGTGTAGTACTTACCAAGAACCTCTTCTGCTGCAGGTAATCCTTGGTTACGTAGGGCGTCGATAAGGGAAGCCCGTGCATAGGACCCTGTCTGGGACCGAACGACTGGAACATGATCTGAATACAAACAAATTATATTAACTACAATAAATAATAATATTCCTCGATCCTAACCACCGGTGGCTTGGATCTCGCCATTGTTGGGTGAATCTCATTTTGTTATTTTTTTATTATAAATAAATAGAATAATAAATAAGGGAAATAATTAATACACCCAACAGTCACATACATAGTCCTGACCCCACACTAATCAATGAAGCCTTGTATCATGGGTATCACGAGCTACGAGAATTTGTTGGTCTACAAACACGCTGACTCGAAACAAATACACGTGGATCACACAAATATTTGTTTCGGTGCGGGGATCGAACCCGCAGCCTGTCGTTTCACAGCCGGTGTCTTACCAACTGCGCCACGGAGGCTGTCAAATAAATACTTTATAAATATACATTATATTATATACTCACCACACCAGTTCTGGGATCAGACACCTCTTCATAAGTGTAGACGTCGAGCGAGTATCCAGACCCGTTGGACAGACACAGGCGCACCGTCTTGGTGGGGGAACCGGGACCTTGACGCAACGAAATATGGGTGGTATTAGATTGGCATGATGAAGCTACTTTTAAAAACGAGGCTTGATATATCATGCGATCACTCTTATTGAAATCTACTTCTGACAGTGAATGTGACTAGAATAAGTATTATAAGGGTGGGGGTTGATAACTCACCAATTCTGAGGGTGAACCTGATCTCCGCCTGCAGCACCCTGAGCTTCCACAGGCGCGGCCCGTAGCGCATCACCATGCCCAGCACTGACTCTTCAATCTGGTGGAAACAGACAAATTACAGAATGCATTAGTTTTCATATTGACGCAGTGAAAATGCGGAGATATTTAGGGGAAGCCTATTCAGCGTTGGACTTCCTATGGGTAAAAAAAGAGAGAGAGAGAAAGAACGTGTATGGTGGCCTGTTGGGAACCCCCATTGTAAATAAATACACCCAACAGTCACATACATAGTTCTGACCCCACACTAAGGTCGAGTCTTGTGTCGTGGGTATCAGAAACTAAAAGGGACTTTTCGGTCTCACAGACAGTACAGGAGAGTCGTGCCCTGCAGAGGGACGTATACTGATACAGACAGATAAAGAAATAAGATAAAAGTTAGTGACATACCTTAGCCGGGTCCATGATGACCGTAGGCCCGAAGTTGAGGAATATGTGATTACAATCGGTTCTCTTGGCGAAGGGGTGCGAGAAAGCCACTTCGAGCTCGTCCATAGCCTCTAGAAGTACCCTGGATAGATATACAGTATGATATCATCATTTACATCTATACATATAATACATTTGTAACCGATCGATGCCTGTATATGGCAGATAAATGAGAAAAACTAATACGGAGGGTCGGTATTAACGTAACAGAACCCAAAACAATGATTTTTAGAATTTTTGTCTGTGTGTCTGTGCGGTTGTGCGCGATGAACTCAGAAACGGCTTAACGGATTTCGATGAAATTTGGTATGGAGGTAGCTGACACCCTGGATTAACACTTAGGCTACTTTTTATTCCGAATAATTTAGTGTTCCCGTGGGATGAGGAAGGAATTCCGACATATTTGTTACTTTTTTATAGTCAAGGAATAGGATGGGACTGGATTACATGCCTTGAGTGAGAATGAGACGAGAGGGGCGGGATATAAAGGGACGGGACGGGATGGGAAATTTCAAATAAAATCAATGACGCAGACTAATTTGCGGGCAGAAGCTAGTACTTAATATACAAGATATATGATATGATTAGTTAATTTAACTCACATATTTGTCATCTTACCAAGAGACAAAGTGCAAAATAAAAAAAAAAAATCCGTTTGCAATTATTGTCGCTCAGCAAAGCCCCAAAACTGAACCGAAGTTATCAGAGCGGTAAAAATATGAAAAAATGTGTCAAATAAATAATAATAATATGTCAATATCACACAAAATAAAAATTAAAAACATATTGTAATTTTTAAGTTTTCGTGATTCCGTGTCCAGCGATATTACTGCAAACTGCCTTCATTTTCATTAACACACCCTGTATAATCAGTTTCCTAAGAACCTGTATATACACACCTCTCCCCTTCATTCTGCAGGTACTCGAAGCTGGCCTCCTTAGTGATGAGGTCCTGGTGCCTGATGATGGATCTGATGAAGAACCTGTAGTCTGTCACCTCTTGTCCCTTCTTCACCTGAATACAAAATTATTTAATTTAACACGATGGAGTTAGAAGAAGAAGAAGACGAAGAAAATGGAGTGAGCATATATTTTTTGGATAAAAACCTCCAAATTATATAAAGAAAAAAGAACACGATTGATATTAACTTTGTAAAGACTTTTTTGGATACATCTATAGGTCTCCAACTATCTTGAGAGCCGGGGCATGAAGGAGGGGAGGTGTGCAGTGACAGCTATCATGCAAAGACCAAGAGAGATAGAGAATTTACGATTAACATGTAATACAACGCTTGGTGTTGCATGATTAAAACTATTACCCAATTTTAGGGGAGATCTCGAAGTAATATTAAAAAAAAGGCGTTTATTGTTTACTAGGTAAATTTGGTGGCGGTTCCGCCCAAGTACTTGAAACTGATAGCTCGGTAAAAGTGTCTTCCTAAATATGAGATTTTCGTCGAAGATACTTCAACACCTCCCTATTAATATTTAATGATATTGTATTGTATATTTAGTAAAAAAAAAACAAGGCAATAATAATACTCGATACTTTATTGTCCAATAAATATAAGATATATTTTGAAATTGAATATTCCTAGTTAATCCTGATTATAAAATTATGTTTTATTACATTTTTTGTGGAGGCAGAGGTAGAGGTTAGTAGAGAGAGCTACTTTTATTATATTTTTGATAGCCAGTGTAGAGCTCTTTTTACTTTAAGAGCATTCTCATATATTACGAACAGATGTAATTATTCATTTCGTGCAGTGTCTCCTTATTTTAGAAGCTGTAAAAATATATAATATAATAATCATGTCTTTTTTATTGTATTGTTTATACAAAAAACTATTTAAATCATATTTATGGAAAATTACCTGTTTTCTGTTGGCAACATTAATAATACGTAAATATTTGATATTTATTGTAGGATTTTTATATATTGCATTTATCACGAATACCACGGGTTGGAATTGGGCCGATACAAACAAAAATACCAATTGAATTCTTTCTCTAAGTACAATGAATCAAAATACTCGTAAATTCGAATGAAAAGGAAGTTCTGTATTATTTTCCAGGCTGATGCTTTTATAATCATTTAATACCTAATATCGTTGCTTATATAAATACATATTGACATTATACACTTCACTTGATATTATTATACCTTTAAATACTTAAAACATGCGAAAATATATTAATTCATTTACGACGATGTGTCAAACGTCATTTTTGTTTACAATGTGTTTGCAATGACATCGCACTGACACCACACGAACACGAAGGATGGACATAGCGGTATTTATAACATAAAGAGATGCTCTCTGTCTCTTTTCTACTGCGTTGATTTATATGTCTGCTTGTGGAAACAAAACATTCACCGGGCTATTGACAGTTCCCCAGTACGGGGCACACCTGGAATGTAAGGCCCTCTAGATAGTTGGAGGGCTATAATAGATATTGACTGTTTTTTTTAGTACCAATTATTTTAATGAGGACACTTATATACAACTTAAAAGTATTTTGGTGCATCACTGGTGTGAGCTTTCTAAATTTTTACACAATCTTTCATGGTACCTTAAACCTTTTTTTTTTTCTTTATTCAGTTATTAATACAGTGCGTCGCTGGATGCTTTCAACAGGTCACTGTGGATATTCTTGGTGGAGGCCGGCCACAGTAGACTTACTATGGCTGGAGGGGGAGAGAAAGAGAGAGAGAGAGTTACCTTAGCCTTGCCGAGGTACAGGTGCATCTTCTGGTTGCTGGTGGGCAGCGCCTCCAGCTCGTAGCTGCGCATGCGGTACAGCTCCAGCTGGAAGGCCGACGCGGGCTCCAGGTGCCGGTAGATGGTGTCTTCTGTGAAGTCGTCGCGCGCGCGGAACGTGAAGAATTTGGGGAATTGACGCCTGAAAAAAGAAATTGCATTGAGAGAAATGCCTAATTACGTTCAGACATGACGCCACTGCAGTAGTAGACTTTGAATTTGTAGAAACTCTTTCCCATTACACTGATTGTGCTTGTCTAAATGCTCTAAGTGTTAAACTTGTTACGTAGAGTCATAGTCTTGTCGTCGCGACGCGCGTATGACGTGTGACGTGTTCCACGATATATAGTTAGTGCGTGCTTGTATATGTCTAGGCATATCTTTGTGCGTGCATATCTCTGTGCGTGCGTGCATGTGTCTGTGCGGACATGTACGTCGGTGCGTACGTGTGTCCAAATTAGGGCGTGTATGTGTCTGTGCGTGCATGTACGTCTGTGTGTGCGTGTGTACAAGTTAATGCGTGCGTGCATGTGTTTGTGTGCATATACGTCTGTGTGTGCATGTGTCTGTGCGTGCATGTGTTTGTATGCGTGCTTGTCAGTACGTACTTGATGAGCGACATGAAGGTGATGCGGCGCACTCGCTTGTGGTGCAGCTCGTGTCGGTGCGCTCTGCAGAAGTTGCCGAAGCGCCGCGACACGGCGGCGTCGTCGCTCTCGCCGCTGTCGCGCACGCCGATCATCAGGATGTGAATGGGTTCTAGTGGCTGTGGAACATCCTTATCATCAGCATCATTATCATCAGGTATAGGATACAGCTAAAATTAGACCTCGACCAAATCAAATCTAGTATATTATGCTTAATCGGCCATCAGTTCTCCGCGATATGTGCCACTAGATTTAATTATAATTAATAGTAATTAGATTATTTTTCTGAGACCTTGAGGTATAAGTTCATTGGACTCCTAATGGGTGAAGAGACACAAAGATAGGTTTCAATGACTCACCACCTCTTCGGGGTCCACGTTCTGCTTGTAGTCCATGCCGACGTTGATGCTGGTGCTGCCGCGACTCTCGCTGCCCTCCTGAAGAGCCGCCAAGTCCTGGTGGAAGTATTATGAGTATTAATACTCCACATAACTTAAGACTACATGTCTACTTAGACTACACATGACATTTAAGACTACAAATGTCTCCCAAGACTACATATGACCCCCAAACACTCCCAACGACCCCAAACTTCTCCACCCCTTCTCACCTCCTTCCTCACAGTGGCCGAGCTGCCGAAGTCGTGCACCAGGTCGAACAGCTCGTCAGCATACTGCACGAACTGGTCGAAGGAGTGGAAGGCGGCCAGCGCGCCGGTGCGGTGGTGGCACTTCCGCATGGCGGCGGTGCACAGCTCCGCCGGGGTGCCTTCCTGGTCCGTCGCAGAGTCCAGCTCGATCTCCGCCTGGCTGAGGGGAATCCTGAGGGACACATTTATTAATAAAATATTATAACAAATATCTTGTGAATAGAAAATAAGTACGATGTGTATTGTCTTGTCATAAGAGCTATTTAATTGCCTACGTTACCAATAAACGAATTTCATTTCATTTAATTTCAAAGCGCGAGCGCACGTGCGGTATTTTAGTTGTCGAAATCGTTTTTTTTGTGTGTTAGACGATTTGTTTGACAAAATATTGTTCAACTGCTTAGTGTAGTAAGATGGAGAAGACTATACATAGTCCAACTGTTGTTGTTTTTTGGAACTGCGTTTTTTTGTGTTTCCCTATGTACTATATGTTTTACACTAAAAATATTTTGAGATGCGAAATCTATTTTTATTTAATTTTTTTTTCTATTTGAATCCAATTTTTTTTAACCTATGTTTTGAATTTGCGGACCCTATGTTGCAATTACGTCAATTAGTCCGGTGCACAGATATTTCGGACGGGTTTTACGTGTGTGCGTACGCGTGTGCGTGTGTGTGCGTTCGCGTGTGCGTGTGTGTGCGTACGCGTGTGCGTGTGTGTGCGTACCTGTTGGGGTGTCCGGTGGGCAGCACGAACTGGAAGTGAACCACCCCCAGCTCGCCGGACAGCTCCAGGTGCTGCAGGCACGTGATGTCGTACGACGTGTACGCGCGACGCACGTACACTTCCAGCGACGCGTTGCATACCTACACAATATTTACATACAAATAAATACACCCAACAGTCACATACATAGTCCTGACCCCACACTAAGATCGAGTATTGTGTCGTGGGTATCAGAAACTACAAGAGACTTTTCGGTCTCACAAACACCCAGACCCGAAAAAATACTTGTGGTTCACACAAAAATTTGTCTCGGTGCGGGGATCGAACCCGCGGCCTCTCGTTTCACAGCGGGCGTCTAACCAACTGCGCCATATACATCACGCCTTGTTGTCAGGAGTGACAGAGGTGCTACCAGAACATCCACGCCTCACCTTGTGTGGAATACACGGTGTGACGGGGGGCAAGGACAATAATAAACATGTTAACAAACGAGCCCATATGTGAAAGTGTGTGGTGGCATATAACGGACCAAATGCGGCCGCTAACATGTTCCCGGTGGTCACGGGTTGAAATCCAAGGGCACAATTCTGACTTTTTGGTGTCAAGTGTATAAGTCAATCACCACGCACTAAAACGATGAAGGAAAACATCGTGAGGAAACCATACCATAGCGATGTGTCAGATTTTTTGTAGTATTTGTACTGTTTTTTTTTTCTGTTTCTGTGTGTTATTTTACTGTGTACAATAAAGATTTAAATAAATAAATAAATAGTATGTGAAGTCCGTCTGGAACTAAACCTGCGTGGCGTATGGCCTAACCCCTCTCAATCGTACTCTCGATTGTAGAGGAGAATTGTTTAAATGATTATCAAACCCACTTACCGCCGCATTAGTATGATAGAAGAAGTCGTGCAGTATATCGAATATTGAGGTCTCCGACAGGATCAGTTTCTGAAGGTTCTCCGGGTGGAAGTCGTGGCCGTACATGTCGACAGCTGAGAGGAATATCGACTCCATCTGGTTGTGACGCAGCTCGTACGCTGGTTGGTGGGCTGCTATCAACACCTGGGGGGTGAAGAGGGGGGAGGTAAATTAATACAACCAGTAGATACACATAGACACCGCCTATGAAACAAGAGGCGTGTTCGAATCCCGCACCGAGACAAATATTGATCCACAGGTATTTGTTTCGGGTCTGGGTGTTCGAAAGGTCTCTTGTAGTTTGTGATACCCGATACTAGACTCGATCTTAGTGTGGGGTCAGGACTATGTACATCAGTGACGAAGGGTGGCTATTTTCAAATGGGAAGCCGATATTTCTGGTTACTAGTTTTATTTAATTAACAAGTACTCATACTTATACTTTATTCCGTTACGTACGTACGATGTTGAGTGACATATTTGCTTATTAGTACTTACTATATTTACATAAACATTAAACACTTGCTACAAACTTGCATGGAATTGCACTGTGCTCGTTGGGTATATGGTGACTGGTGTAATGATAAATTACAAAAGGTAAGCCGGTAGGAATCGAGTTATATAGAGCCTTCGCCACTGATGTATATGTGACTGTTGCATGTTTTATTTACTATTATTATACATAGTCATGGCCTCACACTAACATACATATCTTATGTCATGTATCAAAAGATGGTTGGTGGGCTGCTATCAAAACCTGGGGAGTAACGAAGGGAGGAGGGGGATTAAAACCTGCTTTTCAAAGTCGGGTGAGGTGTTTTATAAAAAGAAAACTAAAAAATCATTTTTTAGAGTAAATTTCCTACAAAAATATATGTAAAGATTTTTTCTACGATCAATAAAATTTATAATGCGATATTTTTGCTATTGGACTGAGGTAAAAATAGAAATTGTAATACGGGGACATTCCCATTTAATAAGAGCTAATCCTAGCAACCAATTTTTCAGTGGCATTAGTAAATATATTTTTTTGACCGACCTTAATCTACATGCATGATTGATGAGATGCGTAATAGCAATAACATTAATAAATTCACATACATTGCCCTAACTAAGATCGAGTATTATGTCGTGTATCAGAAGCTACGACAGACTTTTCGATCTCACCCAGACCCGAAACAAATACCTGTAAATTACACAAATATTTGTTGCGGTGCGGGGATCGAACCCGCGGCCTCTCGTTTCACAGCCGGCGTCTAACTGCACCACGGAGGCTGTCAAATTAACTATTATCAATAGAAAATTATGTTGTCTATTTTCCTCCGGAGCATAAACAAAATTATGACTTGCATATAGCCGTTTTTTTTAAATATTTTTACATACATACATAGGTAGGCAGAGGCGCCACCAGGACACCCACATTTCGCCTTGTATGTTCCGTCCCACGATGTGATAGGGGGCGAGCCTATCGCCATATCGGACATAAATTCCTGACTCCGGACTGATAATGAATAGAAAAATCCAATATCACTTGCCCGACCCGGGAGTCGAACCCGAGACCTCAGCTTTGTAACCGTACTATATACAACTACGCCACCGAGCCAGTCGTTTAAATATTTTTATGAGTATTCCAAACACCTCCCACCCCCTCTTAAACATAGATAGCATACCTGTCTAGCCCTCAAAGCG
The DNA here is from genome assembly GCA_949752805.1 of Deilephila elpenor. Taxonomy (NCBI): domain Eukaryota; kingdom Metazoa; phylum Arthropoda; class Insecta; order Lepidoptera; family Sphingidae; genus Deilephila; species Deilephila elpenor. Next base: position 1,637,886 of record OX457121.1, read on the forward strand.
ACTCGACTGTGTTCCGCCTTATGCAGTGACGTCAGCTCATTGAGGGTGGCTGCCAGCTCATCCGTCAGCCCCGGCTCGTTGGACCACAGGTGGTCGATGAGAAGGGTCACCTGTTCACATACATTATTACTGGTAGGAAGTTCACATCCGCCCGAATATCGACCGCCAGTTTTGTCTATTATAACTGCGTAGGTGTATACGAAAAAATAAAAAATTTTTTTCGTGTGTGGAAAACACATTTGTGCAATATTCACGCTCCGGTTTAACTGCATAGTTAAACTGCACAGTTAAACATCTCAGTTACACCTTGGCGTGTATGCCGAGCTTAACGGAGACTAAGGGTTAAGGTAACGGAAGAAAAAGTAGTATTTTACATAAAAATACATGCATACATACTCATGCCTTTTTCCCAGAAGGGGTAGGCAGAGGTTCCCCTGGTAACAACCAGGACATCCACGTTTCGGCTTGCATTTTCCTTCCCACGATGTGATATCGAGCCTATCGCCATATCGGGCACAAATTACTGACTCCGGGCTGATAATGAATAGAAAAATCCAATATCACTTTGCCCGACCCGGGATTCGAACCAGAGACCTCAGGTTTGCAATCATACCCTAGTACAACTGCGCCACCGCGGCAGTCATAAAATTACCTTATTCTTTTAAGAATTTGATTCTTAGTAGCAAGACTATTGAATGGTTGAAATACAGCATGTTTTTTTAAGTGATCGGGTTTGATTCCTTGTTAGGAACATTTTCAAAAATCTTACTATGCAGTTTTAGCTTTGTATAAACGAGCTCGTAACTCGAGTATTTTTTGGTTATTCTTCATAGTTTAGGATTCGCAAGCCACGCCCATTTGAAAAAATTACCCTATTCACCCATGTAAATGTAGTTTAATTTCACCCTAAAATACTTACGAGTAAATTTTTCTTTGGTACTTGATTGTGGGAGAATATCATGTTGGCGACAGCTTGCATGTCGTCCTTGTATTTATCTCGCAACGCCACTACACATTTGTCGTACGAACCTGAGTTAAAAAATTAAAGTATTAAACATTTTTGTAGTCATAACTGTTTTTTTTTCTTGTTTACTAACTGTGCAATGTAAATCACATAAGCTTATTTAAAAACATGCTGGTTAACATCAGTTAATAATTATTATCAAATAGTATTTCAGTATATAGCTACATCATCCATCCATCCATCCATCAGCCAAAGGACGTCCACTGCTGAACATAGGCCTCTCCCAATGATTTCCACAGTGACCTGTTGGAGGCAGCCTGCATCCAGCGACGTCCCGCCACCGCCACCAGGTCGTCTGACCATCTTGTGGGTGGACGTCCTACGCTGCGCTTTCCGCTACGTGGCCTCCATTCGAGAACTTTTTGGCCCCATCGGCCATCAGTTCTCCGCGCTATGTGCCCCGCCCATTGCCACTTCAACTTACAAATATAGCTACATGGAAAGGTCAAATTAAGATAAATTTAATTTTGTTAATTTTGCAAAATGTTTTATTGCATTGTGTCTGTAATCACTAATACTACCACCTGGCTTCGTTTTCGGTCGCGGTCTTGATATATCCTGTATATTGAATAATACTTATTTTAATGTGTATATTTCTTACCTAGTTGGAAATGACTTTCAACTTGATAGTATTGTTTTAGCAGATCGTGTACCGCTGCCTTCATACGACCACGGATGCCATTCCTGTGAAGAAACAAATCATTTTATTCAGAATCAGAATCAGAAATCATTTATTTGCACAAAATATAGGTACAATCATAAGGTCTTAAATAATATATAAATAGTTCCAGAACATTTTGCCATGTGGCGTGTTAAAGTTAATATTTCGAGAACTTAAAAAAATAATAACACGCGTGTTCTACTAATATTGCTATATAGCATATATCGCTGGATGCAGGCTGCCTGCAACAGGTCACTGTGGAAATCATTTGGAGAGGCCTATGTTCAGCAGTCGACGTCCTTTGGCTAATGGATGATGGATGGATAGCATTAAAGAAGTATTTAGTATAAAGTAAACAAGAAAAAAAAACTACACAATGATTATGTACTATTTAACTAAAATATCCTATTATTAAATGTATTTGTATTTGTATCGGCGCATATACGTCCCACTGCAGGGCACGGCCCTCCGACACATTCGAGAGTACGATTGAGAGGAGTTAGACTACAGTCCAGCCAGCTGGCCTAGTGCCATGCGCACTTTACATACCATAGAAATTCTTACAAATCGCTATAGTATGCAGGTTTCCTCGCGATGTTGACCTTCACCATTATAGCGTGCTCATTGACTATCAATACACACATATCTCCTTATATATATGATCGTTTGTTTATGTAATGCGTTGGCCTTGGAAAAATAAATGTCTCTTTTTTTTTCTTACCTATATCTTTGCACCAAAACGACGAGCGCCTGCGTGCTCATGAAGAACACATCTCTATCCGCCCTCTTGGCTAAAGATGCTGCGTGACTGTAACGAAACATTACATCAAATTGTAACATTACAGCTATTCTTAAACAGAAACAAATTCTAAATTTTGTTCATACGATAATGAATGGCAGATGTAAATTTATTTGTTTATTTAAATGATACATGATGCTAACAAATGCTAGATATGTATATATTTTAGTATTTCATTTTTCGTACACCTCATGGTACCCCAAAACTGTTGTTCCCTCTTATCCATCCTATGGTTGGTTGTGTGTAAGAGATCGCCTTGAGCGATAAGACCGCCTTTTGTACGTTTTTTGTTTTTCTCTTTTCTGTAATTTTGTATATCACTGGTGTACAATATAGTTAAAAAAAAAATGTGGCTATGGAAATCTTTCGAGTCATGTTTTCAGCAGTGGACTTCCACTACCCAGAGAGAGAAAGAGAGAGAGAGAGAGGGATGAGAAAAAGGGATGGGACGAGAGGAACTGCAAAGATTTTTTATTATACAATAGGTACAGCAAACAAGCAAACAGGTCACCTGATGGTAAATGAGCACTGCACATGAACATCCACAACGCTGGACCATGAATGTGTTAACCATCGAATTGAGTGGAAGCGGGAAGGAAAAAGGATGGGTGGAGACACCCAGGGCCGGAGAAACAAAATAAAAAAAGGGAACGAGAAGGGAAGATATAGTAGGATAGCGAGAGAGGGAGAAAGAGAGAGACGTACTGGTCGATGACACTGGCTATCTGCTGGCTGGGGAACTGCGCCAGCACGCTGGTGATGTTCCTCTCGTACAGCGCCATCAGCTTGCGCACCTTCTTCTCCACTGAGATGGGGATGCGGCCCGATGTCGACGACAGCACCTGCGTATAATACAACACACTTTAAAAATTACACCCAACAGTCACATACATAGTCCTGACCCCACACTAAGATCGAGTCTCGTGTCTATCAGAAACTACGAGAAACTTTTCGGTCTCAACACCCAGACCCGAAACAAATACCTGTGGATCACACAAATATTTGTTTCGGTGCGGGAATCGAACCCGCGGCCTCTCGTTTCACAGCCGGTGTCTAACCAACTGCGCCACGGAGGCTGTCCAAGAAACATTAAACATTTATTATTGCATGGCCAACACATACAACAAGGAAAATGTATAAGGTAATTAACAATATGCCATTATATGCGCATGGCCAGACAACAATGACCCCTCAGCTATATGCTGCAATACAACGCACTTGTACTGCAGCGCTGATTTAAATTTGAAAATGTATTTGTGAGTCATATGTATATTATGTTTGTGTATTTATATGTTAGTTTTATTATTTAACTTTATATCTACACTGCCCTCTCTTTCTCCTTCTCTAAAATCCATCCTATCTGTAAGACATTGCCATAGACATTGCCATTGACATAGAGCGATAAGACCGCCACTTGTACTTTTATTTATTTTTTGTTATTTCTTTATAATTGTAATGGTTTCTTAGATTTACGCGAATGTTACACATTGAAATAAAACCATTTTATACGGATTTTATCGCGATTTGGTTTAATTTTTACATTCTTTAACTTCCCGACGTTTCGATTACTTTACAGCTTTCGTGTTCACGGGGCGGACTGAGGTATTAGTCATCCGCTCAGTGACTGTTACAATTAAACTATCCTTAATTTATATTCTTTATTATAATTTATATTTCTTTATATTGTGTTTCATTGTTGTGTGCGATAAAGATTAAATACATAAATAAATAAAATCTTACACAAATAAATAAAACTGACCTCTTGCAGTTCCAACAGTGGTAGCGACGGGTCTCTTAGACTCAGCATGAACTTTTCCACCACTTCTCGGAGTCGAGGAGTGTTGTACGGCTCGGGGAGACAGTACCCTGGGAACAAAGTATTGTATCAGCCCATGATCACTGCTGAGAGTAATGAGGGTTTAGGCCAGCTGGCCTAGTGCCAGGCCGACTTTACATATAGGAATCGTTGGTAAGACCTCAATGGTATGCAGGTTTCCTCATGATGTTTTCCTTCACCATTAAAATGGTAAAAAAATACACCCAACAGTTATATGTACAGGGTGAATTTTTCAAGTGGGCGTGGATGGTCAAATCCGAAATTGTGAGGAATAGCGAAAAATACTGAAAGGAGTCACGAGCCCGATTTTTATGAAAACTGAAACTATAATGCAGCATGTGTTATTTTTTTCAAAATCTTTATGTAATTGGGTATTTGACTCATTTTTTTTTTTATTGTATTCGTCAAAACGTATCTATATCCCAAATCTATCAAACAAAGAATTTTGTAAATCCATTCAGAATTAAAAAAGCTAGAAACGTTTTAAATCTTGTAGTGGGGGGTAAAAGAAAAGGGACGCGAAACAAAATTAGTGACGTCACTATTCTTAATATGCATTACAGTGTGTGGGTGTGAAAGAGACGGTAAGATGTCCCCACTACGTCCCCACTCTTTCATTTAAAATACTAATATTTGCCTCATGTTACAAGCTACTTTATCACTGTTTTCACAAAAATGTTTTATTTTAATGGCACTTGTGTTTGTCTGCAAAATAATACAAAAATTCGATGATAGTCAAATACCCAATTTTCGCTATTCATCATCGTTTCGGAAAACTCAACCTGTATAAATGACTATCAATACACACATGACTCCCAAAAGTCAGAGGTGTGCCCTGGACTCAGACGGTAATGAGTTTGGACCTATTTGGGTCGAAGCGTGTGTAGGATCGACCCAATATATTACTACATTCTGTATCAACCCGTAGTCGCCCACTGCTGGCACAGGACTTGTATATTGAAAAGGTGATTGAGAGAGGTTAGGCCTTCACTGGCCTTGTACTAACGGGCATTAAAAAAAATTGAGTCAAAATAAGTTCATCATTTAAGTAACGAAAACCCCATCCAAATATGATCTGCAATTTTCAACGGCTCAGCGTTCTTACTACCCGATTCTTGTCGGCTTGTCTTTCGTAATTTCCAAATAAAGCTTTATTAGAATTTGTTTCAACCTCTAAATATAAATAAATACAAAATGCCGGCAGATTCAATAAAAAAATAATATAGATATAGTTGCTAAATGTATATACAGGCTGATTCTTTTAAGAGCGCATGCTACATTCGCACAAACGCGAATGCTACAAAGGCCAAATTAGAAACTATGAGGTTTTCGAAGAATACTCCCAAGGATTCACCAGCTCAAGTTTGATTAAAACTAAAACTCTGGAGTTTTGAATAATCAATATTCCTAGCAAGGAATCGAACCCTCAGGAGACAGTCCCGCCCTCACACCCGCCACTGCAACTCTTGTAAGCCAGGATCAACAACACGCATTGTAATGACAGCGAGCATTGAAGCTCAGCGAGTCTCCGGGAATGTCTAACTTGTCTTTAACCCGCAACGAAATCAATCAAAAAGTTAAATTAATAGGAGGAGTTGGAAATAAATTAGTCCACTTCCCTCCCAAATAAAGCGGGTGACAAAACAATTAACTAAAGAGGTAAATAACCTCGCATAAAAACAGTCGAACCCTCTGTAAAAATAAAGAGAAATAACACATACCAGCAAGCGTATTCTCCAGTATAGCTCTGAACTTGTTGTGTGCGTGATTGAGTTTCTCAGAGACGGGCTGGTTGTCGTCCAGTGAGAATTGACCTTTGTATGGCTGAGCGATCGTCACTAAAGACGGGTCATCCAGCTCTGGAAGAAAAAACATTATTTAGAACCAATTACATACATATATAAACTCACGCCTTTATCCCAAAAGGGGTAGGCAGAGGCGCCACCAGGACACCCACACTTCGCCTTGCTTGTATCGTCCCACGACGTAAATATAACAGACTTTTTTTTAAATATTTAGTTGGTTTTAGACAAAAGAGTCTAAATCAGCCCCATCATAGCCTCATATTAAATTGCGAATAATTAAAACTAGACCTTTACTAATGGTTTCTTAGATTTACGCGAATGTTACACATTGAAATAAAAATAATTTTTAGGGATTTTATCGCGAATTGGTTTAATTTTTAATTTTTTTAACTTCCCCATGTTTAGATTACTTTACAACTTTCGTGGTCACGGAGCGGACAAATAGTTTTATTTCAATAGACCTTAAATGCTAACTTAATGTTAGTAATTGAAAAATAATTTGATCACCAAACACAAAAGATAATGTTATTTCCTCACCCAATATCCCCATGAGTGAGCCCATTTCCAGCACAGCTCCAGATCTAAGATGCCAGGTCACCTTGCCAGACTCAGGAGCTGACAGCGTCATCACCATCTTCATCACCTGATGACCAAAAACCATTACATTAATATTCATAATAAGACGAGACCTTGTAGCTTTCCTGATCTCCTGATGGTGGCCTGTTGGTAACGGACCAGACGCTGCTGGCAACATGTTTCAATGGTCGCGGATTCATATACCAGGGCACACCTCTGAATTTTTAGTCATGTTATCACTTTAACGGTGAAGAAAATATCGTAAGAACCTGCCTGTAAGAATTTCTATGGTATGTAAAGTAGGCCAGTGTGGTAGATTATATTGCCTAACCCCTCTCAATCGTAATCTCGATGGTAGAGGAGGCCCGTGCCCCGCAGTGGGACGTATATGGGCAAATACTGGTCGAAATCCTTGGGTTATAACAGGAATGTGTAAAATCGACCAGGATATTACTGTCTTGCTGAAAACTGATAGAACAGACTTTGTTATCGAATCGCCGGGGGCCCAATATACCCTCTGTACTCTTATTTTCTTTTGTTTGCAGACGTATGCTTTCAAAAACTCAGTCTTTCCATTGGTCTACTTAATCTCTTGTGTATTTTCCGTTTGCTTCTTTGCCGGAGCTACATAATAAGAACTCAGGTCTTTCAGGTCTACTAGGTCTTCTGCGGTCTACTCACCTCAATCTCAGCGTACGGCTGTCCTTTATCCACGTGGCCTCCATCTTCAACCAGCGTATTGATAAGTTTGCCAGCTGAAGGAGCGCGGAGCTTCGAGGGGTCCTTCTCCTTCTCGAAGACCACGGTTTGATTCCCGATCACGATACGGTACTTGTCTACCTCGTCTTTCAAGTATGTGGTGAATGAAGCACCGTCGACTGAGAGGAGGGTACCTGAGGGGCGAATTTAGACTTTATTTAATGGTAGGTAGGGTTTATATTTTTAAATTGTTTGGATAAATATTGCTTAATTATGTTAATATACATCCTGATCCGATTTATCGGATCCGACATCAGACTAATAAATGGATGAGTTCTTATGGGTCACATATTCAAAGACCACATCACCATAATCACATCAGCTCACCTCCATCAGTCAGCTTGTGGACCTCCAACTCCTTGAAGCTGCCGTTCATCGCCAGGAAGTAGGAAGTGGGGCCTGACTTGGTGGCAGACACCTTGTATTTGACGCCGGTGTGGATCAGCTCCACTTCCACCGTGTTGGACAGCTGACTGGAACCCTGGATCTGACCTCTGTGGACGAACGCTACAGTCATATACATAGTTCTTTTGAAAGTGCTTTAAATACCTCTTTTAGACCCTCGGGGGAGGTCAGAAGGGGTATCGGAAGGGGGGAGGTCCAGCCCCATTATTTGATGGGTCCCTGAATACAATCTTGCGCCGCTATACAGACGATAAGACGACTGTCTGTCACGAAATATTTGTCTCAGTGCGAAGACAACGCGGTCTCTTGTGAAACGGCTGTAAAACGACATACATACATACATACATAAACTCACGCCTTTATCCCCGAAGGGGTAGGCAGAGGCGCCACCAGGACACCCACATTTCGCCTTGTATGTTTCGTCCCATGATGTGATAGGGGGCGAGCTTATCGCCATATCGGGCACAAATTCCTGACTCCGGGCTGATAATGAATAGAAAAATCCAATATCACTTTGCCCGACCCGGGACTCGAACCCGAGACCTCAGCTTTGTAACCGTACCGTAATACAACTACGCCACCGAGGCAGCCTGTAAAACGAGGCTGTAAAACTAGATGTCAAAAATTCGATCCCAGCACCTTAACAGATATACACACTAACAATTTTCGCCAGATAAACTTCAGAAAGCAACTTATAGTCGCTAGATGCAGGCTTACAACCTATAGGAAACCTGTGTTAAAAATTAGACTTCCTGTGACTGAAAATAGAAAGATAAATGGTGAATGAAAGAGATGGACTTACTTCTCTAAACCGCTCTTGAACTCCTGGAAATTGGCTGTAATGATGCTGTCAGCAATCAGGATGGACCCGCAGAGCACTCCCAACATGATGTCTGGCTTCTCCGATTGTACCTGGTGGAAAAAAAATACAGTTTATACATGTATTGCCAAAAATTGGGCCAACTACATTTTATTTAACCTTCAGCAAAAGATTAAAATTGAAGGAAATACAATAAAAATACTTTAGCAAACAAATAAACATTATGAACGTTTTGTTGGTCAGAGAGATCACCGATGTATTTAACTTGATTCAGTAACTTATTCTACATACATAAACTCACGCCTTTATCCCCGAAGAGGGTAGGCAGAGGCGCCGCCAGGACACCCACATTTCGCCTTGTATGTTCCGTCCCATAATGTGATAGGGGGCGAGCCTATCGCCATATCGGGCACAAATTCCTGACTCCGGGCTGATAATGAATAGAAAAATCCAATATCACTTTGCCCGACCCGGGACTCGAACCCGAGACCTCAGCTTTGTAACCGTACCGTAATACAACTACGCCACGGAGGCAGTCTGAACTTATTCTGAACCTACTATTATAATATCGGGGTGTGAATTCGTCATGTCATATGTTTTCCTAAATGTTTACTGAATTCACGCACGGTCTACTACATTCATCAACGTTCTACTAAATTACTCAATGGTCTACTCGGTCTACTGACCCTCTCGGCGATGAGCGCGTCGAGCCAGCTGGTGTCGATATTGTTCTCCTGGAAGGCCTGTGTCTCCAGCAACGTGATGAGGTATTCCACCGTGGTCCTGAAGTCTCCTCGGATGCTCAACTCCTTGAGAGCTATGACCAGGTTCCTGATGTAAATAAATTGTATTAAAAAATGTTTATAAAAGTGTTTATGGTTGGATATATGTATCTGCCCAGCTAGCGAAAAACTGTCACAATATCGTGCGTTAATTTCGTTTTTATTTTCATGAGAGGTCCTCTAGAGGGCGCTGTGATTAATGTAGTGTGACGTAATATCACCTTTAACCAATTTATGACCAATTTAAGACGATTAAAGGGAAACCTTAGTTGTCATATTATGATTATAATAAGTAAACGGGGAATATGAGGAAATGTCGGACTTTAGAATCAGTGGTAAATGTTTGAGAGCCAGCCTGTGTATATGCTGATTCCACAAAACCGGCGCGACTGAGTCAACAGACAAGGAATAATCTCTTGCTGAAATGTCTTTATCTTTACTATACTTACCATCAGTTGCATTGTAATCATTGCATCGTGCCAGTGCAAAGATAAAACTATTCTAAAGCGCACACACATATGTACAAAAATTAATACACCCAGGTCTACTACGGTCTTCTGTGGTCTACTGTGTTCTACTGCGGTTAACTCACTCTCTAGCTTGCTCCCTGGTCTCTCCCCAGGAGAAGCAGTGTCCGAACTGCGAGTCAGCGAACTCGTGAAGACCACCAGACGCCGCCACGCTGAAGTAGCCCCACACGTTCTTCGAAGATCGGAAGTTCAGCTCCTGAACTGTACCTGATGATGGCTTGAAGCCTGGGTGGGAAGAACAAGAGTGAATTACGGCAAAAAATAGTCATTACGGTGTAGTTATATTGTAGTCAAAAGCTCAATAGAGTTGTTGATTTCATTTTAATAATTATTCGAATGGTTATGTCATGCAAAATCGTAAATAAAAATATTTTTTCAAATCCTTTTAGTAATAAATAAGTTACAAATATTTCAAATTTGGAGTAACAGAAAAGGAAGCAAATATCACACTATGACGTCATCTTTCATAAGGAGCGTGCGAGAGAGAAAGCGAATGTCCTCACTAGAGTACTAAAATACTCATATTATGTATATCAGTCATTTTAGAAGCAATTTGGGTTCCGTTTAAAATAAATTTTTATTACAAAAATGATCATTAGTAGTGATTATTAAAAACTGTTCATATATTAACACTGGAATCTTAATAAAATGTTACAGATTGAATAAATTGCTCTAATTTTTATATTTTCATTAATCATTATTTGGTTTTTTTATTCATTATCAGCCCGGAGTCAGGAATTTGTGCCCGAAATGGCGATAGGCTCGCCCCCTATCACATCATGGGACGGAATATACAAGGCGAAATATGGGTGTCCTGGTAGCGCCTCTGCCTAGCCCTTCTGGGATAAAAGCGTGAGTTTATGTATGTATTATTACTTGCGGGCGTGAGGGCAGTAGACTATCCAAAATGATCTGAGATAGTCTCTTTATTTTTCCTACCCTCATCAGGGTTCTCCGAGGTGATCCTGGCTGCGATGACGTGTCCCCAGGGCGAGGGTCTCTGCTTGGGCTCGTCGAAGTCCAGCTGAGTCATGCCCCATGGTGACTCGCCATAGAGAAGTCGGATGTCCTTAATGTGGTACAGTGGCAGACCCATGGCGATCTAAACAGAAATAGTATTAATGTGAGGAAATAAGATAACGCATGTGTGTTGAAGGGGTAAGTAGTGTCAAAAATGTCGAAGTTATTTTATTCCTAAAATGTGACAGAGGGTCTATTAGCTCATCAGAATCCTTCCAAACTAGAAATACCACATACGGTATATTGCCCAGGTATCGAATCAAGGGTCTAAGGGTCCATGCTTTTATAAGGTGCATGAAGTTGTCTTCAAGAGAAGACCGTGATGACATATTATTAAACTCGCATTACGTGTAGGCAATTATTTAAAATTATCTTACTACTCAGGTCTTTTCGACTGATTCTGTTTAATATACAGGCTCAGAAACTGTAGTTACCTCAGCAATACGTAAAAATCAGATTTCGACTTTGGTCTACTCGAAAGACCATGTCAGAAAAATACCCAACATCCACAAAACCATCTCCATATTACCTAGACACTATTTCCACTCAAAAATCGCACGGTCTACTCCGGTCTACTAAGTAGACCACGTTCAATTTCCTCACCTGCAACTGCGCAGCGGGCAGATTGACGTCGGCGACCATCTCCGTGCAAGGATGCTCCACTTGGAGTCGAGGGTTCAGCTCCAGGAAGTAATAGGATCCGCTGGCCGGTTCGTAGAGATATTCCACTGTGCCTGCGCTGACGTAGCCCACCATTTTGGCTAGACGCACGGCAGCCTATAAAATTAAATTCACGCTTTATTTCCAGAACGGGGAAGGCAGCGGCTTAGAAAATTCGCCCAGAATGGAGAATCAGTATACACTGGTTCGTCGAATCAATAAAAATAAAATAAAATAACATATTATTATTAAATTAAATAAATAGCCAACAGCCACATACATAGTCCTGACCCCACACTAAGATCGAGTCTTATGTAGTGGGTATCAGAAACTAAGGACTTTTCGGTGTCACAAACCCAGACCCGAAACAAATACCTGTGGATCACACAAATGTTTGTTTCTGTGCGGAGATCGAACCCGCGGCCTCTCGTTTGGCAGCCGGCGTCTAACCAACTGCGCCACGGAGGCTGTGTGGAATGTATCCTACCTTCTCCATTTCGATGAAGACGTCGGGCTTGGCGACGGCGGCGGGCGCCTCCTCGATGATCTTCTGGTGGCGACGCTGGATGGAGCAGTCGCGGCCAAATAAGGAGATTGCGTTACCTAAACAGAAGGTACATTACTGTCTACATCATCATCATTTCAGTCCGTATTTATCCACTGCTGGACATAGGCCTCCTCTTTGTTCGGTCTTGCGCCAATCTCGTCCATGCCTTGCCCTGAAGCTTAACGATGTCATCACTCCATCTAGCAGGTGGTCTGCCTACCTTTCGTCTGGCCTCTCTAGGCCACCATTCCGTTACCTTCTTATGGCTGAGATTAATAAACGATCTTCATTTCTATCTAAAGATCGATCGTGAAAATAGACTAATGGGCTCAAGGTAATGTCGACACGCTCACATTGGATGTGTTCTGATTGGTCTATTTTCCGGATCGATCCTTAGATAGGGATTAGGATTGCTTATTAATTTTGTCCGTTAGTCCATCGACTATCGTCTCGTCGAGACAATGTCTACGTTTCAGTGAAATATCCGAAGTGGCTACAATGCGCCTGATGGCAAGCGCGGTACACAGTCTCCATTGGAGTGAGATAAGGATATTGGGTTACCTGAACCGAAGGTAGATTACTGTCTACCTTTAGGCCAAGTCTTACCCAAAGTGGCTACAATGCGCCCGATAGCAAGCGCAATGCAGAGTCTCCATGGGAGTGAGATGGAGATATTGGGTTACCTGAACCGAAGGTAGATTACTGTCTACCTTTAGGCCAAGTCTAACCCAAAGTGGCTACAATGCGCCTGATGGTAAGCGCAGTGCAGATAGAGTATATTGGTGTGAGATGTTCAACACATGACGATAAAATTACGTACAATTTAATATCATCATTTTATAATATTTTCCCCAAAAAATATAGTACCAGGTAAATTATAATCACCATTTAAATTAAACATTGAAATCGAACAAACTTTAAATACAGTATGGCTATGAGGCCTTTAATCCAATACAACAATAAAGAAAATTCGCTCTTAGTAAAAATTATCAACATTTTAATTATGAGGTTTTGTATATTGGTAATTGGTCTCACCATACTGGTCTGCCAGGAGTTGCACCTCAAGATGTCGGGCTGATTTGGCCAGCTTCATCACGAATATCGGAGACCCGGGGACTTCGGCTTGCACCTGGACAAAAAACAAGTGATTTCTTAAGGTTATAGCAGTCGCCCCCTATCACATCATGGGACGGAACATACAAGGCGAAATGTGGGTGTCCTGGTGGCGCCTCTGCCTACGTCTTCTGGGATAAAGGCGTGAAATTATGTATGAATAGCAGTCCGCCAACAAGCGCTAGGCCAGCGTGGAACTATAGCCTAACTCCTCATAATCGGACACTCGATTTTAGACGACGTCTGTGCCCTGCAGTAGGACGTATACCGTCTCGTTTTTTTTAAATATTACCCCGCATATTGTTCATTGAAATAAAACAATTTTTCGGGATTTATCGCAATTTAGTTTCTTTTTGTTTTGCGGTTGACAATCCGGCCCGTGACCATAAAAGCTGTTAAGTGTTCGAATAGCTTAGAATATTGAAAAAACTGTAATATAACTAATTAGTCAGAAAATTCTACCAGCGCTCCGATATCTACCCTCGATTATTAAAAATATCGAATGATTTGATTCGATAATATTTATTAATTAATTCCCCAATTGGTAGCCCAAGATACAGGCTATGCCTATTTTGGGTACCCCTGATAAGTTATATGGAACCCATAGTTTTGTATCACATTATTTTAAGTAGTATTAAGTCTCTATAAGACTTTATTTTTAATAAACAATTTTTCATTTTCATTTTCATTTACTGGCAATAATCGTTTTTTTTTACATACCTGTCTAAACATGTTGTTGAAATCATCAGCGTTCTCCACTTTTCTGATACCCTTGCCGCCGCCACCTTCCGAAGCCTTGATCATCACGGGGAACCCTGGAGATAAATGGAATATTAACATAGTAGGCCAACCGCACTAGGACAATATAGTGGCCTAATCCCTCTCAATGGAACTTTCAACTGTCGAGTAGGCCAGCGTGGTGGCCTATGCCATCTCAATTGTGTCAGTTGTAGACTCATGCTCAGCTGTGGTTATGGGCTGTTCTTAGGGTATTTATAATGTACAGAAAGCGCTGCCATACATATGAATTTTCAAAAACGTAGATATTTTGTTGTTAATGTTGGTAGTACTGCTGCATTAGTTGACACTCACCGATTTTGTGGGCGGCTTGCAACCCCTGTTCAGGGCTAGTGACGCAACCCCTAGCGAACAGCTCCGATGATATCTTGATCTTCTTAGAGTTGTACTCGGCTTTCAACTCTGCAATAAGAATAATAACGATTATTACAATAGTTTAAACATAACGGGCGATATTTATACGGCGATCAATGCAAATTAATGGGGTCAGTCCAGTCAAGGAGTCCACTTCTGAAGTCACAAGGGCGGATCCAGGGGGGAGGCCATGGGGGTCATGACCCCCCTCTGGGCTGACTCCAGATTGACAGATTTTTTAATATATCGTTGATTGTCACTTAAAAATATCGTAAATATTTATTAATCACAGTTGTAACCAACTTTTAAATAATTATTTTTAAATTTATAATTGTAATCGAATTCGAGTTTTGACTAGAACTATATGACCCCCCCTCCTCCTGACTTGAAAGCTGGATCCGCCCTTGAGTATGAACATAGGAGGCCCAAGTAGTAGAAGAAGAGAGAGAAAGTGAGAAAAAGACTTACATGATAGACGATTTATACCTCATAGTTCAACTAACCCCTCGATTGTACCCTTGAGGACCCTCACACCTTGCAGTGGGAAGTATATGGGTTCATACTTCCTGTATACGTTATTAAGTAATATACATACCGCTGCCACTCCAAGGCAGTGTGGGTATGTCAGCTGTCTGTGCGACGATGGAGGAGGCGATCTTGTCCCCGAGCGCCCACATGGCCTTCTCCGGCGGCCCGATGAACACCACGCCTGCTCGGTGCAGCAGCTCCGGCAGCTTGGGGTTCTCCGACGCGTGCCCCCACCCCGCCCACACCGCCTGGGGGAGGGAGTGAAAAAAAAAAGTTTATTTATCTTTACAAACATTTCCTCCCTTTAAGCATTAGTGGCTGTGGTAGGAGACTCCGGTCTTCCATAACTAAAATTAAATATACATATTATATTGTTTATTTCTATGATCTATAAAAATTAAATTAAATCTTAAATCTTACTTTACAAAACATTATGCCATGATTAATATAAGTATGTATGGTGTATGTCTGTGTGTGGGTGTTTAATACAGCTATCAGTCAAATAATCCTTTGTGGTTAATCTATTCGATACGACGACGAATGTTCGAACGTTGTATGTAAAACTGTACGAATGTGCTTAAATACTCTACAAAATATTCGAATGTGAACACCAGTGAAAGTGCACTGTTGTGTTCCGGTTTGATATTGTAGCCAGAGTAACTACTGGACATGAGACTTAATATCTTATGTCTCAGGATGACGAGCGCAGTGGAATGCCAAGCATTGTTTTGTAATTCATGGTGTTTGGTTTTGCTACTGTCTACGAGCGGTCGTATTGCTTACCATCAGGCGAACAGCATGCTCGTCTCGCCATTCATCGCAATAAAACATTCCCGGAGTCTCGGTTCGCTTCAGTACTTTGTTTACAATGCAAGACATGCAGTGCCTGATTTAAGGACGCGACGGTCTTCAGCCTAAATGATCCACATTTTACAAATATTCGTAACATACATAAATTACAAAACGGAAGCCGACGAGAATCGGGTAGTACAAATGCTTTATTTTGTATACTAACAGGAAAAGTGACAATGCTCGATGGTAAACGCAGTGCAGATAGAGTATCCACATGAGATGTTCATCTCGATACAATGATGCCTGATTGTATCCGGATATACAGAACCCGTGGGCCACGACGGGTTTTATGGTGGTAACCATCGGAGCGGTTACGAAGATGCTACCACCAATATTTTTATACTGCCACGTACCTGGACTTGAGTTCTCACAGCGATGTCGACAATAAGCTCCACGTTGGCATAGTTGTTGTTATTTGACCCACCGGGCACGGGCACGTAATGGTCCGCCATTTTTATGTACTCCGCGTTCGCCTTCAAATCCTCGGGGGTCACCTGCAAATAAATAAATACACCCAACAGTCACATACATCCTGACCAGACACTAAGATCGAGTCTTTTGTCGTGTATCAGAAACTACGACTTTTCGCTCCCACAATCACACACACCGGAAACAAATTCCTGTGATTCACACCCAGGTATCAGAACTACGAGAGACTTTTCGGTCTCACAAACACCCAGACCCGAAAGAAATATTTGTGAGCCGCACAAACATTTCTCTTTGTGCGGGGATGGAACCCGCGGCCTCTCGTTACACAGCCGGTGTCCAACCAACTGCGCCACGGAGGCTGTCTTATTTATATAGTACATACAGGCGAAGCTTATAAATCAGAAATATATAAAATCGTCTTAGGTGCAAACACTATAATAATAAGGTAGAACCTACTGACCATAACAACGAACCGGACCGCGCGCTCGTTCTTGAACATCTCGTAGGACCATCTTCTTATAGATCGCATGCATTTCACCGCTCCGATACCGTTGTTCGCTATCAGGATCTAGGACAAACAAATAAATACATACATAAACGTCACGCCAGATCCCATAGGGGTAGGCAGAGACTGTGGATCGCCACTTTGCTTGATCTTGATATACTACATTCGCTTCGCAAAAAAATCGTCAACATTTTTTTTTATTTGTTGGTGATAAATATTAAATACATAGTTTTTCTAAAATAATAATGTACACCTTTTTATTTTTAAAGACTCAATGGAACACAAAGGTTTAAATTACTATTTTCGCAAAAACTATGTATTAAAAACGTCGAAACTTTCAGTTGCATTGTGTTTGAGCACTAAGACACCTGGCTTCGTTTTCGCAGTCTTGATATAGCCGGTATATAAAGGAGAGTATATCTTACTTTATTAATAGGCTTGGTGCCTTTAAATCGTCTGACGAACTCCTCAGGAGTGGCGACGGTGAAGTCTTTCTCCTGAAACCGTTGGCTGTGTATCACTGTACCTTGGGACATAGACGGCCTGAAACAAGATATTATTATTAATTCTATATAGTAAAACACCCTGCTCGTGGTATATTCGTATGCCTTTTTTTTGTGTCCAAGAGGAAAAGCTATTAAGCTCCCCTTTCGGTACCCCGGGGGAGGCCGAAAGGGGTAAGTCAGTGTCTCTGGCCTTCCAACCCGCCACATTGCGGATTGTGGTCGGGCTGGGACCCTAACAAAACCTACGACAGCATACTGACTAAAACCCCTCGGTGACCTTCACACGCATTATGGGCGGCACCGGACATCCCAGGGTTATATTCGTATGCCTGGATAGCGAGCACCGTACACAGGGGTTAAGGACCCGCCGAGGTGATACTAGAAGTCGCCCTGGGTAGATGAGGCTGTGGAGGGGGAAGTAGCAGCTTCCTACAAGTTGTGCTTTTACAAGCTACGCACTGGAGGAACTTCGGCGTGTTCTTTGTGAGGTCACGGAGTTTCTCCAAAGTTCTGATGGAGCAACAAGGGGTTTTTGATCGGTAAAAACCGGCATTCCCGCTTAGTGCAGGAAACCAAGAAGATTTTCACCATGAAAAATAAAATTGTTAAGGACCCGTCATAGTCACGTTTTCATTATTTTACAGCTTTCGTGGTCACGGGACGGACTGAAACGTCGGGAAGTTAAAAAACGTAAAAATTAACGATACGATAAAATTAGTAAAAATTAGTTTTATTACAAAATAATAAATCTTTACTACAAATCTCAATTTTTGTAATTCTAAAACAGATTTTTACAATAATAAAACAAAAATGGAACATTAATTATTTCTAGAAAGTAATCAATATATTCAAATGAATGATTTCTTATTTATTTATTTATTCTTTATAGTACACCAGGGAAGAAAAACAGAGTTTATAAAAAAAAATAAAAATAAGTACAATCTGCGACCTTATTGCACAAGGCAATCTCTTCCAGGCAACCTTAGGATTAAGATATTTCTTCATACATTTTGGACCCTGATTAGGGTATTTAATTAATTAATTGATTTTGCTTATCAATTATGCTTACAATATTTACACATCAAATATTCCCAATGCAAATCTATAACCCAGAACGCCAAAAGGTTGATAATTTAAAATGACCAAATATTTACTTCATCAATAATTAATCTTGAAATTACCTTGTGCCCTTCTTAAATGTGCATTAGCAGATTTCAAGTCATCATAAAACACAAAACTGAATGGAAAGTGTGGTGTATGCATGAAGTTATTATTAGAGTTTACATTTTACTCTATGGTCCGAGGTTAACTTTTTAATTTTTATGTTGTTTGTTCATTCCTTTTTCCTGTTTCCCGCCAATTACAAGATTATTTACAAGATAGTATTTTATTTAAAGATAATTAGTAAATAAGGATGCAAGCAAGTATATTACAGAAAATTATTAAAACTCATAAATTTTCCAAGTTTTATTCGTTGTTACATTATTTATTATGCACTTAACAACTATACAGTAGGCAACAACAAAACCGAACAACAAACTTGGGAGATGAGTCTTTTCTAAGGGCGGCATATGTGTACTTTCAACTTTCAATATACTGGTTTGATAAATTGTGATGAAAATTTGGAGATAAATCAATACCTAAAAGTATTGAAGGTATAACACAAATAACTTTAATATAAATCACTTTAATACAAACTGTTCGTCACAAAATTTTACATGAGAATGTTTTTACTCCATATCTCAAAGTTTAACTATAAGCACATAGCACACATACAGAGGCTATTCATTTAATACAACAATATATTCAAACAATATTTCATAAATTATAAATTTCTAATGAAATCTGTTTAAACACAGATGTATAGAATAATGAGACGTCTAAGTTATAAATATCTGTATACTAACTTCAATGTTGTTAATGATTAAATATTGAACTAACTGTAATAATCCCTTTTTTTTCTTTAACATTATCAATTTCGCAAAATATCTATATAAATACTTGGGAGGAAACCTGAGGAAAAATGCATACTGTAGCAATTTTTAAGAATTTCTGCAGTATGTAAAATCTGCCAACCCGTACTATGCCAAGGTGGTGGATTATATGGCCTAACCCCTCTCAATCATACTCTCAACTGTAGAGGAGATCTACAGGCACGGGCTTACTTTACAATCGAGAGAATCGATTGCGAGTGCTTAGGCCATATAGTCCACCACGCTGGCCTAGTGCGGGTTGGCGGACTTACATACCGTAGAAATCCTTTAAAATCGCTACGGTATGTAGGTTTGCTCACAATGTTTTCCTTCACCATTATGGGCTAATACAGATATACATATAAATACGAGAAGATAGTCATTATTATGAATGATTACATCAATGTTATAAGAACATTGTATGCCCTTGCAGGATTGGACATAATATGCACACCATAAACTTATACCACTGTAGTTATGGAAAATATTAACATAAAAAAACACATTTCAATAATACCTCCATTTCAAACAAATGATTTGTTCGGATCTATTAATTTCACATGCATTCATACATACATAAACTCACGCCTTTTTCCCAGAAGGGGTAGGCAGAGGTTCCCCTAGTAGCAATCAGGTCACCCAAATTGAAATAAATCAATTCTACCGAATTTAATATACATCTTTCAAATGTGGGTAGATATTTATGTTTTTTTTTTTTTCTTGATTCTTATATTAGACTTCAAAATGTGTAATTTTCAACAAGATTTTCTTATATAGGATAGTGGCGTCATGAAGATAAATAGGCGCTATATTGCAGAATATTTTCTCAACGGTTAATACACTGAAAATCATTGAACAATGGCACTAATGATATTTTTTTAAAGATAAATAATTATGGGATAAGATACTCATTTTGTGAATACTTTTAAATTTTGACTAACGGTTTTAACAGTGAAATAATTCTGAGCCATTGACTCGAAGGCAGAAGAAGAAGCAATATATTAAAGTGTTTTCTTTGATTTATAGCAAACATGTTGTAAATGTATGTCTATTCTAATCATTACAATAATATTGGCCAATTATATGGATGTTATAATATTAATCTCAGGCAATAAAATCAAAGAAAAAATGTGATTTTAAAAAATTTGAAATCTGATTTTTTTTATATAAGATCCTGAGATATTACTGGTCAGAAATGTCATCAGCTAGTTATCTAGTTTATAAACAGTTATCTAATTATTATAATTTTAAATTGCAACAAGTTTTACCAGGAAAAGGAAGAAAAATATTCAATAATGCCACACGTGGGTACATTTAAATAAATAATCTACACATACATCTATAATAAGAAATAAACTAATTTATGTGTTAAGTGAAATCTTTTTAATGTGTATTCGGTGCGCGGAATGTTAATTATTACGATTGCCAAATCGTCTGCTCAAGTGAAATTTAAACATGGCACACTTACTTATTAAGACTTATATAAACCAAATAAAAGCACCAAACTATTTATATATCTATTAATACAGTTTTTCAAACACACATTCCAGTCACGAATACTTTGTAAATTAATAAAATATTAGTAATAAATAATTATTCAGCGACTAACCTGTACGGGCCATCGGAGTATAAACCGTTCATATTATTGTACATAATTCACAATAAATAACCAGAATAAACACTATACATCCATTTAATAAACATTAAAATACTATTTTATTGGAAAACACAAAAACATAACTGGAGAATATATTTGTTTTCATATATTTGAAGGTTTGACGTCGCGTAGTCCAATCATAACGTGTGACGATCGTACGATATCTCCGACTCGCTTTAACCCGCCAATTGAACCACGTTCGAGCAGGATGGGTAATAATTGGTTCAATGTTGCCATACTGAGGAAATTGCAATGAGATTTGCATGAGCAAATATTTTCCCGGTTTGTTTATTAATCCTAAGGTCACCTCGATAAGAATTAATGAGCTGTTCGAGTGTTAGATTGTCTTATTGTTTGTACGTAAATGATGCACATGCTTTCATTAATAATCATGTTATTATCACGTGGCACCCTTAATGGAAAGATAGTTCTAATGCAAACTGATAATTCAGTTCTAATTAGAATCATAATGGACTAATTAAGCAATTGCATGATTTAATTTATTAATAGTATTCATGACGCAGATGACAAAAAAAAAACAAATGTTTCTTCATGTGTTTTATAAGAAACGATTTATTGTTTAATTAAGACCTCGAGGTACAAGATTGGCTACAAAATAGTGGCTATTCATTTTATAAAGACATATTTAAGTTTATCAATATTCTAATATAAGTAAGCGACAATCTCTATCTTATTTTTATAGACCGCACCACCAAATCATTTTATACCACCATTTTATACATTAGTAAATGTGTAAATTACACGTGTTAAATGAAATATGCAAAATATAAACTGAAGATTATATTATCACTTGGATTTACTGTGGGAAAATACAAACAAGTTACAGCTTTCTTAATGGTCAAATAAAACAAAACATTGCAAAAACACGCACCCTGTATCTAGAATGTTTACATTTATATAATTGTTATCAAAAATAAAATCTTAGAAATTCACAAGCTTAATCATCATCATCATTCATTTTAATCACTTCTATAAGATAGCAAATAATATTTTCATTTTTTATCACTATCCAAATAAACCGGTTGTTCTTTAAAGTTGCTAATTGTAATATAACATATCATATAAATAAACAAGCCCAGGATCACAACACTTAGTCCTGCCTTCCTATTTATTATTTTTTAAACTTCATACACTACCCAAATAAGAAGAAGTTAACTAGGATCTATAACATAAAATAATTAGTGTTACGATCGGCTCTTATGACAAAAGAGATGCTTAGATGCGTATTTTGTATTAATAGACATCGATTGTGAACTTTTCCTTTCCAGAAAGTCTAAATCTCTCAATATTTGTGGATTACAAATAAATGACTTCAAACGGGCATCAAACACGCAAATCCACGTTAAAGAACTTGTTTCATTTACAATACATTTTATTCATATCTCATTCGATAGTAAACAAATATATTTATAAGTGACTTTGATAAGTTTTAAATAAATATTATTTAACGGTACAAATCCAACAAATCAATCGTGGCGCTGGAATCAAAACAATCATCAAAACAAAGTCAGTAGATAAGATAATTTTATATCTAATTAATATGCAAGTATAATACGATAATGCATAACAAACATCCTTATACATTGATAGTTTCCGTGGCGCAGTTGGTTGACAGCTAGCTATGAAACGATAGGCCACGGGTTCGATCCCCGCAAGCACTAATGTTTGTATTGTTCACAAATAGTCCTTGTGTTCGGTCTGTGCTTTATGAGGACATAAAGTTAGAGTCATAATACTAACACAATAGTGTGGTCTATGGCTCTGCAGCACTGCTTGCTACTCATTGATCAATAATTTTAGGTAAAATAAATAGTCACAAGCTAAATTATAGCTGAAATTCATATATTATTGTATTTACATAAATATATAAAAAATATTAATAATTTTGGGACCTATTTTTTCCCTAATGTACAGCAAAAAGTTTAACCCTGGCAACATATTTTTAATCGAAATATTCGGCAAAAAAGTTATCGACTATCATACGATGAAGCATGGTTAGTCACAGTTAGTCACGAAGCAACCAAAATTCAAAGAACAGTTAACGGTTAAGATTATTTTGATAAGTTACTTATTTAAGTATATTATTCATTGTTAACACAATCTTAGATCTAGATATTGTAGGCACTAGGCTGTTTTAGAAATAGCGATATGGATGCCCTTCCCAAATATTTCAATTACTAAAATCTATGGATACTTTTTAAATCAATTTAACTTATAGAAACGGGAAAATTAACATTTGATTCTTGAAGGAGACGTACGTTTAGCTCCAGACTTCCTGACGCTGATGATGTGGTATACATAAATTTCGGCCCTTTTTTTGACGAAGGTGCTACCAGGAAACCCACGTTATGTGTACCGTCCCATGATGTGATTGGGAGCGAGCCTGTCGCCATAGATTAAAGTATAAAGGAAAGGACAGAATAAGAGAGAGCAGTTTGGGAGACATGAACGACGAACGACGATAAAGACCTATTATCAATGAAGATTAAACTGAAGAATATCTAAAATCTAAGCAATCTTCGTTTGATTTTGACCCGACACGAAACTATTCCCACATACATTTTTTTAAAACTGGCATGACCGGCCTTTTTCATAGATAGTTTTAAAACCTATTTTGGCTATCGTATGTTTTGTCTTCTTCGCACTTCTATCGTACAGGATTGTAGCAACTACCGCGGTATCAAGATCATGTGCCACACCATGAAGCTATTCGAGCGCATCATTGACACACGGCTCCGTAGCGAGTGCACTGTCTCTGAATGTCAATATGGCTTCCGGGCGGGTAACAGCATCATGGACGCAGTGTTCGCCTTAAGGACCTTAGCTGAGGCTTACAGAGAGAGAAGGAGAGCTTTGCATATGGCCTTTTTAGACCTGCAGAAGGCCTTCGACTGTATACCTCGGCATTCCATCTGGTGGGCACTTCGCTCCAAGGGCGTTCCCGAGGCCTATGTTGACACTATCAGAGACATGTACCGTCATTCCGTGTCCTCTGTCCAGACCGCTGTTGGCGAATCCAATGTCTTTCCAATATCTGTTGGCGTTCACCAAGGCTCGGCTCTTAGCCCGTTCTTGTTTAACGTGGTGCTCGATGTGGTTACGGCAAACATCCAAGATCAGCCTCCGTGGCTAATGATGTATGCCGATGACATTGCCCTCGTTAATCAGAACAAAGCCCACCTTGAGCGCAAAGTGAACATTTGGAAGGACACGCTGGAAAACGGTGGTCTGAGACTAAATGTGGCGAAGACTGAGTACATGTCTTGTGGCAGCGCGGATTCAAACACAATCCGAATAGGTTCGGACCTGATCACAAGGTCCGAAACGTTCAGGTACCTTGGGTCCGTGCTGCACGAGTCTGGCAACGTGGACGACGATGTCCAAGCACGTATAGGCGCGGCTTGGGCGAAGTGGCGCGAGGTCACGGGCGTTGTATGCGACCGCAAAATGCCTCCGAAGCTCAAGGGGCAGATATATAAATGCATCATACGGCGCTGAATGTTGGCCAGCACTAAGCAGACACACCCAGGAGCTTCGCGTCACGGAGATGAAGATGCTGAGATGGATGAGCGGTGTAACGCGATCCGATCGCATACGCAACTCATTCATCCGAGGTAGTCTTGGTGTCCGTGACGTGGGGGAAAAACTGCAAGAGTGTCGTCTTCGATGGTATGGCCACATGATGCGCCGCCCTATGGAGTACGTAGGTCGGAGATGCATGAATATGGCTGTCCTTGGAGCTAGGTCCCGTGGTCGCCCTCGCAAGCGCTGGCTAGACGTCGTCAAGTTCGACATGACAGCCAATGGCCTGACGGATAAGGATGTTGAAGATCGGGCAAAGTGGAAGAAGCTCAGTCGGAAGGCGGACCCTGGCAATAGCCGGGATTAACGCCAGGTAGAAGAAGAAGAAGATGTTTTGTCTTCTTCGCAAACTGAATTCTAATGTCGTTCGAAGGGGACAAAGCATTCGATAACTAAAATAGGTTTTAAATCTGTCTATGAATAAGGCCGGTGCAATACGCCTGATGGTAAGCGCGGTGATAGAGTATCAGATCCATCTATTCACGAACTTCAATAAATAGTTTACGTATAACCTGTCGGAAATATCTGTGAACCTAGCTGGAATGCGGTTCACATTTAATTTTTTTGTGTTCCCCTATCTACTATGTTATTTTACATTAAAAACGTTTTGAGATAGATGCGAATTATATTTTTTATATCTTTTTGTATTTTAATTCAATTTGTTTAACCTATATTTTGAATTTGCTGAACTTATGTTCCAATGACGTCAATTATTCAGATCCACAGATATTTCCGACAGGTAATATTACAAACTCACATAATCGAATATTTAATGGTGACATTAACATGAGCCATGAGATCTATTACGTCGCCTTGAACAACCGGGCCGTTACGTAACGCTTACTTAGTAAAGAAGTTACTTGTACCATTAATTATATTGAAGTAAACTCTGTCGTGGTGACCTATTGGACCAGACGCGGTTGCCAACATGTTCACGGTGATCGGAAGTTTTATTCCCAGGGCACACCGCTGACTTTTCGGAGCCATGTGTATTGATAGTCTATCACGCATTAGAACGGTGAAGGAAAAAATCGTGAGGAAATCTGTATACCATAGTGACTGCGCCTCCGTGGCGCAGTTGGTTAGACGCCGCCTGTGAAACGAGAGGCCGCGGGTTCGATCCCCGCACCGAAACAAGTATTTGTGATCCACAGGTATTTGTTTCGGGTCTGGGTGTCTGTGAGACCGAAAAGTCTATCGTAGTTCTTGATACCTATGACACAAGACTCAATCTTAGTGTAGGGTCAGGACTATGTATGTGACTGTTGGGTGTATTTATTTATTTGTAAGTATTTCTAGGTATGTAAAGTCCGCCAAACCGCACTAGGCCACCAGCATGGTCGACTATGGCCTAACCACTCTCAATCGTACTCTCGATCGTAGAGAAGGCCCGTGCCCTGCAGTGGGACGTATATGCTGTATCAATATATTTAACCTGCATTAACAGAGAACGATTACTGTGTTTAAATTGTTCGCAAACTGATCTCAAGTCACTCAAGAATAGTAGAAAATCAACATTGGGTACTGTCGTAAATGCATACCATCGCATTATTATGCAAATTAGTTAATAGCTACCTATTTTATTGCATTCGGTAAACGAGCAAATCGATCGTCTGATAACTGATATATGTTGTATCAGTCCATATACGTCCCACTGCTGGGCACGGGCCTACTCTACAATCGAGAGAATCGATTGAGAGTGGTTAGGCCATATAGTCCACCACACTGACCTAGTGCGGGCTGGCGGACTTACATACCGTAGAAATTCTTTAAAATCGCTACGGTATGCAGGTTTCCTCACGATGTTTTCCTTCACCGTTAAAGTGTGTGGTGATTGACTATCAACACACACATGACTCCGAAAAGTCAGAGGTGTGCCCTGGGATTTAAACCCGCGACCACCGTGAACATGTAGGCAGCCGCGTCTGGTCCGTTACCAACAGGCCACCACGCACTTATATATGAATACCTACGAAATGTTGTAAATGCGTTGTTGAACTCTTAAAATGGGAGGAAAGAGGAAACGGGTAGCCGGTATTGGACCGGTTGGAGACGATGGGCTGAAGATCGAGCCCAGTGAAGTCCTATAGAGGCCTTTGTCCAGCAGTGGACACAGAAGGGCTGATGATGATGAATGGACTTCAAGCAGCCTTTGTTACTATACGTAATACGATAAACTAAAGAAAGGGTATCGCTTTACGTCGCTTTTTAATAAATAAATACACCCAAGAGACACATACAACCTCCGTGGTGCAGTTGGTTAGACGCCGGCTGTGTAACGAGAGGCCGCGGGTTCGTTCCCGCATCGAAGCAAACATATGTGTCTCCACAGGTATATGTTTCGGGTCTGGGTGGTTGAGAGACCGAAAATGTCTGTGCATCTGATACCTACGACACAAGACTCGATCTTAGTGTGGGGTCAGGATTATGTATGTGACTGTTGGGTGTATTTTTTTATACTGCCCTGTTTTCTCTCTTCCGTGCAAATAACTATTATGTACACAGAAAAAATATAGATAACGCAAGGATATAAAGCTATTTTTCTGCAAAATAGAGCGTAAATAAGGAAAAACCTCTTCCATGACTACAAATATGTTACGCCGACCCCACGTCGGTAAAGGTTATTGCAGGTAAAACAAAAAGTATATAAATAACTGGTCATCTATATATAGGCTATTGACAGCAGCATGCTATAAATAAACATACGTAAAATGTAAATAAATACACCCAACAGTCACATACATAGTCCATCCCACACTAAGAGCGAGTCTTGTGTCGTGTATCAGAAACTACGAAACATTCGGTACAACAAACACCCCGAGCCGAGATACCTGTGGATCCCACAATTATTTGTCTCGGTGCGGGGATCGAACCCGAGGCCTCACGTTTCACAGCCGTCTAACTAACTGCGCCATAGTGGTTGACAAAGGCAAGATATTAAAATTTAAAATAGAGAGGACATCGGAAACAAAATCTTTGCGCCCGTATCAAACACGCGGGAAACCATTAAAGAGAGAGGGGATATAGTGTGACTACGTAAGTGCGACAGGGAGAGAACGATAGGTACCTCTGTACCGCTCTTTTATGTCACATATTTTTTGTTCCCGGTGTCCCCTCTTTTTCAATTTTACTAGTTTAATTTATTTCCATAATGGTGCGTAAAAATGAAAATAATTGGAACATACATACAAGGTTACGCAAAAAGCTTGTACTAAGCTGAAAGGGGTATGTCGTCATTATGAATAACTTTTATTACGGAGCCAACCCTGGACTCTGCAAAATGTATGACACAGCTGATTTCCGCGAGTTCAGGGTTGTCACTATAATAAAATTAAATAAATAGCTACATACATTCTGCCTAGCCTTAAATAATATTATTGTGAATCAAAACTGTATTCTCGGCAGCATGCAAACCTTCAGACATTGATATAAGTGAATAAATATAACAAGTTTATTTATAAGCATTGAACTACATATGAAGGAAATTACCAATTGTTTTCATCCGTTTGCTCAGACCTGTCATGGGAAAGGAATTCTGATAAAATTAATTCGAGAATTCGAGTAATTTTAGCAAAAAAATATTGTTTACTGGTAAAGCAGTGACTACAATTAAACCTTTTTTTTGCGATGAATGGCGAGAGGAGCATGCCATTCATCTGATGGTAAGCGATATGACCGCTAATGGACAGTAGCAGAACCAAACAACACCAATTGCTTAGCACTCCACTGCGCTCACCATCCTGAGACGTGAGATGTTAAGTCTCAATATGTCCAGTAGTTACTCTGGTTACAATGCCCTTCAAACCGAAACAGAACAGTGCATTTTCACTGTTGTTTGGCGGAAGAAATAGATATTACGGTGGTACTCAGGCGGCCTCTAACATATGGGAGACTTACCACGAGTAAATATTAAACATTGTGAAATAGAGTATTTGACTATCATCGAATTTTTGTATTATTTTGCAGACAAACACAAGTGCCATTAAAACAAAACATTTTTGTGGAAACAATATTAAAGTAGCATGTAACATGAGGCAAATATTAGTATTTTAAATGAAAGAGTGCCGGATGTAGTGGAGACTTTTAGATGAATACAATAAAAAAAATGAGTCAAATACCATATTATACTAACAAAATCTGCGCGCACTATATGTACCTACACCGCGGATACGCACGAGAAGGAACATAGTAACTGCGTAAGCTAGAAAGAGACAGAAAAATAGACATGTATATTTATTTAAATAATTCTAATCATATCTTTTGACAAAGATCCTTTGCAGGTTGTCGTCGACTTTTGTAGATATAAACCATTTTATTTATTCATTTATTAATGTTCTCCGAAAGGTTCTCAGTTTGGTTTTTCAAAATGGCGTCCACATGTTGCGTAATACCCAAATATGAACGCATTGCTTTAATTTAATGAATTAAATGATCTACAAATATAATATGGTCGTTACGTAAGGTTTCTGAACTGGTCAATTTTGTTTAGGGTTGTCACATATTAGACATTTTTTTAACTGTTTGTATTTTTCGTTTGATCAATCATTTATCGATGTTTTTTTGTGATTTTAAAAACACATGTGTTACATCAACCTTGAGTAACGTTATTTAACAGCCTCCAGCGCAATGGAAATTAAGGTTTCTTTTATTATTTTTTTGTGTCTCTACCACATTAAAATAAGTTAACCTCGTGCATAATTTTTTAATTTAAGCACAATTATGTAATTATTATATAAAAAAAACAACAAAAATCTTTGAAGTGTGACAGCCCTATTTCCATTTGAGGAAACTATGTGTGTCAAGGAACTATTAATATTATATTCTTTGGTATAACGCCTACATTTGCTTATATTTAGTTTTAATATTGACATTTTGATTCTCATATTGAAATCATTGACGTATAACGCGTCGGAAATATCTGTGGACCCGAATAATTAAGGTCATTGGAAGATAAGTTCAGCAAATTCAAAATATAGGTTAAACAAATTGAATTAAAATAGAAAAAAGAATAAAAAATTGGATTCGCATCCATCTCAAAACATTTTTAATGTAAAATAACATAGTAGATAGGGGAACACAAAAAAATGAAATGTGAACCGCATTCCAGCTCGGTTCACAGATATTTCCGACAAGTTATACATGTAAATGATTGAAATATTAAAGTTTGATCCTTATTAGCAACATTATCGAATCGTGTAATACATTTATTACTTTTCAATAACACTTACTGCAATGTCCCAGAAGGCGGTTTCAGCAACCTACAATCAATCCCTTGCGCAGACGATGTCGTGGCCTCAGGCTCTTCCTGATCAGCCTGAAGAGTCATCTGGAACTTCTGCGCGAGGCCAGAGGGGATGGCCTCGACGTCGTCCTCGAAACTCTTGGTCTCATTGTCGCCCAGAACGAAACGTTTTGAAGTCCTTCGCTTCAACATGGTGAAGAGCCGTCCGAAGAAACTTGACACACTCACAATCGTATTCAGTATTGTTCGCACACTCATATAACTTCACTTCATTGTTTACTTGGATATTTCGTTTTCAGGCTATGGGTTTTTGGTATAATTATTGAGAAATTGATAAAGTATGACTGCCTCGGTGGCGTAGTTGTCCTGCGGAATTACAAAGCTGAGGTTTCGGGTTGGAATCTAGCGTCGGGCAAAGTGATATTGGATTTTTCTATTCATAATTATCGACCCGGAGTCAGGAATTTGTGCCTGATATGGCGATAGGCTCGATCCCTATCACATCGTGGCACGGAATATATAAGGCGAAATATGGGTTTACAGGTAGCACCTCTGCCTACCCTTTCTGGGAAGAAGATGTGAGTTTATGTATGTATGATAAAGTATGGCAAGGGGTTCAGTTGAACGACTTGCAAGAGAGATAATCGAATTGAAACCAGAAATCTAGAATCTATGTTTACTAAAGGACTACCTATGAGTAAGGGTGATGATAGAGTTAGAATAACGGCCTTATTCATAGACAGAAATATATCTATATACCTATTTTAGTTATCGAATGTTTTATCTTCTTCACTCAAACTGAATTCTAAAGTCATTGGAAAGGGGCAAAACATTTGATAAACAAAATAGGTTTTTAATCTGTCTATGATTAAGATAATACGCAAAACTTACAAGATTTTAAGAATAATTAAATTATATTGAATAAACGAGATAAAGCGCGAAAACCCTTTGCACCCCTTTTTCCAAGATGGCGGCTAAGGGACAAGGGTGGCGACCTCATAAACTGGTGGTTACTGGTGGTAGGTCTCTCATATGTGAGAGGCCGCCTGGGTAGGTACCACCGCAATGTCTATTTCTCCAACAAACAGCAGTGTAAATGCACTGTTGTGTTTCGGTTTGAAGGACATTGTAGCCAGAGTAACTACTGGACAAAATTATACATGATGTATGTTATGTCTTATGTCTCAGGATGACGAGCGCAGTGGAATGACAAGCATTGCTTTGTAATTAATGGTATTTGGTTATATGTCGCTATTCATAGCAATAAAAAATAGCTTGAACATAAGCTTTAACGAAACCCCTACCCCTAACACATCAAAAAAATAAAATTGCGACCTCTGAAAAACGCACGCTATGTAATATTTCAATGGATTAAATATTATGAACTCAAAACAACAAATATAGCACTGACGTACTAATAAAGACGAGGTGCGAATCACTACTAAGTACTAACCATTGTATAACATTATCTATACTAATATCATAAAGAGAAGATTTGATTATTTGTTTGTTTGCATTGAATAAGCTCTGAAACTACTGAACCGATTTGAAAAATTCTTTCACTGTTGGGAAGCTACACTATCCCCGGGTGACATAGGCTATATTATATTTAAAAAAAAAATAGGGATTTTTACTAAAACTCCAATTATGAAACCCAAGGTGTAAAATTACCTAAAATATTCTTTACATCGCGTGCGCTGCGAAAACTATCATATGTTGTTGATGTGGACTGGATCCAAAAACTATCTGCACCCGGGCGAAGCCGGGCCGAGCCGCTAGTATGATATAATAATCATCAAAATAATTAAAGTTTAGCAAGCGTTCTATAAAAGCTGAAAGTTTGTCTACGCATGCCTCTGACATAGGCATCACACTATCAGCTATTATGAAGTTCCGATCGTAGTGGCTTTGGAAGTTATCAGCTTTAATGTCTGGCAAGATGAAAGAACCATCAAAATTGTCCGGCTGCCAAGGAAACACCTTTAGATGGTTGCCTTAACAATACATATAAAATTCAGCTTTTATACCATAACTCTGGCAAAATTATATTCTATTCATGTTTGAAGATATCGTAATATATAATTTTACAATATAGATAATAATAAATACACCCAAGAGTCGCATACACAGTCCTGACCCCGCACTAAGATCGAGTCTTGTGACGTGGGTATCAGTAATTACGAAAGACTTTTCGGTCTCACAAACATCCAGACCCGAAACAAATATCTGTGGATCACACAAACATTCGTCTCGGTGCGAGGATAGAACCCGCGGCCTATCGTTTCACAGCCGGCGTCTGACCAACTGCGTCACGGAATCTGTTAAAAAACATTATTTTTTGAATACTATTATTTGTGTCATCTATTTATATTCGTTATATAATTGCCACTTAGTAAATAAATTGAGGAAGATTCCAAATTGAAACAATCTCCCAGGCGTCCCTGTCCTAGATTTAGATGAGTTTTAACCCTATTTTCTTGTAATTAAAAGCTTGATAACTGCCTCGGTGGCGTAGTTGTATTACGGTACGGCTACAAAGCTGAGGTCTCGGGTTCGAGTCCCGGGTCGGGTAAAGTGGTAATGGATTTTTCTATTCATTATCAGCCCGGAGTCAGGAATTTGTGCCCGATATGGCGATAGGCTCGCCCCCTATCACATCATGGGACGGACCATACAAGGCGAAATGTGGGTGTCCTGGTGGCGCCTCTGCCTACCCCTTCGGGGATAAAGGCGTGAGTTTATGTATGTATGTAAAAGCTTGATAAGTTCCACGGTTGACGAAACAGAGATCACAGATTCGGTTAGAAAGGTTATTTTGCCTTTTTAACACGCATTTATTAGCTTTGCCTGTATGTATGTACATGTATACATTGTAATGAAATACATTCATTTTATTGTTACAAAGCGTGGGGTGCTTAAAACAATTGCTTATCTTCAAGCACCCTAGCTTTTTAAACATAAAATTAATGTATTTCACACCATTTTCTAATATTAATCTCATTATTAATTATTTTTACTTCTTTAGTTGGGTGTTTTACTAAAGACTTTTTGTTTTTTTTTTTGTTTTTTTAACTATTATTTATAGAATAGAAGGCAAGCGAGCAGACGACCTAGCTTATATTACTTAAATATTTCTATTTCACACCACATGCTTAAGAAAATGTTACAATAATTATGTGTAAAATATGGACCCTGTTGAGCATAAAGGAGATAGAAGGAAGCTACAGTAATTAAAGTTTTAAAATATTATCTTCATAATTTACTCAAAATAATTTGCATATTTGCATATATGTACTTATAGTATAATTATGTTAATAACATTTAATTAGAATTTCATTGGTATGTTGGTACACTGACCAGACGCGATTGCCAACATGTTCGCGGTGGTCGCGGGTTCAAATCCCAGGGCACACCTCTGACTTTTCGGAGTCATGTGTGTATTGATAGTCAATCACTACGCACTATATCGGTAACGGAGAACTTTGTGAGGAAACCTGCATATCATAGCGTTTTGTAATAATTTATATAATAGTAATAGTACACAAACAAATATATTTAAATAGCTCATCGTAAATTACCATTAATTAAAGCCATCGCTTCGGAACGTGTTACACAAGGCCGGTAATTCCTTATCAAATGATTTTAATGACTTTAAACAAGATCATCGCGACGTACTATTATTTATGCTTATTAATGCAACTTTAATGATTTTAAATGTTTGTTTTGTTTGTGTTTATTTCACACTGTATCTGTGTCAGCATATATAGGTGTATATATTAAAAATGAGCTCCTTCCTTTAGTTTGCCATATGTTATTAGTTCCCAGGATTTGATCCTTATTAGCAACATTACGAAATGGTATAATAATACAGCATGTGTTATTTTTTTCAAAATCATCGGGTTCGATTCCTCGCTAGGAATATAGATTTATCAAAAATCTAAGTATGCAGTATAGTTTTCATCAAAATTGGGCTCGTGACTCCTTTAGTATTTTTCGTTATTCCTTATAGTTTCGGATTTGGCCATCCACGCCCACTTGAAAAACTCACCCTGTATACAAAGTTCACGTCTCAGGTGCAAATCCCAATATATTACTTTGCCCGACCCGGGACTCGAAACCGACACCTTAATTTTGAAATTATACCGTAGTACAACAGCGCCACCGAGGCGGTAAAAATACTCGTAAGTCCTATCTATAAGGTCCAAAAATCGTTAAAACAAAAAAAAATGGTATTTTTGTTTATATCCGGTGTCTACGCTTAAAACAAGACATTAAAATTACTTTTTCGATAATGTAATCATAATATTTTGTCACGATTATATGTTTTTTTATCAGAATTACATTAGACGTCAGCTAATTATCCTTAGATCTTGAATCTTTGGGGTTTTTAATATTTCAATTGTTTTCGAGTGGATATTTCCTGCATAAATTGATAGTCAACTTTTTAAAATTGTATTTCCAGGGCAGAAGTAATCTGAACCGAGAAAAAATTATGATACATACAATAAATAAATACACCCAACAGTCACATACATAGTCCTGACCCAACACTAAGATCGAGTCTTGTGTAGTGTATCAGAAACTACGAGAGACTTTTCGGTCTCACAAACACCCAGACCCGAAACAAATACTTGTGATTCACACAAACATTTGTCTCAGTGCGGGGATCGAACCCGCGGCCTTTCGTTTCACAGTCGGTGTCTAGCCAAATGTGCCACGGAGGCTGTCAAAACATACATAAAAACACGCCTTTTTTCCCCTTAAGAGGTAGGCAGAGGTGCTACTAGGACACCTAGGCCTTGTGTGTTCCGTCCCACAATTTAATAGGGGGCGAGCTAGAATACCAACTTATTTACGAACAATTATATGCCAACAGCCTTTTCGCTTACTTAATGAAAATTTGTAAACTTCGGATACCATAAAAAATCGCGCGGAAATATTTAAGGATACAGGTTTCTTTACAAGTACATATACATAATTCTTACTATTCTTATAGTGCATTTTCACTGTTGTTTGGCGGAAGAAATAGATATTACGGTGGTACTCAGGCGGCCTCTAACTTATGAGAGACTTATCACGAGTAAATATTAAACATTGTGAAATAGAGTATTTGACTATCATCGAATTTTTGTATTATTTTGCAGACAAACACAAGTGCCATTAAAACAAAACATTTTTGTGAAAACAGTATTAAAGTAGCTTGTAACATGAGACAAATATTAGTATTTAAAATGAAAGAGTGGGCACGTAGTGAGGACATCTTACCGTCTCTTTCACACCCGCACACTACAATGCATATTAAGATTAGTGACGTCACTAATTTTGTTTTGCATCCCTTTTCTTTGACCCACTACAAAAAAGCCATCATATCGCCGACAATTTGTATAGTTATAATATAATAGCATTTTAAAGCGCCGTATCAAATCTCAGATGTCTCAATCTGTCACGCCAAATCTCCATTAGTTAACTCCTTAGACTGATGTTAAAAGCCTCACGCGATTAGATACATGGTCACCACGTTAAGTGTGTAAACACTGAATGGTAGCAGGGATCCGTAGTATTTTAAATTTGAAAAATTACAATGCTCACAGTTTTTCAATAATTAATGGTTTTTACAACTTTATCTAGTTAGATAGTTCTACTGCCTATAAATATCCCCAATGCTTACACTTCGAAAAAATACCATCAGTGTTGCGAATGGGATGTTTATTTTCAAGCACTTCGCCTGATGGTAAGCGATACGATACGACCCCTCATGGAAAGTAACAAAACCAAATAACACTGCGCTCGCCATCCTGAGACATAAGATGCTAAGACTCATTATTCAGTATTACTCTATCTACAATATCCTTCAAACCGGAACACAACAGCGCATTTACACTGCTGTTTGCGGGAGAAATAGACATTGCGGTGGTACCTACCCAGGCGGCCTCTCACACTACCTACCACCAGTAATAAGAACCTTCACGGAACCCAAAACTCTTTACGTGCTAAATCAACAAAAGCGTTAATACCGTCACAGCGTTACATAAGTATCAAAGTAAATATTCACGACCTTCAATGCAAGAGAACTTTACACTCAATACACTTGCCGGAACTATAGTCTCGACTGAATAGCCTCTTATACAGAACTATGCATAAACTATAATCGAGAAATCAAATCGATTCTGAAATTACAATCGATTGGACGAAAGCTGGCCTACTCTTGAACTTCTGTTTCATTTAAATAGCAATGTAATGAAATGTTAAGACAGAAAAATTATTATTTTGACAACAGCGCTTTCGGCGACAGAAGTACGTAGACGACATCAATTCAATTTTTTTTTTTTAACAGTTTATGGCCCGTAGATGACATCGGTTTAATATTTCTTGGGTGATTGTCAGCAAGGATGGTTGTGGGTCATACCTATACCCCTATAATTCTCCGTCAAACCGCCCCAGTTATTGAGTCTATTATTCAATGAATTAAAAATATTTTTTACGGTTGTTATCGCGGATTTGGTTAAATTTTTTACATTTTTTAACTTCCCGACGTTTAGATTACTTTACAGCTTTCAAAATTCGTTATATTTCAATGTGTAACATTCGCGTAAATCCAAGATACCAATAAGTATATTATTTTTAGCTTTGAAATCGAAACCGGAAAGTATTACATAGCTTCGCACATAATCTATATAAGGACTTAGAACCTTGGAATAGTTAGTAGTACAATGTATGTATTGACTATAAAAAGATTGAGGTAACATCGCTGCTAATTACAATTTTATACTTGAAATTGGTCCCTATCAGCATTATTTTAACCCACGTGTTTCTCATCGTTCCATTTAAAATTAAATAAATAAATACATCCAACAGTCACATACATAGTCCTGACTCCACACTAAGACCGAGTCTTGTGTCGTGGGTATCAGGAACTACGAGAGACTTTTCGGTCTCACAAACACCCATTTCGAAACAAATATTTGTGGTTCACATAAACATTTGTCTCGGTGCGAGGATCGAACCCGCTGCCTCTCGTTTTACAGCCAGCTTCGAACGTCGTCATTACATTGTGTTTGTATGTTTTTTTGTTTGTAACCCCTAAAACTACCACCTGGCTTCGTTTTCGGTCGCAGTCTTGATATACCCGGTATTATAGGGGACAAACGAGCTTATCATAATTATCATTATAACACTTAAATTATAATGCAAGTACTCAATAAATTCTACAAATAAACATATTCATATAAACATCAATACTCAGACGCATAGATAATACACTTTATATAAGTGAATAAGGTGTTTGTATATGTAAAAAAAATCATTAACTAAATATATTTAATCAAATTATTTTTATCTAAAATCGGTTCTTGAAATCGATAATAATTATAATCGATCGTAATAAGAATCGATAGACCGTTCGTAAATGCATGTTTATGTTGTATTCGAAGTATTACGTAAATCTTCAGGATTATACGCACGGAAAACACTTGAACGTCGAGAAAAATATTATTACTATTATTGTTTTTGTTAGCACATAATTGTATAGCTAGTTTTTGCATTTGAGCTGTATGATATAATAAGAGATACATAATAGATAATTTTATAGTTATTAAGAATGATAAGTACATTTTTTATAGTATGTTTTTCTGCCAACTTGCACTAGGTCTGCGGGTTTGGCTATGGCCTAAGCCCTCTCAATCGTACTCTCGTTTGTGGAAAACCGCGCTCAGCAGTTAGGGATTATAGGCTGATAGCATACATACATACAAACATAAACTCACGCCTTTTTCCCAAAAGGGGAAGGCAGAGGTGGAACCAAGACACCCACGTTTCGCCTTGTGTGTTCCGTCCCACAATGTGATAGGGGGCGAGCCTATCGCCATGTCGGACACAAATTCCCGACTCCAGGGCTGATAATGAATAGAAAAATCCAATGTCACTTTGCCCGACCCGGGACTCGTACCCGAGACCTCAGCTTTGTAGTCGTACCGTAGTACAACTACGCCACCGAGGCGGTCTGTTAATGTGGGGTAAAAAATATGTGTGACGTAGGTATAAAAATTGCGTTACAAAGGTTGATATCACAACTGTTCAATATTAAGTACACTTCACACAATTGTCATAGATATATTTGGACGTGACGATGTAACTGTGCAAGTCTGAGTTTGCACCAGTATACTTGAACGTGTGTGGGCAAATAGCTGCGCAAACTTCGTTCCAATTTACGATTTGAAACTGGTGCAAACTCGTGTTTGCGCAAACGCACTTGCGAGGCGGACTATATTCATATATGCATACATCGTCGTTTTTCTACGTAATAAATATAAATCATTAGCTTTTACGTAAATACAAATAAATACAAAAAATGACCTCGCATTGTTTAAAATTTCATTTCTGGTAAAATAGGAAAAAGTAGGTATGATTTACGTTATTTTTCGCGATAAATATACGTAAAAAATACGTTAAGATACAGAAGTAGTTTCTGGTGTAGAATATTCATTTCCGCCCGGAAAGCAACTACCGTACAAAATGGTTGAATCCATCCATGCACTCATCATTGAACCAAATACTTGTATCTTCTGTATAAATGATTTAATTTACATATTTTTAGCAATCAACAAAATCATGTCCTGGTGGTAGGTCTCTCATATGTGAGAGGCCGCCTGGGTAGGTACCACCGCAGTGTCTATTTCTCCAACGAACAGCAATGCAAATGCACTACTCCTGGACATCAGATTTAACATCTTATGTATCAGGATGGCGAGCGCAGTGGAATGCCAAGCATTGCTTTGTAATTCATGGTGTTGTTTGGTCTTGCTACTGTCCATGAGCAGTCGTATCTATTACCATCAGGCGAATGGCATGCTCGCCTCGCCATTCATCGCAATCAAAAATATAAATAAAAACATTTAAAAACCGGTAGCTAAGTCGACTGCGCCATCGAAATCTATTTAGATTACAAATAATTTGAATAAATTGACTAATAGATTACAAAACCAATGAATATTAAACTTACATACACAAATACATAAACTCACGCCTTCATCCCGGAAGGGGTAGGCAGGCACAAATTCCTGACTCCGGGTGATAATGAATAGAAAAACCCAATATCACTTTGCCCGACACGGAATAACTAAATAATAATATTAAACTTTACATGTATTTTTAACTTCTACTAAAAGTTATAGTTTGTTGATAAAGTACGACAGACACGAAGGCACATCTTCACTGGTTATATAGTTTTCGTGTAATTATACAATAAAATAAATAAATACACCCAGCAGTCACACACATAGTCTTGAACCCACACTAATATCGAGTCTTGTGACAATCAGAAGCTACGAGAGACTTTTCGATCTAACACACAGACCCGGAACAAATACAAAACTTGATAATACGGCATAAAATTCGTTAAAAATAATTTCTTAAACGTTTTTACACGAATGTCACACATTTTTTAAGTTCTCGACGTTATTAATCTATATAACTAAATATAAAAGATCCGGGAAAAAATTGTTTCATTTCTAAGAACGCGTAAGGCAACAACAGAATTCTACAATACAGGTGCGGTAAAGAAATAGACATACCCAAAAAAATGCCATGTTCTCTGCTGATTCATATTCAAGTAAACAAACACACGCGTAAGGATAACCGCAATTCGTACAGAATTACTCTGATAACTCGCTTTCCTGTTATCAAGCGTTATCACTAGCTAACTCTGTCATCTGGCCACGTGTGAATTCAATATAAATATTTTGATTGCGATGAATGACGAGACATTGAATTATTTGGATTAATACCAGCCGCGAAATTCCATCAATGCACTACACGCTGGAAGTCAAAATTCCATCCCCACCATCTGGATGGATGGCACTCCTCAACTGTGAGATTTATGCGGAATTTTCTTCCCCGCACAACCTCATTGTGGAACGATCTCTCTTCCGTGGTGTTTCCAAGCCGATACGACCTGGGGACCTTCAAGAAAAGAGCCTACACTTTCCTCAAAGGCCGGCAACGTGCCGACGATAGCTCTGCTGTCGTAGGTGTTTATGGGCGGCGGTGACTACTCACCATCAGGTGGCCCGTCTGCTCGTTTGCCTCCTTTTTTCTATAAAAAAAAAAGAAAAAAAAAAAAAAAAAAAAAAGCTAGGTACCGTCTTTCCACTATTTTTAATTCTGGCATGATAAAGTGACTAATGCTTAATGGTAAGCGCAGTGCAGGGAGTATCCACATGAGATGTTCTCGCGATACAATGATGCCTGATTGTATCCGGATATACAGAACCCGAAACGCGACACACGTGGCTCACTATGACGGCTCCTTAACCGCTGTGTACGGTGCTCACTGGCCGTTTCGAGCGCTTTTGAATGTTCCTCCAAATTAACTAAACTTTTATTATTCTAGTTGCTTGGTATGCGAATGTTGCACATTGAAATAAAAAAGCTTTCGTGGTCACGGGGTGGATAGCTGTAAAGTAAGTATTGGGAAGTTAAAAAACATAAAAGTTAAACCAAATCCGCGATAATATAAAATTGTGAGTATTGTATATTTTTATTAATTATAGGAGTTAGTTAGTTATCGGTTACTTGGTTACAAATTTTTCTTAGTGTGTGACAAACAAATTGTTATTTTTTTTATTTCTTTCAAATCAACCCACAGACAAACCTATACACAAAAATACCTGTACATAAGTTGAAACGTGCTTATATTATTTGTTATCTCTTATCACAATAATAGTGAATATCTGATAATACACTGATATATAAACTCTAGAAACACTTCCATACTGTTTCAGTTTTCATTTGGGCGCGAAATGTCTGTTTAACAAAAAGTATTTCCTGGTTAATGCGCTGTGCATAATCAAAATAGGCTTCTTATAACAGTTTTTTCGCCAAATGTGTGCATTTTAGAGCTAAGAAAAAAAATGTGTGTTAGTCTTGATCACATTTTTATGAGCTGCGTTCAAAACATTATTTCCTTAAATTAATAGAAAACAATTTTAAAGAACCCATTAATTATTCTAGCGGTAGCAAAAAGTTACTGTATCTAAACATTATATTTTATGGATTATATTTTTTTTTTTGTTAATTTCAATACAAGACACGGTTTTGGGTTGGGGTGGTTATAGAGGAAAATATTAGTAGTGCCGGTGTATCACAGACGTGGTTATATGTAATATCATCATATTCTTCTTCAGCCTTTTAGTGTCCAATGTTAGACATAGGCCTCCTCCAAATAAAGTATATGACTATCATCGAAATTTTGTATTATTTTGCAGACATACACAAGTGCCATTAAAACAAAACATTTTTGTGAAAACAGTATTAAAGTAGCTTGTAACATCAGGCAAATATTAGTATTTAAAATGATAAGCGGGGACACAGTGGGGACATCTTACCGTCTCTTTCACACCCGCACACTATAATGCATATCAAGACTAATGACGTCACTAATTTTGCTTTGCATCCCTTTTCTATTACCCCCTCTACAAGATTTTAAACGTTTCTAACTTGTTTAATTCTGAATGGATTTACAAAATTCTTTGTTTGCTAGTTTTTGGATATGGACACTTTTTGATGAATACAATATAAAGAAATGAGTCAAATACCCTTTTGCGCCATTTCACCCTGTCTGCGGCTTGTATCCCGCATCTGCCAGCGACCTTTTGCAAATCTTCACTCCACCTGGCTGGAGGGCGTCCTACACTACGCTTATCAAGACGCGGTCTCCACTCAAGAACACGTTATAATCGACAAATAATAATAAAAACCTTGATCAATTTATAAGCTATGAAGTAAAATGAATACAATATTATACACTATATTATTCATTCGATAATTATCATTACAATGTGTCAATTAATAAATTGTATATTGTATAGGGCATATTTTTGTGGAACTTTTTTTTGCAATGAATGGCGAGACGACGTTGACATTCGCCTGATGGTAAGTGATAAGACCGCTCATGGATAGTTGAAAACCAAACACTATGAATTACAAAGCATTACTTGGCATTTTTCTGCGCTCGGCATCCTGAGACATAAGATGTTCAGTCTCTATTTATCCAGTAGTTACTCTGGCTACAATGGATTTGTATTATTTATAAGACCTTTTGTGACAAAAATCAATCAGATATTTGATTGGTTAAAATCAATACACGATGGACTGTTGTTTTCTATGAAAATCTTAGAAAATGATGCTGACAGTTAAAAACTACGTAAACTATTCATCAGCTTATGTAAAAAAAATGCATAAATAAAATATACAAACAAATAGTAAATAAAAGTATACGCAACTTTTCGCTCTTACAAATACATACATACATAAACGCACGCCTTTTGCCCAGAAGGGGTAGGCAGAGCTGCTACTAGGACACCCACGGTGTGCCTTGTGTTCCGTCCCACAATGTGATAGGGAGCGACCAAATTCGAACCCCAAACTCCAGCGTTGTATTCGTACCGAAGTGCAACTGCACTACCCGAGCTAGTTTTAATAATATGATTTATTGAAAATTCTTAGTAAAACATGTAGCATCGAACCTACTGACCTATGAAGTAAGAGCAGATTATTAACGAAGTTATAATTAAATTTACCGTCGCTTATGTACGTGCGAAAATTGGCCTAATAACACAAAACGCTATTTTTACAACGTCAACATTATTGTTACCTTTGCCTACCAAAATGTCATAATAAAAATATAAGTCTAATAGGAAGCATTAAAAAAATAAAAGTGCAATGCCGTTCAACCATACAGCCAAACAAAACAATAATAAATCAGAAACAATAAATTATTATATAACTAGTGTCAATATTGAATACGTACTAGACTTAAGTATTAAAACACACAGCCACAAACAAACAATTAAAACCTTCACTTAAACTTCACTCGCGGAATAATATTTTAAATCGAGCGCGCGTACGCTCACCTCGGCAGTTTGGGTGCTACTGACTGGAATCGAAGTTTGAACTTGACAATT
Source organism: Deilephila elpenor (assembly GCA_949752805.1). Classification (NCBI taxonomy): domain Eukaryota; kingdom Metazoa; phylum Arthropoda; class Insecta; order Lepidoptera; family Sphingidae; genus Deilephila; species Deilephila elpenor. Next base: position 1,680,630 of record OX457121.1, read on the forward strand.
GGTGGTGACGTCACGCTTGCGTAAGGCTTTAATATTAATTATTATTCATTTGTGTAGTGTTTTTATTGGGGTTTTCGTAAGTCGTAGTTCAAACCGCATAAGTTCGTGTTTGGCGAAATTAGAAACTACAAATAACAGTATTTATTATGTATCTGTTTAACGCATTTTTGATAATTTTCATAATGTAAACAAAGAGCGTTTATTCTCGTAATAGTCATTTAGTCGTAATTTAGTCTCGTTTGATAGGGTCTGGCACCGTGGTCTCCTATCCAAGCTTCCGGCATACGGTCTGCCCGGCAACTTGTGTTCGTGGATTTCTGGCTTTCTGCATGGGCGTAGAATGCGTGTTGTCGTTGACGGACACGCTTCGGCGCTCATGTCGGTAAATGCCGAAGTTCCGCAGGGCTCGGTGCTGTCGCCCACCCTGTTTATTCTGCATATCAATGATATGTTGTCACTTGGCAACATTCATTGCTATGCAGATGACAGCACGGTTCATGGGCGATACTGCCATGGGTCCCCAGGTTGCCGGGTCGACACTGTGAGTGGGCGCGAGGATCTTGTCATTGAGCTCAATCGATCCTTGGATCTCATTTCTACATGGGGCTCCAGGAATATGGTTGAGTTCAATGCCAGGAAAACCCAGGTGTGTGCGTTCACGTGCAAAAAATCCCCGTTCTCTCCCCTCCCCATTCTTCAGGGTATTCCCCTCTCAATGCGGAATGACCTGAGTATCCTTGGTGTGGATATCCGTTGTGATCTTAATCCAAGGAATCACATCGAGGGCGTAATATCTGCCACTTCCCGCAGGGTTGGGGTCCTGAACAAGGTGCGTCGGTTTTTCGCGCCCGGTCAACTCTACCGCTTGTATAAAGCGCAGGTTCGGCCGGGTATGGAATACTGTTCGCACCTCTGGGATGGATCCGCCCAGTACTTACTCGATGCCTTGGATGGATTGCAGCGGCGGGCCATCCGCATTGTGAATGATGCAGACATTACGGGCAACTTAGAGTCGCTACAGTTACGGAGGGATGTCGCCTCTCTAAGCGTGTTCTACCGTCTGTATCATGGCGAATGCTCTGAGGAATTGTTCAATTTAATCCCCTCCTCTCCTTTCCTTAACAGAACCACGCGTGCTGGCTTGCGGAGCCATAGCTTGACTGTTCAATCCATTTCGGCGCGAACCAAAAGGTTCTCTAATTCTTTTTTCTGCCGTACAGTCAAGCTGTGGAACGGTTTGCCATCGCACGTGTTCCCTCCTTCCTATAATCCTGGGTCCTTCCGCCGTAGCGTGAAGAGGCATCTCAGCGGGCCGGCATGATTGTATCGAATGGTATGAGACTACCGTTTGATACCATTCGATACTCTATCTGGACGGCATTAGCACTTACCATCAGGTGCAAATAAATTTAGGGCATGTAATATCGGATGATTTTCGATTCCGGAACTGAGTAACGATACTACTGGTTCGATTTCGGAATTCCGGAACTGGTTCCGGAATTTTTAAAAAAGTATAAAAAATGAAAATAAATAATTAAATAGGCATTAAACTGTTTTGTTAAAACAAATCTTTATTATAAAAACTAAATAAATCGACAAAACTCTTGACTGAGATCAATTAAACAGCCTTCTATTAGGTTTTTCTTAGTAAATATAACAATAAATAATCAACTTTTCAATAATAATTATAACAAAATCAACGTGTGCTATTTGCAATTGCAATGTACCTAGCTCATTAAATAACTATCCAATAAAATACTGATGAACATAAGATTCAACAACACACAATGAACAAAATTAAGAAGTTCTCCTCTTCTGAGATCATGAAAATAGGTTTAAAGAACAAAACTAAAACTTAAATAAAAAAACTCTAAACTTACACTGTCGTATTTTTTTGAAAATGTTTCGAAATTGAGATCAATTAAATCAACTTATATTAAAAAGAAATATAAAGTAAATAAGACAAGAATCACTTTTTCAGAAAAGATCGCTCTTGTTGATAATGTGTTCTCAAGAGTATCAGAGCATCTAACATTTTGTCTGAGAGCGAGCTTCGTAGGCGATTATAAAAGTACACGAAAATACTCTTTCGCTCTCAACACTTGTAGGAAGAACACCTAAAATATAATTGTATGCCTGTGTCAAATAAATACCACGTTCTCCACCATTATCGTACATGGCTTTCTCAACTTTTACGAATCCAGCAAGATCAAAATATCGTTTTTGATTCGTGCGAGGTTCTTAGCATTTACTGAGTTCTTTATCCAGCTGTTCTTGTAGTGTTGATTCATTGACTTCAGCTTCAGTAACACGTATATTACATACTTCGGCATCGCCTTCATCGTTGATCTCACTTGATACGGCATTATCTTTGTACTTCACTAGTTGCAGCACATTTCGCAAGAGAGTACAAATATGAAAATTTTATTATTGTGGTAACTTATCTTAACAATTATATGAGTATCGGATTGCGATATTTACTTCAGTTCCGGAATTGTAATATCGTAAAAAAACATTCGAAGTTCCGGAGTTACGAAATCTCGGAATTCCGGGATCCACGCCCTAGGTGCAATGCAGTCACTATGCCGTGCCAGGTTAAAAAAAAAATCAAATAATATGTTCAATGTGATGAAAACTGAGAGTAAATCTATTTCTTTTTTACTTTGCAAAACAGCGCTTTCAGTGGAAGGAGATCGTAAACGATCTATACCAAGATTATTGTGAAAATTAGATTATTTGATTGGGAAATTATTATAGCTATATTTTTTTTATAAAAGAGCAGGGATGCAGTAATACAGAAATTAGTAATTGTTAAAAGCTGTCTGTAAAATGAGAAATTGCAGGTTTAATTTCGCGTACAGACAAATGTCTCAGAGGCTAGAGGTGAATGCCCATTTTCCATAGTGTCTTGGTCCTGGGAACCAACAGTTACAATAGGGATTTTTGCAGTTTATTTCAGACTACATGTGGCAAATAATATCAGAAAAACATTAGAAATGATTCCATTGTTTTGTCTTTTTTATGTAACAAATGAAATAATTTTGGAAGAGGTAGAGCCACTGTTGTCAGTCATGTCTCAGCGTGATTGGGCAGGCTTGTCCGGGGCGGCACAGGATATCGACATAACCACTCACACGTCCCGACCTCCGAATTTGGCATATGTCATTTAGTCTTCCGATTCCCCGCGTTTTTCATGTTTATTTTTTCATTATTTCAAAGCATTATTATTATTTTCATAAATGCAGCCTCCGTGGCGCAGTTGGTTAGACGCCGCCTGTGAAACGAGGGGCCGCGGGTTCGATCCCCGCACCGAAACTAATATTTGTGTGATCCACATGTATTTGTTTCGGGTCTGGGTGTTTGTGAGACCGAAAAGTCTCTCGTAGTTTCTGATACCCACGAAACAAGACTCCATCTTAGTGTGGGGTCAGGACTATGTATGTGACTGTTGAGTGTATTTATTTATTTATAAAGTTTTTCCAATTATTTTGAGTGTAGGACATAATAAAGCATGGATATAATGACAAAATAAACATGAAAAAACGCGGGGAATCGGAAGATATAAGTGACAGTGACGTGGGTGCGTGAGTACTTAAGTGAAAGTTTTCCTGTCGCGTTTCGTTCAGTGAGGTAGCCGGACACCCAATAACTCTTTCTTAATCTATACTAATATTATAAAGAGGAACATTTGAATGTATGTTTGTAACGAAATGGCTCAAAAAGTACTTGACCGATTTTAAAAATTCTTTCACCATTTGAATGCTACATTATCACTGATTAGTATAGGCTATTTTAATCACAAGAAAAAAATAAGGATCCCAACTAAAACTACAATAGTGTTACCCAAGGTGTAAAAAAATACCTTTAATATTATTTACATCGCGTGCGCTGCCAAAACTATAATATGATGTCGATGTGGACTGGATTCAAAACCTATCTGCACCCGGGCGAGGTCGGGCCGAGCCGCTAGTGTAGAATTAAAACAAAATGCGCCAAATAAAATACCCTAGTAATACAGCGTCTTTTGATACAAGTTATGAATGAGATAAGCACAATAGATGAATTGAGCAATTTATAAGGACACAGGAAGTTCTTGAATAGTGTTCGGTACAGTAACCTACAATATACTAGCAATATCAATTGATAGAGTCGCCCTTCTGATGTTGTATGTATGGTATGCGCTATGGACGATAAGGTTCATAAAAGTTAATAATAGATAGACTGCCTCGGTGGCTTAATTGTACATACATACATAAACTCACGCCTTTATCTTCGACGGGGTAGGCAGAGGCGCCACCAGGACACCCACATTTCGCCTTGTATGTTCCGTCCCATGATGCGATAGGCTCGCCCCGTATCGCATCATGGGACGGAACATACAAAGTGAAATGTGGGTGTCCTGCACCTCTGCCTACCCCTTCTATGTATGTAGTTAATACTCAAAAACGCTCAACGTTATTGTAAGATCATTGTGCTCACGTCAGCAACATCACAGAATATAAATCTACTAACGCCCTCTGGTAGAATATTAGATAAACCCGTCACCATCAACGCAAGAGCTTAATTTTCTATACTAGCTCTACCAAGCTTCTTTTTTAAATTGTGATGAAAGTCGAGACAAGCATGCTATATGCCAGATGGTAAGCGACACGAACGCTCATGGACAGTAGCAAAACCAAACAACACCATGAATTACAAGGCAATGCTGGGCATTCCACTGCGCTCGCCATGAGAGTTGAGACATAAGATGTTAAGTCTCAATATATCCACTAGTTACTCTGGCTACAACGTCCTTCATACCGGAACACAACAGCGCATTTACACTACTGTTTCTCTTTCACCAGCTCTTTGGTCTACGGCAATCAAAGTGTTTGAATATTACTAAGTAATTTTGTAGTGTCTTACCCAGTTTTTACGTTATTAATAAAAGCAAGGAAATGAAGGCTATAATAAAAACTAATTGTTGTGTAAATATCATCCACTCTTATCATAACTATAATACGACAATATGCGGCACTATGCGACATACAAGCTTAATAATGTCATTAGCAACAGGTAAATTAATTAGGATTAAAGCAATAAAGACTTAATTAATAAAAATACTAGGGGAAAGCATCTAAATGAATGACGCAAGTTACTTTTATTATGCGATGAATGGTGAGACGAGCTTGTCATTCGCCTGATGGTAAGCGATACGACCGCTCATGACAGTAGCAAAACCTAACACCATGAATTACAAAGCAATGCTTGGCATTCCACTGCGCTCGCCATCCTGAGACATAAGATGTTAAGTCTCAATATGATCAGTAGTTACTCTGGCTGCAATGTCCTTTTAACCGGAACACAACAGTGCATTTACACTGCTGTTTTTGGAGAAATAGACATTGCGGTGGTACCTACCCAGGCGGTCTCTCACATATGAGAGACCTACCACCAGTGTATGTATGAAACTAAGCATGTCAGTCTGTTATCCACCGTGGCGATACAACAGTGGTTTATAGATGAAACTATCAGTTTAGATGAAACCGATTACAAATCTAACTATCTGCAATTAAAGAGGAAATAACTTTTAAAGAACCTGATAATATCGCATTTTAATTAATAATGTTTAAAATGGTGGAGTGCGACAAAATGAAAAATCGTTGAAGTAAAACAAGCTTATTTTGGACACATGAAGCATATTCATATTCATCTTCCTATTTTCGAAGTCGACAACGATTAATAAAAATATCTGACATTCGGTGCATAAATTAAAATTTACGAATAAATTAAAAAAATGACCCAAAGGCCACATATTTACATAGTCCTGACCCCACACTAAGATCGAGTCATGTGTCGTGGGTATCAGGAACTACGAGAGACTTTTCGGTTTCACAAACACCCAGACCCGAAACAAATACTTGTGGTTGACACAAATATTTGTGTCGATGCGGAGATCGAAACCACGGCCTCTCGTTTCACAGCCGGCGTCTAACGAACATATAATAATAGCAACCGAATGTCGCCGAATATTGATTAAAAGAGTAATTGTGCATACTTACCTTTGTGACAATAAGAATAATCTTGGTTTAACAGTAACACTTTATGCATAAAATCTAACTGTCAAGAGCGAACGAACTTCTAATAGCCGCCACAAACGTAGCGATATAACCTAATATAACTGTGCAAGTCTGAGTTTGCACCAGTATACTGGAACGTGTGTGGACAAATAACTGCGCAAACTTCGTTCCAATTTTCGATTAGAGACTGGCGCAAATTCCACGCAAATCGACTTGTGTGGCAGTCATAAGAGTGAATAGCAATCTATCAACGGAGGCTATCGAGTTTGATTGCTTTTGGTTATTACAAACCTAATAATAGACCAATCGAAAAGCAGACAAAATCCACATTGGTTTCTATCCTAAATTACATATTTATTGTTAATATCGAGCGTTAGTTTGTAAGTTAGATCTTATCCGCACAAGTAATATACGAATCAATTAAGGGTCTATCATAATTTGTACCTATTACAGCCATATAGGTACTTAAAATAGCAATTTCCGAGATTTGTGTTGCAGTTAGACTAATGGTTGCTTCTGACAAAATATACATGCGTATACTGCAAATATTAAAAGCGTGTTTACATCAAAAATATAAAGCATAATTAATTAATTTGTCCGCAGCCACCGCAAACAGTGCACATTTAATAGTGTTGCGCCCCCGACTACGTAAGCACACATGTTTTGCTAAGAAAAATTAAGAAATTAATAAATATGAAATGTTTTATTACTAAAACTTAAAAGTACCTTCTTAACACCTTTATAAACATAAGTAAGTCTAAATTACGTCGGTTCCGACGGCAGGGGCACTTTTCTTTTCGAGTTCTCGGGGCGACTTTAAATATGCCGAAGACCACCGCGGGGTATACTTAGGATGCCGGTGTAGGATTTTAATTAAGAACTCAATCCAATGGTCACTTGGATAGCAACATCGTTCCTAGACGGCTTAACATGGCTTGTAAAGTCGGTGAATCCAATACAACTGATCAGCTTTTGTCTTTTGAGCTGGTAGCGGTAATTCGTTTTTCCCGAGTTATTAAATAAAGTATAACTGTACTTTATTTCCAACTCCTCCTATTAATTTAACTTTTTGATTGATTTCGATGCGGGTTAAAAACAAGTTAGACATTCCCGGAGAATCGCTGAGCTTCAATGCTCAGTGTCATTACAATGCGTGTCACTGTTGATCTTAGCGACAGGAGTTGCAGTGGCGGGTGTGAGGGCGGGACAGTCTTCTAAAGTATAACTGACTTACCTCAACTTGCTCCTTCTCTCCGCCAAGGCGAGCTGCTGCGCCACCGTCAGCTTCCTCTTGATGTTGGGAGGGGGGGCGTTGGGGAAGGAGTCACCCCCTTCATGGGCTGGCTCGTTATCTATCCCAGGGTCCGAAGACTCGTCGCCAACGGTGAAGTTGGCTTCACTCTGAAATTACAAATCAATTGCGAAGTCATTAATTTGGAATAAGCTATTATTTTGACTCAAGAAAATCTATTTAAGTTTTTATTAAAGATTATGGAGATCGAACGTATAAGGCACCTGTCTTAAGAAGGCAGGTGGAGAAATTTGGAACTACAGAAAAAAAAATGTTGAACTATGCTTTTATAATATAAACAACAAGCATTCATGCTCGTATTGTATTATTATTAACGTGTTCAATGTAATAAATTGTGAAGAGAGAAAAACTATTCTTATTAGTTTGCACAGCAACGCTTTCGCCGACAGAAGATCGTGGATTGACTCGCCGAGATTCAATTCTGATTGGAGTGGTATCCATTTTCTGTGTACTATAAATCCTTATTGTTATCAAGAGGAAAGCGCCTTGCACTCTTCTAATGTCCTGGAGAATGTCAAAAAAATATGTCGTGGTCTTAGCCTTCTAATAGCTCTGAGACGAACATTCGCGTAGATGTTACGTTAGTTCTGTTGATATAGCTAGCTTCTCAAGCTGCTGTTTCCTTTTTGGGTGTTTGTGGGAACGAAAAATCTCTCGTAGTTTCTGATACACGACACAAGACTCGATCTTAATGTTTCAGGCCTATGTATGTGACTGTTGGGTGTATTTATTTATTTACTAGCTTCTGCCCGCAAACTTTGTCTGCGTGATTAACTTTATTTGTAATTATTGTTTTTTTTTTATTAATGTTATTTTATTAAAGTTTTTTTTTACAATGAAATGAAAATATTTTTTTGCATCCATAAAATGTTATCATTTAGATTCAGTATTTTTTTTTATTGATAGTCAATCACCACGCACTTTAACGGTGAAGGAAAACATCGTGAGGAAATCTGCATACCGTAGCGATTTTAAACAATTTCTACGGTATGTAAGTCCGCCAACCCGCACTAGGCCAGCGTGGTGGACTATATGGCCTAACCACTCTCAATCGATTCCATCGATTGTAGAGTAGTCCCGTGCCCTGCAGTGGGACGTATATGGGCTGATATAGATAGATATAGAATTTTTTTTTACTACCACCCGTTTCGGAGGGCGGTTTTCAGTACTTAACCCTAAGATCTTCTAAGGCTTACTATCTATTAATAAAAAAAAAAACAATCTGTATGTAATTCTACCAACGTCAAATTAACTTTACAATTGCAGCAGACAACAGTTTAATATTTCTAAATCAATGAGGTTTCTAAATCAATTTCCCTGTATTTCCTATGGGTATAATATAAAGAAACATGTACATGTATGTAAATGCAACATATACCAGTTTTTAAGTTGAACCTGCAGCAATACAACTGTGAAAACCGCATCTCATTTGGTGCAGTAGTTTTCGCGTGATGCGCAAGCAAACATACAGACAGACAGACAGACACAAAAATTCTAAAAAAAATTGTTTGGCCTTCTGTTGCTTTTATAAAAACCCCTCGCGTTAAAATTTCTTATATATCTTCCATGTACAGACATCGATATTTTTATTATATGTATAGAATAGATTCATAGTTTTGTCTCCCGCTTTGCTATACGGAGGGAAGAAGACAAATAATTCTCATTCTTATAAATTTTACTATTTGATTTTGTTGCGGGTTAAAGACAAGTTAATCATTGATTGTCATCACGCAATATATCGGTGAAGGAAAACATCCAGAGTAAACCTGCATACCATAGCAATGTGTAGGATTTACTATGGTATGTAAAGTCCGCCTGGCACTAGGCCAGCGTGGTGGACTATATCTAACCCCTCTCAATCGTACTCTCGATTGTAGAGAAGGCCCGTGCCCTGCAGTGACGTATATGGGCTGGTACCGAGGGCATTGGATAGTGTCTAGTGCAACTCACGTTCTCTTCGTTTCTTCCATCATCAGAGCCGATCTTCTCGAAGTTGTCGCTGTCGCTGGAGGAGTGGGCTTGCTCAGGATGGTTCTGCTGGCCCTCATCCGCCATCGCTTGCTCTGGAAGATGGTGACAACAGTATTAAATCATTAGAAATACATACATAAACTCACGCCTGCCTCAGAGGTTGGCAGAGGTGCCACCAGGACACCCATGTTTCGCCTTGTATGCTCCGTACCACGATAGGCGAGCCTATCGCCATATCGGGCACAAATTCCTGATTCAAGGCTATGAACAGAAAAATGCAATATCACTTTGCCCGACCCGGGATTCGAACCCGAGATAACAGCGTTGTTATCGTACCGTAGTACAACTGCGCCACCGAGGCAGTCATCAAATTAATCATTCGTTTTTTTTATATTTTGGGGAGCTAACGAGCAAACGGTTCACGCGTGCCCCTAGCCGGAACATTTTGAAGTATCGTATAGTATCGTAAACGTTTCCCGCTCTGAAATTTTAGTTCCAAATACGCTCACAATGGCGCTGTTCAAATTCCCATACAAAATTTTACTATTACTATTCTATTACGATACTGCAAAATGTTCCGGCTAGGGGCACTGATGGTAAATGATCACCACCGCCCATGAAAATCTGTAACACCATAGAGATATGATCCCGGCCATAAACGTGGGAATATCGTCTGTTTGTAAATATACGTGGCATGCCTTTTAAGTTTTGTCGTTTGAAGAAAAAAACACAACTAGAACCGTGTAGTACTTTTTATTGTTTTTCAAAGTATTCACCAAATAGCTTAACACACTTTTCCATTCGCTCAAACCAGTTATTATAACATTTATTCCACTCTAAAGTGGGGGTGTTCAAAATGGCTGTCTTGAAATCGTCGACTGCTTTTTCACCGGACTGAAACCTTTGACCATGAAGACTTTTCTTAATTTTAGGAAATGTAAAGAAACCGTTAGGGCCTAGGTCAGGACTGTATGGAGGATGGTCAAGAATTTCTACTTTTTCCTGCTTCAAATACTCAATCGTTTGACGAGCGCTGTATAAGCTTGCGTTGTCGTGGTGCAGGATGATGCGTCGCTTTGAGTTAGATTTTTGAAGTTCGGCAATGACTTGTGGTAAAAAAACTGTGGTATACAACTCTGCGTTAATTGTTCTACGATCTTCAAGTGCAATAGTCGCAACATGGCCGGTTTTTCCAACAAACGTGGGCACCATCTTCTTTGAAGTGCTTCGAGAACGAACACTTTTAGTCGGCTTTGGCTCGTCTTGAAAGGCCCACATTGTAGATTGTTGTTTGGAATCAGGATCGTAGGCATAGATCCAAGATTCGTCACCACTGATGATGTCGTAGACGTGATTTGACCGTCCTCGGTTGAACCTTTGCAGAGTTTTCTTACACCATCTGACGCGGGCCGCCTTGTGATCGTCGGAAAGTAGATGCGGTATCCAACGGCAAACTAGCTTTCTTACACCAAGCGCTTCATGCAAGATCTTCTGAATGGTTGTCCCTGAGATGCCTGATAGAGCCTCTATCTCTCGATACGTCACATGACGATCTTCGAAATTTAGTTGTCTCACAGCAATGGTGTTATCTTCAGTGAAGGCGGATTTTGGGCGTCCTTCGCGAGATTTGTCACTAACACTAGTATATCCACGCTGGAATTCTAAATACCAGCGTTTGACAGTCCGCAGACATGGAGCTTCATCACTGAACACAGGTGTTGGCTCTTCAAAACACTGAAGCCGTGTCAGGCCTCTTCTAAAGTTGTAGAAAATTATTGCACGAACATTTTCCTTAGAAAGATTCATTTTCGTACGTAACCTGACAGTTTCCAATCAATGCTATGGCTAAACAATAGCATTAATCCTAATACTTTAAACTGTTTTGAGATTCAAAATTTAAACACCTTCGAATATAAAACAGTTCCCAATTAAAAATTGCCGGGAAATATGGAAACGAAAGAACTTAAAAGGCATGCCTAGTACTATGGCGTGTTTATATACTCATATAATATAATATTTGTATAAATATATATTAATTTTTTTTTCCTATTATTAATTATCTATATCAGCCCATATACGTCCCAGCAGGGCACGGGCCTAGTCTACAATCGAGAGAATCGATTGAGAGTGGTAAGTCCGCCAACCCGCACTAGGCCAGCGTGGTAGACTATATGGCCTAACCCCTCTCAATCGTACTATCGGTTGTAGAGGAGGCTCGTGCCCTGCTCGTGAAGTATATGAGCTGATACAGATACTATTGATAATTCTAAGGTGCGCCTAGACAAAGTCTTGACTTTGTCTAGGCGCACCTTAAGTCTTGACTTATGAACTAGGCGGTTACTGCAGCTAATTGCATCGATGAATTGATATTACTCATTATCACATAATAATTAGTATTGATAGTCAAGTATTACGCAGTTTAACGGTGAAATCAAGGTGCTAATCTGCATATTTTTGACAGCCTCCGTGGCGCAGTTGGTTAGATGCGGGCTGTGAAACGAGAGGCCGCGGGTTCGATCCCCGCACCGAAATATATTATTTGTGTGACAGGTATTTGTTTCGGGTATGTATTTGTGAGACCGAATAGTCTCTCGTAGCTTCTGATACCCACGACTAAAGACTCGATCTTAATTTGTGGAATCAGGACTATGTATGTATGTGACTTTTGGGTGTATTTATTTATTTTATTTCAGTCATTAGTACCAAGTTTTTAAATATATTTTTCAGTGATAAAGCCGTGCTGTAGGTCGATAATTTTATTTATTTATTTAAATAAGACTCACCAACATTATTATGCATTAAACATTTACAAAAACACTTATTTATTAAATAAATTGCTAAAGCACATGCCTATTAGAGGTGTGTGTAAGATTCACAGGGCGGTGTAACAAACAATAGAGAAAAACATAAAAAAATACGGTACGGTTACAAAGCTGAGGTCTCGTGTTCGAGTCCCGGGTCGGGCAAAGTGATATTGGGCTTTACTATTCATTATTAGCCTTGAGTCAGGAATTTGTGCCCGATGTGGCGATAGATATACAAGGCGAAATGTGGGTGTCCTGGTGGCGCCTCTGGGCTCTGCCTACCCCTTCGGGGATAAAGGCGTGATTTGTATGTATTAAAAAATAAACTATAATACTAATAAAAAAATACGAGAGGAGAAATTACAAATCTTATAATCTACAATTTTTTTTATCAGTACTGATTACGTCGAGATCCTTAAATATCGTTATTTAAGCTACAGTACAAATGCATCTGGACTTGAGCAAAACCGAGCCGAGGCTTTAGTAATTAAATATAAATTAACATCGATATCCAGTACTAAACCACCATACCACGTAATTACTAAGTTATCGTTCATTAATCGTCAGTAATTTAGCCATGAAAATGAAACACATATAACCACATTTTTTATGAAACTTCAATAAAATCTTCAATAAAATTCTCCCAAGAGAGAATTTCCGATAAATAAAGACCCTCTCCGGATGTCTGAGATGCTATTAAGGGGTCGAGAATTCCTTTAATGAAAACGCCTGGGATTCCGATTCGCAGCATTGAATTTCAACCACAATTGATGTAATTGTTTTGCCCTTATTCTGCCTATTCTAAGTTCACTTATGAAACTCTATCTAGATTCTAGATAGAGATGTTTACGTCAACTTAAAACCTAGGTTTTTATACTTTTTCAAAATTCACTTATACCTAAAGTTTTATCTAGATAAAACTTACTACGTGAACTTAAAACCTAGGGTTTTCTATTTCTTCTAAGTTTACTTAAGAAGCTCCTAGAACACCTAGGTTTTTCTAAGGTTATTCAGGAAGATTTATCTAGATAGAACTTGCTATGTGTACTTAAAACCTGGGTTTTTCTATATTATATAAGTTCTTTTAAAAATTGAAATAAAACTATTTTATACGGATTTTATCGCGATTTGGTTTAATTTTTACATTTTTTAACTTAAGGGTAGTTTAATTAACAAAATTAAGGGTAGTTTAATTGTGACAGTCACAGAGCGGATGACTAATACCTCAGTCCGCCCCGTGACCACGAAAGCTGTAAAGTAATCGAAACGTCGGGAAGTTAAAAAATGTAAAAATTAAACCAAATCGCGATAAAATCCGTATAAAATAGTTTTATTTCAATGTGTAACATTCGCGTAAATCTAAGAAACCATTATTTTTTTAAAAAGCTCGATCTAGATAGAGCTTACTACGTGAACTTTAAACCTAGGTTTTTCAATCTTTTCAAAATTACTTTTAAAGTTATATCTAGATAAACCTTGCCACGTGAAATTAAAACCTAGGTATTTCCATTTTTTTTTTCATTTTTTTATAATGTTATATCTAGATAGAACTTGCTACGTGAACTTAAAACATAAGATTTTTCAAATTCTTCTCTTTTGAGGCGTTTGGAAAAAAATATGAGAATAAAATTTGGACGATGCGCGCGCACACCGACAGCCAGAAATCGACACGATTAACCTAGCTACTAACTGTCTCCGCAGCGTGCCCGTCGGGAAAGCCAGAGACACTGAAATACCCCTTTCGGCCTCCTCCAAAGTACCGAAAGGGGAGCTTAATAGCTTTTCCTCTTCAGACAAATAAAAAGGCAGCCTCTCGTACTCGTGTATAAGAGACCTACCAGCAGTAAATTCGATTCATTTCCGTTCGAGCCCGCGGCCTCTCGTTGCACAGCCGGCGTCTAACCAACTGCGCCACGGAGGCTGTCAAAGGTTATCGGACAGTAATATGCGTTCACACACACCTATGACTTTGAATATGTATGTAGATTTAAACATTGTACATATAACCGTATTATTTATATTAAAGTTCGTTATCGCCCGGCGATGGAAAATGTCACTAATAAATATATTTATACGTCACTTATGTAAGTGCGTGGTGGCCTGTTGGTAACGGACCAGACGCGGCCAACATGATCACGGTGGTCGCGGGTTCAAATCCCAGGAACACCTCTGACCTGAACACCTCTGAATCGTACATTGCTATTTGCCTGATGGTAAGCAATACGACCGCTCAAGACCAGTAGAATGCCAAACACCATGAATTTCAAAGCAATGCTTGGCATTCCACTGCCCTCGCCATCCTGAGACATACGATGTTAAGTCTCATTATGTCCAGTAGTTACTCTACAATGTCCTTCAAACCGGAACACAACAGTGCATTTACACTGCTGTTTGTTTGAGAACTAGACATTGCGGTGGTACCAGGCGGCGTCTCACATATGAGAGACCTACCACCATTAGCACCTATTAATATTGATGAATGGTAGAACAGTATGGTAGGTTAAATTATTACTAAGCGAAATGTCAACCTTTATTTAACCGAGCACTAGTACATATTGTATAATTGTTATCCTTATTCTATTTAATCTTAGTTCAGCGAGTTTTATCTAGTAGGTTATAGGTTAAAGGCGAGCTTACACCTATGATTATGAAGTTACTTGTCATTTTCAGTTACTGGGTGGAAAACATCTACAAACGCCCACCTTCTGATCCATGCCTGTCGCCATATCGCGACGCTCAGTTTTAAAGGCGTCTACCTGAACGAGACGTCTCGATTCAAGATATAAATAAAGTAATAAATACTTGAAGCTTTACCTAGTATAAAGACAAATACAGAAGGAAGTGTCCACGTGTTATTGTAACACATAGATTGTAACATATCACGCCCGGTTATCTGGAGTCAAGTGTCAGCTGCGCGACGGTGAAGGTGATTTCGGACGGCAAATGTGACTTGAAGGGCAAATGATAGAAGCTTTCTTTATCGTGTGTGGAGACCATTCTGTAGATGTTTTTAGTTGTACAAGACCTAGTTGGGTCATTTGTGTTGCTTAGTGTCCCAGGTGTAAACTTTCGTTTTAGTTGTATCAACTGCAGGGCACCCTCCTCTACGGTTGAGAGTTGGATTGGGTTAGGCTATATAGTCCACCACGCTGGCCTAGTGCGGTTTGGCGGACTTTACATACCATAAACATTCTTGCAAATCGCTATGTATGTTAGTTTCCTCGCGATTTTTTCCTTCACCGTGTGATCAATACACACATGACTCCAAAAAGTCAGCGGCAATTTTTTGTTACCTCTATATTTTTGTTAATTTTTGCTACGAAAAGAAGTGGATAATAATTTATTTCCAGTTCCTATAGATTTTAGCGTACGCTTAATTTTGTTGCAGGTTTATGATAACTTAAGAATTCCACGAGATTTGTAAGGCTTAAACAAGCCAAACTAAGTACACGATTATAAATGTTTTATTATTAAAGATCTCATAAGATGAGCCATCAGCCATGCTCCACAATTAACAACACTTAAACCTGTAAAATGAAACTCTACATAGAGTAGATGTAGATCTCTACTCCACGGTAAAAAAAGATTGTTTATTGAAAGATTTAAGTGTAGCCTGACAAATAAACCGTTAGATTGCTATAAAAATAAAATTAAGATCAATTTTAATAGTTAATATTCTTTTATATTGTCAAACTGTTAAAGGCCTTTTTAACCGTCGTACATTTTTTTTTCTTATGTATGTTCACCGATTACTCTGAGATTTCTGATTCGATTTACGTAATTCTTCTTTAGTTGAATGCAAAATAGCTGCCATTTGGTCCCATTAAAAGTTGGTGAAGATCTGATGAATATCTTCGGACTTGGAGAATAGAACTCCTCGAAATTGAGCAGGTTTCCAATGGTTCTTTTTGCAATGGGTTCAAAATAAAAGTCAAATTTTAGTGAGATAGAGAAAAACGGGTGGGGGTGAGGAGGGGGTGAGAAAATTAACATGCATGTAAATACTTAATATCTTCGGCAGCTTTGCACCGATTTTAGTGATTCTTGTTTAATTTGAGGCGGAATAGTTGCCACTTGGTGTCATAAAAAAGTGGTGAAGATCTGATGAATATCTTTGGACCTAGACAGTAGGATTGCTCAAAATTGAGTAAGTTTCCATCATTTTGCAAGTAAATACTTAATATCTTCGGCAGCTTTGCACAGATTTTAGTGATTCTTGTTTAGTTTGATGTGGAATAGTTGCCACTTGGTTTCATAAAAAAGTGGTGAAGATCTGATGAATATCTTTGGACCTAGACAGTAGGATTGCTCAAAATTGAGTAAGTTTCCATCATTTTGCAAGTAAATACTTAATATCTTCGGCAGCTTTGCACCGATTTTAGTGATTCTTTTTTAGTTTGATGCGGAGTAGTTGCCATTTGGTTCTATAAAAAGATTGGTGAAGACCTGATGAATATCTTCGGACCTATACAGTAGAACTCCTCAAAATTGAGTAGATTTCCAATGGTTATTTTTGTAACATGTTCAGTATTAAAGTCAAATTTTAGTGAGGTAGAGATAAAAGGGAGGGGGTGAGGAGGGGGGCGAGAAAATGAAAATAATGTAAAAACTTAATATCTTCGGCAGCTTTGAACCGATTTTAGTGATTCTTCTTTAGTTTGTTGCGGAATAGTTGTCATTTGGTCCCATAAAAAATTAGTGATGACCTGATGAATATCATTGGACCTAGACAGTAGAACTTCTCAAAATTTAGTAAGTTTCCAATAGTCCTTTTTTAACAGGTTCAGTATTAACGTCAAACTATAGTGAGGCAGAAGAAATGGTGGGGGTGAGGAGGAGGGTGAGGAGGAGGGTGAGAAAATTAAGTTACCTACTGTAGGCGTTTTGCTCTTATGAGCGTTATTAACGAAAATTGAGTTAAGCTCACACTAAAATGTATAAAATAAAAAAAACTACGTTTAAAAAAACCGACTTCAACTACTAAAAAGTATAAAATAACTTAAGAAAGATTTGTTTTAACACACCTCTTATGCAAACCTATACCTTTCATATCAATAAAATACAATTATTTATATGTGCTACCTATTGATAGGTTTGAAATCGGTGCCAAGCCAAATGGAAAAGTAGGTACCTACACTCGCCGCGCGTGACCTGGAGCGGGATAGCTTTGTCTACAACAGTGTTTTTCAATCTGTGGGTCGCGACCACCTGGGGGCCTTACTCAAGAAGTCGCCATTCTTACAGAGTATAGGTGTTCATAATAAATTTAGGTACCAAAATGGAGAAATTCATTAACACAGTCTTCTAAATCACTTTCTAAATCACATCTAAATCTTTTTCTAAAACTTTTAGTCTGTGTATCGCCCACGGGGGTCGCCAGAAGTTTTTAACCTGAAAAAGTGTCGCATATAAAAAAATATTGAAAAACTCTATACTAGTCTAGTACAATGAAAACAACACAAGTGGGCAAACGACGTAGACGGTCGTCTCGAAATATAGTAAAATTTTGATTCTTTTTAATCTAATTTATTTATTATAGATTTGTATAATTTATCGGCTGCACGAAGGTATAATATATAAGTTGTTTTTATAATAGTAGGTATTCATTATTACTTAATTCCATAGTTAGTTTGTTTTCAAAACAGAGGTACCAATACGCAAACCAAAATGTCACAAATTCACATTGCTTATAGGATTATTTATGTAGGTTAATCTTTAGCGTAAAAATTTGTTTACAGAAACTAAGCTGTTTATAATATTAAGTTTTATTTTGTTTAAGGCTTGGCACCGACTTCAAACCTATCAATAGGTAGCACAAATAAATAATTGTATTTTATTGATATGAAAGGTATAGGTTTGCACAAGAGGTGTATTAAATTAAATCTTTATTAAGTTATTTTATACTTTTTAGTAGTTGAAGTCGGTTTTTTTAAACGTAGTTTTTTTTATTTTTTACTTTTTAGTGTGAGCTAAACTCAATTTTCGTTAACAACGCTCATAAGAGCAAAACGCCTACAGTAACTTAATTTTCTCACCCTCCTTCTCACCCCCACCACTTCTTCTGCCTCACTATAGTTCGACGTTAATACTGAACCTGTGAAAAAAGAACTATTGGAAACCTACTCAATTTTGAGAAGTTCTACTGTCTAGGTCCGAAGATATTCATCACGTCTTCAAAAAATTTTTATGGGACCAAATGACAACTATTTCGCATCTAACTAAAGAAGAATAACTGAAAACGGTTCAAAACTGCCGAAGATATTAAGTATTTACATTATTTTCATTTTCTCGCCCCCCTTCTCACCCCCACCCTTTTATCTCTACCTTACTAAAATTTGACTTTAATACTGAACCTGTTACAAAAAGAACCATTGGAAATCTACTCAATTTTGAGGAGTTCTACTGTATAGATCCGAAGATATTCATCAGGTCTTCACCAAATTTTTATAGAACCAAATGGCAACTATTCCGCATCAAACTAAAGAAGAATCACTAAAATCGGTTGAAACCTGCCGAAGATATTAAGTATTTACATCCATATTAATGGAAACTTACTCAATTTCGAGGAGTTCTACTCTCCAGGTCCGAAGATATTCATCAGGTCTTCACCACTTTTTTATAGAACCAAATGGCAACTATTCCGCATCAAACTAAAGAAGAAAGACTTAAATCGATTCAAAGCTGCCGAAGATATTAAGTATTTACATGTAAATTGATGGAAACTTACTCAATTTTGAGGAGTTCTACTGTCTAGGTCCGAAGATATTCATCAGATCTTCACCAATTTTTTATGAGACCAAATGACAACTATTCCGCATCAAACAAAAGAAAAATCACTAAAATCGGTTCAAAGCTGCCGAAGATATTAAGTATTTACATGCATGATAATTTTCTCACCCCCTCCTCACCCCCACCCCTTTTTCTCCACCTCACTACAATTTGACTTTTATACTGAACCTATTGCGTAAAAACCATCGGTAACCTGCTCAATTTCGAGGAGTTCTACTCTCTAAGTCCGAAGATATTCATCAGGTCTTCACCAACTTTTTATGGGACCAAATGGCAGCTATTTTGCATCCAACTAAAGAAGAATTACGTAAATCGAATCAGAAATCTCAGAGTAATCGGTGAACATACATAAGAAAAAAAAATGTACGAATTGATAACCTCCTCTGAAGTCGGTTAATAAATTAGGTTACAACGAATCAAATTTTTACTATATTTCGAGACGACCGTCTACGTCGTTTGCCCGCTTGTGTTGTTTTCGTTGTTCTAGACTAGTATAGAGTTTTTCAATATTTTTGAATATGCGACACTTTTTCAGGTTAAAAACTTCTTGCGACCCCCGTGGGCGATACACAGACTAAAAGTTTTAGAAAAAGATTTAGAAGCGATTTAGAAGACTGTGTTAATGAGTTTCTCCATTTTGGTACCAAAATTTATTATGAACACCTATACTCTGTAAGAATGGCGACTTCTTGAGTAAGGCCCCCAGGTGGTCGCGACCCACAGATTGAAAAACACTGTTGTAGACAAAGCTATCCCGCTCCAGGTCACGCGCGGCGAGTGTAGGTACCTACTATTCCATTTGGCTTGGCACCGGTTTCAAACCTATCAATAGGTTCCACATATAAATAATTGTATTTTATTGATATGAAAGGTATAGGTTTGCATAAGAGGTGTGTTAAAACAAATCTTTCTTAAGTTATTTTATACTTTTTAGTAGTTGAAGTCGGTTTTTTTAAACGTAGTTTTTTTTACAATATCTAATTACATTGTTGTGCGCTTCTTTATTGTTGAACATATGCTTATTTAATTTGTGGATTTTTTTTTGTAGGTGGTAGGTCTCTCATGTGAAAGGCAGCCTGGGTAGGTACCACCGCAATGTCCATTTCTGCCGCCAAACAGCAGTGTAATTGCACTGTTGTGTTCCGGTTTGAAGGACATTGTAGTCAGAGTAACTACTGGACAGATTGAGATTTAACATCTCATGTCTCAGGATGGCAAGGGCAGTGGAATGCCAAGCACTGCTTTGATTCATAGTGTTGTTTGGTTTTCTACTGTCCATGAGCGGTCGTATCGCTTACCATCAGGCGAATGGCATGCCCGTCTCGCTATTCGTCGCAATAAAAACAAAAGTTTTGCATCGCCCGCCATTCATAGATTACATCTTGTCCCCTGTAATGTCCACGGGAACTTTCTCTTTCTTTGCAAAATTGTACTCTTTAATTGTAATGTTTTATTTTAATTATTAATATTATTTATTCAGTGAGTGCGGTAGTGGGAGACCCTGTACCCCATTTCGCCTTTCGTTGCTTTTTTTTCCCGCGATCCATGTGTTATACATATTATAGGGCAGCGAAAGTAATTTACAATCAGTCTTTACAGGGCTCTATGCAAAAATAAGAAAGACAGTTCGTGTTGCTGAGGGAGTTTCTTGCGCCGTTTCTTCTTCACAGCTACTAAACGTTCCGAAGCGGTGGTAGCAGTAATTAACGATTCAAAAGATCTTGTGAAAGACTATTTGAATGAAGAATATTTTGATTGTATACATATATCCGTGGTGGAGCTGGTTTCTTTCATTCCTAAGCAAGCTGGCATTGAAAAATATGCATAATAATATAACGTAAATACCTATATTTTATGTAGGTCATTTAGTCATTTACCTATATTTTATGTAGGTCGCCGAAAGCGATGTTGTCAAAATAATAAGAATAGTTTTTCTCCCTTCACATTTTACATTGGACATGTTAATACCATTCGATTATGAGTATAAATACTTAGTAGTTTCTTAGATTTACGCGAATGTTACACATCGAAATAAAACTAATTTTTACGGATTTTATCGCGATATGGTTAAATTTTTCCATTTTTTTTAAATTGAAAATTAAGGGTTGTTTAATTGTAACAGTCACTGAGCGGATGACTAATACCTCAGTCCGCCCCGTGACCACGAAAGCTGAAAAGCAATCGAAACGTCGGGAAGTTAAAAAATGAAAAAATTAAACCAAATCGCGATAAAATCCGTAAAAATAGTTTTTGTTTCAAGAATAAATGCTTGTTTTATGTTATGAAAACATATCTCAAAAAATGCGTTAAATAATATATTTTATTTGTAGTTCCAAATTTCGCCACGCGCCAATAAATAATAGAGGACATATAGCTACTTATTTTGTTATGTTTTTACATTGCTGATTGTATGTGTTGATGCCAAGTAAAATTATATCTATGTCTAAACTCTAAAAAATGTTGAGTTTGATCCAGTAGCTTATTCTAAACATACTAGTTCTAGAATGTGCATTCATTATGTTATACTTTGCATATGTTTTGTACTAGGTATAATTTTGCATTTTTTATTGCGTTGAATGGCGAGACCAGCACGCCATTCACCTGATGGTAAGCAATTTAACCGGTCATGGACAGTAGCAAAACCAAACAACACCATGCAACAAAGCAATGCTTGGCTTTCCACTGCGCTCGCCATCCTGAGACATAAGATGTCAAGTCTCATCATGTCCAGTAGTTACCCTGGCCACAATGTCCTTCAAACCGGAACACAACAATGCATTTACACTGCTGGCGGGAGAAATGTACATTGCAGTGGTACCTAGTACCTACCCAGGCGGCCTCTCACATATGAGAGACCTGTCACCAGTAAATATTATTACAAATAGTAAAAAGGTAGTAAATCGTCCAAGTCAATGACTTATTAATGCATTAAATAGAACTTGGAAATTTGTATTCGGTACACATCGTGTTTTGCATAAATAAAAATTCATTCAAACACACGTATGTCCCATTGGGGTAGGCAAAGTCTTTGCTTGACAAAGTCTGTCCTAGAGCTGTACTGTATCAGTCCATACGCCCCACTGCAGGGCACCGACCTCCTCTACAATCGGACGTACTGCGCCCAAGGGCGGATCCAAGGGGGAGGTCATGGGGCCATGACCCCCCTCCCACCCTGGGCTGGCTCCAGATTGACAGTATATATAGTTGATTTAAAAAAAATCATAAACATATTCACATTTTATCATTTTACAATTAATCACAAGTGTGACAAACTTTTAAATAATCACTTTTAAATCATCATCATCATCATCATCAGCCCGTTGCAGTCCACTGCTGGACATAGGCCTCTCCCAAGGTACGCCACACTTTTAAATGTATAATTGTAATTCAATTCGAGTACGTCCAGAGTTCTGACTAGAACTTTAAGACCCCTCCCTGACTTGAAAGCTGAATCCGCCCTTGACTGCTTCAAAGAGACTGCCTAGTAAGTTAAGTTTTACGAGTGAGCATGTACATGTTTTATACAACAGAGACTGTAAACACCCACTGCTAGGACAAATACTAAATCGCACGAATAGTTGTCAAAGTGTGGGGACTGTACCCGGAGTCTCTTTTCACTGCAGACTTCTTAAGCATAGAATCTGACCTGAGATTTAAGAGGACGTATATTCCCCGCGTCGAGACAAGTGTTTGTGATCCACAGGTATTTGTTTCGGGTGTTTGTGGGATCGAGTAGTATGTCGTAGTTTCTGATACTTACCCCACAAAACTCGATCTTAACGTGGCGTCAGGTATGTGTCTGTTGTGTGCATTATTTATTTTATCTTTTATGTTTTTATTGATTGTGTTGTGACAACCTCCGTGGCGCAGTTGGTTAGACGCCGGCTGTGAAACGAGAGGCGTGAAATCTATACATATAATAAAAATGTAAATGGTCGATGTCTGTACATGGAAGATATTTGAGAAATTTTAACGCGAGGGGTCTTTATAACAGCAACAGAAGCCAAAACAATTTTTTTTAGAATTCTTGTCTGTCTGTCTGTCTGACTGTCTGTCTGTCTGTCTGTCTGTCTGTATGTTTGCTTGCGCATCACGCAAAAACATCTGCACCAAATGAAATGCGGTTTTCACAGTTGTATTGCTGCAGGTTCAACTTAAAAACTGGTATATGTTGCATTTGCATACAGGGTGTTTCTTTTTGTTTGCTTGCACATTACTCAAAAACTACCATAAGAAATAAGATGCAGTTTTCACAGTAATATTGGTGCACGTCCAATTTGAAAACTGGTATATATTTTATTTATATACAGGGAGTTTTTTTTATTTACTTGCGCATAACGCAAAAACTACAAGACGAAATGAGATGCGGTTTCACAGTTATATAGGTACAAGTCCAATTTAAAAACTGGTTAATGTCTAATTTATAAACAGGTGTTTCTTTGTATTATGGAAGATAAATGAGAATAACTAATATTCCCCACATTAACACTGGATTACCTAACACTTAGGCTACATTTTATCCAGATAAATTAAGTGTTCCCGTGGGATGAGGACGGAAATCCGATATATTTGTTACTTTTTATATTCAAAGGGATGCGATGGGCGTGGATTACATACCTTGAGTGAGAATGAGATAGGACGGGCGGGATATAACGGGACGGGCGGGATATAACGGGACGGGACGGGATGAGAAATACCAAATAATCTATACATGTGTATTTTTTTAAACAAAGTTAATCACGCAGACGAAGTTAGCGGGCAGAAGCTAGTAATAAATAAATAAATACACCCAACAGTCACATACATAACTGACCCCACACTAAGTTCGAGTCTTGTGTCGTGTATCAGAAACTGCGAGAGACTTTTCGGTCTCAAAAACACCCCGACCCGAAACAACACAGGTATTTGTTTTCACACAAATATTCGTTTCGGTGGGGGGATCGAACCCGCGGCATCGTTTCACAGCCGGCGACTAACCAACTGCGCCACGGAGGCTGTCATGTGAATGAATTAAACATAACGTACAAAACACTTTATTGAACACCACAAAGTACAGAAAAAATGAAACACAGAAACCTTACAAATATGTGTACAATTGGCGGTATTATCGATATGAGCGATCGCTTTCATACATACATACATACATAAACTCACGCCTTTATCCCCGAAGGGGTAGGCAGAGGCGCCACCAGGACGCCCACATTTCGCCTTGTATGTTCCGTTCCACGATGTGATAGGGGGCGAGCCTATCGCCATATCGGGCACAAATTCCTAACTCCGGACTGATAATGAATAGAAAAATCCAATATCACTTTGCCCGACCCGGGACTCGAACCCAAGACCTCAGCTTTGTAACCGTACCGTAATACAACTACGCCACCGAGGCAGATCGCTTTCAGACAGCCAAAATACGATATAATGGAACGCAAGAGATGAAAATAAAAGTTTGCATTTATGTGACAAACTTTATGTATGTGTTATCAAATATTATAGGCTTTAATAATACAACAGCGCAAATAATGCGGGTTCTAATTCGGGGAGGTATTGATCCGCGGTATGGTAACAATTGATAGTCAATCACCACGCACTTTAACGGTGAAGGAAAACATCGCGAGGAAACCTGCATACCGTAGCGATTTTAAAAGAATTT
This sequence comes from Deilephila elpenor, assembly GCA_949752805.1. Lineage (NCBI taxonomy): Eukaryota > Metazoa > Arthropoda > Insecta > Lepidoptera > Sphingidae > Deilephila > Deilephila elpenor. Next base: position 1,705,215 of record OX457121.1, read on the forward strand.
CTACGGTATGTAAGCCTGCCAATCCGCACTAGGCCAGCGTGGTGGAATATATGGCCTAACCACTCTCAATCGATTCTCTCGATTGTAGAGTAGGCCCGTGCCCAGCAGTGGGACGTATATGGGCTGATACAACATACAGATACAGATGGTAACAATTACTTATAAGGGTCGATCTCCAAAGGCATTTTTTTTCGTGTCGGGCTGAATAAGTCCCTCTTAAAATCGAAAAACGTTTTCAAGATATTTTTTTATATACAGTTCGGTGCCTAATCTACGTGATACAACGCTAATATTATGAATAAGTTTATTATAAATATTTAAAAAAAAATCTTAAACCCTAAAATCCTGATCGCTCTGGGTTGACCGAACTCCGGATTGAATGAAAAAAAGATTCTTTAACTTTTTAATGAGAAGGTTCATATGAAACAACTTATTTAGATTACATAACAGATAGTTAATCTTCATCGTAATAGAATATGTTTAGTTATATGAACAATACTTTTGCCACAATTTGAATTTAAAATCGTGACCGGGCATTTTATCTCATCGCTCTGCGCTGAGGTAAAACATCGCGCTCATCCCTGGTTACGCGTTATAGACACTCTATTCCCCTCCCGCGGGGTAACACCAGTAGTGGTCTAACCGAAGAGGAGGATATTTGTGAGCCACGTTCCTGTGCTCCAACATTACGAAGGTAAGTTTATGATTGCTCTGGATTTGGTTCTCGAATTTTACGATTGCTATGGCATGTTATTTAAATTAAATAATAAGCTAATGAATGTATTTTTTTATGTGAATTAAGTGATTGTTATGATGTATTTTATGAGACGTAATCACAACTTTCTACTGCTTTTAAATTCGGCTATATTTATGATTTTGTGACTTTTTCTGATCGCTATGGCTGTGATTGCTCTGTCCAAAAAGACCAGAGCGGTGATATTTTGCATTAATTGTACGTAATAAATCTATTTTTCAGCAAATACTAAAAACGTTTTGGCTATGAGGCGACTAAGTTGTGATTTAGACAACTGCTCACAAGAGACTGTACAATGTCCGCACGGCAAACACTTAGGCTTTTACCAACTTAATAGCGATTCGAACCAAAGTACCTCAAAGACAAACATGTCACGGGCACCAAGGAAGACAAGCCGACCTTTGCTGGTTAAGCGTTCAAAAAATTACAATCAAGAGAAGCAAATTCAGCTCCCACAAATGCTAAATAATAGACAGACTATAACTGCAAATCAAAGTCAACAATCATTACACAACTCGGACCTGCCGGACAGTTTTTGGGATGAAGTTCCATCTATTAACTATGAAAATTTAATTACTCCAAGTATTTCCGAGGTAGTTTTATCTTCGTTGCAAAACGATAACACCTTGACAAAGGTTGCTGCAGCAGAAGATTTACCCGACTCCGACTCTGATGACTTTTCAATTTTCTGAGCTTTCAATAAACCTTCTATTCTTAGTTTGTTGATCAACTAAGCCTTATAGAAATTGTATTTTTTTTTGCTTGGTGTTAAAATTTGTATCATTATAATTTGCAAACAATATTTCAATCTGATCTGATCATATTCTGAACTGCATTGTACTTTGTGTTGTTCTATTTAATTCTTTACTTACCACTAAATATTTAGTTAAGGAAAATGTGATTATTACAAATCTCTTAGATAATCTTGAAAAGACTGTTATTTTATTTTATAAAATGTTTATTTTTAAGAATTTTATTTTGTTTTTTATAAACCTTAGGTTTCTTTAATTACTTTTTAAAAACTAATATTTAATTCTTCAAATTAAATTTTAATGAGTCTAAGTCATTTTATAACTATAAAAGACTGTAGGTATTAAAGGTTGAATTTCAAAAGGTTTTTAATTTTGTCTCATTAACCTTGAAGTGATTTATTTAAGTCCAAATAAATGAAACTAAGCCAAAAGTTGATATTTTAATTTGTTATTTTAGCAATTATGTTCTATAAAATAGTTCGTTTTTTTTATTTGTTATACTGAATAAATAAAACGGCTAAATAAATAATATTTTATCAATATATTTATATTTTGTTTCACTGATTTCACCATTTATGATTGCTCTGGCACCAATTATGATTACTCTGGTCGCGAATTTTTTTGATCTGAAATATCTCAATAACTATATGTGTAAATTGAAGGCCAATAGTAAAAATGGTACAAGTTTTACATAACAATAAAACTTGTATTATTAAGACAGAGACGATGCACAGCATCTGTGAGAGTGCGTCTTACTTCCTTTTCCGTTTTTACTCAATACAAGCCTTTTTTGTGTAACTTCCGCTTCGTTTCGACCAATCAGCGTTGAGCAAGTGTCACGTGGTCTCAGGAGATCGCCTGTGGGGGGACCGCACGATATTGGATCATAGAAGTCTCTCACCAGGAGGTCTTAATGGGATGCTGTGCATCGTCTCTGTCTTAATAATACAAGTTTTATTGTTATGTAAAACTTGTACCATTATTCAGCATGTGACGATGCACAGCATCTGTGAGAGAGGTGTTTATAGCTCCTGGTGACCACGTAACGACGCTATGTGATGAAGATTCAGGTTTAAAAGAAAAAATGAATCTCTGAAATTGAAATGTGTGTAAATTATATTATGCATAAACATATTCTTCAGCTTGTAATATTCAACATAAACCTATAAAACAGGCTCAAAAATAGCTGCAATATTGAATTGTTAATTGCATTGATTTATCAATTACTTGCTTTTGATATAACTTGGAAAACGTATTGTAAGCATATATAATATATATTGTATACTTGCATATGAAGAACCGGCTTTACTCAGTTTCTGATTATTGCTCGTGAAGCACCATGGTTAGGTCCTTTGAAATAAATAAGGCATTAATACATTCAGTACCAAGCCTTTCAGCTAGTAAAGTGATAACATTTAGAATCCAATCAATAGAATGTATGTTAGGATTATTATGGTTTAGAATTTTCCCACCTTATTGTTAATACATATTCGTTTCCATGTTGGAACCAACATAGCTGTAAAGTACAGTAGTTACGACGTAATGATCAATTCATTGACGCAATATTTAGGGCGAAATTTTTCAAAACTTATGCACACGTCTATCTGAAGCTAGGAGAAATATACGTGGTCATATTCGAGAACCTAACAACTTTAAAACAACGATTCACAATCTGTTGATTTTGTTTGTAATCGCTGGGTCCCAAGGGGGGTTTGTTTTTCTACTTTGAGCTTCTCAAACGAATTGGCATTTAGTAAATGTGTTCAATCAAAAAGACTATTTCTACATAAAATTAATTATGTTAACATCCGAAATAATCGTTGGTACAAACTTTTACCAAATAATAAAACTACACAGACCTGTGTAGTAATAATATAAGACGTCAAATTTTATAGAATAGATGGGCTAAAAAATGTTGACCAACTTGCACTTGATTTGCAACAACACCATCTGGTCCATCCACCTGTTCCAATTGATGGATTATATATCATAGGTTTGTAAAATATTCGAAACTGTGAAAGTGGTAGCCAAAATGCTTTCTTTCACGTTAGAACCACGAGGAAGTAAAGTCCCTCTGCAGAGTTCATATGTTGTAGGATGTATGGAATTATACATGGTTGAGGAACTAACGACCTTAGTTGAAAACGCCAATGCCGGCTGAATGCATGCCAGAATTAGGTCAGTTAATCCTGGCGGTTCCACGTGCCGAAAATTTTAGTCCATATGATAAGACTGCCCGACTGTCAGACGGCCACATTACATGATGGCTCTGCAATAGGGACCTGAAATGATTAACCACAGCTCGCAAACCTCTCCTTTTCTGTTGCAATGTCCGGTTCGGTGGTTGACTTGTTGTACTTAGTCAGATACCGTGAGGTCGTCTAGTTGGGCTCCCCCTCTCAAGTCATTAGAAAATGTTTAGTTGATTTCGGAAACAAATTGCTTTTCTCTTGTAAGGACTCCCTGGCTGCAATCTACCACATCAGGTCAACAATAGTGTGAACTTGTGTGCACTATCTATACCCGTGATGTTATTTAGGAAGATTTCTTGCGAAACGTTGTGAGAGAAGACAGTGTATGCAACCTCTTTGCGGTATAATATTAGAAAAGTTTAGCTAAATTGCTTAGTGATACCTGGAACTAAACAGGACATAGTTTCCTTGGCGACGCGACCCGACGGCACGCCTCAAGTAGCAAGAACCTTGAAGTTCTGCTTTGTGTTTCAAACTAGTCCAAAATATTATATTTCTTGAGTAGTCCTGTTCAGCGCTCGATGTTCATACCCAGGCACTGGAGCGTGTTCAAAACTAATTTCTCCAGTCACCATAGTTACCTGTTAGCCAATAACGATGGACGAAAATTTTGAATGCGCAAGATACTCCGAAAAATAAGCTCGTCTTCTGGAGTATTTGCAGTTTGTTAAGCACTCTGCAACATTTAACGTGAAAGGTATAAGTCGGTGTAGGTCGGTAAGGGTATAAGTCAATTTTTATCATCCAGAATACAAGATGGAATCCAGAGGAAATATATTAGTTTGAATGATTTCGGTTCGATACATCAATCCAATATAGACCAAATGCAAGTGGCGACCTGTTGGCAACGGACCAGACATGACCGTCAACATGCTCACGTTGGTCGCTGGCTCCAATCCCAGCGCACACCTCTAACTTTAAGTAGTCATGTGGGTACTATTCGTAATAGTCAATTACCATGCACAACTGATAAGTCGCACGCTCGAGTGTAGAGGAGGATCGTCAAATGCTGTGGGACGTATATGGAATGATACAGTACGGTACACAAATATACCTGCAGCTTCCCGCACTCTTGTCCCAAACATTGTTGGCAAGATCCTGGGTCCCAGAGGATTTTGCTCCGGAAAACTAAATAATATTTGTCTTCTAACACCCTAAACTAATTACGCTAATACATGTATCCGCTACGAAGGTGCCCAAATGTAGGTACAATAATTTACCAAAAGAAATAAAATCAATAAATAGTTTTAATGTATAACAATAAATTACAATCTTTTGTATTGTCATTAAAGTATTAAATACGGACCTGTGTACGGACCGGCAGCAAGTATCGAAACAATACAATAGTGCACATTGTTTTGCTTGTTTAACATTTTTTATTACCCCTACCCACTTTATTGGTGTTTTGTATTCAATGCACGGTTTCATATTATTTTAGAATTATTAAATGTATAGTTTGATTTATGTTCTGATGTTAGCTTAAGTTATTATTGTACTTATCTCAAAGTGAAATGAAAATTTATTTTGAGTAAATAAAGATTCAAATCTCAAACTCCAGCACACCGTGCAGTGTCTTCGTTTGTTGCGACATTGTTGCCAATTGTTTCGCTTCTATTCGGCAAAGCCACCTCTGTGATGGGTAAATCAGCAGAGGCGTGGAGGTAAATGGCAAACGCATTCTCGTAAACTATTCGAGAAGGGCCTCCGAAGCCCAAAGCGCAAGCCACTGCCTGCGATACGCTCACAGACAGCCTCCGTAAAATCCGTTGATGCACGCACGAGGCCTCGAGTCATTAATCGGTGAAGCAGCCTCTGTGATGGGTAGGTAGACCAACAGAGAATTGGAGGTAAATGGCAGACGCATTCTCGTGAACTATTCGAGAAGGGCCTCCGAAGCCCAAAGCGCAAGCCACTGCCTGCGATACGCTCACAGACAGCCTCCGTAAAATTCTTTGTTGCACGCAGAAAGCCTCTAGTAATTAATCAGTGAAGCAGCCTCTGTGATGGGTAGGTAGACCAGCAGAGACTTGGAGGTAAATGGCAGATGCATTCTCGTAAATTAATAGTAATGGGCCTTCGAAGCCCAAAGCGAAAGCCACTGCCTGCGATACGCTCATAGACAGGCTCCATAGATTGGATTACTCTCTTTCGTTCATTGTTTGGTATAGTCACTGGTTTAGCATTAGTTTTCAGTGCCTACTTGTCTTGGGTGTACTAAGGACGACCCATTTTATAATACCATCGATATCATATGTTATAAGCCTGCAGCAGACTCATAAAAAAAAAATTAAAACTTGGAGGTATCTTACGCAGACACCCTCGCAAGTTCTTATTAGGCAATTGATTCAGGATACGCTCCTGACGAGTTTTCCATGTACTTTTATTCTTTCTCGCATAAGAGTTGATTTTATTGTTATTATGAATTTGGTAAGTAGGTTTCAAATCTATTTAAATACAGAGGAAGGTAGTAAACCATGTCCGGGGCTGCTGCCCAGCCAATTATATGTTGTAAGTTAATACTCAATAACTCGTTGTGCAAGTAAGGCAAAGGAGACTGCACTTCTAATAATGGTAAACTTTTAGATTTGACCTTCCTTTGCGGTAATAAAAACGCGCCAGGCACTTGTGAGGGAGGAATTACCTATATCTCCGCGTGAAATAATTGCAAGACTTCCAAACTTACCTACATACATGCATAAACTCGTGTCCCGAAAGGGGTAGGCAGAGGTTGTCCTGGTAGCAACCAGGACATTCACTAAAATTTGCTTCGCTTGCTACATCCCATGATGTGACAAGGGGCGAGCCCATCGCCATATGAGGCTCAAATACCTGCCTCCGGGGTGACAATGAATAGAAAAGTTCAATATCACCTTGCCCGAACCGGGATCCGTTACCGAGACTTCCGCCACAGAGGCAGTCAACGTAACAAACGTATTACATTGTCAAAGTACATGTTAGAGTGTTCCCTTGGTCACTTTAAAGCTTTAAATGGACTTACCGTGACAGCTCCATTTCACCTTAGTATGAGGGTATTCCGAGTATTCAGAGCTCGAACCACTTGTATTTCTCACTGGCGAAGATCGGCGCTTGCGAGGATTGAAGGTGGTATGGTGGTCTCAAGCGTCAGAGCGATCCTCGGCGGAAGACAAGACGTGGTCATCCACCGACAACACTGCCTACTTAGGCGAGCGAGCGCCCAGAAACACCATACTCTTTTTCACTTACGAATTTAAAATGGTTTTTACCATGTTTATATTAATTTGCTTTAAACTTATTTTTGATGTTGCTTCTTCGAAGGAAGAACGACGCTATGATCCAATATCGTGCGGTCCCCCCACAGGCGATCTCCTGAGACCACGTGACACTTGCTCAACGCTGATTGGTCGAAACGAAGCGGAAGTTACACAAAAAAGGCTTGTATTGAGTAAAAACGGAAAAGGAAGTAAGACGCACTCTCACAGATGCTGTGCATCGTCACATGCTGAATAATGTGCTATTTGAATGTCATTCTTTTTAATGAGATACATAATTACCATTAAATATCAATAACTGAAAAGCACCAGAGCGATCACACGAATACGCCCGATTCGGAGATTGACCCATAAGACAAAATCCAGAAGAGCAACCTACATACCCGATTATACAAAAAGTAATTAATAGTCACTGACTGCCTCGGTGGCGTAGTTGTACTATGGATTACAAAGCTGAGGTCTCGGTTTTGAATCCCGGGTCGGGCAAAGTGATATTGGTTTTTTTCTATTTTAATCAGCCCGGCGTCAGGAATTTGTGCCCGATATGGCGATAGGCTCGCCCCCTATCACATCATGGGACGGAACCTACAAGGCGAAATGTGGGTGTCCTGGTGGCGCCTCTGCATACCCCTTCAGGTATTAAGGCGTGAGTTTATGTATGTATGTATGTACAAAAAAGAGGAAGAGTAAAGAATCATTGTTGGGACTCCGACAGACTGTCTTACTAAACGAAACGGGACGGCAAAACCGAAACATTGATTTTCCGCAATACATTTATATCCAGGTAGAGTCGATTGATTTATATACTGTTTTAAACCAGCTAAATAAAGGTTCATTTTTCATATTTTTACTACGATATTACAGGCATTTCTCTATAGGAAAACATTCGATTTCATTAGAAAATCTCCGTATAGTAAGTGTAGTGAATTTAAAATGTAGCATTATATGCAAATATATCGACGAAGTGGTGGGGTTAAACAGTCACAATTGTCATTTGTTATTCAAATTTCCAACAAGGCGCGCGGCGTAGCGATAACCGACGTCATTTTTAATAAGAAAATTATTCAATGAAATACTGATTTCCTTACACACAAAAAAAAAAACGTGGTCCGTAATTTTATGCGACAAAAAACAATGACAAATTATTCAAAAATATTAAATTGCCTAAATAATTACACAGTGATGAAATGTAAGTAATAATTCTATTATTTATAGTAAAATATTTTTACTAAATAGTTGCTCTTTAATCGTCAGATTTAATCAATAATAAATTCGATTAAAATGCAATAACGAACCCTACTACGTTCCAATTTCAAAACTCTACCTTTCTACCCACGTTTAAATTTTAAAACAAAACAAAACACACTCACCAATTTCTTTTTTCCTCCGTCTAAAAACTAAATTTAATATATACCAAATCGCACAAATTATGAACAAAACTACGAATACCATAAAACTCACTACACAACACAAACGGTGTACATAATTATAAATGTTGAAAAGCCGCCGTGTTCCCGCCAATGCGGCCGTCTGTCATTCCCGCGCGACAAACAGGGAATATGAAACCAAACAAATTCCCATTCGCTCAATTATAACCCGTCGATATCAATGATTAATTAACAGTAAACATGTCACGCATTGGCGACGTTCTATTTTATTTATCCACATAACATGCGCACGCGAGGTTACTACACGGGATGACACCGAATTTTGCACTGAAAGCCGCTTTGACCTTGTCTCGAATTAGACGGACGTTTTGTATTGTAACCGTCCAGCACTATGTAGAGCGCTTTTTCCGCTGAATGCGTTATCAGTGTCGTACGATCCTGCGTGATACAGATGATAATAGAACCACTTTAAAATCATCTGAGAATGAAACGATGCGGTGTGCCGCTGCCAAATAAAATGACGAGTGTTGTGATGTTTATTATAACCTAAAATCAGCATGTTTGATAAGGCAAGGTCGACCGCGAATCCGGATTTTGGCAGAACACGCGGATGGAGGCTGTTAAGTTTTTTTTAACTTACATCTACTTCGGACCGGTGCTTACAAATGAATAATTATGATACGTTAAACTGTATGTAGCACCTTCAAACAACGTTACGACAAAATCATATTTCAAAAACATTGGCGATATTTTGCGTTCTTATTCATAGACAGATTAGGCACCTATTTTAGCTATCGAATGTTTTGTCTTCTTCGCTCGAACTGAATTCTAAAGTCGTTCGAAAGGGACAAAACATTATGTAACTAAAATAGGTTTAATAGACATTAGATATTATTTATTAATATAAATATTAAAACAAAAAAATACAAAACAAAAATAACATAGAGTTATTTAGGTTTTTGTTAATTATATCATAATCTTATAATAAAAATACGCAATTTTCGTAATAAAAAATATTGTGCAAACACGTAAATGCAAAACTATTACAAGAATTGCCGTAACACTACGAGTATAATTTGCATATTCGTGAGATAAAAATAAAAGTGTTTTGACCACGTGCGCCGCTGAATGTAAATTGTCATTGCGTAAATGCCTTTGAAAGTAAAAACATTACAGTATACATGAACTCACGCATTTTTCCCACAAGGCGTAAGTAGAGGTGCTGCCAGAACATCCACGTGGTGTTGTGTGTTCCGTCCCACGATGTGATAGGAGGCGAGCCTATCGCCATATCGGGCACAAATTCTTGATAATGAGTAGAAAAATCCAATATCACTGCCCGACCCGGGATTCGAACCCGAAACCCCAGCGTTGTGATTACAACAGGCAGTTGAATGCCAAGCATTGCATTGCAATTCATGGTGTTGTTTGGTTTTGCTACTATCCATGAGCGCTGTATCTCTTTAGCAGCCTCCGTGGCGCAGTTGGTTAAACACTGGCTGTGAAACGAGAGGCCCACAGATCAGATCCACAGATATTTGTTTCAGGTCTGGGTGTTTGTGAGACCTAAAAGTCTCTCGTAGTTTCAGATACCCACGACACAAGACTTGATCTTAGTGTGGGGTCAGGACTGTGACTGTTTGGTTTTATTTATTTATTATATTTATTTAGCAATAAGAATCACCCGAATCGTGCAAGGGAAATGTCTTGACGCACGAAATCGCATCGCGGCAATTCGTGTCGCAGTTATCTGCACTGCATATTCGAATCGCGCCGAAACGCGGTTTTGTGTACAAGCCCTAAACATAAATATTTTGTTTACAAGATTTTTTATTCGAATAAACCTTTAATATCGTTATAACAACAAAGTGCATGGTGGCCTGTTGGTAACGGACCGGACGCGGCTGTCAACATGTTCACGGAGGTCGCGGGTTCCAACTCGACGGCACACTGACTTTTCGGAGTCATGTGTGTATTGGTTACATTACGTCTTCTGCTCAAATACTCCTTAGTGCCTAAAGACGGAAGTCTTTAATTGTTGTGTGTTATCACTGATGATACACGACACCAAAACGTGGCCTCTCACTGTGGGCCTCAGACGAAGGCTCAATGTCACTCAGCGCGTCATGGAGACGGCTATGCTCGGAGTTTCCCTACGAAATCAAATCAGGAATGCGATCCGTAGGAGAACAATGGTTACCGACGTAGGCCAAATTAGCAAGTTGAAGTGGAAGTTCAATGTTAGATTTTGTATGATTTAAATATTAATAAAAATGGCGTCAACATCCCTATACATGTTTTTTCTTGCGATGAATGGCGAGACGAGCATATTGTCATTCGCCTGATGGTAAGTGATACGGCCGCTCATGGAGATTAGCAAAACCAAAAAATACCATGAATTACAACGCAATGCTTGGCATTACACTGCAAACGTTTGTTCTAAAGGATATTCTGTAGTGATCATTATAAACGGTTCAAAATTAAACATTGGGATAATTCTTATCACCATGACCAAATTGCGTTACTATTTCTTAAAACTAGTTACAATGCGAGTAATTCCTAAAACTAATTGCAGTTGTCAGGGGTTCCCAAACTAGGCTTTGCCTATATCTTGGGAAACCCGTTTGTGTTTAAAATGTTTTAATGTAGTTTAAGGCGAAACAGTAATTACAAATTTAAATGATTAAAATTATGAACTGTAATTTGGATAACAAAAAGTATTTATAAAATTTATAAAGAAATAAACAATAACATACATACGTCTGTAGCTAATAGAAGCGTATTAAAAAAGTAACAAATTGTACTGAACTAAAATAAGTATATTTAAATAATAATAATATAATCATAGTTTGGATGGGAAGAAGAAATGTGTATTAGGCATATGTTGGAGCCTATTTATCTTTCAACTAACGGCCTGGCCCAACTTCGCTAGTATGCGGCAACCAACTTATAAAGATAGACATAAGAATAAAAAGAAAGAAAGATAAGACGCTATCGTGGACTGTTATAAAGTTTAATTTAAATAAAAATTAAAGTACGTGAAATATGTTGCTGATATAGACTGGAGTCAAAAAATATCAACACCCGGACCAAACCCGGCCGGGCCACTAGTTGAAACATAAATATGCATCTACTTAAATGACATACCGGGTATATCAAGACTGCAACCGAAAACGAAGCCAGGTGGTAGTTTTAGTGGTTACAGACACAATGCAACTAAAATGTTCGCAAGAAATGCTTTTTTTTTTAATATCGTGTTTGGGTGGTAAATACCTAGTTTTTGCGAAAATAGTATCTAATTTAAACCCTTGCGTACTATTGCGTCTTTAAAAATAAAAAGATGTACATTATTATTTTAACAAAGCTATGTATTTATCACACAAATACGTAAGTAAATACTAACAAAAAAAAAAAAAACTTTTTGCGAAATTCTTAGTTGCGTTGTGTCTGAATTCACTAATACTGCTACCTGGCTTCGTTTTCAGTTGCAGTCTGGATACACCCTGTATACAATTTAACTTGTTAAAACAGGTTACAGAGACCGATCTTTAGACAGTTATTCCGGATAATCGAGTTTATACTACGAGGAAAATTATGATTAATCGACTAGGTATATAATATTTTGTTATTCTCGTAAGCCACTTATTTTAAAGGTAAAACTCTGTGGCTACTTTTAATTTTAACATAAAAATCGCCAACCAGTGGATTTTTTTTTGCCATATTAGACCACTGAGTTGTAATTTACTACGTACTAGAGACGCCTCAATTAGATTTCTTATAAAACGCGTTAGAGTGCACACACTCCAACTCCCTTCCGGTGTCCAAAGAGCTCATATGAGGCTCGCTGTCAAAACAGTTATGACCATGATATGTCCATTGTTCTCCAATTGTCCTCCATTGTGTTGCATCTGTCAAAAGTCTATTGTCTACACATGGACACCCGAAGGGTTTTAGTCTATGTAGTGGTCTATTCTTTAATGTATACTGTCTGATCTATCGTAGAGCGGCAAGCACGACGTGACGGCTCTGTGTGACATGTTCCATACTAATTAACACAGGTATACATAGGTACATACATGCATAAACGCACTCCTTTTTTCTAGAAGGGAGGCAGAGGACCGACGCGTCGCCTTGTGTGCTCCGTCCCAAAATGTGATAGGGGGCGAGACTATCGCCATATCGGGCACAAAGTCCGGACTGATAACTGGAGAAACCATGTGGACGATATTTTTTTCGGCACAAAAGCTCGAGTAACTATTCACACAAGTCTCCTTTACATAAGTACTATCATAATTATTTGAATTTTGAACCCATATGAAACTAACATAATTCAACTTCTTTGTATACGTATACTTTTTACAAATTTAAAATCAACGTAATACGAAAAACTTAAAAATTCCGCTCCCAACGTAAGGAGACCGGGTGTAAAGATAAAGGGGAAAAAATTGTATTTTAAAATTACTGCTTTCTTTTGGTTTGCATTATGACATTACTTCCCAGAACTGGATGCTTATTAGCAACATTATCGAAAGGTGTAATAATACAGCATATTTTTTTTTTTTTGTGGATGGAAGAGTCGGTATGAGTCGACCTCATCGAACTTACACCATCCAAATCAGTGATATCCTCAAGAAGAGTCAGGTCAAAAGTACCCTGAACCGACGAGAATGCATGAAGAAAATGATGAATGTGGATGAAGCGAAAGTTGTATGTCAGGATCGAGCAAAGTGGCGATCCATAGTCTCTGCCTACCCCTATGGGATACAGGCGTGATGATTATGTATGTATGTATTTTTTTTTATTTTTTTTTTAAATCCATGGGTTTGATTCGAGTTTTAGTTTTCATGAAAATCGTAACTCCTCTCAGCATTTTTCGATATTCCTCATAGTTTCGGATTTGGCCATCCACGCCCATTAGAAAAATTCACCCTATACATAGTCCCAACCCTACACTAAGATCAATGGGGTAAGTCTTGTGTCGTGGCTATCAGGAACTACGAGAGACTTTTCGGTCTCACAAACACCCAGACCCGAAACAAATATTTGTGGGCCTCAGAAGCTTTTGACTCAGTCCGGAGATCCAACCCGCGACCTCTCTTCTTGCAGCCAACTGCGCCAGGGAGGCTATCAGGCTATTTAATATGTACAAATTAAACAAAATACAGGGGCGAAAATAATGGTTTTCTGCACGAGACGGGTTACTTTCTTAAATTCATTTAAAATATAAAGTACTTATTTAGACATTCGTACGAGGATTTACCCAACGTCTCTAGAAAGCCAAAACAGTTGTCTTCGCACTAGTTGGTCGTCAGATTGGTTGATTAACCAAAAACTGTTTTGTTTGGTACCTGCTAATCATTCTGTATTTTATGAATTATGAAGGGAAAGGCTGATAAAAGCATTACCTACTGAATAGTCTTCCAGTGCCTTCTTGGGTTTTAATAAAAGTTAGGAATTCGAATTAGGTAGTTATCTATAATCCATTCGAAGACTATTTGTAAGCAAGTATGCGCCGGATATTTGTTTTATTTTCACCGGGAAATAAAGAAAGTTTAATGCTAGTGGGTTTTTTCCATTAAATCTGTATTTATGATGGTAGAAAATATATACTGTAAACATGGCAATATTTTTCGTAATTTTTTTGCAATTCCGTCTTCTAATTCACAATAATGAAACGAAAGTTTTGCAAAAATAGTATAAGCGTGGAGAGATACATGTACATCTTGGCTTGTTATTTAAAGAAATTTTTATTTTTAAACATCGTTTCTCGAATAAATTCCACTAAAAATAGTAGAAATAAATGCACATTTTATTGATTTTATGGCAACACTAAACTATCTGACGTTTCGTGGCTACTGGCTAATGCCAAAAGCAGAAAAAAAAGTGTGACTGTGAAGTGATACGTAAGGACGTAATATTTCCTAAGTGAAATTATATGCATATTTACAAAATATAGTAATAGTTGTGTTATATTATTTGAACTAATTTGAATGTATTATCGTGCGTGATCGTTACTGTTGTCTCAACGACATGATTATAGAAAACCCGGACATTTTTAAATCGTGGTTGACGTCCATATTGGAGCCACTGTAAGTACATGAGCTGCCATCTTAATTTTTTATTTACATAAATTTCATTACTCTCATTACATTTACTCGATAATATTGGTTTTACCCCATGCAAATAATTTCACCATTACGGAAAATTCCATTAGTACGTGACGTATCAAATTACAATTTCGCAACTTATTTTCATTTAGTTCATTACACATGGCCATATTATGAATGCATTTTCTATTGCCGCATTATCGTGGATAATGCTAAGAGCGTGTTGAAACTCCATCAATTACATACAATATCACGTCACGCTTACTTTTAGTGTCGAAACTCGATTTATCATCGTAATTTAAAACTTTTTATTTTGTAGATTGAATTTTAATTTAGAAAACTTGCCAAGTATCTCGTCGAAGTAGGTATTTTTCTACTGTAACAGTTTTAAATGAGTCACTTTGCAGGAGGTGGGAATGCGTTAATTTTGTCCTAAATCTTCGATAGACTTCATCTTATCTAATGAACAGTTATGCGTAATCACACGTAAGGTTATGGCGGGAGATTTGATATTGCGAGTATCTCGACGTAATTTGGGAAGTTTAATTACTATAATTTGAGTTTTGATATGAATTCAAACTATCTCTCCGCTTATCTTTATCACTCGCACAAAATGACTTTCAAAGCATATTGCAGAATAATTTTTCTTAATATCTTACACCAGGCTGCCTGCTTGGCATAAGCTTTGGATTATGACTGTGGTTGTAACACATTGAACTAATTCTGTTAGCAACTTTATATAGCTTTGTAATTCTTGTGTAGAACTGTCAGATACCTAGGTACAAAATATCTACATAGGTTATTTCTAGAAAAATTGCTTCAATTAACTTCAAACCTCAAGGCTCTTGTTTCTTTAAAAGTCCGATGTATTCTGGTTTCAAACCATGATCTTCAGGTAGATCAATTACCTGTGTTATCACAGTCTGATAAAATAAAACTTGTGATAATAGATTAATTTATTGTAGAGGTTATTTTTATTACTTTACTTTATCTCTGTAATGTCATTTCTTAAGCTAAAAATGTTCTGTATAAATAAGATTCACCTAAGACTGCCCTCTCACCTTCTTATTTATATATCAATCGAGCAGCCTATGTGGCGTAGTTGGTTAAATACCGGCTGTAAAATGAAACACCACGGGTTCAATCCCTGCACTGAGACAATGTTTGTGAGGCTGAAAAATATATGTCAGGTCTGGGTGTTTGTGAGACCAAAAAGTCTCTCGTAGTTCCTGATACCCACAACACAACATTTAATCTTATTATGGGGTCAGGACTATGTATGTGACTGTTGGGTGTATTTATTTCTTTATTTTTCCGAAGATAGCCTTGAAGAAATTGCCTAGTGAGATAAGGTCTCCTCTTATACTATTATTAGTCATTTCTTTACTGTATTCTTCTCTGTGTAGTGCAAAAAGGATTAAATAAATAAATCAATGGGCTCACACAACACATGCCTATGGCTATGCATGCAGCCTTTTCCACTCCAAAATACCCTTAGTCCATCAGATATCTGGTCTCCTTAAGTGGCCAGCCGATTGCCACTAACGGTCAACAAACTACTAAGTTACAGTCGGTCACCAAAAAAATGCAGGATAATGTTTTGTTTTTGTTTTTGAACCAAACTACCGAGTTGACCAGGTAGTTAGTCAAATGTTTAGTATCAATCCATGGGTAACAACATACATACATACATACATAAACTCACGCCTTTATCCCCGAAGGGGTAGGCAGAGGCGCCACCAGGACACCCACATTTCGCCTTGTATGTTCCGTCCCATGATGTGATAGGGGGCGAGCCTATCGCCATATCGGGCACAAATTCCTGACTCCAGGCTGATAATGAATAGAAAAATCCAATACCACTTTGCCCGACCCGGGACTCGAACCCGAGACCTCAGCTTTGTAGCCGTACCGTAATACAACTACGCCACGAGGCAAGTGTCGGGCAGGCAGTGGGTAACAACAATTACAATTAATCATTAACCATTGCACTGTGGTTACACTGAGTAATTAGATTTTAACGGCCTTATTCATAGACAGTTTTAAAACCCTTTTTAGTTATCTCAAACTGAATTCTAAAGTCTTTTGAAAAGGACAAAACATTTGATAACTAAAGTAGTAGGAATAAGTTACTTGATGCCCAATAATTACCAGCTACAATCATCATACATGTCATTCAAATTAGAACAGTGGTTAAACATTGCTTTACAACAGAGAAACAATACAACCATATCTATGCAAACACCCTTTTGTGTAAGACGGACTCCACCTAGAAAGTTTTTCAATAGACAAAGCATCTTATGATAGGATTGTAAAGAAACCTACATATCACAGCAATTTTACCAAGCATTGCCTTGTAATTCATGGTGTTTTTTGGTGTTGCTACTGTCCATGAGCGGTCGTATCGCTTACCATCAGGCGAATGGCATGCTCGTCTCGCCATTCATTGGAATAAAGAAAAACAAAAAATCTAAGAATTTCTATGTAAAGTTCACCAACCCCCTCTAGGCTAGCATGGTGGACTATTTGTCTCAATTGTAGAAGAAGCCAGCTGCAGTGGGAAGTATGTGGGCGGATACAGATTAAGGTCTAAATTTGTGGATTAATATTTAACCAGAATGAAATTTATCCTCAAAGGCCGGCAACGTGCCGACGATAGCTCTGCTGTCGTAGGTGTTTATGGGCGGCGGTGACTACTCACCATCAGGTGGCCCGTCTGCTCGTTTGCCTCTTTTATTCTATAAAAAAAAAAAATGTGTCATATAAAAGAATAAATTGCTGTAGCCCAATTTTCAGTTTACATTTTACAACATACTTTTTGTAAGACCATTGTAGTGGTATATATTGACCTGTGCCCCTAGCCGGAACAATTTGCAGTATCGTAATAGAATAGTAATAGTAAAATTTTGTATTGGAATTTAAACAGCGCCATGGTAAGCGTATTTGGAACTAAAATTTGACAGCGGGAAACGTTTACGATACTATACGAGTATTACTATAGGATACTTCAAAATGTTCCGGCTAGGGGCACTGATAAGGTCTTTGGTAAACATACTATCCCGCCCACACCTCTGCCACTGCAACTTCTGTCAGCCAGGATTCACAGCTAACAATTGACACTGAGCTCTGGAGCTCGTCGAGTCTCTTTGGAACACCAGCTTCTCTAAACATACATACATAACAGCCTGGATCTTACAGGGTAGGCAGAGACTGGATCGCCACTTTGCTCGATCCTGACACATATATCCACTTTCATCAATCTCTTCATGCATTCTCATCGGTTCAGGGTACTCTTGACTTGACCCTTGTTGAGGGTCTGGTCAAAAGACAGATCAGACATCTGTCAACAGACAAGTCAGACCTTTGTCTTTAACCCGCATCGAGATTGATCAGAAAGAAAACATTGTTTCAATTCGAAAAATATCGACTTCAGCTTATTGATTTTTTTATTATAAAGCTCATAGACTGCTCCATCGCCGCGGTTTTTTTATAAGACATAAGAAAAACATTCCGCTTGACCAATCCGCTGTGAATGCGCTGTACAAGATAGTGTTAAAAATCGTGATTAACGATGCAATCTATTTATAATGTTTGCCTCCCGTGTTCAATCAGTAACGAGTCGATTTGTTCTATTGATAGACCTCTGTGTGAGCCGCATGCATTTTTGTACTGTTACCGTTTAGTTTTACGTGGGGTATCACACGTAGCGAATTTGGCCGAAAAATAAACAGAATTACGCCCGAATACTGGAACGACATTCAAATAATAAGTTGCTCTTAACAGCGCACGGCTCACTTAGCCAGTACATTTAATCGGGATTAACGTAGTTAAGCGCAAGTTATATTTAAGTTGCGTTCCAGTATTTGGGCGTTAGTGTCTTAACTCAAATACAAAAGACAAATACCAATTGTAAATTCATATCGCAGCATTAGATTACCTATTAGTGAAATACCGAGTAGATAATTATACAAAATAACTATTAAATATCGAGGAAGGTAGGTAAATTACACAATTTGTATAGTAAATTGGCGATACTATACGTCAAAATTATTCCTACTGCCACTTTTTAAACTACGCGCTATCTATACTTAAGTATCGTAAACGTTTCCCGCTGTCATATTTTGGTTCCAAATACGCTCACAATGGCGCTGTTCAAATTCCCATACAAAAACTAACTAAAACTATTCTATTACGATTACTACTTAAACGATAGAGCAAAATGTTCCTGTTAGGGCCACTGGCAAAAACAATACCAGCGAAAATCAATGGACGGCATCGAAACTGTCTGATTGGCAGTGTATAGAAATTCAATATAAGGTAGAGGTGCATAATAAATAATAATTCAGCCCGTATACGTCCCACTGCAGAGCACGGGACTATTCTGCAAAATAGAATTCGATTATACTCAGCCTATCGCGGTCCATTGCTGGACCGTAAGTAAGCGCCAACCGTCCCGGTCTTAAATATTGGTCTACATACGGCCTGTTTCATAGACAGATTTAAAACCTATTTTAGTTATCGAATATTTTGTCCCTTTCGAACGACTTGAGCGAAGAAGACAAAACATTCGATAAGTAAAATAGGTTTTAAATCTGTCTATGAATAAGGCTGTTAGATCCTAATTTATTGATTAGTATAGTACATGTCACACAGCATCGTCCCGTCAGCGTTGCGTCGCCGTCCCGTTCCACCCGTTGTTTGGCGGGACCTTTAAATTTATATAAAGCTGAAGAGTTTGTTTGAACACGGTAATCTCAGGAACTACTGTTTCGAATTGAAAAATTCCTTTAGTGTTGAATAGGCCATTTATCTTGAAAGGTTATAGGCTATATTACATCACGCTTTAACCAATAAGGCATTTAATTTAACTAATAGGCATAAATAAGAAAAAGAGGATTTCTGGTGTGGGGTAAAAGAATATTTACCCAGGCGAAGCTGGTCCGGTAGTGTATGTGTATGTTATGTAGTATGGGTGGTTGCAGCTGCGATGCGGACCCCGCGGCGCTCGCCAAGTATGTGTACGCGCTCGTGAAGAAGGACAAGCCTGTGGACGAGCTGCGTGACGTCATGGTGGACCAGCTCGACGTGTTCCTGCAGCAGGGTACGTAGACATCCCCCTGTATAAATAAATAAAAAATTAAGTTCACAGAAATTGATGCAGAAATTTTAAGCCATTAAAAACCTATGCAAAAGAAATCCTTATAAGCAAAATAACAAATTATGTAATATTACAGCATGTGTTTTTTCAAAATTATCGGGTTCGATTCCTCTTTAGGCATATTGATTTATAAAAAATCTAAGTATGCAGTTTTAGTTTACATCAAAATCATCTTGCAGCATTTTTCGATATTCCTCCCAGTTTCGGATTTGACCATTCACGCCCACTGAAATAAAACTAATTTTACGGATTTTATCGCGATTTGGTTTAATTTTTAAAATAAAAATGTGTAACATTCGCGTAAATCTAAGAAACCATCATTCACGCCCACTTGAAAAATTCACCTGTATATTGATGAAAACTGCATTAAAATCCGTTGCTTACTTTAAAAGAACCAAGCGTTCATAGGAACGGCTAGAAGCGTCTATATTATGTATAGACAGACTCTTACACTACACTTTTATTGTGTGCAGAAACGAAACCGTTCGTTGAGATGCTGTTCACGTCCCTGGAGAGCCAGGAGTACCTGAAGCCGGGGCGCGAGGGCGAGAAGAAACAGCAGACGCCGCCCCCGGAGCTCCCCGAGGCGGAGAAGCAGCCCGAGGAGAACCACGGTACGGACACTTACCTCTCTCTGTGTGTGTGAATTTCTGTCTTTCTCTTTCTAGGAAGTCCAATACTGAACATTGACAGCCTCCGTGGCGCGGGTTCGATCCCCGCACCGTGACCAATGGTGTGAACCACAAGTATTTGTGTCGGGTCTGGGTGTTTGTGAATCCGAAAAGTCTCTCGTAGTTTCTGATACCCACGACACAAGACTTGATCTTAGAGTTGGTCAGAGTTCTATGTGGCTGTTGGGTGTATTATTATTACATAGGGCTTTCCGAAGGGTTTCCATAGAGACCTGGCGGAGTACTAAGAAAAACTGTAATACATGTATCGAGCCTTTCTTCGTATTGAAATCTACTCGTAAGTGACTTCGTTTTACAATGATGATGAATATTTTCTATGTGACACTTGAATTATAAAAAAAGTCAATATTAGCGAAAACGAAAAATAGTAGTAGATTTTAATACGCGGAATCGCACGATATAACTAAAATCGGTTTTTCGTAGTAACCCCCTAGCAAACTTAGATAGTTTAGATCTCGTATTGTTCCTTTAAAATCCGTGTAATGGCCGTCACACACGTAATTATATAATTATGCAAGTCTGAGTTTGCACCAGTATACTGGAATGTGTGTGGGCAAATGACTGCGGAACTTTGTTTCGGATCGAGACTGGTGTAAACTCGCGTTTGCGCAAATGCACTTGTACGTGTGTGGCGGGCTTTAGGCTCATTCACATTCCGTCATTAACGATTCGTAGTATTTTTATAAGACTATACATGATAAATTAGACGATATATTATATAAGACTATACATAAAACAAACAAAAAATTAAGACGTGTCCTTCATTTTTCATCATTCGTGATGCGAGTAAAAACGGTCTTACAAAATGCATTAACGCCGTCAACAAAAAAAAATGGTGAAAAAATACCATTCTGCAAATAAAAAGAATCGGCGTCGTGTGAATGAGCCTTAAGTAAAGTTATTTTTTTCTAAAATGACTAGTTTTTATATAATATTTTTTAAATTATTATAACCAAATCATACTGCTTGTAGGTCTCTCATACGTGAAAGGCCGCCTGGGTAGGTACCACCGCTATGTCTTATTTCTCCCGCCAAACAGCAGTGTAAATGCACTGTTGTGTTACGGTTTTAAGGACATTGTAGCCAGGGTACTAGACATATTGAGACTTAACATCTTATATCTCAGGATGGCGAGCGCAGTGTAATTCCAAGCATTGCTTTGTAATTCATGATGTTTGGTTTTCTGTTATCCATGAGCAGTTATTTCGCTTACCATTAGGCGAATAGTAAGCTCGTCTCGCCATTCATCGCAATACAAAAAAAAATGTCAAAAGTAATCCCTCTGAATTATGTCGGCATCCACTTCTTGTAAATTTTATTACTATTTTCAAGTTATAAAGTTTTTAACTACACACAACCAAAGTTTTCTATAGTGCCATCGTACAGACGATTGTACGTGCAGTGTTGTAGTTCGTTTTATAAGAGACCAGAAAATGCCACGGTATCCCCTGCCCGTCGTAAGAAGGCTAAATAAGGGGTCATCGAGGTCGCTGGGCACTGTGGAGTGCGCCCACAATAATAGCGACTCGAGATGGGCGACAAAGCGCGTGGCCGAGTATCTGTCGTGGACGCCCAACACAGATCACTCCCAATAGATACCGCATTACGATAGTTTTGTTTTGAACTGAAAACGCCAACGAAGGGAACGGTGCGGGGCTGTGGGCGGGTTGCAGCGCTGTCACGTGGACTTCGCTCGAGAGATGAGGCTTGTCGATAAATAACATAAAAAGTATCGATAGTTCGATTTCCCAGTAAGTTTAACGTGTTATGACCGCTTTTATAACTTGATTACCAACTTGTTAAATGTTTTATAATATGTTTTCACTGGCCTGACCTAATAAATTATACCAATCGCTAACACGAATAAAGTAGGATTAAGATTTATACTTTAGTATGTAACGGTTTTATTTCCATTATTCGCCGTTAATTTTTGTATACCATAATGCCGTAACACCCGAATTAAGTGTTGGGTTAAAAGATCAGATAAAAATATGAAATATTAAATGATTAAACCTCACGCCGTAAAGGGCTACAATAACTTATTCTGTTTCTTGAATTCCGACGGCGGCTGTAATAGATGGTAGGTAATATGGGCAAGTGACAATGAAACCCACTTGACGAATTATGAATGTTTTTGGGATGATAATACAACGTATGTTGAAATTAGTGCAACGGCTTGTACTACTCATTCTCAATAAATTTAGTATACTAATAGTTATGTTAAATACCTTCCCATGATATTTGACAAAAGGCGGTTCTAACGCCACGCATCAAGCACGAATTTCTAACATTACGTTCTTAGTAATTAAGCAGAAAACCCCAATATCACTTATATCAGTCAAAATAAAAATGAATGTATTAAAACACATAGTCAGTAGATACTTGATTCGAGAAATAGGACCCGAAATACCATCAGACGAATACGCTTAAACGAGCTTCATCTCAAGGTTATAAATGTTACTCTTGGATGCTGGACAAAATCAATATAAAATTATAATATTATTTGATAATCATATTATTATATCCACACAGAACTACGAAATTATAAATTTTTAAATAAATAAAAATGTACCAGAATTGGTAAATATTCTGTCGGTACAGAAGTATCCATTAAACGACGACGATTTTTCATTGGGAAAAAACATTCTTGGGTAAAATGTCGTGAACAAATTACGCTATTTTTTGTAGGCCACCAATCGTTACCTCGACATGTTGCATCTACCCATATTTTTAACTTTCGGGACATGTGGGGAATCTAAAATAAAAATGGTATTATTCAAACATAATGTTATATACTAACCCACAGTTTTTACCCGACGCGACGATAGCAAAGCAAGAAGAAACAGAAAAGTACAATTATTGAAAAAGTACCTAGTTAAAAACTTGACCTTTTTCAAATTACATTAAATGACGTCATCATGGTGATTTGCAATTTTTATTTAAATCAATATACATTTCGTTACATTGTCATTTAATCAAATTATTTTACATTAATGTTTTAAAATATCGATATTGCTTGGAATTATATTATAAACATGCGTCAAGCACTAGAAGAAGGCGTGATTTCACCAGAAAAAGATGGCTTATTATGGTTATTGCTATGCGAAAAAGAGATGGCAGATTTTCGATTCAAACTCGACTGTTTGACATCGATACAATAACCAGTATAAATTGAGCTCGCTCGTGAACAAATTAATTTAAAGAATATTAGTTTCCGATGAAAAGTTATTCCGTTTTTTTGGATACTTGAATTTTTTGAGTTTTTTCCACACCATTTTATTGAGCAATTCATTTTTAACTGTAATATGATATTTCTAAAACTTAATTTTCGCCAACGCTCAACGATATGTGCGGGTCCACTACTTGGATGACACTGATGACGCGACATTTGGAATCGGTTTATATCAGTCCGATAGCTTATACGTGTGGCGCGCAACCGCTGCCTTGCATTAGGTATCTAGTGGGAGTGATCTGTGACGCCCAATAACATCAAACGAGTGTGAATGTAAATGAGGGACATCTATGTCTCAATTAGAGGGACAAATAATGATTTTGCGATGACATCTTCCTTATTGAGATGTATTAGGCAGTTTGCAAAGATTTGATGGTTAAGGTGCTAGCTAAGGTAATATAGCTATTAATAATAATATTTACACACAAGGTGTGCCCGTGCCTGGTGAGGATAATGTGTGTGCAGTGGGCGCGGTGTCCAACGGAGCCGTGGGCGCGGTGGGCGCGCGCTCGCCCCGCGCCCGCGTGGTGGTGGCGCGCGCCGCCCCGCGCCCTCACCCGCACCCCCCGCTCGCGCACCCCCCGCACCCCCCGCTCGCCGCGCAGCCAGCCAGGGCGCCCCCGCTGGAACACACCCTAGTCAAGGTCTGTATGCTGTATCAGCCCAATGTCAAACACTGCTGAGAATGGGACGCCACAGCCCGGAGGGCATTGAGGGCATTGGCTATTATCCTTATAAGCCAAGTAATGGTTGAGCTATTATAAGACAGTTCGTGTTGCTGAGGGAGTTTCTTGCGACGTTTCTTCTTCGCAAAAAGCAAAAGACTATTTGAATAAAGAATATTTTGAGTTGATTTGCTAACATTATTAAATCATGGACATACGCCATGCCCACAACTGGACAACTTAGAATGCTATGATAAAACCGTAATGTAGTTTAATTTCTAGCAACGAAGGTACATTGACAATGCATTCATAAAGTAGGACACAGATAATATCATATACATATTTTCATATATATTGCAACAAGAAAATGAGACTAAAATCCGTTAAGTAAGAAATGGAATTAAAATGTGAAGTTATTATTAAATAGTTAAAATATATTATTAATGTTAACAGGTGTTGCCCCTGACCGAGCTACTAGAAGAGCCAGTGGACCAACAGCCTCCGCGCAGAAGGGATAGACGAGTCGACTCGGTAAGTAAATACAAAATGCAGTATTTGCTTATGTGTAGAATGCTATATCTTTGTAAAATAAACTTTATTGAGGGATATAAAGAGATACAATAAAAAATATATACAGGGTATATCAAGACCGCGACCGAAAACGAAGCCTGGTGGTAGTATTAGTGATATCAACCACGATGCAAGTAAAAATTTTACAAAAAAAATCGTAATTTTTTTTTTTTGTTATATTTTACATATCGTCGTATTTGAGTGATTAAACATAGTTTTTGTAAAATAATGACGTATATCGCTTAATCTTTAAACACGCAATGGTACGTAAGGGTTTAAATTACTATTTTTGCAAAAACTAGGTATTTACCCCTCAAAAACGATGATTTTTAAAAAAATTAAAAAAAAATTCGTCGCTTATTTTGCAAAATTTTTAGTTGCATTGTGTCTGTACCACCTGGCTTCGTTTTCGGCCGCGGTCTTGATATACCCTGTATTTTGTCCAATGAGTGAGAGATTGCCAGAGACCCAATATTTCTGCAGGTTATTTTCCATTTCTTTCACCTCTTACCTATTATGATAATTACATTCATGTATGAAATCATTCGGTGTAATTACTTACCATTAAGGGAACCAGTTTCTCTTTTTCCAAATCTATGCATTTTATGGCGGCAATCTTAGACAAATAAAAGTCAGGGCGCACAAGCTTTCGCGCTTTAGAGGACCGGTAATGCTGTAGCCAAGTTGCAGAAGTAATGTTGCGTGTTGCGGTTGCAGGCTCGCGACAAGGAGGAGCGTCGCCGTCGCCGCTCGCGCTCGTGGGAGCGACGTGCGCGCGCGCGCCGCCGGGACGAACACCGACACGAACACAGGTGCGAACATCACAAATACCAAGCATTTCAATTATCATTATTTAGGTACTGCCTCGGTGGCTCAGTTGTACGGTACGTTTACAACGCTGAGGTCTCGGATTCGAATCCCGGGTCGGGTATTATAATAATAATAATAATAATAACATTTATTTCAGATAAACATCCATACATTGAAATAACACTTAGAACAACCAGTAATCTATGACAAACTTATAAGATATGAGACCAGTATTACATGAGACAGATACAATTTATCTTAAAACTAGCACTTATATTCTAATAATTTGGTGTTGTAATGAAAACTTACTAAACTAATGAGAACTAACTACTGAACATATCTGAATGCCGACCGATGAGTCGTCATCCAGTGCCACACCAATTTGCTGTCGAGCCTGTGCCCCACAATAGACACTATACTGTTGGGGCTACCACGCACTCGCCGCATTAAAGATGCCATTCGTTGCCTTAGTATGGCGTAAAAATCAGGTACTCTTGCTCCCGCAAACATACCGGAGGCACTACAGAATCGCGGCAGCCCCAGCATTACCCGAAACGCATTATTATATTGGATACGCAGAGCGTTGAAAGAACTTAATTATTGAACTTAGGTATTGAATTTTTCTATTCATTATCAGCCTGAAGTCTGTAATTTGTGCCTAATATGTCATCGTGGGACGGAACACAAGGCGAACTTTGGGTGTCTTGGTATCACTTCTGCCTACTCCTTCTGGTAAAAAGACATATGTATGTGTATCTAATAATGTATGAATGTAAATGTGTACAGACGCAGTTCCCGGTCTCCGCTGCCGTCCGGGCGCTACCGCAACAGGAGCCCGCCCGCGCCCGACAGACAACCCTCTAGATCCAGGTGAATGCACCCCCACCCCTTGTTAAACTAATGTTACCAGTCACATTGTTACTAGATGTTTACTAGTTTATTGAAACGGTCGTATTCATAACATTAAATCATATCGATTGAGAGGGGTTAGGCCATACAGTCCACCACGCTGGCCTAATGCGGGTTGGCGGACTTGACATACTATAAAATTATTATAAATCGCTATGGTATGGTTTCCTCACGATGTTTTCCTTCATCGTTATAGTGCGTTACTCCTCTCAATCGAACTCTCGATTGTAGAGGAGGTTCGTGCCCTGCAGTGGGACGTATATTAGCTGAGATGGATAGATAGAATCATATCTGACAGCCTCGGCTGGTTAGTTAGACGCCAGCTGTGAACGTGAGACTGCGGGTTCGATCCCCGCACCGAGACTTATGTTTGTATGATATGGGTGTTTGTGAGTCCCGTAGTTTTTGATATACGTTACACGAATGCTATCTTAATGTTATAGAATTACCATAACATTATAAACGTGTATATACTATTTTTTATATATAAATTTACATTGTGTAATGTATGTGTAAATACAAATTATCTTGAATACCTAGATTTTCAGCACTTTCAGAGTAATTTAATTATTTATTAATCCTTTATCGCACAAAAAGAAACATTTACAGTAAATACATGGCATAATACTAATGGTAATTATTACTTGCAAAAAAGTATTAGTTATTATAAAGTGCGTTGCGTGTTGCAGGTCTCGTTCGCCGGCTGGAACGGGGCGCGGGCGCGTGTTGCGCGAGGCGGAGCGCGAGCGCATGTCGCGCGACCGCGAGCATCGCGACAGACTGTCGCGCGACAGGGACCGTGACAGGTAAACACTGGTCTGTAGTGTTGTCTATGCTCGTGTATCACTCCCACACGACCATAGACAACAAAGCCTTTAATAAAAATAAATTCTTAAAGCGGGTGTTAGCGACAGAATTATCGAAACCCCGTAAGGAAATATATTATTATTTAATATCGAAAATAAACGCTATTTTTATTAAGATTAAGAAAACTTTTCAAAGACTCTGGCACCTTCAAATCTTAAATCGTGATGGGCCATTCGCAGCGAGCATGTTATGTTATGTCATGCCTCGTGCTAAAGTTATTATTACAATGTCCAAGAATATTGCAAGGTTTCTCAAATTAGGCGTTGACTGTGTTTTGAGAAACCAGATAAATATAATTCTTATACAATAATTGTGTGTGTTTATACAGGGTATATCAAGACTGCGTCCGAAAACGAAGCCATGTGGTAGTTTTAGTGGTTACAAACACGATGCAAATAAATATTTCGCAAAAACAGCGAGATATTTTTTAAGAATTTATTAAAAATCATCTTGTTTGGGTGGTAAATACCTAGGTTTTGCGAAAATAATAATTTAAAACCTTACGTACCATTGAGTGTTTAAAAATAATGACGTCTACAGTACTTAGGAAAACTATGTATTTATCACCTAAAAATACATAGGTAAAAAATTTAAATTTTTTTTTTTTGCTGAATTTTTACTTGCGTTGTGTCTGAAGTCACTAACACTACCACCTGGCTTCGTTTTCGGTCGCAGTCTTGATATACCCTGTATGTGTATGTTGGATGTATGTATTAATGTATTTAATGTGCAGGTCACGCGATCGTTCCCGGGAGAGGTCCCGCTCGGTGTCCCCGCGGCCGGACCAGCGCCCCGACATCGCGGATGCGTACAAACGACGGTGCCGGGACTTTGACGGTAAGCATACCACTATATTGTAACGTGGTGGTAAGGTACCGGACGCGGCTGCAAACATTCATGCTCGTGGGTTCAAATCCCACGGCACATGTGACTTTTCAGTCACGTGTGAATAAGTCAATCACCATGCACTATAGTAATGAAAATATCGTGAGGATTCATATCATATCGATTTGTAAGAATTTCTGTGGTATCTAAAGTCTGTTTGGTACTAGGCCAAAGTGGTGGGCTTTGGCCTAACTGCTCTCAATCGTATTCTCGGTTGTAGAGGAGGCCAGTGCGCTGCGGTGGAATGTATATCGGCTGATATAGTATACAGATGTAGTGGAATTGCTTAATTCATGCCATACAAATCTAAGTTGATTTCCCAAGTCTGCTTAACTGCCCAAATAAGTTATTGTACTTCAACAGATGTCTGAAAAAAAAAATTTAGTCCAATGACTTTTTAGTCTTGTCATTTTGCTGTTAAAAATAGTACATACATACATAAACTCACGCCTTTATCCCCGAAGGGGTAGGCAGAGGCGCCACCAGGACACCCACATTTCGCCTTGTATGTTCCGTCCCATGATGTGATAGGGGGCGAGCCTATCGCCATATCGGGCACAAATTCCTGACTCCAGGCTGATAATGAATAGAAAAATCCAATATCACTTTGCCTGACCCGGGACTCGAACCCGAGACCTCAGCTTTGTAACCGTAGCGGAATACAACTACGCCACCGAGGCAGTCAAAAAAATAGTATAATATTAAATTAAATAATTAATATGCTACATTACAGAGAAAGGCTACTGCATGCGCGGAGACCTCTGCCAGTGGGACCACGGGGCGGACCCGCTAGTTCTAGAAGACGCAGCCCTCACCAGAGTCTTGAGTATCCCGCCCCCGGTGCCGGAGTACAACCCCCTCACCCCCGACATCTGGTGCGGGGGCGCTGCCTTCCCGCCCTTCAACCCCCACCACAACCACCCGCCGAGGGAGCTCATACCTATACCTAGGTTGGTATTTGTTTATAGTGCAACAGTTTTATTCAAAGACAGATTTAAAAGCGGTTTGACAGCCTCCGTTGGTTATACGCCGGCTGTGAAACGCGAGGACGCGGGTTCGATCCCCGCACCGAAACAAATGTCTGTGTGATCCACAGGTATTTTTCTCTGGTCTGGGTGTTTGTGAGACCGAAGTCTCGTAGTTTCTGATATACGCAAGACTCGATGTTAGTGTGGGGTCAGGACTATGTATGTGATTGTTACATACATACATATACTCACGCCTTTATCCCCGAAGGGGTAGGCAGAGGCGCCACTAGGACACCCACATTTCGCCTTGCATGTTCCGTCCCATGATGTGATAGGGGGCGAGCCTATCGCCATATCGGGCACAAATTCCTGATTCTGGGCTGATATTGAATAGAAAAATCCAATATCACTTTGCCCGACCCGGGATTCGAACCCGAGACTTGTAACCGTACCGTAATACAACTACGCCATGTGATTTTTGGGTGTATTTATTTATTTATGTATGTACATGTATGTCCGCAGGGTTCGTCCGGAGTGTCCGGCGGGTCCGCCGCCCGCGCCGCGACACCCGCCGCTGCCCAAGAAGAACTTCGAGTACAACAGGCTCGGTAAATACAGGCTATTACATATATTTACACACAAAAAACATATAAAAAAAAATGATGTGTCATGCACATTACGATAATTATAAATAATTTTAATTACTTTATTTAATTAAAAATGTATATGTTGAAAGTAGTAAAGTAGATAAAGTATCAACTCTGACATGTTCATCTATCGATATAATGATGCCTGATTATGCCTGATACAGAACACAAAATGCGCCATTTAATTTGCTATTCTAGTATTGAACCTATAACCTCACCCTTTGCAGGGCACCCGCGTCCCCCCCTATCGGGCAATGTGGGCAACTGCACGCTGGAAGTAAAGAAAATACCCCGAGGAATGAACGACATCACACATCTCAACAACCACTTCTGCAAGTTCGGCAAGATTGTTAATATACAGGTAATATAGCTTATATATGTCACACTGCAGGGCACGGGCCTCCTCTACAATCGAGAGTGCGATTGGGACGGGTTAGGCCACGGACCACCACGCTTGGCCTAGTGCCAGGCGGACTCTGTAAATACCATAGATACATACAGCCTCCGTAGCGCATTTGGATAGACGCCGGCTGTGAAACGAGAGGCCGCGGGTTCGAGACCCACCAAGACAAATGTTTGTGCGGCCCACAAATATTTCCTTCGTGCCTGGGTGTTTGTGAGACCGAAGTCTCTCGTAGTTCTGATACCTGTGACACTTAATTGACCTTAATGTGGTCAGGACTATGTATGTGACTGTTGGGTGTATTTATTTATTTGTTGATGTTGGCAGGTGTGCTACGACGGCGACCCGGAGGCGGCGCTGATCACGTTCGCGAGCGCCACGGACGCCAGCGTCGCCTACAAGAGCACCGAGGCCGTGCTCAACAACCGATTCATCAAGGTCTACTGGCACAACACCGAGGTACGAACCTCAAATCTCTTTCTCTTCCTTCAGTCGCAGGCCACTGCTGGACATAGGTCTAGATCTCCACATATACTTCTTGGATGCGACCAGCATACAGCGACGCACTGTCTTAAGGTCGTCCGTCTTAAGGTTTCCTCATGATGATTTTCTTCGTTAAAGCATGGTAATTGACCGTCAATACATGACTCCGAAAAGTCTGAGATTTGCCCTATTTAATCGGCGACCACTGCGCCCTGATTTATCTTAGCAAAAAAAATACCCTCCCTGGCGCAGTTGGTTAGACCTCTGTAAAAAACGAGAGGCTGCAGGTTCGATCCCCGCACCGAAACAAATGTTTGTGTGGTCCACCGATATGATATACAACTTGATCTTACTGTGGGGACTATGCATGAATTTTGGAAGTATTTATATATTTGTTGTGTTGACAGAACAAGCAGGAGAACCCACTACCCGGCGGTGGGCAGGCCAACAAACCCGAGCGGCACAACTCACAGCATCCCATGTCGCACAATAAGGTGCTCATCAACAGAGACAACATCAAAGCCACGCACGAAACGAAGCTCAACGACAAGGTACTGTTGTGTTCCGGTCCAGACATTGTAGCCGGAGTAACTACTGGACATATTGAGACTTAACATCTTATGTCTCAGGATGGCGAGCGATGGAATGCCAAGCATTACCTTGGAATTCATGGTGTTGTTTGGTTTTGCTGTCCATGAGCGGTCATATTGCTTACCATCAGGCAAATGGCATGCTCGTCTCGCTATAGATTGCAATAAAAAAAAAAACTAATTATACTGCTGTACTCTATCAGCATATATACGTCCCACTGCTGGGCACGGGTCTCTACAATCGAGAGTACGATTGAGAGGGGTTAGGCCGTTTAAACCACGCAGTTTAAATACCATTTTTTCTGTAGAAGATATTGTTAACCTCTATGGTATTCAGATTTCACGATGTTTTCCTTCCATTTATAGTGTGTGTTGATTGACTATTAATACACACATGACTGCTAAAAGTCAGAGATGTGATTTGCGCGTCAGGTCCGTTACCAAACCACCGTGCACTTTTGACGCATTAATATACTAGGTCTATTTAATAAGGTTATAGGAATTTACATGACGCAAGCCATTTTCATTTGACTTGCACAAGAGGGCCGGCAGCGACTGCATGGAGCAGCAGACCAGGCTCTGGTGTACCTGGGAGAGGCCTAAGTCCAACAGTGGACTGCAAAGGGTTGATGATTATGATGATGGTGATGATGATGATGATGATGATGATGATGATGATGATGATGAAGATGATGATGGTGATGATGAAGAAGCCGCTTTCAACATATTTCTCTGGAATCTCTTGTTCTAAGTTGAGCTGTAAAATTCCCATGCTTTAATAGAGCTCTATAATATACTATCTACCTTATTAATAGTAAATTTTTAAACCTTTTATTGCTAGACTGCCTCGGTGGCGTACTTGTTTTATGGTACGGTTACAAAGCTGAGGTCTCGGGTTCGAGTCCCGGGTCAGGCAAAATGATATTGGATTTTTTTGTTCATTATTCCGGAGTAAGGAATTTGTGCCCAATATGGCCATAGGCTCGACCCCTATCACATCGTGGGACGGAACATACGAGGCGAAATGTGGGTGGTGGCACCTCTGATTACCCCTTCGGGGATAAAGGCGTGAGTTTATGTATGTATGTATTATTGCTATCGAATGTTTTGTGCCTTCGAAGAAGAAGACAAACATTCGATAACTAAAATAGGTTTAAAAACTGACTATGAATTGGACATTTATATTATAATTAATTAATTAATTAATTCCCCAGGAAAAGGAGTTGGCAAACGGCCAAGAACCGAAGAAGGAGGCGGTGAAGCCAGTGGACAAGATGAAACAAGTGATGGATATGTACAAGCGAGCGCAGGCGTTGTTGCAGAAACAGTTGCAGCAACAGAAACTGCTCATACAGAAACTCGAGGACGGTGAGCACATACAATATACAGGGTGATCATGATCATTGTCAGCCTCCGTGGCGCAGTTGGTTAGACGCCGGCTGTGAAACGAGAGGCCTCGGGTTCGATCCCCGCGCCGAGACAAATGTTTGTGTGCACCACATATTTGTTTCGGGTCTGGGTGTTTATGAGACCGAAAAGTCTCGGGTGACCGCTGAGTTCTCGGGTTCGAATGCCGGATCGAGCAAAAGTGGTATTGGAAATGTGGGAATTCAGGTAGCACCCTGCCTACCCCTTCTAGGAAAAAGGCGTGAATTTATGTATATATGTTTGTAGGTAACGTGGCTGAAGCTCAGAAACCAGTGTTGATGGAAGCGATCAACTCTTCGCAGGAGGGCATAGAGAAACTCAGGAAAGAAGTGGTCGCATACAACGGAATCATCAAGCAAATGCAGGTGAGAATCATATGTTAGAATATTAGGAATAAGATATAAATATAAGTAGGAAATATTTAATATTACTACAGTAGTTAATCGATTCTTTAATTTAGGTTTCTTCATATTCTTATACTGAAAGATATTGAATATGATCAGAAATAAGTAAGACACCGAAATCTGTTTGTGGAGGTAACGGAAAAGGATGCGTATAGTAATATCGCGCCATTACATTGCGCGCGTGCGAAAGAGACAACGCGATTTTCACATTTTATGAATCATTTTTATTATATTTGGTGCGTTGTTTTACAAGCTATTTTCACGCTCTTTTGATAGAAATATTTTAGATTTTTTTTAAGTATTGTATAGGAAATGAAGCTAGAATATAAGATAAAATCTTTATTAGAACGTGCTGGCATATAACTCCGCTAATTGAGATAGCACAATTTTTCATTTTGAGAGGCAATTTATCTAATCAATATTCATCAGGTGAGTCGTTTGCTCGTTTGCCGGACTCATATAAAAACAATGTAGGAATGAAATGTATGAATGTTACTAAATGTCCATACATTTCATTCCTACATTGAACACTTCTTTTACACGATATGAGATTAAAAGAACGAGGAGACGCATATACTGGGTATATCAAGACGGCGACTGAAAACGAAGCCGGGTGGTAGTTTTAGTGGTTACAGACACAATGCAAAAAAAAATTCGCATAATAATACGACAGATATTTTTTTGCAATTTTTAAAAAATCATTGTATTTGGGTTGTAAATACCTAGTTATTGCGAAACTAGTAATTTAAACCCTAACTTACCATGGCGTCTTAAAAAATAAAAAGGTTTACATGATTATTTTAGGAAAACTATGTATTTATCACCCAAATACGACGATAAGTAAAAAATTACCGAAAAAAATTCGATTATTTTTGCAAAATCTTTACTTGCATTATTTCTGAAGTCACTAATACTACCACCTGGCTTCGTTTTCGGTCGCAGTCTTGATAAATCCTGGAGACGGGAGAATGAAATAGGACTACCATACTATTTACCTAGTTACACTGGTAAGAGCTTGGTAGAAAAAATTATAAATAATAAATCCTGATGATCGAAATTCATTATACTTGTGCTGTGCTGTATCAGCCCACTGCTGAGCAGAAGAGAGAGAGATGCCGGATCCTCAATACCTCTCCGCTTTCTATCCTTTTTCCTTCCCGCTCCCCTCAATTTTATCACCACATTCATGACCCAGCGTTGTTTTTTCATGGGCGGCAGTGATCACTTTCCAGTGACCTTATTGCTCGTTTGCTGGTCCTATTGGATAAAAAAAGGTTAAGCTGTGAGTTGGTACAATTTTAATACTTATGAATGAGAATGGGTGCGGTAAGGTTAAATGATGAGCGAATTGTTGCAAGTGTAAAAGGGGTTAAACTACGCAGAATAGAAAAGTAAGACATACGGCCGCACTCAAAGACGTTTAATGTCAATTAAATAAATAAATAATAAATAAATACACCCAACAGTCACATACATAGTCCTGACCCCACACTAAGATCGAGTTGTGTCGTGGGTATCAGAAGCTAAGAGAGACTTTTCGGTCTCACAAATCATTCTTTAGTATAGATTCCCTTGTAAAATCTACACTAAGTAATGATTTAATTGGCATTAAATGTCATAAGTACGGCAGCAAGATACCTCAAGGGAAATTGAACACCCCTATCGACACAAATAAAGATATTTATTATCGAGTACAACAGCGTGGTATGTCAACAGGACGAGAGCGTGTCCCGCGGCATGTCTCGGCTTCAAGTGTCGCAGGTACAGGGCGTTGCGTTGCGTTGCCGCATGCTTACTGCATTCTACATTATATAGGGACCAGGGGACGTTGGAAGCGAAAGAATTGCCTGTTCGGGCATATAGTTGAAATTTTAATTGATGAAGAAGCGTAGAAGATATGTTACGGTGCCTCCCCAGTTGCACAACGCAAGTGATTCCAAAAAAATGCGACAAATAATTATTAATATGCCAAAAAAAAAACTTTTTGTCTAATGGTAAAAAAAACATAAACCATTAAAAAACTGTTGGCCAAAAAATAAATAGTGAATTATTGAATACAAACTATTTTTATCGATAAGACAAAGCAACAATCGTCGATTAATTAATAGATCTATTATACCTTGAATTTTTTCAATTACTGTATCTTTCAAAACCTCGGCTTTTGGTAGCCAAATATGCCATTGGCTCAAAATTTTAAGTCTTAATAAGGCAATAAAGGTAATTATGTAGTAGTAAAATAATATACATCCTTGTATATGTCTTTCGCTTTCAACAGATACCTCCCTCCACATATAAGCATTTTGTGTTTGTTCACATATACATAATATATCATTTTGTATGGTGACTAAAACATACATTTACTACATATACAACAGAATATCAATTACAAACAGATTTTTGCATACTCAATCACTTAATTTCTGCATGACATTAAATCGGCCAATATTATACCCTGGCTGTGTCAGTTTTGAGAATGTTTTGAATATAGGCATGCATACTTCTAGTCATAATATTACATATTTTATGAAGTTTAGTAATTTTTTTATAGTTGGACACATTTTAAGTCTTTAGGGCACGTTTGGAACTAATTACACTGAAGCAAATTTATATCTTTTTTTTATTCGAACACTGCGTTTTTGATATAAATATGTATGTAAGTTTACAAAGGTAAAAAAACGTTCGTTTTCTTGTCAAAAGGTTTTCTACTATCGTGAAATATTTTAATTTAAAAAAATGATCATTCAATTTGTTTTATACAACGGTCAATTTTCCTGCTCTTAAAATTACAAACTGCGAGAAAACAATTTATTTAAACGCGAGTGAAAACTAAAAATTCATAAACAAAAACTTTTACGGTCTAATTTGATTTTTTTTTAATATGTTAAATTAAATAGTAGCATGCGCATCGCAACTCATCGTTCTCAAAGTATCCCATAACAGCAAACTAACTAGTAATCACCCTGTATAGATATATAAAGCTGGCCTCGGACGATCAATCAAAACTGACGTCTAATTTTGATGTGGTATGCTTCAATACAAAGCTTTGTTGATATACGCGTGTATATAAAAACACAAGAGAAAATTGTGGTTTGAACATTTCTGTACATATTTGCGAATTTCCAGTCTGTTTTGGCAAAAAAAAGTTTTTCAAAAATTACAAAAACTTTTTTCAAACTGGCACTTATGTAAGCAGAGAAATAAATGTTATAAGGGCTTAAGGAAGAAAAGAGGGTAATTTACTCTAATTTTATTGGCTTAAAAAAGGTTACGTTACAAAAATCTATTTTAAAAATATTCTCAATTCAACAAATTACGAACATTAAAGTAGTGAGAGTAAAAGTCAACTAACAGAAAAAGGACGCACAAAATGAAAAGTGACGTCACTGCCATTACAGTAATAATAATACTCCCAACTGAACACCCAATATGTGAATCCCAAACTAATAATTGACTTTTCATTTTTATTTAATGATTCTACTTTTAATCATAAATAACATCCTCCGTGGCGCAGTTAATTAGACGCCGGCTGTGAAACGCGAGGCCGCGGGTTCGATCCCCGCACCACATTTGTGTAAACCACAGGTATTTGTTTCGGGTCTGGGTGTTTGTGAGACCGAAAAGTCTCTCGTAGTTCCTGATACCCACGACACAAGACTCGATCTTAGTGTAGGGTCAGGACTATGTATGTGACTGTTGGGTGTATTTATTATTTTTATCTTTAATATACATATTAATGCTGTTTTTAACCGACTTCAAAAATAGAAGAGGTTCTTAATTAGTCGGAATCTTTTTATGTATGTTCACCTATTACTCGAAAACGCCTGAACCGATTTTGAAGATCCTTTTTTTTGTTTCAAAGAGTAAGGTTCGTATTTGGTTTAATTTGAATTTTATCGAAATCCATTACAAGGATTTCAAGAAATCAACAATAGA
This sequence comes from Deilephila elpenor, assembly GCA_949752805.1. Classification (NCBI taxonomy): domain Eukaryota; kingdom Metazoa; phylum Arthropoda; class Insecta; order Lepidoptera; family Sphingidae; genus Deilephila; species Deilephila elpenor. The sequence continues at coordinate 1,742,363 of OX457121.1, forward strand.
TTAAGACATTATTTTAACGATATTTTCTCTATATAATACATAGGATTCTATTATATATAAATAATTGTATATACACAAATGTTAACTGTCGCTTAATTGTTTGCTTGCCGCTCCAGGGACGAAGAGTTTTGGTAAGTGCCTATTGATGTGATATTTTTATATCGACGATTGATATTTTATGAAATTGAGTTCGTAGCGTTGTTGAAATGACAACTATTTGTGTTAAGTATAATAATATTTTGCCCCACATTCAAAGAATGTGTAATTTTATTTGTGTTATTGCCAAAAAGTACTCCAAAATTGGTTTCATCATGTTATATCTTGAATAAGATATCTATTTTATATCCGTTTAGAATGTCTGATCTTTATAAAGTAACGTAACATGCTGTACTCTGAACGTATGAGGTAAAAATGTTGATTGGACCGTACTGTCACCGAAAATGACTTTCACAGTATTTTGTATTTTTTTTATTGCGATGAATGGCGAGACGAGCATTCTATTCGCCTGATTGTAAGCGATACGACCGATCATAGACAGTAGAACTAAACAACACCATGAACTACAAAGCATTGCTTGGCGCTCGCCAACCTGAGACAACATGTTAAGTCTCATTATGTCTAGTAGTTACTCTGACTACAATAGCCTTCAAACCGGAACACAACAGTGCATTTACACTGCTGTTTGTTGGAGAAATAGACATTGCGGTGGAACCTACCCAGGCGGCCTTTCATATATGAGCGACCCCCAGTTTTGTCTGATACGTTCATAGTATTGTTAAGTTATGATACCGTGCAATGCGCAGATTCTAAATCTTAACAATTTCTACAATATGAATATGACGTTACCCAACTTGATGCCGGCAATATATCTGACAGCCTCCAGGGCGCAGTTGGTTAGACGCCGGCCGTGAAACGAGAGGCCGCGGGTTCGATCCCCGCACCAAGAGAAATGTTTGTGCGGTCCACAAATATTTCTTTCGTGTCTGGATGTTTGTGAGACCGAAAAGTCTCTCGTAGTTCTGATACCTGCGACACAAGACTTAATTGATCTTAATGTGGGGTCCGGACTATGTATGTGACTGTTGGGTGTAATTATTTATTTAATTATTACACTATGCATGGTGATACTTATAGACATTGTAGTGTACAATATTGTGTCAATTTTGTTTGTCAAGAATGATTGATCGTCTACGGCGTGCTGTGTTTTAGTGTGTAAATGTTGTATAATCATCAGCTGGAAGTGACGTACGGATCTCGTATTCACCCAAAAGACAAAAAAAAAACAAAAGTTACGAAAGAAAATTGTATGGATTTTTATATTTATCTTTGAGGTGTCAAATTTGATTGGATTGCTACCAGTGTTAATTACTCAAAAGTGGAAAAGTCCCAGAGATTAAACAACAATAAAGAAATTGCGTCGCGTCTTGAGTTCAGTTTCTGTATGTACGACTTTAAACAGTCTACCATTTCTTTCCGTTTGGTACTCTATCTGCACTGCGCTTACCATCAGCCGCATTGTAGTCACTTTGTCGTGTCAGTATAAAAAAAATAAAAACAATAACGAGATCCTAATGTCGTTTCACAAAAGCTCCATTAGAACCTAGTGTATAATAAAGGAAAAAATTGTGTTGGATTTTGGATTTTCATAATAGTGTGTTTTTCGCTTGTTGTTAACTTGCATATAGACAATATTGTTTTTTAGTTGTACAGTAATTTAGTTTTTCCATCTATTATTCTCTTTTTTGTGTAGAATTAAAAAAAAAACTTTGTTCCTTTGAAGGGCAAAAACTTCCTTTCCTTCTTTAAAAATATAAAAACAAAAAAAAACATGAGTTAGATACAGTGTTTTTTTGTATTTGATTTCAAGAAAATTAATTTAAGGATCCAGGTCGTGGGTTTGTGGGGTTTTTAATGATGTTTTTTCGCTTCATGCATTTTAACCGAGTTTTTCATACCTGGGGCATTATATGTAAAAGTGTTTGTTTCCATGTTGCACAATTTTCACGCATCATAGTAATTTTATGTTTGCATATCCTTTTCACATAAAACTTACAAACTTAAAATGTCCAATAATATCTAATGCATATAATGTAATGATTAATATTGTTATATCCAAAACAGTAATTAAATATACCAATATGGATGTTGTAATATCATGCCACTGTCTACAAAAATTAAACTCCTTTTTAAATCTTTATTATATTTTTTTTATTTTAAATACCTTTTTTACTTGTTTCAATATTTTTCTCTTTTTGTACCTACTTTTGTTTATCTATTCTCCACTCTTTACTCTTGTGCGTAGTGAAGTGTGTAAAGAGCATGCTTTGTACATAGCAACTGGTTGCAAGTTGTAGTTTTGTTGCCAGGGCGCCGTGAAGCGACCCAAGACGAGAGAGGAGGCGCAGAAAGAGATACTCGACGCGGAACTTGACATGTTCAATAAGCAGCAGGTAAGTTGACTTGAAATCACCCCACCTCCCTTCCGTCTATCTTAATTTGCATTTTACTCCAATCTTCTATTCTCTCCCGATCTGCCCTTCCACCCCAACCTCGCCTACTACTCCGACAACGTTTTTTCTTGAACCTTCTACTTTCCTTCTCTGAATTGCATTTGTTTCACAACCTCGGCTCCATACCCTATCTCTACCAGCTTTACTATGCAATGTCATCGTCTTTTCCCTTCGTCTTTCATTTTCATTTTTAAATAACTAACAGTTAATATAAATTTACGAACGTATAACCATTCTTTGTTAAATTTTTCATCTATTTTATATTCAATACGCTTTGAATTATTTTTCTTCACAGGAAGGACAAGATGTGACAGAGTTAGTAAAGAAAATAGCGGAGCTTCGTAGACAAATGGCTATGCAGTTCCCCGTACATCCCGGCATAAGGAGACCACACTCGAGGTAAACTCTGCAACGCGCACAGGTTTGAGTCCCGGGCTGGGATGGTGCACCTGATAGAGGTGGCAATATTAAGAATGAAAGTAATGGTTGTCTTGCTACTCAAACTGTCTTTATAAATTGTCTGTCTTTAATAAGTTAAAATGGCTTATCTTCTTGTCAGAATAATAAGAATAGTTTTTCTCTCTTCACATATTACATTGGACTTGTTAATTCAATTAGATTGCGATTATAAATGCTTTTCGCTTATATTATGAAAACATATTTCAAGCAATGCGTTGAATAGATATATTTTTTTATAATTTTTTAGTTCCAAATTTCGCCACATGCCAATATATAGGTGACTTATAAATAATAATCGGTCGAGTCGAGACATTGTACTGTAGTTATAACGACCTACAGCAAGGCTACTACATTGAAATTATATTTTTATGTATATACATATGTATATGTATATCGGATTAAGCAACGATTGATATTTGATAAACTATAACAGGTTTAATTTTGCAAGCTATCGTATTGTGAAGAGGAAATTACGGTAAGATATTAAAATATGTAACAAAATATATAATTACTAAATAAACCCAGATGAGAATTACCACAATTGCCTCGGCGCAGTGGTACTACGGTGCGATTACGATGCTGAAGTCTCGGGTTCGAATCCTGGGCAAGGCGATATTCGATTTGTCTATTCAGGAGTCAGGAATTATATTATCGTGGGATGGAACACGCAAGGCGCAGCGTGGGTTTACCAGCACTGCCTTCCCCTAGTGGCAAAAGGCGTGAGTTTAATGTATATAATGACTAATGTAGTGGTTTTGTCTGCAGAGGCGGCAGGTTCAACACCCCCAACCGTTTCACCCGGGGAGCTAGCAAGATGTTCAGCGTGAACCAGTCGGTGGACCACCGGCCCCGCGCGCTGCTCATCTCAGGGTTCGAGGCGGATGAACTGGACGCACTATTGGCGCATTTCTCGGTGAGTAGCATATTACATCTCTCATGTGAAAGAAGGCCTGGGTAGGTACCACCGCAATGTCTATTTCTCCCGCCAAACATCAGTGTAAATATACTGTTGTGTTCCGGTTTGAAGGCCTTTGTAGCCAGAGTAACTACTGGACAAAATGAGACAATATCTTATGTCTCAGGATGGCGAGCGCAGTGGAATGCCAAGCATTGCTGTATAATTTATGAAGTTGTTAGGTTTTGCTACTGTCCATGAACGGTCGTATCGCTTACCATCAGGTGAATGGCATGATCATCGCCATTCATCGCAATAAAAAAAACATATTCTCTTGAGTTCAATAAAAAAAAATGTTTAGTTTTTGAAAAATAACCGTATATGTTGCAGCAATTCGGCGAGGTGATGAGCAAGCAGGCGGAGTTGTCGGTGCCGCAGCTGGTGCTGCAGTACAAGTGCCGCGCGCACGCCGAGCTCGCCGCCGCGCACGGCAAGCACTACAACGACCGCACGCTCTCCGTACGTACACTACACTACACTCTGTCTCAGTGTACTACAGTGTGTCTCAGTGTACTACAGTGTGTCTCAGTGCACTACAGTGTGTCTCAGTCGACTATAGTGTATCTCAGTGTACTACAGTGTGTCTCAGTGCACTACAGTGTGTCAATGCGTACTACACGACATCTCAGTATATACTACAGCGTATCTCATTGCGTACGATACTATGCTACACCTCAATATAAATACATTATACCTACATTTTACTATGAAGTGCTACATTACACCTTATACACATTAGACTACACTAATTGGCAAGATGGTTATTTCTCGCTGACTGATGCCAATTACTCTTGCCTGGTCTAAATTACATGACAGCCATCTTATACGGATGGATACAAGTATCTTACAACCAACTAAAGCTTATATATGTACAATGAATATGCTACTCCGCAGATAACGTGGGTGGCGAACCCTTCGAAGGCGGTTGTGGCGGAGCCCCGGGCGCCGCCCGCGCCCACGCGCAACGGAGACGCCGGCCCCGATGACAACACCAAGGAAGACGTGAGTCTCCATTTGTGTATTCATTATTTATTTAATAGGTCCGGCGAACGAGGCAGGTTATCTGATTTTAGGTGATTGTGAACCATGAACAATACTTGGTTATGGATGCGATACCCCATCAAATTGGGAGGAGAACGGGAGGAGGAAGGAAAAGTGAGTGTTGAGTATTCGAAGCTGTCGCTTTACATGAATCGCCTGCGAGACAGTGGTGCCGCCCCGGACGAGCCTGTACATTCATGCGAAATTATGACTGACAACAGCGTGGCTTTACCACTTCCACAATGTCAATGTCCACTCCCAGTGTCTCTACATACATACATAAACTCACGCCTTTATCCCCGAAGGGGTAGGCAGAGGCGCCACCAGGACACCCACATTTCGCCTTGTATGTTCCGTCCCACGATGTGATAGGGGCGAGCCTATCGCCATATTGGGCACAAATTCCTTACTCCGGACTTATTATAATGAATATAAAAATCCATTATCACTTTGCCCGACCCGGGACTCAAACCCGAGACCTCAGCTTTGTGACCGTACCGTAATACAACTACGCCACCGAGGCAGTCTATAAGTATATTAATTTATTTGTGTTGTTCCAGCGCGTGGAGGTGTCAGAGGACGCGCTCCTCCGTTTCGACGAAGAGGAAGAGGAGGATGGGGAGGAGGATCGCTCGTGGCGTCGTTGACGGCGCGCCGTGTAGCCGCGGCCGCGCGGCTGATGCGCCGCGCACCACCGCCGGGGCACCGTGGTAGCAACTCACCATGGTTGTGAGGTAGCGTGGTAGCGTGTTAATATTAATTACCATGGTTGTTTGTTACCATGGTTGCGAAGTAGCGTGGTAGCGTGTTAACATTATTGACCATGGTTGTTACCGTGGTATCAAGTTATAAGTTGTGGTTAGAAGTTAAGATTGTGCTACCATGGTAATTAAACATTGCAAATATGGTAGTTTGTGACTATGGTTGCAAATTAACACGATTGTCAGTTAATATAGGTAGCCATGGTTATAATTATTAAAGTTACCTTGGTTGCACGTCATCATTACAAGTAACCCGAGTAGTATTATACTATGGTGGTACGTTTTCATGGTAGCACATAGCAGTGATTTTTAATAATAATGTTAACATGTTACCATCATGATAAGTTACCATGGTATCAAGCTACCATGTTGGTTAGCGACCACGCCACATCACGGTGTCGGAGTTTTGGATCTATAAGTAATATACGTCCACGTTTGGTTACGTTTGTCGCGAAATCGATGGCTTATTTATCGATAATGGTTAAATAGCTTATTATTTAGGCAATAAACATGATATTAAATTATATAAAATAGACTACACTACTTAAATTAGGACATAATCAAAATCTACTTTCTGTATTTGTCAAAACTCCGTTTAATATGAATAATTTATTATGCCTTTATATCCAATGCAAAAATCTCCATAGATATTATATTTATCGATATTCTAAAGCCAACTAGTAATGTAATTTATCGATAAATCCGTCGATTTCTCGACAAGAGTTGAGCACTGCCCACATACCCACGTGTTGGTTACAGTAATGCCTTATATATGTTAATATTACGTCGATGTTTTGTACGTGATCCGTTTAAGTATATCGAACGCTTGGGTTATCGATAACAGTGAAATAATTTCACTGTGAAATCACTGATAAATAACGAGTAGCGATTGAAAGTGGTTATTTACTTATTTAGTGTATAATAAAATACGCAATAGGCAACAATATACAGAAATAATACATACATACATAAACTCACGCCTTTATCCCCGAAGGGGTAGGCAGAGGCGCCACCAGGACACCCACATTTCGCCTTGTATGTTTCGTCCCAATAATAGATAATTAATATTACAAGTACGTCTTATCGCTCTAGGCGATTTTACTAGACACCCATTGGATGGATAGAAGAGAAGGAAATAGAGAGGACAGTGTAATAAATTACACAATTGTTTCGGGCCTGAGTGTTAGAGACCGAAAAGTCTTGATCTTAGTGTGATCACAAATATGTATGTGACTGTTGGGTGTATTATTCAAAAATTTAGGATGTTTGTCAACCGCTCAGAATGGCAGAGCGTTTTTTATTTATTTATAAGGTCCACCAGCGCTAAATATTATTACATAGTATGAACATCACAATATTAGTGTTCGAGTCAATGTGTTATACACAATTACATAAACAGCTTAATAGTTCAAAGCGTTCGATAAACTTTAAGCCACGGATAGTGTTGCTTAGTTGAATCAGTACAAATTATATTTGTATAGGATCAGTGCGCCCTCTCAATCGTAGTGTCGATTGTAGAGGAGGCCCGTGCTCTACATTAGGACTTATGGGCTGATAAAGATACAGACAGTGCGCCCTGACGTGAGATGCCAATATGTGTAACGAGCCCGCTTGCACCGGCCGCGTATACACGGTCAAGCAGAACTGACAGGAATGGCTGATGGTAGACAAACGGATATAGTTGCTTACAACTGTGGAGTTTTTTTGCTGTGGGAATCGCTTTGTGTCGATTAAATCGTGAGTAATACTGTTTTGTTTGATTGTCGATAAGAAATTGACAATTTTTTTTATATTTAATGGAGTTAAAATTGATATTAGTTACTTGTTTGTCGAACTATATTAAGAGTACAACAGTTTTTTGTATGGGACGAAATTAACACGTCAAGTATGTCGATAAAGTTCTTAAAGTAAGTAATATTGCATGTCGATTTAAATAGTTGTGGTTTAGTCAACAATATAAGCGTAAAAATTTGAGTGTTACTTGTGAATAATAATTAAAATTTTCCACCACAATCGTGGTTTTATATACCAAGATTATATTACAAAATATTCAATAGAATTATTTGAATCTGCTAAAATAATAACGTTACCTATCAATTCAATAACAAGTCGATAATTACGTAAACGCAAACCAATCATTCAGTCTGAATTGCCAGTTTTGCCTGACCGTGTGTGACCCCCAAAACGCTTGTACATTCTCCCCCATACGCGGACCGGTACAAGGGGGTGGGTTTTGTAATGTGGTCAAAATTATATGTACTTTAAGGGTTGGGTACAAATCTGGATTTTGACCTACTAGGTCTAGATTGATACGCTTTACGCAGTCTGAAATTAGACGTACTAAGTGCCCAAGCAATACATAATACATTAGCTGTTTTGTAGCTTAATTTTAGGATTAAATTAGCTTAAAATAACACCAAATCAATAGTAAATGAGAATTCTAAATAGTTTTAATATTAGGTTGAAATCCAGACTTTGCCTTGATATCTAGAAGTAAGCCTCGTGCTCCCTCTAGCGTACAAAATATGCAATAATGCTCGCTATAACGTTGGACATCGTTGTATATAGGACAAAGTTTTTACATATATGTATAAAAATACGCGCGTCATTTTGTTTGTTGATGGGCCGGTGGGGCGTTGTATCGTCTTGTCTAAAACTAGGGGAGAAACTAGATTTTATTAAGTTCTAAAAAATTCTAGAAGGAATACGGTACTAGATATGGAAAAATATTTTGTACACATCGTCGTGGGTATAATGAATTAAGAGGTTTTTGCTTTGGTTGAGATAAAATTTATAATTAAATGAAATTGAAGAATTTGCACTTTAAATGCACGAAGTAAAAAAAAAAACACTTATTTCTACAAACGTTAAGATTAATAAATTAAGGGAAAAATATAAATTCCAAGTACATTTTTCAAATCATAAATCAATTTAGTCTTCCTAATCGCTTCCATATAATTAAAACACTCAATAAAATAAAATAAAACTTCCGCGGCATAAAATCTTTAAACTGACGGTAAAATTGCCTAAAAAATATGACGGTAGTTACACGAATTAAAAATAAATTCTAGTTTTTTGCTAATAATCATTGAATTAAATAAAATCTTTTGACAAGACGTTACGAACGCACGCCGACCATAATGTAAATTGTTGATAAAATGCATAAAGCATTTATTGTATTTAAAAGTTTTTATTATTTTTAACGTAGAGGCTTAGTTGTTTTTTCTTTTATCTTTCGTCTTACAACACTTTGTTTTTGACTTGGCCCCAAGTTCTGTTAGGTGACCGGATTTGAAGTACTTACTTAAAAAGATACTAAAGGTATTAGGTATTTATTTTCATCCCAAATTTACTATAAATTAACTAGATGTTTTTTAAAATACTTTATTGGAATTTCGTCCCAAATACTGATCATTTTTTGAAGATATCTAAATTAAAATACCTTATTTAGGAGCACTGAATACCAAAGTAACTTAGGGCTTATATACGCAACCATATTGTCAATATAACATAAGATTGGTCAAGCAATTTGCCATCTTATTCACACTTCAGGAGACTAGCAAATATTTTTCAAAATATGTTATTTGTCAATATAGTGTGTATATTTACTTATTACATGCAAACTTACCTTACAACTTACCTTAAATACTGAAGATATCTTTCATAACTAATAATCATTGTAAAGAAAATCAATTTTAAAAATGCAGGTTGATTACTGACTTAAGTAAATCAGTATTTCATCAATTTTTTAATTTATTTTGTTACCAATGATTTCTATTGTATTTAAAGGATATATCTTCAGTATATAAGGGGTTTTCAAGGAGTTATGTAACGCGTTATGTAAATTTCAGTGAAGTGTCGATAATCTGGTCACCTATCGAGTACAACTGTATTTTCCGTTCATAAAACCATATATTTATTAAGTTATTATTGAATTTTATATTAGTTTAGATTCGAGGCGGTTTTTTGCCTTATATGTGTAACTTTAGTCATTATTTAGTTTTCAAAATAATTTTTGTTTTGTAAAGGGGATGTGTTTCGCGCGAAAAGCATTCAACTTTTGCATTTCTGTCCCTTTCACTCATTAATTCAACGTGAGGTTTGAAAGAGACAGAGAACAATAGTTAATGCTGTTGTTGAAATATCTAAATGGCATTGCTCTATTTAAGCTTTAAGCTGACAAATTTTAATCCAGTTTTGCAAAATAACTGTAAGTGCGTCTAGTAAGTTTATAACTCTTAATAGCGTCTGTGCAAATATTGTCTACAAGAAACGTACAGCGCCACTAGCGGAATAAAAAGGAACCACACGCTGTCATAAAATACATTTTATAGAAACTTACTATATTCACTAAAATGTCTTATAACAATAATAAAAGCGCGAAATCAATGCCATTTGTCTGACACGACTTGAAGCAATATCCTCCAGTGGTAACCCTAGTTGGAAATAAAAAAGTTAAACTTGGCGGTTAATTTTGAAACGCATACTCCTAGACAGTCGCGAAAGGCAGAATATAGGAGAAACGGTTCCCAAAGTTTTCAAGTGCCGAGGTAAAGAAGAAGTATCGTTTCGATTTAATACTATTTTACCAGTACAGAAGTTTTACCTCGAAATTTATATGTACTTGAAAAATAGTACATCATTTATAGCCTGCAGTAACCAATTAATCTGAACTCATTGAGTGATTGATAATGAACTTATTTACTACTAGCATAAAGTTGAAAATAGCTTGCAAGAGATTCTGAGTGGCGTTTGCGTATCACTTGCAATCTATTTTCGCCTTTATATTAGTCGTGATAAAGTTCATTTTTAATAAATACTGCAGTGTTTGTTTAAAAATATGGCCCTTCGAGCCAGATTCACTAGGGTTGCCACAAATATCTATAATCACGATATATCGACAGTCGATAACACGTCCCCTATTGTACATAGAATGTTGCTTGGTTTTTCTCTCGTATCGATAAACACGACGCATTCGGTCTCTGTTTTCAGAGTTTTTGCGCGTGAAACTGCAAGTAGTTTAAATCCTATATTTGATCAATTTTTTTAATATTTTTTACCCGCTATATAAAACAAAAAATCTAATCAGAAACGAAGTCAAATACTTTTAAATCAGGTTGTATGAATAGAAAAATAACTGGAATAGGGTGAAAATGGGTGGGATGTTACAGTCTATAATAAGAGCGTACTACGCCACACCTCTTATCAATACCAATTTTTTAAATTTCTACTTTATTTTAACGTTGATTTTAATATTTTTTATATTGTTTGCCGATGTGTAATGCACATAAAATATATTTGAATTTTATTGCTAAGAGCATAAGTTTCGGTATTTATAATTTCCATTTAGTGAAAATAAAATTATTTAATATTTTGATGTTTATTTCAATGCTGTATAAGTCAAGACAGATTTGGTTAAACCAAATTATTAGCATTAATATTTCTTCTTTGACCGTTTTTTTTTTCAAAAACGTGCAATCGGCAGATGTAAATTGATAGGAGAGCTTATCAAAAATAAGTAATAATTAAAATACGCATTTTTTGTAAGTTTTTTATTATTATAAGTGAAAAAAAAAGAGATGTTTTTTATGTTTTCCATTATCAAGCTTTGATTGATGATTTCGTCACCTACCCGCAGTTTCGCTCGCAAACCGAACGTCGTTATGTACATACATAATATTAAGTTATGTTTCTATATGTAAACATACATTGTATAAAGAGATGCGATTGAAAAAAAATGATTTAACCGCGCGACCGCCACGAGAAAAAATAAACAGCAATAAATAAAGGCGGCAAAAAGAATTATTTTTGGAAAATGTCACTTGATAATGGCGGTGGTAGGTGTTATGTAACACAAGAAAAAAATGGCTTGTGATGTTTTGTTTTGTAAAAAAAGAATGTTCCCCTAAAAGATTGAACCACCGCCAAAATATATATTTCTGTGTTTCAACTAGACGTCAAAAGTCAAAAGTATGTGTTGTCAAACACAAAAAAGGAAAAAAGTATGTGTGTTTATAAAAACACATAAATGAAGACCTGGCTGAAGAAAAGGTAAAAGTTAGAGAAAGAATGAAGATGGAATGGTAGTTATATTTCCTTTTGGGTCGATTTTTTTACCAGATAGTTTATATTCTAGTAATTACGTAGCAAACAACATAGTACTACTGTTTCTACTGTTAAGAGATTAGGGCATATTCCACCACACTGGCCTAGTGAGAGTTGGCGGATTACACATATAGGAATTCTTGTAAATCTCTGCCTCGGTGGCGCAGTTGCACTACGTTACGATTACAATGGTCTCGGGTTCGAATCCCGGGTCGGGCAAAGTGATATTGGATTTTTCTATTCATTATCAGGTCAGGCACTCGCACGAACACACAAGGCGAAACGTGGGTGTTCTGGTAGCACCTCTGCTTTCCCCTTCTAGGAAAAAGACTTGAGTTTATGTATGTACACTAAAATTAATTGACCATTGCATATCAAAAAGACATGCTAGTAAGGTTCTATTAACGAAATTAATAAAATGTTACTCCTGCGCTCACCCATCTGACTCACAACATCAACACACAATTCACTCCCTGAACACTAGCCAGGGGGGCCGACGAGGGGCGGATCAAAACATTGACATGCCGTAGTCCTGTCCCTACGGAAGATCCCCCTACACCTACACATAAAACTGACAACGGGAGAACCGTATCAAATAGCGAGGTTTCTCCCTGTTGTCAGTTAAAACACCCCACACACATAACCACAACACCTCACAGAGACACAGTAAATACCCAAACATAATAAAACACAGGCTGAAAAAAAAAGTAGCGTTCTATTATATTCTACAAAAGAAGACAGTTAACAGAATTAGTTCGAAAACATTCATATTAGTAAACACAATTAAATTCTAATTTATGAAAATTAAACTACTTTGATGGATGATGAAGCGTGAATGTGTATACCAGGCGTCACCTTAGATCATAAAAAGCAGCAGAAAGATTTGAGAAGAAAGAAGAATTTAATAAAGCTTTTTGTTGTCTTTTATTTCCCATCCTCTCTATACCGGGTATATCAAGGCTGCGACCGAAAACGAAGCCAGGTGGTAGTTATAGTGGTTAGAAACACATTGCAACTAAAGATTTCACAAAAAAAGCGAGTTTTTTTATAAACATCATTGTGTTTGAGTGGTAATAACCTAGTTTTTAAGAAAATAGTAATTTAAAGCGTTGCATACCATTGCGTCTTTAAAAATAAACAGGTGTACATAATTATTTTAGTAAAATTATGTATTTATCACACCAATACGACGATCTGTAAAAAATATATTTTTAGTTGGATTGTGTTTGAAGTCACTAATAATACCACCTGGCTTCGTTTTCGGTCGCGGTGTTGAGATACCCTGTATATTTTTTATGAAACGGGGCCAAACGAGCTTACGTTTTACCTGTTAATAAGTGATCACCATCGCCCATGAACATCTGTATTACCCGTCGGAAATATCTGTGGACCTGAATAATTAACGTCACTGGAACATAAGTTCAGCTAATTAAAAATATAGGTTAAACAAATTGAATTAAAATAGAAAAATGAATAAAAAATTGAATTCGCATCCATCTCAAAACGTTTTTAATGTAAAATAACATAGTAGATAGGGGAACAAAAGGGGAAAAAAAATTAAATGTGAATCGCATTCCAGCTAGGTTCACAGATATTTCCGACGAGTTATAACACCACAGGGCATAAAGGTACGTTGCCGGCCTTAACAAAACCATACAATTTTGGCTGGCTTTCCACGCCACAACATCGGAATGCCTTTTTGGATAATACCAAGAAGATTAAGACTATTTTTTGTACATAAGTGTATCGCATAAAACTAAATGAACACAAGTATTGACTAATAAAACTGACTACTTATATTTTTTGTTTTTTTATTCATATAGTAATACATTACTGTTCAGTCTTAAAGCTGTACACGATAATTAATGTCTGCTTCTGAGTTCTGTAGCGCAGTTGGTTCGACGTTAGCTGCGAAACCACAGGTCGCGAGTTCGATCCTCGCACCGAAACAAATTTTTGATCCACAGGTATTTGTTTCGGGTCTGGGTGTTCGTGAGACCGAAAAGTCTCATAGTTTCTGATATCCACGACACAAGACTCGATCTTAGTGTGAGGTCAAGACTATGTATGTGACTGTTGGGTGTATTTAATTCGCTACAAAAAAATGTTTGTTGTTTTATAATAAATGCTGTGATGAAACCGCACTTCCACCGATGTAAGGATAATAATTTTGTACCTGTACGAACACTTATAGTTTACTTTAATGCAAGTGTTTCTTCAAAATAAATAAGGAAAAGTATGTGTGTTTTAAATCATAGTATACCTGAGGCGCACTGGTGGACATTTAATTATTTTGGTGCAAATAAAGCGATAGAATGTGAAAGAAGCACTCAATTTTATTCAAAACAATACCAAACTATTATTTCGTGTGAAATTAAAACACATTTGAATTTTGAGTAAACAAATATTACGAAAATACTTGCCATCGCAAAACTAATTATAAATTTTCATATAGCCCACAGACAATTATAAATTTTCATATAGCCCACAGACATATATCTTTATTATATGTCTGTGATATAGCCAAAGAAACTTGTTTTCCGTTTATGATTCATAATAATTCATCACGATCCATGAAATAACATTTATTTATCTGTACCGTTTCCGTTCATTCATTGCGTGACCTTAATGCGTTCCGTTCACTCGGCACTCACTCACGTCGCGAGTTTGTCATCGGTGGCAGTTTTGATGGGACGTTTTTAAAAAATCGCCTTTGTAATTCGTGGAAGGAACTTATTTCGCAAACAAAGCAATAGTTCGCTACAAATTGTTCAGTTTGTTACCGTAACGGTTTCTGAGTGCTGTTTCTGTTAATCATTGTGTCGTTTGAAGATCACCGAACAGCTGTTTGTTGAGGTAAATAATTTTATTATTTTTGTGTCTTTTTTTATATATTATACGGAGATTTCCTTGGCAGCGAAGCATGCCTTGTTTCCGGCAAAAAAACGAATGCCATTGGATTTCTTTTACTCTTAAAGTTATTTATTTTACTATAAGATTTGCAAGGGAATGTCCCAGTCTCATTGTTCGTAAGCTAATTATGGGATTTTCATTTGCGTGAAAGGTATCTTTAAATTTCCGATACACACTCGGCCTATACACAGTACCTAGTAGAAACCTGTCTTTAGAAAAACCTGTTTTTTTAAATATTTTTTATATTAATCCTTATAGTTAATATGCTTATATTTTCGCAATAATTACCAGTTCATTGACTTTTCATTATTATTACAAGGCAAGTAGATGAAGTATTAATTTAATTTAATATTTCTATTACAAAATCTAATTGTTCAAGTTTGCAATTCTTTGTTGTGCATACCGTCATATGCATTGCAATGACGTTCGCTTACGAATAATTAAAAAAAACCTAATGCTTGGTGAGCAATATTTAACGAAATTACAATGTAATTTCCTTTAAGCGTTTAAATAGATACTGTACTAGATACACGTGTATCGTAATTCATAAACAGTTATGATTCATTCACAATAAGATTGTCCAAATAAAAAGTGTCATTTTCATATTTATCTGTAAACTACATAATCCATTTAATCATGTTAAAATAACATATGTAGGTACTCATGAACAAGGGCAGAACTTGGTGTGAAAATTTATCTTAAATGCCACGTGTTTAAGCCCCTTACGCCCGAATACTCAAATGCCACTTAAATATTAAGTTGCACTTAACTACGCGAGTCCTGCTTAAATGTACTGACTAAGTGGGACGTGCATAGTTAAGTGCAACTTAATATTTAAGTGGCGTTTGAGTATTCGGGCGTTAATAATATAAATATTTGTTTCGAGCCTGGCTTTGGTGGTATTAGAAAATCCCTTGTATTAAAAAAGCCTCGACATAAGATACGTATTTTATTTGCCCACCGGCACATTTATGGGCTGTTAACTGCGAGGACCGTGGGTCAGTTCCCAGGTTGGACTCTCTAGTATCTTCAAACTTTCCGGCTCGAAAGAAATAAGCTCGGCAAAAAAAGAGTGCCTTTAAGGGCATTTTCGGCGACCCTTCGAGAATATAGGCGTGAACGTATGTAAGTCTATTGTGGGTACAGTATGTATGTATATTTTTGCTCTGAAATCATATTCTTGTGACAGTCTAGATGCATTTTAAAACGGTTATATTTGCTTCGATTTACACTAAGGTCAATGCACTGCATTTGTTAAATAATTTTCCGAAGGTTTGTCCCAAAGTAATATTTCATTGATATATAATTAAAAAAATATACATTAATATATAAGTCCAATGGTTATACCCTAATTCTTATTGCCTAAGTTCGGCAAACGAGCAAACTGCTCACCACATGATAAGTGATCAACGCACAAGAAATCTTGATCATCAAGACCATTGAGATCATAGATGCGCTGTCATCTTCGCAAAATTACCGGGAATATGAATAAATGACGGAAGAAGGACAAGTAATGCTTATTTCGGCAATAAAATTCAAAAATAGAATTCAACAATCCAAAATGGCGACTGTTGCTCCTTTTGAGTGATATCTCCACATACACGAATACTTAACCTACATTATTATGAGTTTTGCAAGATGGGTATCGGGAAAATACACAATGGTATTGTTTGCGCGGGAAACGGAATCTGTTGTGATTCCGTGAATCATCGTGTTGCTCAACATTTATCAACCAAATGCAATTTAAGTGTGTGATGTTGTTTATACAGATTTTTAGTCCCAAAGCATTAGCTTCAATTATATTAATACATACATACATACATAAATTCACACCTTTATCCCAAAGGGGGTAGGCAGAGGCGCCACCAGGACACCCACATTTCGCCTTGTATGTTCCGTCCCATGATGTGATAGGGGGCGAGCCTATCGCCATATCGGGTACAAATTCCTGACTCCGGGCTGATAATGAACAGAAAAACCCAATATTACTTTGCCCGACCCGGGATTCGAACCCGAGACCTGAGCTTTGTAGTCGTACCGTAGTGCAGCTACGCCACCGAGGCAGTCAATTATATTAATGTTACCTATATACGTCCCACTGCAGGGCACGGCCTCTACAATCGAGAGTACGATTGAGAAGGACTTTTCATGTCATAGAAACCTCCGTGGCGTAGTTGGTTAGACGCCGGCTGTGAAACTTGAGGCCGTGGGTTCGATCCCCGCACAGAAACAAATATTTGTGTGAACCACAAGTATTTGTTTCGGGTCTGGGTGTTTGTGAGACCGAAAAGTCTCTCGTAGTTTCTGATACACGACACAAGACATTCATTTATCTTATGTGGGGTCAAGACTATACTTATATTTGACTGTTATGTTTATTTATTTATAGTAATTCTTACATACAGCTATGGTACATGATCACGGTGGTCGCGGGCTGAAATCCTAGGGCACACCTCTGACTTTTCGGAGTTATGTGTGTATTTATAGTCAATCACCACGCACTTTAACGGTGAAGGTAAACATCGTGATGAAACCTGCATACCGTAGCGATTTTCAAGAATTTCTACGGTATGTAAGTCCGCCAACCCGCACTAGGCCAGCGTGGTGGACTATATAACCTAACTACTCTCAATCGATTCTCTCTATTGTAGAGTAGGCCCGTGCCCTGCAGTGGTATGTATATGGGCTGATATAGATACACATAGCTTACAACTAAATGTTTAACAACAAACTTACCTGGTCAAGATTGCAGGAAGTCGCTTGATGCTTCCAACAGGTCCAGGAGATCCATGGGGGAGGCCTATCTTCAGCAGTGGACTTCCTGTGGCTAGTTAGATAGATATTACGACTAAATAATATAAAAAAAATGTAAAAGTATTTACAATATTTGACAGCCTCCGTGGCGCAGTTGGTTAGACGCCGGCTGTGAAACGAGAGGCCGCGGGTTCGATCCCCGCACCGAGACAAATGTTTGTGTGAACCACAGATATTTGTTTCGGGTCTGGGTGTTTGTGAGACCGAAAAGTGTCTCGTAGTTCCTGATACTCACGACACAAGACTCGATCTTAGTGTGGGGTCAGGACACTATGTATGTGACTGTTGGGTGTATTTATTTATTTATTTATTTATATCACAATCTTTAAGGAAAACGTACTGATGAAGAAATAAACAGTGATACCAGGAAATTTGTCGGAATTATGAGATTACAAACTGCTCGTTCATCCCACGTCATTGAATTACGGAAAACAACACGAACGAGGGATTTTTCATTGATTAGACTGCCTTGGTGGCGTAGTTTTACAGTACGATTACACAGCTGAGGTCTTGGGCTCGAATCCCGGGTCAGGAGTGATATTGTATTTTTCTATTAATTATCAGCCCGGCGTCAGGAATTAGTGCCCGATATGGCGGTCGGCTCGGCCCCTATCATTGTGGGAACATAAAGCTGTGTGTCCTGGTAGCACCTCTGCCTACCCCTTCTGGGAAAAAGCGTGAGTTTATGTATGTCACACTTTCATGCCAGAGATTTATGGTGAATGAATCACATTGATACGCCGTAAATAAATAGTTATTAGAAGTACGTGGTGGGCTGTTGGTAACGTACCGAACACGGCTGCCGTGAAGCTGTTCGCAGGTTCAAATCATACCTGAATTTTCAGTTATGTGTATAATCAAGCACCACGCAACATAACTGAGGAAACCTGCATACCATAGCGAGTATAACAAGATTTTCTGTAATGTGTGAATCCGCCTGGCACTAGGCCAGCGTGGTGAAAGGCCTAACCCCTCTCAATAGAATTCTCGTTGTAGAGGAATCCTGTGCCCAGCAGTGGGCAATAGTCCAGTTGATTTCAAGTATTACTCAAGTTCTTAGGGGATTGCATAATGTCTACTTAGATTTGCGCGAATGTTACACATTGAAATAAAATTAATATTTACAGCTTTTATCGCGGATTTGGTATATTTAAATTAGCGTATTGCAATGACCAATTACCATCAGTAGACCCGACTGCTCATTTGTAAGACCTTGGCATTAAATAGGCGGAAAAAAAAATCTCATTAATACAGATAAAAATACTTTTATTACAGAAATATCTCTCAATGACATTGTTGCCTCAGACAACCTTAAGATTAAGTAACAATGGAATAAGGTAGAAATATTAAATTAATAATGACAGGCAAGCGAAGTGTCGGACGCCTACAAGGAAAGACGACCCGATCAAGGTTGCAGGAAGGTCCTGGATGCTGGATGCTTCCATCAGGTGGATGTGGAGAGCTTTGGGGGAGGCCTATAAAGCAGTGGACTTCCTGTGACTAAATAGATAGATATTATAGACAATAATGATTATGATGATGATGACGATAGGCTCGCCCCCTATCGTGGGACGGAACATACAAGGCGAAATGTGGGTGTCCTGGAGGCTCTGCCTACCCCTTCTGGGATAAAGGCGTGAGTTTATATATGTATGTTTATAATTGTTTATTTTTCCTGTTACGTATTGCAACAGCTGTAGCGGTCACTATTGACCACAAATACTATTGGAAAAATAGGTTAAAAATAATTAAACACATGACAGCCGCCGTGGCGCAGTTGGTGACGCCGGCTGTGGACCGAGAGGCCGCGGGGTCGATCCCCGCACCGAGACTAATCTTTGTGATACATAAGTATTTGTCTCGAATCTGGGTGTTTGTGTGAAAAGTCTCACATAGTGTTACAAGACACAAGAATTATTGATCCTAATTTGGGGTCAGGACTATGTATGTGATTGTTGGGTGTACTTATTTATTATTACAAATCACCTGAAGTATTATATCATGTTCTAATCCGCCCGGATAGCAACAGCCGCATACAATTGAGGACACGTCAAAGTGACCTACGGAAGGATACAAGACATACACGTTGCCTTATAAAAAGAGCAGATTATAAAAAAAAAATCCTGTGTGCGGTTATCGAACCCGCGGCCTCGTCCCACAGCCGGTTTCTCACGCACAGCGCCATGTATCTCACTTTCCTTTCGAATAATGCGTATAGAAACACGATGCATGCGTGGCATAAAAACTATATTTCCACGAAGATTAACTTCGCAACACAAGGTTCGTAGAAAGCACACACACAAATCGTGGAAAAAAATGTGGGAAACTGAGAGAGAAAGAATAATCTCCTAGAGACTAAAATATATCGATAGTTGCAAGCCTCACAGTATCCATATGATCTTTCTCTTCAGGCCCAGGAAGTTCGCTGCAGTATTTAAAAAAATCATCATTTTAGGCAAATCCATCCACTGCTGGACATATTAGACCAATTTTACAATCTAAATTTAGTCCAAATAATTACCCATATTGGTAATTAAACCTTACGCTTCAAGGTTACATTCTAAAGCACGCTGCCTCTCGAAAAATGATACCGTATTTTTTTCTGTATCAAAGATCTATACCTGTATAAAGCTGAACAGTTTTTTGTTTGTTTGAACGCGGTAATCTCAGGAACTACTGATATGAATTGAAAAATTATTTTGGTGTTGGATAGCCCATTTATCGAGGAAAGGTATGGGATACTTATTATTCCGGGAAAATGTAAAGCGGTACGTTTATCCCAGAAAAACTTCACGCGACCGGAACCGCGAGCAATACTAGTTTAATAGACTAGACACTGTATGATAAAAAAATTATTGCAATGAATGACGAAGAGCGTGCCATTCGCCTGATCGTAAGCGATACGACCGCTCATGGACAGTAGCGAAACTAAGCAACACCATGTAGGACAAAGCAATGCTTGGCATTCCACTGCGCTCGCCATCCTGAGACATAAGATGTTAAGTCTCAATATGTCCAGTAGTTACTCTAGCTACAATGTCCTTCAAACCGGAACGCAACAGTTTGATATAAGGTCGTGACATTGAACTTAACCTCTAATATAATTTAGGGCATGCGTGTTATGATTCACTTTGATAACTACATACACAGCTACATAGTCTAATATTTTGGTAATAATAAAACATGTAATAGGTCACGCAATTTGTTAGTTTGACCTTGATCTTGACGTGATTGCTTGTAAACTGCCGAAATATACACATTCATAATCGTCATGCCTGTATCCTATAGGGGTAGGCAGAGTAAGAAAGAAAAGAAAAAAGCAAAAAAATAAAACAGTTCGTGTTGCTTAGGGAGTTTCTTGCACCGTTTCTTCTTTGCTACAACACGTTGCGAAGCGGTGGTAGCAGTAATCGATTCAAAAGATCACGTAAAAGACAATTTGAATAAGATTTTTTTTATAGACTATAAGTATACACCCAACAGTCACATACATAGTCCTGACCCCTAGTCTTGCGTTGTGCATCACTAACTACGAGAGATTTGGGTCTCACAAACACCCAGACCCGAAACAAATGCCTTTGGATTATATACAAACATTTAGCTTAGTACGGGGATCGAACCCGCGACCTCTTGTTTTACATCCGTCTTACCAACGGCGCGACAAAGGATGTCAAATTGTAGCGTACTATAACTATGCTAAGAATAATAGAAAAAAAAAATATTATTATGAATTACTATGAAATCCTAGTTCCTACCCTCTCGACCATTCCGTCTTGAACCAACGAAATTCTAATGTTTTTATAAAGATTATTTCCTGATACGTTCATAGCACGGTCATGGTACGCCACGTTATAGGGGGCAAAGACCTCAGTTGCATTCAAACCTATCCACACTAGATTTCTAGTAATGGAATCGTATAAATAGTTATTTAATCGGGTCACGGCTGTATTCAAGCGCTCTTCATAACTATTAAAATACGAATGTATTATTTAGATAGATTATGTGTCGAGTCTGCCATTTTGAATGGATAGAACCATGAAGGTTACTTCTCAGATGGAATGAACAAATCCTGCATGATTGTGGTACTTAAAATGAATAATCAGAGAATAATCTCTTCCTACTAATCGACTGCCTCGGTGGCGTAGTTGTATTACGGTACGGTTACAAAGCTGAGGTCTCGGGTTCGAGTCCCGGGTCGGGCAAAGTGATATTGGATTTTTCTATTATCAGCCCGGAGTCAGGAATTTGTGCCCGATATGGCGATAGGCTCGCCCCCTATCACATCATGGGACGGAACATACAAGGCGAAATGTGGGTGTCCTGTTGGCGCCTCTGCTTACCCCTTCGGGGATAAAGGCGTGAGTTTATGTATGTATGTATGTAGAACCATGATGTTTAAAATCATAATCGATTTAGGATGTACGCGTGATGTTCTTTAGCTTTTTACGCGAATTAAAAAGTTAACTGTCATTTGAAAAAATGCGGGAAAGATGGACGTTGCAAAAAAGTCTATAATTTTAAATTTTAATTAATGTTTATTTTTTTTTACATAGGTAACGGAATGTAGTTTAATTTCGCATTTAATAATAATGTATTTATAATAACATTTTATTATAATGTACACAGCGATTATGAATCTGTCGTGTCATAAGGAATTAGGACCCACGCAAGTATGTCGTGTTTCCGGTTCAACCGTACAACCAACAGGTACATACTACATTCTAAGATTAAAAGTCTTGTGTCGTGTATCAGAAACTGCGAGTCTTTTCGGTCCCACAAAGACCCAGACCCGAGACAAATATGTTTATTATACAAACATTTGTCTCGGCGCGGAGCTCGGCCCGAAGCTCGGCCCGTGGTCTCTCGTTGCATAGCTGTCTAACTAACCTGCGCCAGGGAGGCTGTAAAACTGTGCTCGTTAACTTCTATTCTATCATATGTATAAATAGATATAACTATAGTAAGCAGTATTGTTTCCTGCAACGTTCCAACACGATTTTATTGACTGCACGTCAATTCTAGGAAAATATTAATAAAAAACATCACGGTTTGCATGTTGTTTGTAAATTGCGGTTTCTGTTTAAAAATATTTTGCACAATACATAAATAATTGCCATTAAAAATATATTACAACAATGTATGCATACTTTCACTGATGAAGAGATTTTTATAAGAAAGTTTTTTTTCGCCTGATCGTAAGCGATACGACCGCTCATGGACAGTAGCAAAACCAAACACCATGAATTACAAAGCAATGCTTTGTATTCCACTGCGCTCGCCATCCTGAGACATAGGATGTTAAGTCTCATTATGTCCAGTACTTTGGCTACAATGTCCTTCAAACCGAAACACAATAGTGCATTTACACTGCTGTTTGGCGGGAGAAATAGACATTGCGGTGGTACCTACCCAGGCGGCCTCTCACAATGAGAGACCTACCGCCAGTGAAGATGATCCCATCTAGTCATACTTTCAATACTGCCACGATAAAATTATTACAATGCATATTTTGATAAGTCCTGGGCTGTCCAGATTATCCAGTATTCACCGACGTGAGATGTTCATCTGTCGATACAATGATGCCTGATTGTATCCGGATATACAGAACTCGAAACGCGACACACGTGGCTCACTATGACGGCTCCTTTACCACTATGTACGGTCACTATCCAGACGAATCTATCTATATCGATTGAGAGTGGTTAGGCCATATAGTCCACCACGCTGGCCTAGTGCGGGTTGGCGGACTTTACATACCGTAGAAATTCTTTAAAATCGCTACGGTATGCAGGTTTCCTGACGATGTTTTCCCAGTGGCGGCGTAAGGTAGGTTGGCACCCTGGGCGGTTTTGTATTGAGCACCCCTACCTAAAATATGACACCAAATACTATACATGCTTACTCCGGACTTTTCGCGCTCGTATAAGATCAGACTTTTTTGTTCAAGAGTAGGCGTAGGTACTCCTTCTTTCTAGGCGGCGGCAAGCGGGATATTTTCGCCCACGATCGTGGTCCACGTTCTTCGTTTGTTGTCGCTTGTCGGGTTGTCGTTGTCACCCCTTGGTGCTTGGTACCCGGGGCGGACCGCCCCCATCGCCCCCCTTTACGCCGCCACTGTGTTTTCCTTCACCGTTAAAGTGCGTGGTGATTGACTATCAATACACACATAACTCCGAAAAGTCAGTGATGTGCCCTGGGATTTGAACCCGCGACAACCGTGAACATGTAGGCAGCCGCGTCTGGTCCGTTACCAACAGGCCACCACGCACTTTTACAGACGAATATATCTCCATAAATAAGTTTTATTTCCGGGTGCCCAAGACCCCCTCCTCTTCCCATATTTTTTCCTTCTCCCTCCTCTCAACATCTGATGGGCCGGCAACACATTCATGCTCCAAGCGTTGTGAATGTTTATCTGCAGTGATCACTTATCACGTGACCTGTTTGCTCGTTTGCTGTACCTATGGTTTAAAAGCAAATTTTTATGCTTTTATTCATAATACATACATACATACATAAACTCACGCCTTTATCCCCGAAGGGGTAGGCAGAGGCGCCACCAGGACACCCACATTTCGCCTTGTATGTTCCGTCCCATGATGTGATAGGGGGCGAGCCTATCGCCATATCGGGCACAAATTCCTGACTCCGGGCTGATAATAGAAAAATCCAATATCACTTTGCCCGACCCGGGACTCGAACCCGAGACCTCAGCTTTGTAAGCGTACCGTAATACAACTACGCTACCGAGGCAGTCAATATATAATCAAGAAATGACTTACATAATATAAATAGATTGTGAGCTATACAAATCTTCAAAATGTGCAAAGCATTAAGCTGTTATGATATGTCAAAATAAGATAATACTTTAGATAATATTATCAATATTTGCATTCGTAGTAAGTCCACTGCT
The DNA here is from genome assembly GCA_949752805.1 of Deilephila elpenor. Classification (NCBI taxonomy): domain Eukaryota; kingdom Metazoa; phylum Arthropoda; class Insecta; order Lepidoptera; family Sphingidae; genus Deilephila; species Deilephila elpenor. Next base: position 1,766,834 of record OX457121.1, read on the forward strand.
GTACTTAGTCCAAGAGCCTGGTGGACTGTTGGTAACGAATTGCGACTGCCTACATGTTCACGGTGGTCGCGGGTTCAAATCTCAGGGCACACCTCTGACTTTTCGGAGTCATGTGTGTATTGATAGTCAATCACCACGCACTATAAGGGTTAAGGAAAACATTATGAGGAAACCGGCATACCATAGCGATTTCTAAGAATTTCAATGGTATGCAGAGTCAGCCAGCCCGCAATAGGCCAGCAAGTGGACTATATGGCCTAACCCCTTTCATTCGTACTCTAGTTTGTAGAGGAGGTTTGCCTGGAGGTCCCGCCCTGACACCCGTCACTATTACTCCTGTAAGCCAGGATCAACAGTGGCACGCATTTAAATGACACTGAGCATTGAAGCTCAGCGCGTCTCCGGGAATGTCTAACTTGTCTTTAACCCGCAATGAAATCAATCACAAAGATCTATTGATAGGAGTTGGAAATATTGGAGGCTGTAATATAACATTACGCTATTACCTACTGGTGGTAGGTCTCTCTTATGTGAGAGGCGGCCTGGGTAGGTACCACCGCAATGTCTATTTCTTTCGCCAAACAGCAGTGTAAATGCGCTGTTGTGTTCCGGTTTGAAGGACATTGTAGCCAGAGTAACTACTGGACATATTAAGACTTAACATCTTATGTCTTAGGATGGCGGGCGCAGTGGAATTCCAAGCATTGCCTTGTAATTCATGGTGTTGTTTGGTTTTGCTACTGTCCATGAGCGGCCGTATCGCTTACCATCAGACGAATGGCATGCTCGTCTCGCCATTCATAGAAATAAAAAATAAAAAAAAAAGAACCAATAGGAGTGAAGCATGAATGAATAATGCCTAAAAAGTTCCCCGTCCAAAAGTATCTGCACACGAGCGAAGCAAGGCTGCTACTGTGTATGATAAAGGAAAAAAATATATAATATTTGAGATATGGATACTCGGATGACTAATATGTTTATTCAACAAAATCAATTGACGTTCACATTTTGAGTATTTAGATAAAAAGATGCTGTAATACGGAACACGATAGCAACAACAGATAATATTCGATGTTTATTGAAGGTCACAGCGAGGTGTAGTGGTTACATGAGAATTTTAGATGCGGGATTCAAGGCCCAGATCGAGAAAACTTTTGTAAACAAAGAAATACGATTGGTTCTGAATAAATTCGCGAATCGACCACCTCTTTATTAAAGTTGGTTAAATGTTGCAATCTCCAAACGTGTAGCTTTTTGGTTAAACTGGACGTAATGCTCTTACAAATCAATGTTAATATTTCAATATACATTTTACACATGTAACATTTTAAAAGATTCAATAAGTTTATAAGCCTCCGTGGCGCAGTTGGTTAGACGCCGGCTGTGAAACGAGTGGCAGCGGGTTCAATTCTCGCATCGACACAAATGTTTGTGATACAAAGTATTTGTCTCGGGTCTGGGTGTTTGTGAGACCGAAAAGTCTCTCGTAGTTCCAGATAAGCGTCACAGGACTCGGTCTTAGTTGGGGGTTGGGGGGGTTGGGGGTTGTTGGGTGTATTTAAAAATAAGTATGAATTTTAAACAGAAACTAAAGTCTATATTTCTCAGCGTCTGTATATTGCTAGAATAGTACTTGGTAGTAATAACTGTATTTTCATTACGTTGATAACGCATGTGTGTCAGTCGTTATCGGGAAATTTGCGCACGAATGTTCATATGTTAGATAATTTCAATGAGATATAGTTGAGTTTGAAGATCAGTATGCTAAATCTGTATCAAGCTATAAACGTCCTAGTGCAGGGCACGGGCCTTCTCACAAATCGAGGGTACGAATTTGAGAGGTTAGGCCATATACACCACCACGCTGGCCTAGTGCGGGGCTGACTTTACATACCATAGAAACACTTACAAATCGCTATGGTATGCAGGATGACTTATACGAGTACTATGCAATTAAACTTTTCCTTTTTTACGTTCTCTTATAAAAGGACTTTACAACTAAGGATAAAACAAATATGTAGGTATATAATATAGTATTCTCATGAGGTATATGATTCAACGCAGGGTATTTCCCGCGCACGGTCTGACCGACACGGTCTGCAACTTATTTGCATACTCATTATGTGTGCATCATACTACGGTTTGGTTAACTTTCAAATATGATTACAATTTATGTTTTTTTTATTTACACATGTTTTAATTTAGGAGTTGTCTTGTTGGTAACTGCAATGCCGAGACGGTGATCGCGGGTTCAAATCCCAGGGCACACGGACGGCAAGGTGTGTATTGATAGTCAATCACCACGCACTATAACGGCGAAGGAAACCATGAATAAACCTGCACAACACAGACAATAATTTCTACTGTGTAAAGTTCACCAACCTGCACTACGCCAGCGTGATGCACTGTGGCCTTACCTCTCTTAGTCGAACTCTCTGTTTTATCACACTCCTGTTCTCAGGGAGCCCTGCTTAAACACGCGATTGCTACTGTTAAATGAGCCCGCGATATTGTCATTAATATAACTGCATACGTAGTCCACTTTAATTAATAAGACGGAGAACAATCGCCTATTAAAATCGCTTTAGTATCAATTGTTCGAGTATCGTATTTGAAAGTTTATTTTAAACCTTATTTTAAAATAAAAATACCGGACACAGATAATCCCGACCCCACACTAAGATCAAGTCTTGTGTCGTGTATCAGAAATTTAGACTTTTCGTTCTCACAAAACCCCAAACCCGAAACAAACAAATATTTTTGGAGCCGGTGTAACTACTGGACATAATGAGACTTATATTATAATATTAGAGGTTAAGTTCAATGTCACGACCTTATATCAAACTGTCGTGTTCTGGTTTGAAGGACATTGTAGCCAGAGTAACTACTGGACATAATGAGACTTAACTTCGTATGTCTCAGGATGGCGAGCGCAGTGGAATGCCAAGCATTGATTTGTAATTAATGGTGTTGTTTGGTTTCTACTGTCCATGAGCGGTTATCGCTTACCATCAAGCGAATGGCATGCTCGTCTCGTCATTCAGCGTAATAAAAAAAAACCCGGTGATAACAAACATTTGTCTCGGTGCGGGGCTCGAACCCGCGGCCTCTCGTTTCACAGCCGGCGTCTAACAAGACCAAAGGCAGTCAACAATAACTATTCCACTGGCGCTTTCCACAGTATTGTCGGAATTTCCGTGGGACAGTTCAACAATCTTTGTTTGATTTATTCATTCTTTGTATTGAGTTTTCGTGTCACTGCTGTTATGTAAGGTGACGTCAACTATAATGGACTTACTATACATAGTATAACTGCCGGTATATATAACTTATCTATTTTATCTAACTAAACTGTGGCGTAGAACATACAAGGCGAAATATGGATGTCTTGGTAGCACCTCTGCTTACCTCTTCTGTCCCATGATGCGATAGGGGGCGAGCCTATCGCCATATCGGGCACGAATTCCTGACTCCAGGCTGATATTAATAGAAAAATCCAATATCACAGCCCGAGCCGGGATTCGAACCCGAGACCTCAGCTTTGTAATCGTACCGTAGTAAAACTACTGGCTGTTTCACTGGCTTCAAATAGATGGATTTACCACGGTAAATTCTACCAAGGCTTGTACCATGTCGCCAGACTATTAACAATGGATCGATGGGTCTCTGTGCCATGGGCGGTGCGCCCTGATCAATACTGACCCTGATTACCTCAGCACGATTGGTCTGGCCAAGCAATTGAGGTCGCTACCAACTTTTATTGCAGTGAATAGGATACTGTTTATACCGGGATAATGAAAAGTGGGACGTTTATCCCGGAAAAACTTACACGCGGCTGAATCCGCGAGCAATACTATTTTAATAGAACAACACTTTATGTTTTTTTTTATTGCAATGATTGGCGAGACGAGCAGTCCCTTCGCCTGATGGTAAGCAGTACGAACATGGACAGTTGCAAATCCAAATACCATAAATCACAAAGCAATGCTTGGCGTTCCACTACGCTCGCCATCCTGAGACATAAGATGTTAAGTCTCATTATGTCCAGTAGTTAGTCTGGCTACAATGTCCTTCACACTTTCTTCTTCACAGCTACAACACGTTCCGAAGCGGTGGTAGCAGAAATTAACGATTCAAAAGATCTTGTAAAAGACTACTTGAATAAAGAATATTTTGATTTGATTTTATTGATCTTCAAACCGGAACACAACAGTGCACTGCAACTGTTACAAGAAGTTGGATTGTCAAAGAATAGGCTTACGTAGTGATATCCCCGATAGTTATATTCAATAAAGACATATTATGTAACAGATAGAATGGGTTATTCAGGTGTAAACGAGCAAAAGAGAGGAATTCGTTGAATAAAAATATTGACAATTTAGATTTAGTCATTTCGTTCGGCCGTTCGGTTCGGAAAGCTGTTTTTAATAGAAAAGAACAGGCAAGATTGAAGAAACTCTTGTGTTGCTCTTTTCAAAACCAGTTTACAATTGATGATCACAAGAATTACAAGTTGGTTTCGTTCAGACCATTTATTAATTATTTCCTATAATTGAATAAAGTGCGTGGTGGCCTGTTGGTAACGGACCAGACGCGGCTGCCTACATGTTCGCGGTGGTCGCGGGTTCAAATCCCAGGGCACACCTCTGACTTTTCGGAGTTATGTGTGTATTGATAGTCAATCACCACGCACTTTAACGGTGAAGGAAAACATCGTGAGGAAACCTGCATACCGTAGCGATTTTAAACAATTTCTACGGTATGTAAGTCCGCCAACCCGCACTAGGCCAGCGTGGTGGACTATATGGCCTAACCACTCTCAATCGATTCTCTCGATTGTAGAGTAGGCCCGTGCCCTGCAGTGGGACGTATATGGGCTGATATAGATAATTGAATAGAATTGGGCCATCATTGTTTCCAATTGTCTTGCTGTCATTGTCTTCTTGTCATTCGCCTTGTCTTCGCTTCAGTTGAATGGAAACAGTAATGGCAATAGAAAATAGAAATAGATGGAGTTGTTCAAGAACCGGCTGTGAAACGAGAGGCCGTAGTGTTTCTCGTACCCAGACAAATATTTCTGTGACCCATAAATATTTTAGGTCTCGGTGTCTTAAGACCAAATACCGGGTATATCGAGACTGCGACCGAAAACGAAGCCAGGTGGTAGGTATAGTGATTACAGACACAGCAACTAAAAAATTCATAAAAAAGCGACTGTTTTTTATTTGCAAAAATTTTATTTATCACCGTGTGTTGGTGGTAAATACCTAGTTTTTGTTAAAATAATAATTTGATCCCTTGCGTACCATTACGTCTTAACATAAAAAGGTGTAGGTACATTATTATTTTAGGAGAACTATGTATTTAACACCCAAATACAAAGATAAGTAAAAAAATGCAAAAAAAAAGGTGTTGTTCTTTTTGGGAATTTTTTGGTTGCATTGAGTCTGAAGTTACTAATACTACCACCTGGCTTCGTTTTCGCTCGAAGTCTGAATATACTCTGTATTATTTTGGTCATTTCTAATATATTATGACACAAGTTTGATGTGGGATCCAGGGTCGGGCAAAGTGATATAGGGTTTTTCTATTCATTATCAGCCCGGAGTTAGAAATTTGTGCCCGATATGGCGATAGGCTTGCCCCCTATCACATCATGAGACGGAACTTACAAGGCGAAATGTGGGTGTCCTGGTGGCGCGTCTGCCTACGCCTTCTGGGATAAAGGAGGGAGTATGTAAGATTTGATTTCAACCATTTTCACACTACAGAATACAATTTCCTACTCTCAATATTTTGTAGCTAATCTAAGAATTAATTTGCTGCATAGATAATTATTAAACACAAGTTTGTCCTTCGCGTATTACGAGATAAATATATGCACATTTAGTTAACTAGATAATTTGTATTGCGTTCTTTAAAAGTTTAACCATTAAGGAAAATATAATGAACAAGTCTGCATGCAATAGAAATCTTAATAAAAGGATAGTGTCTATTCATAGTATCGGTAAAAAATATCGTTGACCCCGATACCGATACTGCTTAAAATTAATTATAGCATTTTATATGGTTTGTCCTTAAACGTTTTCCTGTTTTATCCCGGACGACAGATTTTTATATCTAGATATCAACCATTGTATTTTAAACAGGCCTTTAAAAAAAGATAGAAAAATAAAATAAAAAAAGAAGTTGAACAAATTCAAAATATAGGTTAAACAAATTGAATTAAAATAGAAAAAGGAATAAAAAATAGAATTCGCATCCATCTCAAAACGTTTTTAATGTAAAATAACATAGTAAATAGGGGACACAAAAAAATGAAATGTGAACCGCATTCTAGCTAGGTTCACAGATATTTCCGACAGGGACATACATAATCCTCATGCCTGTATCCTAAAGGGGTTGGCAGAGTAAGAAAGAAAAGAAAAAAAAAGCAAAAAAGAAGACAGTTCGTGTTGCTGAGGGAGTTTCTTGCGCCGTTTCATCTTCACAGCTACAACACGTTCCGAAGCGGTGGTAGCAGAAATTAACGATTTAAAGATCTTGTAAAAGACTACTTGACTAAAGAATATTTTGATTTTTACAATACGTCATACGATTACTACAAATAGGGCTACCAGAAGGCAGAATGCCTGGACTCCAAGCTCATTTCTCCAAGAACTCCGGGCCTGGGTCGCAATTATGTTTATTTTTATTGAAAATATATGTATTCTTCCCTACACAAAAAAGTTGGTTTCATTGAAGGACAATAATCCTCGCACCGATACCAAGTTTCATAGTAAAATGGGCATTCTCCTTTTCTATGGTATGTGACTTTATCTAATCCATGTTAGGTGAGTGTAGTTATTTTGGCCTAACCCCTCCCTATTGAACTTGGTTGTATCGGAGTCCAATGCCCAGCAGTGGGCGATTACGGGCTTATACAGTACAGGGGGTTACTCTTTGATCCGAAACGAAGTTCGAAAGTTCGAACGTTCCACTAAAGTAATATGTAATTTTCCCACAAAAATCAATACTCTATGACACTTATCATTCACTCCGAACTTACGCCCAGTTTCTATAATCTATATATCTTTAACAAGAGATTTCGTTACATATTTAGATGCATTTTATGTTTCAGTAAATAAAGATAGAGAGATATGCGATATCGCCCAAATACTGGAACGCAACTTAAATATAACTTGCGCTTAACTATGTTAATCCCGATTAAATGTACTGGCTAACACACAAAATAATAAGCAATCCCAATCCCTATCTAAGGATCGATCCGGAAAATAGACCAATCAGAACACATCAAATGTGAGAGTGTCGGCAATACCTTGAGCCCATTGGTTTATTTTCGCGATCGATCTTTAGATAGAAATGAAGATCGTTTATTAACATCGGCCATAAGTGAGCCGTGCGCTGTTAAGAGCAACTTATTATTTGAATGTCGTTCCAGTATTCGGGCGTTAGTGTATTTATTTGTAGTTAGCTAGGTAAGATGAATATACATTTCTATCTTTGTTTATTGAAGTGTGTAATTGTATCGCCATAGTAATGCTATGTTTAACTCTAGTTAAAGATAGATAGGATATAGAGACCGGCCGTTAGTCTATGGTTACGACATACGATAGAGAATTCGAAGATTTTGTGGAGTACCTACGCATATTCGTACAGTTTTACGTACGTCCGAACATTCGAACTTTTCGGATCATTAAGTTACACCCCAGTATAGTATACATTTCTCACGATTTTAGCAGGATTTTTGTAGGTCAACGATTAATTAGATCTCGTAGATTCAATTTCGCAAAACGCAGATGTCCAGCCAAAATCGCATGGTCTGGCATCGCTGTTAAGTCTACAGCTGTAATGTTATGATAACAAAGTTTCCCCTTAGCAATACGAGACTTTATTGACCAAATCTGCATCGTGTATGCTTGAAGTTTGTTTAATTTCACACGGTTTGAGCTGTCTGTGTCTGTATCAGCCCATATACGTCCCACTGCAGGGCACGGACCTCCTCTACAATCGAAAGTACGATTGAGAGGGGTTAGTACAGTCCACCACGCTGGCCTAGTGCCAGGCAGACTTTAACACAGAAATTCTTACAAATCGTGGTGTGCAGGCTTCCTCGCGATGTTTTCCTTTACTGTTAAAGCGATTGGTAAGTGACTAAGTATTAAATATTAATACACGCATGACACTGAAACCTTAAACATGTCAGGACACATGATGGGTTTGAACTCGCCACCACAGTCTCGGCAGCCACATCCGGTCCGTACCCAATAAGCCAACGCACTTAAATGCTTCAATTTTCATTAAAAATTTATACTGCCTCGGTGGCGTTGTACTGTATGATTGCAACGCTGAGGTCTCGGGTTCGAATCCCGGGTCGGGAAAAGTGTTATTGGATTTTTCTATTCATTATCAGCCCGGAGTCAGGAATTTGTGCCCGATATGGCGATAGGCTCGTCCCCTATCACATCTTGGAACGGAAAATACAGGGCGAAACGTGGGTGCCCTGGTTGTTACTAGGAGAACCTCTGCCTACCCCTTCCAGGAAAAAGGCGTGAGTATTTTACATACATAAGTATGTAAAAATTAATGTATTTAACGGTGAAGGAAAACATCGTGAGGAAACCTGCATACCGTAGCGATTTTAAAGAATTTCTACGGTATGTAAGTCCGCCAACCCGCACTAGGCCAGCGTGGTGGACTATATGGTCTAACCACTCTCAATCGATTCTCTCGATTGTAGAGTAGGCCCGTGCCCTGCAGTGGGACGTATATGGGCTGATATAGAAGTATGTAAAAATACAATTGTATATTAGGTAAATTGGTGTCTTGTCTCCCTCAGAGGATGCGGTCAATGACCTTTTTATCACAAATACACACCCAAACCACAAACTGAATTAAACATATGTAATCACTAGCTAACCTCATTTTCATTGCAAAGTGGAGACAAAATGGTTTCTTAGATTTACGCGAATTTTACACATTGAAATAACACTATTTTTCACGGATTTTATGATTCTATCGCGGATTTTGTTTAATATTTACATTTTTTTAACTTCGTTTCGATTACTTCGATTCGATTGAAGTGATCGAAACGTCGTCCTCAACTGTAAAATATTGAAACTGAGAAAGAAAGAAATCTTATTTATTTTCCACAACATATGACGTACATACGGATTTTTGTGAGACCGAAAAGTCTCTCGTAGTTTCTGATACACGACACAAGACTCGATCTTAGTGTGCGGTAAGGACTATGTATGTGACTGTTGGGTGTATTTATTTATTACTAGCTTTTGCCCGCAAACTTCCTGTGCGTGATTAACTTTATTTGGAATTTCCCATCCCGTCCCGTCCCGTCCCGTCTTATTCCCACACAAGGTATGCAATCCAGTCCCATCCCTTTGATTGTAAAATAGTAGTAATAAAGTATAAAATAGTTTACGTACGTACGTAAATGTATTGGAAGTATCTTGAGTTTTTTTGCAAAAATAATTTTTTTTCGTAATTTTTTTTTCATAAAAAGTATCCTATGTTACTTCTAATACCTCCAAGAATATGTGTACAAAGTTTGATGATGATCGGTTGAGTAGCTTTCGCGTGCAAGCGTAACAAACAAACTTACATTCACGTTTATAATATTAGTAGGGATTTATTAATTCGTAAACATGCATGTCGCACCGTAGCTGTGACATGTGACCACTTGTACTGCGACGTGAACCACAGTACATCTGCATCGGTTCAGTTAATAATTTAACTGCTGATGAGTCGTTCGTAATACGACATAATACTCCTATATTAAAGAGGTCAGAACCAATTGAGATTGTTGACTGTATTTAATTGTTTGTGTTCATGCGATGCAAATCCGTCTGCCGGTCCAAAATGCGCACATCATTGATAAATAACATCTTATACTAATATATGTATAAGTAGGTGTAGAGTTTGTTTGTACGCGTTAATTTCAGAGTCAGGAATTAGTGCCTGATATGGCGATAGGCTCGCTCCCTGTCACATCGTGGGTCGGATCATACAAGGCGAAATGTGCGTGTCTTGGTAGCACCACTGCCTAACCTTTCTGGCAAAAAAGGCGTGTGTTTATGTATGTATGTATACTATACTTTATAAACGCGCTCCTGTACTTTATAAACGCAGCATTGTGTCACAAAAGACTCTGTTGATATTATACAGGGTATATCAAGACCGCGACCGAAAACGAAGCCAGGTGGTAGTATTAGTGACTTCAGACATAATGCAACTAAAAATTTCGCAAAAAAAAAAATCGTCAAATTTTTTTGGTAATTTTTTACTTATCGTCGTATTTGGGTGATAAATACATAGTTTTCCTAAAATAATGATGTACACCTTTTTATTTTTTAAGGCGCAACGGTACGATAGGGTTTAAATTACTATTTTCGCAATAACTAGGTATTTGCTACCCAAAAACAATGATTTTCAAAAAATTGCAAAAAAAAAACTGTCGCTTATTTTGCGAAATTTTTATTTGCATTGTGTCTGTAACCGCTAAAACTACCACCCGGCTTCGTTTTCGGTTGCAGTCTTGATATACCCTGTATAAAACAAAAGAATAAATATAACAATGTTTAATTGTTTTATTGTGTTTTATATTTAGAAAAGTCAACATCTCTGAAACTGTTTTCGAAAACAGCGGTATTAAAATGATTTAAAACCTACATTAAATATTATCATGATATCAAACGTGGACTATAATTAAGGAAAACATCGTGATGAAATCACGGGGGCTATTACGAAACACGATGTTATGTTCGATATATCGTATGATTCTGCGTTTCGAAACCTACTAACCTGATTGTAGGAAGGAACATACAAGGCGAAATGTGGGGGTTTTGGTGGCGCCTCTGCCTACCCCTTCTGGGATAAAGTGAGTTTATGTATGTATGTAAGATGTAGAGAACGGCTGGTAGACCACTTGTATAGAAATAGAGCCTGGATGGCCAAGACCTAAAATATTCATAGAATTAATAACCTCGCTTTCAAAGTCGGTTAATGACTAGGCAGCCTTAGTGTAAGTGCAGATGCCACTGATGTGATTGCATTATCGTTATCACATATGTTTACATAACGATTGTATATAAAGGCAATTAGCACGTGTTTGTTTTTGCTTTGTTTTATATGGTATACACTTTCACAATTAATGGGGAAAACCTGTATCATAATAAATAAATACACCCAACAATCACATACATAGTCCTGACCCCACACTAAGATCGAGTCTTGTGCCGTGTATCAGAAACTACGAGGGACTTTTTCGGTCTCACAAACACCCAGACCCGAAAATAAATACCTGTGGATCACACAAATATTTGTCCTGACCCCGCTGTTAGCGACAGAATTATCGAAACCCCATAAGGCCAACTACGGGAGTGCCGCGTCGGGGATCAGTGCCACTTGACACCGGGAGCGCGGCGGACGGAGGAGCCGTGCGGGGTCCGCGGCACCGGGCTGGCCGCACGCCGACCCACTCAGGACAGTCCACACCGTTCTCCCAGAGCGTTTAATATTAATATATGTATATGAGTGAACGCTATGGTGCGTTTCGTTTCTCTCAGCCATATTAAATATAAAGTAAACTTATTCGTATTAAAATATATCCTACTTGCAAATCATAACAAGTTATTAATGAACTGCTCTGATTTAAACCAACTTGTATTTTTTGTAATAATCATACATTGTAAACTGGTTTTGAAAAGAGCAACACTAGAGTTTCTTGCCCGTTCTTCTCTAGTGAAAACCGCTTTCCGAACCGGGTGGTAGTTCAAAAAATGACTGAATCTAAACAATGTTGAACAATTTAATGGATTCAATAAATTATTTTCATTTCATTTCAATATCGCAAATTGTTACCGCTATTTTTATTAATTAAAGAAAACTTTTCAAAGTGTCTGGCTTTACCTTCACATCTTACACCCGCACAAAGATCGAGTCTTGTGTCGTGTATCAGAAACTACGAGAGACTTTTCGGGCTTCCATCTAGACCTGAAACAAATATTTTCACAGCCGGCGTCTAACCAATTGCGCCACGGAAGCTGTCCATTTGAGTATAAATTAATTATTATTGAAAATTCCAGACTGCCTCGGTGGCGCACTTGTACTACGGTATGATTGCAAAGTTGAGGTCTCGGGTTCGAATCCCGGATCGGGCAAAGTGATATTGGATTTTCCTATTCCCCCGTATTTGTGCCCGATATGGCGATAGGCTCGCCCCCTATTACATCGTGGGACGGAAAATACAAGGCGAAACGGTGTCCTGGTTGCTACTAGGGGAAGCTCTGTCTACCCGTTCTGGGAAAGAAGGCGTAATTTTTTTGTATGTATGTATCATTGTTGCAGAAACTGCTAAATCAACATACTGTTTCAATTAATTTCATATTCTCCACGCTGATATAATTATGATGTTTGTCAAAGAAATATTTTCCAAGCCAACTAGAGATATCTGGAAGCAAATATTTCCAGTGTTCATTACTCGCGCACGTAGATATTATATTTGCTGAAGAGATTAATGATTACATTGAACCCGATATAGACGGCAATAAAAACATATTTTTCATAATGGAAAACTACGGTGCATTCATTAGTAAAGGGCAGTGCAGTACATCCACCACAAATAGAAATCTAAATAGATGCGTTTATACCGGGTATATCAAGACTGCGACCGAAAACGAAGCCAGGTGGTAGTATTAGTGACTTCAGACACAATGCAAGTAAATATTTAGCAAAAAAAAATCGACAACTTTTTTTTGGAATTTTTTACTTCATGTCGTATTTGGGTGATAAATACATAGTTTTCCTAAAATAATTATGTAGACCGCTTTATTTTTAAATACTCAAAGGTACGTAAGGGTTTAAATTACTATTTTCGCAAAAACTAGGTATTTAACAACCAAAAAAAAGTTTTTTAAAAAATTCAAATAAAATATCTGTCGCTGTTTTGGTGAAATTTTTATTTGCATCGTGTCTGTAACCACTAAAACTACCACCTGGCTTCGGTCGCAGTCTTGATATACCCGGTATATTTCACGTGTCCAAAATAAGCATGGTTTACCTCAACGATGATTCGATGCGATGATCAGGCATCGAAAAAATTGCGATGAATGGCGAGACGAATATGCCATTCGCCTGATGGTAAGCGATGCGAAGTAAAACCAAACAACACCATGAATTACAATGTCATTCCACTGCGCTCGCCATAGATTATTTAACATCTATTGGCATGTGGCGAAATTTGGAACTACAAATATATTGAAATAAAACTATATTTTACGGATTTTATCGCGATTTGGTTTAATTTTAACAATTTTCTAACTTCCCGACGTTTCGATTACTTTACAGCTTTCGTGGTCACGGAGCGGACTGGGGTATTAGTCATCCGCTCAGTGACTGTTACAATTTAACTACCCTTAATTTACAATTATTAAATTAAAAAGTTAATTTAAAAAACATTCATTCAACATTCGCGTAAATCTAAGAAACTACAAATATAATTAAAAATATCTATTTAACGCTTTGTTTGAGATATAAATAAAATCAATAAATAAATAAATACACCCAACAGTCACATACATAGTCCTGACCCCACACTAAGATCGAGTCTTGTGTCGTGGGTATCAGGAACTACGAGATAATTTTCGGTCCCACAAACACCCAGACCCGAAACAAATACCAGTGGTTCACACAAATATTTGTTCCGGTGCGGGGATCGAACCCGCAGCCTCTTGTTTCACAGGCGGCGTTTTAACCAACTGCGCCACGGAGGCTGTCAAATGTCAATATGTTTTCTTAATATAAACAACAAGCATTTATATTCGTTATGTTATAGTATTAACATGTCAATAATAAAAAGTTAATAGAGAAAAACTATTCTTATATTGACAACAACGATGTTGCGTAAAGCAGCAGACCGGGCTCTGTGGCGTACCTTGGGAGAGGCCTATGCCCAGCAGTGGACTGCGAGGGGCTGATGATGATGAACAGCCCTTTCGTCGATAGAAGACCGTAGACCTGTATGTGACTGCTGGGTGTATTTATGAACTAGAGACGGTATCAAATATTGTCAAATTGAAACGGACCTTGGATTTAGACAGGCACCGGGCGACCTCGGCCCTCCAATCATTTCGGTTTTAATTAAGTTCAAAGGTTATGTAGGTGTTATTAAAAGGTGGTAGGTGTTTTTATCCAGAAGGGGAAGGTATAGGTGCTACCAGGACACCCACATTTCGCCTCGTATGTTCCGTCCCCGAATGTGATAGGGGTCGAGCTCATCGCCAGCTGTTATTATAATAAATAATAATCATGATAATAAATACACCCAACAGTCACATACATAGTCCTGACCCCACACTAAGATCGAGTCTTGTGTCGTGGGTATCAGAAACTACGAGAGACTTTTCGGTCTCACAAACACCCAGACCCAAAACAAATACCTGTGGATCACACAAATATTTGTTTCGGTGCGGGGATCGAACCCGCAGCCTCTCGTTTCACAGGCCGGCGTCTAACCAACTGCGCCACGGAGGCTGTAATATTTGCTGTATCTGTATCAGCCCATATACGTCCCACTGCAGGGCACAGGCCTCTTCTACATTCGAGAGTACTATTGAGAGGGGTTAGGCCATATAGTCCACCGTCATTTATTTCCATTTCAAAATATCGTAATGGTCAAAATATACTCGATATCTACTACAAGCACGGTCGCCAGATATTTTTGCTTCACAAAAGGTAACGGCGATGTGGATGCACCTTTAGCAGTCTCCCCCCCCCCTCTCTCTCTCTCTTCAGCCACAGGAAGTCCACTGCTGAACATAGGCCTCCCCATGGACCCCCACATCGATCTGTTGAAGCCCACAAGGTGGACGGACGACCTGGTTAAGGTCGCAGGATGTCGCTGGATGCAGGCCTTTAGCAGTGTCACCTCTATTTTATGAAATACACCCAACAGCCACATACAAAGTCCTGAGTTCCATTAGGATGAAATAAGTCTTGTGATGGGTACCAGAAACTACGAGAGACTTTTCGGTCTCACAAACTCTGAGACCCGAGACAAATATTTGTGGGCGTCATAAACATTTTGTTTCGGTGCGGGGATCGAACCCGCGGCCTCTCGTTTCACAGCCGGCGTCTAACCAACTAGCCACGGAGGCTTTGAACGTTATTATTTCATTCTGTTTACTAATTTGTTATCAAGTCACGTATGTTTGACCTACTTTTAAACCCATTATAAAATGACACTATTGCCTGTTATAAATGTACGCAACGAAAGGTCATAATGTAATGGATCATTATTCTATATACCATCTCATTTGTATTTGCGAATGTCGGGGATTAGTTTATTTGGTACATTGATACTGTGGTAAAAGAAATACTACTTTAATTCTTTGAAAATAAGGATGAGTTTGGCGTGGGGTTATATTGGAAATAATACGTTTTGTGAAGTCCGTCAATTTGAGTATAATTTAATTATTTTTTCAAAAATCCAGGCTGCCTCGATGGCGTAGTTGTATTACGGTACGGTTACAAAGCTGAGGTCGCGGGTTCGAGTCCCGGGTCGGGCAAAGTGATATTGGATTTTTATATTCATTATCAGTCCGGAGTCAGGAATTTGTGCCCGATATGGCGATAGGCTCGCCCCCTATCACATCGTGGGACGGAACATACAAGGCGAAATGTGGGTGTCCTGGTGGCGCCTCTGCCTACCCCTTCGGGGATTAAGGCGTGAGTTTATGTATGTATGTATTACAAAGCGTGCTGTTGATCCTGGCTTACAGGAGTTGCAGTGGCGGGTGTGAAGGCGGGACAGTCTCCTTACCTTTTTTTTGTTACAAAGTATCAAAACCTTTTTTTGTTTATCAACATAATGTTTACCGACCGACTGTTTTTGCTCCGAAGTCCAAGTGTATATTTAGAATCGAATATCACAAATATGGAAATCCGTCAGAAATTTTCCGTTCTCCGAAATTACAGTATATCGTATTATGGATAAGACGTCCTTTTGACCTGAAGTCACAATGACTCACTTTTGGGCTGGGTTTGCTGAAAATCAATGAGGTGACCTTTCCTATTATAACACTTATGTAACGTCCATGAGAGGGCGGGACCAACGCAACATTATACACCTCGATAGCACGTTCGGAATAAGCTACTGTAGGAATCTCAATGGGTATTACATAGATTTTTCCAAAAAAATAAGACCAGTTTTTTTTTATTATAACGAGCATACGATTCATGTGATGGTAAGTGAATAAGCTACTGTAGGAATCTCAATGGGTATTTCATAGATTTTTCCAAAAAAAAAAAATAGGACCAGATTTTTTTTTATTATTGGGGGAAAATGAGCATATGGTCACCTGATGGTAAGTGATCACCGCCGCCCATCTGGAACACCATAGGGCATGGAGATGCGTCCAGGACACCCACATTTCGCCTTGTATGTTCCGTCCCATGATGTGATAGGGGGCGAGCCTATCGCCATATCGAGCACAAATTCCTGCCTGCCTGATAATGGATAGAAATTTCAATATCACTTTGCCCGATCGGATTCGAACCCCAAACCTCAGATTTGTTATCCGTAGTACAACAGCGCCACCGAGGCAGTCTAGACTATTCATCCATCCATCCATCAGCCAAAAGAAGTCCACTGCTGAACACAGGCCTCTCCCAATGATTTCCACAGTGACCTGTTGGAGGCAGCCTGCAGCGACGTCCCGCGACCTTTACCAGGTCGTCTGACCACCTTGTGTCTGGGCGATTGCTATCGTATAAAATATCTTAGTAATGAAACATTAATTATTTATTCTTAATAATAGCATATACAATGTTACCTGTTCCATGCCGCCGCAAGGTCAACCGTCTGATCTATTTTTGTCACCAAACTCTACAAAAACCCGCGTTCCTAACTAATTAATTTCTGCATTATAATTATTTACATGTAAAATGTAATTATCATACAGGGTATATCAAGAGTGCGACCGAAAACGAAGCCAGGTGGTAATATTAGTGACTTCAGACACAAAGCGAGTAAAAATTTCGCAAAAAAAATCGATAACTTTTATTTTGTCATTTTTTACTTGTCGCCGTATTTGGGTGATAAATACATAGTTTTCCTAAAATAATGATGTAGACCTTTTTATTTTTAAACACTCAATGGTACGTAAGGGTTTAAATTATTATTTTCGTAAATAGGTATTTACTATTTACCACCCAAACAAGATGATTTTTAAAAAAATCAAAAAAAAATATCTGTCGCTGTTTTGGTGAAATTTTTATTTGCATCGTGTCTGTAACCACTAAAACTACCACCTGGCTTCGTTTTCGGTCGCAGTCTTGATATACCCTGTATACAAACTAGCTGCCCAGCCCAATTTCCCGGTTCAGATATTGTTAATCTTCACGTCACACCAGAAACCAGTACTGTATCAGCCTATACCCAGTGGTAAATGTAAAAGTACTTGGTAAATGGACTGGACGCGACTGCCATGGTCACTATGGTCGCGGGTTCAAATCCCAAGGCATATTTGACTTTTCGGGAGTCATGTGTATTGATAGTACCAAGCACTATAACGGTAAAGGAAAACATCGTGAGAACCTGCATACCATAGCGATGTGGAAAAATTCTAAGGTGGTAAAGTCCGCCAACCCGCATTGGGCCAGCGTGGTGGATATATGTATGGCCTAGTAGAATGTATCAAAACAGTGCCCCTAGCCGGAACATTTTGAAGTATCGTATAGTAATTCTCATATAGTAAAGTAAACGTTTCCCGCTGTCACATTTTAGTTCCAAATACGCTCACAATGGCGCTGTTTAAATTCCCATACAACATTTTACTATTACTATTCTATTACGATACTGCAAAATTTTCCGGCTAGGGGCACAGAACCGTTAAGAATATCCTTGATGAATCAGTACAATTTAAACCCTCTCAACGAAGGAATATTTCAAAGCATATTATCTGAACCAATGTCTGATATAGCCAAAACAATTATACGATTATTTGTAACATAGATACTTAACTGTAATTAGTCTGTTATTTCTCGATTCTCTCGATTGTAGAGTAGGCCCGTGCCCTGCAGTGGGACGTATATGGGCTGATATAGATATAGATATAGTCTGTTATTTAGAATTATAAGGCTGATTGTAAGTTTATTATGTAATCATAGAGCTGGCATAGCCGCAAAGCAACTCAAAGCCCTGAAAAAATAAAGAGAAAAAATATATATGTATGGCCTAACCCTTCTCAATCGTACTCTCGATTGTAGAGGCCCGTGCCCTGCAGTGGGACGTATATGGGCTGATAAAATACAATAATTAATAACAATTTCTCTCTTCACAGATAAATCATGGCGGATACTTAAAAAACGAAGTACTTAAATTAATTAACACAAAGTACTTAAAAACCCAGTGATATATGTGTATAATATAGTGCCAATTTTATACAAAAGTTATTGTAAGTGAAACAATGGATCCCGGTTACTTCGATATAGAGAGGGAACAAAATCCGAGGGAGAGAGCGAATATATTCTCCAAATTCTGTTTTTGGTGAGTTTTTTATTTTATTGTATAATTGTAATCCAATCCACATACCGGGTATATCAAGTCTGCGACCGAAAACGAAGCCAGGTGGTAGTTTTAGTGGTTACAAACACGATGCAAATAAAAATTTCGACAAAACAGTGATAGATATTCATTTTGTTTTTTTTTAAATCATCGTGTTTGGGTGGTAAATACATAGTTTTTGCGAAAATATAAATTTAAACGCTTACGTACCATTGCGTGTTTAAAAATAAAAAGGTCTACATCTTTAATTTGGGAAAACTATGTATATATCACCCAAATACGACGATAAGTAAAAAAAAAACAATAAAAAGTCATCGATTTTTATTGCGAAATTTTTACTTGCATTGTGTCTGAAGTCATTAATACTACCACCTGGCTTCGTTTTCGGCCGCGGTCTTGATATGCCCTGTATAAAAAACTCCCTGCTTCGGTGTTTCCATAGCGCTGTGACTTGTCCTTCTTCAAAGGAGGCTTAAAGAGAGTACAATCAGGTATAATTGTACCGATGAGAGATGAACATCTCACGTCGCGTCAGTGACTCTATCTGCACCGCGCTTACCATCAGGCGCATTGTAGTCACTATAAATGAATAAATAAATAAATACACCCAACAGTCACATACATAGTCCTGACCCCACACTAAGATCAAGTCTTGTGTCGCAGGTATCAGAACTACGTGAGACTTTTCGGTTTCACAAACACCCAGACCCGAAAGAAATATTTGTGGGCCGCACAAACATTTCTCTTGGTGCGGGGACCGAACCCGCGGCCTCTCGTTTCACAGCGTCTAACCAACTGCGCCACGGAGGCTGTCATGTATATATGTATATAAAATGTGTATATTTTTTCAGGTACACCATCCCAGTTTTCGCTAAGGGGCGAAAAGGACAGCTTAGTATATCGGACATATACAGGTAAAGATAATTTACTAATTCCAGATTTTTATATTATACATGCACGTAACGATATAACTGTGCAAGTCTGAGTTTGCACCAGTATGCTGGAACGTGTTTGGGCAAATAACTGCGCAAACTTTTTTCCAATTCGAGACTGGTGCAAACTCGCGTTTGCGCAAACGCACTTGAACGTGTGACGCGGTCGTTATAACCCATGACGAGACGAGCATCGCTCTCCTGATGGAACGCGTCACGCCTGCACATAAACAACAACATTACTCATTACTAGACTGTCCCGCCCTCACACCCGCCACTGCAACTCCTGTGTCGCAGGATCAACAGCACGCATTGTAATGACACCGAGCATTGAAGCTCAGCGAGTCTCCGGGAATGTCTAACTTGTCTTTAACCCGCAACGAAATCAATCAAAAAGTTAAATTAATAGGAGGAGTATCACATCGTGGGACGGAACATGAAAGCGAAATGTGGGTGGCACCTCTGCCTACCCCTTCGGGGATAAAGGCGTGAGTTTATGTATGTATGTAAATTCTTACAAATTGCTATGGTATGCATGTTTCCTCACGATGTTTTCCCTCACCGTTATAGTGTGTATATATTGTAGTTTTATGTATAATGTGGTATGTTTTGACAGATGTACGCCGGGACACAGGGCAGCGCCCCGCGGGGACGATATAGGGGTGAAATGGAGGCAGGAATTACTTAAAAAAGGTATGTGAACGCACTATGATCATTTGAATTTTAAACATGAAAAATATAGTGTTTAAAAGCTGGCAAAATTATATACAGTGGACCCGCGGTAATCCGACAAACAGTTTGCAGGGCAGTGTCGGATTATCGAATTTGTCGGATTATAGAGTACTGACTAAGACCTATAGTCCGGATTTTTTTACGAAAGAGTACCTTGTAATCCGACAAATTACAGATCCAATGATAAGATTCCACATGTTATATATATGTACTCTGAAGTACAAATCATACTTCATTATGTATGTCAAATAGAAAGCTTTCGTTTTATTACAAAATTAACGTTATTAATGCTATAGAACTCACAAAAAATAAGCAATAACTTTACATTAGGAAATAATTGTGTACAAACAAATTTACATATGTACACAATAAATAATAGACCATGTCGGATTACAGGGGGTGCCGCATTAGCCAGGGGCCGGATTATCGGGGGTCCACTGTATTACGATATCTTAAAACTTTATATAAATCCTATTTTGCCAGCGTATAGTATAAGAGCTGAATTATAAATAAGTTGTTAAGGCAACTATCAAATGGTGTTTCCTTGGTAGTCAGACACTTTTGATGGTTCTTCCTCCTTGCCAGACACATTGAAGCTATAACTTCTAGTCACCACGATTGGGACTTTATAATAGCTGATCGTGTGATGCCTATGTCAGAGGCATGCGCAGACAATCTTTCAGCTTTTATAAAATTACGAAGGTCTAGCGGCCCCGGGCTTTAGGTCTAATAAATAATAAATAAATAAACACACCCAGCAGTCACATACATAGTCCTGACCCCACACTAAGATCGAGTCTTGTGTCGTATATCAGAAACTACGAGAGACTTTTCGGTCTCACAAACACCCAGACCCGAAACAAATACCTGTGGAT
The DNA here is from genome assembly GCA_949752805.1 of Deilephila elpenor. Lineage (NCBI taxonomy): Eukaryota > Metazoa > Arthropoda > Insecta > Lepidoptera > Sphingidae > Deilephila > Deilephila elpenor. Next base: position 1,787,953 of record OX457121.1, read on the forward strand.
CACACAAAAATTTGTCTCAGCGCGCGGGTCGTGCCCGCGGCCTCTCGTTTCACAGCCGGCGTCTAACCAACTGCGCCACGGAGGCTGTCAATAGTTTTAATAAGCGTTTATTTTTCAGATAAAGGGAAGAATCCATCGTTACTGCGTGCCTTAGTCAAGCTCTACGGACTTAAGTTCCTAATAGGAAATATAATTTTCGCCGTCTGTGATACCTCAATCAAGTAAGTTGAAACCACTCATTGACTTATATTCTACCGATAGACGAGACACGACAAAGAAATAAAGTGCCCCCGTATTCTAAAAGCACACTGAAATATTACATCACTTACCTGGTATTTTATTAAATATTGTAACTTCAGACGATTTGCTTTCGGTTTGATGGCAAAACATTCATTTATTACTTTTAAACATATTATGCGATAGGAAACATAGGCGTACTGCACTGTCACTGTCACGAAGCAAACTGATTCATGTGTGGTGCATGCACCGCAAGTAGGTGAGACACATTTTTTGTACTGAATGTCTTATCTAGTGTAACATTGATACCGATGGTACCACTGCTATTTTAGTCAAAATTGAGCGGATTATTTTTAATTATTTAACAAAAACTTAATATCAATTCCATTACCGAAAGTGAATTTAGTAATTATTCGCCCGAAACGAGTTTGAGTGGAATGAATTGCATTAAACTACTTTTTTATATAATTTCTGCGAATTCCAAGTAGTCAAATGTCAACTAATGGGAGGGCAGAAATACCACTATTTTCGTCTATAACTTTGAACTTCGAGCGCTCTCTCTAAACATGATATACATACATAAACTCACGCCTTTTTCCCAGAAGGGGTAGGCAAAGGTGCTACCAGGACATCCACATTTCGCATTGCATGTTTCGTCCCATGATGTGATAGGGGCGTGCATATTGCCATATCGGGCACGAATTCCTGACTCCGGGCTGATAATGAATAGAAAAATATTCATGTATTATGTTTTTTGCAAATAGGCCATTAAGGTGAAATAATTGGAATGTAATAAATATTATAGAGCTTTACATATTATTTATTTTGTCATAAAATATGTATTCGCTGACATCTATACATTGAAATAAAACTAATTTTTACGGATTTTATCGCGATGTGGTTGAATTTTTAATTTTTTTAACATTCTGACGTTTCGGTTACTTTACAGCTTTCGTGGTCACGGGGCGGACTGAGGTATTAGTCATCCGCTCAGTGACTGTTACATTTTAACTACCCTTAATTTACAATAATTAAATTAAATAGTTCTCTCGATTGTAGAGTAGGCCCGTGCCCTGCAGTGGGACGTATATGGGCTGATATAGATATATAGAAATTAAATAGTTATTTGGTTTTTGCGATCGATCACAAAAACCAATTATAAAAATTATTAAATATTAATAAAATACGCGTAATAATTTGTTGCCGATGTGGACTGGACTCAAAAAGAATGTGCGCCCGAGCGGAGCTGTCCGGCTCCTAATGATAAATAAGTATTTTTTATTGTTTTGTTTCAGATTGTCAATACCAATGTGCCTTGAGGGTCTGATCACGTATTTCTCGCCGGCCCACGGCGGCGTGCGGGCCGAATACGCGTATCTTTACGCTTTGGGTGTTGTAGGGTGAGTACATACATACATACATAAACTCACGCCTTTATCCCCGAAGGGGTAGGCAGAGGCGCCACCAGGACACCCACATTTCGCCTTGTATGTTTCGTCCCATGATGTGATAGGGGGCGAGCGTATCGCCATATCGGGCACAAATTCCTGACTCCGGGCTGATAATGAATAGAAAAATCCAATATCACTTTGCCCGACCCGGGACTCGAACCCGAGACCTCAGCTTTGAAACCGTACCGTAATACAACTACGCCACCGAGGCAGTGGGGTGAGTACATATACCGGGTAAAGCCAGACTGCGACCGAAAACGAAGCCAAGTGTTTTAGTGACTACAGACACAATGCTACTAAAAATTTCGAAAAAAGAGTGGAGAATGCCCATTCATGGTATCGGTAAAAAATATCGTTGACCCCGATACCGATACTGCTTAAAATTCATTATAGCATTTTTTATGGTTTGTCCATAAACGTTTTCCTATTTTATCCCGGGCGACAGATTTTTATAAAATAAAGTAACTATTGTCATATTTGACGATACGTTAGCCATTAATACAATTGGACTTCAAGAACTCCGGGCCTGGGTCACAATTATGTTTAATTTATTGAAAATATATATTTGGTGCGTGGTGGCCCGTTGGTAACGGACCAGACGCGGCTGCCTTCATGTTCACGGTGGTCGCGGGTTCAAATCCCAGGGCACACCTCTGACTTTTCGGAGTTATGTGTATATTGCAATCACCACGCACTTTAACGGTGAAGGAAAAGATCGTGAGGAAACCTGCATACCGTAGCGATTTTAAAAAGAATTTCTACGGTATGTACCTACGTCCGCCAACCCGCACTAGACCAGCGTGGCGTGGCCTAACCATTCTCAATCGATTCTCTCGATTGTAGAGTAGGCCCGTGCCCAGCAGTGGGACGTATATGGGCTGATATCGATAGATAGATATATTTTTCCCTACACTAAAAAGTAGGTTTCATCGAGGGACAAAAATCTTCGCACCGATACCAAGTTACATAGTAAAATAGGCATTCTCTGTTGGTTGCAGATTCATGGCGATGAGCGCCAGTATAATGCACCCGATGATACTCTGGCTCCTCGACTCCGCGATGAAGATCAGGGTCGGATGCTGTTCGCTTATATACAGGAAGGTATGTTGTATGTAAAATAAATAAATAATAAATACACCCAACAGTCACATACAGTCCTGACCCCACACTAAGATCGAGTCTTGTGTTGTGGGTAACAGGAACTCCGAGACTTTTCGGTCCCACAAACACCCAGACCCGAAACAAATATTTGTGGTTCACACAAATATTTATCTCGGTGCGGGAATCGAACCCGCGGCCTCACGTTTCACAGTCGGCGTTCAACCAACTGCGCCACGGAGGCTCTATATAGGTACTTTATACAGGCTGCCCCAGAACTATAACCCGGTAACAGGAGATAGGCCAAAGTATGAGGGCACGTCAACCAAAAAAAAATACTTTGACCAATTCTTTGTAGCATTGTGACCAGTGATTTCCATAATTAATTAATTTTATTGACGTTTTACAATGTCAAGATAAGCTTAAGTAGTACATACCAAATTAAATCAAAACGAGTTTATTTTTAGTGAAATACGATCAATTTCTTCGTGGAAGGAATTCCTAATTATTTATTGATATATTTTGTCACGTCGTATTTAAAAAATGTACTAAAATGCCCTGGGCAAGTTTTATCAAAAATTGGCGAATTTTATTTAGATTCTAAAATGTCTCTACACTTGTATATTTTCATTGATTTTCTTTTTATTAAGTTTTTAGTTGTAAATGACCTAACTTTTCCAATAAATTTTCATTATAAATTTATCATTTTTTAACTTGTGTCGTCAGTTATCGTTTGTGTGTGTGTTAAAATGACTCCTAATAGTGTTTATGTCCACCAGCTCCTTAGGTTAGATCTAACCGTCGGAGGCAAGGCTTCCGAAGGCTTAGCTGGCCACGTGGTGAATCTGCTCACGACGGACGCCCAAAGGTTCGACATGGCGTGTCTGTTCATGGTGGACTTGGTTCGGACGCCCATCGAGAGCACTATCATCGTGTACCTTATGTATCGGCAGATAGGCGTCGCCACCCTCATCGGAGTCGCTTTTCTGTTGAGTTTCATTCCTTTACAAGGTCAGTATTGCCTTAAACTCTTTTGAAACTCGTAATTTGTTACATACATTTGAGATGCTGTACTGCCTCGGTGGCGTAATTGTACTATAATATGATTACAAAGCTGAGGTCTCGGGTTCGAATCTCGGGTCGGGCAAAGTGATATTGGATTTTAGTATTCATTATCAGCCCGGAGTCAGGAATTTTTGCCTGATATGCCGATAGATTCGCCCCCTATCACATCTTCGGACGGAACATACAAGGCGAAATGTGGGTGTCCTGGTAGCGCCTCTGCCTATCCCTTCTGGGATAAAGGCCTGAGTTTATGTTTATTATGTATTTGAGATGGACCCAAAAATTAAAATACCTCCATTCTTCTTCCCATCCTTTTTCCTCCCCACTCCCCTCCTGATCTGATGGTCAACATTGATCCAAGCGTTGTGGACGTTCTTGTACAGTGATCACTTATCAGGTGACCTGCTTGTTCTTCCGCAGGTTACCTGAGCAAAATATCAGGCAACCTTCGCAGACAGACCGCCATACGGACAGACAACCGAATTAGATTAATGAATGAAGTTATACAGAGTATAGAGGCTATCAAGATGTACGCTTGGGAGAAAGCGTTTGCTCGGATCATAGGAGAAGCTAGGAAGTAAGTGAATGTACTGTATTGTATCAACTCATATACGTCCTACAGTACCCTAGCCGGAACATTTTGCAGTATCGTAATAGAATAGTAATAGTAAAATTTTGTATGGGAATTTAAACAGCGCCATTGTGAGCGTATTTGGAACTAAAATTTGACAGGAAACGTTTACGATACTATACGAGAATTACTATACGATACTTCAAAATGTTCCGGCTAGGGGCACAGGGCACGGGTCTCCTCTACAATTGAGAATGCGATTGGGAGGGGTTAGGCCGCATAGTCCACCACGCTGGTCTAATGCCAGGCGGACTTCACTTATAGAAAATCTGTTAAGAAGAATCTTGTCATAATCTCTATGGTATGCAGGTTTCCTCACGATGTTTCCATTAAATGCGTGGTGATTTTGACTATCGAAGCACATAATTCCTAAAACACACGTATAATTAAATAATAAATAAATGCACCTAATAGACACACACAATCCTGAACCCACACTACCGCCCGAATACTCAAACGGCATTTAAATATTAAGTTGCACTTAACTACCCACGTCCCACTTAATCAATATATTTAAGCTGTTCGTAGTTAAGTGTAACTTATTATTTAAGTGGCGTTTCAATATTCGGGCGTAAGAGATCGAGTCTTGTGTATTACAAACTACGAAAATCCTACCATTAGGTTTCTATCTGACCCTTTTTATTGATTCTTGTGTAAGGCTATTGGCACGAGATAATAAACTATAATAGATAAGATAATGACGTCATATTTTATTAATAGCTTTAACAAGGGTCCTGATAATGATCAAGTTATTGACACTACACTTAAGTGTGTGGTGGCCTGTTGGTAACGGACCAGACGCGGCTGCCAACATGTTTCAATGGTCGCTGGTTTTAATCCTCCACACCTCTGAATTTTCGTTGTCATGTGTGTATTGATAGTCAATCACCACGCACTATAACGGTGAAGGAAAACATCGTGAGAAAACCTGCATACTATAGCGATTTGTAAGAATTTCTATGGTATACAACATATGGTGGACTAACCCCTCTCAATTTTACCCTCAATTGTAGAGAAGGCCTGTGCCCTGCAGTGGGACATATACGGGCTGATACAAATACATATTGTCTAAACGCGTGGTAGCCTGAGTAATCTAGACATTTTATGATTATTATTATTTATATTTTCACCTTAAATTGTAAAAAAATATGACATTTTGCAGAAAAGAAATGAACGTAATAAAGAAAATTTCGTGGCTTCGAGCTGTAATGATATCGTGCGTAAAACTGAACACCAAAGTCGCCATATTGTTAAGCATAATCTCCTACATATCCTTCGGGAACGCCCTCACCGCCGCCAAAGTTTTCGTCATATTCTCATACTACGATATCCTGAAATACACCCTGGTTGACTTCCTCCCCCTGGCTATAACGTTTACCCTGGAGGCGTACGTCAGCGTGAAAAGGATGCAGGAGTTTCTGCTGTTGCCAGAAGTGGATGACGACGGCATAGACTTGCTCAATATCGATGATAAACCTGTAGTCAAGAATGGAGTGTTTGAAAAGATTGGGAATGGGTGAGTGTTACATAATGTTCATACCTACGTTGTCGAAGTGGTCAGAAGTGAAGATACCACGCATTTTTCCATAGCACGTGAAAGTGAAATATTTGTCTATCTTAATTATAAAGGAGAATTACCATTGTACTATGAAACTTTGTATCGGTGCGAAGATTTTTGTCCCTCGATGAAACCTACTTTTTTATGTAGGGAAAAATATATAATATTTTTATTTAATACTAGCTTCTGCCCGCTAACTTCGTCTGCGTGATTAACTTTGTTTAAAAAAATATACATGTATAGATTATTTGGTATTTCTCATCCCGTCCCGTTATATTCCGCCCGTCCTATCTCATTCTCACTCAAGGCGTGTAATCCACGCCCATCGCATCCCTTTGAGTAGAAAAAGTAACAAATATATCGGATTTCCGCCCTCATCCCACGGGAACACTTAATTTATATTTATAATATATATTTTAAGTGTTAATCCAGTGTTAATATGAGGAATATTAGTTTTTCTCATTTATGTTCCATAATACAAAGAAACATCCTGTATGTAAATAAGACATTTACCAGTTTTTAAGTTGGACTATAACTGTGAAACCGCATCTCATTTCATCTTGTAGTTTTTGCATTATGCGCAAGTAAATAAAAAGAAACACCCTGTCTATAAATAAAATATATACCAGTTTTCAAATTGGACGTGCACCATTATTACTGTGAAAACTGCATCTCATTTCGTATGGTAGTTTTTGAGTAATGTGCAAGCAAACAAAAAGAAACACCCTATATGTCAATGCAACATATACCAGTTTTTAAGTTGAACCTGCAGCAATACAACTGTGAAAACCGCATCTCATTTGGTGCAGTAGTTTTTGCGTGATGCGCAAGCAAACATACAGACAGATAGACAAAAATTCAAAAAAAAATTGTTTTGGATTCTGTTGCTGTTATAAAGACCCCCGCGTTGAAATTTCTTAAATATCTTCCATGTACAGACATCGACCATTTACATTTTTATTATGTGTATAGATAAACATAATTGCGATACAGGATACTTGGAGAAATGAACTTAAAGTCCAGTCACTGGTAGTCCCATTTGTAGTAATGGCTGACGTATCGTAAATGTGATGATAAATACTTTATTTCATACAAATCTGTCGCCCGGGATAAAACAGGAAAACTTTTAAGGACAAATAAAAAATGCTATAATGAATTTGACTGCCTCGGTGGCGTAGTTGTATTACGGTACGGTTACAAAGCTGAGGTCTCGGGTTCGAGTCCCGGGTCGGGCAAAGTGATATTGGATTTTTCTATTCATTATCAGCCCGGAGTCAGGAATTTGTGCCCGATATGGCGATAGGCTCGCCCCCTATCACATCATGGGACGAAACATACAAGGCGAAATGTGGGTGTCCTGGTGGCGCCTCTGCCTATCCCTTCGGGGATAAAAGGCGTGAGTTTATGTATGTATGTATAATGAATTTCAAGCAGGATCAACGATATTTTTTACCGATACCATGAATGGTCATTCTCCTTTAAATAAAACTACTGTTTATGTATTTTACGGTCTCGCCCTCGGGTCCGCCCAGTCGCAGTCAGTCAGTCCGCCCCGTGACCACGAAAGCTGTAAAGTGATAGTAACGTCGGGAAGTTAAAAATTGTAAAAATTGAACCAACCGTATAAAAGAGAGTCCCTAACTAATTTAAGAAGATTAATTTTTTTCCTTAAATTCACCATTTGATTATTGTTTATTAAATGGATCCTACATAGATTATTTGTTTTATTTCAGTCAACAAGCGTACATAAAATCGGAATCGAACCTGGACCGCCTGAAACCTCAAGTTCTGATATCAATGACGGACTACACCGCACATTGGAAAAACGAGGAGGACAGTACCAATAACGGGAAAATTGCAGCTCTTTCTGATATTAATTTTAATGTGAGTAAATAATAGATATTAACCATTTCGTAATATGTACAGCATGTGATTCGACACATCGGGCAGAAGAATAAGACTTCGGCAAAGATCGGCTGGGTTTGGCTTTGTAGAGCGTTGTCTCTGTCGCACAGCTAAAAATGAAATGAGCTCCTTCCTTTAATTTGCCATATGTCATTAGTTCCCAGGATTTGATCCTTATTAGCAACATTATGAAATGGTGTAATAATACAGCATGTGTTATTTTTTTCAAAATCATCGGGTTCGATTCCTCGCTAGGAATATTAATTTATAAAAAATCGAAGTATGCAGTTTTAGTTTTCATCAAAATCGAGCTCGTGACTCCTTTCAGTATTTTTCGCTATTCCTCATAGTTTCGGATTTGCCCATCCACGCCCACTTGAAAAACTCACCCTGTATACTGTATTTTCAAATACATACATACTGTATTTTCTGTGGATAACCTCCGTGGGTGGTTTGCTGTGAAACGATAGGCTATCCAAACAGACAAATATTTTTGATATACAAGTATTTGTTGCGGTTTGTGAGACCGAAAAGTCTCTCGTAGTTTCTGATTGACGCAAGACCCAAGACAAGTAGTCAGCCTGTATGTAACTGTTATGTTTTATTATTGGCAGGTGAAGCCAGGATCACTGACAACTATAGTCGGTACAGTGGGGTCTGGGAAGTCCACGCTTCTTCAAGCGATACTACGGGAAATATCGCCCAGCGCTGGGCTTCTGAAAATCGATGGAATCGTCGCCTATGCCGCACAGGACCCTTGGCTTTTTGAGGCTTCAGTGAGTAACATTCATTTTTAAAGCATATGGAACAAAATCTTGCCGATTATTTTTTAAGTAATTTTTTTGTACACTAATTTAATTTGAAATTACGGATTTTGTCGCGGACGTGGTTTGTTTTGTAATTAAACTTCCCGATATTTCGATTTCGTGGTCACGGAGCGGACTGAGGTATTAGTCATCCGCTCAGTGACTGTTACAATATTACTACCTTTAATAATTTTATTTCTAGGTGCGTCAAAATATCCTGTTCGGTCAGGATATGGACCTGCGCAGGTACAAGCAGGTCATCAAGTGCTGCCAACTGAAAAGCGACTTGGAGATCCTGTCCCATGGAGACAAGACTATTGTGGGAGAGAGGGGTGAGTAGAGACGTATGGACATGCATGCGTGCGTGTTCGCGTGCGTGCGTACAGGCGTGCATGCGTGCGAACGTGTCAAAGTACTTTTAAAATATATTAATGAAAAGTGCGTGGTGGCCTGTTGGTAACGGACCGGACGCGGCTGCCGAATTTGCCGTCACATGTTCTATGAAACTTCTGATTTTGAAGTCAAGTGCAATGTTATAAATTTCCACTTTGTCGGTGAAGGGAAACATCGTGAGGAAACCTGCATACCATAGAGGTTTTTACAAGATTTTCTATATGTGCAGTCCTTCTTATACTAAGCCAGCATGGTGGCCTATGCCCTCTCAACCGAACTCTTAGTTAAGCAGTCCCGTGCTCAGCAGTTGGCGAACACTGGCTCGATTATGGGTGTTTATTGGTATCTCTACCTGCCTTCTTAAGGATATAAGCGTGATTATGTGCTGTTTGTTCCCAGGAGCGTCTTTATCCGGTGGTCAAAGGGCCAGGATATCCCTGGCACGGTGTGTTTACCAGATCGCAGATGTGTACCTACTGGACGACCCGCTGGCTGCTGTAGACGCTAAAGTATGTATTGATAATTGTGATGTTAATGATAGTATTATATTGATGATAGTGGTGATGTTGGTGATGATTTCGATGCCTAGTGATGAAATCTGATAAAAATGTCAGTATTGATGAAGGTATCTAGTGAAGATGATGTATGATAATGACAATGATGATACTGATGATGACGATGATGGTTATGTCTGGTGATGGTGATTTTAATATCTACTGATGAGAATAAGTTTGATATCTAGTGATGAAGTCTGATAAAAATGTCAGTATTGATGAATGTATCTAGTGAAGATGATGTATGATAATGACAATGATGATACTGATGATGACGTTGATGATTATGTCTGGTGATGGTTATTTTAACGTCTACTGATGATGATAATTGTGGCGATTTTGATTAGGATATATAGTTGTTTCGATGGTATTGATGCCTGGTGATGACGGTGATGAGTTTGATGTCTAGTGATGAGGTTTTTTTTATTGCTATGAATGGCGAGACGAGCATGCCATTCGCCTGATTGTAAGCGATACGGCCGCTCATGGACAGTAGGAAATCAAACAACATTATAAATTACAAAGCATTGCTAAGCATTCCACTGCGCTCGCCATCCTAAGACATAAGATGTTAAGTCTCATTATGTCCAGTAGTTACTCTGGCTACAATGTCCTTCAAACCGGAACACAACAGTGCATTTACACTGCTGTTTGGCGACATAGTCTGATAAATATGAGATGTTAATGATAATGTGTAGTGGTGACGATGTATAAGGCCAATGATGTTGGTTGTCCCCAGGTAGCCCAAGCCATATACGAGGAGTGTATCCGCGGGTTCCTTCGGGACAAGGCGACAGTGCTAGTGACACATCACGTGCAGTACGCGCGACATGCCGATAACGTCTGCGTTATGAGATCTGGACGGGTAAATACGATTGACAGCCTCCATGGCGTAGTTGGTTAGACGCCACCTGTGAAACGAGAGGCCGCGGGTTCGATCCCCGCACCGAGACAAATATTTGTGTGAACTACAAGTATTTGTTTCGGGTCTGGGTGTTCGTGAGACCGAAAGTCTCTCGTAGTTTCTGATACCCACGATACAAGACTCGATTTTAGTGTGGGGTCAGGACTATGTATGTGACTGTTGGGTGTATTTATTTATTTATTTATTATTTTATATTTATAGTAGTAATGGCAATTATTGCTTTTTCAAAATAACTTCAACTTGTAAATTTGTAAGTCGTAGCAAGTTATACATAGCAGCTATTGCTAACTTCTTAAATATTTAATGATATAAGTTTCATTATGCGACTTGGAGCAAACCAACATTTACTGAACACTCGCTCAGGTAATTTTATATTGTCCAAGTTAATTTCATTTTTTAGGTTGTAAACAAATATCTATACACCTGTTTCATTGTTTAAGTATGCCGGCGCGTGCCGCGTACTATGCGTCGTGCTTCACGAAATATTATAACCAAACGGTTTACGCGATTTATTAAGCCAGATAGCAAACTTTAGCGATTGTATATAATTTGTGAAATGTTATATTTTATTTCACTTGCTTAGCATGACTGCTATAGCTATTTATTCCATCACTAATTTATAGTAAAACTGAAAATTAGGCTTCCTATAGATTTTGTTTTTGATATAAAAAAACGTCTTTATTTTAAAATACGTAATGATACACAAGGATTTACATTATTATTTTAGCAATACCTTGATGTATTGACTGCCTCGGTGGCGTAGTTATTACGATAGGATTTCAAAGCTGAGGTCTCGGGTTCGAATCCCGGGTCGGGTAGTGATATTGGAATTTTCTATTATTATTAGCCCGTAGTCAGGAATTCGTGCCCGACATGGGGATAGGCTCGCCCCATATCACATCGTGGGACGGAACATACAAGACGAATTAATGTGTGTGTCCTGGTAGCACCTCTGCTTACCCCTTCTGGGATAAAGGCGTGAGTTTATGTATGTATGTAAAATATGTCTTGCGCTGACCAATTCTTTTTAACACCTCAAATTTACGATAAGTATATTGCCCTTTCAAACAAAAATCCATTTTTTATACCGTTGATAATATACTAAACTTTTTGCAGATAGTAGCACAAGGAACCTACAACGAGCTCAAAAACGGAGTCGCAGAGTTTGAGAAGCTAATAGAGATGGGAGAAAAGGTAGAAGAAGAGAAATTGAAACAGAAAGCCACTTCGTACGAGAACCAGGAGCCTATGGTATGTATGTTACAACCATACATACATAAACTCACGCCTTTTTCCCAGAAGGGGTAGGCAGAGGTGCAACCATGACGCACACGTTTCGCCTTGTATGTTCCGTCCCACGATGTGAAAGGGGGCGGGCCTATCACCATATCAGGCACAAATTCCTGACTGCCCAACGCACTATGGAATATTAGACATTGAAATAAATCCATTCTATACGGATTTTATTGCTAATTTGGTTTTGTTTTTAAATTTTTTAACTTTTACCAGATTTTTCGAGCACTCGGATTGCGGAAATCTTGTTCATATTTTAAATAAAAAAATGATATGACATGAATATGACATGAATGACGGCCTTCGTGGCGTAGTTGTATTACGGTACGGTTACAAAGCTGAGGTTTCGGGTTCGAGTCCCGGGTCGGGTAAAGTGATATTGGATTTTTCTATTCATTATCAGTCTGGAGTCAGAAATTTGTGCCCGATATGGCGATAGGCTCGCCCCCTGTCACATCGTGGGACGGAACATACAAAGCGAAATGTGGGTGTCCTGGTGGCGCCTCTGCCTACCTCTTCGGGGATAAAGGCGTGTGTTTATGTATGTTATGTAAAAAAATGATTTAATGTTCTATTGCATGTACAACCGGTAAACTATTTATTTGTACTGCACTTACCACGTGCAGAATAATATCATTCATACAGATAATGGCATAACAAAAATAAAATAACCTTTTCTTTTTTTAAGGTATATGATGTAATGGTAAAGTCGGACACGTTTAAAACTGAAGCGAGGAAAAGCGTTAGTTTACCATTATTATTTATTTATACAGTGTACCCCCGATAATCCGGCCCCTGGCTAATGCGGCACCCCCTGTAATCCGACATGGTCTATTATTTATTGTGAACAATTATTTCCTAACGTAAAGTTATTGCTTATTTTTTGTGAGTTCTATAGCATTAATAACGTTAATTATGTAATAAAACGAAAGCTTTCTATTTCGTTTTTTAATTTACTAAATATGACATACATAATGAAGTATTATTTGTACTTCAGAGTACATATATATAACATGTGGAATCTTATCATTGGATCTGTAATTTGTCGGATTACAAGGTACTCTTTCGTAAAAAAATCCGGACTATAGGGGGTCTTAGGCAGTACTCTATAATCCGACAAATTCGATTATCCGACACTGCCCTGCAAACTGTTTGGCGGATTACCGGGGGTCCACTGTATATTCTTTATTGTACATCAGGGAACTTTTGAATTAAGTTTGAGAGAAGACAAAACATTCGATAGCTGAAATAGGTTTTAAAACTGTCTATGAATAAGGCCGGAACAGTTTGTTCCCTATTTATCGATCTGTTCTATTTATCATTTTTGACAGTGATTTTGATATAACGAACAGATTGAATTAAAAATATAATTTTGTCGATATTTTCTGTTAAATTTGGGAACCGCTGTTATATAAATATTTTCATTTCAGGAGCACAGTTACAAACTAAGGTCTCAGAGATCGATGTCCGAAGCGTCCCAACTATCCTTCAATCTAGATTTAGACAACAATCTAGACCCAAAATATGAAGGTTGGTTCTTATAAGCTATACTATTTAGACATTTACTTTGTATGTCTTATTTGGTCTTGTAGCAGAGTCTATGGGCTATGAATCGTGAGTTGTTGTGTTCGATTCCCAGGTCAGGCACATAATTCAGAGTATTTTTTTTTTTTTAAATTGCCTGTGATTTTTACGTAGGGGAGTGTTTTTTTTCTCTGCCGCGTGTCGTGATTGTACCTGTGGGGTGAACAAACCGGCTGAGGTCTAGGGTTTCGCTATTTGATACGATAACCCGCCCTCTGCTGGTTTTGTGTAGGTGTAGGAGGATCATTCGGAGGGGCTGGATTTCCGCATAGCAATCCGCCCCTCGTCCTTGTATTTTGATTTGAAAACGATGATACATAATTCGACAGCCTCCGTGGCGCAGTTGGTTAGACGCCGCCTGTGAAACGAGAGGCCGCGGATTCGATCCCCGCACCGAAACAAATATTTGTGTGATCCACAGGTATTTGTTTCGGGTCTGGGTGTTTGTGAGACCAAAAAGTCTCTCGTAGCTTCTGATACCCACGACACCAGACTCGATCTTAGTGTGGGGTTAGGACTATGTATGTGACTGTTGGGTGTATTTATTTATTATTTATTAAGTCTTTTGATGTGGAGTGGAGTTACAATAATATCTGCACGTGAGGGAACCTAGGCCGGGGTGCTAGTTCCATAAATAAATGAGGCACAGGAAATCGACTTGAATTGACAGCTTTTCTGTCGCGTTTCGTTCGGTGAGTGAGATTGCTGGATACCTCTCTTCTTCCCATTCTTTTTCCTCCCCACTCCCCTCCTGATCTGATGGTCATCATATGATCCAAGCGTTGTGGATGTTCTTGTACAGTGATCACTTATCAGATGATCCGTTTGCTCTTTTGCAAATCCCTACTAATATGTGAATGTGAATGTAAGTTTGTTTGTTACGCTTTCACGCGAAAACTACTCGACCGATCATCATGAAACTTTGTTCACATATTCCTGGAGGTACTAGAAGTAACATAGGCTACTTTTTATCCCGAAAAATTTATTGTTTCCGTGAGATGAAGACGGAATTCTGATATATTTGCTACTTTTTTATATTTAAAAGGATGGGATGGGATTGGATTACATTCCATTACTGAGAATGAGATGGGGCGGGCGGGATATAACGGGACGGGATAGGAGATGTCAAATAAAGTTAACTACGCAGACGAAGTTTGCGGGCAGAAGCTAGTATTAATAAAAAACATATTTTAGGTGAAAGCCAAGGCAAAGGTTCGGTAGACAACAGCGTGTATATGGCTTACATAAAGAGCGGTGGAAACAAGTGGTCGATGTCTCTAATGCTGGTGCTGTTCCTACTCGCGCAGATATTCTACTCGTCCACCGATGTGTGGCTTAAGGAGTGGTGAGTATCGATTTCAGTAATCGATTGTACTTATCGATAAAAATTTTAGTGGAATCGATTGTTGATTCAATCGACTTTTTTGTTTGTTACGTTGTTTGTTATTTTCAATAGATTTTAAAAACTGTCAATTTTAGTTTTTTAAAAAAACTTTGAGAAAAAAAAAGTTATCTAACCAATTAATTACATACCCAATAGGTGTAACCAATTACAGTTTTACGTCTATTTGAAAATATTCTATAATATGTGAACGCTTCTTAGCTAACTTGTTCTAGTTAAAAACTGTTTTAAACTACATTCAGTGTTGCCAAAGAGACTGCACACTTACGTTTAAATATCCTATCAGCTACATTAAATTAAATTAAATTAAATTCGTTCGTTTATGAAATGAAATAAAATTCGTTTATTGGTCACGTAAGCTATTAAATAACTCTTATGACAAGTCAAAACACATAGTTTTTATTTTCTATTAAAAAGATATTTGTTATAATATTTATATTAATTTTATCATCAAATTAAAACCTTGGTAAAATTGTCTATTACTTATTTTAATTTAAATCGTTAAGCACTGATTTAGAACCTGTTACTGTTCTGAACGACGAACTGTTGCAGCAACACGAAACGTTTTCTATTTTTGCCTTATTATTTTTTGTTTATATTTTTGCTAATTATTTTTTCCAGGGTGGATTTGGAAGAAGCGAATGGAGCTGAGATTCTAAAGAAGACCAACAGCACGCCCGGAGCGCCGCCTCCCGGTAACTATACTTTTATCGACGTTTTTATTTATTTATATACAGGGTATCTCAAGACCGCGACCGAAAACGAAGCCAGGTGGTAGTTTTAGTGGTAACAGACACGACGCAAATAAAAATTTCACCAACACAGCGACAGATATTTTTTTAGAACTTTTTAAAAGTCATCTTGTTTGGGTGGTAAAATCCTAGTTTTTGCGAAAATAATAATTTAAACCCTTACGTACCATTAAGTGTTGAAAAATAAAAAGGTCTGCATCATTATTTTAGGAAAACTATGTATTTATCACCCAAATACGACGATAAGTAAAAAATACCAAAAAAGTTGACGATTTTTTTGCGAAATTTTTCATTGCATTGTGTCTGAAGTCACTAATACTACCACCTGGCTTCGTTTTCGGTCGCGGTCTTGATATACCCTGTATATATTAATTCTTTATTGAACACCAAGTGTCTTCTTTATTTAAGTGAGATTTACCAGATATCTACACATTATATAGACAATATTGTTACATAAATCTTGTTATATAAATCAACCATTGTATTTTAAAATGGCCTTTAAAAAAAGAAAGAAAAGAAAAAAAAAGAAGACATTTCGTGTTGCTGAGGGAGTTTCTTGCGCCGTTTCTTCTTCGCTACAACACGTTCCGAAGCGGTGGTAGAAGAAATTAACGATTCAAAAGATCTTGTAAAAGACTACTTGAATAAAGAAAATTTTGTTATGATTTTATTTGAGGGATGAAAAGATCGAGTGACGGGACTGTATGAATGTAATCTGAAAGAGAAGTACTAGAAAATCCGCTTAGCTCTAGATGTAAAGATGCTTGAAAGTATTGTACAAATTATATTATCTATATCTATATCTATATCAGCCCATATACGTCCCACTGCAGGGCACGGGCCTACTCTACAATCGAGAATCGATTGAACGTGGTTAGGCCATATAGTCCACCACGCTGGCCTAGTGCGGGTTGGCGCAATTATATTAATACGAATAATATTGTATCTTAGAAGCTAAGAGTATTTTTAATAAAGAGGAAGCGCTGCCATTCATTTGCGTGTTCAAAATATAGGTAGTTTTTGTTCGTAATGTTGGTAGCACTGCTCTCTCTGTCTCTCTTCTCGACTATTTATCCCACTGGTATATTAGATAAAATGAAACTAATTATTTAACAACAAATTACTATACATTCCGTTGGTAACTGAAAGTATAATCAGTTATTACATACATACATACATACACTCACGCCTTTATCCCCGAAGGGTTAGGCAATAGCCAATAGGCAGAGGCACCACCAGGACACCCACATTTCGCCTTGTATGTTCCGCCCCACGATGTGATAGGGGGCGAGCCTATCGCCATATCGGGCACAAATTCCTGACTCCGGGCTGATAATGGATGGCAAATCCAATATCACTTTGCCCGATCCGGGACTCGAACCCATGACCTCAGCTTTGTAACCGTACCGTAATACAACTACGCCACCGAGGCAGTTTAGTTATTATCCGTCCAAAACGAGTTTGAGTAGAATTTTACAGCCCTAAACTATTTCTTGTATTTTTCTTTTCCAAATAATTCGTGCAGGTTGGACAACCTGTCAAATGTCAGCCGACAGGAAGGCAGAAAAAGGTGGCCAGGCACCAACATTTTTATCTACGCTTTTGAAGTACCAGCGCTCCTATTATAAATACTCAAAGCTTATAAGTTAAATAAAGCCTGTTTCTTTACATACATATTGCAAAAGTTTTATACATACATACGTAAGTGGGCTGATACAGATAAATAAATAATAATACACCCAACAGTCACATACATAGTCCTGACCCCACACTAAGATCTAGTCTTGTGTCGTGGGTATCAGAAACTACGAGAGACTTTTCGGTCTCACAAACACCCAGACCCGAAACAAATACCTGTGGATCACACTACAGATAGTTCTCGAATCCAGTTCACATCAACAACATATAGTTTTCGCAGCGCACGCGATGTAAAGAATATTTAAGAAACATTTACACCTTGGGTTACATTATTGGAATTTTAAAATTATTGTTTCGGTGCGGGGATCGAACACGCAGCCTCACGTTTCACAGCCGTCTAACCAGCTGCGTCTCGGAGGCTGTCTGATACAGAATCTGGTTTGTCCACAGCGGTGATATTTGAAGAGCTGGACAAGAACCGCTTCGGTCTGAGTCGCGAGCAGTGTCTATACATATATGGGAGCTTAATAGCTATATGTATATTCTTCACGTGGAACAAACTTGTCGTATTCTACAACACTTGTATCAAGGCTTCTATCACTCTGCACGATACAATGTTCAGGTAAGAATATGTTAATTTACGTTATGTAAACTTACGCCTTTCTCCCAGATGGGGTAGGCAGAGGCGCCACCAGGACACCACTTTTCGCCTTGTATGTTCCGTCCCATGATGTGACAGGGGGCGAAGCCTATCGCCATATCGGGCACAAATTCCTGACTCCGGGCTGATAATGAACAGAAAAATCCAATATCAATTTACCCGACCCGGGATTCGGACTCAGCTTTGTAATCGTACTACTGGTTCGAATTGAAAATTTATTTTAGTATGGTATAGCCTACTTATCGAAGAAGGCTACTGTATAAATGCTACGCCTATATAATATCACGCTATCACTTATAGGAGCCGAGCATACATGATAAAAGTATCTAGTTTCCGATTAATTAGTCGATACATATATCCGTTTGTCTCCGCTTTGAGACACGCAGTAGTAACCCCTTCCATTTTGTTTCAGGGGCGTCACAAACGCGCCAATGTGGTTCTTCCACCACAACCCTTCGGGGCGGATCCTCAACAGATTCTCCAAGGACATGGGTCAGGTCGACACCCTGCTGCCTATCGCCCTGGTCGACTGTTTAGGGGTAAGTTTCCACTAGAATACGAAATGTAATTTCTTATATTTTTATATTGTGCGTGGTGTCCTGTTGGTGACGGACCAGACGTGGTTGTCTACAGGTTCACGGTGGTCGCGAGTTCAAATCCCAGGGCACACCTCTGACTTTTCGGAGTTATGTGTGTATTGATAGTCGATCACCACGCACTTTAACGGTGAAGGAAAACATCGTGAGGAAACCTGCATACCGTAGCGATTTTAAAGAATTTCTTTTTCTTAGAAGTCCGCCAACCCGCACTAGGCCAGCGTGGTGGACTATATGGCCTAACCACTCTCAATCGATTCTCTCGATTGTAGAGTAGGCCCGTGCCCAGCTGTGCGACGTATATGGGCTGTTATAGATACGATAGCTCATGGGTTCCCAAACTTTCTAATTTTTTTATAGGATTTTAATTTTTAACGAGCAAGCAGGTCATTGGTAAATGATCACTGCACATGAACATCCACAACGCTGGATCATGGATGTCATATCGGGAGTTGAGCGGGGAGGGAAAAAGCTGACCAACGTTATTTTTCCAGTTCTTCCTAGAAGTGATAGCGATATTGGTGGTGGTGTGTCTTGTGAACTGGTGGCTGGTACTACCCACTGCCGTGGTGGGGGCGCTGCTGATGCTCCTCAGGGCTCTGTTCCTCGCCACCAGCCGGGACTTGAAGCGAATCGAGGCGATAGGTGAGTTATTACTAAAACTTATGACATACATTAAAAACGAGTCTCCGAGAATGTCTACCTTGTCTTTATCCGAAAAGAAATCGGTCAAAATAATAGGAGGAGGTGGAAATATTTTTGTCTGTAACAAATTGTGAGACCAAACTATGAATTATGTCAATATGTCATCATGGCGATAGGTTCGCCTCTTACCACATCATGGGACGGAACATACAAGGTGAAATGTCCTGGTAGCACCTCTGCCTACCCCTTCTGGGAAAAATGTGTGAATTTATGTACGTATCATATTTTGATAGTACCATTGCTCAGTCAGTGTTTTCAAAGCTGTTTTCCTTTCTCAGCCCGCAGCCAGTCTCTTAACCACCTGTCAGCCACGGTGTCAGGCCTCACCACCATCAGGTCCACTCGCCACCACCAGCGCACCCTGGCGAGAGAGTTCGACAAGCTGCAGGATCTGCACAGCTCCTCCTGGACCCTCGTGCTGAACACCAACAGGTATAATTACTGGGCTGACTGCCTCGGTGGCGCAAAAGTACTACGGTCCGATTACAATGACGTCTCGGGTTCGAATCCCGACGGGCGAAGTGATATTGGATTCTATTCATCATCAGTCTGGGGTCAGGAATTTGTCTTCTATATGGCCATCTCGCCCCGTATCACATCGTGGGGTAAACACATACGGCAAAATGTGGGTGTTCTGGTGGTGCCTCTGCCTACCTGTAATTGTACCGTAACTGTGGTTAAAAAAAAAACTATAACGATTATTAAAATGTGTATCTCTTTCCAGAGCATTCGGTTTCTGGATGGATATGATCTGCTGCGTCTACTTGGCGCTGGTCACCTTCAGTTTCTTCCTGTTCGCTGGCCAAGGTATGTATATTTAGTCTTATTTTCATATTTTCTCTTAGGAGGCCTATGTCAACTGCTGGACATAGGCCTCCCCCATGGCGATCGACATACCGATCCTTTCAAGTCATCTGATGATAATTGATCATCTCCGCCCATGAATATCTCTAAGATGTACGATCTGTTAAACTTACCATGATAATTTTGGCAGCTCACGCCTATAAAGTTAGGCATTCTTTTTGTTACGATGTCATACAGATAAATACCGTACTTCATTGATGGGTACCGCCCCCTTAGAGATGTGCCACGCATAACGAATAACCGCAGACTATCAATAATCGGTTTTGAAATGAAAACAATACATAAAAATAAAAATAATTTGTTTCTTAATTGCCGAAATATGTTCCATTAACAGTACTGATTACATGATAAAATATGTGCATTGAATAAATGTTACCCAGTCATATTTTTTGGTGTTATACTAGAAAATGGATATAAAAATAGTATCTATTGACTCCACGACTGTAACAATAATATTTCTAGTCCGGTTAATAATAAATAAAGAATAAAATAAATAAAGAAGTTTAAAGAAATTATTTTATAAAATCCATACCTTAATCACGCGATTATCGATTACAAGTTCCAAAAAAATAATAATCGAATACATTCATTAACGATTATACACAACCCTCATCCCTACTGCGAGCTGTCAAAATTATCATGGTAAGTTTTACTGTCTATAAGACAAATTGTAGGGGAAGGCGGGAGGAGGTGAGTATTGAGTACCCAACAATTTTACATACCGTAATAAGGCAGCAAAAGCGTCCGTGAAATAATTAAGTAATTCGTAATGGTTTCTTAGATTTACGCGAATGTTACACATTGAAATAAAACTATTTTTACGGATTTTATCGCGAATTGGTTTAATTTTTACATTTTTTAACGAAACGTCGGGAAGTTAAAAATTTTTAAAATTAAACCAAATCGCGATAAAATCCGTAAAAATAGTTTTTTTTCAATAAGTAATTCGTGTTACAATATTTTCTTTGCACTTGTTTTGTGACCGTAGACTGTCTTGTAGTTTCTGATACGACACAAGACACGATGTTAGTGTGGGGTCAGGACATATGTGACTGTTGGGTGTATTTATTTCAATGATTAAAGAATAAAGAGGATGACGCACAACAGTAGTTCTATATATCAAGTTATAGTTATGTTAGGAGTATCGACGCGGAATTGTACATTTATGCATCTGTCTCACTTACACAAAGGTAACTTGTCCCTTAACGAAAGAGACAAATAATAACTCCATTGTTCCGAATATGGCAATATTTTGTTCACTAACCACACTGAGACCGCCCTTGGCCCAAAATGACGCCATTTTTCTTTTCTGCATGTAATGTCAAACTGTGGCGTTATCTGTCAATAGGAGTAAACAAATCTGCACAATCAAAGAATTTCGATTTTTTCATTGTTAATCTCGTGTCTTAAGTTTGTTAAGTTTGCTCATTAGATTAATTGTAAAGTTTTTAAAATGCCTCGGTGTTGTGTGAAAGGATGCGAGTCGAGTTCAAGCAAAAAAGACCCCAACATTTCTTTTCATAGGTTAGTAACTGTTTTTACGAAATAATAACAAATATGTGTCTAAATTTACATTTTGGGTTTGTTTTTATCATTTATAATTGTTTAAGGATCTTGTTGATTAAGTTTTAGACTCTTCTAAGCGTTATTTATACAAGTAGTACGAATAACAACCGTATTGATTGTTTACACACAATTTTAGGGATGTGATACGAAATTATTCATATCGATATTATCATTTTTAAATATTTTGATGTTTATTTTTCAAAAAAAGAAATAATAGAATATATTCAGAACGACAAAGAAAGTGAAATTAAAAATATTTTTTAGATTACCTATAAACATACAGACCAGGACAAAATGGATACAAAATATCGGAAGACACTATTGGAACCCTCCAATAAATACATTTATTTGTTGTTTACATTTTAAACAGTCGTCGCTTTTACAGTTACAATTATCAAATTGGGCAATAGGGAATATGCACGAGGCTCCAAAATAAGTAATAATGTTTTTTTTGTAATCTTTATTGATGTAGACCTTATGGACTTTTTTAATTTTAATAATCTCTGAAATTGGTAAAATTTATAATTAAAAAGTGATATTTTAAATTTGCCGTTAATCATTTCGATACGCAACGCTAATGGTTGCAACACAATGTGACGACAGCGTACACGACCTTAGCTTGTTGGGTGCATTATTTTACGTTTATGTTGAACGTTGATGTTTGTAAAAAATTTAAGAAGAGGTAACAATAAAATAGTTGTTGCGATTTCATGTAGTTTTCTTTTACGTCCTCATTATTTTATATATAAATAAATAAATACACCCAACAGTCATACATGGTCATCACATACATGGTCCTAACCCCACATTAAGATCCATTAAGTCTTGTGTAGTGGGTATCAGAAGCTACGATTGAATTTTCGGCCTCATCAATATTTGTCCCCGTGCGAGGATTGAACCCGCAGCCTCTCGTTTCACAGCCGGCGTCTAACCTACTGCGCCGCGGAGGCTGTCTTATACACGCAAACGAAGTCGCAAGCAAATTATAAATATTAATAAAGTTGTATTTTATCTCACGTGTGTATTATTTGACACAAATCCAATCCAATCATCAGGTATAACTTACCATGAAATAAATCATAGTATGAATAAAATATTAAAACATCGAACTATTTTTATCGGATTTAATTTTGAATGACTTTACTCTCTAATCCTAAAATCCCCTGTTTATACTCAATTGACATGTAAAGCGAAAATTAAAAAAGTTATACAAGTTTATACACTGATATTTATGTACATTCAAAGTTTGTCAGTCGTATTTATGCCACTATTGATGCATCGATGTCGATAGAAAATTCGGTACTAGCATATCACTATTTTTAGGGGCGGAGCCGCCGCCATGTTGGTAATACAAAGGGACCCGTGTCACGTGACCTTATGCTCTATCCTCTTTATTCTATAATCATTGATTTATTTACTCACGTCACTTAACGTGTCCACTGAAAATGAGTGTTGTGTCGTGGTTTACATCACAATTTATATTGAGTGGACATCTACCGATCACAGCCGCAACCAAGCAATTCTTTTTATTTTAAATTTATTATTGTTTATTTTAACCATGTTATGTTGCGACTGTGACAAATAAATCGTTTTTTCTTTCTTTCTTTTCTCTCTCTCTCTCTTTTCAGACTTAGGAAGGATTTAAAAGCAACTAATTTGAAGGCTTTATTTTTATATCCTTTTTCAGACACATTCGGTGGTCAAGTGGGCCTGGCGATTACACAAGTCCTAGGCCTGGTGGGCATGTGCCAGTACGGGATGAGACAAACCGCTGAAGTGGAGAATCAAATGACTTCGGTAAGATTATATACTGACCATAGACACAATATCTACATGGCTTTATGACGACTGACTACAAGACAAGACCGCCATCTAGAATTTTATACAGGGTATATCAAGACTGCGACCGAAAACAAAGCTAGGTGGTAGTATTAGTGATTTCAGACACAATGCAACTAAAAATTTTGTAAAAAAAAATCGTCAACTTTTTTTAGTAATTTTTTACTTATCGTCGTATTTCGGTGATACATACATATTTTTCGAGTTTAGACGGGGCTCGTGCCCTGCAGTGGGACGTGTTATAGAGCTGACACAATATAATATTCATATCTGAATAGACGCCGCGAGTATAAGCGTCACGTGTCTAAAGCTGGGTAACTTCAACGATTTTTCTATTAGTCGTGCTGTTTTATAATACCTATTATTCTATTGTAATATGATTATTAGGTTCATAACATATTTGTTTCACGAAGATAAAGATGTTGTGACATCACAGTAGATAGCAAAAAACGCCCTTATTTATATAAATTTGAAGGAACTTGCGAAATCTATTTAGATTCGTTTTTTGGTTACTGATAAACACCAATAGCTATTTCCATATATATAGCTATGTTTTTAGCATTACGACCAATATCATCCCTTTCCAGGTGGAAAGAATTCTGGAATACACCAACCTACCCCCAGAAACTCCAGTCGATGTGGATGAAGTGGCAATTAAGAAGAACCACCCTGATCTTGATTTGGACAAGTGGCCGTCTAAAGGTAATTTTTTTTTCCAAAAATCTTTTATTGGGTAAAAGGCAAAATTCGTTTTGAAGTTTGACAGTGACAGTGCCCGTGCTGGTTAGTTAGAGGCTGGCTAACCAATTTTCAAAACCAGTTAACTTATTTCATGGGTCATATAGGCAATAAACACATTTTTTTCACACAATATTACCACCAGATCCAACGTGGTGTCACCTGAGGAGACCCGGCGAAACAAACTCAGTCGGCTTACTTTAATATTATTATTGATTAAAAGTGTTAAGTGACTGTATTTATTCTTATTATCAGGTGAGATAGTATTCCAAGACGTCTCCCTGGAGTACGAGCGCCCGCCCAAAAAAGACGGGGATGCGCCCAGAATCGAGGAGCCGGTGTTCGCCATCAAAGGGGTGTCTTTCACCATCCATCCCGCGGAGAAGGTCGCGGTGGTAGGGAGGACTGGCGCCGGCAAGAGCTCGCTTATTAATGCACTGTTCAAGTAAGTAATTATATTATTGTATGATCCACAGATATTTGTTTCAGGTCAGTGTGTTTGTGAGAGCGAAGAGTCTCTCGTAGTTTCTGATACACGACACAAGACTCGATCTTCGTGTGTGGTTAGGACTATACCTGACTGTTGGGTGTATTTATTTATTATTTATTCCTACTAATATTAGGGGGACCGGAAAGTAATGTCGTTTCTGCGCATGTCGATATTTGCTTATCTTTTATCAGCTCACAGTGTATTTCGAAGGTGTGCAAAGTCTTTTTAAGGTTATTGTGACTTGTTTACTTCCAAATTATTCAATATTAAACTAAAAACTGCGACGAATGATAAAAAAACGAAGTACTGCGAAGCCCGGTTTACATCCTAAAAAGGCGCTTCTGTGTGTTTGGTGGAGTGTTCGCGGAATTGTTCACTTTGAAGTGCTGTAACCTGGACAAACTGTTAATGTAGACTTTTATTGTGAACAATTGGATCGGGTGAACGAATCTTTAATTGAAAAGTATCCTGCGATTGTCAACAGGAAGGGCGTAGTTCTGCAACACGACAATGCCAAACCGCACTGTGCAAGGCGTACACTAGAAAAAATAAATGAATTGGGGTGGGAGGTACTGCCTCACCCACCATACTCGCCCGATATTGCACCTTCGGATTTCCATTTATTCCGATCGCTACAGCACTTTCTTAGTGGCAAAAAATTTGAAAATGTGGATGATGTTCAAAATGCCATCTCGAGATATTTTAATCAAAAAAACAATTGATTTTTATCGATCCGGTATTGGAAGTTTGCCCACTAGATGGCAAAAGGTTATTGATAACGAGGGTGATTATTTCATTGATTAAAAAGAAAGACTTTTAAAAATTTATTCCTTTGAAGAAAAAAAAAACGACATTCCTTTCCGGTCCCCCTATTATTATAAATGTGAATGTAAGTTTGTTTGTTACGCTTTCACAC
Organism: Deilephila elpenor; assembly: GCA_949752805.1. NCBI lineage: Eukaryota > Metazoa > Arthropoda > Insecta > Lepidoptera > Sphingidae > Deilephila > Deilephila elpenor. Next base: position 1,813,620 of record OX457121.1, read on the forward strand.
AAAAACTACTGAACCGATCATCATGAAACTTTGTACACATATTCTTGGGGGTATTAGAAGTAACATGGGATACTTTTATCTGTATATGTATATCTGTATAATCTTTATTGTACACAAAAGAACATAACAACACAAAGAAATAAAATAATACAAAAGCACAAAAAACGGTCTTATTGCTCTGAGCGATCTCTTTTATCCTGAAAAGTTTAGTGTTTCCGTGGGATGAAGAAGGAATTCCGATATATTTGCTAGTTTTTTATACTCAAAAGGATGAGATGGGACTGGATACATTCTACATTCCATTAGTGAGAATGAGACGGGGTGGGCGGGATATAACGGGACGGGACGGGATGGGAGATATGGAATAAAGTTGACCACGCAGACGAAGTTTGCGGGCAGAAGCTAGTATATAACATTGTCCCCAGCCTGAGTCGCACGTCGGGTTCGGTGCGGGTGGACGGGCTGGGCGCGCGCGCGGTGGGGCTGCGGCGCTGGCGCGCGCGGCTGTGTGCGCTGCCGCAGCGCCCGGCGCTGTTCGCGGGCTCGCTGCGGGACAACCTCGACCCCATGCACCGCTACAGCGACGCGCAGATACACCACGCCTTGGAACAGGTACGTTTACATACATCAACTCACGCCTTTATCCCAGAGGGGTAGGCAGAGGCGCCACCAGGACACCCACATTTCGCCTTGTATGATCCGTCCCATGATGTAGAGGGCGAGCCTATAGCCACATCGGGTACAAATTCCTGACTCCGGGCTGATGAATAAAAAAACCCAATATCACTTTGCCCGACCCAGGATTCGAGCCCGAGACCTCAGCTTTGTAGTCGTACCGTAGTACTAGTGATGTAACGAATGTTAGTTTTCTCACATTCGCGAATGCGAATGCGGATGCGAATATTCATATCTAACATTCGCGAATACGAATGCGAATGCGAATGTTGTTTTTCAAAATTATTATTTTTAAAATTTAACATTCCTTTACTTACACAGTCAGGTCATAAGTATTGTCACACAGTAAAAACTTTTCTTTTAGAATACTGGCCACAAAAAGTTTATTGAATTCGAATTTCGAATTGTTCATGAAAATAAAAATGTATACTTTTTAGAATTTTACTCATTTTTAAATATGGAGTGGACGCTTAAAGAAGACCGTGTTGCAGTTATTGCGTTGCATCGTTGCGGTTACGCGCCATTTCAATTTTTTGACATACAAAAAAATTTGAATATAACCAAAAGATTCGTTTATCGTACCATCAAACGATACAATGAAGACTCTAGTGTAGATGACAGGTCAAGAAGTGGTCGCCCTCGATCTGTTAGGACTCCAGCAGTGATAAAAGCTGTGAAGGCGCGAATTCATAGAAATCCCAAACGTAAGCAGAAACTGTTGACCCTTCAGATGGGGTTAAGCAGAACCACGGTGAAAAGGGTGTTAAATGAAGACTTAGGGCTTCGGGCATATCGAAGAAAAACAGGACATCGTTTGAATGCTCGTCTAATGGACCTGAGACTGAAGAGATGCCGCGCTTTGATAAAGCTGTACGCGGGAAAAAAATATCGGGAAATTCTTTTTTCGGATGAAAAATGTTTACCGTAGAAGAGAGCTACAACAAACAAAATGATAAGGTGTACGCACACAGTAGTGAAGAAGCGAGCAACCGTATTCCGCGTGTCCAACGAGGTCATTTTCCATCCTCGCTCATGGTATGGTTGGGAGTTTCTTATTGGGGCTTAACAGAGATACATTTTTGTGAGAAAGGTGTAAAAACGAATGCAGTTGTGTATCAAAATACAGTCCTGACGAACCTTGTGGGACCTGTTTCTCATACCATGTTCAATAACAGGCACTGGGTATTCCAACAAGATTCGGCGCCAGCTCATAGAGCGAAGAGCACACAAGACTGGCTGGCGGCGCGTGAAATCGACTTCATCCGGCACGAAGACTGGCCCTCCTCCAGTCCAGATTTGAATCCGTTAGATTACAAGATATGTCAGCACTCGGAGGAAAAGGCGTGCTCAAAGCCTCATCCCAATTTGGAGTCACTCAAGAAATCCTTGATTAAGGCAGCCGCCGATATTGACATGGACCTCGTTCGTGCTGCGATAGACGACTGGCCGCGCAGATTGAAGGCCTGTATTCAAAATCACGCAGGTCATTTTGAATAAACTTTAGTGTCATAAGAATCTATGTTTTGTTAAGTTCATGTTGGTATATAAATGGTTACATAATGAATAAACTTGTTTCAATTATTTTATATTAAACATGTGACAGAATTTATGACCTGACTAGGTAGTTTTACTTAGTAAGAATTAGAGTTAGAAGAGTTTAAGTTTAGGAAGCCAGAAATAGTCAACTGTGCTAATATCATATTGCCATTTAATTATCTTTAAAGTTTAAATCATAGAAAGATAATATAAATATAAGTATAGTAGAAAAAATATTTAAAATAAGACCAAAGGTTAATTATTATCAATGTAGATATTAAAACTTTGTATGTTTAAAACCAAATAAATATTGTTTTCTTAATTGTAAGGAAGAAATTGTAATTTTATTTACAAGTAGGTATTTATTATTTTGTTTTCTTGAGTATGTTTATTAATTGCATTGAAAAATAATTGAAATTGAAGGTTTTAAAAATATAACATTTTGAATATTAAATGTTTAATTTTGGTTGATTATTTTTTATAACTGTTTAAATAGCATTTGATTTTGTTAAAAAAAATAGAAGCTATAACTTAATAAGTACAGTCAAAAGACTTACGAGACGAACACATCAAACGTCAAAAACATTCGCTAAACATTCGCTTCGTTTCTTGCGAATACGAATGCGAATGCGAATGCGAATGCCAAAAAATATGCGAATATTCGCGATTCGCGAATGCGAATGCGAACATTCGTTACATCACTACGTAGTACAACTACGCCACCGAGGCAGTCAATTAATTATACTGATACTCTATATTTATCATTCTCTCTTAAACTACATTTTTTACAGTTTCACTTCCATCGTGTTTTATTTTCCCCTCAATATAATACCGAATGATATAAAACACTTTATTTTTAACTATTGTCACACCTTCAAAATTATAACCTGTTTGTGAAAAAATAAATAAATAAAATAACATGTGTCACCCCATTTGTCGCCAGGTGGAGCTGCAAGACATGGTGAGGAACCTACCGGCAGGGTTGAACACGAGGGTGGGTGACGGGGGCGGCAACCTGTCGTCAGGCCAGAGGCAGCTGGTGTGCCTGGCGCGCGCCGCGCTCGCCGGGACCAACGTGCTCATACTGGACGAGGCCACGGCTAATGTGGACACTGAGTAAATATACATATTACATATATAAATACCCGCCTTTTCTTTGACAGCCTCCGTGGCGCAGTTGGTTAGAAGGCTGTGAAACGAGAGGCCGCGGGTTCGATCCCCGCACCGAAACAAATGTTTGCGTGATCCACGGGTATTTGTTTCGGGTCTGGGTGTTTGTGAGACCGAAATGTCTCGTAGTTTCTGATATACTACACAAGACTCGATCTTAGTGTGGGGTCAGGACTATGTATGTGACTGTTGTGTGTATTTATGTATTGGATGTATTTGCCAAAAAAGGGTAGGCAGAAGTGCTTTCACGATGTATAGGGGGCGGGCCTATCGCCATATCGGGCACAAATCCCTGATGATGAATAGAAAAATCCAGTCATTATGCCGACCCTTAATCGTACCGTAGTACACCTGCTTCAAATAAAAATTAATTCGAGTTAGAAATGTTTTTTCTTGGATATATTTTGCGATTTAATTTTTCAAGGGAACATCGTGAGGAAACCTGCATACCGTGACGATTTTAAAGAATTTCGGTATGTAAAGTCCGCCCTGCACTAGGCCAGCGTGGTGGACCATAAGGCCTAACCCCTCTCAATCGTATTTTCGATGGTAGAGGAGGCCCGTGCCTTGCAGTGGGACGTATAGGCTGATACAGAATATTGTGTTTCAGGACGGACAAGCACATTCAGCAGACGATCCGCACTCGGTTCGGGGGCGCCACTGTGCTCACCATCGCGCATAGACTTAACACCGTCATGGACTACGATAGAGTCATCGTTATGGACAAGTAAGCCTGCGTGACTACTTTGTCTTTCTGTCTCTCGCAGTCTGTCGTGACTACCTTGTCTTTCTGTCTCTCGCAGTCTGTGTATGTGTGTGCATGCGTGCGTGCATGCGTGCGTGCATACGTGCGTGAATGCGTGCGTGCTTGCTTGCTTGCTTAGATTCAGTCACTTTTTTCTCTACCGGTTTACAAGGCTGTTTTAGCCAAAGAAGAGCGGGTGATCAAGTTAAGTTAAATTATCGAAATATGTGTAGTTAATTTACTCTTTTTAATATCCTTACAAGATGTTCGTCCTTTAAAGATTTAATAATTCATTTTGAGAAAATCAAAAAAGAATATCTTGTACTTAATATAATTTGTGTTAGTGTAAAAACTTTTTATACTAACCTTGACCTCTTAATAGTATTAACAATAGCTCATCCTGTTCCAAGCTCATAATTTTGTGAAAATTTAACATAAAATATATTTTTAAACTGAAAACTCTTTTTACTTAACTTGACCTATCCTCAAACAGCAGTACTTACTATAATCTGTATGTCATTTTGCAGAGGCCGCGTGGTAGAATCAGGACATCCATACGAGTTATTGACGCAAGGAAATGTCCAGCAAAAAGCAGAAATACCGCCCAGAAGATCTCTACTGTCCAAGAGCCAGGTATAGATTGCATTGCACGTGATAATATGTGTATAATTATGTGTAGCCTTTTGACTACTTAGACTACAATGTATTATACGTTTCGTAGTTCCAATAATAATTATGTGTAGTCTTTAGACTACTTAGACTACAATGTATTATACGTCACGTAGTTCCATTAGTCTCTGTGGCTGGTTGGTTAGACGCCGGCTGTGAAACAAGAGGTTGCGGGTTCGATCCCCGCACGAGATAAATATTTGTGTCACAAGTATTTGTCTCGGGTCTGGGTGTTTGTGAGAGTGAAAAGTGTCTCTTAGTTTCTCATACACGACACAAGACTCGATCTTGACTATGTATGTATCTGTTGGGTGTATTTATTTATTATTTAAAAACCATTGCTAACTCATTCGGCCTTATTCATCAGTTTATAAACCTATTTCAGTTAGAATGTTTTGTCTTCCTCGCTCTTACTGAATTCAAAAGTCGTTCGAAAGGTACAAAAACATTCGATGATTAATTATAAATTGACTATGAATCAGGTCGATTATGAATAAGGAGCAACGAATAAATATGTCAACAATATGAATTTTAATACTTTATAATTATTTTGTCCGCCAACCCGCACTAGGCCAGCGTGGTGGACTATATGGCCTAACCACTCTCAATCGATTCTCTCGATTTTAGAGTAGGCCTGTGCTCAGCAGTGGGACGTATATGGGCTGATATAGATAATTAATTTATTTCAGGCACCGCTGGCCATTCCCGAGAACTTTCCGTTCGAGCCGACATCTGGCGAGCGTCTCGACGAACAAACCGAAACGCTGCTCTTGTCCAACAGAATACGAACATATTCCAACAGGTAACTACACTACTGTCTTTTATACGGCTTATACAGGGTGATGTTGACATGTATACAGGATGTATCCAGACTGCGATCGAAAACGAAGCCAGGTGGTAGTATAAGTGACTTCAGACACAATGCAATAAAATATCGTATTTTTATTTGGATTTTTTTACTTATCTTCGTATTTAATGTACACGTTTTTATTTTTAAACATGCAATGGTATGCAAATGTTGAAATTACTATTTTCACAAGAACTAGGTATTTACCGCCCAAAGAGATTGATATTTAAAAAAATGTTTAATTGCATTGTGTGTGTAATCGCTAAAATTACCACCTGGCTTCGTTTTCGGTCGCAGTTATGATATACCTTGTTTACAGAATTTTAAAGACACAAATACATCATCCACAAGTATTTTTTCGAGTCTGGGTGTTTGTGAGATCCTAAAGTGTAGTTTCTGATACACGACACAAGACTCGATCTTAGTGTGGGGTCAGGACTATGTATGTGACTGTTCATCATCATCATCATCATTTCAGCCCGTATTTATCCACTGCTGGACATAGGCCTCCTCTTTATTACACCACTTTGTTCGGTATTGTGCCAATCTCGTCCATGCCTTGCCCTGAAGCTTAACGATGTCATCACTCCATCTGGCAGGTGGTCTGCCTACCTTTCGTCTGGCCTCTCTAGGCCACCATTCCGTTACCGCCTTAGTCCATCGACTATCGTCTCGTCGAGCCAAGTGACTGTTGGGTGTATTTATTTATTTATGTATTATGTTTTCAGATCGGAGTCGTGTGATCAGGAAGGCGTGGGTATATTCAAGACTTTAGTAGAACAGACGGGCAGAGAAACTGCCGCCATGTTATACCAAATGGCTGAAGAGGTGAGTGCCGACATTTATAGTTATTTTATGACCTTTCTTATTTGAAAAAAAAATGTTTTGTGTTTCCTCTATAAAGACACTCTTATTAAGGACAATTCATATTAATTAATTATTACGTTTAATTTTACAAAAGAGGTGTAACACAAATATTATCGAATTTTATAGATCTAATGTTTCCAAAATCCATGTATTTGTAATTGATATATACTTTTTATAATTTCAGAATTACAAAAGGATGCAGGAGAGGAAGAAAACTTCGTAATCAATGAAGACACATTCCTTCAATGAAGTCTGTTAAATGCACAGTATTGCCTTATTAGCTTAGTTATTGTTCCCTAAAGAGGAACTTTATATAACGTATTAGAATTCGAAATGATTTTAATAATAGATTTCGATAATATAAGAAATCTACAAACATGAAAACTCGAAATGTACAATTCTAATTGTATGTATTTGGCCTCTAGACCTACAATAAAATTGTACAATAAGATTGAATGGCGTTTTGAGCCCAAACAATTGATCATAACACAATCTTCAATATTAATCCAATATGGTCAATAATATTGCACAATTCGTGATACTGCGCAATACAATTGATCGTCTAGGGGCGCGTTACACGTAAAAATCCTAAATATACATACATACATACATAAACTCACGCCTTTATCCCCGAAGGGGTAGGCAGAGGCGTCACCAGGACACCCACATTTCGCCTTGTATGTTTCGTCCCATGATGTGATAGGGGGCGAGCCTATCGCCATATCGGGCACAAATTCCTGACTCCGGGCTGATAATGAATAGAAAAATCCAATATCACTTTGCCCGACCCGGGATTCGAACCCGAGACCTCAGCTTTGTAACCGTACCATAATACAACTACGCCACCGAGGCAGTCCTAAATCACTAAATATGTCAAAATCAATCAAATCCTAAATATGTCAATTTTTATTCAATTATGTATCCTATTTGAATCATAAATACGAATTGATAATGTCCTTTTATCATACTTAAAAGTATTAAATAATGTCACAGATTAAAACACGATAATTAAACCGAAATAAATGACAGTCAATTAGCAATGCAAAAGTGACATTTTCAAGTAATTCTGATATAATTGGTACTGTAATATATTTATCATTTTCAAAATATTGCCTACAGTAAATGATAATTAAAGTTTAATAGTCTATTGAAATTGAGCACAAAATAAAAGCAAATTTTGGGTCAATGTCAATTTTTAACGCAATTTACAAAATTACCTGATTTACAACAACAAATTACGTACATTTTGGTATACCGTATTGTTTGCGTATAAAAAACAGTGAATCGGTTCTTTAAGTAATATCTCGAGAACGCTATTGTCAATCAATTTCAAATCAAGCGTAGCAATAACTGATATTATTACCTAAAAATTGACACTAATTTCTTCCTAGTATCTTTGGGCCCAAATAGGCATTTTGGGGACCTTCAAGGTCGATGACCCCGTCCCATTTTTGGGTGTTAGCTACGCCCTGAACTTACATGAGCTAAAGACTTATTTTCAATCCAAAAACTTGGTGCTTATATCGTTAATTATTCCCAATGCCTTAAATTGAAAAGTCGATGTGGCTTACCGTGCCTTAATAGTAAAACAGCTTCCATTTAATTAAAATAATAAACCATAGACTGCATTTACAACTTCAGATTGATAGTTAGTTAGAAAGAGACAGAACGATCGTGCGGTCTTCAGTGTCGCTTTATTAAGCGCTTGGCGGCACAATATTTATACAAAGAAAGTTGGCAAAAGTCAATTTTGTCTATGGTCTGTGTAAATAGGATATATGTAAAAAAAAACTGTTTATATTGTTATCTAAATTAGAATCTTCAATATCCATATTTTTCTAAGCAATTTGCCCCAATAAAATACGAAAATTTTGTGTAAAATTCCTGTTTTAGTCAATTGCCGTTTCAATGCCATATTGTCAATGTTAAATAGTGTAGTAAATTTTAGTTAATTCATAGATATAAATGTTATATTAATATACTATATAAATGTTATATATCTAAGAACAGTGACCATATATTCATATTGTTTATATGTATCATAATGTACTTATTAGCTAATTTTTCGGGCTGGTTTTTCCCGGATACCCCTCTTCACATTAACACCAGATTTTGAATCTGACCACAATTTCCATGTTTTTCGTATTGTATCGGCCTATATACGTCCCACTGCAGGGCACGGGCCTCCTCTACAATAGAAAGTACGATTGAGAGGGGTTAGGCCATATACATATTCCACCCCGCTGGACTTCCATTTTAATCTGGCCCTTTTTGCTCGGGTCCTAAAGGTCGTAGCGTGATGTTGAATAGCCTATTACTATTCTCAAAAATTGGGCTGTCATATGCTAAAAGAACTTTTCAAATCCGTTGGATAAATCCAGAGATAAACACGTACAAACAAAGTTAAGTTTTTTACATTTGTATAGATTTCCAATGTTTATATAGTAAGATCATTTTTCATCATTTCGGCATTGTTAAGCTTCCTTGCTTAGTAATTTGTACCATTTTAACCGACATTAAAAAGGAGGCTCTGTGTTCCATTGTGTATATTACTTTTAGTAATGCAAAGATTTTTTTAAAGTAATCCATTTCAGTTTTCCCAAAAATCTTCAGATAATCATTTTTAATATTTAAACTAGTGTCCCATATCTCAAATTTTCATTTATCTCGAAAAAACAACTCTATCATATTCAGATTACAAAAAGAAAATTTGAAATATCTTGGTACACTCTGGATAATTCGAGGGTAAAATAATCTTTCGCATTTATATTGTGACTTAATTATAATAAAATAACGCCATCTATCGGTATAAAAAGCAGGCGCAACTTTTTAGTCCAAAGTACCCTAAAACATACGCTTGGTATTAGTGGCAAAATAAGAATAAATTTACTCTCTTCATATTTAATTATATTGGACATGTTAATAATTAGATTATGAGTATAAACGCTTGTTTTATTTTATAAAAACATGTCAAACAATGTATTACACTTTTTAAATTTTATTTGTAGTTCCAAATTTCGCCACGCGTCAGTAAATGATAGACGACATATAATTTCGGATTGTCACTTTAATACCAAACAAATTGTGATATTACAGGAATGTTACCAGTATTGTCTCTCGATTCCTTTCGGTATTTAAATTATTTATTGTATAGTTGAATGTTTTTTTAGAACAATTTTATTGTGTGATCGTGTTCAGATAGCTTGGACATTTTATTATTTAAAATATATATTGAAATGTAAAAAATCATGTGAACATATAAAATTACTCCAATTATCGAATCTTTGTCCTTTTTTCCACCACTGAACAGGCCGACAAAATTTTGTCGATTGACGAAAGAATGTCTATCACCATATGTCAATGTCTATTTTAAAAAAAATGATGAACATTAGTCCGAGCCGTCTCAAGTCGTCTCAATGTTACGAAGTTCCATTCGTAAGGTGCTGTATTGATTTGTATGAAAATCGTAATTATTTATTTACAAGCATTTGTAATTAATTCCAAATAGGCGAATTTATGTACTTGAATAAATATTTTTTGTATTATTTTTCGTTTTATTTGTGAATTTATTATATCGATTCAGCGAGGCTGAAAAAAAAACTATTTAAAAAAAGATAAAAGATATTTTTTTTTACTATGGTCTTACACCACAACCCTATAGAGTATAGGTATAATAAAATACCGAACTGCACATGAAGGAGGCGCTGATTGGTCCTTCGTTGTAGGTGGGCGTAGCTCAAACTGGAAGGAGCATGAGGTGCGACCAATAAGAAGCTGGTATATGTGATGTAACATTAAGAAGACGCCGGTTGGTCCTACGTAGTTGGTGGGCGTGGCTCAAACTGGTAGGAGCATCAGGTGCAGCCAATAGGAAGTCAGCTTCACATTTGGAATAAAAATATCTCCACCAACTTCATGCGTTCCTGGTACTTGAATAAGGAAAATCGTCTAAAAATATTGAAATTGCTTATAATCTAAGCAGCAATAAAAAGTTCGTTTCTTATTATGAATAAAAATTTATCCACCATCTTGATGCGTTCCTGGTACTTGAACAAGGGAAAACCGTCTAAAAATTGTGAAATTGTAAATGTATGCAATCAGGAGCTTCTTATTATTAATAATAATATCTCCACCAACTTCATGCGTTCCTGGTACTTGAAAAGGGAAAACCGTCTAAAAATAGTGAAATTGTAAATGTATGCAACAGTATAGCTTCATAATAATAATCTCCACCAACTTCATGCGTTCCTGGTATTTGAAAGGTGAAACTGTTTTAAAATGATGGAATTGCTAATTAATAATTTTGCTAATCTCCAATAGAGTTATCAGTTTTTTATGATTAAAAGAAATATTTCCGTCAACTTAATTAATTACTAATATAATTAGGTACTTAATTTAACAGCTAACTTCACCATGTCGCTTTTTGGCTGTCGGTGTGCACGCGCATCATAATAATTGAACTCTTTCTTTTCCAAACCCAATAAAAATCAACTTCGAAATACCTAATATATTTTATCTTTATGTAATACACTAGAATAAGTTTTGAGCAAAATGATTTTTGAAGTGAAACTAAAGTACCAGGGCAACAGAATAAGGTAGGATGTTTTGTTAAATTATGACTACAAGAAATCTTAAAAAGTCAAAAGTAAATAAAACATTATATAAAATATACAGTCTTTATTAATCAATATATTATACAATTATTAGCATTATAATTTATACAAGCTTTTAATGTCATTTTTAAAGATTTTGCACAAAATCTCATTATAATAATTGCCTATAACTAGGAAAAATTAAATTAAGCGCTGAAAAGTTTTCAAATTAACAAATAATACAATTGTTTTTCATAATTCATATAGGTCTGAAGAAAATAAAATCAAGATCGATATAATTTCGCGTTCGAGTAAAATCGATTATTAACCCAATTTGAAACATTTTATAAGAATCGGACGAATAAAAATTGCAATATCATAACGAAATACTCGTATAGTTCAAATCGGTTCGATTCTAAGATCTTGAAATCGATTGCATGTCATAATCGTTTCAAACCGATTTAATAATCGATTTTGTTGTTATTGTTCCAAGAAATAAGGTTCAAGTTTAATTAATATTGAAATTGGACACGATTACAATAAAATTGTTAGATGTAGGAAGTAAAGCATAAATCTAAAATTTGGCATAGGAAATTCAACCTTAACACCACAGCATAATTTAAATTTTTCTAGAACTTAAATGTAATATTTCCGTCTATTAAAAAATCGTCATTCTTAACTGCGCAGTCGGTATTTAAACATATTTGTAATACAGCTTAAAAACAATATAATGCAATGATAAACTTAGGTAAATTAAACAGACAAAACAGATATAAACAAAGAAAGAAAAAAATGAAAACATTATGCCAGATCCCGGGAACAAAATAGTATGAAATAGCATGTTAAATCTATTTATATTTTTTTATATTATACCCATTATTATTGTACAAGTAGAGACTAAACAACAAATGTCATATAGACTTTCTTCTTTTTAAATGTACAAATAATGTTCATTTTCTAATAAAATTTGGCTCGGGACCAATATTATCATGTAACCGTTGACATATCATATTGGAGGGAACAAACAAAAGTTTTTTTTTTCAAAAAGAATGGTACAGTACCACAATATCTGTTTGTCTCTTTCACTCCTACGGAGTCACATCTTCCCGCTTTATTAACTTCTCGTATACCTGATACAAGTGCATAGATTTTAATTCGCGTTGTCCATATTATATGTCGCCCATATTATAACAATTTAAGCAAGTTTACTCGCAAATTTAAATATAATTGAACAGTGAAAAAAACATAAAATAGTACATAATTAAAAATATTTACATTAGTTTCAATATCAAGCCTCATTTAGTCAAACTTCAATGGAGTCGAAATATAATTTTATTTTATAATTTTAGGATCAGCTGTCTGTTCCTTCCTTCCTTTCCTTCTACAATTATTTTTTATTTTAGTCTTAAGACTTGAAAAGTAGAGTTAGAAGTCAAAATCTTTCCGAATATACATTAAAATCATATTACTCCTCAATACAAGTATACATACCGAGTATATTCAGACTACGACCGAAAACGAAGCCATTAGCCAGGTGGTAGTTTTATTGACTACAATGCAACTAAACATTTCGCTAAATGTTTATTTTGTCTATTGTAACGTTCACCTTTAATTTTCAAAAACGCATTCGCTAAGGGTTTTTTATCTATTGTAACGTCCACCCTCAATTTACAAAAACGCAATAGGTTTCAATTATTATTTTCAAAACTCGATTTTAATAACCCTATCACGAGGAATAGTGAAAAAGTCGTTGCATTTTTTATCCGAAATGTATCATACATAAATATATTTTATGTCAAGAAAATTAAATTCAATGAACTTTTAGTTCCTAATAAGATTTGAAACCTATCCACACATGCCTAGTATTAAAATGACCGAACTAAGAAAAGTATTTTTTTGAAAAAAATTATAGAATTTTGGCCCTTTTTTGGTCATAATTGTCGTAAGATTACAAAGAATACTACAATCAAGATAGTCACAAATTAGTTAAAGATGATACTATGTCTTAATCTTTTTAAATTCGGTTACTTTATATTACAAAAACCTTTCAAGAATATGCGACTTGTTAGAATCATCCAGTGACCCCCAACAACGTTCAAATTAGGTTTTTCTGTCCATTTTTAAAGAAACTTACCCCTTTATACTGCAATTTTATGGGTAATTGAATTTCGTGTTGATTTCTAGGTACACGGGGTCAGGTAAAGGGTGTATTAAGCCGAAAGGGGTATTTTACATCATAATAGACAACTTTTACTATGGAGACAACTAAATTCGAAAATAATTTTGTTCTTACATACATTTTGCAAAGTCAATTAATTGTGAGCAGATTTTTCGCAATTTCAGTGTTGGTATGTGAACCCGCACTTGGCCAGCGTGGTGGACTATATGGCCTAACCCCACTCAATCGTACTCTCGATTGTAGAGGAGGCCCTTGCCCTGCAGTGGGACGTATATGGGCTGATAAAGATACAGTGTTGGCCCGATAATAAAAGTTATACATTATACATTACAAGGTGTTCCCTTTCTGATGTACACTAAATCAAAACAGTATTCATTAAGGTGTTCCGGAGAGCTTATCATTAGGTACAAACGGTATGGCCTGTCCGTACGTCTCATGGATTTGCTTCACACTGCTACAGATTCTTAACGGTGTCCTGTTGTGACTCAACCTCCCACTTCTCCGGACCGGGGTCACTAACAGCCGGGGAGAACCGTTGGACTGCCGTCTGAAATTATTTGTTAAACATTAAACTACATATATAGCCAAGAATTCAAATATACAGGATATATCAAGACTGTGACCGAAAACGAAGCCAGGTAGTATTAGTGGCTTCAGACACAATGCAACTAAAAATTACATACATACATACATAAACTCACGCCTTTATCCCCGAAGCGGTAGGCAGAGGCGCCACCAGGACACCCACATTTCGCCTTGTATGTTTCGTCCCATGATGTGATAGGGGGCGAGCCTATCGCCATATCGGGCACAAATTCCTGACTCCGGGCTGATAATGAATAGAAAAATCCAATATCACTTTGCCCAACCCGGGACTCGAACCCGAGACCTCAGCTTTGTAACCGTACCGTAATACAACTACGCCACTGAGGCAACTAAAATTTCATACATAAAATTGTATATAATAATTATAGATAATTTTATATATAAAATTATCTTTTACTTAGTACCAAAATACAGCTACGTTTCAAATGACTACAGTATCTATTTCAAATATCTAGCAGGAAACTACATAGCTAAGAACAACTTCAGTTTAATCTAAATTTATTAACTAAGTATAAAAATATGTATTTTTTATTCAATTAGTCCGGTAGATGAGCAAACAGGTCACCTGATGGTGGACCACAACGCTTGGATCATGGATGTATTGCCGGACCATCAAATTGGGAAGGGAGGCTAAGTGCGTGGTGGTCTGTGCCCCTAGTCGGAACATTTTGCAGTATCGTAATAGAAGAGTAATAGTTAAATTTTGTATCGGAATTTAAACAGCGCCCTTGTGAGCGTATTTGGAACTAAAATTTCACAGCGGGAAACGTTTACTTTACTATACGAGAATTACTATACGATACTTCAAAATGTTCCGGCTAGGGGCACTGTAAATAACGGACAGACGGCGGCTACCAACATGTTCACGGTGGTCGCGGGTTCAAATCACAGGGCACATCTCTGAGTCTCGGAGTCATGTGTGTATTGATAGTCAATCACCACGCACTATGACGGTGAACGATTTGCAATAATTTCTATGGTATGTAAATTCCGCCAACTTGTATTAAGCCAGTGGTGGACTATATGGCCTAACCCGTCTCAATCGTGCTCTCGATTGTAGAGGAGGCCCTTGCCCTGCAGTGGGACGTATATAGTTGATACATACAAATTCTACGATGACTTTAACACTATATTTTCTCTACACTGGCTATTCACAACTTACTTATCAAAATTGCGCCGAAACTATCTGACTCGTATTTCGAAAATTCAGACGGTTTCTTACCTTTTGGTGGGAAGAAATAAATCGAGATAATATAGGCAAATATAGTTATAATAGAGACTACATGGCACCTAATTGTAAACGCAGTGTGTGAAAAATACTATTGTGTCGGCATTTCGTTGGTTACTATGTCAGCCTTCAATTTTTGTGCATGACTTGATGTCATATACCATATTCAGTCTGCGACCGAAAACGAAGTCGGGTGGTAGTTTTAACCTTACCACTACGTCTTTAAAAGTAAAAGGGTGAATTATTATTATAGCAAAAACTATTTATAACATCTTAGACTGCCCTCTCATTTTCCTATTTAGATACATACATACATAAACTCACGCCTTTATCCGCAAAGGGGTAGGCAGAGGCGCCACCAGGACACCCACATTTCGCCTTGTATGTTTCGTCCCATGATGTGATAGGGGGCGAGCCTATCGTCATATTAGGCACAAATTCCTGACTCCGGGCTGATAATGAATAGAAAAATCCAATATCACTTTGCCCGACCCGGGACTCGAACCCGAGACCTCAGTTTTGTAACCGTACCGTAATACAACTACGCCACCGAGGCAGTGTTCCTATTTACATATCCATCCAAAGGTTGCCTGTAAGAAATTGCCTAGTGTTATAAGGCCGTCTCTTGTACTATTATTATGCCATTTATTTACTGTTAATGTATCTTCTTGTGCAATAAAGGATTAATAAATAAGTATTTATCACCCAAATATGACGAGATTTAAAAAAGCGTCATCTTTTTTTGCGAATTTTTTAGCTGTAGTGTCTGCAGTCATTAAAACTACCATAACCCTTCATACTGATCATTGTAGTAGGCGGATTGTAGCAAAATAGATAAAAATACTTACAATTTCGCCTGTTGCACCGCGAATCGTATAATAGTGCTTTTGAAAACGTTTTTGACGTCCACCATTTTGGGGTCGACCTGACGACGCTTCCCACTGTTGGGACTGATCTTCAACTGCATGAATTTGTCCAGCAACTGGTCCAGATTGGCCTCGACCACCGAATGCTGTAGACAGATGAGATTGAGATGAAGCATTATAGAATTTTTGTAATTATATTTCTTGTTATGAATTAAAGATTAACAGCCAGAGGCCAGTCATTGTAAAATACCATAGATAAATCAAATGGGATCTTTTATGTAAGCTGTTATAGTTAATTTCAATAATAGATATGGTATAAACTTATGTAAATTAGAAATAGAGTCAATCACATTTATTGTATTGTTAAAAGCGTGGGATGCTTAGAAAAATTATAATCAAGCACTTTTTGCTATTTTTTCAACAATAAATTACATTGATTGCCTCAATTTTATAATCATAAACTCATTAACAATTTTCACTTTTTAGTTGGGTCATTAACTAAAGCATTTCTTTACCTGGTACAAAAATAATCATCTCGACTATAAAAACATCAAATACCTTGACATTGGCAAAATCTCCGATTCCACGGGGCAGCCGTTTATCATTTAAATAAGAAGAAGAAGAACTAAAGCATTTTTTTGATTTTTTTTTATTGCATACTTCCGGCAACCAAGCAAGGTCATCTGATGGCAAGTGTTCCACAACCCTGGATCATGGATGTGGTTCTATGGAGTATTACCTCGGTGCCTTTAGCGATGGCTTCCTCCCAGCACTGCACGGAGGCGGGCAGGTCTCCGCGCGTCTCCTCGAGCGCGGCGCGACACTCCCAGTAGGCCGCGGTGCCGCTCGCTGCGGGGAACCGCTCGCGGATGGCGCGCAACCAACGAGCACACTGCTCCCACTCCAGACCCTGGACCACAAACTAAATATTAATAAATACATCCAACAGACAGATAGTCCTGATCCCACACTAAGACTCAGTCTTGTGGCGTGTATCAGAAACAATGAGAGATTTTTCAATCTCACAAACACCCCGAAACAAATATCTGTGTGAACAAATATTAGTGGTACGGGAATCGAACCCACAGCCTCAAGTTTCACAGCCAACGTCTAACCAATAAACTTTTACTATAAAGGCAAAACTTAGATGACAAAATAAACTGATTCATACCAAAATTAAATATTGAGTATGCTTATGACTGACTTTTGTTCAACAGTTACTGCTATTTTACTGAAGAATAAATAAATGATACATACCTCTTTCAACAACTCAGTGAGATCATTCAAAGCGCCAATAACCAAGTCATCAGCATTCTCCGGTTCACCGGTAGTCACCGTTGTGTCTGATGTGTCATTGAAGTCCACACTCTCACTGACATTACTGGCTCTACGCCACATTCCAACCATTCCAGATGGTTTCCCGACATTCTCACTGAAGGAATCATCGTCACTATCCGATTCCAGAGCTTGGTTCTCCTTATCTTCATCATCATCATAATTAATTGGTTCAAAATCAACCCTCAAATCTCTTGGAACTAAATGGTTAATACCAAAGCATTGTAAATGGTGGTACAAGTCCAAAGACTTGCCACGTTTCTGAAGCCAGTTCTTCAACCTGGCCTGAAGCTCTTCGGGACGTGGTGTGTTGAAGTTCTGGGGAACCGGTGTCATGAAAGTCACCCTCTTTCTCTCACTCTTTACAGCTGAAATGACCTTATCTTCATGAATATGTTCATCTTCATTGATATCGTTCAAGTGAACTCGATTCATCTTGTCACCAATAGATGCCCATTTATGAAAGCAATTTTGCAGTTCATTCTTGCTTATACGTTTGAAATGTACCGCTGAAATTGATCTGCGGACCGGTACCTCAACTTTTTGCTGTGTTTCGCATAATGTGTGCCGTTTATTAAAAATCAAATTAGTGTTCTTTATAACCTTTTTTAAATAACTAGGGTCATTTTGTAATTTTTTGACGGAATCATGGTGCTCTTTGGCAACCATTTTTGGTTTGTATAATCGGTCAAACACAGTCTCCGAGGATGTTTGAGGTGGCTTTGGTAGCATACTTTTCCGACTCACTGTTGTTGGTTTAGTTACTGCCAGTTTAGGCACCGCTAGACTTTTACGAGCTGGATTTGGTAGCATATTTCTCGATTTAACGTCATTATTCATTTTAGAAGATGTTGGATTATGGTTATATTTTCCAATTTTGGATTCACTTTGAACTTTTTGTACTGGTTTCGTGAGGTCTTTGATATTATTCTCTGGTTTGTAATTCAATGGTTTGACCTCTGATGGCAATGTAGTTTTCTTTACTATAGGCATAATAGGTTTTTTAGTAGTACCGTTAACGTGGAAATTGTTTTTCACCGCCGATGATGCTTTCTTGAGTTGGCCAAATTTATCATTCTTGGGTGGTTTATTCGGAATGCTAGAGCTTGACGGTGCATTTTTAATCTGTGGCTCATTTTTGTTGTATTTTTTGAGATTGAGTTCCCTTAACTGAAATAGAAATAAATTATAATTTATAAACCAAGTTGTTAAACAATTTTATAATTGTATATCTTTTTTATCTATTATGCCCCCCACCAGCTCTATTGAAAAAATGTTTTGCCTTTTTAATGCAATAATATTAGAAAATATGATTTGCCTGCCCTAGTCAGGTTAGCTTGCCCTTATCTCATCTCGCGAAGTTAGAAATTTTAACAATGCTGGTAGTAGGCATTAGTGGCACCTCTGTATTGTCATTTTGGTATATTACTGATGGAGTTAATAATATTACTTAATAATGTATCTTATACATAGCAATCACATCCCGTTGTCCTTATCAAAACTTACATCTTTTAAACAATGCAGTGGATAATAGTTTCTTAGATTTACTGTCTGCCCCATGACCATGAAAGCTATAAGTAATTGAAACATTGGGAAGTAATAAATTAAAAAATTAAACCAAATGCACAATAAAATCCGTAAAAATAAATTTTATTTCTATGCAATAGAATCTGTAATGTATTCCAGTTTTCATCAATAGACAGTTTTTCAACACAGAAGGTTTAGTATTTAATATAGGTGTTTTTATTGCATTATTACCATGGTAAGCTATTAAAAAATCATATTTTATAACAAATATTATTTTGCCAGGATGGTATGTGGAAACACACTAATTGAATGTGTATATAAAATAAGAATTTGTGGTGTGGACTGAAGTAAAATAATATTTGCACCCAGACGAAGCTGGGCTGGGCCACTAGTGAGTTTAAAATAGACGTTAAATGGCCTTATCTGATGTATGAAAATCGTGGGAATGTGGCTGTCCTTTGGAGTTCTTTGGAGTATTTAATGTATATTACCTTCTCAATCCTTGCTTTTTCTCTCGCCAGCCGTTCCTCTCGCAGTTTGTTTATACGTTCCTGCATAGAATCCATTTTGCACAAGTTTTTGATACCTAGCATCATAAACAGGGACACTAAATCATTATTCCCATAAAAATACGCATTAAATAAACATTTTAAGCACATTTACTCACCTTTTCAACGATACGAAAATTACTAACTAGAAAAATTGAAATTATAAATTCTAATTACAAATTACAAAATATAAATGATGCAGTCCAAGCACAAATTATATCTTATTTAGCTATTTATGACCCAAATAAACGAATAAAATTACAACGGCTTCCAAGCGCAATATTTTTCTCACTACAATATTGACGGTTGAAGAACCGACGCTCAAAATTCAAAAATACAAAACAATACCCGTGTTGTTCCAGGTATAAATATGATAACTATGCTCGGATTTGTAACATGACTGCGTTTACATGTGAGAAGTTTTATGCAAGAATGTTGAGTCTAATTTTATAAGACCCGACTAAAAAACAACCAATTTGTTTTTTTAGTCATACATACATACATACATACATAAACTCATGCCTTTATTAAAATATACCTATGAATTGATAATTATACATACATACATTATCCCAGAAGGGGTAGGCAGAGGCGCCACCAGGACACCCACATTTCGCCTTGTATGTTTCGTCCCATGATGTGATAGGGGGCGAGCCTATCGCCATATCGGGCACAAACTCCTGACTCCGGGCTGATAATGAATAGAAAAACCCAATATCACTTTGCCCGACCCGGGACTCGAACCCGAGACCTCAGCTTCGTAACCGTACCGTAATACAACTACGCCACCGAGGCAGTTTTTAGTCAGTTCTTATAAAATTTAATATGAAAGAAATACAGAAATGTAGAAGTCACGATGCCGATGATGCCGATGATGCCGATCATGAAACAAAAAAAGGAAGGATAAGTATTATTTGATTGTTAAAATATACCTATGAATTGATAATTATACATACATACATTATCCCAGAAGGGGTAGGCAGAGGCGCCACCTGGACATCCACATTTCGCCTTGTATGTTCCTTATTGATAATTATTGACTTTAAAAGAATGAATGGGAGCTACTTTAGCGTTGGTATTGTTAATTACTTCAGCAATATACGACTAACGACTTACTTAAGATTTAACGCTGTAGGTATGGTACAAAACTATTCTTAATTTCAGAGTTTTCAATTCTTATACAGTTATTTTCATTGTTTAAAAACTCCTATTGTTGTCAGTAATAACGAGAGCCAAGGACAAATTTTTAGATTTGTCTTACCATACACTGGATAATTCTATCCAGCAGGTATTTAAATCCACGTTTCTACCCATGCATATCACACAACTTAATATTATATTCCTTGGAAGGAAACAGTTCACTGTGCAATGTTCTCTCAGAATTACCAAATAGTGATGAGCGGCACTAGCTGCGCGCTATCAAGAGGGCCTGCCATGCTGCGCGGCGCCATTAAGATGAATTATAAGTGGAAGCTTTTGCTAATGTGCATTAAAATATGTGAACCTATGGACTGGATAGTGATAGACTTAGTCCCGGAGAAATGCACGCCTCCTGACGTCAAGAGTCGAGAGAAAGAGATCTACAGCCGATGCCAACAATCAATCAAAAATTTTAGATTGAAGTCAATCCGGATTGGTTTCTACTTTTCGATTGGTCGAATATCTTGTTGCCAATAAACAAAACAGGCGACAGTCGATTGCCTCTGTTGATAGATTGAAAACAATCGGTTCCCTCTTGACAATTTAGTTTGACGCAGAATATTTCATTGCATATTTATGCACTTTCAGCATTTTGTAAATAAAAAATTTGTGAAAAACAAAAATTAACGTTACAAAAAAATAATAATTGTAATAAAAACAATTGAATTTGTCCCGATTATATAGATTTTTACAGAATTGTTGTGTTTCTGGCCACTGAAAAATAATATATCCAGTAAACAATGACTTATCCACCACTTGTCATTCTAATAGAAATATTATGAGAATATTGTGGAGAAAATTGCGAAATGTGATTGAACATTTCCGTGGAAAGTGATCACTGCCACCCATGAACATCCACTACGATTGAATCATGGCTGTGTTTCCGGCCCATCAAATCGGGAGGAGAGCGAGAAGGCCATAGCCTGCCCATTCATACTGAGTCATGGCTGATAGCAGCGTGGCTCTACAACTTCCCATGATCAAAATTTGATTCCCTTTTCTATTATTTTTATTATTTCTATTATTATTGTAAATTGTGAGTAATAAAGAATATTTCATTATAAATGTTTTTTTCACAAACACTGAACAATTAAATAAAAATACAACTATGAAATTAAGAAACATATCATAACAGAAATCATATTTATCAAAGTAAAACAAAAAAAATATCAATTCGTTCAAGATAAAATATACACAACAATACAATAATTTAGATCTAACTGAAGAAATCGTTAATCAATGTTGTGTCATCTTCATCTACATTCGTTTCTACTTTCTAGTTTCATTGCTGTTGGCAAATCTGCATGAATAATCCGTGGAAATTCTCGGATTGCAATATTGGATTGTTTTGAACAATCCATCCAAACGTCAACACTGATAATTGGGTATTTGACTGTTGTGGCAATAAATTATAAAATGTGTTGCATATGATAGCTTTTTGGTAAACAATAATTATAGGTATTTTTATTTACATTTATCTAAATTATAAATATTTAAATTTTCTAAAATAAGTTTGCCATTTTTTATCTGTTGATTAAATGTAACAAAACACGACAAGCTGTCATTGTGCAGCGTGTGATGTCACGATTTACAATTTTCATTCATCTCTGCCACTAAGATCATTCACAATTTATAAAGCGTGACGTAATTTTTTCAAAGTCACGTGACCTACCGTTTTGGTGACATTTAAGATGATAAAACTGAAAAATATGTTTATTCGTTATAAACAACTCTTTAAAAATAAATTAATAGTTTGAAGAGGTATAGAGTGATTATATCTAGACTTTAAAACACTTTTCAGAAATTAGTCAAATAGCCAATTGTTTATTGGCAAGCCTAAACTGTCATTTTCATACAGAGGACAATCCACAAGCAGGGATTGGCCCTCCCAAAAGTAGATTGATTTTTTAGATAGTTTTTTCCCTACTGAGATTGATTATTGGCAAGCTATAGTCAGAAAAAAGATTGAGCTGTCAATGTCAAACAGCAAATTTAGGATTGGGATTGATTGTTGGCATCGGCTGTTAACCGTAATCTCGATTTAATGTGGACATTACCACGGCCGAGAAAGCAGTTCAGTATTTCAATAGAATTAAATAATTTCACGAATATAGTAACGATAGTTAAAAAAATATTCATGCTGCACGTTAGAACCATACAATGCTGGAACACGACTTCGATTTCGTTCCGAAACTTGGACACGCTGATTAAACCGAAAATGTTACATTATTTCTTGCATAAAAAACGACCACTTTATTGCTTGTTGGAAATTATAAATTCATCACGATATGAAACAAAAAAGTTAATCTTGTTAATTGGTATTGTAATATGCGCTGACATTGAAACGTCATCAGACAGTTGATTCGTCACATTGGCAGCACTGCTAGTGCTAATGTCCGCTGGGTCACGAGTGCGCCAGGTGAATTGCATTTTGAAACACCGGTTTATTGAATTAAATTACGTATAATTTTTGTGTACGAATTAGAAGGGTGAGTGTTACATTACTATATTTATTTGTTAATAAATGTTGTGTTCACGTGGCTGTATGGAGTATTGACAAGTGTATGAAAAATGTGAAAAAAAATGTAGCCCAGTGTGTGCCGGTCCGCGCGAAATCGTGAGATTTTGCAAAACAGGTTCTCTTTGCCTCTTTTGTTTTATAAACTTTTTGATTTTTGCTGCATAGCGAATCGTGATCGGGCCGTTACGCGCTTGTAAGTGTATTAAACTGCAGTAAATAAGTTTAGACTAGTTTTTTCACGCGTGACCGGAATTATTTTTTATTTGATTAACGTGTTTAGTGCTGGAGTATGAATTACTAAGTAAACAGTTGTTTTGAGACACATTGTACATACGTACCTACATTTTTATCTTATTCTATTTATATTCGTAAGTGTGGCAGGTGGTTTGCATTAAACATTACTCGTTTACATTGACATTAAAGTTTTCAATATTCATGTTGAATTTATTTAAATAATTTTCTTTTCTTTTTTGACTTTTTTACGATTTTTACCGTTAAAAATATTTCTATTTGGTCTATTAGAATCATATTGGAGTATAATATTACGTTTAATATTTTAAATCTGTAATAAAGAAGAAAAAAGAACTTCGAAATATAAAAATCTTATCTCGTATTTAAATAAATTTCGCCTCGTGCCAAGGATTTATGCACTAATTATCTTTGCATTAACAATTACTTAATTATTAAATTTCCTCAAGGTCGGCCATATTCAATTTCCTGTATTTATTTTGTAAAATAATTTAATCTTAATTTTCGCACGCTCATAGGAGAATGTTAACTTGGTGATGTCTTATCTTATTTTTTGAGAGAGATAAAATCTGATAAGTGTTTTCGTATCAGTGAATCTTGTGATATGGGTTAAGAACTGAGTCTAAATGTATCGAATGTTTTGTGGTTTAAATCATAGAGAATAGATGATCAAGTGAAATAGATGAAGCGTATATGCGGCTAGATAAAAGCCTTCGTAGCGTAATTGGGAAACAGCTTGTTATGTAACTAGAGGCCCCGGGTTCGATGCTCGTACCGAGACATTTTTGTGTGGCCTAAAAATAATCTAGTCTGGTTGCGTGGAGACCAAACAATTTTTTTTTGGTTTCTGATACCCACGACACAACCCTAGTTAAAGTTTTCTGTAAACCTGGGTCCTTGTGTAGTCGGAGGAAACATGCCAGTGTCATATAAATACCAGTGAAAGATTTTGACGGCACTGCACTGTCGGGTTTTTTATACTTTAGCATGATTAGATAACAGGCAAAAATTTGAACATCGTGAGGAACCCCGGATAGAGATCTTAAGTTTTTCTATGGTATGATAAGTCCGCCAACCCGCACTAGGCCAGCATGGTAGACTATGGTCTATGGCCTCGCACTCTCGATTGTGGATTTGAGGCAGCAGTGTGTGATTCTATGGTTACAGTACAGCACAAGATTAACGGCCATATTCATAGACAGATGTAAAACCTCTTTTAGTTATAGAATGTTTTATCCCCTTTACTCAAACTGAATTCAAAATCGTTCGAAAGGGACTGAACATTCGATTACTAAATTTGGTTTATAAACTGTCTATGAATAGGGCCGTAAGAAACCATTCAAATATTTATCTATATATATGACACTTGTACAGATAAACACGAAAATCTACAGAACTAGATACAGTAATCGTAATATGGAAATAGATTAGTTGAAGTCGGAACATACGAGGCAATATGTGGGTGTCCTGGTAGCACCTCTGCCTACCCCTTCTGGGAAAAAAGGCGTGAGTTTATACATGTGTGTATAATATAGTTTTAACTTAATCAAAAGGTAAGAAACTTCATTAGAAATCCTTGACATGTACTCGTATCGACCTATTTTATCAGTTTCGCGGAACGGTCTCTTTCATATTTTACGACCAATTTGCTTGACGTCAGTCAATTCATAGAAAGGATGGATTAGTATAGATAATATAATTCAGCGATTAGAGAATTTAAAATATTAACGATCAATCAAAATTAGGTATGACGGTGAAGGAAAACGTCGTGAGAAAACCTGCATACCGTAGCGATTTATAAGAATTTCTATGGTATGTAAAGTCCGCCTTGCACTAGGCCAGCGTGGTGGGCCAGGTATATGGCCTAACCCCACTCAATCGTATCGTCCAATGTAGAGGAGGCTCTGTTCTGGGAAGCATGGGCGCCTACATATAAAAAAAATACAGAGGCGCCACCAGAATAACCACATTTCGCCTTGTATGTTCCGCCCCACGATATGATAGGGGGCGAGCCTATCGCCATATCGGGCACAAAATCCTGACTCCGGGCTGATAATGAAAAGCAAACCCAATATCACTTCGCCCGAACCCGAGACCTCAGCTTTGTAACCATACCGTAGTACAACTACGCCACCGAGACAGTCAGATATTATTTAACAATTTGGGTGTATATGGTTTCCATGTCTTATCTCCACTACTAGACAGCCTCCGTGGCGCAGTTGGTTAGACGCCGCCTGTGAAACGAGAGGCCGCGGGTTCGATCCCCGCACCGAGACAAATGTTTGTGAGAAACACAAGTATTTGTTTCGGGTCTGGGTGTTTGTGAGACCGAAAAGTCTGATACCCACGACACAAGACTCGATCTTAGTGTGGGGTCAGGACTGTGTATGTGACTGTTGGGTGTATTTATTTATTATTTTTATTTAATTGATTGAATATTGACAGCCTCCGTGGCGCAGTTGGTTCAAACGCCGGCTGTGAAACGAGGGTTGGATGATTGAGACAAATGTTTGTATGATCCACGAGTATTTTTTGTATTGTGCGACCAAATGTCTCTCGTTGATTCACAACATAACATATTTCACTGTGGCCTGTGGGGTCAGGACTTGACTTTCGGGTGTGTTTATTTATTTATTAGCGGTCCGACCCGGCTTTTTCCCGGGCTAATACACCTACCCTCTGTACATACATTAACCCTTATAACTTGTTAATACCACGCCCTTTTCTCTCCGTAGGAATTCAATTTATTAAAAAAGTGGCCCAAATTCGTTCACATCTCGCTTAATCCTATCTATTTCTGTGCTTTCTTTACGGTCTGTTCAGTGAATTAGCCAAGAAAAAGCATAGAAACAGAATCTCCCGATATTTTTGCTATAAAATGATTTCTTTTAACGCACCATAGCAGAATTTGATCCCAATTAGCAACATTATCGAAAAGTGTAATAACACAGCATAATATGTTTTTCAAAATCATCTGGTGCGATTTTTCTCTAGGCATTTTGAGACTTCATCTTATTTGTCAGGAGGGCGAGCGCAGTGGAATGCCAAGCATTGCTTTGTAATTAATGGTGTTGTTTGGTTTTCTACTGTCAATGAGCGGTCGTATCGCTTACCATCAGGCGAATTGCTCGTCTCGCTATTCAATGCAAGAAAAATACAGATTTTGAATTAAATCTGTTAAAATTAAAGTAAATACGAGAACAGTTTTATTAAAATGGCCTCGAGCATCAAGTCGTGTCGACCTTAACTCGAATTCACTCTTACTTTTACGCATTTCTTATCACATTTACGCTACGTCTTTTTATCTCAAACGTGCCCTCTGATATTTTAAGCATTTCAAACTAATTATCATAAAAATCTTTAAGCGATATCTATGTGCAAATATATTATTTTGAGTTATTTGGTACAACCGCGAAACAGCAGCGTAAATGCACTGAAAATTGTGTTTCGATTTGAAGGACATTGTAGCCAGAGTAACTACTGGACTTAATGAAATTTAACATCTTATGTCTCAGGATGGCGAGCGCAGTGGAACAGGCATTGCCTTGTAATTCATGGTGTTGTTTGGTTTTGCTACTGTCCATGAGCGGTCGTATTGCTTACCATCAGGCGAGCAGCATGCTCGTCTCGCCAATCATTGCAATAAACAAGACCCGTATTCATTTGATACATAAGCCATTTTTACTCAACACAGAAAAACCAATAACGCTAAGAAACGTTATCTGAAGTAAAGCTAAGGACCCGTTATCAATGTGAAATGTCGTTAAGCTGTAACTGTCGCGGTTATCTTAAATGAGGTGATGACGTCATTTAACCAGTATATGACTAAAACTTTAGTTTCTGTTGAATGCATATGGAAATATAAATCTTCAGTAAAATATTATGTACGTCCACGTGAACAAGGGATTTCTTTTTAAACGGGCTTAGGCTATGTATCATGCTGGCCTAGTGCGGGTTCGACTTTACATACCATAGGAAATTTACATAGTAAATATAATTTTTGTTCAAAATATTAACTGTATTTTAATCTTAATCAAAACAAGTTTTCAATAGTAATATACTGATATATCCACTGTAGGTGCCGTTAAGAAATGATTAACATATTTGTAGCAAAATTATTGACATTTATGCAATACACGAAAACGCATTAAGATGTTTATTTTTACAATGTAGATATGACGTTTTTAAACTACATTATTAAACATACGTCATCTATTGGCGCGTGGCGAAATTAGGAACTACAAATAAAATTGAAAATGTATCCATTTAACTCAATATAAAATAACATATTTATACCCGTAATGTAATAGTATTCACATGAGCAATGTAATTAAATATAAAGAGAGAAAAATTTTCTTATTCTTCTATTATACAGGGTATATCAAGACCGCGACCGAAAACGAAGCCAGGAGGTAGTATTAGTGATATCAAACACAATGCAAGTAAAAATTTTACAAAAAAAATCGTCAATTTTTTTTTGTTATTTTTACATATCGTCGTATTTAAGTGATTTTAAACATAGTTTTTCTAAAATAATGACGTACATCGCTTAATTCTTAAACACGCAATGGTACGTAAGGGTTTAAATTACTATTTTTGCAATAACTAGGTTTTTACCCCTCAAAAACGATGATTTTTAAACAATTGTAAAAAAAAATCCGTCGCTTATTTTGCAAAATTTTTAATTGCATTGTGTCTGTAGCCGCTAAAACTACCACCTGGCTTCGTTTTCGGTCGCGGTCTTGATATACCCTGTATAATATTCTAATATTCTTATTTTGACAACAGCGCTTTCGGCGACAGAAGATCATAAACGAATCATACTATGAATTAAACGATATTAATTGACAGCCTCCGCGGCTGGTTGGTTGGACGCTGGCTGTGTGATAGGCCGCTACGATCTCAACATTGATAAACATCGATATGTCGATATAATGTTAAACTAGATAAGAAGTTCTGTACGCAAAATGTGTCCCACCTACTTGCGGCGCATGCACCGCACATGAAGCAGTCTGCTTCGTGCCAGTGACAGTGCAGTACGCCTTATCGCATACGTTTCTATGTAATTTATTTTGACTTTTCGCCGTCAAAATCGCCAATGTTCATAATGTAGAATTTTAATGGTGAAAGAATTTTTCAAATCGGTTCAGTAGTTTCGGTGCCTATTCAATGCAAACAAACAATCAAATCTTCACAGCCTCCGTGGCGCAGTTGGTTAGACGCCGCTTGTGAAACGAGTGCCCGCGGGTTCAATCCCCGCACCGAAACAAATGTTTGCGTGATCCACAGGTATTTGTTTCGGGTCTGGGTGTTTGTGAGACCGAAAAGTCTCGTAATTTCTGAGACACGACACAAGACTCGATCTTAGTGTGGGATCAGGACTATGTATGTGACTGTTGGGTGTATTTATAATTTGGGTGCATTTTATCATTTTAGTATAGACAGCCTCCGTGGTGCAGTTGGTTAGACGCCGGTTGTGAAACGAGAGGCCGCGGGTTCGATCCCCGCACCGAGAGAAATGTTTGTGCGGCCCATAAATACCTATTTCTTTCGGGTCTGGGTGTTTGTCAAACCGAAAAGTCTCTCGTAGTTCTGATACCTGCGACACAAGACTTAATTGATATTAATGTGGGGTCGGGACTATGTGTGTGACTGTTAGGTGTATTTATTTATTTATTTATATGTGATCAATTTTGAAAACGTTTTGGAATAAATATTGTTAATAAAAACCACGGTCGTGTTACTAAAATCTCCGAAATATAGTAAACACTTCATATTTGCGCAGTTTTAGCCGCTCGTAGTTGCTCGCCTTGGTACATATTCGGTCACTTTCATTTGTATTCGCCACAGACTCGAGATGCTAGATCCGGCACATCGCACTACAATCTAGATCTTGATGTCTAGATTATCTGTGTATAGTCTAGACGTACGTTCCTTCAAATGTATGAGAATTCGTGTTTTTTGCGTCACATCAATGGTGAAGTCTGTCCGAGGTAGATTCAAAGTTTATATTTTCAAGAACTTATTCGATTGGCTCGGTGTACTACAGTACGATTATAATGAAGTCTCGGGTTCGATTCCGGGTTGCGCAAAGTGATTTTGATTTTTTTCTGCTCATTATCAGCCCGGTGTCAGGAATTTGTGCCCGATATAGCGATAGGCTCGCCCCCTATCGCATTGTGGGACGAAACACAAGGCGAAACGTGGGTGTTCTGGTAGTACCTGTGCCTACCACTTCTGAAAAACAAGCGTGACGTGTGGATTTTGTAGAAGTTATTTTTTTCCTGGTGGTAGGTCTTATATGTGAGAGGCCGCCTGGGTAATACCACCTCAATGTCTATTTCTCCCGCCAAACAGCAGTGTAAATACACCGTTGTATTCCGGTTTAAAGGACATTGTAGCCAGAGTAAATACTGGACATAATGAGACTTATCATCTTATGGCTCAGGATGGCGAGCGCAGTGGAATGCTAAGCATTGCCTTGTAATTCATGGTGTTTTGTTTTGTTACTGTCCATGAGCGGTCATATCGCTTATCATCAGGCGAATGACACGCTCGTCTCGCCATTCACAGTGATAAAAAAGGAATGAATTGCATCGCAATTGAATAAAAAATCTCAGACAACGGCGAAGCGCATCTAAATGAGACATCGTTGAAGTAAACCAAGCTTTGGACACGCGAAGTTTATACTCGCGGCGTCTAATTAAATTAATGTCTGTGGGACCCAATAATTCTCATTACAATAAAATAAATAAATACACCCAACAGTCAGATAGTCCTGATTCCACACTAAGATTCTTTTGACATGTATCAGGAACTACGAGAGACTTTTCGGTCTCACCACAGATACCTGTAGATCACACAAACATTTGTTTCGATGCGGGGATCGAACCCGCGGCCTCTCGTTTCACAGCCGGCGTCTAACTGCGCCACGGAGGCTGTCAAAATGCATATACAACACAAATTGCTGCAAATGTTAATGACAAATGACCACGAAATATCGCGAAGGAAACACATGAGTCACGTCTACACGTCCAATCGATCCCTCGTCTTATGAGTCACGGCGTGAACCTTAGCGGAAATATGTCGGTATTTTTATTCGATTTCGTCGACGATTCTGCGGATGACGTACGCGTATTGTACTTGCAAATTGTCTGGGATTAGATAATTCATGAATGTCAACGTATGTAACTTATTGAAATAAAACTATTTTATACGGATTTTATCGCGATTTGCTTTAATTTTTACATTTTTTAACTTCCCGACGCGTCGGGACGTTTCGATTACTTTACAGCTTCACTGTAAAGTCTAACAGGTACAGCTGTTCGTGTACAGCTTTACACGAAAGCTGTAAAGTAATCGAAACGTCGGGAAGTAAAAAAAATTAAAAATTAAACCAAATCGCGATAAAATCCGTTTAAAATAGTTTTATTTCAATGTGTAGCATTCGCGTAAATCTAAGAAACCAACGTATGTACCTGGCAACAAAGTAATATACAGGTGAATCCGAAACGCGAAACAGCTTGGGATGGCTGTAAAAAAATGTTTGTTAAATAATTAGACGACAGCATAAGCTAAGGCTGCGCTATATTGAATATAAAATAATATTAAAAAAAAAAAGCACGAAATATAGTAATATTTTTTTCTATACTGTATTATACAAGGTATCTCAAGACCGCGACCGAAAACGAAGCCAGGTGGTATTATTAGTGTCTTCAAACAATGCAACAAAAAAATTCGCGAAGCAAAACTTAATTTTTTTTAAAATTTTACTGGTACATCTGTTTATTTAAAAAAAACGCAAAGGCTTATATTACTATTTTCGCAAAAACTAGGTATTTAACATCCAAACACAGTTAAGTAAAATATTGGTTCCTAAGCGTTTACTGCGTTGTAATAATTCTTGAAATAATATCACTGTTTAATAGCAGCTACACTGAAGGCTTGGATAGATTGTATCGCGTATCATATTGCAGTGCAAAGAGGCGTTAAGCCATTGGAAACCATAGACTTATAATAATTATAGAACTGTCATTCAATAAACTAAAGACAGACACTGTTGTTCTGTTTTGAAGGACATTGTAGATTTTAGCACGTTGAAAGCGCAGTGCAGATAGGGTTTTCACCGTGAGATGTGGATATTTCGGTCGATAAGGTATGGGACTCCATTTTTTTTATTGTATTTATCAAAAGGTATCCATATCCCAAATCTAACAAACAAATTATTTTGTAAAAGAAACGAGATGCAAAACAATTATACGGGTATCTCAAGACCGAGACCGAAAACGAAGCCAGGTGGTAGTTTTAGTGGTTACAGACACGATGCAAATAAAAATTTCACCAAAACAGAGACAGATACTTTTTAGAATTTTTTAAAAATCATCTTGTTTGGGTGGTACCTAAAAACCTAGTTTTTGCGAAAATAATAATTTAAACCCTTACCTACCATTGAATGTTGAAAAATAGAGAGGCCTGCATCATTATTTTAGGAATACTATGTATTTATCACCCAAATACGACGATAAGTAAAAAAATTACAAAAAAAAGTTGTCGATTTTTTTTGCGAAATTTTTACTTGCATTGTGTCTGAAGTCACTAATACTACCACCTGGCTTCGTTTTCGGTCGCAGTCTTGATATACCCTGTATGTATTACAGTGTGCGCGTGTGAAAGAGACGGTGTCTCTACTACGCTCTCGGTTCTTTTAAAATGCTAATATTTGCCTCATGTTATATAACCTAGCATGCTATATGGCAGAACTCCTCGATCATGGTTTCGATCGTGGGCTGAGACCCTTCCATCTGACAGATATTGCGTTGAATGGCGAGACGAGCATGCTATTCGCCTGATGGTAAGCGATATGACCACTCATGGGCAGTAGAAAACCAAACAAGAATTACAAAGCATTGCTTCGTATTCCACTCGCTCGCCATCCTGAGACGTAAGATGTTAAGTCTCATTATGGCCAGTTACTCTGGCTACAATGTTTGACCGGCTACACTAGTAAGAAAGAAAAAGAAAGACCCTTAGAAAAGAAACCTTAGTTTAAATTATTTTAAAGTTCCTACCAGTGGCGAAGGGTTCATACAAGCCGATTCCTAGCAGCACGCCTTATAATTTAAAGGAAATTATTAATTATTTACATTTTTTTAAACAAGTTATATGAAGAAAATAATCAAATAATAAACAATAAACAAATGTTATTCGATATTAATAAACAAAATATTATCGATCAATTAATAACACAACGACAAACGCATTGCGCGATTTTCAACGTAAGTACATGCATACGAAACACGCGGCCGCCTAGATCCCGATGACGTCACGTCAGGCTACAAGGACACAGCACGAGTTCCCGGTACTCTCGCGCTCATTTCCAACGCATTATTTGCCATCTCTGTTACACGTTTGTTGCTCAGAACTGCATGCAAAATTGCACCTTAAAACCTATAGCTTTTAAGGTCTAAATTTATTTGTAGAAATACGACGGTATTCGCTTGTGAATATGCCGGTGGGCCTACGGCTTATAAAGTAATTTGCCAGTTCGCGCCTCTTTTATTTCGTGTTTATAATTAGAAAATATTATTTACTACTGTGTTGTTTCAGTGTATATGTATAATGCGGTGTCTATTTTTAGGTTTGTATATAATTAGTGGGTAATTTATGCAATTTTACTGGTTTCGAAGTGCAAACAGATCTATCTATTTAGCAAAACTTTAATGATGAATGAAACTTGATAATGTCGTATGTATCGTTTTATCTCATGAATTGCATTATTATGAGGTAATTTTAAAAATGCTGCATTTACGTAATTAAAAAACGCACTGGAAATTATATTAAATTTGATAATACATTTAAGTACCAGAGAAAGAACGGCAACTGACAAGTTTTAATATATACATATAATAATTTAATAAATATTGTAATGCCGTATTTTTGTTAGCGTTGATTCAAAATAGGACATACAAACATAACCCACGCCTGCATCCCATGAGGGTTGCCAGATTCGATAGATCTCCAGTTAGCTCTATACTGGCATCGTTTTACTTTCGTCCACTTACATCAATCTCTTCATCTTTTTTTATATATAAGGAACGTTTGAAATTTTTTTGTCGATCAATTTCAAAACAGGCTAATTTTGTCTTTTGCATTGAATCAAAATTTACTTTAAAAACCTTAAAAAAAGCACTTAACGGGCACAGTGCTATTCCGTGCAAGTGTTGTATGAAAATATAGTAAGTATTACTAAGCAAATATGTCGCTCAATATCTTACGTACATAACGGAGTAAAAATATAAGCATGAGTACTTGTTAATTTAATAAAACTAGTCACCAGAAGTATCGGCTTCCCTTTTGAAAAAAGTCACCCTTCGCCACTGGTTCCTACACATTAAGATAACGATTGACCAATTACAGCCATTTAAATTCCTTTGTTCTATTATCTTTAGCAAACAATACATAAGTTAAATTTATTCAATATATTTACTTGAATATCAATCGGTGCTACGGTACTAACTACTAAGGACTATGAATGTGTAATTTTCACGTATCAAATTGATTAATCTACTTCTGAAGAGGGAGAGGGACGGGTAGAATAGGTGTTAAGCGTTGTGGAAAGATAAATAGTACATCGTCACGCCTGTATGCCATAGGGGTAGGCAGAGACTATGCATCGCCACTTTGCTCGATCCTGACATATAACTTTCGTTTCATCCACTTTCATCAATCTCTTCATACATTCTTGTCGGTACAGGGTACTTTTGATCTGATCCTTACCCTGACCTGATAAATAGTATTTTGCCTAAAATTATCTCTTTTCTCTCGGTTGACGCATTACTTCCCAAAATGTGATCCTTATTGGCATCATTATCAAATGGTGTAATAATACATCATGTGATATTTTTTCAAAACAATCCTTGGTAGGAATATTGATATTTCAAAAATCCATGTATGCAGTTTTAGATTACCTTAAAATCTGGGTTAATATACATACATAAAAATCACGCCTTTTTCCTAGAAGGGGTAGGCAGTGGTGCTACCAGGACACGCGACCAGACGCTATTGCCAATATGTTCACGGTGGTCGCTGGTTCAAATCCCAGGGCACGCCTCTGACTTTTCGGAGTCATGTGTGTATTGATAGTCAATCACCACGCACTATAACGGTGAAGGAAACATCGTGAGGAAACCTGCATACCATAGCGATTTGTAGCAATTTATATGGTATGTTAAGTCCGACCCGCACTAGGCCAACGTGGTGGATTGTACTAACCCCTCTCAATCGTACTCTCGATTGTAGAGGAGGCCCGTGCCCTGCAGTGGGACGTATATGAGTATACTCAGCATTTGTGTGGCTTTTTATGTTTACCAGACTGTGTATTTATTTGCTCAAGTTTTGCTAAACAGCTGTTATGCGGTCAACGAACTTTGTAGGCAAGGTCGTACGCCGTACGAAGCCGTTCGAAACGTCTAAATTGTTCAGCGTGCTATATCTGTGTTTTAGGTTTGGTTCCCAGATCATGCTCGTATGTTTTTTGAAAACGGGTTATTTAGTGATTTCTCTATCGCACTTACGGTATGGAAGATGACGTCACAGGACGACGTTAAGACGATGATTTCATAGTTTTCTGCGCCTATCACCAAATTTGAAATAATTGAAATAGCAAGCGGATTTTAAAAATTCTTCCTCTTTACGATTTTGCGCAGTACGGTACGATTACAAAGCTGAGGTCTCGAGTTCGAATCCCGGGTCGGGCATTGGATTTTTCTATTATCAACCTGCAAACAGGAATTTGTGCCTGATATAGCGATTGGCTCGCCCCCTATCAAATTATGGGACAGATCACAGAACCATACAAGGCGAAATGTGGTGTCCTAGCAGCGCCTTTGCCTACCCATCTACCTATCTAGAAAAAAGACGTGAGTTTATGTATGTAATAATAAAAATGGCGTTAACATCCCTATTATAATGAAGAATGCATTTGTGCCACAGTACGCTTATGCTAAGCTGCTTAACCGCATCCATTGCTCCCAGCGGTTGCATTCTCCAAGGTCGAATTCTATTATTATACAACAACCTTACGATATTATGCGCGATCTTACTGGTGGTAGGTCTCTCATATGTGAGAGGCTGCCCGGGTATGACCACCGCAATGTCTATTTCTCCCACCAAACACCAGTGTAAATGCACTGTTGTGTTTCCGTTTGAAAGACGTTGTAGCCAGAGTAACTACTGGACATAATGAAACTCAACATCTTATGTCTCAGGATGGCGAGCGCAGTGGAATGTCAAGCATTGCCTCGTAATTCATGGTTTTGTTTGGTTTTGCTACTGTCCATGAGCGGTCATATCGCTTATCATCAGGCGAATCGCATGCTCGTCTCGCCATTCATTGCAATAAAAGAAAATGTGAATACATACATACATAAACTCACGCTTTTTCGCCTTGTATGTTCCGTCCAATGATGTGATAGGGGGCGAGCCTATCGCCATATCGGGCACAAATACCTGACTCCGGGCTGATAATGAATAGAAAATCCAATATCACAAATAAAAGAAAATGTATTAAATAATAAACTTGTTTTTGTCTGTGGCTATACCCACGTGCCTAACATTTGTTGTCTCGATGTTTGTGAGACCGATAATTCTCGTAGTTTCTGATTGACACATATTATCTAAGTTGTAATCAGGACCATGTATAATTGTTGATGTATATTTCATACATACATAAACTCACGCCTTTTCCCAGAAGGGGTAGACAGAGGTGCTACCAGGACACCTAGGTTTCGCTATGTATGTTCCGTCACATGATGTGATAGGGGGCGAGCTTATCACAGTGTATTTTTCATACTTTTAAAATAGGTTTCATATATTTTTAACTCTGTTTAATGTAATGTCTTGAAGGCCATATAATTTTGTGTCGTATTTGACAGCTTCAACAACTATTCTGATGTCATTCGCTTCCTCCGATTGTTATTGTAAAAGGTTCTGCCACACCATTGTCTCGGCTATGTTTATTCAACACGCATTGATTCGTGTTAACACCTAGTCATATTTTATTACGTGTGTCTGGGTATGTCTTTAAAAACCAGTTATAACTGACCTATGTTGTTTATAATAGCGCGTGTGATTACGAGGCCAAGTTATAATGGATATTAATTATGAAGTCCATTTTAATTTGAGCTCTCATGTTTTTTTGTATATTTATGCGAAATCGTAAACAGGAAGAAATTAAATCCGTATAGTTGTAAACAAGTTAAATAAATAAAATAAATAAATACACCCAACAGTGATATACATAGTCCTGACTCCTGACCCCACACTAAGATCGAGTCTTGTGTTGTGGGTATCAGAAAATACGAGAGACTTCAGTCTCACAAACACCCAGACCCGAAACAAATACCTGTGGATCACATAAATATTTGTTTCGGTGCGGGATCAACCCGCGGCCTCTCGTTTCACAGCCGGCGTCCAACCAACTGCCCCACGGAGGCTGTCACATTTACAAGTAGATATGTTTTATTTAGTAAAAGGATTATTAAAAGGTTGCAACAATTTTTCTTAGACGTCATCTTCCATAAGGTACGTGCGTGCGAAAGAGACAGCAAGTGTCTTCTCTACACTACAAAAAATATAAATACTTCAATTAATTTACAAACTATTTGACGTCTCGCGATTCATAGCGATATGAAATCCAAAATCGCAATTTTTTAAGACTCGGATTTTTTTTTATTTTCTACTATATAACCTGGGGTGAGTGGAAACACCGGGATTATGTTAACGATCATATGTCAATATTACATAGCATTCTAACATGTAATCCTCTAGCCACAGCCTCTAGCGAAATAAAACAATGTTTTTCCTTTTCGATAATGGAAATGCATTAATTAAAATGTTTGTTGCTCCTCGATAATACATAAGTCATAAGAGGTATGTATGTACTGGACGGTAAATAAATGCTTATTATCCTAGCCCCAATTGCCTATAATGTAGTTCCCAAACTACACTATAAGCAATCAATACCACAATCAAAACTACTTTGTACATACATAAACTCACGCCTTTTTCTCAGAAGGGGTAGGCAGTGCTACCACACCCACTTTGCGAGTAGTTTATTCCATCCCACGATGTGGTAGGGGCGAAATCGCCATATCGAACATAAATTCCTCACTTGATAATAGATAGAGAATTCCAATGTCACTGCCCGACCCGGGAATTGAACCGGAGACCTCAGCGTTGTAATTCCACTGTAATACAATTACGCCACCGAGGCAGTTGGAAAATTATAGTATTTTTTACGATGCGTCACCACATCGACATGGAAATAGTGACATGATGAAATTTAAAGTACCAGGAGTGCATAAAATAGGCGAAGATATTTCTTATATTGGCACGACAATGTGAATACAATGCTTGATGGTAAGCGCAGTGCAGTAAGAGTATCACATCGTGGGACGGAACATGCGAGGTGAAATGTGGGTGTCCTCTGGCTACCCCTTCTGGGATAATGGCGTGAGTTTATATATGTATGTATAACATTCCGTTTAAAAAGAAGTATAACTTCAAAAATTCTGTCAATAACCTATATTTATATAGAGAAATATATTAATAGTTTATTTGTTTTAATAGTACAATGCTTCGTAATAAACTTTATCACAGTATGTAAAATATACATTAAATTGTATAGTATTGATAAACAAGTTATTCTTGCCTATACTATCTGAGTAGACATATATTTCTCGCCCTTTCGACATTAAAAGTTTTTATATCCCATAGATTGATGAAAAGCGAAATTAGTATGCCGGAATCGTGCAAAATGGTATCGGTTGCAGGCGAGACTAAGTCCGCCAACCCGCACTAGGCCAGCGTGGTGGACTATATGGCCTAACCACTCTCAATCGATTCTCTCGATTGTAGAGTAGGCCCGTGCCCTGCAGTGGGACGTATATGGGCTGATACAAAAAAGGTCTCGTTAGGTAAGGTTGTTAAAAAAACTTTGGAAACTAAAACTGCGATTTTTGACAAAACCACCAGGCAGTTTTTTGCAAACTTGGTACAATGGTATTTGGGAATATGTGGTTTAATTTAAAAATATATGTCAATATATCTCGCTATGGTCCCTTACCATGTCATCGACCCCACACGTTTGTGGGATTGTAAAATAAATATTCTATTATTTTATCTGCCAGTTCATTCTATTGTGATATTAACAATAGATTAATGCTCGATAAATAATAACATTATTGTGTATTGTATCTTACTTATGTTTAGTGGCGAAGAATGTAAATTGTTAACGAATTTCTATACTGGCAAGGCTACAGTGCGCAGTGTAGAATGAGTATCCTGACGTGAGATGTTCATCTCTCGACACAATGATGTCTGATTGTATCCGGATATACATTATACGCGACACACGTGGCTCACTATGCCGGCCCCTTGACCCCTGTGTACCGTTTCGTTCAGCTAAAAAAATCACACAATTTTTTTGTATGAGGAGGTAGCTGCTAACCTCCCATTACGGCACCTCGGGGAAGTACCGGATTTTTTTTGTATCAGCCCATATACGTCCCACTGCTGGGCACGGGCCTGCTCTACAATCGAGAGAATCGATTGAGAGTGGTTAGGTCATTATAGTCCACCAAGCTGGCCTAGTGCGGGTTGGCGGACTTACATACCGTAGAAATTCTCTTTTTTTTAAATCGCTACGGTATGCAGGTTTCCTCACGATGTTTTCCTTCACCGTTAAAGTGCGTGGTGATTGACTATCAATACACACCGGAACTTACCGATACATTTTAATCGCACTGCGTTTGACAGTCTCCGTGGTACTGTTGGGTAGACGCCTGTGAAATAGAGGTTGCGGGTTCGATCCCCGCACCGAGACAAATGTCTACGATCCACTGGTATTTGTTTTGGGTCTGGTTGTTTGTGAGACCGGAAAGTTTCTCGTTTCTGATACCGACGTAAGACTTGATCTTAGTGTGGGGTCTGGACGATGTATGTGACTGTTGGGTGTATTTATTTATCACCAGACGCATATTAGTCGCTTTGTTATACGTTTAAAAGTGTTGTCAATTCCGTATTGGAAAGTAATTGTGTTAATTCAACTTTTACTTTGTAACGCTTCTCGTTTATAAATTTGTCAAGACGCATTCCGATATTTTTGTACCGCGCAGCTCGCAGGGCTGTCGCAAAATTTATTTTATTTAATTATTTAGAATTTTTATCTGTATCTGCCCATATACGTCCCACTGCGGGGGACGGCCTCCTCTACAGTCGATTGCACGATTGAGAGGGGTTAGGTCGTGTAGTGCACCAAAAAGAGAGCAAAGAGTATATGCATCTGGGACGCTATTTATGAATAAGGCGCTTACATCGTATTCTAGTTTAGTTTAAATATAAACTGGCGTCATTTTCCCAGAAAGGATAGGCAGAGGTGTTACCAGAACACCCACATTTCGCTCTTTTTGCTCCCTCATCACGTGACAGGGGAGTCTACCACCGTATTGGGAACAAATTCATGACTCCAGGCATTTTTAGTTCTTTTATTTATTTCACTCTGAGTGGCACACCTCTGACTTTTCGGCGTCGTGTGTGTATTGATAGTCAATCACCACGCACTATAACGGTGAAGGAAAACATCGTGAGGAAACCGGCATACCATAGCGATTTGTAATAATTTCTATGGTATGTAAAGTCCGCCCCGCACTAGGCTAGCGTGGTGGACTGTGCTAACCCCTCTCGAGCTCTCGATTGTAAAGAAGGTTCGTGCCCTGCAGTGGGACGTATATGGCCTGATACAGTAAACTCTGAGTGGCACCCCTACGTGAGATAACGCGGTCTCCATGCAGACAGATGACGCCGGTTGATAAAACTTTCACTGTTTCACTTGCTCACACTACCGTTGTATAACCTTGCATGCATATAATTTATATGTGTGTTCATTTCACATTTCGGGAAGGTTAATGCAGGCCCCTCTCATCGGTTCGTTGTATACATACTTGGGGGAGGAGTTCAGGAGTGGACCTCATATCAATGAAAAGAGAGTGTATGTGATAGAGAGAGAGAGATCAAGTTACTGTTTCACGTATTAACTACTCAACTAAAATTTATCTAGATATCGCATTTTCGTCCAAAGTATTATAAAGCCTTTTTCCCGTAATTCAGGTAAATAACTTAAAATAGTATAATATTTCAAACTGCTAAGGTATATTCTAACAATAACTGAAGCGTTTTTAATGCAAAGAAATCCTACACAATGGCCTTATTGTGAGCTAATGTATGACAAATACAGAAAAATAGACCGTGAATTGTGATTAATTGTGAATGTACGGATGATAAACGGAAATAACCACAATCTTTGCATAAATTACTTTTGACAATTTTTTAACAGAATTTACTCAAGGGCGTGGTGTCCTGTTGGTAACGGACAAACGCGGTTACCTAGACAGTGGTTGCGGGTTTAAATCCCAGGGCACGACTAGTCAAGCACAATAGCCTCCAGGCATACATACGAATATCTATATTTATATTTATTGCGTTGGCGAAACAGAGTATACTGATTCTTCGTTATCTACTTCGTTTCCCTCTGCCATATTAAATGTAAAGTAAACAAATGCGTATTAAAAATATATCTTACTAGCAAATTATGACAAATTATTAATGAACTGCTCTGATTTAAACCAACGTGTAATTTTTGTAATAATCACTACATTGTAAACTGGTTTTGAAAAGAGCAACACTAGCGTTTCTTGCCCGTTCTTCTCTAGTCAAAACCGCTTTTCGAACCGGGTTGTAGTTTAAAAAATGTCTAAATCTCAATAATGTTGAACATTTCAATGGTTTCAATAAATTATTTTCATTTCATTTCATATCCTACCACTTATTTGCAAGTCATTTGCAAGCCTCGTGTATAATTTACACCTAGAAGCCCAGAAGCCTTGCGAGTCGATGGCTGCTAATCTTACTAATTGATTTACAATACAGACTGTTAAATAGTTCATAGTCCATTGATGTGACAGCCTCCGTGGCAAGTTGCTTAGATGCCGGCTGTGAAAGAGACGCCGATACGATATCTTCTTCTTCTATGTATATATTTTATTATTGACGAGTATGCCATTCGCCTGATGGTAAGCGATACGACCGCTCATGGACAGTAGAAAGTATCGCGACTGAATCCATTCAACATGTATTTATATATTTTGTTTATTTTTGTTTTATTTGGAACTCCAACAGCACAGTATACAAATATTGTTAAAGTAAATTTAACAGTCTGCCATCCCGCACTAGGCCAGCGTGGTGGACTATATGGCCTAACCACTCTTAATCGATCCTCTCGATTGTAGAGTAGGCCCGTGCCCTGCAGTGGGATGTATATGGGCTGATATAGATATAGAAATGTAACAATTGTAAACAAGTACACGTGCCAATAATAGTCGAACACAACATTTGTATTAACATTCATACTCTACAAAAATAAATATTATTCTACAAAATCAAGAAACATAAAGAAACAAGAAATAATTAATAGTATCTAACGGATGTCCAAGCGTTATTTGATAATCAATATTTTTGTTTCCAGCTGATAAAATGATAAATGCTGTAAATGAATTCCTTGACGACCTGCGGTGAGTTCAGTATATTGGATTGCACGCTTTTGCAACAATACTAACAATTTGCCTCCATAACGTAACATGACCGAGCTAGGAACGTGTCATGCACGTCCTAGGAACGTGTCAGGCAAAAACGAAACGCTGGCCAATAGACCACTGTCATTACGTTTTTGTTTTGCCTGATACGGTCATGGTATGTTACGTTTTAGGGGGCATTCTTAACCTAAAGGGAGAAGGTTATTTACTAACAATGCACTTTTTTAAAGCACGCTTGTTTAACTGACGATATAATATTAAAAAATAAATACACCCAACAGTCACTTACATAGTCCTGACCCCACACTAAGATCGAGTCTAGTGTCGTGGGTATCAGAAACTACGAGACTGCGGTGTCACAAACACCCAGACTTGAAACAAATACCTGTGATTCACACAAACATTTGTTTCGGTGCGGGGATCGAACCCGCCGCCTCTTGTTTCACAGGCGGCATCTAACCAACTGCGCCACGGAGGCTGTCAAGTAGAGTAGAGACTGCCTCGGTGGCGCAGTTGTATTACGGTACGATTACAACGCTGAGGTCTCGGGTTCGAATCCCGGGTCGGGCAAAGTGATATTGGGATTTTTCCATTCGTTATCAGCCCGGAGTCAGGAGAGCCCGATATAGCGATAGGCTCGGCACCTATCACGCCGAGGGCGGAACACATAAGGCGAAATGTTGGTGACCTGGTAGCACCTCTGCCTACATCCTCCACGAAAAAGGCGTGAGTTTATGTAATATGTATGTATATTATATTTTACTGCTCACATCTTAAATCTCGCAAGTTGCGAAGTGACTCATAAAAGACACCATGACGTATGACCTGCGTGGTCACAGTTAAAAGAAATTGAAAGTGCTACTACATTGGATGAACACTGAGCATCCAAACATGTGAGTCACTAAGTTATGACTTGAATGTGAGTCACAGCCAAAATGCGGCGCACGTGCGGTAGGGAGGCCTTTTTGGCGGGTATACCTTGTATACGAAGTTTGGGATCGACCAGTAATAGTTATAAATAAATAATAAAATAAAATAAATACGCCCAACAGTCACATACATAGTCCTGACCCCACACTAAGATCGAGTCTTGTGTCGTGGTTATCAGAAACTGCGAGAGACTTTTCGGTCTCACAAACACCCAGACCCGAAACAAATACCTATGGATCACACAAACATTTGTTTCGGTGCGGGGATCGAACCCGTGGCCTCTCTTCTTACAGCCGGCGTCGAACCAACTGCACCGCGGAGGTTAGTTCAAAGATTTATCGCCACCACATTTGACATATTTTGGTAAAAGAGAATGACCATTTTACTGAGAAACTGAGTATCGGTGCGAAGATTTTTGTCCCTCGATAAAACCTACTTTTTTGTGTAGGGAAAATATATTTTCAATAAAAAAATATTTGCGATCCAGGCCCGGAGTTCTTGGAGAAATGAGCTTGAAGTCCAGTCACTCTGGTAGCCCCATTTGTATTTATGGCTGAGGTATCGTAAAATGTGATGATAAATACTTTTATAAAAATCTGTCACCCGGGATAAAACAGGAAAACGTTTAAGGACAAACCATAAAAAAATGCTATGATGAGTTTTAAGCAGTATCGGTATCGCGGTCGACGATATTTTTTACCGAATGGTCATTCTCCTTTTCGGAATCGATCCCCAGTTAGGGATTACGATCGCTTATTAATTCCGACCGTGGATAAGGGTCACGTGACTCACGGTGAGTCACAGTGTAGTCGCTATGTATAAAGTTTTGTTTTTATGATCATTAGAGAGTAGTTTTCCCAACCATTAGCAGCAGTTAAAATGCGTTTAAATGGATTCTAAGATAAATAAATAAATACACCCAACAGTCACATACATAGTCCTGACCCCACATTAAGATCACTTAAGTCTTGTATCGTGGGTATCAGAAGCTACGAGAGACAAAAACAAAACTAGTGACGTCACTAGTCTTTATATGCATTACAGTGTGCGCGTGTGAAAGAGACGATAATATATCCCAACTACCCTCCCACTTTTCAAATACTGATATTTGCCTCATTTTACATGCTACTTTAATACTGTTTTCACAGATATGTTTTATTTTAATTATAATTGTGTTTTAACGCAAACTAATCGATCATAGTTGGACTGCCTCGGTGGCGTAGTTGTATTACGGTACGGTTACAAAGCTGAGGTCTCGGGTTCGAGTCCCGGGTCGGGCAAAGTGATATTGGATTTTTCTATTCATCATCAGCCCGGAGTCAGGAATTTGTGCCCGATATGGCGATAGGCTCGGCACCTATCACGCCGAGGGACGGAACATACAAGGCGAAATGTGGGTGTCCTGGTGGCGCCTCTGCCTACCCCTTCGGGGATTGTGAGTTTATGTATGTATGTATGTAATCGATCATAGTCAAATACTCTATCATGGGCTACTTTAGAATGTTCTCGAACATTCGTCAACACTTAATATATTGACTTTTAATTAGCGCCATTAGTAAACAGCTGGCGCTAAGTGTTTAGCAAACTTCGTGAAAACGCTACGTGACTTGCAC
Source organism: Deilephila elpenor (assembly GCA_949752805.1). Classification (NCBI taxonomy): domain Eukaryota; kingdom Metazoa; phylum Arthropoda; class Insecta; order Lepidoptera; family Sphingidae; genus Deilephila; species Deilephila elpenor. Next base: position 1,858,170 of record OX457121.1, read on the forward strand.
AGGTCGTTGGTTCAATTCGGTGACGAATTCCTGTCCTGTGACTGATGATTAATTAAAGGTTTAAACGTTCATTGTTCAAGGTGGTCGCGGGTTAAAATCTTAGGGCACATCTCTGACTTCTGTGTGTATTGATAGGCAATTACCACGCACAATAACGGTGAAGGAAAACATCGTGAGGAAACATATCATAGCGATTTTTAAATAAAATCTATTGTGTGTAAAGTCCGCCAACACGCACTAGGACAGCTTGGACTATATGGCTTAACCCCTCTCAATCGTACTCTCGATTGTAGAGGAGGCCCGTGCCCTGCAGTGGGACGTCTACGGTCTGATACAGATGATTTTCCAGGACAGGCCCATAACAATAGCACATAAATATATAGAGGCCGAAATATGGCCTTGAGTGAAGGCATAATTGACTTATTACGTATTCTATACATGTTAGAACGTGTTGCAGTCAAACTAGAATCAGACATTTTGTAAATTGTCTCAACGGCCTAGACTGACTTAAGGTGCAAGCATTGTTTTTAATTTAATTTATTATTATATTTAAAAAAAAGTACAGTAAGTTTAAAATTAGGCCCGCAAAACCAAGTACTTGGTTTGTCTGCGAGTTCTATTATTTTTCTTTTTACAACATGTGTCTAATTATATAGTTGTTAAGAAGTACTTTACAATGTGTTTAATAGTGGATTTCTTTTTAATCTGAGGAACGGTCTCGGAAGGAAAACTGTTTAGTTACTGATTAGACTGATTAGTGTGTTACCACCGTATACAATCTAGTCATATTTTTCTGGCTGTTAGTCTGCATCACACTTAAAGTTATCTTTCAAGTAGCGTGATTTTTTAGATTTCTAAATAATCAATATTATGGTTGCGGTTTTGATAAATAAATAATATTGTAAAGCTTTATCAAAATCTGTTCGGCAGTTTTGCGTGAAAGAGTAACTAATATCTATTCATTCGCAAAAAACTGACCAATAATATTAACAGAATTTCTTTTTTTTTATTTGGGCCATAGAAAGTATCTAGTATCAGGATCTATCGCATTTTTTGAAAGTGGTAGTGTCCTAGAAATTCATCTAGACATTTCGCATAACGCCTAAATTCCACCCTTCCCGCAACAATTTAAAAAATTAACACCCGTCAATGTTTTGTAACAGGCGCCAATTAACTACGTAACAATATATTGCGAAATTGTCCACTGTTTTCTTTCATTCGTCTGATATAGTCTCGATAACAAAAATGTAATTTTAAAAATCATCCGCTTTGTTATTTGTGTTTTTTGGTGGTGTTTTAAAGTGTATGGCCAGAACCCTCGAAGAATTAATCGTTTTAAAGAGAAGTGCGTTGAGATACATCCTGGCCCGGGAATCTAGACTTCTAGCATTAGGAAAAAGACCTGTGAACAAAAAAATAGCTAACTTCGTGCGTTCTCACCACGAAAATAATATATGGAGCGAGTTTCTGGACAGCTTAAACGAGGATTTGACGAAAAATTTGAACGTGTATCAGTTAAAAGTGGATGAAGAGAGAAAGAGAAATATTAGGAGGGAGATAGCATGCGCACCCACGGACAGTGTTAGATATTGTATATATAAGGCGCGATTCTGGTGAGTACTTAACTGAATTCAAGAAAAAAAACCGATGTATGTATGTAAACGCGAATTATTCCAAAAAAATACAAAATCCATGAAATTTTAAACATCATTTAGATTCAGACGTTTTGTTCCAAAAACTGGTTCGGAAAGCAGCTTCACTGTACAACTGGCAAGAGGCTACCGTAAACTCTTTTAAAAGTAGTAATAGTGATTATACCAAAAGTAGATTTGATTCAGATATCATTTATAATTTCTCAAACTCAAAAATTACGTAGATTTTGCTAAAGAACAAGTATGTTTTAATAACCTTTTTATGGTGTATCTGTATCAGCCCATATACGTCCGACTGCCGGGCACGGTCCTCCGACACAATCGACACGATTGAGATGTGTTAGGCTATGTAGTCCCAACACGCTGGCCTATTACGTGTTGGCGGACTTTACATACCATATAAAATTCTTACAAATCGCTATGGTATGCAGGTTTCCTCACTATGTTTTCATTCGCCGTTATAGTGCGTGGTGGATCGACTATCAATACACACATGACTCCCAAAAGTCAGAGGTGTGCCCTGGGATTTGAACCCGCGACCACCGTGAACATGTTGGCAGTCGCGTCTGGTCCGTTATTAATAATAAGCTCATTCATAAATTACACACATACACACGCGCGCTTTGTGTAGAATACTCGTATATTTATACTAATATTATAAAGAGAAAAGATTTCATTGTTTGTTTGTTTGCATTGAATAGGCTCCGAAACTACTGGACCGATTTCAAAAATTCTTTCACTGTTGGGAAGCCACACTATCCTCGGGTGACATAAGCTATATTATATTTCCAAAAAAGAGATCCTTACTAAAACTCCTATAATTTAAATCAAGCTGTAAAAGTTACCTAAAATATTATTTACATCGCATGCGCTGCGAAAACTATAATATGTTATTGATGTGGACTGGACTCAAAAACTATCTGCACCCGGGCGAAGCCGGGCCGAGCCGCTAGTGGAGTATAATTTTAACATAGATTAGGATATTTTGAAATAGATATAAATGACTTATTATGTGTTGAATATGTTCCATCATGCGTTAATCACTATTATTCCGAATTAAAAAAAAAATGTGCTGTCTGAAAAATAACCCTGTACAATGGTTTCTTAGATTTACGCGAATGTTACACATTGAAATAAAACTATTTTATACGGATTTTATCGCGATTTGGTTTTTTTTTTTTTTTTTTTTTTTTTATTGCAATGAATGGCGAGACGAGCATGCCATTCGCGTGATGGTAAGCGATATGACCGCTCATGGACAGTAGCAAAACCAAACAACACCATGAATTACAAGGGAATGCTTGGAATTCCACTGCGCTCGCCATCCTGAGACATAAGATGTTAAGTCTCAATATGTCCAGTAGTTACTCTGGCTACAATGTCCTTCAAACCGGAACACAACAGCGCATTAACACTGCTGTTTGGCGGGAGAAATAGACATTGCGGTGGTACCCACCCAGGCGGCCTCTCACATATGAGAGACCTACCACCAGTAAAATTTTTACATAATTTTTACATTTGACACCACCCCTGTCCGCCCCGTGACCACGAAAGCTGTAAAGTAATCGAAACGTCGGGAAGATAAAAAATTAAAAAATTAAACCAAATCGCGATAAAATCCGTATAAAATAGTTTTATTTCAATACCCTGTACAAATTGATAAATTACGCGAGCAAAGCGTTGGGCAAAATCTTTATTGATAACCGTAAGTTATACGGGGGATCAAATCATCGGTTACGAAATAGTTTTTGTTTATCTACACTGATATGATAGGCAATCATTGCGATTACGTTGTGTGACTGAGCTGTCGTGTCGTGGTAAGAGATCATTTTTATATAAAAATACCTTAAATAGAGACAGAAATCTAAATGCTGGTGGTCTCTTATATGAGAGAACACCAGTATTTGAAATTTTCATTTTCATTTCAAATACTGGTGGTCTCTCATATGAGTGACCGCCTGGGTAGGTACCAGTGCAATGTCTATTTCTCTCGCCATATAGCAGTGTAAATGCACTGTTGTGTTCCGGTTTGGACATTGCAGCCAGAGTAACTACTGGACATAATGAGACTTAACATCTAATGTCTCAGGATGGCGAGCACAGTTGTTATGTAATTCTTGGTGTTGTTTGGTTTTCTACTGTCCATGAGCAGTCGTATCGCTTACCATCAGGCGAATGGCCTGCTCATCTCGCCATTCATCGCAATAAAAAAACCATAGTTCTGACCCCACATTAATATTTGTTAAGTCTTGACGTGTATCAGAAACGAGTGACTTTTCGGTCTTACAAACACACAGACCAGAGAAAAATACTTGTGTGCGTCACAAACATTTGTCTGTGTGTGGGATCGTTGTGACCTCGTTTCACAGCCGGCGTCTAACCAACTGCGCCACGGAGGCTTTCAAAGTTGGAGACGCAGAGAGAGTATACGCTTCACGTGTCCAAAGCTTGGTTTACTTCAACGATGAGCGCTGAAGCAGATGACGAACATTTTCTCTCACTATTCAGCCACAGGAAGTATTACTAAAACCCTCTAAAAATCTCCATATTGACCTGTTGTAACTGCATTTGACTTGATAAATAAATATATTTTTTTCTCTTTCCAGCGGCGGCAAAATGACAGAAGCACCAGTGGTGACCGTCGAGCAGGGACAACTCCAGGGCAAGGTGGTCAATAGCCCTTCAGGAAGGGCGTTCTACAGCTTCCAGGGCATCCCCTACGCGAAACCACCCCTAGGATCCCTTAGGTTTAAGGTAAATTCTATTTTATCTGGACTGTATCAGCTGCTGGGCATGGGAGACCTTTGCCGAGACTGATTGTGGAGGCTTAGGCCATAGTTCACCACGCTGGCCTAGTGTGGGTTGGAGGTCTTCACATGTGATAGAAAATAGAAGTTCTATGGTTTGTGGGCAACCTTACGATGTTTCATTAAAGTCAAAATGCGTGGTAATTGACTATCAATATACACAAGCCTACGAAAGGTCAGAAGTATGCAGCAAAATGTGAATCCGCGACCACATTTAATTAATCATTAGCCGTGTCCATTCGGCTTCCGCAGAACAGACAACCGCTGGAGTAAGCGCGTTCTGGAGTGGAGACCGCGTCTTAGAAAACGTAGCGTGGGACGTCCTCTGGCCAGATGGCGGGACGACTTGCACAAGAGGGCCGGCAGCGACTGGATGCGTAAAGCAGCAGATCGGGCTCTGTGGCGTGCTATGAGAGGCCTATGTCCAGCAGTGGACTGCTACGGGCTGATGATGATTCGGTTACCAACCGACTCCACAATAATTTGTTTTATGCAATAAGTCAGGCAAACGAGCAAACAGGTCACCTGGTAAGTGACCACTGCACATGAACACAACGATGGGAATATAGACGTGTTGGTGGCCCATTAAGGGGAGGAAAGAGGGGAGGAAAAATAAGGGGAAAAGAGAAGGGGAATTAGGCATCCAGCAATGCATTCTGTGCAATGAAAATACAAGATTTATTTGCACCCCAAAAGATGTGCCTGCGTCGATCTCAAATATTTGCATAAATGTAATTTTCATTAAAATGTAAATATCATTAAAGGCTATACTCGTAATATTAAGACAAAAATACCTCTGCATTTCGTATGCAACGTACACCGACTTGATCTCAAAGCATATCTCGAATAAACATGATAAGATAAGGCGTCAAACCGTCATCTCGTAACGTTATGTAATTCATACGTGGTTTAAAATAAGGTAAAAACTTTTTGTCTTTAATAGTAGGAAAGAACGCAGTAAAATATGTTATGAAGCTTTGGATCTAGAGAAAATAGTGTCTACCCACAGTTTGAATGGAGTATTAGTAACGAAAAATTCACACTCACATACATACATAAATTTCACGCCTTTTTCCCAGAAGGGGTAGGCAGAGGTGTTTCCAGGACACCCACGTTTTGCCTTGAGTGCCGTCTCACGATGTGACAGTGGTCGATCCTATCTCAAAAAAAGATAAATCCAATATCACTCTCCGATCCAGGATTCGAACCGGAGACCTCAGAGTTGTTATCTTACTGTAGTATAACTAAATTCGTCGAAATACTCGTATTCTATCCCTCCTATATACTATTCTTTTTCATCCCACTACTCCCCGTTACCTTAAAGAGCGTTTTACTTTCCTTAGCAGCACACATGCACGATCTCTTAGATCCTCAGAGAATTTGGTATTAGCAATTCCCGAGCATAGCAGTTCCTTCCTCAGCAAATCGTTTTCGGTCCATGCTGCCCGCTTGTGGAACGAACTGCCACTCTCAATAAGATTAGCCAAATCCCTTCCCATCTTCAAAAAGCTCCTTAGATCACTTTACCTGTCACTTTAATTTATTATTATTTTCACGTTTTCCCCTTAAATAATATTTTATACATCGTATTGTAGTTTATGTAGTGTATTATATTTTTATTTTATGTAGTCTATGTATAATTAATGAAAATATGTGTTTGCATTCCTCATATTTTGAATTCTTTTTTTTTTGTTTACTTTTATCATTATTCTTTGCCTATGTTGTGACCACCCTCTTCTTCCTAATTTCTTTTTAAATCAGTCCATCTAATGGTTGTCTGGAAGAAATCGCTGTAAGCGATAAGACCGCCGATTGTCACCTTCATTTAAATTAGTTTTTAATTCTTTTTTTTTTTTTTTGTATGTATGTGGTGTACAATAAAGAATTTATAAATAAAATAAATAAATAAATAACTCCGCCACTGAGACAGTGTAGTAACGATAATATTATTTATATTAATATGCCTAGAAATCAATGCAGTTTTCAATGTGCACCATTTTCATATTCATATACACACAAAATTAATAAACAATCCCAATCCCTATCTAAGGATCGATCCGGAAAATAGACCAATCAGAACACATCAAATGTGAGCGTGTCGGCAATACCTTGAGCCCATTGGTTTATTTTCACGATCGATCTTTAGATAGAAACGAAGATCGTTTATTAATCATGGCCATTATACTATCTCGACAAAATAACTACAATGTATTTCAGAGTAAGTGCAGTACTGTTAAAAAAGTATTCACCGGCGAGAGATAATTGTCTCGCCAGTTACATTACTATGTTTTCCTGTTAAAGCCTGTCAAAACTATCTGGCCAGCAAAATTGTATCGACGAGAGATGAACATCTCACGATTGATTCTCCATCTGTACTGCGTTTACCATCAGGCGCATTGTAGTCACTAGTGGCGAAGGCTCCTTAGAAGCCAGTTCCTACCGGCTTCCCTTTTGTAATTTATCATTACACTATAAACAAGCAAATTATTCAAACTTATTTATTTAATATCAAAACTCAATTATTATTTTTTACATTCAACGACATCTGTCGGCCAGATACGTAAACATTACTAGGAAGCGGCACAGTAAGCCCTTTTTATTGTGACGCGGTGCGACCTCTGGCGAATTCCTGTAAAATTGTTCGGCTTATTCAATAACACTAGCGCGGCCCGTGCGCCGCCGCCCGCCGCCGCCCCGCCGCCACCGCGCCGCCGCCGCGCCGCCCGTTACGCATTGTATAGTATGCAACAAACCACGCAAAATTGTACCTTAAATTGATAATGATTTAAGGTTCAATTTACGCTAAAAAAGCAAGAGGCAAGCCGCAGCTTCTCCGGCATTTCGTGTGTTTAGGTATAGATATTACTTATTACAATAGCGAAATGCGGAGTTTAATGTATTTATAACTGTTGTATTTACATTTTTACAATATATTCATGGTTCATGCAATTAGTTTTAAATATTTTTAATTACAAAATGTGTAATATTAATATTATGGTTTTAATGGAAATTACTAATCGTTAGGAGCGTACTAATATGTTTAGGTTGTCGATTTTACAAATAAAGTTAGTGTTTAGATTTTAGGACGTGCTCGATCCTCGCCTGAGGAATACATTGTCTTACTAATGTTACAACTGATAAATGCGGGGCTATCGTACTTGTTAAAATATTGAGTCTAGGTTTTTATTTCTTTTATATTAATCTTATATTCACGTGCAGTTTAGAAATATACTTTTTTATTTTTCTCATTATGTAAGCATGGTTTACTTTTTATTTCATGGACATTGTAAATATTGTATAAGTACATAGGTAACGAAAATATTAAAATTTAATTGACGGCCGCAATAGGCAGATGCCACAATATCACTTACCAAATGAAACCCATTATTTTAGTTTGGTGAGTAAGATTCTCGAAGCAATAATTTGCTGGTGGGAGGATATTCGCAAAGGTCCGAATATAAGGACACACGTGCATAAGTGTGTCGCGTTTTGCGTTCATTCTGTGAAACATCACACAGTAAATTTTTAATCTCTCTTCGGACTGCACTACGCTTACTATCAGTCGCATTCACAGATTACTTAGTACTAGTCGCATTGTAGTCATTTCGTAATCCCTTAGCCCTTCTAATATTATAAATGTGAATGTTAGTTTGTTTGTTACGCTTGCACGCAAAAACTACTCAACCGATCATCATGAAACTTTGTACACATATTCTTGGAGGTATTAGAAGTAACATAGACTACTTTTTATTTCGAAAAAAATAGTGTTCCCGTGGGATGAAGAAGGAATTCCGATATATTTGCTACTTTTTCATACTCAAAAAGATGGGATGGATTACATTTCATTAGTGAGAATGAGACGGGGCGGGCGGGATATAACGGGATGGGACGGGACGGGATGGGAGATTTCAAATAAAATTAACCACGCAGACGAAGTTTGCGGGCAGAAGCTAGTAACAGGATAAAGAAAATAAACATATTTTGTGTTTTGAGCTTCGGCTTCCCTTTTAAAAAATGTCACCCTTCGCCACTGGTAGTCACTGTGTCGTGCCAGTACAAAAAGAACACAACGGTTAATAAGCATTTTTTAATTACAGGCCCCCCAGCCTCCAGAGCCATGGGAGGGCGTCAGGGATGCGACGTCAGAAGGAAATGTGAGTGCCCAAGTAGACTATACATTCGGAAGCGTATATGTAGGCGATGAGAACTGCTTATTCCTCAACGTATACACCCCTAACCTAGACGGAGAGTTCCTCCCAGTACTCTTTTGGGTCCATGGAGGGGGGTTGAGGTGGGGGTCCGGCAACAGCAACTTATACGGCCCTGACTATCTCGTAGACAAAGACGTCGTCGTAGTAACAATTAACTACAGATGTGGACCCTTGGGTTTCCTGTGTCTAAACACCCCGGAGGTGCCAGGCAACGCTGGCTTGAAAGACCAGATCCAAGCCCTTAGATGGGTCAAGGAGAACATCCATAAATTTGGAGGCAACTCTGGTAATATCACTGTTTTTGGCGAAAGCGCTGGTGGGTTTTCAACCGCGGTTCTCGCAGCGAGTCCTATGTCTAAAAACTTGATCAGCAAAGCCATAATGCAGTCAGGATGTGGACTTCACGAATGGGGATACCAAGACGACCCAATTAAAAGCGCCAAATCCTTAGCCAGTCAGTTAGGTTGTGACGCGCATGATGTAGACGAAATTCTGGAGTTTCTAACATCAACACCTACCAAAGATCTGGTTGAGGCTTACGAGAAGGTGAACCCAGCCTTAAAATTCAACGAAGACCTACCAGCCTTCAAGTGTGTTATAGAGAAAGAGTTCCCAGGGGTTGAATCGGTTATATCCGAAGCTTTTATTGATATTTTGACGTCTGGAAGGGTTGCCAACATCCCAATAATGATTGGAGGTACCGCCCTCGAACTAGGCATGGATATACACGCTGATGATTTGCAGTCCTACATTCCAGCTGACTTGAAGATCGAGAGGAACTCACCAGAATCTTTGGCAATCGCTGAACAGCTGAAAGAGTTGTACCTTAAAGGCCACTCGAAAAGTGCTGAAAACTTATACGAACAGTTCCAACTGTTGTCGGACAAGTTTTTCAACATAGACGTGCAAAGATACGTCAAATATTTGGTCCAAGTGACCAACAAGCCGGTATATTACTACAGGTTTGACTATGTTGGCGAATTGAATTTGAAGCAAGCGATGTTTAATCACCTTGGACTGAATTACGCCGTGCACATGGACGAACTGGGCTATCTGTTCAAGAACGATTTCCAGAGGGACGTGGAGCCAACTCCTCAGGATCTGAAGACTAGGGAGAGGATGGTCAGGCTCTGGACCAACTTCGCTAAGAGCGGGTGAGTGAATGTTTTTATTGCCTAAAATTTTAAGCTAGCTAGCTGATGGTAACCTGTCACCGCTCATGGACTTTAATGCTCTGACATTGCTCTACCACATAGCTAAACAATTAATACACTCAACAGTATGCAGTATGCAGGTTCCCTTACGATGTTTTCCTCTACCGTTATAGTGCGTGGTGATTGACTATCAATACAAATGACTCCGAAAAGTTAAATCCCGATTTTCGTTGCGAAAATGTCAGCTTTAAGATGATCTTTATTTCACAATGTTTCCAGGAACCCAACGCCAGACGAGAACCACTACCTGACGACCACGTGGTTGCCGGTAACCAAAGATACTCTATACTACCTAAACATCGGCTCCGAACTATCCCTAGGAACCAACCCAGACAAGGAGAAAATGGACTTCTGGGACGATCTATACAACAAACACTTCAAAATATGGGACCATCCTAAGACGAACACTCTTGAAGCGCCCAGAAAATCTGAAACAGAGATCGTTTCGGTTATAGAAACGGTGGTAGTAACCAGTGAGATAGTAGAGGTTCCTAATACACCCACGCCCTCTCCCGAAGTGGTGGAAGAACCACATGAAATTCCTGACGTCCAGGCACCAATCGAAACGGTTGAGGATGTTGTGGAAGTAGCTGAAGAACCAGCGGTGGAAGAACCAGTACCAGAGCCAGTACCAGAACCAGAGCCAGAACCACTTGTACCAGAACCACAACCAGTTGTACCAGAACCGGTTGTACCAGAAACCGTGGATGCTGTGGAGCCAGCGAAACCTGTAGATGTTCACGTAAACGGGGTTGATAAGAAACCAAGGACGTCTAACGAGATAAAAATGGTGCAGAATTCAAACGGAGTTCCTAAGGATGTGATCAGAGCGAATGATCCGCCGGAAGACGATCTACCCAAGAATATAGGTGTTAATAAATTTGTAAACTTCTTCGAATCGCTCGGAGGGAAGAAATAGGATGCTAATGGATCGTGCGAGACAAAAATTATTGACAGGCTCAAACAGTAAATGTCTATTAACGGTTCAACTACTTGTAACATAAAAAAGAAATTACTAAAGTTAATTTGGATTTGTAAAACTTTTAAAGATGGTGGAAGAAAATGGTTTAAGTGAATCAAAATCAGCGAGAGTTTGACAAATTAATTTTGAAATTGAATAACGTATATTATAGTTAAAAATAAATAATTGGTATTAAATGAGAAAATGATTTATTCATATAAAACTAGTATCGAATAATTAACTCCACCATTTGTATATAATAATTTCCATATTTTCGAATTTTGTCTCGTATGGTAGATGTATGAAAGATAAAGGTTCGCATATGAGAGTTGTCAAAGGAAATTTTGTAAGTCAAGGAATAAGTTAAAAGTTTTAATTATCCTGTAAAATTATAGGGTATAACCGAAAAAAAATATTGGTGTGTGGCGAAATTTGGAACTAAAATAAAATTTAAAAAACATATTTAACTCCTTTGTGGTATGTTTTCGTAATATAAGCAAGCATTTACACTCGTAATAATATGAACATGTCCAATGTAATTAAATATGAAAGGAGATAAACTAGTCTTATTTTTGTGGCGACAACGCATTCGGACGCCAGAAGGTCTAACATTGACTTTACAATCCTTTGACAACTTTCAAATGCCAGTTAAAATATTCCTTGTAAATTTTTGTGGGTACATTCCCTATAATTTAACTCTACATATTTATTTGCATTTCATTCATCGAATAATTTAGTTATTCATATTTTATGAGTGATGTAGTTATTTTAAAAATATTTTATGGTGTTTAAAATTAAGAATTTTCAATACAGTCTTGGTCCATTTTTGATTTGAGAATTTAACGCAAGACATATTCTTTCTAGGCATGGCTACCATTGAAAAGTAAGCCTTAAGTCTTATTAACCTTAAATTGAACCATAAGCCATAAAAATAATTCGACAAAATTGGCTATATTATGCTTTTAACGTATCAACAATAAAACAATTTAATTTCAAAATGGCCGCCTTATTTAAGTAAAATAATTACATCACATTTTTCTTGTCAATTAGTATTGATTATTTTAGCTGGTAAATCCTTATTTTAGTTTTTCGGAAAACATTTAGACTGTTATTACATTCCTTGTCTTCCGCGAGGACCTCTTGGGTAAAGTTTAAATTATTTTTTTCTTGTGTCCTGTCTAAAAATGAATATATGCAGTCATGTATTATTGTAATTACATAAAAATAAAAATAAATACAAAAAATGGATGGAAAATTACTGATAAAACACACAATATCGTAATTTGAATATGTTGTAAGAAATCTAAAGAATATGATTTTTTTCGTTGCTGATTATTTTTTTAGCCGCGAGTTCAGTTTGAATGTTTTATTGATGCCAAAAGTTTTCGCAAATTCCGTTAAAATGGCATAACTTTTATTTCAATACATATTTTTGTATAAAAATAATAAATTATAAATAAATACACCCAACAGTCACACATATAGTCCCGACCCCACATTAAGATCAATTAAGTCTTGTGTCGCAGGTATCAGAACTACGAGAGACTTTTCGGTTTCACAAAAACCCAGACCCGAAAGAAATATTTGTGCGGGAATCGAACCCACGGCCTCTCGTTTCACAGCCGGCGTCTAACCAACTGCGCCACGGAGGTTGTCAAAATAACTATGATTTTGGTTTCTATAAAATGTTGTTTAAGGGACTTGTAATTTTGGTACGCCGCCATATTTATTTTTTGGCGCGAATTGTGCGTCCAAAATGGCGACCAGGAGGTCCACCCTAATGTGAATATTAGGTATTCAAAAAATATTATACATTATATAATTTTTGTGCCAATATTGTCTAGTTATTAATATTTCCATCGTATTAGACGTTTAAGAGTATATTTTTATATCAATTATTATGAATAAATAAAATATTATTGTAAGTAAACCTTTGGTTTTCATTTTCCCTATGTTTTTTATGATATAATTTGACAAAGTTTTTAAAAATATTTCTATTATCACCCCCCAAAGTGACGCACCAAAAGTGCGTGGTGGCCTGTTGGTAACGGACCAGATGCGGCCGCCTACATGTTCACGGTGGTCGCGGGTTCAAATCCCAGAGCACACCTCTGACTTTTCGGAGTTATGTGTGTATTGATAGTCAATCACCACGCACTTTAACGGTGAAGGAAAACATCGTGAGGAAACCTGCATACCGTAGCGATTTTGAAGAATTTCTACGGTATGTAAGTCCGCCAACCCGCACTAGGCCAGCGTGGTGGACTATATGGCCTAACCACTCTCAATCGATTCTCTCGATTGTAGAGTAGGCCCGTGCCCTGCAGTGGGACGTATATGGGCTGATATAGATATAGATCTATTATCACCATTAAAACATCTGTCTCAGCCCATATTTCTGGGGACTAGTTTTATTAAAACGGACTGCCTCGGTGGCGTAGTTGTACTACGGTACGACTACAAAGCTGAGGGCTCGGACTCGAATCCCGGGTCGGGCAAAGTGATATTGGGTTTTTCTATTCATTATCAGCCTGGAGTCAGGAATTTGTGCTCGATATGGCGATAGGCTCGCCCCCTATCACATCATGGGACGGAACATACAAGGCGAAATGTGGGTGTCCTGGTGGCGCCTCTGCCTACCCCTTCTGGGATAAAGGCGTGAGTTTATGTATGTAGTTTTATTAAATTAACAACTAACTATATTTTTACTCCAATAATGTACGTACGATATTTAGCGACATATTTGCTTATTCGTATTAACGATATTTTCTCATACTCGTACATTTACTTGTACGCATTGCACTGTTCTGGTTGCGTACTACGTGTATAAGGTTTGATCATTCCTATTCATTATAAACGCAACGATAGGGTGTTTTACGTTTTGGGATTAATAGACAAAACAAACTTCAAACGTTAATTTATTATTTATTTATTTTTATTTATCCTGAATTTTTCAAGTGGGCGTGGATGGCCAAATCCGAAATTATGAGGAATAGCGAAAAATTCAGCCTGTATATTCTTTATTGTGCACCAGGGAAAAATAACAGAGATTATAACCAAATTTAAAAATAAATACAATCGGCGACCTTATTGCACAAGGCAACCTTAGGATGGACATAGAAGAAAGGAGAGAGAAAGAAAATTTAATATGACAAAGGACATACTATCTATCTATATCTATATCAGCCCATATACGTCCCACTGCAGGGCACGGGCCTACTGTTCAATCGAGAGAAACGATTGAGAGTGGTTAGGCCATTAACACACAAAATTAATAAGCAATCCCTATCCCTATCTAAGGATCGATCCGGAAAATAGACCAATCAGAACACATCAAATGTGAGCGTGTCGGCAATACCTTGAGCCCGTTGGTTTATTTTCACGATCGATCTTTAGATAGAAACGAAGATCGTTTATTAATCTCGGCCAATAGTCCACCACGCTGGCCTAGTGCGGGTTGGCGGACTTTACATACCGTAGAAATTCTTTAAAATCGCTACGGTATGCAGGTTTCCTGACGATGTTTTCCTTCACCGTTAAAAGTGCGTGGTGATTGACTATCAATACACACATAACTCCGAAAAGTCAGAGATGTGTTTCATTTGAACCCGCGACCACCGTGAACATGTAGGCAGCCGCGTCTGGTCCGTTACCAACAGGCCACCACGCACTTTACACGCAAAGGACATACACATACCAAAATATTGTAAATATGTGGTATGTGAAGTCCTCCAATCTTTACTAAGCCAGTGTGGTGGACTATCACCTCTCAATTGTACAAGAGGCTCGTGAACTGCAGTTGGACGTATATGGGCTAGTTATTTAAATATTTAAACTTCATATTATTAACTGTTAAAGTAAATTAATTTTCCCATAGAATTGACAGAACAATAAATATTCCTGTTATTAAAACATAACCAACAGGATAATTATTTCAAAACTATAAATGATTATTATGCACAGTAAATATAATTTCAGTGGTTCAACTCGTGTTTTCTTATTGCGTTGGTTCAACATACGGACCAGCAACTTGGAAACTGTCCCGCCCTCACACCCACCACTGCGACTCCTGCAAGCCAGGATCAACAGCGTTGTAACGACACCCAGCATTAACTTCAATGACTCTCCGGGAATTTGTAACTTGTCTTTAATTCGCAACGAAATAAATCATCAAGTTAAATTAATAGTAGGAGTTATTTTTTCCACATCCCTCCGTAGCAATGCGCGAATGACAAAACAATGAAATAAACAGCTAAATAAACTCGAATAAAGACATTTACTGCCAGAGAAGTTAGCTGTAAAGCACGATGGATCTAATTATTATAAGGCCAATCGCTTATAGTATAGGATCCCTATATACAACGACCTTCACCGAGATGCTTATTTAATGAAACGTATTTTAAATATTATTTAATATGCCAATAAATATATTCCATATGGGTTGCCTAACAAATTTTAGTCCAGAGTATTTTTAATTAATAATTTAAAAAAAAATTTAAACATTCCACCCGTTTGATATTTAATCGAAAGTATGAAGCCCATAAAATATGCAAGCGTTAGGTTGCCTATTATTTTCCGGTCACAACTATCGGGTTGCCAGGTATAAACAGGTAAATCTATACTAGCATTTTGCAACGGTCTCATTATTGAATCAAACTTTAATAAAATGAAAGATTATTTTATTATGAACACGGTGGTATAGGGTTGCCTGCGAAAAATCAGTCCCGAATTCCGGTTGTCGAATTTTAAAAAGTAAAATATCGCTGCGAGTGAATGTGTGCGACTGAGAGGTCCCAAACCAACCATCCCATGCGATAGAAATGGACACAGCATAGCAGCTGTTTAAAGTCCGCCCATTTAAAGAAAGAGAGTGCGCATGCTATTTGTGCTTGGAAATGAAAAGGATAGCGATAGACTCGTATATGCTGTGCATCATTTTGGAGTAGTTTATTATTAATATAGAGAAATAGCTATTTAATTTTTAATTTTTTAATCAATTAATTATTTATGTGTGTATATTTTTTATGTGACACTAAAGTAAATACACATCTTTAGTAAAAAAGAAGGTTATAGTAATACATATATATTACTAATCTGGCCAATTTTATCTTTATTATTAGGAGCCAAAATAAAAAACAACAATTAAAAGAATACTTCTGTATATTGAAAAAAAAAAATACAAATTTTTTCAAAATTATTCTGGTTCCGAGTCATCGGACATATAAATGTGATCTCCAACTTCTGAATCTTCTTCGTCATCACTCTTCGTTTCAGTTATTTCGACAATGTCTTCTATCTTTAAAGGTGTATGATCCCGAATGAATCCTACTGGTTTTAAATATTCATCTAAGAACCAACCGCAGTTCTCAGGCTGAAGTTTCACGCATATTGGATCCGTTGCATTAAGCCACGTGGAATTTACGAAAAATGTTCGTAAAATTTTCTGAATTAATGATATCCAGCATGGTGGTATGGAGTAGGAGTCGAAGCCATTTATTTTTTTTAAAAATTGCTCGCTGTCTTCTTTTGCTTCTTAAATCAACAAATTTACATGGTGAAAAAAAAAATACAAATGTTAAAATATCATTACATTTGACATACAGCTATTATACAAAGTTGATACGACCGATGGGCATTTTTTTAAACTGCTTATACTAGGTACTATTTCAAATTTCTGTACTAAAAATCAATTAAATAGGAGCAGTAGCTTAGTCATAAATGGTTTTGTAAGTTTGCCCCATTTGAACACGATGTAGCTTTTCTAACAGCTGATTACGTCTAACGCACAGGTCAAACACCTTGAAACGATAGATCCTACTAAAATCTACGCGCTGTTGCCGCTCTTACACAAGTCACATAATAAAGTACAACTAAATTACTTAAAAAGTTGGCGATGCAAATAAGGAAGCAATAAATACACACCAGATTGGGATCTGAAGATCGAGCCCAGTGGCGTGCTATGGGAGAGGCCTATGTCCAGCAGTGGACGCAGAAGGGCTGATGATGATGATGATGATGATGAAATACACACCTGCACTTTCATTACGAGAGAGACAAATCATAACAAAACATCCCGCGCGTAAAAGAAATAGAAATAGGTCAGTGTGTTGCTATTGCATCTTAACAAATAAAAATTGTTTGCTAAAGAAATTGTTATTTTAGTGCGCCGTCGCTATCCTTTCGGAACGGATGTAACACGGAAACTCCTGCGCCGCCGCGCCGCGCCGCTTTTATCTTGTCGTCTGTCGATCTCGCGCCGACAATTGTGATTTTGTATTGTTATTGTGATAGGACACGTAACTTGGGATAATTATTAGTAAATGTTTTTTTAGTTATTGACTGTTTTTATTGTCAAGGACACGTAATTAAATTGTGTTTGTGTTTGTAATTAAACTGTTTAACAATGCCTCGTGTAACATACACTGCGTCAGAATACACTGCTTGGTTTTTATTTACGGCGAATGCCATGGAAAAACAGCTTTAGTTCTGTGTACATACCGCGAAAGGTATGGTGACAGCCACAATTGCCCCAGGAACGCCCGTACAATAACATTGGCAGTACAAAGATACGAGACAACAAAAGTATAGTGCCGCAACAGGAGGGAGTGCCAGCGCGGCAAATACCCGCTGCTTGGGAAGAACGAATTTTAGACCTAAAACTACCTTCAAAACTACGTAACTACGCGCGGTGTGCCGGCGCGGCGTCCCGCCACGATACGACGATAACACATGCCCCGCGCGACGTTGCCAGTTCAGTTCATCAATGGTCAGTGAAATTTATTTACAAAGGATGGTTGCGTTTTACTCTTATTTGTAGGCTATTTAGTTTGCTTGAAACAAACAAAATCTCATTTTTGGTATTATTAATTTTTGTGCCGTGTCGAATTAATACTAAGGACGTATAGTATACGTAGTGTAATTTAATGCCCATCCGTCGTATCAACGCGGTATATATAGATATAAATTTATATTGATGTAAATAAATTATTAGTTGGAAAAAGAACTGACTTTGACCAATGTGATAATATTCAATTAATAGCACATAATTATTATGTTAAACCACAAAAAAAAAAAACATAAATAAATTATAATAATGTTTATTTCATGGTTTTCTTTATTGGATTTTCGATGGGAAGAATAGAAAAATCTTCCTGTCACGAAACCTCAAAATCATTATATCCTGTTTAAAATTAATATGAAAACTACAAGTATATTAAAGGTGCCATTGATAGATAGTTACAAAACTAAACGAAAGTTGTCGTTAGTGTGCAAAATCGTGACTGATATCTCTATCTCAGATATATAATGTACTCTGTGATATACTCCAAAATGATGCACAGCATATACGAGTCTATCGCTATCCTTTTCATTTCCAAGCACAAATAGCATGCGCACTCTCTTTCTTTAAATGGGCGGATTTTAAACAGCTGCTATGCTGTGTCCTTTTCTATCGCATGGGATGGTTGGTTTGGGACCTCTCAGTCGCACACATTCACTCGCAGAGATATTTTACTTTTTAAAATTCGACAACCGGAATTCGGGACTGATTTTTCGCAGGCACCCTATACCACCGTGTTCATAATAAAATAATCTTTTATTTTATTAAAGTTTGATTCAATAATCAGACCGTTGCAAAATGCTAGTATAGATTTACCTGTTTACACCTGGCAACCCGATAGTTGTGACCGGAAAAGAATAGGCAACCTAACGTTTGCATATTCTATGGGCTTCATACTTTCGATTGGTATCGAATTTACGAGTATCTAATAATCAAACGGGTGGAATGTTTAAAAAACATTTTTTTTTTAAATTATTAATTAAAAATACTCTGGACTAAAATTTGTTAGGCAACCCATATGGAATATATTTATTGGCATATTAAATAATATTTAAAATACGTTTCATTAAATAAGCATCTCGGTGAAGGTCGTTGTATATAGGGATCTTAGACCATTATTCTAACGGTAGGTCAGTTTTCTCCCGTTTCACACGCCACGGAGGTTGTCAACTGAACTCACGTTGCTTATACGTTGCGATGTATATAAGATACCCATATCCTTTCTGTTTTCCTTTTCGTATATCCATCTCATGGTTGTCGGATAGACATTCCTTTGAGCGATATGGACGCTATTTGTACTTTTTACAATCTACCCTAACTCTGCTTACTCCTTCATGGAAAAAGGTAGGTATGTACTTTTTGTGTATATGATTTATTATTATTTTGGTGATAAAGTGCAATAAAGTGTATATAAATAAATAAAGATAAAGAATAACTAAAAAAAACGTTCTAATTTTCAATCCAAGTTTTAGTACTGACTTGACATCAACTGTGTTATATCAAACAAGGATAAATAAAAATGTATTTTTCAGTGGAAGTGTGATACTTGTGTCACCATGACGTGCTCTAGAATTATAATAATCCTGTGCGTGATCCTACACGTTAACGCTGATTGTAAGTTGTAGAAAATAGAGATATGATTGAAAATTTTGCCGACAAGACGTCAGCTACCCGCCTATAAGGAATACTTAAGGTGGCAGGGAGCTGGATACTTCCAACAGGTCGACATGGAGATCTGTGGGAGAGGCTTACGTTCAGCAGTCGACTTCCTTTGGCTGGAAAAAGAGAGAAATTTGTTTATTATCAGTAGTCCCCGTGCTTCCTTAT
The DNA here is from genome assembly GCA_949752805.1 of Deilephila elpenor. Lineage (NCBI taxonomy): Eukaryota > Metazoa > Arthropoda > Insecta > Lepidoptera > Sphingidae > Deilephila > Deilephila elpenor. Next base: position 1,877,680 of record OX457121.1, read on the forward strand.
TCGACTGTTCGATGAATAAACTTTCTGACAACAATAGGATCAGTAAAAAAGTTCAAAATGGCGGCTACAATTTTCTCTTTGCTAATGATAATACTAGTATCAATAACTAAAAAAACGAAAAAATAATACGGGACGAATTGTTTTAGCCTATTTATTAACATACCAAGCATGGGCTGGCGTGGTGGAATATGACCTAACCCTTCTCAATTGAACTCTTGCTTGTAGAAGAGTTTCAATCTCCGCAGAGGACGAATAAGGGCTGATACACTACATTTTATAGGTAGTGGTTTTGTGTCTATTAAGAACTGGATCAATTCGGGGACATCGATTAACGGTCTAAATTAATAAGCGAAACAGCAGTGTAGATGCATTCTTGTGTTCCGGTTTGAAGGACATTGTAGCCAGAGTAACTACTCGACATAATGTGACTTAACATCTCATGTCTCAGGATGGCGAGCGCAGTGGACTGCTAAACATTGTCTTGTAATTCATGGTGTTGTTTGGTCTTGCTACTGTCCATGAGCGGTTGTATCGCTTACCATCACGCGAATGGCAAGCTCGTCTCGCCATTCATCTCGATAAAAAAAAACTTTTTATGGGAGGTCCGCTAACTTGCAATGGGCTAGCTTGGTTAATGAGTGATGACATCAAACAAACCAATGGTATGCAGGTTTCCTCACGATTTCCTTCACCATTATAGTGCGTGGTGATTGACTTATAAATACACATGACTCCGAAAAGTCTGAGGCTTATCCTGGGATTTTAACCCGCGACCACAGTGAACTTCTGCAGCCACGTCTAGGCCGATACGAAAAGGTCACCACGCTTTCTAGGTCCTAGGATATAAGAGAAAAAAGAATATATATGTATTCTGGAAGACATAGCTGTGAGCGATAAGACCGCCGTTTGTTATATTTAGATTTAAGTTCCTCGTGTGTGTTATTCTTTTGTTTATGTTTTGTGTACAATAAAGCATTTTAAATAAACAAATATCCCCCTTCGGAATCGACCATTGTATGTAAACGAGGAAAACCCATCAAAGTGACTAATACAAACGGGTCGCATTCCTGATTCAAGTTGCGTAATACAGTGATGATACTTTTAATTCACTATAACGAACATTTTTGAACGCATTTGTATAAATGCCCTTTATAAGACTGCCTCGGTGATGTAGTTGACGGCATAATTACTGAGGTCTCGGGTGTGAATCCCGAGTGGGGCAGTGATATTGGATTTTATATTCATTATCAGCCCAGAGACGGGAACTTGCGCCCGATATGGCGATAGGCTCGCTCCCTATGGTGGGATGGAACATATGTGGCGAAATATGTGTGACCTGGTAGCACCTCTACCTACTCCTTCTGGGAAAAAGGCGTGAGTTTTTTTTTTTTTTATTGCCGTATAGGCAGATGAGCTAGCGGCCCGCCTGATGGTAAGCGGCTACCGCTGCCCATAGACCTTTGCACTGCCAGGGGTCCAGCACAACAAAGTCGCTGCCTACCTTAAGGATAGTACTCTCTTTAAGCCTCGTTTGAAGAAGGACAGGTCATAGCGCTCAGGAAACACCGATGCAGTTTATGTATGTCTATTTAAGAATAAGAAGAAATGCAAGAGTATTACAAACGAATCTTTATTTTCGTAGGCACCAGACTGTATTGCTCTTAACGTCAAGCTTTGTAGTCACTGCTGTTAAAGAATGGGAAGTTCCAGCTAAACATAGACCTTCCCAGGAATCTCCACAACGACCTGCTGGAAACGATGCCATTTAGCGACTAGACTAGGTAGAGGTGGTAGGTCTCTCATATGTGAGAGGCCGCCTGGGTAGCTACCACCGCAATGACGATTTATTCCGGTTTGAAGGACATTGTAGCCAGAGTAACTACTGGACATATTTAGAAAGAAAGAAAGAAACATTTATTTGTTACAAGCAATGGTTTACAGCTTTAAGTAATTACTACATACATATACTCGTATAACAGTGCTTGTCAACAAAACGGCTCAAGCTCAGCATGTGCTGGTATAAACCAACGCTGGTCTTCCGCAAGGCCGGTAAGTGACGTCACAAGCGCCAAAAACATAATACGCCAAAAAACATGAAAAAAATAATTATTTCGACTTAGCATCCTATGTCTCTGGCGAGCGCAGTGGAATACCAAGCATTGCTTTGTAATATGTAATATTATTTGGTTTTCTACTGTCCATGAGTGGTCGTGTCGCTTGCCATCAGGTGAATGGCATGCTCGTGTCGCGGTTCGGCGCGGTCACACTCTCTCTTCAGCCTCAGGGAATCCACTGCTGAATAAAGGCATCCTTGAACTTTACTAATAAACGATTTCTTTTCAGCTGCATCACAGATTTCATTAAATTTTAAATCTGACACGGTCAACGGAACATCCTATCTTAATTGTGTTAATAGCACAAAGCATGTCTTAAGGGAAGCTGACGACACACAAATGGTTATAATTAAATCAAATTATATAGAGAAACACGAGTAAGTACAGATCCTGTCTGTATCACCCTAAATACGTCACGCAAAGCACGGCCCTCCTTTACAATCGAGGGTACGATTAAGAGGGGTTAGGTTATATAGTCATTAGTCCGCCACGCTGGCCTAGAGCCAGGCGGACTTTACCATAGAAATTCTTCAAAATCGCTACAGTGTGCAGTTTTCCTCACGATGTTTTCCTTCACCGTTATAGTGCGTGGTGATTGACAGCAATACACAGACAACTGACAAACGTTCATTAAAGAGAGACTTGTCTTTAAATTGTAATTCTATTTTCAGCTGTTATACTTCAAAAGACGAGAAACAGAAGCTCAATACTAAAAGCTTTTCCAATCGCGGGGAGAAGATGTATGTAACGGAAGTGAGTCATCATTTATTTATTTAAATTTAGGTAATATAAATAAATTGACCCAATTGTCACATACATAGTTCTGACTTCTGACCCCACATTGAGATCTATTAAGTCTTGTGTCGTGGGTATCAGGAACTACAAGAGAGTTTTCGGCCTCACAAACACTGGTGGACTCAGGACTATGTATGTGACTTTTGGGTGTATTTATTTTTTTATTATTTACTTCCAGCCGAATGGTTTCTTAGATTTACGCGAATCTTACACCTTGAAATGAAACTAATTTTTACGGATTTTATCGCGATTAGTTTTATTTTTACATTTTTTAAGTTCCCTACGTTTCGATTGCTTTAAAGCTTTCGTGGTCACGGGGCGGACACAAGTTAGGTCATCCGCTCAGTGACTGTTACAATTTCAATATCCTTAATTTTCAATTATTAAATTAATAAAAGTATTTCAAAAGTAAAGGCCGATGGGGCCAAAAAGTTCTCGAATGGAGGCTACGTAGCGGAAAGCGCAGCGTAGGACGTCCACCCACAAGGTGGTCAGACGACCTGGTGAAGGTCGCGGGACGTCGCTGGATGCAGGCTGCCTCCAACAGGTCACTGTGGAAATCATTGGGGGAGGCCTATGTGTAGCAGTGGACTACCTTTGGCTGATGGATGGATGGATGGATTTGAAAAAGTTAATTGGTTTTTGCGATTCTTTTTTTCAGGTGACCAGTCCAACCGAGGCAAAATATATTTGCTATTTTTTAGTAAACAATGGCAATGTTATTGAGCCACTGTACACTGACACGGATGGGGAAACCTACACCAAAGTGGTCTGCGAATTTGAAATAGCTCTCAAGTATTGGAGTAAGTACGTTGAGGTTTATTTTACTGGTGGTAGGTCTCTCATATGTGAGAGGCCGCCTGGGTGGGTACCACCGCAATGCCTATTTCTGCCGCCAAACAGCAGTGTAAATGCATTGTTGTGTTCCCGTTTGAAGGACATTGTAGCCAGAGTAACTACTGGACATAATGAGACTTAACATCTTATGTCTCAGGATGGCGAGCGCAGTGGAATGCCACGCATTGCTTTGTATTTGTAATTCATGGTGTTGTTTGGTTTGCTACTGTCCATGAGCGGTTGTATCGCTTACCATCAGTTGTAGTCAAAATAATAATAGTTTTTCTCTCTTCACAATTTATTAAATTGGTCATGTTAAAACTATTAGATAACGAGTAAGAATACTTATTGCTCATCTGAAAACATATCTTAAGCAATGTGTTAAATAGAATATTTTATTTTATTTGTTGTTCCAAATTTCGCCACAACCCATTATACCAGGTATATCAAGACTGCGACCGAAACGAAGCCAGGTGGTCGTTTTAGTGGTTACATACACGATGCAAATAAAAAATTCGGCAAAACAGTGACGGATATTTTTTAGAATTTTTTGAAAATCATGTTGATTGGGTAGTAAATGCCTAGTTTTTGCGAAAATACTAATTTAAACCATTACGTACCATTGCGTGTTGAAAAATAAAGAGGTGTACATCATTATTTTAGGAAAACCATGTATTTATCACCCAAATACGACGATAAGTAAAAAATTACAAAAAAGAAGTTGTCGATATTTTTTTGCGAAATTTTCACTTGATTTGTGTCTGAAGTCACTAATACTACCACCTGGCTTCGTTTTCGGTCGCGGTCTTTATATACCCTGTATTTAAGATGACCTATATCTTAAGACGGAGTCAGGACTATACAAGACCTTGGTATAATTGTTTCAGAAAGTTTAAAAGTATATATAAATGGGAAATACTTGGATAGCACTTCAGGCAGTTTTACAAGTGTCGTTGATTACGAATATGTTTACCATTACGTTACAAATGAATTTGTTAATGTTGAATGCAAGAAGCCTGATGTAAACGGGACAATGGAATTCAAATACGTCTCTTTGCATTGTAAGTATTTTATAAGTAAGAAGTTTTTTATAGTGGGCCAGCGAGCAAACGGTTCCAATCACATTCCCCCCTATCACATCGTGGGACGGAACATACAAGGCGAAATGTGGGTGTCCTGGTGGCGCCTCCGGCCTCTGCCTACCTTTTCGGGGATACAGGCGTGAGTTTATGTATGTATGTAATATTATGAAGAGGAAAGATTTGATTTGCGTGTTTGTTTGCATTGAACTGGCTCCTACACTACTGAACCGATTTGGAAAATTCTTTCACTGTTGGGAAGCTACACTACTAGTAGTTATTTATATAAAAAGAAATTCAGTTTCGGGTGTATATAAATAGGGATTGATAATATATTTTCATTTCCAGGTAACTCCAGCACGGCGGAGAGTGTAGACTCGGTGGGTTTCCAAACAGTGTTGAAACCGCATCATAATAACAACTTTGTGGACTGCAAGTTTTTGCATAATAACGTAGAAACGGTTGTTAGAGTGCGTATGATTCATAAAACTGATCCGGGTAAGTGTTTTTATTAAACTGGCACGTCCCTTGACGCTTCGATCATAAAAGGGAAGTTGACACGCCTAATTTTCCGTATGCGGTGTGATAGAGGACGCCCATCATATTTTCATTCATCCAATGGTTATCTGGTAGAGAGTTGCCTTAGTGCGATAAGATGCCATTTGTAGTTTGTTGTTTAGTTGTCTCTATATACTTACTGTTATATTCATTTATTTATATACACTTTATTGCACACACACAAAAAAAATACAAATAAAAAGAAAATCACATACATAAAAAGTACAATTGGCGGTCTTATCGCTCAAAGGCAATATCTTACAGACAACCATGGGATGGATTTTTGAAAAGGATTAACAGAGGGCAGTTTAAAGTGTAAGAGATAGAAGTAACACTGAATAATAAATCAAATACAAATAATCATTGTGTACAATAAAGAATAAAAATAGAATAAATTCTTCAATCTTCAATATATAATACACATCAATAGTTACAGATATGATTCAGATATTTGTGATGCGAAATATTTTTATGATTTCAGTGAAAAATGTGTTCAAAGTGAATAATTTATACTTGACGCGATGGAATGGCACGAACTTCGTTTACCATTACAATGAGCGACCTAAGGTGTATTGCGGCGGTAAGTAAATAAATAAATACACCCAACAGTCACATACATAGTCCTGAGGCACTAAGATCGAGTTTTGTGTTATCAGAAACACGAGAGACTTTTCGATCTCATAAACACCCAGAGCCGGTACAAATACTTGTGGATCACACAAATATTTGTGTCAACCACAGGTATTTGTTTCGGGTCTGGGTGTTTATGAGACCGAAAAGTCTCTCATAGCTCCTGATACCCACGACACAAGACTCAATCTTAGTGTGGGGTCAGGACTATGTATGTGAATGTTGGGTGTAGTGATTATTTACTATTTAATGATATCTAAATACTCTTTATTCCTTTATTTGAAACTGTCCCGCCTTCATCCCCGCCACTGCAACTCCTGGAAGCCAGGATCAAATCATCAACAGTAAAGTCACCGAGCATTGCAGCTCAGCGAGTCTCCGGGAACGTCTGACATGTCTTTAGCCCGCAACGAAATTTAGTATATGGTAAAATTAGTGGGAGTACGAAATGTCTTTATCCAAGACTTTTACAGCTATTCTTTAATCGTTCAGCCTCCAGAAAAATATTTGTGCTATCAATATTTATTTGTCTCGAAAACGAGTTATTTCTTGCGATGAATGGCGAGACGAGCATGCCATTCGCCTGATGGTAAGCGATACGACCGCTCATGGACAGTAGCAAAACCAAACAGCACCATGAAAACCAGACAATGCTTGGAACTCCACTGCGCTTGCCTTCCTGATACTTATGATGTGAAGTCTCTCGTAGTTGCTGACACATTACAAAAGTCGCGTGAAAAACTAGTTGAATATATAGTTTTTTTGTTACAGATGCGTTGGCACAAACATCGAATGAAAAGATAACCTCTGCCGGCACGAATTTCACAGCAAATTGTAACTTTGAGAGTGGAAACAAAGTACTAAAACTAATGAAAGATGTACCATGCAATGGTATTTTGTAGTTTTTGTTTATTCCCAAGTCTGTATACGCCCATATACATCCCACTGCAGGGCACGAGCCTCCTCTACAATCGAGAGTACGATTGAGAGGGACCGTAGTCCATCACGCTGGCCTAGTGCGGGTTGCAGGACTTTACATACCATAGATTTCTTTACAATTTGCTGTGGTATGTACATTTCCTCACGATGTTTTCCTTCACCGTCATAGTGCGTGGTGATTGACTATCAATACACACATGACTTTGAAAAGTCAAAGGTGTGCCCTGCCTCGGTGACGTACGGTTACAAAGCTGAGGTCTCGGGTTCGAATCCCGTGTCAAGCAAAGTGATATTGGAGTTTTCTATTCATTATCAGCCCGGAGTAAAGAATTTGTGCGCGATATAAGCTCGCCTCCTATCACATCGTGGGACGGAACATACTAGGCGAAATGTGGGTGTCTTGGTGGCGCCTCTGCCTACCCTTTCTGAGATAACGGCGTGAGTTTATGTATGTATGTACTATGTGCCCTAGGATTTTAACCCGCGACCACCGCTAACATGTTGGCAGCCGCGTCTGGTCCGTTACCAAACTTCACTGATTTTATTAAACATTTTCAGGTATCTACGTTTTTGGATTATCTGACAGGAATATTCTGTTTCAAACCTGCCACAGTTCAATGCAACACAGGGTTATTTACTACGAATACACAGACAATGAAATAATAAATCTCAGTTGTATTCAAGCTCAAGAGAGGCTCAAATGGATAGTTCCAGGTATATACTTATACAAGGTATAAGAGTATATACAGGGTATATCAAGACCGCGACCGAAAACGAAGCCAAGTGGTAGTTTTAGCGGTTACAGACACAATGCAAAAAAAAATTTGCAAGAACAGCGACGGATTTTTTTTACAGTATTTTAAAAATCATCGTGTTTGAGGGGTAAATACCTAGTTTTTGCAAAAATAGTAATTTAAACCCTCACGTACCATTGCGTGTTTTAAAATAAAGCGGTGTACATCATAATTTTAGAAAAACTATGTATTATCACTCAAATACGAGGATAAGTAAAAATTCAATTTTTTTTGTGAAATTTTTACTTTCATCGTGTTTGATATCACTAATACTGCCACCTGGCTTCGTTTTCGGTCGCGGTCTTGATATACCCTGTATTTTTATATAATTTTTATTAACTTAAAAATACAAAGAGTTTACATCAAATGTATGTTAAAATTACAAATAATCTTTTGTCGGTGATCTCCACGCTAGGTTCGAGACCTGAATTATGAAGATCGATATTTATGGGTGTCCCTGAACTAGACGATAAACCGCTTACAGGAATATAGAAATAAAGAATGACAGCTTAAGCCTTATTCATGGTTTAATATACATTTTTCTTTTGATTAATTAAATCAAAGTAATTTAATAAGTGCGTGGTGGCCTGTTGGTTAACGGACCAGACGCGGCTGCCTACATGTTCACGGTGGTCGCGGGTTCAAATCCCAGGGCACACCTCTGACTTTTCGGAGTTATGTGTGTATTGATAGTCAATCACCACGCACTTTAACGGTGAAGGAAAACATCGTGAGGAAACCTGCATACCGTAGCGATTTTAAAGAATTTCTAAGGTATGTAAGTCCGCCAACCCGCACTAGGCCAGCGTGGTGGACTATATGGCCTAACCACTCTCAATCAATTCTCTCGATTGTAGAGTAGGCCCGTGCCCTGCAGTGGGACGTATATGGGCTCATATAGATAGATAGATAGAATCTAATAAAATGATATATTTTGTTAAAAGATTGTTTATACAGCTCTATTCGATTTGCTATTTGAAATTGTGTACAGAACAGTGGATACATTAAAAAACGATAGATTATAATAGTATCGTCTATTACTTTGAAATCCTCCGTGGCGCAGTTGGTTAGACGCTGTCTGTGAAACAAGAGGCCGCGGGTTCGATCCCGCAAGACAAATGTTTGTGTAAACCACAGGTATTTTTACGGGTCTGGGTGTTTGAGAGACCGAAAAGTCTCTCGTAGTTTCTGATATTCATGACACAACTCGCTTTTAGTGCGGGGTCAGGACTATGTATGTGTCTGTTGGGTGTATTTATTTAATACTTCTGGATATTTTCAAAGATAATGGCGCGAAGAAGACAACACCATCGCATCTATTTCAGCGTCAAATGAGAAGAGAGGACAACTCGTTAAGAATATCTTGTCGCAATGATAACAGGGAGACCTCCATTAGGTTCCAGTATGTTGAAAATCCTAAACCTACAACTGAAGCGGTTGTTACGACAGAACCAGGTAATTAAGAGTTTTTATAGACTTAAAACTAAATACTAGACTTCCTCGGTGGAGCAGTTGCACTACGACACAACGCTATGGTCTCGGGTTCGTATCCCGGGACGGACAACGTCGGTTTTTTCCATTCATAATCAGCCAGGAGTCGGGAATTTGTGCCCGATGTGGCGATAGGCTCGGCCCTTATCACATCATGGGACGGACCATACGAGGCAAAATGTGGGTCCTGGTACCGTCTCTGTCTACCCCTTCTGGGATAAAGACGTGAGTTTATGTAAGTATGTATACATTGATGCCGCAAGGATATACGATTCATGAGTTTAAAGTTTAAACGAAGCTCAGTTTTACTGGTGGTAGGTCTCTCATATGTGAGAGGCCGCCTGGGTAGGTACCACCGCAATGTCTATTTCCCCCGCCAAACAGCAGTGTAAATGCGCTGTTGTGTTCCAGTTTGAAGGACATTGTAGCCAGAGTCACTACTGGACATAAGCATCCCTATATTATTGTTGATGCCACAGTAGACAGTAATGAACTGACATGTATTTTCATATATTGAAAGGAATTTGCGTCCATCTAGTTATTTTCATGATTGATGTTTTTCACACATTATTGCTTTTTAACTATACAGTTTATAATTAAAGGGAAATTGTTTTCCTATGACACGTTATTGCTTTAAAATTGTCTCCATTTACATGTTGTTTGTATAACTTTTTTATTTTTCTATTTATTGTTTCACCACAATTGTTACATCGTTATTTTATAGTAAAAGATTACGCCCAATTATCAAGATGAGTGTACAATTTTAACATTAAACACTACAGGGCTTATTCAGACAGATTTAAAACCTATTTTAGTTATCGAGTGTTTTGTCTTCTTCGCTCAAACTGAATTCAAAAGTCGTTCGAAAGGGACAAAACTTTCGATAATTAAAATAGGTTTTAAGAGTATGTCTGTCTATGAATCAGGCATATAGTCAAGGTTAGTCAAAAATCTGGAACGCTACGTATTATAATTACATTTCGATTAAGATAAAAATAGTTATAAAGTTCATTTATGATGTCAAGCGTGTATCCCATGGAGGTAGGCAGAGACAGTGGGTTTTCACTTAGCTCGATCTTGACGCACTTTCACTTCGTCTATTTTCATCACTCATGCATTCTCGTCGGTTCAGGGTACATTTTATTCAATTGCCGTAGGTTCGATGTGGTCATTTAAATACTATACATACATTCACGCCTTTTTCCCAGAAGGCTTAGGCAGTGCTACCGGGACGCCAACATTTCGCGTTGTATGAAATTTATTTTTTCCTCGAATTGGTGTTAGGGTGATTGGCAGTCTTTCTGGCACAGTTAGTAGATGGAACTGCCTCTTCAAATGGGAGGGGAGGGGGTAGACAAAAGGGTGGGAGGGGGATAAGGTTATTGGGTCTCTGGCAATCTCACTGACCGAGCGAAATACGACAGCTTCACATCTCTTCCCGCGAGTTTCTGTGAGACAGTGTACTCCGGTCGAGGTCATTCCTATTGTAGTCCAAGGAAAATAGTGTGGATATATAATTAAATCTGCTTTATTTCTTCAGGTAACCATGAAATCGCAAAGGGATAAAATAGTGTCGCTAAATAATTCATGACTGCCTCGGTGGCGTAGTTGTATTACGGTACGGTTACAAAGCTGAGGTCTCGGGTTCGAATCCCGGGTCGGACAAAGTGATATTGGATTTTTCTATTCATTATCAGCCCGGAGTCAGGAATTTGTGCCCGATATGGCGATAGGCTCGCCCCCTATCACATCGTGGGACGGAACATGCAAGGCGAAATGTGGGTGTCCTAATGGCGCCTCTGCCTACCCCTTCGGGGATAAAGGCGTGAGTTTATGTATGTATGTATGTAAATAATTACATTCGCTTTATTTTCTCAGGTAACCATGACATCGAAATCGCAAAGGTCACTTTAAAAGAAAATTCGACATCAGGTACCTATGTTATGAAATAATTTACGTACTATCTGTGTTTTAATATATTGAGTTGTTTTTATCTATACTAAAATATAATATAAAGCTGAAGTTTGTTTGAACGCGCTAATCTCAGGAACTACTTAAAAATATTTTTGTCTCGAATAGTCCATTAATCGAGAAAGCTATAAGCCATATTGACAGCCTCCGTGGCGCGGTTGGTTAGACGCCGGCTGTGAAACGAGTGGCCGCAGGTTCGATCCCGGCACCGAAACAAATACATATTTGTGTGATCCAGGTATTTGTTTCGGGTCTGGGTGTTTGTGAGACCGAAAAGTCTCTCGTAGTTCCTGATGCTCACGACACAAGACTCGAAATTAGTGTGGGGTCTGGACTATGTATGTGACAGTTGGGTGTATTTATTATTATTATTTAAATAACTTGCTATAACCAATAGGATCGGAGAATTCATGGAAAATGTTGGAAATATAGGTTCTCTTCAAAATGTCTCCGCCCGAGCAAAACTGCGCCAGGCCACTCGTATAAAAGTAAGCAATTGAAGTTAAAATAAATATTACAAACGCTTTATGTTCTTTTTCAGGTAACTATGATATCGAAAGCACGACACACGTGTCAAATGCAACGGAAACTCCGACACCAGGTGTGTATTTGTATCAGCTCATATGGAAGGTATATACTATATAATTATATACTATTAATTATATAATATAATTATAATTATATACTATAAGTCGGGTCTCGATGTTTGTGAGACCGAAAAGTTTCTCGTAGTTTCTGCTTGACCAGTTTCTCAGTGTGGGGTCAGGACTATGTATGTGACTGTTGAGATTATTATTTTTCAGGCTCTGACTTTATGAAAGAACACGGGATTCGCGTTGGAGGAACTGTTCTAGCCATCGTGTTCCTGTTGCTGCTCATTTGTTTGTTAATTATATTTCGGAGACGTAGGAGACAAGTCTCAGAGGTAGGTTAACAATGGCTTTCATTTTAAACCTTTTGTCAAATGCACGTGATGATAGAGTCCAGGAAATTGGCGGAGCAACGGTGTCAGTTATGGCTCAGCATGAATGTGCAGGCTCGTCCGGGGTGGCGCCACTGTCTCACAGGAGATCGACGTGAAGCGACAGCTTTTCTGTCGCGTTTCGTTCGGTGAGTGAGATTGCTGGATACCCTCCTCCCATTCTATTTCCTTTCCGCTCCCCTCCCGGTTTTAATGATCGGTAACACATCCATGATCCAAGCGTTGTGGATGTTCATGAGTGTGATCACTTTCCATCACGTGACCTGTTTGCTCGTTGCTGGACGTATTGTTCAAAAAAAGGAAAAAGGCTGCAAATTCAAGTGTGATTGGACTGTGTACGTCCACAAATGCATCCAGATTGTAAGGCTATGCAGTTAATAGGTCTCAAGAAGGTCACAAGGCTTTGCAAACCCTAAAATTTAAATTGCGACTTGACTAGACAATTATGACAAAGTTATAAATATCAATAAAAATGTTGTGTGGTTTTATGAAACCACGGTAAAAGTGAACCTTTTTTTCACACTTTTTTTTTTTTTTTTTTTTTTTTTATTGCAATGAATGGCGAGACGAGCATGCCATTCGCCTGATGGTAAGCGATACGACCGCTCATGGACAGTAGCAAAACCAAACAACACCATGAATTACAAGGCAATGCTTGGCATTCCACTGCGCTCGCCATCCTGAGACATAAGATGTTAAGTCTCAATATGTCCAGTAGTTACTCTGGCTACAATGTCCTTCAAACCGGAACACAACAGCGCATTTACACTGCTGTTTGGCGGGAGAAATAGACATTGCGGTGGTACCTACCCAGGCGGCCTCTCACATATGACAGACCTACCACCAGTAAACACTATAGACATTTACCTAAAAATTTTTCGAATAATATTCCATTAAGGGTATAAAAATCGCTTTATCAATCTTAATTTTACACTTGGAAAATTGGAATGATAATGGGAAATAATAAAATTAGACGTCCTCTAACTAATATTTTTATTCAACTCTGTATCTTATAGAGTACGACTTACATAATACTTAACAATTATTTAGATAATATACACATATCAAAAAACTGAAAACAATATTTTATTATCGTTGAGTCATTTTGATCCGTTTTTCAATTATTTTCAATCATTCTATTATCATTCCATCTTCATTATGAGTTTCACAGTTTATAAATGTAACCAATATTTTATGGTAACTAAAATACGTGAACAGTGATTTACATTCAAATGAGTAATAGTCTATACACTACACGGTCAGCTGCTGCAAACTATAGGCGCCGCCACATTGACCTTAGCTGCACTGACAAGCGCCTTTCACTGTATACCTACTCGGCAGCCGACCGTCACGCGACATGCGCTATACAGACCAAAATGTTTGAGACGATGTAATAAAAGTTTCACTTTAAAAAGTAGCGATTGGATGCGAAAATGAGGCGAACGCTAAAAGCAAAGGCGACTTGACTAGACAATTATGACGTAGTAATAAATATCAATAAAGCAGCGATTAGATGCATAAAGCAGCAGACCGGGCTCTGTGACTTAGCTTGGGAGAAGCCTAAGTCCAGCAGTGGCCTGCAACGGGCTGATGACGATAATCAAGGAATACCCAACAATCGATAAACATAGAGGAGTTTAGGAGAGGCCTTGGCCCAGCAGTGGGATCTTGTAGACTATACTGTATCAGGCCGTGCCCACAGCAGATAGTGGGACTTCTACTCAGTTGAAATTTTGATTAAGAGGCATTTGGCCTTAATCCACGCTAGCTTAGTACGGGTTGGCGGGCTTCACATCCTATAGAAGATCTTGTTTTCATCCGTACGATATGCAGATAGGCACGAAACTTTCCATCGCTGTAAAATGATGTGCTAACTGACTTTTTATCGTATAGTAATTTAATTGTTGTAAATAGAGTAGTGTTTTCCATGATTGTATTACAAATATTTATTCAATTATGTTTTTGTTTGTCGATTACAAACAATAAAAGGATGAGGATTTATAATTTTTCTTTTTGTAATCTTCTAGCTAGATTGGTTTGAGTATGAAACTCACTATTATAATGTTCATAACATATATTTTTTCGTTGCAGTTTGAAACGACTTACGCAAACTTCAAGGAGATTGGGCAAGCACAATCAGCAAGAAGACAGAACGAAAATATATATTCTAACCAGCGGACGACTCAAGTGGCAGAATACGCTGTACCAGCAGACGTGAAGGAAGAAAACACAACGTACAGCGAACCATACAAGCCTACCCTTGAAGATTTATACTCCAAACCAACCCCTAAAAACGAGAGGACCAAAGAAGAAATCAAATATGCCGAAATTGGCTTTCAAAGTAACATTAGTAACAAAGCGAAGCCTACAAGGAAACCGCAGGATAATTCTGAATGTGTTTATTCCGAGGTTCTGCCTAATCAAGATTTGTACGCTAAAGTAAGGAAAGGAAACGAATATGGGAATAAATTTGATTCAACGTATGCAAATGCTAATGGAGGAGAATACACTGAGCCAGCGTGCTCCCAAGTTGGTGTGAAGAGAAATTAGAATATATTTACAACCTCCGTGGCGCAGTTGGTTGAACACCGGCTGTGAAACGTGAGGCCGCGGGTTAGATCTGCGCACCGAGACAAATGTTTGTGTGAACCACAAGTATTTGTTTCGGGTCGGGGTGTTTGGGAGATTGAAAAGTCTCTCGTAGTTCTGATACCTGCGACACAAGACTTATTGATCTTAGTGTGGGGTCAGACTATGTGACTATTGGATTTATTTATTTATTTATTTATAACTGGTTACTTTTAAAGGCAAGACGCGGATACCAATACTTCACTGGTGGTCCGATTGCGGTTTATATTGCAAACTGTCACGCTCACACCACTACTCTAACTGTGGATATAGAAATAGAATCACAACCGGGTCTACTGTAATAAAATTACTTCTACAACTACCCGTAGTTTGCTTAGGGCTTATTTAAAATTGTTTTAACAATAATTCTGTTTAACATTTCGGCTTTACATAAAATCCGACATGTATAAAAAGTTTACAATAAATAAATGAAAAATAAAGTGTGCTATCAATTCCCGAGGAAAGTCAATCATTTAATAGCTTTTTCCATGCCCTGTCTTAAGTGAATAAATCAATAAGGTGGAACGGGGTGAAATGACACAACATTTTAAAAGGAATAAATGCATTTTGGTAGTAATATTCTAATACATACATCAATTATTTTTATGCAAAAAATACAACTATAATCCTATAGTTTATCACATCCATAATTTACATTATAAAGATAAAATAACAATTTTATATTATATGTCTGTGCATAATAGTACAACAATTATTGTAACACAGATTAACAATATTATGGAAAAAGTTTTCAGAAATTATTTATTCTTAATCCCTTTATTTAGTCTAATAAATAACACAGTTCATAACAGTAAAACATTGGTTTATGTACACTAGAAATATACAGGGTATATCAAGACTGCGACCGAAAACGAAGCCAGGAGGTAGTATTAGTGATATCAAACAAAATGCAAGTAAAAATTTTACAACAAAAAATCGTAAATTGTTATTTTTTATATATCGTCGTATTTGAGTGATAAATACATAGTTTTTCTAAAATAATGACGTACATCGCTTTATTTTTAAACACGCAATGGTACGTAAAGGTTTAAATTACTATTTTTGCAAAAACTAGGTATTTATCCCTCAAATACGACGATAAGTAAAAAGTTACAAAAAAAGTCGATTTTTATTGCGAAATTTTTACTTGCATTGAGTCTGAAGTAACTAATTAACCTGGCTTCGATTTCAGTCGCGGTCTTGATATACCCTGTATAATTTACGCACGGCCCCTTTCCTCATTTATTATTTTATTTTATTTCCTCCCATAAGTTTTCCTTCCTGCTTTGATGGACCGGCAAAACATTTATGATCCAAGCGTTGTGGATGTTCATAGGTGACAGTGGTCACTTACCACCATTTGAGCAGTCTGCTCTGTGCCGGTCCTATGAGTGAAAAAGAAAAACAAATATATTTGAAATTGAACGTAGCATCACATGAAGATACAGCGCGCTTACCACAGGTCGGCTTGCGGCGAAATTAGGAACTACAATATAAGTCTATCTATATCTATATCAGCCCATATACGTCTCACTGCAGGGCACGGGCCTACTCTACAATCGAGGGAATCGATTGAGAGTGGTTAGGCCATATAGTCTACCACGCTGGCCTTACCGTAGAAATTCTTTAAAATCTCTACGGTATGCAGGTTTCCTCACGATGTTTTCCTTCATCGTTAAAG
Source organism: Deilephila elpenor (assembly GCA_949752805.1). Classification (NCBI taxonomy): domain Eukaryota; kingdom Metazoa; phylum Arthropoda; class Insecta; order Lepidoptera; family Sphingidae; genus Deilephila; species Deilephila elpenor. Next base: position 1,894,179 of record OX457121.1, read on the forward strand.
TGCGTGGTGATTGACTATCAATACATACATAACTCCGAAAAGTCAGAGGTGTGCTCTGGGATTTGAACCCGCGACCACCGTGAACATGTATGCAGCCGCGTCTGGTCCGTTACCAACAGGCCACCACGCGCTTTTTATAACAATATTAGTCAAAAATATAATTTTAACGCATAGTTTGACACAAGCTTTCATAATATAACAATGAGCAATTACACTCGCAATCTAATATTAACATTCTAATGTAATAAAACGAGAAGAGAGAGAAACTATTCTTATTAATTTGGGTAACAGCGCTTTCGGGTGACAGAGTATTGTAGACGATGTATATCAAGGTCCCGTGAAAAAGCGAACGGGTCGGGACAGCGACGCGACGGCTCTGTGTGAAATGTTCCACACTAAGGCTCAATTGCATTAACTAACTTTGACGATAACTTAAACTTTGACAATGTTATAGCCATACAATTGGGACGTATTTGACATTGCTAATGTACGGGATTGATATTTTCAAAGTCAAAGTTATGGGTAAAGTTAGTTTGTGCAATTGGCCCTAAACAATACATTAAAACCCCAAACGACTCGACAATGTCAAAGATCCAAGAAATATCCAATATCATTTTGCTCAACCTGCGATTCGAACCCGAGACCGTAGCACTGCACCAAAGAGGCAGTCATCAATCAATGAAAAAAAACTATTTGTTAAACGCACCAACTTGACAATACGCCGGCTCAGCGTACTCCCTTTGATTGCTATTCACGTATCCAGAATGAAATTCGTTATCATATTCATTCTTTGCTACTTTAGCGTACAAATCTTCATTCTTTTTTATTTCTGAGTAAATAGTTTCGGTATTCGCTTGAGGTTTCCTTTTAGCTGGTTGGTTGGTATTCTTGAACTCAACTACAGCGTACTTCACTTCTTCTTCTTGTGGATTGGGTCTCTGGTTTTTAGGAGTTGGTTTCGCGTATAGATCTTCGGTATTTCCAGTGTATGGCACGCTGTATGGGTTTGCGTCGGTTTGCACATCTGCTGGTACAGCGTATTCATCCGTCTCACTCGTCGGCTGGTTACTGTATATATTTTCGTTCTGTCTTCTAACTGGTTGAGGTTGTCCGTCCCCTTCTAGATTTGAGTAGATTGGCTTAGACTGCAATAATAAATAAATAAATAAATAAATACACCCAACAGTCACATACGTAGTCCTGACCTGACACTAAGATCGAACCTTGTGTCGTGGGTATCAGAAACTACGAGAGACTTTTCAGTCTCACAAACACCCAGACCCGAAACAAATACCTGTGGTTCACACAAATATTTCTTTCGGTGCGGGGATCGAACCCGCGGCCTCTCGTTTCACAGCCGGCGTCTAACCAACTGCGCCACGGAGGCAATGAAAAATGAATACTATTTGATTGCTGACACGACAACGATACTACATTGAGATACGTTGTATCAGAAACTAAGACATTTTGATATATCCAGGCCTAAAACAAATACTTATGGCCTAACTCCTTTCAATCGTACTCTCTATTGTAGAGGAGGTCCGTGCCTTGCAGTGGGACGTATTTGCGTATACAGACACACAAATATTTGTCCCGGTGCAGGATCGTAGTCGTTACATAGCCGGCGTCTAACCAACAGAGCCACGGAACCTGTCTTTTTAAAGAAGAATGCCGATTATACTATGAAACTTGGTATCAGTGCGACGATTTTGGTCTCTCGATGAAACCTACTTTTTTGTGTAAGCAAAATATATATTTTCATTAAAAATAAACATAACATCGACCCAGGCCCGGAGTTCTTGAAATTAACTTGAAGTCCAGTCACTCTGGTAGCTCCATTTGTAGTAATGGCTGACGTATCGTAAATTCTGATAATTACTTTATTGTCTAAAAATCGGTCGCCCGGGATAAAACAGGAAAACTTTTAAGAACAAACTATAAAAAATGCTATAATGAATTTTAAGCCATGAATGGGCATTCTTTTAAAATCATTTGCTTACCTTTAAGACTTGTTTTCTCCTTCGACACAAAACTAATATACAGATGAGCAACAACACCAGTACAATTACTAAAACGCCGCCTCCAATATAAACTGTCATCTGTGTTAGTGTCCAGGGTTCTGAAAAATACAGCATTATTGGAACTCTTTAGCTGATCAGCGTTTGGAAGCCAACTTTCAGCATGGACTTTTTGTGGCTGAAAGCTGAGTTTTTTTTAAGATGACAGACGTCCGTAGGATAACTGCTTATCATCAGGCTGTAGTCTGCCATCTTAAGCCCCATTTACACGGGGAGAATTTCTCTCCTCGAAGATACAGCCTCCGTGGCGCAGTTGGTTAGACACCGCCTGTGAAACGAGAGGCCGCGGATTCGATCCCCGCACCGAAACAAATATTTGTGTGATCCACAGGTATTTGTTTCGGGTCTGGGTGTTTGTGAGATCGAAAAGTCTCTCGTAGTTTCTGATACCCACGACACAAGACTCGATCTTAGTGTGGGGTCAGGACTATGTATGTGACTGTTGGGTGTATTTATTTATTTATATGATCGTAAGGATTTAAAAAGGTTGCATCGTGTAAACATTTGTCAGAACACGATAATCTATGGCGGTTATGTCATGCGATAATCGCATACGATTCTCGCCGCGAGAAAATCTCCCCGTGTAAATTGGGATTTAGTGGTATAAAAAATATACCAAGATCAACCAGTACTTCTTATAGTTTAAAATTGTTCATACCTGTCGTAGGCGGGGCATTTGCAGTTGTAGTATCGTCAATATAGCCAACTAGAACAAAATGGAATCCAGAAATTATAAACCATAGTATTATTTATAAACATTTGACAGCCTCCGTGGCGCAGTTGCTTCAACGCCGCCTGTGAAACGAGAGGCCGCGGGTTCGATCCCCGCCCCGGAACAAATATTTGCGTGTACCGCAGGTATTTGTTTCGGGTCTGGGTTTGAAAAGTCTCTCGTAATTCTGATACTTATGACACGACTCGATATTAGTGTGGGGTCAGGGCTATGTATGTGACTGTTGGGTGTATTTATTTATTTTTGAGCAACGTAAAAAAATTGTGTTAATCTTGATTTATTTATTTATATTCTCTATTGTACACAAAATGTACCTATAGTGTATAGAGACAACAAAACAACAAAGTACAAATGGCGGTCTTATCGCCTTTATGAGGGGACCATTGTGTTTGAAACACGTTTTCGTTATATATTTATTGATAGAAAAAATCATAACAATTGAAATTCAAGCAGTTATAACTCTATTATTTATAAACAAATTTTGATAAATTAATAACAGTGATATTATATAAAATAATAAGAGATAATGTTTTTATTTATAAAGAAAGATTGATATTTAATGTATTGCTAAATAATAAGTCGAAAACATCGCGTCATCGTGGCGCGGCCATATTTTGTTCTTTAATTATTTTCTTTGCACCTCTTAAGTATTGTGTCATGGGTATCAGAAGCTAAGAGACTTTACGGTCTGACAAACACACAGACCCGAGACAGATATCTGCGGGCCTTACAAACATTTGTCTCGGTGCGGGGATCGAACCCGCGGCCTCTTGTTTCTCCAGTCGATATCTTACCGAATGTTGCAACAGTATTCTCAAATCCTTGTAAGGCATGTTTTTCAACGTATTGAAATACGATCGATGTGCTGAACCCGCCTTGTCGCGAGCAGATTATGCTTGACGAATTATCATCCATTCTCATACTACGTTTGAACGCGTTCAGTTCTGTCGCTACACTCCGCTCGTCTCTGAGATTATCTGCAATAAAAAGTTAACTTAATTATACATAAATAATCGTCACGCCTGTATCCCATAGGACCTGCCTATGATAGCTTGCCTATTGGAAAGTGTTCATGGCTATTTTTAATTGAATTTTTAACCAATATTCTTTCACCACCTTCATTTTGATAGCCATTTTAGAATTGCATCTCAATTGATAGTTTTTAACACAGAGAATATTCCTAGGTAGGCTTGCCTACTTGTTTCTGTTCATCGCTACCTGGCAAGCAGATTAGAACAATTCAATATAGGTAACTACACCGACCTGATAATCAATCCCAATTGGCAGTATAAGAAAGATAATTTAATTACAAAATCAATCGTAATTTCATCGTATTATCAAAATTTTTATTTGCGTTGTGTCTGAAGTCAATAAAACTGGTGGCTGGCTTCGTTTTTGATTGCAGTTTGGATATACCCGGTATTTTTTTTAAATAAGTATAACTTCAAAAATACATACCTCCTACAGTCCAATTCAATTTAATATCGTTAATTTTGCAAACAAATTCAATTGGTTCATTGTCTGTGAACTCGTAATATATAACACTTGCACGGCCCGCGTGTTGGCACATTTCAAATGTTATTTTCTCGTCGGATAATCCGAATATTTCGATCCCTGAAACAATATTTGATCAATATCCTCTTTATTTTACATACATACATAAACTCACGCCTTTATCCCAGAAGGGGTAGGCAGAGGCGCCACCAGAACACACATTTCGACTTGTATGTTCCGTCCCATGGTGTGATAGGGGGCGAGCCTATCGCCATTACGGGCACAAATTCCTGACTCCGGGCTGACAATGAATAGAAAAACCCAATATAACTTTGCCCGACCCGAGATTCGGACGCGGGACCTCAGTTTTGTAGTCGTACCGTAGTACAACTACGCCACCGAGGCAGTCTCAGTCTCTTTATTTATTTTTTCAAATAGCGAGACGAACATGCCATTCGCCTAATGGTAAGCAATACCGCTCATGGACAGTAGAAAATCCAAAGAACAGGCCATGAATTACAAAGCAATGCTTGGTATTCGATAGCTCACCATCCATAAGATGATCAGTTTCATTACGTCCAGTAGTTACTCTGGCTCCAATGTCCTTTAAACCAGAACACAACAGTGCATTTATACTGCTGTTTGTTGGAGAAATAGACATTGCGGTGGTACCTACCCAGGCAGCCTCTAACATATGAGAGACCCACCACCAGTAAACTTGTATGCAAATCATGATAATTGAGTATTTAAGGCACGAAAACTTAACGAAAAAACTCAAGTTCAATTCTTTCAAATCAATGATATTAGAAAAGATCAAACAAAAGGATTACCATTGCTCCTGATTTTTTTGTTTAATAATAACATCGTATCTTCGCACGTCGCTTTCCAATTGCCGACGCTGTCATTGGTCGGTTTAACCGGCGAATCTGTTAAAATAAATACATGATATTTAATAATAGGTAGACTTAATCGGCGTTGCTAAACGTCCCAATTTTGGCGGCATGATCCGAATGGGACACGCAGACCCAATTTTCCGGTTTAATAGGTTTTAGAATCTTCAACGAAATAATTAAGCCCTGTGCCAGTTTTAATCATCTGATTTTTTTTTATTATATTATTATATTTATATTAAAATAATCCTCAACAATTAGTAAAATAAATAATTAAATAGTAATCAATAATGATTAATATAGTACCGTAAATATCGAAGCAAAAACTAGGTATTTACCACCCAAACACGATGATATTTTGATTGCAAAAAATTAACTGACATTTTTTGGAAAATTTTTAGTTGCATTGTTTTTGTAACCACTAAAACTACCACCTGGCTTCGTTTTCGGTCGCAGTCTTGATATACCCGGTATATTTTTGTTAAAATATTAAGATTACTCACCTTTGCAAGACACATTGGGTAAGACGCCTGAGTAGGCATAGCTAACATTAGGTCCCAGTAGCGGTCTGATAGCCAAGCCATTTACTTTAAAATTTGTCTCTGAAAATAAACAAACCATAAAAATATTAAATAATGAGTGCCATGTCTGTATGTTTTTTTATTGCGATAAATGGCGAGGTGAGCATGACTTTCGCCTAATGGTAAGCGATACGACTGCTCATGGATAATCATTAATAACACCATGAATTACAAATCAATGCTTGGCATTCCACTGCGCTCGCTATCCTTAGACAAGATGTAAAGTCTCAATATGTCCAGTAGTTACTCTGGCTACAATGTCCTACAAACAAGTGCATTTACACTGCTGTGTGTGAATTCATCGTTTGCAGCTGTCACCTTGCAAGTACTAGGAATGCATGAAGTTGGAGAAGATATATTCATTCATAATAAGTAGCTGAATTTTCCATTTTGGCCACATCAGAAAATTGACAAAATTTAAACTGATTAATGCTTCTGATGTTAAATGCAGTTTAGTTAAAGTATCACCGAAGTGAGATGACGATCTCTCGCCAGTCGAAGCAGTTTTGTCGGCATCCGAATATACAGGGTATATCAAGACCGCGACCGAAAACGAAGCCAGGTGGTAGTATTAGTGATATCAAACACAATGCAAGTAAAAATTTTACCAAAAAAATAGTAATTTTTTTTTTGTTATTTTTTAAATATCGTCGTATTTGAGTGATCAAACATAGCTTTTCTAAAATAATGACGTACATCGCTTTATTTTTAAACACGCAATGGTACATAAGGGTTTAAATTACTATTTTTGCAAAAACTAGGTATTTACCCCTCAAAAACGACGATTTTTAAAAAATTATAAAAAAAAATCCGTCGCTTATTTTGCAAAATTTTTAGTTGCCTTGTGTCTGTAGCCGCTAAAACTACCACCTGGTTTCGTTTTCGGTCGCGGTCTTGATATACCCTGTATAGGTGAACCCGAAACGCGACACGAGGGTCCCTATAATGGGTCCTTAACCGCTGTGTAAGAACTACCCGGACACAAATACCACGTCGACTGATAAAGGATTAGTGACTAAGATTGAGACGGGATTCGGTAGTTTAGCCAAATTGAAAAGATTTTCTAAATTCTGCCACGTCACATTGACTGCATTGCACCTGTTGGTAAGTGCAAATGCCGTCCAGACAGAGGCAGATGGTATCAGACGGTAGTCTCATATGATACAAAATGGATGGATGCAAGGAGACTGATGAAAGAGATTTATGATGCAAGAATGGGTGGTGGAGTTACCCGAGGACATCCCAGGCGGTCCTGTATAATCAAATATTAGTGTTAGAGAAAGGCAAAATACGGAGTCCTCGTCACCGACGTGTATGAAGAGATTAATGACAATTGAAGTGAAAGAGCGTACGGACCGTAGTACTTGCCTAAGCTCTGGCTACCCCAAGGGGACATAAGCGTGAGATAATTACAACATTACTTACCTAGTGTGGTGTCGAGAACCATGTGCACTCTTGCAATAGTTTCTAAATTTGTTATAAATTTACAATCGAAGTAACTTTTATCATCTTCTGCCTTCAGAACGAGCTGGACCTCCACACTACCCACAGCTTCAGCTGTACTGTTATATTCTGAAATAAAAGAGGGCATTTAGATAAATAGTTTGCGATGGCCTGTTGCTAAACAGGACTCAGCCCTAGAAACGGTGGTCGCGGCTCCGAATCCCAGAGCACATTTCTGACTTTTCGGAGTCGTTTTTGTATTTATACCCAACGGAATTTAACGGTGAAAAAAATGAGAGAACCTGCAAAGGAGAATGCCCATTTTACTATGAAACTTGGTACCGGTGCCTAGATTTTTGTGCCTCAATGAAGACCTACTTCTTGTGTAGGAGAAAATATATATTTTCAATAAAAATAAACATAATTGCGACCCAGCCCTAGTAGAGTTCTTGGAGAAATGGACTTGAAATCCAGTCACTCTGGTAGCCCCATTTGTAGTAATGGCTGAAGTATCGTAAAATGTGATGATAATTACTTTATTTTATAAAAATCTGTTGACCAGGATAAAACAGGAAAACGTTTAAGGACAAACCATAAAAATGCTATAATAAATTTTAAGCAGTATCGGTATCGGGGTCAACGTTATTTTTACCGATACCATGAATGGGCATTCTTCTTTATCATCATCATGAGCCGTGGGCGGATGTGGGGGCTGTATTTAATCTATGCCCTCGTTAGCCTTATGTGACTGTGATATTGAATTCGTAGGCAACAGGGTTGGTTGCACCTTTTTTTTTTTTTTTTTTTTTACACCCAACAGTCACACACATAGTCCCGACCCCACATTAAGATCAATTAAGTCTTGTGTCGCAGGTATCAGAACTACGAGAGACTTTTCGGTCTCACAAACACCCAGACCCGAAAGAAATATTTGTGGGCCGCACAAACATTTCTCTCGGTGCGGGGATCGAACCCGCGGCCTCTCGTTTCACAGGCGGCGTCTAACCAACTGCGCCACGATTAATTGAAAAGTGTAGTTGGACGTTGCTCCTTGAAAATAAATTTCTAAAAATCTACGAGTACAATGGACGTAATGGTTTCTTAGATTTACGCGAATGTTACACATTAAAATAATACTATTTTTTACGGATTTTATCGCGATTTGGTTTAATTTTTACTTTGCTTTCGTGGTCACGGGGCGGACTCCGTAAAAAATAGTTTTATTTCAATACAATAGACTTTTAGAGATGGACTATAGTAAACACTTACTCCGAGAGGATACAAATTCGTACTGTAATTTTCCGAATTTATTCTCGGGTTGCTTGCATTCCACTTTAATTATTTCGTTTGGTGTGAAGAAGTAATCGTATTGGACATCAGCTCCACTAGGCTTGGTATTCGATGGAGTTATCAACTGTTCGCCATTTATAAACACGTTCAAAGCATCTGAAAATAATCAAATGGAAATTTTAACATAGAATAATAGTTTCTTACGTTGACCGATGTTCATTGTTCTTGATGTATGACTGCCTCGGTGGCGTAGTTGTACTACGGTGTGATTACAAAGCTGAGGTCTCGCGTCCGTATCCCGGGTCGGGTAAAGTGATATTGGATTTTTCTATTCATTATCTGCCCGGAGTCAGGAATTTGTGCCCGATATGGCGATAGGCTCGCCCCCTATCACATAGTGGAACGGAGCATACAAGGCGAAATGTGGGTGTCCTGGTGGCGCCTCTGCCTACCCCGTCTGGGATGAAGTATGTATATCTAATAGTTTGTTTTATTTACAAGAATGTTAAATTACTAAATAACAATAATAAATACACCCAACAGTCACATACATAGTCCTGACCCTACAATAAGATCGAGTCTTGTGTCGTGTATGTAGACTTTTCGGCCTCACAAAAACCCAGACCCGATTCAAATACCTGTGGATCATACAAAATATATTTCTCTTGGTGCGGGGATCGAACCCGCGGCGTAACGTTTCACAGTGTTTAACCAACTGCGCCACGGAGGCTGTCAATGCCATGGATCTTCACATCGACCTGTTGGAAGTGGCATGCGTCCAGCATTCCTGCAACCTTAGCCAGGTCGTCCGTCCACCATGTAGAGGTATCCGACACTTCACTTGCCTGTCCGTGACCTCCACTTGAACCTTTCCATCGGCCATCAGTTCTTCGCGCTATACCGGGTATATCAGTACCCTCAGCTCACAGCCTCCGTGGCGCAGTTGGTTAGACGCCGGCTGTGAAACGAGAGGCCGCGGGTTCGATCCCCGCACCGAGACAGATATTGTGGGGCCAACAAGTATTTGTCTCGGGTCTGGGTGTTTGTAAGACCGAAAAGTCTCTCATAGCTTCTGATACACGACACAAGACTTAATTGATCTTAATGTGGGATCAGGACTATGTATGTGACTGTTGGGTGTATTTATTTATTTATATCAATACTGCGACCGGAACCAATCCAGGTGGTAAAACCTAGTTAAAATACGAAGTAAATACGAATAATTTAAACCCTTACGTACCATTGCATCTTTAAAAATAACAAGGTGTACATCATCATTTTAGGAAAACTATATATTTATCACGTAATTACGACGATAAATAAAAAATTACAAAAAAATGACATATTTTTAGTTCCATTGTGTCTGAAGTCACTAATACTACCACCTGGCTTTGTTTTCGGTCGCAGTCTGAATATACCCTGAATTATTTTACTCAATTTTAATTTGAAATAATATTTAGACAGCTTATTAACAAGACAAGAATACTTACTCCAATATTTTATAGCAATTTCAAAGTCACACTGTACTTCTTTATTATATTGCAACGTAAAAATGCACGTTAAATGGGTCTCGATCAGATTATTAACCTGAAATTAAAGCCATATACGTTAAATACATACATAAACTCACGCCTGTATCCCAGAAGGGGTAGGCAGAGGCGCCACCAGGACACCCACATTTCGCCTTGTATGTTCCGCCCCACGATGTGATAGGGGGCGAGCCTATCGCCATATCAGGCACAAATTCCTGACTCCGGGCTGATAATGAAAAATCCAATATCACTTTTTCCGACCAGGGATTCGAACCCAAGACCTCAGCTTTGTAATCGTACCGTAGTACAACTACGCTACCGAGGCAGTCAGGTTAAATACGAGAAATAATATTAGGTGCATAACTAATAGTAATAGAAAAGGATGCAGCTATCGTGTTATGACGTCATCTTCCATTATGTGCGTACCTGCGAAAGAGAAAGCGAGTATCTCCATTACCCTTTTTTAATCAATCTATTCCAGCTAAAACTTTTATTGGTGCAATATCAGCCGCATACAACACAATAAGTTATTTATTCAATAGAAAAAACAACATAAATAAGCGCATGTTGCGCGGATATTTCGCGACAACAGGTAAAACATTGTGCTGTGTGGTAACAGAAGCTATCACACAGCGCTGGGTTTCAGATGTCACCTTGGGTGACGTAAAGAAGCTAAGCTAGCTCAGAAGAAATTACAATTTTACTGGTGGTAAGTCTCTCATATGTGAGAGGCCGCCTGGGTAGGTACCACCGCAATGTCTATTTCTCCAACAAACAGCAGTGTAAATGCACTGTTGTGTTCCGGTTTGAAGGATATTGTAGGCAGAGTAACTATTGGACATATTAAGACTTAACATCTTATGTCTCAGGATGGCGAGCGCAGTGGAATGCTAAGCATTGCCATGTAATTCATGGTGTTGTTTGGTTTTTTACTGTCCATGAGCGGTCGTATCGCTTACCATCAGGCGAGTCGCATGCTCATCTCGCCATTCATTGCAATAAAAAAAGGAGTTACAAAAGAAAACTATAATATAGTTAACGGTCTAGGTGCAATATATGGGTAAGTTTATGGAGCTACTTACGTTTGCTTCATAAAAGCCATCTCGATGCTTCACAAGTTTGTTAACATTCAGTTTCTGGTAACGGTTAGCAGACGTGTAGCAACTGAAAATAGCAAAAAGTTAAAATAACGGCTATAACATGCGAGGTAATGGAATGTTAAAAGTGCGTTTTGGCCTCTTGGTAACGGCCAATTATGGTATTAATACAATAATAATATATTAAAAACCCATTCTCAAATAATGCATTATTTTAAAAATCACATTAGGTATTATTAAAAAGGTTATAGTGACCCAACCTAGAAGGATAGGCAGACGCTATCGCAGTCTTTTTTAGACCTTTTTATAAGGAACAATCCAATGAGGAAATTGTTGCATAACTTCAAACACAGCGCACACAACGGACACTCAAAAGGAATAGTTTCTTCGTTTTTGCAACATTTATCAATACTACTTTGCTCCTATTGGTCATAGCGTGATGTTATATAGCTTAAAGCATTACTTAATGATTGGGCTATCTAACTATAAAAGAGCTTTTCAATCAGTAGTCAGTAGTCCCAGAGAATAATGCGCGCAAATAAACAAACTCTTCGACTATAAAAGAGCATCTTAGCCTATTTCATTCCTAGATAAATGGGCTATCCAACACCAATATTTTTTTTTAATTCGAATCAAATCAAATCAAATCAAAATATTCTTTACTCAAGTAGTCTTTTACAAGATCTTTTGAATCGTTAATTTCTGTTACCACCGCTTCGGAAGGTGTTGTAGCTGTGAAGAAGAAACAGCGCAAGAAACTCCCTCAGCAACACGAACTGTCTTCTTTTTTTTGCGTTTCTTCTTTCTTTTTCTTTTTTTTAAAGGCCAGTTTAAATTACAATGGTTGATTTATCTAAATGTCACAATACTGTATATATAATATACCACCGAACCATTTGTTCCTTAGATTAGGGCGTAGAAACGAGCACACTCTAAAGCTTTATGTGTACATACAGGGTATATCAAGACTGCGACCGAAAACGAAGCCAGGTGGTAGTATTACTGACTTCAGATACAATGCAACTAAAAATTTCGCAAATAAACGCGACGATTTTTTGTGATGTATGTTGTGAATACTTAGTTCTTGTGAAAATAGTAATTTAAACCATTGCGTCTCATTGCGTCCTTAAAAACAAAAAGGTGTACATTATTAATTGAGTAAAACTATGTTTTTATCACCCAAATACGATGACCACAAATTTTTTTGTTACTTTGCATTGTGTCTGAAGTCAGTAATACTACCACCTGGCTTCGTTTTCGGTCGTAGTCTTGATGTACCTTGTATATACACTTATAAGTATAAATTTAAAATTACTTACTCATGTTTCTCTATATAATCGGAGCCGTATATATACATCACTGTTGGAACATCGAAATTAAATATAAATTGTTTGTTATTGACACATTTGATTTCTTCATTTTCTTCTGCCTTTGCCAATGTCAGCGAAATGGTCTGTATTTCTTTTGCTGAAAACAATTTTGGTTTTTCATATATAGGAAACTATCGCCTGCCTCGGTGGCGTAGTTGTATTACGGTACGGTTACAAAGCTGAGGTCTCGGGTTCGAGTTCCAGGTCGGGCAAAGTGGTATTGGATTTTTCTATTCATTATCAGCCCGAAGTCAGGAATTTGTGCCCGATATGGCGATAGGCTCGCCCCCTGTCACATCGTGGCACGGAACACATAAGGCGATACTAATTGCACCTCTGCCTAGCCCTTCTGGGAAAAAGGCGTGATGTTTATGCATACGTAGTAATTGAACCATAACACTTTGTGTACCTACTACCATCACATCCTTAAACTTACACGGCTTACTCATAACATCGCAATACCTAAAATATGTAATATTTATTCATACAACAGGAAATCCCTTTGAACTAAATGTGAATTAGTTTCCTGTTCACCAAATCTAACAATTCCTTCATTTAACATACATACATAAACTCACGCCTTTATCCCAGAAGGGATAGGCAGAGGCGCCACCAGGACACCCACATTTCGCCTTGTATGTTCCGTCCCAAAATGTGATAGGGGGTGAGCCTATCGCCATATCGGGCACATATTCCTGACTCCGGGCTGATAATGAATAGAAAAACCCAATATCACTTTGCCCGACCTGGGATTCGAACCTGAGATCTCAGCTTTGAGTAGTCGTGCCGTAGTACACCTACGCCACCGAGGCAGTCACATAAACACTCACATTTTAATTACAATAAAGTTGCGTTCGATAAAACCACAAATAGATATACAAACCAGGAAAAATATGGTATAATTCGCGTATGTTTAAACCGTTTTAAATATGTTTATTCTCTACTTTAAATACTGCTTAGGTGACCGACAACCTCGGCCAGTACAGTACGAATAGCCTCGACTATCCATCGCTAATGATGGACCACGATGCGTTCGGCAATCTTTATCATAATTATTGCATTAATCCAGACGGGCGTGCCTAAATTACTCGAAAAAAGGAGAATGCCCATTTTACTATGAAACTTGGTATCGGTGTCAAGATTTTTGTTGATGAAACCTACTTTTTTGTGTAAGGATAAATATATATTTTGATAGATACATATACGTACATACATACATAAACTCACGCCTTTATCCCACATTTCGCCTTGTATGTTCCGCCCCACGATGTCATAGAAAATTGTATCGAAGCCTGCGCAGTTATTTGCCCACACGCGTTCCAGTATACTGGTGCAAACTCAGAGTTGCACAGTTATATCGTTACGAGTGAGGCGGCCAATGGTAACCATTTTGACAGCTTGTTAAAGATAGACAGGTATTATGAAAGGTTTTTGGCATGTAATTTTAGATAACGGTGAAGTAAAACATCGTGAGGAAACATTCATACCGTAGCGATTTTAAAGAATTTCTAACGTATGTAAGTCCGCCAACCCGCACTAGGCCAGCGTGGTGGACTATATGGCCTAACCACTCTCAATCGATCCTCTCGATTATAGAGTAGGCCCGTGCCCTGCAGTGGGACATATATGGGCTGATATAGATAGATTTTTAGATAGCAATCATGAATTCTTTATTAATTTCGAGAGTAAAGGTCTGTGGCTCAGGAATTGAACTCACTTACCTTCGTAAGCCAGTGGCATCACACACACGATTAATATAACTATACAACACGACATATTGGAACTAATATCACAATAAAACTGACACATATTTGTTATAAATTATCCTTGTTACAACAATACGCGCAAAAGAATTTGAATCGAAATATTTGTGTTGAAATTTTTTAACAATCCATTAACAGAATAAAAATGGAGGTTGATTATTCCTCGAGTATTATTCAGAGATAGATAATTCAAATCTTTAAAAGTAGTTTTCTCTCTGTACAATACTGGGGGATTACTCTATGACCCGAGACGAAGTTCGAATGTTCGACCGTTCGCCGTCCGAAGTAAGTTTTAAGTTTTCTAATTATATAGTCAATACTATTCTCTATGACACTTATCATTCACTCTGAAAATAGTCTATGGTTAAGACGTATGATAGACGATTTGAGCATTTTGTGGCGAAACTACCACTTTTTTGTTGTCGCGGGGAAACCAGGTTACCGCCCCACCTCGAGAAAAGATGGGCGATTATGTTGGGTTCACCGATCGACGGCATACCTACCAAAACCCCGCGTGGCCCACTTCGGCGCAAATGAAACGGCCCCGGGAACCCGTAGCTAGAGCTAATTAGCTTCTGCCCGCAAACTTCGTCTGTGTGATAAACTTTATTTGAAATTAATTTTATTTCGAATTTCCCATCCCGTCCCGTCCCGTTATATCCCGCACGACTCGCTTCACTCTCACTCAAGGCATGTATTGCAGTCCCATCTTATCCCTTTGAGTATAAAAAATTGCAAATATATTGGAATTCCTGTCTCATCGCGCGGCAACACTCAATTTTTCGGGATAAAAAGTAACCTAAGTATTAATCCAGGGTGTCCGCTACCTCCATACCAAATTTAATCGAAATCCGTTAAGCCATTTCTGAGTTCATCGCGCACAACCGCCCAGATAAACAGACAAAAATTCTAAAAAACATTGTTTTCGGTTCTATTACGTTAATACAGACCCTCCATATTAGTTTTTCTCATTTATCTTCCATGAACAGACGTCGATCAGTTACAAATACATTATATGTATAGACTATAGATTATTATCAAAATATTTAAACACAACAATTTTTATTTAAAAAATACTGCGATGTCCGGCCTTATTCATAGACGGCTTTAAAACCTATTTGAGTTATCGAATGTTTTATCCCTTTCGAACAACTTAAGAGTACAGTTTGAGCAAAGAACTCAAAACATTCGATAGCTAAAATAGGTAAAATCTGTCTATGAATAAGGCCGTTAAAAGTTAAATTGTTAAGCAGAAATTTAAGTTTATTAATAGAGTGAGTAAAATAGTATATTCCCTGTTATCCTTGGGTTTTACATGAGGTGGTTTCAATGACTCGTCGATATAGGAGAAGGAAAAACGCAAATAATTTCAACGTATATCATTTGGTTTAATTTGCACTCTTTCCTATAAACAACAAATTATTAATACACACTAGTAGTACGTGTTGTCCACGCACAATACACGCACATCTCACGCTCACCTCACGCACATCACACGCTCATCACACGCACGTTGCACGTACGTCACACGCACGCCACACGCACGTCTCACGCAAATATCACGCACAGCACTCGCACGTCACACGTACATCTCACACAATTCTCACGCAAATCTACCTACCCAAGCGGCTTCTCACATATAAGAGACATACCACCAGTAAAAATATTATATTCCTTGATCTATTGTATATTTTTTTTAATTATAAAAAATGGCGTGTTTTAAACAGTTTTCGAAGAACCAGCGCTTCCCTGCTAGATGTCTGAACACTCCCAGCAGAGAATTCAAATAAGATGAGTATACGCTCTACATCCTTTCTTCCTTAAGCCTTACTAATATAATAAATATGTTTGTATGTTTGATATTCTTTCAAGCTGAAACGGCTGTACCAATTATGATGTTTGGTATGGAGTAGTGATGTAACGAATGTTCGCATTCGCATTCGCGAATCGCGAATATTCGCATATATTTTGGCATTCGCATTCGCATTCGTATTCGCAAGAAACGAAGCGAATGTTAAGCGAATGTTTTTGACAAATAAAAAGGAAATTTATACAAATTTTGATGGTTCTGGAAAAATAATACAACTATTATAATTAGCGTATTTTTTAATTATTTATAATATTGATAATATCTACGTCTCGTAAGTCTTTTGACTGTACTTATTAAGTTATAGCTTCTATTTTTTTTTAACAAAACCAAATGATATTTACAGTTATAAAAAATAATCAACCAAAATTAAACATTTAATATCCAAAATGTTATATTTTTAAAACCTTCATTTTCAATTATTTTTCAATGCAATTAATAAACATACTCAAGAAAACAAAATAATAAATACCTACTTGTAAATAAAATTACAATTTCTTCCTTACAATTAAGAAAACAATATTTATTTGGTTTTAAACATACAAAGTTTTAATGTCTACATTGATAATAATTAACCTTTGGTCTTATTTTAAATATTTTTTCTACTATACTTATATTTATTTTATGTTTCTATGATTTAAACTTTAAAAATAATTAAATGGCAATATGTTATTAACACCGTTGACTATTTCTGGCTTCCTAAACTTAAACTCTCCTAACTCTAATTCTTAGTAAGTAAATCTACCTAGTCCGGTCATAAATTCTGTCATATGTTTAATATAAAATAATTGAAACAAGTTTATTAATTATGTAACCATTTATATACCAAAATGAACTTAACAAAACATATATTCTTATGACACTAAAGTTTATTCAAAATGACCTCCGTGATTTTGAATACAGGCCTTCAATCTGCGCGGCCAGTCGTCTATCGCAGCACGAACGAGGTCCATGTCAATATCGGCGGCTGCCTTAATCAAGGATGTCTTGAGTGACTCCAAATTGGGATGAGGCTTTGAGCACGCCTTTTCCTCCAAGTGTTGCCATATCTTGTAATCTAACGGATTCAAATCTGGACTGGAGGAGGGCCAGTCTTCGAGCCGGATGAAGTCGATTTCACGCGCCGCCAGCCAGTCTTGTGTGCTCTTCGCTCTATGAGCTGGCGCCGAATCTTGTTGGAATACCCAGTGCCTGTTATTGAACATGGTATGAGAAACAGGTTCCACAAGGTTCGTCAGGACTGTATTTTGATACACAACTGCATTCGTTTTTACACCTTTCTCACAAAAATGTACCTCTGTTAAGCCCCAATAAGAAACTCCCAATCATACCATGAGCGAGGATGGAAAATGACCTCGTTGGACACGCGGAATACGGTTGCTCGCTTCTTCACTAATGTGTGCGCACACCTTATCATTTTGTTTGTTGTAGCTCTCTTCTACGGTAAAAATATTTTCATCCGAAAAAAGAATTTTCCGATATTTTTTTCCCGCGTACCGCTTCAACAAAGCGCGGCATCTCTTCAGTCTCAGGTCCATTAGACGAGCATTCAAACGATGTCCTGTTTTTCTTCGATATGCCCGAAGCCCTAAGTCTTCATTTAACACCCTTTTCACCGTGGTTCTGCTTAACCCCACCTGAAGGGCCAACAGTTTCTGCTTACGTTTGGGATTTCTTTGAATTCGCGCCTTCACAGCTTTTATCACTGCTGGAGTCCTAACAGACCGAGGGCGACCACTTGTTGACCTGTCATCTACACTAAAGTCTTCATTGTATCGTTTGATGGTACGATAAACGAATCTTTTGGTTATATTCAAATTTTTCAGTGTGTCAAAGATTTGAATTGGCGCGTAACCGCAACGATGCAACGCGATAACTGCAACACGGTCTTCTTTAAGCGTCCACTCCATATTTAAAAATGAGTAAAATTCTAAAAAGTATACATTTTAATTTTCATGAACAATTCGAAATTCGAATTCAATAAACTTTTTTAGGCCAGCATTCTAAAAGAAAAGTTTTTACTGTGTGACAATACTTATGACCTGACTGTGTAAGTAAAGGAATGTTAAATTTAAAAAATAATAATTTTGAAAAACAACATTCGCATTCGCATTCGTATTCGCGAATGTTAGATATGAATATTCGCATCCGCATTCGCATTCGCGAATGTGCGAAAACTAACATTCGTTACATCACTAGTATGGAGGTATAGTGAGACAAACTTTTCTGGCCTGCTGAGAGAGTCGCTGTTATCGCATTTGGTGTTGCCAGTAAAAATAAAATAAGCAACAAAGTGGGTAAATAAGTCGTCGAATTAAAAATATTATCCAAAATACTATTATATTATTATGTTTATATAGTGCAGTTTCATTAATGATACATTGGTAAAAAAAATATTCCTCGAAAATATTTATATTTTAACACAATAATTATGATCATCTATATAAAATGTATGGCGAGTATTCTCTATTGGAAACTCTCGAGCTATTCTTAAGCCACTAGAGTTATTGATGATTCATTGATCACTTCTTTATCAGAGTCACTACGTTCACTTTCACTGTCACTGGCCAAATTAATCATGAAAGGCTCTTCTAAGTATGCATCTCTTCTTCTATAATCGTTTTTAAGTTTTTTTACGTTATTGCAATGCTTTTGCCATTCATTCACTATTATCTTAGAATTTGACTTATTAGTGTTCCGACTGGCTACGTTTTATTCCATCACAAGTTTTCTAACAAATCGCTCCCCAACACCTACAACAAAAGTAAAGAAAAATTAAAAATATTATACTTTACATAATATATTTTACTACCACGTGAGAAACAATTTTTATGTGGAATTTGTTTTCAAAAGCTGGCAAAACTCACCTATGGTGGCAGCTACGCGTTCATACAATTTTTCGAAGGGTATTATCGGTGTCTGACGACGCTTTTCCTCTTTCATAAAATATAATACTTTTAATATAATGTTCCTCGTATCACAATTTAAAGTTTTCGGCATTTTTCACTAGCTGTAACCACTAAACGAATAATAAACACACGGAGCAAACAACCAATGGCAGATATGTCAGCAAATGGCAAGCAAATTTACATTACAAAATGACGTCGTGAGTTCCTCTTTTGGCCACCGGGCCAGATAAGTTTGTGGCACTGTAGCTGATACAGTACATACATAAAAAAAATATAACAAAGCAGGTTATAATCTTGAAGCCGTCACAATAATTACAAACAAGGTGTTTTATCTTAATTATAACCCAAAACTTGTATATCACGAAAAATGCTAAAATACGCGGCGGGAATACAACTATTATTTTGAAATATACCAATTATTATATAAATATACAAAAGAAAAGGTAATACAAAACAACTACAAATTTTTAATTCATTGACATATTTTCGAACCAGTTTCTTATAGTTCGTTAACATATAAATAATAATTAATAAATCCACCCACCAGTCACATACATAGTCCTGACCCCACATCAAGATCAATTAAATCTTGTGTCGTGGGAATCTGAAACGAGACACTTTTTCGGTCTCACAAACACCTAGACTTGAGACAAATACTTGTCGAATATAAGAAATATTTGTCTCGGTGCGGGGATCGAACCCACGGTCTCTCTTTCACAGCCACCGCCTAACCAACTGCGCTCCGGAGGCTGTCAATATAAAA
Organism: Deilephila elpenor; assembly: GCA_949752805.1. Lineage (NCBI taxonomy): Eukaryota > Metazoa > Arthropoda > Insecta > Lepidoptera > Sphingidae > Deilephila > Deilephila elpenor. The sequence continues at coordinate 1,913,989 of OX457121.1, forward strand.
AAATAAAAAATGTGTGTGTGTATTAGTGTACACACGTAAGAAGTGAAACTTCTTTATGACATCATTTTTCGAAAACTGATCTACTATTTACAAATTTACAGAATTGGTAAAATAAAGCTAAATTAAAATTATAAAGTTTAAGTTTAGGAGGGGGGAAATTTTGAGGGAATTTGGGATTTCTATCGGGGCCAATTTGTAGCCCTCACCGAGACGGTTCCGAGGATACCAAGCTCGGTGGGTCCACGACCTTTATTGGCCGAGATAGGTTTAGAGGGGGTGAGGTAAAAATTTTAGGTGGGGGTAGGGGTGGGGGGGGGTTAGGTTTCGTGGGGGGGCTATTGGGCAACTTAAAATATTTTTGGGTGGGGAAAGTTGTGGAGGGGGAATTCGGGAATTCTGTTGGGACAGGATTGTAGGCCTCACCGAGCCGGTTCTAATGAACCCAGGGTCGATGGGTCTACGATGGATATTGGCGGAGATAGGAATAGGGGGGGTGAGGTAAAAATTTTAGGTGGGGGTAGGGGCGGGGGGGACGGGGGTTAGGTTTCGTGGGGGGGCTATTGGGCACCTTAAAATATTTTTGGGTGGGGAAAGTTGTGGAGGGGGAATTCGGGAATTCTGTTGGGGCAGGATTGTAGCCCTCACCGAGCCGGTTCCAATGAATCCAAGGTCGGTGGGTCTACGATGGATAATACCGGAGATATGAGTAGGGGGGGTGAGGTAAAATTTTTAGGGTGGGGGTAAGCGGGGGGGGGGGTTTCGTGGGGAGGCTATTGGGCACTGTTTTGGATTTAGGGTGGGGGAAGGCCAGAGGGGGGGTAAGGATCAAATTACAAAAAAGTGGGTGGGACTTAAAATTTTGGGTGGGGCTTGGAAACGGTGTGGCTTACTGAAGTGGGTACAGAATGTGTTCTAATGGTATACACTGTATTATGTCCAAATGTGGGATGATACACTAGTGTGGGATTCGTACTAAATACAGTTACAATACACAGGATTACTACTAAGTATTACTAATTTACTAAATAAAAAATTGAGCCACAACGTCAGTGTGGTACTATTTCAATTTAGTATGCTTCAATCATCATCAGCCCTTCTGCGTCCACTGCTGGACATAGGCCCCTCCCATAGCACGCCACTGGGCTCGATCTTCAGCCCATCGTCGCCAACCGCTACCAGCCACCCCACGAATATCGTCGCTCCACCTGGCTGGAGGGCGTCCTACACTACGTTTGCCGAGGCGCGGTCTCCACTCGAGAACACGTCTACCCCAACGGTTGTCGGTTCTCCGACAAATGTGACCGGCCCACTGCCACTTCAACTTGCTAATCCGTTGGGCGATGTCGATAACCATGGTTCTCTGTCGGATAAGCTCATTTCTGATTTTATCCCTCAATCATCACCAACGGCAACGCGTAAACATGCCAAAGTGCGCCATTCAAAATTGTCAAAACAATCACTTCAAAAAGATGGCGCGTAACGCAAAAATGTGACTTAGAAATAAAGATGGCGCGTAACGCAAAAATTTTTGACATAAAATTTCTCCCATATGTCGTTAAAGAAGTTTCACTTCAAAAACATATAAACTACTTTTATCCCTGTTTTCCCATGCTATAATCTGTATGATGTCTGAGCCCATTACTGCCCACTGTTGGGCACGGGACTCCTCTACTGACTACAATGGACGGTTCCTTCAAGAGGTGTTCATCCACCAGGCTGGCCTAGTGCCAGTCGAATTCTACATTACGGTTTTATACTATAGAAATTCTTACAAATCGCTACGGTATGCAGGTTTCAGTTCAGTTCAGTTCAGCTCTTAATTTTATGGCCTATATTACCACCCTGCAATTCTACTAGTGTCAAGTGTATCAAAAGAAAAATTAAAAGGAAAATGGAGACTATTATTCAAGACGACTTAAATCTGCAACACAAATAGACAAACTCATTTTAGATATTAATAATAATATGTTGTATATGGCCCATATTATATGTCCCACTAGGCACGGGCCTACTCTACCGTCGAGAGAATCGATAGAGGGTGGTTAGGCCATATAGTCCACCACGCTGGCCTAGTGCGGGTTGGCGGACTTACATACCGTAGAAATTCTTTAAAATCGCTACGGTATGCAGGTTTCCTCACGATGTTTTAATAATAATATAATTGATAGAAAGAAAAACGATATATTAGTCACATGTTGCGTCTACATGAATCTTATAAAAATAAAAAAACATAGAAGTTTAAGAATTATCCAAGTATGCAGGTTTCCTCGCGATGTTTTTCTCTACATTTAAAGCGTGGAAGTTGACTGACAATTAAAAAGTACATTAAAAAGTAAACTAAAGTCACACATCGAAAAGTCATAACTAATAGATGGCGCGGCGCTAGTGTGAGAGCTGTTTGGGCAAGTCTGAAATTCTTCTATTTAATATTATTGACAGAGGTCATGTAGAAATTTTAGCGTGATGTGATAATTTACAGTTTAATGATTTCAAAATTCCAGTTATTAAATAAATTTAATTTCCAATTACCTAGTGTTTGAGTGTAAATTTTGTCAAGAAATAATTTATTTAAAAAATCTTTGTAAGTATAGTATGAACGACTTATTATTAAGACGGTAGACAGAGGCCTTGTTAAGTATAGTAGACTAGCGGCTCGTCCCGGCTTCGCCTGGGTGCAGTTAGTTTTTTATTCCAGTCCACATCAACAGCATATTATAGTTTTCGCAGCGCACGCGATGCAAATAATATTTTAAGTATATCTTACACCTCGGGTTATATTATTGGAGATTCAGTAAGGATCCCTATTTTTTTTTTGATAATATAATATAGCCTATGTCACCCGGGATAGTGTAGCTTTCCAACAGCGATAGCATTTTTCAAATCGGTTCATGATTTCATCGGAGCCTATTCAATGCAAACAAACAAAGAAACAATCAAATCTTTCTTGTTTGTAATATTAAGTATAAATAATCCTATACAGACAACTTTAAACAGAAGATTTAAGAATTTAGAGGTAAGTAAATATAAATATATACAGCACAGCTTCCGTGGTTGGTTAGACGGCTGTGAAACGAGAGGTCGCGCGTTCGATCCTCGCACCGATACAAGTGTTTGTCTGAACCACAAGTATTTGTGTCTGGTCTGGGTGTTGGTGAGACCAAAAGGTCAATACATAGCCCTGACCCCACACTAAGATACGAGTATCGTGTCAGAAACTACGAGAGACTTTTCGGTCTCACAAACACCCAGACCCGAAACAAATATTGTGTTTTGATACCACAAAGATCATTACCAGAATTTTTATGGCAATTCAAGTCAGCCAGCCCACACGAGGCCAGCGTGATCTTTAGCCTAAGCCCTTTCAATCGAACTCTCATATAAGAATTTCACGCTCAGCAATGGGCGTATATTTACTGATATATTTCTTTCATTTTTGTAGAAAATGCCTTTAAAGATACCTAGAAACTTATGCCTATCCATTGAAGCCCATCAGAATTGGATGAATATCCTTAAAAAGGCCTGTGAGGTGGTTGCAGATGATATCGATCTTCAGGTATTTGTAGTAGCAAAATGACTGCCACATACATCTATCCATATAATAAACTAGCTTCTGCCCTCAAACTTCGTTTGCGTTGTTAACTTTATTTGAAATCTCTCATCCCATCCCGTCCCGTCCCGTTATATCCCGCCTACCCCGTCTCATTCTCACTAATGCAATGTAATCCAGTGCCATCCCATCCTTTTGAGTATAAAAAGTAGCAAATATATCAGAATTCCTTCTTCATCCCACGGGAACACTAAACTTTTCGGGATAAAAAGTGTCCTATGTTACTTCTAATACCTTCAAGAATATGTGTACAAAGTTTCATGAGAATCGGTTCAGTAGTTTTCGCGTGAAAGCGTAACAAACAAACGGACATTCACATTTATAATATTGGTATGATTTGTAACCGATTGATGTCTGTACATGGAAGACAAATGAGAAAAACTAATATGGGGATCTGTATTAACGTAATTGAACCCAAAACAATGATTTTTAGAAAATTTGTCCGTGCGGTCGTACGCGATGAACTCAGAGACGGCTCAACGGATTTCGATATTTGGAATGGAGGCAGCTGACACCCTGGATTAACACTTAGAATACTTTTACTCCCGAAAATGACCGTGTTCCCGTGGGAAGAGGAAAGAATTCCAATATATTTGTTACATTTTTATACTCAACGAGATGGGATGGGACTGGATTACATGCCTTGAGTGAGAATGAGACGGGGTGGTCGGATTATAAAGGGACGGGATGGGAAATTCCAAATAAAGTGAATATCAAATAAAGTAAATCATGCAGACGAAGTTTGCGGGCAGAACCTAGTAACATATACATAAACTCAGATTATTATAAAAGTAATTTTTATTATAGTTTCATTATAATTATATATTATTATAATTTTATTACAATTCATTTCAGACTAGAGCACAAGAAGGTTTTCGTATTCGAGAACGACAGTTTCCTCCAGAATTCCTGGGTAGATTATACGCAGAATATTGCTCCCTTATAAACGAAATGTACAATTCCTACCTAACGAACTTGCAACTACAACGAGCTCCTTATATACTCGAAATAATATCTGTTTTTATGAAAAGGTTAGTTATAAATTCACCCACAGTCACATACATAGTACATAATTGCATAATGGTTTCTTAGATTTACGCGAATGTTACACATTGAAATAAAACTATTTTTTACGGATTACAGTACAGTCCGCCCCGTGACCACGAAAGCTGTAAAGGAATCGAAACGTCGGGGAGTTAAAAAAAAAAATTAAACCAAATCGCGATAAAATCCGTGAAAAATAGTTTTATTTCAATGTAGTCATAATTGATCATTAAGGAATTCTTTCTCACTTGTTTCAGGTTATACGAATTACGCAATGAATTGACATATTTAATTGTGAACGATTACATTTATTTAGATACTGCTCTAGTCCAACTGAGGTTCAAGCCGTCTGACGTTGAGGTAAGTAAATACGACAGTCACACACATAGTCCTGACCCCAGAACATGCAAGTCTTGTGTCAAACTACGAGACACTTCAGTCTCACAAACACCCAGACCCGAAACAAGTTATTTAGTTTTAATTAGTATAATATAAGGTGCTTATTTAAAATATGTATTGGTGGAGGCTTGTTGTCAGCGATTTAGTTACATTACATTTATTTCTACTGTGTAAAATTTGTCTGTAAGCCTTTCTAAAATAAATAAAATAAAATAAAGTATATAACCTATATTTGTTTTGGGTTACATAGGGGCCTTCCGTTAACGTATAAGATGCAGGTTTTTTTATTGCGATGAATGGCGAGACGATTCCATTCGTCTGATGGTAAGCGATATGACCGCTCATGGACAAAAGCAAACCAAACACCAAGAATTACGAAGCATGCTGGGCATTCCACGGCGCTCGCCATCCTGTAACATAAGATGTTAAGTCTCATTATGCCCAGTAGTTACTCTGGCTACAATGTCCTTCAAACCGGAACACAACAGCGTGGTTGAAAGTTAAATTACGTCTGTGATCCGATGTATTCTATTTTTTCTTCACATCTGTTTGTGAGAGCGAAACACTCTCGTAGTTTCTGATACACGACACACGACTCGATCTTAGTGTGCGATCAGGACTATGTATGTGACTGTTGGGTGTATTTATTATATTTCCAGATAATAGTGCCGTATCATTTCCCGCTGGAGAGTAGAGAGGAGAGCGCGGAGCTGCTGATTCAGAGGCTGTGGGCCGAAGCTATAAAGAGGAAGAACAAACCACTGAAAGTGAGTATTTAGTCTATTCCTTACTTGTTAAAATAAATGAGGAAAGAGAGGCACAGGAAGGAGAGAGACAGACATACATTTTGTATATAAGCCCGACAATGGCTACAATAACACAAATAATAACTATTTTCTTGCCGCAGTGTTAAGTTGTAGAATGGATTGCCGTCTCTCGTGTTCCCTCCTACTGTTTGGGTCCTTCGGCCGTAGGGTGATGTAGCAGCTAAGAGTGCCAGCATTATTGAAATAAATAAATACACCCAGCGGTCACATACATAGTCCGGATCCCACACTAAGATCAATTTAGTCTTGTGTCGTGTATTAGAAACTACGAGAGACTTTCCGGTCTCACAAACACCCAGACCCGAAAGAAATATTTATACATACATACATACATACATAAACTCACGTCTTTATTTCTGAAGAGGTAGGCAGAGGCGCCACCAGGGCACCCAAATTTCGCCTTGTATGTGCCGTCCCACGATGTGATAGGGGGCGAGCCTATCGCCATTTCGGGCACAAATTCCAGACTCCGGGGTGAAAATGAATAAGAAAACCCAATATCACTTTGCCCGACCCGGGATTGGCACCCGAGACCTCAGCTTTGTAGCCGTACCGTAGTACTACGCCACCGAGGCAAGAAATATTTATAGGCTTCATAAACACTTTTATGTGGTAGAGCCACGCTGTCAGTCATGAGTCAGCATGAATGGGCAGGCTCGTCCGGGGCGGCGCCACTGTCTCACAAGAGATCAACGTGAAGGGACAGATTTTCTGTCGCGTTTCGTTCGGTGAGTGAGGTTGCTGGATGCCCAATACCTCTCCTCTTCCCATTGTATTTCCTTTCCGCCCCCCTCCCGGTTTCATTGATGGTCAACACATCCATTATCCAAACGTTGTGGATGTTCATGAGTGTGATCATTTACCAGCAGGTCACCTGTTTGCTCGTTTGCCATTCAATGCTTTTTATTATTATTTATTACGAGCCTTTTAACGTCCCACTGCAGGGCAAAGGCCTCTCTTTCCGCTTTCCATATATCCCTGTCGAGGGCTTTATAAGACCAATCTTTCCAATAGGCCAATCTTTCTCGCCACCTACGTCTAGGCCTTCCACGTGGTCGACGCCACTTCGGGACCCATTGTGTTATTGATTATTTTTTATTTCCTCTTCTAAACTTAAACGTTTTTTGAAACTTAAACAAATAATCAATGAGTATGTCTCGTTTAACCTTCATTACATTATGTCTGTTTATTCTCATGAATTGTCTAAAGATAAAGAACCTGTATATTATAATCTATTTACAGAAATAGCACAGCAAGATATAGTTGTGACATTTAAATAACCTACAACTGAATAAAAAGGTTTTTAAAGCAACTGAAATATGAAATGTCTCGGTGGCATAGTTGTATTACGGTACGACTACAAAGCTGAGGTCTTGGGTTCAAATCCCGGGTCGGGCGAAGTGATATTGGGTTTTTCTATTCATTATCAGCCCGGAGTCAGGATTTTGTGCCCGATATGACGATAGGCTCGCCCCCTATCACATTATGGGACGGAATATACAAGGCGAAATGTGGGTGTCCTGGTGGCGCCTCTGCCTAGCCCTTCTGGGATAAAGGCGTGAGTTTATGTATGTATGAAATATGAACGTTAATATTTTAAATGCCACTTCGGCTAGTGGTATTATATTCGTATGCCAGGAGAGCGACCGTACATATTAGCGGAGCCCTCATAGTGAGCCACGTGTGTCGTGTTTCGGGTTCTGTGTATCCGGATACAATCAGGCATCATTGTATCGAGATGAACATCTCATGTGGATACTCTCTGCACTGCGCTTACCTTTAAGCATTCTAGTCACTTTGTCGAACAGTATAATATATATACAAGACTGCGATCGAAAAGCCAGGTGGTAGTTTTAGTGGTTACAGACAGCGCAAATAAAATTTCGCAAAAACAGCGACAGATTTTTTTTGAAATTTTTTAATTAAATTGTTTGGGTGGTAGATACCTAGTTTTTGTGAAAATATTAAATTAAACCATTGCGTACCGTTTCGTTTTAAAAAATAAAAAGGTGTATATTATTGTATTAGGAAAACCATGCATTTATTACCCAAATACGACGAAGTAAAAAATAAGACGATGTTTAAATTAGTTTTATTTCAATGTGTAACATTCGTGTAAATCTAAGAAATCATTAATATTATTTATGTTCAGGAGAAATCTGTTGCAAAAAAGCCTCCGAATCCATTTGGTGAAGATGACGGAAGTGGAACTTTACGGGAGTCTTCAAAATCTTCCAATGAAGTTGGTAAGTATATATTATAATGGTTTCTTAGACTTACGCGAATCTTACACATTGAAATAAAACTATTTTTCACGGATTTTTTCGCGATTTGGTTTAATTTTTACATTTTTTAACTTCCCGAGCGACGTTTCGATTGCTTTACAGATTTCGTGGTCGCGGGTCGCGGACTCAGTCCGCCCTCGGGAAGTTAAAAAATGTAAAAATTAAACCAAATCGCGATAAAATCCGTAAAAATAGTGTATTTCAAAGTATATAATATTAAGTAGTCACTAAAGTACTGAATAATTTGAAGGTCAGTGGAGACGTTTCAAAAAGTGTTTGTAAATACCTAAAGATTACCAAGTGAAAAAAATCTAAAAGAGTATAAACAATTAATATATAAACCCAACAGTCACATACATAGTCCTGACCCCACACGAAGATCGAGTCTTGTGTCGTGTATCAGAAACTACGAGAGAGTTTTCGGTCTCAAAAACACCCAGACCCGAAACAAATACCTGTGTTTCACACAAATATTTGTTTCGGTGCGGGGATCGAACCTGCGGCCTCTCGTTTCACAGACGGCTTCTAAGTTCTAACCAACTGCGCCACGGAGGCTGTCAAATATAATATTTCGTGACATCCTTATCCACGTTGCTTTAAATTGCGCCATTTTATCCTGCCTTCGGCTTGTCGCATCCAGCATTTGCCAGTGACCATTATTTTTGCGTATATTATTGATAATACATACATAAACTCACGTCTTTATCCGCGAAGGGGTAGGCAGAGGCGCCACAAGGACACCCACATTTCCCTTGTATGTTCCGGCCTTCCGTCCCACGATGTGATAGGGGGCGAGCCTATCGCCATATCGGGCACAAATTCCTTACTCCGGTATAATGAATAGAAAAATCCAATATCACTTTGCCCTACCCGGGATTCGAACCCGAGACCTCAGCTTTGTAACCGTACCGTAATGCAACTACGCCACCGAGGCAGTCGATAATTATTGTTATATTAGTTAGTTATATTGTTGATAATCTTACTAATAAATAAATAAATAACAGATTTATTTATCGATTTAATTTTCTTTCAAACATTAATTTTTATTTCATGTATTTTATTAAACACGAAACAGGTTACACTCATGAATATACTAACACAAACTGCCTTATTCATAAATAGATTTAAAACCTATTTTGGCTATCTTACGTTTTGTCTTCTTTGCTCAAACTGAATTTTAAAGTCGTTCGAAAAGGACAAAACATTCTATAACTAAAATAGGTTTTAAATCTGTCTATGAATGAGGCAGAAAGTATATTATATTTTTACTAGACTATAATTATAACCCAAAAATGGCGTTCCAGTGAGCGAAAATCAAATTACAGGTGATTTTTTGATTACACGCTATATATTTTATTTCGAAAAGCGGCTTCTGTTTTGAACTATGCCATGTAGTAAAATGTACATTCAAAAAATATAATTACTTTATGCGCTATAAAATAACCATAATTGCGTCTAATTACCACAAACTAAAAATTTAACAATATGTAATGGCATTGTATTAAAATTATATTTTTAATATCATTATTTTTTGACATTATACTATTAATTATTTTTATTTGATTAATTTTTGCATCCGCACGGAGAGCGAACAGTTTAGTTTTAATGAGCCTTGAGTTCCCCTTTTTGGTCTTTTCTAATCTAATATTTAGGTCCGGCAACGAGCAAACAGGTGACCTGATGGTAGTGACCACTGCACATGAACATCTACAACGCTGGACCATGGATGAGTTGACCATCAAATCAGCAGGGGAGCGAGAAGGATGGGAAGAACAAAGGTATAAGCTATCAGACAATCTCTTCTTATCCTGAAACGTACATACATAAACTCACGCCTTTATCCCCAAAGGGTTTGGCAGAGGCGCCACCAGGACACCCACATTTCGCCTTGTATGTTCCGTCCCACGATGTGATAGGGGGCGAGCCTATCGCCATATCAGGCACAAATTCCTGACTCCGGGCTGATAATGAATAGAAAAATCCAATATCACTTTGCCCGACCCGGGATTCGAACCCGAGAACTCAGCTTTGTAACCGTACCGTAACACAACTACGCCACCGAGGCAGTCCTGAAACGTGACATTTCTATAAGCCTTTATAACAGGTCCGGGCGAATGCGAATATCCCAAATTATTAAATTTTCAGGGTCTGAAGAAAGCGTGCATACAGTAATACCAGAAGACTTCATACACGCACTGATCATACAGAAAAGTGAACGATATAGGTAGGACACAAGTTAATACATCCAACAGTCACATACATAGTCCTGACCCCACGCTAAGATACACGTCTTATGTCAATCAACTACGAGAGACTAGCTTCACAAACACCCATCCTGATACAAATATTTTCTAGCAATCTTTTTTTATTGCGATGAATGGCGAGACGAGAATGCCATTCGCCTGATGGTAAGCGATACGACCGCTCATGGACAAGAGCAAAACCAAACACCATGAATTATAAAGCAATGCTTGTCATTCCACTGCGCTCGCCATCCTGAGACATTAGATGTTAAGTCTCATTATGTCCAGTTTACTCTGGCTACAATGTCCTTCAAATCGGAACACAACAGTGCATTTACACTGCTGTTTGGCGAGAGAAATAGACATTGCGGTGGTACATATCCAGGCGGCCTCTTACATATTACAGACCTACCACCAATAAAGAATACAACTTTTAGAACATCAGCCTCTGTGACGCAGTTGGTTAGACGCCGCCGGGCGTTGTTTTTGCAATTCACAAGTATTTGTTTCGAATAGTGTTGAGATCGAAAAGTCTCTCGTAGTTTCTGATTAGCACAAAACTCGAATCTTAGTGTGGGGTCAGGACTATGTGTGTGACTGTTGGGTGTATTTTCTCTATATACTATCGTAAGAATCCTTCTAAAGCTTGTCTGTAAGAAATTGCCATTAATGATAAGGCCGCCATGTACCTACTCTTATTTTTTTTTTGTCATTTCTTTAATGTTTTGTATTCTAGTGTGCAGTAAATAATAAAATAAATAAATAAAATAATAAAGATTTACGAATAAAATTCCTCTCTCTATTAACTTCTAGGCAATATTTCCTTGAAGATTGCAAGAGTAAAAGTAGAGCTCGAAAGATGTACTTTGCTGATAAGCCTATCGAAGCTCCTTTACATGTGAAAATTCTAGCTGCTAAGTTAATCCAGATGGTTTACAGGTAATTAGTAAAGAACCATTTTGTACACTGTTCGACAAAGTGACATTGCCTGATGGTAAACGCAGTGCAGATAGAGATATCAACTGTGAGATGTTCATCTCTCGGTACAATGATGCCTGATTGTATCCGGATATACAGAACCCGCGACACACGTGGCTCACTATGACGGCTCCTTAACCGCTGTGTACGCTCGCTATCCTAGCTTACGAATATTCTACCATCAGCAAAAGTAGCATTTCAAATTTAAATATAAGGAAATAAGGTCCAAATTTCAGCAGCCTTTATAAACCTTTTCATTTAGTTGTAGGTTACAACTATACCTGTGCTATTTCTTTAAATAGATTTTATGTAGGTTCTTTATTTTTAGACAATATATGAAAATAAAGAGAGATAATGTGATGAAGGTTAAACGGGACATACTCATTGATTATTTATCTGATCCTTTTAAAGAAAGGTTAAGTTTAGAAGAGGAAAATAATAAGGTAATTTATACTAATATTATAAAGAGGAAAGATTTGATTGTTTGTTTGTATTGAATAAACTCCGAAACTACTGAACCGATTTGAAAAATTCTTTTACTGTTGAGAAGCTACACTATCCCCAGGTGACATAGGCTATATTATATTATCAAAAAATTAGGGATCCTTACTTAAACTGCAATAATGTAACCCAAGATGTAAAAGATGGTACCAACGTCGCCTTTCTACCATCGCAGCACCCATCACCGCAGCAGAGTTCATTCCTACCACCTGGAAGCGTACCGTTCCCGAACGCTACGTTTTCAGCGTTCTTTCTTACCACCCACGTGCATTGTGCAAGCTCTGGTGTTTCCCTGCATCGGTGTTTCCTGAGCGCTATGACTTGTCCGCTAATGATAAAGGCATGCTCGTCTCGCCATTCAACCACAATAAAAAAATAAACAATTATTTAAGCTAAGGAAAACGTACCAAATGTCATTTTACAAAATATTTTTTGGTTTAAGATTTACGAGAAACGTCGAAAGACTAGAGCAAAACTCCTCGAGGTATACCAGAAAGAGAAGGACAAGGAAAACAAAAGACTGATACTATTAAAAAAAGACAATCAGATCGAAGATATAACTGATCAGATCATGTCATGGTTTAAAGAATGGTTGGTATTTATGAGTAATGTGTTTATTGATAGTCAATTACCAAGTATTTAAAACAAGGTAAACATTATGAGGAACCCTGCTTATAATAGAGATCTTGACAAGAATTTATATGGTATGTGAATTCCGCACTAGGCCAGCGTGGTAGACTATGAAAAGTCCAGAAGTTTCTGATTGACACAAGACTTTTAACTTAGTGTGGGGCCAGGACTGGTGACTGTCTTAGGGTTTATTGTTTCCAGGTATTACGGATACGGTTTCTTCCCGGACTATCCCTATGAAACTGAAGGGGGTACAATATTACTTCTGCGGGGAGAGTATCCCACTGTAGCTGAGAAGATTGAGGAAGACGAAAAGATTGAAGCGGCTACTAAAGGAAAGTCACCTGAACAAGTACGTAATTGTTGTAGAATAGTTCCGAGAAATCGTGAAGCAGTATAATAAATGGTCACCGCTTCCCTTAAGAAGGGAGAGGTTTTCAAGGGTATTGTAGATGCTTTACTGGTTGAAATGAATGAATATATTGAAGGTGAAGTAGCGATAGATGAGAATTATAGGGCTTCAAGGCATTTTGAGTCTGAATTGCAGTAGTTCGTTAAAGCTAGAACTACAACTATCTAACTTGATTGGGGATACCACTATATTACAGAAAACATACTGTTTGTCCATATAGCACAGTAAAAGGGAAAATAGTTCACCTGATTATAAATGATTGCCGCTCCCATGAACATTTATATGATACTTGGGCCGTGAATGCGCATACAGAACTTTATTTCTGAACTCAGTTTAAACAGCGTAATACTTATTTCTTCAGCTAAAACTGGAGAAGGAGCAAGCAAAGCAAGACGCACTGTTAAAAGCAGAGACAGAAAGAGAACAGAAGAAGAGAGAAGCTGATCAACTGTTTAAGTTGAGATGCAATCCGATGTCGGACCCTGGGTATAAAGTAGCGACATCAGAATTCAACGACAATATCGTTCAGGTAAGGGCTATAATACATGCATAAACATCACGCCTTTCCTATAATGGTTAAACAGAAGTGTAACCAGGAAACCCATATTTCGCCTTGTGTTTTCCGCCCCACGATGTGATAGGGGGCGAGCATACAGACATATCGTGCACAAATTCCTAACATTAGGCTGAAAATGAATAGAACAAATCCAATATCACTTTGCCAGAGCCCGAAACCTCAGCGTTGTAGTCGTAACGTAGTACAACCGCGCCACCGAGGCTGTCATAAGCATACGATATTATTTCTAATTCGTTTCCAGGCGCTAAACTCGTACCTAGCTTCTTGGTCTATTTACGACGGTGTTCCTAAAGATCAATGTGGTGAAAACGTGTACGGATTCATGAAATCAATACTAACCGATGACTTGATGTGCCAACTGCACAAAGATTGCCGAGTCTACGTGGATGGCATTATGAGGTATCCACAAAATTTTATTCATCATTTAGATTTAGGATTTTTTTCTATCCAGTTCGAAGGGTAGTTTTTACAAGGGAAGAACGGGTTATAGGTGTGGCTCTTTTCAAAAACAGTTTACAATAGTGGTTAAAAAGTACAAATAAAACGAAAAACACATATATGGAAAGTACAATTGGCGGTCTTATCGCTCAAAGGCAATGTCTTACAGACAACCATGGGATGCATTTAAGGATTAACAAAGGGCAGTTTAAAGTATAAGGGATAGAAGAAAAATTATTGTTATTTGTGTAGGGCAGACCAGAAGCTACTGGTGAAAATTCATCAAGTGATGTATAAAAGCATTGGAATGAAATATCCAAAACTGAACACGAGGAAGAAGCCGAAAGCGCCTCCCGTACCTAAGCCTTTGGTGATGAATGAGGACATGATGAATGGATTTGAGGTAATCTTGTATTTAAAAGACCAGCAAAGCAAATAATAAATACACCCAACAGTCACATTAATAGTCTTGACCCATACTAAGATCGAGACTTGTGCCGTGAATCAGAAACTACGAGAGACTTTTCAGTCTCACAAACGCCCAGACCTTTTTACTTGTGGATCAAACTTTTGTCTCGGCGCCAAACAGCCAGAGTCTAACGAAATGCTAGATTCGACCTTCTTAAAATTGAAGGGTTATGGGAAAAAGAACGGGAGGAGAAGTCACATTGAGTCTCCTTACTCACCGAACGACACGACAGCGTCTCGTCGATTGACGTCATTATTATGTAAGACAATGGTATCGGTTTTTAAAATCTTTTGAACACTTTTAAAGTAATGATATACCTACATTTCAATAGTAAATTTGCAGAAATTGAATGCAATTATGCAAATGTTGCTTGTTTAAAACCGGATACACAGCGTGAACCCGAGACGCGGCACTGTTGGGTGGCTTCATATATTTTTATTTGTATGCAAAAAAAAAACTTTTCACTGATATTTATCAGTCGCTATGAGTAAGAAAATTTGCATACCATAGGTAATTGTAAAAAAAATACATACATACATAAACTCACGCCTTTATCCTCGAAGGGGTAGGCAGAGGCGCCACCAGGACACCCACATTTCGCCTTGTATGTTCCGTCCCACGATGTGATAGGGGGCGAGCCTATCGCCATATCGGGCACAAATTCCTGACTCCGGACTAATAATGAATAGAAAAATCCAATATCACTTTCCCCGACCCGGGACTCGAACACGAGACCTCAGCTTTGTAACCGTACCGTAATACAACTACGCCACCGAGGCAGTCAGGCAGGCAGGCAATAAAAAAGTTATATTATTTATGTAAAGTCCGCCAACCCGCACGAGACCAGCGTGGTGGACTATATTGCCTAACCCCTCTCAATCGTACTCTCGATTGTAGAGGAGACCCGTGCCCTACAGTGGGACGTGTATGGGCTGATACAATACAATAAATACATTTGAAAAGCATCATTATAATGAATATCCTCCAACACTATTTTGTATTTATTTTCATATTTTCAGGAACTCTTCGATTTAGGCATAATATCGAGACCGAAATCCAAGATTAAAGATATTTATGGAGACTCGAATTATGCGGCATACGAATTGAATCTTAAGGATCCTGACGCTAAGTAAGAGCTTTTATTTAATAACAATAATCTATTATGTATAAGCGAAAAATTAGTTTTATTTCATTGCTAAATGCTAACTCATACTTGGTAATACAACATATGAAAATACTATTTCTGTGTACATTTAGATAATTTATTCTATAGCCGGCTTGTCTTATTTTTAGCATCTTTAATTGTTCGTATAAAAGTATAAAAAATATGAACGCTCGCCGCTCCGAAATTATAATAAAATGAGTGTTTTAATGTAATTAATTGTTTTAATATTAATATATGTAGTAAAACACTGTAACGGATATTGTCATTCAAAAAAATAATGAAAAAAAAATTGCTATGCTTCGCCCAGACACGAGGTGGACGGATGACCTGGTCAAGGTCGCAGGAAGACCCTGGATGCTGCTTCCAACAGGTCTATGTGGCGAATTGTCGATCCATGGAGGCCTTTGTTCAGCAGTTGACTTCCAACCACCACAGTGTCTATTTCTCCCGCCAAACAGCAGTGTAAATGCACTGTTGTGTTCCGGTTTGAACATTGTAGCCAGAGTAACTACTGGACATATTGAGACTTAATATCTTATGTCTCAGGATGGCGAGCGCAGTGGAATGCCAGGCATTTGTAATTAATTCATGGTGTTGTTTGGTTTTGCTACTGTCCATGAGCGGTCGTATCGCTTACCATCAGGCGAATGGCATGTTCGTCTTGCCATTCATTGCAATAAAAAAAGTCATCGAATGTTTTGTCGCTTTCGAACGACTTATGAATTCTGTTTAAGCGAAGAAAACAACATTCGATAGCCAAAATAGGTTTTAAAACAGTCTATGAAGGCCGTAAGTTTTGTGTCATGTATCTAACTACGCTAGATTTTTTGATTCGATACACGATCTGAAATAAATATTTGTATGCAACACAATTGAAGTGGCAATGGGCGGGGCACATAACGCGGAGAACTGATGGCCGATGGAGCCAAAAAGTTCTCGAATGGAGGCCACGTAGCGGAAAGCGCAGCGTAGGACGTCCACCCACAAGATGGTCAGACGACCTGGTAAAGGTGGCGGGACGTCGCTGGATGCAGGCTGTCTCCAACAGATCACTGTGGAAATCATTGGGAGAGGCCTATGTTCAGCAGTGGACGTCCTTTGGCTGATGGATGGATGGATGGATGCAACACAATTCGTCTCGGTGCAGGAACGTAGAGGCGTCTTGTTTCACAGCCAGCGTCTAACCAACTGCGCCACGATTGTCATACATAATAAAGATATACGGAGATATATTACATGGATATAGAATTATGATTTCCAATTTGCGAGTTCTTCAAGTATTTGTTTCGGATAGTGTGCCCAATAAAAGTCTCTCGTAATTTCTAATACCCAAGACTTTTATCAGGTGGAGTCAGGACTATGTATGTGTCTGTTTTATTGTTTTCAGGTTTCCCCCACCAGGTTGTGGAGATGTAAGGAACCGCCTGGTCCTATCCTGTGTTATGGGCTGTGGGATCCAGCCTGGGGCGACACGGAACAAAGCGGTCTTGTTAATAGGGCCAGAGAGGAGTGGAAAGTCGTTTTTAATCGATTGTGTTGCAGGAGAGCTTAGTATGTAAATTTCTATTTACAACATCATCATCATCAGTCCTTCTTTGTCCACTGCTGGACGTAGGCCTCTCCTACAGCACGCCACGATATATAGGCAATTTAATACATGTTATAGTAATGTAGTTAATCTGAAATGCAGTATAGTTTAAAATGACGATTTTGTAACTCAATTTTTGATATGTTTAAGCTGTTTATCTTCTCGTAACGGCCTTAAAGAGTCAGACAAAAAGATAAATAGAGGCGTGTGTTTGTATATATGTACATATAAATATTTCAGACGCAGTAAAATTTGATATATCACCAGAAGTGTTTAGTGCAGTGCTTGAAAAGCCGGGCAAAACGATAAATCAAGTTTTTGCAGCGGCACGGGCTTTTCAACCATCCGTTATCTATATGAGAAACATCGAGAGGATGTTTTTCAAAAAGGTATCTTATTTATAATAGCATAAAATATTAACTACAATGCTTGATGGGAAACGCAGTGCAGATATAGTATCAACCGAGAGATGTTCATATCCTTCCAATTCAGTATGCCAATTAGATTCGATTTATACTAGCGCATAGCAAATTAACCCTTATAACCACAACGTAACGCTCATATTTCTATGGAGATAAAATATCATGTTCGCTCGGAGACGCGCGTATACTGCAGAGAGCGCACGAATTCGCGCGTCTTTTTTATCGAATTAAGTGCCTTAAAATGAGAAAATAAGGTTGAAATTGCTATGTTAATTTTATTTTTGACGTTTCGTTGCTCTTCCATTCTTTTTAGTATAAGCAGGACTTTAATATAACCAGTATAATAAATGTTCAAACTTGTATCAATTTTTTTTTTATTCGAAGGCTTCACCGTTGGATAAAGTGCTTAAATTAAACCAATTGAAGACAGTCCTACCGAAGCTATTGAAGAATATACCAAACGAAGAAAAAGTTATATTTATTGGTAATTTCATTGTCATTTTTAAGTTTATTGACTATTTAATTACTCCCATTTATAGTAATGTTACAAAGTAATGCATGTCTTAATTAATGTTTTATGTGGAAAAAATGAATTTAGTAAAAATTGACATGTAAAAATGCCTGGCCAATGAATCGATTTCAATTGTAATCCATACAAGGGTAAATCCAGACTGCGACCGAAAACGAAGCCAGGTGGTAGTTTTAGTGACTACAGACACAATGCAGCTAAAAATTTCAACAATAAAAGGGACCTTTTTTTGAATTTTTTACATTTCATCATGTTTAGGTGGTAAATATATAAATAGTTTTTCCTATAATAATGTTGTACGCCATTTTATTTTAAAGACGGAATGGCAGGAAAGGGTTTAAATTATTATTTTAGCAAAAAGTAGGTAAAAAAATCAGTGCTCTTTTTTTCGAAATTTTAGTTGCATTGTGTCTGTAATCACTAAAACTACCACCTGGCTTTGTTTACGCAGTCTGGATATACCCTGTATTTGAAGAACGTAATTGTCAATTAATTTCTATTTAACAATTATTAAACCCGATATAATTACCCAAAAAACTATATATTTTTTTGTATTGATAAATCATTTTTGAGCCCAAAGACGAAGAGAAATTACTTTATTAAAGGAGCTGGTTACATACAAAGTATGGTATATTTTCTTCGTTACAGCGACCTGTACAAACCCGTTTGAAAGTCAAGGAAGACAAATGATGTCTTTATTCAACGAAGCAATATTAGTGCCACGAACTGACTACGGAAGCGTCCAACAGTTCTTCTACAACAAATTGCAAAGGTTTATTTATACTAACAAAACGTAAAGCGTCTTGGAAAACGTAGCGTGGGACGTCCTCTGGCCAGATGGCGGGACGACTTGCACAAGAGGGCCGGCAGCGACTGGATGCGTAAAGCAGCAGACCGGGCTCTGTAGCGTACCGCGGGAGAGGCCTATGTCCAGCAGTGGACTGCAACGGGCTGATAATGATGATGATGATTTAAATACTAACACAATCCAACTGTCAGTTGCAGAAAAGCTCCGAGCTCAGCAGTGGGGACTAGGCATATTTTAGCATCAGTATTTATTTGCGATGAATGGCGAGACGAGCACGCCATTCGCCTGATGGTAAGCGATACGAAAGCTCATGGACAGTAGAAAACCAAACAGCATTGAATTAAAAAGCAATGCATTCCACTGCGCTCGCCATCCTGAGACATTAGATGTTAAGTCTCAATATGTCCAGTAGTTACTCTGGCTACAATGTTCTTCAAACCGGAACACAACAGCGCATTTACACAGCTGTTTGGCGGGAGAAATAGACATTGCACCTACCTACCCAGGCGGCCTCTCACATATGAGAGACCAACCAGTAAAAAGATCTTTGATGTAATCTATTGACAGTATAAGAAGTATACCAAGAGATTACTGCGTGCAGCCACTAGCTCAGCTGCTGCAGGGTTACGGGTTCGGGGTCATCATCGAGGTCTACAACCAAATTATGACCCCTGAAAGGACAGTCAGGTGAATTACATCAGCCGGATCAATAAACTACGAACAAAACTTGTTACATACATATTACATACATAAACTCACGCCTTTTTCCCAGAAGGGGTAGGCAGAGGTGCCAGAACACCCATTTCACTTTGTATTTTCCGTTCTACGATGTTATAGGGAGCCAGCGTATTGCCATATTGGACACAAACTCTTTTCGGGCTGATAATGAATAGAAAAAACAAATATCACTTTGCCCGACCCAGGATTCGAACCCGAGACCTCAGCGTTGTAATCGTATTGTAGTACAACTATGCAGTCGTTAGAAAAATGATATGTAGGTATTGAAAAATACAATGTTAATCTCAATATCTATTATTTACTTTTAAATAAATCCTATGCAGATACAGAATAACAAGAATATTCATTACAACATTTATTATATCCATTATTTTATTATGAATAGAACAATATTTTATGTACCTTATATAAACCAATAATAATAATATAACCCATATAAACATCAAAGATAATTTATTAATTTTACTCATCTTGTTCCAATCTCCTCGTGGACACTCTTAATCCCATTTTCTTCGTTATTTCGTATATGCTGCAGCGGCTATCATCATTTTGGCAGAGATCCTTTCCTCACGGCAGTACCAGTCGAACTGAGCTAGCAGACTGTGACTCGACTTTATATAGTGAAGATGACAGCCGAGTTTTTAGCTTATACCTCCATAATATATTTAACAAAGTATAATATTTTTAATACCGACTTACTTGATATATTTGTTTTATGCAATACTGTATTTAAGATAACAATGTATGTGGGTATTATACAAATAAATTAATGACAATTCCCAATATCTATTTTAGTTACAAAAATATTATTAATTATCGGAGTAAAATGTTAAATTAAATATGATATATATATACATATATATTGTTAATCCATCACAGTCATAAAGTTGATAATTTATCCAATAATTAATCATTGTATTTTAATCTGGTTTTCAAAAGAGCAATGCTATAGCTCTTTCTTTTTATCTCTTTATTGGGTCTGCCGTCATTGTTTATATTATTTAATTAAAAATACACGGTATAAAAATAAAATAAATGCATAAAACAATTACAGCGTTCACATGATAATACAAATTCAAATTTAATGTAACACAATAACAAATGCACATCAGATAGAGAAGCCAGCTAACTAATGTCTTCAAAACTTAAAACAATGCAATATATTTACTATACCGAAAAGAAGAAAACAATTACATCAAACACAGAAGCCAGTGAACTAAAGTTATTTAGAATAATAATGTCGAATTTGAGACCATTTTCTATTCTCACTAAGAATTTTGATTATGGAAACAAAATGGTCCCTCAGATATCGATTTTTAGACCAATCGGATCGATAAATAAAAAGTTCAAAATGGCGGCCACAACTTCCAATTCTGACTCTGAATTTAGATTATCGGAACAAAGGGTCCCTCTTACATTGAGTTTGTGAGCAAAAAATAAAATGAAAATTCTTCCCCGGTGACCTGATGGGCAAATAAAATAAAGATAAGTGACTTTATAATAAATAAATAAATACACCCAACAGTCACATACATAGTCCTAACCCTACACTAAGATCGAGTCTTGTGTCATGAGTAACAAGAACTACAAGAGACATTTCGGTCTCACAAACACCCAGACCCCAAACATATACCTGTGACTCACACAAATATTTGTTTCGGTGCGCGAATCGAACCCGCGGCCTCTCGTTTCGCAGCCGGCGTCTAACCAACTGCGCCACGGAGGCTGTCTAATCTAAATTATTCAAACCATTTTATGGCTTCAATGAATTATTTTCATTTTCTATTTAATTCTTCTGCCTTGGTAGTTGTATTACAGTACGATTTTAATGCTGAGGTTTTCGGTTCGATTGCCGGATTGGGCATTGAGTATTTCTATTCGTAATCAACCTGGAGTCAGGAATTTGTGCCCGATATGGCGATAGGCTCGCCCCCTGACCTGGTCGGACGGAATATAAGGCGAAACGTTAATGCCTTGGCAATACATCTACTATTTCTAGGATTGACTGCCTCGGTGGCGTAGTTGTATTACAGTACGGTTATAAAGCTGAGGTCTCGGGTTCGCGTCCCGGGTCGGGAAAGTGATATTGGATTTTTCTATTCATTATCAGTCCTTAGTCAGGAAGTTGTGTCCGATATGGCGATAGGCTCGCCCCCTATCACATCATGGGACGGAACATACAAGGCGAAATGTGGGTGTCCTGGTGGGGCCTCTGCCTACCCCTTCGGGGATAAAGGCGTGAGTTTATGTATGTACTATTTTTGGAATAATATGTTATGTGTGTCTTTTTTATACGCTTTTTATTAGCTTCAGACGTATGTATGTTAGTATGTAACGGAATCTTTGAACATGATTTTGACCCCCTTCAAAAAGTCGGATTAACTCGAAATTTGGCATTCTTATTAAGGACCGATGACAATTCAATATTTTAAACTAAAAAATGAAAAATAAATAATAGTTTAAAAAAAAAAACAAAAATAATACGCTTTTATAGAAAATCCAACTAAAATAGAAAAGAAATTTTAATAATTTTGAATAAAAAATAGTGTAAGAAAAAATGATTTTATTGTAAAAAAAGCGTGGGGTGCATGGTATCAATAGTTCTAAATATTTTATGAATAGATGACTAGAAGGGTTATTTTGATAATATCCTGAAAAGCACCCCACGCTTTTTTTACAATAAAATCAAATTTTTAATTAAAATTTATTTTTTATTTTTTATTTGGATTTTCTATTAAAGCGTATTTTTTTAGTTTTTTAACCCATTATTTATTTTTTACTGCCATTATGCATTAATAATATACGTATAATAGTAATTAATGAATTAATTTGATAAAAAAGGTTTTTAACAATGAAATACACTTATGCTGCATTTAAACTCATCAGATTAGCTTGCACGTGAAAATATTATCTGTTGATAACACGTGATGGTAATTAAAATGTGCCGAAAGATAGATTGCAGATATAATATTAATATAAATGAATATAAAATTGACTGCCTCGGTGGCGTAGTAGTACGATCGCAAAGCTGAGGTCTCGGGTTCGAATCCCGGGTCAGGCAAAGTGATTTGGATTCTATTCATTATCAAGCCGGCGTCAGAAATTTGTGCCTGATATAGCGATAGGCTCGCCTGTCACATCGTGGGACGGAACAGACAAGGCAAAACGTAGGTTTTCTCGTTGCTACCAGGAGAACCTCTGCTTACCCCTTCTGGGAAAAAGGTGTGAGTCTATATACCTATGTATGTATATATGTATGTATGTAAAAAAGTGAATGATAAATATTTCTCTGACCAGGTTGAATATAACCCCCTTATCTCCCGTGGAATTTTTGGAGGCGCTAATCGAAAAAGATGTGGAACCTATCACTATTGAAGTAAGTAAAATAATACATATTTTTTTTAATGCACTAGCTGCCTGATCCAGCTTCACTCGGGTCCAAGAGTCCTACCACAGCGCACGCAACAGAAGCTTCAAAATGAATAAATTTGTCCCGTTTCCAAAAAAAATAGTCCTGCTCCGCTCCTGTTGGTCATAGCGTGATGTTATATAAATTTCTCGATATATGAGCTATCTTACACCAAATTAAATTTTCAATTCGAAATTCGCAAAAAAAACACCCTTTTTTTGATATTTTTTTACTTATCGTATTTGGGTGATAAATAATAATCAGTAAATTAATCAATGTGTACAGGTACAATGAAAAAGATATTATATATTACTTTGTAGTGGTATTTTTGAAGTCGGTTTATTTATAAAAAAAAAATACATAATATTTTCATCATTAATTCTTAAAATAGTTTGCATTTATTTTATAATAAAACCAGGTTTAACAAACCTGGTTGCAACAGCATAGCATTAATTAAACAATATTTTATGGAAATTAATAGTTTATGTTATTCTTAAAATAATTTAATGAATGGGTAATGACATTAAGCGGACTACACACCAAAACCGCCGACCCGCCGGCTTATGTCGGCAACATTTTGCTGGCGGGCTAGTTAGCGAATTCACGCATTGCAAGTCGGAAAACTTTGAAATTAAACTAATTTCGGAAAAAATTTTGGTAACATGACAGCGGCTCGATATGACATGAGAAACATTTCATAACGTTGTGACGAACAAAGTGCTTA
This sequence comes from Deilephila elpenor, assembly GCA_949752805.1. Lineage (NCBI taxonomy): Eukaryota > Metazoa > Arthropoda > Insecta > Lepidoptera > Sphingidae > Deilephila > Deilephila elpenor. Next base: position 1,937,782 of record OX457121.1, read on the forward strand.
TGTCGCCGACCTGTCAAATGTCGGCGGGCAACATGTGCGGGCGCTTGTTGCCGACATGATTCTTTACGGCCGCCAGGTTGTGTGGCTGGGCTTGGCGTGTAGTCCGCTATAGTGTCTAGATTTTGTGAATAGTTTTTTTTTTGCGCTGTTTCTTGCTGTGAGACCTTATTTACATGTAAACGACACAAAATTATAAATTGGCCATTACAAAAAATACATTTCGAAATGTTAGTAATCGCAAAAGAAAACCTATTCTTTTAGATTTATTCCTGACATTGTTTCTTAAATTTTTTATGATTGCCACTGGCATAGTGGCTGGATTAATAATAATGTTAAGTTTAAATTACTATTCAAAAAGTTTTTTTGTTGTAAAAGAAACTTTTTGAATAGTAATTTAAACTTAACATTATTATTAATCCACAAAAAAAAACGATTCAGTAACTTGTTTTCTTATAAAGGTTATGTTACACGTAAACATTGATTCCTCAGTCAAACTGTAAAGTTTCGCAGGCCATTACATAAACTTATAAGTTTATTTTATTGTTACAAAGAAACCAATGAATAAATAAATATTTTTTGAGTACGCAAGCTACAAAAATAGTTTAAGAATCTTTAACCCAACCACTGAGAAACATTTCATAAAGTAAAATGTTAAAAGCAATCTGATAACCATCTTGTCATTGTGTATTTTCTTACTCATACGGAAAGTCCCAGAGTACCGAACACTTCAGTAATAAGAACAATAAAAATATAATAGTTTAAACCAATTTTATATACATTTTAATGAATCTTAACTCTATACTTAGCTAGCGAAGGTAAATAAGTATTTCATGTGACTGCCTCGGTAGCGTAGTTGTACTACGGTACTATTACAAAGCTGAAGTCTCGAGTTCGAATTCCTAGTCGGGCAAAGTGATATTAGATTTTTCTATTCATTATCAGCTCGGAGTCAGGAATTTGTGCCCGATATGGCGATAGGCTCGATGATGTAATAGGGGGCGAGCCTATCACATCCTGGGACAGCCATATCATGCACAAATCCCTAGCTCCTGACAGATGAGTAGAAAAATCCAATTCCATTTTGGCCGACCCGGGATTTGAAACCGAGACCTCAGCGGCTCATACCATAGCATAATGCGCCACCGAGGCAGTCTATTAACAGTTTCTTAAATACTCTGTTTTTTTCCAGGACTTCAAAGAATACCAAGATTTCTTCGTAGAAAACTCATACTTGAAAAGAGAAAGAGAAGCGTTTAATATCATGAACATATACAGAGAAGTGGCTTATCGCAAACTGGCTAAGCAGAAGAATTCTTAAGTCTTAGTTTTACGTATTAATAAATAAATACACCCAACAGTCATTTATATAGTCCCGTAAGCTAACTCACGTAATTAAATAAGTTCAGTTGCAGTGCAGTTGCAGTTAAGTTTCGATCAAAACAGCCCTTTTTGTATTCTCGTAATTTAGACAACCGCTGTCAGATACGCTCGCGTCAAGTTCGCGTCACGCGAGCGCTTAAGTGTATTCTACTGCTGCGCGTTTTATACATGCGTGATTCAGATCGCAACTTGATTGGTATTTATCTATTCATTTGACGTCTCCAATGACAGTTTGAAATTACGTGAATTAGCCTACTGACCCCATTGTGATCTTGTGCCGTGGGTATCGGGGGCTACGAGAGACTTTTCTCACAAAAACCCAGATCCAAATACTTGTGGTTCCCACAAACATTTGTCTCGTAATCGGATCGATCCCGCGGCCACCCGTTTCACAACCGGTGTCTAACCAACTGCGCCACGGAGGCTGGAGGCTGTCATATTGTTGTTAATCATGTATTTTACTATGATTACTTTCAATACTACAGTATGTTCTCTCTCACCTTTCCAAATTATTATTGGGTCACTTATATCTATTCGAAAAATCAGGTATTTTGAATGTAGGGACATTGAATAATTCTTACTTTGAACGGTTCTTGATGACAAATCAAATTACCTTGACTGGGTGTAATGTTTCTACATTAATTCTGTGGTCCAGATACTGTTGTTCAATTGTATTACCTATTTCTCAAAAATAGAGTCGTATTTTAAACTATCTGAAAATTAAGGAAACATTTTACTATTTTGTTCATAAATATTGTTTCAACAATCGATTATTATTGTGTAACGTTTTGCAGAATATAAAAACATTAATATATCCACTTGTACGTAGTTTTTGCACGTCAATTAAAAATATAATTATATTTAATGTAATTTTATTTCAGGATTTTGTTTTTGGGCATGTGAATTGTTTTTCAAATGTTATTAGATTATTGTATGTTGAAATTTATTCATGTTTTCTTAGATAAAACTAGTTTTTTTTATCGTTTAGAAGGCATGTCGAGTATGCCATTCACCTGATGGTAAGCGATTTTAGTTGTATTGCGTCTAAAGTCACTCAATTGGGTATTTGACCATCATCGAATTTTTGTATTATTTTGCAGACAAGCAGAAGTGCCATTAAAACAAAACATTTTTGTGAAAACAGTGATAAAGGAGTTTGTAACACGAGGCAAATAAAGTATTTTAAATGAAAGAGTGGGGACGTAGTGGGGACATCTTGCCGTCTCTTTCACACCCGCACACTATAATGCATATTAAGAATAGTGACGTCACTAATTTTGTTTTGCATCTCTTTTCTTTTACCCCCACTACAAGATTTAAAACGTTTCTAACTTTTTAAATTCTGAATGGATTTACATAATTCTTTGTTTGTTAGATTTTGGTTATGGATACTTTTTGACGAATACAATAAAAAAAAATGAGTCAAATACCCAATTGGATTCGTGAGTTGATGAACTTCACACATAGAAATTCTTCCGAATCGCTATGGTATGCAGGTTTCACGATGTTTTCCTTCTTTGATCGTGCACCGTAATAATTGCGTCCATAAATTATTCACTTGCGTTTGCAGCGGTTGTGCTCGTTTCATATAATGATAATTTATAGGTTATTTATGAAGCGTGGCGTTTCCGTTAACGTGTTTACATACATTAGGTCAAGCTATAATGGGCAACGGGAGAACACAGATAACAAGCAGAAAGTATGTTTTTTTTGCGTGAAAACAAGCCAGGTGGTAGTATGACTTCCGACACAATGGAAGTAAAAATTTCGCTAATCGTCATTTTTATGTAATTTCTTACATACATACATAAACTCACGCCTTTATCCCCGAAGGGGTAGGCAGAGGCCCCACCAGGACACCCCCATTTCGCCTTGTATGTTTCGTCCCATGATGGGATAGGGGGCGAGCCTATCGCCATATTGGGCACAAATTCCTGACTCCGGGCTGATAATGAATAGAAAAATCCAATATCACTTTGCCCGACCCGGGACTCGAACCCGAGACCTCAGCTTTGTAACCGTACCGTAATACAACTACGCCACCGAGGCAGTATAATATATTATAATTTATAATAGATAATATAATCTTCAATAATGTGCTTAAACACTTGTTATATAATGTATAAAAGATTCACGGGGATCTCACAGGCAAACTGCGACAGCAGTTTTGTGAGGCAATGTGTTATGAACTGTATTTTTATTCGTATTTGTTTATAAACAAATTAAAAAAAAACCTCAAAAAAGTGAGCTACGTGTGTCGCGGTTTCTGTATATCCGGATACAATAAGGCATCATTGTATCGAGATGAACATCTCATGTGGATACTCCCTGCACTGCGCTTACTATCACGTTTACTGTCACGTTTTCGTGTAAAAAATAATCCGTTATTTCTGTTACAACTTATAATTACTACGCATATAATAAAAATCCTATTAAACACAATTTGAATTGTGCTAATTAATTTTGATATAATCCGTGTTTTAATGTACAAAAACGTGTGATTATTAAAATAAAATTTGTAATTAAAAGTATAATAAAAACTATTTTTATTAGACTGCAAAAAAATTATTCTTCTTTATAAAAAATATTAATAACGGTCTAATATTTATAGTTTTTTATTGCTTTGAATAGCGAGATGATTTATCAGCCGGAGTCAGAAATGTGTGCCCGATATGGCGATAGGCTCGCCTATCACGTCATGGGACGGAACATACAAGGCGAAATGTGGGAGTCTTGGTAGCACCTCTGTCTACCCCTTCTGGGGAAAAGGCGTGAGTTTATGTATGTTGTCCATATGGCGACCACGCGCCGTCGTGCACCTCGTTCGGCCTGTTCCTGGTCTTCGAAGATTGGATCCAGTTTCTAGGAAACGCTGGAGCACTCGCTGAAGGGAATCTGAGAAAGGGTCAAGGCCGGCAACGCATTTCCATGCCCTATGGTGTTGCAGAGGATCACTTACCATCAGGGGAGCCGTTTGCTCGTTTGCTCCTTTTTAAAAAAATGATCTCATTGTATTTCGCTGACTGTGCCCATCTTCAAGCATTGTCAATATCCTGGACATTCTTCAGGGGTTAACGACATGATGATTTCAGAATAATATTTATAGGGCAGATACACAATATTTATAACTTTTTTTCATTGCAAAACTAAACATACGCGAAACAATTTATTCAATTATTTTGGTATTGAATTCAAACACGACCATTATTTTAAAAAAAAAAACAGTTTTATATGTTATGACGTGGTATAACTCGTCGGAAATTACTGTGAACCTAGCTGTCATGCGGTTCACATTTCATTTTTTTGTGTTCCCCTATCTACTATGTTATTTTACATCAAAAACGTTTTGAGGTGGATGCGAATTCAATTTTTTATTCGTTTTTCTGTTTTAATTCAATTTGTTTAACCTATATTTTAATTAGCTGAACTTATGTTCCAGTGACGTTAATTATTCAGGTCCACAGATATTTCCGACGGGTCATAAATATAATAAATAAATAAATAAATAAATACACCCAACAGTCACATACATAGTCCTGACCCCACACTAAGATCGAGTCTTGTGTCGTGGGTATCAGAAACTACGAGAGACTTTTCGGTGTCACAAACACCCAGACCCGAAACAAATACCTGTGGATCACACAAATATTCGTTTCGGTGCGGGGATCGAACCCGCGGCCTCTCGTTTCACAGGCCGGCGGTTTTTCAATATGTATTCTTTATCTGCAACTTTTTGTCGGCGGCTCGACACGAGTAACTTTTTATGACGTTGAGCGTCGCCAGGCAACACGTGCCGGCGCTTGTTGCTGACATGATTATTTTTTTATAAGCTCAGGGTTGTATCTGTCGGTGGCATTGGTGTGTGTTGGTGCCCATCTCAGTGTTGCTATAGGTGAGGGTAAACTTCACAGTGTGCCCAGCAACCCCAATGATCCCTTTAAGTTGGACAGCCACCACGGCGCAGTTGGTTAGAAGCGGGCCGCGAAACGAGAAGACGCTACGGTTCTCGCACCGAGACAAATGTTTGTGTTATCCACGGGTATTTGTTTCGGGTCTGGGTGTTTGTGAGACGGAGCAGTCTCTCGTAGTTTCTGATAACCGCGAAATGACTTGATCTAAGTGTGGAATTAGGGCTATGTTTGTGACTGTTGGGTGTATTTATTCGCTTCTTACGGGCAATGGAAAACATGGTAAAATCTTAAGCGGTTTAAATATTGGTCGTAATGGATACTTATCATTAAAAATGTAAAGAAAATTAAACAACATTTGGAATGCAGGCGATTTACCACGTGATAAGGTAGCGATAACTCACAACATAAGTGTTATCTTGTAAAGATTTCATGTTATATAAATTAAATATAATTTAAGGTTCCGTGTTGAAAATGTCTTTACTAATATAAAATCTCTAGAAAGATTACAGGGAACTTTTTATCCCGAGAAAATGTAGAATGTCTCTGCCTATGGGATACAGGCGTGACGTTTATGTATGTTTGTATGTAAAAACATGTATCTATCTATCTTTGTATATTGAATAAAATGCATCGACATTTATTAATCGTAGCCATGTTACTTCTAGTGTGCTTCTAGTAACAGATAGACAGGATGAAAAGTTGATCGAAATTCCTTCCTTTTCTTTTAATTTTTTCTTCCCTTTTCTCTCTTGTTTTGAAAGGCAGCGTACTTAACACTCATTAAAGAAGGCGTGAAAGAAAATATTTTTTGAAATGCATAGAATATAATATTATTATTATACGAGTCTTAATGTGAATAAGGTTTGAAGGACATTGTAGCCAGAGTAACTACTGGACATATTGACATTTAACATCTTATGTCTCAGGATGGCGAGCGCAGTGGAATGCCAAGCATTGCCTTGTAATTCATGGTGTTGTTTGGTTTTGCTACTGTCCATGAGCGGCCGTATCGTTTACAATCAGGCGAGTGGCATGCTCGTCTCGCCATTCATCGCAATAAAAAACATGTTTCCTATGAAACACGACGTTTACTCAAATAATGTTTTTCATGCTTTGTTGTTGTGTTTTAGCTAAGCGGTAATTATTACTTATCAAGGTGTTGTTGCTCGTTTCTCAGAGTTATTGTTAAAAAGTCATTTGTGTCAATAGTTAATCACCACGCACATACCGGAGAAAGAAAATACATACATACATACCCTCACGCCTTTATCCCCGAAGGGGTAGGCAGAGGCGCCACCAGGACACCCACATTTCGCCTTGTATGTTCCGTCCCATGATGTGATAGGGGGCGAGCCTATCGCCATATCGGGCACAAAATCCTGACTCCGGACTGATAATGAATAGAAAAATCCAATATCACTTTGCCCGACCCGGGACTCGAACCCGAGACTTCAGCTTTGTAACCGTACCGTAATACAACTACGCCACCGAGGCAGTCAGAAAGAAAATATCGTGACAAAACCCAGGTTTTGGCTATGGTATGCAGATACCATAGCGACTTAAAATAATTTCTATGGTATGTAAAGTCCGCCCCGCACTGGGCCAGCGTGGTGGACTGTTTAACCCCTCTCAATCGTACTCTCGATTGTAGAGGAGGCCCGTGCCCTGCAGTGGGACGTATATCATATTATAAACCTTTCAAAACAGCTATTGGGATTGTATATGTGACTTTCGAATATATTTTAAAGCATTTATTTAACTTGCAATATATGTTTGTTCGCGTGGAATCTTGCTACTAACTTGAAAAAGATATCTTCAACCGATTGAGCTGCAGTATTTTTTATTTTAATTTTTAAATAACGTACCATGAAGGGTACCATAAGCCGTAGGTCATCTAGATGCTTCACCATGATAAGCAGACCATAACCTTTTAAACCATCAAGGATTACTAAAATACTTTTATTATACCCTTTATTCAGTATTCAACTGCCTCGGTGGAGTAGTTGGACTACGGTGCGATTACAACGCTAAGGTCTCGGGTTCGAATCCCAGGTCGGGCAAAGTGATATTGATACCGTATTGTGTTGGACAGCCTCCGTGGCGCAGTTGGTTTGACGCCGCCTGTGAAACAAGAGGCCGCGGGTTCGATCCCCGCACCGAGACAAATTTTTGTGAGAACCACAAGTATTTGTTTCGGGTCTGGGTGTTTGTGAGACCGAAAAGTCTCTCGTAGTTCTTGATACCCACGACACAAGACTCGATCTTAGTGTGGGGTCAGGACTATGTATGTGACTGTTGGCTGTATTTATTTATTTATTTATTGTATTTTTCTATTCATTGTCTGCCCGGAATCAGGAATTAGTGCCCGATATGACGATAGGCTCGCCCCCTATCACATTGTGGGACGGAACATACAAGGCGAAATGTGGGTGTCCAGGTGGCACCCCTGCCTACCCATTCTGGGATAAAGGCGAGTTTATGTATGTAAGTATGTTTTTAAAAAGGGAAAAAATATTCATCGATCATTTTCGCGAAACTTTGACCTCTTGAAGTTCCAACTCTTCTTGAAACCATCTGAAGGTTTATCCAACAGATCAAATAATTAATGTAACCTGAAGGCATAAATTGACTATTTGATGTTTATAAACATCAACGTATCTTCCAGCAGGTGTTTAATAACATCATCTGTTTGCCATAACGACACTTGGTTCTCAATATCAATCCTTCGTACAGACAATATTTAAGTAGACGAAAATTCATCCAAATGTATGAAAATTAAGCTTGTGACAAAATTAATAACTACAAATTAAATTAAAAATATACAGGGTTAGTCAGAAAGGGTACATAAAGCTGTAAAAAAAAGTATAAAAGCGAGATAAAAAACAGCTACTTCCATAGATGTTGTTTATACTACATCTATGGCTGTTCCATATTTTATCGCCATATCGGGCACAAATACCTGATCCCGGGCTGATAAATAAATAGAAAAATCCAACATCACTTTGCCCGACCCGGGATTTAAACCCGAGACCTCTGCTTTGCAATCATGCGTAGTACAACTGCGCCACCGAGGCAGTTTATAAATACTCGATGTCTAAAGAAGTTTTAACTTCCAAAATGTATAGGATTTTCTGTTGAGTACCGCTGTCTGGTTCCAGTGACATGTTTCTAAGTAAAAAGATCAAGTGATCATTTTTAATTTTTCAAATACCACGCATTTTTAGACCATACTTTAACGGTGAAGGAAAACATCGTGAGGAAACCTGCATACCTAAAAATTCTTCAACAGGATTTCGAAGGTATGTGAAGTTTGTTAAATTTATTACACCAGGAAGATACCACACTATAGCGATTTATCCTGTGTATATCCGATTACGAACAAGCCAGCATAATTGCGTCGATCAGCAACTTCAATGTTAAGCCAGAATTATCAATTTTTTTAAACTTAGTAACTCTTCTTAACGACCCTGAAACATACATACTGACATAATTAACATAAAAAACAGTATAAAGTAATATATTATAAATAATTAAACTTTCCAATCTGGTTTAGATTTTGCAAATTTTTGGGCACGCGTAGACGAGCAGAAAAGTAATTTTGATTTTTTATCTATTAGTAATATTATTATAATTGAATTCAGGAATGTGTGCCCAATATGGCGATATGCTCGTTTCTATCACATCGTGGGACGGAACACAAGGCGAAACGTGGGTGTCCTGGTAGCGCTCTGCCTACCCCTTCCGGGGAAAAGGGAATTGCTATTGGCGGAGTAACATTTATAGATAATTCCATTGCACAATCCTGGATAAAAATACCAATAGATTCATAAATAAAAACAGAGTGAAATCAATAACATATTTGTTTACTTAGGCATACGGTAATTTCGACAACCATGCAAATTGCATGCTTATTTATCTGGGACAACTTCTGACTTGGCATTAATTATGCATTTCTGTTAATCTAGGCATTAGAATACCTACATACATAAACTCACGCCTTTTTACCAAAAGGGGTAGACAGGAAACCCACATTACGCCTTATAATCCGTCTGACTATGTGATAGGAGGCGAGCGTATCGCCATATAGGGCATAAATTCCTGACTCCGAGCTGATAGTATCTGCTTTTGTCAATTACCACTCACTATAATGGTGATAAAAAACATCGTGAGAAAACCTGCATACCATAGCGATTTGTAAGAATTTCTATGGTACAAGTCCGCCAGCTCGCACTAAGCCAGTGGCCTAAGCCTTCCCAATCGAACTCTTGGTTGTAAAGGCCCGTCACTATTGCAAAAAATACAATATTTTTGCATTAAGAATAATACTTAAGCTTTTTATTACCTTACTTAGAAGGTCGATGTTTTTGCAGCACTAAAGGACAACTTCGGCCTTGAAAAATATATAAACAAACAGACGGACAGTAAAGATCCTATAATCAATATAGATTTTACAACCCGCCCGGCACCATTGTTTCGACTCGATTAATTGATTGTTTTTTATTTTATTATACTCTATGCCGGCCTAATCCAGATTGGCGAATCTGTGGCGCAGTTGGTTGGACACCGGCTGTGAAACGAGAGGCCGCGGGTTCGATCCCCGCACCGAGACAATTTTTGTGGGAACCACATAAATTCGTTTGAGTGTATTTATATTTTACTAGCTTCTGCCCGCAAACTTCGTCTGCGTGATTAACTTTATTTGGAATTTCCCATCATGTCCCGTCCCGTCCCGTGCCGCTATATCCAACCCGTCCCGTCTCATTCTAACTCAAGGCATGTAATCCAGTCCCATCCCATGCCATTGAGTATAAAAAGTAACAAATATATCGGGATTCTTTCCTCATCTCACGGGAACACATTTTTTTTCGGGGTAAAAAGTATCCTAAGTTTTAATCCAGGTTGTCAGCTACCTCAAAAATTCAAAGACAAACACATACAAAAATTATAAAAATCATTGTTTTGGGTTCTATTACGTTAATACAGACCCCTCATATCAGTTTTTCTCATTTTTCTTCCATGTACAGACATCGATCGGTTACTTTATTATATGTATAGATATGCGTGTGATATTCTTCACGACTGTACCACGTGTGCGTTCACAAAAATTTATAGAATAAGCATTAGCGAATAGCGAGTATATTTCAGTGTTTAGTTTCGCACAATTCATTCGCAATGTTCACCGCGCGCCGTCGTGTCGTGTTCGCGACTTACTGAAAGTTACTGACGGAAGCATTTCTGTAATAGTTACTGACTGTCGCTGAATGTTACTGACACCCCTACCAGTGCTGTGGTGTGGATTTTTATTGACTTCAAAAACGGAGGTTCTCAACTCGTCGGAATCTTCTCTTATTAATTGTAAGTATATTTTTATTTTTGAGCTAATTATGTTTGTAATTACTATAAAAGTGTGTATAATGTATGGTTACGAAATAAATATGGTACAAATAAAATATAGATATTAATGATAATCACGTTTATCAATTTTATAACCATACTTGGGGCTGGGCCGGCTGGCCGGGTGCAGATATTTTTGAGCCCAGCACATCAGCAACATAATAATTCGCGTCTTGTTTTATTTATATTTAAACTCCCGTCCTCTCTACTGCTTTTCCTGTCCCGTCCCGTTATATCCTGCCCTGTGTCATTCTGTCCCATAACTGAACGGATGTCATTTTGAGTTTAAAAAAATAACTAGTATGTTTGAATTCCTTGCTCATCCCACCAGAAGAGTATATTTTGCTGGATAAAAAAGTTTTATGTGTAAATCCAGGGTGTCCGCTACCTCCATATCAAATTTTATCGAAATCCGTTTAGCCGTTTCATTGGCGGACAGGCGGCCTCCGTACCGCAGTTGGTTAGACGCGAGAAACCACGGGTTCGATCCCTGCGCCAAAACTAATGTTTGTGTGATCCACTGGTATTTGTTTCAGGTCCTAGGTGTTTGTGGGACCGAAAAGTCTCATACAAGACTTGATTTTAGTGTGGGGTCAGGACTATGTATGTGACTGTTGGGTGTACCAGAAACTACGAGAGACTTTTCGGTCTCACAATCGATAGTACGACTGAGAGCTGAGTCGCTTTTTTACAATTTTTTTATTTCACTTGTGTCTGAAGTCACTAATACTACCTGGCTTTGTCTTCGGTCGCAGTCTGGATAAACGAATACGTGTTTATGCTTATTTTCTAATTGTCTAAAATCTTAATGCATTTGCTAATAATGATATTCAAGGAAAGACAGGCGTATATACATGTCCCAGAACTAGACGATAGACCGCCGACCGGTAACCAGAGATAGACCAAGCTATGACGGCACAGGAACAAAAAAAATACAGTCCTATCCTCGATAGTTTCTAAGATAAAGCCTTTCTAGTAAAAAATCAATGAATCTACCTTCAGCAACACTTTGTGAAAGCGTGACAAGTAGTTTGTATTATTTATTATTTGTATTTATGTTTTATAATTATCAATAGCTAAGCTTTAGAACTACATACCAAACTATACCTATATAAAAATCTACCTTTCAAATAACTTGACCAAATTCCTCCTGAAAGGAATTTTATATTAATAATTATTGGTCAACTTTGACACATTACGCTGTAAAAAATAATACTATACCACCTGTGGCAACTTTTATCAAAGTTAGCGCATTTTATAAAGAATATATTTTTTTGACGATTCCTTTATATTGAGCTTTTAACTGAAAATAACCTAAGTTTTCAACAACACTCCATATGAAAAATCATTATTTTGCTCAAATGTTTAATTTTAACTCATATTATTACAAATTATACACAACAAATTATACATTATATATAACAAATTATACACAATAGAAGGTGAAAGACAACGAGAGTGCACAAAAATCAAAGGGGTAGGCAGAGGCGCAACCAGGACAGTTCGCCTTGTATGTTCCGTCCCAGGATGTGATAGAGGGCGAGCATATCGCCATATCGGGCACATATTCCTGACGCCGGGCTGATAATGAATAGAAAAAACCAATATCACTTTGCCCGATCCGGGACTCGAACCCGAAACCTCAGCTTTGTAACCGTACCGTAATACAACTACGCCACCGAGGCAGTCTACGATTCTTATGAAAGATCTCTTTAATGATCTAGCACACTCATTTCTACTGATATCATCTAAGATTCTAATGCCTCGTTTATTTTACTTCTTAATTCAATCAAATTTCTTATGGGTGTTTTATATACTTTTGATTTAAGCAACCCCAGTAAAACAAATTACCGACGCCGTAAAGCGAAAGAAATTTGCCTTTTTCTCAACTATATTTGACAGCCTCCGTGACACAAATTGTTAAATACCCCGCCATTTCAATTTAAGTTATCTGTGTTATTTATTAACTCATTATTGTGCACCCAAAATGGCAAAACATTATGCAGAAATAACGTAAAATAAAAGTAGAAATAGCGGTCTTATCGCTCAAGGCAATCTGCCAGACAACCATGTAACGAAGAGAAGGAGAAAAAGCGGGCGATATAAAAAATAAAGAATAAAAGATTTAATAAAACAATTATACATGTTTGAACTAGCGGTCCGACCCGGCTTCGCCCAGATGCAAATACTTTTTGAGTCCATTCCACATCAGACACATATTATTCCGCGTACTAACTATGTATGCGACTGTTGTGTGTATTTTGGGGTTTCATGATTCAAGGCATGCATTTGGTCCTCTTATATCCCATTTCATCCCTTGGAGTTAAAAGAGTAGCAAATATACATTCCGATTTAGAGGATATTGTAGCCAGAGTAACTACTGGACATAATGAGACTTAACATCTTATGTCTCAAGATAGCGAGCCGTTAACATGCCAAGCATCGCTTTGTAATTCATGGTTTTGCTTCTGTCTATGAGCGGTCGTCTCGGTTATCATCAGGCGAATGCCATGCTCGTCTCGCCATTCATAGCAATAAAAAATGTGTCATGAGGAAACCTGTCAAGCTCCCCTTTCGGTGCCCCGGAGGAGGCTGAAAGGGGTATGTCAGTGGCTCTGGCCTTCCAGCCCGGCAACCGAAGAATTCTTCATCCACAATTAGTAATTGTTTTGGTTCTAAGTTTAACGAGGTCGAAAATTCGTAGTTTCTAAAACAAGACTATTATTATAGTGAATTGAAACTTTGTACCTACATTTATTTATAAACATATTTAACCTTCAAGAAAAAGTTGAAACAATACTATACAATTCTCACGATTTTTATGACCCTTCACATCTTTCTTGATTTCAATTTTAAATGCAATGAGAACCTATTACAAAAATTTTAGTTTATTTCTTAAGTTATTCTACATCAAAGATTATTCATTATACAGAGTGGGCTAATTGAACAAAATGTGTAGCTATAGATTTATTTTACGAAGTCCTTTTGTCTATTGTATGTATAGATAGAGCATTAGTGTCTTTATATTACTGCCGCGGTGGCGCAGTTGTACTACGGTACAAGGCTGAGGTCTCGGGTTCGAATCCCGGGTCGTGCAAAGTGTATTATAAGCCCGGAGACAGGAATTCGTGCCCGGTGTGGCGATAGGCCCGCCCCCTATCACATCGTGGAAAATAAATACAAGGCGAAACCTGGGTGCCCTGGTGGCTACCAGAAGAACCTCTGTGTTCCTCTTTCGGGAAAAATACTTGAGTTAATGTATTTACTAAACAGTCACATACATAGTCCTGACCTCATATTAACAAATATTGTCGTGGGTATCAGAAACGTTTTTTCGAGAAACGAGGGACTTATTTCTTTGCATAAATTCGGCTAACTTATACATCGACACTTGTAGTGTAGCGTTACCTCCCAATATGAGGCGTAGGAAAAAGGAGGGGAGGAGAGAATTGGTAGTTGCCGGTCCCTAGGGAACACCTCTGATTTAAGTATAGTAACACCCTCCGTGGCGCAGTTGGTTAATCGTAAGGCCGCGGGTCCGAGACAAATATTTGTGTGATCCACAGGTATTTGTTTCGGGTCTGGGTGTGATAGCGAAGTCTCTCGTATTTTCTGATATGACACAGGACTCAATTAGCGTGGGGTCAGGACTATTTGTGTCACTGTTGGGTGTATTTATTTATATTCGTTGTTTATTTAATGAGTTATATAACCCCGTTAGTATTACGTATTGGCAATCACTTTGACACAGCATGTACTCGTATTTCTTTACCGTAACTATGGCGTGTTGAATTAATTCGTTAAAGTAAGGTTTTTTATTGAGGCATGCTAATAAACTGATAGCTTATTAGACTGGAGAAATGTGGATCAATATTCGAATTCATGGCAATTTGACTACGAAATTTAGTAAGTGTAATATCTATTTATATGATAGCGGCTCTGCCTGGCTTCCGATGCAGACTTTGAGTCCAGTCCACATCAACAATATATTACAGTTTTCGCAGCGCACGCGATGTAAAGAATATTTGAGAAAAAAAAATTACACATACATTTTCCTGACCCCAGATTAAGATCGAGTCTTGTGTTGTGTATCAGAAACTACAAGAGACTTTTCAAACAACCAGACCCGAAACAAATACCTGTGGTTCACACAAATATGTGTCTCGGTGCGGGGATCAAAACCGCGGTCTCTGGTTTCACAGGCGGCGTCTAACCGACTGAGCCACGGAGGCTGTCAATACATATTTCCAGCAGTGCTTTAAATATATATTTTTTATTTTATTTGTAGTTCCTAATTTGGCCACACGCCTTAAGATTTTACATGAACTGTATTTTGCACTATGAGATAAAGAATTGACTGGCCAACATTTACATACAAAGGAATATAGACACGTTTTAGAATCTGCTACGCCGTTGACTAATGTATAAACACATCATATTAATTATTTACAATATCTGAACAGTTGTCTGTTGTACACGTCACATTTTTTTTTGTCCAAGGGGAAAAGCTAGTCCGTTCCCCTTTCGGTACCCCGGGGGAGGCCGAATGTGTTATGTCGGTGTCACTGGCCTTCCAACCCGAAACAATGCCTACGCCAGCATACTGACTAGAACCCCTCGATAACCGTCACACGCATTGTGGTCATCAGCGGACATGCCACAGTTCGAATTTTAAGCTATTTTTAATAAACGTGTATAGAAATTGACAATATACAAACTACAAAGAATTAGTACAATCCAATGCCCGAATAAATATACATACATAAACACACGCCTTTTTCCCAGAAGGGGTAGACAGATGTGCTACCAGGACGCCCGTATTTCGCATTGTAAATTTTTTAACTTCTCGACGTTTCAATTTTACAGCTTTTGTAGTTACGGGGCGGACCGAACGTTTCGATTATGTTACAGCCCCCGCGGCGCAGTTGGTTAGGTACCAACTGTCAACTGTGAAGCTTGAGGCCACGGCTTCGATTCCCGCACCGAGACAAAGTGTGTGATCCACAGGTATTTGTTTCGGGTCTGGGTGTTTGTGAGAAAATTCTCTCGTAGTTTCTAATACACGATACAAGACTCGATCTTAATGTTTTATTATTTGTTTCCAACTCTTCCAATTTGTTAGAGCTGTGCTGAGTCATGAGTGAAGAGTGATTTTTTGCAATAAACATGAGTTACTCTCTTGTAATATCTTATTTTAAAAAATATGTATTAGAAGAATAGTTTCAGAACTTCTTAAACACAGTTTTTAATATTTAGTAACGGATTTACATAATTTCTCTATCCGTCATTTCGGCTACTGTTTTACATATTTATAATTATAAAAGATTAAATTAATTAAATATTTAAAACTTATTATAAAATGTATTTTTTTTAATTGTATAGATTTATCGCTTTTAGATTTTTTCACTTGAACTAAAATATCTTAATTATTCGAGTTATATGTATAATATTTCAACGAGGGAAACCAAAGAGTGAGAAGGAAGATAGTAATTACCTAGGAGTGAAAGGGACAGATATAGCTGCTTTCTCTACAATAATTGTTTTCCCCTGTATGTTTAATGTATTACCGAGGACTAAAAGAGGCAGCAATACATACTGTATCGTTCTTTATTTAAGGATAGTTTATTCGTTGTCTACCCTCTAGTAAATCGCAATTTCTTAAATTGTGACACAAACCATCGCTATATTTAAAATTACATACATAAAAACATATTATTAGAGAGGCTAATTAAAGAGCACCTTTCTCTTTAAGTCGACTTTGGTATTATTTTCTTCAAGTAAATCATTTGGCTATTTATAGTATAAAAGAAATGAAATGAAAATAATTTATTGAATCCATTAAAATGTTCAACATTGTTTAGATTCAGTAATTTTTTGAACTACCACCCGGTTCGGAAAGCGGTTTTCACTAGAGAAGAACGGGCAAGAAACTCTAGTGTTGCTCTTTTCAAAACCAGTTTACAATGTATGATTATTACAAAAATTACAAGTTGGTTTAAATCAGAGCAGTTCATGAATAACTTGTTATGATTTGCAAGTAGGATGTATTTGAATACGAATAAGTTTACTTTATATTTAATATGGCTGAGAGAAACGAAACGAAGTAACCCATAACGAAGAATCAGTATACTCTGTTTTGCCTACGCAATAAATAATTATAAAAGCGTTAAGTAATCTATATAATATGTAAGTATGTATAAATTTATTTGTATATAATATGTATTTATATACGTATACTTTTATTTATGATTATCTGTTATGTATAGTATGTTTGTGTATTTATATAATATGTTTAATGACTATTATTTAGCTTTAATTCTTTATTTTTTACACTGCCCTCTCTCTCTCCTTCTTTTAAATCCATCACATGGTTGTTTGTAAGACATTGCTGTAGAGCGATAAGATCGCCATTTGTACTTTTTTTTGTTATTGCTTCTGTGTTGTGTATTTTTGTGTACAATAAAGATTTAAATTAATAAATAAATAAAAATAAACATTTAATCTTTTCCCAGACAATGGACAACCTTGGAATAGTAAATAAGGCGTTTGCAAGCACTGAAAACGAAGACATCAACACCAAACCAGATCACAACGGAATTATTCATGTCCAAAATGGAACTTTGAATGGAAATGACATCCAGTACAAATTTAACGGAGTTGTGTTCGGGAGTCTGCGTGAGAGGGCTGTGAAAAATTCTTGGAGAAGAGTTAGTCTTGGAAATGAAGACCCGACGTAAGTTATTTTTAAACATGGTATCTCAAGACTGCGACCGAAAACGAAGCCAGATGGTAGTTTTAGTGGATAAAGACTCGATGCAAATAAAAATTTCACCAAAACAGCGACAGATTTTTTTTTATTTTTTATTTAAAAATCATCTTTTTTGGGTGGTTAATACCTAATTATTGCGAAAATAATAATTTAAACGCTTACTTACCATTGAGTGTTTAGAAATAAAGAGGTCTACATCATTATTTTAGGAAAACTAAGTATTTATCACCCAAATACGACGATAAGTAAAAAATTACAAAAAGAAAGTTGCCGATTTTTTTTGAGAAATTTTTACTTGCATTGTGTCTGAAGTCACTAATACTATCACCTGGCTTCGTTTTCGGTCGCGGTCTTGATAATATACCCTGTATTTATTTCTCTAAAAAGCACTGACTATACGAAATATCACATTATGGCAACTACCCAATCGGCTCTCGAGGAGATAAGGCGAATAACACTCGAGGTGAAGTATGAGTATTTTTTGATTATTCACTCAAAAAAAATTTCGAAATTCTGTCGTAGTTCTAAGTAAGGAATTTAGCGGTAAAAGGCAGATAAATATTCATTTAATACGACCTTTTGATTGCAACGTAAATTAAACAGGGTCACTTGTAAACGCCTATTTTAACCTCTTAGCAATGTTTTTGTTACACTCATCATTTTGTGTTGCTCTAATAATAGTAGCAGGCGTAAGTAGAATATGAATAGTCGTAATCTTTATATGTACATACTTAAAAATTAAGTTCATGGTTATATTTCGCAAAAGGGCAGGCAGGGGTACTACTAATGCTTGATAAGTCTTTAAGCTATTTCTTTCTCTTCTTTCCATGCGATGGTTGTCTAGTAGAGGTCGCCTAGAGCGATAAGACCGCCACTTGTAAGTACTATTGATTGTATACAATAAAAACTAAATGAATAAATAAACATGTTTCGTGCCAATATGTAATAAGGCACAGCACTGAAATCGTGATTAATTAATATTTTTTCAGTTTGTCACATTAAATGCTTTGTTCCTTTACAAGCCCGTAAAATTTATTTTATTGTATTACTTTGTGTTGAAAAGTTTGAAAGTAATAATGTTTTTAGTATAATTTATAATTATTATCGTTTACCGCAGTGCGTGTAGTATTTAAAATAATTGTTATGGACTGAATTAATGTATAATTCGGCTGTTATTTAATAGCGTAATGTATACTAATATGTTAGTAATTTATCATACCGTTTTTATTTTAATTTTCTTATTGGAATAGTTAAGAAATTATATTCAAGAAAACGTGATTTGGTCACTTAAAACGATAAATAATTATTAAGGTGGCTCAATACAAAGTGCACATTTTAGGAAATGAAGAGATGACTGAAAATAAATAAAATAAAACAAGTAAATCAATATTTTTGCCAAGGTTAATGATATGGTGTGCTGATGCCGACTTCATCGTAATTCTGTAGGTAATTCATGTATTGTATCTTTCAAAATGGCATTAAATGAAAAATGTTATAATGATAAAGTAGTAATATTTAAATTAAACTTAAAATCCTGCAGATGAAAGAAATGAAAGTAGTATAATTTAAAATCAGGAATGACTTTGCGCCTGATAAATTTATTACAGCAAAAAGTGTTTTGAAACTTTTGCTATGTTACTTTTGGCAGGCACCAAATACATACAAAATATATATATTTTTTTTTTTTTTTATTGCCGTTATAGGCAGACGAGCTAGCGGCCCGCCTGATAGTAAGCGGCTACCGCTGCCCAGAGAACTTCGCAGTGCCAGGGGTCCAGCACAACAAAATCGCTGCCTACCTTAAGGAGAGTACTCTCTTTAAGCCTCTTTTGAAGAAGGACAGGTCATAGCGCTCAGGGAACACCGATGCAGGGAGTTCATTCCAGAGCTTGCACGTACGTGGTAAGAAAGAACGCTGAAAACGTACCGTTCGGGAGCGGTACGCTTCCAGGTGGTAGGAATGAACTCTGCTGCGGTGACGGGTGGTGCGATGGTAGAAGGGCGACGTTGGTACCATCTCAAACAATTCCTCGGAGCACTCCCCATGGAACAGACGATAGAACACACAGAGAGACCCGAAGTCTCTCCGCAGTCCTAACGGTTCCAATTTGTCCGTAAGATTGGGATCATCGACTATTCGACAAGCTCGTCGCTGTAAGGAGTCAAGTGGGTTGAGCTGGTATTTTGGGGCACCTGCCCAGAGGTGAGAGCAGTACTCCACGTGGGGCCGGATTTGTGCTTTGTAGAGCGTCAATCTGTGACCCGACGTGAAGTACCGCTTGGCTCTGTTCAGGATACCCAACTTTCTGCTCGCCAGTTTGGCTTTGTCCTCCAAATGACTCCTAAAGTCGACATTGCTTGATATTTCGACGCCGAGGATCCCAATACTTTCGGATCTTTGGAGAGTAACTCCTTGGAATTGCGGCGCCATGACAAAAGGGTCCTTCTTCGCAGCGAATGCGCAAACTTGTGTCTTCGAGGGGTTAAATTGAACTAAGTTCAATTCACCCCATTCGGAGACCCGCCCCAGAGATCTCTCGACTTCAGACACAAGTTGAGACCGTCTTTCCTCAATGGAACCTCGAGAGAGACTCTGATGGCCGATGTATCGCGCGTCACACGTACTATCATCCGCATAACAATGCATGCTGTCGGTAGACAACATGTCATTGATATGCAGGATGAAGAGTGTAGGCGATAGCACCGATCCTTGTGGAACACCAGCGTTAATGGTCTTGGTCTCGGAGCAACAGCCGTCCACTACGACTTTTATGCTCCGACCATCCAAAAAGCTGGCGATCCACTTGCAGAGTCCCTCAGGGATACCATACGCAGGTAGCTTCGCTAGAAGGGCGCCATGCCACACTCGATCGAACGCCTTCGCTATGTCAAGGCCGACCGCAATCGCCTCACCCCCACTCTCCAAAGCCTCCGCCCAACGGTGCGTGAGGTACACGAGGAGGTCACCAGCTGAACGACCGTGACGGAAACCGTACTGGCGGTCACTAATCAGCTGGCGGTCCTCAAGATACCTCAGGAGCTGAGTGTTTATAACTCGCTCCAAGACCTTGGAGAGTAAGGATGTGACAGCAATCGGCCTGTAGCACAAAGGGTCCGATCGGTCACCCTTTTTGGGTACTGGGTGGACATGGGCGACCTTCCACGAAGCCGGAACCCGGTTGGTTTTGTAGGAAAGACGGTAAAGGCGCGTTAGCACGGGGGTCAACTCAGGGGCGCACGTCTTAAGAACCACTGCGGGGATACAGTCTGGCCCACTCGACTTATGGATGTCGAGAGCCATGAGCTCCCGTCTGACAGCACGCTGGGTGATTTTAATATCAGACAGGAGACTCTCACACCAAGGGATGTTCGGCGGTGTGGCTCCCCCGTCATCCAAAGTCGAGTTCGAGGCGAAGAATTGGGCCAAGAGATCGGCCTTCTCCTTTGCACTATGGGCCAAACTGTTATCAGGTTTACGCAGTGGTGGGAGACTGGATAGGCAGAAATTGCCCTCCACAGCCTTAGCGAGCGACCAAAAAGCACGGCTCCCAGAGGGATATCTTTGGAGCCGCTCGCCAATTCTGCGGATGTGCTCCGCCTTGGCCTTAGCTAAGGCTCTTTTGTTGGATCTAGAGGCGGCATTAAACTTCAGTTTCTCCTCCTTCGAATTTGGATCCCGACGCCTCCTGGCGTCTTGCCACGCCACGTATGCGGACTGCTTGAGGCGCGCAGCAGCAGCGCAGGCACGATTGTACCACGGCTTGCTGCGACGCCCTGCGGGTATTTTTGAGCTGGGTATGAATGTCTCCATACCCAAGCTAATTGTCTCCGCGACGCAGTTCGCACAGGCGTCAGGATCATCAGAGGAGAAGCAAAGCCGCCTCCATGGGTAGGACGCGAAGAATTCTCGGAGTCCGTCCCAATCTGCTGACGAATACCGCCAAACCGTGCGAGTTCCAGTTATTGAAGAACGACTGGAACTCGCTGCAGGGGCCCACGAACGGACCAGGCAGTGGTCAGAAGATCCCAGTGGAGCATCAACCACTATCCTGTATCCGTTCGGGTGTGTCGTCAGCAGAAGATCCAACATAGAGGGCTCATGGCTCTCAACATCTGGAACACGGGTGGGCTGTGTTACCAGCTGCGAGAGACCATAAGCCAAGGCCATCTCGTAAACAGCCCGACCGGGGAGATCAGTGGTCCTGGATCCCAACCACTCTTTGTGATGAGCGTTGAAATCACCGAGGACCACCACCTCCGCGGATGGGAACTGCTCGAGAATCCGGTCAGTCCCCACTTGGACGCTCTCAAATAATTGAGTTGATCCCGTATCACTGCCGTGGGACCTGTACAGGCATGCGTAGACTCGGGTCTTACCCTTGAATACTACCCGCAGCCATAATAAGGACAGGTCCCGACGCTCGAAGCCCCGAAGGCGGTGACAACAGATATCACCCCTGACGAAGACGCACACCCCGGCTTTACGTAAGAATTGATGTTCCAACACGTAACCGGGGTAATTTAAGTACGATACATCGTCAGGGGTGGATATTTGCGTCTCCGTTAAAAAGAGCAGGGCAGGCCGCGCCGTCTCTAGATGGTGGTGGACGGCGTCGAGGTTGCTGTGTAGACCCCTGACATTGCAGAAGTCCACAGAAAATGTGAATGCATTTCCCGCCGTGGAGAGCCTTCTTTTGTTTGTCCTTCGCATAGTATATATATATATTTTAAGAGAGTGGGATAGGGATAGGAAAAAGCGTGGTTGACCCAGGACGATACCCGAGAAAGGGAGGATATAGTGCGAGACGGGCATACGGCAATAGGAGGAGCCAGCGAGAAGCACGGAAGGGCCCCCGGTGCCCCCCCGCGTGCAGTCGCCGGGATCCACTCCAGTCTCCCACTCTGGCACGACGACTGCATGACGGGATTTTCGCCGGTTGGCGGGACAGCTTCCCGGGGAGGGAGTTTGATAATAGTGGGCCCCCGGGTTCAGGTCCCCTACTGACCGGCAGGCGGCCGGCGGTGACCGTTCCCACCGAGTCTCCCTGTACTTCACACCAGCGTCCCCCAGCCTAATGCCCACCCCGACACCCAACCACATAAACGAGCATCGCCTGGATCCACCAACACCAGCAGAAGGTTGGGAACGGATGAGGGAACGGCTATCCAGCCCTTCTACCGGAACGCATTTCTACTTAGCGGCAGAAAAAGACCGGACGGTGGTACCAACCCGCTTGGATATTGTTCATAGTTAAAAAATAAAAATACAAACAAAAGATAATGTCAATTATGACTTCGATTATAGTAAGACGACCGAATGCCACAGAGTCTATGGCCACAGTGAATCCATAATATATTGATGGTTGCAAAGTAAAAATGTTTTAGGTATAATATATTATGTACAAAACAGTTACTTTTCAGGAGACCGCATAAAAGGATAAAATTCCCCTATTTTGTTCATTTTAAACTAAATTTCAATTCATAGAAATTGAAACTTTGTTAACATTTATAATTACCTTAGAAAAGTTTTATATTTGTCGCAATAGATGGCGTTAGTTGTCTATAAAACTGTATACTTATATTAATAACTTTTCAATTTCTGTTGCATACTTAAAATAGTTATTACAACATAATTCACAGAAGAATAACTAGAATGACAAAAAATACAGGAACAATATCCTATTGTATTTGATTTTGGTTTGAAATATTGACAACTTTTAATATTTTTGTGTGTAGATTTCTGATGCCTCTAATTTCCTGAGTTCCGTCTAAAGAGGCGTTATCGCTCATTTTCAGAAACACAGACCTAAACCATATACATTCGACTTATGAGTGTTGAAATAAAACTAATTTTTACGGATTTATCGCGGTTTTGGTTTAATTTTTACATTCACACATAGAATTCTGGACTTTAGGTTTAACAACATTATTTATTAAGCTTTCAATCTTATCAGTTGAAATACATCTGAACTCCAGCGAATTCCAAATCGTTACAACAAAACAAATTTTTCTTAAACGTTTTCTTAATTACGCTTAGGAACGAGGCGGCCTCGGCGGGAAAATACGTTGTACCAAGGGTTCATAACTACTACGGAGATAGGACACTACGTAAACGAATACCGTACTTGGTAAACAGTTTTCCTTCCGAGACCGTTCCTCAGATTAATAAAAAGAAATCCACTATCAAACACATTGTAAAGTACCTCTTAACAACTATATAATTAGATAATACATGTTGTAAAAAAAAAAAAATAGAACTCGCAGACAAACCAAGTACCTACTTGGTTTTGCGGGCCAAATTTTAAACATATTGTACTTTTTTTGAAATATACTAAATAAAAAAAAAAAAAAATTGGTGATTCGGTTAATCGGCGTTCTACTGTATTAAAAAACCAACACTGTAAATGTGATTGTTTTCAACATAAGTTTTAAACTTACAGCCATATTCTTAGACATTTAAAACCTATTTTATACGAACGTTTTGTCCTTTTCCAACGACTTTTGAATTCGGTTTGAGACAAAACATTCGATAACTAAAATAGGTTTCAAATCTGTCTATGAATAAGGCCGTTAAACTTTATACTCGTCAGCATCCGTCGATGGTTAGTTAGACGCCGGCTGTGAGAGTCGCGACGATCAGATTTATTTGTGTTCGGAAAGTACCATCTATTTTCTGATACAGTGTACAAGACTTGTATAGTGTTTTTATGTACGGTAGCTCCGGCAAACGAGCACACAGGTCTGGAGACTGTCCCGCCCTCACACCCGCCACTGCAACTCCTGTAAGCCAGGATCAACAGCACGCATTGTAATGACACTGAGCATTGAAGCTCAGCGCGTCTCCGGGAATGTCTAATTGTATTTAACCCGCAACGAAATCAATCATAAAGTAAATTAATAGGAGTAGATTTTTTTTAGTAATAGGAGTAAATAGTGCGTGGTGGTCGCATATCCACGGTGGTCGCGGGTTCAAATCCCAGGGCACACCTCTGACTTTTCGGAGTTATGTGTGTATTGATAGTCAATCACCACGCACTTTTAACGGTGAAGGATAACATCGTGAGGAAACCTGCATACCGTAGCGATTTTAAAGAATTTCTACGGTATGTAAGTTCGCCAACCCGCACTAGGCCAGCGTGGTGGACTATATGGCCTAACCACTCTCAATCCATTCTCTCGATTGTAGAGTAGGCGCGTGCCTTGCAGTGGGACGTATATGGGCTGATATAGAGTAGATAGATAGAGATTTTTTTTGCCTCCTCTCCGAAACAAAGCGGGTGACAAAACAATGAACTAAAGAGGTAAATAACCTTGAATAAAGACTTTACAGCCAGAGAAGCCAGCTGTAAAGCACCACGGATAAAATTCAGTGCAGGAAACAAAAACAGGTCACCTGATGGTAAATAATCTCTGCACATGGACATCCACAACGCATGGATCATAGATGTATTAGTCCATAAAATCGGGAGGGGAAGGAAAACAGAAGACGAAAGAGTATTCGGGATACGGCAATCTCACCGAACGAGCTGCTGCAAAGCTGATCACTTCACGTCGATCTCATGTGAGACAGTGGTACCATGAATAGGCATGTTGAGTCATGACTGACAACAGCGAGGTTCTACCACACTCAGTGTGGAGTCAGGACTACCTATAGCATGTACACTTATTAGATTTGCCCGATATGGCCATAAGCTTAAAGTCGCTCAACATGCTATGGAAAGAGCTATGCTCGGAGTTTCTCTGAAGGACAAAATTCGGAACGAGGTGATCCGCCAGAGAACCATGGTGACCGACATAGCTCTGAAAGTTAGTAGGTTGAAGTGGCAATGGGCTGGCCACATATGTCGCAGAACAGATAACCGCTGGAGTAAGCGTGTTCTGGAGTGAAGACCGCGTCTAGGAAAACGTAGCGTGGCACGTCCTCTGGCCAGATGGCGGGACGACTTGCACGAGAGGGTCGGCAGCGACTGGATGCGTAAAGCAGCAGACCGGGCTGTGGCGTACCGCGGGAGAGGCCTATGTCCAGCAGTGGACTGCAACGGGCTCATGATGAAATGGCTATAAGCTCGCCCCCTATCACATCGTGGAACGAAAAACACAAGGCGGGACGTGGGTGTCCTGGTTGCACCTCTGCCTACCCCTTCTGGCAAAAAGGCGTGAGTTTATATATGTATTAGAATTGTTTACTTTTGCCTGTCAACAATTACGTATCACCACTACTGAAGAGGAGTTTATCTATAATTATTATGCCTATTAAATTATTCCTACTTCATTTCAAGTGTATTGTATGAAAGATGCCACGTTCTACTGGTGGTAGGTCTCTCATATAATTTAAAAGGTAATCAGATCATACATACATACATAAACTCACGCCTTTATCCCAGAAGGGGTAGGCAGAGGCGCCACTAGGACACCCACATTTCGCCTTGTATGTTCCGTCCCATGATGTGATAGGGGGCGAGCCTATCGCCATATCGGGCACAAATTCCTGACTCCGGGCTGATAATGAATAGAAAAACCCAATATCACTTTGCCCGACCCGGGACTCGAACCCGAGACCTCAGCTTTATAGTCGTACCGTAATACAACTACGCCACCGAGGACCACAATGCAACTAAAAATTTTGCAAAATAAGCGACGGTTTTTTTTTGACAATTTTTTAAAAATCATCATTTTTGAGGGGTAAATACCTAGTTTTTGCAAAAATAGTAATTTATACCCTTACGTACCATTGCGTGTTTCAAAATTCAGCGATGTACGTCATTATTTTAGAAAAACTATGTTTAATCACTCAAATACGACGATAAGTAAAAAAATACAAAAAAAAGTTGTCGATTTTTTTTGCGAAATTTTTAGTTGCATTGTGTCTGAAGTCACTAATATTACCACCTGGCTTCGTTTTCGGTCGCAGTCTTGATATACCCTGTATATGGTCTCTCATATGTAAGAAGTAGCCTGGGTAGGTTCCGCAATGTTAATTTCTCCAAACAGCAGTGTCAATGCACTGTTCTGACATAATGAGACATAACATCTTATGTCTCAGCATGGCGAGCGCAGTGGAATGCCGAGCCTGGCCTTGTAATTCATGGTGTTGTTTGGTTTTGATACTGTCCATGAGCGGTCGTATCGCTTACGAGCAGGCGAATGGCATGCTAATCTCCCCACTTACTGCAATAAAAAAATCAGGCCGGCATTATAATGCCAACTAACGAGTAATAATCTCGTAGATATCTAGACTGCACTGCTCATGTCATATTAATTGCTTTGTCTCTTTTTGCTAGTAAAAGCCGATATAATTATACCAGGTATATCAAGACTGCCACCGAAAACGAAGCCAGGTGGTAGTTTTAGTAGTTACACAGACAACGCAACTAAAATTTCGTAAACAAAGCGATAGTTTTTATTTGCAATTTTTTTTAAATCATCGTGTTTGGGTGGGGTGATAAATACCTAGATTTTACGAAAATAGTAATTTAAACCCTTACGTACCACTGAGTTTTTAAAAATAAAAAGGTGTACATCATTATTTTAGGAAAACTATGTATTTATTACCCAAATACGACGATAGGTAACATTTAAAAAATTGTGAAATTTATGTAAAATTTATTTCGCTTCGTTCGGCTTCGTTTTCGGTCGCAGTCTTTATATAACCTGTATTAACCAACGAGAGAACCACCCTTGTGGATACTCAGGACCGCACTAACCATCATTTTAGTTACCAACTTTTAATAATCTCCAAAGCAATTTTATTACAAAACCTGTACAAATCGTAAAGCTAACCCAATATAGATAGCAAGTTATCTAGCGATAACTGCGTACACAATTCAGTCACAAACGGAACGCGACGCGAATCACACGTGTACGAAATTGTATAGTTAATAAAGTGAAAACAAATACAATTTTGCTTGTGGGTGTTTTTAAATGTAGGGCATTCGGTATAGTTGTACGGTGAATGCTTAATTTCTTTATTTTTAACATTTATACTGTTTATTGTAGTGATAAATGCGAATATGTGTGGATAAAGCAAGGTATTTTAGAATTTAAAGTTGCGACGACAAAAAACAGTTTGTTGTTTATTTGTATACAAAGTAAACGTTATGCAAAAGAATGTGAAAGGTATTTTAAGTCTATGTAATAGACTGGACCTAGGTTACATATTGCCAATTTGTCTGAATAACAGTATTGGTAGCAAAAAATGTAGTGCTCAAAATACAAAGTCTGGGCTTTTGTTATTTTTGGCAGAGAAATGTGAAATCATTGCGTCTCTGAGATAATGTCAACTGTTACATCCGGGTATGAATCAGACATATAAACTCACGCCTATGTCCCGTTGGGGTAGGCAGAGTATAGAGCGCCAAGATATTCATACATACCTCTTTCGCTTCAACTCCTTAATCTCTTCATACACGCTCGTCTGTTACGAGGACTCCGTATTTTGCCTTACTTTATCCATATTATTTTATTAAAATAATATCCCGCTATGTATTTGATTACTAAACAACTCGTTAACAAAATGCTGATGATTATTGAACGGAAAATACCAACGTAACCGAGTAACTGATTACAAATACGTTCATTTAAGCACCTTATAAATTATAAATTAATTTACGATTCCCATTTTAAATCCGGATTATTTTTAAATAAATAAATAAACGATGATTTTTTGAATTTAGAATTATTGTTCTGAAATTAAATTGCATTGTAATCTTTTGTTCATTAATTACATGACAGTTCATTTAATAAATGAAATGTAATCGTGTTTTGTGACAATCGATTTTATATTGTTTACGACGTTATCGCTTTGAGACGTTGTGAATTAATTCCAATGTTTTTAAACATCTTTGTTTACTATGAGTGTTTCGTGCGATCAGCTGTTTCGTTGACGTGTGTTTGAAACTGTGCCAATGTATTTATTGTTATCGTACGTTGGAAAATATATAAATAACTAAAAAATCATGAACTGTATTATTGATATAAATAAATGAATATATTATACACTACAAGGACATTTATCTACGCCATCTTTGCAATTGTTATTCCCAATAAGTCAGTCAATTACGAATTATAACAGTAAAGGAAAGTGATTGGTAAAAAATCTATGGTATGTAAAGTCCGCCAACCCGCATTAAACCAACGTGGTGGACTATATGGCCTAACCCCTCTCAATCGTACTCTCGATTGTAGAGGAGGCCCGTGCCCTGCAGTGGGACGTATGTGGGCTGATACATATATATATATATATTATATATATATATGCACGAATAAATGACAGAGCACGATGATGCAGCGCAATTCAGTTAAAGTGCCTACCGACTGATAAAATATGATAATCACTTGAAGCACACAATTAATGTGATTCAATTTATAGTTATGGTTATTAATATCGCTAAATTGTAGAACTTCAAACGTGTAGGGAATTGTCTACAAGTGATAGAGCCATGCTGTCAGCCATGACTCAGCATGTGCAGGCTCGTCCGGGGCGGCGCCACTGTCTCACCGGAGATCGACGTGAAGCGACAGCTTATCTGTCGCGTTTCGTTCGGTGAGTGAGGTTGCTGGATGCCCAATACATCCATCCTTTTTCCTTTCAATTTAATGGGCTGGTAATATGACCCAAGCGTTATGATGTTCATGTGCAGTGGTAACTTACCAGCAGGTGACCAGCTTGCTCGTTTGCCTATGCAATAAAATAATTACATTGAAAATGAAATGTAAATAAATTATTATATTGACAGCCTCCGTGGCGCAGTTGGTTTGACGCCGCCTGTGAAACGAGATGCCGTGGGTCGATCCCCGCGCCGAAACAAATATTTGTGTGATCCACAGGTATTTGTTTCGGGTCTGGGTGTTTGTGAGACCGAAAAGTCTCTCTTAGCTTCTGATACCCACGACACAAGACTCGATCTTAGTGTGGGGTCAGGACTATGTATGTGACTGTTGGGTGTATTTATTTATTGAATCCTTGAAATGTTACACATTATTTAGATGTGGTTATTTATTGATGTAGAAAATTAAAATGCATGTAATTTATTGATCGATGCTGTAGCTCTACGTTATGTCATTAAGATTCAGAAGGTTTTGTTCTACCACCCGATTCGGAACGCAGTTTTCACTAGAGAATAATAAAGAAACTCTAGTGTAGCTATTTTCAATACCAGGTTACAATACATTAGTTTAATTTACAGCAGCTCATTTATCATTTGTTTGTCCTATAAATGTGATGCGAACTGACAATGAATTCCTTATTACGTCCTTAATATTATCATATAAATCTAGATAAATTAGCTCATTTAAAGAACTTGTGACCTAGCCTAACCTTAGGGCCACGAGATAAGCACTTGATAAACCTACACTAGTAATTTATTTATCTTTCATTCTACCATTCTTATATTAACTTTAAACGGCCCATAACGTCCCACTGCTGGGCACGGGACTCCTATACATCGGAGAGTTCGATTGAGAGGGGTTAGGCCACCACGCTGACCTAATGCTGTCTTTACATACCATAGAAAACCTTGCTAAAATTTCTATGCTATGCAGGTTTCCTCACGATGTTTTCATAAACCATATTATAATACTAGTTGGGGGAATTTCATATCCGCCCGGATAAGAAGCCGAAGGTTAAGAAGCCGTCATAGCGACCCACGTGTGTTTCGGGTTCTGTGTATATCCGGATACAATCAGTCTCGGTGGCGTAGTTGTACTACAGTACAAATACAAAGCTGAGGTCTCGGATTCGAATCCCAGGTCGGGCAAAGTGGTATTGGGTTTTTCTATTCATTATCAACCCGGAGTCAGGAATTTGTGCCTTATATGGCGATAGGCTCGCCCCCTATCACATAATGGGACGCAACATACAAGGCGAAATGTGGGTGTCCTGGTGGCGCCTGTACCTACCCCTTCTGGGATAAACGCGTGAGTTTATGTATGTATGTATCAAATGTGTACACTGATGTGAGATAGATAGCTCGTGTTTGTTGATACTCTATCTGTATCTGTCGTTTAACAACTCATGGACAGTAACAAAAACAAACAACACGATGAATTACTAAGCATGCTTGGCATTCCACTGCGCTCGCCATCCTGAGACATAAGATGTTAAGTCTCATTATGTCCAGTAGTTACTCTGGCTTCAATGTCCTTCAAACTGGAACACAACAGTGCATTTACACTGCTGTTTGTCGGGAGAAATAGACATTGCGGTGGTACCTACTACCTACCCAGACGGCCTCTCACATAAGAGAGACCTACCACCAGTAAACCAATGAGAGACCTAGAGCCCATATGAATAGTAATAATATTAACTGTTACTAATCAGCCGTTTAAAATGTGTTCACGGTAAACATAATATTAATATCGATACATTATAAGCGTATAATTGTAATTTTATACAAATTCCGAAGTCTAATTATTGTAAATAACATTTTTTATGATCTTTTTTTAATTTATACCACTGGGGAGGGTAATTCATATATGTACTTTTAGTATGTATTGTAATCAGCCTAATTACCTAGTCCTTCTGCAGGGCACGGGCCTACTCTACAATCGAGGGTACGATTGAGAGGGGTTAGGCCATATAGTCCACCACGCTGGCCTAGTGCGGGACTATACATACGATAGAAATTCTTACAAATCGCTATGGTATCCAGGTTTCCTCACGATGTTTTTCTTCACCATTATAGTGCGTGGTGACTATCAAAACACACATGACTCCGAAAAGTCAAGAGGTGTGCCCTGGGATTTGAACCCGCGACCACCGTGAATATGTAGGCAGTCGCATCTGGTCCGTTACAGGCCACCACGAATTCCACGTGTATTTTTAGTTTAAGTAGAAATTGAGTTTTTGGATCGCTTTTTAGACAAGAAAATCATTTAGCTTGTGTTTTAAGTTTGAAAAATCCTTTATAAGTTGCAATTTAAGCCTGGCATGACGATAAATTCGCTCTTATCACATTTAGGCCGGAAATGAGCTTAACGAATTGTGAATGGCACTGGTGTGATCACCCTCTTAACTTGAACATTTCAATCGAAACCTGAAGCAAATATTTTCCGAATCCATTTCAGTCAAAGATGATAAAATTATTAATGACATGAAATAAAATATTTTCATACAATGTATGTAAAATAATCTATAAAATCTCATACATTATTTAGATTCAGTCACTTTTATTCCACTACTATTATGATCTTCAACTACAGAAGCATGCATCCAGCGACTTAATTAAATTATTATAACTAGAAGATCCTTCAGGCAGGATTAAGTACAACAGAGGATTTTCTTTGGCTAAAAATAGAGAAAGAGAGAGAAATAGGTGAAGGCAAAGAAGTTTATTACATACATACATAAACTCACGCCTTTATCCCAGAAGGGGTAGGCAGACGCGCCACCAGTACACCCACATTTCTCTTTGTATGTTCCGTCCTATGATGTGATAGGGGGCGAGCCTAACGCCTTATCGGGCACAAATTCCTGACCCCGGGCTGATAATGCATAGAAAAACCCAATATCACTTTACCCGACCCGGGATTCCAACCCGAGACCTTAGGTTTATAGTCGTACCGTGGCGCCTCTGCCTAGCCCTTTTGGGATAAAGGCGTGAGTGTATGAATGTATGTTTATAATTCAAGCATTTATGTCGAGCACTAGTATTCGTAATGTTATATAATTATAACATAATTTTAAGTTTAAAATGACATTTATTTATACAGGGTATATCAAGACCGCGACCGAAAACGAAGCCTGGTGGTGGAATTAGTGATATCAAACACAATGCAAGCAAAAATTTCACAAAAAAAATCGTCAATTTTTTTTTTGTAATTTTTTACTTATCGTCATATTTGAGTGATAAATACATAGTTTTTTGAAAATTATGACGTACACCACTTTATTTTTAAACACGCAATGGTATGTAAGGGTTTATATTACTATTTTTGCAAAAACTAGGTACTTACCAGTCAAACATGATGATATTTAAAAAAATGCAAAAAAAAGAACTGTTGCGTTTTTTGCGAAAATTTTAATTGCATTGTGTCTGTAACCACTAAAACTACCATCTGGCTTCGTTTTCGGTCGCGGTCTTGATATACCCTGTATAATTATAACATAATTTTAAGTTTGAAATGACATTTATTTATATAATAATGTTACATGATCCTGATTATTATGTACATAGGTATGTACTATGTATATCTCGTGAGAAATATCTACAAGCAGACAATTGTCAAATTTTTGGAATAAAAAAATTTACATTATATTAATCTCATACTTCATAACATAATTAAAATTTTAAGCAAGTTGTAGACTTAAAAGGTATTATTCGTAATATTACAACCGGAATAATAATTCTGGACAAATAAGAGATATATTTTTTTCCGTGATCGGGACGAAGTTGTTGAAGGTTGAAGAATAATTTAGAATTTTCCGTATAAAAATACCTTTGATATAAACAATAATATAATTCATTTTGCATACGTATTTATCCCTGAGTGACTTCATTTTTAAAAAGGTTAAGTCCCCTTGATGAGTCAAAAGTTGAATTTCCTTTCCAAAGGTGCATTGCATAAGGCGATTTTTATTTTGGTTTTGTAAACGTTTTTTCCTGCTTATATAAATGACAAAAACATGTAGTTTTTCTTTAGTTACATACATACATAAACTCACGCTTTTATACTAGAAGGGGTAGGCGTGCCACTAACCTGATTGTACGCGATATGACCGCTCATGGACAGTAGCAAAACTAACACCATGAATTACAAAGCATTTCTTGGCATTCCACTGCGCTCGCCATCCTGAGACGTAAGATGTTAAGTCTCAATATGTCAAGTAGTTACTCTGGCTACAATGTCCTTCAAATCGGAACACAACAGTGCATTACTGTTGTTTGGCGGGAGATGTAAAACAATGCGGTACCTACCCAGGCCGCCTTTCACATATGAGACACCTACATGTGATTATATCTATACATAACCATATGTATGTTGTTTTTAATATATTAAACAACAAATACGAGAATAAATTACTCTTTCGTGATGCCACAACCTTGCTATATTTATAAAGTTACCTTAATTGTCATGAAACACGAAAATAATTTTTTTTTTTTTATAACGTGGAAATGTTTGCCCTTGCAACGAGTTACATACGTGTAGGCTTGCCATTCATGACTTGTTTATATGTTTTGATAATAATAAATTCTTTAAAAAATAATTTAAACCGTTTCTTCCACAGACCACACATAATACAATAAAATAACAATACCGGGAATGACTGCGAACGAAAACGAAGCCAGGTGGTAGTTTTAGTGGTTACAGACACAATGCAAATAAACATTTCGCAAAAAAGCAGATAGGTTATTTTTAAATATCACCGTGTTTGGGTGGTAATTATCTAGTTCTTGCTTAAATAATATTTTAAACCCTTACGTACCATTGCGTGTTCAAAAATAAAACGGTGTACATTATTATTTTAGGTAAACTATGTATTGACCACACAAATACGAAGATAAGTAAAAAATGGCGAAAAAAAATTTACGCCTTTTTTGCGAAAATTTTAGATGCATTGTGTCTGAAGACACTAACACTACCTGGCTTCGTTTTCGGTCGCAGCCTTGATATACCCTACATATTTAGACAAAGAAGGGGGTTATATTACTTACCGTAATATGCGCGTAGAAAGAGTACCAGCTCAGTATACCCTGTTTTACAACAGCATTGGTTTTCAGCTGGCTCCAATGATATTTTTCTCTTGATGATAATTTCTCGAAAGGGTTAATGTGTAGGCTGGTTGTAAAAATATACGATTAATCTGAAATATGCATAATTTATTCATCAGCCTATATGATAAATACACCTAACAGTCACATACATAGTCCTGACCCCACACTAAGAATAAGTCTTGTTGTGTATCAGAAACTACGAGAGACTTTTCGGTTTCACAAACACCCAGACCCGAGACAAATAGGGGCTACACAAAGACAGACATTTGTCTAGGTATGGCGATCGAACTCGTGACCTCACATTTACAGTTAGGTTTTAACCAACTGCGCCACGGAGGCTGTGAATATTCAGCTCCCATTTAAGTTGACTACACGACGTAGCCCTCAAGGAGATATCCCACTCTTCCTTCCAAAAATCAACCAGGGTTAGGCCAATGTTGCTTTAAAATTCCAAAAGGCAAACGGTTAAGGAAAACATCGTGAGAAAAGCTACATACCACAGCGACCTTTACAAAATTTTCCATGGTATGTGAAGTCAGCCCGCACTAGGCCAGAGTGGCGGCCTAACCCCTCTCAATCGAACTCTCGATTGTAGAGTCCCGTGCCCAGCAGTGGGCGAGTTTGGGCTGATACAGTACAGTATATTATAGTCTAGAATGCGTGTGTCATTGATCCCGTATCGGGTCAAGGCGCCATTCGCTTGCAATAAAGTATGCACTTTTCCTTCTAACTTGTTTTTGCTAGTTGACGTCTGTGGGCAAGTGGTTTTGTGTCTATTAAAGAAATAAACGACTTTTTTGTATTACCTCGATCCAATGTTAAGGTATTGTAAAGATTCTTGCTTATATTATTAGCTTACAAAAAATGTATGTGAAAAACTTCCGCCCGAGTTTTCCTTTTCATTCCACTCCCATTTTGAAAAAGGGCCTGGGCCCTGTGAAGGGAAATTTTCACAGGGCTTCCCACAGCCGAGAGTTACTACAAACCAAATGGAGATGTTGATGGTCATGTATTTACCATCAATCCGTTTGCATAGCAAGTCTCGGACGCCTACAAGGTGGACGGATGACCTGGTTATGGTTTCAAGAAGCCGCTGGATGTAGACCACTTCCAACAGTTCAATGTGGATATCATTGGAGGAGACCTATGTTCAGTGGACATCCTTTGACTGAAGAGAGAAACTATCAAAAGCATTCCCCTTTTTTATTATTATGAATGGCGAGAGCATGCACCTGATGGGAAACGATACGACCGCTCAAGGACAGTAGCAAAACCAAGCAACGCCATGAATTACAAAGCATTGCATGGCATTCCACTGCGCTCGCTTGAGATATAAGATGTTGAGTCTCATTATGTCCAGTTTACTCTGGCTACAGTGTCCTTCAAACCGGAACACAACAGTGCATTTACATTGCTGTTTGTTGGAGAAATAGACATTGCGGTGGTACCTACCTGTGGCTTCTCACATAAGAGAGACCACCAGTAAAAGTCCGCTGCTGGATATTCAAGGTTTTCCACATTTGCAATATACAAGGTATATCAAGACTGCGACCGAAAACGAAGCTAGGTGGTAGTATTAGTGACTTCAGACACAATGCAACTAAAAATTTCGCAAAAAAAAAAGTCAACTTTTTTTTTAATTTTTTACTTATCGTCGTATTTGAGTGATGAATACATAGTTTTATAAAATAATGATGCAAACCTTTTTAGTTTTAAAGACGCAATGGTACGTAAGTGCTTAAATTCCTTTTTTCCCAAAAACTAGGTATTTAGCACTCAAACACAATGATATTTAAAAAACTGCAAAAAAGATCTGTCGCTTATTTGGCGAAATTTTTAGTTGCATTGTGTTTGTAACCACTAAAACTACCACCTGGCTTCGGTTTCGGTCGCGGTCTTGATATACCCGGTATAACATTGCATGCTACTAAACTTAATATGTATAAAAGTACATATACCATTTCCTGTGCGAGATCAATACAGAACAATGAATTCTTATCTGCGCTCGTGAGTCAATATTTGTACGCGTGATGTAAATTATGAACGCTATGTAATTGTTAATTATTATTACTTTTTAACTCGCTCGTGCGCTTTTGATATATCGTGAATTTTTTTTTTAATTTTCATCCTAGATATGACAGCTATGCCTCGGTGGCGTAGTTGTATTACGGTACGGTTACAAAGCTAAGGTCCCGGGTTCGATTCCCGGGTCGGGCAGTGATATTGGATATGGCGATAGGCTCGCCCTCTATCAGAAAGTGGGACGGAACATACAAGGCGAAATGTGGGTGTCCTGGTGGCGTCTCTGCCTACCCCTTCGGCGATAAAAGCGTGAGTTTATGTATGTATGTATCAAGGTATGTGAGGTTTTAATCTGATATAGGTACCTTACCGACCCCTTCCGAGTTTTTTGAGAAGGAATCCATTGGCTTAACTCTTTTAAAACAAGATCAATAATTGTCGCATTTACTTTATGTATAAACTCATTTAACCAGTTATCCAATTATGTACATTGTACAATCATATATTTATTTAATTGATGTCTACAAACAAGACAAAAGAACAACTGGCAATTAAGTAATGTTATGAGAAATACAATAAGTATTTAACAGCAATAACAGAAACGGGCAAACACGGCAAAGTATTGAAAATTGACAATAAAACAATGACAACTGAAGTGTTTTACGGCAGATAATATTCTCTCATAAACTTATTAAGAAAGTACGGCGTATTCTTACAAAGAAAAACGTAAAATTTTTACTAGTGGCAGGTCTCACATGTGAGAGACCGCTTGGGTAGGTACCACCGCAATGTTTATTTCTCCCGCCAAACAGCAGTGTAAATGCATTCTTGTGTTCCGGTTTGAAGGACATTGTAGCCAGAGTAACTACTGGCCATAATGAGACTTAACATCTTATGTCTCAGGATGGCGAGCGCAGTGGACCAAGCCTTGCTTTGTAATT
Organism: Deilephila elpenor; assembly: GCA_949752805.1. NCBI lineage: Eukaryota > Metazoa > Arthropoda > Insecta > Lepidoptera > Sphingidae > Deilephila > Deilephila elpenor. Next base: position 1,974,911 of record OX457121.1, read on the forward strand.
CATGGTGTTTGGTTTCGCTACTCTCCATGAGCGTTCGTATCGCTTACCATCAGGCGAAAAGCATGCTCATCTCGTTATTCATCACAATAAAAAAACGTAAGGGTCACCGAGAGGTTTACCAGTTTTCCTACAACATTTTTATTGGAAACAAACGCTGTAATTTTTGCAGTGTTCTCAGACTGAAAGATATATCAATTATATCAATTTACGTGTATTTTAGTACTATAAGGAGCTTTTAACAGCTTTCTCGATAAAAAGGGGGTGTTCAAGTTTAAAAAACTACGCTTGACATCATCGAACTCCGATGGAGTCACACAACTTTTAAAAGAAGAAGAATCAATCCACTATATTATTATTTACCTTGCATAGAACATCTAAACAATACAATGACATAGCCATGATATAAATAAAACATAACACAAGGAAAATATTATGTGCAATTGTTCCCTGTATCAATAGAGCGGTTAACATGAATTAAATAAATCATAAATGACTCAGTATTATTGTTTCTAGCGGTTTTAGCAATAAATAAGTTGTGTATTAACAGTCACATACATCCTGACCGCACACTAAGATCGAGTCTTGTGTCGTGTATCAGAAACTACGAGAGACTTTTCGGACTTTTCGTACGGACTTTACAGCTTACTCAGTCTAACCAATTAAAAGGTACTTTAAGTGCAAAAAAAATACCTCCTTGGTACCTTTAAGATGTATAATATATACAGGGTATATCAAGACTACGACCGAAAACGAAGCCAGATGGTAGTATTAGGGACTTCAAACACAATGCAATGAAAAATTTCGTAAAAAAAAATCGTCAACTTTTTTTTGTAATTTATTACTTATCGTCGTATTTGGGTGATAAATACATAGTTTTACTTAAATAATCAGGTAGACCTCTTTATTTTTAAACACTCAATGGTACGCAAGGGTTTAAATTATTATTTTCGCAAACACTAGGTATTTACCACCAAAACAAGACGATATTTAAAAAAATCTAAATAAAATTCTGTCGCTGTTTTGGTAATATTTTTATTTGCATCGTGTCTGTAACCACTAAAACTACCACCTGGCTTCGTTTTCGGTCGCGGTCTTGATATGCCCTGTATAATTATATACATACAGGGTATATCCAGAGTTACAGAACGGTACATACAGAAAACGAAACCAGGTAGTTTTAGTGATTACAGACACAATGCAACTAAAAATTTCGCGGAAAAAGCGACATGTTTTATTTTTTTATTACGTAGTTTTTGCTAAAATTATAAATTAAATGCTTTCGTACTAAATGCCTTTAAAAATAAAAAGGTGCACATTCTTATTTTAGGAAAACTACGTTTTTACCACCCAAATACGTCGACAAGTAATAAAACAAATTTAAAAAATCACTCTTTTTGTAAAAATTGTAGTTGCATTGTGTCTGAATTCATTAATACTACCACCTGGCTTCGTTTGCGGTCTAGATACACCCTGTATAAATATTTTTTTAAAGGTGTCAAAGTAAATTATCTAGTATTATAGCCAGAAAATATTTAGTTTTGCATAAATCTTAATTATCTAAGCGTAATGAGGGAATTCATCACCTTTTACCCACACATTATCACAAAAAAACATATTAACACGTCAGAAGCATCACTTAAGAATAGATTAAAATGTCGTTAATTATGTTTTTATATTATACGATATATCGGACCGATTTGCGTCAGAAAACTTAAAAATGCAGAAATGTAATTGTATTATTTAATTAAACAATATAACGCCCGAATACTGGAACGACATTCAAATAATAAGGTGCTCTTAACAGCGCACGGCTCACTTAGCCAGTACATTTAATCGGGATTAACGTAGTTAAGCGCAAGTTATATTTAAGTTGCGTTCCAGTATTTGGGCGTAAGTCTTCTTTTAAAGAATTTGATATTATGTCGGTGGAATCTCTATCTGGAATCCTAGACTGAACTAAAACCGTCTGATGATATCTTGGAGGCCTTTTAGCGTCCTATTCAAAAGTGGACTGCCTCGGTGGCGTAGTTGTACTACGGTACGACTACAAAGCTGAGGTCTCGGGTTCGAATCCCGGGCTGATAATAATTAATAGAAAATCCCAATATCACTTTGCCCGACCCGGGAATCTAACCCGAGACCTCAGTTTTGTAATCGTACCGTAGTACAACTACGCAACCGAGGCATAAATAAATAAATAAATAAACACACCCAACAGTCACATACATAGTCCTGACCCCACACTAACATCGAGTCTTGAGTCTTTTCGGGACTTTTCTGTCTCACAAACAAATATTTGTTTCAGTACGGGGATCGAACCCGCGGCCACTCGTTTCACAGCCGATGTCTAACCAACTGCGCCACGGAGGCTGTAATTTAATAAACTATTTCAATTTTCATTTTCAAATGTCGTGTAATGTAAAATACTTAAATCAAGTCGTTAAAATCATATTGGCATTTTAGTTTGAAAGCTCGTAGATGTCTATAATTATATTCCTGTGAACCGCCACCAGCCTTATCTGTTTTATCTACAAGGGTTTCGCGTTTGGGGGTACAGTCGAGTAGATATTGACTGGCAATCAATTTTAAATTCATAATTATTTTAGGTTAAAATTTACTCCCAATTTTTATTTTGGCTTCTATTAAGACATAATAAGCCACCATTTTATTTTCTCATTATTTCAGTACTTTAACGCCTGAATTCGGAAACGCTATTTAAATATTAAGTTGCAACTAACTACGCGAGTCCCGCTTAAATGTCCTGGTTAAGTGGGACTTGTGTAGTTAAGTATAACTTAATATTTAAATAGCGTTTGAGTATTCAGGCGTAAGAGGCCTTTATTCTAAAGATAATGTTAGCCTCAACGTACATATACCAGGCGTTAGTTTTAGAACTTCAGATACTATGCAACTAAACATTTTGTTTCTGAATTTTTTTACCTATCGTCGTGTTTGGATGACACGTAGTTTTTCTTAAAATAATAATGTACACCCTTTTATTTTTAAAAACGCAATCGTATTCAAGAGTTTAAATAATTATTTTAGCAAAAACTTTGTATTTCCCAAACACGACGATACTTAAAAAATCGTGATAAAATGAAATTTTTATTTGCATTGTGTCTGTAGCTACTTAAACTGCCACCTGGCTTCGTTTTCGGTCGCAATCTAGATTTACCTGTACAAGGCATTAAATTCTAATCAACGATTCGCCAACGCATAAAAATACGTTCTACAAACCGACTTATCTAAATCCAAGTATAGATTAATCTAATTTATTGTGCTAATTGGCATTGGACGTATTTGGAAGCCGTCCCTGGCAATCATACGAGGCTGAAAGGGCTTCGCACGTTCTCACAACGTGTCAGGTTTTAAAACGTTATGTGGGCAGAGATTAATTAATTCATAGACACTTTTAAAACGTATTTTAGTTAATGTTTTGTCCCTTTCGAACGACTTTTGAATTCAGTTTGAGCGAAGTCATAACATTCGAATTCAAATACGTTTTAAAACTGTCAATGAGTAAGGCCCACTTTATCATGAACGTTTTTATTCGAATAACGATTATTAAAATCACCTTTTCACACGCATCTCATAAACTTCTGATAACTCTATAATAAGACTGCAACTATAACTTATACCTATTATGATTATAATCGGTTTGAAAAGTAGCATTATCAATTCGATCTGTATGTAGGTAAAATTGTCAGAATTACACAATTTTTGCACATGTTTGTCTGTCTTATAAGATATTGTTAAATATTTGTGTGGCCCGCGAATATTTGTCTCGGGTCTGGGTGTTTGTGACACCAAAAAGTCTTTCGTAGCTTCTGATACACGACACAATACTTAATTGATCTTTATGTGGGGTCAGGACTATGTATGTGACTGTTGGATGTTATTTATTTATATCAGCCTCTGATGTGTGTAGCGTTGCCAGGCGTCCGGATAAAGCCGGACATAGGCTTTTTGATTGCATGTCCGGCTAAACGGACATGTCCGGATAAACGGTGTCCGTCTTGTCCGGCTTTTGTTAGGCTTTTTACTTTTCGCAAACAAGCGAGCACTGCCGCTGCGCCGCCGAGCGTGGCCGAGATTTATGATAATAATCAAAAAGACTTGATTTTACATAAAAAAAAAATTGTTCGTACCTATTAATACTAAGACAAAATCCTCAATAATATAGGGTGTCCGGCTTTTTTAACCAAATGTCCGGCCAAACTGGCTGGTCTGTCCGGCTATTAGGTTTGGCGACCTGGCAACGCTAGATGTGTGCCAAACATAACCTATGTATGTATGTATGTATGATTTTCGCTTTTAATCATTTCTTTCGAAATAAATGTATGAATCTGTGATCTTGACTGTACCGTGAGTTTCTGACCTAAGTCGCTGCGATTCCACCAGTCACTTTCCCGTATTGCGTGTATTTTAACGACAGTTTTTACGTAAGCCTCGGTTCCGTTGAAGCGACTGTCTATACATCGAGAAAGTATACGACAAAAAGTACAAGTTAAAATATTTTGTGTGGTTAAAAATATTATTTGTTTCGTGTCTGAGTTTTTATAAGACAGAAAAGTTCTTTAGCTTGGGATCAGAATTATAATTTTTTTTTTATATCAAATCTAGTGGCTGTTTTGTCAATTTTCTCAACAAAACTCCTGGCAATTGTGTCTAAAATTTTTGTTAAAAACCGTCGTGAGGCAGCAGTGTGTAAGCACCGTTTTGTACCCTATTTGAAGGGCATTATAGCCAGTTACTAAGCATTAAGAAACATAACCAATTTCTCGGAGTGGCGAACGCAGTGAAATGCAGTGCTTATAGTGTTTGACAGCCTCCGTGGCGCAGTTGGTTAGACGCCGGCTGTGAAACGAGAGGCTACGGGTTTGATCCCCGCACCAAGAGAAATGTTTGTGCGGCCCACAAATATTTCTTTCGGGTCTGAGTGTATGTCAGACCGAAAAGTCTCTCGTAGTTCTGATACACAAGACTAAATTGATCTTAGTGTGGGGTCAGGACTATGTATGTGACTGTTGGGTGTATTTATTTTATTTTATTATGAATAAATTATGAAAGGTGTTGCTTCTGTTTGTGTGCAGATGTGACGCTAACCAATCTACTGATCTATTAATCTAGTCATTTAAGCTAATAAATAATATACTGGATGAGTTATTTGCTCGATAAAAAATAATTTATATAATGGAATCATTTACGTGATGGATTGAAGTGTCATCATTATTTAGATATTCCTTGTAGTTAAATATTTGGTGAGGATATCATTGTGATTTAATTTAATTAATTATCCAATTTGTTTAAATTTAATGGCCTAACTGAATTATATGTGTGCTTTGATTTAAAACACTTTTATTGTATACTGTTTGGAGCAATACCCCCAGTGTTATTGATATAAAACTATTTTATTCATGTAAATACATTTTTTCACCTTCATATTGATGTATATGCATGTTTCAATACAGATTTATGAAGGTTTTATTACGGATACTATTTAGTCTTTTATCATAAACTCAACTAAAATTGTAATAATAACTGAGCCATGTCTAAGCGTGAAAATGTATTTAATAATGAAAACATCAGCCTCCAACACATTTTTAAATTATATTATTTGTTAAGAGAGACACAGATTATAAAATACTAATAATCGCTTCAACGGAACCGCACCTTTAATCCGCTCATATCCAGTTAAAACCAGTCCGATCCGGCTCGATGGAAGAGGTGGAATTTGACGTCATATGTTCTATCTCAGAGTTTGGGTTAGTGACGTCTATCTACAGTTAATTTATTTGAAAATAAGTCTTCATTGTGTTTTGTTGTTTCAGTTTAATGCCTTGTTATCTTTGCAAAGCTTATGATAATTATGTGAATTATTTTATGATAATTATGTGAGGTTTTAGTTGTATTGTTGTAAGGTGCGTGGTGGCCTGTTGGTAACGGACCAAATGTTCGCGGTGGTCGCGGGTTCAAATCCCAGGGCACACCTCTGACTTTTCGGAGTTAAGTGTGTATTGATAGTCAATCACCACGCACTTTAACGGAAAACATCGTAAGAAAACTGCATGCCGTAGCGATTTTAAACAATTTTTACGGTATGTAAGTCCGCTAACCCGCACTAGGCCAGCGTGGTGGACTATATGGCCTAACCACGCTCAATCGATTCCCTCGATTGTAGAGTAGGCCCGTGCCTTGCAGTGGGACGTATTTGGGCTGATATAGATAGATTTAGTTGTATGACTCGTATATTACGAATAATTTTCTTTTCGACAGCCTCCGAAACGTTAGGCCGCAGGTTTGTTCCCCCACCGAGACAAATGTTTGTGAGAACCACAGGTATTTGTTTCGGGTCTGGGTGTTTGTAAGAGCGAAAAGTCTTTCGTAGTTCCTGATACTAGACACAAAACTCGATCTTAGTGTGGGGTCGGGATTACGTATGAGAATGTGTTTATTTTATCAGATCTGCACTAAACTTAACTTTAGGTACATCTACATTAGAGCCACTTTTCCGTGTCACTATAAAAATCATATTATTTATCTTGTACGATCGTTCAAACCTGTTTTTTATTGATAAGTTCATCATTTGTGATATGTAGATTATGTTTAAAATGATTATTTATCTCATTTCATCAGTAAAGATTATATATAATTTATTTGTGTCAGCAAACTGAATGAAAGATTAAAATGACGGGTGATAAATAATCGTTATATGTATATATAAAAAAAATAAAAACCCTTTTATATTTTTATATAAAATACAAAGTCCTGACCCCACACTAAGATAAAGTCTTGTGTCGTGTATTAGAACTTAGGAGAGACTTTTTGGTCTCACAAACACCCAGACCTTAAACAAATATTAGTGTCACACAAACTTTTGTTTCGGTGCGGGATGTAATAACATTTTTTTTATTGCAATGAATGGCGAGACGAGCCTGCCATTCGCGTGATGGTGTAAGATACGACCTCCTATATACAATAAAAAACCAAACAACACCATTACAATGATTTTTAGAATTTTTGTCTGTTTGTCTGTGTGGTTGTGCGCGATGAAGTCAGAAACGGCTTAACCGATTTCGATGAAATTTGGTATAGAGGTAGCTGACACCCTGGATTAACACTTAGGCTACTTTTTATCCCAAAAAAAAAATGATCCCGCGGGATGTGGAAGGAATTCTGATTTGTTACTTTTGTATACTCAAAGGGATGGGATAGGACTGGATTTCATGCCATGGGTAAGAATCAGACGGGACGGGCGGTTTATAACGGGACGGAATGGGAATTTCCAAATAAAGTTAATCACGCATACGAAGTTTGCGGGCAAAAGCTATTTTAAAATAAGAACATAAAATTAGGTAATAAAATTAGTACATTAAACTAAGCAAATTAAAAACAAAAAGTTCGTTTATAACAATAGATTAATTACGTTAATGTATTATTTACGTCATACGATTACGTTGTTTAAATAAAAACTTTTTTGTAAGTCCGTTCAAAAATAATTACATTGAAAACCTTTTAGAATTGTCGGTAATCGGTATAGATTGTATGCGATCTTGTGGCGTTCGAATCCGTTGTCATAATAATATAAAATATAAAAAAAATATCTCTTCACATTTGATTATATTGGACATGTTAATACAATTAGATAACCAGTATAAATGTTTGTTCTTTATATTAAATTTATATTCTTTATATTAATCATATTTCAGACAATGCGTTAAATAGATAATAATATACTTTATTGTACACAATGATAATATACACTTTGCCGGCCTCCGTGGCGCAGTTGGTTAGACGCCAGCTGTGAAACGAGATGCCGCGGGTTCGATCCCCTCACCGAGACAAATGCTTGTGTGAACCACAAATATTTGTTTCGGGTCTGGGTGTTTGTGAGACCGAAAAGTCTCTCTTAGTTCTTGATAACCACGACACAAGACTCGATCTTAGTGTGGGGTCAGGACTATGTATGTGACTGTTGGGTGTATTTATTTTGTTCTGTACAATGGGCGGCCTTATCACTAATAGCGATTTCTACCTTTGGATGGACAGGAATTATAAGAAACCATTCAGTGTGCAGCAAAAGCGTGAAGACGACAGAAATAAATAACAAATAAATTTATTAAAAAAAATATAATATTTTTTAAATTTAATTTATCGTTCCAAATTTCGCCACATGAAAAAGGAAGATAGCTTTTAAAGTCAAGTGATACAAAATATTTTGGGCTTTAAGTCGTAATCTCCAGGGTTCAAATCTCAACTCAGTTATTCCATTTTGCGTGAATTTTGTGATTTAAAAAATCTCATATGAGTTATCCGAAAGATCTCATATGATATTGTAGATGCCAGGTCGCTTTTTAGGACATAAAGAAGAGTTCAACGAACTGTGACAGGGACCTCTGCCTGTCCCTTTGGGTATTTTGAGCTTAAGTATGCATAAAAAAGAAACATGGAATGTGACGTCATCATAATCAAAATGCGGGCGTGCGAGAGAGATAGATATACCTATTCGATAACGCCTTCACCTTATAGGTAACAATAATTGTTACCTTATTTAGAAAATTATTGATCATAATTTTATCAGATTTTTCTGTTCTTTTTGTATTTACTGTTATATAAATTATATATATTATTTATTTAAATCTTTATTGTACAAAATTAAGAACAAAAATACACAACACAGAAACAATAACAAAAAAAAGTACAAATGGCGGTCTTATCGCTCTACAGCAATGTCTTACAGACAACCATGGGATGGATTTAAAAGAAGGAGAGAGAGAGAGAGGGCAGTGTAAAAATGAAGAATTACAGCTAAATAATAGTTATTAAGCAATATATAAATACACAAACATACTATATTATATAAGACTAGCTTCTGCCCGCAAACTTCGTCAGCGTGATTAACTTTATTTGGTATTTCTCATCCCGTCCCGTTATATCCCGCCCGTCCTGTCTCATTCTCACTCAAGGTATGTAATCCACGCCCATTGCATCCCTTTGAGTATAAAAAGTAACAAATATATCGGATTTCCGTCCTCATCCCACGGGAACACTTAATTTATCTGGATAAAATGTAGCCTAAGTGTTAATCCATCGTTAATATGGGGAATATTAGTTTTTCTCATTTATCTTCCATAATACAAAGAAACACCCTGTATGTAAATAAGACATTTACCAGTTTTTAAGTTGGACTTGTACCGATATAACTGTGAAACCGCATCTCATTTCGTCTAGTAGTTTTTATGCACAAGTAAATAAAAGAAACACCCTGTCTATAAATAAAATATATACCAGTTTTCAAATTGGACGTGCACCAATATTACTGTGAAAACTGCATCTCATTTCGTATGGTAGTTTTTGAGTAATGTGCAAGCAAACAAAAAGAAACAACCTGTATGTAATGAAATATACACCATTTTTTAAGTTGAACCTGCAGCAATACAAATGTGGAAACTACATCTCATTTTGTGCGGTAGTTTTTGAGTAATGTGCAAGCAAACAAAAAGAAACATCCTGTATGTAAATGCAACATATACCAGTTTTTAAGTTGAACCTGCAACAATACAACTGTGAAAACCGCATCTCATTTCCTGCGGTAGTTTATGAGTAATGTACAAGCAAACAAAAAGAAACACCCTGTATGTAAATGCAACATATACCAGTTTTTAAGTTGAACCTACAGCAATACAACTGTGAAAACCGCAACTCATTTGGTGCAGTAGTTTTCGCGTGATGCGCAAGCAAACATACAGACAGACAGACAGACAGACAAAAATTCTAAAAAAAATTGTTTTGGCTTCTGTTGCTGTTATAAAGACCTCTCGCGTTAAAATTTCTTAAATATCTTCCATGTACAGACATCGACCATTTACATTTTTATTATATGTATAGATACTATACTATATATTTATAATACAATGAATAAAATTAATATAAAAAGCCTTGGGGTGCTGCCAAAACCCGCCAAACTGTGAGAGTTCATTGATTTGAAAACTATTAATAGACTGCAATAGTCAAAAATATAATTTGTTTTATTCCATTTGTTTTGAAACCTAAGCTTTATTATCAATAGTTCGTTCACTGTCGTGTTTAACTAATACATAATATTAATAATATTAAACTTTTGGTAAAATATATATAATTTTTTTTATGATTCCTTTACAATTTTCAATAGTAAATTTTCGCTTAGAGTATTATTATAGAGGGAGCGTTGTCATACAATTTGCGCGTTCAAAAAATGATCAAAAACGAATATTTTTTGTTAGTTATTGTAGTACTGCAATATTAGTTAAAATTAAGCTTATTATTAAACAAAAATTGCTATTAAATCCATTAGTAACCGAATGAAAATTTATCTAGTACAAAAGAAGTTTGAGTGGATTTCAATAGCCCTGAACTATTTTTCTTTAAATAATTCGTGTATGTTGGACAACCTGTCAAATGCCAATAGGAGGGAAGAAAAAGGTGGCTCGGCAACACCATTTTTTTACGTTTTTGAAGTAATATATTTTAAGTTTAAAATCGTAACTGCCTCGGTGGCGTAGTTGTAATACGGTACGATTACAAAGCTGAGGTCTTGGGTTCGAATCCCGGGTCGGGCAAAGTGATATTAGATTTTTCTATTTATTATCAGCCCGGAGTCAGGAATTTGTGCCCGATATGGCGATAGGTTCGCCCCCTATCACATCATGGGACGGAACATACAAGGCGAATTGTGAGTGTTCTGGTAGCACCTCTGCCTACCTCTTCTGGGGAAAAAGCGTGACTCTATGCATGTATGTATGTAAAATTGCAAATACATCCTAAAATGAGTTATTATGTGGAATACGGAACCTTTGTTCCCAACTCCGTCTCACACTTGACTTTCTCACACTTGATTTTTTGTAATACCTACGTAATATTAAAAAATTAAAGCACATACGCACGTAATTCGTTGAATAAACTTGTTTAAATAAATCATTTTGGTCAAAGCATTCACCACAGCTATACTTAAAATTATCTTTTCAACCGAATTCGTTTCTAAAGAAATTTAATAAAAATAAATTTAATTTCCAAAGCCGTACACTCCGAAACCTTTGCCAGTTGTCAGTTTGAAATGTAAACAAGCAAATTAACAGTGAAAAAATGGACAAAATTATTGAGAGTGTTAAAAAACTGAATGGTTCTAGAAAACCGAGCCCTGATTTGAGCCGCAGTCAGTACTCCTTGGTGTCAACTGGGGACCTCACTGCGGGCGCTGTGGAACTATGGATGGGCCTACCAGAAGAGGTCAAATATGACCCCGTTTTGGCGCCATTTCGGCAGTACTATGAGAAGGAACATGGTAAGTCTTTATATTAATTTTTTCGAAAAGTGTTTAAAAAATGAATTGACAAAGTGGTTGCATTGCAATTTGCAGCTGATGGTAGCTATGCCCGCCAATTGGAAAAAGAATACATAGGTACATCAATTTACTGCTGGTAGGTGTCATATGTGAGAGGCCGCCTGGGTAGGTACCACCGCAGTGTCTATTTCTCCAACAAACTCCAGTGTAAATGCCACAGAATATTTCTGTGGTAATTGCACTGTTGTGTTCCGGTTTGAAGGACATTGTAGCCAGAGTAACTACTGGACATATTGAGACTTAACTTCTATGTCTCAGGATGGCGAGCGCGGTGGAATACCAAGCATTGCTTTGTAATTCATGGTGTTGTTTGGTTTTGCCGTCCATGAGCGGTCGTATCGCTTACCATCAGGCGAATGGCATGCTCGTCTCGCCATTCATCGCAATAAAAAAACTATAGGACATATTTAGAATACCAATTGAAGATTACAAGTTCATTGCTTCTGTACAAACAATAATATTGTTAAAGATCCAAGTTATTTTAGTTACAATGTAGCGAAGTTTTTTATAATTGCGAAAAAGTGACTTCAACGCGCCTCATTGTAAGTGCAGTGCAGATAGAGTACCAACTGTGAGATGTTCATCTCCCGATACAATGATGCCTGATTGTATCCGGATACACAGAACCCGAAACGCGACACACGTGGCTCACTATGACGGCTCCTTAACCACTGTGTATTATTAAATACGATAGGACTAGTTTTGTTCCCTTTATACCAAAATCCTTTAATTATACATAACAATTACACCTGCTTCCCATAGGGGTACGCAGAGACTATGAACCAGTTTGCTCGATCCTGACATACCACTTTCGCTTCGTCCAATTTCATTAATCTTGTATTCTCGTTCAGGGTACTTCAGACCTGATCTTTTTTTAAATATGTAGTATTTATCAATGCACCCAACAGTCACATACATAGTCCAGTGAATCAGAAACTACGAGAGACTTTGGTCTCACAAAACCCACGAAAAACATCTGGGCGACAGAAATTTCAAGGTGACAGGATAATACCAGGTTTTCGCTCACAGCCGCGGCGTCTAACACGCGCCACGGTGATTATCAAATACATATTCATGGAATAGTCTAGAAACATTCCAGACACGAAGCTGAGACTTGCATTCGCCTGTGTTTTTTTCGTTTTCGCTGTCGGCCAATGAGCGTGCGTTTATTTTAAAGCAGCCCGATCCGGTTCCAACTGGTTTATCGTAGCTACATACATGTTATATACGAAAATAGCTGGGCTTTCAAAGATTCGGGGTTATAATTTGGTGTCTAAGACTGTTTTAAGAATAAAGAAAATTTCATCAGTAGATGTTTTATCTGGATTGTAATTACTATGCAAGAATAGCAGGGTTTTTGGCAAACCAATATCAAACAATAAAAAAGCTGATGTGCTGTCTGTGTTACGGCACAAATAATTTTTAAACATTATTGTAAGCCTCCGTAGCGCAGTTGGTTAGACGCCGGCTGTGAAACGAGAGGCCGCGGGTTCGATCACCGAAACGAATGTTTGCGTGACGCACAGTTATTTGTTTCGTCTGGGTGTTTGTGAGACCGAAAAGTCTTTCGTAGTTTCCGATACACGTCACAACACTCGATCTTAGTTAGGGTAAGGACTATGTATGTGACTGTTGGGCGTATTTATTTATTGATTTATTATTGTTTATTAAAGCTTTATTTACCATAGGTATGTGGTGTAATAGTCGTCTTATAACAGCGTCTGTGGCGTAGGTAGTTGGTTCGACTCAGGCCGTGAAATAAGTAGCTAAATAATAATAAATAAATAAATACACCCAACAGTCACATACATGATCCTGACCCCACACTAAGATCGAGTCTTGTGTCGTGGGTATCAGAAGTTATGAGAGACTTCAGTCTCACAAAGGTAGATACGGGTTCGATATTTGAAGCGAGACAAATGTTAGACAAGTATTTGATTCAGGTTTGGAAGTTTATGTGACCGAAAAGTCTCCGTTCGTTTCTGATTCAAGACTTGTAATCTTGAGATCAGAACTAATGCCGTCACACACGTAACGATATGACTGTGCAAGTCTGAGTTTGCACCAGTATACAGGAACGTGTGTCGACAAATAACTGCGCAAACTTCGTTCCAGTTTTCGATTCGAGACTCGTGCAAACTCGCGTTTGCGCAAACGCACTAGTGTTGGCGTAAGACTGTTGGGTATTTTTATACATATATATGGAAATATATTTAACACGTCACTCAATATACAAGGTCCTTTACGTGTCATCTCCTCCTACTCATTGCCTTTAAAAAAAAACTAATTAACACTTCTATACCAACACGCATAGATTAGCATATTAATGCAAACATAATGTGTTAGTCACTAAACTTGGAAAAAAAATTGTCATTCAAAATATTTATACATGGATCTGTTGTTTATCTTAGGACAGATCCTAAGATAACGTTAGTATGTTAGATAATATTATGACAGTCTCCGCCGACAGCGACAAATTTCTACGGTATGTAAATTTCCGCCAACCCGCACTAGGCCAGCGTGGTGGACCCTGCCCTGTCAATCGTACTCTCGATTGTAGAGAATCGTAGGGATCGAACCCGCAGCCTCATGTTTCACAGCCGGCGTTCAACCAACTGCGCCACGGAGGCTGTCTATGAAATGTATATGATAAAGTTGTCTGGTAGAAATCACTATTATAAAGTGATAAAGCCGCCCATTGTACAGAACTGTTAAGGGTATATCCTTAAATAATATAAATACACCCAACAGTCACATACATAGTCCTGACCCCACACTAACATCGAATCTTGTGTCGTGGGTATCAAGAACTACGACATAAAGTATTTGCTTCGGGTCTGGGTGTTTGTGAGGCCGAAAAGTCTATAGTTACTGATTGAGACAAGACTTGTATCTTAGTGTGGGGTCAGGACTATGTATGTGACTGTTGGGTGTATTTATTTATACCTCAATACATCCCATTGTAGGGCTCGGGCCTCTTCTACTATTGAGAGGACTTAAGCCATATGATAGCTCACCATGTTGCATTGGTACAATATATATGTTACGTGGTAGCTAACGATATGGCGATAGGCTCGCCCCCTACTACATCGTGGGACGGAACACACAAGGTGAAACGTGGGTGTCCTGGTAGCGCCTCTCTCTCTCTCTCTCTGTCTACCCCTTTCTGGGTAAAAGGCGTGAGTATGTATGTATGTCCGTGGTCACTGTTCACACGGAGACAAGTATCCTAACAACCTAATCTATTCTTTTGTTCATTTATGATTTAATATCTTAAATTCATGTTTATCTATGTGATATAAATCTTATTGAAATGTAAGGACATGGAAAATTTCAATATCAGTAAAATAATTAATCATAATTAATTTGTATCTTTGTGCAAGGATATTAATTAATCCATGATTACGAAAAAATGAAATTTCACAGATATAGTAGATAAAATGTTTTATAATCTTCAATTAATTATCTTAACGAAAAATCCACATGCTCAAAATGTAATTCTCCCGGATATCGACTATCGTAAATAATGATGAATAATGCCATAGTAACACGAAAATATGCCTTCGGGATCTGTCTGTATCGGAACCAGGAGGAAGGTTATGGGGGTCATGCCCCCCCCCCCTGGGCTGACTCTAGATTGATAGATTTTTTAAAATATTTCGTCGATTTTTGCTTCAAAAAAAACTAATACATATTCGCGTATCACAGGTGTAACAAACTTTTAAATAATCACTTTTAAATGTGTGTGAATTCGAGAACGTTAAGTGTTCTGACTAAAACTATACTAGTATAACTATACTATTGTCTTTTAACCTTAGCATTGCAGTTACCATGACTTCCTCCTCGTTGGCGCAGTTGTACCACGGTACGATTACAGCGCCGAGGTCTCGGGTTCGAATCCCGGGTCAAACTGATATTGGATTTATATATTCATTATCAGTCCGGAGACAGGAATTTGTGCCCGATATGGCGATAGGCTTGCCCCATATCACATCGTAGGGCGGAACAGAAACAGAAATGTGGGTGTGTGTAGCACCTCTGCCTACCCCTTCTGGAAAAAAGGCTTTATAAGTTTATGTATGTATGTAATTTGAATTACATACATACATAAACTCAAGGCAAACTTTACCATTAAGCATGTTGAACGCACTTTGTCGCACTAGTATCAAAATATATTATTCTAAACTGCTTTTTATCTCAAATTACGAGTAAAATTAGTCTATTTTACCAGAAGTTTTTAGGTATATCAATGCCCATTTTGACTCCAAATTGAGATTGGCCAATTTGATTCATGATTATCCATAATGACGGGTTATTGCAACTAAAATAATAATGATATATTTTTAATGATATCTACACCCTGGTTTAACAGTTCAATGTCAATACTTTAGTCATTACATAAAATTACTTTTGGATTTAGTGCGCGGTGGCCTGTTGGTAAACGGACCAGACGCAACTACATGTTCACGGTGGTCGCGGGTTCAAATCCCAGTGCACACCTCTGACTTATCGGAGTCCTGTGTGTATTGATAGTCACTTACCGTGCACTTTAATAAAGAAACTTGAGAGGTGTCAAGGGACACCCGGATGGAACGAAGTTCGATTTTTTATTATTAATAAATACAAAAAACCTGTATACTCAACAAAAATAATCGTCGTGACACCACTCTGTTCAATGCGAAATAGAAGGACGAAACGGAAATAACTGGCTTGCTTTCCATCAGAGAGAGAGAGAGAGATAGACACAGAAACACGCGCATGCGGCACGGCTGACAACTATAGCAAAAAGTGTCGTTACAACTTTTTTTTTAATTTTTTCCGTCTAGCCCCCTTTCGCAACACGCGATAAGGAACTTTGTGAGGAAATTGTGAGGTAACATGCATAGAAATCTCGAAAACATTTTCTATGGTATGATTTCTATGGTAGGCAACCTGCACTAGGCCAGCGTGGTGGACTAGCTCGAGCCCTCTCAAACGAACTCTTGATTGTAAAGGAGAACCGTGCCCTGCACAGGGACGTGTATGGACTGGATTATTATAATATAATTCAAATTACATACATAAACTCACGCCTTTTTCCCAGAAGGGGTAGGAAGAGGTGCAAGGACACCCACATTTCGCCTTGTATGTTCCGTCCCACGATGTGATAAGAGCGAGTCTGTCGCCATAACGGGCACAATTTCCCGGGCTGATAATGAACAGAAAAATTCAATATAACTTTGCCCAACCCGGGATTCGAACCCGAGACCTCAGCTTTGTAATCGTACAGTAAAGCAACAACGCCACCGAGGCAAATAAGAAATTCAAATTAGAAATCATATACAGGGTATATCAAGACCGCGACCGAAAACGAAGCCAAGTGGTAGTATTAGTGACTTCAGACACAATGCAAGTAAAAATATCGCAAAAAAAATCGACCACTTTTTTTGTAATTTTTTACTTTAGTCTTATCGTCGTATTTGGATGATAAATACATAGTTCTCCTAAAATAATGATGCAGACCTTTTTATTTTTCAACACTCAATGGTACGTAAGGGTTTAAATTATTATATTCGCAAAAACTAGGATTTTACCACCCAAACAAGATGATTTTTAAAAAGTTCTAAAAAAATATCTGTCCCTGTTTTGGTGAAATTTTTATTTGCGTCGTGTCTGTAACCACTAAAACTACCACCTGGCTTCGTTTTCGGTCGCGGTCTTGATATACCCTGTATATTATGTCCTAAGCCTTCTCAATGGATATTTCGGTTTAAGAGTCCCGTAACCAGCAGTGGGTGATCTTAAGCTAATACAGTATTGTCACGCTATTAATAAATTGTTTTCCTTTCAGGAAACTTCGAGAACATATCGCTAACCTCAAAGAATTCAATTCCCAAAGTGAAGAGGCTGCCGTTAGTGAACTCAGCGCCGCACTTGAACAACAATGTTCATGTCGTCAGAAACGATACATCGGCGAAGTATTCCTCCGATAACGATACGAAACAGGAGAAAATGTAAGTTAATTTAAAGCAGAATGCCCATTCATGGTATCGGTATAAAATAAATAAATAAAATAAAATAAATAAATACACCCAACAGTCACATACATAGTCCTGACCCCACACTAAGATCGAGTCTTGTGTCGTGGGTATCAGAAGCTACAAGAGACTTTTCGGTCCCACAAACACCCAGACCCGAAACAAATACCTGTGGATCAAACAAATATTTGTTTCGGTGCGGGGATCGAACCCGCGGCCTCTCGTTTCACAGGCGGCGTCAAACCAACTGCGCCACGGAGGCTGTCAAAATATTAAATTCACTAACGGAACTAAGTGAAAATATCGTGGACCCCGACACCGATACTGCTTAAATAAAGCATTTTTTATGGTTTGTCCTTTAACGTTCTGTTTTATCCCGCGCGACAGATTTTTATAAAATAAAGTAATTATCATCACATTTTATCATACGTCAGCCATTACTACAAATGGAGCTACCAGAGCAACTGGACTTCAAGTTCATTTCTCCAAGACCTCCGGGCCTGGGTCGCATTTATGTTTATGTTCATTGAAAATATATTTTTTTCCCTACACAAAAAAGTGTATTTCAAGGGACAAAAATATAGAAATATCCTAAGGTAAATAAATAGCGGTTTCGGTCTCTACGCCGACGAATATTTCTGTCATCCATTTATATTTGATCCAGGTCTGGATGTATTCAGAAAAGATTTGTATCGTACTGTAGGGTCTGGACTATATTTGTGTCTATCAAGTATAGTTTTGCCTAAAAATATGAGCATTATTTTGAATGTACGCTTTCATAATTCCAGATTGGAAGCAGAAGAAAATGAACCGAAGAAGAAAAGTAAGGTTAGTAATTGCATTACTTGTTAAAACATCTGGGGTTGGCGTCCCGTTCATAAAAAAATTAGCAATGGTAGTAGGCCTCTCATATGTGAGAGGCCGCCTGGGTAGGTTCCACCGCAATGTCTATTTCTCCAACAAACAGCAGTGTGAATGCACTGTTGTGGTCCGGTTTAAAGGACATTGTAGCCAGAGTAGCTACTGGACATAATGACACTTAACATCTTGTCTCAGGATGGCGAGCGCAGTGGAATGCCAATTGCTTTGTAATTCATGGTGATGTGTGGTTTTGCTAGTTGCATGAGCGGTCTTTTCGCTTACCAGGCGAATGCCAAGCTCGTCGCGCCATTCATCGAAATAAAAAAAAACACTTTATAATTATTATAAGTTGCGTGTGATGTTACTCATGCTTATGGGCAGGCGTGAGGCGTAATATCAAGCGAACAACCTGTACCGTATCGTCGTATACGAGTACCGACTGCTAGCTATACGGGTATAAATGTCTACCAGCAAATAGCAATGACCGGTCATGTATCATCCAAACTCCGTTTTCTCCCAATAGATGGCGCTTTCATTATAATTTACATATTTCGTTTTCCAACAGATCGCGCTGGCTCGGTACTACGTGAAGATGGGTCTGCTCCTATCCTGCTGGGGTTTCTTCACTGTAGTCTTCATGATGTACAATGAAAAGGAGGATGTGGTTAGAAACACGCCTCTTATGCCGGGGGAAATTAAAAGTAAGGAATGTTTTAGAAAAAATTGTAGGGTAGATGGACTTTATAGGTACCCAATTCTAAAATAAAGACACTTTTACGGTTTCTATCTATCTATATCAGCCCATATACGTCCCACTGCAGGGCACGGGCCTACTCTACAATCGAGAGAATCGATTGAGAGTGGTTAGGCCATATAGTCCACCACGCTGGCCTACTGCGGGTTGGCGAACTTACATACCGTAGAAATTCTTTAAAATCGCTTTACGGTTTGATGAATGGTATATAATATATAGCTTATCTTGGACTGGAATTAGCGCCTCCTTTTATATCTTGAGATGAACATAACTTTGATAAATTGTCGGTGGTAGTAGTTCTCTGCCTACCCTTTTGAAGACTAATGCGAGCCATCACTGTGTATGTATGGAGTAACTATAACTAATCTGGGACCCTAATTTTCACAAATTAATGCTGTTTTTAAACCAAGCGATGTAATATCGCGATGTATAATTTGACAGCCTCCGTGGCGCAGTTGGTTAGACGCCGCCTGTGAAACGAGAGGCCGCGGGTTCGATCCCCGCACCGAAACAAATATTTGTGTGATCCACAGGTATTTGTTTCGGGTCTGGGTGTTTGTGAGACCGAAAAGTCTCTCGTAGCTTCTGATACCCACGACACAAGACTCGATCTTAGTGTGGGGTCAGGACTATGTATGTGACTGTTGGGTGTATTTATTTATTTATTTATTATTTAATATAACTCAATTTTTTTTATAATTTTTATTCTTGTTCATAGGTTACGAGCTCTCAAACCAAGGGAAATCTATATCAATGATGCTGACACTATCGGGACCATTCTTATCGGAGCAAGCAGAGAGCGGGCAGAACTCATCAGTCATCAGCTCAAGCAAACTTGAAGTGTGGCTGGAAACGTGGAATGACGAGAACGAAGGAATGAACAAGTCACAGGTATTTATTTTACAATTTATAGACTACTACTAGCTTCTACCCGCAAACTTCGTCTGCGTGGATAACTTTATTTGAAATCTCCCATCCCGTCCCGTCCCGTTATATCCCGCCCGCCCCGTCTCATTCTCACTAATGGAGTATAAAAAAGTATAAAAAAATCACTCTTTTGAGTATAAAAAGTAGCAAATATATCGGAATTCCTTCTTTATCCCACTGGAACACTAAACTTTTCGGGATAAAAAGTAGCCTATGTTACTTCTAATACCTCCAAGAATATGTGTACAAATTTTCATGATGATCGGTTGAGTAGTTTTCGCGTGAAAGCGTAACAAAGAAACTTACATTCACATCTATATATATAAAAGAAAGTCGTGTTAGTTACACTATTTATAACTAAAGAACGGCTTTACCGATATGGCTGAAAATTGGTGAGGAGGTAGCTTAGAGCCAGGAGACGGACATAGAATACTATTTATTCCGTTCCCGTGGAACGTGACAATAAATAAAAATAAAATATTTTCCCATACAAAATGTTCATAGGTTTCGTAACTGTCGATACAGTAAACTCTTCCCTCAAATTAAAGAACGTATTTAAATAAATGTTTTGAATCGACAACATATATCCACAATATTCGGATAATGGCGTATTTTTGATTTTAAATATGTAGAATAATGTCACTAATGAATAAGGATTGACATTTAAATTGGTTGTCAAATATTTATGCGTGAGTTCAGAAATTTATTTTGTTTAAACTAAACTTCTTTTTAAGATCGAAAGTAATTTTATCACAATTTTGTACAATGTCCTATCCACAGTCCTATCCTTCACCTGCGAGTATCATTTAAAATCACCCATTATCATAATCTCCGGAACTACTAAATCGATTTTAAAAACTCTTTCACACCGTTATTTAGAAAGGTATGACATCCCTGAGTGTCATAGGCTATATTTTTTCCAAAGGGGTTGAAAAAAGGGTTTGAATGTTGTGTCGAAAATCGAAATCACTTCAGTTAGTTCTATGAAACATTATATTTCAGCTCTTTATTACAAACGAAAAATAATGGCGATAAACAATTTTGGAAAAGAACATTATGCAGCTGAAATAAGGGAT
Source organism: Deilephila elpenor (assembly GCA_949752805.1). Classification (NCBI taxonomy): domain Eukaryota; kingdom Metazoa; phylum Arthropoda; class Insecta; order Lepidoptera; family Sphingidae; genus Deilephila; species Deilephila elpenor. Next base: position 1,995,926 of record OX457121.1, read on the forward strand.
GACATATTGTATGGAAACCAAAATTTCTGGAGCACCCGTATTACTGATCCGATTTCGCTAATCCGCAATCGCTGAAGTTTTTAATGTCGAAAAATCGTAAGGCACACTGTTATTAGAGAGATGGGATAGAATAGAGTAAGAGGGACGGTATAGGACTGAGATAGTTGACAGATTTCATTTGATGGGATAGGACAAAATGTAAAGGCACGGGATGAGACCGGATGGATAATGAAGAGAAAGAACGGGACGGATCAGTGACTTGACAGACGGGACGGGATGGTATTGAGGCGGACAGGTTATAGTTTGAAGAAAAAGGGACAGTAGAATAGCTTCGTCGAGTTTAGGTTTCAAAAGGTTTAGGTATACAAGAGTTTGTACGAAAAATAACATCTATCTGATGTGGATTGGAATCAAAAGATATATGCACCCAGGCGAAGCTGGGACGGGCCCCTAGTTTATAATATTAGTAGGGATATTGCGCCTGATGGTAAGTGTTGTCCAGCTAGAACATCTTTTTTTGCGATATTTGGCAAGACGAGCACGCCATTGACCTGATGGTAAACGATACACTGCTCATGTACAGTAGAAAACCAAACACCATGAATTACAAAACATTGCTTGGCATTCCACTGCGCTCGCCATGCTGAAACTTGCAAATTGCGCCATTTCACCCTGCCTTCAGCTGGTTGCATCCAGCATCTGCCCTTCCAGGTGCTTGTAAGGATGAAAATTCTCTAGTTCGTAAAACTCAAGATACAACACTTTATCTTAATGTGGGGTCAGGACTTTGTATGTGATTGTTGGGTGTATTTATCAAGACCGGTTAAGCAGTTGTATTGTATAGTATCAGCCCATATACGTCCCACTGCAGGGCACGGGCCTACTCTACAATCGAGAGAGTCGATTGAGAGTGGTTAGGCCATATAGTCCACCACGCTGGTCTAGTGCGGGTTGGCGGACTTACATACCGTAGAAATTCTTTAAAATCGCTACGGTATGCAGTTTTCCTCACGATGTTTTCCTTCACCGTTAAAGCAGTTAAAATCCTTTAATTTCCAGAGGTCAACTCCATGGAAGATTCTTCTAGACGAAGAGAACCTGGACTTCTCCGAAGGCGAGGCTCGTTCAAGCAAGCTCCAGATATCTTCTGAAACCAACTCTTCGTTCGCAATCAAAATGAGGTCCACAGCAAACCAGACCATAGCTTTTACCATGAGCTACAAGCTAAATCCGCTAGATAGCAGCACAGGGCTCATATACTCCTCATTATTACTGTGTGGGCTTTACATACTTATAATATTTGAGGTGAGACTCTAATCTAATTAAAATTGCACATTTTGCTTTGTATGTCCCGTCCTACAATGTGATAGGGAGCGAGCCTATCGCCATATCGGGCACAAATTCCTGTCACAGAGGTGATAAAGAATAGAAAAATAATCACTTTGCCCGATTCGGGATTCGAGCCCGAGATTTCAGCTTTGTAATACCGCAGTAGGTACAACTACGCGAGGCAGTCTATCAATTTAGTTTATTTGCTAATTCACCTCTTGCAGGTAATAAACAGAACAATGGCGTCAGTTCTTCTATCCACCGCGTCATTAGCAGTACTGGCAATAGCTGGTGAAAGACCTTCGTTGTCGGAAGTAATATCCTGGCTTGATATGGAGACATTGCTGTTGCTCTTCAGCATGATGCTTCTGGTAGCTATCATGGCGGAGACTGGGATGTTTGACTTCGTAGCTGTCTTTACTTTTGAGGTAGATAAAGATTTTTTTTGGTGCTGGTGGAAACGATAATGTGCTTGATGGTAAGCGCAGTGCAGAGAGTATCCACATGAGATGTTCATCTCGATACAATGATGCCTGATTGTATCCGGATACAGAACCCGAAACGCGACACACGTGGCTCATTATGACTGGTCCAAAGCTGTATAATTATGGTTGTCACTGGACATGCGAAAATCCTGCAATCACAACTCATTCAAATTCGTTTAAAATAATCATAGTTAATAGAAACAGCATAATGGTTTCTTAGATTTACGCGAATGTTACACATTGAAATAAAACTATTTTTTTTAACTAATTTAATATAGTTAAATTGTAACAGTCACTGAGCGGATGACTAATACCTCAGTCCGCCCCGTGACCACGAAAGCTGTAAAGTAATCGAAACGTCGCGAAGTTAAATAATTTAAAAATTAAACCAAATCGCGATAAAATCCGAAAAAATAGTTTTATTTCAATAATAAAAACAGATTATAAGAAAATACACATTTTTTGTCATTACTAACAAATTGGAAATAATTTGGATTTGAAATCAAACCCAGGACCTTCTGCACATGTAGTTATAAAGTGTCAAAGTTAAAGTAAATATTAACAATAGTCGACAAACAGACGACCAAACTAACATTGATACAAGGTGTTAGATAATGGATTTAGGAAAACATCAGAATTCGGACAAGGTGACTCGGAAGATTTTGTATCTTTATATTTTTCCTACAACACAAATGTGACAAATTGTGTGATAGAATCAAGAAGTTAAATAAAAACACGGTCACGACCGAAGTCCTAAATTGAAATATGTCGTCTCAAACATTATTTACAATATGGGGATCGAACTGCAGCCACTCTTCTTATCCAAAGGCATGTTAACCAACTGCGCCAATGAAGGTATAACATTGATATGATTTTAATCATATCAAGCCTTACTGATGAGAATGACGAGACGGACAGGTCACTTGCTAGATAGTAATCTTCAGCCTGCCCATAAAGAGATTACAGATTATAGAAGGGATACCATTCCGAACTCATTGATAGCTCGTCACCGAGACCTTAGCTAACTCTCTTAATGCCTAGTAATGACAAGCTACAATATCGTTCTACCGAAGCACCACAATTTCACTTACTGTTGCTTGACAGTAATAGGCAAAGCAATAATCAACGCAGTCGGTTCTTAGCATCGTCCTATTTTCAAAGTCTTTGTTCTATCAAGCTGATCTAATGTTTTAATCTATTTTCAGGTAACACGAGGGAAGATCTGGCCTCTCATCAGCTTGCTTTGTATCATCACTGCAGTTCTGTCAACGTTTTTGGATAACGTCACAACTGTTTTACTCATGACTCCTGTTACTATAAGGTATCTATTTGTGCATACACTACTGTTGAAGATTAAAATTTATATTCAATCGAGAACGATTACATTTATTATTAGATCTACTTTACTTTGATAAGCTTTACATATCTCTGAAATTCTTATAGTTAGAGAAGTTTTGGTTACCCAAGTTTCTTTACCAACAGTCAAAGTGCGTGATAATTTGCTAGGAATATAAATTTAGCGACGAAAAGAAGAGGTATGCGTCCCTTGGATCTCAATAATAGCAGTCCTGTTTACAACCAAGCTGTGTCTTTTTGAAATAAAAATAATTTAGTAACTATACTTTTGTACATACGTTTCGACTGGATGAAGATGGATCATCTCGTTAGTCGACATAATTGAGCCGGAATACTCGAAACCAAATACACATTATCTCAACCTAGAACTATTAACAGCTGTCTCTATACTTTTTCCACCACTCCAGGATCTTCAAAAATAACCATCATAACCTAACCTGCTTCATCCAACAATTTATTCTCCCCAGGCTCTGCGAAGTGATGGACATGGACCCAATTCCCGTGCTGATGTCGATGGTCCTCTACAGCAACATAGGAGGCACTGCCACTCCTGTGGGAGACCCTCCGAACGTCATCATCGCTTCAAACAAAGCTGTGATTCAGGCTGTAAGTGTTAAAGATAATGGAATAAGCAGGGATGATCGAACCAAAAATAACATAAGCAAAATATAATGGTTTCTTAGATTTACGCGAATGTTACACATTGAAATAAAACTATTTTATACGGATTTTATCGCGATTTGGTTTAATTGTAACAGTCACTGAGCGGATGACTAATACCTCAGTCCGCCCCGTGACCACGAAAGCTGTAAAGTAATCGAAACGTCGGGAAGTTAAAAAATGTAAAAATTAAACCAAATCGCGATAAAATCCGTATAAAATAGTTTTATTTCAATAAGCATAATATATTAGAGTCCCCAAAAACAAGAGCATACGACGAGCGTACACGGCAAAGATTATGCAAAGGCTAAATCTGAAACGCTTTTATGTGTAATTTTGGTGGGATTTCCAAGATCGTGTATAATAATTGCTGTTCAGGTGGATGCAAACATTCTACCATTAGCCTAAAGTAATCTAATGTTTAATAGTCTATTCTTTCTTTTTATCTTTCTTTCTTTCTTTATATCTATTTTTATTCAGACTGTTACCAGTTTATTTTCTGTTAAACCTTTATCATTTCGCCCTGTCTCTAGCAACTTCGACTGTGAAAATAATAATATAAGTAACCTATTAGTCTCTTCTTAAATATAAATCTTCGTTTCCAGGGAATCAATTTCACCAACTTCACCCTGCACATGACTCTGGGAATACTCTTCGTGTGCGTACAGACATACGCGCAACTCAGGTTCATATACAGAGACACGAAGAAACTGCGCCTCAACGAACCAAGAGAGATACAAGGTATGTTAAGTTTCTATATAGTTACTTACTAAATAGCCAACCCGCACTAGGCCAGCGTGGTGGACTATATGGCCTAACCCCTCCCAATCGTACTCTCGATTGTAGAGGAACGTGCCCTGCAGTGGGACCTATACTGGCTGATACAAATAAGTGTTTTATATTTATAAAAAACCAAATGCTTAAAAGGGTTCTAATAGAAACTGCTAAAGTTGGCCCCAATAAAAGTTATGGCGAAATTACTGAAAAATTACTACTAGTTATTAAAAACTTTATTGTCATAATTGATCTTTCTACTTTTTACAGATCTACGTCATCAAATTTCAATATGGCGGCGCGCGGCCGACTCCTTACCACTGTTGAGTCGAGACGAGCAAGTAGTCAGAAAGAGATTGGAGAGGAAAGTACAGAAGCTGACGTCACAGCTGGACATCCTGATGAAGGAGAGCAAGAAACGAGCTTGCCCTAAAGACACATTCAGAACAACCCTTGCTGATATGAAGGAAAAGGTAATTATAGTTAATTTTGCTAACTTGAATGATAAGACTGATGTGCATGCTAATGAACAAGAGTAAAGCTATCCCGAGACAATAAAATTTACAAAACAATTTGAAGCGACAATACATAATATAGCGCAGATGCCTACTCACTTCTCTTGAATATGAATAAATAAATACACCCAACAGTCACACACATAGTCCCGACCCCACATTAAGATCAATTAAGTCTTGTGTCGCAGGTATCAGAACTACGAGAGACTTTTCGGTCTCACAAACACCCAGAACCGAAAGAAATATTTGTGGGCCGCACAAACATTTCTCTCGGTGCGGGGATCGAACCCGCGGCCTCTCGTTTCACAGCCGGCGTCTAACCAACTGCGCCACGGAGGCTGTCTCTTATAAGGGATCTTCAAAGAACCACCTTTTAAACTTGAACAATTGATTTCAAATTACTCAAAAATAGCACTACAACTCGAAGACATCATAATACTTGAAGTTTTAATGAACAATTTAAATAAAACAGAAAAAATAAGATTACAAGTGTGTGCAATTATTAAAATTTATTTATGTTCAGTAGATTTTATATTATTTTAGATACTTTTGACCTCAGCTTTGTTAAGTATTACCTATTGATGTACTAATTCATGGAAGTAACGCCCATGTCTAACCTTTAAACTAGGTTTTAGGTTTTAGGTTTTGACGTCTTTTTCATTTGAAGCTTTTCTTTGCAGTACAAGATCCGTGACAAAGCATTACTGGTCAAAGCAACTGTTGCTATACTATTCGTCGTCACCGTGTTCTTCCTGCATTCAGTGCCAGAATTTAGTAAGTATTCTATTTCTAATTGTATTCTCAAAATATTGCGCCGTTTGCTGACCAGATATGCACTGGCTGAATCCAAACATTATAAGAATTTCTGTAAGAATTTATAATGGTGTGTAAAATCTACCAACACGCACTAGGACAGCGTGGTGCACTATATGGCCTAACCCCTGTCAATCGTGCTCTCAATTGTGAAGGAGGCGCGCGTCCTGCATTGCGACGTAAGTACTGACACAGAATAATATGTCCAAAAATAATTTTTACGTTTCTGATACACGGTACCACGAAAGGTTATTCAAAAACGCCTTTCTTTCCCCAGGTCGTGTATCCCTGGGCTGGACAGCTTTGCTGGGTGCCATCTTGCTGCTGACGCTGGCGGACCGCGAGGACCTGGAGCCGATCCTGCACCGCGTGGAGTGGTCCACGCTGCTGTTCTTCGCAGCGCTTTTTGTGCTAATGGAGGTGGGTCTTGTGTTATTTTGGAAAGGATTTGTAATTCTCCTATGATATTAAATTTTCTAAATTGAAGCCAGTTTATCGACTTCATGCGGCTATTAAAAAAGAGGGAGATAGAGAGAGAGATATATAGGGGGAAAGAGGGAGTAATATACCTGGATAATTAATAATTTCTACTTTTCCCATAATCCTATATTTTATGCACTAGTCTCATTCCTTCTATGTTGATAAACATTTAAAAGACACCATTATTCAAGGTTGTTAAGAATATATTTGACAAACAACGGATATTTCCTTAAAGAGATGGTGTGATTTTGGTTCTACAACAAGCTTATAAACTTTACTAAGAAGAAAGACAGGGGTCGGATATAGGATGAGGAACTCGAGAATGCCTCGATGGCGTAGTTGTATTACGGTACGGTTACAAAACTGAGGTCTCGGGTTCGAGTCCCGGGTCGGGCAAAGTGATATTGGATTTTTCTATTCTTTATCAGTCCGAAGTCAGGAATTTGTGCCCGATATGGCGATAGGCTGGCTCCCTATCACATCGTGGGACGGAACATACAAGGCGAAATATGGGTGTCCTGGTGGCACCTCTGCCTACCCCTTTGGGGATGAAGGCGTGAGTTTATGTATGTATGTATGTAACTCGAGAATCTAAGTACGACAAATGTATAGTAGTTTCTTATTCAATACCCATTCCGATGGTAGAGGAAGCCCCTGCAATGGGACGTGGGCTGATACAAATATACAGGGTATATCAAGACCGCGGCCAAAAACGAAGCCAGGTGGTAGTATTAGTGACTTCAGACACAATGCATGTAAAATTTTCGCATAAAAAATCGACAATTTTTTTTTTGGAATTTTTTACTTATCGTCGTGTTTGGGTGATAAATACATAATTTTCCTAAAATAAAGATGTACACCCCTTTATTTTTAAACACGCAATGGTACGTATGGGTTTTGACTAGTATTTTCGCAAAAGCTAGGTATTTACCACCAAAACACGATGATTTAAAAAATTCTTTATATATATCTGTCACTGTTTAAGCGAAATTTTTATTTGCATCGTGTTTGGAACCACTCAAACTACCACCTGGCTTCGTTTTCGGTCGCAGTCTTGATATACCCGGTAGATACAGATACCCAATTCGTGTATTTTCAGGCTCTATCAAAACTAGGCTTGATAGAATTCATCGGAGGGATTACAGAGTCGATCATCCTTGGAGTTGATGAAAGCGCTCGTCTTGCTGTTGCTTTACTCCTCATGTTGTGGGTAAGAACTCAGTGATATTTTATATAACTGACGAAATAGGTAACGACTTACCTGATAAAGATCTACTCTTAAATAGAGTAGACGAAATAGGTAACGATTTACCTGATGGTAAAGATTGGCTTTTAATAGAGCGGCATTGAAACGTAGCGTCTATCTGAAGATTATCATAGCAAATTTACCCTAATCTTCACATGTTAAAGTCCATATTTCTAATGAGATACAAATTTAGGGCTTTCAACATTATCTTCTACCATAAGATGTCAACTATTGATGATAGAACTAGTATATTGTAATCAGGTAAAGATGACTTGAACCCCGAAAGGAGCTGTCAGCTGGAGCTTCTTATACCTAATTTTCTCAAAATTTAGTTTGATATTTAATTTACTGCCTCGGTGGCGTAGTTGTATTGCGGTACGGTTACAAAGCTGAGGTCTCGGATTCGAGTCCCGGGTCGGGCAAAGTGATATTGGATTTTTCTATTCATTATCAGCCCGGAGTCAGGAATTTGTGCCCGATATGGCGATAGGCTCGCCTCCTATCACATCGTGGGACGGAATATACAAGGCGAAATGTGGGTGTCCTATTAGCGCCTCTGCCTACCCCTTATTTGATGATGATTTAATTTTCTTCCTCTCTCCAGGTGTCAGGAATAACATCGGCGTTTGTGGACAACATTCCCCTAACAACAATGATGATAAGGGTGGTGACGTCATTGGGATCCAACCCGAACTTGAATCTACCGATGGCTCCGCTTATTTGGGCTTTATCTTTCGGAGCTTGCTTGGGAGGTAATTCTTGTTACTTATTACTGCCTCGGTGGCGTAGTTGTATTACGGTACGGTTTCAAAGCTGAGGTCTCGGGTTCGAGTCCCGGGTCGGGCAAAGTGATATTGGATTTTTCTATTCATTATCTGTCCGGAGTCAGGAATTTGTGCCCGATATGGCGATAGGCTCGCCCCCATCACATCTTGGGACGGAACATACAAGGCGAGATGTGGGTGTCCTGGTGGCGCCTCTGCTTACCCCTTCGGGGATAAAGGCGTGAGATTATGTATGTATGATGAGACAAGCAGGCTTCTCACCTAATGGTATGCGTCATGCCTGTCCATAAACAGGAACAATACCACTAAGATCTTATAGCACTGCGCTCCTCCTCCTCCTAAATCTCTTAATGACAGAAATGGACGAAGTGGTTTGTACTTCCCCAGTCGTCCCATTCACGAGGGACCTTCCATTTAGTATTTAACAGTAGGAAGTTTACGGTCTAATGCTGGCTACCGAAGTGCCCTACAATTAAGAGGAATTAGGTCTTCTGCTCTGACCTAGTTCGTCTATTTAACCTTTGAAATGATAGTTAACAAGTTAGGTTAGGTTAACCATCCGAACTAGACCATTTAGGTTCATAAACTCACGTATATGTTCCTTTGGGGTAGGCAGATTCTAAAGCGCCATGTGCTACAGGTCCATAATTCTTTCACTTTAACTATATTGAATCTATTCATTATCTTCAGTTGCGAGTACATCGTATTTTGCCTTGCTAGGTCTATTATTTGTTCTTTACATGACCATGTTTTTAATTAACATTAATCTAATGTGACAGCCTCCGTGGCGCAGTTGGTTAGACGCCGGTTGTGAAACGAGAGGCCGCGGGTTCGATCCCTCGCACCGAGACAAATGTTTGTGTGAACCACAAATATTTGTCTCGGGTCTGGGTGTTTGTGAGACCGAAAAGTCTCTCGTAGCTTCTGATACCTGCGACACAAGACTTAATTGATCTTAATGTGGGGTCAGGACTATGTATGTGACTGTTGGGTGTATTTATTTATTTATTAATCTTGGTTTACAGGTAACGGTACTCTAATTGGCGCCAGTGCGAACGTCGTCTGCGCCGGCGTGGCCGAGCAACACGGTTACAAGTTCACCTTCATGCACTTCTTCAAAATCGGCTTCCCCATCATGATTGGACATCTGATCGTCGCCTCCATCTATCTGTTGATGTGCCACTGTGTTTTCACCTGGCATTAGACCTTATTCCTCAGTAATGTACCCCAGAAGTAAACCTTTGATAGATCGGTATGATGTTTAACCAATTCTTTTTACCGCAGACTTTGGTGAATTTTAACGTGTTCCCTCCTTGTAATCTTGGATTTCTGTTATAATGTGAAAAGACAGTTATGAAGTCATGATTGTGTTTGATCTATAGTCTATTAGGACGACATTGATCTTAACAAGTTTAGTGGAGCATCTTTGCCAAGGAATTAAAAAGCAGAAACCAGCTTCATAATCAAATTGCGATAGAACAAAACATGATTCTAGAAGTTTCTCATGCAAGGACGTTTCAAACACCACATTATAAAATTCACGTTGTGCGTTTCTATTAAGAGACAAAAGCTTAAAGTAGAATGTCCAATATTGGGCCCAAGTGTTGACTGTTTTATTTAAACTGCAAAAAAGACTAAATTTAATCCCAAAACAAAACACCTAAAAATATTACATTTAAAATTGCAATTCCCGATTCCTTATTAATACCAAAAAGACATGATTTGAAAGGAGTCGCTTCAACAGTGAGTCCATTTATCTCGAGAACACAATTGGGGTTTTGACTATCATGGAATGTTTGTATTATTTTGCAGACAAACACAAGTGCCATTAAATCAAAACATTTTTGTCAAAACAGTATTAAAGTAGCTTGTAATATGAGGCAAATATTAGTCTTTTAAATGAAAGAGTGGGGACGACGTGGGGACATCTTACCGTCTCTTTCACACCCGCACACTATAATGCATATTAAGATTAGTGACGTCACTAATTTTGTTTTGCCTCCCTTTTCTTTTACCCCCACTAAAAGATTTGAAACGTTTCTAACTTGTTTAATTCTGAAAGGATTTACAAAATTCTTTGTTTGCTAGATTTTGGATACGGATACTTGTTGATGAATACAATAAAAAAAATGAGTCAAATAATTAATTGTCAATTAATTTTCAATCGTAAATTCAACTAAGCTATATAGATTACCTAAAACATGACACTAATTTTGTGCTTGTATGTTTCATGAAATTTGGGCCCAACAGGGTTAGTAAATTGGGCATTCGTAGTTAATATAGAAGTGCATGTGTGTTATTTTGTGGCCATTATAAAATTGTGTAGTGTTGTAGGATGAAATATTTATTGTTTTAACTACGGAGTAAATGGCTGTTCCTATATGAATTCCAAATAATGAAGATTTTTTTACGACTGCCTCGGTGGCGTAGTTGTATTACGGTACGGTTACAAAGCTGAGGTCTCGGGTTCGAGTCCCGGGTCGGGCAAAGTGATGAAGACATTTAATCCACATTTAAAAAAAGTGCAGTGGAGTAAAAAAAATATTTAAAATAGCATAATCTCTGAGAATGAGTTGAGTTATTCCAACCGGTTTTGCTGGTTACAACCGGTCGTAACCGGTTTTGCTGGTTACAACCGGTCGTAACCGGTTTCGCTAAACAACTGTGATAGAATTTATACTTATAAAATAAGTATTTCGATGTATTATTATTTTTAAGAATATTTAATGCCTTTTATTACGTATCCCGGTGAAGATTAACAATTAAATAACTAGTTTCATCTAGTTTACTTAATATGACAAATAAATAATGAAGAGAAAATGATGATAATAAGCTAATTTAATAGGGCAATTTTGTATTTATACATTATGTTAATAAGAACTATAATGTTTATATAAAAAAAAAACAGAAGAAATTGCAAAATGTAAGTTATTTATTTTTCTCCTATTATATTAATTTATAACATGTATGGTAAATGAATTAAATTATAATTTAACGCTTAAAAAATTTTAGGTTTTTACGAAGAGATTTTTCGCAAAAAATTATAAAAAATTGAGTCAAATACTTTATTTCTATTTTTTGCGTTTATAATAATGTTAAAAGACATTACAAAAAGTCATTTTTGATGGTGATTTCACCGGTATATTGAGTTTATTACGTGTTGTGATTTATTTTATAGTTTTGGCGAGTTTTATATTTATTTCTGTTTGACGTTGTAAATATTGTTTATGATCATTATAAATCGATTTGAAACTTAAAATGTGTTTATATTTTATTTTAAACTACATACTGTTTGTGCGGTTGTGCGCGATGACCTCAGAAACGGCTTAACGGATTTCGATGAAATTTGGTATGGAGGTAGCTGACACCCTGGATTAACATTAAGGCTACTTTTTATCACAAAAAATGTAGTGTTCCCGTGGGATGAGGATGGAATTCCGATATATTTGTTACCTTTTTATACGCAAAGGGATGGGATGGGACTGGATTAAATGACTTGAGTGGGAATGAGACGGGACGGGTGGGATATAACGGTACGGGACGGGACGGTATGGTAAATTCCACACAAAGTTAATCACGCAGACAAAGTTTGCGGCAGAAGCTAATAAATGTCAGTCGAATTACAAATTACAAAAACCTTACAACATTCGTATGCAAATCAACTTCAAAACAACCTTTTTTATAACCACCTAATTTGTTATCATTACCATGAATATGATATACTGCAGACTCGACTCGCATTCTGTTCGAAAACAATTGTAAATGGTGAGAAAAACATAATTACCATAATTTTACTTGATTACCAAAAAAACTCATTTGCATTGGGTGATTTCTTCATGCTTATGTCCGGCGAACTCGGCTGATGGTAAATGATTACCGTAAATTAACATCTAAAACTTAGATTTTAAGTGCATTGCTAGACGGGAGGGAAAAAAGCGCCTTCCTATAATCTATTTGACAGCCTCCGTGGCGCAGTTGGTTAGACGCCGCCTGTGAAACGAAAGACCGCGGTTTCGATCCCCGCACTGAAACAAATGTTTGTGTGAAAGAGAGCAGGCCGGCCGCCTGATGATAAGCGTTTATACATACATTCATAAACTCACGCCTTTATCCCCGAAGGGGTAGGCAGAGGCGCCACCAGGACACCCACATTTCGCCTTGTATGTTCCGTCGCACGATGTGATAGGGGGCAAGCCTATCGCCATATCGGGCACAAATTCCTGACTCCGGGTTGATACAAATTAAAATCCAATATCACTTTGCCCGACCCGGGACTCGAACCTGAGACCTTAGCTTTGTAACCGTACCGTAATACAACTACGCCACCGAGGCAGTAAGCGTTTATTATAAACAGGAAAAACATCACTGCAGGGCACAGGACTATTCTAGAACCCAGAAATTTATTTAAAGGTGTCAGCTGGCCTAGTGCAGGCATGCGAACTTAACATACCATAGAAATGCCTCTAAATCGCTTTGGTATGCCGGTATCCTTATGATATTTTTCTTCACCGTTGGAGTGCGCGGTAATTGACTATCAAAAGACATCTCTCTCTATCTCGGCAGCCGCGTCTGGTCGGTTACCAACAGACACCTACAGCTAAGCAACAACGCAATTTCATCATAAACATATCAGTCTTGTTGCATGAAGTTGATAACAAATTATTTCTTGCATTATTGCAGTAAATTATCGAAATTGTTAGAGATACGCAAGAATATCTTACATACATACATAAACTCCCGCCTTTATCCCCGAAGGGGTAGGTAGAGGCGCCACCAGGACACCCACATTTCGCCTTGTATGTTCCGTCCCACGATGTGATAGGGGGCGAGCCTATCGCCATATCAGGCACAAATTCCTGACTCCGGGCTGATAATGAATAGAAATATTGTAGATATTCATACTTACAATCAAGTTGCATAATGGTTTCTTAGATATACGCGAATGTTACACATTGAAATAAAACTAATTTTTATGGATTTCATCGCGATTTGGTTTAATTTTTACATTTTTTAACTTCATGACGCGACGTTTCGATTGCTTTCCAGCTTTCGTGGTCACGGGGCGGACTGAGGTATTAGTCTTCCGCTCAATGACTGTTACAATTAAACTACCCTTAATAGAAATAATAATTATTAAATTAAAGAGTTAATTTAAAAAGTTAACTAGTTTTTGCGATTCGATCTACGAGATCAAGCTACTTCAATTGGTTATCTGTGAGCAGTGGTACCCCGGCCGATCCCATTATAATGTAAGCCAAGGCATTACAAGGCCATATTACTTAAAAAAAAACCCTGCCATACACCTGTTTAAATACAAGAATAACTTTTTTTATTTATCAATGATACCGTCAATTGCTGTCTCGAATGACACAATATTTTCCTTGAAACGAAAATTGCGTGTCAAGTGGCTTGTTACTAAGGTATTGTAATGAAGCCGTTTATTCGCTGCCTATGGTAGATTCTGAGAATTTTCGAGTTTGAGCAAAATATATTTTTATGACAGCCCCCGTGGCGCAATTAGTTAGACGCTGGGTGAAACGAGAGGCCGCGTGTCCCGCATCGAAAGAAATGTTTGTGCAACAAAAGTGACAGATTTATTTTTTGCAATTTTTTAAAAATCATTAGTATGGTGGTAAATATCTAGTTTTTGTAAGAATGTTATTTAAACCTTTGCATACCATTGCTTCTTTCAAAGTAAACAGGTGTACATTATTATTTTAGAAAACTTTGCATTTATCACCCAAATACGACTGTTCGTAAAAAAAATGCATTTTTTTAGTTTCATTCTGTCTGAAATCACTAATACTACCACCTGGCTTCGTTCGGTCGCAGTCTTCATATACCCGGTATGTATGTATGTATGTATATGTATTATAAACAGGTGTAGTAAAGGTGGCGGGACGTCGCTGGATGCAGGCTGCCTCCAACAGGTCACTGTGGAAATCATTGGGACAGGCCTATGTTCAGCAGTGGACTTCCTTTGGCTGATGGATGGATGGATGGAACCCAGTTCCAGTGTTCTGACTAGAACTATATGACCCCCTGACTTGAAAGCTGGATCGGCCCTGACTACAGTTAGTCCACAGCTGAACCCCAGCCAACAAGAATCTCCACTGCGACCAGGAAGCATCCAACGACTTCCTAAAACCTTAGCTAGGTCGTCTCACAATACATTCATAAATCTTTTTGAATCCACCGTAAATATTAAGATCAATGTCCTTATTTTCGCTTAAAGTTACAAGATACAAGGAAAATTGAGTACAATAGTGTGACTCAGAATCCTTCATGTTTTTTTCCCTTGGCCGATATCAATTACAGCTTTGTATGAGTTTTACGATCGTTACTTTTTTATTTTCTGTGTAGTAACAAACCGGACGCTGCCGAGCTGCTGGTCGCAGGTTCAAATTCCAGGGCATACTTTTGACTTTTCGAAAACTTCAAGAGTAATATGAATCAACAATTTGCACTAAGCCAGCGTGATGGACTATATAAGCTCTAGCCTAACCCCTCTCAATCGTACTCGCGATTGTAGCGGCCCGTGCCCTGCGTACGTATATGGACTGATATAGGCAATGAATCAATGTTGTTTTTGTTATTGCTAAACGTATTTGACCAAACGAGTAATGAATGACCTGCCCGTGGTTTAGCTCTGTAGATTAGTGCAAACCGCAACGAAATATGAGCATTGGTTCTCGAGTTATTTACTTACTAATAAATATACAATAATATGCATAATGGTTTCTTAGATTTACGCGAATGTTACACATTGAAATAAAACTAATTTTTAGAGATTTTTATCGCACATTTGGTATTTGTTTTCTATTTTTTAACATCTCGACGTTTCGATTGCTTTACAGTTTTCGTGGTCACGGGGCGGAAAGAGGTATTAGACCAAATCCACGACAAGATCCGTAAGAACTAGTTTATTTCAATACAATTAAGTGTTTCACTCATAAAAGGGTTCTATTAATAAATACACCCAACAGTCACATACATAGTCCTGACCCACTTTGCGATACAAATCTTGTGTTTTGTATCAGAAAATACGAGACTTTTCGGTCTCACATCACCCGGACCCGAAGCAATATGTGGCCACAAAAATAATTGATTAAGGGCGGGCATCGAACCCGCGGCTTCTCGTTTCACACCCGGCTCTTTATTAACAGCGCCACGACGGCCGTAAAAACTTTTTACTTCCACATTTACATATGTACAAATAATTGTTAATTGAAAAAAAATACAATGGTTTTCTTCAAATTGGTTTCATTTTGTACATTTGGTAGTGCAAGCTTGTCACGAATATGAATACAATATTAAAGACCAAGAGTCCATGGCCGCCAGACTTTCGTCATTTAATAAAAGCTGAAAGTTTGCGCATGCCTCTAACAGGAATTACACGATCAGCTAATAAGAAGTTCCGATCGTGGTGACTTTGGAAGTTATCAGCTTCAATGTGTCTGGAAAGATGAAAGAACCATCAAAAGTGTCTGAATACCAAGGAAGTACCTTTTGATAATTGTTTTAACAACATATTAAATTCAGCTTTTATACTATAAAACTGGCAAAATTATATTACAATGTCTTCAAATTATTATAATAAAGTGTCTCCATCTCTATCACATTTTTACGCCAATTTTACTTGACATTTGAGTATATAAAAAACTATATTGATGTCATCTATAATTTATTGGCATGTGACGAAATTAGAAACTAAAAAATATAAAAGTAAAAAATCTCTGTTTATCGCATTTTTTACAAAAGTTTCATATTATAAACAAAAACCATTTAAACTCTTAATCTAGTAGTATGTGAAGAGAGAAAAACGATTATTATTTTAACAACAGCGCTTTCGGCACAGACTTTCGGCTACAAAAGATCGTGGAATGTTTAAAAATGTGAAATTGTTTCCCGCGCTAAATTCCGTATTAGCGCAACACTATTATCATAATTATATCGTGACATTGGCAGTTAGAGCCGGGCCGCGATGCAAAAGCCACGCGCCGCGCGATAAAAATAAAACAAAATAAAAAAGTTAGGTTATGTTTACAAAGTGTTTTTTTATCTGTCAAAATTAGCGCCAAATTGTGAAATATTTCAAGGACTTTACTGCTTGGCTATTTGTTTTTTCGCCGGTGTTTGTATTTGTTAGTAAATATTAAAATAAGCGACTTATGGTTCTGTAGTGTTTTATTCGTGAGTGGACAGGAAGAGTCGATTTGGTAAATATTTATTTTTATTTGTAGACTAAAAAAGTGAGTCATAACTTGATGAGTGAAAAAGCTTTGTTCTCAAAACATTCAATGATTTCGCGGAATACGTATTTATATCTTGTTACCAATTTCAACGATGAGAGAAAATATTGAGGAAACTTGTACTTTAAAGTGTCTCTACGAAAATTTCGATGTTTGTGTACTAACCCGAACTACACCAACGTGATTAAATAACACCTTAATCGCATATAAACAAAATAATTACTAATATTTACATACCGTACGTTGTACCGTACGTACGAGTTCGCCGTACGCTGCCTTCGGGTGTGCACGTCTATCGTGTCTGTGCCTCTTGTTTAATCATTTAAATTTAAATTTAATTAAATCAAATACTTTTTTACTATTGGTCGGTTTCGCTAAATCAAATTCTCGTTTCTTCCTATAGTGTTTTAATGACTTGGCTCCACCCCGTGAAAGAGACAGCCTAGTGTCGCAGTGCTCCCCGTGTGGTGTTGTGAAAAATCCGAAATTTCGCTCTTTTTGTGTTTTTTTTTTCGAGTGTCGCGTGGGATTTGAACAGCGGTCGCGGCAGTGGCATCTAATGACGCGCGTGTGCCTCGAAGCCAACTAATGCATGCGCAAAGCAGCCGAAATAACACATCGCTATCTCGCCCTTGTAATATTGGTGACATCTTTACTTGATAATTATAATCTATGCAATATTACTGGCTAGATTGTGCATGTTTACATGCATGTTAACTGTGATTGTACAATAACTTGACTGCTTTTGGGCTGGATCTTGGTTTATCACATTATAAATTCACTAATTTTGGATTGGATTTTGGTTTATCATATCCCTGCTTTTTATAAGATGCCTAAAGTTCAACGCTCACCCACCTCTACACCTATTCCTATATCTCAGCGTACAACTTCTGACCCTGAAGTTAATCTAATTGGAAACAAGACCACAAACATGACCACTAGAGCCAAACGGAACCAGGCCGGCGTATCTTCCGTGGATATCAATACTCAATCCTTTGAAGAGCGCATTATGTCAATGCTTACCACTTGGAAAACAGAGCAAGACACAGCTTTAAAAAAACTTATGTCTGACATAGCGGAAGTAAAACTTCAAAATACAAAGATCCAAAGTACTAACCTGGAAATTGAGAAATCTATTGAGTTTATCAATAAGGAATACGAAGGCATGAGAACATCAATAGAAAAAATGGAAAAAGAACGGCACGAGCAACGTATGTACATTCTTGATCTTGAAAAGAAAGTATACGATCTCCAACATTTGTCACGTTCCTCGAGGATTGAAATAAGAAATGTACCCATGAAGGATAAGGAATCCCTAGAAGACCTAACATCTATTACTCTTAACACCTGTAATGCTGTCCAATCCGGTATAAATCGAGATGACTTGCGGGATGTTTATCGTCTGCCTGGTAAAAAAGGAGAAAACAGACCGATTGTTGCAGAGTTCCAAACAGTTTCTCGTAAAAATAAAGTGATCGAATGTTCTCGTTCATTTAACAAGAGCCTTTCAGTTGCTGACAAATTAAACACATCACATATTCAGCTGCAAGGGGAAAAGACCCCTATTTATATTGCCGAACATCTTCCAGCCAGCTTAAGACAACTTTTTTACGAAGCACGCAAGTTTGCGAAAACTCATAAATATAAGTTTTGCTGGGTGCAAAATGCAAAAATTTTTCTTCGTGAAAACGAAGACTCTAAATTTATTGTTATTTCTTCGATCTCACATCTCAAGCAGCTACAACAACCTGAAAATTAGGTTAGCAAATGTTTTTGCATTTTGTAATAAACCCTTAAAATTTAACTCAAAATTCCTTTTCTCAATTTTATTTCATAAATTGTATTTTTACACATCATTCTATGTGAATACCATTAGCTATAATTGTTGTAAACTTATCTCGTTTAACTACTATTGTTCCTTAAAAATTATACTTAAGAAACGTTTCTTATTACTTTACACACACGTACAGACTTACACATTAACATATTGCTATTCGTCCCATGATAGATTATTTAGTTATGATGGTTTAATTCGCCTAGCTTCACGTCCCCTATTATTACTTATTAAAAATGTTATCATCCCAGTGATGACCAAGGATTTTAATTCGTATTACTTCAATATGATTATCTTACTTCCTTTTGTACCTTTGGTGACTAATTATTATTGTGATATCCTCTGTAAAAGTGCTTGATCTAAACTACATATCCAAAGAACTAGACTCCATTGGAACAAGTCAACAATTCTTTTGTAAACCTGAAAGTTGCATAAAACTCCTCGACCATAATAGTAAATCCCTCTCAGTGCTTCATATTAACATTCGTAGTATAAACCGGAACTTCGATGAACTACGAGTTTTTCTAATCAGTATACGGATCATGCCAGATGTTCTAATTCTATCCGAATGTTGGCTTAACGACACTTCTAACATACCTATACTTGAAGGGTACACATCTTATTGTACTAAAAATAATCATAACCAAAATGATGGAGTTACTTTATATATTAAAACAAATCTATCACATCACGTTTCTGAACCCCAGTTTTTGGATGGCAACTGCTTAGTTTGTAAAATTAAGTATTGTAATTTTGTAATTATCGCATTGTATAGGTCACCTTCTTTCTATAACTTGGAAAATTTTATCACTAGTCTTGATTATTTACTTACCATGAATTCTAACCAAAAGCATATATTAATTATGGGTGACATGAATATTAATATTAATCAAACAAAATTGCATCAAAGAGCTAATGATTATCTAAACTTAATTGCTTCGCATGGCTTATTTCCAACCCATACTCTACCTACTCGTGACGATAGTTGCTTAGATCACGTTCTTCTAAAATCCAATAATAATTCTAAAACCTTAGTTTTTGATACCAAAATTACCGATCATTTCCCTGTACTTTTGAAAACATATAATACCACTAATCCATATCCTAAAACTTCTTCCTCACGGACTTCAATTGATTACGTCGCCCTTTATGATGATATTCTAAATACTGACTTTCAACAAGTTACAAATTTATTAGATGCCAATTTGGCCACCGAATTATTGGTTTCTGTTCTCGACCAAATTATTAAAAGACACTCCAAAACAGTCAATGTTCCTTCCAAAAGCAAAGTGTTTAAGCCGTGGATAACTCAAGGCCTGCTTCGTTGCATCCGAAATAGGGATAATATGCACCGAAAGCTAAAAAAAGATCCCAATAATTATATTCTGAAGGTTACCTATTTGCGATACCGTAACTTTTGTAATAAACTTCTTAAAAGACTAAAGCAAGCCTATGAAAAATCTGAATTTGATAAGGCCAAACACAACCCTAAAGCGACTTGGAAAGTAATTAAAAATATAACCGAATCACATCGCACAAATATCCCTCCAACAGAATTACTCAGGATAGGTCCCGATGTAAATTTGTCAATTAATAGCGTGAATAATTTCTTTTCTAGTATTGGCCAAAAACTAGCAGAGAAACTTTTACCCCTTTCCCAATTGCAAGCTCCAAAACTTCAAGAGTCTACCATTGAGAAATCATTTGTTATACTTCCTACCGATGAATCAGAAATATCTAAACTTATCCTTGGATTGCGTTCTAATTCAGCTGTTGGCTGGGATGGTATCTCTCCTAAGATTTTAAAAATGTGCTCCGCTACATTGGCCCCTGTGTTGGCACATATTTGCAACATCTCTATCTCTTCCGGCACATTTCCAAACTTTTTCAAAAAAGCCGTAGTTCACCCTGTTTTTAAAAGTGGTGATAGAACTAGTATTGATAATTATAGACCTATTTCAGTTCTCCCTACCATGTCAAAAATACTAGAAAAAGTTCTAAACAAGAGATTAGTAAATTTTCTAGAGAAAAATAATATCTTGGCTCCCAACCAATTCGGTTTTAGAAGCGGAAAATCTACTGAGGATGCAGTAAGCTCTTTAGTAGAACATATAATTTCCAAAATGGATGCTCAAGAAAAATGTCTAGGCATCTTTCTTGACCTTTCCAAGGCCTTTGACACGGTTTCTATTCCGCTACTCTTGGCGAAGATGGATGGAATGGGAATTCGAGGAATAACTTTGGACATTTTTAAAGATTACCTTTCCGACCGCTCGCAGTGCGTAAAAATTGGCTCAGAAATTAGTCACACCTCTTCTCTCACTTATGGCGTCCCCCAGGGTTCTATCCTGGGCCCAACGCTCTTTCTGATATATATCAACTCATTATGTAGTCTTTCCATCCCAAACTGTTCTATATTTGCGTATGCTGACGACACAGCGTTGGTGATTCATGGTGTCAACTGGAGGGAAACTTTTCTTCATGCTGAATTCGCTCTTAAACAAGTCATGGTTTATCTTTCGCAAAACTTACTTACTTTAAATTTAAATAAATCAACTTATTTAATATTTTCCCTAAAACCACAAACCCAAACTATTCAAGATACCTTTGCACTTAAAGCCCATACATGTCCGATATCGTTATCAAACCCTACCTGCGACTGTCATATCTTAATGAAATCAAATTCTGTCAAATATCTCGGTGTACAGATTGACAACCTTCTAAACTGGAAGATACACTTGTCATCACTAACCTCTCGCGTAAGGAAATTAATTTATATTTTTAAAAAACTTCGTCACTCTGCAGACCAGCAAACACTTTTTTCTGTTTACTATGCTTTAGGTCAGTCCATACTGTCCTATTGTATCTCCGTTTGGGGTAACGCCCACAAAACAATTATTCTTCCTTTAGAACGGGCCCAGAGGGCGGTGCTAAAGGTTTTGAATTCTAGGCCTTTCAGATATCCAACATACCTTCTTTATAGAGATTGCCAGGTTCTCACTGTTAGGCAACTATACATACTATATACCATTCTACGTAAACACTCCCGCTTGCAGTTCGATCGCAATGTGACAAAAAAGCGTCGTGCCTACGATATTTGCCCCACAAAAACATTTAAAACTTCCTTAGCTAAGCGCAGCTTTATGATTACTGGCAATCACATATACAATAAAGTAAATAAGGTCGCGGGTTCAATTCCCAGGGCACACCTCTGACTTTTCGGAGTTATGTGTGTATTGATAGTCAATCACCACGCACTATAACGGTAAAGGAAAACATCGTGAGGAAACCTCTTGCAATGAATGGCGAGACGAGCATGACCTTCGCCTTGTTGTAAACGATAGCAAAACCAAACAATAAGAATAACAAAGTAATGCTCGGCATTCCACTGCGCTCGCCATCCAGAGGCATAAGATGTTAAGTCTCAATATGTCCAGTAGTTACTCTGGCTACAATGTCCTTCAAACCGGAACACAACAGTGCATTTACACTGCTGTTTGTTGGAGAAATAGACATTGCAGTGGTACCTACCCAGGCGGCCTCTCACATATGAGAGACCTACCACCAGTGGTACCTGCATCTGTCGGATATGCAGGTTTCCTCACGATGTTGTCCATTACAGTTATACAGAGTTATATCCACGTTTATTTGTTAATAAATGTTTTACAATAATTGACATTTCAACGACATTGCACATGTCGAAATTAGCTTGCGGATGTCATAAATAACTCATATTTAATATATTGTTAATATTTAGAAATATAAAGCAGGTATAGGTCGTACACGATCTTCTATCGCCGGAAGCGTTGTTGGCAAAATAATATAGAAAAATAATAATAATAGATTTTTGCTCTTTTCACATTTTTATTACATTGGACATATTAATACTATTAGATTGTGGGGAAGTGAACAATAAATTATTTCCAACTCCTCCTATTAATTTAACTTTTTTGATTGATTTCGTTGCGGGTTAAAGACAAGTTAGACATTCCCGGAGACGCGCTGGGCTTCAATGTTCAGTGTCATTAAAATGCGTGGCACTGTTGATCCTGGCTTACAGGAGTTGCAGTGGCGGGTGTGAGGGCGGGACAGTCTCCTAATACTATTAGATTAGAGAAAATTTATTTTATTTTACTAATGTAATACACTTAAATAAACTGATTTTAATAAGTGGTAGAGCCACGCTGTCAGTCATGACTCAGCATGTGCAGGCTCGTCCGGGGCGGCGCCACTGTCTCACAGGAGATCGACGTGAAGCGACAGCTTATCTGTAGCGTTTCGTTCGGTGAGTGAGGTTGCTGGATGCCCAATACCTCTCCTCTTTCCATCCTTTCCTTCCTGCTCCCCTTCCGATTTGATAGGCCTGCTACATTATGATCCAAGCGTTGTGGATGTTCATGTGCAAAGATATGACTTAACATCAGGTCTGCTGGCTCCTTTACCGGACAGACTGTATAAAAATTGTAGATTAGATTAACAAATACTTGAGGCTCATCTTACATCTATATCAGCCCATATACGTCCCATTGCAGGGCACGGGCCTACTCTACAATCGAGGGAGTCGATTGAGAGTGGTTAGGCCATATAGTCCACCACGCTGGCCTAGTGCGGGTTGGCGGACTTTCATACCGCAGAAATTGTTTAAAATCGCTACGGTATGCAGGTTTCCTCGCGATGTTTTCCTTCACCGTTAAAGTGCGTGGTGATTGACTATCAATACACACATAACTCCGAAAAGTCAGAGGTGTGCCCTGGGATTTGAACCCGTGACCACCGCGAACATGTAGGCAGCCGCGTGTGGTCTGTTACCAACAGGCCACCACGCACCTATCACCTCATCTTACATATAATAGTGTAATTAGATAGTCCATATTACGAGGAAAAAACGATGTGTTTATTGGAAATACAATTAATACTCCGTGAGCAAATGTGTTAATAATTGGCTGATACTTTTAAGGCGTAAAAAGCCATATGTTTGATGGAAATATTACCATTGTCCTATTATAGGAAGGATTAAGTCCGGCTCATTGTTTGTCCTTAAATAGTTAGAACAATACTACACATACCAATATAATAGGTACAGATCATTTCAAATCTATTGGGGTGTGGCGAAAATTGGAACTACATATATAAATAAATATCTAACGCGTTGTTTGAGATGTTTTTAAAATAACAACAACCATTTATACACTTAATCTAATATATTAACATGTAAGTAATAAAATGTAAAGGGAAAAAAACTGTTCTTATTATTTTGACTTCACAAGATAAAAATTTATCGCAAAGAAAAATAAGTTTTGTAAATGTTAACTTTGAATAAAAAGTGTGAAATGCATAGAAACATAAGCAAGGATCAATTTGGTTTCTATTCAATTTTGTAAACTTAACCAGTTTATAATTGAAGTACGGAATGAAAACGGCAATTTCTCGTATATTCGTCTCTCGAATAGCGACCGTACATATTAGATAAGGAGCCGTCATAGTGAGCCACGTGTGTCGCGTTTCGGGTTCTGTATATCTGGATACAATCAGGCATCATTGTACCGAGAGATGAACATCTCATATTAATACTCTATCTGCACTGCGCTTACCATCAAACATTGTAGACAGTGTCAATATAAACAAGGTAATTTTTGGACTTATGCCCTTTTAACATCAGTGCAGTTGTCATTTTGCACCCTTTCATAAGGCGTGAAGATAAGGCGGGGTCACTATTGCTTATATGCGTTATCAAGTACTTTCCCTTATCACTTCATGAATACTGTCACTCGAGGAATAAAACACATGCTTATCAACCCATATACGTCAAGATACGGCCCTTTAACCACCGACGTAAAAAGGAGTGTGATATGTTCTGTCTGTATCAGCCCATATACGTCCCACTGCGGCACGGGCCTTCTCTACAATCAAGAGTATGATTGAGAGGGGTTAGGCCATACAGTCCACCACGCTGGCCTAGTGCGGGTTGGCGGACATAGATACCGCAGAAATTCTTTAAAATCGCTACGGTATGCAGGTTTCCTCACGATGTTTTCCTTCACCGTTAAAGTGCGTGGTGATTGGTCAATACACACAAAACTCCGAAAAGTCAGAACTCAGAGGTGTGCCCTGGGATTTGAACCCGCGACCACCGTGATAACAAAATGTTATTTATTCTTAGTACCCTTGCATGTTAGTAATTGTATTTTTATATCGTGATGAATGGCGAGATGAGCATGCCATTCGCTTGATGGTAAGCATACCATAGCGATTTGTAAGAATTTCTATGGTATATGAAGTCCGCCTCGTACTAGGCAACCATGGTGGGCTATATGGCCTAACCCCTCTCAATAGAACTCTCAGTAAAAGAGCCCTTTGCCCAGCAGTGGGCTATTATGTCTATATTCCCATGAATTGGCAGTTGGCAATTCTACCTCTCATGCACGTGTTTAACTATAGAAAATAGAAATGTCTTTTGCGATTGGCATCTTTCATCAGTTAGGTGCCAAGTATGTATCTACTCATACAATCCAGTAATTACTAGTTAAAACCGGTTTATTGTTGTGACGTCATCGTTCGTATATTACCATACATTATCTGTACTAGTATTACGACTGCCTCGGTGGCGTAGTTGTATTACGGTACGGTTACAAAGCTGAGGTCTCCGTTTCGAGTCCCGGGTCGAGCAGTGATATTGGATTTTTCTATTCATTATCAGCCCGGAGTCAGGAATTTGTGCCCCATATGGCGATAGGCTCGCCCCCTATGACATCGTGGGACGGAACATACAAGGCAAAATGTGGGTGTCCTGATGGCGCCTCTGCCCACCTCTTCGGGGATAAAGGCGTGAGTTTATGTTATGTTAGTATTATAAAGAGGAAAGATTTGAAATTGTTTGTTTGCATTGAATAGGCTCTTAAACTACTGGATTTGAAAAAAATATTTCACAATTAAAATTCTACATTATCTATATTTTTTCCTAAAAGGGTTGAAATGGAAATGGAAAATTGAAACCACTGAAGATATTTCTTTGAAAAAATAAATATATTATTAACATCTTAACTAAATTAAGTAATTCTTAATTTGTATTATACAGGGTATATCAAGACTGTGACCGAAAACAAAGCCAGGTGATAATATTAGTGACTTCAGACACAATGCAACTAAAAATTTCACAAAAAATATTGACAATTATTTTTTGATTTTTTTTTTACTTATCGTCTTATTTGGGTGGTACTAATGCGCTCCTTTATATTTGAAATACATAATGGTACGCAAGTGTTTAAATTAAAATTCTCACAAAACCTAGGCAATTTACCACCGCAATATATAGAAATAAAAAAATGCAAAAAAAAGACGTTTTTTCCGAATTTTTTTGTTGCATTGTGCCTGTACTGAAACCACCTGGCTTTGTTTTCAGTCGCAGTCTTGATATACCCGGTATAGGTATTACATTAGCAATTTCTGGTGTCTTCTTCGTCGTTACACTCTTGACAGAGCGGTCGCGGTCACGGTGATTTGTGTCCTAACGATGATGTTGCTCGCCGCGCGATCTCTCTCCAACTGACTCTGTTACTGACAATCGGGTGCATTCGTTTACAGGGCCTCCCACTATCTTTATTTCTGGTGTGGAATGGAGTGAAAGAATCTGCACCCAGGCGGAGCTCGGCCGGACCGGTAGTGAAATGAAATGAAATTCGTTATTGGTCACGTAGGCAATTATACAGGGTATATCAAGACTGCGACCGAAAACGAAGCCAGGTTGTAGTATTAGTGACTTGAGACACAACGCAAGAAAATATTACGCCAAAAAATCGACAACTTTTTTTTCATATTTTTTTACTTATCTTCGTTTTTGGGTTATAAATACATAGTTTTCCTAAAATAATGATGTAGACCTCTTTATTTTTAAACACTCAATGGTACGTAAGGGTTTAAATTATTATTTTCGCAAAAACTAGGTATTTACCACCTAAAATAGATAATTTCCAAAAAAAATTAAAAAAATATCTGTCGCTGCTTTGGTGAAATTTTTATTTGCATCGTGTCTGTAACCACTAAAACTATCACCGGGCTTCGTTTTCGGTCGCGGTCTTGATATACCCTGTATAGCTCTTACGACAAGTCAATACACATAGTACTTATTTTCTATTTACAAGATATTCGTTGTAATTTTTATATTAATTTTATTATATTAATATAGTGTGTATTCATATGCTAGGATAGCGACCGTACAGCGGATAAGGAGCCGTCGCGTCATAGTGAGCCACGTGTGTCGCGTTTCGGGTTCTGTATATCCGGATACAATCAGGCATCATTGTATGGAGAGATAAACATACCTACTGATTTTTTCTTTAACCCGGTTAAATAAAAATGTTATAAAAATACATAAACTCTCGCCTTTTTCCCAGAAGGGATAGGCAGAGGTGCTACCAGGACACCCACGTGTCACCTTGTGTTCCGTCCTCGCCATATTGAGCACAATTTCGTGACTCCGGTGAATAAATAGAAAAATCCAATACCACTGTGCCCGGCCCGGGATTAGAACCCAACACCTCAGCGTCATAATCGTACCGTAAAACAACTGCGCCACCGAGACAGTAGATATAAAAACATAATTTATGTAAAATCAGATAACTGTTACATGAATTAATTTGAAAACATATAAACAATGTTTTCCCTGGTAACACGAATACATGTTTTCCATTGTGAGTTCTACACTGTTGCCAAAATAATGCCAATGTCTTTTAACAATACGTATTGCATACAAATTGTAGACGCGACTGCCAACATGTTTCACGGTGGTCGCGGGTTCAAATCCCAGGACTTTTTGGAGTCATATTGATAGTCAATCACCACGCACTATAACGGAGATAACCTGCATACCGTAGCCATTTTGAAGAATTTCTACTGTATGTAAAGTCTGGTAACCCGCACTAGGCCAACGTGGCGGACTATATGGCCTAACCCCTCTCAGTCGTACTCTCGATGGAGGCCCGTGCCACGTGCCCGTGGGACGTATTTGGGCTGATACACTATAAGTAAAGTTATGAATAAAACTTGAACAATGACGTAATCTTTACGTATGTTCTTAACTTTATTGCTCATAAAAGTTTATTGTATATATTTTAATTATAAAAAGTATAGAGTAAGCAGAAATACAGGCGTAATAAAAAATATTACCTTTAAAAAGGAACAAAATTAACAAATTACCCCATTTTTTTTTATACTACATACATAAACTCACGCCTTTATCCCAGAAGGGGTGGGCAGAGGCGCCACCAGGACACCCACATTTCGCCTTGTATGTTCCGTCCCATGATGTGATAGGTGGCGAGCCTATCGCTTAACGGGCATAAATTCCTGACTCCGGGCTGATAATTAATAGAAAAACCCAATATCACTTTGCCCGACCCGGGATTTGAACCCGAGACCTCAGCTTTGTAGTCGTATCGTAGTACAGCATTTATTTATACTACCCCTATATAAAATGTTTACAATGCGCCTGATGGTAAACGCAGTGCAGATGGAGTATCCACCGAATTGAGATGGTTGTCCCTCGACACAATTTTGCCGGCCAGATAGTATCAAGATATATGTATACACTAGTGGTAGGTCTATCATAATAATGTGAGCGGCCGCCTGGGTAGGTACCACCGCAATGTCGATTTCTCCAACAAACAGCAGTGTAAATGCACTGTTGTGTTCCGGCTTGAATGACATTGTAGCCAGAGTAACTACTGGACATAATGAGACTTAACATCTTATGTCTCAGGATGGCGAGCGCAGTGGTATACCAAGCATTGCTTTGTAATTCGTGGTGTTTGGTTTTCTACTGTCCATGAACAGTCGTATCACTTACCATCAGGCGATTGGCATGCTCGTCTCGCCATTCACTGCAATAAAAATACAGGTGAACTCGAACGCAACACTTGGTTCATTATGATGGGTCATTTACGGCTGTTTACGGTTGTTATTAAGGAGACGAATAACAGCATTATTTATCCATAGTTCATAGTTGATATTAATACTAAAAGTAAAAACTAAAATTATCAATGGAACTTCTTGATGGAGACCTATGTTAAGAAGTGAACTTTCTGTGACTAAACAGAGAGTAGATATAGACCGATTTCTACTTCATAAGTCACATACGAGATCCTTGAGATCCTCAGAGAATCTGAAACTGAGAATGCCCGTACACACCACCTATTTACAGACAATTTCGCTGTCGAAGCTTTCCGATTGTGGAAAGCTCTTCCTATAGTGGTGAGACAGGCTCAAACTTTGTCGTCTTCTGTACTATAATGGTTTCTTAGATTTACGCGAATGTTACATACATACATATATAAACTCACGCATTTATCCCCGAAGGGGTAGGCAGAGGCGCCACCAGGACACCCACATTTCGCCTTGTATATTCCTTCCCACGATGTGACAGGGGGCGACCCTATCGCCATATCGGGCACAAATTCCTGACTCCGGGCTGATAATGAAAAGAAAAATCCAATATCACGTTGCCCGACCCGGGACTCGAACCCGAGACCTCAGCTTTGTAACCGAACCGTAATACAACTACGCCACCGAGGCGAATGTTACACATTGAAATAAAACTATATTTTACAGATTTTATCGCGATTTGGTTACATTTTTACATTTTTTAACTTCCCGACGCGACGTTTCGATTACTTAACAGCTTTCGTGGTCATGGGGTGGACTGAGGTATAAGTCATCCGCTCAGTGACTGTTACAATTTGTAAAATTTACAAGTGTAAATTAAGGGTAGTTGAATTGTAACAGTCATTATTTCAATGTCTGTTGTACCTACTTTTACATTATTTTATTTCTTTATGTTATTTGGCATACAATAAAGATGAATGATAATAATAATATTCAACTACAAATAACAGCTGACTGTATATAATACAACAATTCATATTTTATTTTAAACAGACACTAGTCAGCATCGCGATAAGACTATCTGAAATCGCATTATCTCAAACGTTTCTTTAGAGACGCATCATAAAACTACAATAGCAGATTAAATATTTGCCGTTTTTTGCACGAATAAACTCACGCTGAATACCCATAAAGGATAGGCAGAGGTCTAGTTTCGGACACAATTCGCAGAAATTGTGATAGGACAATATAGGCAATCATTATACTGCCTCGGTGGCGTAGTTGTATTACGGTACGGTTACAAAGCTGAGGTCTCGGGTTCGAATCCCGGGTCGGGCAAAGTGATATTGGATTTTTCTATTCATTATCAGTCCGGGGTCAGGAATTTGTGCCCGATATGGCGATAGGCTCGCCACCTATCACATCGTGGGACGGAACATACAAGGCGAAATGTGGGTGTCATGGTGGCGCCTCTGCCTACCCCTTCGGGGATAAAGGCGTGAGTTTATGTATGTATGTATGTATGTATGATACGGAGAAAAAACTGCATTTATCCAGCCAAGCGATTTCCGTTCAGATAGATTGTTTCCTGATAAAAGATGAGTACTCATCTCTCGCTAGATAATGACCTAATGTTCCGAATGTATTTCCAAAAATAACTCACTAAATAGGTAATAACTACTAAAACATTTGGTATTTTTAGGAACTAAACTACACGCGGTTAACTAAATTAGGTC
The DNA here is from genome assembly GCA_949752805.1 of Deilephila elpenor. Lineage (NCBI taxonomy): Eukaryota > Metazoa > Arthropoda > Insecta > Lepidoptera > Sphingidae > Deilephila > Deilephila elpenor. The sequence continues at coordinate 2,026,067 of OX457121.1, forward strand.
GCGGGCGCTGAGTTTACTAAAAATAGTATTTAATTGCTCGTCCAAACTATTTTTATAGGCAATGGTGAGGGACATAGCGTTAGAACACATTTTAACTTATCTAGCGAACGTTTCAATGCTGGAAAAAAACGCCGTGAAACCTGCACCTTATTTTTCACAAAAATCAAATATCCGCCGTCATCACTTAAACCGTATTTAAACGGAGAGAGTTTTTCGCGGCGAGATTCGTATACACTGCGACAAACTTATCTGGCCCGGTGGCCAAATGAGGAAACTAACGACGCCATTTTGAAATGTCAATCTGCTTGCCATTCGCTGACATTACGCTAACATTTTACCCAAATTCTTTCTTTCAAATTGCCGTGTTTAACGTCAAGTCCAGATACATATTATGTAGTGTGTACATATTCTCACATTTTTAACGAACTTTAAACAAGTAGGTTATGATTTAGTCACATACCAATGTATTATTAATGGAACTGCACTATATATACATAATAATATAATAGTATTGTGGATAATATTTTTAAATCGACGACTTATTTACCCACTTTGTTGCTTAATTTATTTTTACTGGCAACACCAAATGCGATAACAGCGGCTCTCTCACCGGGTTAGAAAAGTTTGTCTCAATATACCATTATTGCATGACATAACCGCCATAGATTATCGTGTTCTGACAAATGTTTACACGATGCTACTTTTTTATATCCTTACGATAATCGTATCATCGAGACGAGAAAATCTCCCCGTGTAAATGGGGCTTTACTCTAATTTTCTCCCAAAAATATTCAACCACAGAATATACAGGGTATATCAAGACCGCGACCGAAAACGAAGCCAGGTGGTAGTATTAGTGACTTCAGACACAATGCAACTAAAAATTTAGCAAAATAAGCGACGGTTTTTTTTTTACAATTTTTTAAAAATCATTGTTTTTGAGGGGTAAATTCCTAGTTTTTGCAAAAATAGTAATTTAAACCCTTACGTACCATTGCGTGTTTAAAAATTAAGCGATGTACGTCATTATTTTGGAAAAAACTATGTTTAATCACTCAATTACGACGACATGTAAAAAATAACAAAAAAAAAATTACGATTTTTTTTTGTAAATTTTTTACTTGCATTGTGTTTGATATCACTCATACTACCTCCTGGCTTCGTTTTCGGTCGCAGTCTTGATATACCCGGTATATCTTTATATCCCTTCTTCTCATTCCAGAAACTACAATGGCTCTCCAAAACATAAAGCAGTGGATGGGACTAACCAAGGACCCAGAGCTGACCAGAAGTCACTACTCCCTGGTCTCCGGGACTGAGTTGACTGGAAGCTCATTACAACTATTCCTGGATTTGCCTGATGAAGTCAGGAATGCGGAGGCCCTGGCGCCTTTCAAGCAGATTTACGAGAAAAGACAATGTAAGTAATAAGTATAAATAAATAAATACACTCAACAGTCACATACACAATTCTGATCCCACACTAAGATCGAGTCTTGTGTGTCAAACAACGAGAGACCCGAAGCAAATACCTGTGGTTCACACAAACATTTCGGTGCGGAATCGAACCCGCGGCCTCTCGTTTCACAGCCGGCATCTAACCAGCCACGGAAGCTGTCAATTAATATGCAGTAGGTATTATATTTAGAAGTAAACAAAAACCTTGTATTGCAATGAATGTTATCACTAACAATTGTTTATACTTTATCTGAATAATACAGTAATGAATTTCTTACGGTCAGTGGAACAGAAACACTTAATTTTATTGTTGTTTTAACTCTATATCCTCGTAAGGCCCAACGACCTAATTTATTGACAAAAATATTTAGACAATGAGGCCCATGACAGTTTTTAAAATTATTTAATTACGGCCCAGCGACCTAAAATTATGACATGATATTTATGATAAATAATTGGATAGATTTAATTTATACATATTACATATATATTAATTAAACTATGGCCCATTGACTTAAAAAAAGGACAAGTGTTTTAACATATTTTATGCATGAAATAGTTAACTTTGGGTTTATGAAATAACCCTTAAAATAATTTATTCAAAAGCATTACATTTAAACACTTTTTTACCAAACATAAGTTCTGGGCTTTAACTACTTGAACCTATTTTTAGTACATTGGGTCGTAATGTATATCGACCTAAATTTAGGTTGGGCCTTACGAGGCTATAGTAAACTTGAAACAGTGATCAAACGATTGGTGTTAAAATAAAATAACAACACAACAAAATATGATAATGAATGTAGAATCACTGCGACTTTTGATTTTAAAAAATCTACTTTTACTTTTAAAGATCATTAAGTCCATCCAAGCAAAAGCTTTTATTGTTTTTCGGATTTAATTTGCCATAACTGCGGTTTTTGATATTGTTAAGTAGTTATTTTAATTTTTAGTTGTTATACTTCGCTTAACTATGGAAACTTACACTGTTTTGTTTTAAATATTATGATTCAAACAGCCATAATCATAGACAGTTTTAAAACCTATTTTAGTTATCGAATGTTTTGTCTTCTTCGGTCAAACTGAATTATAAAGTCGAACGAAAGGGACAAAACATTCGAAAACTAAATGGCTTTTAAAACTGTCTATGAATAAAGCTGTAATTCTCCAATATACCACGAAAGTACGTCAAATCTCAAGATTGCCTACACAATATTTTAAGCAAAGATATTTTATTAATTTATCAGTTCCAAATCAATGAATATTTATTTTTTGTTTCAGGTGCAATCGACAGTGACAATTCAGAGAAAAATGTGGACACAAAGTCAAAAAGGCTACATACAGTATGCTCAGCTCCTGTTTTAGGCGATGCTGTTGAGAAGAATAGGAAAGAACCAGATGTTAGTGAAGTAGAAAAGAACTTAGAAACGTAAGATGACTTTCCTATTAAAATATTTGCTATGAATGATGTTACTTTTCTTAAACTGTCACGACAAAATGTCTGTAAACCTTATTTTAAGTACAGTGCAGACATAGCACAGATGGTTAGTTCTTTATTACATGTATCTAAAATGAGAAACACTTAAGTATCCAACTAAAATATTGCTTTAAAGAATCTACTTGAATATTAATTTATTATTTATTTATTCATTCAACACACACAGACATTACAGGTTATGTACCCAATTCGAACTGGCGGGACTATTACACGAATTTATACAAAAATAAAACAAAACATAATAACAATAACACTGCTACTAATAAATTAAGTGTAGCAAATAACATTAATTAATCGATTCTCTCGATTGTAGAGTAGGCCCGTGCCCTGCAGTGGGACGTATATGGGCTGATATAGATAGATAGATAAATAACATTTAAGAAACATTTTGCGAGCTCACTCCGCTTGCTTGTAAAAACATCTGTTTTGACATGCACCTCATTAATAGTTTTAATAACAGTCTTAAACTAAATTTGTATTATGTCAAAGCTGAATAAACGAAATGTTTTCAGCAAAGAAACTGCAACGGTTGTCAAGAGTCATCCAGACAGGGTAAGGATTTACAAATTTATTATTCAAACACTATACCGACTGCCTCGGTGGCGTAGTTGTATTACGGTACGGCTACAAAGCTGAGGTCTCGGGTTCGAGTCCCGGGTCGGGCAAAGTGGTATTGGATTTTTCTATTCATTATCAGCCCGGAGTCAGGAATTTGTGCCCGATATGGCGATAGGCTCGCCCCCTATCACATCATGGGACGGAACATACAAGGCGAAATGTGGGTGTCCTGGTGGCGCCTCTGCCTACCCCTACGGGGATAAAGGCGTGAGTTTGTGTATGTGTATGTATGTATACCGACATACTTTCCTTTTCATTGGTCCGGCAAACGAGCAAACAGGTGACCTGATGGTATGTGGTCACTAGACATGAACTTCCACAACGCTGGATAATGGATGTTGATCGAATCTAAAGGGGAGTGAGAAGGAAAAAGGATGGGATGAAAAGGGCATTTTGGCGAATACCCCTTACGGTGTCACGAGCAGATATTGTTATTTATCAGCCCATAATCAGGACTCCTATAAAACCAAGAGTTCCAGTGAAAACCTTAATATTTATGTTTTCAGATAGCCAAAGCGAAGTACTACGTCAAGACCACAATTTTGCTAGGCTGTTGGGTGTTCTTCACGATTATATTTATGACGCATGATGTGAAAAAAGACAATGCCACGTTGTCTTCCGTATCATCTTCAGAAGTTAAATGTAAGGATATTTTTATATACAGGGTATATCAAGACCGCGACCGAAAACGAAGCCAGGAGGTAGTATTAGTGATATCAAACAAAATGCAAGTAAAAATTTTACAAAAAAAAGTCGTCAATTTTTTTTTGTTATTTTTTACATATCGACGTATTTGAATGATAAATACATAGTTTTTCTAAAATAATGTAGTACATCGCTTTATTTTTAAACACGCAATGGTACGTAAGGGTTTAAATTACTATTTTTGCAAAAACTAGGTATTAAACCCTCAAAGCGATGATTTTTAAAAAATTGAAAAAAAAAAACCTTCGCTTATTTTGCAAAATTTTTAGTTGCATTGTGTCTGTAGCCGCTAAAACTACCACCTGGCTTCGTTTTCGGTCGCGGTCTTGATATACCCTGTATGCTCCATTATTTCTAAGTATTGTTACTTTAAGGCAAAACAAAGTTAGTGTTTTTAGAATAACGTATCAAAAGTACTCCTATTTATTTACGGTGCTATGTAATTTGTGAATAAATCCAAAAAAAAAAAATTTAATTTTTCTCGTTTTTATTTATAGCCAAAATTATTAAAATTTGAATTGCCGCTTTTGTGAAAAATGGGTGAAAATAATTTGTTGATTTTTTCAGCTTTCACACCTCTAATACTAAGTAACACCACACTGGGTTCGATATCTTTATTGCTGAAGCTGTCTGGACCATTCTTATCAGAGCACGAGCAGATTAAACTCAACGTTACTGAGAGGGCAAGAAGACATCGGCTTGAAGTCTGGATCGAGAGAGTTGGAACGGGGGAGGTAATTTTAATACATACACTCGATAGTAACATACATAGTCCTGACCCCACGCTAAGATCGAGTCTTGTGTCGTACCAAAAACTATGAGACTTTTCGGTCTCACTAACACCGAGACCCGGGATAAATAACTGGGGATCACACAAATATTTGTTTACTAATTTTTAATATTGGCCACAATTGAAAGAATCGATTGAGAGTGGTTAGGCCATATAGCCCACCACGCTGGCCTAGTGGCGGACTTACATACCGAGATTTGAACCCGCGACCACCGTGAACATGTAGGCAGCCGCGTCTGGTCCGTTACCAACAGGCCACCACGCACACATAATATATTTATTTTATAAAATAATTTTATAAACCCATTAAAAATTAAGTTAGTAAGAAAAAATTCCATCCTGGTATAAGTTATTGTCAAATAAAAGAAAAAGGATTTGATTTATAGTGTGAGTAATTGTCAAACGGAAAAACAATGCCCGGCATGATTTATGAGGTCACCTTTATTCGCAACGGTAATTAACCTTATATAAAATAGTATGATAAATATTACATCCGAGGTTAGAAGAAGGACTTATTTATACCGGGTATATCAAGACTGCGACCGAAAACGAAGCCGGGTGGTAGTTTTAGTGGTTACTAATACTACCACCTGGCTTCGTTTTCGGTCGCGGTCTTGATATACCCTGTATGTTTACATGTAAATTACAAGTAAGTATAATGATGTTATTAATCATTTATACGCAAAAAACACTAAACAATAAGTGAGAAAATCTTCAAAATATGTTCGCAAAAACTCTCACAACTTGTGGATACCCTGCTATAGTTTTGTTAGGTACTTGCTTCACCTATCTTATGTTATTGCTTGTCAATGACCCTTACTTTTAAGTATATGGTTTCTTACTCATATAAGGCACTAGTAATATTGTATTTTAATAAATAATTTCGTAAAAAATAAATTTATGTGTATTGTAAATATTCGTGCTTAGAGTCAAATACTTATAGGTACGTCATTCAATACATACCTTAAATATATATATTTTATTTGCGACTTTTCTAGGTATCAGAAAATTGGCACATATACCTCGAAGACGACAAAGATTTCAACAAAGGAGAACCCAGACTAGCAACTCTCGAGATACAGTCAAATGATACCAGACAATCGACGTATGCCGTCAAAATTCTTTCGACATGCAACGAAACGACTGCCTTCTCTATCAGTTACCAGTTGAATACGCTAGATGGCGGTATTGGAGTGATATATGCGTGCGTTTTGTTAGTTGCACTTTACGTTCTTATCGTTTTTGAGGTAAGAATTGTATCGTTCGCAACATCTTGCATACGTCCAAAAGCTGAGCACGAGGCTCATCTTTAGTTAAGAGATTTAGTCTTTAGTCAATTATGCTAGTCTATTGCGGATTGGCAAGCTTCAGATGCCACGTGTTAATGCATAAGTTCGACAAACGAGGAAGCATTACACCTGATGGTAAGTCATTCGCCAAGGGAAGATCATCATCAGAAAAGAATAAGGACTAAATGAAAAGGGGATTAATGTTTTCGATAATCTTACTCTTTAAACTAAATACGGAAACAGTCAAGGGCGAGTCCAGAGGTCATGGGGGTCCAGATTGACTGATTGTTAAAATGTTTCGTTGATTTTTACTTTAAAAAATTGTAAACATCCACTAATCACAAGTGTAACAAACTTTTAAATAATCACTTTTAAATGTATTATCGTAACCGAATTCGAGTACGTCCAGTGTTCTGACGAGAACTATATGACCCCTGACTTGAAAGCTGGATACTCCCTTGGAAACAGTCATTCACGTCGGTTTGTGAGATAGTGGTATCACCTGGTGGAGCTGGAACATTCCAACTATGGTCTAAGATAACTTGTATAACACTTGGAAATCGTACCTTTGAAATCCTTATTTTATCCCCTGACCAGAGACCAGCTCACGTCAGATAATAATCTGTACGATACCGACCACCAGTATTACCTATAGTTACTTGACTGAATTAAAGGATAATGTTATTAAAAATCTTTCAGGTTATAAACAGGACGATGGCGGCTATTACAGTATCTACGATGTCTCTCGCCGCACTAGCTTTAGCTGGTGAAAGACCGTCATTACCAGAAATAATCTCCTGGCTGGATGAGGAGACGTTACTGCTTCTATTCAGCATGATGGTTCTAGTCTCTATCATGGCTGAGACTGGAATATTCGACTTTCTGGCTGTGTTTACTTTCCAGGTAAATATTTTGCTATTATTTAGCAAGTAAGAACCTAGGTAAGATCGCGGGATGTCGCTGGATGCATTTTTCCAACAGATTACTATAGAAATCTTTATGAGATGCCTATGTTAAGTGGTGAGCTGAGAGCTGAAGAGCTGAAGCTAAAGAGAGACAGTCAGATAAATCTGTGTGTAATAAAATTGCCGATATAATAACAATTAAAAACAGATGATTAGAAATACAATAACTAAAGTTTCTTCTCAGACCTTTCATGAAAATTAATCTGTTATGTATATTTCTTACATTCAACAAACTATTTTATTTTTTATGTACAACTCATATGTAACCTATTTAAATATGTATTGTCTTATTGCAGGTGACAAAAGGCAAGCTATGGCCTCTAATATACGTTTTATGCGCTTTCACAGCAACGTTATCAATGATATTGGACAATGTTACTACTGTATTATTAATGTCTCCAGTAACTATAAGGTAAACATACAGGGTATCTCAAGACCGCGACCGAAAACGAAGCCAGGTGGTAGTTTTAGTGGTTACAGACACCATGCAAATAAAAATTTCACCAAAACAGCAACAGATATTTTTTTAGATTTTTTAAAAAAACCTAGTTTTTGCGAAAATAATAATTTAAACCCTTACGTCCCATTGAATGTTGAAAAATATAGAGGTCTGCATCATTACTTTAGGAAAACTATATATTTATCACCCAAATACGACGATAAGTAAAAAATTACAAAAAAAAAGTTGTCGATTTTTTTTGCGAAATTTTTACTTGCATTGTGTCTGAAGACACTAATACTACCACCTGGCTTCGTTTTCGGTCGCGGTCTTGATATACCCTGTATATATTTAATCAATTATCAATGAACAGCCTCCGTGGCGCAGTTGGTTAGACGCCAGCTGTGAAACGAGAGGCCGATTACGATTCTAAATGACAAATGTTAAATACATAAGTATTTTTTTTAATTGCGATGAATGGCGAGACGAGCATGCCATTCGCCTGATGGTAAGAGATATGACCGCTCATGGACAGTAGCAAAACCAAACACCATGAATTACAAAGCAATGCTTGGAATTCTACTGCGCTCGCCATCCTGAGACATAAGGTGTTAAGTCTCATTAAGTCCAGTAGTTACTCTGGCTACAATGTCCTTCAAACTGGAACACAACTGCGTTTACACTGCTGTTTCTTGGAGAAATAGACATTGCGGTGGTATTACCCGGCGGAAATATCTGTGGACCTGAATAATTGACGTCATTGGAACTTATGTTCAGCAAATTCAAATTATAGGTTAAACAAATTGAATTAAAATAGAAAAAAGAATAAAAAATTGAATTCGCATCCATCTCAAAACGTTTTTAATGTAAAATAACATAGTAGATAGGGGAACACACAAAAATTTAATGTGGACCGCATTACGGCTAGGTTCACAGATATTTCCGACAGGTTATACCTACCCAGGCGGCCTCTCATGTATGAGAGACCTACCACCAGTAAAAGGGTCTGGGTGTATATGAGAGCGAAATTTCTCTCGTAGCTTCTGATACACGACACAAGACTCGATCTTAGTGTGGGGTCAGGACTATGTATGTGACTGTTGGGTGTATTTATTGACTTTATTCGATAGTTTATTTTCTTGATCCTCAGGTTATGCGAAGTGATGGAATTGGACCCTGTCCCGATTTTGATGTTCATGTCGATATACAGTAATGTTGGGGGTACAGCGACACCTGTCGGCGATCCGCCGAACGTCATCGTGGTTTCCAACAAAGCTGTTATTGATGCTGTGAGTAATTACAATGTTTTTAAGAGAAAATATAGTGTATACGATCTTAAGGGATAGGAAGTCTGCTGGACATAAGCCTAATCGAAGATTTTTATAGTTTCTTTTTGGACGCGGCCTATAGCGACTTCTTACAAACTGTATTTAGTTGTCCATTCATGCTAAGTGCCGACAATAACTAAAGTATGAAATAAAGACTTTGTTGGTTTAATATCCAATTTTTTTTTTATTGCTATAAATGGCGAGACGAGCATGCCATTCGCCTGATGGTAAGCGAAACAACCGCTCATGGACAGTAGCAAAACCAAACAACAACATGAATCACAAGGCAATGCTTGGAATTCCACTGCGCTCGCCATCCTCAGACATAAGATGTTAAGTCTCAATATGTCCAGTAGTTACTCTGGCTACAATGTCCTTCAAACCGGAACACAACAGCGCATTCACACTGCTGTTTGGCGGGAGAAATAGACATTATTATAATTAACAATATACAATATTTGTTATGTGAATATCATTTTCTTTTTTAACTCATAACTTTATTAGGTTTTTATTCTCATCGGACTCTTATTCTCAATTGAATTTATAGGGAAATGGTGAAAAGTGAGGGACAAACTGTCTGTAAAAACAAAAACGAGCGCGTTTGATACTCGCACCAATACAGATAATGTCTGGTAATCAAAATATACCGGGTATGTCAAGACTGCGATCGAAAACGAAGCCAGGTGGTAGTTTTAGTGGTTACACATTGCAAAAAAACATTTTGCAAAAAAAGGCGACAGGATTTTTTTGCAATGTTAAATATCATGGTGTTTGTAATTAAAACCCTTACGTACCATTGCAACTTTAAAAATCAAAAGGTGTTTATTATTATTTTAGAGAAATATTATATTTATCACCCAAATACGACCAGTAAAAATTACAAAAAAATAATTAATCTTTTTTTTCCGAAATTTATAGTTGCATTGTTTCTGAAGTCACTAATGGCCGATGTTAATAAACGATCTTCGTTTCTATCTAAAGATCGATCGCGAAAATAAACCAATGGGCTCAAGGTATTGCCGACACGCTCACATTTGATGTGTTCTGATTGGTCTATTTTCCGGATCGATCCTTAGATAGGGATTGGGATTGCTTATTAATTTTGTGTGTAATACTACCACCTGGCTTCGATTTCTCGCAGTCTTGATATACCCTGTATGTTTCAGGATGGACCTCAACATCTTTTGTAGTTTTTTACTCTCACAAGACCTTGTATAGTGTATACCTCTGCCGTCTGTCTATAATTATATTTTAATGTTTCCAGGGGATAAACTTCACAATGTTCACGGCCCACATGTTCCTGGCGATTGTGACGATATCCATACAGACCTCGTTACAAATAAGATACATATTTCGAGACTCGAATAAATTGAGAATATCGGTTCCTAGAGAAATACAAGGTATACCTTTTAACGAATAGTTTTACGACCGAAATCAAGAAACGATCTTGATTGTAAGGATCGGTTCTGAAATAGACCAATCGGGTAAGAGATTTATCGACACGCCCACATTTATGTTACCTTGATTGGTTAATTTTCTGGATGGATTCTTATATTGGGATCGCTTATTGATTTTGGCTGTTAAATGATAAGCAATATCTTAGTTGGGTAAGGACAGGATTGCCAAAACGAAGGTCGCAGGTTCGAATCAAACCCAGTGAACACCCTTATGACTTTTCGAAGTAACGTGTGTAGTCTGTTATCGACCATTTTAACTTTTAATAAAAAAATCGTGAGAATACCTGAAAATCGGAGTGTTTTGAAGAATTTTGAATGTATGTTCACGTGGGCTGATGCATAACAATCAAATTACTCTCGAAATGGTTGATGACATGCAGACAGCCGTTCGTAAAATTGCTAAATCATTGTGTGAAACATCTGCCACCGACTCCATGAAAATATGGATTACAAATAGCGGAAAAAGATTAAATTTGCTACATAACCATTTCTATTGCGAATATATTATCTCTTATAACTTCATATAAGAGTGGCGAGAGACTGCCTCGGTGGCGTAGTTGTACTACGGTATGATTACAAAGCTGAGGTCTCGGGTTCGAATCCCGAGTCGGGCAAAGTGATATTGAATTTTTCTATTCATTATCAGCCCGAAGTCAGGAATTTGTGGCTTACCCCCTATCACATCATGGGACGGAACATACAAGGCGAAATGTGGGTGTCCTGGTGGCGCCTCTGCCTACCCCTTCTGGGTTAAAGGCTTGAGTTTATCTATGTATAACTTCATATTGTATAAACATTTTTGACGAATACCTTAAATTTCAGAACTAAGCCATCAAATTTCAATATGGCGGCGCGCGGCCGACTCTCTACCACATCTGAGCAAAGATGTGAGGGTAGTTAGAGAACGGCTGGAGAGAAAGATCCAGAAACTAACCGTGGACTTGGAAGCCCAGGTCAAGAAGTCCAGCAAACGAGCTTGTCCTGAGGAGACGTTTCATAGCACACTCATCAATTTGAAGCAGAAGGTGAGTTGAGATAACTATTCATTTTCGACTCAAATAAATACACCCAACAGTCACATACACTACCGCTCAAAAGTATTAGGCCACACATAAAAATACATTTTGTATAAGTTTGAATAAGTAAAACGACTTTGTAGTTATTTAAATAATTTATTGGACATATTTTGGACATATTTAACACAAAATAACAATTAATTTTTAAAGTTTGGACTCGTCTATACGTCCACCTTTATTTTTAATTACGGCCTCATAAAAGCTTTGGTAATCTAGTCACTAATTTCTGTAAAGTTGTTTGATCCATCTGCCGCCATTCGTCGTGCAGTTTTCTCCACAAGTCTTCCTGAGATATAGGACAGCGTTTTCGTACCTGTCTATCCAGCTCATCCCATAATAAATCGATTGGATTCAAGTCCGGTGACTGCGGTGACCATGTCATTATTTTCAATTGCTGTCTTTGTTCTTTCTCTTGCAAGACACTTTTGCGTATCTTGGAGGTGTGTTTAGGACCATTATCTTATTGAAAGATAAATCTCGGACCAATTAACCGGGTTCCAGAAGGCATTGCGTTATTTTCTAAAATGTGTTTGTAACCTTCCTTTTTTAAAATACCCTTTATCCGCACAAGATTCCCGACGGCTGAACCACCAAACCAGCCCCAAATTATCACAGACCCTTTACCTTGTTTTGCTGAAGTCACAGTACATGCCTCCATCAACCTTTCATTCGAATGCCGCCGGACAAAAACTCTACTTTTGGATCAAAAAATTTCAAATTTCGACTCGTCAGTCCAGAGCACCTTTCGCCAGTCTGTACTTGTCTAATTTTTGTGTTTTCTAGCACAAATAAGTCCCTTCTATTAATTAAGTGCTTTCAAGAGTCGTTTTTTACCGCTATGCATCCCTTAAGACCTGCGTCAAGAACTCTCCTTTTCGCTGTAGAGACACTGACTGGTTTATCTCGGCCCTTGTTGAACTGTGCTGTTATTTTTGGTGAAGTTAAACGTCTATCGCGTTTACTTGTAACAACTAAGCTTAAATCTTCACTAAAAGTTGTTGCTCTTGGTCTGCCTGAACGTGTATTGTTGAAAATTGTACCTTGAGTTGCAAATTGCTTAACAATATAGTCAAAAGTTTGTCTTCGTATCTTCTACAGTCTTGAAATTTCTCCATTGCTTTTACCAGCTTTGCGAAGCCTGATGATTATGCCTCTCGTCTCATGAGAATGTTCTTTGGTTTTACCCATTTTGTTTTAAATTTCAAACATAGAAATTTAAAACAAGTAAATAGTATTAGGCGTAGAGCACTGAGCTATGGAGAGTGTGTTTTCTGGTCTAATGACATCAAATAACTGATGCAAAATATTTTAAAGTGTTTATTCTAAGTTTTGTTTACTTTATTAGACAATAGGTTCACCAAAACAAAAGTTTTACTTGAAAGTTTATGTTCAAATTAATGCCGACGATAATATTATTTTGGTTTTATGACCACGGGCCGGCAAATAACAATAAGTTGTGCATATTCTTATTGTAGACAAGTGTTTTGCGGTGAAATACAAACAAAAAACCAAATAAAATTATTTTAAAAGTATATTGTTTTTAATATAAAAGAAAAGTGCAGGTGGCCAAATACTTTTGAGCGGTAGTGTACATAGTCCTGACCCCACACTAAGATCGAGTCTTGTGTCGTGGGTGTCAGAACTCAGAAGCTACGAGAGTTTTCGGTCTCACAAACACCCAGACTAATATATAAATGGCGTTTGAGTATTCGTGCGTAGTTCTCATTATTTGACAGCCTCCGTGGCTAGCGTTGCCAGGCGTCCGGATAAAGCCGGACATAGTTAGGCTTTTTGATTGCATGTCCGGCTAAAATAAACGGTGTCCGGCTTTTGTTAGGCTTTTTACATGTCGCAAACAAGCGAGCACTGCCGCCGAGCGTGGCCGAGATTTATGATAATAATCAAAAAGACTTGATTTTACATAAAAAAAAATACTAAGACAAAATCCTCAATAATATAGGGTGTCCGGCTTTTTTAACCAAATGTCCGGCCAAACTGGCTGGTCTGTCCGGCTATTAGGTTTGGCGACCTGGCAACGCTATTCGTGGCGCAGTTGGTTAGACGCCGCCTGTTAAACGAGAGGCCGCGGGTTCGATCCCCGCTCCGAAACAAATATTTGTGTGATCCACAGGTATTTGTTTCGAGTCTGGGTGTTTGTGAGACCGAAAAGTCTCTCGTAGCTTATGATACCCACGATACAAGACTCGATCTTAGTGTGGGGTCAGGACTATGTATGTGACTGTTGGGTGTATTAATTTATTTATTTCCAGTAGTTGCTCTACTTATTCATTATTTATATTATCTTGTTTTTCAGTACAAAATAAGAGACAAAGTCCTGTTAATCAAGACTTTAGTGGCGATCGCATTCGTGGTTATTGTATTTTTCCTGCACTCGCTTCCGGATCTTAGTAAGTTTATTTGAAAATATTATATATATATTATTTATCTTAAAAACCGTAAATACATACATATATTCACGCCTTTGTCCCAGAAGGGGTAGGCAAAAGCGCCACCAGGACACCCACATTTCGCCTTGTATGTTCCGTCCCATGCGATAGGGGGCGAGCCCATCGCCATATCGGTCACAATGCCTGACTCCGGACTGATAATGAATTGAAAAATCCAATATCACTGCCCGACCCGGGACTCAAACCCGAGACCTCAGCTTTGTAACAGTACCGTAATACAAATACGCCACCGAGGCAGCTTTTCAACTTATAACGTATATTCACGCATTTTGCTTTACATTAAACAATTTAATAATTATTCGGCTCATGCGATAACTTATATCCGACATGGCTGACAATGCAAATACCTCGCCTCAAGGCTGTACAGTTGTCGTGTTTTTATTGTTCAAAATTGAAATGCAAATAAAAATTTTGACTGTCACACATAATGGACAATACATGGTCCTCAATATTATTAAGTTATTTCCTTCGATCAAATATATACTAGATACAGGGTCAGGAACAAAATCACATGCCAAAAGTGGCCGAGATTCAAACATTTGTATTTCGAACTATGAGATGTAGAAAAAAGTATTTTAATATGTACAACTTTAGGTAACAATAAACTTTAATAATTTGCTATAAGATTCAATATGACTTACAATATACATGCATTTATGATTTTTTTGACAATTTTGAAAGGCGCATTGCGGCTTGTTTACGCGTTGCCGTTGGTGATGATTGAAGCATACTAAATTGAAATAGAGCCACACTTGACTTTGTGGCTCTATTTTTCGGGCCGTTTTTGAAGTGCTCACCCGACATCTAGTATATATTTGATCGAAGGTTATTTCCTTGTATGTTATGCACAATGATACAGGCATAACAAAATTAACTGCAGTCAAAATCTTCTATAAGTATTTTAATATGCGCCAGCTAAAAATTCAACATCTATATTTTCAAGTATACCAAATGAGAAAATATTATGCCCCAAATTAATCATAGATACATAAACTCACGCCTTTTCTCAAAAGGGGTAGGCAGACGCTACCAGGATACCCACGTTTCACCTTGTGTTTTCTGTCCCACGATAGGTTAGGGAGAGGGGGGGCCTTATAATACACCAAGTACAAAAATACCTAGTGGCAATATCGCTTAAATATAAATTGCTTTTAGTCCACAAACAGCTGACGCAATACTCCATTGATATAGTTTTAATATGTCTTCACCTTTAATAACCTTCCAACTGTCGGTGTTAATACAATGGCTGGAACACTAATTCTAATTAATTATATGGCAGAACTCCAAGATGCTAACCTATTTGAAGAACGACTTCCTCTATAGATTATTTTAGAATATATTTCAGTAATAAGTATTTAGCAGGATGGATGACGACTACCTCGGTGGCGTAGTTGTACTACGGTACGACTACAAAGCTGAGGTCTCGGGTTCGAATCCCGGGTCGGGCTAAATGATATTGAATTTTTCCATTCATTATCAGCCCGGAGTCAGGAATTTGTGCCCGATATGGCGATTGGACCGCCCCCTATCACATCATGGGACGGAACATACAAGCCGAAATGTGGGTGTCCTGGTGGTGCCTCTGTCTACCCCTTCTAGGATAAAGGCGTGAGTTTATGTATGTATGTATGTATTATTCCACATTCGATATTCGCTTCTATATTATTCATATCGAATGGCATGGGACCGCGATCTTATGGCATTTGCGTTTACCATCAGGCGCAGTTCAGTCATTACGCCGTGCCAGTTTAAAAAGACAGGTATACATGCTAAAATAATCCCTATTTCATTGTTCATTAGATCGAGTATCCTTGGCATGGACGGCATTGCTGGGCGCCATCTTGCTGCTGACGCTGGCGGACCGCGAGGACCTGGAGCCGATCCTGCACCGCGTGGAGTGGTCCACGTTGCTGTTCTTCGCAGCGCTGTTTGTGCTTATGGAGGTATGCTATTAAATCAGCCTTTAATCAGGCAATGAGCAAAGAACTCCTCTATAATTGAGGGTTTGATCAGCCTAAGCCCTAGGCAATAGTCCACCACGCGGTCATTTTGCGGGTTAACGAAATTACTATGACAACTCTTGTAAAGATTTCTATTGTATGTAGGATTCTTTACGACATCTTTTGCCGTTAAAGTTCATATCATTGATTATCAATAAAATCAGCAAGACCTTTAGTAATATAAGATTTTAAAATTGAAAGAACATCATCATTTTTGGGATGCCTTTATACAGCCGAGTGGAGACTCTGAAGCTAATAATGATGATTAGAAACGTCGATTGAACTTAATATATGTCGTTCAAAGAGAGAAACCTCAATATATTTATTTTCAGGCGTTATCAAAGCTTGGTTTGATCAAATACATTGGCGGAATAATGGAAATACTGATTCTAAGAGTCGATGAGGGTGTCAGACTACCAGTGGCTTTGATGTTAATATTATGGGTAAGTATCTACGAGTATTTTAACCAATAGCTAGGAATCCGAATTGGTAAAGACTTTCTACCTGCCAAACGTGACATTTTCTGTTAACCCTTCGGGTGTCTAGGTGTTGACAGATGACTTTTGACAATGGAGACCAATGCGGAACGTCACAGAAAAAAATTCAGCTAGCCCAGAATGAGCTTTTTGGTCACCCAAAGTGATATAGGACTCATCCGCGAGGATCTTTTTAATTTTGTCTCACCAGTATTTTATAGTATAAGAAGTTCGAAAGTATATTTGGATTGAGACGACCTAAAGGTTATAAAAATAAGGTGTACAAGGGTAAGCAACCTCCAAAGATAGCAGGCAGTCGCTGCATACAGATAATTTTAATTCATGGTATCGGCAAAAAATATCATTGACCCCGTTACGGATACCGCTTAAAATTCATTATAGCATTTTACGATTTATCCTTAAATATTTTCCTGTTTTATCCCGGACGACAGATTTTTATGAAATAAAGTATTTATCGTCACATTTTACGATACGCCAGCTATCATTGCAAATGGGGCTTCCAGAGTGACTGGACTTCAAGTTCAATTTTCCAAGAACTCCAGGCCTGGGTCGCAATTATGTTTATTTGTGAAAACATATATCTTTCCCTACACAAAAAAATAGGTTTCATCGAACGAGAAAAATCTTGGCACCGATACCAAGTTTAATAGTAAAATGGGTATTCTCCTTTTTCAAAGTATACTCTTCTTTTCAGGTATCAGGAATGATATCCGCTTTTATAGACAACATTCCGCTAACAACTATGATGGTACGAGTGGTGGTAGCTATTGGATCCAACCCGCTGTTGAGGCTACCACTATCACCGCTAATATGGGCTTTGCTACTCGGAGCTTGTCTGGGAGGTGAGTTTATGTAGAATAGCTTACTAGCCTCGTAATGAGTGTTAGAAGTTTTAGGATGTTTTCAAGCACGATAAGGACTTATTGTTCTTCCTCCCCTTTCCTTAACAGAACCGGCAAATCGAAAATCTTTAACTACGAAGTTTTTGTGAAAAACTAAGGTTTGCCTGTTTTCTCATGATGTTTTTATTATTGCAATAAATGGCTAGACGGGCATGACATTTGCCTGATGGTAAGCGATACGAACGCTCATGGACAGTAGCAAAACCAAACAACACCATGAATTACAAACCAACACTTGGCATTCCCCTGCGCTCGCCATCCTGAGACATAAGATGCCAAGTCTCATTATGTCCAGTAGTTACTCTGGCTACAATGTCCTTCAAACCGGAACATAACAGTGCATTACAATGCTGTTTGGCGGGAGACATTGCGGTGGTACCTACCCAAGCGGTCACTCACATATGAGAGACCTACGACCAGTATGTTTTCTTTAATGTGAAAAAAATGATAATTGGGTATTTGACTATCATCGAATTTTTGTTTTATTTTGCAGACAAACAGAAGTGCCATTAAAACAAAACATTTTTGTGAAAACAGTGATAAAGTAGCTTGTAACATGAGGCAAATATTAGTATTTTAAATGAAAGAGTAGGGACGTAGTGGGGACATCTTACTGTCTCTTTCGCACCCGCACACTATAACGCATATTAAGAATAGTGACGTCACTAATTTTGTTTTGCATCCCTTTTCTTTTACCCCCACTACAAGATTAAAAACGTTTCTAACTTTTTAAATTCAGAATGGATATACAAAATTCTTTGTTCGTTAGATTTTGGATATGGATACCTTTTAACGAATTTAATAAAAAAAAATGAGTCAAATACCCAATTAACTATCTTCCAAATAACTGAGACAAACATTATATTTGTTTCGATAGCAAACGTAACAGTTTACACCATAGACTTGTTTCTGATTCACTTCAAGACTAGCGTCTTAACATGTTATGTGACGATTGGGTGTACCATCTTATTTCCCATTTCAGGAAACGGTACTCTAATAGGGTCCAGCGCCAGCGTGGTCTGCGCAGGGGTGGCCGAGCAGCATGGATACAAATTCACATTCTCAAGGTTCTTCAAAATCGGCTTCCCCATCATGATTGGACATTTAGTTATGGCGTCTGTGTATCTTCTGTTATGCCATTGTGTGTTTACTTGGCACTGAATATTGTAAATTGATGATATAGTGATTTCGTTTTGGAGACGAGTTGTCAATACCAAAACTGGTATTTGTAAAAATTCTCAATCACGATTTGGAAAGCAGTCTGATATAGTTTTACGTGGATCTGGTGGTGTTATCTGTGTCTGTGGTTTTATCCCGTGGCAAATAGGGATGTTTCATATGTTGATTTCGTTCATTATTTTACGCCCACCGGCTATCAGTTATAAAATTAGTCGTAAAATAAACAAAAAAGTCATAAAATTCTAGAAAAAAAATTAGCAAAAATAAATATATTAAAGTTTGTAACAGTTGATTTCCAGTGGTTTTATATTATTATGTAGCACTTAGCAGATATATTAGTATGACTATCGATTATACCATAGTGCCAATGTTGTTTATATTAAGAAAACATATCTCAAAAAATGCAATGAAAATGTTTTTTTTTCATTTGTAGTTCCAAATTTCGCCACGCGCCAATGATATGTATTGTATGATTGTCATGATTAACCTAAGTAGGATCTATAAACTCGAATTAAAGAAAATTTAGATAGGTAGTTATCAAAACGAATTATAATAAATACAAGACTAAATGTAAGGTTTGATTTCATCATCATCATCAGCCCGTTGCAGTCCACTGTATCTGTATTTTTTTAATGTACGGCCTTATTCATAAAAGTTTTAAATCCTATTTTGTTAGCGAATGGTTAGTCTTGTTCCCTCAAACTGAATTCTAATTCGTTCGAAAGAGACAAAGCATTCGATAACTAAAATAGGTTTTAAATCTATTTATGAATAAGGCCGTTACGTTCTACTTTATTTGTATAAATGTAATAATAAATAACCAACAAAATATTTGTATAATAGAAAAGGTGTGTAAAAATAAAATACTTTTTATTAAAATCATGTATCTATATTAATGAACAAAGCATTATACATTATTATAATAGTGTAAATAATTTGTATATGTTAAGAAAATGAGTATTAAATGTCATTATTTTTGTCATTCGCTTATTTATTAGTAGTTTTAGTAAACCTATCTACCCGCATTGGAACAGCTTGAGTGCTTAAACTTTGGCAATATAAGTATACAAATTGGTGATTTTTCGAAATAATTTCACATAAACTAGATAAACACAAGTAAAAAAAATATTGTAACGATTTGTGTTCCTTAACAAAATATTTATAGTATAAAAAAATTAAGAAATATAAAAAAAAAATTCACTGGAGTGTCCTTAAAATATGGCCGTGTCTAGTTCTTAATTAGAGAAAGTCGACAAAGGAATTTATCAACTAAGCAAGGTATTTACTTATTATATTATTATACAATACGAAAGCGCACAGTGAACCTTCTTTCAATATAAAACAAAAGGTTACTTATATAGGACAATAATATAAAGGTTCTTAACCGTGCAATGAACAAACATCAGGCAAAAAATTTGTATCTATATTACATATTTTTACTATTGTTTTTTAAATCACAGAATTTCCTGTTTTTTTCCTTTCACAGAGCAAATTATTCAGTGTCACGGGAAATATAACCTTATGACACTTAATAAAGTCCACATTTGAATTGTAGTAACATATCTTAGGTTGTGCATATTATGAATCTTATCTTCGATCAAATATAATATACTAGATACAGGGTCAGGAACAAAATCACATGCCAAAAATGGCCGAGATTTAAACATTTGTATTTCGAACTATGAGATGTAGAAAAAATTATTTTAATATGTACAACTTTATGTAACAATAAACTTTAATAATTTGCTATAAGATTTATTATGACTTACAATATACATGCATTTATGATTATTTTGAAAGGCGCATTGCGGCATGTTTACGCGTTGCCGTTGGTGATGATTGAAGCATACTAAATTGAAATAGAGCCACACTGACTTTGTGGCTCTATTTTTCGGGCCGTTTTTGAAGTGCTCACCCGACATCTAGTATATATTTGATCGAAGAATATTATAGTTATTTTTTATTTGACATGTGATATGTAAGCACATCTGTAGCCTCTATATTGATTCTGATATATAATCAACCGTGACCAATGAGATATTTTAGTACAAAGACCTTCGTGCCAGCAGTAATAATAATAACAGATAAATATTTCTGGATCAGCTATACATCACGTCGAGATAATACATTGTTTCGTTACAAGTTATATCTGGATGACCCTTCTGACACGAGGAGTAGCACAATAAGATATTTATTAAAATATATTAATTTTCCTATTTGATTGTATGCTAAACTTGTAGAGATTTATATTTTAATTTCATTTATTTGATAATTTAAATACATGAAGATCAGATATATAGAGTGCCAACATATATGGGATACATAAGAAAAATTGCTTGAAAATGACAAATTGTAGTTCGAAAATTGATTAAAGGCGGTAGTGTAACCAAAGTAATCATTTATTGATAATTCTTCAGATATTTTAAAATGATACCGTAATAAAACTAATCAAAGCAATTGAACCATTATAGGTAACATTTTTTGTTTAGTTGTACAAGAAAATATAACATTATTAGTACTTTTTCTTTATTAACCCTTTAGATTTATTATCTATATTAGATTTTGGGCAAAGATACCTTTTTTAAAACCATAAAAAAAATATTACATAGAATAAAAAATTAAAACGCCGAAATCATAAAGACATCAAAAAGTAAAAAAAAATCATATGGCACAATTTAATCACAATATTTTTATCAATTATAATTATTATACATTGGTAACATAATATTATAGATTAGTGTACATAAAGTTAGAGAGAGCGCTCAGACTCCAAAAAAGTACATAAAACTTGACATTTGACAGGTTATCCAATAAGCACGAATTATTTAAAAAAGAAAAATAACAAATACAATGTAGCGTTAATGTATTCTATTCAAACCGTTTTAGACAAATAATAACTATTTATACTTTCAATGACCATCGGAAATTAAAGCTAATTATTTAACTTGTTGTTAATTAATTAGCTCAGTTTCATTTATATAGCAATGCTGCCAACATTACGATCAAAAATTTATCTACGTTTTTGAATAAGTCTGGATATTAAATACTCTAATATTATAGTTTTTGTGACTTCGTTTTTACCCTGGAAACATAATATTTTTCATATAATCGTGGAGCAAAAGTATACAATATGTTTAGCATATTTATTAAACAAATATCACAAAATAGCTTATATTTCGATTTTGCCTCATTTAGCTTCTATATAAGAAGTATCGTATTTGATTGCATTCATTAATAGCCTATTTTAAATAGTATAAAAATATAAAAATAGTATTAAGTGCAAGGTAAATTACGTAAACGTAGTAATTACTTGAATTATACATCTGGCAGTGGTATATCATACTAAAGACAGCCTCTACGGCGCAGTTGGTTTATCGCCGGCTGTGAGACGAGAGGCTGCGGGTTCGATTCCTATCGCTACAAATGTTTGTGTGATCCACATGTATTTGTTTTGGGTGCTGGGTTTTTGTGAGAACAAAAGTCTGTCTTAGTTTTTAATACCAATGACACAATACTTGATATCAGTGTGGGGTCAGGACTATGCATGTGACTATTGGAAGTATTTACTTATTAAATAGTATGATTAATTGTTGCATTCTACCTGTTTTTTTATTTGTAGTATTATTACAATATCATGGGAAACTACACTACACTAGACAAGATGTCGACATGAGCATTACATTTATTGTTTGCCTAAATAAAGTAATTAATTGATATACCATTGCCAAATCTTATATGCTATAGGAAAAAAAGCATTCAAAAGCCTAAAACTAGAATTAATAAGCCTAAAAACTCACAATACTCGTTAAACCATATAAAATGAGCCTTTTTAAGTATATTATAAACCCAAAAAATATACCTTACTGATATCCGACTTAAAACCTATTAATATTGTTATTTATGTTAAGTATTACATTTAAATGAGTTTTGTTTTCGAGTTCCATAATAATGTAAGACATTTTGTGTAGAATATTTGGTATGGTTAAAATTGATAAGATATTTTGTATGTCAAAGAGTTATCTCTATGATTAGTTTTTCTTAGAAATATTATTTGTACCAATAAGCCAATTGTAAATATCACTCAATATCCTTGTACTAATATTTCGTATTAGAAAATAGCCTCTTATTTGGATAGCCTATTCAATAAATCTTTAAAATCGTTCCATGGACAATACCCTTCGCTATCTATGACACATTGTTTTAACTCTAATAACGTGAATTCTGGTGGATATTTCAAAGACAGTCGGTACCCTCTACGCATCCCATCCGTATTTTGGTAAACAAATTCAGTTTTCAACAAATACTCATTACGTTTCGTATCCAACCATTTTTGAAAAACAATTTTGCCTCCAGCAGGCATTACTTCGTACTGTTTGGTTAAAATATATGGTTTAAAACCGAGTAAATTAACTAGTGTGTACAAATTTGCATCATGGCCCATTAGGAAAACAACTTTAGGAGCCTCATCATTGAGAAAGAAGTTACACATGAATTTAAGAAGTGGCATTGCAACATCCTTTGACACTGCTGTGGTATTGAAAATTACACTGTGATACCCCTTACTAAGGTCTATTATTGCATCCCATTTTTCTTCAGTCGGTAAAAGGCCCCAAGCAACCTCCTTAGAATGGTAGCCTTCGTAATTTTCCATAATAAATGAATCAATAGCAGACTTACTAATCTTTAACGGTCCAAATAAATTTGGTTTCGCTCCAGCAGTGATGAATGGGAGATTCTTGTCTGAATTTAAATTGCACTTTTCCTCTTCAAGGCACAATTTTGAGTGTTTGTAATCCAATAATTTATCCATTTGATCGTAGCATGATTTTAAGGACAAAAACCTGAGTTTTCTTTGCATCTGGTCTAAGGCTTCCTGTTTAAATGCTGCAGTTTTATTGTGTATTATTGGGTTAAATACTGGATCGCTGTCCGGTTGTGAGTGTACAGTAATATTGCAGCCCGGGAAACCATTTTGAACGAAGGCTTGAGCAGAAGCCACTGTCCGTTGGGCACTATTTGCGTATACGTACAATTCTCTTTCATTAGGGCACTGGTCCGTCAACAATCCTTCATTTTGCAGCCATTGGGAGAAAAATGCACCCATAAAACCTTCAAGTAAAGCGCCTTTGGCAGTCAGATAACCACGTTTTTCCTTCCATACTGGCCAAATTTTCGGCGTCATTAACTCCAAATTTTTCGCCAAAGGCGTCCGGACATTATGCCTACTTAATATTACAACTTGTTTTAAAACCAATTCACAATCACATATTGTGAACAAGAATAAAAATATAATGTATTGTATGTCCATATCCGACGGCGCGACTATGAAGACAGAACTTTGATCTACAATGTCATAATATTAGAAAGTT
Organism: Deilephila elpenor; assembly: GCA_949752805.1. Taxonomy (NCBI): domain Eukaryota; kingdom Metazoa; phylum Arthropoda; class Insecta; order Lepidoptera; family Sphingidae; genus Deilephila; species Deilephila elpenor. The sequence goes on from OX457121.1 coordinate 2,050,105, forward strand.
GTCTTATGTAATGTTTATTAATATAAACAACAATATAACCTAAAAAAATCTACAATCCTACTCAGTTTACTTACGTTCGTCTCATTTTTCCCGCCACCTCGTGCGTAATGTCGTAAAATTCGCTGAACAACACATAAAATGATTTACGATTGAAGAAAACTGGGGACAAAAATAAATTTTACATGACATCACCTCATCAAAATGACACTGACTGACAGCTGATAAATTTTGTTTGTAAAGCTAGTTTTGTGTTGGACTAAATTTAATAATTGTTAAACATATTTTTTAAATTAAAATCATTAAATAGAAGTATATTTTAATAAGTTTAAGAAACTGTTTGTTGTTTAATGTGAGTAATTTTATAATTAAGTTTGTCTTTAACATACTTCGTAAACGTTATTTTAGTAAGTATATTAACAATAACAACACGACTTATCTTATCATTAGCTTTTAGCATTAGCTTTATTAATAGGTAATTTATACAGATATAATTTTATTGTTCTAATAATTAATATTATGGTATTATGGGCTGAGACCCAGGACATCGTACATTCGATTTACAGGTCTATCATGATATTTTTTTGGAATATATTGCGTTTTCAATAACAATTAAACAAAATGGAAACCTATAAAATAGAATGGGTAGGTATATGAAAAAAATACCAGTATCACTTAAATTAATATATTTTTACAAAACGAATAAAAATAAATATGTTTAACAATCATACCTAGTTGTCTGATATGCTAATTGATTTCATAATTTACTGGCGATTCGTAATCAACGAGAATACGGGATTCACACATTAATTAAGTTCTAGAATGAGTTTATGTACAGTCCAATTTTGAGGGAGCTATCTGGACTGAACAATACTTAACATCTGATTACATTGTAGCCATTATTTTGTAAAGGTATAAATAATAGTTACACTTGGGACTTTATTTGCATGCGGCAATTAGCAAGGCTAAACCCCATTATTCAGTTTCAAATCTGCGCAAAGTATTTTTCAATAAATCAACAAAATCATTCCATAGACAAAATCCATCCTTAACTACGGGACAGTCGTTCATTTCCATTGTGTAAACCTGCGGGGGATTTTTCATGTTAACTACAGCTCCTTCCCTTAATTTCTCCCAGGTTTGGTAAATGTACTCCACTTTCAGGAAAACATTGTACCCATCTGTCCATTTTTGGAATACCAATTTCCCACCGACTGGAAAAGGTTCGTACTGATTCGGCAATTCAAATGGCTTGAATCCTAAAGCGGCTGTCAAGGAATTGATACTCGCATCATGCGCTACTAATAACGTGAATTTCCTATCTAAATCACCGAGGAAAACATCAGCCATATATTTTAACAATGGTTTAATTAAGTCTTTCATGGCTGATGTCAAATTAAACCTTATATCTTGATTCTCTTTGGTTATTTTCGTTAGTACTTCCCATTCTTCTGGCCTTGTTATCAAGCCCCAGCCTACATCTTCCATTGGTTTGCCCTCGTAATAGCCCATAACAAACATGTCTACGATAGAATTGCCAATATCTATTGGTCCTCTTACATCTGGAGCGACACCAACCCTAACTAAAATTTTGTCTTTATCCTTAGTCAAATCGCAATAATAATCATGGGTGCAGATGTGAGAATTCTTCAAATCAATGATTTCGTTTATCATTCTATAAGTATGTTTCAGCTTGTGATATTTCATGTTTATTTTGTTCTTCATTTCTTTCCTGATATTTTTGAGGTATTTCTTAGTTCCGTTTCTTATTGCTGCGTCGAAAATCGGATCCCATTTTGTGTCATTTCGATAATGGACCGGTACATGGCAGCCAGGAAAAGCGCCTTTGACAAAAGATTTAGCTGTCTCTATAGTCCTTTCAATGCAGTTGGCGTACACATACACTTCTTTCTTTGGACATCGCTTTAGCAAACCTTCCTCTTTCATCCACTCATAAAAATATCTTCCCATAAACCTCTCAATCTTAGCTCCTTTTCTCGTTAAATGTCCTGGCGGAACGTCGAAAGTTGGCCATTTTTTTGGCGTATAATGTTCTAAGGTGGTGGTAAACGGACTCCTTATGTTATGTCGACTTAAAGCGACCACTTCAAGTAACTTCAAGTCTTTTGCAATAGCACCGTTAACGAGAATAAAAATAGCTATTACAGTACTCATTGTGTACTTTATCAGAGAGTGAAGAAATGTTGGCTATATTAGGGCAAGTAATTATACCGTTGACTGTACAACAATAGCTGTGATATCCGATTAATTTGCATGCAAATAATTAGATTTGTATATTAAGAAGCATTGTAGACTGCCTCGGTGGCGTAGTTTCTACGGTACGATTAAAAAGCTGAGGTCTCGGGTTCGTATCAGGGCTCGGGCAAAGTGGCTTGGGTTTTTTTATTCATTATCAGTCACCCGGAGCCTTGAATTTGTGCCTGATATGGCGATAGGCTCGCCCCCTATCGCATCATGGGACGGAACATACAAGGCCAAATGTGGGTGTTCTGGTGGCGCCTCTGACTACACCTTCTTGGATAAAGACGAGTGAGTTTATGTATGTACTAGCTTCTGCCCGCAAAGTTCGTCAGCGTGATTAACTATATTTGAAATTTACTTTATTTGGACTTTCCCATCCCGTCTCGTCGCGTTATATCCCGCCCGTCCCGTTTCATACTCAAGGCATGTAATCCAGTCCCATCCCTTTAAGTACAAAAAAGTAACAAATATAGATTGAAGCAAATATATCGTTATTCCTTCCTCATCCCACGGCAACACACACATTTTCGGGGTAAAAAGTAGCTTAAGTGTTAATCGAGGGTGTCAGCTACCTCCATACCAAATTTCATCGAAATCCGTTAAGTCGTTTCTGAGTTCATACCCTTAAGTAAATTTCAATCTTAATCTATATTATTCATAATCTTCAAAGTAACAATGGCTGTTTTAGGGAGAACCTTTGATAGAATGTTTTGAAAAATCCCAACATCTAACAAATTAATTTTGAATGAATTTATCAGAGTCTCCCTTACAATCTGCGTCTTGACACACTCCATCTACACATGCTGGACATCTTCTACGATGCCGCACTCTGCATAATTGGGGGTAGCACAATTCTTACAAAAAGAGCAATAATACCTGTTCTAATCTAAGGATGTAACATCATTCGTTGCAATAGTGTTAGTAAGTAGAAAATCTCATTATGAGTAAACAAAGCAGAATTAAAATATAGTTTAAATCCACTGATAAAATTGTAATTATGAAGTGGAACTAAAAATTTTGTAACCAATTAATTAATACGGTTTCATATCTGTAACCTCTTATTACGAACTAAATGATATGAATATAATTACCTATATATTTAACCGAAACTGAAGTATCATTCAATTGTTATCTGAATTTGAGGAGTTCCCTACTGTATCCTATCTTTTTGTAGCTAATAAGTCTCTCATTGTGAGAGGCTGGCTGGATAGGTACCACTGCAATGCTATTTTTCTCGCCAAACACCAGTGTAAATGCACTCTTGTGTTCTAGTTTGAAGGACATTGTAGCCAGAGTAACTACTGGACATAATGATACTTAACATGTTAATGTCTCACGATGGCGAGCGCAGCAGAATGCCAAGCATTGCTTTGTAATTCATTTGTTTGGTTTTGTTACTGTCCATGACCGGTCGTATAGCTTACCATCAGGCGATTGGCATGCTCGTCTCGCCATTCACTGCAATAAATAAGATCCTAAAAGTCCCAGGTCGATAACAATAAAATTAAACGGGACAACTTAGACTTAATAAATTTCAAATTCGATTTAGAAATAACTGAGAAATCGGTGAATATATAAAACAATATAGGTGTGAATAGGGTGATGAATATGGTCATTTATTTGCTATGCAAAGAAACAGAGTGGACAGGCTAATTAACAAAGGTTGCGGGAAGTCGCGAAGATCGCAGGCCGCTTCCAACAGATCGCTGAAGATCCTTGGAGGCATAGGCCTCCAAGGATCTTGTTCATGCTGGACATAGGTCCAGCAGTGGACTTCCTGTGACTTAAAATAATGATACAAAAAAAAACTGATAGGGACCAGTCATTAATTTATTCTCAAAATTAATTTATGTTATTGAAATAACTTTAAATTACCTACTAGTATCTTTTTACATCTCACCTCATTTTAAATCATTAGTTGTAATCGTTATTTCGTGAATATGCCATTGGGCCTACTAAACTGCCTACAAAGTCTGTATTAATTAGGATTCTGGCCTTTTTAGAGGGAAAGAGAAATGAGAACAGAGAGAGAGAACATTCGTTGTCCCATTTCTCGATGGTTAACAAATGATATGAAGAATAATGACTAAATCTGGCAAGAGTTTTCTACGAAACAGTAAAACGTAAAACTGGCTATAGCTTAGCTGAATTAACTCCTAGTATAAATTTACTGATGGCCGATGGGGCCAAAAAGTTCTCGAATGGAGGCCACGTAGCGGAAACCGCAGCGTAGGACGTCCACCCACAAGATGGTCAGACGACCTGGTAAAGGTGGCGGGACGTCGCTGGATGCAGGCTGCCTCCAACAGGTCACTGTGGAAATCATTGGGAGAGGCCTATGTTCAGCAGTGGACATCCTTTGGCTGATGGATGGATGGATAAATTTAAATTTGACAGCCTCTGTGGCGCAGTTGGCTAGACGCCGAAGGTGAAACGAGAGGCCGCGAGCTCGATCTCCGCATCGAAACATATATTTGTGTAATCCACAGGTATTTGTTTCGGGTTTGGGCGTTTGTAAGACCGAAATGTTCTCGCAACTTCTGATACCCACCACACAAGACTCGATCTTTGTGTGGGGTCAGGACTTTGTATGTGACTGTTGGGTGTATTTACCTATATATATTTTTTTATTTATTTAATATTATATATTATCATCTAAGTCGCACCGCACTAGGCCAGCGTGGTGGACTATATGGCCTAACCACTCTCAATCGATTCTCTCGATTGTAGAGCAGGCCCGTGCCCTGCAGTGGTACGTATATGGGCTGTTAAAGATCATCTAAGTCACGATAGACATGATGACATCGATGATCCGACTTAATTCCTTATCAGAATGTGTCTTAGGGCAATTCAATACGGCTCAGTTAGTAGGTCAGCCATTAATAAAATAAACAATTAAATCAAATCATTTAATACTTGCACAAAGTCATCCCAAGGACATAAACCGTTTTCATCTATTTTACAATCTTTTAACTCCATAACAATCCTTTGCGGTGGATTATCTAAATTGAGTTTAGCGCCATCTCTTAATTGTGACCACGATTGATAAATGTATTCTATTTTCAAAAAATCTTCCACGTCGTTCGACCACTTCTCAAACACCAACATCCCGCCAATTGGAAACGGTTCGTATTGATTTTTCAATACGTATGGTTTAAAGTTGAAAGCTTTCACTACCGGGTTTAAATTTGAGTCATGGCCCACAAGTAATGTGAATTTTCTAGTAGAATTTTTGTTTAAAAGTACATTCGACATGTATTTTAACAATGGCCCGGCAATGTCTTTATAAGCAGTAGTGAGATTAAACCTTACGTTTTGGTTTTCTTTAGACAATTTAGTTAGTAATTCCCATTGTTCGGGCGAAGTTATTTCGCCCCAAGCTATTTCTTCTTGAGCTCTTCCGTCGTAATAGCTCATGATAAACGCATCTACTATAGCATTACCTATTTTTATAGGTCCGTGAGTATCTAATTCTTCTCCTATCTCGAACACAACCGTGTCTTTGTCTTTATTAAAGTCGCAATAACCTTTTTCTTTGCATATACGAGATTCTTTCAAGTTAAGAACTCTTCCCAGTTCAGCAAGAGAATCTGTTATGTCTAACTCGTTTAATTTTCTGTCCATTTCTTGTGTTACTAGTTTCTCGAATTCTTCAGATGTGTTGTGTACTACAGGATTGAAAATAGGGTCCATTTCTACTATATTTAGATAGTGTATGGAAACATTGCAATCTTTAAAAGCGGAATTAGCAAATACCTTTGCTGTTTCCTTTGTTCTTTGCCTGGTATTAGCATAGATGTACACGGAATCCTTTTCTGGGCAACCTTTAGGCAATAGCTGTTCGTTACTCAGCCATTCTTGAACAAATTCAGCCATGTAGCCCTCTAACAAAGTGCCTCTTTCGGTCAAAATTCCAGGCCCATTTTCCCATTTCGGCCATTCGTTCGGTGAGAAGTCGCGAAGATTTTCGGTCAGTGGTGTTCGAGTAGCATGCCGGGATAACGCAAGCACTGTTTTCAACTTCAAGTTATTAGGAACAGCACCGCACAGACTGATTAACAACACAAACACTAAAATCATTTTGAGTCCACAATAAAGTGTTTGAAACAAAACCGCGATAAGATTTGAGAGGTTATAAATATGGACTTAATTGAATCGATTAACTAAAACTGTACAACCTACGCGTACTTCGTTCAAGACTCCAATCCTAAGAAAGTTAAAATCTCAAAGTTAAATACAGCCACGTAATGACTGTTACGTACGATAAAGTTAAACTCTAAAGAACAGCTTTAGATTGTAAACACACTCAGGCCGGGTGTAATACTGATTGAAATTCGCACTGATAACTTGTTTCATCATTGAGCGATAAGACTTTGTTCACACCGATATGTAATGTGACTAATCAAGCAAGAAAATTATGACTCGATGGAAAAAGATGAAGATCTATTGTCACAATGAAATGTGCAAAATGTAATCATATGAAAACAATATTAAAGAGACAAGGTATATTACAAACTAATACTAATTTCATAAAGCACTTTGCACGCCGACGCAATGACAAATACTTGGGGACTATGTCAGCATAACATTGTGTCGCAATATGATTCATACCACAACACAAATTTCTGCGGTCCTCTTGCAAAATTCATTATCATTGTCAGCAGTCTACTGTCAGATGTAGGCCTAATTGCTAATAGCCTTATTTATAGACAGTTTTAAAACCCATTTTACCTATCGAATGTTTTGTCTTCTTCGCTCAAACTGAATTCAAAAGTCGTTCGAAATAATTCTACGGAGATCGTCGAGGTTAAGTGTAAATAATAATTAAATAATAATAAATAATAAATACACCCAACAGTCACATACATAGTCCTGACCCCACACTAAGATCGAGTCTTGTGTCATGGGTATCAAGAACTACGAGAGACTTTTTGGTCTCACAAACACCCAGACCCGAAACAAATACGTGTGGTTCACACAAATATTTGTTCCGGTGCGGGGATCGAACCCGCGGCCTCTCGTTTCACAGCCGGCGTCTAACCAACTGCGCCACGGAGGCTGTCAATAGCAATCAAAACATTTCATTACCTATCTCAAATAGAAAACTGAAGATTAAAAATCATTGCAGTGTGATAGGGGGATAACACGCAGTTAATAAATACATCATCAGCGTTCGACAAATTAATTTAAAACAAACATGATGGGAATGTCACAACCCAAGGCTCGTGTTACCGCGAGATCTTACGAAACATATATAGCTATGAAGTCATATGTAGTAATAGTCCGTGAGCCAGGTGCAAATTTGGTCAATTATTTCCTCTCAAGAGATAATTCGTGAGACGCATCAGAGTATAGTATTATGAAGCCTCGTGAACGTCAGCTGGCACTCGGTTGGGGGGATGAGCGGTTGTAGCCTCCCACGCACGAAGAAAATAAAAATACATTCACTCATTTCCTCTCAGCTAAAAATTTGTCAAATTGTAGCTTATCTAATATCTCAACGAAAAAAAATAATCAGCTGGTTCCAACATAGTGTATTGTACGTCAGCTGGTGTCTCGAACATGAAATTTTTTATTTTATTTTCAGTGATTTCCTCTCAAACAAAAATTTACCTGATGATAGCTTATATGTAACTGTGGATAAATATATAGGTCAGCTGGCTGTATCTTGGTGGAAAAACCGTCAGCTGATACTTTGAAAGTTATTACATAGGAGTTAGGCAGGAGCATCTACTGTCAATTTTAATGCATTGAATAATAAAATTGCATTTTTAACTAAAAAAATTAAATCAAATAATTAAGAAAACCATATTTTTTCATCGATCGATCGTAAGAATATAAGCTCATTTAAATGCATTGACCATAACAAGATTTATCAATGTTACTCAATTATATGAAGCTTTAGGATCTGATTTGAGCGCAGCACTCGCGGCATTTCACGCGTTCACAGGGTGTGATTTTAACCCGGCCTTTTTTCGAAAAGGAAAAAAACGTCCTTTTTCAATAATGGCTAAATTGAAAAGTTTCATCGAGTGTTTCATCCAAATGTCAAAACCATCAGAGAATAGAGAAAATATTTTTGAGAAGATAGAAGAGTTTGTTTGCCATATGTATGGATTTAATCGTCTAAAAAAGATCAATGAGGCAAGAGTAGCGTCGTTTGAAGAAACATATGAATTTTTGGATACTGAAACTTTCAAGTTACCAAAAAAGGTATTGATGGCTCTTCTTTACCACCATGCAGATCAGAGCTATATCAGCAATTTTTAAGAGTATGTTACATTGCTGAAATTTGGTCACATGCACACCTGAAGGTTCCAACTTCTGATGATCCTGTAGGTTATGGTTGGGCAGAAATCGACAACAAGTATGAATTCATCTGGTTTTCTGGAAGTCAGTTACCATAATCGTTTAACGAAATCAGTATTCAGCCTGAAAAAGGTAACATTTTTTTATCATTTTGATTATATTATGCTAAAATACGCATCCTAATATTTTTTTAAATTTTTGTACAGATGATGATAATGAAGACATAACAGCAGACAGCTCTGACAGCGACTCTGACGCTGAATCGGAAAGAGAGGAAAGTGACTCAAGCCAGAGCGAAAACGAAAATGAATAAATCACATTGTTATTCTCATTGTCATTTTTCATCACGTTTATATAATAAATATTATTTATCGAGTAACTCGTTAATTTATACTAAGCTCATTGTTTATTTAATTATTTAAATATATCTAATATCATTTGATTACATACTTATTCGTTTCAAAAACATTGATACGGAATATTTATTTCAACTCAAATCTCATTTTGAAGCAGCGCTATGTCGAATAATTAAAGATGCGTCATTTCCTCCCAGATGAAAATTTGTGAGCTGATTGTTAATATACTGATGCGATAAATAAAAAAAATTAGCTAGCAATAAGTCGAGGAAAAGCTAGTCAGCTGATGCATTTAAATTGACAGTAGATGCTCCTGCCTAACTCCTATGTAATAACTTTCAAAGTATCAGCTGACGGTTTTTCCACCAAGATACAGTCAGCTGACCTATATATTTATCCACAGTTACATATAAGCTATCATCAGGTAAATTTTTGTTTGAGAGGAAATCACTGAAAAAAAAAAAAAAAATCATGTTCGAGACACCAGCTGACGTACAATACACTATGTTGGAACCAGCTGATTATTTTTTTTCGTTGAGATATTAGATAAGCTACAATTTGACAAATTTTTAGCTGAGAGGAAATGAGTGAATGTATTTTTATTTTCTTCGTGCGTGGGAGGCTACAACCGCTCATCCCCCCAACCGAGTGCCAGCTGACGTTCACGAGGCTTCATAATACTATACTCTGATGCATTTTACTAATTACCGCTTGAGAGGAACTTGGTCATGAAAATCTGTCGCTGGCTCCCGGACTATAAGATTATTAGTCATGATTGAAACGTGGTTATGAAAAGATTTCGCATATTTACGCCAGACTCCAATGCGCAGTTGGTTAGACGTCGACTTTTCACAATCCACTAATATTTATTTCATGTCTGGATGTGTGTAAGGCTGAAATATTGTAGTTTCTGATAGGTGCCCCACGTTACACGACTTAGTTCTTTTATGGTATGTAAAGTCCGCCAACCCGCACTAGGCCAACACGGTGGACTATATGGCCTAACCCCTTTTAATCGTTCTCTCGATTGTAGAGGTGGCCCGTGCCCTGCATTGGGACTTCTTTAGGCTGACACAAACAAACATATAAGACTGTTAAACAATTGAGATTTTTGTGTGCATTTAATGCAAAACAAGCATGTAAATTATTTGCAATTATTTTGAACAAAAAATAAAACGTCTTTGTGATTTTATGTGTAAAACAGAGGCAGCGCTTTGTCATGCAAAATGTTATCATCACAATGTTGATTCTTACAATGGTTGTTCTCGATGCTAAAAGCTACAGAATATCGTAAAATTTCCATAACGTCAATACATAATATGAACACAATACATTTTTAATTAAAGCATATAATTTGCGTAATAGATTCCTTGGTGCAAGTAATTGAGAGCCGGTCGTGAAATGAGAGACCATGCGTTCGATCCCTGCACAGTGCACCGAGACAAACGTACATGCAGCCTTATTATATTCAAGTTTCTCGTAGTTTGTGATACAACGCAATATGTATTTACTTATAAGCTTGATTTATCTTTACAATATTTAAAAAAATTGCAATGACAAAATAATTTCAAGGTAACAGGCCGTTATCAGAAACAAGTCCAATGACCTAATTTTCATGTTTATATCTATAACGCAAAATTAACATGCGCATAGCTACTAATATATTTTTATTAGGTGCAAATCCTTGTAGAAGTTTACGTTCTTACCTCTTTCATCCTTGTATTACAGTGTTACGACGCAACCTAGTTTTTAACAAAAAGTTATATAGGCGTAGAAGCTAATACTACGAGATAAAACTATTTAGTTTATTTATTAAAAGTCGATTATTTACTTTGTGCTTTTAAACATTTTGTCTGTTTTTACTTTGCAACTAAATTGGACAGCCTAATCGATTGTCGATAACTGTAGAATGATTCCAACGTCTGTATGTATACATAATATGCATCCTATGTGCATATTGCCGTGTTGTATTCTCAATCTTTTAGTAAGAGCACATAACAAATGGCTTACATTACATTCTTTTCGCACCAGCTTGGTCACGGCGTTATAAAGTCAGAAAACTGGTCGCAGCGGCTCGTTTTCACTATATTACGAAACTTATAGTTCTGCGGAACTATAGTTAATTTGCACGATGACTGAGAAGAGGGCGACTCAAATCTGTTACTAAAATAAGGTTTATTCATCTCTAATTCAAATTCAAATTTAAATTCAAATTCATTTATTTGCAGAATACAGGTTACATAAATTGGTACAGATGTTCCATGGGTAGAAAGTTTCACTGTATTCAACCCTGACTGGGCATGCAAATTACAAATATGTTGATCAAGTAAAGTATTGTATTAAAAAAAATTATATTCCATTATTCTACATGTTTGTCACTTGTGGCCTAAATGTGCTCTATGCGACAGTAACCATTTATTATTTAAATCAACACTTCGCCAACGTAATACATGTTTTTAAATATCGCAACAACCCAGTAGAAATGAAACACACAATTGAAAAATATTTTTCGTTATATTTCTTACTCGTTTTAATTATCAAACAATTTAACGATTTTTATGGCACTGTAATGGGTGCTTTCTTAATTATAAATTATACGATATTAATAGCATGTATAATTATTAAATCTATTACAGTAAAACAATATTTGAATCGTAAAGGAAACGCAAATGACAATAAATTACCTATTGACTAATTAACAACTATTTGCTCGCAAATCTTAGCAAATATTTATCAAGGGAACGAGGGCTGGGATTGTTTCTAAAATAAAATATAATTCGTCTTTAGATTGACATTTAAAAAACGGTGATATTCGATCTACCAATATAACTAAAATACTGCAATTAATAAATTGCACCTATTATAATTTCTAAATTGTATAATTATTTTGACAAATAGGTATTAGAATAGGTCTAATGATAAATAAAACAAAAGTCAAAGATGCATATCATTTAATATTTGCTCAAAATCTTTCCAGGGACACATTCCATTCTCATCAGTTTTACAGCCTTTTAATTCTAAAACTACTCTCTGTGGTGGGTTATCTAAATTGATTTTAGCGCCATCTCTTATTTGTGACCATGATAGATAAATATATTCTATTTTCAAAAAATCTGCGACACAGTCCGACCATTTTTGAAACACTAGTTTCCCGCCAATCGGAATTGATTCATATTGGTTTGGTAATACGAACGGCTGGAAATTTAAAGCTTTAACAACTGGGTTTAAATTAGAATCATGGCCCACAAGCAATGTAAATTTTCTAGTGGAATTCTTGTCCAAAAGTATATTAGACATGTTTTTTAACAACGGGCCAGCGATGTCCTTACAAGCGGTGGTGAGATTGAACCGAACGTCTTCGTTGCCCCGAGATATCTTTGTTAGTAACGCCCATTTTTCGGGTGTAGTTATTTCGCCCCAAGCAACTTCACTTTCAGGCCTTCCGTCGTAAAAAGTCATTATAAAGGTATCTATAGCAGCATTTCCTATGCTTAAAGGTCCGGTAATATTTATCATGCTGCCTTCTTTGTATGTCACTGTATTGTTCTCTTTAGTAAAATCACAAAACCCCTCTCGCTTACATAAATCAGAATTTTTCAAATCAAGAATTCTATCTAACTCTGCATATGCGTCTTTTAATTGTAAAGCATCCAATTTCGTCCGTATCTCCCGAAGAACTACGTTTACGAATTCTCGAGATGTGTTGTGTATAATAGGGTTGAAAAGTGGGTCCATTTCTGTAATATTTAAATGATTGACAGTGACATTGCAATTTTTAAAGGCGGATGCGACGAATGCTTTTGCTGTATCCTTCGTTCTTGGTCTGGTATTGGCGTATACGTATACGGAATCTTCTTCGGGACAGCCATCAGGCAGTAATTTCTCCTTACTAAGCCATTGCTGGAAGAATTCGCCGAAGTAACCCTCTAATAGTGCGCCTTTTTTGGTCAAAGCCGCCCTACCTCCATCCCATTTTGGCCATTCTTTTGGTGATAGCGAAGTGAGATTACTCACACGTGGCGTTCGTAGGTTATGACGGGATAAAACTAGAACTCTTTTCAATTTCAAGCCACTAATATCTGCATGACACAAGCATATAAGTAGGACTAATGTTATGAACAACATTTTGAGAATTTAAGCTATCGAGTTTCGACGTAGCAGTTCATTAAATGATTGTGTTTGTAGTTCAAGAATTCAACTATGATTATTAAAATCACTCGTGTAATTTTGTGTCCTGTTTTCCCTTATTTTGAAATCAACTTCGAAAATCTTACCGTACGTCTTTAAATTGCGATATATTTACTATATTACAACGAACTAGACATAGGACGGTAATCACAGTTATTATGTATACAAGTGCAAAATACATATTCTTGCAGATAACTTGTGCATCGTTGTAAGACTTCGTTCGCACTGTATCTAAATTGTTAATTTAATGTCTATCGAATAATAATTGTCAACCTCATCATGAATAATACAGTGGTTTCGCATAGCGCAAAAAGTGAAAAAAAATATTTTTAATTATTGTGCCACGTCATATCTACAGATGATATAGGCGATGGTAGATTTTGCATAGTGCTTATAGAAGAGGTAATGTACCATACAACAAAATTGGACGTTAATGAATAAGAAACGCAGCCTTGTCAGCAATCTATTTTTTCCTCTTTTTTTATAGCTCTTTCTTTCTATTCTATAAAACGAATCAGAGGAGCACCACTCAATATTCTATATTACGTGTATATTTCACGGTTTCTAGCTTTTACAAAGAAATATGACATCGCAAAGAAACACAGGCTGCTTACAACAGATCGATGTGGAGACCCTTGGGGAAGGTCTATGTTCAGTAGTGGACTTCCTGTTACTGAATAGAGAGAGAGAGAGAGAGAAAGATACACCTAGAAATTCTGTACAAGATTTTCAAAAGGCATGTGATAATATACCATTCGCATTAGGCAAACCTGGAAGACTAAAGCACCTATTTAGTAATGGATTTATTAAAAGCAGGTTCCCGGGTTTACATTTATAAGTTAAAGATTGTGCAACATGAAAATAATCTAATTTTATTCTCTTTTAGTATGTATAAAACCTAATAAAAGCAATAAAAATAACGCAACATAACAATGCATTTTATAGACTACATATTGACAAGGCAATAGCACTAACTTTCAAACTATGTTTTACATATAATTCAAAATATGGCCATATAAACAAGAAATTCTTAGATTACAGCTATCGCAAGTTCAGTACTCTCAATGATATTTAAAATAACAGCAGTCACACGTGTGGAAAGAGAAAAAATATTTTGATTAAATCGATGTCACCTACAAGGGTCAGGTCAAAATTACCCAGAATGGACGAGAGCGCATTGATGAAAGTGGACGAAGCAAATATCACGTCAGAATTGAGCAAAGTAATTGAAGATTGATCGAGATCCATAGTCTCTGCCTACCTCTAAGGCATACAGGGGCGACGATTTTGAGAAACAGTGGTCGCTAATGATTAGGAAGGAATCATATAAAAAAACTCATGTGCGACCTTGACTTATTATTTGCCAGTATTTACCGATTATGTCGTATGTATCGTAAAGTTTTGGGATCACAATTAATAGATGGCGCTAGTTACTAAACAGCAACATGAGATATCTTCACTAGAAAATCAATTTATTATAAATGTTTATTTCTATGTTATTTTGAGTCAAAAAATCAGTTGTATATAGACTATAATTAAAGTTTATAGCGGGGCTTCCTGACAGATGGTAAAAACAACGCCAAAGTAAGTTGTCGACGATATTTAAAGAAAACAAAAAATTACAATGTTGCGGCTTAGGCTTTAGATAGCAGTGATCCAGAATGAACCAGCGATGTGGATACGGTCAGATACACTACAGTCGTTAGCTTCAGCTTCCTTCTCCTTACTTTACTCACTTAAAATTAAAATACACTGGACTTTATATACATAGTACACTTGGTAACGAAACCATACCGCGATCTAATTCTACGGTGGCGCCACCTCTTAACTAACTTTAGTAAACTTCCTGTTACAAGTTATAATATACCACAATTTTTAAAAATGCATATGTATTTAATTTAATAAGGAGTGGGGTAGGAAAATAATTTTTAAGCCAAAAAAATAATCAAATAATTTAATATACATTTTTAAGCAGTACATATTTCTACAATATTTTATAATACTTTCAACAATTATACAAAAACCACCAACAACAAATCTAGCTAACAAGGACACGATTTTACAATTATTTTATTCTAAAGAACAATATGCTTCAGTACCAAAAATAAACTTTTACCTCCTGTAATACAGTTCATTTAGCAATGCCATTACAAAAATGATGATCGGTCTCGAAGGAAACCTACATACAGCTGTCCCTCTCTTACTCATTCCAAATGTTACTATGTGTGTCCTGCTCTTACATTTGTGTAAGACAAGGACACTAAACCAATATTTTGACAAGGATTTTAATAACGACATAGACACAAATAATACATTTAATATAATGACATAATATCAGTAATATAACGGAAGATTTGCTATGTATGTAACTGTGATGATAAATTAATATTATGTTGATTTGTATCAACATAATATAATAAATAATAAATAAATACACCCAACAGTCACACACATAGTCCTGGAGGCTAATTCACGTAATTTATTGACGCGCCGATCAAGTTCCGATGCAGTTTCGATTAGGTTTACGTCTTAATCGTACGTACGTCAAAATGGTATTCTTGTAATTGTTTAGCTGCGCGTAAGATATGCATAAACTGCGCATGTGCTGCACGTTGGTGGGACTAAACTGTCATTGGAGAGTGGAGACGTCAAATGAATAGGTAATTTAACAATCAGGTTGCGATCTGAATCACGCATGTTTATAATGCGCAGCAGTAGAATACGCTAAAGCGCTCGCGTGACGCGAACTTGACGCGAGCGTATCTGACAGCGGTTGTGTAATTACGAGAATACAAAACGGGCTGTTTTGATCGAAACTTAACTGCAACTGCACTGCAACTGAACTTGTTTAATTACGTGAATTGGCCTACTGATCCCACAATAAGATCGAGTTTTGTGTAAATTGGAAAATACTAGAAACTTTTCGATCTCACAAACACTTAGACCCGGAAACAAATACTTATATCTAACATTCGTCTGTGTTTGGATGGCTTCCCACAGCCGGCGTCCAACATCAGCCACCGAGGCTGGCAAATAATGCTTTGACTGGGAATTGAATCCCACAATTTCACAAACTTATTGGGTATCGAAACCTTTATATGTCTATTTTATGTCTTTGAAATCTTAATATTCACATGACTATAATTATATATCACACATACACTCACATTACATTTTTGATACATACTTAAAATTATTAATAATATAACAGTATTTTTAATACACGTATAAGTACCGGAAGCTAATATTTGCAGTGATGAATATCTGCGAGAAATGTCGAATCGATTAATCGGAGAATCGATTCAATTGCGAGATCGATTCATGTATTAAATAAATAATATATCTAGATCCTGTCCAGTTATTCAGTAAATATATAACAGGACAATAAAACCAATACTTATACATTACTTTATCTATATTCTGAAACCGCTAAATAAACAACTGTATTTTAATTTAAAATCGATTTACCACAATCGATTCTAAAAATCGATAATCGATTCCGACATTAAATTTTTAGTTCTGTTCAGAGGGGCCTGCGTCTCTGCGAGCTATGAGCTCCCTCAGGTACCTTAGCTAGGTCCTGGCCCGGTCCAATTGGGCCAGCTGGTGTGCCAGGCGTTCTTCTCTAGCTCGTCTGGCCTGGCCCAGGGCACGCTTCTCCGCGAATCGAGATACGAACGCTTCTGGGGGTATGTTACCTGTAAAATAAAAAAATATTTTCTGTCTAGGTTATTGCTCTTGTGGTGGTGTATATGGGGATGTACCGTGAGGTCTTAGCTTCGAATTTCGGGATAGGCGATCCACTCTGGTATATCTGAGTTTACAGGAATTCGTGTCCAGGTTGGCGAAAACCCCTACATTTTGACGAAACTAAATTTGGTGAATTTCTATGAAGGATGCAGGAAGTTGCTGGTTACAAGCTGCTTCCAACAGATTACTACAACAATCTTTGAAAGAACCCAATATTAATCCAGCTGTAGACTTTCGAAGCTAAAGGTAATGATATTCCAGTAAGTAGTATAAAGCTTAAAATGGTCTCTTTGTGTCATTTTGTGATGAAAACACCAATCAGTTTTAATATTGAATACCAACCCTCATATTTCTGTTTATAACATTTCATAAACATGGCCTCGACTGCCTCGGTGGCGTGGTTGTATTGCGGTACGACTACAAAGCTGAGGTCTCGGGTTCGAATCCCAGGTCAGGCAAAGTGATATTGGATTTTTCTGTTCATTATCAGCCCGGAGTCAGGAATTTGTGCCCGATATGGCGATAGGCTCGCCCCCTATCACATCATGGGACGGAACATGCAAGGCGAAATGTGGGTGTCCTAGTGGCGCCTCTGCCTACCCCTTCGGGGATAAAGGCGTGAGTTTATGTATGTATGTAACGTTTCATATATTAGCTAATTACTTATAGGTCTGATCAATGCTGTAAAAAAGTGAATAATTAAATAATAAATACCTAAGAGAAACTGCTCAGCTATAACTTCAGCATCCTCATCAGCCTTCAAAGCTGCTTCTTTGAGACAATCCCTTATACGGTGGGGATCATATACTTCACATAACTTCTGGTGTTTCTTGTTCAATTCTTCATAGTTCATCTGGAAATGAGAACATTATCATTAATAAGCCAGTAATATAGCCTCCGTGGTGCAGTTGGTTGGATGCCGGCTGTAAACAAGAGGCTGGTACAATCTTACACCAAGTCAAATGAATAATGGTTATGAAAACCGTAATGTATGCTTAAAGGAAAACACATTGATTTCATAATGTTTTATACAGAGCTGACACTACGTGATCTTTTAAATAAAAAAGTGGCCAGTATATTCAACATAAAAACCTATTTACATACATACATACATACATAAACTCACGCCTTTATCCCCGAAGGGGTAGGCAGAGGCGCCACCAGGACCACCCACATTGCGCCTTGCATGTTCCGTCCCATGATGTGATAAGGGGCGAGCCTAACGCCATATCGGGCACAAATTCCTGACTCCGGGCTGATAATGAATAGAAAAATCCCAATATCACTTTGCCCGACCCGGGATTCGAACCCGAGACCTCAACTTTGTAACCGTACTGTAATACAACTACACCACCGAGGCAGACCTATTTACATTATAACAAATATACTACAGAATCCACAAATATTTGTTTCCGGTCTGGGTGTATTCTGAACAGAAATGTCTTTCGTACTTTCTGATACCCACTACACAAGACTCAATCTTGTGGTGTCAATACATGTATCTGTTGGGTGTATTTAATTGATATCAAGCACCAACTCCACCTTCACTTTAACAGTATAAATTAATCATAAAAATATAAATTTATTCAACAGTTAGTTAGATGGTAATGCGGTCTGGTAAGCCTTGATATTATGCAAGCCAGTCATAAAATACAAACCACTTCTTTCTTTAAGATGATGAAAAATAAATGACTACATTTGACAGGTAGAAAAATTTAGAAGGCATTTTTTTACTAGCAAAGCTATCGGACAGTAATGCATAATAGGCAAAATTGTAACATAATGAGCCGTATATTAAAGATAGTTACTAAGAACCTTTTCATACCTTCATCTGCACGATAGCCGAGATCCTGTCAATCACTTCAGTCTTCAAATTGTCCAGCATCTGCTGTTTAGCTATGTTGTCCTGTGCAATCTCCTCTATACTGCCCATTAACTCTTCAGTCTCCAAATCCAGTTCCACCAGTTGTGGATTTGATTCTAGTACTTTGTCCTGGAAACAGTAATATTTGTATTGTATCAGCCCATATATGTCCCACTGCAGGGCACGGGCCTCCTCTACAATAGGGATTTTTTGAGAGGAATTAGGGATTAAGAGTAATATTATATATATATCAGCCCATATACGTCCCACTGCAGGGCACGGGCCTACTCTACCATCGAGAGAATCGATTGAGAGTGTTTAGGCCATATATGGCCTAGTGCCGGTTGGCGGACTTTACATACCGTAGAAATTCTTTAAAATCGCTACGGTATGCAGGTTTCCTCACGATGTTTTCCTTCACCGTTAAAGTGCGTGGTGATTGACTATCAATACACACATAACTCCGAAAAGTCAGAGGTGTGCCTTGGGATTTGAACCCGCGACCACCGTGAACATGTAGGCAGCCGCGTCTGGTCCGTTACCAACAGGCCACCACGCACTTCAGAGTAATATTACTTTTATTTTATTGTTTGAGATAGTGGTCAACCCTATTGAACCTACCAGATTAATTGCACCCTTAACAAGGTTCAGGTCAGAAATACCCTTAACCTGATGAGAATGCATGATATTGATGTAATGAGAGTGAACAAAGCAAAAATAGTATGTCAAGATTGAGCAAAGTGGTAATCCGTGGTCTCTGTGACCTGTGTAAACTTATGGTACAGGCTTTTTTTTATTTATTTAAAGACTTTCAGTGGGAATTAAATAAATAAATACACCCAAAAGTCACATACATAGTCCTGACCCCACATAAAGATTGAGTCTTGTATTGTGGGTATCAGGAACTAAGAGAGACTTTTCGGTCTCACAAA
This sequence comes from Deilephila elpenor, assembly GCA_949752805.1. Taxonomy (NCBI): domain Eukaryota; kingdom Metazoa; phylum Arthropoda; class Insecta; order Lepidoptera; family Sphingidae; genus Deilephila; species Deilephila elpenor. The sequence goes on from OX457121.1 coordinate 2,069,763, forward strand.
CACCCATATCCGAATCAAAAACTTGTGGTTCCCACAAAAATTTGAGATCATACCCAAGGCATTTTGTTTCACAGGTGGCGTCTAACCAACTACGCCACGGAGGCTGTCAAAATTACATTATATCTTATATCTAATACACTAACAATTTGGTAACATGCTAAATACATGACCTACAGACATCACAATATGCACTGAATAACAAATACCTTGTAAATCTTGAATGGTATATAGTTATGTAATATTTCAACAAATTAAGATAAAACAATGAACTATTCACCTGTTTAACCAAAATTTATTATAGATAAATATGTCTTTATCAAAGTGCATGTTGTTTTTATTAATAATTTTACATACCCTTGAAATTGTATGGGGAATATTGTTGGTATAGTTTTTATCTTTATCTGTATCAGCCCAAATACACCCCACTGCAGGGCACGGGCCTCCTCTACAATCGAGAGTACGATTGAGAGGGGTTAGTCCATATAGCCTGCCACGCTGGCCGAGTGGGGGTTAGCAGACAGTTATTATAACGATTTATGTTATTATTCAAGGTCTTAAAAGAAAAATAAAATAGTAATTAATTAAATAACACACAAACCTGCAAATCCGTATTCTCAAAAATCTCCTTCAGTTCATCAACGGTCAATTCATTCAGTTCCGGAAACATCAATGACTGAACACTGTAATTTGACTGTGGACTTGTCTCATTCGACTTTACCGTCTCCTCATTGACACTTGGCAAGGATTTCTGAAACTCCCTTATAATAGCTTGGACTACACGTCCCAAATCTGAATGCAGAGTGAAATTAATCAAACCTGGAGCACCAACAATCTGATTTGAGTTTTCCGCTACCCATTGATGTGTTACTGGCGGATTTACGAATATGGAGGGCTTTTCGTTGGGAAATTCAGGCCCTAGGATCACGTTTAAAGACATGTTTTTGTTATTCACGTTAAATTCTACACGATATTCGGAGTTTTCCTCAATTTCAACAACATTTGCGTTGAAGATTTTTAATGTGTCGATTTGTCGCCTTCGCACGTCTTGCTCGCCGTAGTAATTCCACGGAAGCATGATTGATGTTTGAGAAACCTGTAAAACGGTTTTCAGGTGTAAAAAAACATTTTTAAAGTAAAAACATCTACTTCGAACTCGGTCGGAGGAAATTACGTTCATTTATAATAAACACATACAGTACATACTAAATATCGCAACACGTAATACCTGGATAGGTTTAAAATATGTTTTTACTTTGAACACAACAATAATAAGTTAATTTAGTTAAAAGCAAAGAGGAATAACTTGATAATCTCTCGAATCTCGATCAATACAAACAATACGTTCTCTTTTACAAGAACCAGTTTTTCGCTTTTATTTTTGACATTACTTTCTCTAATACAGCGCTGTGATTGGTGTATTCTTCACAGTCTCATTAAATTAACCAATCAAAGTACGTATATTATTTTGTTTTGCTTTAGAAAACATATCTACGGTAACTGTCAAAAAAAAATACGTTTCGTATAACGCTTCATTTTTTATTATATATCACAAAAATATCATGAGAAAAATAAAAAAAAAACTGCATACTAAAAACATAAAACAGTGTTGACTTGCGCAATTGGCTATTTGACTTATTTCTGAAAAGTGTTTTAAAGTCTAGATATATTCACTCTATACCTCTTCAAACTATTAATTTATTTTTAAAGAGTCGTTTATAACGAATAAACATATTTTTCAGTTTTATCATCATATATGTCACCAAAACGGTAGGTCACGTGACTTTGAAAAAGTTACGTCACGCTTTATAAATGGTGAATGATCTTAGTGGCAGAGATGAATGAAAATTGTAAATCGTGACATCACACGCTGCACAATGACAGCTTGTCGTGTTTTGTTACATTTAATCAACAGATAAAAAATGGCTAACTTATTTTAGACAGTTAAAATATTTATAATTTAGATAAATGTAAATAAAAATACCTATAATTATTGTTTACCAAAAAGCTATCATAATATGCAACACATTTTATAATTTATTGCCACAACAGTCAAATACCCAATTGCAACTAAAGTATAATTTGTCATTACTCCAAAATTACTTAGTAATAGGTATTGTCTAGTATTACTGTGGTATTATTAAGCTATTTTACAATAATGGCTAAGTAAATAGCTATGTACGCAAATCATTCTTTTGTCTCGTCTAATTATGAAGGAACCAAATAATTGCATCATTATATTGTACAAAAATCGAATGTAATTTAGCAGAAAATTATAGGTGAATTAGTCTGAAAACGTGTACGATACACGTGTTCAGACTAGACACGGCCTTAGTCTTAGGTTTGTCAAGAAATAATTATTTACTATTAACGAAAAAATCATAAATACGTGAGCAAAGTACCTAATAGAATCAACAACCATGTAGTGTAGTAACAAGGAATGTTTAACTTTCTTTGCCTAGGTAACTTCCGTGGCGCAGTTGGCTGATAGGCCTGCTGTAGGTTCAAAACCGGCACCGATGCGTTATACTCGATTAACAAGACTTTGTTTCGATTTCCCAGTTTGGACCATCCACTTTGTGTCCAATTTCAATTTCCAAGACAAATATTTTATCTGCTGCTCGAAACTGGAATTTCTGCTCGACGTAGCAACAGACAGGATCCCTAGGCCGAACAACATTTGGAACGAAAATAGGTCGTATTGATTGCACAGTGCACTGGACAGAAGCTCACCTATTTAGGAATATATTATGTATGAGCTTGCTGCTTGTATATTTTTAAACACAGGCACAAGTCATTACTATGCACTTGAGCGCCCAGATAGAGTAACAACCGATGTAAGATAATTGTCTCTCACCGGTCGACACAATAATGCCGGCCAAATTGTATCCGGATATACACCGGTGAACCCGAAACGCGACGCGCACAATAAACGTATTAAGGGTCACTATGACGGCTCCTTAACAATATCCGGTGGTCGAAAAAAGGCGGATACGAATATTCTTCTAAAAAAATGTATAAATTAAAATTATAGCTCATTATTTGGAAAACAAAGCTTTAAGTCACGAATTTAACCTTCATCAATTTTGGACAACCACGCGAAGGTTCATTTCGGTATGCGAAAAAAACTCGCATTTTCAAATATGACAAACAGGATGTAAAATGGCGGGAAAAAGGTATAAATACTCGTGAATCAATTTATCCACGATAATTATGCCATTTTGTACATATTGTGGATGTGCAATCGTAAATTTAACTGGATGGGCCAATTTAATGTTTGCGAAATGCGAATCACGCCATAAAAATAATTATCAGCGTCTGTGTAGTATGTTGATAGATGGCGTTAGTTGTATGTAATTGTAATAATATCTATTAATTTCGACCAATTGAGAATTTTGGTTATCAGCCCATCAGTAAAAATGATAAACTAATTAAATTATAATATAATTGATTCATATCAAGTTTTAAACTTCTAATAAGCGTTATATTAAAGATTTTTTTATCAGCCCGCCATTTTTACTTTACGTGAGATATTAATTTCTACCTACAAATTCTGGTGCAGCAATTAACACATAGGAATTTAGCGCCAAAAGTAGTAAATTAATTCCCTGTAATTTTTATGCGCCGTATCAAGCTTTATTCTTCAATCACCTATTGCAGAGGCTGAATGGTTTACTTTCTTTCGTTTTTTTTATTTTTACAGAAATTTATTTGTTTTTTCTTTCTGTTAGATACAATACTACATGATGTGTCACTTATTATGCCGGATTGGACATTGCGCAAATAATCTGTGCGTATGTATCAAATACACAGGAAACGGTGGAGCGAGAAGATGGTGTGACTGCATAGGTGTGATAGAGACAAAAACATAAATCATACTTTTATCTTGTACTATCATTTTGTTCGTCGTGTTCCCGCGATAAATCAGTAGAATGAGATGGCAGATAGTATGATAGAGAAGAAAACAAAATTGAACTTATTAGTATTAGGTAAACTAGGTATTTTGCTTGTGGAGTTTCTTCTTTGAATCAATGAGTCTCTTCTATTAAAATATTTGTGTTTGATGTTCAGTTATTTTATCTACAGTAATAGCGTATTGTGATATTACTAACATTAAGTTCCTATTGTTAGTAATATACGGCATATTTTATAGTTTCTAAGGACAATCAAATTGTCTTCTATCTCGCCTGAATGTCTCTAGAGTAAGATAATAAAAATACCTACAAATGTGTATGATAAAGAAAGAAGAGATATATACAGGGTATATCAAGACCGAAAACCAAGCCAGGTGGTAGTATTAGTGGTTACAGACACAGTGCAACAAAAAATTTGAAAAAAATCTATATATTTTTTTGCAGTTTATTTAATATTTTCGTGTTTGGGTGGTAAATATCTAGTTTTTACGACAATAGTTATTAAAATCCTTACGTACCATTGCGTCTTTAAAAGTAAGAATGTGTAAAATGTTAGGAAAACTTTGTATTTATCATCCAAATATAACGAAAGTAAAAAAACAAACAAAAAAAGTTTTTTTTTTTTTTTTTTTTTGCGAAATTTTTAATTGTATTATGTCTGTAACCACTAAAACTAGCATCTGTCTTCGTTTTCGGTCGCAGTCATGATATACCCGGTATAATATCTCGATTATGAAAAAAAAAAAATGAAAAATCTTTATTAATCTCGATTATTCTGACGAAGTCTATCCTTATATAAATAGAAAAACCCAATATCACTTTGCCCGACCCGGGATTCGAACCCGAGACCACAGCTTTGCAATCATACTGTAGTACCTGCAACTGCGCCACCGAGGCCGTTGAGATCAAGAAAACTGTGAAGTAACCGAAACATCGAGAAGCAAAAAAAAAACAAATTCGCGATAAAATCAGTAAAAATAGTTTTATTTCAATGTGTAACATTCGCGTAAATCTAAGAAACCATTATGGGTTTCAGTCAGATATTAGTAAAAATTAAATAAATTAACCAACTGCGCCACGGAGATTATTACTTAAATAAAAGTGTACAATCAATGGATTTATGTCTGTGTAAATATTGAATTTTTTAATCTGTTAAACACCTGAATGCGCCCTTCGAAAAATTGCCGCATTTTGAAGTATTACTCACGTCGAATGAATTATGAGAACCATTAAAAATTACGATACAATAAATATGTTGTTAACTATATTGTAATGGGAAATTGTTGACTATAATGGGAGAGCGAAATAAAACATACATTGATGTAATTACATGTAGGAGTTTCTGGTAAACTTATCGAACGGTGCTTATTAGTTTCATAGTGAACATAAGTTTTATTTCATTTGCGTAAATCTAAGAAACCATTATCGAAAGGATCACGGAGCGCAACAACAAAGTTACACACATAAATAAATAAATACACCCAACAGTCACATACATAGTCCTGACCCCACACTAAGATCGAGTCTTGTGTCGTGGGTATCAGAAACTACGAGAGACTTTTCGGGCTCACAAACAACCAGACCCGAGACAAATACTTGTGGGCCTCACACATATTTGTTTCGGTGCGGGGATCGAACCCGCGGTCTCTCGTTTCACAGGCGGCGACCAACTGCGCCACGGAGGCTGTCTAAATATACATTACATAAACAGTTAAAGACAGACTAAACACAGATTGATATAATAGTAAAAGAATTAATATATGAAAAATACATGAGACATACATAGCGAAAAGAAAGAATAGTTACAAGTACAAACGACAATAGAATAAGGAACACACTGGTATTCAAAGCAATTTGTTTCGTTCATAACAACCAGTTCTAACACATACATACATCACGCCTTTTTCCCAGAAGGGGTAAGCAGAGATTCCCCTGATTCCGTTACCTAGTGAAACCCGAAGGCTATTCTAGTTTGAATGTAATTTCTATCAAACAGCTGAAATAATACATAAACTCACGCTATTTTACCAGAAAGGGTAGGCAGAGGTGGTACCAGGATACCCACGTTTCACCTTGTATGTTCTGTCCCACGATATGATAAGGGGCGAGCTTAACGCCATTTCGGGCACAAATTTCTGACTCGGGGCTGATAATGAATATAAAAATCCAATATTACTTTGCCCGACCCGGGATTCGAACCCGAGACATCAGCTTTGTTATAATACCGTAGTACAACTACGCCACCGAGTCAGTCTGACCATTGGCTATATTTATTTATCTATATATATAAAAGAGGAACCTGATTGACTGACTGACTGACTGACTGACTGACTGACTGACCTATCAACGCACAGCCGAAACTACTGGAGCTAGGAACTTGAAATTTTACACAGGGATTCCTATTGTGACGGATGTTAGCACTAAGAAGGGATTTTGGGAAATTCTACCCCTAAAGGGGTGAAAAGGGTTAAAAACTGTTGTATGGAAAATCTAAACCGTTAAAGTTACAATTGTCAAACTTGGCAGTTCAATAAATCATTTAAAAACAAAATTAATTGCATACTCAATTGGTCTAAAATTAACATTAAAGGGGTTAAAATAAGGGTTGAAATGTTTAGAAACTGGGTGATTTCCTTCCTACCCGATCAACGCACAGCCGAAACTACTGGAGCTAGAAACGTGAAATTTTATGTAGGGGTTCCTATTGTACCCTACGAGCACTAAGGAAGGATTTTTGGAAATTCGATCCCTAAGGGGGTGAAAAGGGTAAAATAATGGTGTATGGAAAACCGAAACCGTTGAAGTTGCAGATATCAAACTTTACTTTTTAGTTACTCATCTAGAAACAACAAGAACTGCATACTCTCTTTTCTCATAATTAACTCTAAAAGGGTGAAAATAAGGGTTGAAGTACATATTGTAAAACCGAACTGCCAGATCAACGCACAGCCGAAACTACAAAAGCTAGGAACTTGAAAAATTACACAGGGGTTCCTATTGTGACATAGGGTAGCACTAAGGATGGATTTTTGGATATTCATCCCCTAAACGGGTGTAAAGGGTTAAAAACTGATATACGGAAAATTTAAACCGTTAAAGCTACAATTGTCAAACTTGGCGCTTAAGTCACTCATTTTAAGACAAAAATAATAGCATATTTTGTTTATCTAAAATTAACCCTAAGGGGTGAAAATAAGTCTTGAAGTGTTGTAGAACCGTACTGCCAGATTAACGCACAGCCGAAACTACTGAAGCTAGGAACTTGAAAATTTACACTGGAATTCCTATTAAGATGTAGGGTAGCACTAAGGAAGGATTTTTGGAAAATCAATCCTTAAGGGAGTGAAAAAGGTGAAATACTGTTGTTTGCAAAATCAAAATTTGCAACACGCAGACGAAGTCGCGGGCATAAGCTAGTTATTTCATATAAGTAGTGGCTTATTTTACAAATCAAATATATTATGTAAGTCTCGACCCCTATAATTAGACTTTGTCTATTGTCTAATATTCACATCCTAGTGCTTCCTATACCTCTGACCCTCAGTCTAGTTTCAGACTAAGTGTAGTGTCATGTCGGATGTTTATTTTCCTTGTTTATATATAATATTTATTTTATCTCGCCTTCAGTTTATGTACAGTAAAATCCCCGTTGTCACAAATACGTTTACGAAGAACAATTGACTTTGTGGAACAAAAATATCAATATTTGTTGAATACGAGTTCTAGGGACACAGTAGTAAATCTTGATACTTGAAATTTTCAGAAAACGAAACTGAAGCTCAGCGAACCTATTGAGTCTCTAAAGCCCCATTGATACTTGGAGAGATTCTTGCCTCGAAGATACAATTATCGTAAAGATATTAAAAAGTTGCATCGTGTGACATTTGTCAAAACACGATAATCTATGGCGGTTATGTCACGCGATAAGCGCATAATCTCGCTGCGAGGAAAGGCCTTTCGAAAACTGCGATGTACTGTATCAGCGTTCACAACTAAGAATTGGATTTAGAGAGCTTAGGCCATTGGCCGCACTGGCCTAACAGCCAAAACGGAGATCCACGTTCAACTACGATAGTGGAGAACACCATTTCACTTTTTGTTTCTAAGTTATCGGACGCTGACGGTATAGAAAAACATCATAAGTCGATCCGATTGATGACCCGGGTTCGATCCCCGCACGAAACAAATATTGTGAACCATTTGTTTCGGGTCTGGGTGATTGTGAGACCGGAAAGTCGCTCGTATCTTCTGATACACGACACAAGACTCGATCTTAGTGTGGGGTCAGGACTATGTATGTGACTGTTGGGTGTATTAATACAGGGTATATCAAGACCGCGACCGAAAACGAAGCCAGGTGATAGTTTTAGCGTTTACAGACACGATGCAACTAAAAATTTTGAAAAAACAGCGACGGATTTCTTTTTACAGTATTTTAAAATTCATCATGTTTGGGGGATAAATACCTAGTTTTTGCAAAAATAGTAATATAAACCCTTACATACCATTGCGTGTTTAAAAATAAAGTGGTGTACGTCATAATTTTCAAAAAACTATCTATTTAATATTTATCACTCAAATATGACGATAAGTAAAAAATTACAAACAAAAAATTGACGATTTATTTTGTGAAATCTTTACTTGCATTGTGTTTGATATCACTAATACTACCTCCTGGCTTCGTTTTCGGTCGCGGTCTTGATATACCCTGTATATTATAATATTAGTAGGATGTAGAATAAAGCGACAATTTCTAGCTTGTCATTGCAAACATTATTACAACAAACAAGAAATAATTATTTGAAGATTTAGATCAACATTATTATGTTTTAACAAATAGTTACTTATTATGTATTTAAAACGTAACTTATACTTAGTTGCGAATAAGCGTGGCATCTTCAGTAAAATAAATACTTTAAGTAAACCTCCTTTGTACACAAATACATAAACTCACGCCTTTCTCCCGGAAGGGGTAGGCAGAGGTGCTACCAGAATACCCAGGTTTCGCCTTGCGTGATCCGTCGCACGATGTGATAGGGGGCGAGCCTTTCGTGTACAAGATCCTGATTTCGGGCTGATAATTATTAATAGAAAAATACAATACCCTCCTTTTTGCCCAACCCGGGGTTCAAACCCGAGACCTCAGCATTGTAATCGTACCGTAATACAACTGCGCCACCGAGGCAGTCAGCACCTCCTTTTGCAATGGATGGCGAGACGAGCATGCCATTCGCCTGATGGTAAGCGATACGGACAGTAGAAAACAAAACAACACCATGAATTACAAAGCAATGCTTGGCATTCCACTGCGCACGCCATCCTGAGGCATAAGATGTTAAGTCTCGTTACGTCAAGTAGTTACTCTGGCTACAATGCCCTTCAAACCGGAACACAACAGTGCATTTACACTGCTGTTTGGCAGGAGAAATAGACATTGCGGTGGTACCTACCCAGGCGGCCTCACACATTTGAGTGACCTGCCACCAGTAAACTGAACTTTGAATTTGAAATTGATTTTGTATAGTTTGCTGTTGCTTGGAAGTTGAAGGTCCAATTCTGATGAAATTAAAAATAGGGTCAAATTGAAGCTAAACTGAATCAAATACAAAAGCAATAATTAAAATCTGTTCAAAAATTACTGAGAAATCGTTGAGAGATCCTCCTCCTTTTTTGGAAATAAAAAACATACAACCGAACATAGTACCTTTTGAAAATCCGGTTGACCTCATTGTTTGAACCTTAAAATACGACATTAGTATCCATGATCTTCCTACTCTTCACCGGTGTCGAGTCGGTTAAAAACCGCAAATGGCTGTTACCCCCTTTTTAAAATTCGGTTGACCTCATTTTAAAACCTAAAATATGTCATGAACGTCCCAACCCAAGTTACCTTCTTCCTAATCATCATCGGTGTCAAGTCGGTTAAAAAATGGATGACTGTTATAACAATTCCCCACCAAGCTTGCCCACACTTAAGCAAACACCTTAGCTAAGCCCATTCATACCGTTTCCGAAGTCCGTCGACGACAGACGCCGGACAAATTTTACGCAATCGGCGCTTTATGCAATGCTTACATAAGTCGCCCAAATTTCGACTGTGCCAGCTTTCCAATTTTTAACTGTGCTATTTTATATATCCACCATAGTGTATGTGTGTGTTTGTGCAAAGGTGAGTTTCGTAAAATATATATTTTTTGTGAAAGTCCATTGCCCAATTTATGTTAGATAATTTTGCAATACGGATAACCTAGTTTTTTTTAATTACATACATGTGTTTTGGTCATCTCATTATGGACGTACGTAACGCTGGAATTTGTGTTGTATCGAATTTGGGTCGCAGTCCTAGTTTATTTAGTAAATAAATTATTCTGAATAATGAAAACTGCAATGCGAATATTTATTCAATAAAATTTATGAGATAAAAATCATAAATCTTTATGTTTTTAATAAATAATTGTTAGTGATAAAAAATGCATTGATATAATAAAGAAACAAGTAGAATTGTTACTTGTAACAACTTAAAAATATCCTGTAATAAATGATTTATTTATTAACATTGTTTTGCCACAAGTTTTCCGTCAAAAAAAAATTATCCAGTGAAAATATATTTACAAAATAATAATATATTTATTTTAATCTTTAAAATGAGCATAACTTTGAATAATGGTTCATGGATTATATCATTTAATATGTTTATTTCGTAATCTAATTAAATGAGAGTCATTTACTATTTTAATAACTATTCATGACTACAAAAATATAATAAAGCAACGAATAATTTGAATTTACGTAAATGTTAAAAATATTTTTATTGTTCTACATTATTTTTTACAAAACTGTCCATAATTAAAAGAACAATGAATAATTTACATAAACATTAACAGTGCATTTTATTTGTGAATACAATGCTTATAAGTTTTGTAATGATTATTTTAATTAATGTAAGATTAGAATCGCGGGAATTTTTTAGTTATTATACTTGTTGCGGTTCTAATTGGTTTAGTGGTTATGAAGGGTTGATATCCTAGAGGTCCCAAGTTTGATTCCCGTGTCAGGCAAAATTCTTTGTTATTTTGAAATAAATAATTTATCTCTATTTATCTTTATTGACTGCCTCGGTGGCGTAGTTGTATTACGGTACGGTTACAAAGCTGAGGTCTCGGGTTCGAGTCCCGGGTCGGGCAAAGTGATATTGGATTTTTATATTCATTATCAGCCCGAAGTCAGTAATTTGTGCCCGATATGGCGATATGCTCGCTCCCTATCACATCATGGGACGGAACATACAAGGCGAAATGTGGGTGTCCTTATGGCGCCTCTGCCTACCCCTTCGGGGATAAAGGCGTGAGTTTATGTATATATGTAATTTATCTCGGGATAGCTCCATTTAGATAATATTTTATCCAGTTTCCGTGGCGCAGTCGGTTCAAAACCGACTTTAAAGTGAGAAGCCACGAGTTCGATCGCCGATGTTTCTTTGTACCTGTATCTGTATCAACCTATATACGTCCCACTGCAGGCCTCATCTACAATCGAAAGTACGATTGAGAGGGGTTAGGCCATATAATCCACCACGCTGGCCTAGTGCGGGTTGGCGGACTTTACATACCGTCGAAATTATTTAAAACCGCCACGGTATGCAGGTTTCCTCACGATGTTTTCATTCGCTGTAATAGTGCGCGATGACTATCAATACACGCATAACTCCAAAAAGAGTTGTGCCCTGGGATTTGAACCGGCGACCACCGTGAACATGTTTGGCCCACAAATATTTGTCTCTGGATGTTTTTTTTTTATTGCAATGAATGGCGAGACGAGCATGCCATTCGCCTGATGGTAAGCGATACGACCGCTCATGGACGGTAGCAAAACCAAACAACACCATGAATTACAAGGCAATGCTTGGAATTCCACTGCGCTCGCCATCCTGAGACATAAGATGTTAAGTCTCAATATGTCCAGTAGTTACTTTGGCTACAATGTCCTTCAAACCGGAACAACAGTGCATTTACACTGCTGTTTGGCGGGAGAAATAGACATTGCGGTGGTACCTACCCAGGCGGCCTCTCACATATGAGAGACCTACCACCAGTTTGAGTTTGTTTGAGTTTGATTTCTTCTGTATGAGACCCAAAAGTCTCTCGTAGTTTCTCATACACACCAAAAACCTTATCTTAATGTTGGTCAGGACTCAGGACTATGTATGTGACTGTTGGGTGCATTTATTCTTTGCGGATTCCATAAAATTTTGATTCATTGCGGGGAACCTGTGCCATCTCATTTCGAATCTGGCTCGGTGCCAACTGCGCCACGGGGGCTGCCAGAAATATTTCATTTGTAACTTTATATAGGGTAGATAGAGATGCACCACGTTATTGAAATGAAATGAAAATAATTTATTAAATCCATTAAAATGTCCAACATTGTTTAGATTCAGTCATTTTTTGAACTACCACCCGGTTCGGAAAGCGGTTTTCACTAGAGAAGAACGGGCAAGAAACTCTAGTGTTGCTCTTTTCAAAACCAGTTTACAATGTATGATTATTACAAAAATTACAAGTTGGTTTAAATCAGAGCAGTTCATTAATAACTTGTTATGATTTGCAAGTAGGATATATTTGAATACGAAGAAGTTTACTTTAATATGGCTGAGAGAAACGAAACGAAGTAACCCATAACGAAGAATCAGTATACTCTATTTTGCCAACGCAATAAATAATTATAAAAGCGTTAAGTATTAAGGATAGGTATAGTAAATAATATTAGTGAACAAATCTCGGGCTTATTGTATTCGGCGAATATCAATTGCTATTCAACGAGTACGAAAAACAACCAATCAAGATTCCTGAGCAAATATGTGTCGATAAATTTTTGTCCCGCTTAGTCTATTCTCGGGATAGATCCTTATTCCTTAGGAATCGAGATCATTTATTAATTTCAGTTATCAAGCGAAGCGGGCTTTTTAACTGGTTAGAGGTCTCTCATATGTGAGAGGCCGCCTGGGCACGTACCACCGCAATGTCTATTTCTCCAAGAAGGGCAGTGTAAATGCACTGTTGTTTTCCGGTTTGAAGGACATTGTAGCCGGAGTAACTACTGGACATATTGAGACCTAACATCTTATGTCTCAGGATGGCGAGCGCAGTGGAATGCCAAGCATTGCCTTGTAATTCATGGTGTTTGGTTTTGCTACTGTCCATGAGCGGTCGTATCGCTTACCATCAGGCGAGTGGCATGCTCGTCTCGCCATTCATTGCAACAAAAAAGCGATCCATACCAAGATTACGATTGGTTACTTATTAAAAGCTATATTAATTTACATCTTCTTCACTGAAATACAATTCTTGTGTCGTGTATCAGAAAATACGAAAGACCTCGGTCTCAAATATTTGCGGGCCACACAAACATTTGTGTCCGTGCGGCGATCGAATCCGCGGCCTCTCGTTTCACAGCCGGCGTCTAACCAACACTAAAAACTTAACAAATGCACATATTAATAAGATAATTATAATCTACGTAATACGTATAAGTGTTAAAAATAAATAAATAATATACAGATGAATTCTTCACGCGGGCGTGGATGGCCAAATCCGAAACTATAAGAAATAGCGAAAAATTCTGCATACTTCGATTTTTGATACATCAATATGCTTATTAAGAAGGGAATAGGCCAATAGTTTATTTCCAACTCCTATTAATTTAACTTTCTGATTTCGTTGCGGGTTAAACACAAGTTAGACATTCCCGGAGACTCGCTGAGCTTCAATGCTCGGTGTCATTACAATGCGTGCTGTTGATCCTGGCTTACATGAGTTGCATTGGCGGGTGTGAGACAGTCTCCAAATCAATATGTATAGCTAGGAATCGAACCTGATGTTTGGAAAAAAAACGCTTGTGTTTGTAACCACTAAAACTACCTGGCTTCGTTTTCGGATGTAGTCTTGATATACCCGGTATAAAAAGTGACACATCGGAGTCATGTATAGTCAATTACCACGGTGAAAAAAAACATCGCAAGAATCTGCATAGCATTTCAATAATTTCTAAATTGAAGACCGCCTACGCCGGTGATTATGGCCTCAGTCGTCTCAAAGTCTTGGGAGTGTAGTCTCGTGCTTTGTAGTGGTGGGTGATACAACAGCAGTGTATCCGAATGTATCACATACAAGTGAAGTAACCAATTGAGAATGAAGTGTAGCTGTTTAGTATTCTCGGCGTATCCGATTACAGAACACTCACACACAATAATGTTTAAATGATTCACGGGCCTTTCGCAAAATATGGCATGATGCGACATGAAATATATGTACTTTTTTGCTGACAAAATGTCTGCAGATGTATGGACTATGGTATCGACAGCCTCCGTGGCGCAGTTGGTTAGACGCCGGCTGTGAAACGAGAGGCCGCGGGTTAGATCCCCGCACGAGACAAATGTTTGGGACAAGTATTTGTTTCGGGTCTGGGTGTTTGTGAGACCGAAAAGTCTCTCGTAGTTTCTGATACTCGACACAAGACTCGATCTTACTGTGAGGTCAGGAGTATGTATGTGACTGTTTTTTTTTTAAAGAAGCAGTGGTCCGCAAGGGTTTAAATATTATTTTAGCAAAAACTAGGTTAACCCAAACATTAAAAAAATTGCATATAAAACAGTCACATTTTGTCGTCGTCTTTAATCACTAAAACTACCACCACCTGGCTTCGTTTTCGTAGTCTGAATATACCCGGTATTACCCGATTCCACCAGGCCGACATAATTATGGCAACGTTCTATTTAGATTGCACTGTATTGTATTGTAGTCATTTTGTCGTGCCAAATAACTTGTCAAATTAGTCATAATTATGTTTCTACGAGACTCGGTATTGAGGTTAAAATATGAGTAATATGAAAACGCAATCAAATTCTTTAGCGTCGTGTTTGCGAGAAAATTACGTGTAACAATATTTCTTCATTATTATATTTAAAACAAGTCTTTACCCAGCTTTGATTGGGTTAGGTGTAGTCTTATAGTTAATTTATACATACATACATAAACTCACGCCTTTATCCCCGAAGGGGTAGGCAGAGCGCCACTAGGACACCCACATTTCGCCTTGCATGTTCCATCCCTTGATGTGATAGGGGGCGAGCCTATCGCCATATCGGGCACAAATTCCTGACTCCGGGCTGATAATGAATAGAAAAATCTAATAACACTATGCGACCCGGGATTCGAACCCGAGACCTCAGCTTTGTAACCGTACCGTAATACAATTACGTCACCGAGGCTGTTAGTTAATTTATATCGTCCCATAATAGCCCGGAAATCTACACTAGGAGCTCTATTGAGCGGGACATAGCCTTTAGCCCTTAAATTATAGCCTATGTTATATTTTATGGCCAACACAAATCGGGACGGAATAGCAGAGAATTTCGAGGAGAGCTGTAAAGTTTCATCAAAATCCATTCAGTAGTTTTTCCATAAAGAGTAACAATATGTTTGTTTTTATTTTGTATTCGCGTATCCCTTGGATTCGAACCTATAACTTCTATGTCAATCCGGTTTGTTGTGAACTTAGATAACATGCATTTCAAATTTATCTGCTTGAGATGTATAATTATTAATTAAGGTCACGTTTATTATGAAAACAAGCACAATTTTAATTAAATAACACCAAAAATGCAAGTTTTGTCGCAAATTACGAGACTTTTCAGCCTTACGACATCAAAAGATATACTACGTTGATCATGGAAACATTTGCCACCGAAACCATGTACTCTGGCAGAACCTGCGATATCCGGATTCTCCTCTTCTTAACCAATTATATACGAGATATAATATTCCGGTCAAAACCGGATAAATACGGAAACCGAAACACAACTCGTTTTGATGGTTTTCCACTATAAAGTAATTGGCCACACCGAACATTCCATTTGTCAATTGTCAAATTACAGCGCATCCACCTTAATATGGCAGGTGGCAAAATTTGGAACTATAAATAAAAGTATAATAGATCCGCGATAAAATCCGTAAAAAATCGTTTTATTTCAAATACAAATAAAATTAAAAATATCTGTTTACTGCATTGATTGAATATGCTTTCATAATAATCAAGCATTTATCTCGGGTTCGAATCCCGGGTCGGGCCAAGTGATATTGCATTTTTCTATTCATTATTAGTCCGAAGTCAGGACTTTGTGCCCGATATGGCAATAAGCTCGCCCCCTATTATATTGTGGGACGGAACATAAAAGGCAAAATGTGGGTGCCCTGGTAGCACCTCTGCTTACCCCTTCTGGGAAAAAGGCGTGAGTTTATTCATTCATTCATTCATCTTAGTATTAACATATCCGATGTCTTAAATGTAATACGAGCGTTATAGTATAAAAGCTGAATTTTATAGACTTGTCTTAGGCAACTATCAAAAGGTGTGTCCTTTGTAGTCAGAAATTTTTGGTGGTCCTTTCAACTTGTCAGACACATTGAAGCTAACTTCTAAAGCCAACACGATACAAACTTCTTATAAGCTGATCGTGTGATAAGTTAGAGGCATGCGCAGACAAACTTTCAGTTTATAAATGACGATTTTTTAAAAGTCTGGCACGGGCTACTTGTCTTATTGGGCAAAGAGATGCGTTGTCGGCCTTTAAGGCGGGAATACGCCTATAGAAGGTCTTTTTTGAAGGTCGCCAGCTCGTACGGTCGTACCATTTGTCAATAATTTGTCAAATTACGCGGCATTTGTCATTTTTCGTCTTCATTCTGTGTCAGTGGGTTGCCGACGAAGTGAAGTGTACCATTTCACTGACCTTGTGAGGTTTGTACGCGTCCGGAATAATTTTGAGCTTCGTCGCCGTTGTTTTGAAATATTTTTATTATTTACAAATGCAGTGACCTTGTATGACCTAATTAATTAACGTGGTGTAATTAATAATAGTGAAAGAAACATTATGAGGAAACCTGCATACTTTATAGATCTAAAATATCTATGGTGTGTGAAGCCCGCCAATTTGTTTTAGACGAACGTGGTTTATGGCCTAACCCTTCTCAATGGAATTTTTGGTTGTACAGAAGCCCCGTGTCCAGCAGTGGGCGATTATGGGTAAACTAATGAACCTAAATACATTTTGATGTGAAGGAAAATGCCTAATTTCTTTAAATCCTTGGTAGCAAAGATATTTATGTTAACAGTATCAACTATAACTACGTTTAATTTAAAGTTATTTGACAATTACATTCTCACAATTTATGGAGTTAAAGTCAAACTGATTATCTGCTATTTTAAATGTTGTTTTTTTTTTTTTTTTTTTAATTTTCTGTTGCAATTTTGCAAAAAATAATATCGATTTTTTTGCCTATTTTCTCAAGATTCTTTACTTTATTAAGTGCGTGGTAATTGGCTATCAATACAGATGACTGCAAGTCAGAGATATTCCATATTTACGAACCGGCGACCACCATCTTTGCAGACCGCGTCCGTCTTTACCAAGCCACATTGCATCTTTCGAATGCACTTATTATGTAGGCAACGCGACTATTGCGTCGCAGATGTTTATCTACGAGTTGCAAATGCTGGAATGTTACTGCACTGTAACAAACAGATACCGTGACTGCTGTCTCTTTTACTCTTGCGCACTCGGACTATCTTTCGTCTCTTATCTTTAATAATATTTGCCGGTTATCATTGAGGTACTAAAGAGTGGATGATGCAAAAAAAACATACATAAACTCACGCCTTTTTCCCGGAAGGGGTAGGCAGAGGCGCTACCAGGACACCCACATTTCGGCTTGTATGTTCCGTCCCATGATGTGATAGGGGGCGAGTCTACCGTCATATCGGAAACAAACTCCTGACTCCGGGCTGATAATGAATAGAATTATCGAATATCACTTTGCCCGACCCGGTATTCAAACCCGCGACCTCAGCTTTGCAATCATACCGTAGTACAACAACGCCACCGAGGAATGCAAAAAAATTCACGCTAAAAAGATATTGCGTATGAATAAATTTCATGGTGGCCTGTTAGTAACGGACACGTCCCAGATTCGAAGTCCAGTACTCCTCAGACTTATGGAAGCCTTATGTGTGTTTCTCTCTTTATCCAGAAGTCCTCTGCTGATCATAGGCCTCCTTAAGGTTTAGATACCTATTGCATTCGGTCGGAAGCCAGAAACTTTAGGGATTTGAAGTTTATGTATATTAATTGTAAAATTGTGTATATCTTGACAGCCTCCGTGGCGCAGTTGGTTAGACGCCGGCTGTGAAACAAGAGGCCGCGGGTTCGATCCCCGCACCGAGAGAAATGTTTGTGCGGCCCACAAATATTTCTTTCGGGCCTGGGTGTTTGTGAGACCGAAAAGTCTCTCGTAGTTCTGATACCTGCGACACAAGACTTAATTGATCTTATTATTATTATTAATAGTAAATTGTCACGCACTAAAAAACGAAAACATCGTGAAGAAACATGTATACCATAGATATTTTATAATAATTGCGGATGTAAAGTCCGCCAACCCGCACAATTTTATTTATATTAATAAAGTAATTATCATCACATTTTACGATACATCAGCCATTAATACAAATGGGGCTACCAGAGTGACTGGACTTCAAGTTCGTTTCTTCATTTCATTTCATTCTTCAAGAACTCCGGGCCTAGGCTGCAATTATGTTTAATTTTATTAAAAATATATATTTTTCTCTACACAAAAAGTAGGTTTCATCGAGGAACAAAAATCTGTGCACCGATACCAAGTTTCATAGTAAAATGGACATTCTCCTTTAACCGCAAATAAAACAGCGTGAGTATACAATATGAATTTCAAAGCAATGTGCAACGAACTCACTTCCTAAATCAAAGGGCGATCTTGATCTCTATCCACAGATTGTTGCCGAAAATCGACAAATTGGGTTGCAGATTTATCGACACGCCCATATTTAACTTATTTCGATTGGTTTATTGTCGAGATTGATACTTAGATAGAATTTCGATCGCTTTTTATTTTGGGGTGTTAGAGACACGCCCAATAACTTACTTGGATTATTTTACGGCAGCCTCCGTGGCGCAGTTGGTTAGACGCCGGCTGTGAAACGAGAGGCCGCGGGTTCGATCCCCGCACCGAAACAAATGTTTGTGTGAACCACAGGTATTTGGTCCACACAAAGGGCGACATATTCACTCAATGAAAAAGCCCAAAATTAAGAATTAAAAAAAAACCACAGGTATTTGTTTCGGGTCTGGGTGTTTGTGAGACTGAAAAGTCTCTCGTAGTTTCTGATACCCACGACACAAGACCCGATCTTAGTGTGGGGTCAGGACTATGTATGTGACTGTTGGGTGTATTTATTTATTTATTTATTTTTGTGATCAGTAAGCAATTAGCATTGCTTATTACCTAATATTAGTCCTAAAACAGTAAAACTCTCAATCGTATATTGATGCTCAGCAGTAAAATTTACAAGTAGGTAATGTAGATTTACTGGTGGTAGGTCTCTCATATGTGAGAGGCCGCCTGGGTAGGAACCACTGCAATGTCTGTTTCTCCAACAACCAGCAGTGTAAATGCGCTGTTGTGTTCCGGTTTGAAGGACATTGTAGCCGGAGTAACTACTGCACATAATGAGACTTAACATCTAATGTCTCAGGATGGCGAGCGCAGTGGAATTCCAAGCATTGCCTTGTGATTCATGGTGTTGTTTGTTTTTTACTGTCCATGAGCGGTCGTCTCGCCGCATTGTAAAAAAAAACCTAGAATGTATTTTACACGTGCTATCACCAGTATTCTCTTCGTGCATGTAATTTTTGTCTTAATTCGTTGCATCCCGTTTGCGACCGCTTTTCTGTGTCAATATGCGCCTTCCTGCCCATCCCACTCGGGGTCAGTGATTCATAATAATGTCGAAAAAATCTGACCAACGCCTATTGAACTAAATAAAGCTGTCTGTATAGTCACTGTATTGTATACTGGTTTTGAAAAGAGCAACCTTAGAGTTTCTTTGTTCTCTGGCGAGAGCTGCCTTGTAAACCGGACGGTAGCGAATAAAGTGGATTTATGTATGAAGTTTTGCAGATTAAAAAATTATTTCTATTTCATATTATTTAATTACTTATCGCTTAGATCACGCCTCCGTGGCGCCGTTAATCCGAGCTTTAGTCAACGAGAATGTCCACGAGAATTGGAGTTCCCGAAGAACGCGCCGTAGAAAGTGAAGGAGGGCGCCGTGAAATAATTCTCTCTCTCAAATTAAATTTTTGTGTCTATCTACCTTACTAGTATTATTGTAACTTTTTTATTGCGATGAATGGCGAGACGAGCATGCCTTTCGCCTGATGGGAAATGATACGACCGCTCATGGACAGTAGAAAACCAAACAACACCATGAATTACAAAGCAATGGTATTACACTGCGCTCGCCATCCTGAGACATAAGATGTTAAGTCTCAATATATCTAGTAGTTACTCTGGCTACAATGTCCTTCAAACCGGAAAACAACAGTGCATTTACACTGCTGTTTGGCGGGAACAATAGGAAATACCCATTAGACAATTATTTATTATACTTTCTATATTTGAATTGGCAACCGATGTCTGTATTCATCTAGCATCATGGGATTTCCCACCACAAGTTAGAAGCTTATAAAATAGATGACACTTCTAACTTTATTGTCTAACTTTCAAGCAAGCTTTCATTCCATATTTAATAATAATAATATAATAAATACACCCAACAGTCACATACATAGTCCTGACCCCACACTAAGATCGAGTCTTGTGTCGTGGGTATCAGAAACTACGAGAAACTTTTCGGTCTCACAAACACCCAGACCCGAAACAAATACCTGTGAATCACACAAACATTTGTTTCGGTGCGGGGATCGAACCCGCGGCCTCTCGTTTTACAGCCGGCGTCTAACCAACTGCGCTACGGAGGCTGTGGATATTTAGACATTTTAAAGGATTGACTGTCCAGATGTTATATCGTGCTAATTTATAGTGTTTATCTATACTAATATTATAAAAGGGAAAGATTTGATTGTTTGTTTGCTTTGAATAGGCTCCGAAACTACTGAACCGATTTGAAAGCTTCTTTCACTGTTGGGAAGCTACACTATCCCCGGGTGACATAGGCTATATTGTACTTTCAAAAATATTGGGATTGTTACTAAAACTCCAATAATGTAACCCAAGGTGTAAAAAATACCTAAAATATTCTTTATATCGCGTTAAATAAACTATATGTTGTTGATGTGGACTGGACTCAAAAATTATCTGCACCCGGGCGAAGCCGGGCCGAGCCGCTAGTGGATTATATTTCCATACTGGCACAATTTCTATGCAATGGCAGCCTCCGTGGTGCAATTAAGAATCAGCTATGAAACGAGAGCCCACGGGTTCACTTCCCTCTTTAAGACAAACATGTATATTTCGTGAATGTAGTCCAAAAAATCTTTCATACATTATTATCCTCATCGTATGGTGTCAGGACTATGACATATTCCCTCACTCTCTCCCCCCTCTCTCTCTCCCTATGAGGAAGGTCCTCCTCAAAACACAGACTTGGACCTCCATATGTTAGTCCACGTCAATATAACCCAGAATTGGAAACGTTTCTAGTTCAAGGTCGCTTATGTAAAAGATTTCACTGAGGTGGCGCAACGAACACGCAACCGACTCAGCGCATAATATTCACATAAACGTTATTAGAACATATGTATTGAATCCACAATGGTTTGCGAAAGTCCCTACAGGGTTCGTTTCCTTGTGAAAAATTATATACATAAACTCAAGCCTTTTTCCAGAAGAGGTATGCAGAGGTGGTGTCAGAACAACCACGTTTCGCTTTGTGTTCCGTTCTAAAATTTGCGTGCATATCGCCATATCGGGCACAAATTCCTGACTCCAGGTTGGTAAAATTGAAAAATTCAATATCACTTCACCCGGTCAGGGATCCAAACCCGAGACCTCGGCGTTGTAGTCTAGTAGTACAACTGCGTCACCGAGGCAGTCAAAATTTATCTCGGGCGATGTAATGACGTAAATGCACGTTATAAGTAGAATAAAATTCAAATTTATACCCGATACAATAAGATATTTGACTCCATTTTGTTATTATATTAAATAAATATCCATGTCCGAAATCTAGCAAACAAAGAATTTTGTAAATCCATTCAGAATTAAACAAGTTAGAAACGTTTTAAATCTTGTAATGGGAGTAAAAGAAAAGGGATGCAAAACAAAACTAGTGACGTCACTAGTCTTAATATGCATTACAGTGTGCGCGTGTGAAAGAGACGGTATGATGTCTCCACTACGCTACTCTTTCTTTTTTAAATATTAATATTAGCCTCATGTTACAAGCTACTTTAATACAGTTTTGACAGAAATGTTTTATTGTAACTGTAGTTGTGTTAGTATCATAAAAAAACGATTATTGACTTGATATGACTGGACTTCAAGTTCATTTCTCCGAGAACTCCTCGCCTGTGTCACAATTATGTTTATTTTATTGATAATATATATTTTTCCCTACACAAAAAAGTAGGTTTCATCGAGGGACAAAAATCCTCGTACCGATACCAAGTTTCATAGTAAAATGGGCATTCTTCTTTCCGAATTTTTCTACAATGTTAGAGTTTAAATTAGACATATTACTACCAAAGATAGGCTTTTTATTGTTTATTAATTCATTTCTGTACAATAGACACCTTAAAACAGCATATAACATGGATAAAATCACGCATCATACGTCATACCCTCCCCTCGCCCACCCAAGCATAATCACTCATGTTATAAACTTGAACATTACATAAACCATTACACGACGGTAAAGGAAGTCGGGCGGAAATATGTGGCACTTAACGTAGTATTACGCTTCATTGTCGATGCTTCGGAGGTGGATAGAGAGGTAAATCTAACAGTAAGATAGTCTTGACCCTGATGTAACGTAATAAGTCTTATTTATTTTTATTTACTGCCTCGGTGGCCTAGTTGTACGGTAGGATTACAAAGCTGAGGTCTCAGGTTCGAATCCCGGGTCGGGCAAAGTGCTATTGGATTTTTCTATTCATTATCAGACCGAAGTCAGGAATTTGTGCCCGATATGGCGATAGGCTCGCCCCCTATCATACATGGGACGGAACTTACAAGGCGAAATGTGGGTGTCCTGGTGACGTCTCTGCCTACCCCTTCTGGGATATTCCCCTTTATCCCATCAGGACACCCACATTTCGCCTTGTAAGTTCCGTCCCATGTATGATAGGGGGCGAGCCTATCGCCATATCGGGCACAAATTCCTGACTCCGTTCTGATAATGAATAGAAAAATCCAATATCACTTTGCCCGACCCGGAAATCGAACCCGAGACCTCAGCTCTGAAGTCGTACCCTTACAACTACGCCAACGAGGCAGTCTATGTTATATTTTGTAAAATTAAAAAAAATACGAACGTTAAATAATCAACACAAGAATCTGTCGAACGATTTGTACGAACGAAAGGAAGTGTCACTGTTATTTTTATACGCGCGGAATACGTAATGAGTTTGCCCCACTATTCTTATTATCCTTGAGGCTGTTTCTTTTATAGTTAATGTTTTTTCGAACACCTTAATTAAATGTTATCCACCAAAAAGTTAACCGCCATTTCAACGGAGAGTTTCTCGTCGCGAGAATCGTGTGCCATTATCGCATGACATAACCGCTATAGATAATTGTTTACACGATGCAACTTTTTAAATCCTTACGATACTTCGATCAAATATATACTAGATGTCGGGTGAGCACTTCAAAAACGGCCCGAAAAATAGAGCCACAAAGTCAAGTGTGGCTCTATTTGAATTTAGTATGCTTCAATCATCACCAACGGCAACGCGTAAACATGGCGCAATGCGCCTTTCAAAATTGTCAAAATAATCTTAAATGCATGTATATTGTAAGTCATAATAAATCTTATAGCAAATTATTAAAGTTTATTGTTACCTAAAGTTGTACGTATTAAAATACTTTTTTCTACATCTCAAAGTTCGAAATACAAATGTTTAAATCTCGGCCACTTTTGGCATGTGATTTTGTTCCTGACCCTGTATCTAGTATATATTTGATCGAAGTTACGATAATGGTATCTTCGAGGCGAGTAATTCCCCGTGTAGATGAGGCTTTATTCCCTAACTGTATCTTTGTAAATGCACTGTGGTATACCAGACTATAATGGTTATCTACTGAGGACAGTGCCCCTAGCCGGAACATTTTGCAGTATCGTAATAGAATAGTAATAGTAAAATTTTGTATGGGAATTTAAACAGCGCCATTGTGAGCGTATTTGGAACTAAAATTTTACAGCGGGAAACGTTTACTTTACTATACGAGAATTACTATACGATACTTCAAAATGTTCCGGCTAGGGGCACATAACTCGTTTACAATCGAGAGTTCCATTAAGACGGGGTAGTCCACCACACGGGCCTAGTGCGGGTTAATAGATTTTACATGTACCTTGTATCAGCCCATATACGTCCCACTGCTGGGCACTAGCTTACTCTACGATCGAGAGAATCGATTGAGAGTGGTTACGCTACATAGTCCACCACGTTGGCCTAGTGCGGGTTGGCGGACTTACATACCGTAGAAATTCTTTAAAATCACGATGTTTCCCTTCACCGTTAAAATGCGTGATTCCATCAATACACACATAACTCCGAAAAGTCAGAAGTGTGCCCTGGGATTTGAACCCGCGACCACCGTGAACATGTAGGCAGCCGCGTCTGGTCCGTTACCAACAGGCCACCACGCACTTAGATTCAACATAAACGAATTAAATAAATAAATACACCCAACAGTCACATACATAGTCCTGACCTACATTAAGATCAATTAAATCTTGTGTCGCCGGTATCAGAAACTAAGAGAGACTTTTCGGTCTCACAAACACCCAGATATTTGTGGGCATCACAAACATTTGTCTCAGCGCGGGTGTCGATCTCGCGGCCTCTCGTTTCACAGCCGGTGTCTAACCAACTTCACATTCTTCATCACAAGTTCACAACATTGTGAACGTAAATTACACAAACATTGGTATTAATTCAGGCACAGTTTTAAAGTATTGATTATAATATGTAATGGTTACTGGTTCCCAAACTTAGCCAGAAGCCTAAAATTTGGAAGACAGTGTTCAGTCTGTTTAAAGGCAGACAGTAGTTTTTGTACATAAGTTCGCTGTTTGTGTTTATTTATTGACAGCCTCCGTGGCGCAGTTGGTTAGACGCCGGCTGTGGAACGAGAGGCCGCGGGTTCGATCCCCGCACCGAGAGAAATGTTTGTGCGGCCTACTAATATTTCTTTCGGGTCTGGGTGTTTGTGAGACCGAAAAGTTCTGATACCTGCGACACAAGACTTAATTGATCTTAATGTGGGGTCGGGACTATGTGTGTGACTGTTGGGTGTATTTATTTATTATTTATTTATTATTTTGGAGTCAAAGCTCTTCATAATACATGTATGTGTATTTTTTCTTTGATTCCCGCACCCTAACTATTGTTTAGTCTGACAACTAACTGTTCGGGTCTGGGTGTCGTGAGTGCAAAAATTCTCGTAGTTTTAAACGACACAAGACTTGATCTTTTTATTATAATATCTGGTATTGACCGACGTAACCATAACGACCGGTGAGAAATATGAAATAACCACTTCTTGCCAGTATTCCGTCTCGACTGCACTGCGCTTACCATCATGCATTTTAATGAATATGGACAGCTTTCTTGGCGCAGTTGGTTAGACGCCGGCTGTGAAACTAGAAGCCTCTACGATCCCCGCAAGACAAATGTTTGTAAGACCCACAAGTATTTGTCTCCGGTCTGGGTGTTTGTGAGACTGAAAAGTCTCTCGCAGTTTCTGATACACGACACAATACTCGGTTTTAGTGTGGGTTCAGGGTGGTGTGTGACTGTTGGGTGTATTTATTTACTGCAGTCTCTTTGTCGTAAATAAATTGAATTTCAAAATTTGGTTCATATAACAAGTTGCAAAAACTTGATTAGAAAATCATGATGAACGTAAATATTAACTAACAATGTAATCTTGTAATATTGAGCAATGGACGACCACAAAACATGTACTAATACTAACCCAGTTATTATTTACTAATATATAAAGCTGAAGAGTTTGTTTGTACGTGATAATCTCAGGAACTACTCGTTCGAATTGAAAAATTATTTTGGTGCTACATAGCCCATTTATCGAGGAATGCTATAGTGTATATAACATCACGCTGTGACCAATAGGAGCGGAGCATTAACGAAAAATGTTGCAACTGTATTCCTAACAAAAAGTATTTGCTCCCGGGCGAAGTCGGGCCTGGGCGCTAGTTTGTTGTAAAACCATCTAATAAAATATGAATAATTATAATTATACAAGTTGGCATGTTTGTTACTATTTGACGGAATAAAATGCTGAACCAATTTTGATGAAACTTTACTATAGTGTGTAATTAGTGTTTAGGAATAATATATAGCCTTAATTCACCGTCACCGACGTATGGCCTAAGCCTTTTCAATCGAGCTCTTGGTCTCAGAGGGCAATTATGGACTCATATACTTATTTTTTGTTCACAGGAAAAATGAAATTGGAAAATGCCCGCGAAAATTCGTGACGATCCGGTGACGTATGATGACGTAATGGCTAAGCCGGAACCGATGCGGTCTTTGATAACGATGGACTGCGCGGAGAAAAACTACAATGTCGATGAGAATATGAACAAAACTGACAGACTATCGGAAATACAACAGTTTTACCATGGAAAGAATATATTAATTACTGGCGCTACTGGTAAGAAATATTTTCTTCTATAAATATAATAAATTTGTAACCGATGGATGTCCGTGCATAAAAAACGACAAATACTAATATGGGGCGACTGTATTAACGTATTGTAATAGGACCCGAAACAAAGATTTTTTGAATTTTTGTCTGTTTGTGCGGTTGTGCGCGATGAACTCAGAAACGGCTTGACGGATTTCGATGAAATTTGGTATGGAGGTAGCTGGTACCTTGGATTAACACTTAAGCTATTTTTTATCCCGGAGAATTATAATGAGACGTGATGGGAAATTCTAAAAAAAGCTAATTTCAAATAAAGTTAATAACGCAGACGAAGTTTGCGGGCAGAAGCTAGTTACTAAATATACATACATAGTCCTGACTCCACACTATTATCGAGTCTTGTGTCATTTCTCACAGACTATGACAGGCTTTTCAATCTCACAAACACCCAGACCCGAAACAAATATTTGTGAACACGAACATTTTTCTTGGTGCGGGATTCTAGCGGCCTCTTGTGTATCAGCTGGCGTCTAACCAACCCATTAAGGCTGTCTATAATGCGTATTTGAGTTTTATTCTACTTAACATATCATCTGACTGCCTCGGTGGCGTAGTTGTAGGTATTACGGTACGGTTACAAAGCTGAGGTCTCGGGTTCGAGTCCCGGGTCGGGCAAAGTGATATTGGATTTTTCTATTCATTATAAGCCCGGAGTCAGGAATTTGTGCCCGATATGGCGATAGGCTCGCCCCCTATCACAACATGGGACGAAACATACAAGGCGAAATGTGGGTGTCCTGGTGGCGCCTCTGCCTACCCCTTCGGGGATAAAGGCGTGAGTTTATGTATGTATGTATGTATGTATGTAAACATGTCATGTCTCTTTGAATATTACCAACATCGATCAATTAGTGTATAATTGACCAATAATTACCAACTCCTATCAATTTAACTTTATGATTGATTTCGTTGCGGCTAAGACAAGTTAGATATTCCCGGAGACTCGCTGAGCTTCAACGCTCGCTGTCATTACAATGCGTGCTGTTGATCCTGGCTTACAGGAGTTGCAGTGGCGGGTGTGACATGTGACAGTCTCCATATCATCTATTTTTATGCATACGCGTTGTGAAAAGTACAAAAAAGTAATAAGGGGTGTCTTTTATCCCTAAAAAACTACCGTTCCATATAGAAAAATAATCTTACTTCATTGTTTTTGTTGACTGACCTTAATTGACAAAATCTA
Organism: Deilephila elpenor; assembly: GCA_949752805.1. NCBI lineage: Eukaryota > Metazoa > Arthropoda > Insecta > Lepidoptera > Sphingidae > Deilephila > Deilephila elpenor. The sequence continues at coordinate 2,097,707 of OX457121.1, forward strand.
AAGAAATAAGGAATCCAAAATTGTTAATAAAACATAGGAGTCGAAATTAATTTATTTCGATATGAGGGCAATGGCCTGTACTCTTTCGTAAGCCGCAGGGCCGCAGCAAGGTCGCCGGGGGTCAAATAAGATGCAAATTATCGCCTTGTAAAACCTTAATTTGCACCCATCTCGTTTCCGTACTTGTGACTGGTCAAGGCGCACAAGTATACGAACATTTATGCAGTTTTATAATAAATTTTTAGTATTACTAAAACTGTAAATAATTTTGCCGGACCACGTGTTCTTAAGGATTAAGGAGACTGATATGTTTTATTTATATATTTTTATTGCCATGAATGGCGAGAGGAGCATGCCGTTCGCCTGATGGTAAGCGATACGACCGCTCATGGGCAGAAGCAAAACCAAACAACACCATGAGTTACAAAGCAACGCCTGGCATTCTACTACGCTCGCCATCCTGAGACATAAGATGTTAAGTCTCAATATGTCCAGTAGTTACTCCGGCTACAAAGCGAAAAAACGGTTTTATACCCTCAAACGAACTAAAGAACATTATTTACAATTGAAAATACCATATTTTCAATTTTGAACGCCAAAAAGATAAATTGTCAACATAAAAAGCTAGGGAATCAGGTCAAGTTTAATATGAAATACTTCGAGAACGCGATTGTCGATTGATTTGAAACTTAGCATAGTTTTACCTGATTATTGACAAAAATAAATATATTATTTATACGTACGTATTATCTGGGCACAGTAAAATAGGAGTATAAAGCATTTCTTTTTACTCCTGTTTAGGTACCGTGTGAAAATTCGCTGGTATAACCGTTTTGAATAGCGACAGGCAATCTGTTATTCATTGAGAAATCACTAAAAAGGCTAAACAAGCAATCAATATTCTAAAACTAATGAAAACTAGTTATGCGTTAGTAAGAACAGTAAATATCAACGAAATTTACAATCTAGATTAGACTTAATCCATCCGCGATTGCTTAACCGAAGCATCTAATCTCGGACTTCATTATGCATGTGTCTAAACGCTGTCACTAGACCTACAGATCATGTAAAACCTATTGGCATGTGACGTATTTTGGAACTACTAATAAAATTAGTAATCTAATATTATTACCATGTCCAATGTAATTAAATCTGAAGACAAAAGAACTATTTTTATTATCATAACACCCTCCGTGGCGCAGTTGGTTAGACGCCGGCTGTAAAACGAGAGGCCGCGGGTTCGATCCCCGCACCGAAACAAATATTTAGTGAACCACAGGTATTTGTTTCGGGTGTTTGTGTGACCGAAAAGTCTCTCGTAGTTTCTGATACACGACACTTGACTCGATCTTAGTGTGAAGTCAGGACTATGTATGTATTTATTTATTCATTTTGACAACAGCGCTTTCGGCGATAGAAGATCGTAGATGACCTACAACAACTTTTGCAGACATTGTACCACAAAAAAACGTCACGCAACATCACATTTTGGACATAAACGTACGATAATTTATAATACGGTCATATAAGTCCACTTTATTGAGCAACGCAATGTAACCTTAATAAAAATCAGCTGATATTAGAGGTCAATGACACTTTGCAATAAAATTACGTATTACATTGCTGGCTTACCAAAAAGATTTAAAGTGAATGTTTTTTTATTATGGTACGATAAAATGGCTACAATGTGCCTGATGACAAGCGCAATGCAGATAGAGTATTATCCGGGAGATGTATATTTCTTATCGGTCGATATAATTAAGCTGCAATATTTATTCGTAAATATACATGTTTGTTAATGGTTTTAATATATTACGGTAGTGAATGATAGGCCATTGTAAGATAAGTGACTTTTATGAAGACTCAGCTTAATTATCTTAAGAAGTATAATTTCTTACGTGCGTTACATAAGTACACAAACCCTTTTTTTATTAATATGAACTTGTAAGGGATAAAAGTGGAGGGGAGTTCATAAATTGATTTTACAGCCTCCGTGGCTAGTTGATTAGACGCCAGCTGTGAAATGAGAAGCCGTTACGATCCCCGCACCGAAACAAATTTTGTGTGACGCACAAATCTTAGTCGGATCTGGGTGTCTGGGGCCAAAAAGTCTTACATCTTAGTGTGAGGTTAAGGGCGGATCCAGCTTTCAAGTCAGGGGGGGGAGGTCATATAGTTCAGGTCAAAACACTGGACGTACTCGAATTCGATTACAATTTTCGATAACACCTGTTATTAGTGAATATGTTGACGATGTTTTTAAGTGAAAAGCAACGATATATTTAAAAAATCTCTCAATCTGGAGTCAGCCCAGGTCTGAAGTAATGGCATACGAATTCAGGTTGGGTCCCAAGTATGATACATTTCTTACAAAACATTTAAACCTTCATAGTGTATATGTCCGGATGTTGAAATATCTAATGGAAGTCCTAATTCGTCCCTATGGAGCATTGTTAGATTTAGTGCTTTAGTAACTGCCTAGAAAACCTATTATTACAGCACTAACTTTTTATGTTCCATTATGTAGGTCTTGTACCTTGACTAATGTTATTGAAGGCTTCCTGTAGTGTGAGGAGTAAGGAGTTCACCAATTCATATTATTGCCGGACCATTAAGCTGTGAAATGGTTTTGTTAACGTGTTCCCTTGTACCTATAATCATGGGTTCTTTCGCGTAAAGAAACTTCTTTATAAATTCTTAACTATGTAGGCATAATTGTGACGAGTGGAAACAGATTATAGTCTGCTTATTAGCACTTGTGGATGGTATAAGTATTTACTGTTGCGAATAAGCGTGAGTTTATGTATGTATGTAAAAGTATTTATGGTTTTTAAAGGTTTCCTGGGCAAGATCCTGGTGGAGAAGCTGTTAAGATGCTGTCCAGGAGTGGAGAACTTGTACTTACTGATACGGCAGAAGAAAGGAAAGGACGTTTACACAAGAATGGAAGAAATTTTCGAGGATCCGGTGAGACTGACAACGCAGATAGAAAATAACATTATTAACCTTTGAAAAGGGATATATTTTTTGAAATAATATAAATTATATTGATTGTAGAATCTGTTTATTGGAATAAATAGGATCTTTTTGATTCGACGTCTCAGACATAAACAAACGAAATTTTGGCGAAACCAAAATAGAATTAATAACTTTATATGTCCCTAGTTTAGAATGTATGGATAGTTTTACTAACTACGGTTAAAATGTTATATAAAATTCTTGTATTAAAAACTACCATTATTCTAATATTAATATTTAACTACATTCTATTCTAAGATCAAAGCTCAACAGTAACTTTTAGTTTTCAATGCCGTTTTAACATAGCACGTTCGTATTGGCCAATCTTTAACCACCTCATCAATCCTTGGCCCAAATCGAAGTACATTGTGCGTTTGGATCGTAGAAAGAGAATTTTAAGCCTCCGCAAAAATATTTTTGTTAAATCGCGTGGTTAAAATTGTTTATGATTAGTTTAAGGTCGGTTACGAAAGACATAATTAGGGTTTTGTTGTCTGGATACATTCTAAAGCAATTTATCTGTCAAAAGGCGATTTATTAGATGCTCAATTTAGAAGCATTTTGTCTTTTAATAGCACGAAAATGTCGACATATTATTTGTGTTGTGAGTACAATGCGTCTGATGGTGAGCGCAGTGCAGACCAGAGTGTCAAAGGTGTGCGATGTTCATTACAGACGGGTATGATATGATCAAATGTCGATAGAAAACTTGTGCCGTTTGGCTCTCTATCTTTAATCTTCTGTTTTTTCCATTAAGTACAGTGTAGTCACTTTACTCAGCCAATAAAAAAGTTTTTGTAGTACAAGGGTTCAACGCAGTGCAATAAAAATAGCGCCATCTATTGATCGTAAATTTAACTTATATTTCGATAAATAAACTAACGCCATCTATTGACGAGTAGCGTAAACTTACTTTTTATTTGTTCCTAGGTGTTCAATAGGTTGAAAGATGAAATGCCTAAGTTTAGGCATAAAATTGTCGTGGTGCCTGCTGACTGCGAAGCCGCTGGCTTAGGACTAACCCTGTCTGACACACAGATGATAACCGAAAAGGTAATTAATAATAATTGACACATCCGACAGTCATAGTAAAATACAAAGTTTGTGTTGTGTGTTAGAAAGTACGTGGGACTTTTGGAATTTGGGTCTTGCAGCACTTACACCTCGGCTATTAATTTTACTTTGATTTAAAGGTGATAGGGGGACACCCTGTTGCCATATCGGGCACCAATTCTTGACTCCTGGCTGATAATGAATAGAAAACTCCAACATCACTTTGACCCGGGGTTCGAACCCCAGACCTCACGTAATCCTACCGTAGTACAACTGCACCAGCGAGACAATCTATCGTTTATGTGCATATAAATAACCCTATATGTATTTCAGGTGAACATAATATTCCACTCAGCGGCAACGGTGAAATTTGACGAGCATCTACGAGCAGCCCTAACCACTAACGTCAGAGCACCACTACACTTACTACGGCTAGCAAGGGATATGAAAGGTCTTGACGTAAGTACTTCACTTAACTATAATGCCCCTCAGCACACATACATCAAACGAGAACACACCAGTGTTTAAATCTCTCATTTCGAGTTGGAAACTAATTATTGTCCACTTCGCTACACAGCAATATGGGCTCAAAATATAAAGCAATAAACAAATAAATACACCCAACAGTCACATACGTAGTTCTGACCACACGATCGAGTCTTGTGTCGTGGGTATCAGAAACTACGAGAGACTTCGGTCTCCAAACACCCAGACCCGAAACAAATACCTGTGGATCACACAAATATTTGTTTCGGTGTTCGGGATCAAACCCGCGGCCTTTTGTTTCACAGTCAAGTTCTAAGCGCCACAGACTGTCAAAATTGTAGAACAAGGGTTATTAAATGATGCCATTAAACAAAATATAAAAGACCTAATTGAATGCTCTAAAAGCCCGAGAGCCCTAGACCAACGTCATTTTATAAAAGACAGTTGACGATAGTATCTGCTAAAAGGACCACGATACAAACTTTTTAGTTTGCTAATCGTGTCATGTTAGATGTATGGGTAGACAATCTTTCAGTTTTTATATTTACGTGAATCTGGAGCTCACTCACTTGATCTTTATAAGATCTTATGTTTTGTAATTCCAGGTACTGATTCACATATCGACAGCATACTCAAATTCACATTTACGAGACATCGAAGAGAAGTTCTACCCTTGTGAGGCGGACTGTGAACAACTGCAGACGATGATAGCCAAGCTAACAGACGAACAGATCAACAAAATGCTGCCTAAGTAAGTAATATAGAGACATGCTCAAGAAAAAGGTCGGGAGGAAACATGCGTAATTTTCATACTCGTAATTATTTAAAACGTAGGTTCAATGTCACTCAATGCGCTATGGAGAAGGCTATGCTTGATGTTTCCTTACGAGATCGAAACAGGAATGAGTAGATCCGTATGAGAACAAAGTTTACCGACATAGCCCAAAGTATTAGCAAGTTGAAGTGTTAGTTGGCTGGGTACATAGCGCGAAGAACTGATTGCCGTTGGGGCCGAATAGTTCTGGAGTGTACGTACAAACAAGCGCAGTGTCGGACGCTTCAGGAGACACTACGGGCATAATCTTATAAATCCTCCTCGTCCTTGCGTCGTTCTCCTCAATTTTTAAGGTCGTGACATCCTCTCACGAGCTTCCGTTATGATGGTACGCCATCGATCTGTATATAATCTTTGAATATAGTAGAAAAAAAGGGTTATAAATGAAAAGAAGTATAGGCAGCTGAGGCCTAATAATATCCTTGTTATCATTTGTAGACATTTATCATGATGATGATGGTTTGTGAACCTGCTTTTAAATTAAATTAAATATATATAAATAGTCTTTTAATTTTCTAATTTTTTTTAATAGAGAATATTCTCTTTCCTTGCAGTTTTTTTTAAATATTTTAGTTAAATCTTATTTTATTACATCAATATCTAATTACATTAAGCTTTTAATGGAGGAGGATGTGCTTTTACTCTATAAAGCAATTATGCAAAAACTCATTATTTTTGTAATATTTTTTCCAGAATCCTAGGGCCCTGGCCGAACACCTACACTTTTACCAAAGCATTAGCCGAGAAGGAGATAAGAAGGAACGCTGGTAGTCTACCCGTTGGCATTTTCAGGCCTGCTATAGGTGCGTACCTTGGTTAACAGATGACGCTATTAAAAATTATTTAGTTTTAAATTGGTATGGGAAAGTGACTGTAATCCCCGAATAAAGCTTACTATTGAATTCATTTATAAATAATCGTGAAGGTATTATAAATATTTTACATGCCGAAAAACCATGTGCCATTCTAGCGTTAAATAGTAAAATACCTCGAATTTTATTATATTCAGGCTGAAACCAAAACATAAGATACTTCAGTGGGTCACTATGACGAGTTTTACATTGTGTTCCATGGTTGCTTTCCAGGAGAATACGAATTGATAAAGATTAGTGATTACAAAGTTTATTGTTTTCAGTGACGTCAACATTAAAGGAGCCTTTAAAATGTTGGTTGGACAACATGTATGGACCGACGGGAATTGCAGTTGGCTCAGGTAAATATCCAAAGTAGTATTGCTAGTATTAAAAAATAATCAAATTATCCCTATTAGCCCTTAACTTACAATTACTATATATCTATATCTATATCAGCCCATATACGTCCCACTGCAGGGCACGGGCCTACTCTACAATCGAGAGAATCGATTGAGAGTGGTTAGGCCATATAGTCCACCACGCTGGCCTAGTGCGGGTTGGCGGACTTACATACCGTAGAAATTCTTTTAAAATCGCTACGGTATGCTGGTTTCCTCACGATGTTTTCCTTCACCGTTAAAGTGCGTGGTGATTGACTATCAATACACACATAACTCCGAAAAGTCAGAGGTGTGCCCTGGGATTTGAACCCGCGACCACCGTGAACATGTAGGCAGCCGCGTCTGGTCCGTTACCAACAGGCCACCACGCACTTACTTACAATTACTGTTAATATAAAATTATTGGTACCATAAAAGCTAATAACCCATTACCCAATGCGTCGGGGAAAACTTCACAAAAGTATGTTCCGTCCCACGGTGTGATAGGGGGCGAGCCTATCGCCATATCGGGCACAAATTTCTGACTGGGCTGAAAATGAATAGAAAAATCCAATATCACTTTGCCCGACCCGGACCTCGAACCCGAGACCTCAGCTTTGTAACCGTACCGTAATACGTATACGCCACCGAGGCAGTCAAGTCAAAAAATTTAATAACACACAACATTCGCATACAAAGAACTGACCACACCCATAGACACAAATCTTGTCGTTTATTAGAAACTACATACGAATAACTATATCGAATAACTATACGAATAACTAGACTCGAAACAAATACGAACACAATCTTTTGTCTCGGCGCGAGAATCGTAACGATCTTATGGCTTAGTGTTCTTATGTTGTTGCTCTGTTATATTTTCATTATTACGTTATTGATACTCTAAACTTTTATAATTGTTAATGTTACTCTAGTTTTAATTTTTAGTTCTGTCTTAAGTTCTTCAATAATTGTTTTAAAACATGTTGTGTACATCGCGCTGGAGATACAATTGAAAGTGTCACAAATGCAATTCCTCATTATTATTTTTTTGTAATCTCTGTTGATGTACCTTCATAAATAAAATAAAATAAAATACATACATACATACATAAACTCACGCGTTTATCCCCGAAGGGGTAGGCAGAGGCGCCACCAGGACACCCACATTTCGCCTTGTATGTTCCGTCCCACGATGTGATAGGGGGCGAGCCTATCGCCATATCGGGTACAAATTCCTGACTCCGGGCTGATAATGAATAGAAAAATCCAATATCACTTTGCCCGACCCGGGACTCGAACCCGAGACCTCAGCTTTGTAACCGTACCGTAATACAACTACGCCACCGAGGCAGTCAAATTTTCTCGTTTTACAGTCGGCGTTCTTAACCACAGCGCTACGGAGGCTGTCAATAACTTATTGTTATTGTATTGTACGCTAGAAAAACCTTTCAGTAAATGTTCTTTTAATCTATTTAACTGTGATTGTTCCAGCCACTGGAATCCTCAGGATCCTGCAGTGTGACAAGTCGGTGACGGCGGATGTAGTTCCGGTAGACTACGTGGTCAACTGCCTCATAGCATCAGCCAGGAGTGTTAGCACTACGTATAGACAGAGGTATGTTGAAGTTAGTATTGCTACAGTCATGTTCAAAAGTGCGTGGCCTGTTGCCGAGACGGTGCTCGCGGGTTTGAGTCCCAGGGTACCCGTCTAACTTTCCGAGCCATGTGTGTGTTAATCAATTATTACTCTCTTTGATGGTGAAGGAAAACATGCAAGGAAACCTGCATACAATTACAATCTTAACAAGATTTTCTTTGAAGTCCGCTAACCCGCATTAGGCCAGCGTGATAGCCTAAACCCTTTCAATTGAACTCTTGGTTGAGGAGTCCCGTGCCCAACAGTGGGCGGTTATGGGCTGATACAATACAAATACATTATTAATACTGCATTTTTGTTCTTTCCAGACATCCCGCGCCAGAACCACCAATCTTCAACTACGTGAGCTCAGTAGAAAACAGGATAACATGGGGAGACTTCATGGATAAAAACGTCACTAGGATTAGCGCGTATCCCTTCTCCGACTCTGTGTGGTGAGTTTACAACATACATTCAAGCATTGCTTTGTAATTCATGTTGGTTTTGCTACCGTCCATGAGCGGTCATATCGCTTACAATCAGGCGAATGGTATGCTCGTCTCGCCATTCAACGCCATTCAAGCTTACAACTATGTGATCAAAGGAGCAGGCAGGGGTTCTTCTCCTGAACGATTAAATTGTTATAAGTAAATGTAATGTAAAAAACGTCGATTGGCGAAAGAATAATGCGTTCGTTATCCTGTATCCGAGCATCCGATTATTCAAACACCAGTTTTAAGATTGCGGTTGTCAGGAACACAAATGGTAAATTATTTCTTCAAGATTTGTGTGAGAAAATGGTACCATCGCGGTCGAGCCGCCCATTCGTACTGCAGTCCTGGCTGCAGCATGGCTTCTTTGACACTCGCAAATTATATACCACTTTGATTGAGAATGCCCAATTTTCTATAAAACTTGGTACCGGCGCTAAGATTTTTGTCCCCCGATGAAACCTACTTTTTTGTGTAGGGAAAAATATATATTTTCAATAAAAATAAACATAATTGTGACCCTGGCCCAGAGTTCTTGGCGAAATGAACTTGAAGTCCAGTCACTCTAGTAGTCGCATTTGTAGTAATGGCTGACGTATCGTGAAATGAGTTGATAATTACTTTATTTTTTATAAATCTGTCACCCAGGATAAAACAGAAAAACGTAAGGACAAACCTTAAAAAAAGCTATAATGAATTTTAAGCAGTATCGGTATCGGGGTCAATGATATTTTTTTACCGATACCATGAATGGGCATTCTCCTTTATGTCCGTGGTACAGGGGAATGCATGGAGTATTTCTATTGTTTCAGGTACATATCCCTAACCCTGACGAGGTCGGCGCTGCTGTACCGGATCTTCGTGGTGCTGCTACACCTGGTGCCAGCTGTGATGGTCGACGGACTCGCCGTCTGCTTGGGAAGGTCACCAAAGTAAGTCAACATGATATCTTTTTCGATCCTCACACTTGGACAATATTTTGCGTGTTCCTTAAATATTATAATAAAACAAAAAATATGTAAATGTCTTTATGCGAGGTTATTTACCTCTTTAGTTCATTGTTTTGTCACCCGCTTTATTAGGGAGGGAAGTGGACAATAATTTATTTCCAACTCCTCGTATTATATTAACTTTTTGATTGAATTCGTTGCGGGTTAAAGACAAGTTAGACATTCCCGGAGACGCGCTGAGCTTCAATGCTCGGTGTCATTACAATGCGTGCTGTTGATCCTGGCTTACAGGAGTTGCAGTGGCGGGTGTGAGGGCGGGACAGTCTCCAAAACAAATAAAAAACATGTTTCTGGGTGTTGTGAGAACGAAAAGCTTCTTCTATCTGATACCAACAACGCAAGGCTTGTAATTTAGTGTGGGGTCTGGAATATGTATGTGACTTTTGGGTGTATTTATTAATTAAAGATCACCTCAATTACAGGATGCTGAAGGTCTACAAGAAGATTCACAAGTTCTCGTCAGTTTTGTCGTATTTTTGTACAAACGAAATTAAGTTCTGCAACCGGAGGACGAGAGAGCTTTGGGATGAGACCTCAACGGTTGATAGACGGGTATGATTCTAAAAAAATAACTTTTAAACACTTTTTTTTCTTCTTTCGGCCATTGTGTAGAACGACGTTGTAGTGATAGTTTTGAAATAAAGCTTTTTCTTATTTTATGGCGGTTTCGGTTTATTTTTTAATTTACGTCGCTACTATTCACCGCAGAATTAAAATGATCAGTTTTACGAAACAATAAAGATGGATATGAAAAAGCCTGATAATTGTAAATAAATTAAAAGCATAAAAAATATGGATGACAGAATATAGATTATGAAAAAATATATTTAATAGGAGCAGGTTAAAGGTCGATATTTTGCCGGCTTCAGGTGACCTTGACCTTGATAATTGACACAAATAAAATTGAGGTCACTTCAGTGTTTGTGAAATTCGACACGCGAATGAAAAGTTATGCAACTCGTTTTCAAGTAAACGCTTTAAAGTAAGTGCAATGCGGAATGTAATTGTATTGAACGGTTATTCAATACAAAGTAAAAAAATATTTTTAAACATTTTACTTTGAAGTTGGGCGGGGTTTTTTTATTTATATTGTTTTTTTAACATTTATTTATATTTCTAAGTCAAGATTATATATTTTTTATTTTTATTGGCTTTCTTGTTTTTTTTTTCACAATTATCCTGATGGTATGTCTCTCATATGCGAGGCGCCGTCTGGGTAGGTACAACCGCAATGTCTATTTCTCTCTCTATACTTGGACGTATTAAATATTAATAAAGTGTAGAAAGACATTAGTCGCTTCTATCAACTCTGATAAAAATTGTGGGTTACATTCCCTCACTTACGGGTTTGAGTAATTATCTTGTATCCAGTGGAGGCGCTAAACAAATACATAACATATGAGTAATATAATGACTACCTCGGTGGCGTATTTGTACTACGGGTCAATTACAAAGCTGAGGTCTCGGGTTTGAATCCCGGGTTTGGCAAAGTGATATTGGATTTTTCTATTAATTATCACCCCGGAGTAAGGAATTTATTCCCGATATGGCGATCGGCTCGCCCCCTATCACATTATGGGACGGAACATATAAGATGATATGTGGGTGTCCTGGTAGCCCCTCTGCCTACCCCTTCTGGGAAAAAGGCGTGAGCTTTTGTATGTATGTAATATAATTATTGCGAAAACATCTTTTTTCCGAGCGATTATACGAATGTTAGTAGATCAGATATACAACGTTATTTTTTGTATACCATAAAGCCGAAACACCCAAATTAGATTTTGGTATAAAAGATCAAATAAAATAGAAAAATAATAATAATAATGAAAACTCACGCCGTGACAGGTTACGATAACTATCTCATTTCTTGAATAATGCGTGGGAACAAGCGCGCGCTGCGCATGCGCACTGCCGCGCCGCGACGCACCGCGCCGTGGGTTTCGCGCCAATAAGCACAACATTGGTACTATTTACACTGTTTCGTTTATAAACAACATTTTAACAACACGGCTGCGTTTCCACCAAAGATGATGCTTTGCAGGGGATGTGTGTGTTAAGAACAAATCGAAACTCAGCTTAATATTTACCACTTCACTGCTATTACAATAACAACTAAACATACCTAAGTAATTGTTCAAAATGTTCACCCCTTTCCCTAATACACAGCAGAGCCCGCTTACGCATATTGCAGTCTAATTTTGATAGCACATAAGTGTTCTTTTTATTGTATTAAAAGCAGTTCCAATTTTGTTTTTTAGTTCATTTTCACTTTGCGGCTTCATAATATCTCACTGCCGCAGACACATTAACACCACAAATCGCGAGACTACGCACCATCTCTCTATACTCAACATTGCTGTTACGAAAAGCTATCGCGAAATCGGTACGTGCGCGGAGTAGTCTATGCAAAATCACGAAAGATGCGTACGCGCCGAAACTTCCGGGGTTACTAATTATTAGATCAAACGCACCGCACGCGCCGACGTAGGAAGCGAGCGAGAGTGGGGAGGAATGGTGTCCTTGGCCTTGCATTTTGCATCGGCCGGCTGTGTAAGTACTTTAATAGGCATAGTTGAACGACCGACACGCGATGGATTTTTATTAATCAACACGGTAACCAGCTTGATGGAATTTTAATATGGTTATGGGATAAAATATAACGTATGTTAAAATTTAGTGCAATGGATTGTGTTACTGATTCTCAACAAACTACTTTCGGCTTTGTAGTATACTAAAAATAACCTTGTATAAATATACAGGAATAAATAATTACATAATTATTTCTTTCTCTTAATTTCTACGTCTTTTTTTTACTTTTCCCTTTACATCAGAGCCAGAACCAACAGAAAATACTACCTGTGTATTGGTTCACATTCCAGGCCACACCTCTTACTTTTCGGTGTCATGTGTATATTGATAGTCAATCACCACGCACTATAACGGTGAAGGAAAACATCGTGAGGAAACCTGCATACCATAGTGATTCGGAACAATTACTTTAATATGTAAAAGTTCGCTAACCCGCACTAGGCCAGCGTGGCGGACTATACGGCCTAACCCCTCTCAATCGTACTCTTCATTACAGATGAGGACCGTGCCCTGCAGTGGGACGTTTAAGGGCTGATACAGATGCAGCGATTATTCTCATACATTCCGTGTTCCCAGCTGTTCCCGTTCAGCATGACTGATGTGGACTGGGAGGAGTACTTCGACGGGTACCTGTTCGGCATCAGGCGGTACCTGTTCAAGGAGAGCGACGACACCCTGCCCAAAGCCAGGATTAAGTGGAAAAGGTACTTTTTATTCACTTGCCTTTCGGTAGTCCACTGGACTGAACTGCAATTTTTTTTTGACAGTCTCCGTGGCGCAGTTGGTTAGACGCCGCCTATGAAACGAGAGGCCGCGGGTTTTATCCCCGCACCAAAACAAATATTTGTGCGATCCACAGGTATTTGTTTCATGTCTGGGTGTTTCTGAGACCGAAAGGTCTCTCGTAGTTTCTGATACCCACGTCACAAGACTCGATCTTAGTGTGGGGTCAGGACTATGTATGTGACTGTTGGGTGTATTTATTTTATTTATTTACACTAAGAATAAGCTTACTAATGAGTGTGTCGCAAAATCAAAACGATAAAAAATTTGATTTTGATGTCTCTTCAGTCTTCTATTCACACATTTCCAAATAGCGTGGTAAATTGTAATGGGACTTTGTGGAGTAAAAAATAGTAGAGTAACAAATTAACAAAGAAAAATCATATGATGCTATTACCATTTATTATTTATAGAGGGGTTCTTTGGAGTCTGTCCTCCCTCAAACCCGCCACTGCAACTCCTGTACGCCAGAATCTATAGGGCACGCATTTTAATGACACTGAGCATTGGAGCTCAACGAGTCTCCGTGATTGTCTAACTTGTCTTTATTTTTTTCCATTAAACTTTATAGGTTGCTTAAAAAGAAGCAAAGTGAAGATCTGTAGCCCCTGCCTATCTAGGATTACAAGCGTAAACCGTAACAACTTTTTAAGTATGCCATTTTTTTGTTCCAGGTTATACTATCTTCATCAGATAGCACGACTTATTTTTCTACTTCTAGCTGTATATTGTGTATGGACGATATTCACGTCAATTTGGTGATTCGTGTAAAGTACAGGGGTAATATACGAATATTTAAATAATATTAAGTGCAATACAAAGTGTAAAAAGCCGAAACATGATTTAATTTTAGTAGTAACACGCGATGGGAAGTATTTACTACTTAATTTGATGGCAAAGAACCCAATATACCTTTCTCCCTCTGGTTATTTTCCTTCTCTTTCCTAATTTGGGAGACTGGCAAAGTATCCAGGATTTGTAGATGTCCGTGTGTTGTACCTTGGTTGTACCTTACTTACCAATTAGTAATTACCACCAATTGAGCCATTTGCCAGACCTTTGAAATATAAATTGAGCGAAGGAAAGTTAACCGTACAGCCTTCTCCAATCCCCAACCTTAATATATAGTCTCAAAAAATTAACCAATTTATTCCATGCGCCAGTCTAGATTTTATAATCATGGTGTATTACATTATAGTAGGTATTCCAATAGATTAATTTCAAGTACAAAACAATAGAATAAAGTATAGCTTAAAAGACAAATATCCAAGCTGGTAAAAGTGTAAAATGGCGCGCTTTCCTGTAGATACGTCAAATTATGGCGCCAAACTAGACTGTTTTTTTTATTGTACCTTATTCCTCATTTAGTCATAAAGGTGGAATCATTAAATTCTATTTAACAACTGGTATATTTGACAAAGATATTGAAAATAAACTTTCATAATTACAACTTTTGCGCATTGTGTGTGAGTGATAGATAGAAATATGATAGTACATAGTTCTATGTTTAAAATTTTGTCGTGTTGTCCGCTCTATGTTCGAGACCGATTTTTTTGTGTAAAACGGGGTGAATCGATACTTAAGGAAAAGGATTAAAATGGATGTCGTGTGTTAAAAAATAAAGTGATTATATTTCATAAATCCAACACAGAATTAGTGTTTTTTGAATGTGGAAGATTCACAGGGAAGATAAAGTATGAATATACAATATGATTTCCATTAACAAATATGTAATTTTTCACCATTAAGCCCCATTAAAACGCGGAGTTTCTGGCCTCTAAGATACGATTATCGTAAGGATATGTAAAATTGCATCACGTGACTATTTGCCAGAATACAATAATCTTAGCGTTGAAAACATGAGGCGAGAAATTCTGTGTATTTGGGGCTTTATGAATATGGCCAGTTTTGTTTCGATCCACCCCGATTTACCATTCATAATAATTCAGTTGTTTAATAGACTTAATGGTTTCACGATCATAAACATTCCTACTGGAATAGGCCTTCGGGGTTTTATTAAGTCACTAGGTAACGGAACATCGCATTATGTAGATTATGAACAATGTAAATAGATTTTAAACTAATAAATACTGGACAAAATAAATAAATGATCACGGAATTCTATTTTTATTTATTTACCCCATCTTTTTTTGTTGCTCGGTGTTTAATGACTCATTTTTTGACGAAATCCAAAATACCTGGAACCAAAAATAGTGCCATAGCTTGTAATTTGTAAACTACAACACGATAATTACGCAAATTAAAATATTTTTATATTGATTAATTTAATATTACATCCGTATTTAGGAATCAAAATCTTCTTACAAACTAAATTACTAAGTTATGTATTATTTTGGCAGCTGATCCTTTTAAATAAAACACATACTTAATTATATTACTTTATTTCAACAAAAAAACTGCACTACAAAAAGGGACACACATTATGAGATTCATTGTCTTACTGGTAGATTTATAATATTTTATTTTACGGGAAAAGCTTACTTGATTATAAAACACTTGTAACACTATTGATATTATAAGTGCTTTCAGCTTTTATTTATAAAATTTTTCCCCACTTATAAGGTAAAAATTACAACCAATATTTTCGCTATTTTTCGAGATTTTATTATGAAAGTTTCTGTAAATATTTCATTATTTATTTATCTTTAAATCTACCAGTAACGGTTTAAATAATATACAAACCATAAGTACATTATATTCTATTTCACCACAAAACCGGACATTAAAGCATTGAAAAAGTCACAAATACATTTAAAAATTAATAAAATAATACAAAATAAGTCTTAAATTGGATGGAATAATTATATTTACTAGTACGATTTTGAAGGCGTACCTTAATATTTACTTTTATAGTTTTGGTAAAATACTATAAGCACACGCCGGGTGAGAAATAGAAAGTTAATACAAAAACTGATTTACCCAATTATTATAAAAAATTGATTCTAGTCGTACAAATCAATGAAATCGATACAATTTTAATATTATTGCATCATAGGATACTAAGAAATAGTTTAACACGTGTCTTTGAATTTATAGCAGTGGAATATTAATTAAAATATAAAGAAATCATGTACTAGATAATAGAGTAATTTCATATGAAGAATATGATATAATTGTATTTATATTAGCTGCCATAATGATTATAAAGATGCATACAAGAAAGTATTAGGCTAATATAAACATGAAAAAAAAAAAGTTGCATTGCCCTGTTTTGAATTCTCAGTAAAAAGGCGAGGATTTATTAAACTTCTTGGTTTAAAAATACGCCTCCAAAACCTTGCCTTTGCAGTCAAAATGATCTTATAGATAGCAGACAAATAATATTTCGCACACAATACATAAACATAAATGCATAGGGAATGTTGTAATTTTGGTATCATTATCTTATATAAAAATCTCAAAAATTCTCCTTATAAATATATTTTTTACCCTTTCTGTGAGCTTGACATCTTTGGAAACAAATGATTTTTCTATTAGATAAACTACACCTAATGGTAAGGTAAGTTCTGTCGAGATAGAGTATCTATCGCGCGAGATGGACAGACATATGCCTGTCTGGTTGTATCTCGATATACAGAACCCGAAACGCGACACACGTGGTACTATGACGGCTCTTTTACCGCTGTGTACGCTCGCTATTCGAGGTACAAACATACTACCAGCAAATGAATTAAAAATGTTATAAATTCCAACCCACACTAGGGCAGTATAAGTAAGATTAATCGTGGCGCAGTTGGTTAGAGGGCGGCTGTAAAATGAGAGGCCGCGGGTTCGATTCCTACATAGAGACAAATGTTTGTGTGAACTACAGGTATTTGTTTCGGGTCTGGGTGTTTGCGAGACCCAAAAGTCTCTTGTAGTTCCTGGTAACTTGCACAAGACTCGATCTTAGTGTGGGGTCAGGACTATGTATGTGACAGTTGGGTGCATTTATTTATTATTTATTTTTAATTTTAATCAACACATATTTCGATATAGACATAAAAATCTCACAGAAAGGGCTTTGAAATTCTGTCACTTTACTGATATTCTACGAACACGACACATACTTCTCAAATTACATTCAAAATTATTATATTCAGTCTAATTCGCACTATAACGGTGAAGGAAAACATCGTGAGGAAACCTGTATACGCAAGAAATTTGTAAGAATTTGTATGGTATGTAAAGTTTGCTTGGCACTTGGCTAGCACGGTGGACTATATGGCCTAACCCCTCACAATCGTACTGTATTGTTGGTTGTCCCGTGTCCTGCAGTGGGACATGTATGGGCTGATACAGATACAGAAATATATGAATACAATAATTTTGAACGTAAATACTAAATCTAATTTTATGTGCAATGGTAAAAATTGGAGAACACTATGTCATATAATTGTCGTACTAGACAATGCTATGCTATCGGGGATATATGAAGCGATAGAATAAACTTCATATTTTATTATATTTTTGTAGTTTCTTTAGGACATTGCTCATTAGAAGTTCACACTAAATCGGTGTGGATAGGTTTGTCGGAAAATATCGAATAAAATTATTATTCGTTTTTTTTGTTTTTGCTTTACTGGTACGACAAAATGACTGCATTGTATCTGTTGGAAAGTGCTGTGTAAGCTAGATATAGAATCCACCAGAAAAAAATGGTTATTAATTGTCATTATTGTCTTAATAGATCATCATATACGCATTTTCGTTAGAATAAATCAAGAATATAGCATGCCATAGCTTCGCCTAGCATAGCATAGTCTAGTACGACAATTATTTTTATAAAAATACAAATATACCCATTATCCTAATCAAATCTGCCTTGTATATCGAAATCTGTCTAAATTCTATCTTTATAAAGGCAGGTACAAAAATCTATTCAAAATTCCATATCTACTCACCGAAACTACGAGAAAAAAATTCTCCGAAAATTTGTACAATTACTTCGTGATGTTAATATTTTTAGTATATTTTTTTAAACTCTTTCTTTAAATTTTCAAGACACTGAATAGATGTTAAGCTTAGGCCTGATATAAAAACATGGCATTTAAAAAGTAATAGCCACTATGAGATTCTTCCTCGAGTAATTATTATATTCGGTATACAATTGTGTCATTTGATAATATCGTAGATGAGCTGCCTAAGCTTTTTATTGCAAATAGTTAGCTGCCAACGGGTCAGACTTTAGTGTCTTTTAAACATAAAACTTTTATTTATTTATTTCATTAACGCCATATAATATAATTATACACAAAAATCTTCAGCCAATTTTGTTTGAATTCTATTGTGGCGTTATTTAATAGGAGTATTTTTATTGCCATATTCTTTTAAAACTAATGTCTTAAGATCGAGATATGCTAAATCCACGATGACGTCACACGTTGATTACGTCACTAATGGCAATCAAGGGTATGGCTATAACTTAACTTTGGATTGGGATCATTCAAGCTTTATTATATTCACACAGCCACACAAAAAAAATCCAAAATCTTCTCTTAATAGTTGTTTTTTAATGGCGAGACGAGCATGCCATCATTCGGCTGATGGTAAGCGATACGACCGCTCATGGACAGTAGAAAACCAAACAAAGCAATTACAAAGCATTGCTTGGCATTCCACTGCGCTCGCCATCCTGAGACATATGTTAAGTCTCAATATGTCCAGTAGTTACTCTTGGTTTTTGGACATTTAAAATATGCCATAGAATGCATTTTTTGCCTTGAATTTGTATTTATGCCGTCAAAATACATAAATGGGGAGACAGGATTGACTAAAAACGCTGTTCGGTAACGACTTGGCGATCACGATAAGCCAAGTCGTTATCTTTCGCTTTACGTGTCGTTTTCTTTCGCGTGTCGTTTTTTTTTGTAATTGGGTTTGCTTTCTTTATTTACATAAATAATAGGATCACGGTCTAAAAGTCCTTATTTTTTGTGCAGCTGTGCTATACGGGGTCTTTTCAAAACTATTTTCTTTCGGGGTGTATACTGTCAAAAACTTCAGTTTATATAAAATACAGGCAGATAATTCCATACGTGATATGCATTGGTGTTAAATGCGCGGCTGTTCCGTATACGAGGGGGTCTGGTCTCAAACCCGGGTAGTTAATGTCTGGTATTGACGACTCTGAAAAGAGAAAAATATACTAAGAAAAGTGAAATTCATATGGGTTAATGTATGGAACTATTTTTTTTTATTTTTTTATTGTAGCCATTAAAATGTGCAACATTAAATAAATTCGTTTTTTTTGTTCTACCACTCGGTTCGGAAAGCGGATTTCGCTAGACAAGACGGGCAAGAAACTCTAGTGTTGGTATTTTCAAAACCAGTTTAAAATATAGTGATTGTTACAAAAGTTTTGCTGTGATAGTCCAATTCTTCAGGAACGTATTGTGAAGGATACTTGACGCCATAGAAGGATTTACGAGCTTAGCGAAGAGAAAAAAATGGTGATATTTTATTATTGTTAGAAATATTGACTTCACCATACCTTTGAAATTGTTGTAGAGAACATTCAGGTGTGCAGGTGATAAATGTCATATTAACACAAAAATGATAGAAAATACTAAAGTACTGACTATATTTTTGTATTAAAAATAAGAAACCTAATGCGTCTATTAAGCAATAAAAAAAAAAGTATCATGCCCAAAAGTAAATAATGACAAAAAGATCAGCAAAATTAAAAAAATAAAATGCAGAAACATGACAAATCGACATAATTATACAAAAAAAGAACCAGAAATTATGTATATAGTAAAAACTAAAAACACGTTCAGTGATTGTTTTTTTTTTGTTTTGAAGTGAAACTTCTTTATCGGGGTTGGAAAACATTTTTCGTTACGCGTCACATTCTTCCGTTACGCGCCATCTTTTTTTATTTAGTAAATTAGTACCCACTTCAGTAAGCCACACCCCCAACCGTTTCCAAGCCCCACCCAAAATTTTAAGTCCCACCCACTTTTTTGTAATTTGATCCTTACCCCCCCTCTGGCCTTCCCCCACCCTAAATCCAAAACAGTGCCCAATAGCCTCCCCACGAAACCTCCCCCCCCCGCTTACCCCCACCCTAAAAATTTTACCTCACCCCCCCTACTCATATCTCCGGCATTATCCATCGTAGACCCACCGACCTTGGGTTCATTGGAACCGGCTCGGTGAGGGCTACAATCCTGCCCCAACAGAATTCCCGAATTCTCCCTCCACAACTTTCCCCACCCAAAAATATTTTAAGGTGCCCAATAGCCTCCCCACGAAACCTAACCCGTCCCCCCCCCCCGCCCCTACCCCCACCTACAATTTTTACCTCACCCCCCCCTATTCCTATCTCTGCCAATATTCATCGTAGACCCATCGACCCTGGGTTCATTAGAACCGGCTCGGTGAGGCCTACAATCCTGCCCCAACAGAATTCCCGAATTCCCCCTCCACAACTTTCCCCACCCAAAAATATTTTAAGGTGCCCAATAACCCCCCCACGAAACCTAACCCCCCCCCCTACCCCCACCTAAAATTTTTACCTCACCCCCCCTAAACCTATCTCGGCCAATAAAGGTCGTGGACCCACCGAGCTTGGTATCCTCGGAACCGTCTCGGTGAGGGCTACAAATTGGCCCCGATAGAAATCCCAAATTCCCTCAAAAATTTCCCCCCTCCTAAACTTAAACTTTATTTAATTTAGCTTTATTTTACCAATTCTGTAAATTTGTAAATAGTAGATCATTTTTCGAAAAATGATGTCATAAAGAAGTTTCACTTCTTACGTGTGTACACTAATACACACACACATTTTTTTTCTTTTGTTACAACTGAATGACCTCAGCACACCACAATGTTCCTAATTTTTTCTTCCATGTTTTTTTTTTTTGCAAAAACTCACCTTCTATACACATGCACGGTGTACGCTGCAAGTATGGCGGTGGTGGTGACCACGCTGGGTGCGAGGGACGCCGCGCCTCCATACCTCACCTGTCCGCAAGCAGGCGGACAAACTGGGATAATCGATTCTACGGACAAAACGCCATGCTTAGTCTAGCTGCATGCTTACGAAAAAAAAAAAAAGTTTTTTTATGACAAAAAAAAGGATATTTTTATAATGAGTAGGTCGCCCGCCTTAATGATAAGTCGCTCGCGCTTTATCCAATCGATATAAAAAAAAGTGTGATATTTTTTTACTTTTTTTAAAATATAGATGGGATAAGGGTGTTGCTCCCTAAACAGGAATCATTTTTAATAAGTATCTGGCTAAATCTTTCAAACTGGAACACAACTGGAACGCAACTGCTTCTTGGCCACAGAAATACTAAATCTACAACTAAAAATGAACACGAAATGCGGGAAAAAATATGTGACATTTAGCTTACTTATATTTACCACGCAAAAAATACATGCCATATATTTTTACGAAACTACAAAAAAAATTATTACCAGGATAAAGATATAATATATTTTAGGAAAACATCTGTTGTATTTCCTGTCAAAATAGAACACAAAATCATACGCATCCAACTAGCTCTAACCAATAGGCTACCTAACTAATAGGCAATTTATATCTACAAAATGCTGTACCATTTCGGATGAAGCTCACCTGTCAACTCCACGTGTCCTTCGGCAGATCCCAGTTTATTCTGGGCGGTGCAAGTGAATAAACCGAATTGTCTCTTTTCTATTGTAATTACACGTAATGTGGTGTCTGTGAATTCGTCTGCTGTTGCGAAATGGGAGATTCTGGAAAGAATTGCGTAAAAGTAAAAAAATGTAAATATTAAACCAAATCGCGATAAAATCCGTAAAAACTAGTTTAATTTCAATCGTGAAAGGTTATTTACTAGCAGTTTAAAGATAAACTAGTAGATTAAAGAGGTCACTCATCATAAGTCAGGTCACTCTCACCTGATAAAAGAAATATAACACATTTAAATTGAAACTTTAAATAGTAAAACATAAAGTTCACAATACTACTTTATCATCCTCGCCTGATAAAAGTAACTCAACACTTCAATTTCAACCTTATCTTTAACAATATAAAGTTCACAATAGCACTGCGCCGCACTGACAAAAAACACACTATTCAAATTTAAACTTTATTCAGTAAGACAATGAGTTCGAAATACCTGTAATGCTGATTGTTGGACAACTGAAGCTCGTCTTTAAGCCAAGTAATAGCTGGTGGCGGGTAGGCTTCTACGTGGCATTCCAAATCCATGTCATATTGCAAAGCCTGGGAATTGGAAAAATAGTTTTTTCATAATAGTGCCATCTAGTGACCAATTGGGGAACTAAAGGATTATACATATTATAATATTACATACTCTATAAAATGGCCAATTAGATGTTTGTGACTTCATTTATACCGGGTATATTCAGAATGCGACTGAAAACGAAGCCAGGCGGTAGTTTTAATGATAACAGACACAATGCAATTAAAAGTTTCGCTATTAAATCGCCAGTTATTTTTATTATTTTTTTAATCACATCATGTTTGGGTCGTAAATACCTAGTTTTTGCTATTATAATTTAAACCGTTACACACCATTCCGTCTTTAAAAATAAAAAGGTGTACATTATTATTTTAGGAAAACTATTTATTTACCACCCAAATATGATAAGTAAAAAAATACAATAATTGTCGCTTTTATGCAAAATTTTTAGTTTTTTATTCCAAACTCACTAATACTACCACCTGGCTTCGTTTTCGGTCGCGGTCTTGATATACCCTTTATAAACAGTGTTAGTACCTGGGACAGTCTCGGGCGTGGCACGGTGATGACAGGCGCGAATTCCACCTCCAAGTTGATGTTCCTGCGAGCCCCCTTACCCACGCCGTTGTCAGCCACGCAGTAGTAAGTACCACGGTCCTCCTTGTGTACCGCTGCTATCTTCAAGATGTTGCCTCTGGGGGGGAAGCATTCATAATAAATACTCTGTCTTTGTACTTTAACTGTGAAGGAAAACATCGTGAGGAAACCTGCATACCGTAGCGATTTTAAAGAATTTCTACGATAAGTCCGCCTGGCACTAGGCCAGCTTGGTGGACTATATGGCCTAACCACTCTCAATCGATTCTCTCGATTGTAGAGGCCCGTGCCCAGCAGTGGGACGTATATGGGCTGATATAGAATGCGCTATAACGGTGAAGATTGAGGAAACCTTCAGGCTAGGGTGGTTGACTAACCCCTGTTTTCTTATACAAGTATATGAAACTTAAGTAATTGAACAGGTATATCTTTAGTAGTAACATATTCAGTAGGTATTTTTATTAGCAATAGGCAAACGAGCAAACAAGTCACCTGATGGTAAAAGACCACTGACCATGAACGTCCACAACGCTTGGATTATAGATTTTTGCCTAACCAACAAATCACGAGGGGAGCCGGAAGTAAAAAGGACGGGAAGAAACGAATATTGGGCATCCGGCATGATTATTTCACTGTTAATTTGAGAATCATTATCAGTCCGGAGTCAGGAATTTGTGCCCGATATGGCGATAGGCTCGCCCATCACATCGTGGGACGGAACATACAAGGCGAAATGTGGGTGTCCTGGTGGCGCCTCTGCCTACCCCTTTGGGGATAAAGGCGTGAGTATGTATGTATGTAATTTGAGAACTTTACACGAAGTCTAGATAACCTGTAGATTGATCCACCGGTGGGCAAAATAGCGTTGTTCTCACGACGCCAAGATATCTTCGGTAGGGGGAATCCGCCCGCATAGCACTCCATTTGGACGCCTGAAACAAACAATTTTTATATGGACATGACAAAGATACAATACAATTAGGGGTAAGCGCAGTGCAGATAGAGTATTTAAAACGTTATTTTTAGTATACTAGGTATAATTATAACGTTATTTACTGCCTCGGTGGCGTAGTTGTATTACGGTACGGTTACAAAGCTGAGGTCTCGGGTTCGAGTCCCGGGTCGGGCAAAGTGATATTGGATTTTTCTATTCATTACCAGCCCGGAGACAGGAATTTGTGCCCGGTATGGCGATAGGCTCGCCCATCACATCGTGGGACGGAACATACAAGGCGAAATGTGGGTGTCGTAGTGACGCCTTTGCCTACCCTTTCGGGGATAAAGGCGTGAGTTTATGTATGTATGTAGAAATTTTTTGTGAGGTACAGAGACAGTCCTCAGCTTGTAGGAAGTCACTGGATGCTTCGAACAGGTTGATGTGGAAGCCCTTGGGGTCTTATGTTCAGCAGTGGACTTCCTGTGCCTGAAGAGAGAGAGAGAGATAACACGAAATAGTAATACTTACTCTCAAGCTCGCTAGCCACGAGCGACCGCGTAGAGTTGTCGGAGATGATGGGCGGACGTCTGACCTGAAGTTCCACCTCAGCAGTGATCTTGTTGCTGATGCTGATCAGCATCTGGCACTGGTACCAGCCTGCGTCGTTCTCCTGGATGTCTTTGATCTGGAATGAGGGTTTAAGTGGAATTTTCGCTTCGGGTAACTTCGGCTAAGTTCGTCTGGCTTCGTCTAACTTCGGCCAATTATGGCTAGCTTCAGTCAACTATAGCTATCGGCCAAATATGGACAAACCATCGGATTAATCATAAATATTGTGTTCATTAACACCCGAAATTGAAAGATCTTGATCGCTAAATTAGAATCGATGCCGAAAACAGACCACGAAAATAGATGTTGCCACACCTACAATTACGTGTTTTGATTGTTATATTTTATAAAACGATATCAAGATAGGGAATACTGAATAGGGTCGTGTTTTGACTTTGATCGTAGACTTATCAGTCCACAGTGGCTTAGTGTGAGCATACATTTTAGTAAATTTCTATGGTATACAAGTCTCCTCACGATGTTTTCCTTCACCGTTATAGTGCGTGTTAATTGACTACCAAAAGACATGCTTTCGAGAAGTCAGGTGTAAATAACCGTATGTGTGATAAAGCTGAAAATATAGGTATTTTCTAAAAACTCACTGAAAGCGTATACGTGGAGGTAGAATCATCGTATCTGAGGGAGAATCTGGAATCCTTGATGATCAAATTGGCATTACTGGACAACGGGATCGAATCTATAGTCTTGATGCGCTCGTATTTCACCTGAAAAATGAAAATGCAATAATAAAGTTAGTGAAAGAAAGAAAAACGATTTATCAGTCACAGACGCAACATGAATCATAAAAAAAACAATACATAAAAACAACAAAAATGACTGGTCGCGGCTGTGAACGATAGGTATCCACTCAGATAAATGTTGTGAAATGGCCTAAACCACTCCACAACGCCGATTTTCAGTGGACACCGTGGGTGTGTGTAGTGCGTGGTAGCTTGGTAAAGGAGGGGCTGCCGAGACTGTGGTCGAGGTTTCAAATCCTAGGACACACCTTTGACTTTTCGGAGTCAAGGCCAACTGTTCTGACAGCCTCCGTGGCGCAGTTGGTTAGACGCCGGCTGTGAAGAGGCTGCGGGTTCGATGTCCGCACCGAGACAAATGTTTGTGTACTGTACTGTACTGTATCAGCCTATATACGTCCCACTGCAGGGCACGGGCCTATTCTACAATCGAGAGTACGATTGAGAGTGGTTAGGCCATATGGTCCACCACGCTGGCCTACCGGCAGACTTACATACCGTAGAAATTCTTTAAAATCGCTACGGTATGCAGGTTTCCTCACGATGTTTTCCTTCACCGTTAAAGTGCGTGGTGATTGACTATCACTAATGTTTAATGGCATCATTCAATAACCTTTATTCTACAATTTTGACAGTCTGTGGCGCTTAGAACTTGACTGTGAAATGAAAGGCCGCGGGTTTGATCCTGAACACCGAAACAAATATTTGTGTGATCCACAGGTATTTGTTTCGGATCTGACTGCTTTAGACCAAAAGTCTCGTAGTTTCTGATATCCACAACATGCCAATCTTAGTGTGGGATCAGGATCATATTAGAGACTGGGTGTACTGTTCTGTACTGCATCAGCCCATATAGGTCCTGCAGAGCACGGGCCTCCTATACAATTGAGAGTACAAACTGTATTTATTATTATTTATTAATCATCTTTTGAGTCTTAAAAAAATCATATCTCATGTTATAACCACACATTTTTTCTTTCAAATGATACGTTCTATTATTAGATCGTTATTACAATCATCTACAATTGCGGTCTTCGGTCACGAACGAACTAATACAAATTGATGGAACCTATTTACTATCAAAAAATTTATCAAGTATGAACTGAATTTATAGACAGATGGTTCTTTTTACAAGATATATAATAATAGGAAACTACAAGATAATTGATAGAAGTTAGTTAAAATTATTAGACATGATTCAAGATTCAATTAGATGTTATACGAAAATTCATACATTTGTATATTTTTTTACGTAAAATGTTATTTTTTTATTTTATTAAAACAGACCAAAACGAGCTGATAATAAATAACTATCTTCCACAAATATTTACATTTTTTTTATTTACATAAGAAAAGAAAAATGAAAATGAAAATAATTTATTAAAACCATTAAAATGTGTAACATCATTAAATTCAGTCATTTTTTGATCTACCAATTATTATATAGGAAAAATGTGTTTCTCGGCTACTGGCAATTTTACTGAACGAAACAAGACATCAAACACTTCGCTTCAAGTTGGTACATTATTGGAATTTAAGTAAGGATCCCTTAATTAAAAAAAAAAGATATAGCCTATGTCACCCGGGGATAGTGTAGCTTGCCAACAGTAAAAGTATTTTTCAAATCAGTTCAGTAGTTTCGGAGCCTATTCAATGCAAACAAATAATCAAATATTTCCTCTTTATTATATTAGTACAGATATGTCCATATTATTAAAATTGGTTTCATTATTTTTGTCAATTGATTCATTTAAATTTTCCTTACTGGCTCCCAACACACTTATTTGTTAATAGAGACACAAGGTCTGAAATTAGATCGTTATTAGAACATTGTTGAGTGTGGTAAATAGTTGACGTACTGTGATTTGAGCTAAGGAAAACGGTAAGAAATGTTATTTTATAATACTAGCTTCTGCCCGCAAACTTCGTCTGCGTGATTAACTTTATATGGAATTACCCATCCCGTCCCGTTATATCCCGTCTGTCCTATTTCATTCTCACTCAAGCCATATAATGCAGTCCCATCCCATCCCTTTGAGTATAGTAACAAAAATCGGATTCAAGGGATTGTTAGTTAGAAATGCATAGGAAGGTTTGTCTGTTATATTTTCTTAACTTCACTAAACCAATTAATCTTTTTTAAATTATAAATTGAACCCTCAAAGAGAAAATGAGGCGAAGTTGACAATACGAAAACGAATTTCTCAGATTTGTAAAATTTGGTGTTAATGATTGTCAAATGTTAATCAATTGGCTGGAGTAATTGCATCTTGGCCATGAAAGCCATGGTAAATAACTACAAAATGATATTACTTCGCATGCATACGGTAAAAAAGTAATTAAGTTATCAATTATCTTCTTAGGTAGTGTAGCACTGAGCCAAACTGTTACAGTCTTATTCATAAACATACTTAAAACGCATTTTAGTTACCGAATGTTTTGTCCCTTTCGAACGTCTTTAGAATTCAGTTTGAGCGTAGAAGACAAAACATTCGATAGCCAAAATAGGTTTTAAATCTGTCTATGAATAAGCCGTAAGTATTCAATATAAGGAAGTTGTAATAAAAATCATAATGCCAAGGACATCAAACCAGATATAAATAACCAGAAAGGATACAAAATTTAAAAAAATAAAACAAAATCGCAAAAAAACTAATGACAAATGTTAGTTGTAATTATTGTCATTAGATAACCATAATAACTACCCATATTGGGCCAAACTACCATAATTCTTGTGTAATAGAAACTAGAAGAGATTTTAAAGCTTGCAACAGCCTTCTCTATCAGATGCCTTATGTAATGAGTATATTTGAGACGGGTAAGGCCATATAGTCCACCACATTGGCCTAGTGAAGGTAAAAACTAAAGCCTTATACAAAACAAATACTATTATTAATATATCCATCCAAAGGTTGCTTAGATGAAATTGCATAGTGTGATAAGAATGCCACATTTCTTTACTGTAAATGTATTTACGTATAGTGCAAAAAAGGGTAAAATAAATAAATACTCTTGGATCCAATCACACAAACATTTGTGTCCAAGATAGAATAAAAACAATAAAAGTAAAGCAATGACCACCAGATGAACCCATTATCTTTTAACGCATAAGAAATGCATTTATATATTAAAAGGGCAAGCAATACTTTTACAAATGGACATTGACTTGACAATGACAGTAAACGAGGCTATTTGCTCCTGATAAAACATTGTAAACAACATTATCGTTATTAAATAATAATGCTATTGAACTTCTAAACTAATATTATTGATAATTAATATAGCTCATATACGCTTCACTGCAGGGCATAGGCTTCCTCAGTAATCGCCTAATTGAAAGAGAAATAATATTATTAGCCAAGCAATAAACGACTGAATGTTATTTATTTATTTTATTTTTATTATTTGGATCTCCAACATGTATTTACACTTCTTAAAAACAATATAATTACATCGCATGCTAAATACTGTTACAATTATAGGCGGTCACAAGATGTTGGCAGAGTTACTTTAAAGATTAAACAATATTGATTAAAGCCCGAAGACAAGGTGAAATGGCACACTTTGGAGGAGGCCTATGTCCAGCAGTGGGCAATTAAAGGCTGATGATGATCATCATCATGATAGTTTCATAATTAATAGAAAATTTGATGCACAATTTTTTTTGTTATTGTACAACAAAAAAAAGTTGTTGTTTCAAAGATTATACCTACAGCTTATGTATGTAAAAGTGTTTAGGCCAAAATTTATACTGTATTTTAACAGAATTTTCTATTCAGGGACAGAACCTGCAAGATTAGACCCTTGAACTGATATTATCAATTATTTTGCTTACACAGGAGTTTGATTGAAATATTTATTGTATTCAACCAATTCGGACTAGGCTGGGGAAAAGGTTTAGGGGTTATACTCACTACAATCTAGCATATTATGAATGTTATGAACTTATCAGACAAAAAACATTTTTATACAATACTGACTATACCTTACTATCACTTAAGAGAAATTTAAAGAGTTATATGCCTTTCTCCTTTAAGCAAAGCCTCTAGAGTTTACAGCCTCCGTGGCATCGTTAGTTAGATGCTGACTGTGAAACGAGAGGTCGCGGTTTCAATCCCGTGACGAGACAAATGTTTGTGGGGCCCACAAGTATTTGTCTCGGGTCTGTGTGTTTGTGAGACTATGTATGTGACCATTGGGTGTATTTCTTTTTATTCACATAGATTCCTTGAATATTATGCACACTAATGGCAGTAAAAAGTAACTAAATTATAAATTGGCAAATTAATTAGGCTATAAAATAAATGGAATTACTTACCCAAACAACTGGGAAGTCTTGGGCATAATGCACCGAGCAATCCAGGTCCACCTGGCTTCCGATATCCCTGATCTGTTCTTGTGTTATGTGAGATATTGTTGGTGTGCGTTGACCGAATGCTGAAAAAGCAATTCAGTTTAGCTGGTGTCAATAAATCAGTGTATTTTGCAAAGATTTTATATTGAGGGTTATTGTTAGAAAACAATGGGGGTTTGTTCAATCAAAGCAGTTTTAACCCTATGAGAGAACCTCAAAAAAACATTTAGATATACTGTTTTGTATTTAAGATGGAGATAAACTTATTTGATGCTTTTAGATTAAAGTACATAAGTACTATTCAAATGTGTAGTATGTAATAATGTTACATGTCTTTTGGTTACAGCATACAATAAAACTATTATGAGATAATGTATCTAAACATAAAATTATGTTGAAAGTGTTCAAACAATTTATTTGTTCCCTGCGCATAAACTAAAATTAAAAGTAGGCATTTAAATACGGCATAGTTTAGTTGTTTCAAAACTTACGTACAGTTAATTTATCTATGCATGAAACACCCAGAATATTTATATAAAATTGTACAGTGAACTTGCTTGTACAAAGGTTTTTGTTATTGCTATGTTAACTGGTGAAAGATGTTAAAAAGCCTTTTAATTACTTTAAAAGCTTTTAATAACTTTTTGAGCTATAGTCTTATAAGATTCATTTATTCTAAATTCTATAGCTTAACGAATTAAAATGCAAAAACTTTTAACGAAATGTATGATTTCGGGAACAAGTTAATCATTTACATTAATAATAAACATTGGGTTTGTTCATTACCTCAAAGCCGCTTAAAGTATTAATAATAGGAAATAATAATTCCATCGTAGATTTTTCTAGGTCCAAATTAAAAAAAACCTCTTTTTGCCGATACCTACACAGCGCATTTTTAAACGTAAATTAAAAAACACTGGATTAAGTATTAAGTTTCGCGACTAAACATCATTCATTTCACAATTTTAACGTTATCTTGCAGAAATTAATAAAAACAAAAGAAAAAACATCGAAAATTAAGTTTAGAATTAGACTCTTTTGTAATACATATAACATCGCCATTTTCGAAGCCAGCCTCATATTGGGCGGTTAAAAAAATGTTATAACTTACCAGTGGTTGTTATTATTAATAATAACGTTAAAAATGATTTAAAATCGAGATCCATGTTACAACCGTGTAATGCCACACCTTCAAAACAATAACTTGTTACTTTTGTCGGTTGAATTAACGTCAATCGGGTTGAATGAAATGCTATCTGTTTATCAATGTTGCCAAGAATTATATAAAAACTACCTATGATTGAGGACTCTCGGCATTATTTGGAAATTGGAAGATTTGAATAGTTTTTTTTATTACTGTAAATGAATTAATACATTTTGCAAGGGTTATTTATTGCGCAACACCAATTTTAATAACAGCTGTCATTATGGGGATATAATTATTTCTAGTTTTTGTAGTTCCTGCTGTTGAAGGTTAAAGGTGATGTACACTTGATGCGATTTAGCTTTCTAAAAAAGAGTGGGTCAACTTGTACCAGGGCGGAGCAACGTGAATTTTGATTTTTTATTAAGTATTATAAAGTAATTATCAAATACACTTAAGATTAAACTAGTGTGTCTCGGGCTTCACCCGCATGAAAATCTTGTTTCGGGGTAAAAACCCGCTATTTAACGAGTATACCCTTAATAGATTACATAAGTCATGCATTAATTCACATTACTATTTAATAATGGCTTCGTTATGTACATAAATGTATATTCGTTATATTCTTTTCACTGTTTATTCGTTGTAAACAGTGAAAAGCCTTACTATTAAAATGTTTGGCTACACAAAATGATTTCTTCAAAGCTAAATTAAAAATTGTTAAAAATTACATGGTAACACTCCCCTATTTTTATTA
This sequence comes from Deilephila elpenor, assembly GCA_949752805.1. Lineage (NCBI taxonomy): Eukaryota > Metazoa > Arthropoda > Insecta > Lepidoptera > Sphingidae > Deilephila > Deilephila elpenor. The sequence goes on from OX457121.1 coordinate 2,129,201, forward strand.
AATGAAATGCAATGTCCTTGGAACCACGCCTCAAAAATTAAAACTCCTCAATACTTCGTGGCGTGGACTTAACTGTGTTGAATGTTTTTCCTTTACATGAATGATCATTTATAATTAGGAAATCAACAGTCTTTTTCTCATGAAAACGGAACCAGCATTTATTTTGCATGTGATATTATATTTTACGACAAATTAAACATTATAAAATACTTTGGTAAGTAATTTTTTTTAATTATTGGTTTTATTTAAATTATTGAACTGCAAGGTTGCAGTTTAATCATTAATGTAAAGCGCATCTTCTACGCGTCGAATTCATTATTAGTTTCCTACTTATCAAACTAGATGGCGCTATATTATAAGATTTCAGCGACATCTATGAAACGAATGAAATACTCCGTGTGCCGGCGTAGATTTTCTTACGATAGGGAACCTAGGTACAAAAGTCCCACCATAGATAATATAGTTTATACTAGAGACCGGTGACCCTGATTAGATTCTATTAATACTTATATAATAAATTAATGAATTTAATTTTAATACAAATATTGTTTCACATTTGTACATAATTGGTGAGTAGACTTAAATAAATGGTAGTTTAATTATGCAAGTTTGGTCTATTAACTGTTTGTGTATCATTTAAATACATGCATACATAAACTCACGCTTTTTTTCCAATAATGGGTAGGTAGAGGTGTTACATTTCGCCTTGTATGTTCCGTCCCGCGATGTGATAGGGGGCGAGACATATCGAGCACAAATTTTTGACTCCAGGGTCATGATAATAAATAGAAAAATCCAATATCACTTTGCCCGAGCCGGGATTCGTCCCGAGACCTCAGCTTTGTAATCGTACCGTAGTACAACAACGCCAGCGAAGCGGATGTACATAAATATCATATCATTCGCTAAATAAAAACACCGATAGTACTTTCCAATTTTCCCACGAGTACTAAGAGAGCCTTAAAAAGCATCGGCCTTAATAAAGTGTTTGAAGATGGGTTCAAAAATATACCGGGTATATCAAGATTGCGACCGAAAACGAAGCCAGGTGGTAGTTTTAGTGGTTACAAACACGATGCAAATAAAAAATTCGCTAAAACAGGGACAGATATTTTTTTAGATTTTTTTTAAAAATCATCGTTTTTGGGTGGTAGGTAAATACCTAGTTTTTGCGAAAATACTAATTTAAGCCCTTACGTACCATTGCGTGTTTAAAAATAAAGAGGTTTACATGTTTATTTTAGGAAAACTATGTAAATATCACCCAAATTCGACGATAAGTAAAAAATTACAAAAAAAAGTTGTCGATTTTTTTGTGAAATTACTTGCATTGTGTCTGAAGTCACTTATTACCACCTGGATTCGTTTTCGGTCGCGGTCTTGATATACCCTGTTTAATTAGGTATATCTAGTTCTTATAATTTCAAAATAAGAATTCACAATAAAATTGTAATATCTATTGTAAGATCGGTGATCAAAAGATTTTGCCGTCTTTAAAACATTTGTCGTAAATTATTACAACTAAATGAAACATTATACAATATTCTTGTATAGTAAACAGTATTAGACGTGCATGGTGGCCTGTTAGTAAACGGTACAGGCGCGACAGCCAACATATTCACGGTGGTCGCGGGTACATATCCCAGGGCAAACCTCTGAATTCTCGTAGTCATGTGTGTATTGATAGTCAATCACCACGCACTATAACGGTGAAAACATCTTGAGGAAACCATACAATAGCGATTTTTAATAATTTCTATGGTATGTAAAGTCCGCCAACCCGCACTAGGCCATGGTGGACTAAATGGCCTAACCCCTCTCAATCGTACTCCCGATTGTAGAGGAGGCTCGTGCCCTGCAGTGAGACGTGTATGGGCTGATACAGTATAGTAAAACAGTATTATAACTTTATTAGTAGATAAATCTACTTACGTACCTATGAAAGATTACTTCCTATTCAAATCGATAGCCTAGATCAAAACACAGACCTCTGGTTTTTAATCAGGGGTCGGAGGCTGGAACCTACCCATGCACATTCACTCCAAACAGCAGTGTAAATGCGCTGTTGTGTTCCGTTTTGAAGGACATTGTAGCCAGAGTAACTACTGGACATAATGAGACTTAACATCTTATGTCTCAGGATGGCGAGCGCAGTGAGTTACCAAGTAATGCCATGTAATTTATGGTGTTGTTTGGTTTTTTACTGTCCGTGAGCGGTCGTATCGCTTACCATCAGGTAAATGGCATGCTCGTCTCGCCATTCATTGTGATAAAAAAAAGAAAACAGAGGTACTTAAATCCATCGATATGCCGGGCACAAATTCCAGTCCTAAAAAAGCTACCTAATACCTATATAAGATTTTTAAATGGAACGATATATATACGGCCTACGGCTTATGTATGTACATACCAGGTATATCAAGACTGCGACCGAAAACGAAGCCAGGTGGCAGTTTTAGTGGTTGCTGATAAAATGCAACTAAAAATTTCGCAAGAAAAGCGACAGTTTTTTTTGCAATTTTTTAAACATCATCCTGTTTGGGTGGTAAATCCCTAGGTTTTGCGAAAAATGTAATTTAAACCATTGCGTACCATTGTGTCTATAAAAATAAACAGTACATTATAATTTAAGTAAAGTTATGTATTTATCACCCAAATACGACGATCAGTAAAAAAGTTCGAAAAAAATTGTTTTTATTTTATTTTATTTTTTTTCGAAATTTTTAGGTGCATTGTGTTCGAAGTCACTAATACTACTACCTGGCTTCGTTTTCGGTCGCGGTCTTGAGATACCCTGTATGTATGTATATAGGAAACGCGGGAAACCTCGGCAGTCTCCATGGTATGGTTAGACGCCGGCTGTGAAACGACAGGCCGCTACGATTCCGCTCCGAGACAAATATTTGTGTAACACAGGTATTTGTTTCGGGTCTGGGTGTTTGTGAGATCGAAAAGTCTCTCGTAGTTTCTGATACCCACTATCAGACTCGATCTCAGGACTATGTATGTGACTGTTGGGTGTATTTATTAAATTTTTTTATCGCAATAAATCGCGAGACAGCCATGCCATTCGTCTAGCGATACGACCGCGCATGGACAGAAGCAACACCATGAATTTCAAAGTAATGCTTGTCATTCCACTGCGCTCGCCATCCTGAGACAAGATGTTAAGTTAAGTTGTTGTAGTTACTCTGGCTACAATGTCCTTCAAACCGGAACACAACATTGCATTTATATTGCTGTTTGTATCTTTGTTTATTAAAACCAGTGAGGCGTCGTGGAAGATTTTTATGCACTGGTTTATGTAATGGTTCGCTCACGAGAAACATAATTTCTTGATAATCAGCAGGTATATAAAAATACATTGTTTTAGTTTAGCACAAACTCACACAGAACTATAAAAATAATATAAAAATATGAGGAAAACTGGTTATTTCCTCAACAAATTAAAGATGTTTTTCGTCTCGGAATGGTGACCTCTATAATATAAAAAAATAAGGAATTTGCGCGATGCAGCTGCTACCAACAGGTCGATGTGAAGATTCTTGGGGAAGGCCTATTTTCAGCAAAGGACTTCCTGTGGGTGTAGAGAGAGAGTAAATAGTAAAGTAGGACTATGAGTGTGACTGTAGGGTGTACACAAACAGAGAATATTGCATTAGATATTTTTGCTAGTAACTTTTTTGTACATCATTCTAGTCCGCCCCGTGACCACGAGAGCTGTAAAGCAATCAAACGTCGGGATGTTAAAAAATGTGAAAATTAAACTAAATCGCAATAAATTCCGTAAAAATTAGTTTTATTTCAATGTGTAACATTCGCGTAAATTTAAGGAAACATTATACATAACTCTAATTGTTTTCTTAAAAGTGGGTGTGATTTAAAGTCACAAAGTGGCCCTTATTTATAATATTTGAGTTCGTAAAAAAAGAGTTCGGAAAAAGTCTGAAGAAAGTGCTAATAGTTAAATTATATTTATCAAGAAGAATACATAGACCCCTCTACGACAAGCGTAAATCCGAAGCATAAAAGAAAACAACAAAAATAACATTGATAACCTGATCGAGATAGTAAACTCATAAACACGACAATTATTTGATATCCATATCTTAGTAGAGTGACCATATTAGCTTCCTTTATTCGGATTTCTTTTTGCATAACTGAAAAAAAAATATTAATTCAAATATACTTTACGCTTACACAATATGAGATTCTACAATTATGTCAAGTTTGTACATTAGTTCCTTGTAGCCTAAACATTATCAAAAAGTCCAGCAAACGAGCAAACGGCTCATTTGATATTAGTAAATAATAAATACACCCAACAGTCTTGTACATAGCCCTGACCCCAACTTAAGGTCAATTAAGTCTTGTGTCATGGGTCTCATTACGAGAGACTTTTCAGCCTCAGAAACACCGACCCGAATCAAATATCTGTGGAGCCAAATATTTGTTTCGATGCGGTATCGTAGTGGACGCGGCACAGCCGGCGTCTAACCAACTGCGCCACGGAGGCTGTCGAAAAGGTAGTCTATTGGTAACGGAACAGACGCAACTGCTGAAACGGTGGTCGCGGCATCTGGACGTCTAACTTTTGGAGTCATGTTGGTCATATAATAAAGTACTGGCACTTACTGGTGGTAGGTCTCTCAAGTCTCATAATATGTGAGAGGCCGCCTGGGAAGGTACCACCGCAATGTCTATTTCTCCCGATAAACAGTAGTGTAATTGCACTGTTGTGTTCCGGTTCGAAGGACATTCTAGCCAGAGTAACCATGGACATATTGAGACTTAACATCTTGTGTCTCAGAATGGCGAGCGCAGTGGAATGCCAAGCAATGCATGCATGCAATAATTCATAGTGTTTGGTTATCTACTGTTCATGATCGTCTCGTCATTCATCGCAATAAAAAAAATCAATAAAAAATAATTTTGTAGGTGCTCATGCTACTACAAAGTACAAAGCCAGAATATTTTTTATAGATAATCCGTGACGTTCTTTACCTATCTTATCTAACAACGTAAAAGCGATAAGAATGTCCCTTGCAACATTATGGTTACTCTACAATTATCATATTAATATATACAATATCACATAGGTATTAGTTATCTTTCAACTCTCGGTCCGATAGTTCGTTTGGTGAGTGGAAAATATCAGGGTAAAGTTTAATTCTAATCTCTATTTAAACTAATTAGTTAACTAGAAATTATGAATAATTAATAATTAAAATATGTGAATATTTGTTGTTTAATTTTATTTATTTAATTAGGTTGTATATTTTTGTAAAATTGTGTATTTTTTTTTCAATTTTATTTGTCGGCGTTTTTTAATTGTGTTTAAATTTAGTTGTATTTTTAACATCTCATTATTTTAATTATACTTTTTGTTTTAGTTTATTTATTTTTTAATTAAATTAGTTGATTTTTAATTGTAATTTTGTTTTGTATATTTTTTAAGGTCAAAATGGAAGCTGTAGTGTTTGACGGAAAATCATTAAACTTGAAATATGAAGTGGACTATCCGATGCCGAAAATAGTTAATGACACCGATGTTATAGTCAAAGTGGAGTACTCGGGCATTTGTGGAACTGACCTGCATATTATTCAGGTAACATATTTTATTTAATCCAAAATTACGAGTTAATTGTTCGCCTGATGGTAAGCATTAAGTCTGCTTATAAACAGCAACCTCTCAGAACTTATTAAGCATCGCTGCGCTCGTCATTTCGAGACTTAAGTTAAGTCTCCTGCCCAGTAATCTTACAATCCTTCAAACCGGAACACGACAGTACATACTGCTGCTTGATAGAAAGCAAAGCGGAAACTTACACCGATATTCCAGCATTCAGGAGAATTACCACCTGGATAGAACCTAGATGGGTACGAGTTCACACAGACGTACGGCCTTATGCATAATCAGTTTTAGAACCTATTTTAGTTATCGAATTTTTTGTCTTATAATCATCATCAATTATAAATTTAAAAAAAATACTCTCATAATTTTCCAAACGTCCGAAATAATTATAACATCAAAGAACAAATTATTATGAAACTACTTTGAATAACAATGCGAGTTGTCACGGAAATTTGACAGTTAACAATTAACTTCATCATGTCGACGCCGATGCGCTCGCGTCGTAAATTTACCCTTATTTTCAAAACGACCCAAAAGATGTATTCTTCAAAAATAGTTAAATACTGACTACTATATTGTTATCGTAATCACCCATTACTTGGCACGGAAGCCACATCCGAGAATTCCATTGAGAGTTAGGGCATGGTCGAGCATGCTGGCCTAATGCCAGACTTCACAGTCTACGGAAAATTTTGTCAAGATCTTTTTAATGAATGGCGAGACGAGCATGCCATTCGCCTGATGGTAACCGATACTACCGCTCATGGACGGTAGCAAAACCAAACACCATGAATTACAAAGCGGTGCGTGGCATTCCACTGCGCTCGCCATCCTGAGACATAAGATGTTAAGTTTCAATATGTCCAGTAGTTACTCTGGCTACAATGTCCTTCAAAACGGAACACAACAGCGCACTCTTTGGTATTCAGGTTTCTTGTAAAGACGAAAATAACCATGTTTTCTTTTAGGGAGAATTTCCTGCGAGCCAAGAGCGACCTTTGCCTCTTGGTCATGAGTTCAGTGGAGTCATACATGAAGTTGGAAAGGCTTGCATCTTCAAGAAAGGACAGAAAGTAGTTGTAGACCCTAACCGGTAAGTACCCATGTAGTAATTATGTAGGGTATTCTCATCAGTTAGGATTCCACAGTGGTCAATATGTTAAGCTCTTGGGGCCTTACTCATAGACAGTTTAAAACTTATTTATAACTATCGAATGTTTTGTCTTCTTCATCATCATCATCATCATCATCAGCCCGTTGCAGTCCACTGCTGGACATAGGCCTCTCCCAAGGTACGCCACAGAGCCCGGTCCGCTGCTTTACGCATCCAGTCGCTGTCTTGTCTTCTTCGTTCAAATTGAATTCACAAGTCTCTCAAAAGGGACAAAACGTTAGCTTAAATAGATTTAAAACTGTCTACGAATAAGGTCGTTAATGATTATAGTAAATGATTTACTCAAATACATGGATACCGTTTTGAGTATAGTCAAGCAGCTAGAAAACCGTAAACTACTATTAACAATAACGAGACAAAAAGTCAGACTGGAAACGGTTTGCATCCAGCCTCCCTGCAACCTTAATATCACCTTCATATCACCTTCATGTCTTCCTAAAGACAAGCTAGACATTCACGAAGACTCGTTGAGCTGCAATGCTCGGTGTCATTACAATGCGTGCTGTTGATCCTGGCTTACAGGAGTTGTAGTGGCGGGTGTGAAGGCGTGAAAGTCTCCAACCATCATGTCAACCTTGACTGCTTCTAGGTGGCAAACGAGAGGACACCACGATCCCGCACAGTAATAAATGTTTGTGTGGCCCACAAATATTTTACGAGTCCTGGTGTTGAGAGACCGAAAAGTCTTTTTTAATTGCTGATGTGCAAAAGACCTTTATGATATGAGATCTGAGTGTAGGGACCATAGTCCAACCCCTGTTAATCGAATTCCCGGTAGACGAGTCTCATGCTCAGCAATGAGCGATTGTAGGCTGCTATAGTGTGACTGTTGGGTGTATTTTTTTCTTTCTCTTCATCAGCGCCTGCAACCTCTGCGACTTCTGCCGCAAGGGCAAGTACCAGTACTGCCTCACCGCCGGCATCAACAGCACCGTCGGCATCTGGAAGGATGGCGGCTGGGCCCAGTTCTGCTGCGTGCCTCAGGATCAAGTGTATCCGCTGCCTGATGGGATTACTACGGAGCAGGGTGAGTTTGGTCTTATAATTTGTATCTTTATTTTTCTTATGTTTTGATAGAATTTTTAATGTTATTTTTCAATCTAGTCCCTGTGAGATTGTCTGGAAGAAATCTTTGGTAGCGATAAGACCGCTTTTTGTTACAGGTATCTTTTGAAATGGTTTGCATTCAGCGACAAGTATCTTCTTTTTGTAGACAAACGGCCATAGACAGTTTTAAAACCTATTTTAGCTATCAAATGTTCCGTTCCTTTCGGACGTCTTTAGAATTCCGTTTGAGCGAAAAAGACAAAGCATTCGATAATTAAAATAGGTTTAAAAACTGTCCATGAATACGTCCACGTTAAAATACATTAATATTTTAAACTCAAAATACAGCACTAGAGGTTAGGGTCTAAATTGGGATAAGGACACAAGACGTTAGCACGATCATGGTATCCTACGTGGTCCAAGGCAATAATTGATAATACGTATATAATTTATTTATTTCCCAGCTGGCCTATGCGAGCCGTACTCCTGCGTCGCCCATGGCTTCGACAGATCATCTCCTCTGCTGGTCGGCGAAAAGATCCTCATAGTTGGTGCTGGTATTATTGGTGAGTAAAACTAAAATCATTTTAACGCTACGATTTCTTGTTTTGTCGTAGTTCGAGCAAATATTCTTATCTTATGGTTAATGATTACAAGCCATGCACATCTAGAACTCTTTGATCGTAAATACTTTGCTGGTCTTTTGGTGGTGTAATAAGCTGACATCCTGCCTTACATGAGGCCTGTTAGCTCTGCCCTCTTGCCCTTTTTTTCCTCCGTTGTCTCCTGAGGTTGTTTTCCTACGTTCACTTCCTATCTCGATTATAGTTGCCAGGGACCTGATTCCACTTTGCTGCCGTACTTTTCACTTCGTTGCCTCCTTTCATTTTGAGAGGTTCACAATGCTTCTAATATCTAAGTGTTGTTGATGTCCTTGTGCGGTAACCACTTACCATCGGGTGGGCTGTTTGATCGTTTGCAGGAGTTTGGAATAAAAAGTGTTTTCGCGGACTTTAGATAGCTTTTTTTACATACATACATAAACTCACGCCTTTATCCCCGAAGGGGTAGGCAGAGGCGCCACCAGGACACCCACATTTCGCCTTGTATGTTCCGTCCCACGATGTGATAGGGGTGAGCCTATCGCCATATCGGGCACAAATTCCTGACTCCGGGCTGATAATGAATAGAAAAATCCAATATCACTTTCCCCGACCCGACCGATAGCTTTTTTTAATGTTATTTAATACTTTATGGATATTTAATTAGCAATACAAAGTACGCTAACCCGCACTAGGCCAGCATGAAGGACTATATGGTCTTACCCTCTCAATCGTACTCTCGATTGTAGAGGAGGCCCGTGCCCTGCAGAGGGACGTATATGGGATGATATATCATACAAAGAAAGCATAAATTATAGCTTACAAATTAGAGCATTTTGTTGGAGCTCTTGTGATTCAAACCAACTATAACTTTTGTAATTTATCTGTATTGTAAAATGCTTTTGAAAAAGCAAGCCTAGAGTTTCTTGCCCGTTCTTCTCTAGTGAAAATTGCTTTCCGAACCGGGTGGTACAAGTTTTGTTCTTCATTTTTTAATGACTGAATTTAGATTATATTTGTATTTTATGGGTTAAATAAATTCTTTCTTTTCTTTTACACCATTATCAATATAAAGTAGATTGTTTGAAAATCAGTATAAAATATATTTATGGCAGTATTGTTGAAAGCGCTGGTTATCTGCCAAACATTATTATCTTAATGACCGGAATGTTTACTAGGCTTTAGAATATTAACAGTTATCACTTTACAAATAAGACTATTACGAGTGAAATTATTATATAACTTTATTTATCTATCAATGCGAGCGGTACAAAGTATAGGGATCATGGCTACTAATCAATTTTTAATATTAACAGTACGTATTTGAGAAATCAAAGGTGGTAGGTCGTTTAAATGTGAGAGGTACCTACCCACCACCGGAATGTCAATTTCTGCCGCCAAACCGCATTGTTGTGTTGCGGTTTGAAGGACATAACCACTGGACATAATGAGACTTAACATCTTATGTCTCAGGATGGCGAGCGCAGTGGAATGCCAAGCATTGCCTTGTAATTCATGGTGCTGTTTGGTTTTGCTACTGTCCATGAGCGGTCGTATCGCTTACCGCCAGGTGAATGGCATGCTCGTCTCGCCATTCGCAGCAATAAAAAAAGAGGCGATCAATAATTTTTCGATGTGCTAATAATGTTGTAATAATAAATAAAAATTCCAAAGATATATTATCTAAGCATAATCTTTGTGGGTGTTATAATACAATATCTAGTTCAATAATATAATATCTAAGCTTTAGTAATTTTGTTTTGTTATGATAAATATTGCGTAAGTTATAGATGATACATAATGTATTGTAAATTTACATTAGAGAGCTGTGTTATTCAGCGATGAAAAACTATCATTTGCCATATAAAATTATATCACTTACGATATTCGTATGCCCGGATAGCAAGCACCGTACACAGCGGTTAAAAAGCCATTCCGAATGTTTGTTCAGAAAAGTATTTGTTTCAATTCTGTTTTGTGAGACCGCAAAGTCTCTCTTCTACACGACGCAAGACTTATATCTTAGAGTCCGGACTATGTATGTGACTAAATACTTACGGTCTTATTTACAGTTTTAAACCTATTTTAGCTATCGCATGTTTTGTCTCCTTCGCTCAAACTAAATTCAAAAGTCGTTCGAAAGGGACAAAACATTCGACATCTAAAATAGGTTTTAAAACTGTGTATGATTAAGGCGGTTATAATATAATAACTATCCCTTGGCGTAGTTGTACTACGGTACGATTACAAATATATTGGATTTTTCTATTAATTATCAGCCCGGAGTCAGGAATTTGTGCCCGATATGGCGATAGGCTCGCCCCCTATCATAGGGACGGAACATACAAGGCGAAATGCGGGTGTCCTGATAGCACCCTTGCCTACCCCTTCAGGGAAAAAAGCGTGTGTTTACGTATGTATGTGTGTTTATAATAAACATATTTTCAGGTAACTTATGGGTGACAACGCTCCACCATCATGGTCACAGAGACGTAACTGTTTCTGAGATGAACACCACAAGGCTGGAAATTGTTAAGAAATTGGGTAAGCTGTTCTTCTTTCTTCCTTATATCCAGCGTCAACCTTGGCAATAGTGCGTGGTGGCCTGTTGGTAACGGACCAGACGCGGTTGCCGAGTGAGAGTTTTAGATCCTGCAACACGTCTGACTTTTCGGAGAAATGTGTATTGATAGTAAATTTTGACAGCCTCCGTGGCGCAGTTGGTTAGACGCCGCCTGTGAAACGAGAAGCAGCGGGTTCGATCCCCGCACAAAAAAAAATATTTGTCTGATCCACAAGTATTTGTTTCGGGTCTGGGTGTTTGTGAGACCGAAATGTCTCTCGTAGCTTCTGATACTCACGACACAAGACTCGATCTTAGTGTGGGGTCAGGACTATGTATGTGACTGTTGGGTGTATTTATTTATTTATTTATTGTAATCACCACGCACTATAACGGTGAAGGAAAACATCGCGAGGAAACCTGCATACCATAGCGATTTGTAAGAATTTGTATGGTGTGTGAAGTCCGCCTACCCGCACTAGGCCAGCGTGGGCAATGATCAAAGTCTTCTCAATGGAATTCTCGGTTGTACAGTAGTCCCGTGCCTAGCTGTGGGTGATTATGGGCTATGATATATGTATATGTACACTATAATGATGGTAGGTGTCTCATATGTGAGAGGCCGCCTGGGTAGGTTCCACTGCAATGTCTATTTCTCCCGCCAGCAGTGTAAATGCGCTGTTGTGTTCCGGTTTGAAGGACATTGTAGCCAGAGTAACTACTGGACATAATGAGACAACATCTTATGTCTCAGGATGGCGAGCGCATTGCAATTCCAAGCGTTGCTTTGTTATTCATGGTGTTTGGATTTGCTACTGTCCATGAGCATGTCGTATCGCTTACCATCAGGCGAATGGTATGCTCGTCTCGCCATTTATTACAAAAAAGCAAACTATATTTGTATTATTTTCAGAAACTGGATACAGACTAATAACACCTGATGTTTTGGCTAAAGAGAAAGAGCTATATGACGTCATCATTGATTGTACAGGTAAGGAAAGAATTACGATATCTGAAGAGAGAGAAAGTCGTCTACTTATTTACTTAACTGATGCAATAAAATGTTTCTTCAGGCGTCGGCAAGGTGATGGAGATTTCCTTCAACTACTTGAGACCCGGAGGCAAATACGTTCTGTTTGGGTGCTGCCCACCCACACACCAGGCGTCGTAAGTATATGAAACTTAAGTAATTGAACAATATCTTTAGTACTAACATATTCAGGAGGTATTTCTTTAGTCTATTATTTTTATAACAGTAGGTCTGGCAGACGAGCAAAGGTAATTTGATGTTAAGTATTGAAATAAAACTATTTTATACGGATTTTATCGCGATTTGGTTTAATTTTTACATTTTTTACTTCCCGACGTTTCGATTACTTTACAGCTTTCGTGGTCACGGGGCGGACTGAGATCACTCCCATGAACATCCACTACGCTTGGATCATTGATGTGCTGTCGGTGTTGTTGTGATAACGTTTTATTATAAATAGCGCACCGAGATAAATGTTTGTGAACTGCAGATATTTGTTTTCGGTCAACGTGTTTGTGAGATCGAAAAGTTTATCGTTCCTGAAACCCACGACACAAGGCTCGATCTTAGTTTAGTTCAGGACTATGTATGTGACTGTTGGGTGTAATTATTATTTACTTATTTAATTAGTGTTCAGCACATTTACGCTGACCTGGTTGGACCCCAATATACAGGGTATATCAAGACCGCGACCGAAAACGAAGCCAGGAGGTAGTATTAGTGATATCAAACACAATGCAAGTAAAAATTTTACAAAAAAAATCGTCAATTTTTTTTTTTATTTTTTACATATCGTCGTATTTGAGTGGTTAAACATAGTTTTTCTAAAATAATGACGTACATCGCTTAATCTTTAAACATGCAATGGTATGTAAGGGTTTAAATTACTATTTTTGCGAAAACTAGGTATTTACCCCTCAAAAACGATGGTTTTTTATTAATTGTAAAAAAAATCCGTCGCTTAATTTTGCAAAATTTTTAGTTGCATTGTGTCTGTAGCCGCTAAAACTACCACCTGGCTTCGTTTTCGGTCGCGGTCTTGATATACCCTGTATATGCCTATGTACATGACATGAGGGGTTTTCACATAAAATAGTAAAATAGGTAGAGGTATAGTTGGAAATAATTTCCGATTCATCTAGATACTAATAAATATTTTTATGTTTTCAGGGTCAACCCCTTCCAGATTTACAACAAGGAGCTGACCATAATAGGAGTTAAGATTAACCCCTTCAGTTTCCCCAATGCTATTGGGTGGCTCAAGGCTATGGGAAGCAGGTAATATTACACTCCCAATACTATATAATGCAAAATCATTTATACCTATTGCAAGCATACTAAAAAATCATATTCGTGGTCGTATTTTAGCATACAAATCGATCTTTTCCAAACAACCATCTATATTTACTAGCCAATTCCCTATTTTATATATACATAATACATATGTATATATTTACATATTATTTCAAGACTCGTTTGTTTGTTTTTTTGTAAGAATTACTCATGAAAATAAAGCAATAAGATTTTGAAATATAATCACATAAAATTAGGTGCAGTCACATTGTTTAGAGAAGATAAAAGCCAATATATTGGATATGTTAATGTATAAATGATATACTTAATAGAGTTTAAATAGCAATGTCTCTTTTGGGTCTAGGTGTTTGTGAGACCGAAAAGTCTATCGTTGTAGTTTCTGATACACGACACAAGACTCGATCTTAGTGTGGGGTCAGGACTATGTATGTGACTGTTGGATGTATTTATTCAATGAATGTAACCAAATGTCGCTGGATGTAGGCCGCTGTCAACAGCTCTTTATAAATCACTAGCTTCTGCCCGTAAACTTCGTCTGCGTGGTTAACTTTATTTGAAATCTCCCATCCCGTCCCGTTATATCCCGCCCGCTCTGTCTCATTCTTACTAATGGAATGTAATCCAGTCCCATCCCATCCTTTTGAGTATAAAAAAGTAGCAAATATATCGGAATTCCTTCTTCATCCCACGGGAGCACTAAACATTTCGCGATAAAAAGTAGCCTATGTTACTTCTAATACCTCCAAGAATATGTGTACAAAGTTTCATGATGATCGGTTGAGTAGTTTTCGCGTGAAAGCGTAACAAACAAACTTACATTAACATTTATAATATTAGAAGGGATTAATGGACGCTTATGTTCAGCAGTGGATTTCCTTGTATTTATTTATTTATATTCTTTCACAGATACGTAGACTACGAGAAGTTGGGAGTAAAGACGTACTCTCTCGCCGAGTACGAAGACGCATTGAAGGACCTTAAAACAGGCTCCGTAGCTAAAGCTTTGTTCAAAATTGTGTAAATAAATATAATGGGTTTGGTATATTGTTTATTTCATCTGTAATTTATTTCTATGGTCCACAAATATGTAATTCTTTGGGAGTGCTATAACTGTATCAATTTATTAAATTAGTTTCTCATGACGAATTGTTTTACCTGAGTACTAACAGTATATCACAGTAAACCGTTTTGTAGTAATATTTATGCTAATAAGTGAAATTGCCGCATGACCTATACTCTTATTTTTTCTTCTATCTCTGTTCCTTCCCTTTCGCCTCCCGTTTAAAGTGGCAACTCATCCACGGTAATAATGTCAAACTTTTAATAGGTGGAGGCAGTGGCGAATTATCCCTAAGGCAAACTAGGCACGTGTCTAGGGGCGCGAGGTTACGAAGGGGCGCGCCATGATTTCGGATATCTTCGTTTCTATGCAAAACCATCTGATGTTATAATTATGTTTCATACGAATCGAATTCGTTCGCTAAATGAACTATACTTTCATGTAATGTATGTATTTTTTTTAATATGGCTGCTAGAGGGGCGCCTTTGAAGTTTGAAGTGCTTGTCTAGGGCGCTCTCAATATTTTATCAGCTACTGGGTGGAGATACTTATCATCAAGTGCACCGCTCGCTCTTTAGCCGAAAGAACATCGGCCATAATGGACCATGAACGCGACCAGTTATGAATGGTACATCAGAAAATAGTATAATTTATTAGAATGAAAATGCATATTTCCATTTATTTTTAAATACCGGGAAAGAAAAGAAAAACTTAAAGTGTTTTTAATAATATTGAACGCATTTGAGCGCGTTCCATCAGTCATACTTCGTTTTAAAATAAGGTTTTAACTGCAGCGTTGAAGGTAGTGCTGAATTAAAAATAAAGTGTAGGTATTCTCTATGACACACGTGACTTTTCTGCGGGCTGTCAACATTCTGCTTTCTTGTGATTTCCGATTTGGGATTACTGTTAATTCTCTGTATATTATTATATTTGTGACTTTGCTTTGATTACGGACTCCGATAGACCCTTGCATTTCTGACGACCTTGTACGATTGAACATTGGATAACGATAACGCTTTGTGATTTCGTTTAAAGTGCGAAGTATCACCATATTTTTAACATGAACCCGGAGCAACAGTCTATGCCTCAACAAATATTTGCATAGTCTTCAATGTAATATCCGTCTTAATATACTCCGCTACTTCGTTGTCCTGGAACTTGACACCAGAGTCATTTCTGTAATCAGTGAGTGGATCTCCATTAATCGTAAGTTTTTTATAATAATTATCCCTGAATCCACAAGGTATCCAATTTACTATTTAATCAATGTGGCTTGGGATTCTGGAATAATAAACAAAAGACCCAATCCGTATACATTGTTTGGAGCCTAATATTGACGGTTAGTCATTTTGTGTTTTTTTTTTAGATCATGGATGATGATTACATTTGTCACGTTTGTTGGGAGATGGCAATTCAAGAAGCTAATAATGCATTTGTCTTTGACAAAAATGTTGAGCAACAAGCAGCTGGTTCATCCCACCAGGAAACCATTGCATGAGCACGATATCAAAGTAATGTTGCTGTCCCTGCAGATTTCTTAGATTCTATAGTGATAAGACAAGATGAGGAGTAAATACATTTAACATATTTTCTTGTTTTATTTTAGTGATAACTGCTTGGTATATTCTTATTCTAGCATATAGGGAGAATTTTTTAAGGTGTGTATGGAACACCGAATTCGAAAATATGAAGAATAGCGAAAAATACTTATAGGAGTATCGGGCCCCATTTTGATGAAAAATAAAATTGAATATTTGCGTTTTTGAAAATCAATATTCTAGCGAAAATTCTATAAAAAAAATCACATTTTGTATTATTACACAATTCGCTTAAGCTGCTAGCCGTTAGGAAGGATCAAATCCTGCGAAGTAATGACATACGGCGAACTAATGGAAAGAGGTCATTTTTAGCAAATTACTACATTTTTTCTTATTATCTTAAGGTAACAGGTATGGTGTATACCATATTCAAAGATTAATTAGTTTTATGACAAGGGAAATTATAGCGCTTAGTAATAACTAAGCGAGCATTATGATTTAGTGCAATTTTCTTCCCAGTTACTTGGTAACCATAATACCACCAAACATTAAGTATATTTGACAATGACATTATAAAGTGCTTTAATTTATTAGTTCGAACCTAACCTTTTTTAGGTTAGGTTAGGTTAGGTTACAAATTATGAAATAATCTAAAATCTCCGGCTTTACAAGAATATTTTTCCAACTGCGCATCATTCCTCAAGCACTAAAGAACAAAATAAACTATATCTCAGCTGTGTACAATATTTTTTTTGTCAGGTCCCAGCATGTACGGGACGTGACCGATGTTCTTTAAAAAAATTCAAGTACTGCCTCGATGGCGTAGTTGTAGTCGAGGTCTCAAATTCGATGACTGGGTTTTGCAAAGTGGTATTGGATTTTTCTATTCATTGTTATCCTGGATTCATAAATTTGTGTCTGATATGGCGATAGGCTCCTATTACATTGTAGGACGGAATATACAAGGCAAAACGTGGGTGTTCTCGGAACATCTCTGCATACCCCAACTGGGAAAAATATATTCATAAACTCACGCCTTTATCCCAGAAGGGGTAGGCAGAGGTGCTACCAGAACACAGACGTTTCGCCTTGTGTGTTACGTCCCATATTTACAGATATGATATGTGATATAATCTTGTTAATGTAAATTAAATATGATTACAACGGTTTTTCGCCTGTCCTTAAGGATTCATGAGAATGTTGAGAGTTTAGACCAAGAAATAAATGACTAACGTTATAAATAATCTCGTGAAAGGGCACCATAAGTAAACTAAGGCAATGATGTCTTCTAGTTTCTTGACTAGGTTAGTGTGTTAGAAGAGTATCAATAGTGCGTGGGTGTGTTCTTACAATGCAAACAGGTTACAGACAAATATTATGGGGACAGATTTTTATTGTGCAAGGCAAAGATGTAAAGTGCTGACGTGATATGATTAAAATGCTCATGTGGCTTGGCACAAAAATCTGGTGGTGGGAATCTCATATGTGAGGAGCCGCTTGGGTAGATTACCACAATGTCTATTTCTCCCGCCAAACAGCAGTGTAAATGCACTGTTGTGTTCCGGTTTGAAGGACAGTGTAGCCAGAGTAACTACTAGACATATTGTGACTTAACATCTTATGTCTCAGGATGGCGAGCGCAGTGGAATGCCAAGCTTTGCTTTGTAAATCATAGTGTTTGATTTTGCTACTGTCCATGAGCGGTCGTATCGCTTACCATCAGGAGAATGGCTTGCTCGTATACCGTATAAAAAAGCCTAAAATACCTTATAATACAACTGATTGTAACTGCAATGCAATCCGCGGCCGTTGGATATTTTTCTTACACAATTATACCGGCACTGATCATCAAGAATACCTGAGTTGAGAACCAAACCAACCACAATGCACTCAGTCGTCAATATAAGTAACATAAAGACCAGTTATGAGCTGATGTATAAAATAAAATATGATTTATCGGTAATATCGTTACACGTGCACTTGGAGGGTTAATAGGGTTGTCTCTTTACAAAAAAAAAATCAGAATTTTTGCCAGTCGAACCAGAACCGGCTGTCGAGACGGTGGTCACGGGTTCGAAGTCCATTCTCAAACATTTTCACATTCGAAACCATGTGTATGTTGTCATCCATCCTATGGTTGTCTGTAAGACATTGCCTAGAGCGATAAGACCGCCACTTGTACTTTTATTATTTTTGTTTTTTCTGTATATTGTGTTTCATTGTTGTGTACAATGAAGACTTAATAAATAAAATAAATAAAAATATGTTGATTTTCTACTATTAAGTATTTCAACGGGGAAGAAAAACGTCAGGAGGAAACCTGCAAACATATTTATCAGAATATCTATAGATTATGGAGTCGAACAGCACGTAATAGGCGCGTGCTTTCTTTTGTTTTTTTTAATGCGGTGAATGTCGAGACGAGCATACCGACAGTGTGATGGTAAGCGATACGACCGCTCATAGATAGTAGCTAAACCAAATAACACTATGAATTACATAGCAATGCTTGGCATTACGCTGCGTTCGTCATCTTGAGACATAAGATGTTAAGTCTCAATATGTCCAGTACTCTGACTACAATGTCCTTCAAACCGGAACACAACAGCGCTTTCACACTGCTATTTGTTGGAGAAATAGACATTGCGGTGGTACCTACCCAGGCGGCCTCTTACATATGAGAGACCTACCACCAGTGTCGTCGGCTACGGCGTATTCTCTCTCGATAGTAGATGAGGCCTGTGGGACGCATGTGGGCTGAATTATTTCCTTAAAGGCCGAAATATTTTCTCTCATGTAGGTTTTCATTAGCAGTAACTACTTACATTCGGTGGCCTCTGTGGAAAAAAAAATGTTCCGTTACGCGATATTTTGGGGGAGATGTGACAACCCTATCAGGTTTGAAAATGTCAGTATGTTTCACCCGTTGTGTGGGTGGCACAATCATTATTTAACTCACTTACAAACACGTTACAGAGTTGGGAAAGGCTTTTTAAACTTGAATGAACTTTGAAAGAAAATGAAGATTTAAATTTATTTATAGTTAAAGTGACCATTAACACCTGTTAGTATGAGCAATGGAGTCAATATATTTTAATTCTGACATTCTCATTCTGACATAATATATTATGCCAACCCGCACTGGGCCAGCGTTCCGGACTATATGGCCTAACCCCTCTCAATCGTACTCTCGATTGTAGAGGAAGCTTGTGCCTTGCAGTGGGACGTACAAATTTGGGCTGATACGGATATGTTGAGGAGCGGTTCTATCGCCATGTCGGGTAAAAATTCGAAAACATACCTACTGGAAAAATTACTTGAAAGTTTTTAAAATCGACTTGCTCCAATTGAGGTAATAAATACACCCAACAGTCACACACACAGTTCTGACTCCACCAGTGGCGGATTATCCCTAAGGCAAACTAGGCACGTGCCTAGGGGCGCGAGGTTACGAAGGCGCGCGCGATGATTTCGGATATCTTCGTTTGTATGCAAAACCATCTGATGTTATAATTATGTTACATACGAATAGCATTCGTTAGCTAAATGAACTATACATTCATGTAATGTATGTGAGCGTACGCCTTTGAGGTGCTTGCCTAGGGCGCTCTCAAAATTTAATCTGACCCTGGACTCCACAGTAAGATCAAGTCTTGTAAGTATCAGAAGCTACGAGACACTTTTCGGTCTCACAAACACCCAGACTTCAAACCTGTGGATCACACAAACATTTATCTGTGTGCGGGGATCGTAACGGCCTTTTGTTTCACAGCCGGCGTCCAACCAACTATCGAACAAGCTATCGAATTCAATCTTGGACCTTTCGAATCACGATTACCTACCCGTCAAGGATAATTTCATCATCATCAGCCCGTTGCAGTCCACTGCAAGAGGGCCGGCAGCGACTGGATGCGTAAAGCAGCAGACCGGGCTCTGTGGCCTTGGGAGAGGCCTATGTCCAGCAGTGGACTGCAACGTAAGGATAATTATTTTTATATATTTAAATAGCCTCCGTGGCGCAGTTGGTTAAACGCCGCCTGTGAAACAAGAGGCCGCGGGTTCGATCCCCGCACCGAAACTAATGTTTTTGTGATCCATAGGTATTTGTTCCGGGTCCGGGTGTTTGTGAGACCGAAAAGTCTCTCGTACTTTCTTATACTCACGACACAAGACTCGATCTTAGTGTGGGGTCAGGACTATGTATGTGACTGTTGAGTGTATTTATTATTTATTTATTAAATAAACTGTTACGATCAATGATAAATGAGGCATGAGTTTTCCTCGAGTTCTCGAAAAAGATGACTGTGTGACACACTTTCACAATGAATCATACGCGACATTTGAAGGTAACTGTACTGTTCCGCTGATCACAATGACACGGCCAGTGATCCGCAACAATCCAACAGATATTTAAATTATTCTTATTGGAAATAGGAATAAAACGACATGTTTGACAGCTTCCGTGGCGAGGTTGGTTAGACGCCGGCTGTGAAACGTGAGGCTGCGTGTTCGATCCCCGCATTGAAACAAATATTTGTGTGATCCACAGGTATTTTTCTCGTAGGCCTGATACCTTCGTTCGTTCGTTCCTTTTGGGTCCAGTGTAGATTTATATCGAAATAAAAAAAGGCCAAACGTTGCCGATCCCTCCCTTGTAACACAATACCGCACAGCTGTTATGACAGACCGAATCTTGTCAAAGTGCATTTGGAATTCGGAAATGTACGCCCAGCATTCCGATCAGCCATTCAATAGGGACAAAGAAAGTCCGATACCATCTCGAGGTCTTTCACACGGTCTGCGATCAATTCGAGAAAGGGTAGGGTTTTGAGAACCTTTCATAATTGGAGTTGTGGCGGGTATTAAGCAAAATAGGATTTTAAACAGCTACTTTTGAGGATATCCTTTGCAATCGAAATAAGAATAACTAGTTTATTTGGAATAAAAGTTGATAAAATATAAGTCTTCCAATAGAGTTCTCGAATATTGTTTAATTTACTTTTCTCTTGCACAAAACATTGCGAACTTATTACAAAAATTTAAATAAAATAAAGAAGAGAAAAAGAAGTAAAAATAAGGAAGACAGAAGTTCGTGTTGCCGAGGGAGATTCTTGCGCCGTTTCTTTTTCGCTACAACACGTTCCGAAACGGTGGTAGCAGTAATTAACGATTCAAAAGATCTTGTAAAAGATTTGATTTTGACTGCCTCGGTGGCGTAGTTGTACTACGGTACGACTACAAAGCTGAGGTCTCGGGTTCGAATCTCGGGTTAGGCAAAGTGATAATTGGGTTTTTATATTCATTATCAGCCCGGAGTCAGGAATTTGTGACCGATATGGCGATAGGCTCGCCGCCTATCACATCATGGGACGGAACATACAAGGCGAAATTTGAGTGTCCTGATGGCGTCTCTGCCTATCCCTTCTGGGATAAAGGCGTGAGTTTATGTATCTATGTATGTAATATATTGATTTCGTTATTTCACCATTGCCGTGTGTCCTCTAGCCGGTGTCACCTCGCCAGCTTAACGTTAGGTCAATAAAATTCCCAGTAGTATCGTAATAGTTACGCGCATTACCTGATGCAACATGGCCTACTGTTACACTGAAGTACTCTTAACTGTGTCAGTATGGATGACAAAAACAATTCATTGTAGGATTCATTAATCATAGGTATAGTTTATTTATATTTTAAAGAAGAAACAGTTTCAGTCACTATAGATGATTTTGCATAGAAACAAAGATATCCGAAATCACGCGCGCCCCTTCGTAACCTCGCGCCCCTAGGCACGTGCCTAGTTTGCCTTAGGGATAATCCGCCTATGACTGTAGCAAACAGTTTCTTAGCGACACTAGCGCCACTCTAACACGTAACGACATCAGTCAAACATAAAACACGTCTCATTTGGTAAAATGCGGTTCGTATGTAGTTTTTAGACTAAAATATTTGGGGGAAGAGAAGAAAAATCGACGAGATGAATAGTGGTTAGTTTACAAAATAAATATGTTTTGTGTAAAAAAAGAAAATAATTAATTTTATTGGCCAAGATTATTTCTTGGGATTTCGGTCGAAGTATTGTTGGATATATATTATTTAGTATATATTATTATATTATGATCAACAGGTCACTGTGGAAATCAATGGGAGAGGCCTATGTTCAGCAGTGGACGTCCTTTGGCTGATAGATGAATATATTTGAAACAGGATAAGTCTCAAAATTGTTGCCTTTTGTCGGAATTTCATAAATATTTATTTGGGTATTTTCTTTGATTGGATAAGATGGATAAGAATTACTCTCATGCAACTAATTTGTTAAGACACACTAAAGATTTCAACGCACTCCGTAAAATGGGAAAAAAACGTATTTGACAACTTTGCATGTATTTTTTTTATTGCGAATCCTTTCGCCTGATGGTAAGCGATATGACCGCTCATGGATAGTAGTAAAACCACACAACACCACGAATTAAAAAGCAATGCTTGGCACTCCATTGAGCTCGCCATCCTGAGACATAAGCTGTTAAGTCTTAGGTCTAGTAGTTACTGGCTACAATGTCCTTAAAACCGGAACACAGCAGTGCATTTACACAGTTGTTTGGTGGGAGTAAAAGACATAGCGGTTTTACTTACCTTGGCGGCCTCTCACATATGAAAGACTTACCACCAGTAAAAATGCAAGTGCAGATAAAGAAAATATGAGTTCATCAATATGGGGTAGGCAGATATGTCATTAGTTACTAGCGACTAGTTTGCATCGACACAACTTCCAGCCTCGGGTATCCAAATCAAATGAATTTTATCAAACTGAAAAACGCATACTCCGGGACTGGGTCGGAAAAATTAGAAGAAAGGAATTCAAATTACATGTCATACATTATTATCAATTTGAAACTTCTTTTCATTGTATTTACACCCATGTTGGTAACACAGAGAACGTATTAATTAATCGTCTGATGAACAAGAGTAATATTCAAAACATGATAAATAATTATTAAACACTGCACTGCGCTCGTCACCACGAACAATAGTTAAGCGTCTTAAAGACCTTCTTCGTGTACACTTTTGTCATGTTGTGGTAATGTTTAGGCTGACTGCTTAGCAGTTTCGCAGTCTCCACGTGTTCCCATTGGCGGAGCGGGAGCATTGAAGGTGTGCGTCGTGGATTTATTTAAGGATCTGTTGCACAAAGTAACTTTGCCCATAACTTTGACTTCAACAATGCAAGTCCCATACATTTTATTTTTTGTTTTATTTATTTAAGGACTTCCAGTGGTACTTACATTATATCTTATACACAAAATAAAATTGGTAACATCTTAAATGTACTACCTGCAGGCGTCACAACATGCACTGAATAACAAATAACTGCTAGTAGACGAGTAGACGTATTTGCAATGCTAGTGCATGAGATTGACATTTTCAAAGTCAAAGTTAAGCCCTAAGTCTGTCAAACGTGGAGCACGATCACACAGTGTGTAATGAGTCAAAATGGCTTTTAATACAACAGAAGGTACTATTCGAACTACAAAAAGCCTACAATTAACTTGAAGATCAGCTGCTGTCCCGATAGAGTATGCCCCGACGCAAAAACTCCATCTTTTAGTCAACTCAATTATGCGTTTTTATGTCCAGATGTACACAGAATGGACCATAACGCGGCACTCGTAGCTATGAAAGGTCCTTAACCGCTGTGTACGGTCTTTATCTGCGAGTATCTGTATTTTTCTGTATTTATATCAGCTAATAAACGTCCCATTGTAGGACCCGGGCGCCTCTCCAATCGAGAGTACGATTGAGAGGGGCGCGTGTACGAATTTTGTAGCCGCTTTTATTCACCCCAAGCCTGAAGTCTGTTTCTGAAGACCGTACATCACAAACGGCCTTTGTAACAAAATTATTATGGGTCAAAGTTAAATACGCGAGATAATATGCAAATCCGAATAGCCGCGTATGTAGGGCATGGATTAAGGCGGTTCTAACTGGTTTCACTATGAATACTGTTCAGGCGCAGACTGCGTTTAGATTTGAATTTTTTGCTGCACTGCACCTGAATGGATGTGCACCTGGTTTTGAGAGCTTTTGAGGTGCAGTTAAGAAGCGGAATTTAGAATGAGGAGCTGTGGTTTTGATTGCCGCAACGAGACAAATGTTTGTGTAATCCGCGAATACTTGTTTCGAGCGTGGGGGCTGGTAACTGCCGAGATGGTTGTGTGTCAGATCAGGACTCTTTTCTGACTGTATTAGTCAATTACCACGCGTGTTATGATGAAGGAAAACATCGTGAGGAAGCCTAGATACCGTAGAGATATTTAGAGGTTATTTTTATGGTTCAAAAATGGACTACAGGAATTTGAGCCCGATATGACGATAGGCTTGCCCTCTATCACATCCTGGGATGGGTATTCAAAGCGAAATGTAGGTGTACCTGTAGCACCTCTGCTTATCCATTCTGAAAAAAAGGCGTGAGTTTATGTATGTATGTCTCTCTCTCTCTTTGGTCGGTCCGTCATGTCTGAGGATCGTGGTCAGCATCAGGGTTGCATCTGGAGCGGGTGATCTGCCTCCACCGGTTTCTGCCCAGCGCGTCTCTCATGTATGTATGCATACATACATACATACATACATAAACTCACGCCTTTATCCCCGAAGGGGTAGGCAGAGGCGCCACCAGGACACCCACATTTCGCTTTGCATGTTCCATCCCATGATGTGATAGGGGGCGAGCCTATCGCCATATCGGGCACAAATTCCTGACTCCGGGCTGATAATGAACAAAAAAATCCAATATCACTTTGCCCGACCCTGGGATTCGAACCCGAGACCTCAGCTTTGTAGTTGTACCGCAATACAACCACGCAACCGAGGCAGTGTATGTATGCAGGTGTGTAAAATTGGGCTATCGTGGTGGACTGTAGCATAAGCCTTCTTCAGGACTCATGGTAAAGGTGTTTCATGACCAATTTTGCTTGTGTACAGGCAGATATGAGTAGAGCAGGTATTGTGAAAGAGAAAAGCCTCTCATTGCCGACTATAGGAGGACCAGCTCAACTGGACCCGACCACTACCTCACAGTAAACCTCATGAATTTGACCCTAGAAAAGACAGATACAATATCTCAATCAATGTATACGTCTAGTAATAAATACAGATGACTCCAAACGAATTTTATGTAATGTAACTAAGACTTTATGGTCTCCCATCACTCACAAGTGGATGTGGTAGAGCCATGCTGTTGACAGTCATGACTTAGCATGAGTTAGGCTCGTCCGGGGCGGTACCACTCTCACAGGAGATCGACGTGAAGCGACTGCTTTCCTGTCATATCTCTTTCGGTTAGGTTTCCCTAATACCTCTTTCCTCCCGTCCTTTTCTTTACTCCTCCTATTTTAAGAGACCGATAACTTACATTTGAATAGCAATACAATGCGTCTACGTATTATGGTAACCTCAAATTGTTCAGTGGGTAATTTAACATTACAATTGAATTCGTTGAAAAGTAGCGCTGCAGTCTTGCCTTTGACATACTGCAGCAATAGTTGTTTATACTTAGTTGTATATTGTTGCATATTAATGACTTTTGTCATGATTTTTTAATATTTTGTTTGTTACTTATATGTTTATTTGCGCTTTCAATAAATGCATTTATTTCTTTCTTAGCGGGTTAAAGATAAGATAGACATTCCCGGAGACTTGGTTCGCTTCAATGCTCGGTGTCATCACAATGCTGTTGATCCTGGCTTACAAGAATTGAACCACCAATTGGAAGAAGGGAATAAACGCCACTTTTCGACATATTCACTTTTATACAGTTTTACATTCTTTAGACGTAGGGCTAAGTTGTGAGTTCGAAAAAAGAAAAAAAGTCCATTCATTTCATATAGATTCATGGGGCTAAAAAAATTGTTAGTTGGAAGGAGGAAACAAATCCTTCCTTTATTCCCTTCTTCCAACTATCAACTTTACGTGTATAGAAATAATATTTCTTTTTGCCTCTTTTTTTATTCGATAAACAAAATCGCATCACATAGTGGTAGGGGGCGTCATACTAGCGATCTAATACCCGCCATTGTAGTTGTATTTGACGCTCCAAAAACCTTCTACAAACCCGAAAATACCTGAAACTCTGGCATATGTCACTAAAATACCCTTAAATGAGAAAAAAATGAATGACATACAAAAAATAATCCAATATATTCCTGACGAATTCAAAGATTTCTACGATATAATTCTGACCTGGCCAACTACAAGATCCGAAAATGAAGAATAGAAGGATAACAGAGTGTCTTTACAAGTTTGTAATAAATAAATAGTTTTTGTCATTATATTGTCTATTATTTCAAAATATTTTGGACCTGGACCAGTATACAATTATTGTATACTATTAATATATTATATAAAAACATGTAATAAATGGTTTATCTTTAGAATTATATGATAAATTGGAAGAAGGGAATAAATCCAACACATTTCGATGAACACACATAAATAAATATTATACATTTAAGGCAGGTCTGTCGGTGAATAAATCAGGATTGATATTTTCTTAATAATCATTGATGTCCTATAAGTTTATAAGTTGAAAGCAAAAAGTTATGAAGTTTTTTTTTATTATCTCCGTTCCTATTTTTTGGATTTATTCCCTTCTTCCAATTGGTGGTTCAATTGTAGTGGCGGGTATGTGGGTGAGAGAATCTCCTAATCATATTGTCGTTTTAAAAAAAATGCTACAACAGAAATTGCCAAAAAGACTTAAGAATTGAGACATTTTGGCAATTATTTTTCCAATCCCTGTATTTGTGGTGTGTTTAGGACTTCTGTTGTTTGTTGTATCAATGCTTGGTGTCATTACAATGCTGTTCCTGGCTGACAGGAGTTGCAGTGACGTGTGTTAGGACAGTCTCCACGCTCAAATTGCTGTAAATTCTATTAGTCAACTCGTTTGGTTAAAATAGTGATGAGCCTTAACAAAATTTGCAATGAGAAAATATCCACGCATGGCGTCGAGGTGCGCGATAATAGCTGACATTGAAACAACTGCGCAGTACACACGGCATTTGTTGTTGATGCGAATCTCATAGGTTTTATATCCTAAGGTAATATCTTTATACAGGGTATATCAAGACCGCGACCGAAAACGAAGCCAGGTGGTAGTATTAGTGACTTCAAACACAATGCAATGAAAAATTTCGCAAAAAAAATCGTCAACTTTTTTTTGGTAATTTTTTACTTATCGTCGTATTTGGGTGATAAATACATAGTTTTCCTAAAATAATGATGTACACCTTTTTATTTTTTAAGACGCAATGGTACGATAGGGTTTAAATTACTATTTTCGCAATATCTAGGTATTTGCTACCCAAAAACAATGATTTTCAAAAAATTGCAAAAAAAAATCTGTCGCTTATTTTGCGAAATTTTTATTTGCATTGTGTCTGTAATCACTAAACCTACCACCCGGCTTCGTTTTCGGTCGCAGTCTTGATATACCCTGTATATATTGCCAAACTTGAGTGTGTAAATATTTGTATGTTATTATAAGCACATTTTAGATAACAATTACCTACTGGTTACTGCCTCGGTGGCGTAGTTGTACTACGGTAAAATTACACAGCTCAGGTCTTGGGTTAGAATCCCGGGTCGGGCAAAAGTGGTATTGGATTTTTATATTCATTATTAGCCCGTCAGGAATTGTGCCCGATATGGCGTTGGGCTCGCCCCCTATCACATTATTTGACGGAACATACATGGCGAAACGTAAGTGTATTGTTAGCACCTCTGCCTACCCCTTCTGGGAGAGAGGCATGAGTTTATGTATGTACTGGAAATATCTACTAGGGAACTATTTAATTGGCACTAAATGTCTCCGATTAATTTAGATGATATAGTACCTAAGTAAAGTCCGCCACGTCACACTAGGCCAACGAATAAGCTGTATGAGATCTGATGAATACATATTGAACCCTATTAGGTTAAAGCATTACTTGACCATTACCTTTACCAAGAGACCATAAATAAACCCTTCAGTGATACTCGCAAGTAAAAACACCCTGGTACTTCTCTTTGACATAGAAATATGGAATTAGGCAACAATCTGTGGACTATTAAAGCTATAAATCCGATAATTTGTACAATTACTTTTATTGTAGTGGTCTTCTTTCAGAAATTAGCTCATTATTGCTAAGGCTAGAATAGTAAGTACATTTCTTTAAAATAATTTGTTTCAAAGGAGATGCTTAACCAGCTCTAAGCCTAAATAATACTGCATCCTAGATCACAGTCAACCTAAAAAGATCTTAGATTTAAACAATGTTTACAATGCACTTTTTTTTACCTTGACCCAGCAACAGACAGAGGAAACAATGCCATAAAGCTAAACAATAGACGAATCTTCGGATACATCTTTCGACCTACTTTTCGATGTCGCACAATGCCTGCGACGCTGGGACATTTAAAAAAAATAAATCGCGCCTATCAATTGGTAATCAGAACGTTTTCGGTTGCCTCCGTGTATGGACGTATGCGTTTGCAGTCGATTTTTACTAAAACTTACGTGATTTAAAAAAGTGTTCGTTTTTTAAAACAATATTTGAGTTAGATACAGACGGCCAGTTGTTTTAAATAGTATTCTGAGTGGATTACGGATGAAAAATCGACTATTTGTGATTTTCGCGGCCAGCATCGAGAGTTCTAAATTCAAAGCTGAAGTGATATTTTTAAACTAACTTTGTAAATACGCACCACTTTGTTGATGCATATTATTGGCACAATAATTGATTTTGATATTTAAAAACACAAAAATGATAACAAAATTATTTTACGTTACTGTACTAATTATATCGACTAAGGCGGACTTTTTCTTAAACCAAATAAACCACATGGAGTTTTACAAAAATAAAACACGTCCTCCTAAATCTTTTACGAGTTTTTCAACGAATTATTTCAACCAGAATTTCTTACCCTCAAATGGTAAGGGAGAAAAGGTACAATGTGGCACTAGGACTGTGGATTTCAACCCAAATCGAAGTGCGAGAATTGTTGGTGGTGTGGAAACCCCCTATGGCGCTTTTCCTTGGCAGGTAAGTTAATATAAACCTTAAAACTTAAGTACTAGAATACATATTTCGTTGTAAATGAATGGCGGTTATGTGTTTCTGTAGTCAATAAAAAACACAAACATGTGTTGTATTCATTCATGAAACTTAACGCATGTGTAATGATATAGAATACATTATCTAATATAATTATTTCCCCAGTCATAAAGTGAGCGAAATTCAATTAGATATATTAAAATAAATTAATAATTGCGACAAAAAATATACGGGATATTTTTTCTATAACAAATGAAATGACGGGGACATTAAATTTGTAATATTTGAAGCAAACATGTTTATATGGAAGAGCTTAATCTAATTTTATTTCATTGCATATAACTAGTTTAATTTAATTTTTAAACTGAGCTATTAGTGGGTCGGGAATTTTGTGTGTGTCCTTTTTTATTATCCATGCCTTATGCATCGACATTGTCTGTGGTGCTGTTTGCTTAGAACAGTCTGTGAACCAAGACGTCCCGAGTTCAATTCCCAACACCGACACGAATATTTGTGCGAACCACAAGCATTTGTTTCGGGTCTGGATGTTGGACCAAGTCTCCTGTATAGTCCGTGAGCCAGGTGCAAATTTGGTCAATTATTTCCTCTCAAGAGATAATTTGTGAGACGCATCAGAGTATAGTATTATGAAGCCTCGTGAAAGTCAGCTGGCGCTCGGTTGGGGGGATGAGCGGTTGTAGCCTCCCACGCACGAAGAAAAAAAAAATACATTCACTCATTTCCTCTCAGCTAAAAATTTGTCAAATTGTAGCTTATCTAATATCTCAACGAAAAAAAATAATCAGCTGGTTCCAACATAGTGTATTGTACGTCAGCTGGTGTCTCGAACGTGAAAAAAATATTTTTATTTTCAGTGATTTCCTCTCAAACAAAAATTTACCTGATGATAGCTTATATGTAACTGTGGATAAATATATAGGTCAGCTGGCTGTATGTTGGTGGAAAAACCGTCAGCTGATAATTTGAAAGTTATTACATAGGAGTAAGGCAGGAGCATCTACTGTCAATTTAAATGCATTGAATAATAAAATTTCATTTTTAACTAAAAAAATAAAATCAAATAATTAAGAAAACCATATTTTTTCATCGATCGATCGTAAGAATATAAGCTCATTTAAATGCAGAGACCATAACCAACTTTTCAACTGGTTTGCAATTAGACCTGCATATGAAAATAACCGTTCGCAGGGTTCAGAAGTTGCAACTATTGGCAAGTACTTTTTAGCTACACTCCATAGATAAGGGAAAATCTCAAAAAAATCAAAGATTTATCAATGTTACTCAATTATACAGGGTATATCAAGACTGCGACCGAAAACGAAGCCAGGTGGTAGTTTTAGTAGTTACAAACACGACGCAAATAAAAATTTCGCCAAAATAGTGACAGATATTTTTGTAGAATTTTTTAAAAATCATCGGGTTTGGGTGGTAAATACCTAGTTTTTGCGAAAATACTAATTCAAACCCTTACGTACCATTGCGTGTTTAAAAATAAAGAGGTGTACATAATTATTTTAGGGAAACTATGTACATATAATCCGAATACGACGATAAGTAAAAAAATACAAAAAAAAGTTGTCGATTTTTTTTGCGAAATTTTTACTTGCATTGTGTCTGAAGTCACTAATACTACCACCTGGCTTCGTTTTCGGTCGCGGTCTTGATATACCCTGTATGAAGTTTTAGGATCTGATTTGAGCGCAGCACTCGCGGCATTTCACGCGTTCACAGGGTGTGATTTTAACCCGGCCTTTTTTCGAAAAGGAAAAAAACGTCCTATTTCAATAATGGCTAAATTAAAAAGTTTCATCGAGTGTTTCATCAAAATGTCAAAACCATCAGAATTTAGAGAAAATATTTTTGATAAGATAGAAGAGTTTGTTTGCCATATGTATGGATTTAATCGTCTAAAAAGATCAATGAGACAAGAGTAGCGTCGGAAAGAGGGGAAAGTGACTCAAGCCAGAGCGAAAACGAAAATGAATAAATCACATTGTTATTCTCATTGTCATTTTTCATCACGTTTATATAATAAATATTATTTATCGAGTAACTCGTTAATTTTAAGCTAATTGTTTATTTAATTATTTAAATATATCTAATATCATTTGATTACATACTTATTAGTTTCAAAAACATTGATACGGAATATTTATTTAAACTCAAATCTCATATTGAAGCAACGGAATGTCGAATAATTAAAGATGCGTCATTTCCTCCCAGATGAAAATTTGTGAGCTGATTGATAATATACTGATGCGATAAATAAAAAAAATCAGCTAGCAGTAAGTCGAGGAAAAGCTAGTCAGCTGATGCATTTAAATTGACAGTAGATGCTCCTGCCTAACTCCTATGTAATAACTTTCAAAGTATCAGCTGACGGTTTTTCCACCAACATACAGCCAGCTGACCTATATATTTATCCACAGTTACATATAAGCTATCATCAGGTAAATTTTTGTTTGAGAGGAAATCACTGAAAATAAAAATATTTTTTTCACGTTCGAGACACCAGCTGACGTACAATACACTATGTTGGAATCAGCTGATTATTTTTTTTCGTTGAGATATTAGATAAGCTACAATTTGACAAATTTTTAGCTGAGAGGAAATGAGTGAATGTATTTTTTTTTTCTTCGTGCGTGGGAAGCTACAGCCGCTCATCCCCCCAACCGAGCGCCAGCTGACGTTCACGAGGCTTCATAATACTATACTCTGATGCATTTTACTAATTACCGCTTGAGAGGAACTTGGTCATGAAAATCTGTCGCTGGCTCCCGGACTAGTAGGTACTTTAGAAATTTCTGATAAGTAATTTCTGATAACTAAGACTGAAAATATTGATTGACCTCAATGTGGATCACAACTACAACTAAGACTGGTTTATTAATTAATTATTTTATGTTTACTTCTTACTCGTCTTTTTCTTTTTTATTTCTCCCCACCTATTTTTATGCTATCAGTATATCCAAGAAATCTGTATCAGGATCAAATGCCCAACCTCTAGTGCGGACGTCGCGACAGTTGCGCCAATATTCGTTTTCCGTAAGTCTAATGCAAATTCCTTTTGTTTCGCACACCATTGTAATTGCATTGTTTTAATGACACAACACGACCCAGTTCGACGGTTTTTTGGCACCCGCGCAAGTTTCGTAAAAATTGACACAAGTTTGACATCTGTCAATGTGACAATCGCTTTCACTTTTCCCCCCGCTTTTACGTAATCTGTGATTTATAGAAAAACAATTTGCTAGGGAATTTTGTGTGAGTGCAGAGTATTTAACGGCGGAAGATAGTGTGAATAAAAAAAACTAATTATAGAATATAAAATCCGTTAAGTACCCATGAAAATTTATAGTGATTTATAACCTGGTAGAAAGTATAGTTCGGGTAGGGTGGCATAATTTTGTCTACCAATGAAAGATGATTTGAATCATTACTGCACTTACTAGTTATTAGGTGCACTGAAGATACGGTGCCAGTGAAAATAAATAGGGTAGTCACCTCAAAAAAACTTAGTATAAATCGCCTATTCATTCAGAATCGATTTAGACTGCATAATGAGTGTGTTAGTCTGTGGCATAATGTTTAAATTACAATCGCATTACGTTCAGGCCGTTGCACTAACAGTAAAGTTCGAAATTTGAATAACAAATTTTAAAATTAGAAAGAAACATTAATCATTTCTGTATAGGTCAGCTTGATCTGACATGTCGTCCACGATCTTCGCCGAAATGTTGTCAAAATAATAAAAATTGTTTTTATTTCTTCACATTCAATTACATGGAGATTAAACTATTAGATTACGGGCATCGATACTTGTTGTTTTTATAATGAATACATATCTCAAACAATGCGTAATACATATTATAAATTCTATTTGTAGTTCCAAATTTCGCCACACCAATGTTCTGCAGTTTTACCTAGAAAACCGGCGTGACGTAATAGCTTTGCTGTTGTGTTTCGTTCGGTAAATAAGATTATTGGAAGCCAAATATCCCATACCTTTTCCTGCTTTTTTCCTTATCTTTGCCCTTCTATTTTAAGGAGAAACGCATCTATGATCCAAGCGTTGTGGATGTTCATGGGTGTGAGCATTTACCATCATGTGACTTGTTTGCTCGTTTGCCGGACCTATGCAATAAAAAATATATATTAATATGAACAAAGTTGCAGGATAAAGCATGTATTGATTACGGTATGTCGATGTTTTTAAATTATGATTTTTGATACTCAAATATATAACATGCAAAACCTGATTTCGCTGGTTTACTCGCCAAATTTCACTTTCGATGTTACGGAAAATACTATATTTATGGCTTGAGATAAAACTGTTTAAAATTATTTTTTTCTCATCCTTTTTTTTTTTGAGAAAGACTACAGCAATGGTCTTTTTACAGCCGAATATGATGACAAAGATGTTCCCAAATAATTATCTAGTCGAATGGAAATGTTTACGAGGAGCATTCTGTGATGTCGTCCATCTTGTGTGTGTTCACTATAGGACATGCATGTATAAATGTGTAGTACGAGTGAATGTAGCCACTAAGTGCAAAATTGTATTGTCTGATTTGTGAACCAAAATTTTTTTCTTAAAAATGATGTTTATTTCCGATAGATTTCCTGTCATATGGTTTTTTTAAATACCTACTCGAGAAATGCCTGCCTCGGTGGCGTAGTTGTACTACGCCACTACGGTACGATTACAAAGCTGAGGTCTCGGGTTCGGATCCCGAGTCGGGCAAAGTGATATTGGATTTTTCTATTCATTATCAGCCTTGAGTCAGGAATTTGTGCCCGATATGGCGATAGACTCGCCCCCTATCACATAGTGGGACGGAACATACAAAGCGAAATGTGGGTGTCATGGTAGCTCTTTTGCCTATCCCGTCTTGTATAAAGGTGTGAGTTTATGTATGTATGTACTTGAGAAATGGTTTCCATTCACTGGTCGACACAGCCATAGGTACATAGTCGTTACCCTGGCGGATAACCGTATTCCTATTTAATTCATATAGGTAGGTGGTACAATTAGGAGGGATTATAAATAAATAAGTGCACCCAACAGTCGCATACATAGTCCTGATCCCACATTAAGAATAATTAAGTCTTGTGTCGTGTATCAGAAACTACTACTACTGGAATAATTCAAGAGTAGTGACTTTTCGGCCTCTGAAACACCCAGACGCGGGACAAATGCTTGTGGGTTTCACAAATATTTGTCGTTGTAAAATGGGTTGAACCCGCGGCTTCTCGTTTCACAGCCGGTTTCTAACTTAGCCGCGCCACGGAGGCTGTCTATAATAGGTTTATGTAACTGGACCTAAATTTCT
The DNA here is from genome assembly GCA_949752805.1 of Deilephila elpenor. NCBI lineage: Eukaryota > Metazoa > Arthropoda > Insecta > Lepidoptera > Sphingidae > Deilephila > Deilephila elpenor. Next base: position 2,163,609 of record OX457121.1, read on the forward strand.
ATTTTCAGGTGGAAATCCCGCCTATTATTTACCCCCAAACATATTCTGATAATCTTTGGTGTCCATAACACAAGTTTAATTTGGGCGCTGGAGTTCAAACTAACACTTATTGATACTTTGCATTACGTATCATTATTATTGTTTTCTTTAACTTATGCTAAGTGTTCTGTATATTGTTTCTATGTGTCGATAAAGATTTTATTATTTTTCTGGTAGTAAACATCAAATGCTTCCTTCCAGGTGGAAATCCAGATGCTGGACGTAGATAAGCTGGTCTTCGAGCATCACTGCGGAGGTGCTGTTATAGCTGAACGCTTGGTCCTGTCTGCAGCCCACTGCTTTGACAAAGTAAGAAGTCTTTACTGTATCAGGGCATTATCACCTGCTGAGCACGAACTCCTCCAGAACCGAGGGTTCTATTGAAGGATAGAATAAACCCCACGGTGGTCTATTGTGGTTTATTAATGTGGTTTTCTGCACCAAAACAGTTTTCACAATGATGAGAGTAGGTTCTTCTGATGATAAGTGTGACGCTTGTGATTAAATAAGAGCAATTCTCAAGATTCAATCTTTATTAAGCCATGTATGATATACATGAGAAACGCACGCCTTTATCCCCGAAGGGGAGGCAGAGGCGCCACCAGGACACCCACATTTCGCCTTGTATGTTCCGTCCCATGACGTGATAGGGGGCGAGCCTATCGTGATATCGGGCACAAATTCTTGATTCCGGGCTGATAATGACTAGAAAAACCCAATATCACTTTGCCCGACCCGGGATTCGAACCCGAGTCCTCAGCTTTGTAGTGCCGTAGTACAACTACGCCACCGAGCCAGTCTTTAGTCAGTACAAGTTGAAAATATCATATCTACTCTATGCCAATGGTTTTGCTCCAGCAACCCCTGCAACTGGACCACATCAGGCTGGTGGTGGGTGAGCACCGGCTGAAGGTCCAGGATAAGCACGAGCACCGGTTCCTGGCGGAGAAGGTGGTGATACACCCTGACTTCAGGAAGAGTGAGTACCAGACATTTGGGCATTTGTAGTGCTGCTTTGATCTGTTTTGTTTTATGTACAGGGTACCTATATCAAGACCGCGACCGAAAACGAAGCCAGGAGGTAGTATTAGTGATATCAAACACAATGCAAGTAAAAAGTCACAAAAAAAAATCGTAAATTTTTTTTTGTAATTTTTTACATGTCGTCGTATTTTAGTGATAAATACATAGGTTTTCTAAAATAATGACGTACATCGCTTTATTTTTAAATACGCAATGGCACGTAAGGGTTTAAATTAATATTTTTGCAATAACTAGGTATTTACCCCTCAAAAACGATGATTAAAAAAAAAACCGTCGCTGATTTTGCAAAATGTTTAGTTGCATTGTGTCTGAAGTCGCTAAAACTACCATCTGACTTCGTTTTCGGTCGCGGTCTTGATATACCCTGTATTTGCGTTGTGGACTGTTTGAACGCGACCGAGAAAGTCAGGGTTCGAATCTCAGGGCTCACCTCTGACTGTAAATATCATCATCATCAGCCCCTTGCAGTCCACTGCTGGACATAGGCCTCTCCCAAGGTACGCCATAGAGCCCGGTCTGCTGCTTCATCCAGTCGCTGCCGGCCCTCTTGTGCAAGTCGTCCCGCCATCTGGCCAGAGGACCTCCCATGCTATTTGTGTAAATAGGTGTAATGATAATACTCAATTACCAAGAACAACGTTAAAGAAAAACCTGGCGAAGAAATCTGTTTACCAAAGAGATTTCCAATTGATATGGTTTGTGAAATCAAACCTACACCCAGCGAGTGTGGTATCCCCTCTCAATGGAACTGTTGACTGTAGGGTCTTGTGCCCAGCAGTGGGCTATTATAGGCAGAGACAGTAAAGTGACTGCCTATAATAGAGGTGTGGGTTTTGATCTAGACTATCGATTTGAATAGGAATAATCTTACTTAGGTGCGTAAACAAGTCGATTTAATTAGTTATAATGTTATCATACTCTTTGTACTGCCTCGGTAGCGTAGTTGTACTACGGTACGACTACAAAGCTGAGAACTCGGGCTCGAATCCTGGGTCGGGCAAAGTGATATTGGATTTTTCTATTCATTATCAGCTTTGAGTCAGCAATTTGGGCGTGATATGGCGATAGGCTTGTCCCCGATCACATCATGGGACGGAACATACAAGGCGAAATGTGGGTGTCTTGGTAGCACCTCTGCCTACCCCTTCTAGAAAAAAAGTTTATGTATGTAGAGTAAAGTATTATCCCATTATCAAGAAAAAATCTAACTTCCTTTAATTACTTTTTTCTGATAATAAATAATCAATTTCATTTATTTTTCCACAGACGGCCCTCACAGCAACGACATAGCGATGATCCTAGTGTCAAAGTCGGGCAACGGTGTGCAGTTCAATTCCCATGTGAGGCCTATTTGTCTGCCTGAGAGTACGGAGTCTGTGGGACAATGGTGCACTGTCTCTGGATGGGGCTTGCAGACAGGTAAAAAAAGATTTTATTGTGAATCTAGCCTTATTCCCATTGTGCTCTTTTCCCCACAATTTGTTTACATGTAAAGACTTTGACGATTGACACAAAATTAATGTTAAAAACTCAATAATACAAGGATTGTCTTTCGAGGATTCGAAGTGGGGATATCGTATTTCACAGTCAATTATTGCCACTAACCTATTGGGAAATTAATATTCATAACCTGATAAAATTCTTTGGATTTAATTTTTGGTCATTAACGCCTGTTAAATTTAAATAGCAAAATGTACAATGTGCATGTTAGGAAAAATATTTAGCAAGGGTCATTAGGTTCGTTTTATGTATTATAATATTATGTGCTTAAATAAATAAGCATCGCTTGAAATCTAGTATGAGGCAATGGGGGCCAAATTTAACACGTAACATTAGGATTAGGTTATTTATTGTTTAAGTCGCTGGATGGAAGCCGATGTGAATCCTTGGGGGGGGGGGGGGGGGGGCTATCTTCAGCAATGGAATTACTTCTTCTTCTTCAGGCATACTGATCAAAGAGAGAGAGACACACACACACACACACAGAGAGAGAGAGAGAGGGAGAGAGAGAGAGATAAATTTATGCGGCTTTTTCAGAGAGTACAGAAAATTTCGCCCCCGTTTTAAGAGCTGCTGCAGTGCCTGTTATGGACTTGGCTACGTGTAGAAAAAGTCAAATTCTTGGTGGAAGGCAACAACCGATTTTAGACTCTATGATATGTGCAGGTGAGTTAAAAATTGATTGTGGGTATTTATTTTATCGATTTTCTCAGAACTTTTCAGTTTTATGTGTATATTTATGTCTAGTTTATTAAGAATCCCATTCATGTTGTTAATTTTTACTCCAGATATAAGATTCCTAGACGACTTTAGTATTCATTTAGTGTAAATTTTATACAGGGTATATCAAGACCGCGACCGAAAACGAAGCCAGGAAGTAATAATATTAGTGATATCAAACACAATGCAAGTAAAAATTTTCCAAAAAAATTGTCCATTTTTTTTGTTATTTTTTACATATCGTCGTATTTTAGTGATTAAACATAGTTTTTCTAAAATAATGACGTACACCGCTTAATTTTTAAACACGCAATGGTACGTAAGGGTTTAAATTACTATTTTTGCAAAAACTAGGTATTTACCCCTCAAAAACGATGATTTTTAAAAAATGGTAAAAAAAAATCCGTCGCTTATTTTGCAAAATTTTTAGTTGCATTGTGTCTGTAGCCGCTAAAACTACCACCTGGCTTCGTTTTCGGTCGCGGTCTTGATATACCCTGTATAAGTTATTATAATTAAAAATAAATCATAGCGAGTTGCCCCACTGGTTTAATGGATCTTGCGCTCCTGGATTCGAATCCTAGATCAGGAATAAGAATAAAACACTTACATTTGACTGCATATAATTAGGGAAATAACTTTCTTCCAGGAATCCTCTCAGGCGGTGTAGACGCCTGTCGCGGCGACTCGGGGGGTCCACTAGCGTGCCAGGGCCGCACTCGGTGGCAGCTGCAGGGGGTCGTGTCGTGGGGGTCAGGCTGCGCGCGGAAGGCCAGGCCAGGAGTGTACACTCGAGTCGCCTCCTTCGTACCCTGGATTAAGAGCACTGCTAGCAGCTTGGGGCATAAAATTGCCTCGTAGTACTAGTGTAATATAAATAGCTTCGTTAAAGAAAATATGTGAAAATTGAACGTTATTTACATAATAGAGCCTATTGAAAAATGAATTCAATAATTAGATAAGAAGTCGATGTAAAAATATATTATGGATGGAGACATTTCAAGTCAGATCGATTTTTTATTATGATTGAGAGAAAACGAGACAGGAAACGAGAAAAAGACAGAGAGAGAAGAAAGAGATTTGGTATTTTTTGTTAGTCAAGCTATTTTTAGAATTATTTTGTAAAGACGTAAATTAAATTAAGAAGTATCATAATATAGTTTAGTATTAAGTTAACGCCAAAGATTAGTTGTTCGTATTGATACGTAGAGTAGTTAGATATAATTTAGTTTCAAATTATTGTGTAAAGGATGCAGGATGTCGCTGAATGCAATGCTCCTAACAGGCCGCTGTGATTTGCAGGAGACCTATTTTCAGCAGTGAACATCCTGTGAAAAATTGATATTAATATTTAAAAACTAGCGAAATGAATAGAATTTATGTGCCAATTAAATAATTTGCTTCAAAAATCTTTGTGCGTGTTAACGGGTTCCTTGAAAACTTGTAATATTTTTAACAGTGAGATAGATTCGTGTTTAGAAAGGTTGCCATAGGAATTGAATTCTAGGCTTCCTACTCGGAATTATAGATTTTTTGTATGTTTCTAATAGTATTTTATTTGTAAGTTTTAAATATATGTATGTCAATTTAAAAGTTGTTTTCTTTTACCTCTATTTACCGTAATATTTCTACTATTAATACTCTGTATGTTTATTACATATATTGTAACACTGATTATATATTATAGGCGGCTCTTAAAAATCTAGGCATTGTTTTCTCATAAATATTGACGTTCAAAGTTTCAATAAAGCAAAATTATTCACTTCGAAATAACCTTCACTAACTGTTGCATTATAAAACGCACTCGCAAATTTCTAAAATCGAAACACTATAAACACCGCGCAATAGTAGTAAATACTACAACCAGCTAAAATACCGATCACCACGCCATTTTTATTCCTCTTTCTTGCCCTACTTTGACATTGGCAAAATCATCGAATGCCGATGGAGCCATACAACTTTTAAAAGAATAAGAAGAACCCTGGTGTCGAACCCAAGCTACTCAAAGCCTATATTACCAAACTAGACCGTCCAAATGTTATATGGGATGAAATAAAACGTCTTGAGTTCATATCACTGCCCCAGTGACTTTCGACCGAATGATAAAACTGCGAAACTACACAGAAATTGATTTTTCTGGCATTATGGCGCATACAGGAATTAGGTACCAACGCAGCTAAAGGCTACGTAGGGTCAAATAAAAAAAAAGTCGGTGACAGCCTCCGTGGCGCAGTTAGTTAGACTCCGGCTGTGAAACGAGAGGCCGCGGGTTCGCTCCCCGCACCGAGACAAATGTTTGTGTGATCCACAGGTATTTGTTTCGGGTCTGGGTGTTTGTGAGACCTAAAAGTCTCTCGTAGTTTCTGATACCCACGACATCACTCGCTCTTAGTGTGGGGTCAGCAGTATGTATGTGACTGTTGGTTGTATCATTTATCGGCATTTATCATCAGGTGTATCATAACCAACAGCTATAAGGTCTCTGGCAGCTACGCTATTTCATAGCGTGAAGATAATTGGTGAAAGTACTTCATATCTTAGTTAATTGTATCTAAAGAAAGTATTAAATGCAGTGTTGATCCCGACATGTCAAACACGCTATTATGCATTCTTGATGATCTTATAAGACAAATAAGTAATTTATTTACAACTAGCCTCTGCCCGCAAACTTCAGCGTGATTAACTTTATTATAAATTAATTTTATTGGGAATTTTCCCTCCCGTCCCGTTATATCCTGCCCGGCCCATCTCATTCACACTCAAGGCATGTAATCCAGTCCCATCCCATCCCTTTAAGTATAAAAAAGTAACAAATATATGGGAATTCCTTTCTCATCTCACGGGAGCTCTATATTTTTCGGGGTAAAAAGTGGCCAAAGTGTTTTCCAGGGTGTCAGCTACCTCCATACCAAATTTCATCAAAATCCATTTCTGAGTTCATCGCGCACAACCGCACAGACAAACATTAATAGATTCTAAAAATCATTGTTTTGGGTTCTATTACGTTAATACAGACCCCCCATATTAGTTTTTCTCATTTATCTTCCATGTACAGACATCGGTCGGGTACAAATTTATTATATGTATAGATTTTAATGACAGCCTCCGGCTGGCGCAGTTGGTTAGACGCCGGCTGTGAAACGAGAGAAGACTAGGATTCGATTCTTTTTTTATTGTAATGAATGGCGAGACGAGCATGCCATTCGCCAGATAGTAAGCGATACGACCGCTCATGGACAGTAACAAAACCAAACACCATGAATTACAAAGCAATGCCTGGCATTCCATTGCGCTCGCCATCCAGAAACATAGGGTGTTATGTAATTATGTCCAGTAGTTACTCTGGCTATAATGTCCTTCAAACCGGAACACAACAATGCATTTACACTGCTGTTTGTTGGAGAAATAGGCATTGTGGTGGTACCTACCTAGGTGGCCTCTCACATATTAGACACCTCCCACTAGTAAAGTCTTGTGTTGTATCAGAAACTAAATTAATTTCGGTCTCACGCACATCCAAACCCATACCAAATGTTTTGAGATACAAGTATTTTTCTCGGTGGGGGATCGAACCCGCGGCTTATCATTTCACAGCAAGTTTATTCGCATTGTCGTGTCGGCATAAAATTCAGTAGATAACTCACTTCATTGAATTGCGAAATATTCCGGTCAACCTAGTTAAAAATATTTATTTATCTCAATAACCGCAGGGTATTTAGGTCGCAAACGTGACTGACGATAATTCTTTGTATCGGACATAATTTATGTTTATATGATATGGTAGACCACTGTTCATTATAAATAATAATAAATACACCCAACAGTCGCATACATAGTCCTGACCCCACACTAAGATCGAGTCTTGTGTCGTGTATCAGAAACTACAAGAGACTTACCGGTCTCACAAACTCCCAGAAGAGAAGAAGATGAAGAGAGAGGGAGAGAGAGAGAAACACCCAGACTCGAAACAAATACCTGTGGATCACACAAATATTTGTCCCGGTGTGGGGATCTAACCCGCGGTCTCTCGTTTCACAGCCGGCGTCTAACCAACTGCGCCAGTGAACCTGTCAAACACACACACACACTTACTGGAAGAATTTTAGTCATTTAACAGTTTGTGAGGCCCACAAGTATTTGTCTCAGGTCTGGACTCTGGGTGTTTGTGAGGCCGAAAAGTCTCTCGTAGCTTCTGATACCCACGAGTCACGCCACAAGACTCGATCTTAGTGAGGGGTCAGGACTATGTATGCGACTGTTGGGTGTATTTTTTAAATTATTTATTTAATAAATATACTTAATTGTCGCATATAGTCTTGTGTCCTGACCTAACTTCATGATAGATCCAAGTTCATACCAAGATGTAAGTTGGAGACAACTTTGCTCCCCAATGAAAGCGACCATACTGCGATGAATGGCAAGACGAGCATGCAATTTATGATGGTAAGCGATACGACCGGTATGGACAGTAGCAAAACCAAACAACACCATGACCGTATTTTGATTTAGAAAAATAGCTCTTAATTTGTTTATGACACAAGACATCTTACGAAGAGACTATGTATGTGACTGTTGGGTGTATTATTACCCCCCAATTCTTTACTGTAAAAAAGTCACGTATAAACTGGTTTAATTAGCAAAATCACTAATGTCTTAAATAATGAGCCCAACGTAATTACAGAACATAATTTCATTCATTAATAATGTTTGTTTATGTTATCAAAAATAACGGCTATTTGGAACACTGGATTACCGCGCTATGTTTGCCGGCAAAGATTAAATTATGAAGATAGGACACACGAAATATCGAGCGAGGATTTTTACTTTTATTTGGAATTTTGTTCACGGTGCAATCCCTAACAGCTGTGATTTTTCGGAGTGTGTGTATTGATACCTAGCACTACAACGGTGAAGGAAAAGGCGAGGAAACCTGCATACCATTGAGATTTATAAGAATTTCTACGGTATGTAAAGTCCGCCAACCGCACTAGGCCAGCGTGGTGGACTATATGGCATAACCCCTCTCAATCGTATTCTCAATTGTAGATGAAGCCCGTGACCTACAGTGGGACGTGTATGGGCTGATACAGATCGAATGCATTAATTAGCGCAAAGCTATGTAGGTATTTGAAATAAGGTTTGTCATAAGAAGACAAGGATATAAGAAGTAACTAACCTCATTCTCCCTTTCAAACCTTCCGCTTAAACCACTCTACAGAATATATCTAGACTGCGACCGAAAACGAAGTCACTAATACTGTCAAGTATTAGTGACTTCAGACACAACGCAACAAAAATTTCGCAAAATAGATTGTCTTTTTTTTTCGCAATTTTTAACGTATTGTCGTATTTGTGTGATAAATACATAGTTTTCCTAAAATAATAATGTACACCTATTTATTTTTAAAGACGAAATGGTACGCAATGGTTTAAATTATTATTTTCGCAAAAACTACAAACTACAAAACACGGTCATATTTAAAAAAATGCATTAAAAATCTGTCGTTTTATTTGCGAATTTTTTAGTTGCATTGTGTCTGTAACCACTAAAACTACCACCTGGCTTCGTTTTCGGTCGCAGTCTTGATATACCCGGTATGTAAAGAGGAAAACAGCATCAACATCCGTTGCGTCGTTTGAAAGATAACCGTTTAAATGAACAGCGGGAAGCGACTTCGTATATATTTCTCGTCTGCTAAATACTCTATGACCTTTCGTGATATGGTGTATCGCAGAATGTTCAGTTTATCAAGGAATATAATGCAGACTGACGTATAAACAGTGAATTAATGTGAAATACGACAATGCGATTGGAGTTAAAACAAGGATTTTGCAAACTGTAAGCTATTTTTATTAATAAAGGACATTCGGTAATTTTTAAACGCGTAATGAGATTTTATGCTAAAGTTAAGAAAACTATTAAATATTGTGTGTTAAAACTACAAATAAATTTTATAAAATAGTTTACGTTGGTACCTCCGAAGTCGAACGTAAGAAAATTGTTTCTCATTTGGAGACAAGTTACTTAACTAATATATACCGGGTATATCAAGACTGCGATCGAAAACGAAACCAGGTGGTAGTTTTAGTGGCTACAGACACAATGCAACTAAAAATGTCGCAAAAAAGCCACACCTTTTTTTTTTTGCAATTTTTAAATATCTTTTTTTGGGTGGTAAATACTTAGTTTTTGTGAAAATAGTAAATTAAACCCTTGTGTACAATTGAGTATTTATAAATAAAAAGGTGTACATTATTATTTTAGGAATTCCATGTATTTATCACCCAAATACGACGATAAGTATAAAAATACAAAAAAAAAAACTTATGTTGCGAAATTTTTTGTTTTGTTGTGTCTGAAATCACTAATACTACCACCTGGCTTCGTTTTCGGTCGCAGTCTTGATATACGTTGTATATTTACTATAAGCAGATTTTTTATGGATCATTCAGTCTGACGAAAGAAAGGAATATAACTTAATTTACACACATGCGTATATAAGCTTTCCCGGAAGGGGTAGGCAGAGGTTCCTCTGGTAACGACCAGGACACCCACGTTTCGCATTGTATGTTCCGTCTCATGATGTGTTAGGGGGCGAGCCTATCGCCATATTGGGCAAAAATTCCTGACTCCGGGCTGATAATGAATAGAAAAACCCAATATCACTTTGCCCGACCCGGGACTCGAACACGAGACCTCAGCTTTGTAGTCGTACCGTACAACTACGCCAACTAGGCGTCATTTTAACTTTCATTAATAATGTCTCTCATTAAAAATGGGATAACTCCGTCCGTAATAGTACAACACCCGCCAACCTGTATTAGGCCGGCGTGGTGGCCTAACCTCTCTCAATGGTGTATTATAAATAAAAAAATGTAATAAAAAGACCACAGTTGCATGCAATTCTGACAGGAGTTCCCAAAGTAAGTTGGCTTTTATCTTGGGGTATCAGTACAAAACTTTAATAATGCAGAATTTCAAGATTATACAGGGTATATTCAGATATATAATTTATTTCATAAAACACAGTCGAAGGAATTAAAACTATACAACCAAATATACCAATAAGTGCGTGGTGGCCTGTTGGTAACGGACCAGACGCGGCTGCCTACATGTTCGCGGTGGTCGCAGGTTCAAATCCCAGGGCACACCTCTGACTTTTCGGAGTTATGTGTGTATTGATAGTCAATCACCACGCACTTTAACGGTGAAGGAAAACATCGTGAGGAAACCTGCATACAGTAGCGATTTTAAACAATTCCTGCGGTATGTAAGTCCGCCAACCCGCACTAGGCCAGCGTGGTGGACTATATGGTCTAACCACTCTCAATCGATTCCCTCGATTGTAGAGTAGGTCCGTGCCCTGCAGTGGGACGTATATGGGCTGATATAGATATAGATAGATAGCCAAATACTTGTGTGATCCACAGGTATTTGTTTCGGGTCTGGGTGTTTGTGATACCGAAAAGTCTTTCGTAGTTTCTGATACCCACGACACAAGACTCGATCTTAGTGTGGGGTTAGGACTATGTATGTGACTGTTGGGTGTATTTTTTTAATTTTATTTATTTAAATTTAATTGCTATTATGTTTGTAAGATATTATTTCAAACGGCTTTAATTTGGCTAAATGATCTTATAACGAGTTCATTCCTACTAAAGGTTATCATAAACATTTGTTTCATTGTCATACAATGTAGAGATTATAGTATTTCGTTTAATTTGGAGTAGTTAATTATTACAAATTATATTACTCCCGCCAAACAGTAGTGTAAATGCAATGTTGTGTTCCGGTTTGAAGGACATTGTAGCCAGAGTAACGACTGGACATATTGAGACTTAACATCTTATATCTCAGGATGGCGAGCGCAGTGGAATGCAAAGCAATGCTTTGTAATTCATGGTGTTGTTTGGTTTTCCAATGTTCATGAGCGGTCGTATCGCTTACCATGAGGCTAATGGCTTGCTCGTCTCGCCATTCATCGCAATAAAAAAAAATAAGAGTAGTAAGTTATTACGATAAGTAATTTTTGGCATAGATAAGATCTCATCGAATAGTGAGGGATCTACACTCCCCATGAACAAATACAAAATTTAGGGATATTAGTGCGTTGCCAAACTTTTTAAGTTTATTAGCAAGAATGAGGTACGCAACGGTTTAACATAGTATTTTAGCAATAACTATGTATTAATCACCCAAATACGATGGTTTTAATAAGATTGTCACTGTTTTTTTCGTAATTTTTAGTTGCATTGTGTCTGAAGTCACTAAAACTACGTTCGTTTTCAGTCGCAGTCTATATACTCGTACAAATACCCGGTATTTACCGGGTATATCAAGACTGCGATCGAAAACGAAGCCGGGTGGTAGTTTTAGTGGTTACAGATACAATGCAAATAAAAATTTCGCAAAATAAGCGACGGTTTTTTTTTGCAATTTTTCAAAAATCGTTGTGTTTGGGTAGTTAATACCTAGTTATTGCGAAAATAGTTATTTAAATCCTATCGTACCATTGCGTCTTAAAAAATAAAAAGGTCTACATAATTATTTTAGGCAATATATGTTTTTATCACCCAAATACGACGATAAGAAAAAAATTACCAAAAAAAAGTTGACGATTTTTTTTCGTAATTTTTGGTTGCATTGTGTCTGAAGTCACTAATACTACCACCCGGCTTCGCTTTCGGTCGCGGTCTTGATATACCCTGTATATAGCTCGATGGAAATAAGTCATGTATTTTGGCCTCTCCCAGTGTCAATAACTGACCAAAACGTGACATCAACATGTTAGATTAGGCTTCATATTATCACGTTTTTTTTTTCTTGTTGTTATTACAATAACATAGTATTACTAAGAATCCAGATAGGTATCTAGTTACCTAAATGTATGTTTATCATTGTAATTAACAATTTTAAATGTTTTAATTTTTATTATACGAAACTAAGTTTGTACAAATTTTTACCTTTTTTGAAAATCTATTGAACGTTGAACAAATAACAAACAAAAATCGGATATTTTAGAAAAATTGGGAGTACGAGCAAGGGTCGTGTAAACCTTAAAACATAAATCATTATATTGAAATAACATAAAACTATTTTTACGGATTTTATCGCGATTTGGTTTAATTTTTACATTTTTTAACTTCCCGACGTTTCGATTGCTTTCCAGCTTTCGTGGTCACGGGGTGGAATCATAATATTAATAACGGGGAATAAATCATAATACTTAGACCGATGAAAAATCAACGTAGAGATGGATTTAATAGCTATTTCAAACACATACATTACTAAGAGATTACATTACAAATCCTTCCGTACCATTGCGTCTTTAAAAATAAAAAGGAGCGCATAATTATTTTGGTAAATCTTTACCAATCTCTACTTTTTTACCAATCATGGCGATAGGTAATAAAGTTCCAAAAATATCGTCGCTTTTTGTTGCTTGCATTGTGTCTGAAGTCACTAATACCACTTGGCTTCGTTTTCAGTCGCAGTCTTACACCCAATATAACGCGAGTGTAGTCAGGGCGAAAAATTTAGTAAAACTATTTTGTAATTGTATTGTGTATTGGCATTTTCGGAGTCATGTGTATTGATAGTCAATCACCACGCACTAATAACGGTGAAGAAACATCGTGAGGAAACCTGCATACCATAGCCATTTTAAAGAATTTTTACGGTATGTAAAGTCCACCAACCCGGGCTAGGCCAGCGTGGTGGACTGTACTAAGTACTAACCCCTCTCAATCGTACTCGCTTGTAAAGGAGGCCCGTGCCCTGCAGTAGGACGTATATGGGCTGATACAGTACTGTTCATTGCATCGTGACCGCCTTTGAGGAGTCATGTGTGTACTCCGTACTCTGCACTCAGAACCAGCCCGTTACTTCCCACTGCAGGGCTTGGGCCTCCTCTACTGTTAGTAATATTGGAGCTTATTGACTAAGTGCCAGTATTACTTGTAGATGATAAACAAACATTGTTGTCTATGATAGTTGTCGGTTTCTTACTTCCGTCCGGTCGTCTCTTGACATACGTTCCATACTGTCTGTGTACTGTATATATTTGCTCAATATATAATCCACGTTAATCTTGCTTGCCAGCCTATTTATTTATTCAAAACTCATCAGGTTATGGGCCCAGGACGTCATAGAAACATAAATATTAATATATTCTGAAAACAGGAAAATACGCTGGTGCGTTTTTCGGCATTGAAGTTTTCGGATATACAATAAAAATATGGCGAGCTCAACAGCATCTATTTCCATCGAAAAATTAAAAGGAATTGAAAACTATAGTTCATGGAAATTCATGATGAAGATGTTGCTGATACAAGAAGAACTATGGGAATGTGTAGAAACGGAGGATAGCAATAGTAAAAAGCAACATCTTCTACAATGAAGAGTTCGATTGAGAGGGACTATACTATAAAATCCACCACGCTGGCCTAGTGCGGGGCGGACTTTATATACCATAGAAATTCTTGCAAATCCCTATGGTATGCTGGTTTCCTCACGATGTTTTCCTTCACCGTTCTAGTGCGTGGTGATTGAATATCAATACACTATCAATAGCCATGTGTGTATTGATAGTAAATTACTTCGTGTTTTAAAATCAAAGGAATATACTCTTGGCACTGTCCAGTCTTGAATAAGCCATCGCATTTAACACAAATATTGATTATTGCGAAATATTTATTACGTATAAAGTTTATCAAACACGTGACTGCGTTAATAGACATCCAGTAACCCAAATTTAACGATTAGATAAACGTGTTCAACTGCAATGAAAGAATGAGACAGATATACATATACAGTGTATCTTAGGACCGCGATCGAATACGAAGCCAGGTGGTATTATTAGTGACTTCAAACACAATGCCTGCCTCGGTGGCGTAGTTGTATTACGGTACGGTTACAAAGCTGAGGTCTCGGGTTCGAGTCCCGGGTCGGGCAAAGTGATATTGGATTTTTCTATTCACTATCAGCCCGGAGTCAGGAATTTGTGCCCGATATGGCGATAGGCTCGCCCCCTATCACATCATGGGACGAAAAAGACAAGGCGAAATGTGGGTGTCCTGGTGGCGCCTCTGCCTACCCCTTCGGGGATAAAGGCGTGAGTTTATGTATGTATGTATGTATGTCAAACACAATGCACCTAAAACCATTTTTTTTTACTGCTCGTCGTATTTGGGTGATAAATACATCTATATCTATATCAGCCCATATACGTCCCACTGCAGGGCACGGGCCTACTCTACAATCAAGAGAATCGATTGAGAGTGGTTAGGCCATATAGTCCACCACGCTGGCCTAGTGCGGGTTGGCGGACTTACATACCTTAGAAATTAAAAAATACATAATAAATTATATTATATAGATAAATTATATAGATAAATACATAATTTTACTAAAATAATTATGTACACCTGTTTATTTTTAAAGACGCAATGGTATGCATAGGTTGTTTGCGATTTTTTTTTTGTTGCATTGCGTCTGTAGCCACTAAAACTGCCACCTAGCTTCGTTTTCAGTCGCAGTCTTGATATACCCGGTATATTTATTGCTATGAATGGCGAGACGAGTTTGCCGTTCGCCGGATGTGAAGCGCTGCGAAGTGAACAAATCAATGTTTGGCATTCCACTGCGCTCGCCATCCTGAGACATAAGATGCTAAGTCTCAAATGTCCAGTAGCTACTCTGGTTATAATGTCCTTCAAACCGGAACACAACAGTGCATTTACACTCCTGTTTGGCGGGAGAAACAGAGTGGTGGTTTCTACCCAGGCGGCCTTACAAATGAGAGACCTATCACTAAATATTGGGCAAAAGTGTATGTACTCTTTTCCCGGTGGACATTCGTATGTCCGTATAGCGAGCACTGTACATAGTCAGGAGCCGTCATAGTGAGCCACGTGTGTCGCGTTTCGGGTTCTGTATATCCGGATACATTCAGGATAATTGTGTCGAGAGATGAACATCTCACAGTTGATACTCTATCTGCACTGCGCTTACCATTAGGCGCATTGTAGTCACTTTGTCGCGGCAATATACATAAATATTAAATACACCCAACAGTCACATACATAGTCCTGACTCAACACTAAGATCGAGTCTTGAGTCGTGGGTCTTAGGAACCACGGGAGACTTTTCGGTCTCACAATCACCCAGACCCGAAACAAATACCTGTGGATCACACAAATATTTGTTTCGGTGCGGGGATCGAAGCCGCGGCCTCTCGTTTCACAACCGGCGTCTAATCAACTGCGCCACGGAGGCTGCCGAAAATGAAAGTATAAAAAAAACAATGGGATAGCTTAGCTAAAGGTTTTCAAAGCTACAATACTAATGGTACTAGATAATGGGAACGTCGTCATAACGACATACATAAATGTCGATTTTTGGGCTTATATGATTCACTAAACAGCCCCCGTAGCTGCTTGGTTGGACGCCGGCTGTGAAACAAAAGGCCGCGGGTTCAATCAAACCGAGACAAACGCTTGTGTGACCCGCAAGTATTTGTCTCTCTGGGTGTTTGTGAGACCGAAAAGTTTCTCGTAGTTTTTGATACACGACACCAGACTTAATTGATCTAGTGGGGTCTGGACTATGTATGTGACTGTTGGGTGTATTTATTTATTATTTATAATCATATCGTGTACCAGAGAGATAGCTTTCAACTATTAGTAAAGTATGTATACGTTTAAGTTTTATTTCAAGTGAAGTTCATTGTTTTGTCACCCGCTTTATTAGGGAGGGAAGTGGACAATAATTTATTTCCAACTCCTCCTATTAATTTAACTTTTTGATTGATTTCGTTGCGGGTTAAAGACAAGTTAGACATTCCCGGAGACTCGCTGAGCTTCAATGCTCAGTGTCATTAATATGCGTGCCACTGTTGATCCTGGCTTACAGGAGTTGCAGTGGCGGGTGTGAGGGCGGGACAGTCTCCATTTCAAGTGAATTTATTTGCGTATTTTCAAAATCGAAATTAATAGTATAATTATCATTTTATTGCATTCAAACGTCATTTAATTGTTATGTAACTGATAAAAAATATCTGAAAATGAACCAAAAACATTGGTAATAATACGGGAAGTAATTAACGATCGATAAAATATTATCATTTATAATACGCAACAATTTGTCTGATCACGTATTCCCTTTTCGTAATTTTGGTTAAAATTGTTTCAAATGGTGACTAATATATGATTGTGATCCCGGGTCGGGTAAATTGCTATTGAATTTTTCTACTAATTATGAGCCGGAAGAAAAAAAAATGTGCCCGATGTATACAGGGTATATCAAGACTGCAACTGAAAACGAAGGCAGGTGGTAGTGTTAGTGACTTCAGAGTTCAGACACAATTCAACTAAAAAAAATTTTTTTTTGTAGTTTTTTACTGGTCGTCGTATTTGGGTGATAAATACATAGTTTTCCTAAAATAATAATGTACACCGTTTTATTTTTAAAGACGCAATGGTATGTAAGGGTTTAAATTACTATTTTTGCAAAAACTAGGTATTTACCACCCAAATACGATGATATTTAAAACATTGCAAAAAAAATCCGTCGCTTCATTTGCTAATTTTTTTGTTTCATTGTGTCTGTAACCATTCAAACTACCACCTGGCTTAGTTTTAGGTCGTCGTCTTTTTACACCCAGTATAAACCGACTTAAATATATTTTTTTTCTACAATTCATGTTTTTGCATAATTTTCACTCAAATTTTTGTTAATTATATTTATTTGCAATGTTTTAAAAATATTGTCAATCGATGTTTGGTTGGCAATTATCATTCACACAGTTCGACTATTAAGCCAACCGATTGATCCAATCGTGTTGAACAGCCATTACAAATTAAAACTTTAATGTGGGTAGATCAAACTATATTTTGTTTTTATTTCAATGATCTGTGATAGTAGTGTTTTAATATTTATTTTAAGGTATTAAATATGGATTTAAATTATTAATAAATTTGTAGCTGGATTTTAAACTTCAATTAGTAATAAAATATTTCTTTAAACGACTGGCTGAGGAATGAAAGATCGTGTTACATTCAAAGCCAAATTAATGTGTATTTTAAATAGTACAAATGCTTTTAAATATTAAGTGTTTTTGTGCATACTAAAATATTATTTTTCTTCTTTGCAGGAACATTTTGTGTGGAGGGAAAATCGTGACAATTAAATTGATGACATGAGCAAAACAAAATTTTAAGTAAATTTTTTTTATTACATTTTATAAATGAAAACATATAAAATTAATTAGTTTTATTATCACTAATAATCCTTATTGAAATAAATAGTAATTTTAAAAGTTATTAAAAGTGTTAGAAATATATACTTACGTATATTTGAAGTGAATTGTTCTTTAGCAGTTACAACAAAAGAAAAATGTTTTCCTTCAACCGTGAGTATTTTTGTAATATCTTTTTCTAATTAATTCATTTATACAGGTTTTTTTTTAAATTAAATAATGTTTGTGTTAGGAAATTGGTATAAAAAATAAATCATTCGATAATAATAGGCAGCATTATATCGAAAAGAAATTTCTATTTTTTTTTGCAGAATCGTTTTGTTATATTTAAATTACGTGTTAAGTCTTACAACTAGTTTATAAGTAATTATTAATGGACTTTTCATCCCTAGTTTAGTTCTAGTAGACTCAACAATCTACATTATTTAAATCACTTCGTTTCTTTTTCAACTTTCTTCAACGTACTTCAAATTTGTGGACACAAATTAGCGGCATTTCCGGACAAATACGACCTAGCGACCTTTAAAAACGAGTGTATTCCCATCTTAAAGGCTGGCAACGCATCTCCAAGGTATAGTGTTACAGATATTCATGGGCGACGGTGATTAATTACAATCAGGTGAACCGTTTGCTCGTTTGCCCCCTTTAATATAAAAACTTGGGCTTGCTTTCGTCTCTAGATACTATATCTGCACCTCTCTTATCAGCCCGTTGCAGTCCACTGCTGGACATAGGCCTCTCCCAAGACACGCAGAACCCAGTCTGCGTTTACCATCAGACACAATTTGTCGATACAAACACGTCATTAGTGTTTCAGAAATTTATTATCATAATTTATCGAGTGGAGACCGCGCCTCGGCATACGTAGTGTAGGACGCCCTCCAGCCAGGTGGAGCCACGATATTCGTGCGGTGGCTGGTAGCGGTTGGAGACGATGGGCTGAAGATCAAGCCCAGTGGCGTGCTATGAGAGGCCTATGTCCAGCAGTGGACGCAGAAGGCCTGATGATGATTACCATAAAGACCAAAAATATGTCACTTACATGAGAATATTAACAAAGCTAATGTAAAATTATTAAATTCTAGTACAGTGGTCGCCGTGCACTCATTTAACTTATATGTATTATGTATCATGTATTCTAGTTACAGCGAGCAATGTTTTAATTCTGTTTTTCTTTTTTCGAAGTTATACTTTAGGCGCGTTATGAAAAAATTATGAGAGCGACATTTTAAGACGCGCGCATTACAACACAAAAAAAAAATACGGGTTGAAGTCGTTCGCAAAACCGCTTATTTACTGTGCATAAAATTTAACTTCTTGCAATTATTATTTACTTAAGATAAAGGTATTGATTATCAAGTATATACTTTGAAAGTTGAGATTTAAAATAGTTAAATGAACTTTTATTTTTATTTCTGTCGGTATTTTATTGTAATATTCACTGTTGGTAGGTCTCTCATATGTAAGAGGCCGCCTGGGTGGGTACCACCGCAATGTCTATTTCTCCCGCCAAACAGCAGTGTTAATGCGCTGTTGTGTTCCGGTTTGAAGGACATTGTAGCCAGAGTAACTACTGGACATATTGAGACTTAACATCTTATGTCTCAGGATGGCGAGCGCAGTGGAATTCCAAGGATTGCCTTGTAATTCATGGTGTTGTTTGGTTTTGCTACTGTCCATGAGCGGTCGTATCGCTTACCATCAGGCGAATGGCATGCTCGTCTCGCCATTCATTGCAATAAAAAAAAAAAAAAAAAAAATTATCATTATATCATTAGAATTTAAAGCTTAAGTGTTGTGTAAAAACCCTTTTATGTACCAAAGGTCAGAGACTGTGGTAGATTCAACTAAATTCAATAACCAATTGATTATATAAATATCATGTGTTACTAATTACAAATTGATATAAATAACTTGGCCGTGGGGAAATAGGTCATTAGTAAATATTATAGCGTGTTGTATTGAAGTTCAATACCGAAGATTTCTATATTATACCTTTTTATATATTTTAATGGCGAGACGGGCATGCCATTCGCCTGATGGTAAGCTATAAGACCGCTCATGGACAGTAGCAAAACCAAACAACACTATGAATTACAAAGCAATGTTTGGTATTTCACTGCGCTCGCCATCCTGAGTCATAAGATGTTAAGTCTCAATATGTCCAGTAGTGCGGACCATTTACTGTCTCTTTCACACGCGCACACTGTAATGTATATTAGGACTAGTGACGTCACTGGTTTGTTTTTGTTTTCTTTTACTCACACTCCACGTTTCTTACTTGTATAATTGTGAAAGGATTTAAAAAATTCTTTGTTTGCTAGATTTGGGATATAGGTTTTGATAAATACAATAAAAAAAATTGAGTGAAATATTATTACTGTATCGACAGGCAAATTAAACTGACAAGTACATTAACTTGAGCAAATTCGTAGCATAATGTAGCATGGTAATAAACTGATGCTATTTATCCATCATGATTCATTTTTGTAATAAAGCTATTAATAAGTGGTTTCCGAACAACATTAAATTTGTTTAACCATCGCATTACGCATAAACCTATGTGACATAATTATATAATGTTATTACATGTGTATTATCCGTAATTGGACGTAGGAGTATAATAAAACTATACATAAATAAGTCTGCCACTTTGTACGACTACAAAGCTGAGGTCTCGGGTTCGAGTCCCAGGTCGGGCAAAGTGATATTGGATTTTTCTATTCATTATCGGCCCGGAGTCAGGAATTTGTGCCCGATAAGGCGATAGGCTCGCCCCCTATCACATCATGGGACGGAAGTTACAAGGCCAAATGTGGGTGTCCTGGTGGCGCCTCTGCCTACCCCTTCGGGGATAAAGGCGTGAGTTTATGTATGTATGTATTATAAGACATAATTCAACCTATTTATATACCACTACAGGGTACAGGCCTCCTCTACAATCGAGAGAGGTAATTGTTGTAAACTTCTATGGTATGCAGAATACCTCATGATGTTTTATTTTCTATAAACTATTTAATACGAAACATGACGCCAGGTGACCAAAAATTGCCCATAATAAAGTGTAAAACACAATTCTTTTGTAGGCGAGTTTTCAACCCTTTTAAAAAGATTTATTTACGGCTTAAAACGTCAATATTTTATTTAAAACTTTTAAATCGGTTGTTTTACATCTATACACTCAACACATACATAGCCCTGACCCCACACTAAGATCGAGTCTCGTGTCGTCAGGATACTATGAGACACTCAGACCCGAAACAAATACTTGTTCACACAAACATTTGTCTCTGTGCGGCGATCGAACCCGCCGCCTCTCGTTTCACAGGCGGGATCTAACTGCGCCACGGAGGCTGTCAATTTTGGGAAACCATTCAAACCGTAAATATGTCGCGTTTCGGATGTCGTATGTAACTGTTGTGTATTCTCTGTCTACCCTTTTTAATATGCACTGCATTCGTTCTAATCTTTTTATCTTGGCAGTATAAAAAAGCTGTTTTTCATTTTTCATTATTATCTATACGTTAAACTGTTTTTTTCTCTACCAAATAAATAAAATTTTACTTAGTACACTGTACAATATTCATGACAAAAAATGTGTGAATATGTTTTTTTTGCATATGTACCTATTTCCTTAAGCATTTGGTCTTTATCTAAAAAATGTGTGAGTGCCCAAAATAAACTTGTTAATTTTTTGGAACGATAACGATTCTGTAACCTTTGTTTTCTTATCGGTCAAATAAATATACAGGGTATATCAAGACCGCGACCGAAAACGAAGCCAGGTGGTAGTTTTAGCGGAGCCTACAGACACAATGCAACTAAAAAATTTGCAAAATCAGCGACGGTTTTTTTTTTACAATTTTTTAAAAATCATCGTTTTTGAGGGGTAAATACTTAGTTTTTGCCAAAATAGTAATTTAAACCCTTACGTACTTAAAAATAAAGCGATGTACGTCATTATTTTAGAAAAACTATGAATTTATCACTCAAATACGACGATATGTAAAAAATAACAAGAAAAAATTTACGTTTTTTTTTGTGAATTTTTTACTTCCCTTTCGTTTTATATCACTAATACTACCAACTGGCTTCGTTTTCGGTCGCGGTCTTGATATACCCTGTATAATAAATGAATATACAATAACACAGTCACAATGAGACTTAACATCTTATGTCTCAGGATGGCGAGCGCAGTGGAATGCCAAGCATTGGTTTGTAATTCATAGTGTCTGGTTTTGCTACTGTCCATGAGCGGTCGTATCGCTTACCATCAGGCGAACAGCATGCTCGTCTCGCCATTCATCGCAATAATAAAACGATAATGACAATCCAGCCCATATACGTCCCACTGCAGGGCACGTGGCTCTTTAAAAGGAGTTAGGCCATTGTTAATTCTTGTTAATATCTGAGGTATGCAGGTTTCCTAACGATGTTTTCCTTTGCTATTAAAGTGGGTGGTAATTGGTGATCTACAAAGATAATTCGACAGAGGTGTGTCCAGTGGTTGGAATCCGCGAAAACTGTTTCAGCAACCTCGTCCGGGTTATTACTGACAAATAATGAGCCAATAAAACAGGGTATATTATTATTTTAGGAAAGCTATGTATTTATCACCCAAATACGACAATCAGTAAAATATAACTTGCGAAATGTTTAGTTGCATTGTGTCTGTAACCACTAAAACTACCACCTGGCTTCGTTTTCGGTCGCAGTCTTGATATACCGGGCATAATGGTTTCTTAGATTTACGCGAATGTTACACATTGAAATAAAACTATTTTTACGGATAATGGTTTCTTAGATTTACGCGAATGTTACACATTGAAATAAAACTATTTTACTAACTAATACCTCAGTCCGCCCCGTGACCACGAAAGCTGTAAAGTAATCGAAACGTCGGGAAGTTAAAAAATGTAAAAATAAAACTATTTTATACGGATTTTATCGCGATTTGGTTTAATTTTTACATTTTTTAACTTCCCGACGTTTCGATTACTTTACAGCTTTCGTGGTCACGGGGCGGACCGGGCATTTTGAGACTCAATCAGAACTGCCTCTGTCCTTCAAGCCAAGGTCTAGTGTTTTCCCCACTTCAGTAAATGAATATCGTGGAATATTTCTCAGCCCACCGGATGTAATGACATAGCATTGCATAACCTATGATCATATTTAATCTACGTGTTGCCTACTTTAGAATTATTGTAAAAATCATTTACATAATCTACATGGCCTAAGCCCTATAATATACGTATAAGAGGAATAGAAATAAGAGGCACCATTCATTTATAAGACAAGTATGTTATGTCTGCTTGTATGACAAGTTGTAGTTCGAAAACTGGCCGAAATGGCGCTAGTGTAGCCAAAGTACTGACATTTAATAAACTTTTGATAATCCTAAGACTTCGTAGATATATCTCCAATTAATTAAAATGTAAAATGGATAGTAGTTTTAAATAAAATATGTCCAGATACCTCAATGCTTATTGTATTCCTCGAGAACAGTACTTTCTTTCTGAATCAAAGATAACGTACGTCCTTTATTTGTACCTCTGATAACATACATACATAAACTCACGCCTTTATCCCAGAAGGGGTAGGCAGAGGCGCCACCAGGACACCCACATTTCGCCTTACATGTTCCGTCCCACGATATGATAGGGTGCGAACCTATCGCCATATCGGGCACAAATTCCTGACTCCGGGCTGATAATAAATAGAAAAATCCAATATAATTATGCCCGACCCGGGATTTGAACCCGACACCTCAGCGTTGCAATCTTGCCACAATACAACCACGCCACCGAGGCAGCTCTTCTGATAGTGTGTTCGCAAAATATAAAATTGTCAAACGATGCAACTTAATATCTAATCTAATATCAAAATTACAATAAATTCTGCGATAAGTTGATATCTTTTTTATCATTCTGTGTGTATTTTTTAAGGATAGCTGAAAAGCCCCGCTTTGTCGAGTGCATTTATATTAATTGCCCGGTAAACTGTTTTTGCAACATTTTTCATTAATTTTGATGGTTTTCGGACTTGACGTACCATAGGAATTCTTACAAATCGCTATGGTATGCAGGTTTCCTCACGATGTTTTCCTTCACTGTTATAGTGCGTGGTGATTGACTATCAATACATATGACTCAGAAAAGTTAAAGGTGTGCCCTGTGATTTGAATTCGCGATTACTGTGAACATGTAGGCACCCACGTCAGATCCGTGACCAACAGGCCACTACTTGTCGAATATTTTATTTAGTAAAAGTATCAGGTAAGGGTGTCATTTCAGTGTTATTTTAAAAGTAAAATTGACATCCAATGGCGTCATTTCAGTGTCATTAAATTGGGAATATGATGTAGCAACGCCATGAAAATGAACAATTACAATAACGTCATTTCAGTGTCACTTTAAAAGTAAAACAGGGAACCAAAGGCGTCATTTCAGTGTCTATAAATTGCGAATATGATGTAGCAACACCATGAAAATGAACAATTTCAATTACGTCATTTCAGTGTCACTTTAAAAGTAAAACTGTCAACCAAAGGCGTCATTTGGTTAACAGCCTCCGTGGCGCAGTTGGTTAAACACCGCCTCTGGAACGAGAGGCTGCGTGTTCGATTCCCGCACCGAAACAAATGTTTGCGTTATCCACAGGTATTTGTTTCGGGTTTGGGTGTTTTGGGACTGAAAAGTCTCTCGTAGTTTCTGATACACGACACAAGACTTAATGGATCTTGTGGGGTCAGGACTATGTATGTGACGATGGGTGTATTTATTTCAGCATCATTAAATTGCGAATATGATCTAGCAACACCATGAAAATGTACAATTACAATTATGTGTTGCGTATTACGTCTATTGTGTAATATATAATCGGTTCTAGTTGTTTCTATAACCTGTCTTACGCCACCCGTTGAGGATATGTCACAAAACAGCAATTATGACTCATGCTTCTTACACATGTTTATCATTTCGAGGACGAACTACGAATATTTAGAAGGCAAATAAAACTTGATTCAAAAAGCGATAAATATAAAACCAAAATATTGTAACAATTTTTCAAAAAATTGTATTATCTATAATATATCAGACGGTAGCCTCATACTATTCGATACAATCATGCCGGCCCGCTGAGATACCTCTTCACGCTACGGTGGCATGACCCAGGATTACAGGAAGGAGGGATGCCTATTTCTGCACTCCTTGTTAAACTTTTACACTCAGAATAACTTGATTTCGAGTCAAACATCGCCAAAGAATTAGGCAGATGTATCATTACCTCCCGTCCCATATACGTCCCACTGCAGGGTACGGGCCTACTCTACAATCGAGGGTACGATTGAGAGAAGTTACGCCATATAGTCCACCACGCTGGCCTAGATCCAGGCGGACTTTACATACCATAGAAATTCATAAAAATCGCTATGGTATGCAAGGTTTCTTATCGATGTTTTCTTTCACCGTTGTAGTATTGTTATTGACTATCAATACACACATAATATCTCCGAAAAGTCAGAAGTGTGCCCTAGGATTTGAAACCCGACCACCGCGAACATGTAGGCAGCCGCGTCTGGTTCCTTATCAACAGGCCACCACGCATTACTACCCGTAGTTAGTCCTTTAATACTTTATCCTGGTTTGGCAAAGTTACTGCAATGCACCGCAGCGCATTCGTCGACAGCCTTGCCTATAGACTAGCCCCCTATCACATCGTGGTTCGGAACATACAAGGCGAAACGTGGATGTCCTGGTAGCACCCTGCCTACCCCTTCTGGGATAAAGGCGTGAGTTTATGTATGTATGTAAATATATGGAAGTAATAAAAACCGCGCCAAAAGTTCTTGCGTCAATGGATTTCCGTGTTCAGTTAAATTATGTTATGTTAAATTTTTCCACTGTTATTTTGGTTCAGGTCAACGGCCTGTTTACAGTACCTTAACAAGTTTGAGATATTTCGGTCACTAATCGTCCATATAGATTCGGACCTATGTCACTGGGTAATTTATGTGGCAGCCTTAGTGACGCAGTTGGACGCCGGCTGTGAAGCGCGAGGCCGCTATAATCCCGCCTCGAGACAAATTTGTGGGCCAAATTTTTTTTATTCTTGTGAATGGCGAGACGAGCATGACATTCGCCTGATAGTAAGCGATACGACCGCTCATGGACAGAAGCAAAACCAAACAACATGAGTTATTGGATGCATGCGTTGCTTGGCATTCCACTGCGCTCGCCATCCTGAGACATAGGATGTTAAGTCTCTTTAAGTCCAGTAGTTACTCTGGCTACAATGTCCTTCAAGCCAGAACACAACAGTGCATTTACTCTGCTGTTAGGCGGGAGAAATAGACATTGCGGTGATACCTACCCAGGCGGCCTCTCACATATGAGAGACCTACCACTAGAAAACTTTTATGTTCATTATAGTCACGAATATTTATGTTAATCTTAACAAAAAATTTCTTATAATTACAACGATCTGGAAACTACCGAAGTTGTAACAAACAAAAAACGGCTATTCACTGCTAAGAATAGCTTTTTGCCAAATAACCGAAATTATTAACGATTTAACACAGATTATGATTGCGTAGTGGAAATTTTTGTTGATGTATCTTTAGAAGGACGTTTTTATAATAACAATATGCTTGATGTTAAACGCAGTGAAGATGGAGTATCCAAAAATGTTAGAAGGATAGATAAAAACCTTTATTTTGGCTACAATAAACACAGCAATCTTAGAGACCTCTGACTTTCCGAAGTCATGTGTTATTGATATTCAACCACCACGCACTATAACGGTGAAGGAAAACATCGTGAGGAAACCTGCATACCATAGCGATTTATATGAATTTCTATGGTATGTAAAGTCCGCCCCGCACTAGGGTGGTGGACTATATGGCCTAACCACTCTCAATCGTACCCTCGATTGTAGAGGAGGCCCGTGCGGCAGTGGGACGTATATAGGCTTATACAGATACATAAAAGTTTTAATTAAATCTTTTACGCTTGGATGAATACTTCTGAATTGCACGAAAGTGTCTTATATATATTGATTGATATATAATTAATGTAAAATAATTGTTATTGCAAATATCACGTTTGCAAGCAGTTATCGACGGCTGACCTTGTTTCTGCCTCGTAGAGAATTCCGAGTTGAATGCTTCCTTTACGATTAAATGAATCGCCATTTAACTTGACCTAGGACTGAGCGAATCCTACATTTGTGTGGGGTGTCTATAACAGGACATTTTTAAATACCGGGTATATAAGACTGCCACCGAAAACGAAGCCGGGTGATAGTTTTAATGGTTACAGACACAATGCAAATAAACATTTCGCAAAGCGACAGATTTTTTTTTGCAATTTTTAAAAATCGTTTTTTTTTGGTAGTAAATACCTAGGTATTGCGAAAATAGTAATTTAAACACTAACGTACCATTGCGTCTTAAAAAATAAAAAGGTGTAAAACATTATATTAGGAAAACTACGTATTTATCAGCCAATACGACGATAAGTAAAAAAAATACCAAAAAAAAGTTGACGATTTTTTTACGAAATTTTTAGTTGCATTGTTTCTGAAGTCATTAATACTATCACCCGGCTTTGTTTTCGGTTGCAGTCTTGATATACCCTGTATAAATAATAAATGAATACACCCAACAGTTACATACATAGTCCTGAACCCACACTAAGATCGAGTCTTGTGTCGTGGGTATCGTGGGTTTCGGGTCTGGTTGTTTGTGAGACCGAAAAGCCTGTCGTAGTTTCTGATACACGACACAAGACTCGATCTTAGTGTCAGGACTATGTATGTGACTGTTGAGTGTATATATTTTTTAGATACAGGGCATATCAAGACTGCGACCAAAAACGAAGCGAGGTGGCAGTATTAGTGACTTCAGTCTTCAGACAAAACACAACTAAAATTTCGCAAAAAAAATTGACTGTTTTTTTTGGTTATTTTTACTGATCGTCGTATTTGGGTGATAAATACATAGTTTTCCTAAAATAATAATGTACACCGTTTTATTTTTAAAGATGCAATGGTCACACGTGTTTAAACTGCTATTTTTTCAAAAACTAGGTATTTACCACCCAAACACGATATTAAAAAAAATGCAATAAAACTTGTCGCATCTTTTTATCTGGTTTAAACGGGTTATTCATAGGTTAGAAACGACATAGGTACTCTTGCGTCTTAGTATGACAGGTTTCGCATAGCTTCGTTCGGTGGTCTATCTACTATCCCGGTGCATACGAATATTCTATCTACAGCTTTTGGATCACCGGCAATATTAAATTTAAAAGGTACATGTATAAATAGTGCATCGCCATTTATCGTAGGTGAATTATACAATTAAACTGAATTTTATTTTTTCGTATTCTTTGAACATGTCGAAATATTTATTCATTAAATATTTTGTCATTGTCTGAGTATCAAACTCGTTACACAGCTAAACCGAAACTTGAGTTATTTAAACTTTACTTTGTGTATGTCACGCTTAAACTTTGCAAGACGTTTTGTGAATTGTCTAATATTTCCATTTTCCTTCAGTACTTTATAGGTAAAACTGTTGTATAATTTTTGAAAGATACATTTGTTGCTCAGTAAGATAGCTTTCAGGATAGCACGGATAAGTAATATTCGTGGATCACACGAACATTTGTCTCGTGCGGGGATAGAACCTGCACTTAACAATTTTACAATCTGCTTAGCACCATTGCGCCCCAGAGGCCTTAAAACCTAAATTTATATAAAACAGAAACAGATAGTTTTTGAGTCCAGTCCCATCAACAACTTATTGTAGTTTTTGCAGCGCACGCGATGTAAAGAATATTTTAGGTAATTTTTTACACCTTGGGTAACATTATTGAAGTCTTAGAAAGAACCCCTTATTGTTTTGAACATATAATATATTATTCACCCTATGTCACCCGGCGATAGTGCAGCTTCCCAACAGTGAAATATTCAAATCGGTTCAGTAGTTTCGGAGTTTATTCAATACAATCAAATCTTTCCCCTTTATAATATAAGTAAAGAAAACTTATTAAATGTTTTACTACAATTATTCTAATGACACATGTAACGAGCGGCGTTTAATTTTGATTTGAAAATCGCGGGCGCGCTCGGCTCGCTCGCGCCATACCCTGCCATTGATTCCCGAAGCGCGCTCCGCCAATCGGAGCGCGTTGCGGTTCGCGCGAAACTCCGTCGGCGCGACAGCGGTACGGCGAAGAGAAGATGGCGCCGACGCACGATGTCAAGTTACGACGCATTTGTTTAAGTTCTTGTCTGTGTAAAAGTTTTTCATAAATATAGTTGAGATTTTGTACAAACGAGTAGTTTCACTTGTTTATAGTGGCGCTCAACTTGCGGCCCGATCACGTAGCCGAGCATAACAAGTTCTTTCGACATTCGAAGTATTTGTTGGAAAAGCATGCCGCTTTCATGCAGGAGTAGCGTTGCCAGGCGTCCGGATAAAGCCGGACATAGTTAGGCTTTTTGATTGCATGTCCGGCTAAAATAAACGGTGTCCGTCTTGTCCAGCTTTTGTTAGGCTTTTTACATTTCACAAACAAGCGAGCACTGCCGCCGCCCGCCGCGCCGCCGAGCGTGGCCGACATTTATGATAATAATCAAAAAGACTTGATTTTACATAAAACATTTTTGTCGTACCTATTAATACTAAGACAAAATCCTCAATAATATAGGGTGTCCGGCTTTTTAAACCAAATGTCCGGCCAAACTGGCTGGTCTGTCCGGCTATTAGCTTTGGCGACCTGGCAACGCTATGCAGGAGGGTCGTAACCCGTCGCGGCCAAGGTCAAGCCGTCGAAAAGGAAGACCCCAAGCTCACTACGTCGGAGTCAGAACAAGAAGACATCTGTGTCGAGGTCGACCCGTCGGCCCATGCATCAATGCTGACGCCGCCCGCGCCGTCACCGGCCGCGACGCCGCCCGCGCCGTCACCGGCCGCGACGTCGCCCGCGCCGTCACCGGCCGCGCCGTCGCCGACATCGGAGCATAATATGCTCAAACTCATGGAGTTTTTTGCCAAGGCACAAGAAACGAATCAAAAGCTGGTGGAAACAATCCTCGCAACCTCAACCGCGACATCACCCGATGCCAGCGGTGTCTATAAAACGAAGCCAACCGGCAACTTCAGCAAATGCTCGGCCCGCTTCGACGGAGCGACGAGAGACGCCGAGACGCTGGAAGCATTCATCGATGCCGTCCTTGTGTTCAAAGAGTGTGCCGGAGTGAGCGACAAAAACGCAGTACGAGGCTTGCCGATGCTGCTCGCCGGAGACGCAGCAGTCTGGTGGCAAGGCATGAAGAAGGACATCCACGATTGGGAGGACGCCGTCGCGAGACTCCGCGGGATGTACGGCATCGTGAGACCAGCGTATAAACTGTTCCGTGAGATCTTCGCGTATGAACACGCATTACCGGAACGCAGTGAAGTGTTTGCCTGTAGGATTAGGGCCCTGATGAGCCAACTACCGTATGATTTGTGTGACGCGGCTAGAATAGATATTGTGTATGGTTTGTTGGACCGCAAAATACGTAAACGTTTACCCCGCGAAACCGTAAATACATTCGAGCAATTAATCGTGCAACTACGTTGTGTCGAGGAGTCAATGGCAGAGGTATATTGTCAAGGTAAAACCGTAAGTACACCCAAGATATCTACCAAAGTTCTTAATAATGTCCATAACAGTGCTTGCGAGCCGGCCAGTAAGCCCATATTTACCCCCTCCGCTCCAAACAGTGCCTCCAAACCACAACGTAAGCGTTGTTCATATTGTAGGAACTACGGTCATGATATAAATGATTGTAGGAATTATAAAAATAACAATGAATCGCAGTTTTCTGGAGGCGACCAATCCATACGTTGTTACGGGTGCGGACAACCTGGCGTAGTTAAATCTAAATGTCGTAAATGTACCAACAATAACGCTAAGGTTCTTACAGACCCTGTGTCTTTTAATGTGATAAAATGCAGTGATCATAGTCCGAACAGTTCTGTGTCCGATGATTCATATATTCGCGCAACGTCGCCGCCCGTAGAGGGCGAGGCGCCTTATTCTGATGAACGTACCTATTCTGATAGACGCGCTTATTATAATAATTACGATGAAACTACTTCAATAAGTTCTCGCGATTGTTTACAATTGTATTCCGAACACGATGTTGTCGAGTTGAAACATTCGGCATTACAGAATAATATTGACCATGACCAGTATCACCCCGTGGTGAATATTAGTGTTTTGGGGGAAGACGGTGTCGCTATTATTGATACGGGTGCTACGCACTGTATTGCTAGTCCATTGTTACACCGCTTATTTCAGAGAGGTGGTGTCCAGTTTTCGGAGTCGCAGCGTAATATACGATTAGCCGACGGTACCGAAACGTTGCGTAAGTGTTACTTGTATACGGTTACGGTTAAATTACAGTATCGAGAGATACCTGCTACGTTCATTGTGATCCCCGGGGCGGACGCAAGAACGCTTTTGGGCTACAACTTTATCAAGCGTGCCGGCATCGTGCTCAACCCACTGGAAGGGAATTGGACCTTCGCCTCTGCACCGGACTGCGTGTACGACTTCGTGCAGTCATATAATGTAAAGTCCACAGGAGACGCGGATCTTCTGTTCACAGACGCCTCGTCTTTGAGCTTGAGACCTGACGAAGGGCCTCATCTGTCCGAGGATCAACGTAGTCAGCTGAATGAGCTCATCACCAGGTGCGCTAGCCGCTTCGTTGCAGAAGGTGAGGCTACAAGTTTTATTACACATCGCATTAAGGTAGACGAGAAACAAGAACCCATAGCTTCTCCCCCATTCCGTATGTCACCTGCGAAGGTGGCCATTTTGGAGAAGGAGTTGGACAAGCTACAGCGCACCGACGTTATTGAGGAGTGCGAATCTCCATGGGCAGCCAACGTCGTCTTGGTCCCTAAGAAGGACGGAAGCTCACGGCTCTGTATAGACTATCGGAAGCTAAATGCAGTCACAGAGTCTGATAAGTACCCGCTGCCGCGCATGGACGATGTACTACACGCTGCCAAAACGGCAAGCTTTATGACAACTCTTGATTTGCAATCTGGCTATTTTCAGGTGTCCGTGGCGGAGGATGATCGCGACAAGACCGCGTTCGTCACTCCTCTCGGGACCTTTAGGTTCAAGCGGATGCCCATGGGTCTCCGCAATTCCGGTGCTACATTCCAGCGCCTGATGGATAAATTTAAATCTAACTTGCGAGGTACAACTCTTTTGTGTTATCTCGACGATCTCATCGTCCTTTCCGATTCGTTCACCAAGCACTTGGAAGACCTGCAAGCCGTCTTTAATAGGCTAGAACTATTTAATTTGCGAGTGAACCGCGCCAAAAGCGTCTTCGCTCGCGATTCTGTTAAGTTCCTTGGGCACTTGATTGTACCAGGCGGTATCCACGTAGACCCCGAAAAGACAGCTGCTATTAACGACATGGCAGTGCCGACGAATCTAAAGCATCTTAAATGCTTCTTGCAAACGTCAAGTTGGTTCAGACGTTTCATACCCAACTATGCAGAAATAGCTAGGCCGTTGACGGCGTTGCAAAAAAAGGGTAGCCTCTGGCGTTGGTCGGTTGAAGAGCAGGCCGCATTTGTGCATCTAAAGCAACTCTTAGTATCTGCACCTATACTGCGGCAAGCCGACCAAACCCAGCCATACACCCTTAGGACTGACAGTAGTGCTTACTGTCTCGGAGCGGTCCTAATGCAGGGGGAGGGGCCTGACGAGCGCCCCGTAGAATACGCTAGCCGCCTGTTAACTCAGGCTGAACGGAATTACACGACGACCGAGAGAGAAGCTCTAGCCGTAGTGTGGGCTGTCACTAAGTTCCGCGGCTATATCGAAGGAGCGCGGGTTGTCGTCAAATCAGACCATCAACCGCTGAGGTGGTTGATGAGCGTTAAGTCTCCAAGCGGTCGTTTGACCCGGTGGGCGCTTACTCTCCAGGAATTCGACCTGCGCATCGAGTACACCCCCGGTAAGTCAAATGTAATCGCCGACACACTGTCGCGTCCTGCCTGCACGAGCGAGATTGGCGGTTGCGACTTATGTCACGCAGTAGTTGACGTCCCGTCAGAAAACGTGTCCAACTACAGAAACTTGCAGCTTCAAGACCCTGACGTCAGGAAGATTATGGAAGATTTGGAGGCGGCGGACGAACCATTAAGGGGGAGACCGTGGATGGATCGCGGTTATATTATGTCCGACGGTGTACTTTATAGGTACAACCCGGAGCCCAGTGATGATGAAGGCGCCTGCCTCGTCGTCCCGGCAAGTCACAGGTCCCAAATCCTTTCAGAATACCACGATGCTCCGACGGCAGGTCATCTAGGAGTCGAGCGCACTCTGCAGCGCATCGCTACGCGCTATTATTGGCCAGGTATGCGGGCGTACATTTCTGATTACGTGAAGGAGTGTACTTCGTGTCAGCGTTACAAGGCTGACACGCGTAAACCAGCGGGGCTAGTGCAATCCCCAGCTGTAGCGCAAAGGTTTGAAGTGGTCGCCGTGGATCTGTTCGGTCCACTCCCTGCCACGGAGTCAGGCAACCGTTGGATCCTTATAGCTGAAGATGTCTGTTCCAGATGGGTGGAATTGTTCCCGTTGCAGAACGCCACGAGTTTTCTTTGCGCCAAAACTTTAATCGACGAAGTTTTCCTTCGCTACGGAGTCCCTCGCAGACTCATCAGTGATAACGGCGTGCAGTTTATCAGCGAGGTGATGCAGCAAGTGTGTTTTGCGTTTGGAATCAACCAGGCGCTGACACCCTACTATCACCCTGAGGCTAACCCGGTCGAACGCAAAAATCGTGACCTAAAACCACAACTCGCTGCTTACGTCAGTCAAGACCATTCCACTTGGGATGCCCATTTGGCCGCTATTAGGTTCGCTATGAACTCGGCTATTACATATAGTACGTCGTTTTCTCCAGCTATGCTTACGTTCGGGCGTGAGATTCGCGCACCTGCCGACGTCGTGCACGATATGCGCACTATTCTGGATGGGGACAAGTTTGTAGCCAACGTCACACCCTATCTGAGACGTCTGACTACGGTTTTAATAGACGCAAGGGACGCGCACGAAAAGGCTCAAGCAGTCCAAAAGAAGTATGCGGACGAGAAACGCCGTCCCGCACCCGACTACAAGGTAGGTGATCTGGTTTTGCTAAAGACTCAAGGGGCTAACGATACTGCTCGTGGTCAAACTCCAAAATTTATACCGCGACGCGACGGGCCTTACGTAATAAAAGAGGTATTGAGTAGTACTACTTATCGCATAGAAAATGGCAACGGTGATACTTTAGGGAAATATCACGTTTCGCAGCTTACTCCATTCGTCGGTCGGTCGGAATCTCCAGTACACGGAAAACGTAGGAGAGGTCGTCCGCGTAAAAACTGTTAAGTCATTTAGAGGCGAACAACTTTCGGGATTACGTGCTTACTTTGTATGTTTTTTTTATTAGTATCTGTGTAAAATATGTTTGTGTAAAATGCGCTATTCCAAACGCGTGGGCGCATTGTTTGGACTAGAGGGGGAGGCTGTAACGAGCGGCGTTTAATTTTGATTTGAAAATCGCGGGCGCGCTCGGCTCGCTCGCGCCATACCCTGCCATTGATTCCCGAAGCGCGCTCCGCCAATCGGAGCGCGTTGCGGTTCGCGCGAAACTCCGTCGGCGCGACAGCGGTACGGCGAAGAGAAGATGGCGCCGACGCACGATGTCAAGTTACGACGCATTTGTTTAAGTTCTTGTCTGTGTAAAAGTTTTTCATAAATATAGTTGAGATTTTGTACAAACGAGTAGTTTCACTTGTTTATACACAGGCAAATACGTCGTTCGGAGAACCGATTAGTTATTTCTCTAAACGCCTAATTCTGCACATTACGATGCAAATTAAACCGCAGAAACAGTATTTTACATAAATATGTAAATAGGCTGTTCTTGACTAATATAGCTAAATCCGTAGCCTTCTGGTTTTCCAACGCTGTCTCTTTCGCGCATAAGGGTATTGTATGAGTGGGAAAAAGATGGCAAATATTTATGAGGGAAATTTTTCTGCAACAATAGTCACCACATTTGACAAAGGGTCTATGATCTTTATCTGACCACAATAAATAAAACTTATTCAGCCTTTAAATGCCCTTAGATTTTATCCTGGTAGTAATTTTTTACCCGTCCGTGTAGGGACTACCGTACACAGTTAATAGCGCCATTGAAAAAACATAAAAAATATTTATTAAACTATACATACATACATAATCGTCACGCCTGTATCCCATAGGGGTACGCAGAGACTATGTATCGCCACTTTGCTAGATCCTGACATATTACTTTAGCTTCATCCACTTTCATCAATCTCTTCATGCATTCTCGTCGGTTCAGGGTACTTTTGACCTATAAAAACTCACAAAACGCTTATACAATATCGGCCTTATGCATATGCAGTTTTAAAACCTTTTTTAGTAATCTAATGTTTTGCCCCTTTCGAACGACTTTTGAATTCAATTTGCGCGAAGAAGACAAAACATTCGATAGCTAAAATGGCTTTTAAAACTGTCTATTAATAAGGTCATATGAGATCATACAATTAGGTTAAGCTTAAGCTTAAGTTTATACATTAGTTCTTTGTATACTTCTAAACATTTACACGTGCTCCTCCCCTAGGATCGGGAGTACCAGTACAATTGCTTGAGAATTTCTGAAACGAAAGGTAGCGGGTTCGATCCCCGTACCGATGACAAATCTATGAGGACGATTTGTTTCCGGTCTGGGTGTTGGTGAGACCGAAAAGTCTCTCGTAGTTTCTGATACCCACGACTCGATCTCAGTGTGGGGTCAGGACTATGTGTGTGACTGTTGGGTGCATGTAATCTTATCATGTATTTAATGTGAAATCCGCAAGATGGCGCCACATCAAAAACAATTAACAATTAATTGTTTATTTAGAGTACTTCTCAAAACCGGACGCAACACAATTAAAAATATATTAAATTGCAATTAATTTGATGAATATAATAATATTGTTTCACTCACATTATGTCTTTATTAAACCTTTCCGGATACGTCGAGAATAATAGAAATAGTTTTTTCCATTTTAAATGGATTTTGTGAGCCGGCGAGTTATTTGCATCCGCTTGTGGTGGCATTACGGGAATTCTACCACAACGGCCCGACACAAAATGGGAAATGCGTCATAACTTACCCAATTATGTCGCGCTTCCGTGTCATCCTTTTGATATCCGGATACCAACAGGTATATTAGAGTATTTGACGCCATTTTTATTAAATTTATCAAAAGGGATCCATATAAATCATTCGGGGAGGCCTATGTGCAGCAGTGGACTTTCTTTGGCTGATGTATGATTCATATCCAAAATCTAGCAAACAAGGAATTTTAAACATTTTTTCCATTTTGAAATCCATTCAGAATTAAACAAGTTAGAAACGTTTTAAATCTTGTAGTGGGAGGAAAAGAAAAGGGGTGCAAAACAAAACTAGTGACGTCACTAGTCTTAATATGCATTACAGTGTGCGCGTGTGAAAGAGACGGTATGATGTCTCCACTACGCTCCTACTCTTTCTTTTAAAATACTAATATTTGCCTCATTTTACAAGCTATTTTAATACTGTTTTCACAGAAATGTTTTATTTTAATGGTATTTGTGTTTAAATGCAAAATAATTAAGAAGACGATCATAGTCAAATATCCTATTATGTCGGTGGTCCTATGCATTCCACTTCACTTACCTAAAATATACAATGCATTGTATGTAGTTTGTAGTATTAGCCTAGGTAACCGCTTGGTGTATTAGGCAGAGGCTTGGCTAGATAGATATTTATTTATTTATTTATATATGAGGTCCACCAACAGCAGATATTGGCTTAATATAGCAGGTATCGACTTAGTTTAGTGGATATCGGCTTGGCTCGTACAGCCTATCTAACCTATTGACTTGGCAGGGATGAAATTGTTTTAGTAAACTGTGACTTAATAGGTACCCACTTAACAAAGTAGGTAACGACTTAACCTAATAAGCATTGCCCTATTTGTGTCTTCGGAGTCCTTGACGTTATATCGATCGCTGTTTACTGTGTCTGCAACATAAAAACAATATTACTTAATTTGGTTCATGATCACTTAATTCTTTTAAAAAAAAAATGATTTCTCCATTAACCTTCGGAAGAAATATCAAATGCTTTTCAATGACTAGGGCCAATCACCTCTTTCAAGG
This sequence comes from Deilephila elpenor, assembly GCA_949752805.1. Taxonomy (NCBI): domain Eukaryota; kingdom Metazoa; phylum Arthropoda; class Insecta; order Lepidoptera; family Sphingidae; genus Deilephila; species Deilephila elpenor. Next base: position 2,200,462 of record OX457121.1, read on the forward strand.
TTATTGGAACTTTGGATCTGTGGCAAGGTAATAAGCATTTGCTACAGCAATTTTTTAACATGATGCATGGCAATGCTTAAAATTGCATTGAAAAATAAGATATTCCTTATGGCGGGAGAAATAGACATTGCGGTGGCACCCAGGCGGCCTCTCACGTATAGACCACTAAAAAGTATCTTGTTTCTTCACGACGTTTTCATTCACCGTTAAATTGATTGGTAATTATCTACCATAAATGGGGAAAGGCCAGTAAATAACTACACAGCTCGGTCTAGTCATAAGCCTGTTTATTAAAGGATTGACGTCACAGCGCTCATTATAAGAGTAATGTAAGGTTGGATCGGAGAATTTCCTCGATAATTTTTCTGAGTATATAAATAATTCATTTAGTGATTCATTTGACTGCCTCGGAAGTGTAGTTGTACTAAAGCACGATTACAAAGCTGAGGTCTCGGGTTCGAATACGGGTCGGGCGATGTGATATTGGATTTTTCATTATGATATGATAGATGTGTATGATGTGAATATCAAGGGCAGGGTAGTCCAAATAAGACATATTTTTATGGCGGCCTAGTCATATAGACTTAAACCTAAAACGCAATTACTTGTGGGTTAGTGTAACTTTGTCATAGACGCAAGAATTATGCCGGACGAAGTGAAATATACATCCGATTCACCAACGGGTTTCCGCAGGATACGGTCGCTATCCGGACGGAATCGAATCTCGTCCCACTAGCAAAACTTGTGTATTTATTTACTTTATTTGTATTGTATCAGCTCATATACGTCCCACTGCAGGGCACGAGCCTCCTTTACAATCGAGAGTACGATTGAGAGGGGTTAGGCCATATAGTATAGAAAATACTACATTCCTACATTACTTAGAGAAAATAGATTGACACCGCTAGATTACCCATCTAAACATCGCAAGAAAGTAATTATACCGGGTATATCAAGACTGCGACCGAAAACGAAGCCAGGTGGTAGTATTAGTGACTTCAGACACAATGCAATTAAAAATTTCGCAAAAAATATCGACAACTTTTTTTTTGTAATTTTTTACTTATCGTCGTATTTGGCTGATTTATACATAGTTTTCCTAAAATAATGATGTATACCTCTTTATTTTTAAACACGCAATGGTACCTAAGGGTTTAATTTAGTATTTTCGCAAAAACTAGCTATTTACCACCCAAACACGACGATTTTTAAAAAATTCTATAAAAATATCTGTGACCGTTATGGCGAAATATTTATTTGCATCGTGTTTGGGGCCACTAAAACTACCACCTGGCTTCGTTTTCGGTCGCAGTCTTGAGATACCCTGTATAATGAAGTGCTTTCTAAATAACTATCAAGTAACTAAGCACGTAAATAAGAGCTACTATATTTTCTTTATATTTTTCACCATTTCGCTGTGATTTTTCATTATCAGTATCCAGTGACAAATGCTTTTTTATACGTCGTCGTCAATCTTCTGTTGTCAAAAGCGCTGTTGTCAAAATGATAAGAATATTTTCTCTCTCCATATTTTATTATATTGTCCATGTTATTAGTATTACAGACATTAATATTATTGACAGCCTCCGTGGCGCAGTTGGTTAGACGCCTGTGAAGCGAGAGGCCGCGGGCTCGATCCCCGCACCGAAACAAATAGTTGTGTGATTCACAGATTTTGTTTCAGGTCTAGGTGTTTGTGAGACCGAAAAGTCTCTGGTAGATTCTAATACCCATGACACAAGACTCGATCTTAGTGTGGGGTCAGGACTATGTATGTGACTATAAATAAACAAATAAATACACCCAACGTATTTATTTGTTTATTTATTTATTGACTCCGTGGCGCAGTTTATTATACGCCGCCGATGAAAAGGTACTCCACAAAATGTTCGAATTCTTTATCATACGTCGTAACCATAGACTGATTCGGAGTGAATGATAAGTGTCATGGAGAATAATATTGATTTAGTGGAAAACTTATAACTTACTTCGGACGTCGAACTCCGAACATTCGAACTTCGTTTTGGATGGAGTAAACCCTCTGGTTCAGAGAATGACTACCGCTCAATCAAACATTGCTTGTGGTAGGTCTTATGACAGTCTATTTATGACGAGGAGCAGTGTGTACTGTTGTGTTCCGGTTAAAAGGACAAATGATTATTGGTTATTTTTAGAGTTCATATCTGATGTCTTTGGATGGCGAGCGCAGTGCAATGCCATGCAATGCTTAATAATATATTAATGGACGCTTAACATACATACATAAAATCAAGCCTTATTTCCCAGAAGGGGTAGGCAGAGGTGCAATTAGGACACCCACGTTTCGGCTTGTACTTTCCGTCCCACGATGTGATAGGGAGCGAACGTATGGCCATACCAGGCAGAAATTCCTGACTCCAGCTGATAATAAAAAAAAACAATGTCACTTTGCCCGACCCGGGACTCGAACCCGTGACCTCAGCTTTGCAGTCATAGCGTAGCACAACTGGCAGGCACCGCTTAATACCTCTTCATTTATTTATTTACTTAAAGGTACTACCATACTACACTCATTAAATACTAAGACCATATTATTCTATAGTTACATTGCAACGTGTAAATATTTTATTATTTAAATACATTTTAATTTATTACATACTCAAATAAAAAGAGTGACAAACGTCATACATAATCGGAAAGGACAAACAAACCATCATTTGTTATTCAATGCTTAATACTATTACTATTGAAATATTTGTATTTTTGTCATTCACATCTTTTCTTTTGTGCAATAAATAAACTTTATTATTATAAAAAAAACTTGATTTAACGATGCTTTTTAATTGTCTGTTTATATGGTAAAATTCCGATGCATTCTGCTGTGTTGCTGATGTATGCCTACGTCATGTAGGTGCAAATTTATAGAGTCGTTTCCAGCGCGCCTCGTCATTAGAACAACAACCTTCTAAGCAGCAACTGGTATGCGCGGCAATGTTTGATCCAAGCGATGTTTCTTTCAGTACAAGTGACGATAAATAAGTGTGAATTTAAAGTGCGATTTCGTGACTTAATTCGAATTAAGTGACTAAGAATTTGTCATTTTTAAATTTGGAATTGAGTGACTGCAAATTTTAAAATTTGGAGTTAAGTGTCTACGAATTTGAAATTGGAATAGTTTTTAATTTGTACTTTTGAAGTGTTAACTAGTGTTTTTGGTACTGTTTTGGACATTGTGGATTAAAAATGAAGGACTTAGTGCAGTTTTGGAACCATGTGTCAAACCGGCGGTATTCTGCGGTAAATACAGACTCAAACGACTTGCCGAAAAAATGCCCAGATGGTGAAAAATTAGACAATTTCGAGTGTGAATTAAACTTTGAAGAAATTGACTTCAATGAGAAGAAAGATGCTATCATCAACAAATTGTTTGAAAGGAGAAGAAAGGGGCAAATAGCGAGACAGCCGAAATGTGAGTTATTTAATAATTTCATTATTTTAGGGGTGATTTTTATTTTTATTTAAATTTTTCTGTTAATACTTTTTATGCACTTAATAAATTTTCTCTAGTAATAACCAGTTGGTAGATGTTAAAATGAATTATTCAAATACGTCAAACTACAAATTGATCAAATTATTTAATGTAGGTATTATTGAGCAGAAATAATAATACTTAAAAGCAACAAAACAAGACAAATATGAAAATATATGACCATACATAAAAGAAAAAATGTAAATAAATAAAAAAATCTTTTAAGATGGTTTAAAATTATCTGTTTACTACAAAAATGAAAAACACATATGAAATTAAGAAAAACAATACGTAAATACGTAATTACTTGCTTAAATGATTTAATCTTCTTATAAAAGGACATTCAACGAAAAAAAATTACAAATAAGTATTAATTTTTATCATTTTAACATTAATTTAGTGTAAAAATATTATATTATACAATTTTAGAGTCCTTTTATTTACGCTGTATTATTTTATATTCAAAATTGTTTATTAATTTTAAAAATAAATATTTGCAAGACAATATGGGATATATTGAATATTTAAAGGAATGTTTTAAAACTTTTCTAATTTAACCTGGCCTGGAAATCGAACCCTGGTATTCACGGTTCATGGACCATGTAAGCTGGCATTAAACCAACGGAGCGATTTAATTTAATTAAATTAGGACCATTTTCAATTCTGGTCTAATTTTATAATTATATTTTATTAATGATTGATAATTATTATTATGTTTTGCAATTATAGCAGCCCATATACGTACACTGGTAAGCACGTGACTTCTATAAAATCGAGAGCTCGATTGAGAGGGTTAGGCCAAAGTCCACCACGCTGGCCTAGTGCGGGGCGGACTCTACATACCATAGAAAATTTTGTTAAATCGCTATAGCATGCAGGTTTCCTCACGATGTTTTCCTTCACCGTTATAGTGCGTGGTAATTGACTATCAACACACATCACTCTGAAAAGTCTATGATATGTCCTAGAATTCGAACCCACGACCAACACCTCGTTAGACCATGCGGTTCGTTACTAAATGGCTAAACACTGAATTTAACACCTAATAACTAATTTAATATCTAGATACAGTGCACTGATTCCGCGTTCTGGGCGACTTTACTTACCTAACTCAACCGTACCAAAATCACTTGACCAATAACACTATTCTTCATTATTCTTCTAAATTATCTATGAACTGCTCTGAATTTAACTGCGCTGCAACCTCTGTATAATTATTGTATTGTAAACTTGTTTTAAAAAGAGCAACGCTAGAGTTTCTTGCCCGTTCTTCTCTGGCGAAAACAGCCTTGTGAACCGGGTGGTAGTGGAAAAAAGTGACTGAATCTAAATAATGTATGACATTTCATGGGTTCAATAAATATTTTCATTTCATTTCATTTCATTTCATTTCATTTCAGATGGATAAGTAGTTCCGTATAAGAAATCCGAAAACCCAATAATTTAATTACTGCATCTATGCCAAGTCTAGCACTTTATTATCATACAAATAATCAACGCATAATATGGCATACATACATATTATTTATTTATTTATTTTATTCTTAACTGCACATAAAAAAAGGAAAAAAAACACTTAAAGATATTACAGATTTACAAAAAAAAGTACAGATGGCGGTCTTATCGCTCTAGGCGATTTCTTACAGACAACCTTAGGATGGATTTAAGAAAAGGAAAACAAGAGAGGGCAGTCTAGAATTTAAAGGATACAAGCACCAATAAAAAAAGAAAAAATAATAATTATTATAAACAACTTATTTATATTAATATATACAAAATATATACATAAACATATACACATGATATACATACACACATAAATATTTCAATAGATAAATATATATATACATACATACTATAAATTACCTTTAGGTTCAAATGCAGGGAATTAAACTGCTCAATATGTCCGTTCAGAAGGAAAGGTAGTGATCTTTAACCATTTTTTTTGAACGAGTTCAGTGTTTGAGCCTGTCTTACCACAACTGGTAATGCGTTCCACAGTCGAACAGCTTGGACTGTAAACGACTTGTCCATGAAAGTTGTGACATGCACTGGCATTCTCAATTGCAGATTCTCCGATGACCTCAGGGACCTTGAATGAGACACATGAAGAAATACAAAACGTTCTTTAAGATATGGTGGGGTGAGAGGATTAAACAAGATATTGTAAAGAAGAGTAAGAATATGAGCATTCCGACGAAGTCGTATGGGTAACCACTTGAGCTTAACACGAAACTCGGAAACATGATCATATTTGCGTAGACCAAATATAAATCTAATACAAAAATTTTGAAGGCGCTCAAGTTTATTAAGTTGGTCCTCGGTGAGATCGAGATAGCTGACATCGGCATAATCAAGGATGGGGAGTAGGAGAGTTTGTGCAAGAGAAATCTTCGTGGTAATGGGTAGAAAATTTTGTAACCTTCGCAAGGACCCAGCGGAGGCAAAAACCTTACGGCGTAACTCCCGAAGCTGCGGACCCCAGGTGAAAGACTTGTCCATATAAAGGCCAAGGTTCTTGACCGTATCACTGTATGGTACAGTGACACCATCACAGGACACAGATGGTAGTTGGTCCCAATCAAGTTTTGATATCATCCTGGGGCTGCCGACAACAATGACCTGAGTTTTAGAAGGATTGATCTTTAGTCCAAAGGCTTTGCTCCATGTACATATGTGTTGGATGTCGGTGTTGATAGATTCAATCGCATCGACCATCTTGTCCAAGGGTGCCCGAGTATAAATTTGCAGATCGTCGGCGTAAAGGTGGTAGGATGAGCGAAGATCATTAGTAATGGAATTAATAAAGACAGCGAAGAGTAAAGGAGATAACACGCCGCCCTGAGGTACACCAGCAGATACAGAGCACCAGGAGGAAAAGCATTCCTCTAAACAGATGCGTTGCTGGCGACCATACAGGTAACTACGAAACCAACCAACTGCCATTGGAGATATGTTAAGAGAACCCATTACGCCAAGTAATACGTCGAAATCTACGGTGTTGAAGGCATTACTGAAGTCCAGCAATGCCAGAACAGTCAGCTTACCTTCCTCCATACCCGATCTGATGCCATCCGTAATATGAGTTAGAGTGGTCGTCGTGCTATGCCCAGGCCGAAATCCAAATTGGAAAGGATTTAGGAGATTGTGTTTGGAAAGGAAATCATTCAGCTGGGTGTGGATTAGACGTTCAAGGACTTTGGAGAGGAAAGGAAGAATGGAGATAGGACGAAAATCTGTAAGATTGGATGCATTGGATTTTATCGGAATAGGAATAATATGTGCTTGTTTCCAAGCAGCAGGAAAGACGCCAGATGAAATAGAATTGTTGAGGATATGGGAGATGATAGGAAGGATTTCGTCTAGGATAGGGAGAATCATATTACGGCTGACACAGTCGTTGCCCGTCGCATTAGATGAAATTAGCGCAATGGTCTTTCTAACATCACAATCGGCAAATTGTTTAATGACGAAAGCAGAGCATTCGGGAGTCTTGAGGGTCGAAAGGAACTTAATAGTGCTATCTTTCTTCGCCTTATCATAGAAAGACGAGGAAGAAAAGTGAATATTTAAAGAATTTATATCTATAGACTTACAAGAGGACTCTTGTCGAGACTTACCCACTCCCAGTGTCTTAAGAAATTTCCAAACCTTAGTTGGATCTCCGTTTTCGACTGAGTTGTGAATATGTCGGCGTTGAGCATTTCTACACACCTTACTGCAATGATTGCGGATTGAGACGTACTTCTGCCAATTTATCTCATTGGGCCTACGATTGTACCTGGACTTGGCCGATGCTTTTTTAGCGATTACATAAACTTACGCCTTTATCCCAGAAGGGGTAGGCAGAGGCGCCACCAGGATACCCACATTTCGCCTTGTATGTTCCGTCCCATGATGTGATAGGGGGCGAGCCTATCGCCATATCGGGCACAAATTCCTGACTCCGGGCTGATAATGAATAGAAAAACCCAATATCACTTTGCCCGACCCGGGACTCGAACCCGAGACCTCAGCTTTGTAGTCGTACCGTAGTACAACTACGCCACCGAGACCACCATATATTTACATACTTACATATATAAACGCACGCCTATTCCTAGCAGGGGTAGGCAGAGGTGCTACCAGGACACCCACGTTTCGCCTTGTATGTTCCGTCCCATGATGTGATAGGTGGCTAGTCTATAGGCAAAGCTGTCGACGCATGCGCTGCGGTGCAGTGCAGTCACTTTGCCAAACCAGGATAAAATATTAAAGGACTAACTACGGGTAGTAATGCGTGGTGGCCTGTTGGTAACGGACCAGACGCGGCTGCCTACATGTCCGTGGTGGTCGGGGGTCCAAATCCCAGGGCACACATCTGACTTTTCAGAGATATGTGTGTATTGATACAATACAATAATTGGTTCTCTCGCTGATGGCTTTTCTAGTCTAGGCCTAGGCTAGTCTATCTACACTTTTCATTCTTCATTACAATTATGAGATGCATTAATTGGATTCCCAATGAAGATTTTTCGATTGATGAATAATAATTGCGTTTGGGTTTTGTGAGACCGAAAAGTCTCTTGTATTTACAAGACTCGTATCAATTGAGATGAGGATTATGTGGCTGTCGGGTGTAATGCAGATTTTGCTGATTCATTCACAATATTTATACAAAATAAACATTTCATCATTGATGACTTTGCAAATTCTTGCGTGCTGACTTCAAATTCTTAGTGTTATGAAAGTTTATTCAATTGATTATTGTATTTATCACTGAAGTGTCTAGACCTTTTAAAAATAATAAATACACCCAATAGTCACATACATAGTTATGACCCCACACTAAGATCGAGTCTTGAGTCGTGTATCAGAAAATACGAGAGACTTTTCTCCCGCCAAACAGCAGTGTAAATGCACTGCTGTGTTTCGGTTTGAAGGACATTGTGGCCAGAGTAACTACTGGACATAATGAGACTTAACTTAAGTCTCAGGATGGCGAGTGCAGTGAAATGCCAAGCATTGCTTTGTAATTCATGGTGTTTTTGTTTTTGCTACTGTCCATTCGGTTATTTCACTTACCATCAGGCGAATGGTATACTCGTCTCGCCATTCACTGCAATAAAAAAGAGACTTCGCTCTCACAAACACCCATACCCGAAACAAATACCTGTGGATCACTCAAACATTTATCTATATCTATATATATAAAAGAGGAACCTGATTGACTGACTGACTGACTGACCTATCAACGCACAGCCGAAACTACTGGAGCTAAGAACTTGAAATTTTGCACAGGGATTCTTATTGTGATGTAGGGTAGCACTAAGAAGGGATTTTGGAAAATTCTACCCCTAAGGGGGTGAAAGGGGTTAAAAACTGTTGTATGGAAAATCTAAACCGTTAAAGTTACAATTGTCAAACTTGGCAGTTCAATAAATCATTTAAAAACAAAATTAATTGCATACTCAGTTTGTCTAAAAATTAACATTAAAGGGGTTAAAATAAGGGTTGAAATGTTTAGAAACTGGGTGATTTCCTTCCTACCCGATCAACGCACAGCCGAAACTACTGGAGCTAGAAACGTGAAATTTTACATAGGGGTTCCTATTGTGACGTAGGGTAGCACTAAGAAGGGATTTTGGAAAATTCTACCCCTAAGGGGGTGAAAGGGGTTAAAAACTGTTGTATGGAAAATCTAAACCGTTAAAGTTACAATTGTCAAACTTGGCAGTTCAATAAATCATTTAAAAACAAAATTAATTGCATACTCAATTTGTCTAAAAATTAACATTAAAGGGGTTAAAATAAGGGTTGAAATGTTTAGAAACTGGGTGATTTCCTTCCTACCCGATCAACGCACAGCCGAAACTACTGGAGCTAGAAACGTGAAATTTTACATAGGGGTTCCTATTGTGACGTAGGGTAGCACTAAGGAAGGATTTTTGGAAATTCGACCTCTAAAGGGGTGAAAAGGGTAAAATACTGGTGTATGGAAAACCGAAACAGTTGAAGTTGCAGATATCAAACTTGACTTTTAGTTACACATCTAGAAACAAGAACAACTGCATACTCCTTTTTCTTATAATTAAACCTAAAGGGATGAAAATAAGGGTTGAAGTATTGTAAAAGCGAACTGCTAGATCAACGCACAGTCGAAACTACTAAAGCTAGGAACTTGAAATTTTACACAGGGGTTCCTATTATGACGTAGGGGAGCACTAAGGAAGGATTTTTGGAAATTCGATCCCTAAGGGGGTGAAAAGGGTAAAATACTGGTGTATGGAAAACCGAAAGCGTTGAAGTTGCAGATATCAAACTTGACTTTTAGTTACACATCTAGAAACAAGAACAACTGCATACTCCTTTTTCTTATAATTAAACCAAAAGGGATGAAAATAAGGGTTGAAGTATTGTAAAAGCGAACTGCTAGATCAACGCACAGTCGAAACTACTAAAGCTAGGAACTTGAAATTTTACACAGGGGTTCCTATTATGACGTAGGGGAGCACTAAGGAAGGATTTTTGGAAATTCGATCCCTAAGGGGGTGAAAAGGGTAAAATACTGGTGTATGGAAAACCGAAAGCGTTGAACTTGCAGATATCAAACTTTGCTTTTTAGTTACTCATCTAGATACAACAACAACTGCATACTCTCTTTTGTCATAATTAACCCTATAGGGGTGAAAATAAGGGTTGAAGCATTGTAAAACCGAACTTCCGGATCAACGCACAGCCAAAACTACCAAACCTAGGAACTTAAAAAAATACATAGGGGTTCCCATTGTGACGTAGGGTAGCACTAAGGATGGATTTTTGGATATTCATCCCCTAAAGGGGTGTAAAGGGTTAATAACTGATATAGGGAAAATTTGAACCGTTAAAGTTACAATTGTCAAACTTGGCACTTAAATTATTCATTATAAGACAAAAATATTTGCATATTTAGTTTATTTAAAATTAACCCTAAAGGGACGACAATAAGGGTTGAAGTTTTGTAGAACCGAACTGCCGGATCAACGCACAGCCAAAACTACTGAAGCTAGGAACTTGAAATTTGACACAGAGATTTCTTTTTTAACGTAATGTAGCACTAAGAAAGGATTTTTGGAAATTCAACCCCTAAGCGGAAATGAAAAGGGTAACATTATTTTGTATGGAAAACCCCAATCGTTAAAGTTGCAGATTTCAAACTTGACACTATAATAATTAGTCATCTAAGACCAAAAATAAGTGCGTAGGTACTCTGTTTACTTAAATTTAACCCTAAAGGAGTAAAAATAAGGGTTGAAAATTTTCTATATGAATAAGGCAGTTAAAACTGTATATGAATAAAACCGTTTATCTATTGATCCGATTGGTCTCATAATCGATATCAAAGTTCCGATAATCTAAATAATTTGATTTTGAACTTTTTATTTATTGTTCCGATTGGTCTCTGAATCGATAACTGACGGACTCATAATATAATAATCTGTTAATCTAAATTCAGAGTTAGATTTGGAAATAAAAATGCTGCACGTGGATTTTTGTTAAAAGTTTACGTAGAGGTTACAATAGAATAGTTTTAGCAATATAACGTCTACATTATCTTAAACACGCAAACGAAGTTGCGGGCAAATGCTAGTTATTAATAACAGATAATGTTATTAGTTATGTATACCATAAGTATTAGTACGACATGATAATTTAACCCAAAATAGCACAGTAAACAGTACAACACATATTGCGAAAATGAACGTATGCGCTAAACTTAAGCGAATACTATGCATATATTGGGACGTGTAGTTGTCTGTTGACCCGGTTGCGACACAAGCGTGAAGGTGCATGACCCTATAGAATTACTTTTAAGCCTTTCATATTGGAATACGAATAAGGTTATTAAAATTAAAACCACAATGTAGTTAAGCGCAGTACAGTCCAACGGCCTTAATAATAGACAGTTATAAAACTTATTTTAGTTATCGAATGTTTTGTCTTCTGCGCTCAAACTGAATTCGAAAGTTCGAAACGAACAACACATTCGATATATAAAATAGGTTTTAAAACTCTCTATGAATAAGATGAAGAAAGTTCTATTGAGTGGGGTTAGGCCAACAACTGGCCTAGTGCAGTTTAGCGCACACATGCCATAGAAAATCTTATTAAGTTCGCTATGGTATGTAGATTTCCACACGATGTTTTCCTTCATAAGTTATTATGGAAATTGACATTTGACCTAAAATTACTCTAATAATGTACCCGCCTTAATACCTAATTTTCAAAGATCACGTTATTAATCGAATTAAAAATAATTACGTGGTAATTTTCCATGAACTAACAACATATTTGTAGTTTTATGTACTTTATAATTAAATTAAATTATTATATGCAGAAATTTCTAACAAGTAACAGGTATTCCTATTTATGATGAATAGCCACGATATATTAAAACATACATAAACCTTTTTCCATGAAGGGGTAGGCAGAGGTGCTACCAGGACACCCACATTTCGCCTTGTATGTTCCGTCCCATGATGTGATAGAGGGCGAGTCTATCGCCATATTCGGCACAAATTCCTGACTCCGGGCTGATAATGAATAGAAAAATCCAATATCACTTTGCCCAACCTGGGATTCGAACCCAAGACCTCAGCTTTACAATCATACCGTAGTTCAGTTACGCCATCGAGGCAGGCTTATATTATTAATAGGTATAATTAGTCAGTAATTAATTAGTTAAGTACTGTTGCGTTTCTGCATATTGTATTATATTCAATAATATAAACTGCATTGTAATATATTAGAAAGTTAAACATTAATGGTAACCTTGGAAAGGGAAATAACAAAATCTATAGAACAAATATTTACAATTATTTGAATTCACTAATTTCCGCATTGAAAAACGTCACGTAGTTTTATTTCCGGAAGCATTTACTATTCATTTAGAAGAACGCCCTTTTGACGTAGTTTTGTGTTAATAAAACACAAATAATGGATATTTATTATGTTTCTCGTATTAATTTGTTTTAATTATAATTAATTCAGACTAATAAAAACAATCGCTTTTTTTGCGAAATTTTTAGTTGCATTGTGTCTGAAGTCACTAATACTACCACCTGGCTTCGTTTTCGGTCGCAGTCTTAATATACCCTGTATTGTATTAATAACCTTTAGATTTGTAATTAGCATAACCTTTGAAGCATAAAACAGCTGACCTAAATTCTAGAGGCATAAAATATATGGTTAGCAACAATGTATAAGTGACTGCCTCGGTGGCGTAGTTGTATTACGGTACGGTTACAAAGCTGAGGTCTCGGGTTCGAATCCCGGGTCGGGCAAAGTGATATTGGATTTTTCTATTCATTATCAGCCCGGAGTCAGGAATTTGTGCCCGATATGGCGATAGGCTCGCCCCCTATCACATCATGGGACGAAACATACAAGGCGAAATGTGGGTGTCCAGGTGACGCCTCTGCCTACCCCTTCGGGGATAAAGGCGTGAGTTTATGTATGTATGTATGTATGTATGATTCATTTAGACGCAATCCGCCTTTTTTTACAATAAAATAACTAATACACCCTACAGTCACATACATAGTCCTGTTCCCACACTTATATTGAGTCTTGTGTCGTGTATCAGTACGAGACTTTTCAGTCTCACAAACACTCAGATCTCACAAACGTCTCGGTGCGGGATCGTAGCGCCTCTCGTTCACAGCCGGCGTCTAACCAACTGCGCCACGGAGGTCAATAAGATTCAGACATGATTAATTACTTAGTGCGAATATTTAGCTAAGCCTCTAAGCCATAAAATATATTGCTTCCGTTACAAATCTTCTATTCCGGCAGGTCGTTTGACTGTCCTTTTTTCGTTGGTCAAACTAAAAATAATGACACAAAAACATGTTTATAAAATTCGATTTATATCGTGTTAGAAACGAAAGTATAGTTTTTTATTAGGTTTGATTATAACCGGGTTTTGATTTTTTTATACTACACGTAACTAATAAGCTCACGCCTATGACTCCAATGTTGTTGGCAGAATTGATACTAATGTAATCTATAGTTTACTAAGTTTCTTTTCGTTCCAAATATAAGGCCTCTATCACATCATGGGACGGAAAATACAAGGCGAAATGTGGGTGTCCTGGTGGCTCCTCTGCCTAGCCCACCTGGGAAAAAGGCGTTTGTTTACGTACGTACGTCTTTTTTGACACGGCAAAGTGACTACAATGCTTGATGAAAGCGCAGATAAAGTATCAACTGTGAGATGTTTATCACAATGATGCCTGATTGTATCCGGATCAGAACAGAATTACAGAACCCTAAACGCGACACACGTGGCTCACTATGACGGCTCCTTAACCCTGTACGGCATCTAGCCGGATACATCTTACAGCATTTTATACCGGGTATATCAAGACCGCGACCGAAAACGAAGCCAGGTGGTATAATTAGTGACTTTAGACACAAAGCAACAAAAAATTAGACAAAAAGAAATCGTCAATTTTTCTTATCGTAAATTTTATTTTCGTCTCGTCATTTCTTGTCGTATAATCTTTTATTAAAGTGCTTCCTCGTATACGTCATATAAACTAGTTTATATGTTCCTTTGTCCGAATTTATTATTAGTAATGAATCATTTTTGTTTTATTTGAAGACCGGTTTTATGTAATTATCTGTTATAAGAGGCGTCAATTATGATTGATGTTTAATATAATACCATTTTGTGTATTTAAGTTATAACTACAGCTAACAGACACATAGTTCTGACGCATTAAGACCAAGTCTTTCATCCATTAGAAACTAGGAGACTTTTTGGACTCACACATATTCAGGCCGGAAACAAATACATTAATAAATACACCTAACAGTCACATATATAGTCCTGACCCCACACTAAGATCGAATCTTGTGTCGCGGGTATCAGAAACTACGAGAGACTTTTCGGTCTCAATAACTTATGGATCGAAATACTTATGGATCTCACAAACATTTGTCTCGCTGCGGGGATCGAACCCGTCTCTCATTTCGCAACCGATGTTTTACCAACTGCGCTATGCAGGCTGTTCAATTTTTAACAAATTTTAAATATTTCGAGATAAATTTGAACCCGCTACCTCTATCGAAAGTCCTTCTCGCTCCGAACTAAGCTGTTGAAAACATAAACATATGTAACTCAAAAAATGAACAAAAAATCAAGTTATGTCTGTACGCTATAATTTTCGACAAAACAATAATAATAACATATCTATAATAATGTGTTATTACGCTAATCATTGCTAATTTATTCCTTGACGTTTTGTAAATATTCAAGGTCAGATGGTAAAAAATAGATAAACAGACCCAACAGTCACATACATAGTCCTGACCCCACACTTACATTGAGTCTTGTTTCGTATCAAAAACTACGAGAGACTTTTCGGTCTCACAAACACCCACCGAAAAATACTTGTGGTTCACATAAACATTTATCTCGATCTTATCCAACCCCAAACTTGCAAAATATAAAGATGTACCAGAATTTCTATTGTATTATGTATGTATGCTCCAGCTCCCACTAGCCCAGCGTGCTGGATTCACCTCTTATAGAACCCTTGATTATAGAAGAGTTTTCCTGGATAGGTCCGACCGCAATGTCTATTTCTCCCGCCAAACACCAGTGTAAATGCACTGTTGTGTCCCGTTTGAAGGACATTGTAGAGTAACTACTGGACATTGAGACTTAACATCTTATGACTCAGGATGGCGAGCGCAGTGGAATGCCAAGCATTGCTTTCATTCATGGTGTTTGATTTTGCTGTCCATGAGCGGTCGTATCGCTTACCATCAGGCGAACGGCATGCTCGTCTCGCCATTCATCGCAATAATATATATATAAATCAGCTGGTCTTTGTTTACGTCCATTTAATTTATTCTAGGTATTTATGTAAACAGTAGTTTGATTTAATTGTATAACGTCATTAGTTAATGGAACGGGTAATGTGTAGTTTACGTGTCCGTTGACTCACGTGAAATAATCAAAACAGTTTTAACAAACCGTTACACGTATAGTCTAAATTCTAAAATATTAATGATAACTGCCTCGATACACTCGTACTGCGGTACGATACAAACACAGTTTTAACTAACAGTTACACGCATCGATATCAATGTTACACTAGATAAGACATTCAGTACAAAAAATGTGTCCCACATACTTGCGGTGCATGCACCACACATGAATCAGTTAGCTTCGTGACAGTGCACTGTGCAGTACGCCTTATGGCATACGTTTAAAAGTAATAAATGAATGTTTCGCCGTCAAACCGAAAGCAAATCGTCTGAAGTTACAATATTTTAATAAAATACCAGGTAAGTGATGTAATATTGCAGTGTGCTTTTAAAATACACTTTATTTCATTGACGTGTCTCGTCTATCGGTAGAATATAAGTCAATGGTAACACATATGTTTAAAATAATAATTTAATAGTGCCTCGGTAGCGATAAACATACTATACGATTACAATGCTGAAGACTCGGGTTCGAAACCCGGGTCGGGCCCAGTGATTTTTTGTTCAATATCAGCCCGGAGTCAGATATTTGTGCCCGATATGGCGATGGTCTCGCCCCCTGTAGCTCCTTATCGAAGACTACAGCTGCTGCTGCGGCTTTCCTGGTCTCGGGGCGTATTTTTTTATTCAAATGTATTAAAACGTGAACACAAGAAACTGAATAAAGACTTATTTATATACAACGGAAACATAGTTTATGAATGTGCGTATCAAGATGTTTGTCATACTCGTTACATTACCCGTTTATGCAACTTAACATTAAATAAGACGAGGCACTTATTCTTTATTTATTTATATTTATTTAAATATACTTTATTGCACACCACACAAATGATTATAAACAAAAACATAAACCGCATAAATATGTGTAACAATCGGCGGTCTTATCGCTGTCGGCGATTTCTTCCAGACAACCTTAAGATGGACTGAAATGAACGGAAGCACGGAAGAAATGGGTCACAACATAGGAGAAAAGAATACAAAATGTAATAGACATAAACATTGACTTATATTCTACCGATAGACGAGACGCGTCATAGAAATAAAATGCCCCCGTATTTTAAAAGCGCACTGCAATATTACATCACTTAACTGGTATTTTATTAAAATATTGAAACTTCAGACGATTTGCTTTTGGTTTGACGGCGAAACATTAATTTATTAATTTTAAACGTATGCGATAAGGCGTACTGCACTGTCACTGTCACAAAGCAAACTGATTCATGTGCGGTGCATGCACCGCAAGTAGGTGGGACACATTTTGTGTACTGAATGTCTTATCTAGTGTAACATTGATATCGATGCATATTTATTCTATTATATTTTTTTCCTATTCGTAATACAATGCCTATATACGACCCACAGTAGAGCACTGGCCTGTTCATGGTGGCCATGGTTGGCTAAGTGCGGGTTGGCGGACTTTACCACAGAAAATGAGAGGTCGTCTGGGAAGGTACCGCCGCAATGTCTCTTTCTCCCGACGAACACCAGTGTAAATGCACTGTTGTGTTCCGGTTTGAAGGACATTGTAGCCAGAGTAAATAACCCGCACTAGGCCAGCATGATGGACTATATGGCCCAATCTATATCGGTCGATTGTAGAGGAGGCCTGTGTCTTGCAGTGGGCGTATATGGTTTGTTACACATACTTTAAAAAATCCCTTATATAACCTTCAACCTCGTTGAAAATTCTAAATAACACAGACTACTGTCGAATCTTGTGCTTTACAGCTGGCTTCTCTGGCTGTAAAAGTCTTTATGCGAGGTTATTTACCTCTTTAGTTCATTGCTTTGTCACCCGCTTTGTCACGGGTAGTGTATGAAATATTTCCAACTCCTATTTATTTAACTTTGTGATTGATTTCGTTGCGGGTTAAAGACAAGGTAGACATTCCCGGAGACTCGCTGAGCTTCAATGCTGTGTCATTATGCGTGCCGCTGTTGATCCTGGCTTGCAAATGCAGTGGCGGGTGTGAGGACAGGACAGTCTCTATTACTGTCGAAGCGTTATGTAATCTTATAAAAAAATAATTGCTATCATGGCAAAATAATATGATATTT
The DNA here is from genome assembly GCA_949752805.1 of Deilephila elpenor. Taxonomy (NCBI): domain Eukaryota; kingdom Metazoa; phylum Arthropoda; class Insecta; order Lepidoptera; family Sphingidae; genus Deilephila; species Deilephila elpenor. Next base: position 2,218,049 of record OX457121.1, read on the forward strand.
AATGTTAACAAATTGATCTAAGTATCCATTAATCTTGTCATAACTAATAATTTAAATTAATTACGCATATAGTTGTTTTTGGTATAATGGTTGCTTGTACGGGCTTGGAACCGTGAGGTCTAATATTCGATTCCCGGGTTTAATCCGTTATCATCATCATCATTATCATCATCAGCCCGTTGCAGTCCACTGCTGGACATAGGCCTCTCCCAAGGTACGCCACAGAGCCCGGTCTGCTGCTTTACGCATTATTCCTAAAGCGATTTGAAAATAGGAAACATGTTATGTTTTTTTATATCCGATAGTTATTCACACTAAGGATGGTCCTGGTCCTGGTAAAGGTTGCAGGAAGCCGTTGAAAGCATGCTTCCAAGAGGTCGATAAAGATATCCATGTAGGAGGTCCATGTTAAGCAGTGGAACTCCTGGAACTAAAGAGAGAGAGGAAGAAAGAGAGAGAATTATCCAACTGGTTGTTACAAATGTTGTTAGGCATGTTGTCAACAACACATTTGTAATTTTTTGCTAAAGCTTTTTAAACTGAACGAAATCGTACCCAGTACCCATATAAACTAATGTTTTGTATTGACAAAAATGCTTAGTTTAACTGAATAAGTTTTTTAAATTTATTTAACATGTGTAATAATAGTATTATGCGCGATAAAACATAGAAGTCGGGTCGGCCTATTAATATATCAAATTAAAAAATTATGATTTATTTGTTCGCAAAAAATAATTTTCAACAAAAACCTTATTTGAATAACGTTTTGTAAAATCGTTCCGTAACACGATCAAGTGTTGATAATTAAGTGAGTTTATTTTTTGTTATATGCGTACGAAAGAGTACTTGTTTTTTTTACTTGTCCAACGTACAAAGTCGTTATGTAAAATAATATCAAATCTTTGATTAATCAGTGGCGGCGTAAGGTAGGTTGGCACCCTGGGCGGTTTTGTATTCAGCACCCCTACCTAAAATATGACACCAAATACTATACATGCTGACTCCGGACTTTTCGCGCTCGTATAAGATCAGACATTTTTGTTCAAGAGTAGGCGTAGGCACTCCTTTTTTGTAGGAGGGGGCGAGCAGGATCGTTTCGCCCACGATCGTGGTCCACGCTCTTCGTTTGTTGTCGCTTGTCGGGTTGTCGTTGTCACCCATTGATGTTTGGTACCCGGGGCGGACCGCCCCCATCGCCCCCCCTTTACGCCGCCACTGTGATTAATATCAAATCTTGGCTTCTTAGAGTTTTTTATTGGCAACGAGCAAACAGGTCACGTGATGGTAAATAATCACTGCCATGAACATCCACAACGCTTGGATCATGTGTTGCCGGCCCACCAGACTGGGAGGGGTGGGGGGGTGGGGAGGGATTTTGGGCACTCGGCAATCTCACCCACCGAACGAAACTCAGCAAATCTGTCGCTTCACTTCGATCTCCTGTGAGACAGTGGCACCGCCCCGGACGAGCCTGCACCATTCATGCTGAGTCATAACTGACAACGTCGCTCTACCAGTTTTATTTTTGTATATAAATAAATAAATACACCCAACAGTCACATACATAGTCCTGACCACACACTAAGATCGAGTCTTGTGTCGTGTATCAGAAACTACGATAGACTTTTCGGTCTCACAAACACCCAGACCCGAAACAATAACCTGTGGATCACACAAATGTTTGTTTCGGTGCGGGGATCCAACCCGCGGTCTTTCGTTTCACAGGCGGCGTCTAACCAACTCCGCCACGGAGGCTGTCAATATGCCTAATTGTATCGCATGAGAGATGAACATCTCACACTAATGGATACCGTATCTTAACTAGACAACGGCACACTAAAATATTTTGCCCAATTCTTTAATAGTCTAATAAACTCGGCCATATTCATAGACTGATTTAAAACCCATTTTAGTTATCGAATGTTTTGTCCCTTTCGAACGACTTTTGAATTCAGTTTGAGCGCAGAAGACAAAACATTCGATGACTAAAATAGGTTATAAGACTATTGTTTATACCTAATCTAAGTTTTGAAGTCTAATAACGTGGTTTTAAACTATAGCATATTACAGCGGTACAGTAGGCTTATTCACGTAATTAAATAAGTTCAGTTGCAGTGCAGTTGCAATTAAGTTTCGATCAAAACAGCCCTTTTCGTATTCTCGTAATTTAGACAACCGCTGTCAGATACGCTCGCGTCAAGTTCGCGTCACGCGAGCGCTTCAGCGTATTCTACGGCTGCGCGTTTTATACATGCGTGATTCAGATCGCAATTTGATTGGTATTTATCTAGGGCGCGTTCCATTAAGCGTTCACGGCGCTAAAAACACTCATTTCGCCGTTCCATTTGACGATCACGATCGTCGTGGTCGCGGTGAAAACGTCACTGATGACGTCATGACATACGCTCACGACGACCCATGTCAAGAGGTGGGTCGTGGTGCGCGTTGAGAAAATTGGCGGGATTTTGAAACGTCAAAACAAGAAAAATGTCAACAGAGAAAATTACATTATATGATACGGAGAGGGATATTTTTGTTACTTCGAACGTAAAATGGGTTTTTTCAACATCAATAAATTTATCTAATTTTATTAATGCTTATCACAGAATACAAGACGATAAAACTTTAATGTTTTACCGTCAAGATTTAACCCATAATGCAACCTAACTCTTTATAGCTTTTTTAAAATAGGTATTTGTTACTTAAACGCTCAAAACGCCTCATAACCCGTTCCACTTGGGTTTGCGATCATAACGCTCACGAGCAAATGGAACGGTAAATATCGCGGTCGTGAGCGTGGTCGTTGCGATCGTCAAATGGAACGTACTGCTATTCATTTGACGTCTCCAATGACAGTTTAGTCCAACCAACGTGCAGCACATGTGCAGTTTATGCATATCTTACGCGCAGTTAAACAATTACAAGAATACCATTTTAACGTACCATTAAGACGTAAACCTAATTGCAACTGCATCGTAACTTGGTCGGCGTGTCAAGAAATTACGTGAATTAGCCTACTGATTAGCTTTTTTACTGTCTAGAGGTCAGCGTAATAATCTTTACATAGCGGTGCTAACCGTTACCTATCTAGCCAGTAATTAGATACAGTTATACGAAAATAATAAGTTCAATCTTGCATCCAGAAAAGTTAGGCAGGGCCATGAGTTCTATCCAGTTCACAGCCTTCTATTGGCGCAGTTGGTTAGACGCCGGCTGTGAAACGAGAGGCCGCGGGTTCGATCCCCGCACCGAGACAAATATTTGTGTCATCCACAGATATTTTGGGTCTGGGTGTTCGTGAGACCGAAAAGTCTCTCGTAGTTTCTGATACACGACACAAGACTCTATCTTAGTGGGCAGAACTATGTATGAGACTGTTGCGTGTATTTATTTTTTAAATATTTTTTTATATTTTGGCGAACTTTACCGTCCCTAGATGTGATAGGCGAGACGATCGCCTTAAAACTTATGAGATTTGTGAGGTATAATTTAAAAAGTATAATTATTGTATTTCGTTTTCTATGCCTCTGACAGCACGTACATGCGAAATTGCTGAGTTCAGTTCAGTAGATAAGGCTTGAAAAGAAACAAACTCCACTTCGTATTTATATTACATACATACATAAACTCACGCCTTTATCCCAAGGGGTTTGCAGAGGCGCTACTGGGACACCCACATTTCGCCTTTTATGTTCCGTCCCACGATGTGATAGGGGGCGAGCCTATCGCCATATCGGGCACCAATTCCTGACTTCGGGCTGATAATGAACAGAAAAATTCAATATCACTTTGCCCGACCGGGGATTCGAACCGGAGACTTCAGCTTTGTGACCCTACCATAGTACAAATACGCCACCGATAGTATATTAGAAAGATCAATATCAGGTGAGCCGTTTGCTCGTTTGCTCGTTTGCTCGTTTTCCAGATAAACATGAAAAACTTTATTTTATAGTCTCATTTAAGAGATCTAGATCTTTGAAAATAGGTCAAACACTACTGATAGAATAATCGTTGCATCCTACTTGCTCAATAATCTTCGGTTTCCTTTATTCTGTCGGCCCTGACAATTGACTATGTTCTTGAAGTAGTTCCATGTAACCCATTTATATAGGAAAGCTAAACTCTATCATCACGCTATGATCTATAGGAGCCGAAGATTCAACAAAAAGTCCGCACCCGGGCGAAGCCGGATCGGACCGCTAGTTATTTAAAGAACCTTCATCAAAGAATAAAATTTAAAAGTAGGAAAATAGATATAGTATAATAATTCTTCGTTACGGGCTACTTCGCTTAACTCAACCATATAAAATATACCTTTAACATATTTTTATTAAAAATATATCTTACTTGCAATTTATAACAAGTTATTAATGAACTGCTCTGATTTAAACCAACTTGTATTTTTTGTAATAATCACTACATTGTAAACTGGTTTTGAAAAGAGCAACACTAGAGTTTCTTGCCCGTTCTTCTCTAGTGAAAACCGCTTTCCGAACCGCAAATCAAAAAATGACTGAATCTAAATAATGCACATTTTAATGGGTTCAATAAATTATTTTCATTTCCATTTCATTTTCAATGGTTCTAGTTATTGTGTAATTACACAACAACTGTGATATCATGATATTTTGTAAGCTTTTAATGATGTATTGATCTGAGGGCACACCTCTGGCTTATACAAGCTCCGTGTATTTATAGTCCATTATAGCTCAATATAATGAATATTATGACGTTATCTCAGTAGTTTGCTCAAAGAGAATATCCCCTTATACACCTATACTGCAAAAATAGCATTTTTCTTAAAACGAAACACTGAAATCGAATACTTAGAATCACAAACTAAAAAGAAATCGTTTAAATTGTACCAATGTGAAATATAAAAGAAATTCAAAACCCAGATTGAGGTGGTAGAGGCAAACAAGACAAAACTTTAATATTTATACATACATAAACCCACGCCTTTAACCCCGAAGGGGTAGGCAGAGGCGCCACCAGGACACCCACATTTCGCCTTGTATGTTCCGTCCCACGATGTGATAGGGGGCGATTTAATATTTAATATTTATGATTTAGGTATTAACTAAAATTGGGGATTAAAAATATTTATGTGCGTAGTAATAAAATAAAATAAAAATAAAACTAAAATATGATACATTTTAAATTTCAAGTAACACTCATCACTAAAGCGAATTAATGTTGTTGTAATATAAAAACTATTATGGTTTTATTTCTAACCACTAACCGAGAACTGAAATAACCTTAATCCATCGAATATAAGTAAAAAACTTATTGATAAATCATAAAAGTTGTTAATCAGGATTGTCTATGAACTTATTGGATAAAAAAGCGGTTCAAAATGGCCGCCGGTTTTCCCGCCGATTTACGCATAGCGGTAACAACTTCTAACCATGACTCGATATTTTGATGGAAAGTTCCAGAGAATATGCGTCGTTTTGATGTTACAATATTTATTGTACTTCATATGTGTTTTTTGTATCCTGTAGGCTAGCTGCCTCAGTTTTGTTTATTGTTTATTTAAGTAGAAATGTCACGTAATGCATTATCGTAATAACTAATAGTAATTATAATATTGAGAGAGCACTGGTACTTTAAAAACGTAGTTATAAAAGATGCCGGGCCATCTTTTTCTGCTCTCCTATTGGCTGACATTTGACAGGTTATTCAACATGCACGAATTATTTGAAAAATAAAAATAAAAAGACATAGTTTGAGTGGTATTTAACAGCTCTATGTCTATAGAGCTGTTAAATACCACTCAAACCCATTTTAGACGGACAATAACTCAATATACTTTCGGTTACCAGCGGAATTTATAGCAATTTGTTGTTAAATAATGAGTTCAATTTTCACTTATATAGCAGCACTACCAACATAACGAACAAAAAATCTACGTTTTTGAAGACGTAGATTCTTGACAGCGCTCTGTATTACAAATACTTTAACCGTAATAAGGATTTATTATTTAGTAATAAGCAAGCCACAAATATTTGGAACTTGGTGGTAAGAGAAATAGAAAAGAAAATTATATATTAAGATGTCGTCAAACTTCAATAAAACGTAATTTTGCCAGCGCTATAGTATAAAAGCTGAATTTTATATATGTTGTTAAACAAACTATCAAAAGTGATTTCCTTGGCATCCAGACACTTTTGATGGTTATTTCATCTTGCCAGACACATTAAAGCTTCTAAACTATCGGAACTTCATAATAGCTGATCGTGTGATGCCTATGTCAGAGGCAAGCGCAGACAAACTACCAGCTTTTATAATATGACGAAAGTTGGCAGCCACGGGCTGTAGGTCTAATACAAAACAATAGCTTGTTTATTCATATTTCCCATAATTAAACCACTTCACGGTACAAATAATAATTTAACATATAATTAATTTAATAACATCGGAAAAACCCTAATTAAAGCTAGAATTTATTTTTAAACTTGTATAGATGTAAATTTTACAGCTGAGGAGGAATCATAGCTTGCATTTAGGTATTGTAAATAAATACAATTTATACAGGGTATATCAAGACCGCCACCGAAAACGAAGCCAGGTGGTAGTTTTAGCGGCTACAGACACAATGCTACTAAAAATTTTGCAAAATAAGCGACGGATTTTTTTTTACAAATTTTTAAAAATCATCATTTTTGAGGGGTAAATACCTAGTTTATGCAAAAATAGTAATGTAAACCCTTGCGTACCATTGCGTGTTTAAAAATTAAGCGGTGTACGTCATTATTTTAGAAAAACTATGTTTAATCACTCAAATAAGACGATATGTAAAAAATTACAAAAAAAAATTGACGATTTTTACTTGCATTGTGTTTGATATCACTAATACTACCTCCTGGCTTCGTTTTCGGTCGCGGTCTTGATATACCCTGTATAAGTTTTATTGGCATCTCTTGATTCGTGTCACGTTGTTTGATTCCGAAAAACTCCTAAACGACTGAATCCATTTTAATAGAATTTGGACACTGTGTTCAGTTTGCTCCAACTTAAAAGATAGGATAGTTTATATCCCAATTTAAAGTCGCAATATTTTTTTCTACTATCCCGCACCCAGACAAATGTATGCGATACAAAACACAAGTATTTGTCTCAGGTCTGGGTGTTTGTGAGAGCGAAAAGTAAATAAATAAATACACCCAACAGTCACATACATAGTCCTGACTCCGAGTGTTGTGGTGGGTATCAGAAACTACGAGAGACTTTTCGGTCTTACAAACACCCAGACCCGAAACAAATACCTGTGGATCACACAAACATTTGTTTCGGTGCGTTGATCGAACCCGCGGCCTCTCGTTTCACAGCCGGCGTCTAACCAACTGCGCCACGGAGGCTGTCAAAAGTCTCTCATAGTTTCTGATATCTTAGTAAGGGGTCAGAACTATGTATGTGACTATTGGGTGTATTTATATTTATAGTGTGACAGATGGAGAGGGGTGGAACAAGGATAGGGTGGCCTTTGCCCTGCAGTGGGACAGTATAGGTTAAAAAATCATAGAATGGTTCATGTTTAGTATGTAGAGACCTTTATGCATTATATGAATCTAGTTTAATGATACATAATTATGGTAATGTTAAACCTACGATCCTGATCTTACTGTCAATTTCAGGTTAAGAGTTAAAATAATTAGATTTTATTCAAGTAATTGTAGTTTTAGAACCTAAAGCATTTGTGGGAATCCCGTATTGACGTAAGTGTGTCGTTTCGAATCAAATATTTTGTTTGCGCTGCTCGAGTCAACCTTTATTATATAACGGTTTCTTAGAACGAAAAATTTCGTAAGTTTTGTAAAAAATAGTTTTGTTTCAACCTTAATTATAGTATAGACTAGCTTCTGCCCGTTTCGTCTGCGTGATTAACTTTATTTGGAATTTGCCGTCACGTTTCGTTATATCCCGCCTGTCCCGTCTCATTCTCACTCAAGGCATGTAATCCAGTCCCATCCCATCCTTACGATTATAGAAACGTAACAAATCTATCGGAATTCCTTCCTCATCCCACGGGAACCCATTTTTTTCGGGATAAAAAGTACTTAGCCTAAGTGTTAATCCAGGGTGTCAGCTACCTCCATACCAAATTTCATCGAAATCCGTTAAGCCGTTTCTGAATTCATCGCGCACAACCGCACAGACAGTAATACTAAAAATCATTATTTTGGGTTCTATTACATTAATAAAGAGCCCCCATATTAGTTTTTCTCATTTATCTTCCATTTAAGATATCGATCGGTTACAAATGTATTATATGTATGGATAAAAGTTTCATATTAGATGCTACAAAAATAACTCCGTATTTTAATATAACATACATAAACTGGCCTTAAAGTAACTGTATCTCCGTCAGTTAATATAACTTCCGTAATATATTCGCGAATGTTCATATCTTTGATTGAATATCACGCTCTGTCCTTGGAGGGGTGTATAGAAACATTAATTTCAATTTACTCTTCCTTTAATGTAATAGATCAATGGCGTAGATTATATAATTCGTTAATTAAAAAGTTTTCCTTTTAATAAAAGTTGGATAATTTTCAAATAAAATAAAAAAAAACTGGTTTTGGGTTTATTTTAACTTCGCGATATTTTCAAAACTTAACCCTTCGTAGTCAGTTCGTAGTAGTAGTAGACTCAGACGTTATTCATCCGCGAAATTAATTAAAAAATAAAAATAAAATAAAAAAAAGTTTATTGCCTTAAAATTTACAGATAATACAACAAATTTAAGCAAACATAACATTATTGAAAGACAAAAGGAAATGACTCAGCATATGCTGACCGAAACTAGAGTTTAGATCAGCGCTGGTTTTCAGTCACCCCTATCTCCCTATGGTCTTGTGCGGGAGTTAGTGTAGTTAATTAATTAGTTAATGGCGTAATTACAACGGAAAACTTAAATTAAGAAAACCAAAATATTATAGGAACATAGTAAATGCAAAACAAAAGGCGAAGCAACAAAATATAGATTACAATTAATTATAAAACAAAGAATATTATAGTTTACACAGAGAATAACAATCAATAAGGAATATTTAAATTGAATTGAATGTATTAGTAATGAGTGCGTGTGTGCGAGTGTGCGGGTGTGTGTGTTTGTAAGTGTGTGTGTGCGTGTGTGTGTGTGTATCAATAGCAGCTTAATGTCCTTAAGTGGGAGGGTTAACTATTTGTAAATAATTTTCCTAGATTTAGGATTCCCCAGCGAGAGTGTCTTAAGTTTTCTGCAGCAAGCTGTCTTTCTAAAAGACCTGTTTTATATTTCTTTTTGAAACATCCTAGACTCATTTTTTCCCTCATAGGAGGAGGCAGATCATTCCAAATACTTGCTGCAGAAAACTTAAATCCCCCCCTGTATCGTGTAGATTTATGTGATGGAATTAATAAAATTACATAGACTGCTTACCCTTGTTATATATCCGTAGAATTGACTGCCATTATTCATGATTATAAATAGATAAAAATTTAATTGTCAACCATTTTCATTACATTCAACCATTTTATTACATTCTTATGTTTAAAGTCGTGACGTCACCATGAGGTAAGCGACCTGTACTTAAAAAAGTTGATAAAAATCAATCAACACAAGGCCTTAAACCAATAAATAAATAATTTACCAATCATACTAAACGTAAGGCACAATTAAATTAGTTTTTATCCAAACACGCGGAAATTTTCGATACAAAAACAATCGTATCCGCGTTTAAACACGAGTTCGAACCTGTTCTGTAGGTTAATTCATGTAATTTATTGACGCGCCGATCAAGTTTCGATGCAGTTGCAATTAGGTTTACGTCTTAATCGTACGTCAAAATGGTATTCTTGTAATTCTTTAGCTGCGCGTAAGATATGCATAAACTGCGCATGTGCTGCACGTTGGTCGGACTAAAGTGTCATTGGAGACGTCAAATGAATAGGTAAATACCAATCAAGTTGCGATCTGAATCACGCATGTATGTAACGCGCAGCCGTAGAATACGCTAAAGCGCTCGCGTGACGCGAACTTGACGCGAGCGTATCTGACAGCGGTTGTTTAAATTACGAGAATACGAAAATGGCCGTTTTGATCGAAACTTAACTGCAACTGCACTGCAACTGAACTTATTTAATTCCGTGAATAAGCCTACTGATATTAAACTGTATTTAACTGACGGATGAATAAGAAATATTTTTTGAGAGCACTGTATTGTATGTTTTGTAGGTTTAACGACCTTTAGCAGGGCTCTACCATTTTTTTACCTTTAGCTTTACCTTCTTCGAACTTTCTTTTGTTGAAATGCCGTGCCGTACAGTGAAGCATATGTGGATTTATGTGTTTTATTCCTTTTTGTCTGAAATAAAACTTAACAACTAATTGAATGTTTAACATATGAGAACAATCGAGACCATACCACCGTCATATCATGGGATGGACAGAAAAGAATGAAAAAAGAAGACAGGGCAGTCTTAAGTGTACTTTTAGATTAAAGCGGGAATGATAAAAATAAAAAAACAATGAAAATATATAAAATGTATACAAAAATATTATTTCATATGAGTATGTTAACACGTAAAATAAGAATGTACATTAAATAAAACAACATACATAGATAATATTATTTAATACACCCAACAGTCACATACATAGTGCTGATCCCACATTAAGATCAATTAAGTCTTTTGTCTATTAAAAACTGCGACAGACTTTTTGGTCTCACAAACAACTAGATTCGATACTAATAACTGTGGATCACACAAATATTTGTCTCCGTGCGGGGGTCGGACCCGCAGCATTTCGTTTTACAGCCGGCGTCTAAAGCTTGCCACTAGTGCGTTTGCGCAAACGCGAGTTTGCACCAGTCTCAATTAAAAATAGGAACGCAGTTTGCGCAGTTATTTGCCCACACACATTCCAGTATACTGGTGCAAACTCAGACTTGCACAGTTATATCGTTACGTATGGTGGTTATAAACGAAACACGAAGGCTGCCAAATATATTTTTGTTTACTATATAATTTAGCTGAGACCATTGACTTATGTTCTACCTATACACGAGACAAAAAAGTGCCCCCGTATTTTAAAACCACATTGCAATATTACATCACTTATCTGGTATTTTATTAAAATATTGTAACTTTAGACGATTTGCTTTCGGTTTTCGAAACATTCATTTATTACATGTAAACGTGTGCGATAAGGCGTACTGCACTGTCACTGTCACGAAGCAGACTGATTCATGTGTGGTGCATGCACCGCAAGTAGGTGGGTCACATTTTTTGTACAGAATGTCTTATCTAGTTTAACATTGATATCGATGGCTGAGACACTATTGTTTTATTTGAGATAAATAGAACAAATCCGTGACCCTTTTTCGATTACTCATATTATTTATTTGGGCAGATGTAAGTAGGTAATTAGGGCAAGGTTTGTCATATGTTAATTGTTATGCATCATATCAGCCTATGCTCGCTCACTGCTGGGCACGGGCGTTTACGGAGAGTTCGATTGAGAGAGGTTAGGCCACCACCGACCAATGCACTGTTGTGTTCCGGTTTGAAGGACATTGTAGCCAGAGTAACTACTGGACATATCTTAGGATGGGAGCGCAGTGGAATGCCAAGCAATGCTTTGTAATTTATAGTGATGTTTGGTTTTCTACTGTCCATAAGCGGTCGTATCGCTTACCATCAGGCGAATGGCATGCTCGTCTCGCCATTCAACGCAATAAAAAAATGTTTGATTTCGAAAAACGTGTCCTTTTCATAAACAAAAAATTATTGACTCTGGTTCTTTATGGGCTGTTGTGATATAAAAAAACTCATAAAAATATACAATAAATTATAAATTTGGCAAACAATGACATTGGGTTTAAGCCACACCCTAACCAAATATGTCTTGCTTTATTTTTATTAATGACATATTGACCCTGATATTGACACCGCGCAATTTATGGCCAACAATCTTAAATACACATATATTTTTGACACCGCAAATTATCGTTTGACAATGAGGAAGGAATGTTATGTACTAATATTTTTTGTCGTATATAACCAATAGAAAAAAAAACGCTAGCTTATTAAACTAAAGTTTTTATAATCAGTAAGTGATTTGTTGAAATATTGGTCATAAATAAATAAATAAAAAATAAATAAATAAATACACCTAACAGTCACATACATAGTCCTGACCCCACACTAAGATAGAGTCTTGTGTCGTATCAGAAACTACGAGAGAATTTTCGGTCTCACAAACACCCAGACCCGAAACAAATACATGTGGTTCACACAAATATTTGTTTCGGCGTCTAACCAACTGCGCCACGGAGGCTGACTTATCTGCTATAAATACTTATTGGAAACGTAAATCTAATATTTTCTTGTGTTTTCTTTTTGGAATTAAATATGGATTTTTTGTAACATAAATTCGATTTGTTTAGCGTGCGCCCAGAAACGAGTTACCGTATTTTTTTTTAGAATAATATTGCTAATCTTGAGGTACGTTATAGTACATTATTTATAATTACACAGCAAATGAGTCTATAACGTGTCAGTCACGTTTCGTATTTTTCTTAATTTTAAGTGATAAAATCAATTCAAATTTAATCAAGTTTAATCTATCTCTCTTTAATAAATAGTTTTTCTTTCTTTCTTTATAGTTATGAATCGTGAGGTGCTAGGTTCCATACCTTAATTATAATTTAGTTTAATCAATTTCCAAGACGTTATTTTTAATTGCCATGCTGAGCACAAATTCCATCTTCGGACAGTTTATAAGACGTTACCGAAAACTTATAAATTAATTACCTCCCGTGGGCATCGAACCTATGACTTACTTAAATATCGCTTGCGTTAACGATAAAGAGCAACATCGTGAATAATATGCACAATGTATTGTCCAAGTAACTAACAATCTTGCCTATCAATACACACACATCCGAAAAGTCAGAGGTGTGACCTGGGATGTGAACCTGCCACCACCGTAAATATGTTGGCAGTCGCGTCTGGTACGCTAACAGGCCACCACGCGCTTTCGTAAATCTTATAATTATAATCCAGATAATTTTGCAACATGTCTAAAAAATGTTTTTCAATACCACGTTTACCCATTTTCCAATTAGCGAATTTTTTGCACTATTACTACTCAATTATATATTATGCATAAACACATTTTTTCCTTAATATAATTATACGCATGTCTATAAATATTAATTGATAGATGTTAGATGTTTGTTACAACACTTTTTGTACCTCAATTATTTTTTTACATACGAATAATTACTTTATGAATTTTTCCATATTGCTTTGTTATTTTGCACGGATTTTAGCGTTTTTTTTTATTAAATTGTACCTTCCCATATACGTCATTCTGCAAGGCACGGGCCTCTACAATCGAGATTACGATTGAGAGGGGTTAGGCCATATAGATTTTCCATACTGGCATGATAGAGTGGCTAAAATGCTTGATGGTAAGCGCAGTGCAGATAGAGTATCAACTGTAAGATGTTCATCTCGGTACAATGATGCCTGATTGTATCCGGATATACAGAACCCGAAACGCGACACACGTGGCTCATTATGACGGCTCCTTAACAGCTGTGGCCGCTATCTGTGCCCCTAGCCGGAACATTTTGAAGTATCGTATAGTAATTCTCGTATATTAAAGTAAACGTTTCCCGCTGTGAAATTTTAGTTCCAAATACGCTCACAATGGCGCTGTTTAAATTCCCAAACAAAATTTTATGAAATGAAATGAAATGAAATGAAAAATTTATTTGCAAGAATGCGGTTACATAAAGATGACATTTTGTTCCTTGGAGTCTCACAATCTGTCATAGTTGACGTGCAAATATTTTAAGAAATTGGTTTACATTAATGTTGGCATTATACGTTACAACTAATAATAAAAAATAGAGAAATAGAACTTAGTATGTAATCATATAAAGGTTAAAAGATGTCAAGATGATATTAATAATCATACTTTAGATTTCATTAGTTATTTAAAGGAAAACGAATAATATTTTGTCAATGTTAATTTATATTAATATTTTTATCATTAAAATAATCATTTATGTTGTAATATAACTTATGTTGGAGTATTTGTGTCAATTTATTTTTAAATCTATTTAATTCGCTTTGTTTTATATACTCAGGTAAATGATTGTAAATTTTTATGCCCATACAATAAGCATTTTTTATAAAAATATTGCGCCTTTGTAATGGTATATACAATTTATCTTTTAGTCTTTTGCTCTTACATCCCATATCCGCCATTGTTGGGAATAAGGAAGGGTATTTATGTACTAGAAGTGATATTTCTAAGATATAGAGACATGGAAGGGGCAATATTTTTAATTCTTTAAATAATGGTTTACAACTTTCCATATTATTAGCGTTACAAAGAGCTCTTACGCATTTTTTCTGTACTACGAAAATTCTTTGTATGTCTACCGAGTTACCCCATAATGGTAGGCCGTATCTCAGTGATGAAACCACATATCCGTGATATGACAATAGAGCCGCATCTTTAGAGACGATGTTTCTTAGTCTATGCAACGCAAACACAAATCTGTTCAATTTATTGCATAGGCGTTCCACATGTGCCTTCCAATTCAGATATTTATCGATTTTCAATCCCAAAAATATGGCTTCATCAGTTTGTTCCACTATTTTATTTTCAAATTGTATATTAATGTCAATTGTTTTACTATTGTAATTTTTGAAGTGAATAATTTTCGTTTTATCTATATTTATATTTAAATTATTATGTCTAAGCCAATCAATGATATTTTTAAGAGATCGGCTCACTTTATCTATTCTATTACGATACTGCAAAATGTTCCGGCTAGGGGCACTGAGCAGTTCCGAATGTATTTTTTTATTCATTAGGTCCGGAAAACGAGCAAACACGTCACGTGATGGTAAGGGATCACTGCCATGAACATCCACAACGCTTGATAGATGTGTTGTCGCATCAAATCGGGGGGGGAGCGGGGGGGAAGGGTGGGAAGAGGGAAGGGGTGTTGGGCATCTGACAATCTTACTATCCAATGCTTCACGTCGATCTCCTGCATCTGACAATCTTACTCGTGAGTAATGCTGTCGCTTCACGTCGATCTCCTGTGAGACAGTGATACCGTCCCGGACGAGCCTGCCCATTCATGCTGAGTCAAGACTGACAACGCGGCTCTATTACATTACCATCATTTTAAATCAATTAGGTATACAATATTTATTTGTTTATTTAAATCTTTATTGTATACAGATAACATACAGAAACTGAAAATAATTACAAATGGCGGTCTTGTCGCATAAAGCAATGTCTTACAGACAACCATGGGATGGATTTGAAAGAAGAAAGAGAAAATTACATATAACCAACTGTTTTAAGCCGTATTTAGTCGTGAAGAGTTTCTCGTCTCGAAGATACGATTATCGTATATATAAAAAAGTTGCATCGTGTAAACATTTGTCAGAACACGATAATCTATGGCGGTTATGTCAAGCGATAATGGCATACGATTCTCGCCGCGAGAAACTCTAGTGTAAATGGCGTTTTATAAACTTCTTTATAAAACTAAAGCTATATTACCAATGTTAATTGACAGCCTCCATGGCACAGTTGGTTAGGCGCCGGCAGTGAAACGAGAGGCCGCGGGTTCGATCCCCGCACAGAAATAAATATTTGTGTGATCCACAGGTATTTGCTTCTGGGTGTTTGTCAGACCGATGTCTCTCGTAGCTCCTGATACCCACGACACAAGACTCGATCTTAGTGTGGGTCAGGACTCTGTATGTGACTGTTGGGTGTATTTATTTATTTATTCTAATTACAAGGCCAAGCCCAGGCCATCAATTTTAGGTAATAATTACTGCGAGCCATCAAATATTGTTTTCTTAGTTAAAGCATTCACTAGACAAGGTTATTCAAATAATTTCCTTGCGAAATATTTGGCATATTAAACCGAATATTTTATAATATTTGACATGACGATGGTACTAATTTACCAACTCTGTGACGAAGTTAAGAGGCTGTGAATCGGGAGTTCGCGAGTTCGATCCCCGAAGAGACAAATGTATTTGTTTCGGGTCTGTGTTTGCGGACCGAAAAGTCTCTCGTAGTTTCTGATTTACACAAGTCTTATATTAGTGTGGGGTCAGGACTATGTATGGGACTGTTGGATGTATTCATTTACTGATTATTTCACTTAAATTATTTTTCGTCTTCAATTTCAATCAACTTTAGAAACGAAAAATATACTGCAATATACCTTTAATCGCCCACTGCTCGGCACGGGAGTCCTCCATAAGAGCTCAATTGACAGGGGTTAGGCCACGACACCGGCCTACTGCCAGACGGACTATACAAACAATCTTCGCCATAAAAATAGAAAAAATGACCATTGATGCATATTTCGCTAGTTTACGACTTGACCTTACATAATGACCTTCACGCATTTTATTTCACCCACCTTGAACAATTTATTGATTCTTCTAAAAATGCAAATTATTCAACATGCGTTTGTGATGTAATTATTTGCATAATTTAAGACACATGGTTTCACGGTTATAACCTTGATGGGGTAGGCAGGTATGTTAATTTTACTCTAAGATGTGAGAGGGGGCGAGCCTACAATATCGGATACTAAAAAGACCCAGTAACATAAGACGTTTTTCGAATTGCACAAAGCGAAGTTAAAAAATAAATGGCTTATCCTGGGAAATGAACCTCGGAATTCTATACCTATAGGCTATAAAAGTTCATTAAAATGTAGGACACCGTAACCGTACGATGAACGAAACAAGCAAAAAAAATATTTGCATAAATAACTTTTTAAAAGGTTGAAACTCTCTGACCACGTCCGCCCCGTGACCACGAAAGCTGTAAAGTAATCGAAACGTCGCGTCGGGAAGTTACAAAATGTAAAAATTAAACCAAATCGCGATAAAATCCGTATAAAATAGTTTTATTTCAATGTGTAACATTCGCGTAAATCTAAGAAACCGTTTTTAAAAGGTATTAATTTTTTTGTTAATTCCTAAGCATTTACGATATTTTTAACTGAACTTATTAATTGCTGTGAAACTCTAATGGCACTCGTAGTATGTCTGTCCACCTGTTCCAGGAAAGGCGTGAACTTTTCTTTTTACGAGTGCGTGGTGGCCTGTTGGTAACAGACCAGACGCGGCTGCCAACAATATGTTCACGGTGGTCGCAGTTTCAAATTCCAGAGCACACCTCTATCTATCAGAGTCATGTGTGTATTGATAGTCACCACGCACTATAACGGTGAAGGAAAACATCGTGAGGAAACCTGCATAGCGATTTGTAATAATTTCTATGGTATGTAAAGTCCGCCTTGCGCTGGGCCAGCGTGGTGGACTGTACTAACCCCTACTCTTGATTGTAGAGGAGGCCGTGCCCTGCAGTTGGACGTATATGGGCTGATACAGATTTAAAGATAAATATGATTTTATGCTATTTAATATTTCCTACATCAGTCCTTTTCAACAGTTAATTTGTTGCACATAATTGTTTAATGGTCCGACCAGGTTCAGGGCGAGAACAATTTATATAAACACATAGGAAATAAATATTTTTCCTGAATGTTTTTCCTTTGTTTATGTTCCGCTATATGGCTTTAAATATATAAATCTATAGGTATTTGTGATACCGAAAAGTCTCTCGTAGTTTCTGTTACCCACGACACAAGACTCGATCTTAGTGTGGGGTCAGGACTATGTATGTGACTGTTGGGTGTATTCATTTGTTATTTATAGAGGACAGCCTTCGTGGCGCAGTTGGTTATGACCGTGAGACGATAGGGTAAGGGTTCGATCCTCGTATTAGACAAATTTAAATCGACAAATATTTGTTTCGTGTCTGGGAGTTAGACCAAAAACTCTGACAAAAAGCGCAGTGTTGTCATTCTCATGACAATTCACGAATAATGCTGAGATGGTAGCCCTCTGGCAAATTTACGAAATTACATATACCGGGTATATCAAGACTGCGACCGAAAACGAAGCCAGGTGGTAGTTTTAGTGGCTACAAACACGATGCAAATAAAAACTTCGCCAAAACAGTGATAGATATTTTTTTAGAATTTTTTGAAAATCATCGTGATTGGGTCGCAAATACCTAGTTTTTGCGAAAATACTAATTTAAACCCTTACGTACCATTGCGTGTTTAAAAATAAAGAGGTGTACATCTTTATTTTAGGAAAACTACGTATATATCAACCAAATACGACGATAAGTAAAAAACTACAAAAAAAAAGTTGTCGATTTTTTTTTGCAAAATTTTTAGTTGCATTGTGTCTGAAGTCACTAATTCTACCACCTGGCTTCGTTTTCGGTCGCGGTCTTGATATACCCTGTATACATGTACATAAACTCACGCCTTTTCCCAGAAGTGTGCGAGCCTATCTTCATACGATATTTACGAAATTATGTTCTTAATTCAATACATATATTAAATTAATACGTTTTTTATTCTTTTTATTCTCGTCTTTTACATTTGCTGTATGCATTGTATTGTATATTGTAGTCGTGTCAATAAAAACATTTTATTTTTCTTCTTGCTAGCAGCTTGTGGTACTCAAAACTATCTTAGTGTGGGGTCAGAACTATGTATTTGACAGTTGGGTGTATTTATTTATTTATTAGCTGGTAGGGCTTACATTCTTCAATATATCCATACAGACTGAACGATTACATAAGCTTTCATAACACTAAGAATTTGCAGTCAGCACGTAAGAATTTGCAAAGTCATCACCAATGATGAAATGTTTATTTTGTATAAATATTGTGAATGAATCAGCAAAATCTGCATTACACCCGACAGCCACATAGTCCTCATCCCAATTGATACGAGTCTTGTAGATACTACGAGAGACTTTTCGGTCTCACAAGACCCAAATGCAAATACATACATAAACTCACGCCTTTTCCCCTGAAGGTTATAGGCAGAGGAGCTACCAGGACACCCACATTTCGCCTTGTGTGTTCCGTCCCACGATGAGATAGGGGGCGAGCCTATCGCCATATCGGGCACAAATTCCTGACTCCGGGCTGATAGTGAATAGAAAAATCCAATATCACTTCCCGACCCGGATTCGAACCCGACACCTCAGTGAGACGCAAATATTTACATTTAAAAAGTCTTAATTGAGAATCGAACCTACTACCTTAGACTACAAGAGAACAACCATTAGTTGATAAAACTTACCGGCCGTAAAAATATATAATTTGATTATTCGTAAAAACTTAATTTACATGTAAGACAAGCGTTTAGCACGCTTCAAAATGAATGATTGCGAAATTAATTAATTATTTATTAAGCTTTAAAATGCAAATACAAATAAATTGCAAAATTAATTTGCATAATACGAGTGTGGTTCTAATTTTACGTGAAGCCTACTAACCCGGACTAGGCCAGCGTGGTGGACTGTACCTCCTCTCTATCGTATTCTCGATTGTAGAGAAGGCCCGTGCCCTTCAGTGGACGTATATAAGGGTTAAATATTCTTTATTAATTTGTTTTTGCATTGGTTATATCAAGGATAAGTTTATCATAGTTTCATCCTAAAATTGCGAGTGCTCAATTCGAAATGAGTTTTAGATGATGCTGAAAAAAAGCTTCTTAACCGCAACCGCAAAATAGGGGTGTTATAAGGTTTGAACTTCATTAAAAGTACGTAACATTGTAATCTGCGATTTATTATACACATCCCTTCTAATATTATACATGTGAATGTAAGTTTTTTTGTTACGCTTTCACGCGAAAACTACTCTACCGATCATCATGAAATTTTGTACACATATTCTTGGAGGTATTAGAAGTAACATGGGCAACTTTTTATCCCGAAAAGTTTAGTGTTCCCGTGGGATGAAGAAGGATTTCCGATATATTTGCTACATTATTTATTATACTCAAAAGATGGGATAGGACTGGATTACATTCCATTAGTGAAAATGAGACGGGGCGGGCGGGATATAACGGGACGGGACGGAACGGGATGGGAGATTTCAAATATAGTTCACCACGCCGACGAAGTTTGCGGGCAGAAGCTAGTGTTACATAATCAGATCAGCTGTAAGCCTATAAGATTATGTCACGTTTGTATTAAATAACAAGGTCACGAACACTCATAGTGTTATTTGAATTGTTTCGCTATTTAACACTACTAGCAGCTCGGCCCGGCTCCGCCCGGATGCAAATACACTTATTGAAAATATTCTATGTTCATGAGAATAATGTAGGATTTTAATTGTGAAAGAATTTCTCAAATCGGTCCAGTAGTATGTCGACCTGTTTAAAACTAAATAGGCTAAGCGGAAACTATATTAAAAAAATCGAAATAATATTACAAAGATTCGATAAATTATACCGGGTATATCAAGTCTGCGACCGAAAACGAAGCCAGGTGATAGATTTAGTGGTTACAAACACGATGCAAATAAAATTTTCGCCAAAATAGTGACAGACTTTTTTTTAGAATTTTTTGAAAATCATCTTTTTTGGGTGGTAAATACCTAGTTTTTGGGAAAATACTAATTTAAACCGTCACGTATCATTGTGTGTTTAAAAATAAAGAGGTGTACATCTTTATTTTAGGAAATATATGTAAATATCACCCAAATACGACGATAAGTAAAAAATTACAAAAAAAAGTTGTCGATTTTTTTTGCGAAATTTTTACTTGCGTTGTGTCTGAAGCCACTAATACTACCATCCGGCTTCGTTTTCGGTCGCGGTCTTGATATACCCTGTATAATTATATAGCAAGCGAAGTGTCGGACCACAAGGTGGACAGACGACTTGGTTAAGGTCGCAGATAGTCGCTGGATTCAGGTCGACCAACAGGTATTTGTGGCGATCCAGGGGGAGGCCTATGTCCAGCAGTGGGCTTCCTGTGACTGAAGAGAGAGAGAAATTATAATTTTCAGAAAAAAAATCGATTGAACATTCAAATTGATTTCCGGACCTGGAATACGAACCTATGACATCATAATGAGCAGATAGATGGCAATACAATTATGCGGATTTTAAAATCCTTATAACCATATTGACAGGACCACAAACATTGGTATGTCGAAACTAAATGAGTTGCATTCATATATACACAGACTAGTCTAATGCCAAGGTTTTTAAGCTTTCTAAGAAACCAAGTTCAAGATCTTTTACGCAATATAACAGTAAATATGCGTGGCTGTTGGCAGTGGATGGACGCGGGTTTGAATCCCAGGGCACTCGAACTTTTCGGAGTCATGTGTACAGTCAATTTCCAGGAATTTTAATAGAAGAAAACGTAATGAGGAAATTTGCATACTATGATTTCTAGAATTTCTATAGTGTGTTCCCCAACCAGCACTAGGCCGTAGTGGCCCAACCCCTCTCAATAGAACCCTCGGTTATAGAAGAGTCCAGTGCCCAGCAGCGGACTTCCAGTGGCTGAAAAAAGAGAGTATGGAAATGGAAAATCGCGATTTCTGTATCATCGTAGCAAATTATCTACTTATTAACCGAATTCCGGAGGACTACAATAAAATAGATAATATTTTTTAATTTGTGGTGGTATTTTTATTTTTTACTTTTTAGTGTGTTTTTTAAACGTAGTTTTTTTTCACATGAAATGGAATGGTCAGGGCCACTTGCACAATTTAATTGAAAAGTAATTAATAACAATAATTAATTATAAGTCAAGGCGTTTTGAACAATAAACAACTCATTTAAATTCCTTTTAAAGTTAGGAGTACCTGCAAAATATAAATAAATAAATAACCAGCTCAAAAATGAAAGTTAAATTATCACTTATTACAATAAAATATTTTTAGTGGCAAGAGAAAACTGTTAAGCTCCCCTTCTGGTACCCCAGAGGAGGATAAAAGGGATATGTCTCACTGGCCTTTCAGCTCGGCACGCTGCGGTTTTTGGCCGAGCCGGGTCACGAATGCTACGCCAGCATACAGACTAAAACCCCTCGATAACCCACGCATTATGGGCGGCTATGGACATCCCAGGGCGACAATCCTTCGATTTCCTCATAACTGCCCGGTATAAAACCATTACTGGTCCAATTAAAAAGCATATTATTTCCCGAATTATTATTTTATCTCCAACTCGTCCTATTAATTTAACTTTGTGATTGATTTCTCTCGCTCGACTCGCTGAGCTTCAATGCTATGTCATTAAAATGCGTGCCACTGTTGATCCTGGCTTACAAGAGTTGCAGTGGCGGGTGTGAGGGCGGGACAGCCTCCCCGACCTTATATATTTCGACACCCGTTTAAGATGTTATGGGCGTCCATGAAAGACTCGAAGAGACGCGGTTTGTCACACATCGCAGAGAGTGTGGGGGCGCCTCCTTCGTGTGCCCAGCGACCCCAATGACACTTTAGGTCACCTCTTACAAATTGTAGTACCGAGTATGAAATTAGAATAGTTAAAACTATAAACTAAGTTTTTAATTATAAGGTGCAGCGCAGTCAACTTTGTCGTAAAATAGATCTTGATTCTTACGCAATTGGCCTTCAAGATTATTTAGAATTTATGCTTAATGCCAAAAATTAAGTACAAGGTCAGAACCGACGACCTTCATGCAAATGAGACTTTCTTTACATTAGTTATATTTAGCTGATCGTCCATTGACCACACCTAGAATAAATTATGTCATATTTTGGAACTGACACGGCATTGCTTACCATAGGTACCACTTACCATCAGATGAATGGCATGCTCGTCTCGCCATTCATTGCAATAAAAAGATGCATCATACTAGAGGCCTCAGGTTCAATTTCCGCACCGAGACAAATGTCTGTTTCGGGTTTGGATGTTTGTAAGACTTAAAACTCTCTCGTAGTTTTTGATAATCACACGATTTGTATCTTACAGGTGGTAGGTCTCTCATATGTGAGAGGCCGCCTGGGTAGGTACCACCGCAATGTCTATTTCTCCAACAAACAGCAGTGTGAATGCGCTGTTGTGTTCCGGTTTGAAGGACATTGTAGCCAGAGTAACTACTGGACATATTGAGACTTAACATCTTATGTCTGAGGATAGCGAGCGCAGTGGAATTCCAAGCATTGCCTTGTGATTCATGGTGTTGTTTGGTTTTGCTACTGTCCATGAGCGGTCGTATCGCTTACCATCAGGCGAATGGCATGCTCGTCTCGCCATTTATTGTAATAAAAAAAAAACTAAGGGCCAATTGCACAAACTAACTTTGCCCATAACTTTGACTTTGCAAACGTCAGTCCCATACATTGGAAATCCCCCGCTTTTAAGCAAAATCGTTGGACACAAAAACGTGATACAAACATATTTTTGGAGCTAAAAATAGAGTACAACAACAAATAACCGAATCAGACGTATTACTATTAAGTTTTTGTATGACTTATTAAACGATTAATTAAAACATAGTAATATCCGTGTTGCTAAAAATATCATACTTTTTGCTACAATAAAAAAATTCAATAACAGCAAAATCGCTTGTCAAATTCATGACGTCATCTTAAACACAAAACTTAATTGACTAATACGTTGATACAATCCTCACCAGGCATTGACTTATATTCTACCGACAGACGAGACACGTCAAAGAAATAAAGTGCCCCCGTATTTTAAAAGCACACTGCAATATTACATCACTTAACTGGTATTTTAATAAAATATTGTAACTTCAGACGATTTGCTTTCGGTTTGAAGGCGAAACATTCATTTATTACTTTTTAACGTATGCGATAAGGCGTACTGCACTGTAACTGTCACGAAGCAAAGTGATTCATGTGTGGTGCATGCACCGCAAGTAGGTGGGACACATTGTTTGTACTGAATGTCTTATCTAGTGTAACATTGATATCGATGGCACTAGGCCAGTGTGGTGGCTAAATTGCTGAACCCCACAAATAATGGACAATTATTAGTTTCCAACTCGTCCTATTTGTTTCCTTCTAATTAATTTCGATGCTGGTTGAAGACAAGCTGGTGTCTCTAAGAGACTCGGTGAGCTCCGGAGCTAGGTGCCAATTCCTGTCTGACAGGAGTTGTACTGTGGGTGAAAAGTCTCTAACGCCTAACCCCTCTCAATCGTACTCTCGATTTTAGAGGAGGTCTGTGCCCTGCAGTGGGACGTATATAAATAAATAACACTCACATACATAGTCCTGACCCCACAATAAGATCGAGTCTTGTCGTGGGTATCAGAAACTACAAGAGATATTCCGGTCTCCCAAACGCCCAGACACGAATCCAATACTTGTGGTTCACACAAATATTTATAGGCTGTATATGGGCTGATACAGAATGTGACATAGCTTTGTTTGTTTGTTTCAGGTCTTTTTATTCTGCTAATGCTTGGCTTCTTCGCCCTGTCAGCTGGATGCTTCATATTATTCTTGAAGCCTTACGACTTTCTCTTTAATCAGGTATGTGTATTTAAATAGGTATTTATAAAAAAATTGCAGGAAGTCACTGGATACTGGCTTTCAACAGGTCCTTGTGAAGATACTTGGGGGAGGCTTATCTTCAGCAGTGAACTTGCTGTACCTCATGATGATAATACAAGACGTGTCAAAATTAGTCCATTGGCAGTGTTAGACTAAGCGAAGTCTTGAGTTCGATGACTAGCAGAGCAATCCATTTTGTGTATGATTTTACTCATAAATGAGTTGGCTGGGACTGTAATTTGTTTAGCATGAAGACATCATCATTTTATGTCGAAATATTGCAAACTGTGACAAGTACTAAATTTTTGAGTCTAGCCAAAGGCATATAAAATTTTGTAACAAAATGAATCTATACTAATATTATAAAGGGGAAAGATTTGATTGCTTGCATTAAATAACCTCCGAAAATACTGAACCGATTTGAAAAAAATAATTGTTGAGAAGCTGCATTATCCCCGGGTGACATAGGCTACATAATATATTTTTTTCAATTTGGTATCCTTACTAAAACTCCAATAATGTAACCCAAGGTGTAAAAAATACCTAAAATATTCTTTTCATCGCGTGTGCTGCGAAAACTACATGTTGATGTGGACTGGACTCAAAAACTATCTGCACCTGCGCGAAGCCGGGCCGAGCTGCTTACTAATGACTTCTAACAACTTTTCGCACAAAATACTAATACCAAACCCCACTATATTTCAGAAAGTGGTATTCCAAGAAGGAGGCGAGATCTTCGAGATGTGGAGGAAGCCAGAAGTGGAGTTATTCGCTAAAGTGTACCTCTTTAATATAACCAACGCAGAGGAGTACATGGCTGGCACTGATGATAAGCTGAAGCTTAAAGAAGTCGGACCTTACGTGTACAGGTTAGTTAAACGGTCTATAATTATATATTTAGTTTGACAGCCTCCGTGGCGCAGTTGGTTAGACGCCGGCTGTGAAACGAGAGGCCGCGGGTTCGATCCCCGCACCGAGAGAAATGTTTGTGCGGCCCACAAATATTTCTTTCGGGTCTGGGTGTTTGTGAGACCGAAAAGTCTCTCGTAGTTCTGATACCTGCGACACAAGACTTAATTGATCTTAATGTGTGGTCAGGAATATGTATGTGACTGTTGGGTGTATTTATTTATTTATTTATTTAATACAGACATATCAACAATAACGCATTTCAAAACTATAACAATCCTACTAAAAATATAAAGGCGAAAGTATTGTGTTTGTTATTTCTTCTGCCTGCCTGCGCAGTTGTACTACCGTATGATTGCAAAGCTGAGGTCTCGGGTTCGAATGCCGGGTCGGACAAAGTGATATTGGATTTTTATATTCATTATCAGCCCCGATTATGGAATTTGTGGCCAATATGGCGAAAGACTCGCCTCCTATCACATCGTGAGACGGAAAATACAAGGCGAAATGTAGGTGTCCTGGTAACACCTCTGCCTATCCCTTCTGAGGAAAAGGCGTGAGTGTATGTATGGATTAGCATTATTTGAGTATTTAATTGAAGTGGAATTTAAATATTATTTTAAGGTTGAAGTGGTTCTGTCTGATATTTTTCTAGACAGATTTTTTCGAATTTGCCAAACAATATTGTGTATGCACTATTGTTCCGGTTTGAAAGACTTTGTACCTACTTAAATACTAGACTTTAAAACTTATCTGAAGTAGCCACTCATTACGAGTGCTAGGTTTCGAGAGACTTATTTTGAAGTGTTTAGTTTTATTGAGAGTTGAGCTCTTAATCGATGCAGTTATAAAGTAAATTTTAATTTTATTAATCGACTGCCTCGGTGGCAGTTGTACAACGGTACGACTACAAAGCTGAGGTCTCGGGTTCGAACCCCGGCTTGGGCAAATTATATTATTTTCTATTCATTATCAGTCCGGAGTTAGGAATTTGTGCCCGATATGGCGATAGGCTCGCCCCCTATCACATTATGGGACGGAGCATACAAGGCGAAATGTTTGTCCTGGTGGCACCTCTGCCTACCCCTTCTGGGATAAAGGCGTGACTTTATGTATGTATGTAATTTTATTAATCTATTATCTTCCAGAGAAGCGTTAGAGCACAACATCACGAGGTTCAACGAGAACGGCACGTTATCGGCGGTCCCTCTACATCCCCTCTCATGGGTGGAAGAGTTATCGGAGGGCAACAAAGAGGACGACGTGTTGTACCTGCCCCACATCGCTTTATTGGTGAGTTTATTAATTACTACCTTCTGCCCGCAAACTTCGTCTGCGTGGTTGACTTTATTTAAAATCTCCCATCCCGCCCCGTCTCGTTATATCCCGCCAGCCCCGCCTCATTCTTACTAATGGAATGTAATCCAGTCCCATCCCATCCTTTTGAGTATAAAAACGTAGCAAATTTATCGGAATTCCTTCTTCCCACGGGAACACTAAACTATTCAGGATAAAAAGAAGCCTATGATACTTCAAATACCTCCAAGAATTCGTGTACAAAGTTGCATGATGATTGGTTGAGTAGTTTTCGCGTGAAAGCGTAACAAACAAACGGACCTTCACATTTATAATATTAGCTATATATGAATTTGGATAGATATACTAGAAATGTATCGGAAGATGCTAGTATGCAGCTAACGGTAACAAGTATATGTCTTTTTTTATTGCGTTGAATGGCGAGACGAGCACGCCATTCGCCTGATGGTAAGCGATACGACCGCTCATGGACAGTAGCAAAACCAAACACCATGAATTACAAAGCAATGCATGGCATTCCACTGCGCTCGCCATCCTGAGACATAAGATGTTAAGTCTTATGTCTAGTAGTTGCTCTGGCTACAATGTACTTTAAACCGGAACACAACAGTGCATTCACACTGCTGTTTGGCGGGAGAAGTAGACAATATGCCTCATTTGACAGACTTCGAAAGGTCGCCTACAATGTTTTGTTTACTAAAGAGCTATTGTAGAAATAATAATAGTTTTTCTCTCTTCTTATTTAATTACATTGGACATGTTAATATTATAAGTTACAAGTGTAAATGCTTGTTGTTTATAGTATAAATATAAAAAACAATGCGTTCTATAGATATTTTTTTATATTTTAGTTGTAGTTCCAATTTTCGCCACACACCAATAGATTTCAGATGGCCTGCAGGTTCTAAAATTGTCCATATTATTATGTCTAGATTCTAGACTCTTGACATATAGGACTTGAAAGGTTTGTTTCGAAATCCAGACATCCTTGCGTTCCAAGTTGTGAAATAGCTTCTAACAAACTATGCGACATTGCAAAATGGAATGTGAAATCACATATAAGATTTTTATGACTTTTAGTGAAGTTAAGACTGAATGAGAGGTCGAATTTGCCATACCTATTATTGGAATCATGTATTTAAACAGCTTACATTATAGGTCCCATTTAAATGTAATAATTACTGTTCCGTGGTGCTTTAGAGCTGGCTTCTCTGGCTGTAAATGTCTTTATGCGAGGTTATTTACCTCTTTAGTTCATTGTTTTGTCGCCCACTTTATAAGGGAGGGAAGTGGACAATTTATTTCCAACTCCTATTAATTTAACTTTGTGTTTGCTTTCGTTGCGGGTTAAAGACAAGTTAGACATTCCCGGAGACGCGCTGAGCTTCAATGCTCAGTGTCATTACAATGCGTGCTGTTGATCCTGGGTAGGGGAGTTGCAGTGGCGGGTGTGAGGGCGGGACAGTCTCCTATCATTTCACGTTCATTTCCTCACAGTGGTATCGCCAAGGACGAGCATGTCCATTCATGCCGAGTTTTGACTGACAATAGCGAAGGTCTACTTTTCACGTTGGCTGTATATTTATTTTTCTTAAGATGGTGCTGAATTTCTCTATTTGAAAATAGTTTAATACTTTACTGTATTTATGAATATAAAACATCGTTAAAGTATAAGCCATGGACACGTAACGCGTGAACCTACTTGCGAGGTCTATTTAGAATCGTAATCTTAAAACCTAATTTAGTTCCAGCCTTGTCTACGTTTAGGCATTCAAAAAATTATAACCAAGGCTCAATTCCGAAATTGTAAAATATAATTCGGCAGTTAGTGGTATTTTTTATTGTTTTGGCCTCGACTTGGTCCAAAAGTGACATCGGAAGAACCTAGATGGCCTAAGGATTTTTAAAAGGCCGTGATAATTTTTTAGAATTTTTACTGCCAATTTTACCCACGCATTTGCTTGCATTGGAAATCTAAGGTCTATTTCCGGCTTATTTGTATGGATCATCCTTGCCTGTAATGGCCGCCACACATGTAACGATATAACTGTGTAAGTCTGAGTTTGCACCAGTATACTGGAACGTGTGTGGGCAAATAACTGCGCAAACTTCGTTCCAATTTTCGATTCAAGACTGGTGCAAACTCGCGTTTGTGCAAACGGCCATAATGGTTCGTTAGTGTGACAGCGTGAGATGTTACACTACCACAAACTTATCTGGCCCGGTGGCCAAAAGAGGAACTAACGACGCCATTTTGAAATGTCAATCTGCTTGCCATTCGCTGACATTACGCCAACATTTTACCCACTTTAATTTTCAAACAAGGTTCAATTGCGAAATTTGTTTTGAGTCTTCCTGGTTTTGAGTCCAGTTTTGAGTGACAACGATTATTTTATGAAATGAAAATACAGTGAAACCTGGTTAAGTGAGACATCAAGGGACCTGCAACGTCGTTTCACTTATAGAGGTATTCCACTTACCCAGTGTCTCAGATATACAGGTATAAATAAATATCTATCTCATTTACAGAGGGTTCCATTAATAGAGGTGAGAATATGAAATTTTATGTTTACTCTGAATTATTCTACAAAGAGTAGATTTTGGCACATTAAATTCGGCACAAACTTCTTCGCGTGTCTTCCCACTTTCATAAACGGATATTAACTTCAGTTTTTCACGTAATGATAACGATTGTAGCTTTCGTTTTGCCATTTTTCAAATGATTATCTGTATGATAGTAAAGCGAAACTAAAACTGAAGGTAATTGAAGCTCAAAATTTACTTACGTACTTGGAATTACGTGTGGAATTTGTGGGTAGAATAAGAATGAGTAAACAAACAATGTTATCTATGATGATAAATCGAAAGAACAAATCCCAGATATAGAGGTTTACCTCGTCCCACTAACAGAGGTAATTCAGTGCCAAAGTGTTGGGACCTCAGCATGAGTTCCAGTTATGGAGGTTTCTCACTTATCCAGGTCCCACTTAACAAAGTTTCACTGTATTTCATTGAACCCATGAAATACATTATTTAGATTCAGTCCCTTTTTTCCACTACCACCCGGTTCACAAGGCTGTTTTCGCCAGAGAATAACGGGCAAGAAACTAGCGTGGCTCTTTTCAAAACAAGTTTACAATATATTATACAGGATATAATGATTATACAGGAGTCGCAGAGCAGTTGAATTCAGAGCAGTTCATAAATTAAACGCTATATTGACGTAAGGCGTGGGCACGAAATTACTGTAAGACAATTTTTTCTGACCCGGTGAGAGAGTTGCTGTTATCGCATTTGGTGATGCCAGTAAAAATAAATTAAGCAACAAAATGGGTAATTATGTCGTCGAATTAAAAATATTATCCAAAATACTATTATATTATTATGTATATATAGTGCAGTTCCATTAATAATACACTGGTATGTGACTAAATCATAACCTACTTGTTTGAAGTTCGTTAAAAATATGAGAATATGCACACACTACATAATATGTATCTGGACTTGACGCTAAACACCTGGCAATTTAAAAGAAAGTACATGGGTAAAATGTTGGCGTAATGTCAGCGAATGGCAAGCAGGTTGACATTTCAAAATGGCGTCATTAGTTTCCTCTTTTGGCCACCGGGCCAGTTATGTTTGTAAATCTGTAACATTTGATCCACACATAACTACTCGTCAGTGAGATGAAAAAGTATCTATTAATTTCTAATACACGATACCTACTTGGTATTTTAGTCTCATGTTAGGATCACATGCATGACTGTTAACTGTAATGATGTGGCAATTTGTACCAAAAATATTTGTAACGGTTTGGGTATGAAAAAAAAAACCCTGTCATAAATTTTGTTAAAATTAGATTTGGCATCTTACTATAAGGTCAGGACTACGAATGTATCTTGATGTATTTATTACTTAGGTTTATTAATCAGACAATCACATTCAAAAACGAATTACTGGTGGTCTCTCCTAATATGTGAGAGGCCACCTGGGTAGGTACCACCGCAATGTCTATTTCTCCAATAAACAGCAGTGTAAATGCACTGTTGTGTTCCGGTTTGAAGGACATTGTAGCTAAGGTAACAACTGGTCATAATGAGACTTAACATCTTATATCTTAGGATGGCAAGTGCAGTGGAATGAAAAGCATTGCTTCGTAATTCACGATGTTGGTGAGTTTGTTACTGTTCATGAACGGTCGTATCGCTTACTATCAGGCGAATGGCATGCTTGTCTCGCCACTCATTGCAATAAAAAACAATTACTGAAAAGCTATAGTCAATTGCCACGCACTTTAACGGTGAAGGAAAACCTCGTGAGGAAACCTGCATACCGTAGTGATTTTAAAGAATTTCTATGGTATGTAAGTCCGCCAACCCGCACTAGGCCAGCGTGGTGGACTATATAGCACCACTCAATCGATTCCCTCGATTGTAGAGTAGGCCCGTGCCCAGCAGTGGGACGTGTATGGGCTGATATAGATAGACTGAAAAGATGTTAATTTCTCCCCAGAGCATAGCCAACGTGGTCTCCACCCAGAGTTTTGTGACGCGGTTTGGGCTGAACAACCTGATCACGATGACGAACAGCCAGCCCCTCGCCAAGATGACTGCAAGGGAGTTCATGATGGGTTACAAGTCGCAGCTCATGACCTTGGGCAACACCTTCCTGCCCGGCTGGATCTACTTCGATAAGCTTGGGCTTATTGACAGGGTATGTATTTATTTGACTGCCTCGGTGGCGTAGTTGTATTACGGTACGGTTACAAAACTGAGGTCTCGGGTTCGAATCCCGGGTCGGGCAAAGTGATATTGGATTTTTCTATTCATTATCAGCCCGGAGTCAGGAATTTGTGCCCGATATGGCGATAGGCTCGCCCCCTATCACATCGTAGGACGGAACATACAAGGCGAAATGTGAGTGTCCTGGTGGCACCTCTGCCTACCCCTTCGCGGATAAAGGCGTGAGTTTATGTGTGTATGTATGTATGTATGTATTTATTTTGGACATCCCTCATTTGACAGGGTATGATACTTTATTTTTGACAGCGTCAATGATGTGGTTGGTGGGAGAAGACAGTAAAAGGCTGCGGATTCGATGCCCACGCCGACAAAAATGTCTGTTTCTGGTGTGGGTGTTTTGACCAACAATTGTTGTTGTTTTTGCATGCCACGACACCAAAGAACCTGAATGTGCGGTCATGACTATGATGTACTAATTAGGCCAATACCTAAACCCTGCTTTAAAAATATTACCTGTCTTATTTCTCTTTATTTTGTAAGCTTTTTTTACATTTTTACATATATAGTAAATAAATAAAAATACGTATAAATATGTAAAAAATGATTAACGCAACAATGGCTAGGCTCGAAACCCAAGCCATCGGCGGTTAGGGATCCAAAGTGAGGAACCTCCTATACGTGCCGTGTCAAGCAATACTGGATACCTTTTGGATCGGGCTCCTGACCCAACGGCCCATTGAGAACCTCTGTAGATGTTGGTCGAGGCTCTTTTTACCTGTCTTATTATCATTATACTATCTGTTTGTCCAGCTAATCTCTAAATTTAACAGGAGTTTTATAGTCTAATTTTAGATTTAGAAATCCTTAAAATTTTCACGAAACATAGATACATAAACTCAAGCTTTTTTCTCAGAAGGGGTAGGCAGAGGTATTACCAAAACACCCACATTTCGCCTTGTAATTATACTTTTATAGTTGCTGAAGTCATCAATGTACTGTTATAGTACGTGACAATCGAATCACGAATGTGCATAATAAGCAAACCTTAAAACAACGTCATTACTAAAATACTAATAAATATTATAAACTTAATATAATAAAATTAATATAAATATTACAACGAATATCTTGTAAATAGAAAATTAGTGCTATGTGTATTGAATTGTCATAAGAGCTATTTAATTGCCTACATGACCAATAAACGAATTTCATTTCAATTTCAATTACATTTCAGATGTACGACTTCAACGGGGACTACGAGACAGTTTTCACCGGCGAGACAGATATTAAAGTCTCAGGGCTCATCGACACTTACCGAGGCTCTACCGACCTTCCACAATGGGAGGGGAAGCATTGCTCCAACGTCCAATACGCCTCAGATGGGACCAAATTCAAGGGGGGAGTGGGGAAGAATGAATCTATTCTGTTTTATAGGAAGAGTTTGTGCAGGGCCGCTCCATTGGTGAGTACTGAGTAGAAAATTCTATATCAGCCCATGTACGTCCCACTGCAGGGCACGGGCCTACTCTATAATCGAGAGAATCGATTGAGAGTGGTTAGGCCATACAGTCCACCACGCTGGCCTAGTGCGGGTTGGCGGACTTACATACCGTAGAAATTCTTTAAAATCGCTACGGTATGCAGGTTTCCTCACGATGTTTTCATTCACCGTTAAAGTGTGTGGTGATTGACTATCAATACACACATAACTTCGAAAAGTCAGAGGTGTGCCCTGGGATTTGCACCCGCGATCACCGTGAACATGTAGGCAGCCGCGTCTGGTCCGTTACCAACAGGCCACCACGCACCACAAAAATTCAATAATACGATATTTTTTATAGTATGATAATGCGACTACATTGCATCTGGTAAGTGCAGATAGTCTTTAAGAAAGCGAAACGCGACGTACTTTGACAGCCTCCGTGGCGCAGTTGGTTAGACGCCGGCTGTGAATTGAGACGCGGAGAGTTTCTCGCCTCGAAGATACATATGGAGATAAAAAAGTTGCATCGTGTAAACATTTGTCACACGATAATCTATGGCGGTTATGTCATGCGATAATAAATAAATAAAATAAAAATATGCACCCAACAGTCACATACATAGTCCTGACCCCACACTAAGATTGAGTCTTGTTTCGTGGGTATCAGGAACTACGAATATTTGTTTCGGCGCGGGGATCGAACCCGCGGCCTCGCGTTTCACAGGCGTCTAACCAACTGCGCCAGGGAGGCTGTCTATAATCGCATACGATTCTCGCTGCGAGAAGAGTTTCCGTGTAAAGGTGTAAATAGCGTTCAATTATGCGACATAGGACTTGTATCAGTGAGATCAAAATTATGTGTGTAACTCTTATTTATATTGTTCACAGATCCCTGCTGAAGAAGGAGTGAGGAGTGGCATACGCGGGTACAAATACGTGTTCCCCGAGCATATGCTGGACAACGGCAAATATTTGGAGGAGAACAAGTGTTTTTGCAGAAAAGGTAAGATTGCACACACACTTACATACTACTGTTATACAAACATGCGATGTGTAAGAATTTCTATTGTATTTAAAGTCTGCCAATCAGCACTAGGCCAGCGCAGTGGATATGGCCTAACCATTCTCAATCGTATTCTCGATTATAGATCGTTCGTGTCCTGCAATGGAACGTACACGAGCTGATACACACACAAACAAGATACATCTACTCCAAATTGCTTACGTTGCTTTGCAACACATAGTTGAATACATACATACATAAACTCACGCTTTTTTATCCCCGAAGGGGTAGGCAGAGGCGCCACCAGGGCACCCACATTTCGCCTTGTATGTTCCGTCCCGGTGTGATAGGGGGCGAGCCTATCGCCATATCGGGCACAAATTCCTGACTCCGGGCTGATAATGAATAGAAAAATCCAAATCACTTTGCCCGACCCGGGACTCGAACCCGAGATGAGAACATAGTTGAATGCTGGATCATTATTATGTGACTTGGACATTAGTGTTATGTTATTTTAATACTTTGTGAAATTTTAATTGGAACTTGAGTCTAAACCTTCCGATCTTCATCCTTACAACCTTCCTTTCAGGCAAATGTCTACCTGATGGTCTCATTGACGTCACAGACTGTTACTACGGGTTCCCTATTGCCCTCTCATACCCTCATTTCTACCAGGGAGAGGACATCCTGTTCAGCAAAGTCGAGGGTCTGACTCCGAACAAAGAGCAGCATGAAACTAGGTATGTGTTTTTTCATATAACTTTAGATGTATTGAAATCCAGTTAAGTTTGAATTGCGTTGCACACCCCTTCTTAAAGGTCGCTGTAGAAATAATTGGAGGAGGCTTATGTTCAGCAGTGGGCTTCCTGTAAATGAAGAAAGAGGGAGAAAGAAATAGCCTCCTGTTTGGTAATCTAAACGCTCTGGGTTCGATCCCCGCACCAAGACAGTTTGTGTGAACCATAATTTTCTAGGTTCTTGAGAGACCGAAAAGATCTCTCGTAGTTTCTGATACACACAATTATGTCTTAATCAGGAGTTGGGACTATGTATGTGCCTATTGATGTATTTTTGTTAAGAAGAATACAAAAGTTAATTTCTCGTCTCAATTCCAGGTTCTGGATCCAGCCGGATTCTGGTCTTCCCTTGGACGTGAGCTCCAAGTTCCAGATCAACATGGCTTTAGGGGACATCACCAACATCAACAACGTCGCCAGATTCGCCAACTTGTATCTGCCAATGCTCTGGTTTGATATTGTAAGTAGTATAAAAATATTTATTTCAGTTAACAAAATAGTTGAATAACATTATTTCCTCTGTTTTACCAACGATCTTTGTTATTATTTTGTTGTTCTCCAGCTATTGATGAGCTTTAGTATTATCAATCAAAAGGAGACGCCCTTTTTATCTTTTCGGTTATTAATGCCATTTTGTTCAAAATGTTACTGCCTCGGTGGCGTAGTTGTATTACGGTACGACTACAACGCTGAGGTCTCGGGTTCGAGTCCCGGGTCGGGCAAAGTGATATTGGATTTTTCTATTCATTATCAGCCCGGAGTCAGGAATTTGTGCCCGATATGGCGATAGGCTCGCCCCCTATCACATCATGGGACGAAACATACAAGGCGAAATGTGGGTGTCCTGGCGGCGCCTCTGCCTACCCCCTTCGGGGATAAAGGCGTGAGTTTATGTATGTATGTATGTTATTAGTTAATTAATCACGGTCGAATTTAGACCCCTGGATACCATTTATGTTGTGCTATATCAAACAATTAGCTAAACTGAAGCATCCATCAATTTCACAATCATTTGTCTAAAATCTTATTCCATCTTTACAGAGAATGTACACACTACCGCCATCTCTGGACCAGCGTTTTAAACTATACCTCAACGTACTCCCAATGGTGGAACAAGGGGCCATGTACCTACTCTTCATTACAGGAGCCATTCTCATCCTTCTCACTGTCTACATCCTCACTTTTAAGATTATGTTCAAATCCCTGGACAAGAACAACTTCAGCGAGCCGTGGTGTGAGAAAAATGGAATTTACTCTCCTTGTGAGATTTCTAAAGACGAAAAGAACATCCTAAAACTCAGGGAGAAGATGAACTATGAGAAAAATAATAAAAATGATGATGAAAGCAGGAATATTAAAAGGTGTGATGACGAATACATGGCCGTTTACCAATCGGATGAGGAAGATTGTAAATATCTTGAAGTAATTGATGATGGTAGTGATTTTGAAATTAAACCTCAAGCTACTAATAAATTAAAGGAATTGGATGAAAGGCCAGACGATTTAATAGTCCATATTGCTGGTTGAGTAGCCTTTTTAATTTTCTGGCCAGTTCTTGCCGCGAAGGCTAAATCGATTATCGATTATTAGATGCATTTGTGCGGGATGGAATCGATTGTAAATATTCGATATATGAGATTTCGGATGCATTAGAAGTAAATAATTTTAATATTTAAATAATGATAACTTATGTAATATTTCAATTAGTTATAACATATGATTGGCCCTAAATTGATTCTAATTTTTCTACCGTATTCTTATTTTTTGTATTGTAATTATGTTGCATCGAGGATGAGGATATGAATTGCCTTTGAACAGTAAAAGCGTACATAATTAAATAAATTACTTAAAAAGTCCCGCCCAAATGACTTCTTACGAATGTTTCTATTTTATCGACTGCCTGTTTTGCTCAAATATCTTTGTAATTTAAACTCAGTATAATTAACTGCCAAAATAGGTTTAAAAAAATCACATAAAATTATATTTTTGGACATGATAGGAATCTCGTAAAATATATACTTACTTAAGGAATGTGTATATTATAAATTACGATTATTAAAATGTTTTTGGTGAACAACGCCATCTCTGTTTCGGAACTTGTATTAAATTGCCTAAAGGTCGTATTACTACATTTACTTCTAGAATTGAATATCCTTTTCTGTTTCTTAAGATCTCTATAGCATTTCATTCTTTTAATACCTTGTAGAAGTTATGGATATCTTAAAATATTTTATTAATATTAGATATTTCGTTAACCCACCCAAAATATATTGAACGTTGTGATCCTTTTTTATATTTTGACTTGTTTTTTTTTGGAAAAGTAGAACTACAGTTAAAAAAATTGTTCTTTCATACCGTGGATATCAAAAGGAGCCATTGTTATTTTGTAGTTTAGAAAAAGTAGTTAATTTTATACCCTGCGATATTAAATGTAGCCAACCTGAAGTCATTTTTAAAATTAGCTACTTTAATTCCACGGTAGGTAAATAGCTATCTTGATGTCACAGTATTTAATAAATAGTCAATTTTAATCTATGGGCTAAAAGATAGCTAATTTGGTCCAATGATTGTGTCTATTATCGAATTATTCGAAACTCTCCGCTCATTAATAAAATATTTTAAGATCACCTATATTTCATATTCATACGGGTTCAGGTATTCAAGATTATTCTTGTTTCATAAATATTAATTCCAGTGACTGACGTATTACTCTTATGGATCCAAAAATGGGACCTACAATCGAAAACATAAAAAATTTGGCACCAAAATTTTAAAATTCAATATGCTAAAATATTAATGTTTTGGTACCAACAATAATTGGCATATAGTAAATGGTAAATTCGGGTCCAAAAACAAATAGCTTTAGTTTTAAATTACTAATTAAGGTTAATTTTTAAAATTAGATATAATTGTACGTAACTACGTTTTTGTAGTGTGTAAATGAATGAAAGATGAATTATTTTCTTGCCATAAATGATGTAATAAAAAATTTGCTCAACTTGGGTCCAAACTATAAATTCTGTTTTTAAATGAAAATAAATGCAGCTTCAATTTAATATAAGGACCCTAATGGTTAATATTGTGATATAAATAATTTAAGACTTACAATAAGAAATGTCTTCATTAGCTTAAGAAACGCTATCTTTAGTGTTTTGACGCCGCATTTTGTTTTATTTATTGACCTAATAATAAAATTAATTTTATACTATTGAAACTATGTGGCTTAAACAAAACCTCAGGGTTTGATTCTCGGCCGGAAAAATAATTGTTCACAGAAATTATTCCTGTGAATTCACAGTCGAAATAAGCGTTTTTATTCATAGTAAACTATATTTTTATAATCAGTATGTCCAAATGTTAGTGTAATAATAAAATAAAACGCGGCGTCTAAACGCTCGTCTGTAAATAGCCGCCAGGTGGTAACGTTAAGTATTTTTTACGTTTGGTACTTGGTTAAAAAATGTAAATACTTTTTTTAATAATTGAATATAAAATTATGAAGAAACGTTATCTTTCATTATTCCTTTTCTAGTTCTAAAACCCGGTTTTATGTCCATTTTTAGTTTTTTTTTACGTGAACGGTATATCGCTGATTTAAAGGCACTTTTAAATATTAGACACTCTAAGGCGAATTACTAAATTTAAAAATATTCTGACAAAACATCACTAAAATAGCTTGTAAAATGGGCCGTCTGTTAGAGTTTCAAAATAACTTTATCAAAAACATTGAAAATGGCAGCACATCTTAGCCTCCGAAGTGTAACAAAATGTATTTGAAAAAAATACCCTAATTGTTTTTTAATTGATCAATAAATCGACGATTTTGCTAATGCAAAAGTGGGATCATCTTAATCTTCCGAAGTGTAACAAAATGTACTTAAATAAATAAATAAATACACCCAGCAGTCACATACATAGTCCTGACCCCACATTAAGATCGAGTCTTGTGTCGTGGGTATTAGAAGCTTCAAGCTACGAGAGACTTTTCGGTCTCACAAACACCCAGACCCAAAACAAATAACTGTGGATCACACAAATATTTGTGTCGGTGCGTGGATCGAACCCGCGGCCTCTCGTTTCACAGCCAGCGTCTAACCAACTACGCCACGGAGGCTGTCAATTTGAA
The DNA here is from genome assembly GCA_949752805.1 of Deilephila elpenor. Taxonomy (NCBI): domain Eukaryota; kingdom Metazoa; phylum Arthropoda; class Insecta; order Lepidoptera; family Sphingidae; genus Deilephila; species Deilephila elpenor. The sequence continues at coordinate 2,256,874 of OX457121.1, forward strand.
TAATGTTTATGAATTGATCAATAAATCAACGATTTTGTAATGTAAAAGTCCGGCATGTGAGCAAACAGCTCAGTGCTTACTAATTGATGGTAAGACTTTGCCACTCATGAACATCCATAACACATGGGTTATGGAAGATATCATGATTTCTCAAATAGGAGGGAAAAGAGGCGGAACAAATATGGAACTATGGAAGCAATTCACACAGGGCCTCCAGAAACCTTACGTATCTTCCAAAACTGTAGCTTAAGCATATGCTAATTCAGTTTCATTTAAAATAAGACAAAAAATATTAAAAAAGCAAAAATTTTTTTATTGTCTACAACAAAATTAACAAAATTAATAAACAGCCGAAGTTCTCTGTTCGTAATATCTACGGAATATATTTATAAACCACCACGAAAGAACACCGTAGAAGAGTGCTTGTACCACCCAGTCCAAGATTACCATCCTAGAAAAAAACATATAAGTTATAGTAATCATATTAGCAAACGTGGCGTGGGACGTCCTCTGGCCAGATGGCGGGACGACTTGCGCAAGAGGGCCGGCAGCGACTGGATGCGTAAAGCAGCAGACCGGGCTCTGTGGCGTACCGCGGGAGAGGCCTATGTCCAGCAGTGGACTGCAACGGGCTGATGATGATGATATAGTTATAGCTAAAACTAATGTTAGGTAGATTTCATTTAAGACTTCCGCCCTCATCCCCGCAACTGCAATTAGTGTCTCGCAGGATCATCAGCATTGTACACACCGAGCATTGAAGCGAACCGAGTCTCCGGAAATTTCTAACCTTATTAAGTCGAGAAATAAGTAGGAGTTGAAAGAAAATGTTGTCGACATTCCACAGAAGGAAACCGGGGTTCAAAATCATAGTCTTGTAGGGATTAAAATCTCTAACGAAAGATTTTCAACTGGCTAGGCTTTGCGAAGCATCATGGATAAAAATATGGCTAGATGGAATGACGCTGTTCGTGAAGCGGGAATGGATTGTATAGTTATTTTTTCTTTCCCATTTAAACCTAACAATACCTTCTGTATTATCCCACATACGTCCCACTGCTGGGCTCTGGCCTCCTCTACAATCGAGAGGAGTTAGGCCGTATAGTCCAATATAGTCAAATACAATACCTTCTATGATGAGCCTGGGCTTTCGGTAAATCTTCATCTTTTTCCTTAAGAAGATATCTTCTACCTCCAATACAGCATTTGGTAAAATACTCAAGTTTGTCCCGATTCTCTAAATCATAATGGAAGTCATTCTTGTCCTCATCTTTGAGAAACGATCTTAGTTCGATGAAATTCTTGTTGTCAAACGTCCATTGCTTGGTTATGTAGTAGCGAAGCGCGAGATTCGCTATGTAAATGCGTCGTTGTACTTTAACCAATCTGAAATTTTCAATTTTGATTATTTTTATAATGGTACGACAAATAAACTGCAATTAATTTTATGGTAAATGTAGTGTCCACAGACGAGAGATGGATATTCCTTGCCGGTTACAAATATGCCGGCCTGATTGTGTCCGGATACACAGGTGATTCCGAAACGTTACAAACTTACGGGTGGCAAGTTTATAACCACTGCTTACAGAGATTGCTCTCGGAAATAAAGATATCTGTACAAAAAACTTACATAGGCTTCCTTCCCAGGAGAAATAAGAGCAGATCTACAAACAGGGCTGGCAGAAGATGCTGGACTAACACCTGGAAATGTCATAAATAAATAAATAATAAATAAATACACCCAACAGTCACATACATAGTCCTGACCCTACACTAAGATTGAATCTTGTGTCGTGGGTATCAGGAACTACGAGAGACTTTTCGGTCTCACAAACACCCATACCCGAAACAAATACTTGTGGATCACACAAATATTTGTTTCGATGCGGCGATCGAACCCGCGGCCTCTCGTTTCACAAGCGTCTAACCAACTGCGCCACGGAGGCTGCCGATAATAATAATTAATAGATTATAAATAAACAAACCGTCACTTCTAGCATGTAAATAAGTAAATACACCAACAGTCACATATATAGTCCTGACCCCACGCTCATACAAGACTTATCGGAATCAGAAATTACGAGAAATTATTTGATCTCCATACCAAACTCATTGTGTAAATTGTGGATCAGAAAAAAACATCTGTGTTTGAGATCTTAGCTGTCTCTCTTTTCACATCCGGCGTCTAACCAACCGCACCACGAAGGGTATTAAAACCATCGATATCAATGTTACACTAGATAAGACATTCAATACTAAAAATGTGTCCCACCTACTTGCGGTGCATGCACCACACATGAACCAGTTTGCTTCGTGACAATGACAGTGCAGTACGCCATAACGCATACGTTTAAAAGCAATGAATGTTTCGCCGTCAAACCGAAAGCAAACCGTCTGAAGTTATAATATTTTAATAAAATACCAGGTAAGTGATGTGATTGCAGTTTGCTTTTAAAATACGGGGGCACTTTATTTCTTTGACGTGTCTCGTCTATCGGTAGAATATAAGTCAATGATTAAAACAATTAAAATTCCTTGTAAAATTCTTACTCGTATGTAATAAATAATCGGAATCGTTTCAATACGGCCCCCAACATTCCACAAAGAGCCACTAATGGGCAGTGATGCTGCGACTTTCTTGGCCATAACGATAAGTTCTTGCATCTTGATGTTGTTGAGGTCTCCAGCACAACAGTTGTATACTTCTACATCATCATCCGGCTCTAGTCTGTAACAATCATTATTATCAAAAACATCAGCGTTAACATTACTTTCTTTGACTTAATTACTATCATAAACATGAAAGATGGAGGGAACCCCATTAAATTAAACTAAGCATTGGATTTTTGCGAATTTACTTTTTTTACTTCTCGATCCTTCGATCACTTAATAGCATTTAAGGTCGTGGGGCGGACTGGCAAATTAAAATTTTATGTTCCACTGGGTTCCAACTTAAACTTAAAAAAACATCCCGGGTTTCTGTAAGCTTATCACTATCATCAGAACTAAAATTAGGATGCTTTTTAATTCCAATAACCTCGCGAAATCCTAGGCAGAATTGATTTATTTGGCGTGGATTTGTGGCTTGGAAAATCTAAGATAATGCTTGGAGCCTTTCTTTTCTTGGAGCCTATCGCTATATCGCGCACAAATTCCTGACTCCGGACTGATAATGAATAGAAAAGTCCAATATCACTGCCCAATCCAGGATTTGAACTCGAGACCTCACCGTTATAATTCTACCGTAGTACAACTGCGCCACCGAGGCAGCCTAGTTTAAAAGTCTTTAGGAAATTAATATTGACTATATCTAAGTGCTCCTACTTCAAAAAACCTCATTTATATTCGCAATTTCATTGCAAAGAATGGCGAGACGATCATGCCAATCGGCTGATGGTAAGCGATACGACCGCACATGGACAGAAGCAAAACCCAACAACACCATAAATTACAAGGCAATACCTGGCATTCTGCGCTCGCCACTCTGGGACATAAGATGTTAAGTTATGAATTTAAGAATAAACTTACTTCTTAGTGCCCCTACTCCACGCAGACGCTATGATGTTCTTCACACACAGGTCCACAGGAATGTAATCCGATATTAGATCAGGTGTAGTGTAAATAGTGCGCATTATACCTGAAATTATTAATTTAAGAAAGACATAACAAGGAATGAATTATAAATTAACAATAATAATTATAAAATTAAATGCAGATGCCCATGAAAAGTTGCAGAGGTCAGACAATGACTACAAAAAAACCAACCTATAGTTATTAAAAACTAACAAAAATGCCATAGTTCATGGTAAAATTAGGAAAAAAGAGAGATAAATAAATAAATATACCCAACACTCACATGTGAGTGTTGGGTATACATAGTACTGACCCCACACTAAGATCGAATCTTGTGTCGTGGGTATCAGACGATCGAATCTACGAGAGACTTTTCGGTCCCACAAACACCCAGACCCGAAACAAATATACTTGGTTCACACAAACATTTGTCTCGGTGCGGGGATCGAACCCGCGGCCTATCGTGACACAGCCGGCGTCTAACCAACTGCGCAAAGGAAGCTGTCATACCAAAATATATGAAATACTCGTTGGCTGCACAGGTGCAGTGTATAAAAATAAAACATTCATAGCAATTGCTTGTAATAAATGCACAAATCTTAAAATATTTCGTTCTGTAAAAACCTAGGTGCATACCTTTCCCGCAAGCCACCAGAATTCCAACAGGCCCATTGAAATTCTCAATCCAGCCCGACATCGGTTCATCGGCGCTCGAAATCACTGCAAAATTGCAAATAACATTAGAAATTCGTTGCTTATATTATTTATGAGGCTAGGTACAAAGTCTCTCCGCCTACCCCTTCTGGGATAAAGGCGTGTTTATGTATGTATGTAGATACATACAAGTGGTGGAGACAATTTGACGATTTACACTCAAAAGAACATCGCTGTGATTCAATAAAATACTTGAAACGCATTAAATCCTACCACTCTCCCTTTCTCTCTGTCTCTCTCTTCAGCCACAGCAAGTCAACTGCTGAACAGTCCTGCATCCAGACTTGCTGTAACCTTACCCAGGTCGTGCGTCCACGTTTTGGGTGGGCGTCCGACACTTCGCTTGCTTGTACGTGGCTTGCACTCCAGAATCTTTCAGCCGTATCGACCATCAGTTCTTCGCGCTATATGCCCGGGCCACTGCCACTTCAACTTGCTAATTCTTTGGGCTACGTCGGTTACCTTTGTTCTGCTTCTATATAACACACTAGCGGCTCGGCCCAGCTTCGCCTGAGTCCAGATAGTTTTTGAGCATCACCAGCGCACGCTATGTAAAGAATACTTTAGGTATTTTTTTACACCTTGGGTTACATTATTGGAGTTTTAGTAAGGATCCCTAATTTTTTTGAAAATATAATATAGCCTATGTTACCCGGGGATAGTGTAGCTTCCCAACAGTCAAAGAATTTTTCAAATTGGTTCAATAGTTTCGGAGCGTATTCAATACAAACAAACAATTAAATATTTCCTCTTTATAATATCAATATAGATAAAACTACACGTTTAAATGACGTCATATCTTCACTAACCAATGTATCTTTGAATATATAATTTTGATTTTTCTTACCAATAGAAGGTCTGACTATGATGGCTGGTAATTTCCCTTTCTCTTCATAAACAACGTGCTCTGCCAACTGCTTAGAGAATGTATAGGTGTTGGGCAGCTCTCCTAAATATCTGCAAAATTACATACATTTTTACATCAACATAAATCATTACAGGGTATATCAATACTGCGACCGAAAACGAAGCCAGGTAGTATTAGTGACTTCAGACACAATGAAAGTAAAAATTTTGCAAAAAAAAAACATCATTTTTTTTCTTGGCGTCGTATTTGGGTGTATTTAAGAGTCAATATGCAATTTTTATATGTTGTTTAATGGGAATAAAATATTTTTGAAAAAAATAAATAATATATTTAAAACTACCCCTAAAGACTTACCCACGCTACTCACCAGCCAGGTCTGACTTGGAATGCCTGAAATACCTACCCAAAAATTGGTGCTATCTCTCCTACTAAGTTATTCTATTTATTTTTAATTATATGTAAAATTAAATTAAATAAATAAACACACCCAACAGTCATATACATAGTCCTGACCCCACACTAAGATCGAGTCTTGTGTCGTGGGTATCAGAAGCTACGAGAGACTTTTTCGGTCTCACAAACACCCAGACCCGAAACAAATACCTGTGGATCACACAAATATTTGTTTCGGTGCGGGGATCGAACCAGCGGCCTCTCATTTTACAGGCGGCGTCTAACCAACTGCGCCACGGAGGCTGTCAATTTCTTTTTTTTTTTTTTTTATAATGGGAAAGGCCTTTGTCCAGCAGCTGACGCAGAAGGCCTGATGATGATGATGATATGTATTGTGTTTAAAATAATTTACTTTCTTAATAACTTACTTAGGAGTAAGAACTCTTATAGTATGTTCATCGAGATTTTCGCATAGTTCTAGTGTGTCGCGCCAATCAGCATGAGCCGGGTAAATGATCTCTTCAATTAGGTCTCTGTTGGTATTTGAATATGACGTGGAAACATGCACTAGGACCTGAAAATAAACACGAAGGAATGAGTAACCCTCCTTTTTTCATTTAGCAAAGGACCTGCTTAAAAAAAATAAAAGAAACGTCGAAAGTATTGAATGTCCGACGTATTCAAAAGGGACCTAGGTTACCCTTATTACCGAACCGCTATTAATAAATAGCTGTACGCATTTAAATATACCTAAATGCACACAGCGGAATTTCTCGATAAAACTGAATATTAAAATCAATAATAAATAAATACACCCAACAGTCACATAGTTCTGATCCGACACTAAGATCGAATCTTGTGTCGTGGGTATCAGAAACTACGAGACACTTTTGGTCTCACAAACACCCAGACCCGAAACAAATACCTGTGGATCACACAAACATTTGTTTCGGTGCGGGGATCGAACCCGCGGCCTCTCGTTTCACAGCCGGCGTCTAACCAACTGCGCCACGGAGGCTGTCAATATTTTGTACTTACAGATAAATCCACAATGTTCTTAGCGAGGTCCACAATCTGCTTCGTGCCGTTGAGATTCAGTTTCACAGCAAACTTTAACGGGTCGTTAAATCTGAAAATTACGTGTTTATTACAAGATAATACTTTTAATTTGACTATAGGTAATAGGTCCTTTGTATGCGAGAGTGGACCACCGCTTTATCTATTTCTGTCAAACAGCGATGTGTACTGTTGAAATGAGTCTTTTTTGCACCGCTCTGATTTGAAAATTCGATGAAACGAAAAAGTAACACGAAAAAACACAAACATACTTATATTTTTTAATACACCCAAATTATTTTTATTGAGATCAGTAGCTCGAGAAACAATTTTGCACATGAACATATAAAAAATATTTTTTACTGAGATTTGTTACATAAGGTGTAATTTAGCATACACATTATGTTTTATTTGCGTCAAAGGGCAAAGAAAACAATAAAAGATATGAAATTAAACCTTGGTAATTATAATAAAACATTTAAATTAGTATTCTGTGATTTATTTGAATTCAAATTGCGGCTTGTGAATGCAACAATGTTAATACAATAGTCAGATTACGGAAAGTGGAGACAAAACAAGAGCAAGAAATGTATCACCAAGGAGAATTTTATTTCCTTTTCTTTCGTAGAATATAATATATTTTGATTAATGTGCGCGGTGCGTTCTTTATCTGCTCATATACGTCCCCCTGCAAGGCACGGGCCTCTGTATAAAAGAACAATTGAGAGGGGTTGAGCCATATAGTCCACCACGCTGGCCTAGTGCGGGTTGGCGGACTTTCATATCATGGTAATTTTAACAAATAGAAAGAAAGAAAACACATTTACTGCCACAGAATACGACGTACAAACATAAATTAACATGCAAAAGGGGAAAATACAAATGAATATCTAATTTGCGCGTCGCGTCTGTGACACTTCGTTGACCACTCAGCATAATGTTGCAAATCGTTACGGTATGCAGGTTGCCTCTTGATGTTTTTCTTCACCGTTATAGTGCGTGGTGATTATCAAATAAATCTAAAGTTATTTTGTCTTCATTCGCAGGCTTACAATTAAGAAAAGTCAATTTATTCTCTTTCAAGACATTATCAATAACTCTTAAATATCCGCGATCCAATTCCGATTTCAATGAGATTTATTTACCCAAAGTTTTACACACACTTAAGCGCCATTTACCCGCGATAAACTCTTCCCGTGGAAAGTTTATCGTGGCGAGAATCGTATGCGATTATCGCATGACATAACCGCCATAGATTATCGTATGACAAATGCTTACACGATGCTACTTTTTAATATCCTCACGATAATCGTATCTTCGAGGTGAGAATATCTCCCCGTGTAATTGGGGCTTTAGTTGTGTTCTCGTTGGACATTATTTTCTTTCTTTATTTATGGAAGCAATGTAAAAATATTTCACCTTACACTCGCGGCTACGTGGAATATAATGTTTACTCTGTTTATTAACAATGCTCGGTCTTCTTCCGATAGCCCTGAAAGAAAATGGTTTGATTAATATGGTATTCAGGACATCTTATAAAAGCCTGTGACAGCCTCCGTGGCGCAGTTAGACGCCGGCTGTGAAACGAGGGGCAGGGGGTCCGATCGACGCACCAAAACAGATATTAGATTGATCCACAGGCATTTGTTTCGGGTCTGGGTATTTGTGAGACGGAAAGTCCCGTAGTTTCTGATACCACACAAGACTCGATCTTAGTGTGGGAGCAGGACCATGTATGTGACTTTGGTGTATTTATTTATTTATTTATTATACGCCTGTACCCTCAAGGGTTAGTTTAGGTGTCAACAGTATCCACTGCAGTCCTTTAAGCTTAATTCTATCAATACGTACAACTTACAAGGCTAGTTTTGCTACAAATTTCTTCCGCCAAACAACAGTGTAAATGCACTGTTGTGTTCCGGTTTGAAGGACATTGTAGCCAGAGTAACTACTGGACATTAGACTTAACATCTTAGGGGCCGTTCAAGTATTACGTAAGCACTATTGTCTTTGTTTTGCTTATTTTGGATGACATGGGGGGTAGGGGAGTCTAGATGATGATTATGTCATCGGTAGTTATTTACTTTTTTACACGAATGGCAACCCTCACATTGTCTATGTTTGAAAACGAAACGCATTTTCGGGGATTCCCGCAAATATACACGCAACGTTTAGGCACTTGCTTTAGAATCGATCATGGATTCGGGTTTCATGGACTGAAGACTGTTAATTTGAATTTAATATGTGTACCAAAAATTTAAAATAAGTTTGTTATGTTCGTAAGATTATAATATTTTTGTTCCTTACTCTATGTTGAATACTGCATCAGTAAAATCTTATCTCTATTCTAAATCTGTTTTCTTATTTTTAAAATTATAATTATAACATTAAAATTATAATATAAAAAAATACTTTTTTAATTGAAAAATGTTTACGTAAGCATGGGGGGAGGGGGTATAAGGTTTGCTTACTTTTGCTGACAAGGGGGATGGGGGGGTAAATAATTGTAATAAATCTGCTTACGTAATATTTGAACGGCCCCTTATGTCTCAGAACGGGGCGCGCAGTGCAACGCCAAGCATTGATTAATTTGTAATTCATTGTGTTAGGTTTTGCTACTGTCCATGAGAGGTCGTATCGCTTACCATCAGGCGAATGACATGCTCGTCTCGCCATTAATCGCAATTAAAAAATGATTGTATGGTTCATTTTAGAAGGAGGGGATCTCAATTTACATTTTTAAAGCAAAATAGCTTACCTAAATTCGGTTCCATAACATCTCCAGGTATGACAAACACCTTGGATTCGAAAATACCAGGTTTCTCCTTGCGAAGTCTGTCGAAACACTGCAACAAAAAATATATATTTTTCGGTATTTAATGCAATTTTTTGTTATTGATACGAAAAATAATTGCAATCAACTTTAGGGTAAGTGAAATGCAGCCTAGATAAAATATGCACGAATAGACCAGTCAATACTGGGGGGTTATTCTATGATCCGAAGCGAACTTAGAATATTCGAACGTGCGACGTCAGAAGTTATAAATTTTTCCCTTCTAAAATTCAATACTATTCTCTATGACACTTAGCATTCACTCCGTACTTTGTTTATGGTTACGACGATAGAGGGTTCGAACATTTAGTGGAGTACCTAGAAATAAAACATAAAAAGTGACTTAGGATTTCGACAGCCTCCGTGGCGCAGTTGGTTAGATACCGGTTGTGAAACGAGAGACCGCGGGTTTGGTCCTCGCACCGAGACCATTTTTTGTGAGACCCACAAGTACCTGTCTCGGCTCTGGGTGTTTGTGAGACCGAAAAGTCTCTGGTAGTTTCTGATACCCACGACACAAGATTCGATCTTAGTGTGGGGTGATACCCACGACAGAATCCTTAATTGATCTTAATGTGGGTAAAGTACTATGTATGTATGTGACTGTTGGGTGTATTTATTACGTATCCAAACCCAGGACTTTGTTTCTCAGCCCATACATAAATTGGCCAATGACGGTACACTATTTTTAACATTATGTTAATAAAATAGGATTTTATTATGCACAGGTCAACACACAATCACTTTATTTACATTGAATATAAACTTTCTCACCTGCGTGTCATCGGCTTAATGCAATACGGATTGTTAAACTTAATTAATAAATACACCCAACAGTCACATACATAGTCCTGACCCCACACTAATTACGAGCGACTTCGGTCTTACTAATATCCAGACCCGCAACAAATACTGGTGGTAGGTCTCTCATATGTGAGAGGCCGCCTGGGTAGGTACCACCATAATGTCTATTTCTCCAACAAACAGCAGTGTAAATGCACTGTTGTGTTCCGGTTTGAAGGACATTGTAGCCAGAGCAACTACTGTACATAATGAGACTTAACATCTCATATCTCAGGATGGCGAGCGCAGTGGAATGCCAAGCATTGCCTTGTAATTCATGGTGTTTGGTTTTCTAATGTTCATGAGCCATCGTATCGCTTACCATCAGGCGAATGGCATGCTTGTCTCGCCATTCATTGCAATAAAAAAATACAGTCCGATATAAATACAAATAAAACTTACAGCAACAGAATAAAGCTCTGAAAGCCTATCTTCAGCAGAAACATTCTTCTTGGTCCTCAAAAGTAAGTAGATTCTGTCGATACCGGAGCAGGAGTACAGCAACTTCTCTATCAGAACTTTGCCGATGAATCCTGGAACATTTTACACCTTAACTAATATTTGGAGGAAAGATTTTAAATTGTTTGTTTGCATTGAATAGGCTCTGAAACTACAGGACCGATTTTAAAAAATCTTTCACCATTAGAATACTACATTATCGCTGATGAATATAGGCTATAGGACATTTTGAAAAACGTGTATCTGCGGAGCCGGGCTGGACCTCTAGTTTTAAAAAAAGTCTTTATAATATGTGTATTACACCCAGGATTAAAAACAGCACCTTATGATATCTAATCTTGAGAGATACATAGAGTAATCTACGCACTTCCATGACCTAATTGAAACACCGGTTACTGCATAATGGTTTCTTAGATTAACGCGAATGTTACACATTGAAATAAAACTAATTTTACGGATTTTATCGCGATTTGTTTTAACTTTTACAATTTTAACTTCCCGACGTTTCGATTACTTTCCAGCTTTCGTGGTCCGTCCCGTGACCAAATCGCGATAAACATTTGAACAGCCTTACTGCCTTATTCATACGGATTTAAAACCTTACTTATCGAATGTTTTGTCTTCTTCGCTCAAACTAAATTCTAAAGTCGTTCGAAAGGGACAAAAATATTCAACATTCAGCCTATGTAAATATATGCGTTTTTAAAAAAGCTTCTCTATTTTAATGTGACCCCTGAGTTGGGATATCGGGAATCCATTTCACCCCCAAATAGGTATTAAGTTATTCTTCCTAAAATGGACATTAAAAGATATATATTTTTAACTATTTTTAACTGCCTCGGTGACGTAGTTGTATTACGCTACGGTTACAAAGCTGAGGTCTCGGGTTCGAGTCTTGGGCAAAGTGATATTGGATTTTTCTATTAATTATCAGTCCGGAGTCAGGAATTTGTGCCCGTTATGGCGATAGACTCGCCCCCTATCACATCGTGGGACGGAGCATGCAGGGCGAAATGTCGGTGTCCTGGTAGCACCTCTGCCTATCCTTTCTGAGACAAAGGCATGAGTTTATGTATGTATTTTTAACTTGTCCTCTTATTCTGAACTTTTACCACCTACTCTCATTATTTTCTTATTATTTTTTTTATTTTAGTGAACAATGACAAAGCTTAAATACAACTTTACATCAAACTTTCCAAACAGCAATCAGGCCGGCAAAATAAGTCTTACCTGAACCTCCAGTAATGAAAACCGTTTTCCCCTTATAGAACTGGGGTATGGTGGGTAAAGTAGACGCGTCCCTTTTTTCCAAAAACCCCATATTGTCACTGATCCGTCCGGGTACAACGTTCGATGCCGTGTGGTGACCGATTGTGAATGCATTAAATTTTTAAACTGACTTGTGTTGTTAGGCCTCGTGAGTGGTTGCGACTTTTAATCGTGCGATTTTTTATGTTAGTATTAGAAGATTATTTTAATGCATAGTCTTGTTTGAATGTCATCTGATTGACATACATAAAGTACAAGAAAAATATGTCAATAAAATCAAACTTCAGTTAAAGCCTTACCTAGGAATTGAAGGGCCCAATGGTTCAAACTATTTTAAGCATTTCCTGAGTCTCTTATTGTTACTAGCTTGAAGATGCTTTTGCCAAATATGTGTTATCTAGATTTCACTCAATTACTCCCTGATTGGTTAAACCCAGAACTGTGCCTCGGGCCCAATAATGAAAAATAAGTTTATTTAAATTTTATGAATTTTGATTTTTCGATTCGGAAGAATTTCTATGGTATGTAAAAGTCCACCAACTTGCATTAGACCAGCGTGGTGGACTTTAGACTAACCCTGCAGTGATGCGTATATGGGCTGATACAATACAATATTTTATGTGTCGCACGACTAAAAGTCGCGGTCATGACTTCAGCCTTATGACAGGCGTTCTAAAGTCCAACAGAACTAATTACAATTATTATTGGGAAACGATTCTGTTTTGGAAAGGGGTCAAATACCTGTAATCGTAGAAGAATGAATCTCAAATATCACAAAGTTGACAATTACACTGAAATAAGACCGATTCTACGGATTTAATTGCAGTTTTTGTTAACTTATAACAAAACTGACTACCTCGGTCGCGCTGTTTTACTACAGTGCGACCACAATGCTGAGGACTCGGATTCGAATCCCGGGTCGGGCGAAGTGATATTGGATTATTTTATTAAATATCAGCCTGGAATCAGGAGTTTGTGCCCGATGTGGGGACAGAATCACCCCCTATAATGGGACGGAATACACAAGGCGAAAGGCAGTTGTTCTGGTAGCACCTCTGCCTACCCGTTTTGAGCGAAAGGCGTGAGTTTATGGAAGTAATAACAAAAAATATATTTATTATGGATAAATCTCAATTAATCTTATTGAAAAGTCGCTTCAGATTCGTTGCAGATGTAAGGTACCTACTTGTATTTATTTTAAGTTTAAGATACCTATCTGTTGATTTTATAAAATGCAACGTGCTCTTTTCTAATTTTAGAATTTAGATGATGAATTTATAAGTTTCATTTACACTCTTTCTCAACAGATGGCGCCACCATATTGTATTGTTTCTCACTCTTCGCAAGTAAATGCCGTAAATAATTGTGTTTCTCGTTTTATGTCACCTTTTCGTTTCATCATGTTTCAAACCACGAGGCATCGTCATCACTTAAAAAAGAAATAATTAAATATTGTAAAAATCTATTTTTCAACAGAGTTCCTATTATTAAATATTAAGGCATAAGTCTGAAACCGACGAGCGTGTATGGAGGGGTTAATAACAGTTGATGCGAAAGAGGTGGGTAGGTACCGGAGCACATGCCGCTCTATATTCTCTGCCTACCCCAATAGGAAATAGGCGTAAGTTTATGTATGTATCTATGTACCTATTTTATATAATTACATTAGATTACCATCAGGTGTATTTTAGTTACCTTGTAATGTCAATAAATTAAAAAACAGAGGGTGTAAAGAGCGAAAACTAATTAATTTGACAACAATGTAAAAAGGATGTCTGGCAGTTAACGAATATATGAATTGGAAGTAACTTTGAATATTTAACGACTTGAGTTATTTTAAATTCAAATGGGACAATTAAAATACAAAAAGTACAACGTGTAAAAGTGTATTGTTATTTATGTATTTATGGCCAACACAAAATTAATCCACAGGCATTCTTAACAACAAGGTATTTGATTCCATTTTTCATTTTATTTATCAAAAGGTATCCACATGCAAAATCTAGCCAGCAAAGTATTTTATAAATCCATTCAAAATTAAACAAGTTAGAAACGCATAAATCTTGAAGTGGGAGTAAAAGAAAAGGGATGCAAAACAAAACCAGTGACGTCACAAGTCTTAATATGCATTACAATGTGCGCGTGTGAAAGAGACAGTATGATGTCCCCACTGCGCTCTTTTTAAAAAGAACTTATTTTTAAAAGTACTATTACAAGCTACTTTAATACTGATTTCACATAAATATTTTATTTAATGTTAAATTTGTGTTTGTACGCAAAATAATATAAAAATCGATCATAGTCAAATACAATAGGACTATTGGTAAGTTCGATTGGAAAGGATTAGGCCGTAATCCACTGCACTAGTACGGATGGCAAATTTCATATATTTAACATGGAAATTATTTTCAAAATCTCTATGATTATGCAGTTTTCACGACATTGTTTTTTGTTTTTTCAATGTAAATAAATTATTTCTTAACACATTTTATTCCTTACATTTTATTCAATAATACATCGATGATCGAGTAGATGACAATAAGAAATATTACAGTCGCAAACATGAATATAAATAAACGCCGCGAATATTGCTTCACGTGTCCAAAGCCTGGTTTACTCCAACAAAGACATTAAAACCCCATTTATACGGGGAGAGTTTATCGCCTCGACGATACGATTATCGTAAGGAGCATCGTGTAAACATTTGTCACAACACAATACAATTCAATATTCTTTATTGTAAACAAATACATAGAATAAATTACAGAAAGAAAGAAAATACAAAAATGGTATTACAAGAGGCGGTCTTATCGCTTGGAGCGATCTCTTCCAGACAACCTTTGAACACAATCTATGGCGGTAATATCAGGCAAAAAGTCGTACGATTCTCGCCGCGAGAAACTCTCCCTGTGTAACCGGGGCTTTAGTCGCGCTCCGATGTATTTTAACGTTTTTATAATCGATTGCGATGCTATCATCAACTTAAATAATGTTTTTAGATTTACGCGAATGTGACACATTGAAGTAAAACTAACTGCTAGACCTCAAGGCACAGTGAGCTCCCTCTGCGTGGATCAGACCGCAAAAACTAATATTTTTAAAATTAACTTGTTTTTTAATTATTGTAAAATAAGGGTAGTTATAACAGTCACTGAGCGGATGACTAATACGTTAGTCCCGTGACCACGAAAGCTGTAAAGCAATCGAAACGTCGGGAACTTAAAAATGTAAAAAATAAAACTAGATTCGCGATAAAAACCTTAAAAATTAGCTTTATTTCAATGTTTTATGGTACTTGGGGTACATATAGATTCATGTCTGCTCTTACAGTATCATTTAGAAGTAATAACTTAAAATATAATTGTACAGTTTCCATGCCACAAATGCGTAGAAGAGAACAGTCACGATTTTGTCAAGCCACCACATTCTGTAAACAGAAAAACATTAGGTTATATAAAGATACTAGCTTCTGCCCGCAAACTTTGTCTGCGTGGTTAACTTTATTTGAAATCTCCCATCTCGTCCCTTTTTATCCCGCCCGCCCCGTCTCATTCTCACTAATGGAATTAAATCCAGTCCCATCCCATCCTTTTGGGTATAAAAAAGTAGCAAATATATCGGAATTCCTTCTTCATCGCACGGGAACACTAAATTTTTCGGGATAAAAAGTAACCTATGTTACTTCTAATACCTCCAAGAATATGTGTACTAAGTTTCATGATGATCGGTTGAGTAGTTTTCGCGTGAAAGCGTAACAAACAAACTTACATTCACATTTATAATATTAGTAGGGATAGTAGACTATCTGTATTTGTATGAGCCTATATACATCTCCCTGCAGGACTCGGGCCTACACTACAATCGGGAGATTGAGAGGGGTTAGGCCATATAGTCCTCCACTCTGGCCTAGTGCCAGGTGGACTTTTCATACGATAGAAATTCTTACAAATCGCTATGGTATGAAGGTTTCCTCACGCTGTTCCCTCTCTCCGTTATATTGCCTGGCTATCAATACACACATGACTCCGAGAAATCAAATGTGTGTCCTGGGATTTGAACCCGTGACCACCGTAGACATGTTGGCAGCCGCGTCTGGTCCATTACTTACAGGCAATGCACTTTTAAAACTGAAAACAGAAAACAACGTAAAAGATGACATTGCTGTCGAATTTGGTACCTTTTAAACTGAACCCTAGCTCGAGGTAATGTTTCATCTTTCTCTTTCAATAGGAACCTTCGGCCTCCCAAAACACAGTTGACATAATAATCTTCCAACACTAAATCTTTCATGTAGTAGTCGAAGTGTTCTTTGTCCTTCTCTTTTATATGGTCGCGGAGAGAGATGTAGTTAGTGTTGTCGAAGATCCAGTTTCTCACGCAGAAATAGGAGACGGCAATGCCGGCACGGAATATTCTCCTTTGGATTTTGATTAGCCTGAAACCAATTATGAATTTATTTTTATAAATACATACGTACATAAACTCACGCCTTTATCCCCGAAGGGGTAGGCAGAGGCGCCACCAAGACACCCACATTTCACCCTGTATGATCCGTCCCACGATGTGATAGGGGGCGAGCCTTTCTCAATATCGGGCACAAATTCCTGACTGATAATGAATAGAAAAATCCAACATCACTCTGCCCGACCCGGGACTCGAACCCGAGACCTCAGCTTTGTAACCGTATTGTAATACAACTACGCCACCGAGGCATATTAATTCTAAGCTGACAAATAACCAAAAAAAACTAGTTTAAAATGTACTCACATAGGCTTCTTCCCCATCAACCATAGAAGATAATCTATGAATATTGCCGGCAAGAGATGTTTCAGCATCACCTGAAAAGGATTAACAGTACATGAAAGCTTAAACCCATAATTAAAAAGCTTTATTATTATTAATAGCCCTTTAATTCCCACTGCTGGGCTAAGGCTTTCCTTCCATATATCGCAGTCAGATGCTCATTACGGCCAGTTCGGAAGATATGATTCGAGTTCGACCCGCCATCTCCTTCTGGGCCTAGTCCCACGAAAAACAGAACATCCGCCCTGGGTACATACAATTGCCTCGGAATATAATGTAAGCTTTAGCATGATTTATTAAATCAACCGTCTTCTTCCGCCACAATGAGTAAATTTTTAAATACACGCCTGCCTCTAAAATAGCTATAAATTAGTAAACTATTAGTCCTAGAATTTGTAGTAGTGCTATTGTCTTTTAGTCAGGAGTTTTTAATATTTTTGTCCTTAGAAACCACAGGATTATTGCAATTTGCAATGCAATGCGAACAAAGTTCTAGCTACAATGTCCTTCGAACTGGAACACAACAGTGCATTTACACTGTTTGTTGGAGAAATAGACATTGCGGTGGCACCACCAGTGATTCAATTTATGTCTTTCTTCAGCCCCAGGAAGTCCACTACTTACATAACCACAATACTATTTCACCCATCTTAAATCTCTTACCAGAACATAATGAAGGCTCCAGGAAGTGGTGATGGTCATTCCATGGTTCCATATCATGTCGTTGGTAGGATACATCTGCGCGAACACTGTGGCGTTGTCCACAATACTTTGCAGGGTAACTCGCATTTGATCGTTCGCGCAGCAGTGGTAGATTGGCACTGGGTCTGATGGTTCTAAGCTGGAAAAAATAATAACACAGACCTATTAATATAAATCCGCCAACCCGCACCAGGCCAGCGTGGTGGACTATATGGCCTTAACCCTCTCAATCGTACTTTCGATGGTAGAGGACGCCCGTGCCCAGCAGGGGGACGTGTATGGGCTGATGCAGAATCTGATGCAGATTTATATAAATAGCCTGAAAAGAAACAGTTCAGCATCAGGTAAACCGTATGCTCGCTTGCCGTTTATATAAAATAAATAATAGTTTAAAACACTAAAATACACGCTTTAGTAAAAGCTCAACTAAAAAAGTAATAATAATTGATGTATTGTCATCGGTCCATGATAAGTATGCACGTAGCGTGGGACGTCCTCTGGCCAGATGTCGACACGACTTGCACAACAGGGCTGGCAGCGACTGGATGCGTAAAGCAGCAGACCGGGCTCTGTGGCGTACCTTGGGAGAGGCCTATGTCTGCAACGGCCTGATGATGATGATGATGATGATAATGATGATGATGAAGTATGCAAAATTTCAAGACAAACCGACGTGTTGAAGTGCTCGAAAACTGACTTCAATGATTCCGTTACATACATACAGGCGAAGCTAATAAAAGCATGTTAAAAAACTTACTTCTTAGTCCCTCTGGTCCAAGCGGTGGCTATGAGGTGCTTCACGCAGATGTCCACGGGCATGTAGTCAGAAGTCAAGTCTGACCTGGCGTACACGCTTTTCATTATACCTGATGCAAAATAATGGTCAAGTAGAATTTGCAAAGGCTAACTTTAATGGTGTTTTTCTAATACTGACTCGACCAAGTCACTGTAATGCCATGGATCCATTTGAAAAGAAACACGACATATTATTACATATTTAACATTACTTTTTACATTTACAATTACTTAATTTAAAAAGCAGTAAGAGAAAAAAAGATAAAGAAACAAAAGAAAGAAGACAGTTCGTATTGCTGAGGGAGTTTCTTGCGCCGTTTCTTCTTCACAGCTACAACACCTTCCGAAGCGGTGGTAGCAAAAATTAACGATTCAAAAGGTCTTGTGAAGACTATTTGAATAAAGAAGATTCTGATTGATATTTCAAGGACATTTCCACCATTGTATACAATAATCCCTATACAGGCGGATAAGAATATTATTTAGTCTATTTAGCGTAACTAGATCCAAACAGTTCTTACCTTTCGAATACCCGACGAACAGAGCAACAGGTCCATTGAAGTTATCTATCCACCCTGGCATCGGCTCATTGACGCTGGACACGACTGGAAAATTAACATATTAACAATAACTTATAACTCGAGACGAAGCAGAATAACAACCACATAACTTACATAAACTCACGGCTTATCCCGGGGGGTGTAGGCAGAGGCGCCACCAGGACATCCACATTTCACCAAGTATGTTCCGTCCCATGATGTGATAGGGGGCGAGCCTATCGCCATATCCAAATCATAGCATTTTTTGGCAGACTCTTGGTTAAAGTTAGAAGAAGAATATTCCCTACCTATAGAAGGTCTGACGATGACCGCAGGCAGAAGCCCTTGCTGCTCATACACCACGTGTTCTGCCAACTGCTTCGTGAAGGTGTATGTGTTGGGCATGTCGCCGAGGTACCTGGAAATTTCCAAGGGAAATTAGACTGAACACACAGTCATCAGGAAAAAAGTAAATTCACTGGTACAACAATAAGTATCGAGTTTGGGTTTAAAAATTAAATAAATAACAAATATGAAATAACTGCCTCGGTGGCGTAGTTGTACTCCGGTATTATTACAAAGCTGAGGTGTCGGGTTCGAATCCCGGGTCAAGCAAAGTGATTTAGATTTTTCTGTTCATTATCAGCCTGGAGTAAGGAATTTGTGCCCGACATGGCGGTAGGCTCGCCCCCTATCACATCATGTTACGAAATAGGCGAAACTTCGGTGTCCTGGTTGCACCTCTGCCTATCCCTTCTGGGAAAAAGATGTGATGTGTATAATAATAATAATAATACCCCCCCAGGGATTGAACCTTGACGTGGTGGGGGGGCTTAAGGAAAGCAGGAACTTAGACGAGGTCTGAACACCTAGACCAACATACCTCATTGTGAGCGATACTTTATTTAAACGCCAATAACAGCTGTGCGACCCTTTCTGAACGAATCATCCCAAACTACCCTAATATAAATGGAGCCAAGTGAAAGAAGATACAATTTACGGTCGCTGCCCGGGGGTCGCCGGGGCGCACCTGGAGCCGGTGCTGGGTGCTTCAGTATGCGGGACACCGGTGGCGCTGCGCTGAGCAGGCGGGCGCGCGCCACACAAGATGCTACAGCCGATCGTCGCAGGTTGAGCAGGCGGGCTCGCGACGTAGAAGCTACAGCCGACTTATCGGATGACGATACCGTATCCCTTTTCTCATCCGTTCCCTCAACGTGCCCATCTTATATGACAAGGCGAACACCTACCTTGTCCTCTATAAGCTCAGTCGATGGTGTTGTACAAGATGTCGACTTAGACGCAGAGCTTGTACCCACTGTAGACGTCAGCCGTACGCGTAGGCGATGGACATCTGAAATGAACCAATTTATCCTGCGCACTTACCTGCAATTGACTTCTCTAGACACCGACAGAAAGACTTATCTCGAACCGCTTCATTTAAAGTTTATAGAAAAATTCCCGAACATGCAAGTGAGCCGCCAAAGAGTTGGAGACCAGCGGAGAGCTATAATACGTAGTAAACTTTTGCCACAGAGTATCATCGATAAAATCTATAAAGATGTTGAAGAAGAAATCAATAGCCTACCAACTAGTACCAACCCCCCACAGACTTACATACAATCACAGACAAAACCAATTCAACCGAATAATACTGCAAGCAGCTCTAACCGTGTAAGGTGGACGACTGCGCAAAATGAAACTATAATGCGATCTTATTACCGAATCACCCATTTAGAAACCAATAAAACAGCATATCGTAAATTATTACACAGAGATTTTATCATTAATTTCCCATCCCTTTCACATGTGTCGGAACAAAGAATAGCAGATCAGAGGAGAACCATAGTCTCTAATAAATATATTGCAGATGACCGACTGCAAGCAATAAGACAAGAAGTGGCTGAAGAACTGTCACTTACTATCAATAGTATTAATCATAACAGTAATCCAGAATATCTTTGCATAAACAGCGACGAAACAATATTAAACAATAGTACAATAGGAATAAATGGCACTGATGATCATCATGTAATCCTTGAAACCACAGAAGATAGAGATAAAGAAATAGACGAGACCTTCCAAAAAGCATTAGATTATTTCAAAAATACTCACCCTATTAACAGAAAGTATATTCCAAAGCAAAAACCATCTAAAAAATTAGCGAAAATCGTACAATATCTAAATAACATTACACTCCCTCAAAATATTAACCAAGAAACAGAGTTTAATACTTTGCAAACTGTTATGTATTGCGCTGCTTGGACAGCAGCAAAAGTTAATGGGTCCAAAATTAATTTAGATGATTATGAAAAAACTCGTAATAATCGAAAAGAACGTAAACCAGCTTGGCAGGCGCGATTAGAACGCAGAATAAATGAGCTACGCACAAAAATAGGCAGATTAACACAATTCATTAACGGTAACAGAACAAGAAAACTAACAATTCACGTTAAAGCAATAATGGAGCAATATAAAACACATTCTATACACGAAGAACCAAATATTCAGTTAACACACACCCTAGACACACTAAAACAAAAACTAACAGTTATATCCGGTCGTCTACACAGATATAAAAATTGCACTTTAAGAAAACAACAAAACAGTCGATTTAATAACAATGAGAAACTTTTTTATCGTACGATTAAACAGGCAGCTACAAATACTGAACCGGATAACACAGATAATAATATAAATGATATCCCAAGCTCCGAAGAATTGAAACATTTCTGGGCAGGTATATGGGGAACATCAGAAAGTCATAATACACAGGCCAATTGGATAGAAGAGGAAATAATAAATAATGCTAGATGTACAGAAATGAACTTCGAACAGATCCCACCAGAAACATTTGTAAAAGTACTCCATAACCTACATAACTGGAAAGCAGCAGGATCTGACCACATACACAGTTATTGGTATAAAAAACTGACGTACCTACATCCATACTTGCTTAAATATATTAATGATTTTATACAGGAACCAAATAAAATACCATCTTATTTAACATTAGGAGTTACTTATATGATACCAAAAGATCGAAATGACCCCATGAACCCTGCTAAGTATAGACCGATCACTTGTCTACAAACATTGTATAAAATTATTACCTCTTGCCTCTCTGAATTAATTTATCAGCACATAGATGCCAACAATATTCTTGCCGAACAACAAAAAGGTTGCCGTAAGTTCGCGCAAGGTTGCAAAGAGCAACTTATCATAGACTCCGTAATTCTTAAACATGTCCATAAAACCAAAGCCAATCTTTTCTCGATGTATATTGATTACAAGAAAGCCTACGACTCTGTCCCCCACTCATGGCTACTCCAAATCATGCAGATCTACAAAGTCCACCCTAATATCATCATATTTCTTGAAGCAATTATGAAAAACTGGACAACCCGAATAAAACTTTCTAGTCCCACTAAAACAATAGAAACTGATCCAATTAAAATAAAACGAGGTATATTCCAAGGAGATTCACTTAGCCCGCTTTGGTTTTGCTTAGCTTTGAATCCACTCTCCAATATTTTATTTATTTATTTATTTATGCTTTTTATACAATGTATAACGGCGGACTTAATGCCTGAGGCATTCTCTCCCAGTCAACCATAGGGTCGTGCAGAGAAATTGAAGTAGGCGCATAAACTAAATGAAAATAGAAAAAATAAAATTAATAGTAAAAAGCTATAAATATTCATATAATATATATTATGCATAGGTTGAATAATATATATCTATATTCACATACACATTTACATAAACATAACTAAAAACACTATAAATATTAAATATATAAATATATGTATATATATATATATCTTCTATATACATAAATATATTATCATATATAATATGTACATACATAAACTACATAAATACTGAAATTATTCTGCCAATTTATTCAAGAACAGCTGTCGAACTTTCGCTTTAAATGTCAAACGAGTACCAGACGACCTGATTTCGAGGGGGAGTGCGTTCCACAGAAGTATTGATTGTATAAAGAAGGAAGAATGAGTGAAGTTAGAGGTGTGTGAAGGACACTGCAGAAGGAGATTATTGCCTGAGCGAAGATTCCTATTATGGTTACTCCCTAAGTAATGAAATTGGGAAATCAAATAAGAAGGTGGAGTAGGGGACATAAGAATAGAGAAAAGTGTTGTAAGGGCGTGTAAAGAACGACGTTGACGTATGGGTAACCATTTTAACTGTGAGCGGAACGAAGAAATATGATCATATTTTCGAAGATTAAAAATGAATCGAATGCAGTTATTAAGAAGCCGGTCAAGTTTATTGAGGTGTTCTGCATTCAGATCAAAATAGCACACATCACCATAGTCGATTATAGGAAATATTAAGGCTTGCACAAGCATTGTCTTGGTTTTCACTGGGAGGAAGTTCTTAAGGCGATAAAGAACTCTTAGAGACCCTGTAACCTTCTGGCAAACTGCAGTTACTTGGACACGCCAGCTCAGAGAGGAATCGATTAGTATGCCTAGGTCTTTTACCACAGGACTCCAAGCAATAATTGAGCCATTATAAGTAAGAGGTGGTAAAAGTGTGGTGTCCAACCTACTTACCATCCTTGGACTACCCACGACAATTGCCTGGCATTTACTTGGGTTGACGGTCAAACCAAAACAGTCAGCCCACTTTTTTATACGGTCTAGGTCTCCGTTCACATTGTCAATCGCTACGGCCACCGAGTCGATTCCCGCCTGCGAGTAAATCTGCAAGTCATCGGCATACAAATGATACGCACATTGAAGATTTTGGGTTATAAGATTAATAAAGATAGAAAATAACAACGGAGAAAGTATACCGCCTTGAGGAACGCCAGAGTGAAGGTCACGCCAATTCGACGAGGAGTCATCAAGACGAACCGATTGCTGACGCCCCTGAAGATAGGATGAGAACCATTGCAGTGCCTCGGACGAGATCATTAAGCAGGAGAGGATAGATAAAAGGATGTCGTGACTGACGGTATTAAAGGCATTAGAGAAGTCCACCAAGGCCAACACAGTAACCTTGGAGTTCTCCATGCCCTGCCTTATATCGCCAGTCACTTTGAGGAGCGCAGAGGTAGTGCTGTGTCCAGGTCTGAATCCAGACTGTAGTGGATTTAATAAGTTGTTTAGATGCACAAACCTGGACAGCTGCTTGTGTACACAAGCCTCAAGCACCTTGGACAAGAAGGGTAATATGGATATAGGACGGAAGTGGTTGGCAGTAGACGGCTTAGGAATTTTGGGAAGAGGTATGACATAGGCTTTTCGCCACGAAGACGGATATACACCAGTGTCGAGGGAAGCATTAATGATATGGGTAATAGTTGGGATAAGTAGGTCGAGTAACGGGATAATCATGCGGCGACTGATATTATCGCAGCCCATGGCATTGGATTTAATAGAAAGGATAATCTTTTTGATCTCGTCAGGAGCAACTGTAGAGAAAGAAAAGGGATCAATATTAGGACGAGGAAGGGAATTAAGGAAAGCAAGGGTGCGGTGCTGAGTTTGGTGATTGAGTGGAGTAACATTGGTGAAATGGAAATTAATATCATCCAAACTGATCGCACACGGGAAATCACAATGTTTTCCCTTACCAATACCTAGCGTCCCGAGGAATTTCCAGATATTGGAAGGGGTGGAAGTGGAAATATTATCCAGAATATGGCGGCGTTTAGCATTACGTATCATCTGATTGCAACGATTTCTTGCAGATTTATATAAGCACCAATTAGCATCTGAACGTTCTTTCTTGAATTTATGAAAGGCACGGTCTCTACGCCTCATCGCCCTCCGAACATCACAAGTCAGCCAAGGCGCTGGAGGACGTTTTAACTTTATGCGCTTAATCGGGGCATGGACGTCGTACAGTGCAAGGACGTTACTGCTGAAGATGGCCACTTTTTCGTCTACTGTAGACGCTCCCGACGAATATTTTAAATTCTACATCACTCGGATATACCTTAAAATATAGAAATACTGAACAACCCATAGACGAACAAGAACGTATAAATAGGTTAAATCATTTACTTTACATGGACGATATCAAACTTTATGCCCAAGATGAACACCAACTTGATCAGCTAGCTAACTTAACTGAATCGTTTAGTAATGATATTAGGATGGACTTTGGTATCGACAAGTGTAAGATCAATTCTGTAAAGGCAGGAGTTAATTATCAACACCATTATACCTTACATACCGGAGAACAAATAAACCCTCTCACCGAGCAGGAAACCTATAAATACTTAGGATATAACCAATCGTCCCAAATTAATTATAAAACCACAAAACTTAAATTAAAACAGGAATTTCAACATAGACTTAATACAATATTAAAGACTCAGCTTTATGCCCGAAATACAGTAAAAGCAATTAATACGTTTGCCATACCAATACTCACGTATTCTTTTGGAATTATAAACTGGAGTAAATCTGATTTAAAAAACTTACAACGCACAATAAACACCTCAATGACTAGATTCCGTAAACATCATCCCAGATCATGTATACAAAGACTAACCCTCCCAAGAAAAGAAGGGGGCAGAGGACTTATTGATATTGTTAATCTCCATAATAGACAAATTACAACACTGAGACAGTATTTTTTCCATAAAACAGCATCCTCTGGCCTTCATAAATCTATAGTAGAAAACGATAGCAAGTTCACTCCGCTTAATATGAAAGACAGAACAGATCAAAAAAATGAGCGAATGACAGACGATAAGACAAAAATAGAAGAATGGATCCAAAAGTCACTTCATGGAAGGCACCGCCAAGATCTGAGCCAACCAAACGTCGACAAGGAGGCGTCGAACGCGTGGCTCAGCCAAGGCCAACTCTTCCCAGAAACTGAAGGATTCATGCTAGCTATACAAGACCAAATAATAGAGACAAGAAATTACCAGAAACACATAATAAAAACCCTTAATTCCGACACATGTAGAAAATGCAATAGTTCTCCCGAAACAATCCAACACATAACCGGAGCTTGTAAATCAATAACCCAAACCGATTATAAGCATAGGCACGATCAGGTGGCTAATATTATCCACCAGAAGCTAGCTCTAAATTACAGCTTGATTGAGAACTCCCAGCCATATTATAAATACAAACCCGACACAGTACTAGAAAATCCAAGATCGAAATTATATTTTGATAGAGCCATCCTTACAGACCGAACCATTCCTTACAATAGCCCTGATATTACGTTAGTAGATAAAATTAGCCAAACCGGATACCTCATAGACATAGCTGTTCCAAACACACACAACTTACAGACAACAATAGCAGAGAAATTAACTAAATACACCGAGTTAAAAGATGAAATTACCCGACTTTGGCACCTCCGCAAAGTTGTTATAGTCCCTATTGTACTCTCCACCACAGGGGTAATACCCAAACAGCTACACCAATCACTAAAAACATTAAATCTACCTCCCAACATTTATCTTCTGCTACAAAAAGCTGCCATCCTTAATACATGCCGTACCGTCCGAAAGTTCTTACAGACTGACTCTGACATACCCACCAATAATATAAGATTAGCTGCAGCCCAGGGAAACCCTCCTGATGTACACTTGGCTTAGGCTCGTGTGCATCAGTATACCGGAGTAAATCCGAGCATAAAAATTAAAAAATAATAATAATAAACTCTTTATTATAACACCATGAAACTTAAACATGAAAACAATTAAAATAGAACAATAGAAAACATACAATAATCATAACAATAACAAAAAAATAAAAATAATAATGGTGATATAACTGGCGGTCTTATCGCTTAAAGCGATCTCTTCCAGACAACCGGTTGGGAGAGGAAAAATCCCATAGTTATGGACGGTGCTTATTTATTAACAATAAACTTACACGTAACATAAATATATAAATACCAATAAAATAATAATAAATACAAGGTATGATAAACTTACATACAATATAATACATATAATACATATGTATGTATTAAGCTGCTTTCACTGACTCACTTGGTAGTTAATACATCTAGAACATCATAATTCATAGTCTCGCTGACTTCTATAAGCTCCCGCCAGTCTACATGGGGTGGGTAGATCACCTCGTCAATGGGATTTCTGTTCGTGTTCGAATATGACGTCGATACGTGGATGAGGGCCTGAAATAACATTTGGATTTTATAGCTGTACTATACTAGGCCTTAATAAACAAATAAATACACCCAACAGTCATATACATAGTCCTGACCCCACACTAAGACGGAGTCTTGTGTCGTGTATCAGAAACTACGAGAGTCTTTTCGGTCTCACAAACACCCAGACCCGAAACAAATACCTGTGGATCACACAAATATTTGTTTCGGTGCAGGGATCGAACCCGCGGCCTCTCGTTTCACAGGCGGCGTCTAACCAACTGCGCCACGGAGGCTGTCATTATAGGCTAAATATCGAATTCCTTTTAAACGGGTTAGGCCAGGGATTCCGAATAATGGAGAGTACTGTACTGTTTCAGCCCATATACGTCCCACTGCAGGGCACGGGCCTCCTCAATCCAGAGTACAATTGAGAGCGGGAGGGCAGAGGTGACGGAGGGTGCCGTGAAGCAGTTCTCTCTCCATCAATTTTTAATTTGGTGCCTATCTACTTAAGAAGTATAATTGTAGCTATGTATTTAAACCAGCTGGCAGGTTACGACGAGAAAATACTTAAGATTGGGACCCCTGGGTGAGGCCATTGTCTACCACGCAGGCCTACTGCGGATTGGCAACCTTCCATACCATGGAAAATCTTGTTAAAATTTCCTGCAGGTATCCTCACGATGTTTTCCTTCACCGTTATAGTGCGTGGTGATTGACTATCACTAGACACTTTGAACCCGCGACCTCCGTCTCGACAGCATCAGGGTTGTTACCAACAGGGCACCACGCATTTTTATACTACAATAAGTAATATACTTACAGATAAATTGTCAAGTTTCTTCGCCAAATCGATAATTTTTATGGTTCCTTTCAAATTCAGTCTTACAGCGTAAGATAGATGGTCATCGAATCTGAAATACAATACGAAATCAATCAGTTATTTACTAGAATCGAACCCAGGAGAGAAGGCAACAAAACGGAAAACTTATTGATACCTTACACTCGCTGCGACGTGGAATATTATGCTCACATTCTTTATCAAAGTATTCCTATCTTTTGGTGATATGCCTGAAAAATAATAAAATAATTATACCGGGTATATCAAGACTGCGACCGAAAGCGAAGCCATGTGGTCGTTTTAGCGGTTACAGACACATTTCTTTGCAATTTTTTAAATATCGTTTTTGGGTGGCAAACACCTAGTTTTTGTGAAAATAGTAATTTAAACCCTTGCGTGCATGTGGGTCTTTAAAAATAAAAAGGTGTACATTATTATTTTAGGAAAAATATGTATTTTGCGAAACTTTTAGTTGCATTTTGTCTGAAGTCACTAAAACTACAACCAGGCTTTGTTTTCGGTCGCAGTCTTGCTATGGAGTCCATACATTTTAGAAATCAATGGATACTTACCCAGATTTTCGTCCAGTACATCTCCAGATATAGCCACAACCTTGGACTCAAAGACACCAGGTCTCTCCTTACGAAGCCTGTCATAGCACTGAGAACAAATGAAAAAAGTTTATGAATATTGTAATAAAACTAATGTTTACGTATTTTATTGCAGATTTGGTTCAATTTGAATAAGATTTTTATGAAGAGGAGTATGTCTTTATAATTTGATCAAAAAGACAGCCTCCGTGGCGCAGTTGGTTAGACTGTGGTAAGACGCCGACTGAGAAACGAGAGATGCGAGGGTTCGATCCCCGCACCAAAACAAATATTTCTGTGATCCACAGGTATTTGTTTCGGGTCTGGGTGTTTGTGAGACCGAAAAGTCTCTCGTAGTTCCTGATACCCACGACACAAGACTCGATCTTAGTGTGTGGTCAGGACTATGTACGTGACTGTTAGGTGTATTTATTTATTTAATTAAACCTTCTGTACTGCTTTTCCCGTCGTGACCCATCCTATCACTTTCGAGTTTTAAAAAGTTATAATTTATTTGAAATGCTTGCTCATCCCACGGTAACACTATATTGGATTACTATTGAATATACTATTGAAATTGGTCCAGCCGTTTCTGAGATTAGCAAGCACAAAGGCACAGATGAGTAGAAAGAAATTCTAACAATCATTGTTTTGGGTTTTATTACGTTAATACAGTCCTCCCATATTAGTTTTTTTCATGTATCTTCCATGTACAGACATCGATCGGTTGAAAATTTATTATAACTATGTTTAATTTTAAAATAAATGCAATTAACTTAAGAACTGTATATTTTTGGAAAGGTTAAATGGCATGGCTTGATTTAATTACCCGAATTATTATAAGTTATGCTAATTTAAGCGAATAATAGCTTCGTTGTTTGACGAAAAAGTCAATGAAATGATAAATATATTCGCTGGCTGTAAAATGAAAGGCCGCGGGTTCAATTCCCGCACCGAGACAAATATTTCGACGCTCCCTACGTAAACTATCGAAACTGAAAAATGTAATTTTAGTTTTATTGCACTAATTGCACAAGAGATAAAGATTTATCATTCCTTATAATGCAATATACAAATTTTATTCCTCAACTGTTTCACAGTCGAAATAATTGAAAGTGCATAAAATAAATTTAATAAAAGTTCTTTGCCACTTTCAATGTTATTAGAGTAAAGCAGCAAAATTACAGCATAGTTACAGCACGTAGGGAGCGTCGATTTGTGGCAACCACAAGTATTTATTTCGTGTCTATGTGTTTGTGACTAGTCTCTCGTAGTTTCTGACAAGTCAAGACTGTATCTTGGTGTGGGGTCAGGACTATGTATGTGACTGTTGGGTGTATTTGTTTTATAACTCACCTCCCATTCATAAAGTTTCTTAAGACGCTTCTCAACGGTTTCTCCTTTCTTTGGCCGCAAAAGCAGATATATTTTGTCCAAGTTTGAGCAGGAGTACAATAGTTTTTCTATCAGCACCTTTCCTATGAAACCTAAAAGTAAAAAGAAGATAATGCATGCCCATCTTTATTTTCTATTTGTAATACTCGGTTTATAGTTAATTTTTCACACATAATTATAACAAAATCATAAAAGGTGACTTTAAGGGTTTATCTTGACAGCCTCCGTGGCGCAGTCGGTTAAACGCCGGCTGTGAAACGAGAGGCCGCAGGTTCGATGCACCGAGACAAATGTTTGTGTGATCCACAAGTATTTGTTTCGGGTCTGGGTGTTTGTGAGACCGAAAACTCTCAAAATGTTTGATACACGATACATGACTCGATCTTAGTGTGCGGTCAGGACTATGTATGTGGCTGTTGGGTGTATTTATTTATTATAGGGGTCGCTGGGCACAATGCGGGGGCGGTGCGCCCTCATGTAAATCGACTCCGAGATGATATAGAGCGCGTTGGCATATTTTGTTAAACGCCATCTTTTAATACATTCTAGTATGTTCTAGATACTTCCAACCAAACTCCTAATTACGATGTCACATTTCACTTTTCCTAGGATTCGAGCCAAGGATATCAGGATTCACAACTTCTACTGATTCTTATTAAATTATTGTTTAAATTGTACCACAATTTACCCTACATAAAAATCAACAATTTTACCACAGTTCACAACCTACATTGAAAAAAGCAATAATTGTTTTTACACCCAGTTGCTAACTAACTTTGCCCCTATTGACGGGCGACTTATAACACCCAAGGCGAAATGTGGGTGTCCTAGTAACACCTCTGCCTACCGGCGAAAAAGGCGTGAGTTTATGTATGTAACTCTGACTTTGAGAATTTTAATCCCAAACATTGGCTATTCAAAATTAAAGTTATCATCAAAGATAATTATCCAACTGGGCCGTTCATAAACTCAAAAATACGTACCTGTCCCACCAGTGATGAAAATCGATCTTCCCTTATAATATTCTGGAATGCCTGGAACATTCGTCAAGTCCCGATCCTCTAGGAAACCCATGTTGAACCTCCTTGGAGTAACTCGCGTCACCGAATAAAAATATTGACGGCTACAACCTTTTCGATTCGTTAGGTAAGCAAATTAGGGTACTGGAGTCCAATATGTCGGAGTGGTTTTATGTAAAGTTGAAATGTATAATATTGTTAAAACAATTGTAAATAATCCCTAAGCAATCTACGGGTAGTTGTAGTTGTAATTTTGTTGCAGTAGACCCGGTTGTGATTCTATTTCTATACCTACAGTTAGAATAAGGGTGGGAGCATGACAGTATGCAATATAAACCGCCTCGGAACCGAGGACGAGGCATTCTACATTCAGTATTCCCCAGTGAAACATTGGTATCTCGCGTTGCCTTTAAAAGTAACAAGTTGTCGAAAATATTCGGATAAGTCGTTTATCCGTTAATTAGCAATAAAATAATAAACGAATATAGACCAGTGTTGTTTTCACTGGTCTGGTTCAATATAATTAACACATGATATTATTTCTGAATACAAATATATTTTTCAGATGACAATGTTTGAATTTATTGTTAAGCGCAATTCAGGTATAAGAACTGATGATTTTTTTTTATTGCAGTAAATAGCGAGACGAGCATGCCATTCGCCTGATGGTAAGCGATACGACCGCTCGTGGACAGTAGCAAAACCAAACACCATGAATTACAAGGCAAATCTTGGCATTCCACTGCACTCGCCATCCTGAGACATAATATGTTAAGTCGTTTATGTCCAGTAGTTACTCTGGCTACAATATCCTTCGAACCGGAACACAACAGCGCATTAACACTGCTGTTTGGCGGGAGAAATAGACATTGCTGTGGTACCCACCCAGGCGGCCTCTTACATATGAGAAACCTACCACCAGTAATTATTTTTTTGCTATTTGTCACGATAGGTAATACTATTATTTAACAACTATACTGTATCTCCTCTACAACCAAGAATTCGCCTGAGGCGGTTTAGGCCAAATCCACCACGCTGGCCTTATGCTGGTTGATTGACTTCACATACCATAGAAAAAGAAACGAATAGTTACGACAAAATTCTACGTTAATTTTATTACATACATACATACATACATAAACTCACGCCTTTATCCCCGAAGGGGTAGGCAGAGGCGCCACCAGGACACCCACATTTCGCCTTGCATGTTCCGACCCATGATGTGATAGGGGGCGAGCCCATCGCCATATTGGGCACAAATTCCTGACTCCGGGCTGATAATGAATAGAAAAATCCAATACCACTTTGCCCGACCCGGGACTCGAACCCGAGACCTCAGCTTTGTAGCCGTACCGTAATACAACTACGCCACCGAGGCAGTCGTACGGCCGTAGAGGCCGGTACGTAATTTTATTACGTATAGTTATTTGTAAAATATTAATACTTGCCTAATTTATCAACCTACGTTAACAAGTATTATTTTCCTGCATAAAATAATGTATAAAAACGTGTATGTCTACATAAATAAATATGGAAAGAATATAAAATCTATTTTCCTTAAATATACAGAACAGGTAAAATAATCCTTTGTACTCTAACAGGAATTCTTAATAGTTTTGTATAATATGCAAATGTGCACATTTAGACATTAATTAGACTTTTAAATAATAAAAATAATGAATTGTAAACTTTACGTGATTGTAAAGTAATCGCACATAATATTCTTTTTGGCTATCGCTTAGTTTGATCTAATACAAAATAGGTAGCCTTAGATAAATTAAAGTCTGGATTTTGCTCGTAGCTTTAAATTATACTAATGCAGATGTTTCCCTCTCTATAATAAACAAATACACCCAACAGTCACATACATAGTCCTGACCTCACACTAAGATCGAGTCTTGTGTTGTGTATCAGAAACTACGAGATACTTTTCGGTCTCAAACACCCAGACCCGAAACAAATACCCGTGAATCACACACGGACCCCAAACGAACCTACCAATTCATGCTGAGTCATGACTCATGACTGACAACAGCGAAACTCTGCCTTAGGGCTCTGCGTTATACATCTGACTGTACTTTGTCGTACCAGTATAAACATGACAGCCTCCGTGGCGCAGTTGGTTGGACAGCGGCTGTGAAGCGAGAGGCCGCGGGTTCGATCCCCGCACCGAGACAAATATTTGTGTGATCCACAGATATTTGTTCCAGGTCTGGGTGTTTGTGAGACCGAAAAGTCTCTCGTAGTTTCTGATACTCACGACACAAGACTCAATCTTAGTGTGGGGTCAGGACTATGTATGCTTGCCCTGTGGTCCGGGGGTGCAAGAATTCCGCCACGGTATTCCCTGCTCGTCGTAAGAGGCGACCTAAAGGGGTCATCGGAGTCGCTGGGCACACTGCGGGGGCGGTGTGCCCACACGTATAACGACTCCGAGATGTACGATAGAGCCTCATCTCTGTCAGGGACGCCCACAACACCTTAAACGGGCGTCCAAAAATAGGCGTAAGTGGGTGTCATCCGCACCTCCTACATTGAAGGACCAGCGATGGTTTTCCGCGAGGCGGTAATGCGGACGTAAATCGGGGCGCTTTTCGCCCTGGGATGTCCGGTACCGCCTATAATGCGTATGACGGTTAACGAAGGGTTTTTAGTCAGTATGCTGGTGTAGATATTGTTAGGGACCCAGCTCAGTCACAACATCCGCATTGTTCCGAGCTGGAAGGCCAGTGACACTGACATACCCCCTTTCGACCGCCCCCGGGGTACCGAAAGAGGAGCTTAATAGCTTTTCCTCTCGAAACAAGGACTATGTATGTGACTGTTGGGTGTATTTATTTATTTATTTAAATATAAACTCTAAGCATCGCTACAGCCGAAGCTATAAATTGCGATGCAGAAGCGGTCAAAATGCGACGGGTTTAAATGCAAATGTTGGTACTTTCTTGATGTTTTGTTAATTTTCAATCAGGTCAGTGACGTAAATGATAATTTTTATAAATTAGTAATGAGTGTGACGATACGAAGCGGTCGTTCGCCTGACTGTACGCGTCACGTCTACACATGTACAGGAGACTCGGAACTTATTACTAAGCAGTACTCTGCGACCGTCACCTTGAGACATTAGTCAAGTCTCTTAAATTTTACTGATGGTAGGTCTCACATATGTGAGAGGCGGCCTGGGTAGGTACCAACGCAATGTCTATTTCTCCCCCCAAACAGCAGTGTAAATGCGCTGTTGTGTTCCAGTTTGAAGGTGATTGTAGCCAGAGTAACTACTGGACATAATGGTACTTAACATCTTATGTCTCAGGATAGCGAGCACAGTGGACTGTCAAGCATTGTTTTGTAATTCATGGTGTTGCTACTATCCATGAGCGGTCGTATCGCTTACCATCAGGCGAATGGCATGCTTGTCTCGCCATTCATCGCAATAAAAAAATGCTCAGTAATGCTTACAATGTCCTTCAAACCGGAACACAACAGTACACACTGCTTTGATAGAAATAGACAAAACGGTGGTACCTAGAATAATGACCTCTTTTTAATCAATACTCTAAAATTGCAGTATAGCGAGCCCCGTTCATTTTAACGTTAATGACCTGTCATAGTGAGCCACGTGTGTCGCGTTTCGGGTTCTGTATATCCGGATACAATCAGGCATCATTGTACCGAGAGTTGAACATGTGCATACTCTATCTGCGCTGCGCTTACCACCAAGCATTGTAGACACTTTTTCGAGCCAGTTTAATATAAGGACACAATTGATAAGAAGCGTTGCTGAATAATACTAATATATGTAGATTAGATTACATATTTTAAGGTCAGTTTAATGGATTACTTTTCCTTGTTACTAAACGTTATATAACTATAATTGAGAGTCTCCGTGGCGCAGTTGGTTAGACGCTGCCTGTGAAACGAGAGGCCGCGGGTTCGATCCCCGCACCGTAACAAATATTTGTGTGATCCACAGGTATTTGTTTCGGGTCTGGGTGTTTGTGAGACCGAAAAGTCTCTCGTAGTTTCTGATACCCACGACACAAGATTCGATCTTAGTGTGGGGTCAGGACTATGTATGTGACTGTTGGGTGTATTTATTATTATTTTATATTCTCTTTATTTATTACACTATTTTTTTACATTTGTACATATATAATAAAAAATCAAAATACATATAAAAATATAAAAAAAGAGATTAATCCAACAGTGGCGAGGCTGGTGAACAACCCAAAGTGAGGAACCTCCTCACTATACGTGCCGTGTCAAGCAATACTGCCTTCTGAATCTGGCTCATGACTCAACGGCCCATTGAGAGCCTCTGGAGATGTTGGTCATTATTTATTTATTATTATAATCATTATTATAATTGTCCTGTTTGTAACCCATATATGGGTGAGTCGGTAGGGGTCGACCTCACCGTACCTACACCATCCAAATCGGTGATACCCTCAACAAGGGTCAGGTGAAAAGTACCCTGAACCGACGAGAACGCATGAAGAGATTGATGAAAGTGGATGAAGCGAAAGTTATATGTCAGGATCGAGCAAAGTGGCGATCCACAGCTTTGGCTACCCCTATGGGATACAGGCGTGACGATTATGTATGTATAACCCGTATAGGTTAACTGACTGGATTAAATAAACCACGCTAGCCTATTCCAGTACACATTGCATAGAAATTCTTCAAAATCCCTATGAACGAATTGCTAACGTTTTCCTTTACCGTTACATTAAACAATGAATAAAATACGTATACATAGGTTCGATAGGTTAGTCATTATATTTATTTTATCACGAGAACTGCGTTGTAATATGACTCAAGTGAGCAGGAAAATAATAAAACATACATATTAGTGGCTATAAACTAAACCAGACAAGTCTTTTAAAATGTTGTTTGTATTAGTGTTGTTAAACTTAATATTTTATACTTATTCAGGTGAGTTTTATTAATAAATATCGTAAACAGAGCTAATAAAAATTAAACAAAACTGGTCAAATGTAACCACGACATAAAATAATGAAAATATGTGTGTATTGTTCTTACATAACATTGAGTTTTATTTAAACATACATGTTTTGAAACCGATCGATGTCTCTACATGGACTACATGGAAGATAAATGAGAAAAACTAATATAGGGGTTCTGTATTAACGTAATAGAACCAAAAACAATGATTTTTAGAATTTTTATCTTTTTGTCTGTGCGGTTGTGCGCGATGAACTCAGAAACGGCTTAACGGATTTCGATAAAATTTGGTATGCAGGTAGCTGACACCCTGGATTAACACTTTGGCTACTTTTTATCCCGAAAAAAAAAGTGTTCCCGTGGAATAAGGAAGGAATTCCGATATATTAGTTACTTTTTTTATACTCAAAGGGATTACATGGGACTAGATTACATGCCTTGAGTGAAAATGAGACGGTACGGGGCGGAACAGGAGGGGACATTCCAAATAAATTTAATCACGCAGACGAAGTTTGCGAGCAGGAGCATCTTATACATACATATTACATACATACATAAACTCACGTCTATGTCCCATTGGGGTAGGCAGAGACTATTGAGCGCCAAGTGCTACGGTCCATACATACCTCTTTCGCTTCATCCACTGTCATTAATCTTTGCATACACGCTCGTCGGTTTCGACGGCTCCGTATCATCTTATAATCATCATAATACATAAAACAAGACTTGTTTATATCTATTCTCCTCCGAGTTTTGATACAACCCTTTTACTGAATATCTTCGATTGTAACCGAGTAAACACTGCTGTACTCCGGTTCTATATACATTTTAGGGATTACTAGGCAATAAGAGACTGCGTGATTCGTGTTTATTTTCTTGTGTATATTTTTTACGAATACTAGAAAATAAATAAATAATTACACCCAACAGTCACATACATAGTCCTGTAATACCTGCTTTGAATAACAATGTATATTTATTTTGACAGCCTCCGTGGTGCAGTTGGTTAGACGCCGGCTGTGAAACAAGAGGCCGCGCGCGATGTTTGTGCGATCCACAAATATTCTGGTCTGGGTGTTTGTGAGACCGAAAAGTCTCTGGTAGTTCTGATACCTGCGACACAAGACTTAATTGATCTTAATGTGTGGTCAGGAATATGTATGTGACTGTTGGGTGTATTTATTTATTTATTTATTATGTACTTTAAATGCTTATTTCGAGCATTTGTCTCGATTTGTAACGATGACAATGCTATATTAATATTTAAACTATACAGAGGTTAAAACAGAGTTTACAAAAACGAAAGTCACCATTGTTTTAATACCTCTACTTTGTAGTTTGTACCAACTGAATTAATTGCTATTTCCTTTTAATTTGCATCAAAAACAGTTTAGTTATATTAAAAATAATAAATAAATACACCCAACAGTCACATACATAGTCCTGACCCCACACTAAGATCGAGACTTGTGTCGTGGGTATCAGAAACTACGAGAGACTTTTCGGTCTCACAAACACCCAGACCCGAAACAAATACCCGTGGATCACACAAATATTTGTTTCGGTGCGGGGATCGAATCCGCAGCCTCTCGTTTACAGTCGGCGTCTAACCAACTGCGCCACAGAGGCTGTATTATTTTGTTAGGTCTAGTCGCGATTTAAGGTGACCCTTTATTCATAACTAGCGGCCGGCCCGGCTTCGCCCGGGTGCAGATAGTTTTTGTGTACAGTCCATATCAACAACATTCTTTAATATTGTGGAACATTTTTTTGTTCTATCATCAATAGCTTTTGCATGCGCATGCGATCAAAGATATTTTATAGGCATTTTTTTACACCTTGGGTAACATTATTGTAGTTTTAGTAGGGTTTCTTACTTCTTCTTGCAATTAAAAATTTTTAAAATCGGTCCAGTACTTTTTAATCAATTCGTTACAAACAATATTAGTAAAGACGAGCGGCGCGGCTCCGCCCGGACACAGATAGGTACTTTTTGAGTCTAGTCTACATCAGCAACATTTCAATTCGTGCACTGTTTTATTTATATTCGAACATACATACATAAACATAACGCCTTTCACGTTTCGCCTAGTATTTTCCATCCCACGATGTGATAAGCGAACTTATAAGCGACGAGCTGATTTATTATTTTTTACTGAAGCGTGTTTTATAGTTTTTCTAACCTTTATTTTTATCACGACCTCCGGGCTGGTTGGTTAGACGCCGGCTGTGAAACAAGAACCATGGTGACCCAAATAGCTCTGAAAGTTAGTAGGCTGAAGTGGCAATAGGCTGGCCACAGTCGCAGAACAGATAATCGCTGGAGTAAGCGTGTTCTGGAGTGGAGACCGCGTCTTCAAACATAGCGTGGGACGTCCTCTAGCCAGATGTGGACACGACTTGCACGAGACGGCCGGCAGCGACTGGATGCGTAAAGCAGCAGACCGGGCTGGAGACTGTCCCGCCCTCACACCCGCCACTGCAACTCCTGTAAGCCAGGATCAACAGTGGCACGCATTTTAATGACACTGAGCATTGAAGCTCAGTGCGTCTCCGGGAATGTCTAACTTGTCTTTAACCCGCAACGAAATCAATCAAAAAGTTAAATTAATAGGAGGAGTTGGAAATAAAAGCAGACCGGGCTCTGTGGCGTACCGCGGGAGAGGCCTATGTCCAGCAGTGGACTACAACGGGCTGATGATGTGAAACGAGAGGCGGCTAAGATCCCCACACCGAGAGAAATGTGTGCAATCCACAAGTATATTTTGTTTCGGGTGTGGGTGTTTGTGAGACCGATAATTCTCGTTCTGATACATGACTAAAGATTTACTTCTTAGTCAGGGCTTCTTGTGAATGGTGGATTTATTTGTTTATTTACTATTAAAACCGGGTATTTTAAGACTGCCTCGGTGGCGTAGTTGTATTATGGTACGGTTACAAAGCTGAGGTCTCGGGTTCGAGGCCCAGGTCGGGCAAAGTGATATTGGATTTTTCCAATTATTATCTGCCCGGAGTCAGGAATTTGTACCCGATATGGCGATAGGCTCGCCCCCTATCACATCGTGGGACGGAACATACAAGGCGAAATGTGGGTGTCTTGGTGGCGCCTCTGCCTACCCCTTCGGGGATAAAGGCGTGAGTTTATGTATGTATGTATTTTAAGACTGCGACCGAAAACGTATTACGAAAAATGTCGACTATTTTTATTTTTCAGTTATCGTCGTATTTGGATGATAAATACATTATTTTTATTTTTAAACACGTAATGGTACGTAAGGTTTTAAATTTCCATTTTTGCAAAATCTAGGTATAACCACCCAAACACGATGATATTTAAAAAATTGCAAAATAAACTGTCGCTTTTTTGTCAAGTTTATTTGCTTTGTGTCTGTAACCACTAAAACTACCACCTGGCTTCGTTTTCGGTCGAAGTCTTGTTATACCCGGTATATTGCTTCGTTTTCAGATGAAGTTACAGTCAGCATAGACGGAGTTGAGTTACATACGGAATGGAAAAAAACGCTGGCATTCGACGGTTCTGCGACGTACCATTACCGTGAAAATGAACTCGTTCGTGTGAATTGTTTGTGGTCAAATATAGGAGATGTAAAAATCGAACTGAGAGGTATGTATTATTTATTTATTTATTTATATCCTTTATTGTACACTATATTTAAGCTTAACAAATAAAACATTACATTCGATAATAGTACAAAAGGCGGTCGTATCCCTCGAGGCAATCTCTTACCGACTACCTTGGGATGGAAATAAGAGAAGGATAAAAGAGAGGGCAGTCAATAGTGCACCAATAGCTTATTAAAAACATATTAATAATAACTATAAAATAAAAATAACAATAATATTTAATAGATGCTCCGTATACACATAAATATACGAATAAAACAAGTGACACAGTATCAGACATATAAAATATGCAACATACTAATATAATAAATAAATAAATATATATATTACAATATATATTATTATGTATGAACAACTTAATTAAACAGCTGTATTTAAAAATAATGAGTGCGTGGCAGCATGTCGGTAAACGGACCAGACGGGGCTGCCGACATGTTCACGATGTCGCGGGTACAAATCCCAGGGCACACCTCTGACTTTTCGGTGTCATGTGTGTATTGATATTCAATCACCACGCACTATAACGGTGAAGGAAAAGATATCTCTAGTGCAATTAGTGCAATAAAACAAAATTGTCATTTTTCAGTTTCGATTGTTTACGTAGGGTCCGTCGATTTATGCGGGAACGTTGCAGTTTTTTCAAATAACCTTACAGTTATTTGTTTACTGTATAAACGTACCATATGTCCTGTTCTACATCCCTGATAATGTGTATGCAAAATTGCAAGACAATTGATTCGGTAGAAAACGCGAGAAAACGGAACAAACAAATTTAATTTAAGATTTATAATTGACGCCCTCAAGCTTGGTGAAATGTCGCTGGCAGATGCTGGATGCAACAAGCCGAAGACAGGGTCAAATGGCGCAATTTGGAGAAGGCTTATGTCCAGCAGTGGATAATAGGCTAATCATAATGATGAATGTTAGTAAAATGAATAACCCTTACATTTCAGATGAAAATAAATTGAACTGGTTTAAAGAAACCAGGGAAATAACATTTATGATCAAATTAAGAACGGGAACGTATGATCAATATGTCGACTGTTACCACATAGATGCTAAGAAAACTGTTGTCAGAATAATGTTCAAGAAATTGAATCCTGTTATGGAATATCAAGGTGATTATCTTATCTGCCTCTACATATTATTTTATTACTTTTTATGCAATATGTCCTGCATACGAGCAGGTGACCTGCACCTGATTGTACGTGATTCCTGCCGCTCATGCTGCCTCGGTGGCGTAGTTGTATTACGGTATGGTTACAAAGCTGAGGTCTCGGGTTCGAGTCCCGGGTCGGACAAAGTGATATTGGATTTTTCTATTCATTATCATCCCGGAATCAGATATGGCGATAGGCTCGCCCCGTATAACATCGTGGGACGGAACATACAAGGCGAAATGTGGGTGTCCTGGTGGCGCCTGTGCCTGCCCCTTCGGGGATAAAGGCGTGAGTTTATTTATGTATGAAAACAACGATGGGATGTGTCGCCAGCCCATTAACTCGGGAGGGGAGCGGGAAGAAAAAGTTTGAAATTAAATGAAATGAAATTCGTTTATGAAATGAAATGAAATTCGTTTATTGGTCACGTAGGCAATTAAATAGCTCTTATGACAAGTCAATACACATAGTACTTATTTTCTATTTACAAGATATTTGTTGTAATTTTTATATTAATTTTATTATATTGAGTATTGAGTTGGGAAGTGGAAATGGGTAATGGTCATCCGACAATCTTACTCAGCGAAGCTGTCGATTCCCGTCGATCTCCTGTGAGACAGTGGTACCACCGCGGCTGAGCCTGCCCATTCATGCTGAGTCATGACTGACAATAGCGTGGCTCTCGCCCCCGCCACAGCAACTCGTGGGTCGCAGGATCATCAGCATTGTATAACCGCCGGCACGAATCTAGAGCGCTCGGCGACAGAGTGGGGATAGCTTTGCGCATCGTGAACTTAAGGACAAAACAAATGAATGAATTTAACAAACGCAATGAATGAATTAGGCATAACAACAATATGGCGTTGCGTAGTGAACCAATCACTGGCCGATGCGATAATGGCCCCGCTCGCTTACTTCATCATACCTCTAAAGAGACCCAAAAATCGACATCTGCGCAAGTAACGGCCAGCGCTCAAGATCCGTGCCGGTAGTTATACACCGAGCATTAAAACGAACCGAGTCTCCAGAAATATGTAACATTTAGCCTAGTTATTTTGTTGCCTTAGACCAGACTACTCAGCCAATTATTCATAGATTACTTAAGGCTTTCACAATTATTAACTGCGTTGGTGAAATAGAGTATACTCATTCTTCGTTATGGGCTACTTCGCTTCACTCAGCCATATTAAGTATAACGTAAACATATTTGTATTAAAAATACATATTACTTGCAAATTATTAATGAACTGCTCTGATTTAAGCCGACTTGTAACTTTTGTAACAATCACTATATTGTAAACTGGTTTTGAAAAGAGCAACACTAGCGTTTCTTGCCCGTTCTTCTCTAGTGAAACAGCTTTTTGAGTTGGGTGGTAGAACAAAAAATTATTGAATCTAAATATTTATAACATTTTAATGGATTTAATAAATTATTTTCATTTCATTTTCATTTCGGCTTCCGCGGTTATATAGCATATGTTCTACTGCACCCTATATGAAAACAACACCTTAAACTTATAATAAACTCTTTCATTCCACAGAAGTTTACAATCTCACCCTTAAATATCAATAATATACAATATTTTGTCATCTGTTTGTCGAAATAATTATATAAATAATGCAGCCTCCGTGGCGCAGTTGATTTGACGCCGGATGTGAAACGAGAGGCACCGAGACAAATATTTGTGAGACTGAAAATTCTCGTATTTTCTAAAGACTTGTATGTTGGTATGAGTTCTATAAATTGGACTGTGTATTGATTGCACTTTTTTAATGTTCACAGATCCGTGGACGGTTAAAATTAACGAGATGGAATGGAACCCACGACCAAACAGAATTGAATACAAATACGTCCTAGGAGAGGAGTTATATGCGTCCTGTCTGCAAACTAACTACAGTATGTCTATAACTATAAGAGAAATCTGATATTACTTACACAAAGAAAACATAATGTTTTTTTTACACAGCCCAGATTACAATAATAAAGTGTAAAACGGTAAAAAAAGATGCGAGGAGGAAAAGGGAATTGTTTCTGTTTTATGTACAAAAAGTCCTGCAAACGAGCAAGTGGCACAACGCTTGGATCATAAATGTGTTGCCAGCCAATGAAATCAAGAGGGAAGCGAAAATGGTAAAAGAGGAAAGAGTTTTTGGGCATCCAGCAAGACTAATCTATTTTTTTTATTTATTGAAACGGAAAACTTACAGCTAGAGAAATATTTTATAAATGTATAAAGTTACTTACAGATGGCTAATGACAAGTTTTCACATATAGTAACTGAATACAGATAGGTAAACAGCTTGTGGTAAAAATTATATCTTTGGTTTGCTCACACGCATTATAAATGGCTTAAGAGATGAATAAGGTGATGCTCATTTTCTTTTTAAGTTCGAGAATATTAGTGCAAAATAGATATAAGTTCAATTCATGTGCCAATGAGTTATAAGATCGGCTGGCGCGTATAAGAAATGATAAGAATAGCTTGTATTATTTTACGACTACTTCTCTGGCGTAGTTGTACTACGGTATTATTACAAAGCTGAGATCTCGGGTTCGAATCCCGGGTCGGCCAAAGTTCTCATTATCAGCCCTGAGTCAGGAATTTGTGCCCAATATGGCGATAGGCTCGCCCCCTATCACATCGCGGGACGGAACATACAAGGCGGAATGTGGGTGTCCTGGTAGCACCTCTGCCTACCCCTTCTGGGAAAAAGGCGTGTGTTTATGTATGTTTTATTTCATTTTAGGTTCGGAGATGGTCACAGATCCTCATAGCCGCTTGAAACTGAACACCATGCAACTCAACCATACGTTTACTTGCTCTAATGCAGGGAACGAAACACAAGTGTTATTTTATCTATTAGATACGGAGAGTGAGTATTTTAACGCAAGTAACACACAAGTCGACTGCCTCCGTGGCGCAGTTGGTTAGACCCCGCCTGTGACGCGAGAGGCCGCGGGTTCGATCCCCGCACCGATACATATGTGTGTGTGATCCACAGGTCAGAAAAGTCTCTCTTAGTTTTTCATACCCATACAAGAGTCGATCTTAGTGTGGGGTCAGGACTATGTATGTGACTGTTGGGCGTATTTATGTATTTATTATTAAGCTTTCAGGAAGTCGGTAGATGCAGGCCGCTGCCCGCTTCCAATAGGTCGATGTGGAGATGGAGGCCTATGTTCAGCAGTGGACTTCCTATGGCTGAATAGATAGAACCCATAAATATTAGTTATTAAATGTGTTAGTGTTAGTTAGTGACAGCCTCCGTGGCGCAGTTGGTTAGACGCCGGCTGTGAAACGAGAGGCCGCGGGTTCGATCCCCGCACCGAAACGAATATTTGTGTGATCCACAGGCATTTGTTTCGGGTCTGGGTGTTTTTGAGACCGAAAAGTCTCGTAGTTTCTGATACCCACGACACAAGACTCGATCTTAGTGTGGGGTCAGGACTATGTACATGACTGTTGGGTGTATTTATTATTATTTAAATGGGACCACCAACCCGCACTAGGCCAGCGTGATGGACTATATGGCCTAACCCCTAATCGTACTCTCGAATGTAGAGGAGGCTCGTGCCCTGCATTGGGACGTATGTGTTCATACAGTACAGTAAATGGGACCAGCTATATGCCTGATGCCAACTATCCAGGCTGCGACCATAAACAAAGCCCGTTGGTAGTTTTAGTGATTTATTTAGTTATTTATCTTTTTAGGAATCAGTGGCTTGCGTTCCAGTAACATATTGTTTTGGTTTAGCGATCTCAGTAACGTCCTTATTATACATTATGAGTATGAGGAAAACGAACACCTTGATTTGTCGTGGTCGGTTAAACCCCTCGACGATCAAAAAAACTACTATACTGTTTATATAAAGGGTAAGGTTTTTTAATCAAATCAAATATTAACACGCTTCTTTTAGCTTCGCCTGTATATTATGTATGTAATGGAATTATTGATGGCGATTTTCGAGCACGTCAAAACGTCGGATTGGTATGAAATTTTGCACACTTATCAAGGATCGATGACAACGCAATAATTAAAAAGTTTTTTGATATCATCTTTACCAGGATTTTCATATTGAAATAAAACTATTTTATACGGATTTTATCGCGATTTGGTTTAATTTTACATTTTTTAACTTCCCGACGTTTCGATTACTTTACAGCTTTCGTGGTCACGGGGCGGACTGAAGCTGTAAAGCCACGAAATCTGTAAAGTAATCGAAACG
Organism: Deilephila elpenor; assembly: GCA_949752805.1. Classification (NCBI taxonomy): domain Eukaryota; kingdom Metazoa; phylum Arthropoda; class Insecta; order Lepidoptera; family Sphingidae; genus Deilephila; species Deilephila elpenor. The sequence goes on from OX457121.1 coordinate 2,301,685, forward strand.
TCGGGAAGTTAAAAAATGTAAAATTAAACCAAATCGCGATAAAATCCGTATAAAATAGTTTTATTTCAATGTGTAACATTCGCGTAAATCTAAGAAACCATTATGCAGGATTTTCAAGTTTAGAACATTCATAAAAGTGGATAATTTGCGCGCAGCTGCCTCCCTTGGATATGATAGCAGTGTATACTGAATATAAAAAAAAATTAAAAAAGAAAGAAACGAAAAACACGCTTTACTAAAGGACCCAACCAAAACAGAAAAATAAACATTGTTAATGAGTTAATTGGTAATGAGTTTGGGATTAGGAAATGGAGTGAAATAAATTCATTTTATTGTTCAAAAGCGTGGGGTGCTTACAACAATAAAAATCCAGCACCTTACGCTATTCTTTGCCATTAATATTGCAGCTACTTTGGTTTATATTACATACAGATAAATTTATTACAGATAAGCAGCTATTAGAGGTTCCAGATTTAAAATCAACCGGTAAATATGTAAATTTAAATATATCGATCACACTTCGTGGGGATGACCACGGCAGTACAATACAGTTCTGGAGATCAACGATTGACGAAGTAAAGTTTTTACCACACAAAGAGATATGGATAAAACTACGTATGAAACGGACTTTGCCAAGTGAACAGTTGGAGGTAAAACCGGGGCATAAAAATTCCAAGTTAGGTGTGTATATTAATATCTAATACAATTTGACAGCCTCCGTGGCGCAGTTGGTTAGACGCCGGCTGTGAAACGAGAGGCCGCGTATTACAAAATTCGCGTGTGGGTGTTTGTGAGACCGAAAAGTCTCTTGTAGTTTCTGATACACAACACAGCTCGATCGTAGTGTGGGGTCAAGACTATTTATGTTGAGTGTATTTATAATTTATTTTTTATTTAAACTGTACTGTAATAGCGTCAATCGCAGCCTCTTCTGCTGAGCAGGGGCTCCTCTACAGCCGTCAGTACCATTGAGAGGGCTAAAATGACAACGAAAAGAACTCTAATAGTTACTTTGATATGTTGTTCTTAAGCTTAGCTATTGATCATCGCAAAACGTGAATCCATATAAGTAAGACAAACTACTTGTCACAGTGACAAAAAGTTTTACTCAAATTACATTAATTTTACTAGAAAGACTGTATCTTGAAAACTATCAGGGATAAGACCCTATTTCTTTTTGTTCCTGTGCCTGCATAGCTTGGTCTGTATCTGGTTACGGGTTTATTGTCTATTTTTGGGACACATGTATATATTTTAAATTAAAAAAATAACTTTTGACTTTGTTTTACGAATTCATTTTTCACCCCGGCTCGGCAAAGTGTATGCAGGCATTAGATGATAAGCGCAAATGCGTCCAGATAGTGTCGATTGGGAGAAGATAAATATCTTCTTTGAAATAAAACAATTTTTTACGCATTTTATCGTGATTTTGGTTTAATTTTTAATTTTTTTAGCTTCCCGACTTTTCGATGAAGGCGTTGCGATAAAATCCGTAAAAAATAGTTTTATTTCAATGTTTAACATTCGCGTAAATCTAAGAAACCATTATTAATATCTTCGGTTATTGGACACAGCCGGTCTGGACTGCTTCTTTAAGCTATTACCAAAAGATCCAGAATTATAGAAAAGACACACGTGGTTCAGACAAACAGTTTCATAGATTTTCCAACAACTCCAAAATTATTAGTTCAATTTTAATTATTTTAAAACAACCTAAGAGAAAATAATTAAAAACGGTTTTTACAGGTTTTTACGGCGGCGTGGGTAGCGGTGTTGTTTCGTTAATACTAATTCTGATTATAGTACTTTACCTTATAAAGAGAAGGAAACAAAATGTCCCCAGGGTGAGTAAAAAAATTAACTTATAATGGCACGGCAGTGATTACAATGTTTAAACATTTTTAAAAATCCACGATAAAGACCGTGAAAAATAGTTTTATTTGAAAGAATGAAAGCTTATTTATTTGCCACGACATACCACGCACATATTTTGCAAATATACATGTCGCACCGTAGCCACAGACCAATAAACAAGAACCGTAGTTGTGGCATGTGGCCTGTCGGTGACCACTCAGCCTAATGTTGTACTGCGGCGTGAACCACAATGTTGTGTATTTCAATATTTATCTATGTTTTTGGCTTCAACCATTGTATTTTTCCAGGATGAATCTCCAGATAATTACTACGGGAATCTGACGAATGAAGAGACAACAATACCTCCTTTCCCGTCTCAATGGGACACGTATGCTAATACACAAGCTGATTTAAACAAAGATGTCCAGGATTTATACGCAAAACCAGTGCCTAAAAGCTTAAGGAAAGGCAAAATACCAGATAATAACGACAATGTCGATGTGTCGGAGACAGACTTGTACAGTCAAGTACGAGATTCGGTGAACTCTTACAAAGATTCTGCGGGTTATGCTAATGTCAGATGAAGGGATTAAAAAGCAATAGTTTGGGAAGGAATGGGGACAAAAATAATTTGATTCCTTTATAGTGCAGACGCTCCAATTTTGCCGAGTAGTATGGACTGACACAGGTTCAAAATGTTATTAATTTTATAGTAGGTAAGCATCGTAAATAAAAATTGTTGTTTTAACCAAAATGAAACACAAATGATTTTTCTTAGTCGTTTTATTTCTTCATAAAAATGTTCCGACTTACGTCAACTATTTACATTAAAAATAATCGTTACAGTTTACGCGCGTAAATATTGAAACCATTTTGTGCAAAACCAAAATGGCCGAAGCGTGGCTATGTTACATGAATTGTGTAGGAAGTAATATTCCATCGAAAACTGGAAAGCGGACACTTGACAAAGATATTACAAATAAATAATATTCTGCAAGTATATTTGCCATTTTCAATAAATCAAACGATGGTTGTTCACAAAGAAACTTACTTATAGTTGTGTCCCTTTCTCACTCATAAATTGATTAACTTTTTCCGGTGCGCGTCAGTATTCCAGTTATTCCATAGAATAGTATTCCCATGGTGTATAGATAAAGCGTATGGTGTGGGAAGAAATCAGGCCCGCAGTAAGGAGTTGTGGGCTGACCCCCCGAACTATAGTAAAAAAAGTATGAAGCTCAACGATGTTTGACTATTAACAATAAAGGTGAAATCTAAGCGATAAACTCCCTGTTGTTTGACTGCGGACCTGTTTTTTCGCCTAAATTTATCCAAATGACTTATAACTATATGGCATATACTTAAAATATATATTTTGTAAACCTAGTTTTGGGTTCCTTGACATGCAGATTTTTTTAATTCATATTTTTGTAGGGTCAGTATAAAGAGGAAACTAGATTCGTAAATAATTATACCCCAATTTGTCTCGGGTCTGGGTGTTTGTGAGGCCGAAATGTCTCGTAGTTTTTGATGAACAAAGACTCGATCTTAGTCTGGGGTCAGGACTATGTATGTGACTATTGTGTTGTATTTTATATATCAGAAGCAATTGCTTAATGTAAGGTATAAAATTGTATTTGCTATACCTTTTTATGTAGGCGCATGAATTCATAAAATCATGAGACATCACCCTCATATTCAATGTATGCTAAGTTTGTTATATTTTAATGGTAAATGAAAACATATAGAAACTTGCATACCATAGTGACCTTGACAAGACTTTCTATGCCAAATCCAACCCGTATTAGGACTGCGTGATGGCCTAACCCCTCTCAATAAAACTGTTGGTTATAGAGCAGTCCCGAGCCCAGCAGTGCGCGATTACGGGCTGATTCAGTATAGTATCTATAATTATCAGGCCTTTTTATCGTAATGAATGGCGAGACGAGCATGCCATTCGCCTGATGGTAAGCGATACGACCGCTCATGGACAGTAGCAAAACCAAACACCATGAATTACAGAGCAACGACATTCCACTGCGCTCGCCATCCTGAGACATAAGTTAAGTCTCAATATGTCCTGTAGTTACTCTGGCTACAATGTCCTTCAAACCGGGACACAACAGTGCATTAACACGAATTCCTTATTCTTCCTTCCATTAGACTTACCTTGTTTTTATAGTCCAGGAACCCAAAACTAGTTCGAAAGGCGTATTATCGAAGCCATTCTTATAAAATATACTTGGGACTTCAGTAAGTAGTGTTAAATACTTTTCAAAATAATATTTACTGCTTTATGCACATATACCGGTTGAACACAGACCCTCCTTATTAAAGTCGGTTAAAAAGCAAAGTAGAGCTTATATTAAATTCATAATTATCTCAGTAACTAAAATAATTTATTATATTTTGTTAGTGAGACCGAAAAGTCTCTCGTAGTTCCTGATACACGACACAAGACTCGATTTTAGTGTGAGGTCAGAACTATGTATATGCCTGTTGGGTGTTATATACTGAAATTCGTTACATTACATAAGAATCGCTTCAATACTAAAAAATAATAATATAAAATATATAATTAACTCTGTCATTTCATGCAATTCCCGAATTCAAATCCAAACTACAAGGTTTGTTCATACTGTGACGTCGCCGATATTTTATGTGAATACTACTTATACATATATTTTGTAATAAAAGAGCTATGTTATTGAGATTATATTTATGATAAATATTAATATTTACTTTTAATTATTATTATTTACTTGCTTGCCCGTGCTTTGATTTTAACTTAATACATATTTATTATTTCTATTGGAAAAAAATACCTTATTAATAGTCATTCGGCGACCTAACTTCAATTCTTAAGAGAAACTATCGAAAAAGTATAAAAATATTTATTGCACTTAAATAAATTGCTCGACTCGAGAACCGAATCTCACGACACCATTTAATCTAACATCCTAAATCGGCGCGTATGAACAAACCTTCACAACCCAATCAATTCCAACCTACGAAAAAAGGAAAAAAAGGAAAATAAAAAAATAAAAAATACTCGTAATAAATTGTAATATCATTACCATTAATAAACATTAGTCTTTTCGCATAAATGGCATTTATAATTTTGAACATTAAATAAAACAAAAACTATCTACATAACCGACATCTGCTACATGATCGTCGAGTGTGAACGGACCTAGCCGGGCGCGTTCACACCGTACGGACAAAAATAAAATGTTATCTAGAATAGATAGAAAAATATTAACTAGTGGAAGAAATAAAGTCCCTAGTAGTATATGGATATACATTTTATAAAAAAGAAAATGTTATAACTGTCATTTATTATGATAATGACCCTTTTAATAGTCGGTGATCTAAAACAGATTTTTAACCCGAATTCAGAAATTATACTACCATACCTGGGAATCAAATCTAATATCTACCATCCATGATAAAGAAAGTAAAGATTTTTTTTTGGAAAATATCGTCAATGTATTCCATATACACTATAAGAAAATACTACAGTAAAATGAAGCATTAAAAGCCATGTCTAAAAGTATAAAACACATAGAAATACAGCTTATAGTCAAAGTATAGAATGCCTTTACAACCGACACGGATACGACACGACATATCGAAACGACACCCCAAACAAATTCAATTCCAATTCAGATCCTTTCACCCCTAGTATATTCATTTTATTAAAAATCGCAACATAAGTAGACCACTTAAATTATCTTTACAAAACTAAGCTCTAAATAAACACAAATATACAAAAACGATAATGCCGTGTCGGATCCGCGTCGGGTCCGTACGGTGCGTCGCGCCATTCGTATAAAAAAACATCTCCACGAGAAAAAATGTGTCGAAATTGTGTTATTTACATCCCCTAAACGTATCACATGCATACAAACTAGACATTATTATTATTAATTATTAAAAACACATTGTGACGAATTCTAATTTTCAACATTGACAGTACATGGACGATTTCGAAGATTTCATTTAACTCGATAATTTTAACGAGTATTCAAATGTATTGTTGTCTTGCTCGCACTTAGTATCTCGTTTAACTTTAAGTGAGCTATATCTTGCTCTTTCGCTTACACGTACATCATAATCTCCCCTCTCTTTCTATCATTTGTCTTTTATTTTGCAAATGTTTTGCTATCTCGCTTGCTCTTGTCGAGCTTGTCTATAGTCTTCTCGCTCGCACAGTGTCCAATTCCTACAGCGCACATTATAATCAATGCTTTTATTATTGCTGAACCAGAAATGATGAAGCTCAAGACATCATAAGTCTGTTTTACCGAGTCCAAGTAAAATAATAAGGTTCGACATTTTTATTTATATTTTTTTGTAGTTCACGATTTTATACATATTTTAATACGACTAAAAAAAGATTATAAATAAAAATCTCTGTGGAACAACAGCCCTTAATATATTTCATACTTTAAGAGTCGAATTTACTAAAACTCGGTAATAGTTCATAATTATTTTCCACATTCATTTTAAGATTAAATCAAGTAAGCTTGTTAAATTGTTATCTTACATGTCTTCATTGTCTTAAACTATAACAATTTCAAGATTACATACATCGATACACATACAATGTCTTTTAAACGCACAAAATAGTTACAGAATCAAGTCTTTTGGATTATTAAATTATATTAACACAATTTGTCTTTGTAAAATACTACTTTTGAGCTGTAAAACGAAGGGTTAATATTATATTTAGTTTTTATTTTTAATGCAGTGTAAGGTAAATATAGCATCCAGATATGGTTACTTTTCAGTCAAAACAATTTTGCCGGCCTTCTTGTATCCGGACATACACAGACAACCCGAAACATGACGCAATGGCGTGTCACTATAACGGATTTACTATTAACTATATATTTTATATCTTTCGTTTCACAACTCAAAAATGCATGAAAATGCAATATTCATACTAAACAGAACACGAGGAATCTTTTAAGTCAACATATTATTTTGGAATGGCGTGTAAAGGCAGGCGTCGACATATTCGGATAGTGCGTAACAGACGGATTGGGTTAAACGGATTATTTTTTTACAATGCGTCCACAGTATCAGCAACGATTTCCCGACATAACTTAATGGTGTGAACAATCCATTTATTGTGATGCGTCCGATGCGTACAGTGCAGATGTGTGGACGCCTACCTTAATAGTCTAAAGTTTAGACTATATACTGGGTATATCAAGACTGCGACCGAAAACGAAGCCAGGTGGTAGTTTTAGTGATTACAAACACAATGCAAATAAAAGTTTCGCCAAAACAGTGACAGATATTTTTTAGGATTTTTTAAAAATCTTCGTGTTTGGGTGGTAGATACCTAGTTTTTGCGAAAATGCTAATTTAAACCCTTACGTACCATTGCGTGTTTAAAAATAAAGAGGTGTACATCATTATTTTAGGAAAACTATGTATTTATCACCCAAATACGAAATAAGTAAAAAATTACAAAAAGAAAGTTGTCGATTTTTTTGCAACATTTTTATTTTCATTGTGTCTGAAGTCACTACCACCTGGCTCCGTTTTCGATCGCGGTCTTTATATACCCTGTATATAACAGCGTTTTAAAATGCACTTTACACACATACAAAGACAAATAAATACCAATATTTATCCTTCCAAAAACTTCGCGTCGCTAAACCCCTTCTCAGTCCAAAGTTATAAAATATTAATTTATAATACTTCATTCTTATTGTGATTTAGCTCCATCTAGTGGTACATCATTGAACTACTTTTAGTTACAGTCGATACTAAAACAAATGTTAGTTCTATAAACCATTTGGAATTTAAACCATTTTTTATGCAATGGGGTTAAATAGAAATAATCTGGTCTTGTTTATTTAATTTATGCAACAGTAAGTATTTCTGAAATGAAGAATACACAATAAAGTTCAATTTTCTACCCTCATTCATATTTGTATGCTGAAAATGGCTTAATTGATTCTTCATATTTTAGAATTAATATTCAAACTTAGTAATTTTTTGATTGTTGTCTTTCTACCCTCATCCTCAATGGAATTTAGCATAATTTCTATGGTTTTTGCGCCAATCCGTAATAAACCAGCGTGGTGGACTTTGGCCTAACTTTAACTGAGAAGGCCCATGTCCAGTACACTTAAATGATCTAGATTTTAAGTCCACTGGACATATACCTATATCTTTTTGTTAAAAGATCGTGCATCGTTAATATAAATTCCGACACTTAATAGTATATACAGAATTGATTGCATCAGCCCATAACTGGCCACTGCTGAACACGGAACTCCTCTATAACCGAGAATACGATTGAAAAGGGTTAGGCCATAGCCCACCCACGCCGACCTAGTACAGGTTAGATTACAAGTATAGAAATTATTGTTAAACATATGGTATTCCGGTTTCCTCGCCATGTTTTCCTTCATAATGGTTTCTTAGATTTACGCGAATGTTACACATTGAAATAAAACTATTTTTTACGGATTTTATGACCCCGTGACCAGGAAAGCTGTAAAGCAATCGAAACGTCGGGAAGTAAAAAAAAAACCAAACCGCGATTTAATCCGTAAAAATTAGTTTTATTTCAATGTTATCCTTTATTAAAATGTGTGGTATTTCATTTTCGTACCTGAACCAAGACTCAAATTCAGGAATATGTATCTGGAGCTGTATTAGCCCATATACGTCCCACTGCAGGGCACGGGCCTCCTCTACAATCGTTGATTGAGAGGGATTAGCCGTTAGGCCATCGTCCAGCCAATCCTAGTGCCAGGCGGACTTTTATTCATAGAAATAAATGTAAAAACAGGTTGTATTTCCAATTAGACATAGTTTCCATGGCAACTGCCTCACCCTATAGACTCCAAAATCATCAGGACTCATTACTGTAGGGTGTATTTATTTATGGTTAAATTACTTCATGTGTGGGTGCTAGCTGTCTCCGCCGGGTTCCCTCGTGTTTGGTGGTAAGCTGTGTGGGCTCTGTGAGAACTGGTTCACCATTTTGTTCTGCATCATATTTAGGAGTATGTCGGAGTACTGTTCTATTAGAGACATGGCTGGGTTGCCGCCGCCTGAGGCTTCTGCGGACAAAAAATATAGTAAAATATGACTTTTTATTTGATCTAGATTATGGTTTAACACTTACGGCCCGATTCATAGAAAGATTTAAACCGTATTTTAGTTATCGAATGTGTTGGAATGTGCTCATTATAACTCGTAGGTTAACTTGGATATTGTTTATTGTTTATGAGTATGGTCTTAGCTTGTTTGATTGTTTCTTGTTTTTAAAAAATATATTATATCCGTTTTCACAACACGTAGCACATTTCATTTCATTATCTTTTAAATAATTTTATTAATAACAATGTTTTGTCCCTTTCGAGCGAGTATTGAATTCAGTTTGAGCGAAGAAGACAAAACATATGATAACTAAAATTGGTTTTAAATCTGTCTATGAATAATGCCGCTTGCCTATAAAAATGTAACAAAATCCCTGGCATACTTATACAGCTTTATTTAAAAACTAATATAAAACCTATTTTAATTATCGATTGTTTTGTCGCTTTCGAACAATATTAGAATTCAGTTAGAGCGAAGAAGACAAAACATAACATTCTAATAACGCAGATACAAAAAAACAAACATTATTCTACACAATGTACACTAAAAATATAAAAATTGTTTCAAAATTCTCTACTTCCGTTACTTTCTCTTCTACTTACCTTTAGACACGAGGTGTTCTAGTTTCTGCCTCGTGGAGTCCACGTTGAGTCCTCGATAGTCTCCGTCGGTGGAGGACAGGCTGCTGAGCGCGTCGCCGCCGTTGTGAGGCCGAGACACCGCGCTCCGTAACACTTTCTGTGTCTCTAGGATCGCTGCTTCTAGACCTGGGAGGAAATGTTTATTTTGTTATCCTGGCACATAAAATATAAAATGTAGCTTTACTCAAGGCCGGATCCAGGGGGAGTCATGGGGGCCATGACCCCCTGGACTGACTCCAGATTGACAGATTTTTAAAATATACCGTTTATTTTCACTTAAAAAAATCGTTAACATATTCTCTAATCACAGGTGTAACAAACTTTTAAATAACCACTTTTAAATGTATAATTGTTATCGAATTCGAGGACGTCCAGTGTTCTGACTAGAACTATACGACCCCTTACTTTAAAGCTGGATCCGCCCTTGGCTCTGCTTTAAAATTTGGTTAAGTTCTACTCATTACATGTTCCCCCACAAAGCATCGAACCTTAGACTCAATAAAATAAAATAAACAAAATAATACTGACCACTAATATCGGCGGCTGCGTTAGGTTCCCTTTGCAGCGTGGCGTACAATTGTACCACCTTGCACGCCGTCTTTGTCAGCTGCTCCGTCAAAGCAGAGCATAGCTGTGATGACGACGACACTGGAAACATCAGGATCATCATTAACATCAGCATCAGAAGCACATCAATCATAATCACCATCATCATTACAAACATTATTACTATATTCATCATCACCATTAATAGAATCATCAAAAGCGTCATCACCTTCATCATTTTTACCACCATCAGCATTATCATTATCATCACCATAATAATCATCTAGAGTACTACTTTTTAAGAACGGACACATCATTTTGTTAAAAATATTATTTTAAATCATATTTGTTTTCTACCCAATACTAATTAAAAAATGTAGTTGCACATAGTAAAATCAAAGTTGAAAAAATATCTCAGATTTTAATGCGATTAGTTACTTACAATTGGTTTCTGTAGCCTGTTCTTGTTTGGGTCTCTGCCGTGTGTTGGATGTCAGCCTGGCTGTCACTTCCCTGGCCTTCGCTGAGAGATCCCTCTCGCTGCCACTGCGACCTGTGATATGAAATAACTTGTTTGTATTCCATTAAAATAGTTCAGTATTTAATAATGGATAACTTCAAGTAGTATGTATGAACTTTGTAATTGTTGGTAAGATGAACTAATCTTGATTGCTGTAAAGATTGATTCCAAAAATAGACCAATCGGGTGAACATTTGTCGACGCCCGCATTTGTCTTATTTGGAAATGATAATTTATTGGAATTTATCGTTAGTCAGCGACTTATCGCTAATTTATTTCGTCAAAATCCTTTAAACACTAACAGTGAAATTGACTATTATTTGTCTCAAAAAAAAATTAATCTTCGTCATCATTTTTGACACTCGTGTTCAAACAAGCCTAAAGTCTTCATTGCCAAAACATTTTTGCGATTTTCCAAAAACATTTTTTTGTTTTTCTACTCCCCTCCACTTCAACACTAACCATACTATTCAATCACAAGAATACATTTATTTTTATTCACTTACCGATCCTCCTCTGCGCATCCACGGAGCCTGCCCGCGGTCTCTGCCCCTGCTTGTCGGGTCTCTCCTCTGCCTCGGAGCTGGACTCCTCCTGCCCTCCCGTGGTGAGGCTCACTGTGCGGGTGCGGGGGGCGTGGGGTTATAGCGGTGGGGGTGTCGAGTTTAGTTGGGGTAGTCATTAGGCAACGTTATTCATGGGTACTATAAGGATTTTTATCAGCTCATTTCAGTCACAATTATACTGGCTGAATGAACGAGAGAATGAATGAGATTTTAGACATGAATGAACTTTGTTTTATTTTTATCATTTCGTAATTATTTAGTGTTTCAACATCCGATATACATAATTAATAATTATGTGTTATCGTAACATTTCATACACAGGCTGAGCTTGAATCGCTTTCGGGTTTTCTTTATGTATTGCAAAATATCTTGCCTTTGACAAACAACTAAAGTCGACACCGCATTTAAAATAATTAGAAGATTATCGGGGAACATTCATTAATCTTAGAGTGAATTAAATTAATGTACAACTATAATAACAATCAAAGATCTCTGTTTACTTCGATTAGTCAAACTAAATATTGCTCGATTTCGGTCATAAAGAAATCGTTGTTTTAATTGCGTCGTATTATTCGACTAAGTTAAAGAGGTATCTGTGTTTGTGATTTGACAGTGCTTTGATTTGATGTAGAAGGCGAATTTAATATTTTTATTTATTTAGACGTGAAAGAGCTTCAAGGTTTAAACCATTTAAGATTGTTACAATTTTTTTTTAGATGTCCTTGTCCCATATTTATCTGAGGTCGCCACAGTATGACTTTATTTTATCATGTTGTAGTATAATTTGTATATTGCGATCAATTCAAGGCTGAACCCGAAACGAGACGTACTTGCGTATGCTATCATTATTATTACATTACCAATCAAGCCACTGAAAATCACAATCAACTCAATGATTGTATTATAGGACCAAAATCATCTAAAAGGTAGTTCCAACAGTCTCTATATTAATCTTTGAGGGTTTAATTCAGCAGTGAACTCCCTGCGGCTGAAGAGAATGTGATAGCAAGAGGTTCTATACAGAAGGAACTCCCTGCAGTGAGAAAGAGATAGATAGATACTCACCAGCACTGTACGCGTTGGCCAGTCCCCGTCTCCTGGCGGTGTTGGCGGCGGCTTTGTTCATGGAGCTGATGGTGGGCCGCATCAGACCCTGGGCCCGGGGCGGCTGCTGGCGTGAGGGTTGAGGGTCTGACTCGGAGTCGCTCTGGAAGAGATAGGCTATGAAGTTTCGAAAGTCGAGTCGAAGATCAAAGTGTTATAAGATTGCAGTTTCATGTTGTTGGAAGTTACAGGAACTGTGTGTCGGTAATTAAAGAGGATTTTTATATTGGCACCTAAAGTGGTCACAATGCAGCTGATGATGATGATGCAGATGATGATCATTATCACATAGATGCATGGATCACTATTGTGGTTATCCGGGCGGGTACGAATTTCATACCACCTGGTTTGTCGAGCTCATAACATCCAGACAGACACATATTATTTATTTAGTTTCAAGCAATTTGGCATAATTGTCTCGATAATATAAAACAATATCACAACGGTGGATACCCCTGATTTGTACTTATTATAAACTGCACTGTAGTTATTTTCTCGTGTCAGAATAAAAAAATATCTGTACTGTACTGTATCAGCCCATATACGTCCAACTGCAGGGTACGAACCTACTATACAATCGAGAGTACGATTGAGAAGGGTTAGGGCATATAGTCCACCACGCTGGCCTAGTGCGGGTTGGTGGACTTTACTTAACATATATTTTTTTCCGAATCGCTACGGTATGCAGGTTTCCTCACGATGTTTTCCTTCACCGTTATAGTGCTTGGTGATTGACTATCAATACACACAGGAGCTTTTATTGTCTTTATTATATACTGCATTTCTTTCTCCCTCTCATAAATCCATCCTATGGTTGTCTGGTAGAGATTGCCTTAGCGCGATAAGACCGCCATTTGCATATTGTTGTTTTGTTGTCTCTATATACCTATTGTTACATTTTGTGTACAATAAAGAATATAAATAAAAATGACTCCGAAAAAAACACATAAAATTTTGAACACAGATCGTTGACAACATTTACCATAAATATAAATATGTTTACCTGGTTCAAAACACCCACACTGGAACTCCTGGTCATGTTGGACTTATTGGAGTACCTGGGAGCTGGTCGAGCGAACCCACTGGGAGATTTGGAAGTGTTCGCGCTTTGAGGAGTCGATGGCTTTGAGGATTGACCTGGTGAATTAAGACCTGTTAGATTCTTACTTCAGACTTTAAGTCTAGACCCAGCTGGATCATCATATAGGTAAGCGTACAGGGCTGGAAGGTCATAAACACTGGCATACCGCTTCTGGCCTTACCTGGGGTATCAAAAACGGAGCCTAAAGGATTCTTAATAGCTACTTTACTGTATTAATAGTTTAAAAAAAAGGTTGCTTTTGATATAACTTCATTCGCTTTCAATTATTCATCTTGGTGGGTAGAATTTTAAGTATATTTTAATTTCGAATAGCAAACAATACGGTCATTCAGTGATGTACAAAAATCTATTAATACATAATACTTCGTGGATACGAAATGTAATGATAATATACACAAAAAACCCTAGTGAATAAGCACACCTTAAACTGCATTACCGCTAAAATATACATAAATTCTTTATGTTTTCTAAATTATTTCTTGAGAGGTAAATTTTCTTTAAAGATTAAATTGGACTGTGTACCCTCCCACAATATAATCAATAAAATCGATGTAATACCCTGTAAATACTTATTCTATGTTATGTTAATAAATTAAAGTTATTAAATGCATGCAAATTATACACAAGAAGCGCACAAACCACAGTACAAATAAGCGAAAATGATTAATTTGCTTAGGATTTTATATAGTATCGAAAATGTCCATATATTTTCATGTTATAAATATACTTACGATCTTCTGAGTGATTTTGGTTACCCTACTAGCTTCGATTAAATATATACTAGATACAGGGTCAGGAACAAAATCACATGCCAAAAGTGGCCGAGATTTAAACATTTATATTTCGAACTATGAGAGGTAGAAAAAAGTATTTTAATATGTACTTTAATAATTTGCTATAAGATTTATTATGACTTACAATATACATGCATTTATGATTATTTTGAAAGGCGCATTGCGGCATGTTTACGCGTTGCCGTTGGTGATGATTGAAGCATACTAAATTGAAATAGAGCCACACTGACTTTGTGGCTCTATTTTTCGGGCCGTTTTTGAAGTGCTCACCCGACATCTAGTATATATTTGATCGAAGCCTACTAGATTTTTTTTTTGCAATGGTACCGGCCAACGACTTAACAGGTCTCCTGATGGTAAGTGACCACACCCATGACCATCCACAACACTGGATCATAATGTGTTGCCGGACTATACACTGGCAAATATAACTTGATCCATTGAAATATTACTTGATCCATGCTATTTAATAAACAATAATTAAAACAATAATAGTTGTACAAGACAATGACATGATAGTATTAACGCAATGTAAAATAACAAGTGATTAGATGAAGCGGAGTAATAAAATGACATGATGTATGTAACTGATCTTAACATTACTTTAAATAAATTAAATAAATAAATACAAAGTCACATACATAGTCCTGACCCCACACTACGATCGAGTTTCGTGTCGTGTATCAGGAACTACGAGAGACTTTTCGGTCTCACAAACACCCACACCCGAAACAAATGCCTGTGAATGTCACAAACATTTGTTTCGGGGCGGAGATCGAACCCGCGGACTCTTGTTTCACAGCCGGCATCTAACCAACTGCGCCACGGAGGCTGTCAAACTATAGCTGTCACTTTTTATTTTAAATTGTTGAAATTTAGTACATTTTCTGCCTTCACGTATCCCACATATTCATATTCATCGAACCCTGATTGGGATAATTTTACAACCAGCCATGAATCAGATAACGTTTTTAGGAGTACTTTTTAGTCTACCACACTGGCCTAACGCGGTTAATCTTGACATACCTTGGAAATTCTTGTGGAAAGCCCGATCAAATTCACGTTTTCCTTCACCCTTTGAGCAAGCGGTATATTACTAAACTATTATTCTTTATACTGTAATTATTACATAATGTAAAAGACTAAAAAATTGCTTAAAAAGTAAATAAATAAGTAGCTTTTACATAACACTTAAATTTAAATCTAGTGCTACTTTTCATTCTGATTAAGACATAATAATACAGGGTATATCAAGACTGCGACCGAAAACGAAGCCAGGAGATAGTATTAGTGATATCAAACACAATGCAAGTAAAAATTTTACAAAAAAAAAATGGTCAATTTTTTTTTGTTGTATTTTACATATCGTCGTATTTGAGTGATAAATACATAGTTTTTCTAAAATAATGACGTACATAGCTTTATTTTTAAACACGCAATGGTATGTAAAGGTTTAAATTACTATTTTTGCAATAACTAGGTATTTACTCCTCAAAAACGATGATTTTTAAAAAATTGTAAATAAACATCCGTCGCCGATTTTGCAAAATTTTTGGTTGCATTGTGTCTGTAGCCGCTAAAACTACCACCTGGCTTCGTTTTCGGTCGCAGTCTTGATATACCCGGTATATGATTATAGTTAAAAACACCCACATACCTAGCAACAACATTAATATTACACTCCATTTTATTTTACATTCTATGAAGTTTAAGAATAGAAGAAAGAGAGGTAGTACATTATTTTACAGTTTACACAGATAACCCAATACCACAAGCCACCAACCAATTTACATGCTGTATAATACTTACTATAAAAAAACCACTTCAATAGATGTAGGTGATTACAACTATACCCATTTAAAACCACACACCATAGCCTAAAGTCCCATCACCACA
The DNA here is from genome assembly GCA_949752805.1 of Deilephila elpenor. Taxonomy (NCBI): domain Eukaryota; kingdom Metazoa; phylum Arthropoda; class Insecta; order Lepidoptera; family Sphingidae; genus Deilephila; species Deilephila elpenor. The sequence continues at coordinate 2,317,839 of OX457121.1, forward strand.
ACACAAATTAAATTCCATGGTTTAGAAACTAATGTTTAGATAATAGGGTACTTGACTATGATCTTTTACTTTTCAAAATCTTATACCGTTCAAATAAAACATTTCTGAAATAAAAGCATTGAAATATCTTGTAAAATTAAGCAGAAGTAACAGTAGGCGGGCTGTGGAGACAACTTACTGCCTCAGGCACTCGCCCACATTCTAATTCATGATAAATGTAGTGGAATAACATATTTTGTTACGAATCCTTTTTCTTTTCCCACTACCAGGTTTAAAATATTTTCTATTTAATTCTGATATTTGACTGCCTCGGTGGCGTAGTTGTATTACGGTACGGTTACAAAGCTGAGGTCTCGGGTTCGAATCCCGGGTCGGGCAAAGTAATATTGGATTTTTCTATTCATTATCAGCCCGGAGTCAGAAATTTGTGCCCGATATGGCGATAGGCTCGCCCCCTATCACATCGTGGGACGGAACATGCAAGGCGAAATGTGGGTGTCCTAGTGGCGCCTCTGCCTACCCCTTCGGGGATAAAGGCGTGAGTTTATGTATGTATGTCTGAATTTTAATGTATCTTAGTACAAATCATAAAAATTATATAGACACTTCGGTCTTACATCCAGATAATTCGGGGGTTAACGTCACTCGCGTCCGTAGGCTTTGACTCTAGTTTCCCTACACGTGACCCCTGGGTAGTGCCAAATGAGTGACACAGTTCGTGGTGGTAGGATGCCTGCATCCGCCCGGGTAGCGACCACCGTTAACGCGGCGTAAAGACCGCCATAGTGATCCCCGCAAGGGGGTCGCGTTCCGGGATCAGCCCGTTATCCCCCGGTTTCTCGAGGGGCCTGTATCTGGGTATGAGGTTGTGCCGTGTGGGTATTTGCGGTACGCTGTCGGTGGAAGGAGTGTTGACCCGCCGGCCAGGGAGACCCGTAGAAACGGTTGTCCGCTGGCCGCCCGCGGTACAGTACAGGGGCCCAATCGTAGCTAACCACTACGAGAGGCTGCCTCACCATGCCGCGCATAATCTTGGGTGGGTCCGTCGTGCCGGTTGGTGACCGGATGTGGGGTCCCGGCGGCCCATCCCGGGAGGGTACGGGGGCCCTTCCGTCCGGCGGATCAATTCTCCTCCTGCCAACTCCCTTGTCCCTGTACCCGTTCGGCCTTCTTAGTGCCCTGATACAGGCTCCTCGATGCCTCTTCACCGAACCTAACCCTTACCTTCATGACAGTGCACAAAAAGAAAGCAGGTCCTTCAGCGGTGTATAACCCCACCACCGCGTTCACTATGGAGTTCGCCAACATCCGCGGACTCCATACAAACATTAATGCCGTCCACCACCATCTTGAGACGGCCCGGCCTGCTTTGCTCTTCTTGACGGAGACGCAGATTCGTTGTCCGGCCGACAATTCTTACCTGATGTACCCCGGTTATTCGCTTGAAGGAAACTTCAAGCCAAAAGCCGGGGTATGCTTGTATGTTCGGTCGGACGTCTGCTGTCGCCGTCTGCGCTGCATGGAGGACCCCTCCTTCTCCGCACTGTGGGTGCACGTGGATCTTGGTTCTCTGAGCCGCATCTACGTGTGCCTCTACAGGTCACACAACGGGGACGATGAGACGACTCGGCTGTTCAGGTACCTTAGCCAGGCGGCAGATGACGCGCAGGTGCGGTTCCCGTCAGCGGAAATGGTGGTCTTGGGGGATTTTAATGCACATCATGAGTTGTGGTTGGGCTCCTCCAAGACCGATCATGCTGGCAGAGCTGCCCATGCATTCGCTCTGACACATGACTTGTCACAACTGGTGAACCAGCCCACCAGGATCCCGGATGTGGCGAGTCATGCGCCTTCTCTGCTGGACCTTCTGCTGGCGAGTCACCCGGCCGGGTATAGTGTGACCGTTAGTGCTCCTCTGGGCACTTCCGATCACTGCCTGGTTCGGTCGTCGGTACCGTTCGCTTCTCCTCCACGTCCCGTGCAGGTTAAGCGAAGGGTCTGGCATTACTCGTCGGCGGATTGGGACGGCATGCGGGAATATTTCGCATCTATCCCTTGGCGGCAGCGCTGCTTTGAGGGAAAAGATCCTTCTGCGAGTGCCAACGCTATTGCTGACGAAATCAGACTAGGAATGGAATATTATATTCCTTCCTCTGAGATCGCCAGTAAGGGTCGTGGACGCTCCTGGTTCAATCGGGCATGCGCCGATGCTGTCGGTGACAAACAGGCGGCGTATCGCGCTTGGATCAGGGGTCGCGCTAACAAGGATCCTAATATCAGTTCCCTCAAGGAAGCCTATAATCGAGCCGCCAAGGCCTGCAAGAAGGCCTACGTTAGAGCAGATGCCCAGCGCGTTTGCAGGATTGGGCGTGCGTTGGCCAATCACCCAACTAGCAGTCGTGCTTATTGGAGTTTGGCCAGGGCCGTCCAGTCTAACTTCTGCCGTCCAGCATTGCCACCGCTGAGGTACCCGGAAGGTTCGCTGGCCCACAAGCCGCAAGAGAAAGCCGCCTTACTGGCAAATCTCTTTGCGGCTAATTCCCGCCTCGAGGACTGTGGTTCCCGGCCCCCGCCGGTGCTGCCTGATTGCGGATCCTCAATGGCGGATATTCGCATCAGGCAGTGTGATGTGCGGCGTGAACTACGGTCTCTCGATGTGCGGAAAGCCAGTGGTCCGGATGGAATACCGGCGGTGGTTTTAAGGAGTTGCGCAGCGGAGTTGTCTCCTGCACTGACACGCCTCTACCGAGTGTCCTACCGCACAGGTGTTGTGCCGGAATCTTGGAGGGAGGCCAATGTGCAACCGATCCCCAAAAAGGGTGATCGGTCAGACCCTACCAATTATCGCCCTATCGCTATCACCTCAGTGATGTGTAAGGTCATGGAGCGGATCATAAACGCTCAATTGGTCCGCTACCTGGAGGATCACTCGTTGATCAGTGACAGACAGTACGGATTCCGTCACAACCGATCAACGGGTGATCTTCTGGCGTTTGTCCTGCATCGCTGGGGTGAGGCGATAGACCGGCGTGGCGAGGCTCTTGCTGTGAGCCTCGACATAGCCAAGGCGTTTGATAGGGTCTGGCACCGTGGTCTCCTATCCAAGCTTCCGGCATACGGTCTGCCCGACAACTTGTGTTCGTGGATTTCTGGCTTTCTGCATGGGCGTAGAATGCGTGTCGTCGTTGACGGACACGCTTCGGCGCTCATGTCGGTAAATGCCGGAGTTCCGCAGGGCTCGGTGCTGTCGCCCACCCTGTTTATTCTGCATATCAATGATATGTTGTCACTTGGCAACATTCATTGCTATGCAGATGACAGCACGGTTCATGGGCGATACTGCCATGGGTCCCCAGGTTGCCGGGTCGACACTGTGAGTGGGCGCGAGGATCTTGTCATTGAGCTCAATCGGTCCTTGGATCTCATTTCTACATGGGGCTCCAGGAATATGGTTGAGTTCAATGCCAGGAAAACCCAGGTGTGTGCGTTCACGTGCAAAAAATCCCCGTTCTCTCCCCTCCCCATTCTTCAGGGTATTCCCCTCTCAATGCGGAATGACCTGAGTATCCTTGGTGTGGATATCCGTTGTGATCTTAATCCAAGGAATCACATCGAGGGCGTAATATCTGCCACTTCCCGCAGGGTTGGGGTCCTGAACAAGGTGCGTCGGTTTTTCGCGCCCGGTCAACTCTACCGCTTGTATAAAGCGCAGGTTCGGCCGGGTATGGAATACTGTTCGCACCTCTGGGATGGATCCGCCCAGTACTTGCTCGATGCCTTGGATGGATTGCAGCGGCGGGCCATCCGCATTGTGAATGATGCAGACATTACGGGCAACTTAGAGTCGCTACAGTTACGGAGGGATGTCGCCTCTCTAAGCGTGTTCTACCGTCTGTATCATGGCGAATGCTCTGAGGAATTGTTCAATTTAATCCCCTCCTCTCCTTTCCTTAACAGAACCACGCGTGCTGGCTTGCGGAGCCATAGCTTGACTGTTCAATCCATTTCGGCGCGAACCAAAAGGTTCTCTAACTCTTTTTTCTGCCGTACAGTCAAGCTGTGGAACGGTTTGCCACCGCACGTGTTCCCTCCTTCCTATAATCCTGGGTCCTTCCGCCGTAGCGTGAAGAGGCATCTCAGCGGGCCGGCATGATTGTGTCGAATGGTATGAGACTACCGTCTGATACCATTCGATACTCTATCTGGACGGCATTAGCACTTACCATCAGGTGCAATGCAGTCACTATGCCGTGCCAGTTTAAAAAAAAAAAAAAAAAAAAAATAAATATTTATTTGTAAGTCACACAAACAGTTGCCTCTCCACGGATATCAAACAAACGTCTAACCAACTGCGCCATGGAAACTATTAAACTAGTAATGTATCCTATTCACTCTAAAGAATTGTAAAATTTTGGATACCATAGCATTTTGATAAAATAATAAAATAAAATAGTTAAGTCCCCTATTCCCTATTAGCGTGGATGATTTTTCTATACCCGCACCCAAGTCCCTCCTGTAAATTAATGTGGGTGATTTGAACAATACACCGCCACCGGGACCCACCTTGGTTCCGTGGCGCGGCTATCGGCTTCGCAGCCAGGTCCGAGAGGGATATCGCTCTCCTCATTCCCGCACTCTCCTCTTCCCGGTCTGAGGCGGACGCGTGCCCCCGGCCCGCTATGCAAGGCATACGGTTTAACACATGCGATAAACGAAAGAGCAACCTGATTTGTGTAACAATAGACAAGTGAAGTGTTTCTGACTGAATATTTGTGGGTGATTTTTTGAAATAATTGTGTAATATTTGTCTGTTTATTTATAGTAAACAATGTAGCTTTTGTCAGCTGATGTGATTGTGAAGTGTTTTTTACTGATTTTTGTGGGTGATTTTTTTTAATCACTCTTTTTACTTTTTTGACGATCAAATGAACAATATTTCTTGGATATACTATTAACATCAAAATATCAATCAGATTGCTCTCAAAATGCAAAAACGGCAAAATAAAATCAAAATCATTTCGGCACGCACATATGCACTATATAATAACATGCATAGAGAGATAAATACATCAAAAATATATCTTCAAATATGTTCAAAATGTATGGCAACACTGAAAAAAAAAAATATTTATAAAAAGCTGAACATCGCGAGTATTCAGTGGTAAATTGTGAAGATGGTCAGCTGGTGCTCAAAATGTTGCAAAAATTATATTGTAGTTAAATAAATCCCTTACGACTTAAATCCTCTATAAAGATTGTAGACTCTGTTGCAGGATTTAGATCAATTATACCGTCGTAAAATCACATGCACATATTAAACGCAATAATCCTAACCTTCCTCAAAATCTCGCAAAATATACAGCCAATAATTTCGGGACACTTAAAAAAATATCTAACATATCCTGCGCACCTTCACAATTTATACGAAAAAAAGCGCAAACAAATATAGGGAACCGCAACATCAATATCGAAACATGCTGTCCCGACCTGGCAGCGGCGTGAATTTCGACGGCAGGACCGGAACGGACACCTTTCGAGCCAGACACGACATCCTCAAGCCAGCCCCGCTCTGAGCCATCGGTCTACTTCCGAAAAAACGATTCTCCATACATAACCTAGGTGTTGGAACTCTAAGAATCTTCCTGAAAGGATTCTTCGGCCTGCTAAACCCGTAAAAAGACAGTCTTTTCGGAGAATTCGTGCAACTGGAGCTTGTGGTTGAAGATTCGTAATTTTCGCTGTCTAAATGCACGTCTGTTTTCGGGACTATTGTTTCATTATAGACTCTTTGTTTAAGGCTTTTAGGTCCTATATCGGTTGGGACTGTGTTGTTGAGTTTTATCGGGTCGTTGTTACCAGTGTTCACGGATTCGTTCATACATTCAATCTCTTTAACAGTGACTAGTCCTATTTGATCTGTGTCTAGTATGTCGGGAAGTGACAAGTTTCGTTTAATCTCTTTGCCGTCAACACTATTTTCCGTGTCAGTCTCAGCTTCTTCTAAAGTTAAAGACGCATAATTACTTGACTGTTTGGTGGCTAGTTTCTCGAACTTTCGAGAAAGCACTTTAACCACACCTTTTCCGTCATTTATGTTAGCACTTAGCGGTCTCATACGCCATTCTTTCAATATTTTCTCTTGTAGAATCTTGCGCTCTTCCATTTCAACCAATTTGTTGATTATTTCAATTTTGCGTTCTATATATTTGTATTTCTTTATTTCTTCCTCTATAGGAGCTATGTTTTCTTTAGCATCAGCCTGTCTACTATGACTAGGCATGGAATCTCGGTCGTTTTTAGCTATTTTCAAATTTATGTGATCTTTTATGGATTTCCCGAATGGATATTTATTTTCTTGTTCAGCGTAATAATCCAAGGAATCTTTAGCAAAATCTTCAATCACGTCTAAAGAATCCATGCTGACTTGTTTCATCCTCTCCATTTTCTGCATGGCGTAGACTTCCAAGCTATCCATTTGTATCTCAGATTTGTTTTCATTTATATCCTTCTCTTTGACGAAAACGTGAAATGTCTTTTCGGTATTATCAATTGATTCTGTTTTATTATTATCATCGTCTGATTTCTTGTTAGCTAGGTAATTCTTGTTATGCAGTCCGTCTAACTTAGCTTTATATTGGGAGGAAATGGAGGAACTTAGTCCAGATTTGTCCATTCCCGCTTTGAGCCTGTTATTCATTTTTACAGACGATGTTCTCTTTATAGGTTTCGGTGGTTTGTGTGGTACAAACTCCATGGTAATTTTATTGTTATTTTTCTGCCCAGAACCTCTTTCAAGGCTCTTCGTCGTGTTATTACATTTAGTTCCATTAGCCTTATCTTTGTTTAACTGATTTTTAGTGACTTTAGTTTGCGAACTCTTTCGTATTTGCTCCTCAAATTTCTCCAGGTTTTTCTGGACGTGGGAATTTCTCTTTTCCATTAGATTCTTAAGTGGATTTGGTTTCGAAGCTGGCTCTAGTACTACCTCGAAACTACAGCTTTTAGACTTTGGCATAGCAGGCTGATCACATCCAGACAAATCGTTTCTATACTTATGTTTCTCTGTGAAATTCGGCTGCAACGATTTTGTAGTATTGGCCATATAATCAGCTTTATTAAGCCGTGGTATTTCATCGTTAGGTTTCTTTTCTTTGGTAAAAGGTTGTATGTTATTCCCGTCGAAATAGTAAGCTATATTTTTAGCCGGTGGAGGTTGCTTACTAGACGAATCATAAAGACTTTTCGAACGAGTGACAGTTTTATGTCCATCCACGGGTATATCAAAGCCGTAAACTTTACTAACTGGATTGTTAGGTATATTCGCCATATTATGTACTGCGTTTTGGTTCATATAGTCTCGGTAATTAGGGCTTGTCCCTTCAAGGTAATTATTGTACATATACCCGCCAAAGTATGGAGCGTTATTAGGACTAGACCCATAACTTTTTGAAGAATTGTCGAATTCGTAGCAACTTTTACTGTTTCTTGGTATGGCATTGCATTTCTGCTGTCTTTTGGGTCGCGCTCCTTCAAACAACATCTCTAAAGGAGCGCTTTTGGTACACTCCGAATCGTCTGATAATACACTCTCTAGGGAATTGCAATTGGTTTTCGATAGTAAATTGTCATTGTCCAGAAACATGTCATCAGAAAGTACTGATTCCTGACTGCAACTAGATTTCATATACTTCTTTTGATTGAGGAAGAAACTGGCGCTACTATGCCTATGGTTCTCCAAATATTCATCATCGTTAATGTTTTCGTAGGAACAATTCTGTGATTCGATCAAATTGTATCTACTATCGAATTTGGCTTGTTGAAAAGCCACTTCGTTACCATACTTCAAGAAAATTTCATTAGAAACGCTAGAACAGTTAGAATTATCACTAAGAACCGATTCGTTAGACCTGGTGACACACCGTTTAGTCAAAACGCTCTGGCATCTATACATATTGTAATTATTAACATTTTCATCCAATTCCTCGAGATTTGACGGCATATTCCGAGGTAAAGTAGAGCTTTTCTGACAAATATAAGCCGGTTTAACAGGCACAGCTGGTTTTTCATAAGCCCCATATATTTCGTAGTTAGAAACAGCTCGTCTAGGCATACTTCTGTTATGTTTCTTGCAAACTTTCTTTGAATACAGTTTGTTTTTGCAACTAGCGTCTTGGCTCAAGCTGCAGTCTTCTAGAGAATCGGAAGAGAAATTCCCATCCTCTTTCTCCTCCTTAGTCGGTTGTAGATCTAAATCGCTTTGATTATTTGGTTCGTATTCGTCCAAATCACCGTATTTTTTTGTTATCTCTGCTATCATGCGTTCCGTGTCGCTTTTTATAGTATCTACTATGCTTTTACCACTGTCTTTGAGATTTCTATTATCGAGACCAACGAAAAAGCTTAAAGAATTCCGTTTTTTAGGGTCTAAAGAGTTCGTTTCTTTCTTTTTAACTTTATCGTTTTGATTTTGATCGCTTTGGGGCACTTTATCCGCCCATTTACATTCCTCAGACACAGGAGAAACGGGACAAGATTTGTAATTCTTAAATATGCTTCTAGCGTTAGGTTTTGGCATTTTCGGTTGCGGTTTATCATCATTTTTGTTTAAATTCAAATGGAAATTCCTAGGCGGGATTTTAGGTGGTTCTTTTTCAGGAAACAGTCTGTTAAAGACTTTTGATTGTACCGGTTTAGTCATATCTATGGTAAAGGCCATGGGCTTCTGAGTCTGCTCTTTAAACACAACGGGTTTAGCATAGGGAACAAAATTCATATTTCTTTTATCGTTCAAATTAGTCGGTACGTTACTTTGGGGTGGTAAATACGATTTATTTTCCACGTAATCTGGCAACCTGTGGTTCAGGTTGGCGGGGATGGCGTAAGGATTTTTGTTTCGATAATCCTGGTTAAAATTTTGGTAGGGGTTCAAACTGTCGAAGTAGTTAGAGTTTAGGCTGTCCAAGGTGTCCTCCGGGAGGGGGTTAGGTAATCCTGGTCAGCGTTAGTGGGGGGGAAAATTGATGATTTGTTAGTTATGCACTTATAGTATTGTAATTTAGTTGAATTTACTCATAACCGTTTTTAACTATGCGTTCAAAAATAAATAAATAAAAACGTTTATGAGTAGAAACGCAATTATGACTAAGAAATGTCGTAATATTTCGACTCATTTCAGTTATAACTTATAACTAAGGTTTTTGAGCGTTCACGTGATTTCCCCATTAACTTATGATAAAAAGCATTTTATACTAAAAATGACACCAATATTGTTCATTAAATAAGATAGACCGATACCATTACCTAAACTTGTATATTTAATAATAAATTAATTTAGCCATACGAGAGAAAATTTGTTAAGACCTGACTACCCTTTATAAGCATACGCTGCTACCTTTTTAAACATTACTAAAAATATCGTCACAATACAAACAGGCAGTTAAATTGATTCAACGTCAAAAATCAATTGAAATATTCTGGCGTTAGGCTATAACTGATGAGATTCACAACCATATACCTGAGTTTCTGAGAATTGCCTCTGTAATTTTCCTACCACCTACCTCCCCAATCACGTGTGCACTCAAAACCCGACCCCACCATATACACTACGACTCACCATAAGGTCGAGTGTTGCTCGGCACGGCGAGGGAGACGGGGCGGCCGCGGCGCGTCGTGTCCTTCTCGGGGATGTATGAGAGGTCGGTTGTGGATTGGCTTGACTTCAGGTTAGATCGGAACGCCACCTGACGAGTTTAATTTAAAGTTAAATTATATTATATTTTATGGAATAGTGACATTAACTGCAACCACATAAGCGCGGTGGCCTGTTGGTTAACGGACCAGACGCGGCTGCCTACATGTTCACGGTGGTCGCGGGTTCAAATCCCAGGGCACACCTCTGACTTTTCGGAGTTATGTGTGTATTGATAGTCAATCACCACGCACTTTAACGGTGAAGGAAAACATCGTGCGGAAACCTGCATACCGTAGCGATTTTAAAAGAATTTCTACGGTATGTAAGTCCGCCAACCCGCACTAGGCCAGCGTGGTGGACTATATGGCCTAACCACTCTCAATCGATTCTCTCGATTGTAGAGTAGGCCCGTGCCTTGCAGTGGGACGTATATGGGCTGATATAGATATAGATAGATAGACATAAGCGCAGTTTGTACACCAAAAATATTACATTAGAAATAGGGAAAAATATAAATGATTAAATTACATTGTTAGTACTAGAAACTATGCCGTAATAAATCAAATTTATTAATTTAAATTATTTTATTTGATTTTTAAACTGTAGTATTTGAGTAAAATATATTATAAAAAGTATGCAATAATCATCGGTATTTATGCTTTTACGTCACATTAAATTTTATAATATCAATATGATAGCTTTGGCTTACTTCAATGTTATCTGTCCGGTAGTATCATTTTATTTATATTTTCTTTAAACTCCAAGTATAATGACAATAACTGCCGGACTCAGAGACATTTAATGACAATTAAATCATTACTTAGTGTAGATTTTACGAAGACAAACTATACTAACGAGCAATTTAAATGACATTAAACGTCTCTAGACTGCCTCGGTGGCGTAGTTGTATTACGGTACGGTTACAAAGCTGAGGTCTCGGGTTCGATTCCCGGGTCGAGAAAAGTGATATTGGATTTTTCTATTTATTATCAGCCCGGAGTCAGGAATTTGTGCCCGATATGGCGATCGCCCCTATCACATCGTGGGACGGAACATACAAGGCGAAATGTGGGTGTCCTGGTGGCGCCTCTGCCTACCCCTTCGGGGATAAAGGCATGAGTTTATGTATCACATCGTGGGACGGAACATACAAGGCGAAATGTGGGTGTCCTGGTGGCGCCTCTGCCTACCCCTTCGGGGATAAAGGCATGAGTTTATGTATGTATACCGTTTAAATAAAAGCCAGTTTTTTTTAAGCCCTTATCAGTTTTACTATTTCTTTACATCACTCCTATATTCATGTCATAATAAACTCACACTCTCTAACTGTCGCCTGGTCTCCAGGATCCTTCGGTTGAGTTCCTCCCTCCGGCGCGCGGCCTCAGGGTCGAGGGGCTTGCCGCGGGGGGCGGGGGAGGGCCGTGACGTCACGGGCGCGCGGGATAGGTGCTGCGCTGACAGCGAGTTGTGACCTGGAGACGTTGGAGCTTTACAGTATTTTATTACTTAGCTTTACATTATAATAATTTACATTATAATAATTTAACTTTTTAATTGATTTCGTTGCGGGTTAAAGACAAGTTAGACATTCCCGGAGACTCGCTGAGCTTCAATGCTCATTGTCATTAAAATGCGTGCCGTTGATCCTGGCTTACAAGAGTTGCAGTGGCTACAGTCTCCTGACGTAAATTACAAATACACAAAGTCTGTGTTTCGATACAGTAAGCAGACGGGCGACCTACAGTTTGTCAATCCTATTTAAAAGAAAGTAAAATAAATTAGCTTTTCCGCAACTATTTGTATGATCAAAATGTTAGTCTTTTTTTGATAGCAAGCAGTTGATTTCGAAGCTCTTTGATTTAAATAATGAAGAGTTTACCAATAAGATAATTTTAATACGGATGACTAAATATAGTACGAACTAATTTTAGTATACTTTTGTTTCATGGAGAATTTAATATATTTTTTACGAGTATATAAAGTTAAAGCTTTTTTTTTTTCGTTTTAAAATTCCATAAAATACTTAACATTTATTTAAATTATTTTTGGGACACGACCTTTTAATTTTTTTAAATATTTTCACCCAGTTATTCCAGCATTTCAAAATATAATTTACCTCCAGTAAGCGTAGTATCCATCTCGACTCCACTCAGACTATCAAAGGCGGACTTGATATACTTCTCCCTGCGTCCAGCGGTGTCTATCGACTCACAAGACCCGGATAGCGGGTTCCGATCCGCGTTGTCACCAGAGGGCGTTGACACCTTAGAAAATTTGGTAAAGAAAAATGTTATTAAAATGTTACTAGAATAATTAAAGACGATGACAAATTGACAGGCAAAGTAACGGATAAACGTAAAATATTAAAAACGCATACAAACGTACACACAATCATAATATAGACATACATACAGATTACATACATAAAAGCATACAAACAATCGTTTAATTATACAGACAGTCAAATGAACACACACACACGCACACAATCGTACGGACACATCACAAGATTATAGGTCAAAGAAGAGCACCCTATAAATGTTCTAGACACAAAACGAAGAGATCCTATTTAAGGGTTCTATTTTCCTATTCAAGTACGCAGACTTCAAAAGCTTTCAAACGAAAACATTAAAATAAAAATAATTTGATGATTACGATAATATAGATGATAAAAGTGATGAATTTGATGAAGGCGATGACGTCAATAACAGTGATGTAGGTGATGAATATGAAGCAGCTGATGTTAAAAGTCTAACTCCTCCCAATCGTACCCTCGATTACACCCAAATAAATCGTCGATGTATTTATCGATTTTTTTTGTCTGTAGTCACTAAAACTACCACCTGGCTTCGTTTCCGGTCGCAGTCTAGACATACCCGGTATACAGATACATAAAGTGATGAAGGTGATGAACATACCTCGTCATCATCAGAGTCATGTCCGGAGCCGCTGAGCGATGTGGCGACGGGCGGGAGCTCAAGGCGAGGAGATTCCGCCTTCCAACGCTTGGAGCGACGCACCGACTGACGAAGTTCTTCCGCATCCATCGCGTTTACCATGAACTCGCTAGAATAAAAATACAATTGTAGCTGCTCATTACTGAAGTCTATTCAAAATATGAACAAACAATCGATAGATACATACAATCTTCGTGGCGCAGTTGGTCGAACGGCTGTGAAACGAGACGCCGCGAGTTCGATCCCCGAGACAAATGTTTGTGTGAACCACAAGCATTTGTTTCGGGTCTGGGTATTTGTGAGACCAAAAAGTCTCTAGTAGTTTCTGATACCCACGACACAAGACTCGATCTTAGTGTGGGGTCAGGACTATGAATGTGACTGTTGGGTGTATTTCTTTATTTATGTATTTTTTTTTTTTTTTTTTTTATTGCCGTATAGGCAGACGAGCTAGCGGCCCGCCTGATGGTAAGCGGCTACCGCTGCCCATAGACCTTTGCAATGCCAGGGGTCCAGCACAACAAAGTCGCTGCCTACCTTAAGGATAGTACTCTCTTTAAGCCTCGTTTGAAGAAGGACAGGTCATAGCGCTCAGGAAACACCGATGCAGGGAGTTCATTCCAGAGCTTGCACGTACGTGGTAAGAAAGAACGCTGGAAACGTACCGTTCGGGAGCGGTACGCTTCCAGGTGGTAGGGATGAACTCTGCTGCGGTGACGGGTGGTGCGATGGTAGAAGGGCGATGTTGGTACCATCTCAAACAATTCCTCGGAGCACTCCCCATGGAACAGACGATAGAACACACAGAGAGACCCGAAGTCTCTCCGCAGTCCTAACGGTTCCAATTTGTCCGTAAGATTGGGATCATCGACTATTCGACAAGCTCGTCGCTGTAAGGAGTCAAGTGGGTTGACCTGGTATTTTGGGGCACCTGCCCAGAGGTGAGAGCAGTACTCCACGTGGGGCCGGATTTGTGCTTTGTAAAGCGTCAATCTATGACCCGACGTGAAGTACCGCTTGGCTCTGTTCAGGATACCCAACTTTTTGCTTGCCAGTTTGGCTTTGTCCTCCAAATGACTCCTAAAGTCAACATTGCTCGATATTTCGACGCCGAGGATCCCAATACTTTCGGATCTTTGGAGAGTAACTCCTTGGAATTGCGGCGCCATGACAAAAGGGTCCTTCTTCGCAGTGAATGCGCAAACTTGTGTCTTCGAGGGGTTAAATTGAACTAAGTTCAATTCACCCCATTCGGAGACCCGCCCCAGAGATCTCTCGACTTCAGACACAAGTTGAGACCGTCTTTCCTCAATGGAACCTCGAGAGAGACTCTGATGGCCGATGTATCGCGCGTCACACGTACTATCATCCGCATAACAATGCATGCTGTCGTTAGACAACATGTCATTGATATGCAGGATGAAGAGTGTCGGCGATAGCACCGATCCTTGTGGAACACCAGCGTTAATGGTCTTGGTCTCGGAGCAACAGCCGTCCACCACGACTTTTATGCTCCGACCATCCAAAAAACTGGCGATCCACTTGCAGAGTCCCTCAGGGATACCATACGCAGGTAGCTTCGCCAGAAGGGCGCCATGCCACACTCGATCGAACGCCTTCGCTATGTCAAGGCCGACCGCAATCGCCTCACCCCCACTCTCCAAAGCCTCCGCCCAACGGTGCGTGAGGTACACAAGAAGATCACCAGCTGAACGACCGTGACGGAAACCGTACTGGCGGTCACTAATCAGCTGGTGGTCCTCAAGATACCTCAGGAGCTGAGTGTTTATAACTCGCTCCAAGACCTTGGAGAGTAAGGATGTGACAGCAATCGGCCTGTAGCATAAAGGGTCCGATCTGTCACCCTTTTTGGGGACTGGGTGGACATGGGCGACCTTCCACGAAGCGGGAACCCGGTTGGTTTTGTAGGAAAGACGGTAAAGGCGCGTTAGCACGGGGGTCAACTCAGGGGCGCACGTCTTAAGAACCACTGCGGGGATACAGTCCGGCCCACTCGACTTATGGATGTCGAGAGCCATGAGCTCCCGTCTGACAGCACGCTGGGTGATTTTTATATCAGACAGGAGACTCTCACACCAGGGGATGTTCGGCGGTGTGGCTCCCCCGTCATCCAAAGTCGAGTTCGAGGCAAAGAATTGGACCAAGAGATCGGCCTTCTCCTTTGCACTATGGGCCAAACTGTTATCGGGTTTACGCAGTGGTGGGAGACTGGATAGGCAGAAATTGCCCTCCACAGCCTTAGCGAGCGACCAAAAAGCACGGCTTCCAGAGGGATAGCTTTGGAGCCGCTCGCCAATTCTGCGGATGTGCTCCGCCTTGGCCCTAGCTAAGGCTCTTTTGTTGGATCTAGAGGCGGCATTAAACTTCCGTTTCTCCTCTTTCGAATTTGGATCCCGACGCCTCCTGGCGTCTTGCCACGCCGCGTATGCGGACTGCTTGAGGCGCGCAGCAACGGCGCAGGCACGATTGTACCACGGCCTGCTGCGACGCCCTGCGGGTATTTTTGAGCTGGGTATGAAGGTCTCCATACCCATATATTTATTTATGAACTTGCTGTATATTTACATTAGTATGGTAACCGGTGATAAGTATATTCACTAAGATAGATGTCTTCTGTCCTGTATCAGAAAATATGAGACACTTTTTGATCCCGCAAACACATACACTTATGTATGTCCAAACATATTATCTGTCTTAAAGTGGGGATCGAACTCTCAGCCACTCGTTTCACAGTCGGCGTCTGTCCATCTGCGCCACAAAGGCTTTCATATTCGTACTAAACACCCACTTTTATCTTTTAAAATATAAATAGTTGCATCACTCTATAACCTTAATAATACTATTTTATCAGAAATTTATTATTTCAATGATATAACAAGTTATTACTCCTGAGAGTAATGAGTTGAAATGTATAAAAAAACATAGGTAGGTAGTCTATTATTATGACATTGAAATAATTGAATTATTGCTGTATTTCATTTTTAAACAACATTTTAATGTGTTATAACTCATTAAATCCCCATTTGTACTTTCTTTATATACAGTTATAGCGTAAATTTATTCTTGATATTCAGCAAAAGCATAAATAAAATAAATAACCGACTTGTCCTGAAACTTCCACTTACCCAGGCGTCTCATCATCATTATTCCCAGGATAGTAGGTAGGTCTGTTGCCTCGTTCAGACGAGGATGTCCTTTCTCCATCCGATATGTCTTCAACATCACCATCGTGTTCAGTCGACTCCTGGTCCTGGAATAATGAAGAGGATTAACGCTGCTTAAAAGACAATTTAGTAGTGTTCATACTATCAGATTTGTTAGAATATTTAGTTTTTTCTATACACCAAATAAACTTTTTATTGGTATATTGTTTGTGGTTGTTTTGTTATGAAAAGAATAAAGTTAGTCTGTCATGAGTATTCACTAAGTAACGTCGTTTTATTTGCATCGTTAAAAATATTCCCGATCTAACAAGATTCCTATCGGCTTTCCTTTTGAAATTTACTGTACCGTATCAGCTCATATACGTCCCACTGCAGGGCACGGGCCTCCTCTACAGTCGGGAGTACGATTGAGATGGGGTAGGCCATGTAGTCTACCACACTGGCCTAATGCGGGTTGACGGACATTTTGCAATGTAATTTATTTTAAAGTAATTAAATATGTCAATTGAGAATTTGGCTTAACAAAACAAAATTCCCTTCGTAATATATGTTTTTTAATACGATGAATGGCGAGACTATCATGCCATTCGCCTGATAGTAAGCGAGTTCTTAGTTCTCGGTATAATTGTTGATCCAAACTATTGATTGTAAGGAGGTCCGTGCCCTGTGCTCCAATGTATGTGGACTAAATTATTATAAGGTATAATAAATAACTGTGTGTATTGATAGTCACCACGCACGATAACGATGAAGACATAATGAGGAAACCTGCACACCGTGGCGATTTTAAAGAATTTCTACGATATGTAAAGTCCGCTCCGAAGTAGGCCAGCGTGGTGGACTATATGGCCTGACCTCTCAATCCTACTTTCAATTGTAGAGGAGGCCCGTGCCCTGCAGTGGGACGTATATGGGCTGATACAGGTGGGTGAATGGCCTTTTTATACTGTACGGTACGCGTTTGGTTATGATGAATGTGTTGTATGGTGGAATTTGCTATATCTAGTGCGTTATTTGTGTATACATATAATAATAATGCAGTTAACACGCATAACATAGTTTTTGTTAGATACTAAATATACATAGATAGCAGTGGAGACATGAGTTTCATTCAAATACTGTTTATGTATTAAATAAGAGGTGGTATCAAAATGTCTTCTATTTTAAGTAGTATTATTCTGTATACTGGATATATCAAGACTGCGACCGAAAACGAAGCCAGGTGGTAGTTTTAGTGGTTACAGACAATGCAACTAAATATTTCGCAAGAAAAGCGACAGATTATTTTGCAACATTTTAATAACAATCGTGTTTGGGTGGTAAATACCTAGTTTTCGCGAAAATATTTATTTAGACCCTTACGTAACATTGCATCTTTAAAAATAATAAAAAGGTCAACATCATTTTTTTAGGAAAACTATGTATTTATCACCCAAATACGACGATAAGTAAAAAAATACATAAATAATATTGAAATAAAACTATTTTATACGGATTTTATCGCGATTTGGTTTAATTTTTTACATTTTTTAACTTCCCAACGTCCGCCTGTCCGCCCGCCCCGTGACCACGAAAGCTGTAAAGTAATCGAAACGTCGGGAAGTTGTAACATTCGAATGTGAATGTGTAACATTCGCGTAAATCTAAGAAACCATTATAAATAATATTAATAATATTGAAGAATTTTTTTGTTGCATTGTGTCTGAAGTCACTAATACTAGCACCTGGCTTCGTTTTCGGTAGCAGTCTTGATATACCCGGTATAATATGCTTAGTCAATATGTGGCTACACCGCGATAAGCGATATTCTGTATGTGGTTTTAATTAATTTCATGTCTCTGCCACCCTGTTATAAATATACAGTCTTATTCATAGACAGTTTTAGAACCTACTTCAGTTATCGAATGTTTTGTACCTTTCGAACGACTTATAAATTTAGTTTGAGCCAAGAAGACAAAACATTCGATAGGAGACTGTCCCGCCCTCACACCCGCCACTGCAACTCCTGTAAGCCAGGATCAACAGTGGCACGCATTTTAATGACACTGAACATTGAAGCCCAGCGCGTCTCCGGGAATGTCTAACTTGTCTTTAACCCGCAACGAAATCAATCAAAAAGTTAAATTAATAGGAGGAGTTGGAAATAAATTATTGTCCACTTCCCTACCTAATAAAGCGGGTGACAAAAACAATGAACTAAAGAGGTAAATAACCTCGCATAAAGACGTTTACAGCCAGATAAGCCAAGCCAGCTGTAAAGCACCACGGATTAGTCATTATAACATTTAAATGGGACCTATAATGTAAGCTGTTATACTTGATTCCAATAATAGGTATGGCAAAATCGCCGGAAAGCACGGAAATTCTTCCTAGTCTCCACAAGGTCCGTGTAGTATACAACTCCAGATGTTATTTGCATACTATCTAGCATGGTTTTACGCTCATTCTGCCAAAGACTACACTCCCACAGTATATGATGCGCGGACTGCTCATATTCGCAATAAGGTGTTGAACATGAACACGCAGGCGAATCAACGAGCTTAAATGAGTACAGTTTAGACTTAAAGTTACCATGGCCCGTAAGAAACTGTGATACGTAATAATCGATATCTAGCCAAGTCTTAGTCAAACGATCACGCACGCATGGAAAATATTGGTATAGATGCCGACCCTTCAAAGATAAATCCCATCTATTTTGCCATTCATCTATTAGTTCGTTATATACAACTGAGAGCGGCTTAAATAATCAAAAACATTCGATAGCTAAACTAGGTTTAAATCTGTCTATGAATAAGGCCGATATACTTGTAAACATATTTTAAAATAATTGGGCTGTTTTAGTTACATACCCTTATGAATAAATATAAAACATTTTTACTTATACAATATTTAGGGTCAAATTTTCAATCGTCAAATAAATTCTATTTGTCGAATAACATTTAAATACTGAAATATTTTGTTTTGATAATTGTGGAATTTGTCAAAATGTGAAAGTTATTCTACCAATAATTAATTTGACGATTGATAAAGCCTTGAATTCTTTTATAGCGGATAAAATAGATTTATAATATAACTTAGAGAAAAAGTTCATAATATATTTGTTAGTATATTTAACACAAATATATAAACCCAATTATCTTATATATTCGAACCTCGTATTTAAAACTGCCGAGAGACGAGTCGTCCGTGTGGTGTCGGTTTCGCGCGTCCGAGGTTCGATTCTTCGTTAGGTTTATTGTCACCTAGTGCGGTAAACAACATAAATTAACCAAAAATAAAAGTGTGATTAGCTGGACTGTGTTTTAAAAAAATAATTTGAATTCAATAATAATGTTTTTGAGTAGTTCTTTTCGGTATCTCGAAAGTTCAAGGTATAACGACAGGTAAATTAAAATTACACTTACTTGAAGCTTAACTGAACTTAGTTTAAATATGGAAATCATACATACACGCCTTTATCCCCGAAGGGGTTGGCAGAGGCGCCACCAGGACACCCACATTTCGTCTTGTATGTTTCGTCAAACGATGTGATAGGGGGCGAGCCTATCGCCCCATCGGGCACAAATTCCTGACTCCGGGCCGATAATGAATAAAAAAATCCAATATCACTTTACCCGACCAGGGACTTGAACCAAGCCCTCAGCTTTGAAACCATTTATAATACAAATACGCCACCGAGGCGGTCAGTCAATCAGTCCAGAAATAACGGAAAAATAGGTCAGCGTCCAAAAACATACATACGAATGGACATACCTCACTCTTCTCCTGAAGTACGGTCAATAATAAATAATTATTAAGAAGACGGCTCTCACGAACATCGATACATCCCTTTTAATATGGTTCGAAAAGACATATGAAAAAGTAAGTGTATTTTCTAATTATTCCAATTCCTTCTAATAGTACTCTTCATAACTTATTAATTATTTCATTATACAGACAAAATAGACTCTACAATTTTTTTATTACAACAAACCTTTATTAAAACTTTTTATTACAACACAGTCCAGCTCGTAAAATAAAAGAAAAATAAATAAAACTTATAAAATTAACAAACAAAAAACAGTGCATAGCGGTTTAAGCATTACATAGCGTCGCTTATTTGACAACGAGTTGATCAGAACAGCAAAAATTAACGGAAGAACCAAAATGCTCATGCTTTCTTATAATTAAGATTAGGTACTTAGACAGGGTTATCCAATTATTTAATAAGTTTAGATAATATAATACTATTGAACTGCTCTATTAATTATATAATTAAATTTGATATAAAAAGTATGTGGAAGCCCAAAGGATAATAAAATAAAGCCAAATGTACAATATTACCTACATTAAGAAAAATACACCTTTTTCGGTATTTCTATGAGTTAATTCACATTTCTTTAAATGTCTTCACATAGGTCACATTTAGTATTTTCTATTATTTTTTATTAAAATTATCTTCACTTTTCATTGAAGGGAGATTTATTACCTCGCGTTTAAATGGTTATTTTAACGAGATTGAGATTTATGCTTCTCCTGTAAACTATGCTTGTATGACCAACACTGCATTGCCAATTAAGCGATAATGATTAAAGCTTTATTATATGGTACAGCCCGCAATCACGGCAACACGATGCGTTATGTGGGTGGAATATTATATGTACACAGATAGAGAGTAAATGTTTACCAACATAATATAAAACTAAAATGTATTAATATTCGGAATATCATGTACATTTAACCGATAATATAATGTATGTATATTTTGTTCATTTTTAGTATTCACATTTCTTTTTTAATAAATGACTTAGAAAATTGCCGGTACATGCAATATTTGATTTTATAAGGCCTCAATTTTACGATTTTTTTGTGAATTCAATGATAAAATGAATTTATGGCAAATATCGAAACCGACATGAACACGCGATGCACATACAAGCTAGGCTCAACAAAGTGTAACACTTATCATCAAAATGGTAACAAAGTGCACCAATGCGTAACAATGCTCATCAAAAACGTAACAATGCTTGCCAAACGTAACAACGCTCATCAAACGTACCAAAATGCAACAAACACAAGATGCAAAAAAAATAAAAACATAAAACCTTCTCGACCCGAGGCGATATGGTGAGTATATCGTACGTTTTCCGTATGGTAGCGTCAAAGTTTCGGAATAATGCCTCGACGCGCGGCAGTTGCGACAGATTCAGCGACTTCGGACGCTGGGTAACACCGCAACCAATCAGTAGGGGTAGATGGTGGATATTGTAAGCTTTCATGATCTGATTGTATTAATAGTAAAAACCGCGAGGTTCTTTTATGTCAATATTAATATTAATTTGTTAATACTATCAATTGCAGTGTGAAAAGGTTGAGAAAAGAGAGGTCATGAAATTATTCGAAATAAAAAGTGATGATGAATTTAAAGACTTTAAATTCATCATCACTTTTTATTTTTGGTTTTATGGAACCAAAAAATCCTCAGTCATGAATGTTACTGTAATGTTGTGATTTATTATAAAATAGAAGAACTAGAATCAGTGAATTGAAACGTATAATCACTCAAGAGAAATCGTTTGGAAAAGTTTATCTAAAAAATATTGTGCCCCAAATTTTTCATATAAGTCTACTTATGCTTGAAGATATCTGTATTGAAAAATTCTTTCGGGAATACAAAAAAAAAAAAACTAAGTAAATCATGAAAAATTGCAACGTCCACAAGGAAAGGAAAAATAATAGTAAAAAATTAAACACAAAAGAAAAATAAACCAAATTAAATAAAACATTAATAGGAAAACATAAAAAAACGATCGGAAAACTAAATGCTATTGACAAAATAAAATAAGCAACCAAAAACCTTAAGTGCATTAATTCAAAAATAAACAAAATCATGTGCTGATATGGATATAAGTTTTTTCATTATCTTCAACCTTAAATAATAGATTCTTTATACTTTTTATTTTAATTATCAAATATGAAGTATTTATAAACACAAAAGTGTACCCTATATTTCACGAATTCCATTTACGTATTCAATGTTCTGTGTCCCATCTATAGCACAAGTTTAAAAACGATTATCAATTATTTTGCAATATTTATTTATTTTGCAATTATTTTGCCGGCGCAATAGTTTTCCGATTTTAAACATCTAACCACGCACAAACCACCACCGCAAACCATAACCATATTGTGAGTGATTTACACTTGTACACAATTAACACGTGTATGTTTACATATACCACATTTTGAATATTTTTGAGCTGTTAAATATACGTAACAAAGTTTATCAAAACGTAACAATTTTTATCAAATACGTTAACAAGTATACCAACGCGATAGAAATCGAATTAAGTGCAAGAAATAAATAGATATCTTGAAAATACTTAACGCTCGCACATTTTACGAATTATTTTAATGTTCTTTTGACAGAAATGTTTAACTTTAAAGTTATTCGCGGGTTCGATCCCCGCACCAAAAAAATGTTTGTGCGGCTCACAAATATTTATTTCGGGTCTAGGTGTTTGTAAGACCGAAAAGTCTCTCGTAGTTCTGATACCTGCGACACAAGACTTAATTAATCTTAATGTGGGGTCAGGACTATGTATGTGACTGTTGGGTGTATTTATTTATTTTATTTAATTATTTATTAACATTTATACATCAGATATAATATACGAATCTACTACGTTAAGTCACGAATAATATATTCTGTCTACCCTTAAATACTTTTTGTCACAAATATATTGATATATGTATACATACACGTCTTTATTATTTATACATATATACAACCTCGTGGATGTGTTGAAATAAGGTTTAAAAAATATATCTTTGGAATTTGTAGGATATTACACATTTACACCCACAGAGATTCAAACCCTTGATAAAGATCTAATATCTTTCTTTTTACTTAACGTCTTATTCATAGTCTGTTTTTAAATCTATTTTAGTTATACAATGTTTTGTCTTTTTCGCTCAAACTAGGTTTTCGAAAATCGATCGGAGAGGACATAATATTCGATAACTAGAATAGGTATAAAAACAGTCTATAAATAAAATATTTCTTATTATTACAATTTGGGATTTAAATCTCTGATTCTAAATGTGTAACACTTAACAAGTACCGAAAGGAAGTAGCTTTTTAATTTATTTTGTCCAGCTAACGCCCACACTCCAACACATCCACGCCCACTACCCCACGCGTGGGCCCCACGTACCTGTTTGCCGGCCTGCTCTTTCCTCTTCTCTATGAAGCGTGTGTCCGTGCCGCTGTCCAGCGAACTGTCTTTAGACCCGTCCGAGTCGACGCGTTTTTCTGTGAACAAATAATATAAATATAAATACACCCAACAGTCACATACATAGTCCTGACCCCACACTAAGATCGAGTCTTGTGTCGTGGGTATCAGAAACTACGAGAGACTTTTCGGTCTCACAAACACCCAGACCCGACACAAATACCTGTGGATCACACAAATATTTGTTTCGGTGCAGGGATCGAACCCGCGGCCTCACGTTTCACAGGCGGCGTCTAACCAACTGCGCCACGGAAGCTGTCAAGATGTCAATGTATAAAATGTATAAGAATGTTGCATTTAGATTAAGTTAAGTTGATGCAAATAAATATTTTTAATTTTAATTTAATAAGAAATATGACACGTTGGCAACCAATTAATCGAAAAAAACTAACATATTTTTTTTTACTCTTTTATAGAATACAAATTATGTGTTACATTTCAATATTATGTATTCCGAAAACAAAAGAAATTTCCAAAAATTAGCTAATAGAATAACCATACATTTTAATTTATTTTTCATTTTAGCACTATAATCGCAAGGACGCATGAACTTTATGTAAGCCATCTATAAATTTCCATTTTAAACTGGAAATTAGTAAAATAATATTATCGACACAGTCCAGTGTTATAGTAATTCGAATTGGCAGCCCATGATAAAGTTCTAGTATTGTAATTCTCGTAAGGCCTTGGATTTCCAGCCTATAAGTTGTATTTAAGTCGCTGAATGCAGGCCGCTTTCCACAGGTCGCTTTAAAAATCTTTAGAGGCTACCTGGTGATGAAGGTGATGACGGTGATGAAGGTGGTGATAGTGATGAAGGTGATGACGGTGATGAAGGTGATGACGGTAATGAAGGTGATGAAGATGATGATAGTGATGATGGTGATATGTGATAAGCCACTGACCTGCAGCAGGATGTATCCTGGTGGCCCACTTGCCTCTAGCTGGTGGTTCCGGAGCAGGGGACTCCGGTGCAGCCAGCTCGTCGCCCAGACTCTTCTTAGCCCAGGATGGGAGACGGCCTATCCGCAACCTGGAATCAAGATAAGAAGTCAATAATTTTGTACAGAAATAATAAATACTAATAAATAAATACACCCAACAGTCACATACATAATCCTGACCCCACACTAATATCGAGTCTTGTGTTGTGAATATCGGGAACTACGAGAGACTTTTTCGGTCTCACAAACACTCAGACCCGAAACAAATACCTGTGGTTCACACACATATTTGTTTCGGTGCGGGGATCGAACCCGCGGCCTCTCGTTTCACAGCCGGAGTCTAACCAACTGTGCCATGGAGGCTGTCGAATGAGGAAAAAGAAATCAGTATGGGACGATAAATACACCCAACAGTTACGTACATAGTCCTGACCCCACACTAAGACAAGTTTTGTGTTGTGGGTATCAGAAACTACGAGAAACTTTAAGGTCTAACAAACACCAACATTGGTCTCAATAAATAACAGAATTTTCAATAAATCCAATACTTGACCTAGTCTTTCTGGTTATTATACTTACGTGTAGTCCGGTACTTGTGGCGCGGCGAATTTGTCCGGTGGTATATCGCGGGGAGGTGAACCCCATTGAGATTCGCTCTCACTCTCCAAGCCTGAGGTACCGTTACTGGCCCCTGATACTTTCCTGTAACAATATATTTACTAATTGAAAAGCCTATATATTTTATTGTATTTGCATAAATGTATAAACTGTATGTGCCCATCGCTGGGCACGAGCCTTCCCTACAAACGACTTTACATAATAATGCATAAAAAAGATACTTTTTGCATTATGTTTCTTTATTGGTAAAGTTTTGCTATTTCAAAATGCATAACTAAATTTTTAATATAATTTTATTTTGGAGTAATGACGAGCCGTTGATTTTTTTCAAGTTTTGTACTGTAACCTCTCACCTACATCTCAGTGGAAGAAATAGAGGCGTCAGTACAGTATTTACAGTTCGCCAAGCTTTTTCCTTGTCCCCAGATTTGATAGGAATAGAGATATAATCTCTAGACTATAGTGCAGATATTATATACAGGATATATTAAGGCCGCGACCGAAAACGAAGCCAGGTGGTAGTATTAGTGATATCAAACTCAATGCAAGTAATTTTTTTTTGCAAAAACTAGGTATTTACCCCCCAAACACGATGATTTTTAAAATACTGTAAAAAAATCCGTCGCTGTTTTTGCAAAAATTTTAGTTGCATTGTGTCTGTAACCGCTAAAACTACCACCTGGCTTCGTTTTCGGTCGCGGTCTAGATATACCCTGTATATACTGTACTGCAATCTACCAAGTTACAACACAGTAATACTAACTTCCCCTGCCGTATGGCCTGCTGCGCGAGCCTGGCGCGCATGGTCACCACCATGTCGTGAGGTACTCGCCACACGAAGATACAGCCGTCTCCGGACCCTGACACCAGGTACTGGCAGTCTGGGGTGAACCTGGAACAATATATTTTATTTATCTTGCTTAAATAAAACATACATAAACTCACGCCTTTATCCCAGAAGGGGTAAGCAGAGACGCCACCAGGACACTCACATTTGACCTTGTATGTTCCGTCCCAAGATGTGATAGGGGGCAAGCCTATCGCCATATCGGGCATAAATTTCTGACTCCGGGCTGATAATTAATAGAAAAACTCAATATCACTTTCCCCAACCCGGGATTCGAACCCGAGACCTCAGCTTTGTAATCGTACCGGAATACAACTACGCCACCGAGGCAGTTAAACGGTATAGCAAAGCAATTAATCCATAGCTGTTGGACCTCAGCTTTGTAATCGAGGGAGTCGTACACATAAACAACTAAATTCCTAGAACCGGCATTTTACTTACTTGAGACCAGTGACGATCTCCGAATGTCCGAACATGGTGGCCATACACTCTCCAGAATAATAATCATACACGCTGAGTATTTTGTCCGTGCTCGACGTTGCCAGGTAGATACCGCTGTTGTCTAGAGCCACCTGAAAACAACATACACTTGTATAATACATACACTGGTATAAATAAATACACCCAACAGTCACATACATATTCCTGACCCCACACTGAGATCGAGTCTTGTGTCTGGTATCAGAAACTACGAGAGACTTTTCGGTCTCGCAAACACCCAGACCCGAAACAAATACCTGTGGATCACACAAATATTGGTTTCGATGCGGGGATCGAACCCGCGGCCTCTCGTTTCAGAGGCGGCGTCTAACCAACTGCGCCACGGAGGCTGTGGTATAGTACGAATATGATGTCATAGGCATGCTCTTTTTATCCACTAACTTAAGGTATCTATACTTTAATTTAAACCATCCCATCCCTTTACACCTAAATAAGTGGTGATTTGGTGAAAAATCCTTTTCCAAAATGGCTGTAATGAAACCCGTTCTCCCTATCTCTACTCATTACTAAAAATAAACAACTGAACCAATAGTTACTATGATAAAAAGTAACCTATGTTTCAAATAAAGAACATCAACTACCTCCACACCAAATTTCATCAAAATTGGTCCAGCCGTTTGAGCGTGAAGTAGTGACAAACACATTCGCCTTTATAATATTAAGTAAAAAGTAGGATTATTTTGCTTTCGAACGAATTATTTATTACACTAATCTTTCGCGGCCTTATTCATGGACAGTTTTAAAACCTATTTTAACTATCGTATGTTTTGTCTTCTTCGCTCACACCGAATTCCAAAGTCGTTGAAAAGGGACAAAACATTCGATAACTAATAATTTTTGAAATTGTCTATAAATACGGCTGTATGTATGTTGTTTACCTTGATAAGAGTTCCGTCTTCAGCGGTGGTTCCTCTGAAGGTCTTTGTGTGTCTGCCGTGAGCCGCGCTGTATACTCGCACGTTTCGATCCTGAGGGTAAATTATTTATAAGTTTAGACGGATAAATTAATTATAAATATAACAGCATTTTTGTTGTTATGTAATATGTGTAATTCATTTGACTAAGATCTCTTGCGGGATTGGTAAATTATAGTGTTAAAACTTAGGCTAAAGAAATACATAATGGTTTCTTAGATTTACGCGAATGTTACACATTGAAATAAAACTATTTTATACGGATTTTATCGCGATTTGGTTTAATTTTTACATTTTTTAACTTTCCTACGGGTCCGCCCCGTGACCACGAAAGCTGTAAAGTAATCGAAACGTCGGGAAGTTAAAAAATTTAAAAATTAAACCAAATCGCGATAAAATCCGTATAAAATAGTTTTATTTTAAAGAAATACATTTTCTGATACATCCACAAGGGCATTTATGATAGAGTGGCTAAGACACTGTATTAGACGAAAAAACGATTAAGTGACAACGCCAGCCTAGTTTCACTATATTGATAGCAACAATATGGTGAAAATCTCCCTCCATCCACCAGCCCAAGGAAGTCCACTGCTGAAGGCCTCTCCCAATGATTTCCACAGTGACCTGTTGGAGGCATCCAGCGACGTTCCGCGACCTTCACCAGGACGTCTGACCACCTTGTGGGTGGACATCCTACGCTGCGCTTCGAAAATCTCCCTCGCTACATTAATAATGCATTGAATATTCGCGGCTGTAATATTGTTGTATATATTGTTTATTGTTGTATAACCCGATTCCTGCCGGCTTACCTTTTATACCCAGATCGAACATATTTCCATTTGGACTCTAAAAGTTTAACGCATAATATATGAATATTTATTATAACTATTATCTGAATGTCTCTCACCTGACAAGCTGTAAGTATATGCCTTCCCCCCGCGTCAACCTCCATGTCGTAAAGCGTGGTGCGACCTGAGACGTTCTGACCGCGGGCGAACTGGTAGCCGCCGTCTTGCGTCTGAAATATATGTTAAATATATAGTCCTACATTATCCGTTTCGCATCGTTTCCCTCAATGCTGAGGGTCGTGAACATTAATCTTTGTTTTTATTATGCTGCGCCACCTGTTCCAATCACCGGCATCGCACACGAAGATACATAGTAAGATATAAATATACGATAGACTTTACGGAAACAACCAAATTAGAAACATATAATGAAGTAGTTGACTGCCTGGATGGCATAGTTGTATTACGGTACGGTTACAAAGCTAAGGTCTCGGGCTCGAGTCCCGGGTCGGGCAAAGTGATATTGGATTTTTCTATTAATTATCAGCTCGGTGTCAGGAATTGGTGCCCGATATGGGCTCGCCCCCTATCACATCGCGGGACGGAACATATAAGGCGAGTCCTGGTAGCGCTCTGCCTATACCCTTCGGGGATAAAGGCGTGAGTTTATGTATGTATGTGTAGTTGACTCAATTTTTGTATTGATTTAATCATAATCTACCATGGAAAATAATGCGCTGACCGTTAACTGCGGGATGCGCAAAAGTGTGTTCCTACGTAAATGTCTGTGCTATGTGGCGTAATTTAAAATAAAGAAGCTGCGAACACAAAGGAATGCGCTATACACTTACAGATCTCAACTGCCTGAAGAGTATAGTTTTGTCGGCCCCACACGAGACCATCTGCAGCCCAGCGCTGGACATGATGAAGCGCACCGCCGTGATGGACGAGGAGTGCTCGTCCAGGGTTTGCAGGATCTGGTAACCCTGGGGAGAAAGATTTACCGATAGAGTTAGGGTTAATAAAAGTTAGGTCCAGTTGCATAAACTGACGATAACTTTAATTTTAATAATGTCATCATATAGTTTCTTAGATTTACGCAATGTTACACATTGAAATAAAACAAATTTTTACGTATTTTATCGCGTATTTCGTTATTTTTTTTTTTTCATTTTTTAACTGCTCGGCGTTTCGATTGCTTTACAGCTACAATTATGTCATCATACTTTTGATATTGCAAATGTATGAGTTTTTTTTTTAATTTTTTAAGGTTCATCAACAGAGATTACAAAAAAATTATATATTGATGAGGAATTACATTTGTGACACTTTCTAATTGTATCTCCAGCACGATGTACACAACATGTTTTAAAAATTTGGTTTGATATTTTCGACACCAAAGTTTTGGGCAAAGTTAGTTGATGTAACTGGGCTTCAGAGCAAGTTACAGGGCCTGCAGAGTCTAATAACCCTAGGGTATGAAGAGTTACAGATAATTATTAGTTACAGATTATAGCGACTCGGCTCAGCTTCGCCCTGGTGAAGATATTGTGTTCCACTTCACATTAAAAATTGCCCGAGTACATTTTCCTCATTTTTGCAACGTTTTTCAGTCCTCTGCGTGGCTACCTAGTGACTAAAGCGTGATGTTATATAGCCTATAACCTTCCTCGATAAATGAGCTATATAACACAAAAATAATTTTTAGAATCTGACCAGTAGCTCCTTTGCTTATCGCGTACAGACAAATAAAGTTTTCAGGTTATATTTATGACTACTTATTTACATTGTCGACGCTGAACACGTGTATGAGTCGGTCCCGGGACGCGGAGGCCAGCAGGCGCGGCGCGGGCGAGTACTCCAGCGCCAACACCTCTGCGTCATGCGCCTCCAGGGTATGGAGTAGCGTGGTGGTGGTAGTAGTGGCGGTGGTGGCGGTGGTGGAGGTGTTGGTGGTGGGGTGGAGCGCGTGCACCCACACGTTGCCGGCGCGGTCGCCCGCCGCCACGTGCCGCCCGTCCGGGGACGCGCGCACGCATCTGTGAATATGGAAATTATATTAAAAGATAAACACACAATAAATATTTCCAGAAATTAAATACACCATACATACATAGTCCTGACCCCACACTAAGATCAAGTCTTGTGTCGTGGGTGTCAAAAACTACGAGACTATTTCGGTCTCACAAACACCCAGAACCGAAACAAATACCTATAGATCACACAAATATTTGTTTCGGTGCGGGGATCGAACCCGCGGTCTCTCGTTTTACAGACCGCGTCTGACCAACTGCGCCACGAAGGCTGTCCAATATGAATTATCTTTGTCAGGAAGTTTTGAGATCTAAACGACCTTTGTATTATTTTTAATCACCCAAATGAAACTGTTAACTTATGTGCAGTAATGTCTCATATTATAATTTCATTGTAAACGCTAACAGTAAATATAAACCTTATTGGTTTCTATATTTTATACATACATACATAAACCCACGCCTTTATCCCCGAAGGGGTAGGCAGAGGCGCCACCAGGACACCCACATTTCGCCTTGTATGTTCCGTCCCACGATGTGATAGGGGGCGAGCCTATCGCCATATCGGGCACAAATTCCTGACTCCGGGCTGATAATGAATAGAAAAATCCAATATCACTTTGCCCGACCTGGGACTCGAACCCGAGACCTCAGCTTTGTAACCGTACCGCAATACAACTACGCCACCGAGGCGGTCTAAATTTTATCTATTAACAAAATATATTATTTGTCCTTTAAGCATGGTATATAAATTAAAACAGGCGTATAGCTTATAAACAACTTAGATGTTAGCATAATATATAGTATTGTTACCTGACTCCAATTTTGTCGTCATAAGACTTCGACTTATCCTTATCGTTGGTGGCAGTGAGGTCCACGTCTTTCAGAAACTTCAGCTCGGGGTCTATGTACAGGACTTTGTTCAGTTCCTGGAAGGGTAAAATACAGGGATTAGTTAATTCTGGGGTTGATTTTGAAGTGACAAATTTTGTGATAGATTTGGCCGACTAGTGGTAAAAATGTTTGGCAACAGATGTACAATAAAAAGCGATAATAACGTCCATTATTTTATTAATACAGTTGTAAAATGAATTACCCAGATGACCCAATTTTTTTATGTCATTGAAGCTGATATTCAAATGACTGTATTTTACACTTAAATAAACGATACTATGTGTGGCTTAATGGTACACAAAGGAATACCCTTGACTTAAAAGTGCATGGCCGGACTTTTAAAATTGATGAACAGGAAAAAACAAGACCGGAAAAAGAAAGTTTAATCTGTGTTCAATATCTATGACACCGAGTTATTATAACTCTACACACCTATCTTAAACAGTAAACACATCTAACAATATTTAACATAGTATAAGTTTATACAGGGTATATCAAGACTGCGACCGAAAACGAAGCCTGGTGGTAGTATTAGTGACTTGAGACACAATGCAACTAAAAATTTCGCAAAAAATTTTTTTTTTAATTTTTTACTGCTCGTCGTATTTGAGTGATAAATACATAGTTTTACTAAAATAATAGCGTACACTTGTTTATTTTTAAACACGTAATGGCACGCAAGGGTTTAAATTACATTTTTCGCAAAAACTGGGTATTTGACACTCAAACATGATATATAAAATATTGCAAAAAAATACCTGTCACTTTATTTACGAAATTTTTAGTTGCATTTTGTCTGTAACCACTAAAGCTACCACCTGGCTTCGTATACGGTCGCAGTATTGATATACCCGGTATTTATAATATGAATATACCTACATTACTATAAATATTCTGCGGCTGCGAGGCGAGTCTCCACAACCGGACTGTGTCGTCACTCGAGCAGGTGATGAAGGTGCCGCCCGCCAGCGGAGAGTCACCCCCCACCATGTCCACGCCCCATATGCACGCCGAGTGGTACAGAGCCGAATGGGACTTGCCCACCTGTGGGGGAAAAAATATTAATTCGACAGCCAGGTCCAGTTCGATACAATAATAATATACACTAGGGGAGAGGTTTAAAGATATTAATGAAACTGCAACTGTTTCGATTCGATTTTGTTTGAGCCCGCGGGTTCGATTCCCACACCGAGACAAATGTTTGTGTGAACCACAGGTATTTGTTTCTGGTCTGGGTGTTTGTGCGACCAAAAAATCTCATAGTTCCTGATACACGACACGAGACTCGATCTTAGTGTGGGGTCAAGGCTATGTGGCTGTTGTGTGTATTTATTATTATTATGCCAGTACTTTTTTTATCTTAACTCAGCGAGTGAAATATACATTTTATTATGATATTATTATACTAGCCTAAAAGATCCCACAGCTGGGCAAAGGTCTCCCCAAGTATTTCCATAAATCTCTTTTATTAGGGGGTTCGGACCTTAGACAACCACGCTGGCCCAGTGCGGAGTGGTGGGTCGCCAGAGCCTCGTTAGTTAGCAGGATGTACCACGTGCAGGTGAAGTTGGCTTAGTTCCTGGAAGGTATTAGTGAGGATCCCATACATCCCCTCTATATGCAATATACATACCCTCTTAATATCCCGGACGTCCCACACATACAGACTGTGGTCGTTGTACACAGCTGTTAGCTTGTGGTTTCGTTCGTCGTACGTCAACGCTACTGCATCAGGATACCTCGCCGCTGAAGGCTGCCGGAACATGTGACTGAAAGGTAAAATTATATATTTATTTGATGAACTTTAAAAAAGTATCGGTTAAACATTTAGAAAACTTAATAGCGGGACTATTATACGAAATCTTTTTATAAAATGATAACTAACTGAGAAAGTATACAAAATTGAAAATCGTATTCTGCTAATAACCTGAATAAGGCAGATGGAGAGGAGTGGTGGATTATGGCCTGAGCGAGGGCCTAGAGGTTTTGAGGAGGCTTTTGAGAGGTCAATCGAATCCTCTTTTGTAAATGAGTTCCCGGCAGTGGGACGCATGCATATTTTTTTCTTAAATAATAGTTTACATTTTTATTACAAATATTCGAATATATCAGACAAATTGAAATAAAACACCCCGTGACCACGAAAGCTGTAAAGTAATCGAAACGTCGGGAAGTTAAAAAAAGTAAAAATTAAACCAAATCGCGATAAAATCCGTAAAAATAGTTTTATTTCAATGTGTAACATTCGCGTTAATCTAAGAAACCATTATATCAGACAAAATTAGAATTACACCCACTCAGAGAATGTCTAACATATCAATGAATTGCCTTATGCACTCACTTAATATTAACTCCTTGTGCGACATCAACCCCTAAATAATGCGTCCGCGGCAGCGTAGTGATGTACTGCAGCGTGTCGGGGGCGAAGCACCGCACTATCCCTTCTGCGCACCCCACGAATATGTAGTTAGACCCGATCGCCATGCAGTTTGCTGATGTTGTCTGGAAATACACAAAAAATGAATGGTAGGGCTTTTTATTTAGTTTCAGCTACATTATGAATTTATCAGCTAGATGGAGGTGCTACCACTGTCTCACAGAAACGATGACTTTTATTTCTAAAGGTTAAAGTTTAGACATAGTAAGTATTATATTTGTACATAATTCCAGGTAATTTCTATGAGCTTATTCTAATCTTTTGTCCCGATGTACGAAAAATTCTACTGCAACTTTTCTATCCGGTAAATATTACATTTCATCCCTCCGACAACAGATGGCGCTACTAGTTCTCAACACTTTCAAACATCACCACTAGATGGCGCTACACGCTTTTCGCGCTCAACCATTGAATTGCTACACACTATCCTAAAATTATTCTTAAATTATTCAGCCAATGTTATGCGTTAACGCGCAACTAATTCAAGTTAGACTATTTCTTATAAATCTCGATTGGCTCATTAGAATCGAATAAACAATGCCATAAAACTGCAACTAAATCTAACATCGGTGAAGTAAGTTAACCAAGCCGCTTTAGGACAAATGAAGCGTAAATACTTGAAATGCTATTTAGAATAACATCAGTACACACATTGTTATGAAGAACCTACAAATAGATGGCGCCACATGTACTCACCCGCAGCTCCACCCACTTGTCCAGCAGTCGGCGGCTGTTAAACTCGCATAGTAACCCGCCGCGCGTGATGGCGTACGTACTGTCCGCAGCCAGGCCCCGCCCGCACACCACGTCGCAGAACTCGTTGTCCTTCTGCTCACCCAGGATGGCTGAACGTCCCATGAGCGGTACTGGTTCTTTGAACTGAAATTTCAGAGAAATCAATTAGAAAATATCCTTATAAATGCTGTTGATGGATTTAGTTCTGCAGTGAATTTGCTGACTGCAAATTCTGATATTGATTGTATCAGCCCATATACGTCCCACTGCTGGGCACGGGCCTACTCTACAATCGAGAGAATCGATTAAGAGTAATTAGGCCATGTAGTCCACCACGCTGGCCAAGAGCGGGTTGGCGGACTTACAAAAAAAATCGGTTGCAGTCTTGATATATCCTGTATATTAAGACTGCAACCGATTCTAGAATCTGATCTGAATTCACTCGAGTCTAGAATCTGACTGACTCACCTTAGCATTCCTAGAGTACTCGAGATACCAGAACTTGACGTGCCTGAATCCCACTGTGACGAAGTAGTTTCCATTCTCTGCGAAACTCACTGCTTTCACGCGCGATGAAACCTGTAATACAGAACAGAAAAATAGTAATTAACATTGAAATAATTCAGAACATAGCCAGTCCTCGATCATATTTTAGGATGACAATTATAATCAAGACGACTTGTGGATGCGAGATGTGGTACATCTACATCATCAAGTATTAAAGAGTGAACTTATGTAAGAATACAATGTGGGCTACGATAATTTCATATATTCTCTATATGATTATTGACAAGCTTTGCAATAATTACTAAATGTTGTGTGCACTGTAATTTCACGTGTGAAATATCATAGGAAATCTGCATACAAATACGAGTATTGATCTGTAGCGATTAGAGTAAATTTTCTGTCAACCCTCACGTTTACGTTTCTGTACTTCTGATCTGCGCTAATATAAATCGATACTAACTAATAGCTTAATGATATTTACCTTATTGCTAGCAAGTTTCAGGTTCGCCCGCCAGTCCCACACGTTGACTATCATGTCATGCTGCGAGCCGACTGACACCAGGTACTTCGACGACGTCGAAAACGCCTGCAATTTGCAAAATTATTACATTTTAGGTGAAATTAGTCACGTCAATCACGTAGTCAAGCTATGGAACGGTTTACCATCACACGTGTTCCCTCCTTCCTATAATTCTGGGTCTTTCCGCCGTAGCGTGAAGAGGCATCTCAACGGGCCGGCATGATTGTGGCGAATGGTATGAGACTACCGTCTGATACCATTCGATACTCTGTCTGGACGACATTAGCACTTACCACCAGGTACAATGCAGTCACAGTGACGTGACAGATTAAAACAAATTAGTATGGAACATGAGAAATAAATAGAATGTTTACTACTCATTAGAGGATAAATTATGAATTTGAAAATGTAGGTTGTCTCTCAAGATGGGACCAAAACCCTGATTTACCTTAAGTAAGATAAGCCGGCGTATTGCCTTCATATTGCACCTACCTACCAAATATTGGAGGCAAAATTATTACAATATGAATTGTCAAAATTTCATCAAAATAATAAAATTCTTCATACCACACAACTGACTCCATGCGTGTGTCCCGGAAACTCCGCGATCTGCACTGCACCCGACGCGCTCGGATCCTGTAATAGTTTAAATATAATTTACAAAATGACTTATACTTGACTTAAATACTTCTAGCATGTATGTTTGCCAGATTTTCAATGAATCAGTTGACAGATAATGTACGTTTCAAATAATTAAAATTTAGTTATCTATAAAATCATTAAAATAATTGTTAATAATAAACCACTGCTGAATTTTACAGCCTTGGTCTCAAATGACTGGTTTTCGCTCTATATCAACAGTTTCCCGCCCTCCACCGCTAGATGGCACTAACCTGCAGGTCCCAGACTCGCACGGCGGGCGCGTGGCCGCACTCGCCCGTCGCCAAGTACCTGCCATCTGGCGAGAAGGCGACGCAAGTGACGCTCTTGCGAGACGAGTTTAGAACGTGTGACTGCCTGTTCTTGCGCACGTTGTAAAGAACCACTGTGCATCTGTGGATGAAATTAATAAATTATAAATATACCCAACAGTCACATACATAGTCCTGATCCCACACCAAGATCTAGTCTTGTGTCGTGTATCAGAAACTAAGAGAGACTTTTCGGTCTCACAAACACCCAGACCCGAAGCAAATACCGGTGGATCACACAAACATTTGTCTCGATGCGGGGATCTTACCCGCGGCCTCTCGTTTCACAGCCAGCGTCGAACCAACTGCGCCACGGAATTGATTGTTAAGTATGAGGGAAACAGAGAGAAACAAAAACATTGCTTTCAAAGTTGTCAGGGCACATAAACTACAGCAGAAGACATGAATTACCGCAGTCTGGTAAGATACTCGTATTCATTGATCGGAGATGATTGTTATCACTCATCGCGAGGTGTAAAATGGACGATATGCTTTAGTACTGTATCAGCCCATGTATGCCCTACTGCACGGCACAAGCCTCCTCTACAATCAAGAGTACGATTGAAAGGGGTTAGGCCATATAGTCCACCACGTTGGCCTAGTGCAGGTTGGCGGACATACTTTTAAGAGAGTAAATTTTACTTTCAGTTTGTTTTATTTTATTTGTAATGTTTGGATAGTTAAGTTTCATACATTTGTTTTGATATTGTTTTTTTTTCTTGGACATGCTAAGGTTACACCTCTAATACAGAATTCGCTGACTTAACAAAATCACAAGACATTTTTATTATTTTTTTTTTAAATATCGACAATACAGTACCATATCCCCATGACCCTTGCCACCAAAACCCACGTCCAAACCCCGTTAACACCTAACACGTAATTCTACATCAATATGTGAACGCGCTTGGGCCGTTAAGCGCACGTTGGCATGTCGCGTGGCCGTGAGAAACGACGGGCGAACGCGCGTGTCGCTCATACGAAATGTTGATCACGTGTATGGTGGCAGGAGGAGCGATTTTACTGTCTTATACTGGGGCGAATCATGTATTGATAGTCAATCACCACGCACTAAAACGGTGATGGGAAACATCGTGAGGAAACCTGCATATCATAGCGATTGGCAAGTATTTCTTTGGTATGTAAAGTCCGCCAACCCGCGCTAGGCTAGCGTGGGCAACGGTGGCCGATACAATATAAATACATGACGTAACAATTTTCGCAATTTTTACAGATTTAAGTCTTATAGATATAATTTCTAAAGACTACAACTGTGAACAATCTCACCCGCATCTGCGTCCGAAGGGTTGACAACCCTGCATCCGCAACATTCCTAGGATATTTTACGCCGCATTTGGCCATATTTCGTCAACTCTTATTTGCCTAGTGACACGAGGAGGAGGCATATACAGACGCTAACGCAATATTGCTCGCGCCAACATAGCCAGCGGTAAAAACGTCCCCGCTCCGCTCGTGACCGTGTTTGCTCGTCCTTCCGCCGCGTCGTGTAAACACGCGGCGCTCGTGACGTGACGTATGGATATAGGATTGGTGGCGACTGTGGCACGTCACTCGGGATTATGGGGACTGCATGAACAAGTTCATTATAACTTTCAGACCATCGCATTAATATTCTAATAGGTGCGGAGGTGATTCAGTGAGACCTGTGTTAAGCAGTTGAGTTCTTGTAGCTATGGTTGACAAATAAGTACACCCAACAATCGCATACATAGTTTTAAACACTAAGATAATATTATATGGCCATGGACTTAGGGTTGCCAGATAGTAACTTATCAAATCCGGGACAATTCTAGGACAACAATGTCGGGTCGTGGCCATAGTAGAAAATATACATACATACATAAACTAACGCCTGTTTCACAAAAGGGGTAGGCAGAGGTGTCTTAGTAAGTAACCAGGACACCCATATTTTGCCGTATATATACCGTCCCACAATAGGTGGCGAGCCTATTGCCATATCGGGCACAAATTCCTGACTCCGGGCTGATAATGAATAGAAAAATCCAATCCTCCCGCGACCCGCACTCGCTCACCGGCAGCCTAGCCTGGCGGGTTAGCTTAGCCGTAAGCCGTTGCTGTCATTCGTCCCTATTTTATTTTGTTAATAAATACCGTACGGGTCGAGCTAAATAAAACCGTTTATAAATATAGTATTTTTTAGAATCCGGGACAATAAGCTCTAATTACTGGACACGGGACAAGAGGCAAATTTCCGGGACAATCCCGGAAATCCCGGCCGTCTGGCAAGCCTACTGATGGACTATATGGGCTAACCGCTCTCAATCGTACCCTCGATTATAGAGGAGGCCCGTGCTTTGCAGTGTATACCGGCTAATACAGATATAGATAATCACTAAGTCTTGTGTCAATGGAACCAGAAACTACGAATCACTTTTCGACATCACAAAGAAATTGATGCACAAAAAAAAATCGACGCGGAGATTATTCTCGTTTCTCAGCCGGCGCGGTATCTCACCAACTGCGCCACGGAGGCCGTCGATATACATTTACTCCCCCCTCCTCTTCTCCTAAATTGAATCTCCCCCATTCGTTCAGTCAGGTGGATAGTAATTCAGCCTCGTCACCGCGCCGGAAACGGAAACGCCTGTACGGTCGCCGGGTAAATATTGACGGGTCGACGCACTATGCGCGCCATTTGAATTCTAATACGTAGATATTAAATCTGAATGATTTTACGCATAGTTTTGAATTTATAATCGAAGTACGGATCACGATTAGTCGTGGAATTCACTAAGAATTTATGCTTTCCAGTGCCTTAAGACTGTCCCGCCCTCACACCCGCCACTGCAACTCCTGTAAGCCAGGATCAACAGTGGCACGCATTTTAATGACACCGAGCATTGAAGCTCAGCGAGTCTCCGGGAATGTCTAACTTGTCTTTATTAACTATCCGAAAAGAAATTGATACAATCAATCTACTAGTTATGAAACGATAGACCACGGATTCAATCCTGAACAGTGATAAATGTTTGTGCGGCCACCAAAATTTTTTTTTGGTCTTGGTGTTGTGAGACAGAAAAGTCTCTCGTAGGTTCTGATTAAGTAGTAACTAGTAAGTAAAATATGCGTAGTAGGTTAAAATTCTATGGCACACCTCTGACTTTTCGTCAGTCATGTATTGAAAGTCAAATACCACGTACTTTAACTATAAAGGAAAGCACGGTGCATATAATATCATTTATTTTATTGCAGCGAATGGCGAATGCGATGCTACCGCTCAAGGACAGAAGCAAAACCAAACAACACCATGAATTACAAAGAAATGCTCGGCGTTCCACTGCGCTCGCCATCCCGAGATATAAGACGTTAAGTCTCATTACGTCCACTAGTTACTCCGGCTACAATGTCCTTCAAACCAGAACACAACAGCGCATTCACACTGCTGTTTGTTGGAGAAATAGACATTGCGGTGGTACCTACCCAGGCGGCCTCTCACATATAAGAGACATGCCACCAGACTTACAAACGCTCCCTTATATCGCCAAACGATGAGTTACATTATAATACTCCTTTAATCTATTCTATAGTTATACAATATTATAATAAGTAATTCCTAACAAATTATCCAACTTGAACAGAGCAATTTACACCCTTCCACTCTAGACTCCTATACAACAGCCGAGTGGTCATTTATTATGCCGGCTCTGTACATATCGATCGAGGCGCGGCGTAACCACACCCCCAGGCGCGGCTAGGGGTGCGAATACACAGGGGATGACTAGATAAATAGATAGCCTAGATAGGGGTGAATGAATTGTAACGTGGTTTGTTGAGTTTCAAAATAATTGCTCATTAAAAGGTATTTAGTTAGCTTGACTGCCTCGGTAGCGTAGTTTTACTATGGTACGATTACAAAGCTGAGGCCTCTGGTTCGTATTCCGGGTGGGGCAAAGTGATATAGGGTTTTTCTATTCATTATCAGCCCGGAGTCAAGAATTTGTGCCCGATATGGCGATAGGCTCGCCTTCTATCACATCGTGGGACGGTACATACAAGGCGAAATGTGGGTGATATGGAAAAAAGAAATATCTGATACCCACAAGAACTCACATCTTAACACAAGTTAAGGTGTGAGTAACTAGCAATACCAAGGCTATGCCTCTGACATGTATATCATCGACGTCAATATAACCACTACGAAATGACGCAGAATTCCGCTCCCGTTTGGCTATCGGTGACTTCAAGTTCATCTATGATATTTCGATCCTATAATAGGTCGTGACTCCCATTCCGGGAACGAACTGGCAAACTGACGTTTCATTCACAAACCGTTTGCATACGGTTTTGGCCAGCGCCTGATTAGTAGACGGACGTAACAACTTAGGGCTGTCATGTTAATACTACAATATTTTATTTTATTTTATTTATTATTTTATTTTATGTCGTGACATGGAAGACTTACAGCTGAAAATAAACTCTACAATAAAAGACTGATAGCCAATAACAAGACTTCCTTATAGTAGTATTTTAGCAGGAGTTGAGCAAACAATTACTGTAGCTAATAATACAGACAATAATTATGATTAAATTATTAAAAGGAATAGAAAAAACTTAAAGATAGAGAAAGAGAAAAAAAAATTACAAAACAATACACACATAATACATTCTGCTTAAAGAATGTATTATGAGTGTATTTTAAATTAAAGATTTGTTTGTTTTACTATTATGGAGTGTCTGACTGCCTCAGTGGCGTAGTTGTACTACGGTACGCTTACAAAACCGAGGTCTCGGGTTCGAATCCGGGGTCGGGCGAAATGATATCGGATTTTTCTATTCTTTATCAGCCCGGAGTCAGGAGTTTGTGCTTGATAAGGCGATAGGCTCGCCCCCTATCACATACAGACAGAACATACAATTCGAAATGTGGGTGTCCAGGTAATACCTCTGCCTACCCCTTCTATTAAAAAGGCGTGTGTTTATGTTTGTATGTATGGAGTGTTTGATAATAGTTTCCTTCTATTTTTACACATTTCTAGGCAGTAGAAAATTCTGTACCCGTAAATTTAAAGGATAAATCTTTTGGACGCTTGGAAAGTGCTGTACTTCTTATATATATATATATATATATATATTCTTTATTGTATACCACGGAAAAAAGACAGAGATAATAACAAAACTAAACAATAAGTACTTCTTCGATACGTCGTTTACATAATATTATCCATGCCATAAATCAAGCCATTAATAAGCCTTAGATATCACGGGTCTCTGGAGTCTCTCATCCTGTATTTATCCCGATATCATCAGGCCGGCAAAATTATATCGACCGTGACATACCAATTTCACTTCGCTAAATGCTCTATCTACAAGGCACAGCACATCCCATACATTATGGTAACTTTGTGCCAATTACAAAATTATTGCGACGGATGCCAACCCTAGACCGCGGACGCATGGGGAGCATTGCATCATTGTTATGCCAGCTTCATGGTCGACGACCCGCCGTTTCGGTGGTCAGTGGAGCGATGTGACCAGAAAAAAACGAACTATCTAACATTGTAATGTAATTCGGTAATACATATCTTTAGTGTAGATAAATTCCGAAAAGATAATTGACTTATAAAAAATAAAATGTCTGTCTGTCTGCACAGGACGCATCTATAATAAATAAATACACCCAACAGTCACATACATAGTCCTGACTCTACACTAAGATCGAGTCTTGAGTCGTGGGTATCAGAAACTACGAGAGACATTTCGGACTCGCACACACCCAGATCCGAGACTAATATCGGGGTCTTAGCGGCCTCTCGTTTCACAGCCGGCGTCAAACTAACTGCGCCACGGAGGCTGTCTTTTAAACTACGCAACAGACTTAATGCTTACATCAGCCTTTGCGGTGTACAAAACGCTCATTTCGAGCTCCCTGTCAAAATTTATGTGACGTTCTCCATTGTTCTCCATTATGTAGCATCTGTCAAAAGTCTATTGTCTATACATAGACACATGAAGGGACAGTAGAGTGGTTTGAGAGAAAGGTTCAGACGTATAGTATAGCCGGGCCTCTACTTTAAAATATATTATCAGAAAATTATATTAAGCCTATCTACTAACATAAAACCACCCCCTTCGTGTCCGGACTTGTAAACTACGTCATATCCTACTTTGGGCGTGTCTATTGCCGTGCATTAGGAAATTGCTTCTATGACGTAATTCCGGCGAAATGGCCTCTACGGAACACTTGGTCTTTACGAGCTGTGTTTAATGGATTGCATTCCTTTAACGACTTTTGTGCTAGGGTATTAAGAAATTAATGTTTTTTTTTTAAACTGGCACCACAAAGTGACTACAGTGCGTGTCATAGTAAGCGCAGTGCATTCCAGTAGGGTTACTCTATACTTCGACACGACGACGAATGTTCGAAAATACATACATAACTCACGCCTTTATCCCAGAAGGGGTAGGTAAGACGCCACCAGGACACCCACATTTCGCATTGTATCTTCCGTCCCATGATGTGATAGGGGACGAGCCTATCGCCATATCGGGCACAAATTCCTGACTCCGAGCTAATAATGAATAGGAAAACCCAATATCCGACCCGGGATTCGAACTCGAGACCTCAGCTTTGTAGTCGTACCGTAGTACAACTACGCCACCGAGGCTGTCGAATGTTCGAACGTCGTACGTAAAGCTGTACGAATGTGCCTAAATACTCTACAAAATGTTAAAATCCTAAATATCTGCGCAAACAAATTGATTGTATTGCCTATCAAAATAATTATATATTTAAATCTTTATATACACAAAAAACACAATACAGAAACAATAATTAAAAATATGTACAAACGGCGCTCTTATCGCTCTATAACAATGTCTTACAGATAACCATGGGATGGATTTAAAAAAAAAGGGGAGAGAAAGGGCAGTTAAAAAATAAAGAATTAAAGCCAAATAGTAGTAATTATACATATAAATACACAAACATACTATGCATCATACATAACAGATTAATTATATAATTAATATCTCGATAATTTTAATATGGTCATTTTGTATAACTATAGAAAAGATGATTGCGTAATTGATTATCTCATTACTCTCACCGCACATCATAAAATATAATAAAAACTTATGAAACGAAACGCTGACTATAAAAAAATATTCAAATGAAATTAATTCGCCGAAAATATGATAAAATGTGAAAATAAATACATATTTAGTACCATATCAGTAACTCCAAGAAGTTTTTAATCATCAGAAAACTTTAAAGAAATGTTTATTAATGTAGTTTTTATTTTAACAAATATTTTGTGATCATATAAGGCGACACGTGAGTACCCTGGTAGCACCTCTGCCTACACCTTCAGGGAAAAGGCGTGATGTTTATGTATATATGTATGTATTTTGTGAAGAATATAAAAGCTCCACTACAACCGAGAGCTTGATTAAGAGTCTTACTACTATTATTTTTTTTATATCGACTGCCTACACCTCAATAATTCTCCACCAACCCACTTCAACTTCGACGATATTTCAAAGCGGCTGTGTGAAGGAAAGTTTCATAAATTATTAGTGAGCCGCAGTGCGCTCCATCATGCAGCATATTATATTACACAGTGCTTATATTATTCTAAAGGTCGACGGGTCGGCGTACGCCTTGATTGAGGTGACCAAACTTCGTGTTTTTACAGAGACTTTCCCACCTCATTACTCTGTCCCATTTCCCACCACTATGATTCTTGGTCAACGCAATGTGATGAAATGTGCTGTTGATGCTAACTTGCAGTGTCAATGTGTGAGGGCAAAATGTCTGTTGTCTCTTAAGTCATTGAGGCACCAAATTATTCCGTTTTCAGTCACAGAAGCCCCTATATTGTCAAAAATCCAAACATAAGTTTATTATTAGTGGGCCGCAGTGCGCTCCATCATACATTTATTCATCAGCATTTTATATTACAGTCCCTAGAAGATTCTTAAGGTCGGCGGGTCGGCGTACGCTTTGGTTGATGTTACCATAAATCACCGTTTTACTGGGACTGTCCCATGACTCACTACTCTCTTTTTCGACGCTCCTTGTCA
This sequence comes from Deilephila elpenor, assembly GCA_949752805.1. NCBI lineage: Eukaryota > Metazoa > Arthropoda > Insecta > Lepidoptera > Sphingidae > Deilephila > Deilephila elpenor. Next base: position 2,361,722 of record OX457121.1, read on the forward strand.
TAAAATGAGTACTGTCGATCCCAGTTTAGTTACTGTGACGTATTCGAGGGCGGGATACCATCAAATCTGTCGCGTTATTCTTAAGAAAATCTCAGAAGGTGTTCTGTATCTGTATCAGGCCATATACGTCCTACTGCAGGGGCCTCTTTTACAATCGAGACTACGATAGAGAGGGGTTAGGCGACATAATCCACAAGGCTGGCCTAGCGGGGGTTGGCCTCTAGGAAGAAGACCTCTAGGACATCTTACTGTCCCGTTTTCAGATACAGAAGGCACAATGATGATAAAAAATCAAAATCTATAATAGTTTATTAATTATTATACACTTCTAAAACCTAATTGAATTGGGTAGTTTAGACCATAACATGAACTTTGACAATGTCCACCATGGAGTGGATGTAGGAACATTTGGCATCTGAAATAGATTTCGGTAATCAAATAAAAAATAATTTTACGAATTACGATAGAGTCAACTGTCGCGCGAATTTTGGCAACGTCCCATTTTAAATAAAATAAATGGTCACATTATTCTTGTTCAATCAGAGTGTTTCAATGTTTCAAGTAGTCATTTTCTCAATAGGTTCGTTAGGAGATTCATTAGAACTAATTTTAATACAAATGCGCTTGAATTCAGAACGGGTTGATAAAAATGAGGATTATGAATGAACAACATTAAGAGGAATCCTGCATACCATTGAGATTTGAAATATTTTCTATGCTATGTCAAGTCCATGAACCGGCACTAGTCCAGCATGGTGGACTGTAGCCTTACCCTCCACAATCTTACTTTGGATTGGACTGGAATTTTATGCTCAGCAGTGGCTGAGTATGGGATGTTGTAGCTTAAAGTACTTTACAACAATTTCAACGGTATGTTTCTTTTTTATTGCGATGAATGGCGATACGAGCAATAATGGTAAGCGATATTGTCAGTAGTAAAACCAAACAACACCATGAATTACAAGGCAATGCTTGGTATTTCACTGCGCTCGCCGTCCTGATACATATGTAAGATGTTAAGTCTCATTATGTCCAGTAGACAGTAGTTACTCTGGCTACAATATACTTCAAACCGGAACACAACAGTGCATTTACACTGGTGTTTGGCGGGAGAAATGGACATTGCGGTGGTACCTACCCAGGCCTCTCACATATGAAGAGACCTACCACCAGTAATAGTAAATGTGAAGTCTGCGAACCAAAGCCTTCTAAATCGCTGTTTCGATTGTATCCGTGCTCATCCGTCGTATATAATATATACCATTATAACTTTCTCAGTGACCCACTTACCCCTGTAAAAATAATCTTCTACCCTCCACATAAATATTACACAACATCCCCAACTTTTCCATCTTGTCGTTAAGAATTTAACAGGCTGAATTTCAACGTCGAGAGCGACTTCGGAATACTCAAGTTGATATTCTTAAGATGGCGTTTGAAGAGATTGCATAACTAGTATTATACTGCGGTTTTGCTTGTCTATTTTCAAATTTGTTTTTACTGGCTATTTGGGATTTGGGAATATTATAAGAGAAAGGGGTGCAGGGGCCCACTAGGATGTCTCCTGCCTGTTTTAGGAGACGAACATGAAGGACCAATAAGATTTTTGAGATCACTAAACAGTGACCCAAAGATGTACCTCATACGGGCCGAGCTGGAAGCCAAGTGATCCTGACAAAGGCTCCCCGTTTAACACAAGAAAGCCTATAATCAAGCTAGGATCGAGAGCAGCCATTTTATTCACACAAAGCGCTGAAGCCTTCAGAGTATTAGGAGATGGAACAGTCGCAGTGAAAACCTTACGTGTTACATGGCCCTACAATTCGTGTTCACCAGGGTCCACATCTCACTTTTGAGTGGGTCACTATGACTTGTTTTCTACCATTATTTAACCTGACAGCCATTAAGTGGGATAGCATCATCCCAAAGAGACACTTTTATTATAATTGAAGGTAGTTACGAATTTCCGCCGTTCAAAACGCAACTACCCACACAATCACGAACAGACGTAAATCTTCCACATTAGCTGTAGATACGCGACGCCCGAGTGCGCCGTGACCGCAAAATTGCAACTGGCGGCGCGTGTAATGCCGCCGGATTGAATTTTAAGCCTGAGGGTAGATGTCGAGCTTCAAATGGGTTTGCGCATTTTATGTATGCGAATACTACATTTTACCTCTATTATACTAGATGTACAAGCCCTTGCTTTAGTGCTTGTTGCGTAAAAAGTATCAAATTAAATTGATTAAATTAAAAATGTAATTAATGGGAAAACATGGCGCCACAACGAATGTTTTCATCAAGGTTATACAGCCAAAAAGACAGGATGAAATTGCGCAAATTGGAGGAGGCGTATATCCGGCATTGGACAGAGCTATAGGCTGATGATGATTATGATACAGCTAATGTGCATTTTGAGATAAAAAAAATTATCTCAACCAGTAAGTGATAAACTTTTAATGCTTTAGAAAGCACCACATTTAACGTCAGGTCCATACTTTACCTCAGCATATACGGTAATAGGATGACATGTACAAGGGTAAAATTTTGACGAGAGGCAAGCTGTTAATCCCTCATCGGGTACTTCAGGGGAAACTTAACTGGGTATTAGCCGGTATTTCGGCACGATGCAGGTATTGCGGCCTGACCGGGTCTCTAATAGATTCTACGCCAGAATACCATTAAAAACTGACCGACTAGGATATCCCAGGGCGAGAAGCGCACCGATTTACTTCCCCGCAACCGGACGGCGCAAAACCAATTTCTAGTTCCTCTAATTGGGAGGGTATAGATTTCTGGGTATAGAAATATGTTAGGAGACTTGTTTAACGATGAGGACCTGATGTTCCACTTACCCTGCAGGATACGCGACGAGCTCTGTGTTCGGATCGCAGTCGAGCGCAGCATTGCTGTTCACAGTCAGCCCCAGAACCGTCTCCAATTTGATCTGTGGACAAATAAAACGTACATTAGTATTAGATGCTAAGTAAATTATTGTTTTGTTTTCAATTGCTTAAGTATTGTACCAATGTGGCTTGATGAATAATACATCGTTTCGATTTGTCGGATGTCGAATCCGATAAAATATCGCGTACTGTAAGGTCTAAAAATTTTAAACAAAGCTGTACAGTTGTACAAATTGTCAGACGGTGTTTTGTCGACTTGTAGACCGATCAGAAATCGTTTTTAACTTAAATAACATTTATTTTAGTTACAGTTGGTTCAGAAAAATATTCCAGATGACTCAACTTATAAGTCTCCGACGCAAAAAGAAACGTGCAAGTTATATTTTTAATAAAAAATAATAGCAAACTATTCTATGTACTACAATAATCTCAATTTTACAATGTATCTTATCTGAAGGTTTTCTATGTTTGTGTAGGAACCGGAGAGACCTTGTGTTAACCGCGTTTGGTTAACTAACAGCCTTATAGACGTGTTTACTCTGTATTATGGCGTTTAAGGAACTAGCCGAGCAAGCGTGATGTTTACTGTGAAATAATGGCCTTGGTTCTGTTCTAGTTATTTATTTATTGAGCTTCATATACAAAAGTATACAAGGCGGACTTTTAGGTGATGTAGAGATTAGCTGAAGTAGGTGTAACACGTTGGGGTAGGCAGAGACTATACGGTTTGCTCTGTCCCGACAATTTCTTTCGATTTAGGTGTATCACTTTTCTTTAGCTGAGATGTTATATAAAACAATCACTTTCGGAGCCCTAATAGAGATCTTAATAAATTGTCTGTGACGCATTATGCCATCGTGGTGGACCATTATCTAAACTCTCTCAATCGTATTCTCAATTGTAGATGAGTACCTTACTCATAGCCGTTAATGGACTTCTACAGTACCACTAAACTTCTATACATAATCACAAAACAAATTACAATCCGAACTCGGGCGATGCCGGGCAAAGCTACTAGTTAACTATACAGTATGCAACAATCTCTTATGAGTCATCCCGGGGCCGGTCGGGCGGGATTCCAACCCGCGGCCTCGGGAGCAAGGCTGGGACGCGTCCTTGTGTGAGGACGCCCGCTGTCACCCGATACACCCGCTCGGCCTGTTCCTTGTCATGGGAATTTTATTAGGTTAATATATTATGACAGCCGTGGCGCAGTTGGTTAAACGCCTGTGAAACGAGATGCCGCGGGTTCGACCCCCGCACCGAGACAAATGTTTGTGTGTGACAAGTATTTGTTTTGGATCGGGGTGTTTGTGAGATTAAAAAGTCTCTCGTAGTTCCTGATACCCACAACACAAGACTCGATCTTAGTGTGGGGTCAGGACTACGTATGTGACTGTTGGGAGTATGTATTTATTTATTTATTTAACAGCACCTCTTAAACCCCAAGGAATAGAGAGAGGAGCCAATAGTGAGGTATACAAGGACATACCACTTTATGGGCTAGACTCTGTCTACCCCAAAAGGACTTAAGCGTGAATATAAACATGTGTACCCATGTGACAAGCGCAGGTGGTAAAGACAAATTATACGATACAAAATCGCAATTAAAAAACATAATTACATTATTAACTTTCTTTTTAATTCGACGAAACGGTGCAATTCGGTTTAGCTTTCACTCCATTAAAAAAGTTAAATTTATTTGTTGATTAAAATACGGTTACAGCGATTGCTGATACCATCTAAATATTACATAATGATATATTTTATACTTTTTTATATAGCGATGAATGGCGGGACGAGCATGCCATTTGCCTGATGGTAAGCGATAGGCCCGATCATGAACAGTAGCGAAACCAAACAACGCCATGAATTACAAGGCAATGCTTGGCATTTCACTGAGCTCGCCATCCTGAGATATAATATGTTAAGTCTCAATATGTTACAAAATGTTTAGTATTAATTGATTGCATTTTAATGGTTTTGAAGTAACTCTAAATATTTAATTTGTCTTTCTTTCTTTTTTGTTGTCCCTGATATATTTATATTAGTTCTATAAGTGAAGACTTGTTATTGTCTCTTTGTTAAATTGTTACCTTTTTTACTATTTAACTATTCGATTTATTTAGCTGTAAGTCTTCCATGCATAAAATAAAAATAAAATAAAATAAATATGCCCAGTTACTCTGGCTACAATGTCCTTCAAACCGGAACACAACAGTGCATTTACACTGCTGTTTGGCGGGGGAAATAGACATTGCGGTGATACCTACCCAGACGGCCTCTAACATATGAGAGACCTACCACACGTAAATACATAATATATTTAATTTATTATTGTATTAAATCATAGCATTATTATTCCATCAATATAGAATATTGTAAGAATGCAATGTGTCCGCCAACGCGAATAACTCGCCATAATCGTGTTTTGATTTATCCGTTGATTTCGATCTAGGACTGTTGTTATTATAAGTTTCATTATGTAACTTTGCCGGCCTTATTCATAGTATTAAAATCTATTTTAATTTAGTTATCAAATGTTTCATCCGTTTCCAACGAATTCAGTTTGAGCGAAGACAAAACATTCGATAACTAATATAGGTTTTAAATCTGTCTATGAATAAGTCCGTGAGTCTTTAACATTTTAAAATGCTAAGTTTAAAAATACACCGTCAGTATCAGTTATGAAAAATAAAATTAGGTATTTACTGAATCCATAAAAAAAATAGACATTTTCTGGCAAGTAAATCGTTTTTGCAACGTTTCTCATTAAGGTTCCGCTCTTGTAGCGTGATGTTGTTATATAGCCTTTAGCCTTTGTCAATAAATTATTCACTGGTGGTAGGTAGGTAACAGACTGTCTGGGTAGGTACCACCGCAATGTCTATTTCCCCCGCCAAACAGCAGTGTTAATGCACTGTTGTGTTCCATATTGAAGGACATTGTAGCCAGAGTAACTACTGGACATAATGAGACTTAACATCTTATGTCTCAGGATGGCGAGAGCAGTGGAATGCCAAGCAATCCTTTGTAATTGACGGTGTTGTTTATCTTCTGTACATGAGCGGTCGTATCGCTTACTATCAGGCTAATGGCATGCTCGTCTCGCCATTGATCGCAATAAAAAATGGACTATTTTATACTTACCAAAAGATATTTTAAATTTAAACCAGTAGTGCCTGAGATTACCACGTTGAATCAAACTCTTCAGCTTTATATTTTTTCTAGCGGCCCGTCCCGGCTTCGCACGGGTGGGCATTTATTTTTTAAACATTTTGGCATAAACGTTCATTAAATATTTTCTTTAATATTGTGGAACATTTTTTTTGTTCTATCATCAATAGTTTTCGCAACGCATGCAATGAAAGATAATTTATAGGCATTTTCTTTTTTACGCCTTGGGTAACATTATTGTAGTTTTACTAGGGATCCTTATTTTTTTTTCTTGCAATTAAAATAGCCTATATACAGTGATAAAGTAGCATTCATATGGTGAAAGAATTTTTAAAATCGGTCCAGTACTTTTTCAGCCAATTCGTTACAAACATACTTACATACTAATATTTCCTCTTTATAATATTAGTATAGATTATACTCAGATCATATCGTAGGTATTTTTTTTTTTTTTATTTATTTATTCGCCAAAAATGTTTCACATACACTTACAAATAACATACATTGGTAAAATGCAAAAACTTATAATAGTGTTATTGAACACTGGTACCCAAAGTAAGATTGAACTTGTGTTATGGGTACCAGAATGCTCACTTAGGTTACATTATATTATAACGCATCAGAAGTTAGTTATTTGTTCTTAAACTTAGCAGGAGTGAGGACTTGAATGTGGTTGTGTGTGTATGTGTGAGTGTGAGATATGTGTATAATAAGTATTTATATATGTGTATAATTAAGTAGTGTGTTATTTGTGTGTAATATTAATTATTTATTTTAAATACCAGATATTTTAATTAAATTTTCGGTCTCATTATAGTTTTTACTCTGCAGCCACTCAGTAACTTTTTTCTTACATTGAAGTTTAGTAACAGGAAATATATTGCAAAACTGATTTACTTTATTGTATAGGTGACTCCCAAGAACATTAAAATGTCTTTGTGCGAGTGCCGTTCTACAGCCCTGGGTGCGGCACACCTTATAAGACCGACGACGCAGTTCTCTAACATTTGGATCATATTGCAGGGACGAGTGTTTACGCAAAATTGTTTGGAGCACGAAGAGCTGTCTAACTGAAAGAACCTTACTGTCTTGGTATAATTTATTTGTTGGGTATATGAAGGGTCTGGATAACATTACCTTAAGGACAGCCCTCTGGGCTCGTTCCAGATAAAGAAGGTTAGTTTTATGTGCTCCACCCCAAACGGAGACACAGTATGACAACAATGACTGACACAAGGCGCAATAAACTGTCTTAAGGGTCGAAACATCAGCAGAATGTCTTAGCTTTTTAAAAATATAAATTACTTTTCGGACACGGGAAATGAGGGCATGTAGGTGAGGCTTCCAGTTAAGATGGTTATCAATCAATATTCCAAGGTATTTGACGGTGGATGATCTGGAAATTTGCGGGCAGTGACAGGGAGCATTAGGTGTGTTTTGGGTACAAGTGTGAACTTTAATGGCCGTGGAACAAACAGTTGGTAATGTGGAGGGTTTCGGAGCAAATGGGAGGTAAACGGATTTAGTTAAATTAACTGTGAGAAGGTTATTCGTTAACCAGGTTACCACAGCTGTAACGGCATTCTCAGCGAAATCAAATGTTTCAGACCAATTATTCCCATGTATAATCAATGCTGTGTCGTCCGCATATGCGAAGACCGAGCAATTGGGAAGTGACAGTTTACACAAAGTATTAATGTATATTAAGAAGAGCGTTGGACCTAAAATTGAGCCCTGAGGTACACCGTAAGTTATAGGTATACTGTCACTTACCAACTCCGCAATCCTGACACATTGCGTCCGATCATTAAGATAATCCTGGAAGATTTTGTATTTTGTATAATTACATCCTATTCAATGTATTACACCCAACCTGCTGCCAGATCAAATATGCGAAACTTGCGAAGGCTTACATTCCGAGCCAAATATCTAGTGCGGTGTCGAAACTATTGGCAATACCACCCGGCGTCTACCTGTTTACGACCCACGTGCGAGGCAGGTTGTATATTGATTACTTGTACAAACTTCACGCTTGAATTAGGGTAGGCAAAGAGTAAACTAGAAACGCGTTAGAAACCTCTATCTCTTTTCAGTCACAGGCAGGCCACTGCTACACAAAGGCTGATGGATCTACATATCGACCTATTGGAAGCGGTCTACATCCAGCGACAAAATAACTACTAAGTGGTAGGTATCTCCTATGTGAGAGGCCGTCTGGGTAGGTACCACCGCAATGTCTATGTCTCCCGCCAAACAGCAGTGTAAATACGCTGTCGTGTACCAGTTTGAAGGACATTGTAGCCAGAGTAACTACTGGACATGATGTGACCTAACACATTATGTCTCAGGATAGCAAGCGCAGTGGAATGCCAACCATTGCCTTGTAATTCATGGTGTTGTTTGGTTAAAACCATCGTGGTACCATTTAATTATCGACCGATAAATGATATTTTGAACTCATTATGTACTGCCATGTTTAGTGTAGGTACGTACCGAATATTAAACTGAATAATATTCCTAAGCGAACGTGTAAAAGGCGATTCGCCATTGGTATTGATCTGTTCGAAAATAACCTGTGAATTTTCCGAGAAACGGTGGCGCCACGGTTTATAAATACACCTCAATTTACCCTTAATATAACAAAGCTCTATATTAGTTATTGAGCATTTCTGATAAGTAAGAACTGACAATCATAGACGATGGATTCCATAGCGGAGCTCGTTTAGTTAAAACACATCATAACCAAATTAAATATAAAAAAAGGATTTTATCCATTACATAGTGAGGAAACCTGCATACTGCATACCGTAGAGATTTTAAAGAACTTCTAAGGTATATAAGTCCGCCAACCCGCACTAGGCAAACTTGTTGGACTATATGGCCTAACCACTCTCAATCGATTCTCTCGATTGTAGAGTAGGCCCGTGCCCAGCGGTGGGACGTATATGGGATGATACAAAAAATATATATCCAACAGTCACATACATAATCCTGACCCCACACTAAGATCGAGTCTTGTGTCGTATCAGAAACTACGAGAGACTTTTCAATCTCACAAACACCCAGCAACAAATACCTGTGGTTCACACAAATATTTGTTTCGGCGCGGGGATCGAACCCCGCGGCCTCTCGTTTCACAGCCGGCGTCTAACCAACTGCGCCACGGAGGCTGTCAGATAAACCAGATAAAAAAAATCGTACGTAGATTGCTCGAATTAGGAATTGAACCTTTATTTACCTCCAAAAATACTGCCACTAACCAAGAACCTATAGATGATACTCATAATACAAAGGAAATACAAAAAACAATACATATAGTTCGTAATTATTTTAATTTTATACTACATACGTACGCGGAATTGTTTTTGTAATATGTACACTTAATATAATAATGAATAGTTTATTATTTTTTCTCACATTAACGTTATATTTGAAGGAAATGATGTTTTTGTTGGTACGCGGAAGTCATGGAATCATTCCTGAATATGTGCCGCATTGTAACAATTAGAAAAGGTGATATTAAAACATAATTCCAACAGAGCTGAAAAAGGGCTGTACATTTTACATACATACATAAACCTGATGCTTTTTTCCGAAAAGGGGTAAGCAGAGGCAAGAGACACCCAGATGTCGCTTTACGTGCTCCGTCCCACGATGTGATAGAGGTGAGGCTATCGCCATATCGGGCACAAATTCTTGACTCCGGGCTGTTATCACTTTGCCCAACGCGGGATTCGACCCTGAAACCTCAGCTTTGTAATCGTACGCCACCGACACAGTCATATTATGTACATTTTAAGGTAAGATTTTCATATCCGTCTGGATATCAACCACTGTACAAAGTGGTTAAGGAGCCTTCATTGTGACCCACTAAGTGCCGTATTTCGGGTTTACCTGTGTATCTGTATCAACCCACATACATCCCACTGCAGGACACGGGCCACCTCTACAATCGAGAGTACGATTGAGAGGGATTAGTACAGTCAACCACGCCGGCCTAGTGAGGATTTGCAAATAATACAAACATACATAAACTCACGCCTTTATCCCCGAAGGGGTACGCAGAGGCGCCACCAGGACACCCACATTTCGCCTTGTACGTTCCGTCCCACGATATCATAGAGGGCGAGCCTATCGCCATATCACATATTCCTGACTTCGGGCTAAAATAAAAACCATTATAAAATGCCTTATAATTCGCATTTGAAAGAAGACATCGTGAGGAAACCTGCATACCATAGCGATTTATAATAATTTCTATATGTAAAGTCCGCCAACACGCATTAGGCCAGCGTGGTGGTCTATATTGCCTAACCCCTCTGGATTTTACTCTCGTTTTTAGAGGATGCTCGTGCCTTGCGTGGACGTATATGGGCTTATATAGATAGATAGATAATTCGTATTTACATGGATAACAGATCTATTTATATTTCATGAGCTAAGTCTCTGTTTTGTTTTGACTAGCGTGGGCGGCCGTCGCGCGTGTATTCGACTGACAATGTCTGCTGGAGACAATACTATAGTATGGACAGATTTACCTGACAGATTTGTTTAATAGAAATGCCTGGCGGGCTCAACTCCTTCAAAAATATACCTCACAGTCGGGCAAATGATCTTGATTTAAAAATAAATAATAAATACACCCAAGAGTCACATACATAGTCCTGACCCCACATTAGGATCAATTAAGTCTTGTGTCGTGGGTATCAGAAGCTACGAGTGACTTTTCACAAACATCCAGACCCGAGCCAATATTTGTCGGCCTCACAAACATTTGTATCAGTACGGGGATCGAACCTGCGACCTCTCGTTTCACAGCCGGCGTCTAACCAACTGCTCCACGGAGGCCGTCAATAGGAATAAAATAGGAGGTTCCGCGATTTAAATTTAAAACCAACAGAATATAAAATCTGGGTGACTTTTGGCGACTTTGCCCTGCCTTCGGTTTGTTGCATCCAGCTTTTATCATCCTTAGGGACCTTTCGTAAATCAAAACCCTTTTTTTGTTGTCTCGGGGAAACCGGGTTACCGCTACTGCCCCACCTCGGGGAAAGTTGGGCGATTATGTTGGGTACACCAGTCGACGGCATACCAACCAAAACCCCGCGTTACCCTCTTCGGCGCAATTGAAACGGCCCCGGGAACCCGAAGCTAGAGCGCCCCAGCTCCTACCGGAACCGTTCCTGCTCACTGCCGCTAAATTTGCAGCTCGAACCCAATGACGCTCTATGCGTCCACGGCAATCAAAATCAAAACTTGACCTGGGTTCGTCATACGCTTCTCTTACACCTTCCTCAAAAACATCAAACTGGATATGCCAATAATATGTCAATAATGCCGGCACGCAGACGCATAATAATTACAAGCAGCAATTATAATTATAGCACATCACGAAACAGCTTCGCGGTCGGCGGAGAGAGACGCATAATTTCTATGTAATTAACTTTTTTGCGCTGAAACCATTGCAATGTTCAGACATGTCGTGTTTACAGAACTTTTGTTCTAGGAATACGAGGGCGACGACCTAGATATATATTTTGGCTGGTCAGCGGAGCAGGCGAAAAGCCGGATGTATTTTACCTACTTATTTATTTAATCTTATTAATAATATTGTGATATCCAAAGCAAACTGTACGCAGTTAAACAATTCTTGTTCCCCTTTTTTATTCCGGGAAGAAATAACTAATGGTGTAATAATTAATGGTATACCATTAATAAAGATCCACGAAGAAAGAATAAGGTCCACTAATCCGCACTGTCATCATCTATATGGTTTTTGTTGTAGAAAATTCATAGGTCCAAGACTTTCAATAAGTCTCTTTCAAAATCCTTATGGAGTCAGTTCAAAGTCCTATATTCAGTTGACATCCTGTGGCTGAAGAGTGAGAGAGAGGCAGATATAAAGAAAGAGCAAGGGAGAGAGATAGATATATTTTACTCACCTCATACGCCGGCGTATTGAGACTGTCCCTGATGACAGGCGCGCTGTTCCTCGGCCCGATAAACGCCATATTCTCATCTTACTTCACATACAAACGTAACTTGTAGCAGATAACTTATAGCGTTCTTTCAAAATGCTATTTAACACTAACACTCACGATAGTTTTTTAACGTGCTACTCGTATTTAACACTTAACGGTTTTCGCACTGTCAGTTCGATTGTTCCAAATTTGAAATTGCGTAGGGTATTTAGATTTTTATAACTACCCGTGTTTTTATTTATGTTTTACTTGTGTGTTGTTTAGCTAAAATAGTCAAGTCGTGTTAAGGAAATATCTTAGAACGCCTAAACATTACATATTTCTATGATTGTATCTTCAATCATGACCGATTTTCGCCACCTATTTAACACTCTAAGGTGATAATTTTTTTGAAGTTGTTTACTAGCAATTATTTGAATTTTATAAAGATCTCGTGTGTAAAATATTATGTTTATAGAGCCGCTTTAAGCAGTGTATTGTCCATTATTCAGTTGTTACAGATAAGAAACCTTTCTCAAAGGTTAAACAACACACCCTGGTACTGAATCAAAAACCATAATAATTGAATATAGTACGGATTATATTTCTCATTCCCTGTGTAAACAGACGAATTCATTGTAATTTTCTTATCAAGGCAAACATCAGCACATTCTCTAAGAATTTAGATAAGCGATACTTCACCTATGTAAGACTAAATAACCTACAAAACATGTTAATTAATTTATGCAGCTTGAATATTATAATAATTACATTAATATGCACATGTTCCGTCTTATTTGTAGTCAGATTTTAGAACCTATTTTAGTTATCGAAAAGTTTTGTCTTCTTCGCTCAAACTGAATTCAAAAGTCGTTAGGGGACAAAACATTCGATAACTAAAATAGGTCTCAAATCTGTCTATGAATAAGGCCGTTAGAGTGTAATTAATAAAAACAATGATTCCATTTAACCTCATAAAAACTAACAAAATATTCCGAGTATTGTGAAAAAAAATCGCCCATAACAACTTAACATCATCGGTGGCTTGCCGGCGCGGCGTTACAATTGCTAATGTGATGTAAAGTGCTAATGGCGACCTTGCGTTGCGTCACTTAGGAAGCGAGGTGTTGTGTTGTACCTACACATCAGATAATCTGGTTTATAAGAATTTTAAAGGTATTATTTATAAAAGGACGAATTTCTATGATATGTAAAGGACTTGACATACCATAGAAATTCTTACAAATCGCTATGGTGTGCAGGTTTCCTCACAATGTTTTCCTTCACCGTTGTAGTGCGTGGTGATTGGCTATCAATACACACGTGACACCGATAAGTCAGAGGTGTGCCCTGGGTTTTGAGCCCTCACCATGAGCAATTTGGCAGTCGCATCTGGTCCGTTATCAACCACCACGTACTTTTCGCGTGTTGTATGTCTGTCATTAACCTATCTTACATGTACCTCGGGAGCACCCTCAGCTTTCACAACGCGTGTCGGACGCTGAGAGAAACTCGTAATTACCCGATCGCTTTCACGCGGCCGGCCGCTGGGCTGCACCGCACTCTCGCTACATCACGTCTCTGTAGTTTAGGACTTTAATAAATAATAAATAAATACAGGTCCAACACATAGTCCTGACCCCGCACTAAGATATAAATGTGTCGAAACTACGAGACTTTTTCGGTCTCACAAACACCAGATCGGAAACAAATACTTGTGGATCATACAAACATTTGAACCCGCGGCTACTCGTTTCACAGCAACCGAAAATATTATTATTTTTTACCGCGAGAAATGGCGAGACCGCTCATGGACAGTAGCAAAACCAAACACCATGAATTACAAAGCAATGTTTGGCATAAGATTAGCCCATAATCGCGTCCTATACGTAAGACTACACGTAGCGATTTGTAAGTATAGCTACCGGCACGGATCTTGAGCGCTGGCAGTTACTTGCGTAGATGTCGATTTTTGGGTCTCTTTAGAGGTAGATGAAGAAGGCGGGCGGGGGCATTATCGCATCGGCCAGTGATTGGTTCACTACGCAACGTCATATTGTTGTTATGCCTAATTCATTCATTGCGTTTGTTCAATTCATTCATTTATTTTGTCCTTAAGTTCACGATGCGCAAAGCTATCCCCACTCTGTCGCCGAGCGCTAAAGATCCGTCCCGGCAGTTATATTTCTATGGTATCTAAAGTCCGCCAACGCGCACTAGGCCAGCGTGGTGGACTATAAAACCACTCAATCGTGTTCTCGATTGTGGAGTAGGCCCGTGCCCTGCAGCGGGACGTATACAGTGATACAATACGTACCACTGCAGGACACGGGACTCCTTTACGTTTAAGAGGGATTAGAACACTAGTCATCTACATGTTGCTGGACTTCACAAACTATGGAAATTCTTGATCTATGGCAAGTTTCCCCACGATGTTTTCCTCCGACGTTTAAGTGATTATCGTCTAACAATGCTTAAAGATGCTATTGCCTCACTACGATATGTAATTTTTTTTTTTTTTTTTTTTTTTTTTTTTAATTGCAATGCATGACGAGACGAGCAAGCCGTTCGCCTAATGGTAAGCGATACGACCGCTCATAAACAGTAGCAACATTTATTTCATATTTATTATATTACATACAGAAACGCACGCCTATATTTGAAAAGATGGACAACAATACATTATGTCATGTATTATAGTATATATTATGTATTATAGTATCAGTCCGGAGTCAAAAATTGGTGTGTGATATGGCGATAGGCTCACCCCCTCTCAAATCATGAGACGGAACATAAAAGGCGAAATGTGGGTATCTTGGTAGCACTACTGCATACCCCTTGTGGAAAAAGGCGCGAATTTGTGTACATATGTAATATGTATTATAAATAGTGAATCAATACGTAACGTGAGATTTACTACACTAGTAAACAACAATTTTAAACGAAAGCTAAAAGAAACGAAACCGCAGAGTTTCACATTGTTGCGCCAACAATTGAGTTCGCATAGTGCTCGATGACTTCTGAACGTTTGTGTTGGGGACACATTTGGGAGTACTTGACTGGGGTATAACCCCCTGTAAGTGGATAAATATGTGGGGGATAAATTTATTGAGGGATAAATTAAATTCGTAATACATACAATAGACGTTACCGCTAAGAAAATTTCGAAAACATGTATCAATCTTATTATTAATCCATAAGCAATGTTTTTTATAACACTAGTATAAGTAAGATTTAAAAAGTATCAACATATTTTCAATACCCAACCCTAATTTTCTCTCTTTCTCCACCCCTCGTCAGTCACAGGAATCCTACTGCTAAACATAGACATTTCCCGTAGATCGCCACATAGACTTTATTACGCTTTATTCGTATTACAGGGCTATTCAAGGTATATATACAAAATTACAAAGTTCTCGACCATATCAATTGAAAGAATAACGCAGCAGCCAAAAGTCACTTTTAGTTTTTATAGAATGTTAGAGCCGGCCGGCGGTCATAAAGGTTTAAATAATTTGGAAATGCAAAGTGGCCGGTTGACACTCTCGTCAATGTGGACTGCCGCGTTAATACTTAACAAAACCTTATATCAAAAAACAAATCTACCGGTAACAGACCTGTTGGAAGCTAAATTGAAAATTAAAGTATACTGTTGACCCTAAATTTACATCTCAAACATTCTAAATAAGCCCCTGTACCCCCATCTGTATCCGGCCCACACACCCAATACAGTGTACGTGTTAATGGCGACGGAGAAAGAATGGGCCATTGAAAGAAATGCGCCCCTACAGATCAAGTGAAATACGAGCTGGAGTCGGAAACACCCACATCGGTAGTAAAACAGCGTCGCAAACACCCACAAAGGTCTTAAAACATTGGGTGTAGAGCTGTTTATGTTCACTTGGGGAGTGGTATAGGGTTATTTTATGATTATTTGATATAAACATTGATATAAAACTAATTTATACGGATTTAATCGCGGAAAATTTTCAATGTTATTTTATGACTGTTAAAGACACTACTTTAGAAATAAATACACTTAACAGTCACATACATAGTCCTGACCCCACACTAAAATCACAGAAGTACTTCGATCAAATATATACTGAAGTATCAGAAACTTCGAGAGGTACATTTTTATAATATCTCTTTTTAGAGCTAACTATAATCCCACTCTACATCGTCAACTGCCTGCCTCGGTGGCATAGTTGTACTACGGTACGATTACAAAGCTGAAGTCTCGGGTTCGAATCCCGGGTAGGGCAAAGTGATATTGGATGTTTCTATTCATTATCAACCTGGATTCAGGAACTTACCCCCGATATGGCGATAAGTTCGCCTTATCATAACGTGGGACGGAACATACAAGGCGTAATATGGGTGTCCTGGTGGCGCCTCTTCCTACCCCTTCTGGAATAAAGGCGTGAGTTTATGTACGTGTGTACAACGTCAAGCCATTCAAGTACAAAAAGCGAATATTTTCACATACAATTGTTTACTATGGTGTAACAAACCCCACGACCTTGTCGACCCTGAACTGAACCCACGCAGACACTTTCATTATGACAATTGTGAATTGCTCTTATGTGTTATGAAGCAACTCACAGTAGTCATAACCTAATTGCAATCTTGGTTTGAGACTAGTTCATGACTTGCCTTGAGGTAATCCACTTTCGTCATGTTAAGTTAGACCCACTCTATAGCTAACTTGACACTAGACCCACGAATTGCCTCCGTTGTCTAGTGTATGCATGCGTGGCAACCGTGATGTTCTATGTTCAGTTCCTAAGTCGGACATTCCAAAAAAACAGGCAACGCACCGACGTTTCCAATGGTGTTGTGGATTATCATGAAGGGCGGTGACCTTGTGTGCGAAATTTTGTTTTCAACTCAAATGTCAAATTGTGTCATTTGCCCTAATATTCCATCTTTCAAAATATACTAACACATTTTGAGTCATGTATAAAAACAAAAGTAATATACTCGACATGAAAATCATTTCCCTAACATTTTACAGTCCACATCACCTAGACTAATTATAATTAGTCATTAATAATTACGCGACAAAATATCCAATAAATGACAAACCATATAAATCAATCATTACCATAACACTAAGGAGGTTTGCATTAAGCTAGGTTCCCGTTATGGCGGCAAACCGTTTCCCGCGCGCGCCATTTCCGTGTGTTTCCGCTCTGCGTACAAGATGGCGTCGCTTCCGGTTTGAACTAGCGGTGTGACCTTTTACGGTGGTTTGTGGTTTTTAAAATTTAATCGCTTGTCGTTTGCGGTTCGTTGTTTAACTGTACTTATTTTTTGGATGATTCACTTAGTAAATTGTTTTAATGGATATAAAGTTAAGTATAGCTATTTAACGACCAGTAGTTTAGCAAGTTGAAAACCGGACTGGCAAATTAGAGGCCAGGGAATCATACTTAATATACTTCTGTGTTTAAAAGTTACGTGTATATTCATAATTAATTATGGCTCATTTTACTGGTGAAATTAAACATAATGAGATAACCTATATACCTTAAAAATTCTTCACAAGTGATTAGACAGTAAATTCGAACTCTCGACTGTAGAGGAAGCACATACCCTGCTGTGGAACGTAATTTGACTGGCTTATAATATTATATTATTATTTCGATGGTATTAAAGTCTATAATCCGCACTAGACTAGCCAGGTGTCTTAAGCCCTTACTCTCAATAGAAGAGCAGATCTAGGCAATGGGACGTATAAGTACCAGTACCCACTATTAGGAAATAAAATCTGGGGCGTATAAAAATTAAACCTAAAATTAAAATATCCCACGCGCAAAACTCGAACTCGCGTCCACGCACGTCTGTAGCCGGCGGGTAATCTGTTACGCAAGTGGATGCAATACTTTCACAAGGCGATCTGTAGTTCTGTACCATCCATTTATATGCTATTAAATTATAATTAGTGCTCTTTATGACAGTGAGTTTGAAAGGAAATTGTTTTTTTTTATTGTAATAAATGGCGAGACGAGCATGCCATTCGCCTAATGGTAAGCGATACGAACGCTCGTGGACAGTAGCACAACCAAACAACACCATGAATTACAAATCAATGCTTGGGATTCCACTGCGCTCGCGATCCTGAGACATAAGATGTTAAGTCTTCTTACAACAATGCATTTACACTGTTTTGCGAAAGAAATAGACATTGCGGTAGTACCTACCCAAGTGGCCTCTCACATATGAGAGACATACCAACAGTAAATAACGAGGGAGTTTTTTGGATCATACAAAATTTGTTTGTATGATCCAAAAAAGTGTGATAACTACGACATTAAACTTGTATCTTACTGTGATGTCATCAACGTTAAGTGTGATATTTCTATTAAATTGACAATCAGGTAAAATGAATATTCCTAGTTAGAGATCGAACCTAGGTTCACACAACAGCTCTCAACACCATGAGACATGAAACCATGTTATAGACTTCTCCAACACTTTACAATAAATAAATAAATAAATAAATAAATAAATAAATACACCCAACAGTCACATACATAGTCCTGACCCCACACTAAAATCGAGTCTTGTGTCGTGTATCAGAAGCTACGAGAAACTTCAGTCTCACAAACACCCAGACCCGAAACAAATACCTGTGGATGACACAAATATTTGTTTCGGTGCGGCGATCGAACCTCAAGCCTCACGTCTCATAGCTGACGTCTAACAGACTGCGCCACGAAGGCTGTCTACGACGATAATAGATATTATAACCACAAGTATTTGTTACGGGTCTGGGTGTTTGTGAGACCGAAAAGTCTCTCGTAGTTCCTGATACCCACGACACAAGACTCGATCTTAGTGTGGGGTCAAGACTATGTATGTGACTGTTGGGTGCATTTATTTATTTATTATTAACAAATGAAAGTGTAATACGCATGTGAGTTCATAGGCCACTCTCTAAGGACAAGCGCTCTTATAGACTGTAGACCAGTCGTGACAGCATGCCCTTTACCGGACCTCTATGTAGGTTATTACTTGGCAGCCTCCGTGGCGCTGTTGGTTAGACGCCGGCTGTGAAACAAGATGCCGCGGGTTCGATCCTCGCACCGAGACAAATATTTGTGTGAACCACAGGTATTTGTCTCGGGTCTGGGTGTTTGTTAGACCGAAACGTCTCTTAACTTCTGATACGTACGGCACAAGACTTAATTGATATTAATGAATGATTTTTTACTCTGTCAAATATTACACCATTGTATACAATTAAGTCTATCTTATTACGGCCTTATTCATACACAGTTTTAAAACCTATTTTAGTTACCGAATGTTTTGTCTCTTTCGAACAACTTTCAAATGCAGTTCGAGCGAAGAAGACATAACAATTGATAACTAAAATAGGTTTTAAATCCGTCTATTAATAAGGCCGCTACAATATAACTATATATATATTTTTATTTATTCTTATTGTCCTTCAAAACCCAAAAATACATTCTTCCCAATCAACAATACTCTAAAAACATCATAAATAACAGTTGAACGCGTAGGCGCCAATGACAAAAGTACACACAGCGTCTACGTAATGAGGATATGATTTCACAGGTATTATCCTATCAAGACTTCACGGTCATACAGCAGCTTCTGGAATATTCTGAGTAAATTTTTAACGGTTTTATAATCATCCAGGTCTGTGGTGGTATAAACAGGTTCTTACTTTATATACGACTGCCTCGGTGGCGTAGTTGTATTACGGTATAGTTACAAAGCTCTCGGGTTCGAGTCCCGGGTCGGGCAAAGTGATATTGGATTTTTCTATTCAATATCAGCCCGGAGTCAGGAATTTGTGCCCGATATGGCGATAGGCTCGCCCCCTATCACATCGTGGGACGGAACATACAAGGCGAAATGTGGGTGTCCTGATGGCGCCTCCGCCTACCCCTTCGGGGATAAAAGGCGTGAGTTTATGTATGTATGTATGTACTTTATATTAGTCTATATACGCCTACAGCTGGACACGCGATTCTTCTACAATCAAGAGTTCGATAATGAGGGTTTAGGCCACACACCATGCTGGCCTATTGCGGACTTCGTATCATACAGATCCTTGTAAAAATCTCTATAGCATGCAGGTTTCCTTACGATACCTTCACAATAGACTTTTACCGTTAGAGAGCACAAAAACAGCCTAACTACCAAATTGCAGAGAAGTCAGATACCAACCCTGGGATTCGAACCCACGACTCCAATCTCTCAATGGCACCTACCTGTTATGGAAGACATTCATCGCAACGATGTGCACTTTAAAAACTTCATCAAATTCAGCACAGTCATTAACCAAGCTAATTGCTCTCGCAAACATTACTTCGCAATACAGCAAAAGACAATACATTTATGCAAATCAACTTCACGCCCTCAAGATGTGGGTGAGAAAAAACATTATGCAACTACTTCATAACATGCACAATACACTGCCCCGCCCTCACACCCGCCACTGCAACTCCTGAGGTCAGCAGAATCAGTTTCACATTGACACAACATGACAGCCTCCGTGGCGCAGTTGGTTAGACGCCGGCTGTGAAACGAGAGGCCGCGGGTTCGACTCCGCACCGAGACAAATATGTGAACCAGTATTTGTGACGGGTCTGGGTGTTTGTGAGACCAAAATGTCTCTCGTAGTTTCTGATACCAGACACAAGACTCGATCTTAGTGTGGAGTCAGGTCTATGTATGTGACTGTTGGGTGTATTTATTTGGTCACTTATTCGTGAGGAAGCGAATATCCTACCACGAAACTTAAAAATCCTCTTTTCACATAGCATTGCGTAACAGCAATAAAAAACACGATCATAGTACGGTTTTGGCGAGTGATCTAAGCGATGCGCGCTACTTATCTACCTCGCTTTCTGGGTAGTGTGACGTCATCTGCCTAATTGGGGCACCTATGTGTACCATATTTTTTGTCGATTCATTTGTCTAGTACGGAAATAATCTCGGAACAATGTGAATCGCAAAATTAACTGCTCTGCCATCGCCTTGGATATATCATGAGCTTAAGCAATTTCTACGGTATGTAAGTCCGCCAACCCGCACTAGGCCAGCGTGGTGGACTATATTCTAGATATAGAAGAGTTTAAAATGTGTAATATTACTGGTGGTAGGTATCTCATATGTGAGAGGCCGCCTGGGTAGGTATCACCGCAATGTCTATTTCTCCAACAAACAGCAGTGTAAATGCACTGTTGTGTTCGGGTTTGAAGGACATTGTAGCCAGAGTAACTACTGGACATAATAAGACTAAAAATCTTATGTCTCAGAATGGCGAGCACAGTGGAATGCCAAGCATTGCTTTAATTCATGGCTTGGTTTTGCTACTGTCCATGAGCGGTCGTATCGCTTACCATCAGGCGAATGGCATGCATCTCGCCATTAATGGCAATAAAGAAAAACACGTGGTGGACTATATGGCCTAACCACTCTCAATCGATTCTCTCAATAGTAGAGTAGGCCCGTGCCCTGCAGTGGGACGTATATGGGCTGATATAGATTAAGTATATTTTTTTTAAATATTAGCAATAAACCCGTCTCCAGTTCATTCGAAGTTCTATAATATCTTTTCTAGCACATTGACACAATAACCCCGCAATTCCGTCTGCATAATTCCAAGATAAACGTATAAGAAAAACATTACAATGTACACAGCATGAGTCTTTGCTTATTTTTGTCATATCGCCCTAGTTAGCAGGTTCAGACTGAGATAACAACAGTCAGGGGTGTTACCTTCGAGTTAAATTGTATTGCGATGAATGGTGAGACGAGCATGCCATTCGCTTGTGGTAAGCGATACGACCGCTCATTGATAGTAGCATACAACAGCATGAACTACAAAGCAATGCTTGGCATTGACTCCTCTAAATCATACTCACGATTGTAGAGGAGGCTCGTGCCCTGCAGTGGGACTATATGGGCTGATACAATACAATAAGCCTAAGTCTGAGAACCCTAGCGTAACATTTTACCGCATCGTGTCATATCTAGCCGTATTGTTTTCGTAGCCACAACCGTTTTTAATCTTTTAATTGCTTCAACACGTCCTGAACGACCCGTCTCCTTATCGAATGACGAGCTGTACGCTGTTTTTGTCATTCATTTGAAAGGTGAACAAAATCATTAACACATACTTGACAGCCTCCATGTCGCAGTTGGTTATTCCTGCACCAAATATTTGTGTGATCCACGGGTATTTGTTTCGGGTCTGGGTGTTTGTGAAACAAGTCTTTTGAAGTTCCTGATACTCACGACACTTAACTGATCTTAATGTGGGGTCAGGACTATGTATGCGATTGTTGGGTGTATTAATATTATATTGTACGGTACATCGCGAATGAAATATATATCAACCAGGAGTAAGAGAACACAGAGCTAGAGGGAAGACAGTGTATTACGAAGTAATTATCATCACATTTTACGATACGTCAGCTATTACTACAAATGAAGCTACCAGAGTAACTGGACTCTAAGTTAATTTCTCTAAGAACTCCGGGCCTGGGTCGCAATTATTTTTATTTTTATGAAAAATATATATTTTTCGCTACACAAAAAAGTAGGTTTCATCGTGTGACAAAAATCTTCGCACCGATACCAAGTTTCATAGTAAAATGGGCATTCTCCTTTCCTATCTTTACTTAACAAAATGTTTGTAACAATACTTATGTAACATTATGTGATCGCTTTATTAGCATGCCGCGGACAGAAATGGAAAGTTAAATAAATAATATATGCAAACATGACTTGGAATGCTAACGTTTAGTTTTTAAAGAACTCATGTAGCTGGTAGGAAGCCACGCGTTCAGCACCAATTTTTATTTGACGGTACTAATTGTCGATTGAAATACCGCTTTGCATCGAATCGAGATGTATGTATGTCGACATAACTAAGTCAATTATAATTGACTTAATAATTATTAATACTTACATAGTACATACATACATAAACAATCTCACGCCACGCCGATAACGAAGCCAGGTAGTACGAGTATTAGTGACTTCAAACAGCATGCAACTAAAATTTTATACTTATCGTTGTATTTGGGTGGTAAATACATAGTTTTCTTAAAAAAATAATGTGCACCTTTTTATTTTTAAGGCAATGGTACGAAAGCGTTTAAATTATAATTTTAACAAAAACTAGATATTTACCATCCAAACTAGATAATTTACAAAATCAAAAAAAGACACTCGTTAATATTGCGAATTTTTTTGTTGCGTTGTGTTTATAACCACTAAAACAATCACCTGACTTCGTTTTCGGTCGCAGTCTTGATATACCCTGTAGCTTCGAGAAGCCTAGAAATAAGGCTATCATCAACCTTTACAAATTAACACTCCGACGATACCTATCTGTCTTTAGCAGGAAAATACGTGTTTTGTATGCAAACTACAGCTGAATATTTAAACGTGCCGTAACACGCTTATGTGACGCTTATGTAAAGTGTTTGAGCATTACATGGTTGGGTTGACGGACAGGAGCTATGGCTGAAGGAATTTAAGATCGTAATAGTGTATTTATAATAAAGGCAAAAGTTCCTTTTTTTATTGCGAGACTCCTGACGAGCATGCCATTCGCCTGATGGTAAGCGATACGACCGCTCATGGACAGTAGCAAAACCAAACAACACAATGAATTACAAAGAAATGAATGGCATTCCACTGCGCTCGCCATCCTGAGATATAAGATGTTAAGTCTCATTATGTCCAGTAGTTACTCTGGGTACAATGTCAATGTATTTTAGATATAGGGAGAAATGCCATTATTGAAACAATTATTCCAAATGTGATAGGAAGTAAGTAGTAATTAGGTTAAATGTGTATCAGTCCATATATACATCCCACTGCAGGGCACGGGCCTCCTCTACAACCGAGAGTACGATTGAGAAGGGTTAGGCCATATAGTCCACCACGCAAATGTTATGAAATACACTAAAAGCTCTTTATTCGCGGGTATCGGGTATACGTTCTGTAAATATGCCGCGAATACAAAATACGTTCTAAACAGATACGTTCCTAGGTGACGAAATAATAAAGAAAATTAATTTAAAAAAATGTTAAAGTTGTTGACTACATTAATTAATTATTATTGTCTGGCTTACGCAAGGGTTTAAAAACTTAGTATACTTTTCTTGTTTGGCAGTTTTTACAGGCTCCTTCAATTAAGACTGATATTCAGCAGTGGCATTTGCCTTTTAAAAATTAGACTTTGTTCCACAGACAGATCAATGTTCATAAATCCAATGAAAATAGTAAATAAATAAACCTCTGCAAGAAAAATCGTGACTACTATATTTAACGTACATTATATGCAAAACTCGTTAGACTAACTCGGTACGGAAGGCGATATTTATGTAACAAACAATAACATTTGTCTCACTGCGCGAGTCGACTTCATGACGTTTCGTGGTACTGTCGGTTTCTTCAACACTTCCACTCTTATACCAACAAGGGGATGGCTAAAGTCAAAAGTGTTATTAGTAGCAATCTTGCATAATGCTTATTTCCAAATTCCATTCTTAGATGTAAGAAGGGGCGAGTCTATTACAAATTCGTTCATGAATACAAGCAACGAAAACCTATAAGATATTGAACCGAAAAAATCAGGTGCCCGTTAATACAAGTCTAACGAAGAATGCACTAACGGCCTTATTCATAGACAGATTTAAATTGACTGCCTCGGTGGCGTAGTTGTACCACGGTACGATTACAAAGCTGTGGTCTCGGGTTCGAATCCCGGGTCGGACAAAGTGATATTCGGTTTTTCTATTCGTTATCACCCCGGAGTCAGGAATGGAGATAGGCTCGCCCCCTATCACATCATGGGCCGGAACATGCAAGGCGAAATGTGTGTGTCCTGGTTGCGCCTCTGCCTCCCCCTTCTGGGATAAAGGCGTGAGTTTATGTATGTATGTAAAACTGATTAAATCCAACACCTCTATTGTATAGTAGACGTTCATTGCATGACATCACGTCCCGTACGCGATGTGAAGTCATAATGTTTTATGTGCCGTTTTATTGTGTAAGGCCGCGTCTACTATCTTCACTGTATGAGGCTGGAAACTTTTGTCATATTTATGGGGTAGCATAGTTTATAAATAGAAAATAATAAAAGTTTGAGTCAAGGCACATATTTTTTACTTTTCGGAATTATTGCTGATATAATAAATAAGGTCAGGTCAGAAATACCCTGAATTGGCGAGAATGCAAGCATTTATGAAAGTTTTTCTGGTGGTAAGTCTTTCATATGTGAGAGGCCGCCTGGGTAGGTAGCACCGCAATGTCTATTGTCTATTTGTAAATGCACTGTTGTGTACCGGTTTGTAGGAAATTGTAGCCAGAGTGACTACTGGACATATTGAGACTTAACATCTGTCTCAGGGTGGCGAGCGCAGTGGAACGCCAAGCAATGGTTTGTAATGGTGTTGTTTGGGTTTCTACTGTCCATGAACGGTCGTATCGCTTACCATCAGGCGAATAGCATGCTCATCTCGCTATTCATTGCAAAAGTAAACAAAGATATATGTGAGGACCAAAGCGGAGGTCCATAGTCCCTACGAAACGTTAATCATCGCAAAGAAACCGGCATACCTGAAATTTCTACACGAGAATTTCAAAGTTTTAATTAGAAGTTCATCAACTCTTACTAAGCCAATGTTGTGGACTAAATCCTAAACTACCGTGGGACGTACATAGGCTGATAAAATTTTATAAAAAGATTATTATCTAAGTCTTCTAACAGTAGTTGTGAATATAACTTCAAGTACATTTCTGTTAGACCACCCATACATTATTTACACAAATATTATAGCCATGTATGAATGATTAACTAGTAATCTAATCTAACGATAAATATAAATATTATGACGAGTATATTTAATCGGAGTTCAAATATTTATCATTAAAAGGTTACACAAACAATACACCGCACGCAGAAAATGAACATCTGGTCCTTGATTCAACAATTAGGTCATGTCTGCCATGTGTTTTTAATTTTTATAACCGTTAACAACCAAATATTTCTTTTAATGATAAGCGTCTCAAAAAGTCTACTGTCCTTGGATTGTAGGTGAGGACTGAGGTGTCTGACACAAAATGGGAGAAACTGCATAGTAATGGATAATGGGCTCTCGGTAATATTACATTGAACGAAAAACGACTACAAAGTCGTTGCTTGACGTATGCTTTCTGTGAGACACTAGTACCACACCTATCTAGCCGACCGACTATTACATGAGTAATTACAGTGTGTCTCTACTCTCTAGCTTATACTATCAACAGAAAGAAAAGAAAGAAAGAAAAAACTTATTAATTCGTCACAACTACATACGACATACATACAACAGAATATCTTAAAGCTAAATTACTAAAAAGGGTAGGGTCTAAATTACTAAAAAGGGTAGGGTATTTTTAAAACAAATGTTTTTTTTAAAAATACCCTACGAAGTTTCGCTCCTCTTCCTTAATAAACGATCTAGTAAGCCCTATTTATTAAACATTAACGTAGGTTACTAAGCTTTTAGGTCTCAAACTTAGTCCTTCTGAAAACCCTGTTCATTGCAAACCGAACCTAATAAAAAGTGAACAGTTCAAGGTGACCGCTCGCCATGACTGCCACCACTGTACGTCTGACACGAACCATTTGTATTTAATAAATAAATTAAATACACTCAATAGCCAACGTAGCCCTGACCACTCATTCTAGATTAGAGTCTTGTATCACAAACTACGAGAGAAATTCGCTCTCAAAAATAACCAGAAGAATAATAAATTATATTGAGTATTTAAGAGGATAAGCAAAGGTGGTAACAGTACACCCACGTTCCGTCTTGTATATTCCGTCTATTTTTTTCAATTAAAAAAGCTTTTTTATTGCGTTGAATTGCGAGACGAGCATGCCATTCGCCTGATGGTAAGCGATACCGCTCGAGGAAAGTAGAAAACCAAACAAAACCATGAATAACAGAGCATTACTTGGCACTCCACTGCGCTCGCCATCCTGAGACACTAGATGTTAAGTCTCAATCCAATAGTTACTCTGGCTACAATGTCCTTCAAACCGGAACACAACAGTGCATTTACACTGCTGTTTGTTAAAAAAAATAGACATTGCAGTGGCACCTACCCAGGCGGCCTCTCACATATGAGGGAACTACCACCAGGACACCTACACCCACGTTCCTTGTATATTCCGACTCACTATAGTTTCCAATTTTAAAAACTGAGAGCAAATATAAATAAAACCTAACCGATGACAGCTTCACTATACCCTGAAATGGAATCAGAGATCAAAAATGTAAACAGAAGGGTTACCACTACAATAAAAATAAATTGCCATGGTAGTTTGTCGACAACCGTTAAAATGATAGGTTAGAATTATTCTCACCTGTTATATAAGTATAAAACATAGCCGAATGAAAATTCTTTGGTATAATATTTACATAAATTACAATTTCAACATTTTTTTAAATGATGTGATAAAAATGGTACGAAATTATGTTATGCTGCTGGCAATAAATAGAAATTCCTAACATTTGGCTCACTGAAATAAAAGTTTATTATATTTAGCCTCTCCAATTACGAAAAAATATTTGTTATGAAGAAAACATGATTAATGAAGATGGTTTACAAGAAGTGACACCGCGGTGGTGGAACGGATATGTTAAACATGTAATAAAGGAAGAAAAACGTGCAAATTAGACCACCTGATTGATATAGTGCCAGATCAATTTATAATAAATGTTACTGATTCTGACATCAACGAGTTCGTCTCATTTAAGTGATATTGAAGGCTTGTGAACTGATAAGTGTGTGATTGATAAAATACTTTTTAAAAAAATGTGTGTGTGTATTAGTGTACACACGTAAGAAGTGAAACTTCTTTATGGCATCATTTTTCGAAAAATGATCTACTATTTACAAATTTACAGAATTGGTAAAATAAAGCTAAATTAAATAAAGTTTAAGTTTAGGAGGGGGGAAATTTTTGAGGGAATTTGGGATTTCTATCGGGGCCAATTTGTAGCCCTCACCGAGACGGTTCCGAGGATACCAAGCTCGGTGGGTCCACGACCTTTATTGGCCGAGATAGGTTTAGGGGGGGTGAGGTAAAAATTTTAGGTGGGGGTAGGGGCGGTGGGGGGTTAGGTTTCGTGGGGGGGCTATTGGGCACCTTAAAATATTTTTGGGTGGGGAAAGTTGTGGAGGGGGAATTCGGGAATTCTGTTGGAGCAGGATTGTAGGCCTCACCGAGCCGGTTCTAATGAACCCAGGGTCGATGGGTCTACGACGGATATTGGCGGAGATAGGAATAGGGGGGGTGAGGTAAAAATTTTAGGTGGGGGTAGGGGCGGGGGGGGTTAGGTTTCGTGGGGAGGCTATTGGGCACCTTAAAATATTTTTGGGTGGGGAAAGTTGTGGAGGGGGAATTCGGGAATTCTGTTGGGGCAGGATTGTAGCCCTCACCGAGCCGGTTCCAATGAACCCAAGGGCGGTGGGTCTACGATGGATAATGCCGGAGATATGAGTAGGGGGGGTGAGGTAAAATTTTTAGGGTGGGGGTAAGCGGGGGGGAGAGGTTTCGTGGGGAGGCTATTGGGCACTGTTTTGGATTTAGGGTGGGGGAAGGCCAGAGGGGGGGTAAGGATCAAATTATAAAAAAGTGGGTGGGACTTAAAATTTTGGGTGGGGCTTGGAAACGGTTGGGGGTGTGGCTTACTGAAGTGGGTACTAATTTACTAAATAAAAAAAGATGGCGCGTAACGGAAGAATGTGACGCGTAACGAAAAATTTTTTCCAACCCCGATAAAGAAGTTTCACTTCAAAAACAAACTAAATATATTTCGTTTTTGTTGGTGCTTTTCATTTTTACCATGTTAATCTAAAGGAAATTCTAAAACACAATACTCGCAACATTTGAATTTTTATTAGAAAATGTTTCCTAGCCCTGAAATGTCACTTTCACAATGACATTTGTTTGTTTACATTTTTGATCTCGGATTCGATTTCAGGGTATAGACAGTACGTCGACACAAACATACAATAATCATAAACCAACCAATCATTATTACATAGGTGTACATAACTCAGCCATTAGTTAAAGCACGTGGGAGGAACATACACAAACACATATATGAACTAGACGACCATCAGCGGAAAGTTCTAGAAATATACGACACTAGGTTATAATTGAATAGAACATACATACATAAACTCACGCCTTTATCCCCGAAGGGGTAGGCAGAGGCGCCACCAGGACACCCACATTTCGCCTTGTATGTTCCGTCCCATGATGTGATAGGGGGCGAGCCTATCGCCATATCGGGCACAAATTCCTGACTCCGGGCTAACAATGAATAGAAAAATCCAATACCACTTTGCCCGACCCGGGACTCGAACCCAAGACCTCAGCTTTGTAGCCGTACCGTAATACAACTACGCCACCGAGACAGTAATTGAATAGAACTGTATGATAAATACACCCAACGGACATAGTTCTGCCTGCACATGAATATAAAAGTGAGTATATGAGTCTTACGTCTCACGATGGCGAGCGTAGTGAAATGCCAATCATTGCTTGACTGCCTCCGTGGCGCAGTTGATTAGACGCCGCCTGTGAAACGAGAGTTGGCGGGTTCGATTCCCGCACCGCAACAAATATTTCTGTGATCCACAAGTATTTGTTTCGGGTCTGGGCATTTGCGAGACCGAAAAGTCTCTCGTAGCTTTTGATACCCACGACACAAGACTCGATCTTAGTGTGGGGTCAGGACTATGTATGTTACTGTTGGGTGGGTGTATGGTGTATTTGCTTTGTAATTAATGGTGTTGTTTCGTTTTGCTACTGTCTACAAGCGGTCGCTTACCATCAGGCAGATGGCGTGCTAGTCTTGCCATTCAATATAAAAAATGTCCTTTATTACCTATATATTTATGTCTCGCCGCGAAGCATTGGCGCACCGGTGAGCATCGTGAAGCAATTTGAATTCTCTCTCTATTTTAATTTGTGTGCCTATCTGGCTAACTAGTATTGTACTTATGTACCGACTATCGACCAACTAGATATGTTAGATTGCTCTGTAGAACCTGTTGCGGATAAAACCAGTGCTTTGTACGACTGTAATTACCTGAGCTTGTAATATTTGTGTAGAATATTAGGGCAACAAAATAATGAACATGGTTATTCGCCGCGAATTGAAAAAGATTTGCAGCCCCGGCCTTAATAAAACATAAAATATTTGTCACGGCGTTGATCGACCCCGCGGTCTTGTGTTTTCAATGAGCTTTTCATCTAGTACCTCACGCTACTAACAAGTGTTTGTAATTAATACAACATGTAGACTGAATACAAACCTATTTGTTATGGATATCAGATCGTCTACGCGATAAGAAAAATCTTTAATTAATTACATACATACATAATCTCACGCCTTTTTCCCAGAAGGAGTAGGCAGAGGTGCAACCAGGACACCCACGTTTCGCCTTTGGTTTACCGTCCCAGGATGTGATAGGGGGCGAGCCTATCGCCATATCGGGCACAAATTCCTGACTCCGGGCTGATAATGAATAGAAAAATCCAATATCACTTTGCCCGACCCGGGATTCGAGCCCGAGACCTCAGCTTTGCAATCATACCTTAGTAAAACTTCGCCACCGAGGCAGTCTAGAAGATTCCTAGGAAAAGTGCTTATAAGTAGAACAAGTCTCGCCCATAAAAGGCTAAAACGGAAACAAACACGACCCATAAATAGAGCATAATATATCGTATTTAATCTAAATAATCACCAGGAAACGTACCTTTGAGGAATTTTAACGCTTTACTTAGGAATACTTGTATCACTAGTTATTTATTTATTCAAAAACTTATTGTACACCAGTGAACAAAAAAAGTAAACAAGAATGAAAAATATGTAAATAAAAGTATACAATGGCGGCCTTATCGCTCGAGGCGATCTCAACCTACCATAAGATGGATAAGATAGTTATATTGATTGTTAGAAATGATCAATGGACATTATTGTCTCTTCTTTAATCTTCTGTCTGCCCTTTATCCCCTATTTTTTTTTATTTATTTATTTATTTATTTATTACACAACAAGAACTTAGATCTAATTACTAGTGGCGGTACTTCCATACAAGCCCAAAAGCCCGGCTTGCCCTACATAATACGTATTTACTCCATATTGAATACAAACTATTACATTCAATACAACAGTCATTTATTAGAAAACATCTAGCATTTAATTTTTTTGAATTTACCGCGCCGCGATTCAGTGAGACGCCAGCGCCGAAGCGCCGCGTAATATTCATTCATTAAAACTATACTGAACTTGAAAAGACGGAGTACACAGCACATATATCTATCCTTTTCTCTCTCGTGTGCTTTTACGGGGCTTCTAGCAACGCGTGAACTGTATGGGGAAATGATATTACTCGATCGCTACGAATGTATAGCTATAGATATGTTATATAGCTGTTTACTGTACACGAAATGCCCGGCTTCGGCCTTGATGATGTAAAAACATCGTGCGTTGCATGGTCGTCACGTGATTATTTGTTAAATCAATTATATCTATTGTTATTAAATTAAGTTGGTTCCTTTTAGAAATTATTTCTAATATCTTTTTTAGAACAAATAATGAAGTTTTAATATTTCTTTTAATAAATTGTATCTTTTGTATTGTTTATTTCACGTTTACTGGCAATACAGCACATATTTCTACTAACTTCATTTGTATTATGATTTATGAGTTGTGAATGTGTTTTGTTTAAGGTTAATGTTTAGTTTTTTGTTATTTAAACTTTTTGATACTATTATGAGTTGTATTGTTTTCTGTGATGGTTTGAGTGCGATGGTGAAAGCGTTCATTGCCGGTATAAAGGTAAATTCATTCAATTATATTGAAAAATAAACCGGCGCGAAACCTATGCCGGGTTTGTACATTTAGTAAGTCGCGGTAAATCACAATAGACAATTCTTCAGGTCAGTTTAATAAACTACGTACTTTTATTACTACATGCTCCCTCTAAAGCTATTAAACAATCGTGATTCATATGTTTTTATATGACACGTCTTGTGTGTTAGATTGTTTGGATTATAATGCTTTAAATTTTCATTAATTTAGGTGGTCCTTTCAAAAGGCAATCTATTATTTTAAATTCAGAAAAACATTTAAACATGAATGCGTTAATAATAATTTCTGTCTGCAATTTCGGTTAACCTCGAAGTCGAACACGGCACCACAGAATAGCGACGGCAATAGAAATGCAATGAAAAGTTACGGATGCATGTTCACAGGTAATCTATATTAATTGTTTTAATCTTAAGATTGTGTGGAAGGTTTGCCGACGTATTATAAATTAATTTTCTTCGTTCTTAGTAACTTTGTGTTAAATAATATTAATTCAACGTAAGAAAAATATTCGGCTTGCCCTACTCCAAAACCCTAGGCACGCCACTGCTAATTACATACATATATACCCTACAAAACCACCTAGGTGGTTTGACTGTAGGTCGTAGAGCCTCTAATAAATCATTTTTCTAGACATTAATATGATGAGAGTGGATGAAAGATGCGGGACAGGGATAAATGGAAAACGGACGAGACGGGACGGGAACGAGAAAGGCGTTGTGATTTGACAATATTGTTTTAATTTAGGTGGGGTAGGACTAATATGGGTTAGCAGCCATGTTTTTGGATGATTTGGCTATGTAATTTCCAAAATGATGATCCAATATCAATCTTTTAAAGAATACGCCGTTTAACTACGTAGGATTAAAGTGGAATGCAGTCTTTACATAATACATAGCTTAATTTTCCTCACAATTACCACTATTAGCAAGGGTTAATTAACTAACATACACATAACTATGAAAAGACAGTATTGTATACCTAGGGATTCGAACCCGCGAGCACCGTCTCTACATATCAAATCCGTCACCAACAAACCCCAAAATTTCATTTAAACATAATTTACTCACGAAATTCCATACTGCAAAAACAAATTCACAAACTCGAACCCACATCCCGTATCGATCAATTAAATCAAAGCTATGCGACCTTAAGTTACCGCATTGAGGTCAAGGCGACAGACGCCCTCTGTGAAATTTCACGTGGGCATCGAACGCAGGACCGTGCGTGACGTAACCGCTATACCGGCGCGCTAACAGGTTTTTTACTGTCAATTTTATACCGAAATAGATGGGCATTATTTATCGAACGGGGTTTTCCATTCATATAGTTATTTATAGTGTAGACAGCCTCTGTGGTGTATATGGTAAGGCGCCGGCTGAGAGAGAAACGAGAGGTCGGGAGTTTGATGCAAATGTTTGTGTGGTCCACATGTATTTGTTCTGGGTGTGCGAGACCTAGCGACCTTCAAGAAACGAGCGTATTCCCACCTTAAAGGCAGGCAACGGTTCTCCAGGCCCTATGGTGTTACAGATGCTCATGGGCGGCGGTGATAACTTACCATCAGGTGAACCGTATACTCCTTTGCCCCCTATGATATAAAAAAAATCTCACAGTCTAACAATATATCTGATACCCATGACACGATTTAATATCTTACTGCACCGGCAGAAATAAATGCAAAAATTGTGTATTTTTATATTTATTACATACATACATAAGCTCACGCCTTTATCCCCGAAGGGGTAGGCAGAGGCGCCACCAGGACACCCACATTTCGCCTAGTATGTTCCGTCCCATGATGTGATAGGGGGCGAGCCTATCGCCATATCGGGCACAAATTCCTGACTCCGGGCTGATAATGAGTAGAAAAATCCAATATCACTTTGCCCGACCCGAGACTCGAACCCGAGACCTCAGCTTTGTAACCGTACCGTAATACAACTACGCCACCGAGGCACCATTTATATTTATTACGACGCACATAAAATATTAAGAGAAACGTCGTAAGGAAGCCTGCATACCAATATATTTACAAGATTTTCACGAGAATATACCAGTTCACCAACCCACAATACGCCAGTGTCCACCACACCACACCACTATAGCCTAAGCCCTTTCAATAAAACTTTCGGTTGAATCTAAATTCGAATCGATCTGTTTCCAGGGATATTTTATTTGATCTGAACTACATATATCTCTGCATTCTGTATCAGTCCATATACATCCCACTGCAGGCCACGGGCCTCCTCTACAATCAAGGAATGATTGAGAGGGTTGAGGCCATGTAGTCCATCTTTTCACTGTTGTCATTTTAACCTCTCATACTACAAATCTCCACTTATTGGCACTGACAGCCTCCGTGGCGCAGTTGGTTAGACGCCGCCTGTGGAACGAGAGACCGCCGGTTCGATCCCCGCACCGAAACAAATATTTGTGTGATCCACAGGTATTTGTTTCGGGTCTGAGTGTTTGTGAGACTGAAAAGTCTCTCGTAGCTTCTGATACCCACGACACAAGACTCGATCTTAGTGTGGGGTCAGGACTATGTATGTGACTGTTGGGTGTATTATTATTCTAAAATTCACAATCCATTGATCCCTAGTGAAAGGGACAGACTATAAGACCTAGCTCAGACCGACTATATTGGGAGTACGTGGGCAAGGTCCATGACCTTTGGTAATCCGAATACCGTAACACTTGCGAAATTATATAAATGTTACGATGATATATCGTGTTTGGGCGTGCTAACTGTTTAAACTAAATATTATTCCTATTAATATTATAAAATCGAAAGTTAACAACGATATATTATGCACGGTAAGTCTTTAACGAAAAAAGACTGAAAAACCAAATTATTATTCTACTGTTGAAGATTTGTAATTAGCACAGAACTGTTCATTGTACCACACATCTATAAATATTATTTGTCTGTAAATCTTCCCATGGCGATAGGCTCGCCTCCTATCACATCATGGAACGGAACATACAAGGCGAAATGTGGATGTCCTGGTGGCTCCTCTGCCTACCCCTTTGGGGATAAAGGCGTGAGTTTATGTATGTATGTATGTAAATCTTCCTCAAATGAAAAAAATAAAATATTGTAAATGCGAAAGTTTGTATGAATATTTTTTACCCTTGAATGTAAAAACTACTGAACGGATTTTGATAAGGCTTTACAGTGGTATACATTGAGCATCAGAAAAAAGCATAGGATATCATTTATAAATATTCAATAAATTGTTAGTTTTTTGCAATATGATTTAAATACGTTGGCTCTTATAGTGGACCTTTAGATCCCATTTTCGCACATTGATTTCTTGTAGCCAAATATTCATTGGATTCGAAAAGATTGTATATGAAAATTGACCTTACTTACAAATTTGCAAGTTCATATTACTTTCATAAGTGCATATTTGATTAAAAACTCCAATATTTCAACTGCACTAAAACTAAGTAGCTTTAGAAACTGTCGGTTCAGCGATTTTGAAAGTCTCTCATATTTTTGAAACGCATAAAAGTAAGAAAACGCTACAACTTTTCTATCAGCTTTCTTCAAGACTTGTTATATGGCCACTCCACTATTTACGACACTCATTAATGACACATTTGCGTATAATTTAACCGTTACAACTCATCTGTAATTATCCATAACGAGTTACAGA
Source organism: Deilephila elpenor (assembly GCA_949752805.1). Classification (NCBI taxonomy): domain Eukaryota; kingdom Metazoa; phylum Arthropoda; class Insecta; order Lepidoptera; family Sphingidae; genus Deilephila; species Deilephila elpenor. The sequence goes on from OX457121.1 coordinate 2,397,367, forward strand.
TAGCCTACAACACAGATGTGCGTAGTCGTAAATATTCGTGGTTATCTGTACTCACATTAACGATAACTTAAATAGTTTTTGAGGTCACTGTAAAGGGCGTATCTGGGCGATAATTAAAATAACTAACATCTCTTGAATTGAAATAAGACTAATCGCAAAAACAAGCAATTAACTTATTTATTTAATAATTGTAAATTAAAGGTAGTTTAATTGTAAGTCACTGAGCGGATGACTTATACCTCAGTCCGCCCCGTGACCACGAAAGCTGTAAAGCAATCGAAACGTCGGTAAGTAAAAAATTAAAATTGGGTCATGAGACAAATCTTTGTGTAATTCTCAAGGATGCTTTAACTCTGGATGTTTCTGCGACCGAAAAGTCCTGCATAATTCCTGACAAACGACGCAATTTAAATATTTCGGATCATGACTGTGTATATGACTGTATTGAACTGTTTTCTTTTATACAATAAGTCCGGAAACAGGTCAAATTATGGAAGTGATCACCGCCGCCAATGAAAATCCACAAAGCTTGGATTGTAAATGTGTTGCCGGCCTATCAAATTGGGAGGGGAGCGGGAAGGAATAAGGATGCGAAGAGGAAAGAATATTGGGCATCCGACAATCTCAAATCCTGTTTTAGATTGAACATGCCTGAAGTTTCGCAGTCCAAACCTCACCTAACTATAGCACGCTTTAAAAACTATCTCTGCTGTATAAATTGCATTCCTGCCGCATCCTGACGTCAGTTCCCGTGTCCTCTTTTACCGAGGTCGTAAAGTCAACTGGGCTAATGGTTCCGTGTATCACTTAAACCCTATTAGCACTTCGCTAACTGCAGCGACATCTTTCAAACACCTCGTGTTTACAGCTTCACATTTGGATTTTATTGGCGGGACGACTTGCACAAGAGGGCCGGCAGCGACTGGATGCGTAAAGCAGACCGGGCTCTGTGGCGTACCTTGGGAGAGGCCTATGTCCAGCAGTGGACTGCAACGGGCTGATGATGATGATGATGATGATTTGGATTTCAATGGGACGGCAAAGTGACCGCACTGGTACTTTTTATTGCCTTCGCAGGCAGACGATGCGGCTCGCTTGATGGTAAGCTATCACCGCCGCTCACGGACCTTCGCTGTGCCAAGGGTCCAGCACATCAAAGTCGCTGCCTACCGTGAGAGTACTCTCTTTAAACCTCTCTTAAAGAAGGACAGGTCATAGCATCAGGAAACACTGAAGCAGGCATTACATGGCAATTTTAAATAAGTCCGGCAAACGAGCAAACAGGTCACGTGATCACCCATGAACATCAACGATTGGATCATAGATAGCCGACCTGAAATTAGGTGGGAAGGATCTCAATATCCACCGGGGTGAAACTTTGACCATCTCTAATGTCTACGCAAAAATGCCTGGCTGATTATACTCACAAGCTAAATGCGAAATACTTGGCTACTACACTGGATTTTACACATACGGTGGTCGCTATTGTAGTGAATACGAATAACCTATCAGTTTTTGGGTCTGCGGCAATCATACTGACCAAACGAAACGCTCTTACTTCACTTCGGTTTTCAATGAGACCTAGGGGTTAGGTACCTCTTTGAACTATGGTTTACAAAGCTATAACAACCTACAGCAAGGTTCTACCAATATTGTGTCTACCGCAATATAAATTACACGTTATTAATGAGCACATAATTTTGAGCTGTCTCGAACGAAGAAGCACGTTATTTAACACCACCAAATAATTATGTCTAACCCCTTTTTAATTTATTTCTGAATAATTTCTCTACTAATCAAAGGCAAGAGCTACATGAAAAAACTCGTAGAAATTCAATGCCGTCATTTTTTTAAATGTTGATCCTGGCTTGCTGGACTTACTATACATATCTAGGCAGTCAGTCTACCTTAACACGAAGTACATGCCATATTATTTAACAGCAGTATCTAAGCGTTTCAATATTTACTCGCAGCGTGCGGCTGCGGCCTACATACAGCAAACGAGCGCTCTCTAGAATTCCGTACGCCTTTCCAATGACCAATTACAAACCCATGTTTTCTATGAAATATTAAACTTGACGAGCGAAATTGTACTTCTTAGTACGGACTGATGCGTGATCTCGGTTTCATTTTCGACTGCATTTCATATATTTACATTAGATTATTTTGGTATGAAGTCTATATTTATTTCAGCTGTAAACTTTTGAAAGTCTAATCTTTAAATTGCAGCAAAATCTACTCTTATCACATAGTGAATAGAATAGACACAACAATAATTAAGAAAGATTTAATTTAAAATTATACAAGCTTGTAGAGAATAATAATCAACTTGAGTTTATCGCATGAATAAGGTCAATATTGTCGTAGTAATCAGAGTGTTTTAATCGGAATTTATTATAAAAATAACAGCTCTTTACTTATAACCACTAAAACACTTATTCACTCATCTCATAAACAAATACACAAGTCTTTGAGCATTTCTTCTGGGAAATATAACTACATATCTGGTTTACACAATATTTGTTCTTATAACATTAGGCACGTTGAATCATTTAATATTTTTAAGACATCAAATAACTACATACATACATAAACTCACGCCTTTTTTCCAGAAGGGGTAGGCAGAGGTGCAACCAGGAAACCAACGAAGTGATAAGGGCGACTCTCCATTTCGGGCACAAATCCCTGGCTCCGGGCTGATATAATGAATAGAAAAATCCAACCTCACTTCGCCCCATCCGGGACTCGAATCCGAGATGTCAGCTTTGCAATTAAATACTTGATTTCCAAGTATGTATTTTACTAGAATTTCAAAGTGTGTACTGTGTATAACATTTATAATGGTCTATAATTTGATGCATAAATCTATTTATTCGTATCATTATACCCAATAATTTGGGAATCTATGTGAATAATTTTTTAACACTGATAAAAATTGACGTACTGCTTAATTGAAGGCTCTAGAAACATTAAATTTTACATACAATATCCTTATTAAAAGTAAGTGAGTAAGACATGATTTGAAAGTAAATATCGTGATTTGAATTCATAGGGGGATTAATATACATATGTATGGAATAACGTCATTTTATAATTAGATATATGGAACTTGGCTTCTGAAATGTTGTTCTAATAGTTATTCATTAGATAAGATTATCATGTACAGGTCTTTGCTTTTAATATCATATTTTTTATCCTGCAAATAGATGTTATAAATCCTATACTTGTTTTATTATGTAAATTTGTTTATTTCATCACATTTTGCACTACGAAACTCCTACCTTAATATGAACAATATTATATTTTTTATTTGTTTCTCTGTTTTAAGATATGCACCTACCATAGAGATAAAAAAACAGTTTGAAAATTCGATTTCAGGAAACGCTCAGTTAAAGCAAAACTTTGAACACAGAATCACTAGGAGTGGCTCAATAAGCAGTATTATTATGCCTCCAATATAACACCTAATGAATACATAATCTACATTGCATATAGACAAACCCAAACAAAATGGAATTACCATAACAAGCACTGCTTTTCAACACTAGCACATCACAAAAATCACTTTTCAAAACACAATTTTCCGCACTCTGACCGTGATTATTATGCCGGCACAGTCCCGGACGTGCGCTCCGCACCGCTGCCGGCACTTGACTGGAGCGGGAGGGGAGAAGCCCATGGGCCATTTGTACCGTCATATGATGGAAACTGCGCACGTTGATCTTCAAGGTTATTTGTGTTTATCATTGAAAATGTGTAATCTCATTCATCTTAACCTCCTTGGTGTAGTGCCGATATGAGTGGACTGTGAAGTGTAAAGGACTGGGTTCGAATGTGTGTCCCATTTTTTTATGATTATGTGAGATCAAAATGTGTTTTATTTTTCTTCCACGACACATGAGTTGTATCATACCATGGTATCAAGACTATATGAGTAAATACACCCACTCAACAGTCACATACATACTGACCCCACACTAAGATCGAGTATTGTGTAGTGAGTATCAGGAACTACGAGTGACTTTTCGGTCTCGAGTCTCGACAAACACCGAGACCCGACACAAATACCTGTGGTTCACATATTTGTCTCGGTGCGGGGATCGAACCCGCGGCCTCTCATTTCTCAGCCGGCGTCTAACCAACTGCGCCACGAAGGCTGTCAAAATATTTAGGAGTAAAGTCCAGAACTAGATTTAGTACATAAACGATAAGCTAGTCTACCATAAAGTCGACTTGATTAAATTAAGATATTATTAGTGATACTTCGGCCACCCTCTTCTGAGATACACCCCTGACCTCAAGCACAATTTTTTTAATAATGTTATTACAAAACCCCCGAAAAAAACACCGCTCGTTGCTATTTCCGTACAGGCATTCAAGAAGGCTTTTGAGATGAGAGCGCTCAGCCTCTTTCAGCGGCTCTCTTTGCGAACCGCTCTTGTGTCCGCGGCGGGCGCTTTGTAAAATATTAGCAAATTTTGTGTTTTTATACTTTTTAAAGACTGTGACAATATTAATTAAATAAATATACCCCAACAGTCACTCTTAATAGGATTGAAAAAATAAGCTTTTTACGGGTTTTATCACGGTTTTGGTTTGCACGGGCCTACTCTACAGTCGAGAGATACGATTGAGAGTGGTTAGGCCATATAGTCCACCACGCTGACCTAGTGCGGGTTGGCGGATTTACATATTTTAGGTTGGTTTTGGTTTAATATTGTTTTATTTAACTTTCCTACTTCGATTACTCGTACTTTACAGCTTTCGTGGTCACGAGGTACACTGATTTCTATTAACTATAAGTCCGGAGTCAGAAAATGTCCCATATGGCGATAGGCTCCTATCACATCGTGGGACGGAACACACAAGGCGAACCGTGGGTGTCCTCTATCTCTGCCTACCGTGAAAAAGGCGTGAGTGTATGCTTTTTTGCTTGGCATTCCAATGCGCTCGCCTTGCGGAGACATAAGATGTTAAGTCTAATGTCCAGTAGTTACTCTGGCTACAATGTCCTTCAAACCGGAACACAACAGTGCATTTACACTGGTGTTTGGCGGGAGAAATAGACATTGCGGCGGTACCTACCCAGGCGGCCTCTCACGTGAGACACCTACCACCAGTGTATGTCTACTTCTCGCAGATTCACCGTATGTTACAAATTATTAGTGTAGCGTGTTTCGTCAATTAGCGGCTCGGCATAGAATGCAGCGCCATCACGCACCACTTCCTATTCATATTACATTCTTGCATACCAGCACAATGTTTTCAATGACATTGAATTTGTCATGTATTATTTTTTACGGTTTTTTGATACAAATATAACACGTCGGAAATATCTGTCGACCTGAATAATTAATGCCATTGGAACATAAGTTCAGCAAATTCAAAATATAGGTTATACAAATTGAATTAAAATAGAAAAACGAATAAAAAATAGAATTCGCATCCATGTCAAAACGTTTTTAATGTAAAATAACATAGTACATAGGGGAACACAAAAAAATTGAATGTGAACCGCATTCCAGCTAGGTTCACAGATATTTCCGACAAGTTATAATGTTCTTAAAGTTGTTGCAAGTGAAATAATATTTCTAGTAATTTAACTTAAAGTTCAGTTTTGGTAGAATATTCGGATAATTATAGCATGCACTTAATACATATTGTAGTGAAAGAAATTCCAAAATCGGCCAAGTGCGAGTTGGACACGCGCACCAGAGTTTCGAGAATTAAATTTTACCGCAAGAGTACGTTTGTCATCGCAACAATAATTTTCATTATATCCACAATATTTTGAATTTTCCCCTACATTTATAATACGAGATCTTGCTTCCTGGAGTGTGTCCTGCCCTCACACCCGCCACTGCAACTCCTGTAAGCCAGGATCAACAGTGGCACGCATTGTATTGACATTGAGCATTGAAGCTCAGCGAGTCTCCGGGAATGTCTAACTTGTCTTTAATCCGCAACGAAATAAATCACAAAGTTAAATTAATAGGAGTTGGAAATAAATGGTACAAGTTTTACATAACAATAAAACTTGTATTATTAAGACAGAGACGATGCACAGCATCTGTGAGAGTGCGTCTTACTTCCTTTTCCGTTTTTACTCAATACAAGCCTTTTTTGTGTAACTTCCGCTTCGTTTCGACCAATCAGCGTTGAGCAAGTGTCACGTGGTCTCAGGAGATCGCCTGTGGGGGGACCGCACGATATTGGATCATAGAAGTCTCTCACCAGGAGGTCTTAATGGGATGCTGTGCATCGTCTCTGTCTTAATAATACAAGTTTTATTGTTATGTAAAACTTGTACCATTATTCAGCATGTGACGATGCACAGCATCTGTGAGAGAGGTGTTTATAGCTCCTGGTGACCACGTAACGACGCTATGTGATGAAGATTCAGGTTTAAAAGAAAAAATGACTCTCTGAAATTGAAATGTGTGTTAATTATATTATGCATAAACATATTCTTCAGCTTGTAATATTCAACATAAACCTATAAAACAGGCTAAAAAATAGCTGCAATATTGAATTGTTAATTGCATTGATTTATCAATTACTTGCTTTTGATATAACTTGGAAAACGTATTGTAAGCATATATAATATATATTGTATACTTGCGTATGAAGAACCGGCTTTACTCAGTTTCTGATTATTGCTCGTGAAGCACCATGGTTAGGTCCTTTGAAATAAATAAGGCATTAATACATTCAGTACCAAGCCTTTCAGCTAGTAAAGTGATAACATTTAGAATCCAATCAATAGAATGTATGTTAGGATTATTATGGTTTAGAATTTTCCCACCTTATTGTTAATACATATTCGTTTCCATGTTGGAACCAACATGGCTGTAAAGTACAGTAGTTACGACGTAATGATCAATTCATTGACGCAATATTTAGGGCGAAATTTTTCAAAACTTATGCACACGTCTATCTGAAGCTAGGAGAAATATACGTGGTCATATTCAAGAACCTAACAACTTTGAAACAACGATTCACAATCTGTTGATTTTGTTTGTAATCGCTGGGTCCCAAGGGGGGTTTGTTTTTCTACTTTGAGCTTCTCAAACGAATTGGCATTTAGTAAATGTGTTCAATCAAAAAGACTATTTCTACATAAAATTAATTATGTTAACATCCGAAATAATCGTTGGTACAAACTTTTACCAAATAATAAAACTACACAGACCTGTGTAGTAATAATATAAGACGTCAAATTTTATAGAATAGATGGGCTAAAAAATGTTGACCAACTTGCACTTGATTTGCAACAACACCATCTGGTCCATCCACCTGTTCCAATTGATGGATTATATATCATAGGTTTGTAAAATATTCGAAACTGTGAAAGTGGTAGCCAAAATGCTTTCTTTCACGTTAGAACCACGAGCAAGTAAAGTCCCTCTGCAGAGTTCATATGTTGTAGGATGTATGGAATTATACATGGTTGAGGAACTAACGACCTTAGTTGAAAACGCTAATGCCGGCTGAATGCATGCCAGAATTAGGTCAGTTAATCCTGGCGGTTCCACGTGCCGAAAATTTTAGTCCATATGATAAGACTGCCCGACTGTCAGACGGCCACATTACATGATGGCTCTGCAATAGGGACCTGAAATGATTAACCACAGCTCGCAAACCTCTCCTTTTCTGTTGCAATGTCCGGTTCGGTGGTTGACTTGTTGTACTTAGTCAGATACCGTGAGGTCGTCTAGTTGGGCTCCCCCTCTCAAGTCATTAGAAAATGTTTAGTTGATTTCGGAAACAAATTGCTTTTCTCTTGTAAGGACTCCCTGGCTGCAATCTACCACATCAGGTCAACAATAGTGTGAACTTGTGTGCACTATCTATACCCGTGATGTTATTTAGGAAGATTTCTTGCGAAACGTTGTGAGAGAAGACAGTGTACGCAACCTCTTTGCGGTATAATATTAGAAAAGTTTAGCTAAATTGCTTAGTGATACCTGGAACTAAACAGGACATAGTTTCCTTGGCGACGCGACCCGACGGCACGCCTCAAGTAGCAAGAACCTTGAAGTTCTGCTTTGTGTTTCAAACTAGTCCAAAATATTATATTTCTTGAGTAGTCCTGTTCAGCGCTCGATGTTCATACCCAGGCACTGGAGCGTGTTCAAAACTAATTTCTCCAGTCACCATAGTTACCTGTTAGCCAATAACGATGGACGAAAATTTTGAATGCGCAAGATACTCCGAAAAATAAGCTCGTCTTCTGGAGTATTTGCAGTTTGTTAAGCACTCTGCAACATTTAACGTGAAAGGTATAAGTCGGTGTAGGTCGGTAAGGGTATAAATCAATTTTTATCATCCAGAATACAAGATGGAATCCAGGTGAAATATATTAGTTTGAATGATTTCGGTTCGATACATCAATCCAATATAGACCAAATGCAAGTGGCGACCTGTTGGCAACGGACCAGACATGACCGTCAACATGCTCACGTTGGTCGCTGGCTCCAATCCCAGCGCACACCTCTAACTTTAAGTAGTCATGTGGGTACTATTCGTAATAGTCAATTACCATGCACAACTGATAAGTCGCACGCTCGAGTGTAGAGGAGGATCGTCAAATGCTGTGGGACGTATATGGAATGATACAGTACGGTACACAAATATACCTGCAGCTTCCCGCACTCTTGTCCCAAACATTGTTGGCAAGATCCTGGGTCCCAGAGGATTTTGCTCCGGAAAACTAAATAATATTTGTCTTCTAACACCCTAAACTAATTACGCTAATACATGTATCCGCTACGAAGGTGCCCAAATGTAGGTACAATAATTTAACAAAAGAAATAAAATCAATAAATAGTTTTAATGTATAACAATAAATTACAATCTTTTGTATTGTCATTAAAGTATTAAATACGGACCTGTGTACGGACCGGCAGCAAGTATCGAAACAATACAATAGTGCACATTGTTTTGCTTGTTTAACATTTTTTATTACCCCTACCCACTTTATTGTTGTTTTTGTATTCAATACACGGTTTCATATTATTTTAGAATTATTAAATGTATAGTTTGATTTATGTTCTGATGTTAGCTTAAGTTATTATTGTACTTATCTCAAAGTGAAATGAAAATTTATTTTGAGTAAATAAAGATTCAAATCTCAAACTCCAGCACACCGTGCAGTGTCTTCGTTTGTTGCGACATTGTTGCCAATTGTTTCGCTTCTATTCGGCGAAGCCACCTCTGTGATGGGTAAATCAGCAGAGGCGTGGAGGTAAATGGCAAACGCATTCTCGTAAACTATTCGAGAAGGGCCTCCGAAGCCCAAAGCGCAAGCCACTGCCTGCGATACGCTCACAGACAGCCTCCGTAAAATCTGTTGATGCACGCACGAGGCCTTGAGTCATTAATCGGTGAAGCAGCCTTTGTGATGGGTAGGTAGACCAACAGAGAATTGGAGGTAAATGGCAGACGCATTCTCGTAAACTATTCGAGAAGGGCCTCCGAAGCCCAAAGCGCAAGCCACTGCCTGCGATACGCTCACAGACAGCCTCCGTAAAATTCTTTGTTGCACGCAGAAAGCCTCTAGTAATTAATCAGTGAAGCAGCCTCTGTGATGGGTAGGTAGACCAGCAGAGACTTGGAGGTAAATGGCAGATGCATTCTCGTAAATTAATAGTAATGGGCCTTCGAAGCCCAAAGCGAAAGCCACTGCCTGCGATACGTTCACAGACAGGCTCCATAGATTGGATTTCTCTCTTTCGTTCATTGTTTGGTATAGTTACTGGTTTAGCATTAGTTTTCAGTGCCTACTTGTCTTGGGTGTACTAAGGACGACCCATTATATAATACCATCGATATCATATGTTATAAGCCTGCAGCAGACTCATAAAAAAAAAAATTAAAACTTGGAGGTATCTTACGCAGACACCCTCGCAAGTTCTTATTAGGCAATTGATTCAGGATACGCTCCTGACGAGTTTTCCATGTACTTTTATTCTTTCTCGCATAAGAGTTGATTTTATTATTATTATGAAATTGGTAAGTAGGTTTCAAATCTATTTAAATACAGAGGAAGGTAGTAAACCATGTCCGGGGCTGCTGCCCAGCCAATTATATGTTGTAAGTTAATACTCAATAACTCGTTATGCAAGTAAGGCAAAGGAGACTGCACTTCTAATAATGGTAAACTTTTAGATTTGACCTTCCTTTGCGGTAATAAAAACGCGCCAGGCACTTGTGAGGGAGGAATTACCTATATCTCCGCGTGTAATAATTGCAAGACTTCCAAACGTACCTACATACATGCATAAACTCGTGTCCCGAAAGGGGTAGGCAGAGGTTGTCCTGGTAGCAACCAGGCCATTCACTAAAATTTGCTTCGCTTGCTACATCCCATGAAGTGACAAGGGGCGAGCCCATCGCCATATGAGGCTCAAATACCTGCCTCCGGGGTGACAATGAATAGAAAAGTTCAATATCACCTTGCCCGAACCGGGATCCGTTACCGAGACTTCCGCCACAGAGGCAGTCAACGTAACAAACGTATTACATTGTCAAAGTACATGTTAGAGTGTTCCCTTGGTCACTTTAAAGCTTTAAATGGACTTACCGTGACAGCTCCATTTCACCTCAGTATGAGGGTATTCCGAGTATTCAGAGCTCGAACCACTTGTATTTCTCACTGGCGAAGATCGGCGCTTGCGAGGATTGAAGGTGGTATGGTGGTCTCAAGCGTCAGAGCGATCCTCGGCGGAAGACAAGACGTGGTCATCCACCGACAACACTGCCTACTTAGGCGAGCGAGCGCCCAGAAACACCATACTCTTTTTCACTTACGAATTTAAAATGGTTTTTACCATGTTTATATTAATTTGCTTTAAACTTATTTTTGATGTTGCTTCTTCGAAGGAAGAACGACGCTATGATCCAATATCGTGCGGTCCCCCCACAGGCGATCTCCTGAGACCACGTGACACTTGCTCAACGCTGATTGGTCGAAACGAAGCGGAAGTTACACAAAAAAGGCTTGTATTGAGTAAAAACGGAAAAGGAAGTAAGACGCACTCTCACAGATGCTGTGCATCGTCACATGCTGAATAATAATGAGATTTTGCTTCCTAGATATTCTGTGAATATTGGCAAATGGGAAATACCATATAGGTTTTCTAGACAGACGTAAATCAAAATGATTGTACATTGTCTTATTTATTTCATTTATTTATTTATTGTTTCCGTTTTACCTTTTTAGGTACCTATCTCTATAAATTGGTTTGTTAATTTGCGCCGTCAATATCTTGGGGTGATATTATACAGCCATTTCTTTTTATGGTTTTACGAATGATTTGATAAAAACAATTTTAGCACAGCTTCGAATATCATGACCCTTTGAATTTTGTGTTGAAGCATACCCTTTAGCCAACTTGGGAAGAATTGATAATTCTTAATTCAACGTTTATATTAACGACAGAAAAACCCCAAACAGACCTCGCCACGGATTATATAATCGTTTTAAATCAATATTATGTACTTAATTATGTATTCATTATTGGGACATCATTTTTCAATATAATATATTACGTAATAATTTAAGTTGAAAATGTAATTTTTAATTTATAATAAAAGGAACAAAACACTCACCCTGTCTGTGATAGCTTCTTCCATTTTCCCGCGTTTGAGTCCCGGCGCGCGTACCACGTTCGCCGGTGGCGCCACCACGGTCGTGTGCGGCGCCGCGGCCGAACCGCCGCCGATCCCCACCGGTATGAAACCGGCCTCCATCGCTCAAGTACGAACCATCGCCGCTACTCGACAACAGATGGCGCTATACACAATATTTTAAAAACTTAAGACGATCAATTCACCATTGCACATAAACACGTAAATAACTCTTCACAAATTTTTCACTTCACAATAAAAAAAGCACTGATAAATTCACTGTACACTATGGACGTATGCTAGGTCACTAGCCATAATTGAGAGGAACTGTCCCGTTTATTGAGCATTTGATTTATGCGAACACTGAGCACATTAATGAACGGAATGCCAAACTTGTCGTATTAATTATCACTTGTCGGAGTTCGATATCGTATTCTCACGTAATCATTTGCGTGTAAACACTATCACAACATCAGAAACACATCGGCGACAACGGCCGGCCGTGCTCTGCATTTCGTTTCGTCTAACTTCTCCGTCCCGCTCACACCCATAACCTGCGAAAGAGACGCCGATATTAATTGAGGATCAATGCAAAAAATCAAAACAGGTTATGTTTTGTTCGTGTAGGTACACATTTTTTTATTATCAAAACATCAAGGTTGTTGAGATTATGTTCGTTTCGCGTTAATAAGGTAGTTTTCTGTCACATTCTTGAATATTCCGGTGCGCGTGTGTGTGGCGGTCGCTCGTCCTTCGCGTGACTGGCATGCGGGACGAAAAATGGCGCCAATTTAAATGGCGCGTGTTCAATCCTTTTTTGTCAGCTGATTGAAAAACAATACTAGCGATAAAATCGTATAGAGTTAGAGATATTACGAATTTAAGAGGGATTAAACACACAGAAGTGAAAATATAATTGGGCCTAAACAAAGCTGAACTATCATGATTTATGCGGAATAGTCGAAATAAGAACTCCTATAATTTTCGAGAGGGTATTTAGGACATATCCCGGTTTTAGAAAATATAAATAAAGGTACAATAATAATGTGAATTTTGCATACAATAAATTAAATGTTTATGAGTTAAGGCTTTGTTTTGCAAAGATTTTTTTTCCCATTACAGTTAGAGAAGACCGATGCCGCGCAAAGCCTTCAAAACATATTAAAAACATGTGAGCCAAGTACATCAAAATTAAAAGCACAATAATTGTCCAATTTAAAAATTCCTATCTAACACGCAATAAAGAAGCATAAAATAATTGTTTTTATTAAATATATACCATTTGAATTACATTTTTAACAACTGTTACTCGACGTTCATAACCGGTTGGCAACAACGCGTTATTAAATGATTTCTGCACGATTATTCATGCTTATGATAATTAATATTGCTGTTTAACTACTTGTATTTAGTGGACGATATAGTGGCATAGTTACAAAGCCCTTTTTATCAATAAATGGGTAAAATATATTAAATACAATTTCTTTCTCCTTTTCTTATATCCATACCATGGTTGTCTGTGAGAAATTGCCTAGAGCGTATATCTACTTTTTCTCTATAAGCAATTTTAATGATATTTTATATCTGGAGTACAAAAAGGATAAATAAACAAAACATATAAACTGCCTCGGTGGCGTAGTTGTAACGGTACGGTTACAAAGCTGAGGTCACGGGTCCGAATCGTGCGTCGGGCAAAATGATATTGGTTTTTTATATTCATTATCAGCCCGGAGTCAGCAATTTGTTCCCGATATGGCATGACGCTCGCTCCCGCCACACCGTGGGACGGAAACCATAAGGTGAAACGTGGGTGTCCTAGAAGCACCTCTGCCTACCCCTTCTGGGAAAAAGGCGTGAGTTTATCTATGTATATATAAAATAAATAGAGAAATACATGGTTCATCAATCGTCACAATGGACTAGTGGTAATATACTATGATCCTTGAAGACCTGGGTTTAATTCATACGTCAAGTAATCTATTTTATCTACATAATATTACCAAATTTTTATTGCACTGAATGGCAAGACAAGCATGCCATTCGCATGATGGTAAACGATACGACCGCTCATGGACAGTAACAAAACTAAACAACGCCATGAATTACAAAGTAATGCCTGGTATTCCACTGCGCTCACCATCCTGAGACATAAGATGTTAAGTCTCATTATGTCCAGTAGTTACTCTGGCTACAATGTCCTTAAAACCGGACCACAACAGTGCATTTACACTGCTGTTCGTCGGGAGAAATAGACATTGCGGTGTTACCTACCCAGGTAGCCTCTCACGTATGAGAGACCTGCCACACCTTAATCTTGCTAAAACCTATGGTATTCCTGTTTTCCCACGACGTTTTAAAATGCATGGTAATTGACTATCAATACATGACTCCGAAAAGTCTATGAAAGCCCAGCACTTTCTCCCACTCTATAATTATCGTCACGATAATATTTTCTTTGCGTCCAACGCGTTGCGTGCAGATTGTGTAATGTATACATATTTGCATAGAATCTCGTAATGCGAGGTTTTTGTGTAATATGTGATGACATCTCGTCTACTTCATTCTGAGGTGGTAGTGGCACCGATAGAAACTTAGATGTATAATTTATAAGTTATCTTAAGCCCGATTGAAAAGTAAGGTAAAATTACGGATAAAACAAATTTTAATCTGAAAGAATATAATAGACTCAATTTGACAGTGTTATTAATTAAATAGACACTGTTTATTTATTAATTGTGCATTATATTCGTCTACGAATAACCCTCCAAATCATTTAAAATTCATCCAATTCCGCGATAAAATCCGTAAAATATTCCAAAAATTCCTCAACACATGACGCAGACTTCATAAATATGAATCAAAAAAGGATTTAACACTTTTTTCGGTAAATACGCGACGAAATGTGAGTAATAAAAGGAAAACCGTCAGGGTCTGCCCGCGCCAAGACAAATGTTTGTGAGATCTAGAAATATTTGGCGAAAATTCTCTCATAGTTTCTGAAATGTGACACAAGACTTGGACCTCAGTGTGGGATGTGGACTATGTGTATGGCCAGCATAATAAAATAAATATAAATACACCCAACAGCCACATTCATAGTCTTGACCCCACACTAAGCTCGAGTCTCGTGTCGTGGGTTTCAGACGCTACGAGGGATTTTCCGGTCTCACAAACACCCAGTCTCAAAACAAATACCTGTGGATCACACAAATATTTATCTCGGTGCGGGGATCGAACCCCGGCCTCACGTTTCACAGCCGGCGTTTAACCAACTGCGCCACGCAGGCTGTCTAATTGATTTTAGATACTTTAGTTAGCAGCAATATTATAATTTAAAAAAACATCTCCGCATCCTAGATTCGAACCTACGTCACAACTATAACTTCTATCGACTGCGCTATAGCGAGCAAAGTATTGCGAGTTAACTTTTCGTAAGCCTTTTAACCCAGATAGTTAACTTTCATTGAGAATATCGGGTGTCGGTTACGAGGCGCCGACACACGATACGCGTCTGTGCACGCTTGCCGACTCATTCATATACTTTATAAATACATACATACATACGTACATAAACTCTAGAAAAAAAAAGCTGCATTAAAACAGTTTCTAGTGTTATTTAAAGGTAAAAGGACTGACTTGAATGGCCTTCGCTGGAGTTTATTAAGCAAATATCGGAATAATTCACGCGTTCTCATTAATCGGTAAAGCGGTACGTTTCCGCGTTTACCTTGTTTGTGCTTTCCTTTTTTATTTAATCCGGTTACCAGGCAAAGACCAAAAGTAAAGCATGCTGACGTTCGGCAAACTCTTGGGACGAACACGGGAGTCTGTAGTAACTACAGTAAGACTGCCAGATACCACGTTCCTCTAGAGTGGAGCTGTACCACTGCTCATCTCCAATCTTTTCTGTTTAAGAAATCTTTAACCCAAGCCTCAAATATTTATTCACCATGGCAATAGGTTTGCCCCCTAATCACATCTTTGTACAATAAGCTCGACAAACTGTAATTTTGTGCCATAGTAACACCCTTCCATGACTTTTCAGGGATTCAGGTCACAACTGTCATAAATGCTACAATCGCTACGAAACAAAACTGTCTCAATTTAAATCCCATTAAAAACTCGGAGCACTCCGTTCCGAACTAATAATCCGCTAAATAAACTGGGTGGATTGAAAGCAATCCGACCAAATCCGATAGTCCGCCGCCGAATGAAATTCGTTCTCATTCGTAGTGGGATAGTGGGATTATTATATGCATTATGCAACTTAATTGAGTAGGATTGTAGACGATTTGCGGGATGATGACTTCAAAAGGTCTTTTGTGCTGCAAACTGGTGCTGTTTTTATACTGCATGGTAATTTGTAACAAACTACCCTACTCACTAGCTGGATTTTTTTATTGCTATGAATGGCGAGACGAGTACGCCATTCGCCCGAAGCTAAGCGATACGACCGCTCATGAACAGTAGCAAAACCAAACACAATGAATTACAAATCAATGCTTGGAATTCCACTACGCTCGCCATCCTGAGACACAAGATGTTAAGTATCATTATATCCAGTAGTTACTCCGGCTACAATGTCCTTCAAACCGGAACACAACAGTGCATTTACACTGCTGTTTGGCGGGAGAAATAGACATTGCGGTGGTACTTACCCAGGCGGCTTTACGCATATGAGAGACCTACCACCAGTATAAATTGGGCAATATTTTACCCTATTGCGTACATTACACGTCTATGCTTTTAAACTTGCTACATTATCTTAAACGCTGTGAATATTCATAGACTTTACACAATGTCAAACATGTGCGTGTCGCGTTTTAATTTTTGCATCTGTGGTTCCGTAGCTTTCTGCGACATTAAAATCTGCTTTTATTATAGAAAAAATCAACTAATAGGCCTCTCTTAGGATAAGGATTCTATCAGCCTGAACAGTGACCACTGACCACCGCACAAAATGGTAGAAAACCAGGCAAAGTCGACCAAGCAAATGGATTAAATATATTGCCCGATAGATTCACTATCAGAACAGTACTGAGCTTGTCAACAGAATAAAAAAATATTGGAAAATAAATCATGCAAAAAATATATTATAATTACCTTACGTAATACATTTGTAAACTAAATAAACCTATGAGCCAAGGTTTGCGTATGAAACACGAATACATAATATTTATTAACATTCAGCTAAAGGTCAATATCTAAAAAAAAACAAGAACTTAGGCTTTATTACGTTTCATATGTTAGCTTTCGTATTATCTTCTATATCATAGGTATCAAAAAGTAAATTAATAATTGACCCATCGATCCTCACAGAATCGAACCCGCTACTCTCCTATCCGCACTAGTAAGATCAGACTAGAACGATGCATGTTCCATTGACACATCACAAATTGCTCGAACGTGAGTTGCGTGATCGTATTAATTAATTCGGAATTCATTGCATGCAAAAACCTATGTTAGTATAAATATTACTCATTTTAGGTTGCGTATATAACCTTTATGGTACAGTTGGTTAAACGGCTGTAAAACGACAGGCTGTAAGTTCGATCCCTGCACTCGATAACAGTTTTGATTTCAAAAACTACCTAAAAACCAACACCGTTTACAAATAACAAAAACATTTAAGTTTAAAGTCTATAATTGGCTTATCCTCAAATATCTAGCTTTACAAACATGACGTAGGACGAACGGATAGACCTATAATTTAAGGAGCTAATATTTTTTTTTTTATTATTCATTATCTGCCAAAATTAATAAACGATCCAAAACCCTACCTAGATATCGATACTGAAAATAAACCAATCAAAATACGTGAAATATATAAAAATCGATAAATCATAGACCCGATTGGTCTATTTTCGGAATCGATCCTTACGATATCGATCAAGATAGCTTATTTATAGACAGCCTCCGTGGCGCAGTTGGTTAGACGCCGGCTATGAAACAAGAGGCCGCGGGATCGATTCCCACACCGAAACAAATATTTGTGTGATCCACAGGTATTTGTTTCGGATCTGGGTGTTTGTGAGACCGAAAAGTCTCTCGTAGTTCCTGATACCCACGACACAAGACTCGATCTTAGTGTGGGGTCAGGACTATGTGACTGTTGGGTGTATTTATTTATTTATTATTAATATCGGTGGTCAGGCTAAGGTAAGCAACTGTATGATATATTTTAATCTATCCCTGCAAATTATATGCTTATTTCGAGGTTTTACGCAGTGTTTAAGGAACCCTATCAGCACGCAACATGCCCCGTGTAATGTAAAGTTTATGTAAATGTTTAAGGTTTGTCACTCGCGCGTTTACATACTAGTGATGTGTGGTATATTTATATAAATTATGATGTACACGATTTTTTTACTAATGATATAAATTAAATAATAAATAAATAAATACACCCAACAGTCACGTACATAGGCCTGACCCCACACTAAGATCAATTAAGTCTTGTGTCGTGGGTATCGGAAACTACGAGTGACCCGCGGCCTCTCGATTCACAGCCGCCGTCTAACCAACTGCGCCACGGAGGCTGCCGATATTACAAGGTCTTGATGTAGGTCTTGACTTTGTGTTACCAAATAGAGCGAAGTAATATCCACGTAAAAATCGCTTTAATTCATGAATATAATATAAATAATTTTCCACCGAATGCCTCGGTGACGTAGTTGTACTACGGTTAGATTACAAAGTTTATATAGTAGAGTTATTGAGTTTTTCTATTCATTTTCAGCCCGGAGTCAGGAATTTGTGTCCGATATGGCGATAGGCTCGCCCCTATCACATCATGGGACGGAACATACAAGGCAAAATGTGGGTGTCGTGGTAGCACCTCTGCCTACCGCTTCAGGGATAAAGGCTTGAGTTTATGCATGTATGTATGTAATTTTCCACCAGTTTCGTCAATAAAACTTCCCAGTTTATTCAGACCGCAAGTCACATCTCTAATCTCTATCCAGCCTTCACAGTGTTTTGATGCGGGCACAAGGCAAGAATTCACGGACGCTTTAATGTGAACTAATTCTTTCAAATAGCTACTCTAATATACATAAACACACCTTTTTTCCAGAAGGGGTAGGCAGAGGTTCTACCAGGACACCCACGTTTCTTGTGTGTTCTGTCCCACGATGTGTTGGGGGCGAGCCTATCGCCATTTCGGGCACAAATTCCTGACTCCAGGATGATAAAGAATAGAAAAATCCAATATCACTTTGCCCGACCCGGGTTTAAACCCGAGACTTCGAATTTGTAAATGTACCGTAGTAAAAGTTACAACTGCGCCACCAAGACAGTCCACCTAACTACTCACTAAGGCGAAAAATAACGAAAAAATATATTAAGATATATAAAAATAAAGTTAACACACATAATCCATATCCACGAATCTGTTGAAATTGCAGACCAAGCACAAGTCTGGAAGTTTCTAAAATCACTGGGAGTTGGAAAATCGCGACAAGATACCGTCTCAAAAAATATTGATTTAAACTCCTTAAACCAACATTTCTGCTCTCCATCCAATTTAGATGGAACTACTAAATATAAAACTTTATCATATCTTTCCTCCTGTCAAGCTCCCAATTGTCCTCCTCTGGTTTTCAAACAACTTGCTGCTTGTGATGTTAGGAAGAACATTATGCTGAGTTCATCGAACGCTGTTGGCAGTGACTGTGTCGGACGAAGTATGATTATTCCAATCCTTGATGAAATACTCCCTATCATTTGCCATATCTTAAATCACTCCCTTTCCAGCGGCACCTTTCCTCAAGCGTGGAAAGAAGCCCACATTATTCCCATACCCAAGAAATGTAACCCTTCTACCTTTTCCGAGTTCCGTCCTATTTCCATTCTACCTTTCCTCTCCAAAGTTCTCGAGCGCCTTATCCATTCACAACTTTCAGATTTCCTCTATAATAACAAGCTCCTTAACCCTCTCCAATCTGGTTTTCGTCCTGGACACAGCACTACCACAACGCTTATTCATATTACGGATGACATCAGGTCGGCCATGGACAGAGGCATGCTGACAGTTTTAGCTCTGCTTGACTTCAGCAACGCTTTCAACACGGTCGATCTTGATGTGTTGCTCAGTGTATTGTCTTCTCTTAACATATCTCCAGGTGCAGTTGATTGGTTTCGTAGTTACCTGTTCGGACGCCGGCAGCGAATATGCGTTGAGGATAATTTATCGTCTTGGTGCATCATTTCTGCTGGCGTACCACAGGGTGGCGTGCTATCTCCCTTACTCTTCTCAATTTTTATTAACTCCATTACAAATAATCTTCGTTCTTCCTACCACCTTTATGCAGATGATCTCCAAATATATTCCCAAGCATCTCCAGATGAGCTGAAAGATGCTGTTTTATGTATAAATGACGACATTGGACGCATCTCTGACTGGTCTAAGGAGTATGGACTCAAAGTCAACCCTTGTAAAACGCAGGTCATTGTTGTCGGCAGCCCCAGGTTGATGTCTAGATTGAATTGGTCTCTCATACCTCCAGTTTTTTGTAATGGTATATCTATTCCTTACAACGAAACGGTAAAAAACCTAGGTATTATTCTTGACAAATCTCTCTCCTGGGGTCCTCAGCTTCGAGAGTTGAGTAGGAAACTATTCGCCTCAGCTGGGTCCTTGCGGAGATTGCGCAATTTTCTACCCATCGCCACGAGAATTTCGCTCGCTCAATCACTCCTGCTCCCCATCCTTGATTATGCGGATGCCAGTTATCTTGATCTCACTGAGGAGCAACTTAATAAACTTGAGCGTCTTCAAAACTTCTGCATTAGATTTATATTTGGACTGCGCAAATATGATCACGTTTCCGAGTTCCGCAACAAGCTCAAGTGGTTACCCATTAGGTTTCGCCGGAATACACATATTCTATCACTTCTTTATTCCATACTTTTTAATCCCCTCTCTCCTTCGTATCTCAATAACAGATTCGAGTTTCTTCATGATACGCATTCTAGATCCCTGAGGTCATCAGAGAACTTAATACTAAAAATCCCTGTGCATTCCACTACATTTTATGGCAAATCTTTCACTGTACAAGCTGCTAGGCTATGGAATGCACTACCTGTCACAGTGAGGCGGTCAAAGTCCTTGCCCATATTCAAAAGATTAGTGAAACAGCATTATCTTTCCCAAAGTCACTGAAGACACTGCATGTATTGTATAAGTATGCACACATGTATATGTGTTTATATGTATGTATGTTTATATATGTACATTTTTATTATTATGTTTTCGATATTATTACGTTTATACTTGAATTTGTGTGTTTTTATGCATGCATGTATATGTTGTGTATGTATATATATATGTATGTGTGTATGTATTTATATGTATATATATATATTTACATTTATGTATTATTATTATTTTTTTTACAAATATTATGTATGTATTTCTTATTGTCTCGCTTCATCTTTCGTACACCTCATGGTACCCCAATATTGTCGTTTTCTCTTATCCATCCTATGGTTGGTTGTCTGGAAGAGATCGCCTTGAGCGATAAGACCGCCTTTTGTACGTCTTTTTTTTTTATGTATTGTGTTCTATATGTATGTCACAGGTGTACAATAAAGTTTTAAATAAATAAATAAATAATCCAGATTCCATAAGATACATTATTAAATTAACTGCGGCGCCAAAACAAACTATATTTAAATAAATGCATCCAACAGACACAAAAATAGTTTCGACTCCACATTAAAATGGAAGTCTTGTGGCGCGTATCACAAACTATAAGACTTTGGTTTCACAACACCCATACCCGAAACAAATATTTTAGGCCGCACTAACATTTATTTCCATGCGAGGATTGAACCTGTGGCTTTTGGTTTCACAGCCCACTCTCCAAAACACAGTCTTTACTGGTAGTCTCTCATATGTGAGAGGCCGCCTGGGTAGGTACCATCGCAATGTCTAATTCTCCCGCCAAACATCAGTGTAAATGCACTGTTGTGTTCCGGTTTAAAGGACATTGCAGCCATTGCAGTAACTGGACATGTTATGTCTCAGGATGGCGAGTGCAGTGGAATACCAAGCATTGCTTTGTAATAAATGGTGTTGTTTGGTTTTGCTACTGTCCATGAGCGGTCGTATCGCTTACCATCAGGCGAATGGCATGCTCGTCTCGCCATTCATCGCAATAAAAAAGCTTCCAGTTACCATCAGGCGCATCACACGCAATTTCAGCCAATACAAAATACTTTTCCCACAACACCCACGAAAAAAAATGTTGGATTACAGACTTAACGTAGGCGAATATGGATAAAGTATTAAGTAATAGTTATGTAACCGCGTTTGTACGTCTTCATCCATTATTAAGAGGTTTAAGCATCTAATCGTGTTACGTAACTCATTCACGAATGGCAAAGATGTAAAAGAGAGAGGTTCCAATAATTATTGCAGTATTTTTCAGTTGGATTCCCGCATTGAAACAAATGTTTGTGTGCGCACAAGTATTTGTCTCGTGTCTGAGTGTTTGTGAGGCAGAAAATTCTCTCCCTGCCTGCCTCTTTGACCAGTATGTTTCATATTTTTCGACATGAGCCCAGCGATACTTAAAACCCAAATTTCATTTAAAAGTTGCGTATACCCACATTTGCATGATAATGAGACTACTGGCCCCACACCGGGACGTGAGACAAAGACTCATCATAACGAAGCCGTTTTCATAGCTTTTGTCTTATTAATTGTTCATTCGGAACCCTGAGCTGAGAAGAAAGTGACAATTATTCAAAATAATTTTTCGTGCTTTTAATTTTGTATATATTTTGCAGTACAATATAAATAATTTGCAATGATCTAGATGAGTTTTAATTTTTTATTAAAGTACCTCCAACGAAGTTACATGACATATAATAAACACAATGGTGAAGCGTTATTCTAGTTTACGTTGTGACGTGATCTTCAATTACAGGAGACCACAACATGCAAATTTAAATATTTATACAATAGCAAAAATATTATAATATAGTAATTTAGACTATGAAATGGACGACACTATGATTTACTCATGTATGTAATGATAGATATATTTTTCTGTTTCGCTCTCTCTCTCCCTCTTATTTTTCAGCCACAGGAAGTCACACACTTAATTAATTCCACCAATAATTTACAATTTGATTATTTCTGTACGGATTTATAAAAATCTGTCTCGTTTCGATTCTAGGTATAATTTAATTCTGGTAAAACAGTCAGACATTATTTCAAATAGGCGACTGGTGAAGACTACGCGAAGTAGACTAGCTTTTCCACCGCTTTTTTGTTGAAATAATATTGCCGGAGAGCACTGAATGTTTTGATCACTTTTCTTATCGATTACTATTGGCCAGCGAATCTGTTACAATCCCCAAATATTGCATGGCCGATGGTAACCTAAAACCTTTTTTTTTTTTGGTAAATACTCTATCTGCGCGTGCTGTATAGTGCGTGGTGGCCTGTTGGTAACGGACCAGACGCGGCTGCCTACATGTTCACGGTGGTCGCGGGTTCAAATCCCAGGGCACACTGACTTTTCGGAGTTATGTGTGTATTGATAACTAGTCAATTACCACGCACTTTAACAGTGAAGGAAACATAGTGAGGAAACCGGCATACCGAAGCGATTTTAAAGAATTTCTACGGTATGTAAGTCCGCCAACCCGCACTAGGCCAGCGTGGTGGACTATATTGGCCTAACCACTCTTAATGGATTCTCTCGATTGTAGAGTAGGCCCGTACCCAGCAGTGGGACGTATATGGCTGATACAATAACTCTATCTGCACTGCGCTTATATCATCAGGCGCATTGTACTCACTTTGTCGTTTCAATATAAAAAA
Organism: Deilephila elpenor; assembly: GCA_949752805.1. Classification (NCBI taxonomy): domain Eukaryota; kingdom Metazoa; phylum Arthropoda; class Insecta; order Lepidoptera; family Sphingidae; genus Deilephila; species Deilephila elpenor. Next base: position 2,420,834 of record OX457121.1, read on the forward strand.
AACAAACCCCAAAGAAATTCTAATCTAAATAGACATATGCAACAAACAACATGCACGCTATTATAGTCATTATTTCAATAAAATGACAGTTTAGTATCGTGTGCAATGTTATTGTCTCCCTGTGTTAGGGATTTCTGGACATGCGCCAATGTTGTGTTACTCACGATCCCTAACATAGGCCGGGAAATAATTTATTGCTTAATTATTTGTCACATATTGTTTTTTTGGTGAAAGAAAATATTTATATATATATTATTGTCTATTTTAATTGACTGCCTCCGTAGCGTAGTTGTATTACGGTACGGTTACAAAGCTGAGGTCTCGGGTTCGAATCCCGGGTCAGGCAAAGTGATATTGGATTTTTCTATTCATTATTATCAGCCCGGAGTCAGGAATTTGTGCCCGATATGGCGATAGGCTCGCCCCCTATCACACCGTGGGACGGAACATGCAAGGCGAAATGTGGGTGTCCTAGTGGCACCTCTGCCTACCCCTTCGGGGATAAAGGCGTGAGGTTATGTATGTATGTATATTATTGTCTATTTTAAAATGGAAAACTTGTGCAAACTGAGCATAGAATGAATGCACGGGTCAAGACTTAAGGTACAGATGTAGTCCCACCAACAACATCACCCATTCGTCCTCTTTTCTTATATCCATCATATGGTTGTCTGCCAGAAATTGCCTTGAGCGATAAGACCGTCTACTACTTTTGTTTCTGTTTATTGCCTTCTTTTTTGTTGCATTTCGAGTATACAATTTTTTTAATAAATCACCCTAATCCCACACTAATGTAGGGTAAAATAATTTTTATTCATTTATATTTACTTTAATTTACAACTGTAACTTGTCTCACTTCAATATTTTTGAGAAATCATCTTATCCTGAATCGCAAAAAAAACACGAAAATATAATAAATTAAAAGCGATAGGGTCTCCCATCCCATTTATAAAAGCTATTTATTGCACATTCTTAGATTCTTTACGTGACGGTAGTAATGGGACTCTCTCCGTCTCGCTCTCCCTTCAGGCATAGGAAGTCCACTGTTCACAGGCCTCCCCAAGGTTCTCCGCGTAGACCTGATGGAAGCCGCCAGCATCCAGGGACTTCCTGAGACAGTAATAGGACTGCCATTTCTATATGAAACTCAAGAAATCAGTTATCATAATATCTATATCAGCCCATATACGTCCCACTGCTGGGCACGGGCCTACTCTACAATCGAGAGAATCGATTGAGAGTTGTTAGGCCATATAGTCCACCACGCTGGCCTAGTGCGGGTTGGCGGACTTACATACCGCAGAAATTCTTTAAAATCGCTACGGTATGCAGGTTTCCTCACGATGTTTTCCTTCACCGTTAAAGTGCGTGGTGATTGACTATCAATACACACAATAACAATATCATAATATGACCACAATTTTTTATTTATTTATTCATTCAACACACAGTCATTACAGGGTTAGGTACCCAATTCGAACTGGGGGGACTATAACACAAATTTATACAAAAATAAAACAAAACTAAACAATAACAATCACACTACAACTAATAAAGTAAGCAAATAACATATAACAAACATTTCGCGAGCTCACTCCGCTTGCTTGTAAAAACATCTGTTGTGACATGCACCTCATTAATACTTTTAACCGCTCGGGTGAGAGACGTCTTGGCCAATTCAAACAGAACACAAAACAAGAACATTATAAAACACAATCAACATTACATTCCAATAAATATCTTCAAATCGTCATCTTCGGACCGTTCACTTCGCCCACTAACCTCCAAAATGTTAAAACTGTACAAAAATATTAAGAATTGGAATCGATTACGGCGCGCCGTCGAGCCGGTTCACGGTCAATTAGCTGCCGAACCATTGTGCGTGATCCGCTCTATTTGACGCTGCCGTTGCTAAGATGTCTTGGCCTAACCTCTCTTTATCGTACTCTTGACTGTAGACCCGTGCCTTGCAGTGGGACGTATACAGGCTGATAAAGATGTTGTCAGTGAGAGACTTTTATAACAACTCAACAGTACAGTGTATTGGTGGTAGGTCTCTCATATGCGAGAGGCCGCCTGGGTAGGTACCACCGCATTGTCGATATCTCCAGCCAAGAGGAGTGTAAATGACATTCTAGCCCGAGTAACTACTGGGCATAATGAGACTTAACATCTTATGTCTCAGGATGGCGAGCGCAGTGGAATGCCAAGCAATGCTTCGTAATTCATTGTGTATTTTGGTTTTGCACAGTTTTTACAGTCCATGATGCGAATGGCATGCTCGTCTCGCCTTACATTGCAACAAATAAAAAGTCACATACACACTAAGATCACGGGTCGTGTATCAGAAATAACTAGATTTGTCAGTTCAGCTTTTATACTATAACGCAGGCAAAACTATATTTAATTAAAGTTTGAACTTTTGAAGATATCGTTGTATATAATTTTGACAGCTTTATACAATAAAAGCTGAATATATATGTTGTTAAGGCACCTTTATAAAGACGTTTCTTTGGCATCCGGACACTTTTGATGGTTCATTCATCTTGCCAGACACATTAAAGCTAATAGTTTTCAAAGCCACCCCGATCGGAACTTCACAATAGCTGATGCCTATATTAGGGGCATACGCAGACAAACTTTCAGCTTTTGTAAAATGACTGAAGTCGGGCGGCCACGGCTCTTGCTCTTTAAATCCACAATATGAATGTTAATATCAGAATGTGAAAAACGCGAAAACATCCGCAATACGAGTATATTGACAAATACTTGTTTAACGAAGCATCTGATGGAAACAATTGTTACAAACAATAAATAAAATGTACATCTGTGCGTTCACAATAGCGCGGACAATAGAAGGATACGCCGATATAAATCCTTAACGCCGGGGTTATGTTAAACCTCCACTGGTGCAGCTATGCTATTTTTTTATATTTTGACAGAAGCATACATACATAAACTCACGCCTTCATCCCGGAGGGTAGGCAGAGGCGCCACCTTTCACTTATCATCATGGTACATTGTAGACAGTTTATTGTACTCGGTAGAAAATCGTGCGATTAAATATTGCAATTAAATAAATATTTCAGCCTATTAAAAGGCTTCACAAATTCATCGTTGAACGCAATCCATGATCCTTTTTTATCCATTCCCAGCCTCTGCGAGTATCATCGCGCCGTACATCCTAAGTGCATACACAAAGCTACATCGCCTGCGCATATCTTCGCTCACTGGATACATACCCCACACCACGTGGGTGGTAGCAACTTCAAACCACACACTCAAGTGATCATCCGATACGCGGGTTACGCGACACGGCTGTTACATTTGTTTACTATTTACTGTACCTGCATTATTATGTCGGCTTGTTGGTATACTTTCAGCTTTTGTAAAACATAAGATTAAATTATCACACTTGGACCGAAGAAATTAAATTTTTATTTTCACCTTGAAATTACAATCTGGATATTGGGTAAACAATTACTACAATAAGTATTATACATTAAAATGTACGCATCAAACTCGAACCCACGACATAAATTTTATCAATCCACTAGGCTCAATAAATCCCAGGCAAATTGTCTCTCGACTGGCCGACCTAGGAATCGAAGCTGAACAGCGCGGTTCAGTGGGCACGCGTCGCCAACAGAGCAATGATCCGAGGATGATAGTACTCGGTTATTCTTTGTTATTTATTTTTATATTGCTCAGACTTGCATTTACTGAAGAAACTTAAAATGCCCTTAAAGTATCTACATAATATGCGAAAATATAACTATTCAGGTTAAAAAGTGATAATTCATTTGTCTCTACAAAAGACAAGATATGAATTATAGAATTTGAATACCTTCTGCCCGCAAACTTCGTCTGCGTGATAAATTTTATTTGAAATTAACTTTATTTGGAATTTCCCATCTCGTCCCGTTATATCCCGCCCGTCCTGTCTCATTCTCACTCAAGGTGTGTAAGCTAATCCTAAGCTAATGTTGTTTCTTATTATTTTCTGTATTTTAATGTGTGTTTGTATTTCGCATTCTGTGGTAATAAATATGTTTCTTTCTTTCATATGTTTCTTTAATCCCATCCCATCCCTTTGGGCTTTTAGTATAAAAAGTAATAAATATATCGGAATTCCTTCCTCATCCCACGGAATACTATTTTTTTCGGGATAAAAAGTAGCCATGTTTTAATCCAGGGTGTCATCTACCTCCATAACAAGTGTCATCAAAATCCGTTAAGCCGTTAAGCACATCTGCACAGACAAACAAACACCCGAACAGCTGTTCCCGTGGGATGAGGAAGGAATTCTGATATATTTGTTACTTTTCTATACTCAAATGGATGGTATGGGAATAGATTACATGCCATGAGTAAGAATAAGACTGGACGGGCGGAATATAACGAGACGGGATGAGAAATACCAAAAGTTAATCACGCGGACGAAGTTTGCGCGCAGAAGATAAATAAATTCGGAACCTTTACAATCTCACGTCATTTCTAACCACTGCGCAAATAGAAAACAATTATAATCGTACATTATTAACGTAGTTTGTTGAACGAAACGCAAAAAGCTTCATTCATTCAATGTTAATATACGCATCTAACTTGTAAATGTAGATATGGTATCTTATCATTAATATTCCGATAATTCGCGCAGTTGATAGAGACAATTGTGAAAGGGGCTGTAAGTTCGATTCCCGCACGCAAATATTGTAATCCACAGGGGTTTGTTTCGGATGTTGTTGTTTGTGACTAAATCTATTAGTTTGTAGTTTTGTACACAAGAACTGGGTGTTAGTGTGGGGTCAGGACTATGTGTGACTGTTTGGTATTCATTTAGTTACATATAATGCTAAAGTAAAGAGATCTATTGGAAATATAAATAAATAATAAATAAATACACCCAACAGTCACATACATAGTCCTGACCCCACACTAAGATCGAGTCTTGTGTCGTAGCTATCAGGAACTACGAGAGACTTTTCGGTCTCAAAAACACCCAGACCCGAAACAAATACTAATTGTGGTTCTCACAAATATTTGTCCCGGTGCGGGGATCGAACCCGCGGCCTCTCGTTTCACAGGCGGCGTCTAACCAACTGCGCCACGGAAGCTATCAACAACTAATAGCAACGACGCTTTTTAGAAAACTAAATGCTTTACGTGTGTAAGCGATTAAGTACGGAATATGAGTCACAATGGAATCAAATTCACAAGAAAATGATTCACTCACAAAGAAATGATCGTTTGTTTTTGTAATCTAAATCTTTATTAGAATCAGCACAACGTCCTTTCATGTAAGTATGAATAGATGAAAAAAAGTTGCATCGTCAATCTTGATACACGCAGAAAAAACAATCTGGGGTTGACTGTGGCCCTGGCGATGGTAAACTCCAAGAGAAGTAACCGCTAGCTAACGTTTCTACATAGTCAATATACATACATACATAAACTCACGCGTTTATCCCAGAAGGGGTAGGCAGAGGCGCCACCAGGACACCCACATTTTGCCTTGTATGTTCCGTCCCACGATTTGAAAGGGGGCGAGCCTATCGCCATATCAGGCACAAATTCCTGACTCCGGGTTTTAATGAATAAAGAATCCCAATATCACTTTGCCCGACCCAGGATTCGAACCCGAGACCTCAGCTTTGTAATCATACCGTAGTACAACTACGCCACCGAGGCAGTCAGGCAATATACATTTATAATAAGACAGTATTCCGTCCTCACACCGGACATTGGAAATACTGTAAGCCAGGATCAACAGAGGCACACATTTTACAACGCCGTGGACTGAAGCTCAACGAGTCTCTGGGAATATCTAACTTATCTTCGGGTTGAAAACCCGTAACGAGATTAAACAAATTGTAAAATAGACAGGAGTCCGAAAAATCGGCAGCCTCGGTGGCGTAGTTGTAGTACGGTATGGTTACAAAGCTGAGGTCTCGGGTTCGATTCCCGAGTCAGGCAAAGTGATATTGGATTTTTCTATTCATTATCAGCCCGCAGTCAGGAATTTGTACCCGATATGGCGTTAGGCTCGACCCCCATCACATCGTGGGGCGAAACATACAAAAGCAAAATGTGGGTGTCCTGGTGGCGCCTCTGCCTACGCCTTCTGCGATAAACGCGTGAGCTTGTCAGACAAATAACGGTTGGGTGTTTTTTATCGCATCCCACATACATGTGTGTGCCAGCAGTTAACGCATCTAAGAGTTTCCTGCCTTTATTCCGAAACAATGCTATTGGCAACTACCAAGTTGTGAAACAATGTCTGACGTAGCCTCATGTTGCAGACTACTCGGGTTTATCCAAGAATTGTGACTGCATATGCCTGATGGTAAACCGTCTATGGATATCAATAACTGCGCAAACTTCGTTCCAATTTTCGAATCGAGACCGGTGCAATTCGCGTTTGCACAAACGCACTTGAAAGTGTGTAGCCTTTAGACCCATCGTTGAGAGACATAATATTGTATACTACAGTATATTTCTTTATTTAAGTAATTACTTTATTCGGCGAGTAAGACTGAGACTCATATATCTAGTCAGATATTTGGCTCTATCTTTATGGCGACCACTGTTAAGTATAGTGAAAAACAATTTATTTCTATCAGAATCGATCCCAAGCCTCTGTTCACAGTCATTTTACCAACTGCGCCATTCTCAAATTATACATTAACACTCAAAGTCGCGTGAAATTTAACAACATACAAAAGCCTAAACAAACTGGAAACAAGAAGCCGTATAGCGAAACAAAGTGATAAGGCGATTGTACTGAAGCGTTCATTACACCTTCATGCTAGTTCGCAATAAAAACGGCTACTATAGGACAACACCCACACCTCTGACATTTCGTAGTCATGTGTTCAAAAATGTGTTGGAATATGCAATTTTTTTTTATTTTGTAGTTTGACAGCCTCCGTGGCGCAGTTGGTTTGACGCCGCCTATGAAACGAGAGGCCGCGGGTTCGATCCCCGCACCGAAACAAATATTTGTGTGATCCACAGGTATTTGTTTCGGGTGTGGGTGTTTGTGAGACCGAAAAGTCTCTCGTAGCTTCTGATACCCACGACACAAGACTCGATCTTAGTGTGGGGTCAGGACTATGTATGTAACTGTTGGGTGTATTTATTAATTATTTATTATTATTAACGAGAAAATATTTTTTTTAAAATAAAATAATATTTAACAAGATTGTCGCTGAGTACTATTCCTTTAATGAATGTTAGGATAAGTATATAATATGTTTACGTATATGTATGTATTGTATGTATTGTATGTTTGTATGTATGTATGTATGTATGTATGTATGTATGTATGTATGTATGTATGTATGTATTGTAAGTATGTGTGTATTCATATATTTTTACATGTGTTTATGTTTATATTTATATATATTTAGAGTAATACATTATTATTATTTATTTTACGCTTTAGACTGCCCTTTCTTTCTCCTATTTATATATCCATCCCATGGTTGCCTGTAAGAAATTACCTAGTGTGATAAGGCCGCCACTTGTACTATTATTTGTATTGTATAAGTTTGCATTTGTATATGTCCATTTAGTGCAAAAAAGTATTAAATAAATAAATAAATAAATAAATAAAGCCCCATTTACACAGGGAAAATTTCTCGTCTCGAAGATACGATTATCGTAAGGATATTAAAAAGTTGCATCGAGTAAACGTTTGTCAGAACACGATAATCTATGGCTGTTATGTCATGCGATAATTGCATACGATTCTCGCCACGAGAAACTCTCCCGTGTAAATGACGTTTAAAACTACCCCTAAAGATTCAACCCCGCTACTCACCAGCCAGGTCTGCGGGTCCGAATTGGGGCATGGGACATAGGAGATAATAAGAGAGGTATGGGACAAGTTTTCAGCTTGCCTCAAATACCTACCCAAAAATTGGTGCTCTCCTACTGTATTGTATTGTATCAGCCCATATACGTCCCACTGCAGGGCACGGGCCTACTCTTCAATCGAGAGGATCGATTGAGAGTGGTTAGGCCATATAGTCTTAGCTCTCCTACTATTAGGTTATATTAAACATAGACAGGTCTTTCACCGCAATAATGCTACTTAAAATCCCTGATGCAGACGACTCGAGGGAGTTACTCCATCTACCGACACGACGACGAATGTTCGAACGTCGTAGGTAAAACTGTACAAATGTGTCTAAATTAATGAATAAATACACCCAACAGTCACATACATAGCCTGACCCCACACTAAGATCGAATCCTGTGTCGTGGGTATCAGGAACTACGAGAGACTTTTCGGTCTCACACACACCAAGACCCAAGACAAATATTTGTCTCGGTGCGGGGATCGAACCCGCGGCCTCTCGTTTCACAGCCGGCGTCTAACCAACTGCGCCACGGAGGCTGTCATTCTCTTTAAAATGTTAAAATGATCTATCGTACGTCGTAACAATAGACTAAGTTTGGAGTGAATGATACGTTTCATAGAGAATAGTATTGATTTTTAGAAGTGGAAAACTTTTATCTCGTGACGTGGACGTCGAAATTTTTAACATTCGAACATCGTGTCGCACTATAGAGTACCTGATACTGGTTTCTGATATAGACGACAAAAACCGTAGTCTTATAACTACAAGGTCAGAAATAAGCCTTAAAAGAAATGTAAGAACGCCCAAATATCTAGAAAATTCTTAAGTATAAGAAAATGACGCAAAACTTATATTTCTCTCATATCATTCCAAATATTTTTTATCACAATTATCAACGATTTATCAAATAAAATGCGTAATAATGACTGCATATCCGTGTTTGCATCGTGTCCTCATTATGAGAAGGGGAGGAGGAAGAGTATAAGATTAAAGGGGTAGGGTAGGAGCGGGAGATGACGATAAAGTCACGCAATAGACAATCTTCAATACATAGTTGTATCACTTTACATACATACCTAAACTTCGCTCCTTTTTTCCAGAAGGAGTAGGCAGAGGTACAACCAGGACACCCACGTTTCGCCTTATGTGTTCCGTCCCACGATGTGATAGGGGGCGAGCTTTTCGCCATATCAGGCACACATTCATAGACCTCTCATGGACCGTAGCCAAATCAAAGAACACCATGAATTACAAAGCATTGTTTGGCATTCTACTACGCTCGCCATCCTGAGACATAAGATGTTAAATCTCATTATGTCCAGAAGTTACTCTGACAACAATGTCCTTCAAACTGGAACACAATAGTGCATTTACACTGCCGTTTGCACATGTAAAATATCTTTCACGCATGCAGCATGTACGCGATAAAAAAAAAACACTTTGCCACGCACTAACATGTTATCTACGATATGTTATCTATAATTATTTTATCAGTCAAAGCCAAACTCGAGGGCGTGGCGGGAAGCGCGTCGTAAATACGTGGTTAGGGTCACGACCCTCACATATCTAATTTATTAGAGTACTATGTTTTTATTGTTAATTATGCGGTGGTCTGTGGCAGTGGCGTGCCTAGGGTTTTGGAGTAGGGCAAGCCGAATATTTTTTTACGTTTAATTAATATTGTTTTAGAAACACAAAGTTACTAAGAACGAAGAAAATTAATTTATAATACGTCGGCAAACCTACCACACAATCAATATTAAGATTAAAACAATTAATATAGATTACTTGTGAACATATTGTATCCGTAACTATTCATTACATTTCTATTGCCGTCACTATTCTGTGGTGCCTCGGTCGACTTCGAGGTTTACCGAAATTGCAAGCAGAAATTATTATTAACGCATTCATGTTTAAATGTTTTTCTGAATTTAAAATAATTGATTGCCTTTTGAAAGGACCACCTAATTTAATGAAAATTTAAAGCATTATAATCCAAACAATCTAACACACAAGACGTGTCGTTTAAAAACATAATATGAATCACGATTGTTTCATAGCTTTAAAGGGAGTATCTAGTAATAAAAGTACGTAGTTTATTAAACTGAACTGAAGAAATTTCTATTGTGATTTATCACGACTTACTAAATGTACAAACCCGGCATAGGTTTCGCGCCGGTTTATTTTTCAATATAATTGAATGAATTTACCTTTTTACCGGCAATGAACGCTTTCACCATCGCACTCAAACCATCACAGAAAACAATACAACTCAAAATAGTATCAAAATGTTTAAATAACATAAAAAACTAAACATTAACCTTAAACAAAACACATTCACAACTCATAAAATATCATAATACAAATGAAGTTAGTAGAAATATGTGCTGTATTGCCAGTAAACGTGAAATAAACAATACAAAAGATACAATTTATTAAAAGAAATATTAAAACTTCATTATTTGTTCTAAAATAAATATTAGATATAATTTCTAAAAGGAACCAACTTAATTTAATAACAATTGATATAATTGATTTAACAAATAATCACGTGACGACCATGCAACGCACGATGTTTTTACATCACCAAGGCCGAAGCCGGGCATATCGTCTAGAGTAAACTGCTATATAACATATCTATAGCTATACATTCGTAGCGATCGAGTAATATCATTTCCCCATACAGTTCACGCGTTGCTAGAAGCCCCGTAAAAGCACACGAGAGAGAAAAGGATAGATGTATGTGCTGTGTGCTCCGTCTTTTCAAGTTCAATATAGTTTTAATGAATGAATGTTACGCGCATGGAATTACGCGGCGCTTCGGCGCTGGCGTCTCATTGAATCGAGGCGCGGTAAATTCAAAAAATTTGAATGTAATAGTTTGTATTCAGTATGGAGTATATGTGTATTATGTAGGGCAAGCCGGGCTTTTGGGCTTGTATGGAAGTACCGCCACTAGTCTGTGGATAATGAAACGGACGCGATGTGCCGGAACGGCTATAGTATTAATATACTAATGCGGCCCATATACTTCCCACCGCTAGGCACAAGCCTCCACAATCGAGAGTTCGATCGAGTGCAGTTAGGCCATTGTATAAGCCCACATTTATTGTCAGCTGGACATAGGCCTCTTATCTATCAAACCACTGTCGATGCGCTCGTCTCATCCATAATTCGCAATGAAACTCAATGATGTCATTTATTCATCTACCAATCATCCATTTGGCCTCTCTGGGCCACCGCTGTGTACCCCTTGGCCAAGTGTCTCCCTTTGCCTCCATTTCAACCTAATAATATTTCGCCCAATTGATAAATACACAGTCACACACACAGTCCTAACCACACACTAAGATAAATTGTCTTATGTCGTGAATATCAGAAACTATAGTGTTTTGGTCTGAGACCACACAAAAGTTGTCTCGATGCTGTAATCAAACCCAAATGCCAGGGCGCACCTCTGACTTGTCTGGGTCATGTGTATTGACATTCAATTACCACACAAGTGAACAGTGAAGAAAAAAGTGTGGAACCCACATACCAAAGAGATCTTTACATGAATCTCTTCACTAAATTTACTCAGTTAAATTGTATAGTAATATTCTATCCTGGTATTTTATGGCTTCAGCTATCACAGTTTAAATTTAAATATAACGGAATACCATGCCCAATAACGGTGGTTATGGGCTGATTCAGTAATTATTATTTTTTACCCTCTCATCTCTGTCCCATTGGGGTATACAGAGATTATACAGCTGAAAATTCTACAATCCTTACATACTTCTTTCGCCTCATCAACAGTCAATAATCTCTTCATAACCCTTGTTGGTTTCAGGGACTCATTTCTTTTTTAATTACAACAAATACAATGCACATCATTCCAGATAGAATATCCAACATTCCATTCCATAGAATAACATACATTATAAAATTCAAATTGCATATGCAACAATTATTTCCGAGAAACAACAGAACCTGTTATATTGAAGTAATGATACAGATAAGGTGATAAGCTGATTGCATGTGGTTTATTAATAAATGTGATAGAGCCATAATGATTTATCTTATTAAAAACTTATTTGTGAAATGGTGGCATTTATGACCATGTCAATTAATAATAAAAATAATAGAAAGGTTGTAATAGGTAAATATTGTAGGAAATGTAGGACTGCCTCAGTGGCATAGTTGTATTACATTACAATAAAAATTAAGGTCTCATGTTTGAATCCCAGGTCAGGCCAAGTGATATTGGGTTTTTTATTCATTATCAACCCAGGGTCAGGAATTTGTGCCCAATATGGCAATAGGCTTACATGCCATCACATCGTGGGACTGAACATACAAGGTGATATGTGTATGTAATTCAGAAAAATAGTTACAAAACTATTACTTAACAACATATTACGGTAATAGGAGAGTAGATAAGTGAGTCATAGTAATTTAAATACCTTTACTTATATGAGTAATATTCATTCAATTTATTTAGTTCCAGATAAGGATATATTGAGAGCAATCTTCCTGTTATGTTATACTGTTGTTTATTGTATATTTGTGTTAAATTAAATGATTGTATGTATTTTTAAATTTTAGTATATGATCTTTAGTATTTCTTATTAGCATTTTTTTCTCAGTCTATCGTAGAGGTATTAAAGGGTATTTTTGCAAGGAATAAAAAAACTCTAAAATAGGTTGGTTAATTATGTTAATAATATTTTAATTTATATCTCCATCATAGATTTTTTAGCTATAAGACAAATGTCACTATGACATTGTGTCTCAATCTAGTTCAAGTAAATTCTGAGAAATTATTTTTTCCTCAAGCATCTCGATCGGTCACGACTGTGAAACTTTATACACCAAAACAATGGCACTATTATGCCGAAATAAAAGCACGGAGACATACTTTCACCATCACATCGACAACAATGAGGTGAGTATAGAAATATTGCAATTTCTGCGTACGAAAAAAAAACGGCCAAAATTGCATCAATTTTACACGCGTATTTATGTGATAAAATCGCTTACCTTGGACAAATACACGACGTGGGACGCATGCAAATCGATGGAATTACACACATAACAGATTTTTAATGTGATAACAGCACGCAAATTATTTAAAACCGTAAAAATCTTTGTCCCAATCTTCGCGATGCTTACACACAATATGGACACGCGTTAGGATTGTTCACTGAATATTTACCGCTGATGTGTAAAAAACGAACAAACAAACAAGCACGTGGAACAATTTGAGCAATTTAAACAACTAAATCGTGCGTTCGAAAAATATACTTGCCCGATCAGTTGGCAATCGACACAAGATTGAAGATTCTTTTAGATTGATTGATTGATTTGGCGAATCCATTCATGTTGTACGGTCGTTTGAACGAATGACCGTAGGACGTTCCGTTTTTGGTAACTTAATATGCCTAATATGGAAAGTTATCTTGTTCCTTAAAAGGCATTTTATTTATTTTTATTATATTTTTTTTTGAATAATTTCACTGACCACGTGAAATTTATTTGAATAATGTATTTACTTATTCGGAGAATTTAAAGAAAATAAAATAATTTATGCACAATATTTATGCATTTCGCTTTGTTCCAGAGCGTCTATAGCCACATATTTAGCACTGTCATTGTAAGATCTTATTCAAACGAATAACTGATGCCTAGTTTAAATAAGAAAATCATTCAGTACTCAGTAACACGGTTTAACACGGGCAAGATAATTTGTACGAAGAATTTTACAAATAATTAGATAGAAATGCAATAATTGCAAGCTGATGAGATTTTTTTGTTGACTAAAATCTACATGTAGTTTTTGTCACGAATTTAAATAAATTACTTAGAATATCCAAGCTGTGGAGGTACGTGATCGAGAGAGAGATTTCCCTGATCACATTTATAGTATCGTCATAGACATATTTTGATTAGAAATATTTTATGATTAACATCGTCGTTACATATTATTAATATCGAAAATGTCGACCTAAGCTGTTATCCTTTCGTTTTACTAATAATATTAGTTAGTAATATCAATTAAATAATATAGAGACAGTAAGGGCGTTTGGGTACGGAGCAGTTAGATGGCCGTTCGGAATAATAAAGATGAAGAAAACCTAGTTCTACTGTTTCTCGCATGGGTCTGAGGATGAATAAAGTTGCCTTTAAATTATCCACGTAAACCCCTGACATGTATATCCATTTCTTCCAGGTCACTGACGTTGTTAAAATCGCCTTGCGACCAGTGGCGGCGTAAAGGGGGGGCGATGGGGGCGGTCCGCCCCGGGTACCAAGCACCAAGGGGTGACAACGAAAACCCGACCAGCGACAACAAACGAAGAGCGTGGACCACGATTGTGGGCGAAACGATCCTGCTCACCACCGCCTACAAAGACAGAGTACCTATATTTTTTTTTTTTTAAAAATCAAAAGTCTGAGTAAGCATGTATAGTATTTACTATTTGGTGTCATATTTTAGGCAGGGGTGCTCAATACGAAACTGCCCAGGGTGCCAACCTACCTTACGCCGCCACTGCTTGCGGCCTTTGATAACATAATTAAATGTTATCTGACCGATAGCCAAAGAATAATAGAGTTATTTCTCTTCAGCCACAAGAAGACTACTGTTCAACCTAGGCCACTGTTAGATAATATATAACAATACAGTTAGCATTTCAACCGATTTATAGAATTTCCAAGACAATGCATTTTGTTTATTCCTTTAGTAAACAAGACCGCACGCAGTTTGAATAGCCCCTTATGGTACAAAGTTTAGTTGAAGTAATTCTAAAGATCATGGCTATGATCAAAGTGTAACGTAATTGCGGTAGAAACATATAAACGTCAAAATCTCAAAACAATCAAATTGATTATTTTTATAAATCAAGGAAAACATTTTTTATGTTTTAATTTAAGTATAGAATTAAAAATAATATGTAAGATAAAATACTAGAACATAATACATAATTTAAAAAAATCCTCATAACTAATAACCTACAATGGCGGACAATACTGAACAAGAAACGAAAAAAGAAGAACAAAGTGAATTTAAAAAGCCCGTACTTATTGGACGCATCGGAAAACTTCCCAAAAAGGCCAAAAATGAACCGGAGAAGCCTGTGGAAGTGAAGAAAGAAGAGGAACCGCAGAAAGTTGCCTCGGAAAATGACTCTAAAGAGTCTTTGCCGCCAGGCAATTCTGCTAAAGAATTGGCGGCGCCTGTACCTTACAAGGAACCGAAATGGTCTGGATTGTGTCCTGATGGTAAGTACTTGTCTGTCAATGTTATTAAGTCAACTTTTTGCGGAGTCCTGTTGATAATGCCTTACTTACACTAGTACATATTTCGTTCGATATAATATATGCGAGTTGACGTGTGAATAATGACTATTGAATGCATTGCAATGGTCGATAACCCGGTTGATATACAGCCAGAATGCGTGTTGACACTAACTCACAATAGAAATCTAACAACTCCCATACCCCACATGTGGGCAGCTCCTTATGTGAATGTGGCTACATGCAGACCCTCTGGCGTGCTTAATTAAAAGTCACTTGATAATTGACAATACAACAAATACCATTAATATAAAACTTTATACATACAAACATAATATTCAGGTAAAAACTATAATGTATTGAGTGCATACATACATAAACTCACACCTTTTTCCCAGAAATTCGAACCTGAGACCTCAGCTTTGTAATTGTACTGTAGAACAACTATACCACCGAGGCAGTATTGAATGCTACGGCCCATAAATACCTCTTTTGCTTCATCAACTGTTATTATTCATTTCATGCACACTCATAATTTATGAGTAATATAAAATCATAATCTTTTATTATTAACTTGCAAAAGTATTATTATCAATGATTTTTTCAGGATCTGACTATGGCCTTGAAGTGCTCAAATCAGGCATGATTGTAGAAAAAACGGATCTGACGAACAAACCTTACTATGTGTTCGGTAGACTTACTAACTGTGATGTTGTGATGGCACACCCTACCATATCTAGGTATGTCTAGTGACTTTTTATACTGTGCAAACAGAAGTTCAAAATAATAAATAAATACACCCAACAGTCACATACATAGTCCTGACCGCACACTAAGATCCAGTCTTGTGACGTGAGTATCAGGAACTACGAAAGACTTTTTCGGTCTCACATCACAATGGTTAGGCAATGGCTTTGAAACGAAAAGCCGCGGGTTTGATCCCCGCACTGAAACAAATATTTTTGTGATCCACAGGTATTTGTTTCGGGTTCTGGGTGTATGTGAGACCGAAAAAGTTTCTGATACCCACAACACAAGACTTTTTAATGTGGGATCAGGACTATGTATGTGACTGTTGGGTGTATTTATTTATTATGTATTTATAATAATAATAAATGAATCTTTATTTAGCTTTGTTACTTTTTGCCTATTTCATGGGACAACACAATAATATAAATAATCAAAAATTATTAGAATTATAAATAAAGATGTTAATTATTAAAGATGTGTTATAAACAGAACAGGCACCACAATCTATTATTTCACACCTTATTTCCAATATCTTAATTATAAGTTGTAGATAATTACTGAATATTCAAGCCATTTGTTTCTCAAATTACTCTGAATATTCTTTTCTCATCAGGCACCACGCAGTCCTCCAATACAAAGCCTTTGCGGAAGAAGGGGAGCCTCCATCCGGCTGGTATCTCTTCGACCTGGGCAGCACGCATGGCACGTTCCTAAACAAGGAGCGGCTGAAGTCCAGCCATTACACCAGGGTCAGGGTGGGGCATCAGATTCGGTTTGGGGCTAGTAGTAGGACTTATATTATGTTGGTAAGTGTTTTTTTGCCTATTCTGAACGTGAAGTTTTATATATCAGCGGCTGTTATAAAAGCCAACTGAATTTGCAATATCAATAAAATGTTTTTTCATAAACATTAATTGTAAAATAATAGCTGACAGCCTCCGTGGAGCAGTTGGTAAAAGGCCGGCTGTGAAACGTGAGGCTGCGGGTTCGATCCCCGCACCGAAACAAATGTTTGTGTGATCCACAGATATTTGTTTCGGGTCTAGATGTTTGTGAGACCGAAAAGTCTCTCGTAGTTCCTGATAAACGACACAAGACTAGATCGTAGTGTGGGGCCAGGACTATGTATGTGACTGTTGGGTGTGTAGTTTTATAATACTACATATGATATAAACTCCTTTAAAATAATGTGTATCATGTGCTGCCATGTAGAATCTACTTGAGGTCAACTCTTTCACATACCAATGGGATTGTATTAAGAGATAGATGAAAGTCGACGAGGCGAAACTAGTATGTCAGGATCGTGAAAATTGGAGATCCATAGTCTCTGCCTACCTATATAGCATACTGGCGTGAAGTTAGTGTATTAAAAATATTTATTTCAGGGTCCAGATTTCGATTGCGAGGGAGAATCCGAACTCAGCGTAACTGAGATAAAGAAAAAAGCGCAAGAGATGAAATTAGAAAGAGACAGGATGATACAGGAGGCCGTGGAACAGAGGGAGAGGGACAGACTTGAAGAGGAGAAGAGAAGAGAAGAGCAGGGCATCGATTGGGGAATGGGTGAGTGACGTCAAACGTGAAGACACAAGCAAGATGGAAAAATCACGAAGTTTTTCTAACATAAAATATCGATTCGGTTTTTAGTTTACTCCTTAAAGGACTTAAGATTCTCTCGATATTGGCTTTTCTGTCGACCCCAATAATATCTCAGATAGCTAAAAGAGTCTGATGGAAGAGTAAGTGAGCCTTCAATGGACATTCACATCACATTCTCAACTGAAAGACCTTTAGCTTTGACATAATTCTTTGACATTAAGCTAACAGATTTATATTCTGCCAAAGAATAGTATTCCTATTCTAAATTTCCTAATTCTTCTCCTCAGGCGAAGACGCAGAAGAAGAGACAGATCTATCAGAGAACCCGTACGCGGCCACGGTAAATGAGGAGTTGTATCTGGACGACCCCAAGAAGACCTTACGAGGGTACTATGAGAGGGAGGGATTTGAACTCACGTATGACTGCCAGGAGAAAAGCGCTGGGCAGTTTATATGTAGGTAAGTGGAATATTATCAGGATATCAATTGAACATTGGCTATAATGATGTATTTTATTATTAAAGTCTATTAGAATTTAAAAATAAAATTTAATTCTGATGTTATTTTAAATAATAAGACTGTGTAAAACTCAAGACGTGTATTTTCTAGAACAACTTAGAACTAACATGAAAACAATTGAGTAAAAGCAAAACAGCCAACATCAACATAAAACCTATAACTACCAACATAAGAATAATATATAACATTGATTCTCTTTTAACACCCCTTCTCAATGGAAATATATTATAAAATAAAGAAAAAACTAAATCTAACATGTATTCATACTAGTGAGCTTTAGACCACACTTGTTTAAATATTTAGTAATCAATTCCTTACTCAAAGGCTTAGTTAATATGTCTGCAGGTTGCTCATTAGTACTAACATAAGTAATAGATATTTTATTTTGTTTTACAAGTTCTTTTACAAAATGATATCGAATATCTATATGTTTCAATCGCTTTATTGCATCCGTTTTGGCATTTATTATTGCAGATTGATTGTCACAACACAAGACCACTGGACATACATGTTCATAATTAAAATCAGCTAATAAATTTATAAGCCAGGATGCATCACTAGCAGCCATACTTAATGATACATACTCTGCCTCTGTAGAAGACAAACTTACTGAAGCTTGCTTCTTGGAAGACCACACAACCAAACAGTTTGACAACATGAACATATAACCTGATGTAGACTTTCTGTCTCTTATATCACCTCCCCAATCTGCATCACAATAGCCTTGCAACATAGTATCATTACATTTAAAAACTAACTTATAATTTAAACTATACTTTACATATCTTAACACTCTCTTTAATGCATTTAATAACTCTTTATTAGCACAGGATTGGTATCTACTTAATACAGACACAGGAAAACATAGGTCGGGCCTAGTACCACATGCAGCATACATAAGACACCCTATCATTTGTCTACATACATTCTCAATATATTTATCAGCAGGAACACTACAATTAGTAAATATTTTAGTATTAAAATTAAGATCCATAGGACTCAACATGGCCTTGCAATTAAACATATTAAATCTTTTAAGAACTTTTTCTAAATAATCATGTTGATCTAATTCTGTAGTTCCAGTCTCAAAGTTTTGTTTTACACATATGCCTAGGAAATTTGATATAAGTCCCATATCTTTCATTTCAAATTCTCTATTCAAAACTTCTTTTAATTGTAAAATATGTCCCTCATTTGATCCAAACATTAAGATATCATCAACATATAACAAAACAAACATTTTATCTTTAGAAAAACATCTTTTGAACAAACATGGATCACAACTTGAGTTCACAAAACCTTCTCTACACATAACAGAATTAAATTTATTGTTCCAACACTTTGGTGAACTCTTTAAGCCATATAATGATTTCTTTAATTTAACAATATTGTTCTCTCCAGAATAAGCCCCTTCTGGCAATCTAATATAAACCTCTTTATCAATATCACCATACAAAAATGCTCCGGTAACATCCATTTGATATATGGGATAATTTAACTTAGTTGCTACTGCCACAAAGACTCTAAAAGTTGATAACTTAGCTACAGGAGCATAAATATCACCCAAATCAAGATCATTACTTTGTTCAAAACCCCTAGCAACTAATCTTGCCTTATACTGTTGACAGTTGTTACTACTCTTTATTCTAAATACCCACTTACTACTAATAATATCTTTATCTACTGTTGAAGAACATAAATCCCAGGTGTTATTGTCTTTTAAAGTTTGCAATTCTCTACTAATAGCTTCCAGCCACTTACTTGCATCTGGCCTATTTATAGCTTCCTTGTAAGTTGTTGGCTCGCTGCTTTCGGTTATAACATTTTGACACTGGTAAAATGATGTTTGTTTCCTCACCCTTTTGCTTCTCTCATTTGGTACTTGCGAGGTATCAGTATCATCGGACAGGCATTCATCAGATGGTACATAGTCACTGTAAAATTCACTTTCACCTGTGGAAGAATCTATATTAGTATCAGTATTGGTATTGTTTGGCGAACCTTCTATTTCTTCAGTTATTGTCTCTGGTGTTGCCTTCTCTGGTGTTGACTGACTATTAAAATCCAACTTTATAGTAGTTGAGGCTGATTCAGTCCCTTTATTTCCCTCAGACTTTAATAAAACTATATCTCTTTTAGTATCTATATAGTTTTTCTTTTGGAAATATATTCTGTACCCTTTAATATTTTCACCATAACCAACTAATATTCCTTTTTCACTCTTTTGATCCCATTTCTTTCTTCTTTCTTTTGGAATGTGTACATAAACTTCAGAACCAAAAACTTTAAGTTGATTTATGTCATATTTTTTATTTGTCCACAACTCAAATGGCGACTTTCCATCTTTGCCTTTTCCTGTTCTATTCAAAACATATGCTGCAGTATTTACTGCTTCAGCCCATAATTTCTTGGATAGATTCTTGGCATGTAACATAGTCCTCGCCGCTTCAACTAGGGTTCTATTTTCCCTTTCAGCTTTTCCGTTTTGTTCAGGGGTATAAGTTACACTCGTTTGATGTATTATACCGCGATTAGAACACATATCCATAACTTCTCTATTAATAAATTCCAGTCCATTGTCTGTTCTTAATATTTTCACTTTGTTGCCAGTTACATTTTCAGCCTTATTAAAGAAATCCTCAAGACAATGTTTGATTTCACGTTTGGTTTTAACGAAATAAACAGTTCTGTAATTTGAATAATCATCTTTGAGAGCAACAAAATATCTCGATCCACCGATTGATTCTTCCTCCATGGGCCCGCAGGTATCTCCATGTATTATTTCACATGTTCTTGTGCTTACAGTCTCACTCTTCTTAAATGGTAATCTATGTATTTTACCCTTTATACAACTTTCACATTGAGGTACATTAGTTTGTTTTATTTCAATGTTGTTTTCTTTTAATATTTTGTTAACATAATCGAAATTTTGGTGTGCCAGTTTTTCGTGCCATTCGAAACTTGCAACTTTATTTTTGCAACATTCGCAGTTTCGCATTTAAAACGAAACTCCATATAATAAGAGTTTTCAACTCTATTTGCGATAGCACAAACAATACCATTTTTATAAAATTTGCAAAAGCCATTATTTGTCACAATGACATATCCTCGGTCAGCAATACGGTTCACAGACAATAAATTTGTCTTAAGAGCGGGAACATATAAAACATTATCTATGGTTGTATCTAACCATTCATTCCCATTGCTCACTTGCACCGCCATCTGTCCGTAGCCTAAGGCGTTAATTACGTCACCATTACCGACGATTACAGATTTCGGCGAAATATTTGTAAATGAAGAAAAAAGCGACAAATCACAACACATGTGCTCACTAGCTCCAGAGTCCACTAGCCACTTTGATTTTTCATATTTTTCGTGCACTGTGTTCGACATAATAAATGCATTACTCGTCTTTTTATTTTCCTTTATCTTCCTAAATTTACATTGCGCTTTGTAGTGTCCAAACTTGCCACAATAAAAGCATTTATTGCCGTCCATCCTTTTCTCACTGTCTTTGTTACTCCTACAATCCGCTTGGTAATGTCCGGTTTTACCACATTTGAAACATTTCACGTTTCTTTTAGCTATAAACGCCGATGACGATGGAGTTTCCTGGATTTCTCTTAACTTTTCCTTCATCCTCTCCTCCTCTAGTAATAGTCTAGCCACAAGGTTGTCGAACGTTTGTTTTTCTTCAGGCGCTGACTCCCAAGCCGATACAAAGTGCTTATACTCCTCCGGCAGGCTCATCAACACTTTAGTGATCGCGAACTTTTCAGAGATTTCTTCTCCCATTTGACTCAATTGATTTTGCATTTCTTGAATCTTAGATAGAAAGATTGACATATCACTACCTTTTTCGTAATTGTATTGAAAAAAACGCTGATGTACTATGTGTATGCTTGTTTCTGTTCTCTGCTCATATACACTATGGAGCTTTTTCCACATTTCCGCAGAACTTGTGCAGGTAATAATATGGAGCATCTAGTGGCGGTACTTCCATACAAGCCCAAAAGCCCGGCTTGCCCTACTCAATACGTATATACTAAATTCTGAACGAAACCATTACATTCAATACAAAACAGTAATTACGAAACATCTACCATTTTTGAATTTACCGCGTTCCGTCGCGGCATGGCGCTCTTCAATGAAGCGCGAGCCGAAGCGCCGCCCGCGCTGCGCAACGCATTTAATAAATTCATTCAATAATTTTAACTCTCACGTTGAACGTAGCTCCACGCATTTTTTAAAAGACGGTACGCGCAAAACATATATCTGCCTTCTTCTCTCTCGTGTGCTTTTACGAGGCTTTTGGCAACGCATGCTATCTCTTTCCCACTGATGGGTGAAATGCTACACTCTGGCACTACGAATGTATAGCTACAGATATCTATATATAGCAATAAAGTATTAAACCAAAAGCCCAGCTTTTGACCACAGAATTGTTTTGACTGAACATCGTACATGTGAAGGTCGTCATGTGTAACATTATTTGTTAACTAAATTATAATTATTGTTGATAAATTACGTTGGTTCTTATTAAAAATTATTTAATCATTTTTTAATACAAATAATGAAGTTTTTATATTTATTTCATAAATTATAATTGCATGTTGTAATGTTTAGTTTTTCGTTTACTAGCAATACTGTACGAATTACTACTAACTTCATAAGTATTTTGATTTTTGACATTGTGCAATTGTAAATAGTCCGGTTGTAGGTTAATTATTCGTTTTTTTAATGTTATTTAAACTTTTTGATACTAAAATGATTTGTATTGTTTCCTGTGATGGTTTTAGTGTGATGGTGAAAGTGTTCATTGGCGTTATAAAGGTAATTTAATTCAATTATATTGAAACTGGCGCGAAAACTACGCCGAGTTTGTGCATTTCTTAAATTCGTGGTAAATCACAAGAGGCATTTTATCGGTTCAGTTTACTTAACTACGTTATTCGATTTCTAAATGCTCCCATTCATATAGGTTATTAAACAGTCGTGTTACATATGCTTTTCAAGGGACACTTGTGTATTAGAATGTTTGGATTAATTCTTATTATTTCAATGAGTTTGTGGTCCTTTCAAAAGGCATGCTATTACTTGTAATTAAAATTACTTGTAAACACTTAACCTTAATGTATTTATAACAATTTCTGTCCGCAATTTTAGTTAACTGCGCAGTCAAACACGGGAGCATAGTAGCTATCGTTGTGCTCGTGTAATGCCGGGTATTAAAAAAGTGCTCAGTAGTTAGTGCATTAAAAAGTTACTGTTGCATGACCACAAGCTATCTATATTTGTATTACCTAATCCTAATATTGTACAGATTGTGTGGTAGGTCTGCCGCCGCGCCGTAAATTCGATTTCGTCGTTCTTAGTATTTTTTTCCTTCTAAATAAATATGTATTAAAATAATTAAAACTAAAATAATATTGGGCTTGCCCTACTCCAAAACCCCAGGCACGCCACTGGGAGCATCACATCTTCCGTCATTCGCGTAACCAACAAAGTTTGCGCTTTCGCATCTTTTTCTTCCCATGTACATATTTCTGCATGAATTTTTGGTTTTAAACATTTTCCTTCCACGACTTCCAACCAGCCTTGACCTTTCAACAAAACCCTTGTTTGGAATTTCCAGATATTCCAATTTCTAGATCCTTCCAGCTTGATAAAATGGCTGTTCTCCATTTTCTAACCGCGTTCACAACACGTTATCTTTCTCGACGATATTCTGTCGTACCTTCTTCCGTCGATATACAAGTACTTGTAACTGATTGTACTTTACTCTTTTTGCTGGTTCAAACAATCAGGTTAAGCATGGTCTGGGCCCATAACCTGATGTTATTTTAAATAATAAGACTGTGTAAAACTCAAGACGTGTATTTTCTAGAACAACTTAGAACTAACATGAAAACAATTGAGTAAAAGCAAAACAGCCAACATCAACATAAAACCTATAACTACCAACATAAGAATAATATATAACATTGATTCTCTTTTAACAAATTCGTCAAGGAATCTATTTTTATAACAGCCATATCCTAGGTTATATTCCCAGGAAATCAATGTGAGAAACATCAGACTAAACAAATAATTGTGGGTCACATAAACAATTGTTACCGGTGCTGGGATAGAAGCCACAGCCTCTCATTTCTCTTGTGTCAAACCAACGGTGACACGGAGGCTATCACAATATTGTGGACACCTCTCAAATACGCAAGTTTCCTCACAATTATTAAGACAGCCTCCGTGGCGCAGTTGGTATGACGCCGGCTGCGAAACGAGAGGCCGCGAGTTCGATCCCCACACCGAGAGAAATGTTTGTGCGGCCCAAAAATATTTCTTTCGGGTCTGGGTGTTTATGAGACCGAAAAGTCTCTCGTAGTTCCTGATACCCTCGACACAAGACTCGATCTTAGTGTGGGGTCAAGACTATGTATGTGACCGTTGGGTGTATTTATATTTATTTATTGTATTACAATTTGGTTATTGTTTCAGAGTAGAACTCCCCATAGACGATGCTCGTGGCAAGCCAGTGATAGCCGAAGCGATCCACCGTGGCAAGAAGAAAGACGCCGTCATAGCCTGCGCTATGGAGGCCTGCAGGATCCTGGACAGAGCTGGGCTACTCCGGCAGGCTAAACATGGTGAGTAATAAACTGACAGGATAATTAATACTGTACTGTAGCCATAATCGCCCACTGCTGGGCACAGAACTGCTCTACTACGGGGTAAAATTGAGGGTGGTAACTCCAATGAAATACAAATAGTTAAGAGCGAAACATGGTACGTTTTGTCGATATCATTATATCGGATTGAGATTGGATATACAGGGTGTATCAAAACGAGACGATAAACCAATGATAGATATACCAGACTATTACGGCACAGAAACAAGAAAAATATATTCCTATATAATTGAATATTAAAATGTCGGTTCTTTCATTTTGTGCGGCTGAGTGAAAGTCGCCCAGAACGGAGAATTAGGATACACTGTTGACAATGAATGACAATATATGTTTAAAAATAAATAAAAGTTATCATTATAAGCAAATCAGGCATCCGTTCACGAGTATGACGCATGTGCCAGCCATCATGCTCAACCATACAGGGAAGTGATTCTAATCTTTT
The DNA here is from genome assembly GCA_949752805.1 of Deilephila elpenor. NCBI lineage: Eukaryota > Metazoa > Arthropoda > Insecta > Lepidoptera > Sphingidae > Deilephila > Deilephila elpenor. The sequence continues at coordinate 2,445,973 of OX457121.1, forward strand.
TGAAAGTTGCAATAATTTCAATTTATTTTGCCGGCAGAGTCCCGTCGCCGCAAGCAGCGGGACTGGTCTGCGGATGATTATTATGATTCTGACGAGGACACTTTCCTCGACCGCACCGGCAGCGTGGAGCGCAAGCGGATCGCGCGCATGACGAGGCTGGGCGCCGCCGAGCATGGCTCCGACAAACCGCTCACTTATGACGGATTGGTAATGATATTATCACTATTTGTGTTTTGATCAATCTCGAAATATTTTTGTTTTATTTTATTAGGTCTACTAACAATCACAGACCAATACATTAAAATATGAAAAAAAAAACAAAAAAAAAACTAAATCTAAGTACATGATTATACTAAAGCAGACACAGCATTCAATAACTAACTACATACATCCATACCTATTTAATTTCGTGCCCATAAAAAAATAATTAATTAGCAAAGTAAAAGTAAAAGTTCAAAAATGCAGCGCATAAAAGCAATAGAAAAAAAAACAATAACAACTTGAAAACCGTCATGGGCACTGTATATAAATTTATCATGTACCTATCCAGTGGTACATACTCAGGCGGCCTCTCACATATGAGAGACCTACCACCAGCTAAAATGACTTTCTTCAATGCAAAAAAATGAGTGCCTATGACGCCTCTAGGCGCTGCTGAACATTTAACATTGGCTTTCTATGAGGCAGTCATACCACCGTTGTCAATGTAACTACAAATAGACTTTACACACAACACTCCCCCAATTATATGATCTTTCTCTTTTAGACTGCCTTGGTGGCGTAGTTATATTACGGTACGGTTACAAAGCTGAGGTCTCGGGTTCGAGTCCCGGGTCGGGCAAAGTGATATTGGATTTTTCTATTCATTATTTGCTCGGAGTCGGAAATTTGTGCCCGATATGGCGGTAGGCTCGCCCCCTATCACATCGTGGGACGGAACATACAAAGGCGAAATGTGGGTATCCTAGTGGCGCCGCTGCCTACCCCTTCGGGGATAAAAGGCGTGAGTTTATGTATGTATATATGTATGTCTCTTTTAGTTGAAACAAATAACAGACCTAGAAGAGAAGATATCTGCAGAAGAGAAGGTTCTAGAAGGGCTGCGGTCTCAAGGCAAAGCTTCAGATGGTGGCGAGGCAGACGAACTGGATGCTTATATGTCCTCACTAGCTCATGGTACTATGGCGCAAAAAGCAGAAATATCTAAGTGTAAGGTAAGACTTGTTACTGTAATTATACAAGTAAATAGAATTAAAACTTGCAGCGAAATTATAATCACAAATTATGGCAACCATCATTATCATTCACATTTTGTTGGATGTCACTGCTAACTAAGGCTTCTCATAAGTTTCTTAATTATGATAATAATTTAACAATATCAGTTAGTAATGCATTAGTGACAATTTTTTAACGAAATATTGGAATTACGATTTACGTAAACTGGAACGTAATTTCGAATGGCATCACGTGTAGTGACGTCTATATCTATATCTATATCTATATCTATATCTATATCTATATCTATATCTATATCTATATCTATATCTATATCTATATCTATATCTATATCTATATCTAAATCTATATCTATATCAGTCCATATACGTCCCACTGCTGGGCACGGGCCTACTCTACAATCGAGAGAATCGATTGAGAGTGGTTAGGCCATATAGTCCACCACGCTGGCCTAGTGCGGGTTGACGGACTTACATACCGTAGAAATTCTTTAAAATCGCTACGGTATGCAGGTTTCCACACGATGTTTTCCTTCACCGTTAAAGTACGTGGTGATTGACTATCAAGACACACATAACTCCGAAAAGTCAAATGTGTGCCCTGGGATTTGAACCCGCGTCCACCGTGAACATGTAGGCAGCCGCGTCTGGTCCGTTACCAACAGGCCACTACGCACTCACGCCGTAGTGACGTCATTACTCTTTAATGTTGAATAATGAAACTTGAAAATGGATTGGTGAACAAATGTTTAGCTGACATATAAATAACATTTTAAATAGATTATATTTTTCTTTTATTCAATAGGCCCGGCAAACCAGCAGACAGGTCACCTGCTGGATGATCACTGCCGCCCATGAACACCCATATCACTCGGATGATAGACATATAAACTTTGTTTTTATCGTGATTAACAAGAAACTCTCGCTATAATGTTTTCGTTTAATTGACACAAATATCTCAAAAAAATATCGACACACCTGACTGAAACCAAGATAGCGTTTACAATGTTCTATTAATTTCGACAGTAACTTTACATCTTAATGTCAATGTATAATGTATTATATGAGTTTGGAAATCTTCAGATGAACATTCAAAAGTTAAAATCTGAGTTGAGCAAGACACAGCGACTAGCGGAATTGGCGCGGCCGGCTCATCTCCCACCGCTTGTGAAGAAACAGGACAACAAGATGGCCGTCAAGATGGGAAGTAACTCCGTTGTATATGGGAAGAGGTGAGACATGTTTAAGGTCCTATAAAAATACCAAAGCGAAATGTTGATGCAGGTAGTAGCATTAAGGGCCACGTTCACCATCTTCAAGTAAACCGTTGATTAGTTACTTTTTGAATGACGTTAATTGCCAAGTAGAAGTGCCGAGTATCTTGTCGATTTTAGAAGTGAAAATAAAGTATCAAGTAACAACGTGCTAGTTTAGTGAATTACAAGAAATTGAACGAATCATTTGTTCAATATTACGTCAAATGTCCCCCGCCCCCCTGAAGTTACAAAAGTATTTTTTTTCTTAAAAAATAAAAAAGAAGATTGAGATGTTAACCACCAAGTAAATACGCTAATTGGCAGACGATGTGGCCAGTAAAGTACTGATTAATGCAATCATAGGATTGGTGTAACTGGAGCGTCGTGAAATCGACACGTGATGTGACACACTGATGACTAGCCTACTTGACGCTTTACTTGAGGGTGGTGAACGAGGCCCTTAGCATTAGTATTTAAAAATTGCTATATTACTGTGCGTCGCAGTAAAATTCAACTCAGCGGATTTTTTTTTATTGCAATGAATGGCGAAACGAGCATGCCATTCGCCTGATGGTAAGCGATACGACCGCTCATGAACATTGGAAAACCAAACAACACCATGAATTACAAGGCAGTGCTTGCCATTCCACTGCGCTCGCCATCCTGAGACATAAGTTGTTAAGTCTCATTATGTCCAGTAGTTACTCTGGCTACGATGTCCTTCAAACCGGAACACAACAGTGCCTTTACACTGCTGTTTGTCGGGAGAAATAGACATTGAGGTGGTATCTACCCAGACGGCCTCTCACATATGAGAGACCTACCACCAGTTGATGTTAAACCACTTTTATTATAGCAACGATAGTGGCAAGTTTCATTTTACTATCCCCGAATGAGCATTATCACTGTAGGTATATCAACCCCTCACAATTATTTGGTCCTTCGAGCCGGATATAAACATCACGTGTTCTCTGGCAGTAGCCGGATTAGCATGTGTGCATCTGGATAATCTCAACATCGTCTTTAAACGAAGCGATGACGTTAATTAATATATAATAATAACAGTACGCAAAACATTTGATAGAGAATTATGGAAAACGTAAATCGATATTTCTACAGATTTTTCGACGATGACACTTAATGTGCGCAAGTTAAGCTGGCTAAATTTTATAATCACAATGATCCTGTTATCATATATTTAATATGCATTTTTTTTAAAGGATTCGCCTCAAAGAAGACACAGAAAAGCGTCCGAAAATTCGAAAAGAGACGACTCAACAAGAAACAGAATTTGTAGAAGAAATGGATTCGGATGAAGAGACAGAAGCCAAACCCATAGAAAATATAGAAAATAGTACAACAGAAGTTAAACTAAATGAAGCGAGTAAGAAAGAGATAGACAATACGAAGGAAGACAAGAGTGAAATGGACAGTAGGGTTTTTGGACCCATGAGGCCTCCGGATAATTATGTTATACCCGAGGATTATTTTGACCAAGTCACTGACAGGGACTTGCCAGAAATCACGGATGAATGATTGTTGTGCATTAAATGTTGGTTTAGAATTGTTTTTTAATTTATCCCTTAAACTTATTGTCAAAAAGCCTTTATCAAGTTTCTAAGGTGCCTCGGTGGCGTAGTTGTGCTATGGTACGATTACAAAGCTGTGGTCTCGGGTTCGAATCCCGGGTCGGGCTAAGTGATATTGGATTTTTCTATTTATTATCAGCCCGGAGTCAGGAATTTGTGCCCGATATGGCGCAAATACCTCTGCCTACCCCTTCGGGGATAAAGGCGTGAGTTAATGTATGTATGTAGTTTATAAACTACTAGCGGCTCGGCCCGGGGTGCAGATAGTTTTGAGTCCAGTCCACATCGCAGGACACGAGCGTCGAGCGGGACGGCGGCGGCAACGAGGGTAGGGGACCGCGGCCCCCGTCCCGCGCTGCCGCCCCGCTGCTATAACACTATAAGAAATACTTATCGGCTGTGTACGGTGATCGCCGGCTGATTCTAATATTTGGCCCTAAGGCGCGATTCCATTGGGCAAATTACTTGTATGCAAAATGCAAATTGCATGCAACTTGAATAGATCTGCATATAAATTACAACTTTGTAGTTTAAACTTATAATTATTCAAGTGACGCACAAATTGAACGCGCACAGATAAGTTTAAAGGAGAATGCGCATTAATGGTATCGGTTAAAAAATATCGCTGACCCCAATACCGATACTTTACAGGCGACAGATTTTTTATAAAATAAAAAAAATATCATCACATTTTACGATACGTCATACGATTACTACAAATGGGGCTACCGGAGTGACTGGACTTTAAGTTCATTTCTCCAAGAACTCCGGGCCTGGGTCGCAATTATGTTTGTTTTATTGAGAATATATATCTTTCCCTACACAAAAAAGTAGGTGTCATCGAGGGACAAAAATCTTGGCAGCGATACAAAGTTTCATAATGAAATCCTTACGAATATGGTGTAACACCATTGGTATTAAATTTTGAACGTCTCCGCTTATATTCCAGTAAAACTTCTATGCAATTTGCATACACTCGAATACATGGCTCTAATGTAAGCAGGACGCAATTGTAACGTCATACTTGCGTGCAAGACGTGGAATGTTATTACTTATTGTGTTTTTCAACCGACCCATAATGGAGGTCTCGAAGTCTTATTTCGGGGGTTGCCTTTCTTACAGAGTATTAGTCTTAATAATAAATATTAAATATAAATACATTCATACATAAACTCATGCCTTTTTCCCAGAAGGGGTAGACAGAGGTGCTACCAGGACACCCACATTTCGCCCTGTATGTTCCGTCCCATGATGTGATAGTGGACGAACCTATCGCCATATCGGGCACATATTTCTGACTCCGGGCTGATAATGAATAGAAAAATCCAATATCACTTGGCCCGACCCTAGATTCGAACCCGAGACCTCAGCTTTGTAGTCGTACCGTATTACAACTACGCCACCGAGGCAGTCGGCAAATAGGGGTACCAAAATTCAGAAAATCATAAGCAGTCTTCTAAAGTAGGTACTAACTTTTTGGTTATCTATGGCCCAAGATTTCAAGCTGTAAAGGGGCCGCGTGTTCAAAAAATTTAAAAAACACATTGCTAATGGAATCGCGCCCTTAACAGCAATCTGCAATGATAATGCATTAACATGCAAACGGATAAAATCAATAACTATTAATTATCAAAGATAAGTAAAGATAAACGAAGGATATCGCTAATAACAAAACGATACCTTATGGCTTATGCATACTCAATGTAGCAAAGCTTACTTTTATCATTATTATAGTGGATCTTGTTTTCGCCGGTAATGCCAATATTTTTACCTCTGTGTTTATGCAGTGAATATAAAAACACCAACAATAAAATTAGTAGGTTTGTATTTTATAATTTATATTCTGTATCTAACCACTCTCAATCGATTCCCTCGATTGTAGAGTAGGCCCGTGCCCTGCAGTGGGACGTGTATGGGCTGATATAAGATAAGATTCTGTATCAGCCCAAATACATCCCACTGCAGGGCAAGGGCCTATTCTACAATCGAGAATACGATTGAGATGGAAGAGGCCATATAGTCCGTCACGCTGGCCTAGTGCTGGTTGGCGGACTTTACATACCGTAGAAATTATTGCAAATCGCTACGGTATGCAGGTTTCCTCATGATGTTTTCCTTCACTGTTATAGTGCGTGATAATTTACTATCAATACACATATAACTCTCAAAAGTCAGAAGTGTGCCCTGGAATTTGATCCTTTAAGTAAGTCTTTATGCGAGGTTAATTACCTCTTTAGTTCATTGTTTTTTCACCTGCTTTATTACGGAGAGAAATGGACAATCATTTATTACCAACTCCTCCTATTAATTTAACTTTGTGATTGATTTCGTATCGGGTCAAAGACAAGTTAGATATTACCGGAACTCGCTGAGCTTCAATGTTTGGTGGCTCTTTAATTCCAGTCTGCTCGAGGGCACAATGCCAGGGCCAGGGGCATGGAGCAGGAGTAAGGTAGTGGTATTTGTACGGGTACTTGTTAACCACGTACATTAGATGTGTGTTGATAGTGAAGGCAAGAATAACTTGATAATCTTGAATAATTATTTATTTTAAAATATTTACAGTTTAATAGGTCGAACGTGAATGAGAACTAACTTAAATAATGAAACGCACAAATTTATATTTTGGCGCAAGCGCTGAGTTTGCAAATGTGGGACTTGCTCGTATAGTACTGTTCTTCAAAAAGGGTTATAACACCTTATTGTAGAAATAGCTTCCGCCCGCAAGCTTCGCCTGCGTGATTAACTTTTTTTAAATTAATTATAGTCGGAATTTCCCATCCCGCCCGTCCGGTCTCATTTCCACTCAAGGCATCTAATTCAGTCCCGTTTCATCCTTTTGAGTATAAAAAAGTAACAAATATATCGGAATTCCTTCCCCATCCCACGGTAACACTACATTTTTCTGGATAAAAAATAGCCTAAGTGTTAATCCAGGGGACTACCTCCATACCAATACTAGCACGAAGCAAATATGCGGGTACAGTATTCCGTTGTAATCGCGTTTACAGAACTGGCTAAGTATCGTCTCCCTTATCTACATAATCAACGTGTATTTCTGTTGTTCTAGGTATTACCGTGATTACATTACACCCGCATCATAATGAACATGTCAAATAATACCCAATTACAAGTGCATGGGGTTCAATACCAAGCCGAAGAGACGGCAGAACGGCGCACAGATCCTACACCATCGACAAGCAACGATCCGTCTACGGCAGGCCCTACACCAGCGAAGAAACGGCACATCAGCTCCACGGAACCAAAGAGGTCTTTAGATGTTATGATATCCAGAATGGTTGTATTAAGTGGAATACCTTTTACGGCGTTCACAGATTCTGAGGATCTTAAACACGTTTTTATCGAAGCTGGCTATGAATTGCCTACTAACGAAAATTCTATAAAAGATATATGCCTAAAATTTTACGAAAAAACTAAAAATGAACTTGTAAGCGAAATACAGGAACTAAAAAGTGAAGGACACAAATTCAGTCTGTGTTTGGACTTGTTCAATTCGGGGAATGTAAAATATATTAATATAAATCTTTACTGTCCATTTTTCAAAGGTAACAAAACGAGAAATCTAGGCATGTGTAAAATATTGAACTCTGTAGATTCTGAAAATTATAAAAATCACATTGAAACAAAGCTCAAAGAATTTGATATTAAAATTGGTGGAAACAGCGACATTATTTCTATAACATCTGACGAATCACCAGGCTTAATAAAATTAGGGCAACAATTAAACTGTATTCATCAGTTTTGTTTGGCTCAAGTGTTGCACTCGGTCATATTAGAAACATTTTATACAAAAACTCAGATGATCCAAGCTCGAAACGTGGAGCAAACAGTAACTGAGGATGATCCTGATGGATTGCAATTAGGTCAAACGCTTTCAAACGAAACGCATAAACTGAAGGGACCTCTTAAAAAGGTCAGACAAGTTGTGAAAATATTCACGAAAGCACCTGGATCTGAAATTCTTATAAAACACATGAAAAATAAGTGTGGAAAGAAATACATGTTGCAATTAGACTCAGACAAATGTTTGAATACTCTGCATCACATGATAGGTACATTCATCGAAGTAAAAGCAGCAATATCGTGCGCGCTCTACGAAATCACACAACCAATACACTTTACTAAACAAGAGTGGTCAACTCTCGAAGATGTCTATCAAAATCTTGATATATTGAAGGTCACCCTGGAGGTCGTTTGTCGAGAAAATGCCACTTTAGTCAGTGCGGACGCTGCCACGTATTTTGCCCTGAAAAAACTTCAACTACGTAACACGCCTATTAGTCGCGAGCTATACAATAATCTCGCCAAAAGGTTGAAAAAAAATCGTCTCCCGATAGCGAGTCTTATGCAGTACCTACACGCTCCTAAAATACATTTTGATGATTATGATGCAGACATTTACCCGCGTTTTGCCAACCTACGCTTAAATATGATGGTAGACATTTTGTCAAAACATGATTCCACAGTGAATGAAACATTAAAAATTACAGAAACGGTTAGCGGCAATAATCACGGTCAAGCTTCAAATAGAAAATTGACCATCAATACCGAAATACCTAATAAAGAATCTATAGATCAATACGTAAACAACATTATTGATGCCAGGATGGCTTTTTACTCCGGTCAAAGACAAAGCATACATTTAGAATTAGAAGGTGAAATGTTATTGTTTGAAAATTGCAGGCACCGTGGAAAATGGTTATCTAAAGTGTATGGATGGCTTTGCACAATAAAACCAACAAACAGGGATTACGAAAGCGCATTTAGTACTAAAATATTGAAAAATAAAATTGAAACAAGCCCGGCGATTGGAAACCTAGATCGCTTATCATTTCTCCGCGCATATTTTCAGCAGCAAGACAATATAAATAAATAAATAGATCCCACAGAAACACACACTCCTGAATCCACACTAAGATAAAAGTCTTGTGTCGTGGTGTCAGAATCCACAAGAGATTTTTCGGTCTCATATTACCCAGACCCAATAGAAATATTTGTAGATCACACAAACATTTGTCACGGCACGACGTTGTATTGGCTTCTCATTTCACAGCAGGCTTCTTTACAATACTTGTTTTCCGGAAGAAAGAAACCCTGTGTCGTTTTCTGTGCTCCTGATATTATGTAATATCACAGATATAAGGAGTAAATGTAATATGTATGCAAAAATTCATGATGATCATTCGAGTAGTTAAGGCGTGAAGGCAAAACAAACATACTGCCTTTTTCAACATAATATATTAGCAATTAGCCATAAGAAATAAGATTCGTTAATAATGTCTGTTACAAGTTAGATAAATATTCATTATTCTTTAATGTTTACTTTATTATGATATATTATGTTTGTTGATATTCCAATTCATGAATTCCGCTTAGTTTCTAATAAAACTTTTAATTGTAAACTGCGGTTTCATTTATATAGTCAGTGGTTTCTTAAATTTAGGCGAATGTTACACATTGAAATAAAACTAATTTTTACGGATTTTATCGCGATTTGGTTTAATTTTTACATTTTTTAACTTCCGGACGCGACGTTTCGATTGCTTTACCGCTTTTGTGGTCACGGGCACAGACTAATAAACAAGACGGGGCGGACTGAGGTATTAGTCCCAACCACAGACTAAGGAGTAAAGTCCCAACCTAAACTAGTGACTCGGGAAGTTAAAAAATGTAAACATTAAACCAAATCGCGATAAGATCCGTAAAAATAAGTTTTATTTCAACATATATAGTAATTTATCTACTTTTGTATAAAAACCTGAAAATATTCGTATAGATGGGTTTTTTTTAATATTTTTTTTCGCCTGTGTTTTATGTGGGGGTATTGACTGTGTCTTTGTTGAGTGTTATGTTTAGGTGTGTGGGGTGTTTTAATTGACAACAGGGAGAAACCTCTAATTGATACGATGTATGTATAGATGAGTTTGCCAAGGAGTTTAATTGGGTATTTGACTGTTGTGGCAATAAATTATAAAATGTGTTGCATATGATAGCTTTTTAGTAAACAATAATTATAGGTATTTTTATTTACATTTATCTAAATTATAAATATTTAAATTGTCTAAAATAAGTTTGCCATTTTTTATCTGTTGATTAAATGAAACAAAATACGACAAGCTGTCATTGTGCAGCGTGTGATGTCACGATTTACAATTTTCATTCATCTTTGCCACTAAGATCATTCACCATTTATAAAGCGTGACGTAACTTTTTCAAAATCACGTGACCTACCGTTTTGCTGACATATATGATGATAAAACTGAAAAATATGTTTATTCGTTATAAACAACTCTTTAAAAATAAATTAATAGTTTGAAGAGGTATAGAGTGATTATATCTAGCCTTTAAAACACTTTTCAGAAATTAGTCAAATAGCCAATTATGATGTTAGCTCAGGTACCATAGCAAGGACCATTCAAAGAAAATAATTCAGAGGAAACAGGACAAAACGACGCAAGTAAATAATTTCATAAATCAATAAATAAAGGCCCGCGCAGACCGGAACCGGGACCGGAAATTATAAAAAAATCTATTATAAGATAATAATGTTCGATTTAAATAAAAATCTTTTAACGATAATTTTTTAACATCCCTACATCTCCGTAGAATTGCCGTAGAACGGAATTATTCTTCTAACGTAGTGTTATATTCTCTTTGGTAGTTCTGTCAAAAATAGAAAATGGCCTCCTTACTGAATGTTTTGGTTCGAAAATCCCTAAACTTTGGCCAAACTGTAGCCCTTTTAAAGGATATACCAGCCGTCCAGAATGTGAAGTGAGTATTTATTGTGAAAAATAATGTGTTAATGCTAAAACCGGGGAGTTACAGTGATTATAAAATTATGTAACATTTTAGGTTATGTTTTGTATGAACATACTACGTTAAAGACGTAAAATAATAAATAGCAGTGTGAATAAAGCCAAAATTACATTATACATGTCTTAAATCTTTGCTGTAAAAAATTTTTCGTCAGCTGATTAGTCAAAACATTGACTAAATCTATAAAGTTTGTTTCTTATTTTCTTAACATATTCTTTACTTAAGTACCTTTTTGTAAGATCTATGAATTCCTAATAAATTATGTCAAGACCTTACACTGTAGTTGTGAAGAAGAAACTTCACATGTAACTCGCTTAACGAAAAGTCTTATATTTTTATATTTTTTTCCAAAATACCAGTAAATATGTAACAGTAATTTAAACTATACTTAATAGAACCTCTGTGCAAGCACAATGAGTTGAGACTTGGGTGGAAAGTAACTTCACCCACGATGTATTTAAATTAATTAAAAGAAAAGTTTTTGTAATGTAACATTTTGAATTGAATTTGTTTCATATCGTTGTTATAGTTGCTCTAGTGTTTATCATGTCAATAACATCCTAAGCTTGGATTATAGTTTAGATTTAAAGCTGTTCTTTGTAAATCAATATTTTATGTAAATCATAGCTTGTTAAAGTTGTTGTGTTAAATAATTTTGCTCCTTGTGTTCATATTTATCTGTACGGTCCTATTATAGGCATGGACTGGGTTGGCACTTTGCCTCCCGTCATGTCCATAGTTTCCTATAGTTTACACTGAAGCTTTCCTATAGTTTATAGTCCTATTATAGGAAAATGAGTTGGCATTGTGCCTTCCCGTTATGTCTGTAGCATCCTATACTATATACAATAGCATTTTGTTGATCCAAACTTGCAAAAAATAACGACAATTTATTCTGGACATTATTAAGTGTTATATTGGTTGGATCCATAGTCTCTGCCTACCCCTATGGGATACAGACGTGACATTTATGTATGTATAATAGGATTTAAATGAGTTTGGATTTCCAAAGCCCTATTGCATTATATTTGCCATTTTATTTAGAATAAGATTAGACATCCTTTATATTCTTGGTTACTATACTTTGCTAAAAATAGAAGCTCATATGTTTACCTTTTTTTTCAGATAGCATGTCTTCCAATATTCTGTGTTGACATTTAGTTTACGCATGAACCGTAGAGGTCATAATCTTACAGCTGAAATAAATTAGCTATTTTGATCCCTATCTAAGAATTGTCTTGAAAATAGACCAATCAGGTCAAAGAATTATCGAAACACCCTTATTTTCATATCGAAATATTTATTGGAACACAAAAAGATTAAAACGAAACAATTTGTGTACATTAACAGCTGTTTTAACTGAGGAAGTGCAAATTGAACGAAACATCGTATAAAAATAGTTTTGTCTCAATTCTTTCATAAGCTTATTCTTGGCACCAATCTTGAGTTAGGGATTGAGATAGCTTATTAACTTTGGCTGTTAGAAATGTAATCAATCCTTCATCATTTACCAGATAGAAACTATCCTCTCTTCAAGAACCGGAAATCAAAATTTATGTCAACAAAATTGAGAAAATGCTTCATAAGAAGCAAGAATTGGCTGTCCTGAATTATTGGTTTTTGATGAATTTCCCTACATAAACGGTAAGTGATACTATGCTACATATTGTCAGGTGCTTGGTTTTGACTTGCTTTCATTTATAATTTAATTAAAATGATATTTATTATTCCACCAAAAATTTTTTTACAAAAACTTTGTTGGTAATAGGGTGAACTTTGTGAGTCTGGGTTTGACTCCCAGGCTGGACTCTCCAGATTCATATGAGTTACCTGGGATTGGATCTTTTATCTAACAGTTATACACTCAGATCCTATTATATCACACACTGAGATAAATGTTTGTGCGGCTCACAAATATTTCTTTCGTGTCTAGGTGTTGATGAGACGGAAAAATTTCTCGTAGTTTCTGATAGCGCACAAGATTAGATCTTAATGTGGCGTCTGGACTATGTATGTGACTGTTGGGTGTATTTATTTATTTTTAATTTTGGTATACTTTATGTAGCTCGCGCAATGCCCACCGATGGTACCCAGACAAGGAGTATGTGGAGCAGTTCCAGGGCGCGGTTATGTACCCTGACGAACTCACCTCAATGCTCAAACACCCGCCGTACAACAGTGAGTAATGACAGCTTTGCGGTAGAAATTTTAGGAACGGTACTATTTAAATCAGCTATTGTGTCATTATTTTCATTCTTCATTTTCTTTAAATACTGCCATGAAAAATATACACCCGATCGTCAGTCGACGTAATTATGCTGGTCTAAACTTAACATATTTGGCATGGAATTTAGAGCAAGATACATTTGAGTGACCTTGTAAAGGGATTTCCACGAATTTACTTCGAATACATTTCAATGGGGTGTCGGGACTGATACAGCAGATTCGGTGATTCTGAAGACTGCTATCAACCAAATTTTTGGACAGGCAGAGAATAGAATAGAAGTAGATTTCTTATATTGACCCTTATACTCGGTGTTAGAAGAGAATGCATAGAAGGTACCTTCTCTCCTCAGGTATTGTAACTCCTGGTGAGAAGAGGGTACGCAACATGATCCTGAACTTCGGTCCGCAGCACCCCGCGGCGCACGGCGTGCTGCGCCTCGTGCTGGAGCTGGACGGAGAGGTGAGCCTGTACCTGCTGCCCTACTGTATTTTACTGCCTCACTGCATCTCACTGCCATAAAGCTTATTTCGAACTCCTATTAATTTAACATTGTGATTGATTTCGTTTCGGGTTAAAGACAAGTTAGACATTTCCGGAGACTCGATGAGCTTCAATGCTCAGTGTCATTAAAATGCGTGCCACTGTTGATCCTGGCTTACAGGAGTTGCAATGGGTGTGAGGGCGGGACAGTCTCCATGCCATACTGCACCTATTGCCATACCGCAGCCGGTGGTACAAGCAGACCAGGCTAGCCACTGATGAGAGTCCTACTTACTCTATATGTTACTGATGGATGTAGACCTCTGCTCCTCTGAACCTGGCTCTTCAATTTATATCGGCACAGGAATGCATCTGATTATAAATTTTATGCTTCTAGGTAGGCTATTGGCTGGTTAATGACATATCACTTTGCATAATCTATTACGGAGTACAGATGAGATTCTAAACTTTTCTCTAGTATAATTAAAAAATAAAGGATACGCTGCATCAGGTCAGTTCAGTACTGTAGGTAGTTTAGTCCCTGCGCCAGGAGTGTAGTCCAGCTCCTCGCTTGCAGACGGTCCGCGTCCTGTAGGTAGCCTAGTCCCTGGCGCCAGGAGTGTAGTCCAGCTCCTCGCTTGCAGACGGTCCGCGTATTGTAGGTAGCCTAGTCCCTGCGCCAGGAGTTTAGTCCAGCTCCTCGCTTGCCGACGGTCCGCGTCCTGTAGGTAGCTTAGTCCCTGGCGCCAGGAGTGTAGTCCAGCTCCTCGCTTGCAGACGGTCCGCGTATTGTAGGTAGCCTAGTCCCTGCGCCAGGAGTTTAGTCCAGCTCCTCGCTTGCAGACGGTCCGCGCCGCCGACCCACACATCGGGCTGCTGCACCGCGGCACGGAGAAGCTCATCGAGTACAAGACCTACACGCAGGCGCTGCCCTACTTCGATCGCCTGGACTACGTCTCCATGATGTGCAACGAGCAGTGCTACAGCTTGGCGGTCGAGAAACTGCTCAATATCGACATACCTTTACGTGCCAAGTATATTCGAAGTAAGTCCTTCCTTCCATGGTTTCTTATATGAAGAGTAGAACTATTTTGATGATTTACCATATATCACTTCACAAGCCTGTTTGGAGTTATACTTAGTGTGACGTTAGGTGAATACCACGTATTGTTTGCTTTAGAAATATTTCTTCTCTTCAATAGTTCACATCTTGTGACTGTTCCCATCACACTACAAAGATTTAGGACTTCGGAGATCAGTATTAATAAACGGTTACTCCAGTAAAATTTCTCCATAATCTGATATAATTATCCTACTTCCAACAATGAGTAGACAAAGACCTCTATGGTAAATAGAATGGTGACAGAGTCAATTTACCATTGAGAGTACAGCTCAGATATCAGTTCTAACTTTCGTTGGATTCAAGAAGACCTTAGGAGATTTATGATCATCACAGCATTTCCATTGCTGAACAAAGACCTTCTTCAAGAAAACCTTCGAAATTTCCCCACAGCCATGTTCGCGGAGATCACCCGCATCCTGAACCACATAATGGCGGTGGGCACGCACGCGCTGGACGTGGGCGCGCTCACGCCGTTCTTCTGGCTGTTCGAGGAGCGCGAGAAGATGATGGAGTTCTACGAGCGCGCCAGCGGGGCTCGCATGCACGCCGCTTATATACGACCTGGTGGGGTCTCTTTGGTGAGTTTCCAGAAATATCTAGATTTGTTTTATCTAGTTTACCAGTGTTTAGCTATGGAGGGAGGTTCTAGGCATTGTAAATCCTGGAGCTTCTCTTAGTATTTGTATATTATCTATGCAAAACAGTGATTTGCTGTGGAGGGAGTGAGGATAATAATTTCCAGGCTAGCGTGGTTTACAGCCTAAGTCCTTCAAAATCAAATTCTTTGGCGTAAGAGAATCCCGTGCTTAGCAGTGAGCAATTATGGTGGTAAAATTTGTAGAGCCATAGGTAACAGGCTGTGGAAACCCTTGGTGAGGACCTATGTTAATCATTAGACTTCCTATGGCTGAAGAGAGGAAAATACCGAAAGAGTAGTGCTACACTGTATCTACTTTGGACTACTGAAAGAACGAGCCAGCTCGATTGGACAGTACCACTTTCAGAAAAATGTGTTTTACTATCGTATTCCGTTGAATAAGATAGCCAGAAGCTCAGTTCCCCTTTGGTCTTCCAATCCTTGTGGAAATCCTTCGAAAATATAAACAATTGCATCAAACATAGCTCATGTTTAGCAGACCACTTCTCATATCTGATAATGTTCTCTCCTCATTCAGGACATACCCATAGGTCTAATGGACGACATCTACGAGTTCGCCTCCAAGTTCTCGGAGCGTTTGGACGAGGTTGAAGATGTGCTGACAACCAACAGGATCTGGGTGCAGAGGACCAAGGACATTGGGGTAGTGTCGGCACAGGACGCTCTTAATTATGGATTCAGGTATCAAAAATAGTAATGTTAGATGCCTCGTGCTGATTCAAAAGACCGTTTTTCAGCTTGTATAATCTGTGAGACCTGGGTTCAGGAAATACCTGATTTACCCATGGGCGAGACCTGGGTCCAGGTTCATTTACCCCTGGGCGAGATTGATAATTCGTTCCTATCTGCAACAATAACATAAGATAGCCCTCCAGCGCTCCTCCTTTCTAGAGACTTGGGCATATGTAAAGGTCAAGCCATTCATACTGTGTCAGTTAATCGGTTTCGAAGAGACAATTTATTCAATATTAGATCACTGATTATAGTTGATTTGTGACATGACCCAATATAAATCTTCCTAGACTACACTGCTGTGATGTTTTAAATAATCTTCAAATGAATGTGAATGGTTGTTGCAGCGGCGTGATGCTCCGCGGCTCGGGCATCAAGTGGGACCTGCGCAAATCGCAGCCGTACGACGCGTACCATCTGATAGACTTCGACGTGCCCATCGGCACCAACGGAGACTGCTACGACAGGTGAGCAGCACCCTGGCACCAGTATCCTGGCCATGGCACCTGGCGCCGGCTCCCAGTCACCAGCTCCTTGTGCAGGTACCTGTGTCGCGTGGAGGAGATGCGCCAGTCGCTGCGCATCATCGAGCAGTGCCTCAACCAGATGCCGGCCGGAGAGATCAAGACGGACGACGCCAAGCTCACGCCGCCCTCGCGCGAGGAGATGAAGGTACTGCACCCCACTGCACCTGGCCCCACTGCACCTGGCCGCACTGCACCAGGACCACACTAACACCCCGCCCCCCTCCACAGACGTCCATGGAGGCGCTCATCCACCACTTCAAGCTGTTCACGCAGGGCTACCAGGTCCCCCCCGGCGCCACCTACACCGCCGTGGAGGCGCCCAAGGGGGAGTTCGGCGTCTACCTCGTGTCCGACGGAGGCTCCAAGCCCTACAGGTAATGTTATATCTCGCCCAATCACTAGTCAGTCCCTACCCAAGACCAAATGTTACACAAATTAAATTACATAGACATTTAATACTCATATTTCATTGGTATAGTCAATCCAATAGAATCTTACTATAAGAGATTTATTGGTAAAATATCCATGTCACATTTTTATATATTTGTGCAGAGATAATACTAAATAGTACATGCTCTTCTTGAATATGCCCAATACCTCACCATTCACTTTAAAAATTCTTAATTTTTCATTGTTGCAACATTTTTAATGAGTTTTTCTAGTGTTTTAAATATGATCTCAAATGTAGCGACTGCTATAAAAATATATTCCTGATATGTAGTATGGACAGGTAGAAAACTGAACTTAAGATATTTCCCAGGTGTAAGATCAAGCCTCCAGGTTTCGCCCACTTAGCAGCCCTGGAGAAGATCGGCAAGAACTCAATGTTGGCAGACATCGTCGCCATTATAGGAACCCTGGATGTTGTCTTTGGAGAAATCGACCGATAAAACAGGAGCTCCTAGTATCATAGTCAGTAGAGGAACAACTTCGACAGTTCGTCTAAAAACATTGTTATAAAAAAAAAGGAAAAAAAAATAAAAAAAATATTTGTAAAATGTTTTGTTTTATTTACACCTTGTATACTCCGTTTCCCAATTTTAATGCTTTAAATATTTAATATATACTTACAAAATTCATTACTATGTAAATTAGTCTTCATAGATAGGAATTGCAAGCCTAAACGCACCATTGTAACTCATGATAATTTCCAAATAATAAATACACTGAGTATCTAGCCTGGGTCTCGAATCCAGGGCTTCGTTAAACCAAAACCTATATGTGAATTCTTACGGCATAATGTAAATCCAAGAAGAAACTTTAATATATTTTTCACCACAAATATAATTTATGAGAGGGTAGTTTCAAAATTTGTTATGATTTATGTACTTTCTCGCCAAGTTAATACTTTAGTCTCGTGTTTTCTTCCGACCGCGGAGCACGTGTTTCGATGCTGCGTTTGATATTCCGTGTTATTTCGATAGATAATAGATTCGTGGTCAATCTAGTGGAAGTGGTGTTTCTTTGCGCTTTTAAATAATTGATTACATATTGTGTGGTGTACTCTGCTGTATATTTCAATTTATTTGATCGTTTTATGAACAATTTAGCGCAAGTGGTGTTTAAGTGATGATATTGCTATGCTTGTTGGTTCTTACCCTACATTACATCAGTGGCGTGTTGTGTTGCAAATTGCAATAGAGACATTCTCGTCGTTGACCATCCAGCTTTGAGTGCAGCATGCCAGTGAGTTTTCTAATGTATATTGCCTTTCTGTTGGAAAGTTTATGTGTGTAAATCTGAATTTAATGAATAAATAAATACACCCAAGTCACATACATAGTCCTGACCTTACTCTAGGATCGAGTCTTGTGTCGTATATCAGGAACTACGAGAGACGTTTCAGCCTCAAATATCTAGACCCGAAACAAATTCTTGTGGTTCACACACAGAGTTCACACAAAAGTTTGTCTCGTTGCGAGGATTTAGCCCGCAGCTTCTCGTTTCACAGCCGGCGTCTTACCAACAGCGCCACGGAGGTTGTCAAATTTCCGGCAATACATATGTATATCTAGTTGCAAGCAGCTAACATATTGTCGTCCAGTAAACGATACTTATATCTCGTTTGTGGGTTTATTGGAACTGTACTACGTATATCAGATGTGTATTTCATTTCATCTGGACTGCAAATCGAATCAACTCAAAATATTCTTTATTCAAGTAGTCTTTTACAAGATCTTTTGAATCGTTAATTTCTGCTACCACCGCTTTGGAACGTGTTGTAGCTGTGAAAAAACGGTGCGAGAATCTGCCTCAGCAACACGAACTGTCTTCTTTTTTTGCTTTTCTTTTCTTTCTTTTTCTTTATTTAAAGCCAATTTGTAATTACAATGGTTAATTTATATAATTGTTACAATAATGTTTGCAATGCACTTATTAAATAATCATAGTGATTTTGTCGTGCCAGTGTAATAAAAGGACGTGGTGGTAAATATTATGTTTTACACAAACATTTTTCTTGACTCTGGGATCGAACCAGCCTCTTTTAACATCCGGTGTCTAAACCGAAATCGTAAACTTTCTTCATCAACATGGCATATGACTAATTTCGAAGAGTTAAAGTAATGACCTCAGTAGGCTAATTCACGTAATTTATTGACGCGTCAATCAAGTTTCGATGCAGTTTCGATTAGGTTTACGTCTTAATCGTACGTACGTCAAAATGGTATTCTTGGTAATTGTTTAGCTGCGCGTAAGATATGCATAAACTGCGCATGTGCTGCACGTTGGTCGGACTAAACTGTCATTGGAGACGTCAAATGAATAGGTAATTTACCAATCAGGTTGCGATCTGAATCACGCATGTATAAAACGCGCAGCCGTAGAATACGCTGAAGCGCTCGCGTGATGCGAACTTGACGTGAGCGTATCTGACAGCGGTTATTCTAAATTACGAGAATACAAAACGGGCTGTTTTGATCGAAACTTAACTGCAACTGCACTGCAACTGAACTTATTTAATTACGTGAATTGGCCTACTGATTAGTCAGATCAATTATAACAACAATAATTATAATTGTTTTTTTGCAAGTATAACAGCTTACATAATAGGTCCCATTTAAATGTAATAATGACTATTCCGTGGTGCTTTACAGCTGGCTTCTCTGGCTGTAAATGTCTTTATGCGAGGTTATTTACCTCTTTAGTTCATTGTTTTGTCATCCGCTTTATTAGGGAGGGAAGTGGACCATAATTTATTGCCAACTCCTCCTATTAATTTAACTTTTTGATTGATTTCGTTGCGGGTTAGACAAGTTCCCGGAGACACGCTGAGCTTCAATGCTCGGTGTCATTACAATGCGTGCTGTTGATCCTGGCTTACAGGAGTTGCAGTGGCGGGTGTGAGGGCGGGACAGTCTCCAGAGATCAATTACCACCTAGGATATAATACGAGAAATAAAACAAAAAAACCATTAAATTAATATTTTTTTACATTTTGCACCTGTTTTTACATATAACAAAAACTTATTGAAGTTTATGAGATGAACGTGTGGAATTCCAGCTTAGCTACTGCATCACTATTGGCTTATTAGTTAAAATTCATCCATGGTCTATCGGTCGATCTCTCCAAACACGACGTCCAGGGTTCCTATGATGGCGACGATGTCTGCCAACATTGAGTTCTTGCCGATCTTCTCCAAGGCTGCTAAGTGGGCGAACCCTGGGGCTTTGATTTTGCATCTGTGGATAGTCAGGAATAATTGTTTTAAAAAAGTTTTTAAGGGATAGTATTTCTGTTTTATAGAGCTAGATGTGCAGCTCTCTTTTTTTTTTATAATATCTGTGACACAATGGCAGTTATTTAAAAAATATTTGCAACGTTAATATGATTCAGAAAAACCCCATCGGCAAATATCATTAAAATAAAATGGGTAATAAAATAAGCCACCAATTAATTTTTTATTCTTAAAAAAAAAATCTGTGACGTCACAGCGTGCAAAACGCACAAAATATCTGTTCATTATAAAACTTGCTTAATGTTCAATGGATAACTAATATTTTTTTCTATGTTAGATTTTCGACAATGAGACATTCTAATGGAAACAAAGAATAATTCATACATCCTATTCTAGAAAAAAGTCAACATTAATTAATTAGCACAATTCATGCTTGTGGTACTATAATGGACGGTCTTATCACTTGGACAATATTTTCTAATCTTTTCGGACTCTACCTGGAATAAATTTATTTTAATAAATATATTGTATTTGTATGGACTTTAAGGGGAAAACCTACACATATGATAGACAACTATGACAGTAAAATCTTGGAAATTATGAAGGGGAATCCACACAAATCTTTTTCTTTTTCATTCCTTCTACCTGCCGATGTGGCATCCTTCTTGATTTGGCAATCAATTGTAATAATTATCTCTTCTTTCCCTTGGGATTGCGTTCTTAGATTTTGAAATTTTGACCTTTGGCTGAAGACAAGCTATATGCCAACATACTTCTGTGTTCTCCTGATGTAACCAAACCGTTTCAAGTGACATTCCTGAAGTTTATCTGCCACATCATGGATACCAAGGCGGGTATATTGTCAGAAGGGTATATCCATAAATTGTCCACTGTTGTGTCTTCTCAGCTTTCTCATAGTGATAACTGAAGAAATGATTATCATCAGCTTTTGAAAATCTACTTGAACATAAGCATTCTTAAAAGTTGCTAAAACATTATTATTAATATCATTATATCCAAGAAGTTTATTGACAGACTACAAATATTTCAACATTAACCTGTTAGAGATGCTGTGGTTAATGCTTTCTCGGATCTTACCACCTTAAGGGTGGATATTTAACCCTGCATTTAATACATGGCCTCTGAAAATTTGAGGCACTACACGATTTCGTTCTGTGATTGTGTAAAGTATAACATTACCTGTAGGGCTTGGAGCCTCCGTCGGACACGAGGTAGACGCCGAACTCCCCCTTGGGCGCCTCCACGGCGGTGTAGGTGGCGCCGGGGGGGACCTGGTAGCCCTGCGTGAACAGCTTGAAGTGGTGGATGAGCGCCTCCATGGACGTCTGTGGAGGGGGGCGGGGTGTTAGTGTGGTCCTGGTGCAGTGCGGCCAGGTGCAGTGGGGCCAGGTGCAGTGGGGTGCAGTACCTTCATCTCCTCGCGCGAGGGCGGCGTGAGCTTGGCGTCGTCCGTCTTGATCTCTCCGGCCGGCATCTGGTTGAGGCACTGCTCGATGATGCGCAGCGACTGGCGCATCTCCTCCACGCGACACAGGTACCTGCACAAGGAGCTGGTGACTGGGAGCCGGCGCCAGGTGCCATGGCCAGGGTACTGGGGCCAGGGTGCTGCTCACCTGTCGTAGCAGTCTCCGTGGGTGCCGATGGGCACGTCGAACTCCATCATGTGGTACGCGTCGTACGGCTGCGACTTGCGCAAGTCCCACTTGATGCCCGAGCCGCGGAGCATCACGCCGCTGCAACAAACATTCACTTCAATTGCCAACTTATTAAAAACAGTAACTAAAATAGTTATATTTTGGATAAAACGTTTCTTCCAAAATGAATACAACACTATACTGTCACATAATTTGGATATGAAATTGTCAAGCCCAACATTTTCTTCTTCCTCATAATCATGGAATCCTTCTCCTATATCGCGAACCAAGACAAAAAACGCCACATTATAAAACACTGCTTGAAACTTAGATTCATTTTGATGGCTTGTAATTGGAGAGTCCCTTTGTCCAATAGTGGACCGCCGTGACGATAATTATGGAACCCTGGATCTCCAGGCACAGCAACATACAAAATGGACCAATGAGGAGACCAGTATGTGTTATCTTTCAACCCCTCACCTGAAACCGTAGTTAAGGGCTTCCTGTGCCGTCACTACCCCGATGTCCTTGGTCCTCTGCACCCAGATCCTGTTGGTTGTCAGCACGTCTTCAACCTCGTCAATCCGCTCGGCGAACTTGGACGAGAACTCGTAGATGTCATCCATTAGACCTAGAGGCATGTCCTGAAATTAATCACATCATTAGTTGAAATAAAACTTTTAACTAGGCGGCTTGTAGTATTTTAACAATCTTGTCCGTGACTTCTTTTATGTATGGCAATATAACCGAAACATCCTAATTTCAATAGAGAAGATGGCTTGAAGCTTGCACCATCATGGGATCCAATTCTACATTTAATTAAATCGGAACCCAAAAGACCAGCTGCCAGACCTCAATACACAGTGAGAACCTTCTGCGTAGATCGGATCGCAAAAACTAGTTAACTTTTTAATTTAGTAATTGTAAATTGAAATAAAACTATTTTATACAGATTTTATCGCGATCTAAGAAACCATTAGTAATTGTAAATTAAGGGTAGTTAAATTGTAATAGTCACTGAGCGGATGACTAAAAGCTCAGTCTGCCCCGTGACCACCAAAGCTGTAAAGTAATCGAAACGTCGGGAAGTTATAAAATTAAACCAAATCGCGATAAAATCCGTAAAAAATAGTTTTATTTCAATGTGTAACATTCGCGTAAATCTAAGAAACCATTACACTTCATTCGTTTTTTGGGATTGTATTTTGCATGACATTTCGCAATGATGCTGACAATATATGCGTTGGTCTCAACAAAATTAGGCCAACACCAAAAAATCACGGGTTTGATACAGTCGAGGAAGATATGATATTATCTTACAATTGAAGATGCCAAAGACCGAGAGAAATTACAGAGAATAATCAGAAAACCGGACCCAAACAAGCTGGCACTAGGAAGAAAGAGATAAAAACTGGATTGAAGAGCTCAACTCTCTAAATATGGAGAGAAGACAACCAAAAATGGGGTACTCCAGAGCTGATAAAAATACTTACAAGAGCAACTCCACCAGGCCTAACATAAGCGGCGTGCATGCGAGCCCCGCTGGCGCGCTCGTAGAACTCCATCATCTTCTCGCGCTCCTCGAACAGCCAGAAGAACGGCGTGAGCGCGCCCACGTCCAGCGCGTGCGTGCCCACCGCCATTATGTGGTTCAGGATGCGGGTGATCTCCGCGAACAGGGCTGTGGGGTTACAGACCTTTGTATAATACTCCAGGTCTTCGGAATTCTGAAGAATGTACTTTAGGTTAACCCTGTGTGTATTTAGCCACAGAAAGCCTTGTGATGAAAATCCTTTCCCAAGGATTTCCACAGCGCGCTGTTGGGAGTATCCTGCATTTAGAAACTTCCTGTTAACTGAGCTAGTTCATCTTTCCCCCTTCATAAGCAGATGTCCGACGCTTCGCATTCATAGTTTCGTTGTACTGATCTTGAGAGTCCAAGTTCTTTATGCAATTCTAGAGACAGCCACAGGAGGTACACATACTATACATAACGTACTGATTTTTACAAGATGTTAATAATGTTATCGTTAATGATTTCAAAAGAAAATAGAATCTTGCTAACTCTAAAACGTGACGTAGACTAACGTATGGTATGACCAAAATGACTAAATTTGACATAAGGAAGTAGAAAAGGGTTAACTCACTCCTGATGTACTTGGCGCGCAAAGGAACATCGATATTGAGCAGTTTCTCTACCGCCAAGCTGTAGCACTGCTCGTTGCACATCATGGAGACGTAGTCCAGGCGGTCGAAGTAGGGCAGCGCCTGCGTGTAGGTCTTGTACTCGATGAGCTTCTCCGTGCCGCGGTGCAGCAGCCCGATGTGTGGGTCGGCGGCGCGGACCGTCTGCAAGCGAGGAGCTGGACTACACTCCTGGCGCAGGGACTAGGCTACCTACAGTACGCGGACCGTCTGCAAGCGAGGAGCTGGACTACACTCCTGGCGCAGGGACTAGGCTACCTACAGGACGCGGACCGTCTGCAAGCGAGGAGCTGGACTACACTCCTGGCGTAGGGACTAGGCTACCTACAATACGCGGACCGTCTGCAAGCGAGGAGCTGGACTAAACTCCTGGTGCAGGGACTAGGCTACCTACAATACGCGGACCGTCTGCAAGTGAGGAGCTGGACTAAACTCCTGGCGCAGGGACTAGGCTACCTACAATACGCGGACCGTCTGCAAGCGAGGAGCTGGACTACACTCCTGGCGCAGGGACTAGGCTACCTACAATACGCGGACCGTCTGCAAGCGAGGAGCTGGACTAAACTCCTGGTGCAGGGACTAGGCTACCTACAATACGCGGACCGTCTGCTAGCGAGGAGCTGGACTACTCTCCTAGCGCAGGGACTAGGCTACCTACAGTACTTAAAGCTGACTTGACACAGTGCGGTCTTATCTTTTTAATACTTCTTAATTAAGTTCGATCATATTGACACGCGTGAGTCGCGTTTCGGGTACATCTCATGTATGTCCGGATACAATGGAGCCGACATAATTGTTTTATCTTGACTATACTGTTTGCCATCAGGCTGATTGTTGTAGCATTATCGTCGCAGTATAAAAAAA
Organism: Deilephila elpenor; assembly: GCA_949752805.1. Lineage (NCBI taxonomy): Eukaryota > Metazoa > Arthropoda > Insecta > Lepidoptera > Sphingidae > Deilephila > Deilephila elpenor. The sequence continues at coordinate 2,471,041 of OX457121.1, forward strand.
TGAATTACTGTGATGAAGCTAGGTCTTCTGTACAGGATGTCTATACAGTCCCATAAACCACAACCCAACAGGATCGATTTCTTTGATAATATGCTAAAAAGTAGGGCAGCTGTTTCATCAATTGCTACTTCGAATTACTACTGCATGTACCACCAGGTTTAGTATGGCAGTGAGATGCAGTCTGTGTGGTAAAGTATGACAGTAAGGTGCAGTATGGTGCAGTATAACAGCAGGTGCAAGCTCACCTCTCCGTCCAGCTCCAGCACGAGGCGCAGCACGCCGTGCGCCGCGGGATGCTGCGGACCGAAGTTCAGGATCATGTTGCGGACTCGCTTCTCGCCGGGGGATACGATACCTGGAGATTCATAGCACCTTTATGAGTAATTTTTCTTCTGACATTGGTCAGTGTCTTGATATGCCACAGAAAACCTTTCAAAAATAGCATCTATAACAAGAGTACTATTCGAAGACATTTTGGTAAAAATTCTCTTGTACCAATACATACTCTAAGAAGAGCAGGAAAGCCACAAAGTATGCCGGACCCCAAGAAAACTATATTTGAATGACAGAGGTAAGTAAAAAGTTTATATAAATGACTGGTGTAACATTGAATACGAAACTAAGAAGAACTATGAAAAATATACAGGGTATATCTAAACTGCGACCGTAAACGAAGCCAGAAGTGTTAGTGACTTCAGACAAAAATTCAACTAAATTTTTTGCAAAAAAGCCTAAAATTTTTTTTACTTATTGTCGTATCTGCGTGATAAATACATAGTATTTTCTAAAATTAGATGATATTAAAAAATTTCAAGTCGCTTTTTTTTACGAAATATTTAGTTGCACTGTGTTTGTAATCACTAAAACTACCACCCGAATTCGTTTTCGGGCGCAGTCTGAATATACCCGGTATTTGTGTAGCTTATTTTAATATTGGTACGTAAAGGGACTACAATTCATCCAATTCTGGCAACTATTATGTCTGCAAAGTGTCTTTTGGTGTAGGATAATATTCTCTTTTAGGCCAATTTAATTGTACCAAACTGCTTAAAAAGAAAATATTTAATATGACATCGAAAATTACTCACTGTTGTATGGGGGGTGTTTGAGGAGTGAAGTCAATTCATCCGGGTACATGACTGCACCCTCAAACCCCTTGACGTACTCCTCGTCGGGATACCAACGGCTGCCATTGCGCTGTGAGCTGGAAACACAAAATGTGGTCTGTGGTGCCTTAACTATTAAAGATCTATTTTTAATGCTTGTTGATATTATGTAGATAAATAGGTTATTTGATGTATCTTTGCGGAATCGAATCCTGGTTCGGGCAAAGCAATATTGGATTTTTCTAATCATTATCAGCCCAGGGTCAGGAATTTGTTCCTAATATGGCAATAGGCTCGCCCTTATCACATTGTGGGACGGAACATACAAAGGCGAAACACGTCCTGGTAGCACCTCTGCTTACCCCATTCTGGGAAAAAGGCGTGTGTATATCTAGTAAGGCATGTGTATGTATGTATGATTACAGACAAACAGACACAATGTGTATGTATGAATGTGTGTGCTTCAGTCAATGTGTTAATGAATTCTAAGTATGCTTCATATTTTAACATATTGAAGTGTGAATGTGGAGAGATGTCTGTGTTCTAATCTTTTAAAATATATTTGTATGCTAGAATGAATAACTAGGAGTATAGCAAATGTTACCTGGAATTCCCTAAATATATTTTTCTAACACCTCATAGAATGTGGGCCAATTTTTGTTCTAATCACTAATTTCAAAACGAGGCAAATATTATGATGTTTTTGTTAATAAAAAAATTGAATAGTATTCAGCGCCCTGTGTATAAAATGTAGGTATTTTTCTATGACAGCTTATCAAATAAGCTCAATGTCTCATTAACTTTTATAAAATAATTTGAATAAACTGAAACTTTGAAAATTAAAACATACACAATAATTATTATATATTGGTAAAAAATACATTAATAAGGCAATACATAACTAAAGCAAATTGAAAAATAATAAGTTCCACAAAGATTTACATCAAAATAATCAATGGAATTTATTGTGTAATATCTAAATTGTATCTCTGTATAATGCAAATAAGGATTCAATAAATATATACAGATTATTATACTTTCAAAGTATTGATATTTATTCTGTGTTATTATTAACCCTTGTGACATAAGCAAAAGTTTTATTTATTTATTCATTCACCTTAAATATATTATAAGTTATATTATACACATTCCTTACGCTAGATTACTAATTTGAATCTCCACTAGAATACGTTGGTTTTATTGTATTTTAATCCTACATGATTTTGATATAATTGAATCAATATTTGACAATGTTTTGCCTATCATGGTTAACTATGAATATACCACTCGCATTAATGAAATATAGCACCCTTATATTTCTGCCTTAGTTTATTAGTTCCATTTAATTTAAACAAGAGATAAATGAATTATAATGGATGTTTAGCTTGATCAGCTGTGGAATGATTTTTTGCTGAAACATTTAAATGTACAACTTTCTAAGAAGGAACCAAACAAATATAGAATTTAACAGGCTGTACTAACACTATTATATGTGATTTAACCTGTATAATCTAAAATATCGTTAAGAATAACAAGATTTTCATACGATTCATAACCTAAAATGTTACATAATTTTATAATCACTGTAACTCCGTGTTTTTAGCATTTACTCATTATTTATCACAACAAACACTCACTGCACACTGTACACAGCTGGAATATTCTTTAGAAGGGCTGCAGTTTGGCCTAAATTCGAGGATTTTCGCAGCAAAACATTTAGTAAAGAGGCCATTTTTGACGGGACTACGTTCCGTTCCACGGAAGAGTCAAAAGTACTGTCAATTAAATGTCATAATGTCGGGGTCAGAAGAACATTCGTATTCACTTTAATGCTTATAAAAATAATTGTAAAATATAACAATATGTTAAATGTTATCTATTAAGTTATAAGAACCTTTTAAATTGTGGGAAATCAAATTTTTGCCGCTGTAAAACATAAAATAATTGAACTTAAGATTATCAAATAGCTAAATATTCAATTATTATAAATTGTTGTGGTGGACACTCTCTCATCATCCTACCTATTCAGATTAATATCACTAAAATATAAAGTTATGAAGACTTAATATTTTTTTGTATGCAATACCAACACTTCGTGCATATTATTTCCTGTGGCAGCACCAATTCTTAAAAAGGGGGTATTAAGTTTTCATTTTAGGACATTATATATGATTCGTAGAATTTTTTTTAGTAGTCTGAATATCTTTTCCTATCCGATTAAGCTTTTACTTTCTAATTCTCCCTACGCAGTGGACAAAATTGCGACGGACCCCGGTCTCTAACGGATCCCAGACAGAGGCCATGACTGTTAGATGCAGATTTCAAAAAGTCGCTGTTAAATTCCTAATGGCAGAGAGACGGGAATATTCTCGTCAATAAACTTCTTGTGGCTGAAGACAAAGTATTTTCGAAGAACCACAGTTTAAAAACGGAAGGGTAAAATAAAACGGCAATTACATAAAAATCCATATATTTATTACAAAAATCTGTGTGTTTGTTTATTTGACGCGTTTCTGCTGCCTCTGCCGGTAGATGTCGTTGAGGGGGGGTGCGACACCTAAATCATCGTCGTCAGAATCATCGCCCAGCTTCCTTCTGCGAGCCTGTAGGTACATCATTTATTATTATTAGTCTTAAGAATATAGGCATATATAATACACGTTATAAAATTATTTCTATATTTTTTATACAATGCACTTCGCTTTATGAGTAAAAAAAATTGTATTTAAAAAATATTTTAGTTTCATTCGGTTTTGAATGTTTTTATTGTCAATTGAAGAATAGGAGGCAGCGTAGATCAGGATGGAATAGTAACGGAGCGAAATGGATTTCATGAATTAAAAACATTGAAATTTATGTCGTATTCCTTCCAGATAAGTTTGAATATCCTTTGGTAAAAAATTAAATCCCCCATAAATAAAATCTCGTAACGCATTTTAACCATGGGGCCTTCTTTGTCCTTCGTGTCATACGTAGGATAAATTGAGATTGTTTAATATATCAACATTGTATCCTCCACATAGCTTTTGACTCACTTAACAAATAACTTAATTTGATTAGGTTTAGGACGGAAAGCACTAAAGAATGTGTTAATATTATGGTTAATATACCTTGCTAGCAACCGTGGTGATGCCTTCATCATCGACAATCCAGTGGACGGACCGTGCCAAGTCGAATAGCTTCGTATCGCAACCGTTTTCTTGCGTAGGCGCCGGTGCTGTGGACAAAATCATTCATCACCTTCATCATTATTCAACACCTTTCATTGTTCATCATCTTCATCACCACCATGTGTAAGAAGGTCATTACTCATCGTAGGACTTTTATATACATTTCCAGGTTCATAACGAGTTACCACTTACCACCGTTACGTACAATGGTCGTATTTTCGGTGGTATCGTTTTAGTTTTAAACGACACAAAATTTTAAGTTTTTGTTTATTCAGCCTTATTTGCCAGCTTCCGTGGCGCAGTTGGTTAGACGCCGCCTGTGAAACGAGAGGCCGCGGGTTCGATCCCCGCACCGAAACAAATATTTGTGTGATCCACAGGTATTTGTTTCGGGTCTGGGTGTTTGTGAGACCAAAAAGTCTCTTGTAGCTTCTGACAACGACACAAGACTCGATCTTAGTGTGGGGTCAGGACTATGTATGTGACTGCTGGGTGTATTTATTTATTTTATTTATAATTTATCACACAAAGCATGACGCTACGGCTCCAGGACCCTGGAGCGTGGGGTCAGGGTATGTGACTCACGTTTGTCCGGCAGGGATATCCTGTTGAAGAGTTGCATGAGTCTCTCGACGGCGACGAAGGGTCCGCGGTAGCAGGCGGGCGGCGGCATCAGCGTGCACAGGTGCGCCGCGGCGGGGGGCATCGGGAATGTGCCGCCTGGAAACAGGAATAAATACATTTCAAAGCAATATAACAGAAATAAAATTAATATAGAAATAGGGTTTTTGACTATGATCGATTTTTTTTATTTAAACACAAATACCATTAAATAAAACATTTCTGTGAAAACAGTATTAAAGTAGCTTGTAAAATGAGGCAAAAATTAGTATTTAAAAAAAAATTGCTAGCATAGTTAGGCTGTATTACCGTCTCTTTCACACGCACACACTGTAATGCGTGTGCGTGACTTGTGACGTCACTAGTTTTGTTTTGCATCCCTTTTCTTTAACTCTCATCATAAGATTTAAAACGGCTCACAATTTTTACATATTTCGACTCGTAGCAATCGCATTCTAATGTAATATCTGTTATTTCCATCAATTTTATAAACCGGAAAATTACCCAGTTCCTCACCTCCCTACCGTTATAGATTTTTTTTTACCCCCTTAAGCTGAATTGGCGGTAAAATGTAACAAGTAAACTTTCCATGGAAGGACAGAGTCAAATATTTACAAAGTAATTTAATGAACAGACTGCCTCGGTGGCGTAGATGTACTACGTTACGACTACAAAGCTGAGGACTCGGGTTCGAACGCCGGGTCGAGCAAAGTGATATCGGATTTTTCTATTCATTATCAGCCCAGTCAGGAATTTGTGCCCAATATGACGATAGGCTCGCGCCTTACCACACAATAAGAGACGAAACATAAAAGACGAAATGCGGTTGTCCTGGTACCTCCTCTGCCTACCCCTCTGGGAATAGGCGTGAGTTAATGTATGTATGTAAGTTAATAAAGCATTTCTAAAGCTATGATAACGTACCGGAGATGGGGTGTTCGCCGGGCAGGGGGTTGATTTTAGGTTTGTACGGAATCATCTGGCTTATATCGGGCCTGGCGATGTCTTTGTTCGGGTCGTTATCTCTGTAAAAAAAATACATGTATTGAGTGTTTTTATTTATTACTTTAACGCCCAAATACTGGAACGCAACTTAAATATAACTTGCGCTTAACTACGTTAATCCCGATTAAATGTACTGGCTAAGTGAGCCGTGCGCTGTTAAGAGCAACTTATTATTTGAATGTCGTTCCAGTATTCGGGCGTAAGGGTCTCATTCACCACCCTCAAGTAAACATTTAAATAGGCTAGTCATCAGTTAAAGTCACCCGTAACATCACGCGTCGATTTCACGACGCTCCAGTAACACTAATCCTTAATTACTCTAATCAGTACTTTACTGGCCACTTCATCTGCCAGTTAGTGTATTTACTTGATGGTTAAAATTATGTTGAAATCTCAACCTACTTTTCTATTTTTTAAGAAAAAATACGTTGACACTTCAGCGAGGGGCAGGGCGGGGGACATTTGACGTAATATTGAACGAATGATTCGTTCAATTTCTTTTCTTTAATTAAACCAGCACGTTGTTACTCGATACTTTATTTTACTTGTGAAATCAACAGGAGATACTCGGCACTAATACTTGGCAATGAACGTTAATCAAAGAGTAACTAATCAACGGTTTACTTGAAGATGGTTAACGAGGCCCTAAGTTTAATATACCCTATAATAAAATAAGACCGAATGATTCCATCACCGTGATGACTATTCAATATTCGTAATAGCATAGTGACCTTGTAATTTGTAAATTGCTTATTATTATTAGTAACAGACTGCCTCGATGGCGTAGTTGTATTACGGTACGGTTACAAAGCTGAGGTCTCGGGTTCGAGTCCCGGGTCGGGCAAAGTGATAATGGATTTTTCTATTCATTATTAGCCCGGAGTCAGGAATTTGTGCCCGATATGACGATAGGCTCGCTCCCTATCACATCGTGGGACGGAACATACAAGGCGAAATGTGGGTGTCCTGGTGGCGCCTCTGCCTACCCCTTCGGGGATAAAGGCGTGAGTTTATGTATGTTATGTTATAGTAACAGAGACACTAAAATGTCTTACTTTTGTCCTAGTATAACTGCTGCTAATTCAGGCGATATTCCTGCCAGAGGACCGCCTAGGGCCCACGATTTATTCGACATAGACGCGACCTGCAAAGAATATACTTATTTTATTTATTCAATATGTAAGTCCGCCAACCCGCACTAGGCCAGCGTGGTGGACTATATGGCCTAACCACTCCCAATCAATTCTCTCGATTGTAGAGTAGGCCCGTGCCCAGCAGTGGGACGTATATAGGCTGATATAGACATAGAATATACCCATATTTTTTTAGAACCTAAAAAAACTACATCTATAAGTGTATAAAGTAATAAATAAAAATAATAAATAAACCGAAAATTCCCAAACATAGTCTTGACCCCACATTAAGATCATCAGTCTTGAGTCGTGGGTATCAGAACTGCCAGGGAACTGACCCCTGGCCTATCATTTCACAGCCGGTGATATTTTGGAATCTGTTAAATAGTATAGCTGTATACAATAACATACCTCAGTGTATCCTATAGACTTCAGTTCAGCTATGCTGCAAGGATAGAGATCCAGAAACTTGTATCTGTCCACGAGTTGGGCCGTCTCTTTGCCTTCAAACTCTTTTATCTGTAAACAGAAAAATATTTTAGGTAATATAATAAAATAGACTGCTTCGGTAGCGTAGTTGTATTACGGTACGGTTAAAAGCTGAGGTCTCGGGTTCGAGTCCCGGGTCGGGCAAAGTGATATTGAATGTTTCTATTCATTTATCAGCCCGGAGTCAGGAATTTGTGCCCGATATGGCGATAGGCTCGCCTCCTATCACATCGTGGGACGGAACATACAAGCTGAAATGTGGGTGTCCTGGTGGCGCCTCTGCCTACCCCTTCGGGGATAAAGGCGTGAGTTTATGTATGTATGTATTGTATGTATGTAATAAAACCAAAATGTTGGCTTTGATAGTCAATCATCACACTATAACGATGAAGGAACCAGAACCAATACGAGTTGAAAACATTTTAAAAGTGTCAAAAATAATCTTATATAACCCACCTTTTCAAGTACAGCTTGCCTTCGTTTCTCGACCTTGACAATACTGACGAGATCTCCTATATTGGATTCGAACTCGAGGAACCTGTTCCATATGTCTACTGAGCTCTCGGGTTTGAGACTGCCGGAGGACAGCACTCTTTCGAACAGGACTCGGGTGTTGTTGTCCTCTGTGGAAGATTTTCGATGTTCAGAAATTGATTAGATATTCAGCTGGATACTAAAATCTTAGTAAAATTGAACAATTGACACAGAAAAATATACAGGGTATATCAAGACTGCGACCGAAAACAAAGCCATGTGGTAGTATTACTGACTTCAGACACAACGCGAATAAAAATTTCACAAAAAAAGTCGTTAATTTATTTTTTTGAAAACATTTACTTGTCGTATTTGGGTGATAAAAACATAGCTTTCCTAAAATGATGTACACCTTTTTATTTTTAAAGACGCAATGGTACGTAAGGGTTTAAATTCCTTGTTTCCCAAAAACTAGGTATTTAGCATCCAAACACGATGATATTTAAAAAATTAGAAAAAAAAGGTTGTCGATTATTTTGCGAAATTTTTACTTGCATTGTGTTTGTAACCACTAAAACTACTACCTGTCTTCGTTTTCGGTGGCAGTCTTGATATACCCTGTATATCTATATTTTATATATCTATAAGGGTATGTCGTAAATGTCACGTTTTGGGTTCAATATATGTACATCAGGTTTTGAAAGCGCCGGCATAATGGTGTTCTGTGGGAAACAGTTACCTGGACTGTATTTTAATTGCAATGAATAGTGAGACGATCAAGCCATCCGCTTGATGCTAAGCGATACGACCGCTCATGGACAGTAGCAAAACCAAACAACACCATGAATTACAAAGCATTGCTCGCCACCCTGAGACATAAGGTGTTAAGTCTCATTATGCCCAGTACTTACTCTGTAGTTATGTAACATATTGTTGTTTATTCATTTATTATTATTTCTTCAAACAATTCCAATAATTATATGATTACTCACCGTTCAAATGCGACAAATAGTCGATATAGCACAGCACATACTCCGGAATGTGTGAGAACTTCTTGAGGCCCAGTTCGAAGATCCTGAACGCTATGTTCTTGTCCTTGGAGCAGTAATATTCCATTAGAGCCGCAGCTACGAATACGTGGTATCGAGACCTGAGGAGAAGGGAGAAATATTAAGGATAATCACAATGTTTTATTATTGCAATGGATGGCGAGACGAGCATGCCATTCGCCTGATGGTGAGCGATACGACCGCTCATGGATAGTAGCAACAGCATGAAATATAAAGCAATGCTTGGCATTCCACTGCACTCGCCATCCTGAGACATACGATGTTAAGTCTCATTGTGACCAGTAGTTACTCTGGCTACAATGTACAGCAGCGCATTTACACTGCTGTTTGTTGGAAAAATAGACATTGCGGTGGTACCTACCCAGACGGCCTCTCACATATGACAGACCTACCACTGGTAGCATATATCCTTTATAACATACATGAATTTGAAACAGCATCAAATTTTCTTGTATTATTGAGTTATTCATATTTAAGTAGCCTAACACATCCATGATCCGAGCGTTGTGGATGTTCATGGATGTGATCTCTTACCGTGACCAGATTTCTCGTTTGCCGGACCTATTGTATAAAAAAAAAAAATACCTGGCGTCCTCCCTGGCTCGCTTGAACACAGTCCTGGCAGACTTGATGCCCTCGGCTCGGCGCGCGAACTTCATGTACTGTACGTAGGCCAGGGTGGGGTCAATGTCCTCCATGTCCAGGTACCTCGTGTATACTTGGTGTACCTGGGAGAAATGGTTTATACAGTAAAAAAAATCTAAGAATTTCTATGGTATGTAAAGTCCGCCAACCCGCACTAGACCAGCTTGGTAGATTGTATGGCCTAACCCTTCTCAATCGTATTCTCGATCGTAGAGGAGGTCCGTGCCCTGCAGTGGGACGTATATGGGCTAATTTGTATTCGTATTATACAGGGTATATCAAGACTGCGACCGAAAACGAAGCCAGGTGGTAGTATTAGAGACTTCAGATACAACGCAACTAAAAATTTCGCAAAAAAATTCGTCAACTATTTTTTGGGAATTTTTTACTTATCGTCGTATTTGGGTGATAAATACAGAGTTATCCTAAAATAATGATGTACACTAGTGGCGAAGGCTCCTTAGAAGCCAGTTCCTACCGGCTTCCCTTTTGTAATTTATCATTACACTATAAACAAGCAAATTATTCAAACTTATTTATTTAATATCAAAACTCAATTATTATTTTTTACATTCAACGACATCTGTCGGCCAGATACGTAAACATTACTAGGAAGCGGCACAGTAAGCCCTTTTTATTGTGACGCGGTGCGACCTCTGGCGAATTCCTGTAAAATTGTTCGGCTTATTCAATAACACTAGCGCGGCCCGTGCGCCGCCGCCCGCCGCCGCCCCGCCGCCACCGCGCCGCCGCCGCGCCGCCCGTTACGCATTGTATAGTATGCAACAAACCACGCAAAATTGTACCTTAAATTGATAATGATTTAAGGTTCAATTTACGCTAAAAAAGCAAGAGGCAAGCCGCAGCTTCTCCGGCATTTCGTGTGTTTAGGTATAGATATTACTTATTACAATAGCGAAATGCGGAGTTTAATGTATTTATAACTGTTGTATTTACATTTTTACAATATATTCATGGTTCATGCAATTAGTTTTAAATGTTTTTAATTACAAAATGTGTAATATTAATATTATGGTTTTAATGGAAATTACTAATCGTTAGGAGCGTACTAATATGTTTAGGTTGTCGATTTTACAAATAAAGTTAGTGTTTAGATTTTAGGACGTGCTCGATCCTCGCCTGAGGAATACATTGTCTTACTAATGTTACAACTGATAAATGCGGGGCTATCGTACTTGTTAAAATATTGAGTCTAGGTTTTTATTTCTTTTATATTAATCTTATATTCACGTGCAGTTTAGAAATATACTTTTTTATTTTTCTCATTATGTAAGCATGGTTTACTTTTTATTTCATGGACATTGTAAATATTGTATAAGTACATAGGTAACGAAAATATTAAAATTTAATTGACGGCCGCAATAGGCAGATGCCACAATATCACTTACCAAATGAAACCCATTATTTTAGTTTGGTGAGTAAGATTCTCGAAGCAATAATTTGCTGGTGGGAGGATATTCGCAAAGGTCCGAATATAAGGACACACGTGCATAAGTGTGTCGCGTTTTGCATTCATTCTGTGAAACATCACACAGTAAATTTTTAATCTCTCTTCGGACTGCACTACGCTTACTATCAGTCGCATTCACAGATTACTTAGTACTAGTCGCATTGTAGTCATTTCGTAATCCCTTAGCCCTTCTAATATTATAAATGTGAATGTTAGTTTGTTTGTTACGCTTGCACGCAAAAACTACTCAACCGATCATCATGAAACTTTGTACACATATTCTTGGAGGTATTAGAAGTAACATAGACTACTTTTTATTTCGAAAAAAATAGTGTTCCCGTGGGATGAAGAAGGAATTCCGATATATTTGCTACCTTTTTATACTCAAAAAGATGGGATGGATTACATTTCATTAGTGAGAATGAGACGGGGCGGGCGGGATATAACGGGATGGGACGGGACGGGATGGGAGATTTCAAATAAAATTAACCACGCAGACGAAGTTTGCGGGCAGAAGCTAGTAACAGGATAAAGAAAATAAACATATTTTGTGTTTTGAGCTTCGGCTTCCCTTTTAAAAAATGTCACCCTTCGCCACTGATGTACACCTTTTTATTTTTTAAGACGCAATGGTACGCTGGGTTTTAAATTACTATTTTCGCAATAACTAGGTATTTACTACCCAAACACAAATATTTTTAAAAAATTGCAAAAAATTATCTGTCGCTTATTTTGCGAAATTTTTATTTACATTGCGTCTGTAACCACTAAAACTACCACCCGGCTTCGTATTCGGTCGCTGTCTTGATATACCCGGTATATTATTATTATATATTCGGCAGTTACGTGTGAGAGATTACGTACGCACGTTTAATTGCGTACGTGTATGCGTGCGTGTTTGCGTACACAGGGTTATTTTTAAAATACTGCATATTTTTTAAAATTGGATTCAAGGTAATAATATTAATTAAGGCATGGAATAAATGTTCAAATTTACACATAATAAGTCACTTATTTAAAAAACATTCTAATCAATGTTCAAATTATACTCAACATTTGCCACAAGCACAGTCGCCAGTTATTATTATACACATACACGTGTTTGCGTGTGTGTAGTTTATGAATGCGCTTATTATGGTCGTCATGCGTATTGTCTAACGGCCTTATTCATAGACAGATTTAAAATCTATTTTAGTTATCGAATGTTTTGTATTCTTCGCTCAAACTGAATTCGAAAGTCGTTTGAAAGGGACAAAAAATTCGATAGCTAGAATAGGTCTGAAATGTGTCTATGAATAAGGCCGTAAGTGTTTTGTTTTGTGATGATAAAAATTATGGAATATGAACGGGAATATTGTGAAAACAATATATATTTTTATTTTACTGAAGGACTTTATTAATGATTTTGAAGCTTCTGTTAAAATTTGAATACTGTAATTAAAATAAGCTTGTATAATATTTACCTTGTTATAATGAAGTCTGCTTTCTTCATAATCAGCGTGTGCGAAGTGTAACAAGGTGGAGTGTTTGAGTGGGCCGCTGGTGGCTCGCTCGTACACCGCAGCCGCCTCGTCAGAGAACAACCGCGCCGCGTTCGAGTCCTGGGTGGGGTAGTTACAGATGAATTAATGCACTGCTTGATAGATTCTATAGTGAAAAATGAAGTAACGCAAATGGTTTATTGCAGTGAGTTTTGGTGCGGGGATCGAACCCGCGGCCTATCGTTTCACAGCCGGCGTCTAACCAACTGCGCCACGGAGGCTGCCGAAATCTGTCGCTATCAGCTGATTGGTATTTACGAATGGATTTCGGGTTGATAGTAGTATTTATTTGACAGCCTCGGTGGCGCTGTTGGTTAGACGCCGGCTGTGAAACAAGAGGCCGCGGATTCGATCCCCGCACCAAAACAAATGTTTGTGTGATTCACAGGTATTTATTTCGGGTCTGGGTGTTTGTAAGACCGAAAAGTCTCTCGTAGTTTCTGATACACGACACAAGACTCGATCTTAGTGTGGGGTCAGAACTATGTATGTGACTGTTGGGTGCATTTATTGATTTATTATTTAGTAGTATTCTGGCTGTAAGGTACCCCCTTCTCCTGCAGCAGCTTGGCGGAGTGGTCGAGGAACTGCGCGGCCTGGTGCCACACGTCGGGGTGGTGCGCCAGGCACAGCAGGCACTGCTCGATGGCGAACATCACGCGCCGCGCCACCAGCGCCGTGTCCTCCGAGCGGAGCGGGTTGCCACGCTCCCAGGATATGTACTTCTTCCATAGTTCCACCTGGGGAGAACATTTTGGGTGGAGTTGACAACGATAAACTAGTTGAGAGTTTACATATAAACACACGCCTTTTTCCCAGAAGGGGTAGGCAGAGGTGCTACCGGGACACCCATGTTTAGGCGCTCCGTCCCACGATGTGATAGAGGGCGAGCGAATCACCATAAAGGACACAACTTTGATTCCAGGCTGATATGGAATAGAAAAATTCAAAATTTCTCGACCTGGGATTTGAACCCGAGACCTCGGACGTTGTAACCGTACCGTAGTACAAGTGCGCCACCGATGTCATCGACGGCAGGATACAAAATTTACGTCGATAAACTAATTGGAAGTTTAGTTGGCTGTATCTATATTAGGCCATATACGTACCACTGGAGGGCACGGGCCTCCTGCATAATCGAAAGTATTTTTGCGAGAGGTTAGGCTATAGTCCACTACGCTGTCCTAGTGCCAGGCGAATTTTACATACCATAGAAATTCTCAATAATCGCTATGGTATGGTTTCCTCACGATGTTTTCCTTCACCGTTATAGTGTTAGTTAACTGCTGAAGCTACAATTCCAGTTAAAAGAGTATATATTTTGTATATTTCAAAATTAAGTATTTTTTCATTGGCTCCATTTGAAAGACAACAATTAGACACTGTCGTGTATCAAAACCAAATCTAGACTTGGTGAAACCTAGGTCTAAATCAAGGCTAGTAGGGTACCTGTTTCATCTCCTCCCGGTCCACAGTGGGCGGAGTGGCCGGCATGTTCCTGTTCAACCCTCGGGTGACCGTCTCCAGTTCTTTAGCCACGCGACGAGCGTTCATGTACTCCCGGGATCTTTCCATTGCCATGCGTTCCGCTGTTTACACAATATTTTGCTGTCAATAGTCAGGTGAAATGGCCCTAGACCAGCATTTCCCAAACTATGGTGGCGGATATTAAATGGGATATAAATAGATATAGACCGAGTATTAGTTTTATACCTGTTACCCTATCAATGATACTATTTTCTTACTGAGTGTTAGTGATGTGACGAGTAGGATTTAGTGACTCGAGCCACTCCAGTAATTTTACTACGTCACTCGAGTAAACTACTTACGCTCCTCACTCGAGTAAGAATTTATTATTATTATTTATTATTTAAATCTTTATTGTACACAGTTAACAACAAAAATACACAATATAGACACAATAAAAAAAAAGTACAAATGGCGGTCTTATCGCTCTATAGCAATATCTTACAGACAACCATGGGATGGATTTAAAAGAAGGAAAGAGAGGGCAGTGTAAAAAATTTTTTTTTCTTTTTTTTTTTTTTTAACCTGGCACGGCATAGTGACTGCATTGCACCTGATGGTAAGTGATAATGCCGTCCAGATAGAGTATCGAATGGTATCAAACGGTAGTCTCATACCATTCGACACAATCATGCCGGCCCGCTGAGATGCCTATTCACGCTACGGCGGAAGGACCCAGGATTATAGGAAGGAGGGAACACGTGCGATGGCAAACCGTTCCACAGCTTGACTTGAAAATAAAGAATTAAAGCTATATAATAGTTATTAAACATATATAAATACACAAAAATACTATACATACATAACAGATAACAGATAATTTATGAGTTTAGTTAGATTAATACCAACAGCCGATCACGTGCTCAGTACGCTATTGATTTTCTTAGTGTTTGTTTTAAAATAACGTCCGTCTTAGTGACATCTAGCGTAGGCCGTAGTGCTTCGGTAATTTTTTTTATCATTCGATTATAGTTTCAAAAATTCACTCGAGTAAAACGGCTCGAGCCTCATCACTGGGTGTTATAAAAGTAGTATTTTACCTATAATGGTGTTGATGCTTTGTTCAAACGCTATGTAGTCTTTCCATAGAGTTTCAATTCCTATTATAGGCGTGATAACTGCCCTCTGGTAAACCTGTAATTAAACAAATACTGTCTTTACTGGGTATGTTTTTAAGCAACGTACTTTACAACAGGACCGCATAATGATAAAACATTTCGGACAAAACAGTGTAGAAATGGCTTATAAAATAAGTCAACTATAATAATTTAAACAAAATTACAAGTGGAAGTGAAATGGGGACATAACGCTATCTCATTCGCACGAATAAGCTGAACTTTGCCTCGGTTGAAGAACTACTCGTGAATACAGGGTTATCAAAATCTTTCAAAAGTAAAATTGCGATTTATCACAAAAAGTCATTGTTTTTTTTCATTTGGTACAATGTTACCAGGAGTGGTCAAACGTGTGGAATAATTAATGATCATATTATGTCAATATCACTTAGTATCTTATTCTCGACTCGTATAACTTCGATAATCGGTATCATTAAAACCGCTATCGATCCTGAATTACACGAGTTGCAGTGGCGAGTGCAGGGGTTGATTAAATGTTGAGAGCGTCCTAGGCTAGCACCTCAAAGCCCTCTAGTAGCCATATAAGAAAAATACATACATTACATGAATGTATAGTTCATTTAGCGAACGAATGCTTTTCGTATGTAACATAATTATATCAGATGGTTTTGCATACAAACGAAGATATCCGAAATCATCGCGCGCCTCTTCCTAACCTCGCGCCCCTAGGCACGTGCCTAGTTTGCCTTAGGGATAATTTGCCACTGAGCGAGTGTGTATATTAATAACCACAACATACCTTTCTAACAGCTGATATTTTCTGGTTTTCAGCATAAGATCCAACAGCATCCACGCTTTTCAGGAAAGTCACATAGTCGTTCCATATAGGGTAAGCGTGGATATCCAGTCCTATTTTATCCAGGGCGAAGTCGTACGCTTGTGCCATTTTTTCCCTGAAAAATATAAAATGAATCTATATACGCACATTAGTGATGACGGATTTCAAATTAACGTTTAACATAATTGTAAATTAAGGGTAGTTAAATTGTAAGTCACTGAGCGGATGACTAATATCTCATTCCGCCCCGTGACCACGAAAGCTGTAAAGCAATCGAAACGGGATGTAAAAAAATGTACAAATTAAACCAAATTGCGATAAAATACGTATATTTTTTTTTATTTCAATTTGTAACATTCGCGTAAATCTTAGAAACCATTACGCAATTTTCGATACAACTTTACCATGAGTCTAAGAATATTTGACTGCGTATTTATTAAGTTTTATATAAAGGACAATGTGGCTGTTGGGTGTAGATATATAACTTACTTGTAAGTAGGCAGCATGGCTTTAGTCTCCTTGATGTAGTTCAGGTACAGCCTCCAGAGCTCAATGTTGAGGATCTTCATCAAACATCGCTGGAACAGCTGTCGAACCATCGGATCAGTTAGATGGCTCGATCTAGTTATAGAGGGACAGTTCTGAAGGACTTTCATTTCATAATCCTTAATTTATTTTCCTGATATGAAACTAGAAGGAATAATCCTGAAACCTGCATTTAGGGATTTGTAATAAATTCTGTGGTCTATGGTAAAGTCCGCCAACCCGCACTAGGCCAGCGTGGTGGACTATATGGCCTAAACCCCTCTCGATCGTACTTTCGATTGTAGAGCGAGGCTCGTGCCCTGCAGTGGGATGTATATGGACTGATACAGTACATTACAAATTAGAAGGACATATATTATTTTATTTTAAATAATTAATATGGTCAACAATAATGGTAACTGGGATTCATGAATATTTATTTATTTATTTATTTATTTATTTTATTCTTTACTGCACACACAGAAAAAACAAAAGGCATACAACATTTCACAGATATAAATAAAGAGTACAGTTGGCGGTCTTATCGCCCTAGGCGATTTCTTACAGACAACCTTTGGATGGATATAAGAAAAGGATAAGAATAGAGGGCAGTATAGAATTTAAAGAAAAAACAAGCTCTTTTAAGGGAATAGATAAACAAATTATTTATAGTGAATATATACACAATATATGATACATAATTCAATAATACACTTAATATACATACATATATAAATATTTATATAAATAAATATACATACAAATATACATGCTAAATATAAATTACTTATTGAGACGAAAAGAGGAAATAAAAACTTCTTTATGCAGCTGCTTATAGAGAAAGGTAATAGTCTTTAACCATTTTTTTGAAAGATGTCAGTGTTTGAGCTTGTCTTATGACAACTGGTAGCGCATTCCACAGTCGAACGGCTTGAACTGTATATGACTTATCCATGAAAGTCGTGGCATGCATAGGCATTCTCAATTTCAGATTCTCCGACGACCTCAAGGACCTTGAATGAGACTCATGGAGAAATAGAAAACGTTCTTTAAGATAAGATGGAGTGAGAGGATTGAACAAGATATTGTAAAGAAGATTAAGAATATGAGCATTCCGACGAAGTCGTATGGGTAACCACTTGAGCTTAGCACGAAACTCAGAGACATGATCATATTTGCGCAGACCAAATATAAATCTAATACAGAAATTTTGAAGACGCTCAAGTTTATTAAGTTGGTCCTCGGTGAGATCGAGATAGCTGACGTCGGCATAATCAAGGATGGGGAGTAGGAGAGTTTGTGCAAGGGAAATTTTCGTGGCAATGGGGAGAAAACTGTGTAACCTCCACAAAGACCTAGCTGAGGCAAAAACCTTACGGCTAACTTCCCGGAGCTGAGGACCCCAGGTGAAACACTTGTCCATATATAAGCCAAGATTTTTTACTGTATCACTGTATGGAACAGTGATACCATCACAGGAAACAGATGGAAGTTGGTCCTGATCAAGTTTCGATATCATCCTGGGGCTGCCGACAACAATGACTTGAGTCTTAGATGGATTGACCTTCAGTCCATAATCTTTACTCCATGAACAAATATGTTGGATGTCAGAATTGATAGCTCCAATCGCATCAGTCATCTTGTCCAAGGATGCCCGAGTATAAATTTGCAGATCGTCAGCGTAAAGGTGGTAGGAGGAGCGAAGATTATTGGTAATAGAATTAATAAAGACAGCGAAGAGCAAAGGAGATAAAACGCCGCCCTGAGGTACACCAGCAGATACAGAGCACCAAGAGGAAAAGCATTCCTCAAAGCAGATGCGTTGCTGGCGACCATACAGGTAACTACGAAACCAATCAACTGCTGTTGGAGATATGTTAAGAGAACGCATTATGCCAAGTAAGACATCAAAATCGACGGTGTTGAAGGCATTACTGAAGTCCAGCAATGCTAAGACAGTCAGCTTGCCTTCCTCCATGCCCGACCGAATGCCATCCGCAACATGAGTTAGAGTGGTAACCGTGCTATGCCCAGGACGAAACCCCGATTGGAGAGGATTAAGGAGATTGTGTTTCGAGAGGAATTCATTCAGCTGGATATGGATTAGACGTTCAAGGACTTTGGATAGAAAGGGAAGAATGGATATAGGGCGGAAATCTGTGAGATTTGATGCATTGGATTTGTGAAGTTAGATGTTGGCTGGAGTATCTTACGGATGAGTTCAGCTATAGATTTCCTTTACTCGTAAAGTGGTTGGAATATTGGTCGTAATAGGTCTTCAACTTGTTTGTTTGGGTATAAAAATATTCCACTTTACAACTTGACACCATCTATAGGTTCGAAATTATTTAATTAGCTCTTTTTGTGTTGTGTTTATAATGCAAAGTCTAACATTAACATAAAAACATTTCAATAAGTTACAAAAAGTTGGAAGCGTTGCTCATTAAAAAGTTACTGTGGTGTGGATGAACCATTAGGAGAACTTTGTGCCACCCCCACTTTTGACAATCTTATTTAACTGTTCTACGATGTTGCAAATTTAAATTGTTTGCCTACTTTTAAAACAAATAAAGCAAAAGTTAATCTATACATATAATCAATTTGTAACCGATCGATGTCTGTACATTGAAGATAAATGAGAAAAACTAATATGGAAGGTCTGTATTAACGTTACAACTTTTGTCTGTTTGTCTGTGTAGATGTGCGCGATGAACTCAGAAACTACTTAACGGATTTCGATGAAATTTGGTATGGAGGTAGCTGACACCCTGAATTAACACTTTTTATCCCGAAAAATTTTGTGTTCCCGTGGGATGAGGTAGGTACTTATGTATTTTTTACATAAGAAATCAATAAAAATTGACTCATTTTTATTTTTTATTTACTGTAATTTAAGCATCGTATACTATTGTGTAAAGAAGACATCGGCATGATCAAAATATCATCTGCCGAACGTTTTCGGGAGTGACGCGATTCTCTCGAATACTGCCGAAGTTTTTGGAAATGACGTCAGTCACTATAACCGAACATAATATATAAATGGGACATAATAACCGACATGTCACTTTAAACGACTTAAGCGAAGTCATATCTGATAGTCACAATGAATTTCATATAAAAACCAAACTTCACTCTGTAATAACGTCATATTAAGCGGTTGGTCGATATAAGCGGATCGTAATAAACGGATTCTACTGTATATAGCAGAACGTTTAACCAGGAAAAACTTTGAGACGGGCCTGGGCACGAGCATTAATTTGTTTTATTCTTTTTTGTACACCAAATAAATCTTAACGAAACTAATATTTAACATAAAAGTACAAATGGCGGTCGTATCGCTCGAGGGAATATCTTAACAACTACCATGGGACATAAGAGAAGGAAAAAAAGAGAGGGCAGTCTTAAGAGTACTTTAAGGCACTAGTTAATTTATATAACTTCAGAACTGTCTCCTAACTATTAAGCCTTATTATAGTTTATCTACTTACCTTCACCGCTCAGACCTTAACAGTCGAGAAAGTTCCACAAAAACGTATTTATTTTATTTAGAGTCATAACTCCCAACATTCAAAATATAAAATATAAATATGTTAAGCAACTTTTCCTAGAGATTTCCATAACACTTCTCGATTTTATCATATATTTTTCCCTTAGATATGAATCTAAGAAAGTTTGATAAACATTAAGCATTTTTAGGACTTATTAAAAAATAAAACAGGATTGCAATTTAGAGGGATAGATTACATGTCAAAAGCGATCTTCAATGGCATTTTAATATTTAAAATTACATCTTCTTAAAACTACTGGACTATTTTCGATAAAATTCGCATTCAAACTTGATTAGGATGAAAAAATGGGAATTTTAATTGTATTTATTCAAAATGGTTATTATTAAGTTATTTGCCAGTTGAAAATCGCCTCCAATATGTCTGAACACATTTACCCTATCCGAAAAAAAAGAATGATTTCATCATATTTTAGTGTTTATTTTGACACTTAAAACTAAATACACTAAACATGTTCCAAAATCATAGACATTCCAAAATCATATGTTAAATCTATTGTCTATGCCCTTTATTATCTAATATCACAGATATTAATTCTATAGTAATAAACTTATATTAATAAATACTGACCTTTTCAACTCTTTCGAAATTGCGCGCTTTCATCTGAAATCATGAGAAATGCACATATTGTTAATTTTGGCACTTTTAAATTGTTTTTAAGCATCCTGTGTGCAGAGCGGATAAGGTTTCGTTATAGATATATAATCATCACGCCCTTTTCCCAGAAGGGGTAGGCAGAGGTGCTACCAAGACACACACGTTCCGCCTTTTGTGTTCTGTCCCGCGATGTTCCCGATTGCCATAACGGGCACAAATTCCTGACTCCGGACCTATAATCCATAGAAAAATCCAATATCACTTTGCCCGACCCGGGATTGGAACCCGAGACTTCAGCGATATAACTGTGCCATAGTACAACTGTGCCAGCGAGACGAAACATTTCATCACATTTTTACAATATGTTACTCATGTACTGGCCCCCTCTTTGATCATCTTATTTATGTAATTGCAGGTGACCTCTTTATACTCCTGCCCACCCCTCAGTTGATAGTGGAATTTATGGGCAGAAACATTAATAAAAGATGCAAAGATTGTATAGTTGATGTTCATTTAAAATAGACTAAGTTACTGCTGCGATCTCCCAGTACTTAGAGAATTATTTGTAATTTTCTTTACTAATATTAAAATTGCGAAAGTTTGTATGAAGGGGTGGGTATATGGATCTTTGTAGCTCTTTCACGCCAAAACGGCAGGACCCATTTTGATGAAGTTTGGTACAGGGGTAGCTAACATCCTGGATTAACACATAGACTACTGTTACTTCGAAAAAATTTAGTGTTCCCATGGAATGAGTAAGGAATTCAAATATATATATTTTCTACTCTTTCAAACTCGAATGGACGGCACGAAACTTTTTGGGGGTTAACGTCACTCGCGTCCGTAGGCTTTGACTCTAGTTTCCCTACACGTGACCCCTGGGTAGTGCCAAATGAGTGACACAGTTTGTGGTGGTAGGATGCCTGCATCCGCCCGGGTAGCGACCACCGTTAACGCGGCGTAAAGACCGCCATAGTGATCCCCGCAAGGGGGTCGCGTTCCGGGATCAGCCCGTTTTCCCCCGGTTTCTCGAGGGGCCTGTATCTGGGTATGAGGTTGTGCCGTGTGGGTATTTGCGGTACGCTGTCGGTGGGAGGAGTGTTGACCCGCCGGCCAGGGAGACCCGTAGAAACGGTTGTCCGCTGGCCGCCCGCGGTACAGTACAGGGGCCCAATCGTAGCTAACCACTACGAGAGGCTGCCTCACCATGCCGCGCATAATCTTGGGTGGGTCCGTCGTGCCGGTTGGTGACCGGATGTGGGGTCCCGGCGGCCCATCCCGGGAGGGTACGGGAGCCCTTCCGCCCGGCGGATCAATTCTCCTCCTGCCAACTCCCTTGTCCCTGTACTCGTTCGGCCTTCTTAGTGCCCTGATACAGGCTTCTCGATGCCTCTTCACCGAACCCAACCCTTACCTTCATGACAGTGCACAAAAAGAAAGCAGGTCCTTCAGCGGTGTATAACCCCACCACCGCGTTCACTATGGAGTTCGCCAACATCCGCGGACTCCATACAAACATTAATGCCGTCCACCACCATCTTGAGACGGCCCGGCCTGCTTTGCTCTTCTTGACGGAGACGCAGATTCGTTGTCCGGCCGACAATTCTTACCTGATGTACCCCGGTTATTCGCTTGAAGGAAACTTCAAGCCAAAAGCCGGGGTATGCTTGTATGTTCGGTCGGACGTCTGCTGTCGCCGTCTGCGCTGCATGGAGGACCCCTCCTTCTCCGCACTGTGGGTGCACGTGGATCTTGGTTCTCTGAGCCGCATCTACGTGTGCCTCTACAGGTCACACAACGGGGACGATGAGACGACTCGGCTGTTCAGGTACCTTAGCCAGGCGGCAGATGACGCGCAGGTGCAGTTCCCGTCAGCGGAAATGGTGGTCTTGGGGGATTTCAATGCACATCATGAGTTGTGGTTGGGCTCCTCCAAGACCGATCATGCTGGCAGAGCTGCCCATGCATTCGCTCTGACACATGACTTGTCACAACTGGTGAACCAGCCCACCAGGATCCCGGATGTGGCGAGTCATGCGCCTTCTCTGCTGGACCTTCTGCTGGCGAGTCACCCGGCCGGGTATAGTGTGACCGTTAGTGCTCCTCTGGGCACTTCCGATCACTGCCTGGTTCGGTCGTCGGTACCGTTCGCTTCTCCTCCACGTCCCGTGCAGGTTAAGCGAAGGGTCTGGCATTACTCGTCGGCGGATTGGGATGGTATGCGGGAATATTTCGCATCTATCCCTTGGCGGCAGCGCTGCTTTGAGGGAAAAGATCCTTCTGCGAGTGCCAACGCTATTGCTGACGAAATCAGACTAGGAATGGAATATTATATTCCTTCCTCTGAGATCGCCAGTAAGGGCCGTGGACGCTCCTGGTTCAATCGGGCATGCGCCGATGCTGTCGGTGACAAACAGGCGGCGTATCGCGCTTGGATCAGGGGTCGCGCTAACAAGGATCCTAATATCAGTTCCCTCAAGGAAGCCTATAATCGAGCCGCCAAGGCCTGCAAGAAGGCCTACGTTAGAGCGGATGCCCAGCGCGTTTGCAGGATTGGGCGTGCGTTGGCCAATCACCCAACTAGCAGTCGTGCTTATTGGAGTTTGGCCAGGGCCGTCCAGTCTAACTTCTGCCGTCCAGCACTGCCACCGCTGAGGTACCCGGAAGGTTCGCTGGCCCACAAGCCGCAAGAGAAAGCCGCCTTACTGGCAAATCTCTTTGCGGCTAATTCCCGCCTCGAGGTCTGTGGTTCCCGCCCCCCGCCGGTGCTGCCTGATTGCGGATCCTCAATGGCGGATATTCGCATCAGGCAGTGTGATGTGCGGCGTGAGCTACGGTCTCTCGATGTGCGGAAAGCCAGTGGTCCGGATGGAATACCGGCGGTGGTTTTAAGGAGTTGCGCAGCGGAGTTGTCTCCTGCACTGACACGCCTCTACCGAGTGTCCTACCGCACAGGTGTTGTGCCGGAATCTTGGAGGGAGGCCAATGTGCAACCGATCCCCAAAAAGGGTGATCGGTCAGACCCTACCAATGATCGCCCTATCGCTATCACCTCAGTGATGTGTAAGGTCATGGAGCGGATCATAAACGCTCAATTGGTCCGCTACCTGGAGGATCACTCGTTGATCAGTGACAGACAGTACGGATTCCGTCACAACCGATCAACGGGTGATCTTCTGGCGTTTGTCCTGCATCGCTGGGGTGAGGCGATAGACCGGCGTGGCGAGGCTCTTGCTGTGAGCCTCGACATAGCCAAGGCGTTTGATAGGGTCTGGCACCGTGGTCTCCTATCCAAGCTTCCGGCATACGGTCTGCCCGGCAACTTGTGTTCGTGGATTTCTGGCTTTCTGCATGGGCGTAGAATGCGTGTTGTCGTTGACGGACACGCTTCGGCGCTCATGTCGGTAAATGCCGGAGTTCCGCAGGGCTCGGTGCTGTCGCCCACCCTGTTTATTCTGCATATCAATGATATGTTGTCACTTGGCAACATTCATTGCTATGCAGATGACAGCACGGTTCATGGGCGATACTGCCATGGGTCCCCAGGTTGCCGGGTCGACACTGTGAGTGGGCGCGAGGATCTTGTCATTGAGCTCAATCGATCCTTGGATCTCATTTCTACATGGGGCTCCAGGAATATGGTTGAGTTCAATGCCAGGAAAACCCAGGTGTGTGCGTTCACGTGCAAAAAATCCCCGTTCTCTCCCCTCCCCATTCTTCAGGGTATTCCCCTCTCAATGCGGAATGACCTGAGTATCCTTGGTATGGATATCCGTTGTGATCTTAATCCAAGGAATCACATCGAGGGCGTAATATCTGCCACTTCCCGCAGGGTTGGGGTCCTGAACAAGGTGCGTCGGTTTTTCGCGCCCGGTCAACTCTACCGCTTGTATAAAGCGCAGGTTCGGCCGGGTATGGAATACTGTTCGCACCTCTGGGATGGATCCGCCCAGTACTTACTCGATGCCTTGGATGGATTGCAGCGGCGGGCCATCCGCATTGTGAATGATGCAGACATTACGGGCAACTTAGAGTCGCTACAGTTACGGAGGGATGTCGCCTCTCTAAGCGTGTTCTACCGTCTGTATCATGGCAAATGCTCTGAGGAATTGTTCAATTTAATCCCCTCCTCTCCTTTCCTTAACAGAACCACGCGT
Organism: Deilephila elpenor; assembly: GCA_949752805.1. NCBI lineage: Eukaryota > Metazoa > Arthropoda > Insecta > Lepidoptera > Sphingidae > Deilephila > Deilephila elpenor. Next base: position 2,496,052 of record OX457121.1, read on the forward strand.
GCTGGCTTGCGGAGCCATAGCTTGACTGTTCAATCCATTTCGGCGCGAACCAAAAGGTTCTCTAATTCTTTTTTCTGCCGTACAGTCAAGCTGTGGAACGGTTTGCCATCGCACGTGTTCCCTCCTTCCTATAATCCTGGGTCCTTCCGCCGTAGCGTGAAGAGGCATCTCAGCGGGCCGGCATGATTGTATCGAATGGTATGAGACTACCGTTTGATACCATTCGATACTCTATCTGGACGGCATTAGCACTTACCATCAGGTGCAATGCAGTCACTATGCCGTGCCAGGTTAAAAAAAAAAAAAAAAAAAAAAAAAAAAAAGAAACAGGAGGGGACAGGATTGCATGCTTTTCGTCATGGGACAGAGCGGGATATATCGGGACGGGACGGGAAAAATAATATAAACGACGGCGTTCATATTGAGTTTAAATATAAATCAGTATGCAAAATAATTTTATGTTAATGTGGACTGGACCCAAAAACTATCTGCACAGGGGCGAAACCGGGCCAGGCTATACATAATTTCTTCAATAAACATAATAAAATAATACATTTAACATTGACCTAAGTTATGATTGGAATACTTAATACTTTCCTGCCATAATTATTTCATTTAACATTATCATAAGTTTATGTAACTCAGTCCTTCATTTAACATTTTATTCTACTCACCTCCTGCTCTATATAAATCTTCCAATACCGTCCGGTTGTCGGGAAGGCTGTGATAAGTTTCTCGTACATTGTCCTGACTTCATTGATGTTCCGTGTCTGAGCCTCACGGATGAGCAGGGACCATGAGTCCACATCATATATGTTGCTCTCTACAGCTCTTTGCGCTCGGGTCAGCCTTTCGTTTCCCCAGTCCTGAGGATTATTGAGATGTTTAATGAGTTTAATGAGTAAAATTAATAAAGCATAGGCTTACTATGCAGGCCACACTGTTTTGGGCAGGCTTGTTCGGGGTGGTACCACTGTCTCACAAAAGATTAATGTGAAGCGTCAGTTTTGTTTCATTCAGTGAGTGAATTTGCCAGATGCCCAATACTCATTTCTTCTTCACCTTTTTTTTCCTACCCATTCCACTCCCAATTAAATGGACTGCAACACATCTATGTTCCAAGCGTTGTGGATATTTATGGGCTGTAGTGATCACTTCTGATGGTAAGTGACCACTGCAGCCCATAAATATCCAGGTCATCTGATGAGGTGACCTGTTTGCTTGTTTGCCAGTAAATATGCAATAAGAAAATAAGAATATCCTACTGTGGATAGGATTAACAAAAAACAGTCAGCCAATCCTAAAACTATAAGCTTCCTGCAATATTATGTTGCAGCCATAAGTGAAAGATAGGGGCAGAAAGAAGAAAAAGGGTAGTTTTATTATATTGCTACAAAGGATGTAGAGCTTTTTACCCTTTTTCTTTTAAAGACCAGTAACAGGTGTAGGTGTTTAATCCACATTACAACGCCCCCTTAAGCAACTTGCATACCCAATTTTGTTGCTCAAAGTATGTAGTTCAAATGCAGAATTACATATAGCATATGCCTCCAAACTGCCAGTTTTTTGTTACCATTTAGCCAATAAATAACATGAAAAAGTTTTGTTTTTTATTCCATCAAATTAAATAATTCAGGTTTAATTCTGAATGTGAGTTAATATTTGTTGGTGTAAGACCTAAATATAATTTGCCACAGAATTGAAATATTCTGAGTATGAATTTGTATGCTAAAACAATTACTGCCAATTATTAATTCAACAAAATAATAACACGAAACAACTAAAATACGTAAGAGCTTTCCATTTATTTAATCTTTATTAATATTCGGCTATTCAGAAAATTAATTGCGACAGATATTCATTCATTTATTGTTTACAATTGTAGAAATAGGTGTTTTACTTACAATTTCAGCATTTTCGTCTGTAGTCGTCATTTTGAAGTTAGGTTATATTACTTAATTTAATGCTATGTCCCTGAACTAAATAATAAAATAAACTGATATTGAACTATTTCCTACATTTAAATCGAGCACTCCACTAATTACTATCTAATAATCGAGAACCACTAATGTTAATATTACAGAATCAAAAAAATACAGACAGACGCCATGGAAAACGGTAATCGCAAATGCGTTCAGAAACATAAAGCAACTTAATTTCATATCGAATACAATCTAATGCGTCTGAAGCAGTGTTTAAAGAAATACATATTAATCCACTTTACTTACAGTAAAATTATTAATGATAAAAATAAAGACAATTTCTACAAGCGATAATAATTTTATTAATTTATTGTTTTATGTTTACATACAATATTTTACCTTAATTGTGGTTCGGATTTATATTCAGAACGAATCTCACTACCGCAATTTTTGCCGTTCCACTTGTTCGTGAAAGTTACGATCGCAAATCCAAGTGGAACGGGCTTTGGAGCGTTTTGAGAGTTGACGAATAGCGAGTTTGAAAAAAAACCTCGAAAAAGGTTAGAATAAACATAATAAAACCTTTATAATACTTTAATAATTATTGGTCAAATGAAAAAAAGAACATATAAAATAATGTTCGTATTCCATTTTAGAAGATAATTTAATTAATTTATTTCGAATATAGCCGAAATGAGTGTTAAGAGTGCCGTGAACGCTTAGTGGAACATGGCTTAAGCACTCAGAGTTGTTTGACGTTTGACAATTGTAAGCTGTGACATTTGGAAAGCTCATTTTGAGGCGGGCGATTATTTTGCCAAACAAAAATGTTATTCTACTCCTTTTTCAAATCTCTAATTGGAAAAGACGTTGTTGTGGAGCTGAAAAATGACCTCAGTATATGCGGGACGTTACATTCAGTGGATCAGTATCTCAACATAAAATTGTCAGATATAAGCGTCATCGACCCGGACAAATATCCTCATATGTTGTCAGTAAAGAATTGTTTTATTCGCGGATCTGTGGTCCGGTATGTACAGCTGCCGGCAGACGAGGTCGACACCCAGCTGTTGCAAGATGCGGCACGGAAAGAAGCAACAGTTTCGACAAGATAATCCTAACCTAAAAACAGCTTTAAATTATGCTGTTTGGACTTTAAAGTGGGTGTAAATACTAATATAAGCGTGATTTTTTTCAATAAAATTGTACTTTAATTAATCTTGTGTTATTTTTGACATATTTTTATCGTTACGGTGTCATGTATAATAAAATTGTCTTGGTGTCAAACCAAATTGATATGTTTTCTTTGGTAAATATAATATCTAAGATTCCTTTCTTTACAAATCTCTACTCACTTTTATCCACATGAGTCTGTGCTTACATAATTATAATATTTTAAAGTAAATGGCAACTTTGGAATTAATTTAGTGTAAATAAACTATTTAATATAAATGTGCTCAGTTATTGGTAAACAATGTATATCTAAGCACTTAATTTACTTGCAACTACCTAGCACATTTTTCAGATCTTTTCTTATACATATACTTGGTAATACTATTATGCGGGTAGTATATTTACCCTCCACAATGATAATTTCCGTCATCAACTTTTACACAATATAATACCTGTAGTTTGAACATCTGTAAATATGTGAAGTACATTATATTCATATTTCATTAGTATGGTTTCAAAAAACCTAAGACAAAAATTTGCAATGAGAATGATTTTTCTGTTTTGAACAATGTTGCTCATACTTAGTTATCACACGGAAATCAGCGAAGCATGAGGAGAGTCAAATAAGTATCAAGTTGGATACTGACCTTACTAGTGGTGGGTCTCTCGTATATGAGAGACTGCTTGGGTAGGTACCACCGCAATGTGTATTTCTCCCGACAAACAGCAGTGTTAATGCACTGTTGTGTTCCAGTTTGAAGGACATTTTAGACAGAGTACTGGACACATAAGAATTAACATCTTATGTCTCAGGATGGCGAGCGCAGTGGGATGCCAAGCTATGCTTTGTTATTCATGGTGTTTGGTTTTACTACTGTCCATTTGTGGTTGTATCGCTTACCATCAGGCGAATGGCATGCTTGTCTCGCCATTCATCATAATAAAAAGAAAACAGATGCTTTGAAACATGTTTCATAACAAACACAAGACAATATCCACTTTGACAGTGCTGAAAAATATGTAACAATTTTGTTGCTTTTCCATTAGGGTGTAAGATGTTGATTGGAGAAACTATGTATGAACAGAATAATTAAAAAAAAAACATATTGTGATTGTCTGGTTCATTCAAAATTCCATTTTCTTTGTATTTCGCATGATTCCTCTTTTTCCAATTATGCTGCCTTCTGTGGTGTTGCTGCTATGCTTGTCATCAGGCAAGAATGAAAGAACAATTTAAGAAGCTGAAAAGAAATATTTATGCATTAAATAAGTATTTTAAAGAGATAGAGTATGTTGTAGGCTGTAGCTATGTGTGTATGTAAAGATTAATATCTAGAACTAGTGTCCTCTAACGGCCTGATTCATAGATAGATTCAAAATACAAGGAGAGTGTGAATGAAAGGTCGGTAGGGCTCGACCCCATCGAACCTACCTTAACCAGATTAGTTTGAACCTTACCAGCCATAACACCCTGTGCAAGCAAGAAGATGCTGGTCGCCAGCAGAACAACCAGGTTCCGCTTCGCCATTGGAACGCTCTCACTCAATAGCGACATGAACATGGAGAAAGCACCGGAGGCACTGGAAATATGAACTTGGATTAATTGATCATGGATCAATAGTTAAAGTGTTAGTGGTTGAAAAGTGTTACAACAGACAAAAGTTATTTTTAAATCAAGATAAACAAAAAATATAAAATAAAATACACCCAACAGTCACATACATAGTCCAGACCCCATACTAAGATCGAGTTTTGTGTAGTGGGTATCAGAAGCTACCAGAGACTTTTCGGTCTCACAAACACCCAGACCCGAAACAAATACCTGTGGATCACACAAATATTCATGATGTGATAAGAGTCGATCATATCGCCATGCCAATATCATACGTTAATGGAATTAGGAACAAATCCTTTCACATCAATAAAAATACGGATATTGCAAGATATAGATCAGCTGATAACGATTACTATTAACAACGGAAGCTGTCTCACGTTGCATCGTAATTATGATAACTTACTATCTTTGTCGATATCTAGATGTTTATTAACGAATGCTAATGCTTTAATATGATAATGTGAAAATTAATTAATTAACTTGGCTGCCTCGGTGGCGCAGTTGTACTATGGTACGATAACAAAGCTAAGGTCTCGGGTTCGAATCCCGGGTAAGGCAAAGTGATATTGGATTTTTATGTTCATTATTAACCCGAGGTTAGGAATTTGAGCCGGATATGGCGGTAAGCTCGCCCCTTGTCATATCGTAGAATGGAACATACAAGGCGAAATGTGGGTGTCTTGGTTGCACCTCTGCCTACCCCTTCTGGGAAAAAGGCGTGAGTTTATGTATATGCCTAGCGCCATATCGGGCACAAATTCCTCACTACGGGCTAATAATGAATGAATATGGGTACTAATATAAATAAGTGAATACATTAATAACAGTAGGTATACAGGAGAAACAGATATTGCGGAGGCCCCTACCCAGGCGGCCTCTCACATTAGAGACCTACCACTAGTGGATCCCATAACTCTACATTCAAGAAGTCTTATCCAAATTACAGCAGGATTATAACTATTCCAAGATTCAGTTAAGAATCTACCTAAAACTGGGGAAGCTGGCAAAATCCCTTGTCGTCCACTACTGGTGTCCAGCTCGCGTGCGCTCGCTGGTATCAGGATCGTGCTTCCGTAGCTGATGCATACGATAAATATGATGCCAAGCCCAGTCAGGCATATTAATATGTAGCTGTGGACGCCGAAACCTGCAATGCAAGTAAATTAAAAAGTAGAAGAGCCACGCTCTTGTCAGTCATTCAACATTAATGGGCAGGCTCGTCCGGGGCGGTATCGCTGTCTCACTGGAGATCGATGTAAAGCAGCTTTGCTGTCACGATTCGTTCATTGAGAGTTTGCTGGATGTCCAATAGCCCCTTCTTCTTTTCATCGTTATTCCTTCTCGCCCCTTTCCCGACTTTATAATCCAAGCGTTGTGGATGTTCATGGGCGGCAGTGTTCACTTACCATCAGGTGACTGCTTGGCTCGCTTGCCGGACCTATGCAATATATTTTATTTCCCATGTTGATAAAAGTCGAAATTCCCTGATTTGTTCAGGCTACAATAATTAATGTCGGGGTTCCTCAGTCGTCTATATTCATGACATCAATTAATTCAAGTTTGGCCATATGGCTATAGTCTACCACGCTGAAGTAATGCAGGTTGGTGGATTTCACGCACCATTGCAATGTTGTTAAGATTTCTTCATTCTTCTGTGGCGGCGCGCGAGCGGGATGGAACCCGCGAGCTTGCGGCGCGCGCCACGTTCGGGAATCATCGGCGCGGACGCACGGCGTTCGGATTTCTTACGCTCCCGCCGCCAGTCTTTTGTTCGCTACCGCGCAAGGCACATCTGCGCCGCTTTGTCCTCACGCATACATAATATCGTTTATTAAGTTTTGTTATTGTAGTACTGTAATGTTTATCTAGAATAATTATACGTCACGATTGGACTTATTTAATATTTAGTTTCATTTGACAACTACAAATTGGTGACCCCGATATGGAAACGCGTAAAGAAGACATTTCTGGAGCAGAAACCTGTCGTGTGAGTGTACGTCCACCTCCGTTTTGGCCAGATGATCCCGAGATGTGGTTCGCGCAAATGGATGCTCAGTTCGTATTGGCCAATATAACGAGTGATATGACAAAGTTTTATCACGTAGTATGCGCGCTTGACCACCGGTACGCCTCGGAAGTAAAGGACGTTATTACTAACCCACCGTCAGCTAACAGATATGAGAAACTAAAGTCGGAGTTGATCAAGCGTTTGTCGGCTTCACAAGAACGGAAAGTAAAACAATTACTGATGCATGAGGAGTTGGGCGACCGGAAGCCGTCGCAATTTTTGAGGCATCTGCAGCACCTGGCTGGCCCGGCAGTTCCGGATGAGTTTCTGAAAACTTTGTGGTCGAGTCGATTACCAACAAGCCTGCAAACTGTGTTAGCCACGCAGCCTACCCTCTCGTTGGACAGTTTGGCAGAGTTAGCCGACACAGTCAACGATATTGCGCCTACTGGACCGTTACAAGTTGCGGGAATTACGGACGCAAGTTCATCACCTCTGTTCAAGGAGATGGCAGGTCAGTTATCTGAGCTGACTAAACAGGTAGCATTCCTCACTACTCGCATGGACAATCAGACTCAGGTACGTGCTCGTTCTCGCTCCAGAAATAAAAACGATAGAAGAGGCAGAACTAGGTCGAGGGTAGCTCAACCACCGGAAAACCACCCTTATTGTTTTTATCACTTTAATTATGGTGTCCGGGCTAGAAAATGCAATAAGCCTTGCGAATGGCGTGGGGCGGAAAACTCGAGGGGCAGCCGGAATTAGCGGCTAACGACTGCCCTAAAGGATCAGGCCGTCTTTTCATTACTGACCGACCTTCAAAAATGCTGTTCTTAGTCGACACTGGCTCGGACCTTTGCGTTTATCCTCGTACAGCTGTTAAGACGCCCTGCATAAAAACAAAATACTGCCTTACTGCGGCGAATGGGACTATAATTAACACGTACGGGCCGCTGCAGCTTAGCTTAGACTTAGGATTACGACGCACTTTTACCTGGAAATTCACCGTAGCTGATATATCGAAACCGATAATAGGTATTGATTTTCTAAGCTATTACAATTTGTTAATTGACTGTCGTAACCACAGGCTTATTGACGGTACTACATCACTGACTGTGTCATCATCAGCCCAGCGGATTCCGGACGACGTGGCTTCGATCAAGACCGTCAGCGGTGACTCCATTTTTCACCAGCTGCTTCGAGAGTTTCCCGAGGTAACCCGACCTGCAGGTACGATAGACAAAGAGTGTCGAAAACATAAGACTGAACATTTTATTAAAACTACATCGGGTCCACCTGTTACTTGTAGACCACGTAGGTTAGATCCGGAGCGCCTAAAGGTTGCAAGAAAGGAGTTTGAAGAAATGATGGCTAATGGTACTGCTAGACGTTCCGAGAGCCCCTGGTCTTCAGCACTACACCTAGTTAAGAAAAAGGACGACGGGTGGAGACCTTGTGGCGATTACCGCGCTCTCAATTCGCGAACCTTACCAGACAGGTATCCTATCCGCCACATTCAAGATTTTAATCACCAGCTTTCAGGATGCACCATCTTCTCCAAAATCGACCTGATTAAGGCATATAATCAGATCCCGGTCTTCGAGGCTGACATCCCGAAGACAGCTATCACAACTCCGTTTGGACTATACGAGTTCCCCTTCATGACCTTCGGTTTGCGAAATGCCGCGCAAACTTTCCAAAGATTCATTGATGAGGTGCTGACTGGCTTCGACGGATTCTGCTACGGGTACTTAGATGATATATTGGTATTTTCTCCCAACCCTGAGCTGCATCAACTCCATCTCCGACAGCTGCTGTCTCGCTTGAAAGAGTACGGGATTCTGATAAACGCGAACAAGTGCGTATGGGGTGAGTCCCAGGTAACCTTCCTCGGGTATGAAGTCTCTGCATCCGGCACTCGTCCTGTCAGCACGAAGGTCCAAACGATCCAGGAATTTCCGGTCCCGAGAAACATCAAGGAGTTGCGTCGATTTCTAGGAATGCTTAATTTTTATAGGCGTTTCGTGCCGAATGCCGCTAAAGCTCAGGCCTCATTGAGTGATATGCTAGCAGGAGAGAAGGTCAAGGGTTCAGATCCAGTGCATATGTCGCCGACCCAACTCCAAGCATTTGAGGAATGTAAACAATCGCTTGCGACCGCTACGCTTTTGGCTCATCCTCACCCTCAGGCACAGCTTGCTATCACCACTGATGCTTCTGATGTGTCATTAGGAGCCGCTCTTCAACAGCGCGTTGGAACTTCGTGGGAACCGCTTGGATTTTTCTCTAAAAAATTAAGTACATCGCAACGTAAATATAGTCCATACGATCGAGAGCTTCTAGCTATTTACGAAGGAATCAAATATTTCCGTCACATGGTTGAAGCCAGAGATTTCATCGTTTTTACTGACCATCGGCCGCTTACCTACGCATTTAATACGTCGAGAGAGAATTGTTCGCCGCGACAGTACAGGTACTTTGATTATATTGCGCAATTTACTACCGACATACGCTATATACCTGGCCCGGAGAACGTTGTTGCCGATACTCTGTCGCGCATTGAGGAAATAGCTGAAACTATTGACTTCGAAGCCCTCGCTAAGTCTCAGCAGACGGATTCTGAGTTGAAGACACTCCTCAATCAAGGTTCGTCATTAAAACTTAAAATGGTTCTTTTAAATGGTTCAGACACTAAACTACTTTGTGACGTATCCAGCGAGCAACCGAGACCTTACGTCACGCCGGAATTCCGCAGACAGGTTTTTGAAGCATTGCATTCTATGAGTCATCCCGGACGTACAGCTAGCGTGCGGCTGGTTTCACAAAGATACGTATGGCCAGGGATTCGCAAAGACGTTAGAGAGTGGTGCAGACGCTGTCTTCACTGTCAGCGCTGCAAAGTGACCCGCCACACTTCCGCTCCCATTTCCTCTTTCCCTATAACCTCGTCGAGATTTTTTCACATTCATCTTGACATAGTGGGCCCCTTAATACCATCATCTGATTACAGATACTGTCTCACCATCGTGGACAGGTTCACACGATGGGCTGAGGCAATCCCGATGAAGGACGTAACTGCGGACACCTGCGCAGCCGCCTTGGTATCCGGCTGGATATCGAGGTTTGGGTGCCCTGCGCAGATCACTACAGACCGCGGCCGACAGTTCGAGTCCGAACTATTTCGGGCTATCACCATCATAGTCGGCGCACGCCACTTCCGCACCACGGCCTATCATCCCGCCTCCAACGGAATGGTCGAGCGTCTGCACCGGCAATTGAAGGCGGGCATCATGTGCCACAATACATCCCTGTGGACGGAGGTATTACCTGTCGTTCTGCTTGGCATGCGTAGCTGTTGGAAGGAGGACCTCCAAGCATCTCCAGCCGAGCTCGTCTATGGTGAGCCACTCCGCTTGCCCGGGCAATTCATCGCACCGGCTCGAAACGTTGTGGTGGAGGACATCTCCAGCTTTGCCACACGCCTTGCTAAGCATATGGCGAACTTAGCACCAAGGCCGGCAACTTGGAATAGGAATGGTGCATTTTATGTTCCGAGGGACTTGCGGCGCTGTTCGCATGTGTTCGTCCGTCAGGACCGCGTGCGGAAGTCCCTGGAGCCACCATATACTGGTCCCTGTAGAGTGATTGAAAGGCAGGAAAAGTACTTTAAAATAGTACTGAATGGTAAGGACGCTACGGTATCCATCGATCGCCTTAAGCCTGCTTACGTCGTGGAAGAGAAATCGCATGACTTACCTGCCCTGGTGGTACCCACGACAGTTACTACTCCTGCCTCAGCGTCAACACCCACCGACTCTGAGAGGCGCACTCGCAGCGGCAGAAGAGTTCATTTCCCAAATTACTATCGACCGTAGTTACGGTCTCGCCGGGGGGCTCCTGTGGCGGCGCGCGAGCGGGATGGAACCCGCGAGCTTGCGGCGCGCGCCACGTTCGGGAATCATCGGCGCGGACGCACGGCGTTCGGATTTCTTACGCTCCCGCCGCCAGTCTTTTGTTCGCTACCGCGCAAGGCACATCTGCGCCGCTTTGTCCTCACGCATACATAATATCGTTTATTAAGTTTTGTTATTGTAGTACTGTAATGTTTATCTAGAATAATTATACGTCACGATTGGACTTATTTAATATTTAGTTTCATTTGACAACTACACTTCCATATATGTGGTGATATTGAGCCAGTATTTTTGGTGGCTAGGTATTTTATTTAAAATTTTTAATGTTGTATGTTTCCTATTAAAGTTGGCGGAGACAACCATTGTGTCAAACAATTAAGTTCAATTAGAAACAACCAAAAAAACAATGCTATGATATGATTCCGTACTCTCCTTCTCTCTTCAGCCACAGGAATTCCACTGCTGAACATAGGCCTCCCCCAAAGATCTCCACATCGAAGTGGCCTCAATCCGGTGACTTCCTGGCCTTAGCCAGGTCGTCCGTCCACCTTTTCCGTACTAAGTACTAACTGGAGTTATAAAATTCCCAAGCGCTATTTTACCCCTAAGATCTCTTTTTTTATTTATATTTAATTAAGTCGATGTTGCAGTTATTCTGCGTGTAACGAAACGTCTTAAAGCTTTCTATTTGACGTTTTTTTAATGCAAAACAATTTGTACTGCAAAGTAATAAAAAAATTACTATCATAGTAGAAATAATAAATTTATTTGTAGTGATCATCGTTAATAGCCTACTAAATATTAACGGCTAATAATAGAAATCCGTTACAATTATACTTTCTTAAAGCATTCTATTTAATTTAAAATATTTCTTAGTCGTATATTTTTAGTTCAATGTTACAAATTCTCAGTCTTAAAGTTACTAAAATTTTTATTAATGGCTTTGGTAGAAAGAAAATACAAATATGGCAACACCGATGTTTCATTCACTTCAATATTTCCAAGCTTTTCGCTCTTCGCGTTCGCTAATCGTCGCTGTTTATGTATTTTATCTATAGAATTTATCTCAAACCAATGAATAGAACCTTTCTGCAAAGTTATTTTCGCCGCGAGTGATGCAATGGTGCCTCTTTCGTTTCAGATTGTGTGTGTCGCAATGTAACATACGTTCATTGTATTCAGTGTTTTCTAACATGTGATCTTAAATGTAAATAATTAATTAATATAATCGCACAAAATGGACGTGAAAGGTTGTTATAGTGGGTGTTATGTGTTATGACTACGTTCAATTCAGTTCGGTGCTGTCGAGAGGCAAGTTTTTTTGTTCCGCGAATCCCGTCGCAGATCGCTTGGAGTTGCTAAAGAGTAAGATTTTATTTTTAAAATATCTTTGTTTATGTTACGCGTTGCCAGTGTTTTATTGCAAGCAACTAGTTATTTACAAAATATTATTCTATTTCACTTTTCTTTTTAAAACGCATTTTTTAATGTAAATATTTATTTAGATGACTTAAACACGAGCGCTTTAAAAGTATTTTGAATTTAGAATGTTTCTGTTTTTTTTTTAAATATCGTTACTCGTACCAACGTATCTGCAAGAGCCAAGAAGTTCCCTCCGAATTTAAGTTTGTGAGTCATTCTATATGGTGTTTATTTTTTGGAATTCATGTCTTCATTGCTGTTAATTTTGCGCAGAATTATGCTTTCGGCACATTCAATTAATGTCAATTAACGCAATTCAAATGCATGTTTAACCTTCTGGCCAATCTATGAAATTGATGTTTTAAGCCTGTTTAAGGACAATACAATTCAATTTGTACATCTGCCTTTTCTACCATACAGTTTCCAATTCAAATCAAAGACATAGACAAATACAGATCCTCAAAAATCAGGTCCTTTAACAAAATAAAAAAATTAAGATCTACTGGGAAAAAATATTTAGTTGGCAATTTTTTTAATTTATTGTATTATTTAAAATATAAATTTATACTAATTATTTAGATTAATTATTGCATTAATAACTCTAAGTTTTTTTTCTCATGGTATCAAAGGTAATAGCTCCAATAATGCCTTCTAGTGTACTTACAAAAATAATCTATTGACTCATGCCAATAAACTATTCTGCAGAGTTTCTGAATCAACAATATGTTAGTCACAGTCTGTGTTTGTGTTTGAGCTAGACTAAGACCTGAGCTGTAGTAAATAGTTGTAATATGACAAAGTGACTGCAATGCAAGTGTAATGCCACACAATATAGCGCAAGGTGGTTTTCTCTCACCAGTTAATACAATAAAAAAATATACCCCACATTAAGTTGAATCCCCCATGGAGGTCCTTGGGAGAGGCCTATGTTCAGCAGTGGGCTTCGAGTGGGTGAATAGATCAGATCAATATATGAATAAGTCTTGCATTGTGTATCAGAAAGACCTTTTGGTCACACATACACCTAGACCTGTGACACAAATATCTTTTCTTTCTTTTTTTTCATGGGTATGAACTCTTTTGTTACTTATTGTATCTTCAATTCAAAATTGTATAATTAAAATTTATAAAATATACCTCTCTTAAGTCCTGAGGTTGCAAATATTTCATACTTTTCATGTAAACATTTAGATTAATTCTCTGGTACATTTCAAGGTTATTATTTTACAAATAATGCAGTCTCTTGGTATTACAGACTGTACTCATTGTTCTTTAAAAATCAATAAACATTAATATAGTACATAGTATTGTATAATAGTCAGGTCCCCAAAGTATTTGATAATTAGTCCCTTGAGATTACATTAGACATAAATAAATATAGTTAAATACACCCAACAGTCACATAGTCCTGACCCTACATTAAAATTGAGTTCTATGTCGTGAACTACGAGAGACATTTCAGTCTCACAAACACCCCGACACAAAACATAATATACTTGTGGTTCACACAAGCATTTGTCTCCGATCGGGGATCGAACCTGCTCATTAATAGTGTTTCATTAATATCTATCTGATTAAATTATTTTATTTTGCTTATGAAGATTTTAGCTCTATATTACGTTGTCTACATAATTAAGCATTAATTTTTCTTTAATAAAGCTGCTTTTTCATGGATAGGGTTTTAAATGTAAAATATTTGTGTAAATCTAAAAAACCATTGGCAGTTTGCAGTGCAATTTTCTTATTTATAAACATTCTGTATTTATACCTCCCAAATTCCATTCAACAACGAAATCTTGGCATGCACAAGACAAACAGTTAAAATTAGTAGAGTGCATTTGCATTCTCATCAATTGTTACGTAATTTGTATACATTAAACAGCTGGTCATGGGGCAAAACTTTTGCACCAATTGCACTTATCAGAATGGACGAAATTTGCGTTACATACATACATAAACGTCACGCCTGTATCCCATAGGGGTAGGCAGAGACTATGGATCGCCACTTTGCTCGATCCTACAAATTACTTTTGCTTCATCCACTTTTATTAATATCTTCACGCATTCTCGTCGGTTTGGGGTAATTTTTGAACGGTCAGGACCCTTGTTGAGCTTATCACCGATTTGGATGGTGTAGGTTCGGTGAAGTCGACCCCTACCGACTCTTCCATCCACACTCGCCTTGTGTTTTTGCTTGGTTAGTTTCCTTTCATCCATCCTCTCTACATGACCAAACCATAGTAATATTCCTTTGTCAATTCTTCCCACTACATCCTCTTTCACTCCACAAGTGACACTGGATTAGACAGCGCCTGATCCCCAGGGGCCCATTGTAGTTGTACAGATCTTAGCCATCACATGATCAAGTCTAAAACATCCTAAGAACACATACCTCATCAGCCGTTTTACATATAATCAGGCCCATTATAAAAACATGCATACCATGTTATCAGTCATATAGATAGTCAGAAACTCCTTTGTGCATTGTGTTTAAAGGATTTTTTATTGCCAAGATGGTGGGATCAATGTTAATGACTAGTTTTTACCTGTCACAAGTCACATGCCACTTCTAGTCACTGCTTTTGCCTTAGTTTCTTCTCTCACTGTATGTGGCTTATAATTGCAATTTTCTGAATGAACTGATCAATTGGTGGCGTAGTTGTACTACGGTACGATTACAAAGCTGAGATAAAAGTAATATTAGATTTTTCTGTTCATAATCAGCCCATAGTCAGGAATTAGTGCCCGATAATTCCTGACACAAGGCTCGCCTCCTATCACAAGGCAAAACATGGCGTGAGTTTATGTTTGTATGTAAAAAACAAACTCATTTAATCGCGAACCTCCTTTTCGCAGTCGGTTAAAAACCCCAAGCCGCAGCTAAAGCGATAACTAAGTGGAAAGTGTGAGAGCTAATTAAATAACATGTAAACAGTTAGTAATTGTTATTATCTAAGTGCGATAACAATTAACAATTGTTTGAGTGTGTCGTTAAGGTAATTGAGTCGTTAGTGAGGTGCAGTAGTAGATAGTAAATGAATCGATTGGCCACCGGTTTGAGTCCCGCGCCGAGACTAATGTTTGGTCGTGAAATATTTGTTTCGCATTAGAATATTGTCTACGGAAAGTTATCGTATTTTTTGTTATTTCCAGAAAAAAATAAACTGCTTTATGGGGTCTTATGTGTGGCAGTTGTATGTATTTAATAATTAAAAGATTGAGAGAAAAACAAAATGGTTTTAAAATAAAATTGGCTATTTAAGATCCGGACCGAATGGTTTTTTTTAAATATAGGCCGCAATAATTGCGAATATTTGACCGCGGTCTGTAATGAAAAATATAAGGTTAATATTGTATTATTTTAAATTTTTTGTCGGATTTGATGAACGGACTTTAAAAAATATAATATTGACACATAGTGTCTTTAAATACGACTTACAAATAAGCGAATTTTGTAGGCAAAAATTCTGTTCATGCTGACCTCGTCATTTTTAGAATATCCTCGACAGCTAGTACTCATCCAAAGTCTGGAGACATTATTATCACTTCCTCGTAGCATTGGTGACGGCATTGACCCCTTATCATTGCTACTTCTGACCCCTACCACTTGATAACAAACGCACCCGCTCTTGACGTTTAGATCACATAAATCTCCTTATATCTTTTACATCCTTTCTCAATATTCACATCCTTGCGTCTATACATTTTCAGTTTGAGATAGCGAACGTTTGTAAATTCGGGGTGGTTAAAATACACCCAACAGTCATACATCAGTCCTGACTCCACAGTATAAGTCTTATGTTGTTTAACAGAAATTATGTGAAAATTTTCGGTTTTATAACACCCAAAGTTCCAGACTGAAAACGAGTATTTTTGGATCACTTTTTATCTGGATTTTTTTATTGCGTGAAAGGTGAGATAACCATGACAGTCGTCTGATGGTAATACGATCGCTCATGGACAGTAGCAAAAGCAAAAAGCACCATGAATTACAAAGCAATGCTTGGCATTTCACTGGGCTTGCCATCCTGAGACATAAGATGTTAAATGTTATTACGTCTAGTAGTTACTCTGGTTACAATGTCGTTCAAACCGGAACACAACAGTGCATTTATACTGCTGTTTGGAAATACACATTGCGGTGGTACCTACCCAGGCGGCCTCTTACATATGAGAAACTAAATACGTCCCATTGTAGGGCACTGGCCTCCTCTTCAATCGAGAGTACGATTGAGAGGGGTTAGGTCATATACTCCGCCACGCGCTGACCTTTTGCGGGTTGGCAGACTTTACATACGGTAGAAATTCTTCAAAACTTCTATGATATGCAGGATTCATCACGATGTTTTCCCTCACCGTTATAGAGCGTGGTGACAGATGGTCAAAACCTACTAGTCTAGACTGTGTATATCTATAATGGTTTCTTCAGTCCGCCCCGTGACCACGAAAGCTGAAAAGCAATCGAAACTTCGGGAAGTTAAAAAAATGATAAAATTAAACCAAATCGCAATAAAATCCGTAAAAATAGTTTTATTATACTGTGTATATCTGGTTTATAATGGTATTAAAAAAATGCCGGCAAAATTGTATCGTCCGACAACGACGACAGAATGGCTTTCGCAGGTGGATACTTTATCTGCACTGCGCTTACCATCAGGCGCATTGTGTAGACTTCATCATACCAGCAAAAAAAAAAAAAATTATCTCGACTCCAGCAACAATGATAATATGCGACAAATTACGTGTGAATTTTCACAAGTGAAAAATACCGTGAAATAGATTTCCATTGATGTAAGTTAATTATAATTTGCAATAATTGCTGTGCCTGCCGTTTAATATAGTTTGCCAGTGTTTACGCCGTGAATCATACATAAAGTTTAAAAATTAATTCATGTATTTTTGTTGACGACTTTAACGAACTTTTTTCTTTTTAAAAATGTCTACAAAGTATTTTCGACTCGCAATTAGTTATTTAGGAATAATTTTATGTCTGAAAATATGGTTAATATCCAATTTACGAATCCGATAGTGGTATCTTTTAAAATAAGTTATTTTTATTTCAGTCATATTAATTTGTTACTGGTACAATTTATTCCATAAACAAAAAAAATAATGTTAGTGCTTATTTTAATATTTTTAAACGATTCGTTAATGAAATAACTATGATTTATTTGCTCAAAAAATAAAAAATACAAAAAGTTATCTGACAGCGGTGGGATTCGAACCCACGCCCTTTCGGACTGGTGCCTAAAACCAGCGCCTTAGACCGCTCGGCCACGCTGCCTGTTATACTCCATTACGAAATTGCAAAACACATTTGAGTGCCGTCACGCGTGACGTAACCGACTTTTGTTCATTGCTTAGTATTCGTTTATGTGTTTATTTTTAAACTATTGCTTTGTATATGGCTATGTATTATTTATGTACTATAGTAATTAGATAATTTGTATCTAAAATTAGTTTACGCTCGTGATTTCTTGTGGTTTAGAAGTTGCATCTTAAATAATTTCTCCCTGGTAATTCACGCATCGAAGAAAAAATTGTAGTCTTTCTAATTATCCACACAAATTGAAATGTTCTTAAGCAAATAGTTTTTTGCAAGATATGTTTCATCATTATCTCACTTATGTGTATTGCCCGATTTGGGTATCGAACCAGTGACCTTAAGGTTCACAGCCATTTAATTTATACAAGATAATAGATACCTGATGTATTAAATTAAAACAATATCAATACAAATGAAATAGAATACTTTCTGATGATTAAATTTTTTTTTTTGGTCAATTTGTTTTTTTTTTGGTTTCTTTTAACTTTCCAACATTTCCATGAAAGCGTAGTCTTCGAAACATCAGAAAGTTGATAAAAATTAGTCTTCTTTCGATTTTCCCATATCAAATAGTTTTATACGTTGAAAATTTTTATAAAAACTTGCTGTCGTTCGATTTGACTAAGCAATTGGTTGTAGGGGTTGGAACGCGGCGGGTTGGAAATATAAGTGGTGGTTGGATTACACGGATGTTAATGTATGCTGGATGTGTGTAAAATTTTATTTGTGGATGTTATTTGTGTGATAAACAACACTGATTGTAGGTCTGTCAAATGTGAGCGGCCGCCTGGGTAGGTACCACCAAAATGTCTATTACTCCCGCCAAACAGTCACAGGACTGCCTCCGTGGCGCAGTTGGGTAGACGCCGCCTGTGAAAGGAGAGGCCGTGGGTTCGATCCCCGCACCGAAACAAATATTTGCGTGAGCCACAGGTATTTGTTTCGGGGTTGGGTGTTTGTGAGACCGAAAAGTCTCTCGTAGTTTCTGATACACGACACAATACTCGATCTTAGTGTGGGGTCAGGACTATGTATGTGACTGCTGGGTGTACTTACTTAGTTAAATTGCAATGTTGCTATTGGCAGCGATGCCAGCAATGTATCTCATTTGTTTATGAATGTTCACTATTGTCGACACGAAAAATAAAACGAGCGTTTCTAGTTAAACTATTACCAGTGTTGTATAATATTTATTAAACAACACTGGTGGTAGGTCTGTCAAATGTGAGCGGCCGCCTGGGTAGGTACCACCACAGTGTCTATTTCTCCCGCCAAACAGCAGTGTAAATGCACTGTGGTCATGAAGGACATTGTAACCAGAGTAACTACTGGACATAATGAGATCTTATGTCTCGGATAACGAGCACTTTGGAAGCATTGCTTTGTAATTCGGTTGTGTTTGGTTTTCTATTGTCCATGAGCAGTCGTATCGCTTACCATCAGGCGAATGGCATGCTCGTCTCGACATTCAATGTAATAAATAAAAATATAAGAATCTTATGGTTGGGTGCATTTTTGTGTTGAGATACAATTTGCCCGGATGGGTCAAAGTGGTAATGATGTCATACGAACGATCATGAAGTTATGAGTCAATTGTCAATTCGGCAGGAATAAAACTTTGATGTATAATTGGGTAGTTTACTTTATTGTATTTATCAAAAGATATCCATATACAAAATCTAGCAAACAAAGAATTTTGTAAATCCATTCACAATTAAACAATTTAGAAACGTTTAAAATCTTGTAGTGGGAGTAAAAGAAAAGGGATGCAAAACTAAACTAGTGACGTCACTAGTCCTGATATGCATTGCAGTGTTCGGGTGTGAAAGAAACGGTGAGATATCGCCACTACGCTACCAATATTTTATTTAAATACTAATACGTGCCTCATGTTAGAACTTACAAGCTACTTTGATACTGTTTTGACAGAAATGTTTTATTTTAATGGTATTTGTGTTTGTATGCAAAATAATACAAAAAGTCGATCATAGTAAAATACCTTATTACGATATATCAAATGTTACGTTGAATGCTGGCGTATTCGAAATAAATCCATATAATCGACAGTATCCCCTGGCTGGTCGGTTAGATGCCGGCTGTGAAACAAGAGGCCGCACGTTCGATCCACGCACCTGAAACTATTTGTGTGATCCACACGTATCTGTGTCGGGTCTGGGTGTTTGTCAGACTGAAAAGTCTCTCGTAGTTCCTGATACCCACGACACAAGACTTGATATTAGTGTGGGGTCAAGACTATGTATGTGACTGTTGGGTGCATTTATTTATAAAGTATACATGCTCAATTCAAAACACGACACGCTTACTTGGGTCTCTATGACGGGTTCTTATCCATTGTCCATGGTGGTCGCAAACACCTATCGCTTGAATGAGATTCTATTTTATTTTTATTTTACTGAAAGAGGTAAAGACATCATTACACATTAAAGATAATAGAAACATATTATCTTAATCTTATACAAATACTCTGATATTTAAAATTCCGGCTTACACAACATTCCCAATAAGGTAAAGAAAACGAAGATTTGAATATTTTTTTTTGTATGTAATTAAAACTTTATTTTAAATATTGGAATCAAAATTGTCCTCAAACTCGTAAAACATTTCAATGTCACATCCAGTGACCTCATCCCTTAGGGTAGAATTCGAGGGCGCAGACGGGCGTTAACTCATTTTAGGGCTTCGTGGCCGCCGGGTCGACGACCCTGATCGATGTTGCGTCACCGCGCCCTTGGCGCCGCCCGGGCGTCGAACGTCGGACCTCGCGGTGCAATTGATTGCCACTGCCATGTTATATTGATTGCAAATGTTATGTGTAGTGATGGAGTAAGATAGAAATTGAGTTAATAATAAAAAAATGCATATATTAAAAGCTACTTACTACGAGTATGTGTAAACCTGGTCTGAAGCCAGATTAACTACTGGAAATAATGAGACTTAACATCTTATGTCTCAGGATAGCGAGCGTAGTGGAATGCCAAGCATTGCTGTGTAATTCATGGTGTTGTTTGGTTTTTAGGTTCCAAAAAAGGTAAAACGGATACCTAATAGGACCATCTGTCTGATCTCATAGGTTCGTCTGTCTGTCAAGGAAATCTATAGGCTACTTGTTATTGTACTAAAACTTTGAATTTCGAATTTCTAGTATCAAGATCTAGAAATATAAGTACGTATAGAAATAAATTTGAATACTGACAGAAAAATTGGAAGCATTTCTTAAATTAATTAGCTACCTGAAACTCTAGACGAAACCAGCCAATGAACGGATGCCCTCAATAACTTTTATATTTTAATGACCTAGACTCTAGGCTAGGTCTTAGTGTTAGAAAGGAGCGGTCGTAAGTTCAACGACTTTATTAAGTGGCCGGGTTCAAACCCAGGTTGCACTGTCTTTTCGAAGTCACATTTGTATTAATAGTTAACTATCATTCACTTTGACAATTTCGCGGTGCGTCTTCTCCCCCTCACCCCCTCCAGCATTGTACGCACCGAGCATTGAAGCGAAGTATCGGGGAATGCCTCACATGTCTTTGACTTGTAAAAAAAAAATGAACATATTCCGGCTTATATTACGTGTTCCCTTCTTCCTATAATCTAGAATAATACAAACAGGTTCCAGTTAGAAGCAATTTAAAGGCAATAATTTTGTCGAAAATTAAAAGATAATTATCTGTCAATATCCAAATACAATCAGAGTTACACGTGCATGATTAACGGAATATAGCCGATACAATAATAAATATGTATAAGCAATCGGATATACGTGTAGGGAAGTAAATGATTTGAATTTTAATAATATACAAGGTAATACGACCATAGCGTGCATAGTCCCGACCACACGTAGGACTCTAAAAATTGTGATATTCTTATCCATTCGATTTTGCAGAATGTTTGCAGATGCCCAGTACACTTATCCTCTCCCCATCCTTTATCCTTCCTGCTCCCCTCACGATTTGATGGTCCGGCACACATTTATAATCCCAGCGTTGTGGATGTTCATGGGTGTGATCACTTCCCATCATTGACCTGTTTGCTCGTTATTTATTATTCTGGCCCGGCATAGTCACTGCATTGCACCTGGTGATAAGTGGTAATGCCGTCCAGATAGAGTATCGAATGGTATCAGACGGTAGTCTCATACCATTCGATACAATCATGCCGGCCGGCTGAGATGCCTCCTCACGCTACGGCGGAAGGACCCCGGATTATAAGGAGGGAACACGATGGCAAACCGTTCCACAGCTTGACTGTGCGCAGAAATATGATTTTGCCGGTGCTGTAATATAAAACAATAAAAATATCAGCTCATTACTCCGAGACATCGATTGAGACGGCTTAGTTCATTGACACTCCGCTGGACTAGTGCGAGTTGCCGAACCATACTATAGTAATTCTTGTGAAGGTCACTATGGTATTAGGAGACTGTCCCGCCCTCACACTCGCCACTGCAACTCCTGTAAGCCAGGATCAACAGTGGCACGCATTTTAATGACACTGAGCATTGAAGCTTAGCGCGTCTCCGGGAATGTCTAACTTGTCTTTAACCCGCAACGAAATCAATCAAAAAGTTAAATTAATGGGAGGAGTTGGAAATAAAAATAATAGTAATCACTATGGTATGCAGGGGTCCTCACAATGTTTTTCTTCTCAGTTAAAATACGTGATAGACTATCACATTGAAGCCCGTACTGAGATTCGAATTCGCGACCACTGTCTTGGTGCTTGCAGAATGATTTGGCTACTGAAAATAAACATCGTTATATTGCTTCCAAACATAAGAAACAAGTTTTATTTTAAACTCTTTGTAGTGCCTTAAACAGCGTTCACGAACGCAGTAGGAAATGCATATATGGCTGTGACACAGGAAGCAAGTTGTCTGTTCTGTCAGGCATAGTGAAGCGACTATGAAACATATAATAAAAAATATACACCCAACGGTCACATACACTGGTGGTAGGTCTCTCATATGTAAGAGGCCGCCTGGGTAGGTATCATCGCAATCTATTTCTCTCGCCAAACAGCAGGGTAAATGCATTGTTGTGTTCCGGTTTGAAGGACACTGTAGCCACAGTAACTACTGGACATAATGAGACATAACATCTTATGTCTCAGGATGGCAAGCGCAGTGGAATGCCAAGCATTGCTTTGTAATTCATGGTGTTGTTGGGTTTTGTTACTGTACATGAGCGGTCGTATCGCTTACCATCAGGCGACTAGCATGCCCGTCTCGCCATTCACTGCAATAAAACTCTAAAAAGAACTTTAAGAAAAGAACTCTTAAGTATTGGAGGAGTCCCGTGCCCAGCAGTGGGTGATTATGGGCCGATATAGCACAGAATGGGTTGTGTAAGGCACTATGGTCAATTCCTAAGTCGGTAAAATATGGGATTATCGGTTTAAAATGATTTCAATAAATAAATATGTTTAAAAATACGATATCGCATTGGAATTTTAAAAAGCGATACATGTTATTATCTGTCGATAACAATCATGCCAGCAAAATAAATAAACAAAGGATTCAAGGGAATGATTAATCAGTCCCAAAACGAATGATATACAAGAATCTCCGCCTCATAATGTTATTAGATAAGATTATTTTTATAACCATTGTGAGACTATTGATAAAATATAGGAAGCTATGATAATATTATATCTCTGCAGTAGTCATGGTGATGTCATTGTTTTAGACGCAGTTTATGAGCCAACTGCGCGGTCCTTGGTTCAAATTTTAGGTCATCCATTTGGTGTGTGGTTTTTATTTGAAATATGTAATTATCCACAACTGTATTCCCTTGAAATATATAAGTAAATTTAATAAAAAGTAGTGCGTATGAGTCATTTTTTTCTGCAATACTCATAAAATGAATGTTCCGTTGAATACAGAAATTAGTAAAGGCCTCGTACAATTGTAATAACAATATTTAAATAATAAGTTATTTCGGGGGTCACGAGTCTCACACATGTCACCTAAATCCGCGCACGTACGCGATTGCGCAACCCGGCGATACAATGGCCCATTTTCTTTCCCTTTTCTCGGCCACAATTAAAGTTTTGTCTAAAAGCGCCTCGCGTCCGTTCGATACATGAGCACTCACTATCGCTGGGCGGACTGTGCGGTTTTTATGTGGGTGAAATTCAAGTATTTTTATTTTTATTTGACGTTTTATGGTTTGAGGCTTTTGTGGCATTTTATGTATAGTATTTATGCTGTTTTTATCCGTTGGGTCGTTGAATAAATATTTGTTTTTTTTTTTCGAATATCTTGAATGAATTTTCGCCGTTACGAGCGCATTTTTATTTAATTATCTCTCACTTTAACGTGAAACGTTGTGAGTTAACCTGTTTTTTTTTTTATTTAAATTTCTCGACATAAATTTCAAAGATATGTAAAGTATCTTAGACTGAGCTAAGGTTTCCCTTCCTAGGTCATAGCCCATTATTGTCTTAAATTCCTCTCGATTGTAGAGAATTCCTATGTCCATCAGTGTGCGTATTAGAGCTGATGTATTTTAATTTGATGACGTGTTTCATTGGCCTTGTAAGCCAACAGCGGAAATGCGCCGATGTCAACAAATGACTAACATCTTAATTGTTTAGTTGTTATTCATCAATAATTACTATTTCCACACTAACCGCTGATCATATGTGAAGATAAATATTTATTATCTTCTATTCTACGGATACGTAAAGATTTGAAAAGTATCTACTTTGATTTTGAAAGTATGTAAATATTGCTTTAGAGGTGGTTTGTGCATAATTGGAGAATAAATAATAGTTTAAAAAAACTAAAAAACACGCTTTTTATAGAAAACCGAACTATAAAATAGAAAATAAATTTTAATGAATTTAAATTAAGAAAATAGTGTTAAAAATTTCAATGAATATAAATTAATAATAGTGTGAATAAAAAAAAAATATTTTATTTAAAAAAAAGCGTGGGGTGCATGGTGTCAATAGTTATAAATATTTTATTGACAGATATGAGTAGAGTGATTATCATTTCGATAATATCTTAAAAAGCACCCCACGCTTTTTTTAAAATAAAATATTTTTTTTTTATTCACACTATTATTAATTTATATTCATTGAAATTTTTAACACTATTTTCTCAATTTAAATTCATTAAAATTTATTTTCTATTTTTTAGTTCGGTTTTCTATAAAAAGCGTGTTTTTTAGTTTTTTTAAACTATTATTTATTTTCTACTTTTTAGTTTGGATTATTTATAATAGCTTGTTTTTTTTTAATTTTATGAGACTACGACTACGCCATGACTACTACATTACATGACCATCATATTTTGCAAATTGAAAAATGGAATAATTTTATCAAATTAGTGTATTGTCATCGGTCCTCAATAAATCTACAAAGATTGAACGAAATCTGGCCGTTTAAAGTGGGTCAAAATCGCGCCCAAAGAAGTCGGTTACAAACAAACATACAAACATACAGGTGAAGCTAATAAAAAGCGTGTAAAAAATTATAGTATATAATAATTATAGATAGTTATCGGGTATCAAAATATAAAACCATTCGCCTGCATTCTATAGGGGTAGGGTATTACTTTCACCTTGTCGCTATCATTAATCTCTTTATGCGTTCCCATCAGGTCAGCGTACTTCTGAGCGGTGGGGGTCACGAGTCCCCCCAAATCTCCTCAATCCATGTCTGTACTGTTAAGCAACGCAGTCCCAGAGATACAATGCCCCGGTTTCCTTCAGTCTCGGCCACAATGAAAGTTTCAGTTGAAAGCTTCGTGTTCTGCTTTTAACTGTCTATTCCGGTGATGGACAGGGTCGAAGATGTATCGATCGGACATCTACTGTCTAGTGTAGTGAGTGGTTTCTGTCCATAATGTGGGGTCAGTGTAATATTATGTTAACCTATATCGCAATCTGAATTAGCTTTTTATGTAATAATTTAGAGGCCGGATAACTGTTTACTTCAATTTTGGAAATAAATTTTAGTCTTAGTCTATCCCGCTGACCTAATGAAAATTGATAAATATCTCTTTATCTATAATTTTATTTGTTAATTTTCCAGTTGTGTAAGATTTCCCATGACATTTTCGGTGAACTTTAAAAATAATTATAATTTAC
Organism: Deilephila elpenor; assembly: GCA_949752805.1. Classification (NCBI taxonomy): domain Eukaryota; kingdom Metazoa; phylum Arthropoda; class Insecta; order Lepidoptera; family Sphingidae; genus Deilephila; species Deilephila elpenor. Next base: position 2,521,549 of record OX457121.1, read on the forward strand.
CGCCCAAATACTGGAACGCAACTTAAATATAACTTGCGCTTAACTACGTTAATCCCGATTAAATGTACTGGCTAAGTGAGCCGTGCGCTGTTAAGAGCAACTTATTATTTGAATGTCGTTCCAGTATTCGGGCGTAAGACTACCAACTTTAGTGCATTGTAAGTAATCAATTTTAATAGTGCTAATGCATCAACATTGAAACATCTAAGCCGAATGCGTGCCGCTTTCATCAGGTGTTCACATTTCATAGAAGTTCTTATACCTAGGCTTATGTTATTATTGTAGGTTGAAAAGATATCGTTTCCTGTGGCTGAAGAGAGAGAGGGAGAGAAAGGAATAGACCCCCATTCAACAACCCAAGTGCGACGCTGTTCTAGCCTGTCACTTCGCGGAATCGATATTGACGGTTCTAAATTTAGTGGTTTATATTGAGAATGCTTCTGTGCGCAACAGTTGGTGTTTTGTACTTTTTGTTAAGGAAAATGGTGTTATAAGATTTATTGAAAGGTGTATTTTATTGTATGTTGCTTACGGAGGCCGCGGGTTCAAACCCCAGGGCACACCTCTGAGTTTTTGGAGTCATGTTTGTATTGATAGTCAATCATCACGCAAAAACGGTGAAGGAAAACATCGTGAGAAAACCTGCATACCGAAGCGATTTTAAAAGGTTCTAGGGTATGTAAGGTCCGTCAACTCGCACTAGGCCAGCTTGGCGGACTATACTAACCTCACCCCGCTGAATCGTATTCTTGGTTGTGTGGAAGGCCCGTGCCCTGCAGTGGAACGTATATGGACTGATACAGATAAATACAGATACAGTATGAAGGACGATGAGAATTGCAAATTGCTAACAGTGAGGACAATAAAACTGGCATGGTACACTGCAAGGTATTCCTAAGTAGCCAGAGTAACTACTGGACTTAATGAGATTTAACATCTTATGTCTCAAGATAGCGAGCGTAGTGGAATGCCAAGCATTGCCTTGCAATTCATGGTGTTGTTTGTTTTTGCTACTGTCCATGAGCGGTCGTATCGCTTACCATCAGGCGAATGGCATGCTCGGCTTGCCGTTCATGAGTATAAAGAAATTGATATCTCAATGAGACGGACAATTCTCTAAACAGCGTTAAATTAAAATTAGTACGATAAAAACTGCGCAAAAAGCGTTTGACATTTGCTTTCCCTTTAACAATGGTTGTAACACTTTCTTTAAATTTCACTGCTTATTATAACTGCGGTAAGAATTTGTCCATCACGTATGATTTGTTCACTCACACATCCAGTAATGGGGTGATGTCTCATTTCGCTTTTAGTTTATGTGTTCTGTTATGCGGGTCGACATAATTTTATCGCCGTACGACTATCATCTCTTGTCGGTTGTTATTTTTTGGATATCACTTAGCATCTAATGCATTGTCTACGTCTTCTAAGTAATTAAAACAAACTTTGTAATAGGTGTTTAATTTTTTGTAGCTCAGTATCGATAGCCTGAAATGTAGATTTATTTATGAAATCTATAAAATTTGTTAATTTAACATATTTCGTTGCCCTAGAAATTTTTAACTCTTCATCCAACTTTGATGAATTTAAAAATACACAAAGTTTGTTAAATTCGTTTCATTTCAACATGTAACGTAACATTCAGGTATAATAAGAAACTATTAACGTAGAAAATGCCTTAAAAATATTTTTATTTAAATGTTTAATTTGTAACATACATTACGGTAATTTAATAGATAGCTTCTACAATATTTGAAACATTCACTTAGACAATATAAATGAAGGTACAATAAGTCCACAGGCCATCATTATCCGTGCTCTCATGGCTTTTCTTAAGGCCTGTTGAGTCGCTCTCGAGACGTCTCAACTCACGCCGCGCCGCCGCTTCCCTTCCCGGTGCGGCACTTTTATTAAAACTAGGAGATTGTTAAGTAAACTAGTCTGGGTTGGTGTGGGTACGATTCTGTTATTTTACTTTTGATAGCTCTTTAGGTAGGGGTTATAATTAATAAAATAGATAGATTTATTACGATGACAAGCTTTTATTAACGAGCAATGGTCAGTGCAAGTTAAACCCTCAAGTCAAAACTTAATTTTACTTGTATTGCTGAATAACTTGGTAGTATATTTGTATCCTTAAGGATACCAACTACTATACACATTGAGATAAATATATTACTAGTATAGGAACCATCGAACAAATCTGTGGCAACTATGCAACTGAAAGTTTTCGACATCAATGACCTCGAATCTATGACCTCTGTTACTGCTTTTGTCAACTCAAAACTTTTCCATAGCTGTCTACAAAGTAATTAGCTCACTAAATTCGTGTACACAGATAAAATAACTACCAACAGACCTTACATAATCCAGTTAGCAAATACAACCGTCTCCATATTTACATTCCCAAATATTTCGCTTATCTGCTGACCCGCGCGCCATTCAAACATTGGCTAACGATAATTCCCAACCGCAGTCCTATTACCTCTCTCTTTCACACTTGAATGCGTTTATGCGAGAGCGAAAGAGACAGAACCTTATCTCTTCAGGATCTGTGGTAAACAGACGTTGCGATTTTCCCAGACTTCGGGAAAATTCGGAAACGGTCGGGCGTGACCGGCGGTTGGATAATCTTGTTTTAAGCTGATGTTTGAACAAGGTTAGTTCAGTTATATAAAGGGAAATTATCGCAAAATCGTCCAGCTGGCCTACCCTTGATATTAGATTAACCTGTACTATTACATGCCACTCCAAGCCGCTTCTAATAGGTCTTTGGAGGTCCTTGGGGAATCCTATGTCTAGCAGTGGACTTCTTGTGGGTACATAAATGTTTGTGTGAACTACAAGAATTTGGTTGGGGTCTGGGTGTTTGTGGAACTGAAAAGTCTCTCGTTCATGGTACCCACGACACGATACTCGATCTTAGTGTGGGGTCAGGACTATGTATGTGACTGCTGGGTGTACTTACTTAGTTAAATTGCAACATTGCTATTGGCAGCGATGCCAGCAATGTATCTCATTTGTGTATATGAATGTTCACTATTGTCGACAAGAAAAATAAAACAAGCATTTCTAGTTAAAATATACTCTTTCTAAACATTGTCAAAATAGTAATTCCCTAAGGATTTTCGTCTCAAGGCCGCACGTTCTGCTACGTAATACCGTTTAGGGGTAGAGGGTTGAACGAGCCATTTTTTACTGTTAGCAAGGACGGAGCGAATTTTATGTCGTCCAGAATAATATCAAGGATCTTGAGAAAAGGAAACAAAATTTCTAGGTATTTTGTTGAAAGCGACACTTGTTTGTTAGGTGTACTGAGCAGTTATACGCCGGTTGTGAAATGTGAGGCCGCAGGTTCAATCCCCGTACCGAGACAAATGTTTGTGTGAAGCACAAGGTCTGGGTATTTGTGAGACCGAAAAGTTTATCGCAGTTCCTGAAAGCCACGAGACAAGGCTCGGTCTTAGTGTGGGGTCAGGACTATGTGTCTGTTGGATGTATTTATTTATTTATTCATCTGCCTGCCTCTGCTGCCTCGGTGGCATAGTTGTACTACGGTACGATTATAAAGCTGAGGTATCGGGTTCGAATCCCGGGTCGGGCAAAGTGAGATTAGATTTTTCCATTCATTATCAGTCCAGAGTCAGGAATTTGTGCCCGATATGGCGATAGGCTTATCCCCTATCAGTTATCACATCGTGGGACGGAACAAACCGCCTGTATCAAGCTACGTTCTGTGAAAACAGAACTATGGGGAATATTTTTACGAACGTAAATTTCATAAAAAAATTATAGTATTTAAATTAAAATACCCAATCAATAAACACCGCACATTTTATTGAAGTAAAATCGATGCTCACTTTGGCGCCACTGGCGCGCCGATATAAATCAGTGCCGCCAACATTGACGCATGGCTTGTCAAACATGGCGATACGGAATGCGCCTGATGATAATGTTTGTACAAGTGCATTACCACGTGTAACGCTGGTGTAATTGAACTTTGGTGTTTGATTTTTTATGCATAGATTCCGCATATGTTCCTTTGGTGTAGGCAGAGAAAATACACCGCCACTTCACCAAGTACCTCCCTTAATTCTCATAATTCGATTCATGTGGGCTTTTCGGTGCAGGATACATTATTGTTCCCTTATAAGAAAAGAAATGTCACCTGATCCAGATTGTTTCTAGGACGCGTAATAATTTTTTTTACCAGTTATACTGTTTAAATAAATCTTTACCGTAGACATGTGATTGTTTTTTTTATTGGACTAATAATAGGCTCGTCATCTATCGCATGATAAAGCAGAAATAAGCTTAGCTAATTTTCATGATGTAGAGAATATTCTATTTCCTATTCATTGTACTTATTCGATTCATTTCGGTGCTTGTTAGAGGCAACTTAGACCAGATACTAGCGGAGCTTCAATTGTATCAGTCAATTTATGTCCTACTGCAGGGCACGGGCCTACTCTACAATCGAGGGTACGATTGAGAGTGGTTAGGCCATATAGTCCACCACGCTGGCCTAGCACGGTTTGACGGACTTTACATACCATAGAAATTCTTACAAATCGCTATGGTATGCAGGTTTCCTCACTATGTCTTCCTTCACCGTTACAGTGCGCGGCGATTGCCTATACACACATGATTCCGAAAAGTCAGAGGTGTGCCCTGGGGTTTGAACACGCGACCACCGTAAATATGTAGGCAGCTGCGTCTGGTCCGATACCAACAGCCCACCACGCATTGTGAGCTTCAATGCTCGGCGTGTACAATGCTGTTAATCCTGCGACACACGAGTTGAAATGGCGGGTGAACTAGTCTACGCTTTCAAGATTACAGCTGTGATTTTCTACAACGAACAGACGCCGTATACATTTTTATGTATCCTCGTTACTATTATGGGCCAGCTAATATACGTACAACGGTGCGGTTATGGCGCAACTGTGCACGTGTTGGTTATTGAGGCGGTGTGTACGGACGTGGCGGGGTAATTAACTCTAGGAGGAGGGGGGGGTGGGTAATAGTGATCAGATGGTGACCAAATTCTGATAGGTTACTTGGTGTAGTTGGTTCATAGCTGGGAAACGATAGTCTCGTAGTTTCTGATGCCCACATGAATAGGTATGTGGAAGAATTGATAAAAAAATGCTATGAATGGCGAGAGGAGCATGCCATTCGCCTGATGGTAAGCGATGCGACCGCTCATGGACAGCAGCAAACCTAAAAACACCAGGAATTACAAAGAAATGCTTGGCATTCCACTGTTCTTGCCATCCGGAGAAATAAGATGTTAAGTCTTATTATGTCCAGTAGTTTCTCTGGCTACGATGTGCTTACATTATAATGCTTTAAATCTTCTAAGATACTAATGTACTGTAGAACAGGAAATAAATTTGATGAAAATTAAGTTATTGACACATACAGTATTTGGGGAATTTAATATGTGGAATGCGGGTCTTTGAAAATGGATAGGAAAGACGATGGCTAATCTCACATATTTCTTTTCATAATGGTTCATATTGCTTTTTTGCAATGCACCTGTATTTGCAGTGCAGATAAAAAGTCCCATCAGCGCAGGAATCTGGACACACTGAGGCCGAAATGCATCATATTTATATTTGTGAGTCATTATGACGGATTTTCCACTATTTTTACAGTAGCTATCCACATAATACGAATATCCTGCTACCAGCAAAATATCTAAAAAAATACAAGAAAATATTCCAGGTGGCAATTTGAATTTCTTACTTTAAAAAATCCTAGGGCATTTACTGACGGCTAAACCATTAGTTTTTGTCGCTAGCAACCTGACCTACTTCATTTCCCTCGGCTTATGTGCATTCAACAGAATTTCTCCGTGAAAAATTACTTTTTCCTATCTAAAGCTTATAAGCAAAACAAATTCATAACCTAACAATACAATTTCTAACTATGAAAAATGAACCTTATATCCTCGATACAAGATTGTTTTTGTAATGTAAAGCGTCCTTCTGATTTCCAACACCATAAGAAGCGTGCATGACGTCAGCCGACCATTCAAGGTTGTAACTTGCATTGTTTATGAACCGTCCGACGAATGTGGCTACACAATTTAATAGGATTATAACGCTACCGCTGCGCGTGTATTGAAATAAAAAGTCAAAAGCGCGGGAAATGAGCGCGCGCGCCCGTCCATAATGAAAGAGCTCTTTTAAAATTTGGAATGCGTTTTTCTATTTATACAGCTCGCTTCGGTTATTGTTGGATTCGCTTTCACGAGTTTATTTTTTAATTTTATTCCTTTTTAAATATGGACAGTGACATTTCTAATTATTATCGTGATGTTGGTACATGTTTGTAGTTTTTTTTACGTCTACGAGTAGGCAGTGAAAATAATTACATACAGCCATGTATTTATTACTATTTGCTATCCGGTTGTGCTTTCTAAATTTCTAAGCACATTTTTCTTGGACTATTAGAGTGTATATTATTTTGTATATGGAAGAGCCTTGTCGAAGTTAGAGCCTAGACAACAAACGGGGCGTATGGGCTGAGGCAGAGTAAACTAACATTAACACCTTGACGTTTGCGTTTCGTTCATTGAGTGGCAATCCTGAAAATTTTACAGCTGGTAGATTTTAGAAAATAGTGCATAGCATTGGAGCCGCTTGTTTTTTAGCTAAAATTCTCGTCGTTTCTTTCCTACACATGACTGTTTCGCCTTTTCTTTAAAGGATGCAAGAAATATTTTATTATCTAATTGAAATAAAACTTAGTCCATATGTGATAAAAATAATGTCGATTAACATCGTGGGGGACCGTTGACAACAGATGGTACATGACATAATCTTAATTAGTTAATGAGATGTCTTCGGCATTGTTACGCTGCTTACGCATTGTACGATACGAATATGAAAAAGTAATTATTTAGGTACCTAAATGACCTGCTTTTTTTATTGCGATGAATGGCGAGACGAGCATGCCATTCGCCTGATGGTAAGCGATACGTCCACTCATGGACAGTAGCAAAACCAAACAACTCCATGAATAACAAAGCAATGCATGGCATTCCACTGCGCTTGCCATCATGATACATAAGATGTTAAATCTTATTATGTCCAGTAGTTACTCTGGCTACAATGTCCTTCAAACCGGAACACAACAGTGCATTTACACTGCTGTTTGGCGGGTATTATTTGTATTGTTGTGCCTATAGACCTAAATCCCCCGAAAGCCTAGGCTTTCACTGTCAGTCGTGTGTTTTGCAAGTGTGTTGATAATTTACATGTTGAGTACACGTGGGAGGCGTGTTGCATGAATGTGCGGTTAAACGTAGTCATAAAAAAGTCTTTTTTATTATTTTTTTCATTTCTTTTTATAATTTTAGCGGGTTTTAAGAATGAAGTTTCTTTCCCACTCATTCATATTGGATTTGTATTCATTATCAGTCCGGAGTCGGGAATTTGTGCCCGATATGGCAATAGGCTCGCCCCCTATCACATCGTGGGACGGAACATACAAGGCGAAATGTGGGTGCGAACTAACCCTTCTGAGATAAATCTGTGAGTTTATATATGTATGTTTGTGTCATTCATATTGCGACCACCGCGGTGGCGCAATTGTTGAGACACCAGCTGTGATACTAGATGCCTCGGGTTTGATCCCCGCGTCGAGACAAAAGTTTGTGCATTCCACAAGTACTTTTTTCGTGTCTGAGTGTTGTGTGGCTAAAGTCTCTCGTAGTTTCTATTATACGACACGATTTTATCGCAGTGTGGGTTTATAACGACGTATGACTTGGGTGTCACTGTATCGAATGGGACCGCCGTCTGATATAATTCGATACTCCGGACGGCATTACGTTCACCACCAGTCACCACGTGCAACGCAGTCACTCAAAACAGTTGCAGACCAATCGGCCCATAGTGTTGGTAAGTACACAATCTCTCTCTCTCTCTAAATCGTTCCCTCACTGCTGAGGATCATGACTCCGTTTGATTCCGTCAACCAGTTGTCTCCATCGGTTTCGTTTTGTAGCTTGTATATTGTGTAAAAGTACATAAAATCTTATGAGAGAATACTATTGTTAGTAAAATGGTTAAAATATAAATAAAAACTAATAAAGAAAAAACACGTGGACCGGTATGCTAAAGAACTACGTACTTAGCAACAGACATAAGCTGCTGTGCCCAGTGCTCCATCATATAGCAGTTCCACTTACCACAGAGTCCTCTCAGCATGCTGTTAGGGCTGGTACGCAGTCTATGCACGAGGAATGCACAACTTTTTTCATTATATGGCTTGAAATGCATCTATACAAGCCTCCGCAAACATCCCGGATGCACTACAAAACCGAGGCAGCCCCAGCAGCACCCTGAAAGCATTATACTGAATAGCGCACAACTTTAGCAGTGGAATGCCAAGCATTGCCTTGTAATTCATGGTGTTGTTTGGTTTTGCTACTGTCCATGAGCGATCGTATCGCTTACCATCGGGCGAATGACATGCTAGTCTCGCCATTCATTGCAATAAAAAAAAAACAAGTAACTCACTGTTTACCCTGCGTGTCAGCTTTACAAGTTAAAAAAAAATGTTATTTAGTTTAGAAATTGTACAAAATAACTGATGTTAAAATATTTCCGCTACGCACGTTTCGGGTGGTCCCAGTGTTGACACATGTTACATTAACCTTGCCTCTTTATGTTTTACTCACTTTTACGTCGTAACCTTTATACTTTATAGATTTGTGTACGTGAGGTAGCGGGTTCATGGCTTTATTGATGACATGGAAAGTAAAAATATTTTGATATGGAGCAACGTTGGGTCAATGACTGGTTTTTTGTTTAGACTATTTTTGTGACTCAAAAATGTGTTTTTTTTAAGGAAATTGTTTCCCCATTTAGTAAATCTACTCAGTTCAATGCAAATTGATTGAAATAATAAGGAATTATCTATAACAAATTTTGTAAGGTCGAAGTTGGGCACAGTTGTGTAGATATACTGCTGGTGGTAGGTCTCTCATATGTGAGAGGCCGCCTGGGTAGGTACCACAGCAATGTCTATTTCTCCCGACAAACAGCAGTGTAAATGCACTGTTGTGTTCCGGTTTGAAGGACATTGTAGTCTGAGTAACTACTAGACATAATGAGACCTAACATCTTATGTCTCAGGATGGCAAGCGCAGTGCAAAGCCAAGCATTGCTTTAAAATCATGGTGTTGTTTGCTTGTCGTATCGCTAACCATCTGGCGAAATGCATGCTCGTGTCGCCATTCATCGCAATAAAAAACTGCGCCACGGAGGTTGTTTAATAAAGCTGAGACTTGAATTATAATCATTATCATCATTTATACTCTCCATTATATTGTTTTCTGTATGAAATCGGATATTAACAGTTATGCAAGCTCACCCAAGCCTCATGTGAATCATGTAAAAACAATGCCGTTTGCGGTATCAAGATATTTATATCCTATTCATTCTGCCTTTCTGTATTTCTTTATGTTGGGTAAATAAATTGCCTATTTTGCATTCGCCAGTAATTGGGAATTCTTTAGTTTTATAAATGTGTCACATGGGTCACTTTTCAGTTTTGTTACATGTATGAATGTTATGTTGAATACTTATTAAGATTCACTTCGTACATATCAACTTATTAATAGCAGGTGTCCTAATCTACGATTTATCTCTTTCTCTCTCTCTCGTCGGCCACAGGGAGTCCACTGAAAATAGGCCTCCCCCATGGATCACCGCATAGATCTGTTGGTCCTCCTATTAATTTAACTTTATGATTGATTTCGTTGCGGGTTAAAGTCAAGTTAGACATTCCCGGAGACTCGCTGAGATTCAATGCTCAGTGTCATTACAATGCGTGCCGTTGATTCTGGGTTACAGGAGTTGCAGTGGCGGGTGTGTGGGCGGGACAGTCTCTAAATAGATCTGTTGGAAGTGTAGATTTAATTGATATTTTTAACATTTAATTTGAGCAATTATGGATGTAATTTACAACTATACTGTCTGATTAATCTTAATGTGTCCCTTCGTTCTCAGCCTGTGCATGTGAGATTTTAAATCCTTCCTTCTACTTGGCGTTATCCCAGCCGGTGCCAGGGTCCACCTTCCGACAGTCTCTTCCACTTCACCCGATCTTCGGCATCAATAGTAAGGCCATTGACTCTCATATCTCCCTTGACGACATCTAGCCATGCTTGTATGGTCTACTACTCGGTCGAGGTCCTGGAATGAGGCTCAAGCACACATTGCAAATATCAGATTCTTAAAAGTGGAGCACAATTTTATTGGTAGCTTTGTCTTTGTATTGCACTACATCAACCATCAGGTGCAATAAAATAATTTTATCCTGCCAGTTAAGCCTGCCACACAAGTTCAAGTGCGTTTGCGCAAACGCGAGTTTGCATCAGTCTCGAATCGAAAATTGGAACAAAGTTTGCGCAGTTATTTGCCCACATATTCCAGTATTCTGGTGCATACTCAGACTTGCACAGTTATATCGTTACGTGTGTGACGGCCATTACAGTATGAAAGGGGAAAAATTAGACTACTGTCTATTTGCCTCTATTCCAACATACACGTATAGACATTAAAAATGCAGGGAATTGGCGCGGTACCGCGACGTCAGCTGGCGAGCGGTGGGGTTCATACAGGGGCCGCGGCGAGTCATTCAATGAATCATTTCGGCAAAAATGCAAAGGTCGATAAACGAATACACGATGAGGGGATACGTCAAGTGCAATGGCTCGTGAAAAAATTATTGAGTAAATATGGGGTGTATTTCTCTTTCAGTGGAATTTTTGATTGTAGACGAGTGCCGTGATTAGCTGTGGGTGATTTTGGACTGATGCAGTATAGCAAACATACCTAAGAGAAGTACTTGGTGGTAAATAAATAAATATAAATACACCCAACAGTCCTGACCCCACACTAAGATCGAGTCTTGTGTCGTGTATCAAGAACTACGAGATACTTTTTGGTCTCACACAGTCAAATACTTATGGTTCACAAAAACAGCTGTCTCGGTGCGGGGATCGAACCCGCGGCCTGTCGTTTCACAGGCGGCGTCTAGCCAACTGCGCCACACAGGCTGGTCTGTTATGTATTGAGGCGTTGACGGTGGTCGTTGGTTCGAGTCTCAGGGTATATTTGTAAAATTTCCGAGTCACGTGAGTAGTGGCATTCAATTACCACGCATATTAATGGTGAAGGAAACCATAAGGTAACCTGCATGCAACAGACTTTTTAATTTTTGTCACAAAGGTTTACTCAAAATATTCAAACGCAAAAATATTTAAGGTAATGTCACCAAATTAAGTAGTCACGTAGAAAGTATTACTTATCGTGGTGTGGCGGCGTTTTTTAAATTGTCACTTGACTGAAAAACTTCCGCCAATTGAGAATTTAAGAAGGAAGCACTTTGTATTAATTTCACGGGGGGACGGCGAAATGTGCACTTTAATTGTGAGGCGGAAGGTTGAAATTTCATTGTTGTGTGATAGGAATTACAATGGGGGTCTTTGGATGTTTAAATTCACTCGCTTCCTGACGAGTTTATTTGAAGGAGTGTTGGTTTAAGGACTTAAAAACGTGGGTATTATACTGGGTATATCCTGACTGCGACCGAAAACGAAGCCAAGTAGTATTAGTGACTTCAGATACAATGCAATTAAAATTTTCGTAAAAAAGAGCAACGTTTTTTGTAATTTTTTTTACTTATCGTCGTATTTGGGTATATACCTAGTTTTTTTTTAAATAATAATGTACACCTTTTTATTTTTAACGCAATCGTACGCAAGGGTTTGAATTATTAGTTTGGAACAAAACTAGGTATTAACCACCCAAAAATGATGACATTTAAAAAATAATACGTTATTATTATCAGATTATTTTAACGAATAATAAATTCAGTGTCCTCTCTATTATACTACGTGATTACCAAACTACCATATTTATTTACCGAAAAATGTCTACACAATTTTCCTCATTATCAACACCCATACCGCAACTAAAAACGCATACTCTTTTCATTAGACCCAAATTTCATGCCCATTTTGAGGTAGTTTTTCAAACCATGAATGGACTTTTTCAACTGCCGAGAAAGGGTGAAAGGGGTGAGTTTGAAAGGGTTGTAATACTCTAGCCGGGTCACTTACAAAAGGGCATCGTTAGGCCGCTACTTCCGGCCTGCATGTCGGCAGATGACATATTGTCTTGAGGGCACTTTTGTAGGGTAGTTGGAGAATTTGCGGTGTAATTTTTATATAATTTTGGTACATGATGTTTTGTACCGTTAATGATACATGCTTTAATAGATTTTGTTGCATTATATGATCCATGGGGGAGACCTATATTCAGCAGTGGACTCCCTGTGGCTGAAAAGAGAGAGAGAGAGAGATGCATTATACTGTAGTCGCAGAACTTGTTTGTGTTATATTAAAAATGTATAAGAAATGCAACCAATGTTTAATTTAGAAATGATGACGGTTTTACTTTATATTTTATTTTTTAGTCTCTATGAAACTCAGTTTTATAGCTAAAATTACAAAACAAATATTTTAGTTGATTGCACAATCATTTACCTCGGTGTGGGAATTTAACCTATCCCTTGTTGGCAACATTGTCGCTAATTAATAATTTGACAACCCGTACAAGAGGGAATATCATGGAAATTTGTATGATGACCATTTTGAATACGGACATGGTTCTGAACAGTAATGCTAAGTTTGCGTGTAATAGTGTTACATTTAAGTTATTATAGTTATTATTTTGCATCTGTGTCTTCTGCCTCCGCGTCTATTCTTGTGAGAAACGTAACAAAATCCGTGGAATAATTAGACATATCCGAACGACTTACTAATTAGCTAATAAAAGATATTTAACTTTCTTTTGACAGCCTCGGTGGCGTAGTTGTACTACGGTACGACTACAAAGCTGAGGTCTCGGGTTCGAATCCCGGGTCGGGCAAAGCGATATTGGGTTTTTCTATTCATTATCAGCCCGGAGTCAGGAATTTGTGCCCGATATGGCGATAGGCTCGCCCCTATCATATCATGGGACGGAACATACAAGTCGCAATGTGGGTGTCCTGGTGGCGCCTCTGCCTACCCCTTCTGGGATAAAGGCGTGAGTTTATGTATGTATGTTAACTTTTTTAAACGAAATCATTTTAATTTTTCCTTTTTTTGTTGCAGATCTCGCCGATCATATACGTCACACCGCATTTAAAAATGCATATACAAACTATATAGGTCGCGCAGACCTTAAATCTCATGTGATAGCCGCATTACGTAATAGGCCTATAATTAGTATTAAAAATTAACAACTACCCTCGTTCCTCTAGTGTAAAAAGTCAATTAGCGTGTACCAAAGTAATCGGGGTAGATTTAATACCTCGCGGTTACTTCTCGAGCCAAAGTTAGTGATTAAGATGTCCAATCAAATCCCAATATACAGCCAAGTAGTCCCGAAATCGCAATATAAAAACAAAAGTCAGAAAGCCCGCCAGAATTTACCGAGGACGGACTTCGATCCGCTGAATTATAACAACGGGGGGAATTTTCCTATGATGAATTCTGAGAAGATTGAGAAGGTTGACAAGGTTGAGAAGGAGAGGAAGGAGAAGAAGAGAGATGAGACGAGGGATAAGCCCCGCAGGAGTCAGAATAAGAATGACGCGAGCGAGGGGAAAGTTGAGGCTTATTTGAGGCAGTACCAGGTCAGCATGAGGCAGCAACAACATCGGCATTCTGCTGTTCGGCAGGCGGAGCATCGGGTTAATCTCAGGTATAGATTTTTTGTCTAAATTTTTCGAGTATAAATTAATAACTTTTGAGAATTAATTTTGATTTTTGAGTATAATAACCATTATATTTATGGTAGGCAGTGTCCTGGAAGTGCTGGGCTTCTGGCACTGCGAAGGTCCAAGAGAGGCGGTGACCGCTTACCATCGGCGGGCCGCTAGCTCGTCTGTCTATAACGGCAATAAAAAAATAGAATTTACGTCCTTGTAATTTAATTATATACCGTAGCGGTATGCTGCATACCGTAGCGATTTTAAAGAATTTTCTACGGTATGTAAGTCTGCCAACTCGCACTAGGCCAGCGTCGTGGACTGGCCTAACCACTCTCAATCGATTCTATCGATAGGAGAGTAGACCCGTGCCCAGCAGTGGGACGTATATGGGCTGATACAAATTAATGATTATTTTGGAGCGGTCAAGTATTAATTTTATCTCAAAGTACCCAACAATAAAAACTATTAAATTATTTAGATATAAAACGTGCTAAGTTAAATAATTGTTCTGTAATAAACTACGATAGCCGATTTCATTACTCCTTTAATAGAAATAAAATAATAAGTGTGGAAATGGTGTTACCTAATTTGTTCTATCTAATAGGTTTTTCATACTAATATAGTAGATGCTACCACTGTTGGCATAAATTCGACAATTGCTATAACAGGCAGCGTGGCCGAGCGGTCTAAGGCGCTGGTTTTAGGCACCAGTCCGAAAGGGCGTGGGTTCGAATCCCACCGCTGTCAAATTGCTTTTTTGGCAATATATTTTTCGAAATTGAGTTTTTGTTTATGTAATTTGTATAATTTCGCGTTAATTTAGAATTTTGCTATTATATTTTTTTTGTACGTTTTTATTTTTCATGGACGAAAATTTAAAGATTAATTCATGGAATTGCTGTTTATGAATTATTTGATGTATTAAATAAGTAGTATGATTTTATGTAATTTGTAATTATGCAATCCTACTGTATTAGCATCCTAGTTAACAGGGAGAGGTAGGCAGAGTCTACATATCTTTTACCGGAATAACTTTGTTCATTCTTTAAATAAATTTAACAAATTTGATAATCTACTTTGTTAATTATTTTATTTATATTTCTTAATTAGCTGATATTTTTTCTGCACAGATAGTATAAAAAATATCGTCTATCCTATAATATCTATTAAGGAAGCAATTAAAAATAATTTTATCTGCACTTTTTTTGTCAATGCCGTGACTTTTAGATATATAATCGCAAGTCAAGGAAATAAATTAAAATACGTATCGGTTATTTTTTTATTGTTCAGAAAGGGAGAATTCAACGGGGCTAGAAATATGTTTACGTTTTCTTTTCATCCCTTGTTGGTTTGCAAGACTATGATATTTTGCTAAATGTTCCAAGACGATATATTTTCACGTGTTCTACTAATAGATTTTGTTTGTTGTTTCTTTAAGTTTTTTTTTCTATATTTTTTAGTTATAATTATTAATAATGCATATGGATATTTAAGTATACTGTAATGATTACGATTGGAGAATAATAGCTAATTTTATTAAAGCTATTATTTATATTAACGTTATCAGTTCCCTCGCACACAGGAAATCAACTTATGAGCTGTACATAGGTCTCTCAAAGATTTTCATAGCAACACGTTGGAATTGGCCTGCATCCAGACACTTTATCAAGATTTCTAAATTTTTCATTTATCATTTTTAATTACAGATCCCTCCCTCTCAACGACGCAGTAGCTACTGCTCGTGGCCACGACCGCACGCCGACTGACCGGCATCGCGGTTTCCCCGGCGACAGAGATGGCGCTAGGGAGCATCGGCGCGAGAGAGACAAGGATAGGGATAGAGATAGGGATCGAGATCGAGATCGAGATCGGGACCGGGACCGGGATCGCGATAGGGACAGGGATGGCTTTGATTTTGACGGTAGGTGGAAATATCTATACATATAATAATTTTGAATAAAGTTTTTATAGTATAGATTTGAAATTAATAAGTAGTTCATGTAGTGGTAAGTAATAGCCAACTAGACAAAGAATAGGACGGTGATTTCGCGTGGTGGGGGAAGTTATATTTAAGGTTTTTTTGTCGCAGTTATTTAAAACGTTATGAGTTACGAAGCGACTAACTGTTAGTTCAACTCCCGCAGGGAATCAAAAATTTTTGTGTTCCACAAGTAAATTTTTATCCAAATGTTTCAGGTACACCTCTTAGCCCAATAGCGGCCCGGGACAAAGATTCCCGTCCCGTGCACAAGTCCTCCTCCGCCCACAAGGTTACGGAGGCTGTGTCGACAGATAAGAGGAGGTTCTTCTGCCGCGAGTGGGCTTTTCAGAAGATCGCTCATTGTTTGGAACAGAGGCCTGTCAGTAAGACCTGCGGGGCTCTTATACTTGGTGAGTTTGTAAACATGACATACATACATAAACTCACGCCTTTATCCCCGAAGGGGAGTAGAGTTCGGGAAGGGTAGGCAGAGGCGCCACCAGGACACCCACATTTCGCCTTGTATGTTCCGTCCCACGATGTGATAGGGGGCGAGCCTATCGCTATATCGGGCACAAATTCCTGACTCCAGGCTGATAATTAATAGAAAAACCCAATATCACTTTGCCCGACCCGGGACTCGAACCAGAGACCTCAACTTTGTAACCGTACTGTAATACAACTACGCCACCGAGGCAGTCAACATATGTAAATGTAAACATTAAATGTAAATAAATAAATAAAAATATTTATTATGCCAGATGCTGATTGTGAACTGGTACAATGCGATACAACTGTTGCTAGTATGAAAAGGCAACTGTTAATTACCTTATTCCATAATGGTGCGATGATTATTTCAAGGTGACGCTGGAAGTGGGAAGACAGCCCTGTGTCAGGAGTTAAGCGATCCGGGACAAGGTCCTCAAGCAAGACAACAGAGGGCGCTGAACCGAAGGCTGCTTGCTAGACACTTTTTACAAGTAAGATTACATTTTTTATAAATAAATACACCCAACAGTCACATACAGTCCTGATCTTACACTAAAAATCGAGTTTTGTGTCGTGGGTATCAGGAATTACGGGAGACTTTTCGGTCTCACATACACTCAGTTAAGCTAAGAACTCATATTTTTACAGTAGCCAGCTCCTTATTGTTACCTCTGATATTGTGAAGGCCCAGGAGCGGCGGTGCACCTATCAGCCAGGCGCTGTTAGGTGCCTCCTCGTCTCTTTGCATATACAATAAAAATAATCATGAATTTATGAAACCCACAAGTAATTACTTCGGTTGTAGATGTTGCGGTCAGGACTATGTATGTGACTGTTGGATGTATTTATTCATTCACACATTCATTATTTCATTCTTTAATTCTTTCACTCATTCGCTCATTAAATGATCAATCATTCGATCTTTCATTTAATCATACATTCATTCATCCGCTCATTCGTTCATTCATTCATTGTGTTTAATTCACAGAGCAACGCAGAGAGCAGTCTCCGTCCCGGCGAGCTGGTCCGTTCCTTAGCGATGCAGATCCTCAGCCACTCTTCGCGCCGCCTGCGGGAGAGGGACCTGGCGCCACAACTGGAGGAGCTGGACACGCCAGGGAACGGGAATAGGTGAGTTCATGAGGTGGTAGGCTGTAGATGTAGGAGTATTGAACCGTATAGATACGATCTGACGGTGGCCTTGAGGTGTTAAAGGCCGGCAATGTCAAAACCATGGTGTTGCAGCTGATCACTATCCATCAGGTGAACTGTATGCTAGATTGCTCCAATAAAATGCAGAAGTGCTGTTGACTAGGATATCACTGTTTCGGAGAAAACTGATGTAAAATGACTAGGCACTTGACTGGTAAGGGTTTGTAAGGTCAGAGGTACACATTATTGGGCTTAGGATAGTTGAATAGGTTAATATTGATTGATGGTAACATTTATAATTTGTATTGGTTACCGTCATAACAGTTGCCTAAATCAGAAAGGTAACCGAAATTCGTCGATACCGGTACCGTAATCTATAGTGGTTTTCGGTTCCTGGTTTTAATTCAATGGTTAGATGGCCTACAAGACACTTGTTTCCTCTGTAATTGTTATCAATATTTATTCTATTATTTTGGTACTCATAAAAATATGTGAATGTTTCAGAAATAACTCGGAAGAGGAGCGTCTTATCAGCCGTTTCCGGGAGCTGGGTGATGACGGTGAAGAGAGTTCCAAACCCCTACTGGCTGACAGTGAAGGTAATAATACCGGAAAAAATCAAATCATCAAACCGGATAAGAATGTATTTTGTTTCTTAGATTTACGCGAATGTTACACATTGATGTAAAACTAATTTTTACGGATTTTATCGCTTATTTGGTTAATTTTTTTTTTGTGGTCGTGGGCGGGCTGAGGTATGAGTCATCCGCTCAGTGACTTAAATTTAACTACCCTTAATCTAATAATTGTAAATTAAGGGTAGTATGTAGTAGAAAATAGTACTATTTCAAGTTTTTTTTTATTTAATTTTGTCCACAACCATATTAAATGTCGAAACACAACGATATTGACGATGATTATGCCGGTGATGTCCGCAGACCAGCGCACGGACGAGGAGGAGTGCGGCGACAGCGGGCGCAGCGCGCGCCGCGCGGACCCGCACCACGACGCGCCGCTCTCACTGCCGCATGTGCGTTACATGCATTATAATACTCTATTTTTATTATTACATGCATACACACATACATACATACATACACACATACATACACACATACACACATACATACACATACATACACATACATACACATACACACATACACACATACATACACATACATACACATACATACACATACATACACATACATACACACACATACACATACATACACATACAGACATAAACTCACGCCTTTTTCCGTGAAGGGGTAGGCAGAGGCCCCACAAGGATACCCACATTTCGCCTTGCATGTTCCATAGTCCATACACGTATTACAAATTTGGTGGAAGAAGGAATAGATAAGGATGCAAATACGTCCTTTGACGTCATCTTCCACAAGGCGCGTGGGTGCGAAAGAGAAAGCGAGTGTCCCCACTGCGCTACTGAAAATATTAATACCTATAATTTTACGACCAATTTTGATGCCGTTTTCAGTTAATGTTTTTTATAATGGATATTTTGCAGTGATCGTTGTATACTGTTCAAAATAAATTTGATGTGTAGTCTAATAAAATGGCATTTCTCAATTATCACAGTTGCCGGAAATCTTGCCCCGCAACAACGCGAAACCAACGAACCCCTTCGTGACTGACGAGAAAGATACTGACTTTCGGCTTTACGAGAACCACGAGAACCTTTTCCTTCGCAACATATCCCAGCGGCAGTCGAAAGAACTCCGAAACTCGCGGCTTTTACGTCAAAGCTCAGAACCTTTGACTGAGAAAAAGCCGCACGTACTACAAAAAAGCCTATCCACCGAACAGAAAAACGACAGCGCAAGCGAAAGCGAGAGGCCGAAAGTCGACAGCCCGCCGAAGTCTAGAATACCTGTCGCGAACTTCAGATACCCGAATAAGAGTGAATTGCGTTCGAACGAAAACTCACCTAGAAAAGGCGATAGGGATAAGGAGCGGGCTTCGTCGCCGAAGTCCGAAGATTTGCCCGAATATCAGAATGTGTTGAACCCGAAGGATGAAGATGTGGATGAAGCGGATAAGGGGGATAGTGAGGATGTTCCCCCGCCGATACCTAGTCTTCCAGTCAGTCCTAGGACTTTGATAGCGAATGCCTATTATGATAAGCTTTTGTCCGAACCGGAGATACAACAGGTACATTTACATTTATTGAATTATTTTTGATAAGTGTTTTAAGTTGAGCTATTTTGTGGACTTACGCCCGAATACTCAAACGCCACTTAAATATTAAGTTGCACTTAACTACCCACGTCCCACTTAGTCAGTACATTTAAGCGGGACTTGCGTACTTAAGTAAAACTTAATATTTAAGTGGCGTTTGAGTATTCGGGCATTAGGCAGGTATTAAAGATAGAATAAATTGTTTTTTTATGCTAACAATATTAATTATATGCTAAGGATATATCGAGCTTTTAGTTTCGATTAATTAATGATCTTAATATCGCCTCAAATACTTAAATAACACTTCTGTCGGTTTTTTTTGCCATGCACTAAAAATATTTTGCGATGGTCACGCATATGTGTCACAAGGACAAAAAAAGATTTATACAATTCTAGTAAGTAACATAAATTTCTCCCACTCGGGAATCAAATCCCATGATGGTCTGACACTTCCATACTATAATTTGATCTCTACTTTTCCCCAGGCCCTCCTACCCCAGAATCTGGAGAAGAACCCGGACGAGTGTTTCAAGCAAGCGCTATTGTTCCCACTGCTGGAGATAGATCCGCCCAAACAGTGCCTGTTTCTGTTAGTGGACGCTATTGATGAGGGATCTGCTACTGGTATGGTGATTTTTTTATGTCCGCACGTAATAATTACTATTGTATTAGCCCATATACGTTCCACTGCTGGGCACGGGCCTACTCTACAATCGAGAGAATCGATTGAGAGTGGTTAGGCCGTATAGTCCACCACGCTGGCCTAGTGCCAGGCGGACTTACATACCGTAGAAATTGTTTAAAATCGCTACGGTGTGCAGGTTTCCTCACGATGTTTTCCTTCACCGTTAAAGTGCGTGGTGATTGACTATCAATACACACATAACTCCGAAAAGTCAGAGGTGTGTCCTGGGATTTGAACCCGAGAACACCGTGAACATGTAGGCAGCCGCGTCTGGTCCGTTACCAACAGCCCACCACGCACTTGTTTATAATTACTAATATAGTATAATGTTCATAATTACTATAGTAGATAAAAAATGATTTTAGTAGCTCTTGTAGCGGTTAAATTTTTGTCACTGTAATTAAGTTTAGTTAAAGTTTAGAAGTGCGTGGTGGCCTGTTGGCTAAACCAGACTCGGCTGCCAAAATGTTAACGGTGGTCGCAGGTTCAAATCTCACAACACACCTCTAAATTTTTAGAGTTATTTGTGTATTGGTAGTCAATCATCACGCACTATAACAAGAAAAACATCGTAAGGAAACCTGCATACTATAGCGATTTGTAAGATTTTTTGTGATATGTAACGTCAAAATCCGCAATAGGCCAGCATGGTGGACTTTAACCTCTCTCAATCGTGCCCTCGATTGTAGAGGAGGCCCGTGCCCTGCAGTGGGACGTATATGGGCCAGGTATAACACATATACACGAGATAAACCCGAAATGTGACACACTTTCATGTGTCACTATAACGGCTCTTTAACCACTAAGTACGGTATATTATAGTTTTTATTATATCATCCAACAGGAGTCCGCGAAGACCGGGAGAGCACAGAGGGATCACGAACAGTGTGTGCGCTGTTATCCAGACACCAGCATTTGTTCCCACAGTGGCTATTACTAGTCTGCACCGCTAGGAAACACTCCAGATCACTCACTAAGATGTTTACAGGTAAATATAGAGGGTAGATCAGAATGTAGTTTATTCCTTTATTGCAAATTCAATTTTAAAAAGTATCGATTGTAATTCATATCGATTAAATCGTATCGATTATTCAAATTATCGGTACAACCGATAAAACGGTGACGACTGCCTCGGTGGCGCAGTTGTACTATGGTATGATTGCAAAACAGTCTCGGGTTCGAATCCCGGATCGGGCAAAGTGATATTGGATTTTTCTATTCATTATCAGCCTGGAGTCAGGAATTTGTCCCCGATATGGCGATAGGTTCGTTCTATTACATCGTGGGACGGATAATATAAGGCGAAAAGTGGGTGTCCTGACCTACCTATGCCTACCCCTTCTGGGAAAAAGGCGTGAGTGTATGTATGTGTCGAATAAAATATCGATATCAATAAAAGCATACCTTCCTAGCTGTTGGGTACTTCGAGACAGATAATGTTGCCTGGCATATTGATAGCTTAAATCGTTGTCGGAAAAATAAGTTACGTTGAATTTAGGTTCCATTAGTAGATTCCCTCTCTACCCTTTTCACGAAATTCGATTAACAAAACTTTACCTCTTTAGTACTTAAGGTCAGAAGCATATAAGTATAACCAAAGAGCCAAAAACAAGTATATCCCCATTGTTTGTAAAACATACATACATAATCATCACGACTATATCCCATAGGGGTAGGCAGAGACTATGGATCGCCACTTTGCTCGATCCTGACATACAACTTTCGCTTCATCCACTTTCATTATTCTCTTCATGCATTCTCGTCGGTTCAGGGTACTTTTGACCTGACCCTTCTTGAGGGTATCACCGTAAAATATATCTAAATAAATACATAAATACACCCAACAGTCACATACATAGTCCTGACCCCACACTAAGATCGAGTCTTGTGTCGTGGGTATCAGTAACTACGAGAGACTTTTCGGTCTCACAAACACCCAGACCCGAAACAAATACCTGTGGATCACACAAATATTTGTTTCGGTGCGGGGATCGAACCCGCGGCCTCTCGTTTCACAGGCCGGCGTCTAACCAACTGCGCCACGGAGGCTGTCAAATCTATATTGGTATCTTCATTTGTAAAACGAAATTAACTAATAGTTCAGACACATAGATACAATTAAATACAGATTAAACCTCTTTTCTCTGTCCAGGGTTCAGGAAGATCACTCTGGACGAGTTGCAACGGGCTCACGTCTCCGCTGATGTGCAGAGATATGTGTTGGCGCGGTTGGATACCGAATCAAGATTAAGGTGAGTACATATGTTATATTATTTTATTTCTTATTTATTTAACTTCACATACAAATATATTGTACATAGGCGGACTTAATGCCAAAGGCATTCTATATCAGCCCATATACGTCCCACTGCAGGGCACGGGCCTACTCTACAATCGAAAGAATTGATTGAGAGTGGTTAGGCCATATAGTCCACCACGCTGGCCTAGTGCGGGTTGGCGGACTTTAACGGTGAAGGAAAACATCTTGATGAAACCTGCATACCGTAGCGAAAGGCATTCTCTTCTATATATCTTGAGATGGTGCAGAGATGACAGGAGTAGGGGAAACATATGCTTATTTGATTAGATATTTATTTATGAATATACATAAATTATACAAACATTTACTATAATATATACACATAAATAAATACATATATACAAATATTAATAGCCCGGCCAGGTACAAATACTTTTTGATGTGGAACCTATTTTTGTATTTTTTTTTGTAATTGCTCCGCTCCATAGCGTGATTTTATATAGCTTATTTACCTCCTAGATGAATGGGCAATATGACAGCGAAAGAAATTTTCAATTCGAACCTATACTTCGATTAAAATATTTTTTTAATTTTAGTTGTAGTTCCAAATTTCGCCACGTGACAATAGATGACAGATGACTTATATACATAGTTTTATTTGATGATTAACGTGAACTCGCAACAATATGTGTATAACTCGTCGGAAATATCTGTGAACCTAGCTGGAATGCGGTTCACATTTCATTTTTTGTGTTCCCCCATCTACTATGTTATTACTTATTTTACATTAAAAACTTTTTGAGATGGATGCGAATTCTATTTTTTATTCGTATTTCTATTTTAATTCAATTATTTTAACCTATATTTTGAATTTGCTGAACTTATGTTCCAATGACAGCCTCCGTGGCGCAGTTTGTTAGACGCCGGCCGTGAAACGAGAGGCCGCGGGTTCGATCCCCGCACCGAAACAAATGTTTGTGTGATCCACAGGTATTTGTTTCGTGTCTGGGTGTTAGTGGGACCGAAAAGTCTCTCGTAGTTTCTGATACCCACGACACAAGACTCGATCTTTGTGTGGGGTCAGGACTATGTATGTGACTGTTAGGTGTATTTATTTATTTATTTATTAATGACGTCAATCAATTCCACAGATATTTCCGACGGGTAATATGTATGTGTGATGTGGCAGGGCGCGAGTGTCGAGCGACGCGGCGGCGGCGGCGGCGGCGGCCGCGGCGCTCGACCATCTCAGAATCAAGAGCGATGGCTGCCTGTTATACTTGGAGAAGGTAATACCATTACTTATACAGGGTGTATCAAGACCGCGACCGAAAACGAAGACAGGTGGTAGTATTAGTGACTTCAGACACAACGCAACTAAAATTTCGCAAAGGAAATCCATCAATTTTTTTTTGGAAAGTATTACTCATCGCCGTAACTGGGTGATAAATACATAGTTTTCCTAAAATAATGATGTACACCTTCGATCAAATATATACTAGATACAGGGTCAGGAACAAAATCACATGCCAAAAGTGGCCGAGATTTAAACATTTGTATTTCGAACTATGAGATGTAGAAAAAAATATTTTAATATGTACAACTTTAGGTAACAATAAACTTTAATAATTTGCTATAAGATTTATTATGACTTACAATATACATGCATTTATGATTATTTTGACAATTTGAAAGGCGCACTGCGGCATGTTTACGCGTTGCCGTTGGTGATGATTGAAGACTAAATTGAAATAGAGCCACACTGACTTTGTGGCTCTATTTTTCGGGCCGTTTTTGAAGTGCTCACCCGACATCTAGTATATATTTGATCGAATATGTACACCTTTTTATTTTTAAAGACCCAATGCTACATTAGGATTTAAATTCCTTTTTTCGCATAAACTAGGTATTTACCACCCAAACATGATATTTAAAGAATAAAAAAAAAATTTTTGCTTTCTTTGCGAAATTTTTAGTTGCATCGTGTTTGTAACCACTATAACTATCACCTGGCTTCATTTTCGTTTGCAGTCTTGATATACCCGGTATAGAATATAGACTTCTATATTAAGCCGTTTGGCCTTTGCCCTCAGCTGTGAACGATTACAAGTTGATATGGCACGGTAAGTTATATATTATCCAAGATAGGACAATTTAAAATACAAAGAAATATCTACCCACGTATAAATTATTCCCTTGTTCCACAAAAACCTCATTTAAACTAGCGTATATTTTAATATCAAAATGATGGATGCAGGCGTTTTTAAGCGATTTCAAACGAACAGGGTTTTGTTATTATAGATAAACGTATTTTTTTGAATACCTTTTGTTTTACTGTATTGGATGTAGTATAAAAAGTTTTTATCGATTTAAATTTCATCCGACGATAATATACAGAGTGATTTTTTTATTACTTCCCAGGATTTGATCCTTATTAGCAACATTATAAAATGGAGTAATAATACAGCATGTGCTTTTTTTTTCAAAATCATCGGTTTCGATTCCTCGCTAGGAATATTTATTTATCAAAAATCCAAGTATGCAGTTTTAGTTTTCATCAAAATCGGGCTAGCACTCCTCTCAGTATTTCTCGCTATTCCTCATAATTTCGTATTTGGCCATCCACGCCGACTTGAAAAACTCACCCTGTATAATGTATTATTGATCAGGTGCTGGACGGAGTAGCGGACGGATTCATAGCACTACGAGAGATCCGAGAGATTCCTGGGACACTAAACGGACTGTACTTGTGGCTCGCGCAGAGATTGTTTCACGGGAGGCGATTTACTAAGGTAATATTATTAACTAAATTATATGGTAAGTGCGTGGTGGCCTGTTGGTAACAGACCAGACGCGGCTGCCTACATGTTCACGGTGGTCGCGGGTTCAAATCCCAGAGCACACCTCTGACATTTCGGAGTTATGTGTGTATTGATAGTAATTCACCACGCACTTTAACGGTGAAGGAAAACATCGTGAGGAAACCTGCATACCCCATATGTAAGTCCGCCAACCCGCACTAGGCCAGCGTGGTGGACTATATGGCCTAACCACTCTAAATCGATTCTCTCGATTGTAGAGTAGGCCCGTGCCCTGCAGTAGGACGTATATGGGCTGATACAGAAATTATATGGTGTCAGGCCTACTTATAACACACACTGCGTCAACACACCGCGATAAGTAACTCATTTGAGTCCTGATGTCCTGGTACTTGAATGGTGAAAACCCGTGCAATTTAAAATTTGACAATTTTCTAATAGCCGAAATGGAAAGTTCATTCTACTTATGAATAAACATATCGCCGCCAAATTCATGCGTTCCTTGTACATAATAGCTTTATCATGTCGCTTTTTGGCTGTCGATGTGCGCGCGTATCTTAAAGATTTCCGATATAGAAGTAAATCTTCAAAAATACTTATGTCTTCTGTATTGTCCTAGGTCCGTCTCCTACTAGACGTGTTGCTGGCGGCGCGGTGCGGGGTGACGGAGGAGATGCTGTACAAGTGCCTCCTCACCAAGGAGTACAGCGTCACCAGGGAAGACTTCAACAGGAGGCTACATCTCTTGAGGAGGTAATGCATACACCCAACAGTCACATACATACTTAGTCCTACACCAAGATCGAGTAGGTATCAGATGAGAAAACAAAAACACACAAAAATTAGTTTCGGTGCAAGATCACAGCGGCCTCGTTTCATGGCCGGCGGCCAATCTGCCACGGAGGCTGTCAAGGAAAGGATGAGTGATAGAAACCGATGTAGAATGCCCAATATCCATTCGTGGTTCCGTTTATTCTAGTCCATCTTAAATTGGTCTGGAAGAAATCGCCGGCAGCGATGAGACCGCCGTTTCCCGCTCCGTAATTTGATGGTCTGTTGTATAAATATTTTACATGGCAATTATGATAAATAAATAAATACACCCAACAGTCACATACATAGTCCTGACCCCACACTAAGATCGAGTCTTGTGTCGTGGGTATCAAAAACTACGAGAGACTTTTCGGTCTCACAAACACCCAGACCCGAAACAAATACCTGTGGATCACACAAACATTTGTTTCGGTGCGGGGATCGAACCCGCGGCCTCTCGTTTCACAGGCTGCGTCTAACCAACTGCGCCATGGAGGCTGTCAAATAATGATGATGATGTTCTTCCCCAGGATCCTAGTGATGGAGAAGTCGACGGGCTACCTGTCGATCTTCCACCACTCCTTCGCGGCGTGGCTGGTGGATGTGAAGCACTGTACGAGGAGATATCTGTGCTGTCTCACAGACGGACACGCGGCCCTGGCTATGTACTACACGCTCGATGCTAAGAGGTGAGGTTTATACGGGGTTATTTTACTAAAAAACATTTTATTGATTCTAATAGAATAATACTGATTAACATATGGGATAAAATATTAAAACTTACACATAATAAGTTGTTTCCATTACAAAATATTGTTATCAATGTTCAAATTATACTCAAAATCTACTAGAAGCTAAATCGGTCATTTGACATAAAATAAATACACCCAACAACCACATACATAATACTGACCCCACACTAAGATCGAGTCCTGTGTCGTGGGTATCAGAAAATACGAGAGACTTCGCTCTCACAAACACCCATACCTGAAACAAATACTTGTGGTTCACACAAACATTTGCCTCGGTGCGGGGTCGAACCCGCGGCCTCTCGTTTCACATCCGGCATCTAACCAACTGCGCCTCCGCTGTCATTATTGAATATTTTGGATTTGAGGGTAGTAAGATAATATCCTTTGTGTCAGGTTGTCAGCACTGGAGATACACAATTATGTATACCACATGACTCAGTTGGAACAGCACATGTCCTCGCAGAAGAAGGGGAAAGGGTAAGCAGAAGTCTATGTTCTATAATATTGTTCTTGCTTACATAAGTGAAGACATGTTTTTGATCATTGATCAATTTTTAAGGCAGTTGTAGAGTTTAAATATATAATTTAGTTAGTTGATTTTAGTGTTAAAAGTCAGTGCTTCACACCATAATGAAAAATAAATATTATGAACGGAATTGATGATCGAATTCGTCACCTTTAAATTTTGATCAAATGTAAATTCTGGTTGATAACAAAGTGTTCGTTTATCACACCGTTAATAAACAGGCAAGTGGGTGGCTTATGTACCAAAATAACCTAATATTATGATTGGTCCTTTGACTGCACCTTGTTAAATAATGCTGTTTTTATTGCAATGAATGGCGAGGCGAGCATGCCATTCGCCTGATGATAAGCGATATGACCGCTCATGGATAGTAGCAAAACCAAACAACAATACAAAGCAATGCTTGGGATTCCACTGCACTCGCCATCCTGAGACATAAGATGTTAAGTCCAGTAGTTACTCTGGCTACAATGTCCTTATAAATGATTGTGTCTATTCAAATTATACCAATTTGTACAGGGAGCAAGAAGAGGTTCTGGACCTGCACACGCTGATCCTCCTGTGGGTGCTGGACTCCTCGTGCGACGTGGAGTCAGCTCTCAAGAGGGACGACTGCAGGAAACTAGAACCCGTTGTTGCTGACGTGAGTATGCTTTGAGGAGTCAAAGAGGGGAATAGGAAAGGATGGGAGAGGAGTGGGGAGCAGAGGGGGAGGATGGAAAGGAGAGGGGGAGGATGGAAAGGAGAGGGGGAGATGGGAAGCCGGAAAGAGGTCGGAAAATGAAAAAGCAGGGGTGAAAAGAATGGAAGGAAGAGAAGGGAGATCGGTTAAAGAGGGAGACGAGGAAGAATAGGATGGATAAGGGGATGAGAGTACGTAGTGTGTAATCGGAGGGCTTTATTATTATTATTATTTTCTTTATTTGGTTTACAAAACTGGATATAATCTTAAACTAAACTTGTACATAATGGTTTCTTAGATTTACGCGAATGTAACACATTGAAATAAAACTATTTATACGGATTTTATCGTGATTTGGTTTAATTATTACATTTTTTAACTTCCCGACGCCCCGTGACCACGCAAGCTGTAAAGTAATCGAAACGTAAATCAATAAACTTGTACATATAACTTATTATGCAATAACAAAATATGTTATAATAAAACTATACCCTGCTAGATGCAAACACAACGTGCAATGTGGGGTAATTTATAAAGGTAGAGGCGAGAATGCAAGGCTGCATTCATCAGTGAGTTGAGATGAGTATGTGTGTGACTTTTTTTGTTACACAAATATTGGCTTGATATAACAGCAGAAGCTTCTTTATCTGTTTAAGTTACAAAATAATGATTTTTGGTTTCCCTTAGACAAACATGAACAATAACGAAGAGGGCGACACGGCATCTGCGGAACAACCTGCATCAGGTAATATTGTGAATTTGGATTTTAATAGACATTTATTATTTCTGATTGCCAATATCGGTTATAGGCGTGTCGGTTTTGTATGTATGACTAAAGTAATTTTATTATTATTAAGAATTTTCCCGCCAAGCAATTATTTTTCCGTGGGAATTTTGAGCAAAATAAATATACCCATTTGTGGTTGTTTATAATTTAAATGTAATCCAGCCCGTATACATCCCGCTGCAGGGGACGAGCTTCTTGAAAAATCTAGAGTTCGATTGAGAGGGGTTAGGCCACTTACCAGATTATTGCGATGTGGTGAAGTCTACATATAGAGATGCATGTAAAGTTTTCTGTTTTGTACGCTGTTTTCCTTCAGTGTCAATATACACATGACTCCAAAAATTCAACGCCTGGCCTGAAATTCGAACCTACGACCACCGTCTCGATACACAATCCAATTCATATACCGAAACCGTACTAGCACAGCTATTCATAATGAATATGACTAATTAATTCAAATCGGTTTCCTGCTCGCAATTGACGCAAATTCGCAGGAAACCTAACGCTCATTGTATACAATTCTTTGAAGCATATTTGTGTGATGACTGAGCTAAGGTTTTAGGGTTAGTTTAAAGGGACTATTGCATCGTAGGTTCAAATCAAATAAATAACTAAGTAAATACACCCAACAGTCACATACATAGTCCTGAACCCACACTAGACGAGTCTTGTGACGTGTATCAGAAAGCGAGAGATCATTTAATTTATTAATTTAATTTAATTATAATTTAATTATTTTATTATATTTTTTTTTTCAATTAATAGTTTATTTTATTTGTGGTGGATGATCGTTTCTCTCTGGTGTATAATATTATGCCTGATTCAATTTAGATGTATATGGCCTGATCGCTAAGTAATAAATAAATAAATAATAATAAATAAATACATCCAACAGACACATACATAGTCCTGACCCCACACTAAGATCGAGTCTTGTGTCATGTATCAGAAACTACGAGAGACTTTTCGGTCTCACAAACACCCAGACCCGAAACAAATACCTGTGGCTCACACAAACATTTGTTTCGGTGCGGGGATCGAACCCGCGGCCTATCGTTTCACAGGCGGCGTCTAACCAACTGCGCCATGGAGGCTGTCACGCCAAATGCGACCTTTGCGTGGCTCACTATTACGCTATTTAGCTATATTGACGGTAATCGATTTCCGGGCGGACACGAGTATCCGAAGGCCTGATTATATATGAATTTTCTCCCCCACCATGTTAAAAATATGCTATCATAATCGTGAGTAAAATAAATTTTATCGGAAATAAGATTATCACTAAGATTTCTTATTATGCATAACTTATAAACGGTTATTTCTCGATAAGATATTGTGGCATTGTTTTATTTATTTTTTCACCCACATATACAAATTTTCATGAATGTTGTCTGTTTATATCCGACAAATCATTGGGTGATAACACAAGGACGGATCCAGCTTTCAAGTCAGGGAGGGAGCCACATAGTTCTAGATAGTTCTAGTCAGAACTCAGGACGTACTCGAATTAGATTACAATTAAACATTTAAAAGTGATTATTTAAAAGTTTGTTACACCTGTGATTAGTGACTATGTGATTTTTTTAAGTGAAAACCAACGATACTTTAAAAAAATCTGTCAATATGGAATCACCCCAGGGGGAGGGGGTCATGACCCTCATGACCTCCCCCCTGGATCCGCCCTTGTAACAACATTTATATATTATTGTGGGATCAGGACTATGTGTGTGACTGTGGAGTGTATTTATAGCCATTTGATAGCCTTGATAGCACAGTTTAATAAGAAGGCGTTTTACTGGTGGTAGGTCTCTCATATGTGAGAGGCCGTCAAGTTAGGTGACACCGCAATGTCTATTTCTCCCGCCAAACACCAGTGTTAAAGCACTGTTGTATTCCGGTGTGAAGGACATTGTAGCCAGAGTAACTACTGGACATAATGAGACTTAACATCTTAAGTCTCAACATGGCGAGCGCAGTGGCATGAAAAGCATTGCTTTGTAATTCATGGTGTTTGGTTTTCTACTGTCCATGAGCGGTCGTATTGCTTACCATCAGGCGAACGGCATGCTCGCCATTCAGAGCAATAAAAAAAGTGACATATTAGTTTCGGGTCTGGGTGTTGTTTAGTTCCATTATGTCTCTGGTATAGCCAAAATCCAAGATTGGTAGTGACAGTTTAATCAAAGCCGTCGCTAGCTTAATGTCTTTGATAATTATTTATATATTTATTATTACACTATTAAGACATTGTAAAGAAAAATAATAGGTGTCGGAATTATAGCTGAGGAGTCTAGGCAATTTTAACAGAGGAGAAAGAGAAAATCGATATTTACTGAAAAAAAAAACATTAATAATATTTGCCTTGAATGTTGCAAAAACCTATCTAAACCAAGTGAAGTCGCATTAATACATGTAGCTACAAACAATTTATCGCGAACTGACCCATTACTTTTCCAGTTATTGTCCGCCGTGACACATAACGCATATTTTTATCTATGTCCTGTCTGCTATACACCGAAAAACATTGCAAAATGAACCTTAACACATTGTAATAGAACTCAAATGTTATAAACAGGCAGGTTGTAGGAAAACATACGCAGAAATAATGTATGTATGTTACAGTCACTTCCCATTTGTGATTTTGAATTGTTGTGTATAATGAAATAATTAATTGATTGATTGAATTTTTGCGACGTTTTGACATTTTTCCGTGGATAGTGAATTTTCTGTGCTTTTTTATTTGGGTGGATTTTTTTGGATGCGTGGAAAAATTTCATTGGAGTATTGGCGTTGTTATGATATTGTAAGTACATAAATATTTGGAAATCAACTGTCTACATAGGGTAGCTGTAAATGCCCTTTGGGAGTACTAAGGTATGACTGGCCATGGACTTATTGTGACTGAAAATTAAGATAAAAAAATATGATGGTAGTTTTTGAATTAATTCGTATAACTTCATTTTAATTTTTATGGAACTAACATTGTAAAAGTAAAGTAGATTCCCTACAAGTTTTACTTGGATTGTAAACAATGAGCTTCTATTAGCCTCTGAGGCGCAGTTGGTTAGAGGCCGCTGTGGACGAGAGGCCTCTACGATCTACGCATTTGTGTGTTTGTGAAGGCGAAAAGTCTCGTAATTCCTGATACACAACACAAATTTTGTATCTTAGGTGTCAGGACTGTGCATGTCTTTTTTTGTAGTAACCGGCGAGTCAACCATGCTATTCACCTGATGGTAAGCTATAAGACCGCTCATGGACAGTAGCAAAACCAAACCACACCATGATGTAGCAATGCTTGGCATTCCACTGCGCTCGCCATCCTGAGACATGAGATGTTAAGTCTCAATATGTCCAATTGTTACTCTGGCTACAATGTCCTTCAAACCATAACACAACAGTGCATTTACACTGCTGTTTGGCGGGAGAAATATACATAAATTCATTGTTGGGTGTATTTATTTAATATCACTAATACTAATAATGGACGCGAAATACCTACATATATTTGTACGTTAAACATGGTTCTAATATATTTATTTATTCTTAAAAGTGTGCCTATGGTTTACATATAAATAGTTGCGATACTACCCACTAGTGTAGTTTTTATTAAGTATAAAAGAAATTCCTACTATACATTTTAAGTTACCCGTTCTATCAAGTAAAAGTTTATCGCCCTTACTCATAGACAGTTCTAAAAACTTTTTTAGTTATTTCTTTTTATGGCGAGCCGAGCATGCCATTCGCCTGATGGTAAGCGATATGACCGCTCATGGACAGTAGCAAAACGAAACAACACTATGAATACAAGGCAATGCTTGGCATTCCACTGCGCTCGCCATCCTGAGACATGAGATGTTAAGTCTCAATATGTCCAGTAGTTACTCGGCTACAATGTCCTTCTTATTTAATGTTTTGTCACTTTCGAAAGACTTTTGAATTCAGTTTGAGTGAAGACAAAACATTTGATAACTAAAATAGGTTTTAAAATTGTCTATGAATAAGGCAGTATATATTTTAGCTTTAAGAATACAAATGTAGTTTCTCAATGAATTTGTAATTATTTTGAGAAATAAACTTGAAATAATTCTGATGTCTTCAGTTGAACCAGCTACCCTAGAGTCGATAATGCCAGAGCTGGTGGACGGCGGGGCGTGCGCCCGCTGGCCGCGAGACAGGCGCGTGCTCCGCGCTCTACTGGAGCTCACCAGGACCCAGGATGCCGTGCAGCATGAACCCGACCCTGAGGTGGAAGAGGCTGAGGCTGACCATATACGGGCGCTTGTGAGTTACTTGCAGTTTTAGCTGTAGTAAAATTTGTTGAAGCTGTAGAGTAATGACCAATATACTTTAGTGTGGAAATAGTATTAGTGATACGAATGTCGCTATTTATAATAAGAATCAATGGTAAAAGTAGAATTTCAGTTGAAATATACAGGGTATATCAAGACCGCGACCGAAAACGAAGCCAGGTGGTAGTTTTAACGGCTACAGATACAATGCAACTAAAAATTTTGAAAAAACAGCAACGGATTTTTTTACAGTATTTTAAAAATCATCATGTTTGGGGGATAAATACCTAGTTTTTGCAAAAATAATAATATAAACCCATACATACCATTGCATGTTTAAAAATAAAGTGGTGTATGTCATAATTTTCAAAAAACTATGTATTTATCACTCAAATATGAAGATAAGTAAAAAATTACAAAAAAAAATACGATTTTTATTGTGAAATTTTTACTTGCATTGTGTTTGATGTCACCAATACTGCCACCAGGCTTCGTTTTCGGTCGCGGTCTTGATATACCCTGTATAATACAGGATCATATATAAAGAAAACAGTTGACAGTAGGTCGCGCGCACCGAGGGTTCCTATTATTCACGGATCCATACTTCAGATAAAAATTGCAACTCGTAAATTTGAATCTTCAGGCATCATCATCAGCCCTTCTGCGTTCACCGCGAGACATAGCCTCTCCTATAGAACGCCACTGGGCTCGAGTGGCTTCAGTCACGCCCAAAGAATTGTCATTGAACCCTGAAATTCGATGAGTCTTTTAAGGACTAGTTTGGTTCTTAATGACCAGCGCTAGGTCAATAATTATTAAACCTTTGTTATATATAAACACTGTATTTGAACTTTAATTTATATAATCTATGTTAAATAAATTGTGAAGTTTACGTAAACGTTTATTTCCACAGTTAACGTCTGAACCAACCCTGGAGAGCGAAGACCGCGGCAAGGAGAGCGCTGATGAGCCTGAGGAGGTGGTGGTGGACCCCAGCGTGGTGCACGAGCTGGTCGCCAGGGGGGACGAAGAAACCCTCGCGGCGCTGTTGAAGGTGAGGGCTGGTAGAAGAGTTTATAGTGTATAAGTCTGAAAAACGAACATACAGATTAACTGACTGTAAATGAATAATGTCGCCTGTAAAGAGAAAGATAGAGAAACAAAAGGGACTGCACGAGAAAAGGGCACTGGGCTTTCAACTATCGCATTTATCGATTCAAATTTAATAGCAGAGATGACAGCAAAGGTTTAGTTCAAACACATTCTATATCTATCTATCTATATCAGCCCATATACGTCCCACTGCAGGGCACGGGCCTACTCTACAATCGAGAGAATCGATTGAGAGTGGTTAGGCCATATAGTCCACCACGCTGGCCTAGTGCGGGTTGGCGGACTTACATACCGTAGAAATTGTTTAAAATCGCTACGGTATGCAGGTTTCCTCACGATGTTTTCCTTCACCGTTAAACACATTAAAAGGTTTTATTTAACACGTTACTGAAGGAAAAAGAATGTATCTAAATTGTAACTTATTGATGCGTTATTTGTTAATGGTGTAGTTGGGGTGCATTTTCACATTTCAACACTTCACGTTGGTCTACTGTACTGAATCAGCCTGTATACGTGCCACTGCAGGGCCCAGCTTCCTCTATAATCGAGAGTAAGGTTAAGACGGGTTAGACTATAACATAGTCTATAACGCTATGGCCTAGTTTGGGTTGGCGGTCTTTAAATACCGTATAGGTATGCGGGTATTCTTGCGATGTTTTCCTTCACCGTTATAGTGCGTGGTGATTGACTATCAATACACACATGATTCCGGAAAGATAGAGGTGTGTCCTGGGATTTGGACCCGCGACTATCGTAAACATGTTGGCAGTCGCGTCTGGTCCGTTACCAACATGTCACCACGCACATCACTGTTGATGGAGTAGTAGCATTTATATAATTCCTCAATGTTATAGACAGTTATGTGGCGCAGTTGGTTAGACGCCGGCTGTGAAACGACAGGCCGCGGTTTCGATCCCCGCATCGAAACAAATGTTTGTGTGAACCACAAGTATTTGTCTCGGGTTTGGGTGTTTGTGACACCGAAAAGTCTTTCGTAGCTCCTGATACCCACGACACAACTCGATGTTAGTTTGGGGTCAGGACTATTGCGACTGTTGGGTGTATACAGGGTATATCAAGATTGCGACCGAAAACGAAGCCAGGTGGTAGTATTAGTGACTTCAGACACAAGGCAACTAAAAAAAATTCAAAAAAAATCGTCATTTTTTTTTTTGTATTTTTTTTACTTGTTTTAGTGATAAATACATACTTCTTCTACTTCTACTTAGGCGTTATCCCGGCCGGTGCCAGGGTCCGCCTACCGGCTGAGTCTCCTCCATTTCGCCCGGTCTTCGGCATCCTCAATAGTCAGGCCATTGACTCTCATATCTTCCTTGACGACATCAAGCCAGCGCTTCTTCGGTCTACCCCTTGGTCGAGGTCCTGGAATGTTGAGTCTCAGGCACACATTGCCGACGTACTCCTGCGGCTTTCTCAGGACATGACCATACCATCTCAAGCGACATTCTTGGAGTTTATCTGCCACATCGCGGACACCAAGGCTGCCGCGGATGTGCTCATTACGGATTCTATCTAAACGCGTAACGTTGCACATCCACCGCAGCATCTTCATCTCCGCGACGTGGACCTCCTGCACATGTCGCCTGAGGGCAGGCCACGTCTCAGTACCATACAGGAGCACAGGGCGCACGATGCTTTTATAGATGAGGCCCTTGAGCCTCATCGGCATCCGGCGATCGCAAAGTATGCCCGAGACCTCCCTCCACTTAGACCAAGCAGCGCCTATGCGGGCTTTGACGTCAAGGTCGATGTCACCGGACTCATGCAGTACGGACCCTAGGTACTTGAACCTGTCCGTCTTCACGGCAAGTTCGTTCCCTATCATGATGCTTTCCGGGTCCGTACCCCCGCACGCCATGTACTCGGTCTTCGCCACATTTAATTTCAGACCACCGTTCTCAAGCGCTTCCTTCCACCGATTGACCTTGCGCTCCAAAAGTCGCCGGTCCTCCTCCACCAGTGCTATGTCATCGGCGTACATTAACAACCAGGGCGCAGGGTCCTGGATGTCCGACGAGATGACGTCGAGCACAACACTGAAGAGGAATGGACTCAGCGCCGAGCCTTGATGCACACCAATATCAATCGGGAAGGAATTAGTATCGCCAACGGCGGTCCGAACGAAGGACTCGGATCGGTGGTACATGTCTCTAATGGTATCAACATAGGCTTCTGGTACCCCTTTTGCCCTCAATGCCCACCAGATTGCCTGACGCGGCACACAGTCGAAGGCCTTCTGCAGATCTAGAAATGCTATGTGCAGAGGCGTCTTCTTCGCCCTGTATGCCTCGCCAAGCATCCTAAGGGCAAATATCGGGTCTGTAGTGCCACTGCCAGGTCGGAAGCCATATTGACACTCAGAGACAGCACACTCTTGGCGGAGCCTGGACTCGATGATGCGTTCGAAGAGCTTCATGGTATGACTCATGACCTTAATGCCACGATAATTGCCGCATTCCTGAACACAGCCCTTTCCCTTGTACACAGGAGTAATCACACTCAACCGCCAAGGGTCAGGCATTTGCTTGGTATCCAGGATGCGGTTAAATAACGCAGCGAGAAGGTCCACACCATGAAGTCCCAGCGACTTCCACGCCTCAATCGGGATAAGGTCAGGCCCCACCGCTTTCCGGTTCTTCATGCGACGAAGACTACAGAGAACTTCGTCAGGTGTAATAGGCGGCACAAGACCCTGGTTCGGGGGCAATTCAGGATAGGACACTCTCAAATGTAGGGTGTTAAATAAATCGTGGAAGTAGGAGCGCCACCTCTCCTTCACCGCGCCAACCTCACATACCAAAGCGCCTCGGGAATCCTTGACACATCGACATTTGGTAATATCGAGTGTCGCCTTTTCCCGAGACTTAGCGAGCCGATAGACCATCTTTTGACCCTCCGCGGTCTCTAGCTTCTCATACAGAGGAGACAGAGACTCGTGTCGGGCCTGAGCCACGGCTCGCTTTGCAGCGCGTTTGGCGAGGTTGTACGCAACGCGGTCTTCAGGAGAGTTAGTCGCTTGCCACTTTTTGAATAGTGTCCTTTTCCCGAGAATTGCTTCCCGAACTGTCCCACTCCACCACCAAGTCTCCCTGCCAAGGATGCGGCCACCTTTAGTGGTTCCGAGCTTGGATTTCGCAAGGGTGGTGATTGCTGAATGAACCCCACCCCACAGTTCCCCCACGTCCTTGGTCCCCATACTATTTTCCAGTAGGGGGATCAAAGCATCGCGGAAACCCTGCCTAGCAGGTCCATCCAGCAACCACCACTTTATCCTTGGTGGTCGGTACTCGGCCACTTTGGGTTTCGGTGTTACCTTGACATCCATAACAAGAAGACGATGCTGTGTCGTGAGACATTCTCCCGGGATAACCTTGCAGTTGGTCACTTTGCTGATGTGGCATCTCCTTAGGAGCAGGTAGTCGATTTGTGTTGAGTGGGGCCCGCTCTTGTATGTAATGAGGTGTTCGGGTTTCTTTTGGAAGAACGTGTTCACAACGGCCAGGTCTGACGCGAGACAGGCTCTGAGAACTGAGTCCCCCTCTGCATTACGTGCGCCAAAACCATAGCCGCCATGAACACGCTCATTCTCCCGTCGATCCTCACCTACATGCCCATTCAGGTCCCCACCCACCACAATGCTCTCGGATTGGGGCAAATTGCGCATAGTGTCGTCGACAAGGGTCCAGAAAGCTTCTTTCTCCGCCTCCGGACAACCCGCCTGCGGGGCGTAAGCGCTGATCAAGTTGGTAACAACCCCCTCGATCATGACTTTAACCCGCACAAGCCGATCACTCCGTCGGTCGACTTCAAGAATACTCTCCCGGACGCTCGGCGACAACACTACGGCAACCCCGTTCCGGCCAGTAGGAGATCCACTGTAAATCAGCTTATAACCCTGCCCGATATCCCGAGACTTGCCACCCTTCCATCGCGTCTCTTGGAGAAACGCGACATGCACCCGACGTCTCTCGAGAACATCTGCGAGCTCTCGGCATTTACCGGTGAGAGAGCCAATGTTCCATGTGGCGAAACGGAGCTTGGTTGGTACTCGCGTCTTTAGCCGCGCCCGTACCGTGCGCGGTAGCCCTTGCCCACTTGTCACAGGCTTAGGGCGATGGGCCTGCGCGTCGTTATGCGGCGACGCCCTAGCCGTATCAACAACGTTTCTTTGTGCCATCCATGATATGACGGAGTTTTGGTATTACGTGGGGCGACCCGCCGTCTGACCCCCACAACCCACAAAATTGGGAACCAAAGTTTCGCCATTGCCTCGTTGGTAAGGTCAGCAGAGTGTACCGCGAGCAGGTGAGGTTGGCTTTGATCCTTAGTTCTTGGTGGACCACATACACTCCCTATGTATTTATTAGTGATAAATACATAGTTTTCCTAAAATAATGATGTACATCTTTTTAGTTTAAATTCCTTATTTCGCAAAAACTAGGTATTTAGCACCCAAAGACGATATTTAAAAAAAATCTGTCGCTTCTTTTGCGAAATTTTTAGTTGCATTGTATTTGTAACCATTAAAACTATCACATGGCTTAATTTTCTGTCACAGTCTTTATATACCCGGTATATTAATAAAAAAATGTGTGTGCAGCGGCACCCGTCGCTGTCCTCCGCGGCGGACGCGTCGGGCGGCACGGCGCTGCAGGCGGCGGCGCGGGCGGGGCGCGCGGGCTGCGCGGCGCTGCTGCTGCGCGCGGGCGCCACGCCCGACGCCGCCGACGCCGACGGCTGGAGCCCGCTCAGAGCCGCCGCCTGGGCCGGACACGTCGATGTACGTATAGTTTTCATTCATTTAGAATTTAGTTGATCGTATAAATAGCAACAATAAAAAAAAATGTTTTATTACAAATTTCAATTTATATAAACTTTATATAAAAATTTTGTCTCTATTAGATATAGACGTAAAGCTACGTACTTATATAAAAAAAGTGATCTCTTGCTAAAATAAATAATAAATTAACGTGACAATTAAATACCTATTAAATAACCTAATATATTAGTTACATAAGTCCCAAAAGCGCATTAAATGATTAAACATCAACGACCTATTTAGAAATTCGTCTGTTTATTCTAATAATCGCCAAGACCGAAAACATTATCATCCTTATCACCTATGAAATAAAGACCACCTTAGTGATCAGTTATCAAACTGTATGATCAATTATCATGCCACTACAACTGACAATACAAATGAGGTTTATTAATATTACATATCGTTAAAAATATTATGTATTTTGTTAGGTAGTGGATGTTCTACTGGAGTACGGATGCGACGTCGACTGCGTGGATGCCGACAACAGGACAGCTTTGAGGTAAATACTCAGATATACTAATCAAATATTAGAAAGAAAACAAGTTTTACTCAAAATTCTTTGAAAACTCCTAAGAGTTATAACGCAGACCCATCACCGTGCGTTGTCCATTTATATTATACCGGGTATATCAAGACCGCGACCGAAAACGAAGCCGGGTGGTAGTTTTAGTGGTTGTAGACACAATGTAACTAACAATTTCGCAAAAAAAGCGACAGATTATTTTTGCCAATATTTTAAAAATCATCGTTTTTAGGTGGTAAATCCTTATTTTTTGCGAAAATAGTAATTTAAATCCCTACGTACCATTGCGTCTTTAAAAATAAAACGGTGTACATCATTATTTTGGAAAAAATATGTATTTTTCACCCAAATACGACGATAAGAAAAAAAAAACAACAAAAAATTGATTTTTTTATTAGCGAAATTTTTAGCTGCATTGTGTCTGAAATCACTAATACTACCACCAGGCTTCGTTTTCGATCGCGGTCTTGAGATACCCTGTATTTTGTATCTATGTGGATCACCACCGTAAGGTCTGCGTCACTAGTGAAGTATGACAAACGTCAAAATAAACCAATATCTGAATAGCAATCGTTTTCCTCGCCCATATTTATACATATTTAATAACCACGGTGCAGTTTAACCGCACATCAGCGCCATCTATCAATAGCGAAATTCTTCGCACGTTACGTAGTTCGCACGCGACCACTGACCAATGGCGTCGCGGCGCACCCGCGCTTCAGTGCCATCTGGCGGCGATTTTCACCCGCCCTCTACCGCCATCTAGCGGCAGATAGACCTGTAAGACCTGCCGAGCCCGTAACCCGCGAATATATATCATGAAACTGCTACAGACTTACCGTGATTTTCGTAGCTAATGAATTATGATGCTAATAAAATATTTGCAATTGCGGTGGTGGCGTATTTGTATTACGGTACGATTACAAAGCTGAGGTCTCGGGTTCTAATCCCGGGTCGGGCAAAATGATATTGGATTTTTTCTTCATTATCAGCCCGCAGTCAGGAACTTGTGCCCGATACGGCGATAGGCGCGTTCTCTATCATATTGTGGGACGGAAATTATAAGTCGAAATGTTGGTGTCTTGTTGTGGCGCCTCTGCCTACCCCTTACGGGATAAAAGCGTGAGTTTATGTATGTATGTATGTAATAAAATATTTGTCCTTAGAGCGGCGGCGTGGTCGGGTCACCTGGGCGTGGTGTCGCGCCTGCTGGCGGCGGGGGCGGCGCCCGACCGCGCGGACGCGGAGGGGCGCACGCCCCTCATCGCGGCGGCGTACATGGGCCACGCCGACATCGTCAGGGCGCTGCTCGACGCGGGGGCGAAGGTCGACCACGCTGACCATGATGGTGAGTTGTGTGTGTGTGCGTGTGTGTATGCGTGCGTGTGTGCGTGTGTGCTTCCGTTGATGGAATGGAAAATAATCTGTCTGTATCTGCATCAGCCCATAATCGACCAACTGCAGAGCACGGGCCTCCTCTATAATCAAGAGTATGATTGAGAAGGATTAGGCCATATAGACCACCATGCTAACCTAATGCGGGTTGGCGGACTTGACATACTATAGAAATATGGAAAAAATCTTAGATTATATTATACACGTCTAGATTGAGCAATGCCAACAAACGATGCGCTAAAAGTGTCCTCACTTTCTTTGATATGTGTGTGTTTCGATCGTGTAATTATTGTAATCCAACTGTCAAGGTGTGTGTGTTTAGGGATGCTTACTCCAGATTTATTTACCTTTTCTACGTTATTTGATAATATGAACGTCAAACAAAATAGGTTAAGTAAAGTACTCAGATTTATTTAAAGTAATTATATATTTATGTTATATATATATTTATATATATTAAGCGTTTTAGTAAAAACAATACATTTAATGGACAAAGTATATAGTAACATTAAGTCAAAATCCATCTCTTTGTGTTTGTTTTCGAAATAGTTTCCTCTTTGAATTTATTGCCTGGGCTATGTTATCTGATTTACATATGTGATGACATCGTATTTGCAAATATTTTTCTATTATTAGTCTTAACAAGCTTGTTTGGTGATATTGACAACAATCACCGATATTTTTGAAATAAGTATGACCAACAAACTGACTAATTATTTTAAGACATATTTTTTGTGGTGACAAATAAATAATTACACCTTTAAAATAATAATGTTATTTTGACCGAAAAATGATGTAATGTTATTTGAATTTTGTTTCCCATAGTTTCAGCAAATTTCCCTAGTAATAAAGTGACAACACTGGCTAATGAAACTCACCTTCAAAAATACTACTTAAAAATCGTATTTTCTTGCAGTAATAGTTGTTGAATAACAAAACTTACCGATGAAAATTGATTTTGGTGTTATTATACAGTTTTCCTACATAATTGTGCTACAATTTGACAACACAAGCTGGCATAATGGATTATTTTTCAGGAGCACGTTATCCATATGTAGTTCAAATGACACTGACGTTCGTGAGAAGCGAGTCTACCAAAGGAGATCGGTCGATTTGGTCCAACCGTGGACAAGAAATTCATTACTACCAAAAAATTTGGCGTATTTTTTTAGTTTTATTTCTCTATTTACTTTTATCCCACACCATTGGAATTAGATTCACAAAAAAATGAGGATATCATGAAATATTTCTACCATTTTTGTATTTGTCAGCAACATTAATAGAGTTGACATCTGTCACGAGACTATTATCTGTCAAATTGCATTGTTTATTTCGTCGTGTACTAATGTGTATTTAAAATTGAATTAATTTGAAAATCATATAATTTCGTTTTGTGGCTGGTTGTTCAGTTTATTCTCAACGGCGTCCCTTGCAGTCAATTGCTTACCTCGATTCAACAATACTATAGCATATAAATAAGTTAAAATGTTTATAATCGTCATGTAAGCAAAAACAACGGGAAATCATTGATGCGCGCCTGAAGCCAACAACTACGAGACACCGATCGTAAAGGCGCAAAGGCTTACATGATCTGTAGTGTCTGAATGGATTCATCCTCAATCATTGTTTTATTTTTTCATTATTGTGTACCTACGGTAGTTTCAGATATTTTTTAAACTAGCGCATGACAAAGTGACTAACTACATACAATAAACCTGATATCAAAATAATATACTTTTAAATATTCAAATGTGTTTTTCTGTCTTCCTTGATAAGCTTACGTACTTTATAATAATGTATATTCATACTCATCCCACACTTAAAATATAAGCCAACTATGACATTACGTATTCAGATAGCAGAAAATGGTAGATTTTGTAAGACTTTAAGAGGATAAATCTTAAAAACCCCGTATCCTAGCTCAAGAAGACTATGTTATATTTGAAGGATAAAAAATCCTTATTATTTAATTCTATGTCTCATTTGTCTCCACCATGTTTCCACTACTAGGCCCAATATTCATAGGAAAACGACCGATCTCCTTTGGTAGACTTTATTTGAGCCGTGCGGTGAGGTGTGATGTGTCATCTAGACGTGTATATAATCTAAGGGAAAAAAATATGAAACAAATGATATTTTCAAAAGTTTCCAAAACATGATTAAAATCCGATTGTAAAATGAACGTCTGCGCGTTCGGAGTACGTAGCGGGATGAATATTTCTTTAGGCTCTGGTCGACTATAGTGTCTTGATGATTAGATGATGTTGATAATGAGGTTGCTGTTAAGGCTATGATAGTAGTAACAGTAGCGTTTATAATGATGGGCATGATGGACATGGTAATGATGACTACGGTATGATGAAGAAGCGACCAGTGGTAATAAATTAATAAATACATCCAACAGTCACATACATAGACCTGACTCGACTCTTGTGTCGTGGGTTTCAGAAACTACGAGAGACTTTTCGGTCTCATAATCACCCAGACCCGAAACAAATACCTGTGGTTTACCCAAATGTTTGTGTCGGTGAGGGGATTGAAGCCGCGGCCTCTCGTTTCACAGCCGGCGTCTAACCAACTGCGCCATGAAGGCTGTCAATGACGCCTGTGAGTGGTAATGACGATGGTAATGATGTGATAATTCAATAATTGTAATGTTGATAATAATGATATTTTTGTAGGTCGCACAGCCCTCTCAGTGGCGGCGCTATGTGCGTCAGGTGCGGCGGTGGCGGCGCTGCTGGTGGAGAGGGGTGCAGACGTCTCGCGGGCAGACAGAGACGGAGCGACGCCGCTGCTAGTGGCCGCTTTTGAGGGACACACGTGAGTACTGCGCTTTGGTTTTGTGAGGGTAGTGAGAGATTATCTAGCTCACAAGCGTAACTTATAGAGATGTTAAGATATGAATAGCTCAGATGGTGTGTTAGTACTGAAATAGGTTTATATATTAAAAGTGTAAAAGTTAAGATGTTGTTTTATTGGAATTGGTGCGTAAAAAGAGTGAAAGAGAAAGGGATGATTGTGGGGGTCATATCTAAATGTAGTGAGGAAATATAAGTTACTCTTGAATGACACTTTTTCATACATACAAAAACTCACGCCTTTTTCCCCGAAGGGCTACGCAGAGATGCTATCAGAACACCCACATTCCGTCTTGTATTTTCCGTCCCATAAGTTGATAGGGGCCTATCGCCATATCGGTACTTGATAATTTTTTTACGAGATAATAATGAGAATATAAAACATAAAAGAAGTATTTTTTTGTGTGTCGTAAGAATCATCCGGTATAATTAGATTCGTTTTGCATCCCCAGTGAGATCTGCGAAGTCCTGCTGGAGGGCGAGGCGGACGCGGAGGCGTCGGACGGCGCGGGGCGCAGCGCGCTGTGGGCGGCGGCGGCGGCGGGGCACGCGCGCGCCGTGCGCCTGCTTCTGTTCTGGGGCGCCTGCGTGGACGCCATGGACCAGGAGGGACGCACTGTGCTCAGCGTGGCGGCGGCGCAGGGTACGT
This sequence comes from Deilephila elpenor, assembly GCA_949752805.1. Classification (NCBI taxonomy): domain Eukaryota; kingdom Metazoa; phylum Arthropoda; class Insecta; order Lepidoptera; family Sphingidae; genus Deilephila; species Deilephila elpenor. The sequence continues at coordinate 2,566,158 of OX457121.1, forward strand.
ACACGTATACGCACAAACGTGTATACAAACACGCATGGCACACGTACGTATACGCACGTAAATACACGCGTGTACGCACACAAACATAAATACACACACATCACGCTGTTTTCCCAGGAGAGGTAGACAATAGCGCTACCAGGACACCCACGTTTCGCCTTGTGTATTCCGTGCATTATATGATAGGGGGCGAGCCTATCGCCATATCGAGCACAAATTCCTGACTCCGGCTTGATATTTGAAAAATCCTTTATCATTTACAATATGCCCGCATAAGCACACTCACACATTCTACACACGAACTTGTACGCACACGTGCACGTAAAAATACGTACTTAAATTTTATGTCGCTGCATTTATACATGAAAAATTCTAGACCAAAATCTACGACGACTCTCGTTTGTTGCGATGACCAAAGAATTCCATATGAAATATTCTTCTTCTCTTCAGCCACAGGAAGTCCACTGCTGAACATAGGCCTCCTCAATGATCTCTCCATCGAACTGTTAGAAGCGGCATGCATCCAGCGACTTCCTGGAACCTAGCTACCTCCCCCCCTTCCGACGTAGCCCAAAGGATTAGCAAGTTAAAGTGGCAGTGGGCCAGGCACATAGCGCGCACTGATGTCCGTTGGGGTCCAAAGATTCTGGAGTGGAGGCCGCGTACAGGCAAGCGAATAGTCGGACACCCGCCTACAAGATGGACGGACGACCTGGTTAAGGACACAATATTAATAAGTTTATTTGTCTGCAGGTAACGTGGAAGTGGTCCGTCAACTCCTGGACAGAGGTCTGGATGAGCATCACCGGGACAATTCAGGTTGGACGCCGCTGCACTACGCTGCTTTTGAGGGTATGTTCTAACTGTTATACTATGCGGGAAATCTGAAATCATATGTTCTTGATAGGATTATTAAAAGCTTGACAGGATAGGTAATGTGAAGGTTTTAACTAGGCTTGGCTTTGTCGCAACGAAAGTTGATCATAATTTTTGCATCGGTAAAACAATACTTCTAACTAAAACACAGGACCTTACGCGTCACCACATGAAACACTGCTCAAACTTGAAATGATAATTTCATTGTCACTCAACGAGATATGACGATATCTTTCCCTACTTAATAATATCTTAGTGGATAATCTGTTTGGGCTGATTCTTGATTGTAGCCATAAATATTCCCCCCATCCAGGTCACATCGAAGTTTGCGAAGCCCTCCTGGAAGCCGGGGCGAAGGTAGACGAAGCCGACAACGAAGGCAAGAGTCCCCTCATGCTAGCCGCGCAGGAGGGCCACGCCAGGCTGGTGGAACTGCTCCTGGACGACTGGGCCGCGCCCGTGGACCAGCGCGCGCATGACGGCAAGACTGCCTTCAGGTTAGAGGACTTTTGGTACCACTAAAATCCTTGTTTCCGCACTTTTGCGGTAAAGAATAATGTTGTAGGAAACTTGCAAATTATAGAAACCTTAACAAGGTATTCTATGGTATGTAAAGTCCACAAACCAGCACTAGGCCAATCTGGTTAAATATAACTGAAACCCTATCTATTGAACTCTAGATAGTAAAGGAGTCCCGTGCTTATCAGTGGGCAGTTACAGGCTAATACAATACTGTATAAAAACATCAGAAACTGCTATTAAATAGCTTCTTTTCTTGTATGTTCTGTTCATCAATCCCCACTAGACCTAATAATTTTCAATTGGACTGTTTGATTAAAACCAGTGCTGTATGTAATCATGTTACACAGACTAGCGGCACTGGAAGGTCAGTTCGGCGCGGTGCGTGCGTTGCAGACGCGCGGCGCGGACGCCGACGCTCTCGATGCAGACCGACGTTCCACGCTCTATGTGTTGGCGCTGGACAACCGTCTGGCCATGGCGCGGTATCTACTGCAGCACTGCGCTGCGTCGCCGCACCTTACTGACGCTGAGGTGAATAGACAGACAGACACATAGGCAAACGCACTAACAGACAGATAGACATGTTCGCACACATACACACAGACAGACATCCACGCACGCACGCGGACGCACAATCAGATTGACAGTCACGCACGCACACACGTAACGTATATTAGTTTTGATAATTGTTGATTTGTGTTTAAAGTTATTTTGATGTAGATACAACTATAAGAAAACTTGCATACCATAGCGATTTGTAAGAATATTTATGGTATGTAAAGTCCGCCAACCCGCACTAAACCAGCATGGTGAAGAACATGGTCTTATCACAATTTTGACTGTAGAAGAGGCCCTGTAGTGGAACTTATATGGGCTGGTACTCATACAGATAGTAAATATTTTTTTTTTTTTATTGCAATGAATGACGAGACGAGCAAGCCGTTCGCCTGATGGTAAGCGATACGACCGCTCATAAACAGTAGCAACATTCCACTGCGCTCGCAATCCTGAGACATAAGATGTTAAGTCTCAATATGTCCAGTAGTTACTCTGACTACAATGTCCTTCAAACCGAAACACAACAGTGCATTTACGCAGTGTTGTTTCACGGGAGAAATAGACATTGCGGTGGTACCTACCCAGATGGCCTCTCACATATGAGAGACCTACCACCAGTGAAATAAATACATTCAACAGTCACATACATAGTCCTGACCCTAAGATCGAGTCTTGTGTCGTGTATCAGAAACTACGAGAGACTTTTCTTTCTCACAAACACCCAGACCCGAATCAAATACTATATGTGGATCACACAGATATTTGTTTCGGCGCGGGGATCGAATCGGGCTCTCGTTGCACAGCCGGCGTCTAACCAACTGCGCCACGGGGCTGTCTAATTAAAATTAATTTGTCTTTGTCTTAGTATTTTAATTAGGAATCTCGGCCCAAGATTTACAAAATTCTTGTTAGTAAAGTGTATTTTTATTTTATTTTTTCTAGGGTCGAACACCACTACACGTGTCTGCATGGCAGGGCCACACTGATATGGTCAATTTGCTGATTACTGTTGGTAAGTAATTCTATATCACTATAGTATTTATTTATTCTTAACTTCATAAAAAAGGAAAAATACTTAAAGATATTAGAAATTAACTAAGAGTATAGATGGCGGACTTATCGCTCTAGGCGATTTCTTACAGGTAACCTTAGGATGGATATAAGAAAAGGAAAAAAAAAGAGTAATATAAATATGTAGTAATAGTAATATAAAGCTGAATTGCTTGTTTGAACGCGTTAGGCTTAGGAATTAATGGTTCGAATTGAAGAAATATTTTAGTGTTGGATAGTCAATTTATCGAGGAAGGCTAGGATACTTTTTATCTTGAGAAATTGGTATTTTATTTTAACGCTGCCGGTGGTTTTTCTTTTTTTAATATTTATTCACGTTTGTCTTCGAAATATTTTTATTTATTGGATATTGTCTAGATCGATAAGATTGTCGTTTGTATTTGTTTTTTTTAATCTTTATGTAAAATAAAACATCTAAATAGCTTAGTGTATGCAGTTGTATCAAGGTACGTACGTTCGCAGGGGGCGCGCACCTGGATAGACTTTTACCTTGGATTTTTTGTCCCGCGTGTATATAGTATTATGATTGTTCCCTGGATGTGTGTAGTGTATAGAGTTGTGTTTGTGTCAGGCGGCGCGCAGGTGGAGGCGCGCGACCGCTGCGCGCGCACGGCGCTGCACGCGGCGGCGTGGCGCGGGCGCGCGGCGGCGCTGCGGGCGCTGCTGGCGCACGGCGCCGCGCCCTCGCCGCTGTGCGCGCAGGGCGCCACGCCGCTCGGTACGTGCACGCACTACACACTACACAACCACTCCTATGTCGTGGGTAGTCTCACTAACACCCAGACTCAGGGGCGGATTAAATGTTGAGAGCGCCCTAGGCGAGCACATCAAAGGCGCCATATAAAAAAATATACTTCAAAGGAACGAGGAATCATCTTATTGAATAGTTGGTAATTGTACTGAGAGAAGAACATCGCTTCACACTTTGCTATATTAAAGAAGAAACAGTTTATCACTAGATGGTTTTGGATAAAAACGAAGATATCCAAAATCACGCGCCCCTTCGTAACCCCGCGCCTATAGGCACGTGCCTAGTTTGCGTTAGGGATATTCCGCCACTGCCCAGACTCGAAGCATACCTGTGGTTCATATTTTTTGCAAAATTTTTACTTGCATTGTGTCTGAAGTCACTAATACTACCTGGCTTCGTTTTTAATCGCAGTCTAGATATACCCTGTATAACTGTATTTGTCTGTATCAGCCTATAACGTCCCACTGCAGGGCAAGGGCCTCCTCTATAATGGATTGAAGGGTTATAGTTTAAACCATGCAACCACACTGACCTAGCGCTAATTTACATTACTACCCTTTGTAAACTAAAGTATTTTACACAGACACCGGTGATAAGACAGCCCGATTTATTAATCGTCCGCACAGTATTACAATGACAACCCTTTATAATAATTATTAAAATTAAGTAAATTATTTTATAAATTAGTAGTTCGTGCCATAAAAGCTGTAAAAAACCTCTATCAATTCTCTCTATTTATTTAATTTAGAAAAAAGCATAAGAAATGGTAAAAATGAAAACTGAAGGATTAACGTGTTGTATTTATTTATTACGCAGGTATAGCAGCACAAGAAGGACATGAAGAGTGCGTGCTGTGGTTATTACAGCACGGAGCAGATCCGTTACAAGCTGATCATTGTGGTAAGTCAATTATAACATTATACTAGGCATCGTGTGACGTCAGGAAAAACAAATGTCTATGGCAAATATGTACATAATGTAGAAATCTTTAGCATACTTACTTTTAATTATTATTATATTTTATTTATGTTGTGTAAACGGCCGCTGTAATCGACCTGTGTCGGCAACATTTCTTAGTTAGTTGCAGACTTCATTCATTGAAAGTCGGAAAACTTTGTTGGCAGTATGTCGGCGGCTCGGCATGAACTTTTTTATGACTTTGAATGTTACCGGACAACATCTAAGCGCTTGCGTTGCTGGCATGTCGCCAACATGTTGGCAAGCAACACGCACGGGTGTTTCCGACATGATTGTTTTCTTATCGGCAACCGGCAACTTTAGTGTGGTGTGCGCCATAGACAGTGTGAGCGAGGGGCAAAAACAAACAGTGTTATATGAAAACTGGTTTATTGAATTATAAAGGTTTTGAATCACATGATAATAAGCCATGTATTGCAGGTCGCACCCCCGCGAAGGTGGCGTGGCGCGCGGGCCATGCCAACATCTGCCGCCTGCTGGAGCGCTGGATCACCGCCCCCGCGCCCCCCGCCCCCGCCGCCTCCGCACCCGCACCCCCCACCCCGCATGCTGCCAGGCCGCCGAGTGCCGGTGAGTATATATTATATTCGGAGGGTTATATTCAGCAGTCGACTTTCTGAAGAGAGAAAGGTTTAGTTTATTATGGTTACCTGAGTTATGTTATTCCGAAAAAAAAAAAACATGTTTTGAAAAATTTTCGTTGCGAGTACTGATTATATTTAACCAATTATTGGGACGTAACTCAAACGCCCTATTACTGAATAATCTTCTATAATGAAAAGTAAAGCTGCATCGCCCTCGGCGGCAGCTCAGCTGTCCTACCCACTATGAACAATTTTGATTTAATAAAAATAAAAATACTGGTGGTAGGTCTCTCATATGTGAGAGGCTGCCTGGGTAGGCACCACTGTAATGTCTATTACTCCCGACAAACAGCAATGCAAATGCACTGTTTTGTTCCGGTTTGAAGGACATTGTAGCCAGAGTAACTACTGGTGAGACTTAACATCTTATGTGTCAGGATGACGAGCGCAGTGGATGCCAAGCATTGCCTTGTAATTCATGGTATTTTTTGGTTTTGCTACTGTCCATGAGCGGTCGTATCGCTTACCATCAGGCGAATGGCATGCTCATCTCGCCATTCATTGCAATAAAAAAATGTTTACCAATATACCATCTTATCACCAGGTTCTCCAGAATACAAGCGCCGTAGCGTGCACAGTTCCAATTCTACCAAATCGTCGTCCAACCTCACGGGCGGCTCGGGACGATCGCACGAACACGCCGAGCAAACGGACGCGCACGCGCACGATAAGGTAATGTTACGTACATATGAGTATGTACACTATAGGGGTTAGAAGTTCATCTCGTACAGTCAAGCTGGAGACTGTCCCGCCCTCACACCCGTCACTGCAACTCCTGTAAGCCCGGATCAACAGTGCCACGTATTTTAATGACACTGAGCATTGAATTTTAGCGAGTCTCCGGGAATGTCTAACAACAAAGTACAGTCAAGCTGTGGAACGGTTTGCCATCACACGTGTTCCCTGCTTCCTATAATCCTGGGTCCTTTCGCCGTAGCGTGAATAGGCATCTCAGCGGGCCGGCATGATTGTATCCAATGGTGTGAGACTACCGTCTGATACCATTCGATACTCTATCTGGACGGCATTAGCACTTACCATCAGGTGCAATGCAGTCACTATGCCGTGCAAGATTAAAAAAAAAAAACGCCTGCACTCAGAAATGGTAGGCCACAGATGGCATTAGTGCAATTCAGATTGCGAAATTTATTACCATACCAACATGTTACAGAAAGCTAGCTTATCGCCAAACAGCCTAGGTATCGCTAAGTATGCTGATCTTTGAGACTATGGGATTGATTCTCAGATCTAATATACCTTGTGATCTTTACGGTTAGAAAATGTCATGCTGATTTACTTAAATAGATAAAATAAGAGAAACCTCCCTTGAGATATTCTTGTGAGGCTAATATTGTGATGTCGTTATAATGTTATGGCTCTGTGTCGTCAGGTATCTCGTGGCTCGTCGTTATCGTTCGCGCAACAAGTGGTGCGGTGTGGGCGTGGTCGCCGGGAGAGGGAACGAGACCCCGCTATACCGGAGCACCATGCGATAGACAATGACAGCAAGCTCAGGTATGTAAACTATTTGTATCAGTCCATATACGCCCCACTGCAGGGCACGGGCCTCTTCTACAATCGAGAGTACGGGATGGGTTAGTATAGTCCACCACACTAGCCTAGTCCAGGGCGGATTTTACATACCATTTGCATTCTTACAAATCGCTATGATGATTTCCTCACGATATTTCCACCGTTGTAATGCGTGGTGATTGACTATCAATACACAAATGTCAACGAAAAGTCAATCGTGCCCGAGATTAGAACCATATTGATAGTCAATTAACACGCACTATAACGGTGAAGAAAAACATCGTGAGGAAACCTGCATTCCATTGTGATTTCCAAGAATTTATATGGTATTGTCCACCATGTAAAGTCCGCCTGGCACTAGGCCAGTGTGATGGACTATACCTAACCCCTCGGGCCCTCTCAATCGTACTCTCGATTGTAGAGGAGGCCCGTGCCCTGCAGTGGGACGTATATGGGCTGATACAGATGTAAGAAAAATACATCTAATTGTTTCGCCAGACAGTGGGCGGGACAGGACGGCGGCGCGACGTAGTCTCGTCGTTTGTAGTTGTAATATGGAATTCCATACTAATGGATGTAACTAATTATTATGGAAAGCCGTCCCGTCGAGTGTAATGGCTCTGTCATACATTGCAACTCCAAACGACCCGTCAACGTCACGTCGCCGTCTCGTCCTACCCGCTGTCTTATAAGGTTGCAGGGCGTCCCTCATACTTCCAACAGGTCGAAATGGACATCCTTGGGGGAGGCCTATGTTCAGAGTAGACTTTCTGCGACTGAAAAGGTAAGAGAAGAGGGAAGAAGAGAGAGATATGTAATGGAGCAAGAGGGTAGATAAGACTGCGTAACAGTGGACAGAGAAATATTCGGTACCGAAATTAATGCTGGTGGTAGTGTTTTGGTGTCTGCTTAGATATCTACCACCGTACAAAGGTTAAGGAGCCGTCATAGTTGCCCACATGAGTTTCGCGTTTAGGGTTATGTATATCCGGATACAATCAGGCCGGCCGGATACAATTGTATCGACTGGTGATATCTCACGCCAGGTCTCGTCAATATCCGACGCGTCGCTGACGGGACGTTGACGGGTCGTTTGGAGTTGTAATGTATTGGTTGGTATGGAGCGGGACGGCTCTTTGAAGTGTTCCTTGCCAATCATACATACATAAACTCACGCCTTTATCCCCGAGGGAGTAGGCAGAGGCGCCACCAGGACACCCACATTTCACCTAGTATTCCTTGTCAATCCATACATTATAACTCCAAACGACCCGTCAACGTGCTGTCAGCGTCGCGTCACCGTCCCAAACCGCAGGCTGTTTGACGAGACCTGGCGTGAGATCATCTTTATCTCCGGTCTTTCAATATTGCCTATTTGATTGTATCCGGATATACATAGAACCCGAAACGCGACACACGTGGCTCATTATAATGACTAACCATTATTATATGGTGGTAAATATCTGGGCGTATAACAAAAACCCCACCACCAAGCATTAAAAACATTGGTACCGTATATTTCTGTCTTGTCACTATTACGCAATCTTGTCTTTCCTTTTGCTCCATACATCTTTCACCCACAGAAAGTCCACTGCTGAACGTAGGCCTCCCTCAAAGATCACGACATTGAACTGTTGGGAGCTTCCAGCGACGCACTACAACCAAGGTTTTATCAAACAGTGGGAGGGACAGTGACGTGACGTGAAACATGTCACTGAGCCGTCCCGTATCCGTCGCGTCGGGTGTGACTGCTTTGTACGATGTTTCATACAGCGTCACGCCTGCGTTGCGTCACCGTCCCGTCCCGCTGCTCTGTGGCAAAACCATAAAGATATAATTCCACTCCACTCATGCCCTAACATTCTTACCCAAGTCGAAAAACCTAGGGACGAGACTAATGAAGCTATATTGCAGGAGTTACCTGGCCAACGAGCGCGACGCGGAGCTAGTGGGCGCGGGGTACTGGCGCGGGTCGCGGCGCCACGCCTGCGCCTCGCCGCTGTACGCGTCGCCGCCGCGCAGCCCCGACCTCACCAGCCCCGCCGCGCCGCCGCTCGCCAGCAGCAGCGCCAGTAACCCACTCAGCGTGGTGGCGGGGGCCGTGCCGCAGAACTCTTTCGGTGAGTCGCCTAAAATACCAATAGTCATAATATTTATAATAATACAGTGATTTAAAAGGGTTTCGTGTGCGCACGCAAACGTGCACGGACACACACGTAAATGAACGCGTATGCAAATAAACGCACGCTTACACATGCAGAGATTAGACTTCTTCGCTCAAACTGCATTCCAAAGACGTTTGAAAGAAACAAAACATTCGATAACTAAAATAGATTTTAAGACTGTCTATGAATATGGCCTCTATTTTTATATAATTTAATTCCAGGGTCCCAGCCACCGAGCCTGACAGCGGTACAGCCAGCGGTGACGGACACGCACTTCAACAGAGACACGCACATGCGCATCATACTGGGCCGGGACAGCAAACCCGCACACGATCGCGCCGATAGGTACGTAGACTGAACTAGATATATTACTTTCAGATCAAAGAAAACATTCATATATCAACAATTATTTAAATGCTTGGAAAATTAAAAACTCAAAAAACGGACAGGACATGACACGACGTTGACGTGAGCATTTTTAACCGACTTCAAGAGGAGGTTATTTAAAGTAATGATTAATATGGAACATATCACACGAAGTCGAGGGACTGAAGGCTGCGACTTTGTGCGACAATATATCTATTTTTTGCGTTGAATGGCGATACAAGTGCTCATGGACAGTAGCAGAACCAAACAACACCAAAAGCAATGCTTGGCATTCCACTGCGCTCGCCATCCTGAAACATAAGATGTTAAGTCTCGTTATGTCCAGTTACTCTGGCTACAATGTCTTTCAAACCGAAACAATAGTGCATTTACACTGCTGTTTGTTGGAGAAATAAACATCGCGATACCTACCCAGGCGGCCTCTCACATACGATATACCACCAGTAAATCTACCACTAACATTAAAAATGCTCCCATCAGCGTCGCGTCGCCGTCTCGTCCGCTTTTTGCCAAGTCATGTTGTAATAGGGCATTTGACTCATTTTTTATTGTATTAATCATAATGTATACATATCCAAAATGTAGCAAACAAAGAATTTTGTAAATCCATTCAGAATTAAACAAGTTAGAAACGTTTTAAATCTTGTAGTGGGGGTAATAGAAAAGGAATACAAAATTAGTGACGTCACTGTGCATTATAGTGTGCTGGTGTGAAAGAGACGGTAAGATGTCCCCACTACGTCCCCACTCTTTCATTTAAATTACTTATATTTGCCTCATGTTACAAGCTACAATACTGTTTTCACAAGAATGTTTTGTTTTAATGGCACTTGTGACGTCTACAAAATAATACAAACATTCGATGATAGTTCAATACAATTGAATCTAAAACCCAACACACTTGCGTCGGTTACCACAAAGGCTTCTGTGTATCGTACTCGATATTGTCGGGATGGAGGGGGATAATAAGTGGTGACCACTTACATCTAGATGGGCCGCTTGCTAGTGTGTCGTCATACACACAAAATTAATAAGCAATCCCAATCCTTATCTAAGGATCGATCCGGAAAATAGACCAATCAGAACACATCAAATGTGGGCGTGTCGGCAATACCTTGGGCCCATTAGTTTATTTTCGCGATCGATCTTTAGATAGAAACGAAGATCGTTTATTAATCTCGGCCAATAATGTTGTAGCATGGACTCGTAAAATTAAAATGTATACAATTGTAATAACATGTTTTGCTTTCATTTGTGTTGCTATGGAGTTTTTGTATTTTTTTTACTAAAATAGATTAATTAATTACACCCAACAGTTACGGACAATGTCGATTATTTTCAAATAAACAAAAAAATACATTTACTCCACAAAAGCTTACAATTTGGTGTAACGAATGTAAAATTTTGAAATAGATTAAGTTAAAACACTTGCAATATCTGTGAATAGTAAGTGTGGGATAAGGGCTGTTTACACAATGAGAAATAATAAAATTACCTAAATCACCCCTTCCACAATCCATAATTTGGGGCCATCTATAAGACACTTATATGGACTGTGGCGTTTCTGAACGAGAAGGATTTTGACATCCCTCGAAATTATTATCGGGTTGTTATGGTAACTTACGGCTACGGATTAGTATTTGCTGTGAAAAGCAATTCTATATTTATCCATTTAATGTATCGCAGATGTTGAAATTCAATGTTTTAAAGTGATATCCGGTTTGTCATTTGGAAATTCCGGAAGCAATGAAAACGACCCGAAATTGACATATCCTTAAGGCCCGCAGTGTTTCAAAATACTCCACGTATTTACATAATGGAAAATTTAGATCAAATAAATGTGATAGAAGCTAAGAATATACACATGTTGAACCCGAAAAGCGGTACACTTTCATCTGTAACTTTGACAGATACGAAATTCCTACCACCTATTCGTTACACCAAACAAGCGTTTATGTACCCTATCCGTATTGCTATACAGTACATAATAGTATGATGTGAACTAGCGAGGTGTGGACGTCGATGGGACGGCTTGCGTACAACCGCATTGTGGGCAGTCTCGGGAGAGCGAGAGGCAGAATATTAAAGAAAACGTGAGTGAGCGGGACAGATGATAACTTGCGCGCCACGCGGCCGTTGTTGGGATGTTGTGAGACAGATAATAAAGGAGTATATATTTGATCCTTCGAGCCAGACTTAAAAAATAATTGGAAAAGTAGGCTGCGACATAAAGATAGTTCAAAATGAATCTTGAATGAAATAAAACTATTTTTCGGATTTTATCGCGATAATAGTTAATTGATAAAAAAAAATCAAATAGTTTAATTTAACTGTGTCACATTCACGTCAACATACCAAATCATTTAGTTATTAAATGAGATAAAAATACTGTACTTCTTATTTTAATGACTTCTATGGCCGTTCTACGCTATTTTTACCTTAATTTAATGAAAAGGACAAAGTTTCCATTTAAATTAAATAAATATAGTTATAAAATTAAAATAATTAATTTCCACTTCATGGAATTTGCGATTGCAAGTGTCCACAACATCTTAATGACAAGTCTGCTAAGCAAGGTTTTGGCTTCAAGACTGGTTCATATACAGGGTGTGGTCATCTAATGTTATCATCAAGTTACTCACTTCATTGCTTTTTAGGGGAAGGGGGAGTGGGGTAAAGAGGGGGAAAATTAACACAGCTTTAATAAACATGCAAGCTTTAGTTAGTGAAATAAATAATTAAAGCACTCAAGAAAAGTCACGCATATGGTTTGAAAGTAAGATTTTTTGTTGGTGTCAAAAACTAAGTCTTCTGTTTGACAACATATATATTGGGTAAATTATTTTTTTAAGAACGATATAGTGACTAATAATTTGTAAGTGCAGGGCATTCGAGATACCGCCTTATTCATACAGTTTTAAAATCTATTTTAGTTATCGAATGTTTTGTCTTCTTCGTTCAAACTGAATTCAAAAGTCGTTAGAAAGGGACAAAACATTCTATAACTAAAATAGATTTGAATACCGTCTATGAATAAGGCCAATAGAATATAAATTTCCAAGGATAGTTATGTTAGCCTCGTTAATACTATATTTAGTCTCTATAGTGACCACCACCACTAACCCGCACTAGACCGGCGTGGTGGACTGACCTGACCCCTCTGAATGCTACCCTCTGTGCCGGAGGCCCGCGCCCTGCAGTGGGACGTATATGCATGATACAGTTGGCGAGATACATACCGGGTATATCAAGACTGCGACCGAAAACGAAGCCAGGTGGTAGTTTAAGTGGTTACAGAAAATGCAATGAAAATTTCGCATTTTTTTACGTATCATCGTGTTTGGGTGGTAAATAAATTTTTGTGAAAATAGTAATTTTAACCCTTGCGTGCCGTTGCGTCTTTAAAAATAAAGAGGTGTACATCATTATTAAAAAAAATGTATTGATCACAAAAATACGACGATAAGGAATAAAAAATAGAAAAAAAACATTAGAGATTTGTTTTACAAAATTTTGAATTGCGTTATGTCTGAAGTCACTAATAATACCACCTGGCTTCGTTTTCGGTCGCAGTCTTGATATACCCTGTATTTGTGCAGTGGTGGCTGTGTAGATACTAAAATCCTATCAGTTTTTGTGATCTACTTGTATTTCGAATGTGGATGTTGTCGTTTATTTACTAGTCGACAGTTTCCGTGGCGCAGTTGGTTACACGCCGGCTGTGAAACTAGAGGCCGCGGGGTCGATGCCCGCACCGAGACAAATGTTTGTGTGAACCACAAATATTTGTTTTGGATCTGGGTGTTGGCGAGGCCGAAGTCTCTCGTAGCTTCTGATACCCACGACAAGACTCGATCTTAGTGTGGGGTCAGGACTATGTGTGAATGTTGAGTGTTGGGTGCACTCATGACATAATACAAGCTATGTGTGTGACTGTTGGGTGTCATTTATTTTATTTCAGTTAGTTAGGTTATTTATTTTACTAAAATGCTATTGAGAAAATCATATTGCTTATTAACTACTAAAAAGTAAATTCAGGTGTTTGTGAATGTAACAATGCGTATTGTTTGGGTTTGTGGTTTAACAAAGCACGGATTTAACCAGCTTTTTTGTAATTTCAGGGACTGGTGTTATTTAGTTACGTTTAAAAATAAATTGTTAATCATGCTTCAAATGTCGTCAAGTGCAATTGAGTTGTTTACTGCAATTCAGTAAAATTATGTTTGCCATCTCGATACATTACTGGCGGAAGACTCTAAATGATACATAATATGTGCGTCAGTTACTATGGCGAGTTCTTCTAAAATAACCGACAATACTTTGCGCGCATATTAACCAAGTATGTTTTTATTTTTTCACAGTAAAAACAAGAGGAACGGTATCGTCACGAATCCGGCTATGAGGCTTGTGGCCAATGTTAGGAACGGATTAGGTGAGTACCGAATACGAGTAGTATTTTTCACTTATTCTATTTTTCTTTTTTCTTCAGTAATAAAAGGAGGAGGGGCTAGTGAACGGGTGATCGAATATATCGCGAAAAAGCCTGCGTATAAACATTTATAAGTAATTTCTATGGTATGTAAAGCCCGCCAACCGGCATTAGGTCAGAAAGGAGGAATATCAGCTAAAAATCTTAAATAGACTTGATTATTTGTTATCAAAATAATCGCATAAATGTAAAAAATTGTTAATGCAAACCGCAACGTATTGTTCTTATTTCTGACACATTTAACAAAAGGGTATTACGAGTGTATTCGTTGAAATTAAATGAAATTCGTTTATGGGTCACGTAGGCAATTAAATAGCTCTTATGACAAGTCAATACACGTATTCATATTAAATTTACTTGTTACTTTAAGTCATGCTCCTGCTCTGGCTAACGTATCTAATTTCTCTCATCGAAATAAAAGTCATTGAAATACAGTTAACTAAATATATTACATAATTTCAGACAACGCAGCTGCCAACATAAGGCGCACGGGCGTGGCTCTGGCCGCGAGCGCCAGTTCTGCCAACCCCGCGGTAAAAACTAACGCGTTCCAGTGGAGGAAAGAGACGCCGCTATAATAGGCAACGAGTGCGAGCGAGAGGGATGGCGCAGTGTTGCCGCGTAGCGAGAGTACTATTTTGGTAGATAATGTTGCTAGTTTATGTAGTGGGCGTTTTTTTAAATAATGTTTTTTGATGATAAAAATGCCAAATTGGACTTGGACATCTGACTTTTAAATATCATTAATGCAAAAAAAAAATCACTCATAAATAAATAATTGAAATTGAATATTTTATTTATGTTAAAAAAGACTTTTTGTAACAACTTTAAAAACTAATGTACCCTATATCTAATACATTTTGGTTATTTACTTAAATTAAATTGGCAAGGATTTTTTGGTAATGACGAAAAAAACTCCGCGTTTAAAAAAACGCTCGCAACAATTAAAAATACGGAGACATCCGCAGGTATAATAAAGTTAACTATATTATGTATAGTGGAAAAATTATATATGCTTAATATGTATGTATGTTCGTGTGAGAGGGATAAACGAGTTGCTTTTCACCCGAGTCTCATCAAAATTGTACTAGTCGTATGAATAGAGCAACGGGCGGGGACATATCCGCGGGTAGAGGGAAAAAAAAACAAAAACAAACGAATTTGTTTTTTTGTGACGTATGTAGGGTTTTGCGTAGTTATGGGTAAAAAACTATTTTTTTTTTGGGTTTAAAAGCAATTTTATGGTCTTCTCTGCTTACCTCTCTGGGATATAGGCGTGACTTATAATAAGACTGGTCATGCATTATACATCAAAAATATGTATTAATAAGACATTATTAATTTAATTTAAAAGCAATTTGCGTGGTTTATAAAATCCTTATTCACGTAACTTAATTTCCAAAACATACAAGTGTTGGTTGCTAGTTGCAATTGTTATGTCAGAACCGACCCGCGGGTCTGTCCATCGCTCGGTAATGTATAGATATAGTTTAAGTTATGTAAGGGAGTCCGTAGTTCCTTGTTCGTTCTCTTGACGGCCACTTTTGAGTCATTATTTGATCTATTTTACAAAGAGCCAAATTAAATTATTTAATTGGAGATAATTTTATATTAGATTCCCGATATGGCAATAGACTCGCCCCCTATCATATCATGGGATGGAACATACAAGGCGAAATGTGGTCCTGGTGGCGCCTCTGCCTACCCCTTCTGGGATAACGGCGTGAGTTTATATTAGATTCTCGATTATTATCTATGAAAATAATACTTTAATTTTCAACAAAATTATTTAGAATAATGTTACGGCTGCATAACATGGTTCAAGGTCGCTAGCAATTTTGGCTTTATTATTGTGATATAGCCAATACTTTTTATTCAAACAAATTATAATTAATTTCTTCACTCCAAAGATTGACAAACAAATCTGAGTATTTAATTTATTATTAACATTCCTATATTATTAGTATCTTCACTCCAAAGATTGACAAACAAATTGTCTATTTTATGTTATCTAGTACATAATCTCTATTCTATTCTGAGAACGCAAAAATCTATGGTAACCAAAAGTGACGTCAAGATTACGCAAATTAAGATATTAAAATATTAAATACGGCTCTTAATAGTTTTAAATCTTAATCAGTTTCTGTTCATGGCCGCCTTATACAGGGTGTGAACTAACAAGAATAGTAGAGAAATTACATTTTGTATCCATAATTTAAGTATTATTTAATAGAAACGGCTAAAACCCGGTGCCGGGTTGTATACAGGCTGTTCCTTTGTAGAAACGTTGCGCTGTAATGTATAGGGTGTTGTAAAAATGTTAGTGAACACGCTGTATAATTATATTTTTACTTTGTATTTTTAACTATACAGACTGTATTACTCATTAGTTTAATAGTTGTGGCGTAATGAAATGCAAGATAATGCTTAATAATGCCATAAAAAAACCCATTTATAATCAAATATATTTTCTAAAAAACATAAAAAATACGACTAGCAATAGCTATTGCTACCGGCCTACAAAACAATTTTACATGTGATGTGATCTTGCCTTGGGGTTGTTCAAGACCCCAATCAGTTTGATTTAATCTGCTATAATTTGTAATTTACGAGTAGTATTACTTTGCATTCCATTGCGCGGTGTCTACGTTGATTTTATATTATGAAATCAATTGCGTGAACAAAAAAAAACAATGACAGTATTATTTGAACACTTTAAAAATACGTATTCGGTACATTGCTATTGAGCTTTCGCATCGAATGGTGCAGCTTTTAAGCCGTGTGGGTCTTAATTTGGGGTCAACAGACACCCCAGTGTGTATTGGGTTAAATTGCATTTATATAAGTGACATCTAATTATTTTTTGATGATTGGACGTGAGACGTGGGGTCGAAAATGACCCCAATTGCATTTCTCAGAATGTGAAACGTGATATTTCTGTTTGTGTGCTGTGTGTGAGACTTGCGCGGCATTTCGATATTTTTGTGAAACGTTTTCATGCGCTCAAATTATTTGATACTAATTTTGGTATTGTTGACAAAAATTAAAAACATGTCACTCATTTTGTCTAAGCATTGGTTGGACTATATGTATTCCATAAAAAATATATCGACTATTGTATTTTTATCAGCCCACATACGTCCCACTGCTGGGCACGGGCCTACTCTACAATCGAGAGAATCGATTGAGAGTGGTTAGGTGATATAGTCCACCAAGCTGGCCTATAGACTATTAACAATGTTTAAAATAATAACACTGAATTAGATAATAATCTTTGATTAATTTTATATTTTATAATTGTTTCCAAAAATTAAATAATTTTAGTGCCATGAAAACGTTTCCATATGGGGTGTAAAGGAAACGATCTCGAAGTTGAAAGATTAATTACTTTAAAATGAACGAAAAGTAATGATAATTTTTTCATCATTTTAAAATTTTACATTTTTTTAAATCAGAAATGTAAAGCGTATGATCATTCCACGACAGTATTAGACCACCGGAATCAGCTGATTAGTTAGCGTTACATTGCGTTATTTGAATAAAAAGATAATAATGATTATTTTAATAAATAATCATTGTAATTATCTGTACAAACGTGATGTTCCCTGATGCAAAAAAAAAATGGGTTTTTTATTTTTTTATTGTTACATCTTTCGGGAAAGTCGCTTTGCACCCCATACAAAAATATGAAAAATTATGTTTTAAGTATTTGGTCTCAAAACGAACAAAGTTAAATATACTGTATTAGAAATTGAAGTCAAAATTGTATTATTAAAAATTATGGATTTTATAGCATTGATTTTGTTTTAATTTAATTTTATTCTAATCTGATATTTTTACCTTTAATAATTAGTACTTATACGTCCCATTGCAGAAACTACAATTGAAGAAAAGCTTAGGCTATTCTTCACCGCACCCTAGTTGGTCTTTATATTAGAATTCTAGGAAGAAGTGGTATGCCTGGCCCTTCACGATGTATTGACTGACCCTTCACTGACCAAGAAAGCTATAATTAATTACTACAAGACATTATATTATAATTTAGGAGCGCTATACTTCAAAAATGTAGATAAAAATGGTGATGCCGGCCACCTTTTTCTGGCCTCCTATTGGCCGACATTGACAGGTTGTCCAACATGCATCAATTATTTGAGAAAAAAAATGTTTTAGACGGATAATAACAATTAAACATACTTTCGTTTTCCAACTGAGCTTATAGCAATTTGTTGTTAAATAGTTCAATTTTCATTAATATACCAGTGCTACCAACAACGAACAAAAAAAACGTTTTTGAAGACGCAAAATATGAATGACAGCGCTCCTATTTTATAAATACTCGTAAGTACAAGACTTAAAAAAAACTGATGTACCTTGGGTTCGAAATTCTGATTTAATTTGTCTGGGCTGCTATCGACTACCTTACAGCTGACTATGCCGAAGGTTTTTCATACAAGATAAAAGTATGTAATTTCAAGTTACATCGAGGTCAGTTTAGAATATTTGAATCATCAATGGCCTTATTCATACTTTAAAACATATTTTAGTTATCAAATGTTTTGTCCCTTTCGAATGACATAAGAATTTAGTTTAAGTGAAGAAGACGAAAACATTTATTTGACAGCCTCCGTGGCGCAGTTGGTTAGACGCCGGCTGTGAAACGAGAGGCCGCGGGGTCGATCCCCGCATCGAGATAAATGTTTGTGAAGCCCACAAGTATTTGTCTCGGGTCTAGGTGTTTGTGAAACCGAAAAGTTTCGTAGCTTCTGATACCCACGACACAAGACTTAAATGATCTTAATGTGGGGTCAGGACTATGTATGTGACTGTTGGGTGTATTTATTTATTTATTCGATAGCTAATACGTTTTACATCTATAAATAAGGCCACAAGTTTTTAAATTAGGGAGGCTTATTCACTATCACATCGTTAAATTTGGTACTAGTAACGTACGAGCTGAAAGGCTATAACTGGTGGTAGCATATACATTATCTGTATCCACAGACAACGCTCACTGTAGAATGGTAGAGAATATGACCAGAGTATGAATTTCTAGTTTATGAAGTCCATTTGGCACTAGGCCAGCGTGGACTAAAGCCTGACACCTCTCAATTAAACTCTGTTATAGATGAGGCCCGTGCACTGCAAAGCGACGTCTGTGGCCTGATACATTACACAACCAGAGTACCTAAACAAAGAAATAACTTTTTATAAACTTTTTTTCTTAAAGACAAGTTAGACATTCCCGGAGACGCGCTGACCTTCAATGCTCAGCGTCATTAAAATGCGCCACTGTTGATCCTGGCTTACAGGAGTTGCAGTGGCGGGTGTGAGGGCGGGACAGTAAAAGCTTTTCACAGTTATTTAACACTAAATCTGCCACACTAGGCTTTGCTTGTCTCATGCCCATCAACAAATTAATTTATAGTGACCCCATGTGTTGATTCGGGTACAGCTTTTGTATATACAGGGTATCTCAAAACCGCGACTGAAAACGAAGCCAGGTGGTATTATTAGTGACTTCAAACACAATGCAACAAGATATTTCGCAAAAAAGCACGAGCCTCTACTATCAAGAGTACGGTTGACAGGGGTTAGGCCGTATAGGCCACCACGCTGGCCTAATGTGGGTTGACAAATTTTCCTTTACAAATTTGCATCTATCAAGAATTGATTTCACTAAAAATTTACAGTTCCAGTGGGACGTTTAAACTTAAGCAAGGACTGTTCATTTAAAATTATGCATAAAAAAACCTATTAGGGGTGAGAAACCTAAGGGATTGAAATGTTTCTCATTGCTTTTATATGGAAAATAAAGCCACGCACTTCACTTAATGAAGGTTAAAGAAGGTAAAGTGATTTTTTATTTAAGCTTATAAGCAGCTAATCCTATCCACCGTATCTTAACTTGGAAAGCTGTTAATATTGACACATTCCTTGGAAATATTACCTTACTTTAAAGTAATTTTATTTTGTTTACTGTATGGTGTTTAAATAAAGAGTTTTTTATTATTATTAAGAGTTTATTAAATATTTTTCATTAATCTATGCTATAAAATCCATGATTAGAATCGTTTCTTAGTTTTGTGTATAGAAAAATATAAACACCAATAATATTAAGTTGTGTTTACTATACTAAACCGACTTCAAAAATCGTGCTTAAAAATCTACTGCTGGACCGATTTTGATAAAGTTTTCAGCGAAGACAACCCAAAAATTAGGAAAAGTCATGGAGAAAATAAATGAATTTCGAAGGGTTACAAAATCGTGCATATAAATCAGGATTTTGATAAAAATTTTGAAGTCGGTTTACATCGTGAATAATGTTAATATAATGTATTATAGTAATTTAATATACAAATGTAGAAAAATCAATACTATTTTTTATAATACAGCTCTGAATTTAAGATTCATCCGTAGATTTCCCTGTGTATAATGAATTTTCTGAGCTTTAGACACCTATTATTATACTCATATTGGAAAATGGCTAATAACGAACTTACTAAAACGTGCTAAATATATAAATACACCCAACATTCACACACATGGTCCTGATCTCACACTAAGATCTTGTATCGTGTGTTATCAAAAACTGGTAGGCTTCGGTCTCTTTACTAGACCCGAAACAAATTAAATGTTATCATACTTAGCTAAAAAAATAACGAAAGGATATTTCTTATGCTCCCCCTTAGGTACCACAGCGGAAACTATAGGAGTATCTAAGTCGCCGGCCAGCTTGTATACTACCCAAGCTATGTCCCCTCACTAAAAAGACATTTACTTATTGTTTTAATATTCAAAATATGTTTCTCCAAAAGAACCTTAAAGGTATAAGGTTCACATAGCCCAATTTGATAGAATATTTTCTATTGAATTTTGTCTAATTGTCTTTTGTATAAAAAGTCACTTCTTTTTTTATGCATCTGCATCATATTTTTGGAGGTAATTTCGTTTTTCGATAGCCCATAATATAATCAACGATTGGATTACAATGACAAAAAATGTATAACTAATCTTTAAAAATATCTATATCAAAAAAAGTTATTTAAATTCTTGATGTTGAATAAGATCTCTTGAACATTTAACCTCATGTTTACTGCTTCAAAAGTGTATCTGAAGGCGAAACTTAACAAGATTCTGTTGCTAACACTAATTTATCTTTGAAAAATATTTAAATAAATATTTACAAACAAAATAAATGATAACTACATTGAGTAAATAATTCTCTTGACTGTATAGTAACTTCTAGTCAAAACTTCGTTTCTTGCTTAATCCTACGTTTGAAATAACATTGCAAGGTTTTATCCCGCGGTTATGTCACACTTAAAAAAACTCTCGAATCCCTTCGAAAGATGTAGAACTTTTGAATTATCTCGGTGGGTAGTTGTAGTTTAGACTTAAAAATACAAAATTTAACATGTGCAAATTAGGGTGTATTTGTTAAGCGTTGAAATCGGATTATGAATGTGATTTAACTCTTAACTCGAAAGACTTACTTTTTTTGTTCAATTGCCCTATAAAATGTTTTATTACAATGTATTTACAATGTCACTATTTTTTTACCTTTGCCAATATTATTATTTATAACGTTGACAAAAAAGGATTTGTAATGCATAATACAATTAAAAGCGCCTAAAATTTTACGGCTTTAAAATATATTCTGTAATTGTGTTTTTATGAAAATTACGAAGTTTAAAAACAGTCTTAAAATAATGGTTTCTTAGATTTACGCGAATGTTACACATTGAAATAAAACTATTTTATACGGATTTAATCGCGATAAAATCCGTATAAAATAGTTTTATTTCAGTCTTAAAATAGTTATATTGTGCTGACCCCACATAGGAGATAAACAAACAGAAAACGTAACATTCTTTTCGCTAAGTAATTTAAAAAATTGACAGATTTATAAAGTTTTATTAATATTGAAACTTATACATTAACGGCCTTTATCAAAATTTTAAAACCTATTTCATTTATCGAATGTTTTGTCCCTTTCTAACGACTTTTGAATTCAGTTTGAGCGTAGAAGACAAAACATTCTATAACTAAAATAGGTATAAAAACTGTCTATGCAAAAAACCGATAAGCTATATAGTGATTGTCCACTAACAAAAATTACTTTATTGGAATTCTCGCATAATTTATTACTTTTAAATACTTGTACTGACATCTTAAGAGGCATATTTGAACCGGTTTTTAGTTAAGCTAAGCTGCTGCCTAAAAAGCCAAACAGACCTAGTCAGTTAAGCATTTACCTTACAAGCTACACAGTTAAGCCGCTACCCACTAAGTACTAAGCTAAGCTGATGCCACAGCTTAACACGAATCATAAATTTTGGGTGGGCAGTTACTATACCGTTCCTATCTGAACTAAATAATGCCGTTAAAATGGATTTTGAATTTGTTTTGTAAAATAGCAAGTATTTATTATATTTTATTTGTGTGAATTGTAAGAAATAGGAGGTAATGTAAGCGCCGTGCGATGTATAATGTGAGAATATAATGAAATATATATAATTTCTCCTAATTTTGTAGTTTTATTTCAATTAATAATTTATTATGAGGGCCTGTATATAGCCTACAAGTGTTTCCCGTTATCGTATATTACTTATTAAAGGGGAAATATATGGTTTAACATTTTTCATAGGCAAAATATTCGATAACTAAAATAGGTTTTAAAATGTATGAATTATAAATAATAGTACTATCAATTGCGATTCGTAAGAATTTTTATGGTATGTAAAGTCCACCAACCCACACTAGCGTGGTGGGCATGGCCTAACCCTTCTCAATCTTACTCTAGATTCTAGAAGCCTGTGCCCTGCAGTGGGACGTAGGTAAATTGGCTATCAATAATAACAAACACTTTCAAACATACCCCACGAAAATAAATAAATCCTAATTATTCCAATGTTGAAACGCGCTCAAATTCACCGTAAACTGAATATAATAGGCCGCTAATTGCCTTCACGGTAAAAAAGCACTTGTGAGCGCAACATGACACCTCCGGCCCTTATTTTTAACCAGTATAAACTGACCCGTCGCTCCTCAAGCGCCCCTTGCGTAGAATTGGGATGAATAGGCCCGGAATTTTCGGATGTAACAACAATGGTAATAACCATTCTCAGTTTGTTTAATGAGGGGGTGAAAAACAATGTATAGTGCGGAAAAAAAAAGAATATTGAAGTTAAATGTTTTTGTTGTTACTACTGGTGATTTGAAGATTTATTTTGGGTGTGAAAAGTCAATTAACTTTTAAAATAAATTGAAATAAAACTGTTTTTTGCTTTTTTTTGTAGCTTATAATGTATCCCACTGCTGGGCAAAGGCCTTTCCTGTTTTCCTCCATTCGACCCTGTTCTCTGCGATTTGGTTTTATGTTTATTTGTATAAAAATTTAAAAATGAATCCAAATCCACGATAAAATCCGTAAACAATAGTTTTATTTCAATGTGTAAAAGGGGTAAATTTAAGAAACCATTAGTTTATTACCTAGTTTGATTTTCTATTGCTATAGTATAAAATATGTTGAGCGCGCTGTTTCAAGGTTTCTATGTCCTAAGGTGGCAAAATTAACCCTGGTCTAAAAGCACAAAAATGTACTGAAAATATTAAAGTTTAGCGTTTCCTTAGAAAATGAGCCAACCAGATATAAAATTAAATTGAACGATTTTTATAAATTGGTATGAGTTTTAACGAAAATTCATTAGATATAATTGCATTGAAACAAGATATATTTGCAAACAAACGTCCTTAGATGCTTAAGTTTCCAATTGAATGACTACTAAAGTCGGTTTAACAATCCCGACAATATTCCACAAAAACAAACTCTTAAAAACCCCACTGTATAAAAAAACGCGGCATTGTTACAGAGTACTTAGTTCCGCCACTCGCCGCGTGGCGCGCGCGTGTCGCGTCTCACATTACCGCACGGAGCATTGTCTCGTATCCTGCTTGTATGACAGACTTGACGTTGAGATGCGCTTAAGGAAATCCAAAACGCTTTTGTTTTGTTTTTAATAATCTTAAGATGACGAGGCTTATGTCGCTGTTTCTATAGGAAATTGTCTTTTAAATAAAAAGCGGCCTCTTGTTAACCGGACATAAGACGAGACAGTGTTATTAACTTATTAGTTACTCTAAAAATAATAGTCATGTGTGTATTGATATTTAATAACCAAGCACTATGGAACATCTTAGGAAAGTTCAGTTGATTTTAACTGTGTTATGAGCATGAACGTCACTACAAAAAGCCGGACAGTTTTTTTTTAGCCGAAGTGGCTTGTTGAATCAACTTTTATCATTATTTATACCCAGAGGTATAACCGGAAGATATTTTAAAATCCATTTGACAGCCTCCGTGACGCAGTTAGACGCCGGCTGTGAAACGTGAGGCCGCGGGTTCGATCCCCGCACGAGACAAATGTTTGTGCGATTCATATGTATTTGTTTCGCGTCTGGGTGTTTGTGAGTCCAAAAAGTCTCTCGTAATTCCTGATAACCACGACACATGACTCTATCTCATGGGGTCAGAACTATGTATGTTGGTTGTAAATATAAAAGGAAATAAAATTATAAAGCATTTTTGCATCTAACAGATACTGTTCAAAATTAAATATTGTAACATCCCTATTATGCTGGACTGAACGTATTTTATTACTGCCAAAGAATTTGGAAATCTTGTACCAACATAACTGAAAACTCAAAAACTTCCTATTACAATAAGAACTCTAATCTATTTACGATCAGAAAATTCGCTCCCATGCTCCCCAATAAGCGCGCTAACTCAACACAAGAGCAAATTAAAAATCAAAGCTCCCCTAAATTGTGGAGATTGAATTTAGTTTGGCAACACCGTGCGGCGGTTATTGGAGGCACGCGGCTAAAGAAATGCAACAATACGTCAAATTGTCTAATTAAATCAATTTGCACGGACAATTACTGGGAAATATTGCTTGTTAGATCAATATTTTGTTTAAATAATAATCTATGTTTTTATCTGTACTTCTGTAATCACGAGCATTTATACTCGTAATCGAATATTGGCTTTTTATTAATAGTTCTTGAGTGTTGTTTTTTTTTTTTTTTCATAAGAACCTATAAGATTTTCTTGTTCTTGTTTACATACGTGTTATTTATAAGTGTTGTGTACTACTTTAAGTGGTTTAAGCATCAGAATGTAAGTAGCAAATAATTGTTTTAGTTGTGATAATGTGGATATTGTTGAGAACCTTAATTCAATAAATAATTAACCTGAAAAGTTTGTTTGAATGCGCTAATCTCGAAATCTAATGAATGGACTATAAGCTATTTGACATCATTTATGACTAATTGGAGCGGAGTATTAATAACAAATGTTTGAATTCGGTTTCCCCGTCAAAATGCAGTTGCACCTGGACGAAGCCAGGCCAAGTGGCTAATCATTCGTAATTTATGAGTTATGAAGACTGAAAAGACATCATGAATATATATTTGTATTTGAAAGAAAAAACAGTATTTCAAAATCGCATTAAACCGGTCTGATAGACCATTGTATTCACAAAGTCAATCTCAGCCCTTATCAATACATGACTTCGAAACCTATTAATTAATTTATAAATACTTTATTGTACTTCACAGAAATTTTCAGACATTAAAAAAGAAACAAATTACTTACTGTTTACTGTATTTTTTGTAAGAATTTCGATCCCTTTTTAAACTGTTAAGAGTATTTATAAAGACAGCTTCCCAACCCCCTCTAATTAGTGGAATCTGCATAAGCAATCTGCAAGCCTCGGGCCACGTCCCGCCACTCGGCAATTAGTCGCGCCGGCATAATAAGTGCCAGCGATCAGCGATACAACACGCGTCCCGTGTTGACACAACAGCAGGTGCTTCAATATAGCACTTTACGTGGGAAAGTTTAATGTTTAGAGGTAAACATTGTAGGGGGATAATATTCTTTCAGTCAGCATTTTACGTAATATCTATATCAGCCCATATACGTCCCACTGCAGGGCACGGGCCTACTCTACAATCGAGAGAATCAACTGAGAGTGGTTAGGCCATATAGTCCACCACGCTGGCCTAGTGCGGGTCGGCGGACTTACACACCGTAGAAATTCTTTAAAATCGCTACGGTATGCAGGTTTCCTCACGATGTTGTCCTTCACCGTTAATTATCGGTTTGATAAGGAAAAAATGTCTAATAAATCCTGAATACCAATTACGAATCGAAACTCTAACACTGGGTTGTAAAGTTGGATATGGCTTGCGGGCTCGTACGATATTATGAAATCTATACCAATTGGCAATCTATTTTTTTTATTGTATTGTATCAGCCCATATACGTCCCAAGACCCAATGTAGAGTATGGGCCTCTTCTACAATGGACAGAACGATTGAGATTAGAGTTATTTATCAATAACCAACAATTAAAAATGTCTGCCGAATACCAATTCAGTATTTGCAATTAAGGAACTCAATACTTCTTATCTCAAAAGAGACGTAGAGCCTTTCTTTCCATCGGTGGATATATTTCCATATTAAATATCAATTCAGGAACGGGGAAAGACTTAAGTTTTTTTTTGTGTTTCCGAAGCACCTCACACACGCTTTGAGCGTGCGGGGCGCCTTCCAAAAATGCCTGATGGTAAGTAGGTCTATTGACCTAGCGACAAATTACACAAACTCGGTCCGCCTTATATACTGTGAACGTACACCAAACCATACCGCGAGCTATTTTTCAAGTGGCGACATCTCTTAACAGACAATACAAACTGACAAACGAAGCCTTGACTCGAAGAACTAGTTTGTGTTAATGTAATTAGATAGATACACTCAAATAGGAATGTACTTTGTCTTTGCGTACGGCTTGCAGTGGACATTTCAGAGTGTTATTTTTAGATATAATTTGGTAATAATTTAAAGTTAGTCGTTACGCTGGGCACAAGGATTTCTACAATTAAACCTTGATAGTCAATTACCACACACTTTAACAGTAAAGGAAACCTGGGTACCAGAAGGATTTAGCATAGTTTCTATGGTATGTGACATCCGCTCACCTGTACTAAGCTAGCTTTGTGGAATATGTTCTAAACTTCTAACCCCTCTTAATCGAAAACTATGATTTAAAGGAGGCCCGTGCCCTGCAGTAGGGCGTATATGGGCAGGATTATAAATAAATAAAAACTATTTATCAAATCCACTGTTAGGTCTTTCATATGTGAGGACCTGGGTAGGTACCACCGCAATGTCTATTTCTCCAACAAGCAGCAGTGTAAATGCACTGTTGTGTTCCGGTTTGAAGGACATTGTAGCCAGAGTAACTACTGGACATATTGAGACTTAACATCTTACGTCTCAGGATGGCGAGCGCAGTGGATGCCAAGCATTGCCAAGCTTTGTGTTGTTTGATTTTGCTACTGCCCATGAGCGGTCGTATCGCTTACTATCAGGCGGACGGCATGCTCGTTTCGCCATTCATCGCAAAAAAAGATACATAAACTCACGCCTTTTTTCCAGAAGGGATAGGCAGGGGTGCTACTAGGACATCTACGTCTCGTCGTGTATGTTCCATCCCACGATGTGATAGGGGGCGAGCCGACTCTGATAATGACCAGAAAAATCTAATTTTTTGCCCGACCCAGGATTCGAACCCGAGACCTCAGCTTTGCAATCGTGCCGTAGCAGTGATAAAATGTGAAGAGAGAAAAACTATTCTTATTCCACAACACCGCTTTAGAAGATCAAAAACGATCTATGGTTATTAGCAAATCATTGTAAATAATTAAGATTCATTTATTATATAATTAATAAGTTGATTTAATTTTAATATAAATGTTGTTTCACACCTGTTATTGGTGAGTGGACTGGTCTTTGAATTGTAAACGTTTAAATATTATGCATGTTTGGTCCATAAACTGTTGGTGTGTCATTTAGTAAATAAATAAATAATTAATTAACTACATTAAATATTTAGGTACGTGGTTATTCCTAAATCGAAAGTTCGATTGAGCGGGCTTAGGCGAGCCTATCGCCATATCGGACACAAATTCTTGATTCCGGAATAGAAATGATAATGAATAGAAAAATCCAATATTTTGCCCGACCCGGGATTCGAACCCGAAACCTCAGCATTGTAATTGTACCGTAGAACAACAGCGCCACCGAGGCAGTCACCGTTATAAACAAGCTAAACAATTTAATGATTAAAACACGCATGACGCACTCCAATACAGAGTCAATTTAATTGAAGTCACTTAACAAAGGAACCCACTACGATGTTCGAAGTACGGGTTAGGTACTAAATTATTTTATCAAGCTTAGGAATTTATATTAATCTCTTATTAAGTTCCTTGATTTTGGAATTTAAAGTATTCTAGACTAGATTCCCGTGTTTTAAGATAACTCAGGAATATATATTTTTATATTTTCGTCCAAAATACCAAAGATTGTTGATCAAACTCAATAAAAAAAAATAAGACTTCAAAATTGTAATAAAAGGAGAAATAAAACTTATGTTGTAATAAATTCAAAATACCTAAATATGCCAACGATTTTCTTGAAGTCGGTGCCAGCTAGACGGCTATAAGCTAGATATACATATTATAAATATTTTTATCACAATTTTGAAGTTGATTTTTTAAAATATGTTTTTATTGTCATTGAAGAATTAAGTTGTAATGTATTCTAGTCGGTGAGCAGATTATTGATTTTTCAATAAGCCGGGTCTTTAACCGATGCATCTATATATCAGCCCATATACGTCCCACTGCAGGGCACGGGCCTACTTTACAATCGAGAGAATCGATTGAGAGTGGTTAGGCCATTAGCAGCCGATGCCAACAATCAATCCCAATCCAAAATTTGCTGTTTGACATTGACAGCTCAATCTTTTTTCTGATTATAGCTTGCCAATAATCAATCTCAGTAGGGAAAAAACTATCTAAAAAATCAATCTACTTTTGGGAGGGCCAATCCCTGCTTGTGGATTGTCCTCTCTATGAAAATGACAGTTTAGGCTTGCCAATAAACAATTATCAGTGTTGACGTTTGGATGGATTGTTCAAAACAATCTAATATTGCAATCCGAGAATTTCCACGGATTATTCATGCAGATTTGCCAACAGCAATTAAATTAGAAAGTAGAAACGAATGTAGATGAAGATGACACAATATTAATTAACGATTTCTTCAGTTATATCTAAATTATTGTATTGTTGTGTATATTTTATCTTGAACGAATTGATACTTTTTGTTTTACTTTGATAAATATGATTTCTGTTATGATATGTTTCTTAATTTCATAGTTGTATTTTTAATTAATTGTTCAGTGTGTTTGTGAAAAAAACATTTATAATTAAATATTCTTTATTACTCACAATTTACAATAATAATAGAAAGAATAAAAATAATAGAAAAGGGAATCAAATTTTGATCATGGGAAGTTGTAGAGCCACGCTGCTATCAGCCATGACTCAGTATGAATGGGCAGGCTATGGCCTTCTCGCTCTCCTCCCGATTTGATGGGCCGGAAACACAGCCATGATTCAATCGTAGTGGATGTTCATGGGCGGCAGTGATCACTTTCCACGGAAATGTTCAATCACATTTCGCAATTTTCTCCACAATATTCTCATATAATATTTCTATTAGAATGACAAGTGATAAGTCATTGTTTCGAGATATATTATTTTTCAGTGGCCGGAAACACAACAATTCTGTAAAAATCTATATAATTGGGACAAATTGAATTGTTTTTATTGCAATTATTATTATTTCTAACGTTAATTTTTGTTTTTCACAAATTATTTACTTACAAAATGCTTAAAGTGCATAAAAATGCAATGAAATATTCTGCGTCAAACTAAATTGTCAAGAGGGAACCGATTGTTTTCAATCTATCAACAGAGGCAATCGACTGTCGCCTGTTTTGTTTATTGGCAACAAGATATTCGACCAATCGAAAAGTAGAAACCAATCCGGATTGACTTCAATCTAAAATTTTTGATTGATTGTTGGCATCGGCTGATAGTCCACCACGCTGGCCTAGTGCGGGTTGGCGGACTTACATACCGTAGAAATTCTTTAAAATCGCTACGGTATGCAGGTTTCCTCACGATGTTTTCCTTCACCGTTAAAGTGCGTGGTGATTGAACCGATGCGTACGGTCGCAATCGGTCGATATGCATACCGCCAGCAATTTGAGCCTCCAGAAATCTTAGTATGGAAATTATGTCACCCTGTTCTGTTCTTTACCCCTCACATAAAGGATCTAGGTTTATAGAAGAGAATACGCAAGTCGGCAAACTAGTTGTCATAAATAAGAGGTGAAATGTCAAGGTCTAGATTTTTTGGCCACTAACAATAATATTATACATTTTTTTATTGCGATAAATGGCGAGACGAGCATGCCATTTGCCTGGTGGACCTGACCGCTCATGGACAGTAGCAAAACCAAACACCATGAATTACAAAGCATTGTTTGGCGTTTCACTGCGCTTGCCGTCCTGAGACATACGATGATAAGTCTCATTATGTCCAGTAGTTACTCTGGCTAGTGTCCAAACCGGAACACAACAGTGCATTTCAACTGCTGTTTAAATGCCACGGAGGCTGTCAAACTATTAGTTATAATTTCCTATGCTAATAAATAAATAAATACACCCAACAGTCATATACATAGTCCTGACTCCACATTAAGATCAATTAAGTCTTGTGTCGTGGGTATCGGGAACTAGGAGACTTTTAGGTCCTACAAATTAAATTAAAAAATACACGAGCAAACCCACACGTGAAACCACACTCAAAAATAACGGCAGACACTGTTAAAAACGTGAAATAGCGAAAACTGACCCCAAATCTCCGCAGATTCGTAATTGCCGAGCCGGGATTGGTCGAGTGGGGGGTGCGGGCGCCCCAGCTCGCTATTGGTCGACGGGGGTACGCCACGCCCCCCCGGCGGATTAAGGGTGAGATGGGGTGGGTTGTGTGGGATGGGTAGGTCTTGAGAGTTGATATATATTTGGATTTGTTTTTTGACATAATAATACTTTTTGAAATCAATCATTTTAACAGTGATAGAAAACATCGTGAGTAAATCTGCATAACTAAGAACTCTAACCAATATTATATAGAGGATTTATTACAAAAAGTAACGCTAATCTTTTTAATGATGAAAGCTGAAAGGAATTTCTGAGAAAAGTTTTTTTTTATTTCGATGCATGCCGTTCGATTGATGGTAAGCCAAAAGACAGCTCATGCACAGCAGCAAAACCATACAACACCGTGAATAACAAAGCAATGCATTCCACTGCATATAGGGTATTTCTAACATGACAAAAGGATCGTCCCCTACCATATCTTGGAAGAAATATGATCAGAAAACTAGTCTACTGACTATGGGACATGTTTGTGGCACTTTTACCTACCGCATTGAGGTACAAGTGTGAACATAAGTATGTATGGACGTAATATTTTAATTTTATGTTTTACCAGACTGGAATCTTCTAACCAGACAAATAAATAAAAAATAAAAATAAATACACCCAACAGTCATATACATAGTCCTGACCCCACACTAAGATCGAGTCTTGTGTCGTGGGTATCAGAAACTACGAGAGACTTTTCGGTCTCACAAACACCCAGACCCGAAACAAATACCTGTGGATCACACAAATATTTGTTACGGTGCGGGGATCGAACTCGCGGCCTCTCGTTTCACAGACCGGCGTCTAACCAACTGCGCCACGGAGATGCCACCACCGATGCGGTTTTCGCGCGTTTAAATCCCAGGGCACACCCGAAATTAATGCCCTGTGTGTATTGATAGTCCACGCACTATAACGGTGTAGTAAAACATCGTGAGGAAACCTGTAGACCGTAGCGATTTGTAAGAATTTCTATGGTATGAAAAGTCCGGTAACCCGCACTACGCCAGAATGGTGGTATAGGCCTAACCCTTCTCAATGGAACTCTCTGTTAAGGGTCTCTAACCGTGATCAATAGAGGACGATTATGAACTTAAAAAGTATAGCACAGTATACAAAAAACTGTACATACATACATAAACTCACGCCTTTATCTCGGAAGGGGTAGGCAGAGGCGTAACCAGGACACCCTCATTTCACCTTTTATGCCCCATCCCACGGCCGTATCGGTCACAAATTCCTGATTCCGGGCTAATAATATAAATATCACTTTGCCTGACCCGAGATTCGAATCCGAGACCTTACATTTATTAAGGTACCGTGGTACAAATGTCAACTACGCCACCGAGTCAAACTTGAGTATTTTTTTGTAAAAATACTCAAGTATCAAGATTATTTGTTCCTACTACCTTCTATTTTGCATTCAGAGGATGATCTTGGTGCGTTAGAGCGTCTTACATTATTATGTATAGCAACCCGTACGCGATATCAATGTACCTATACTCTTATAACTTTTTTACATCGTTGATTGATATATACAGGGTATATCAAGACTGCGATCGAAAACGAAGCCAGGTGGTAGTATTAGTGACTTCAGACACAACGCAAGCAAAAATTTCGCAAAGAAAATCGACAACTTTTTTTTTGTAAATTTTTACTTATCGTCGTATTTGAGTAATAAATACATAGTTTTCCTGAAATAATGATGCAGACCTCTTTATTTTTCAACACTTAATGGTACGTAAGGGTTTAAATTAATATTTTCGCAAATACAGGTTTTTACCACCCAACAAGATGATTTTTTAAAAATTCTAAAAAATATCTGTCGCTGTTTTGGTGAAATTTTTATTTGCGTCGTGTCTGTAACCACTAAAACTACCACCTGGCTTCGTTTTCGGTCGCGGTCTTGAGATACCCTGTATATACATATTACATGTACCAATACCGTTGAACATATCTGTAATGTTTCGGCATATACGTCCCACTGCAGGGCCAGCTTCCTCTACAATCGAGAGTACGATTGAGAAGGTTCAGTACAGTCCACCACGCTGGCCTAGTGCGGGGCGGACTTTACACCAAACATTTTTTTATAATTCGCTATGGTATGCAGGTTTCCTCACTGTTTTCCTTTATCCACATCTGTTAAAGGGTACATGCGTCCGATCTTAAAATAGATATAAATATGCTCATTAATTGTAGCTAGTCAATTATAAGTGTTTTATCGATTTAGTTTCAACAGCTATACTTTTGAAATAAACGTAATTTTAAAGCTTCCTGACGCGACATGTTCTAAGGCCGTAATATTAATTTTATTGCAATGGGAATATGAATATGATAAAGTTTGATATAAGTAACTTAGTAAACATAAACTATTATATTTCATAGAAGACATAAGAAACTATTATATCGTATCTAACTTGGTACACCAAGGAGGTTCTGCCTCCGTGGCGTAGTAATACTACCGTACGAATACAAAGCCGAGGTCTCGGGTTCGAATCCCGGGTCGGGCAAAGTGATATTGGATTTTTCTATTCATTAGCAGCCCGGAGTCAGGAATTTGTGCCCGATATGGCGATTCGCCACCTATCACATCATAGGACGGAACATACACGGCGAAATGTGGGTGTCCTGGTGGCACCTCTGCGTACCCCTTGTGGTAAAAAGGCGTGATGTATGTACATATTGTTCTAGTTTCATTTAAATCATCTTGTAAAATAAACTAATCGATGTAAATAAACATACATAAACAGCAAACAGCAGTGTAAATGCATTGTTGTGTTCCGGTTTGAAGGACATTGTAGCTAGAGTAACTACTGGACATAATGAGACTTAACATATGTCTCAGGATGGCGAGCGCATTGAAATGCCAAGTATTGCCTCGTAATTCATGATGTTTGGTTTTCTACTGTCCATGAGCGGTCGTATCGCTTACCATCAGGCGAATGGCATGCTCGTCTCGCCATTCATCGCAATAAAAATAAATAAGAGTTTTCTACCATCGTGTCCAGGGGTTGTTATTTGGGCGGATATGCATATCCTACAGGATCGGTATTTAGAAGCGATTAGAAATACGATTTTATCATGAAAGCTTAATAACAGATACATTAATCCAAATATAACCTTCATTGTCCTGTATTTTACAAGAACATCACCGGAGTGTGATTAACAATGAAACAGCTAATTCTTACCAATCTGTTTGATACGTAACTTGTGTCAGATAAATAAGTTTTTAAATACATACAACGTAATAAAAATAATTTTGGGCACAACATAAGGTTCATCTTATTCTAACGCACCTTAAACCTTTCTAAGTAAAATCACCCTACAAAGACATCCACCCCTATAATTTCAACAAACATACAAACGCGCCCTTATCCCGCGACATCCAGTGATCTGGCGCGAAGCCACCCCCTGTAGGGGCGGTCCATTGCCACCCTCAGTCAGCGCGGCGCTCACGGCAAATCGACTCGTTTCGGCAAACAACTGCCGATTATTACTTAATCGATTTTCATTTATACAGTGGGATAATCGCGTGCTAAATTTTCTGGTGATCAAAAATTTAATATTGACCATGGAGGTTAAGTTATGATTTAGTGTTTTAAAAAGCTGTGCGGTTTTTATTTTTAATCCTTGTTTAAGTGATAAATTGTTTCAAGTGTTTTATTTAAATAAAAATACTTTTGAATTGATTTAAAAAGTAATATGTTAATATTTATGTTATATAAGTTGTAAATTATATTTGGTAAAAATCCAGTGAATTAATAAAATCCCGTGCTACAAAATGGAATTAAAATAATCACTATAAATAAACAAAAATGGATCACGAAACGCGCAGTGATTCGCCAATGGACTCAAACCGACAGGAGCACTCAAAAACATCTTTTCTAATCGAGGATATTCTATATAGAGGCCAAGAGAGCAAGTTTAAAGCCCCGATGACTGTTGAAAGAAGGTTAGATTATGAACCTAAACCTTTTTTTTCCGTGCCTGGCGAGATGAGACCTCATACGCAGCCTAGAGAAGGATCTTATCTTCAAGTAGCAATGGGGGCATTAGGAGCATACCTACACACACCGAACACATACAAAGCCATGGAGGCCCCTTATTTTCTTTCTCAAGGTATGCTATAACCATTTTATAAGTTTTCTAGTTGACCGTAAGCCAAATGTCGGAAAATTTTCGGAGTGCATTATTTTATTAATTAGAATTTTTAAATGCCTATTTAAACATGTCTAGAATCTATATTTTACCAAAACACTAATTTTGTGGAATGTTCCATATTATTTTATTTATCGAGGAAGACGAACATAAATTACAATACATTAAAATTAATAAATTAATAGGCTTTTGAATTTCCGTTTATATCAGTCTAAAATCTATATTCCAAAAATTGCCCGAAGTGTGCGCTATATTTTTAAACATATGGAAGGTATTTGTTAATATTGCTCGTAAAATAAGATACACTGAAGAATCTTATAGAAAATCTACTGGTTTGCGTAAATCAACGTTTTATAATGGAAAGTTTAAATAAACTGTAATTCAAAATTTTATACCGAACATACATTACATAAACTCTCGCCTTTTTCCCAAAAGAGGTAGGCAGAGGCGCCACAGGACAGTGGACACCCACATGTCGCCTTATATGTTCCGTCTCATGAAGTGATAGGTGGCGAGCCTATCTATACGATTATTAAATTAGCACGAAAATCTACCCTTATAATGGTTGTTTACTGCGGTTATACAATAAAATGCTTTTAAGACAAATTTTCCTGAAGTTCTAACACGCTTAAGACGACTGTTTGAGCAATATTTTCCCTATTTTAAGAAATATCTATGTTCATTACAGCGTATACTGAAACACAAAATAACAATAGTCGACATGCAATATCAGATTAAAAGAAATATACATCGAGTACTCGCCAGAATTTTACTCCCGTAACTGCCGTCGCCTTTGAAATATCACTTGCACAAAATTGTCCACAAATGTACCGATCAGCTCATCTGAGCAACCACAACGATTGTTAGCACGAGACTAAAGCAAAAGATTTTTGAGATGGCTAATATTAACTAACTACCGTCTGATTTCCAAAAAAATATGGTGGGGAAATAAATACCATGTTCACGATGCGGCAAAATAAAGATAATTACCCACATTTGAATCTGTTTGATTGTTTATA
Source organism: Deilephila elpenor (assembly GCA_949752805.1). NCBI lineage: Eukaryota > Metazoa > Arthropoda > Insecta > Lepidoptera > Sphingidae > Deilephila > Deilephila elpenor. The sequence continues at coordinate 2,602,219 of OX457121.1, forward strand.
AGACGTCTACCGTAAGTTAGCGGTGGCGAAAATTGGAACAACAAATAAATGTAAATGTATTATGCATGTTTAACGTATTGTTTGATTTTTCATAATGTAAACAAAATTGTATATTCGTAATATAATAGTATTAATATGTCCAATGTAATAAAATGCATACATAACCTCACGCCTTTTACCCATAAGGAGTAAGCGTAGGTGCTACCAGGACAACCTCATTTCGCCTTGTATGTTCCGTCCCACGATGTGATAGGGGGCGAGCCCATCGCCATATCGGGCACAAATTCCTGACTCCGGGCTAATGAATAGAAAAATCCAATATCACTTTGCCTGACCCGGGGTTCGAACTCAAGACCTTAGCTTTGTAGTCGTACCGTTATAGTGCAACTACGCCACCGAGGCAGTCGCATAATTAATATCATAATGAATTAACTAATGAAATTATACATACCTATAATATGTTGAATACAAAATACATGAATTCGTATGAATTATAATACGTATTTCATAATATTTGATGACCGAACTTAACTTTAAGTCAACCTCAACAGATTCGGAAGTTTGTCCTTAGGATTTGTGTACAGTCATGACAAATGCAGATCTAACGGGAAATTGGTGACGCTGCACGGTGCATACCAGTTGTCCTTTTGTTGAGTTGAGGTTTTCCTTGATAGATGTACTTCCGAATTTTTTTTCATGATCATTAAGGCATTTTTTTTCGATAAAGCTGATAATTGAACACACGGATAAAACGACATTTTCTAAAAATGAGTTCTAGCTAGATAGATTTATCGCCCCCGAAACCCCCTGTGTACTAAACATGAAAATCGTTGGAGCCGTTTCCAATATTCAGATTATAAATATATTTGATAGCCTGTTTGACAGCCTCCGTGGCAGGCCGCGGGTTCGATCCCCGCACTGAAACAAATATTTGTGTGAACCACATGTATTTGTTTCGGGTCTGGGTGTTTGTGAGACCGAAAAGTCTCTCGTAGTTTCTGATACCCACGTCACAAGACTCGATCTTAGTGTGGGGTCAGGACTATGCATGTGACTGTTGGGTGTTGGGTGTATTTATTTAAATATACAAGAATTTCTCGTTTAAAGATATAATATATGTTGTCGACAGGTGTGCCGTACCACGCCCTTTTCACCCCGTCGGACCTATCTCTCTCAGCTCTGAAGCATTGCCGACGGCGGAAAGCAAGGACTGTGTTCTCGGACCCTCAACTAACAGGTATAGCATGTATTTATTATATTATTTACATATGTGTGTGTTTTTTATTGCACTGAATAGCGAGACGAGCTTGCCTTTATGATGGTAAGCGATACGACCGTTCATGGAGAGTAGCAAAACCAAACACCATGAATTACAAGGCAATGCTTGGCGTTCCACTTCGCTCGCCATCTTTAGACATATACCTATTAAGTCTCATGATGTCCAGTAGTTACTCTGGCTACAATATCCTTCAAACTGGAACACAACAGTGCATTTACACTGCTGTTTGGCGGTGGACATTGCGGTGATACCCAGGCAGCCTCTCACATAAGTGAGACCTACCAGTGTGTGTCGATTATTTGAAATAAATAAATAAATAGAAAGCTTTCGTGGCTAGTTGGTTAGACGCCGGCGTAAGGTCGATACCATCCCCGCCCGAGACAAATGTTTGTGTGATCCACAAGAATTTGGTACATATCTGGGCGTTTGTAAGACCGGAATGGGGTCGATCTCCAAAGGCATTTTTTTTCGTGTCGGGCTGAATAAGCCCCCTTTAAAATCGAAAAACGTTTTCAAGATATATTTTTATATATAGTTCGGTGCCTAATCTACGTGATACAACGCTAATATTATGAATAAGTTTATTATAAATATCTAAAAAAAAATCTTAAACCCTAAAATCCTGATCGCTATGGGTTGACCGAACTCCCGATTGAATGAAAAAAAGATTTTTTAACTTTTTAATTTGAAGGTTAATATGAAACAACTTATTTAGATTACATAACAGATAGTTAATCTTCATCGTAATAAAATATTTTTAGTTATATTAACAATACTTTCGCCACAATTTGAACTTAAAATCGTGACCGGGCATTTTATCTCATCGCTCTGCGCTGAGGTAAAACATCGCGCTCATCCCTGGTTACGCGTTATAGACACTCTATTCCCCTCCTGCGGGGTAACACCAGTGGTCGTCTAACCGCCGAGGAGTATACTTCTGTGCCACGTTCCCGCGCTCCAAAATTACGAAGGTAAGTTTATGATTGCTCTGGATTTGGTTCTCGAATTTTATGATTGCTATGGCATGCTATTTAAATTAAATAATAAGCTTGTGAATGTGTTTTTTTGTGAATTAAGTGATCTTTATGATGTTTTTTATGAGAGGTAATCACAACTTTCTACTGCTTTTAAATTCGGCTATATTTATGATTTTGTGACTTTTTCTGATCGCTATGACTGTGATTGCTCTGTCCAAAAAGACCAGAGCGATGATATTTTGCATTAATTGTACGTTATAAATCTATTTTTCAGCAAATATTAAAAAGTTTTTGGCTATGAGGCGACTAAGCTGTGATTTAGACAACTGCTCACAAGAGGCTGTACAATGTCCGCACGGCAAACACTTAGGCTTTTACCAACTTAATAGCGATTCGAACCAAAGCACCTCAAAGACAAACATGTCACAGGCACCAAGGAAGACAAGCCGACCTTCGCTGGTTAAGCGTTCAAAAGATTACAATCAAGAAGCAAATTCAGCTCCCATAAATGCTTAATAATAAACAGACTATAACTGCAAATCAAAGTCAACAATCATTACACAACTCGGACCTGCCGGACCGTTTTTTGGATGAAGTTCCATCTATTGACTATGAAAATTTTATTACTCCAAGTATTTCCGAGGTAGTTTTATCTTCATTGAAAAACGATAACACCTTGACAAAGGTTGCTGCAGCAGAAGATTTACCCGACTCCGACTCTGATGACTTTTAAATTTTCTGAGCTTCCAATAAACCTTATATTCTTAGTTTGTTGATCTACTAAGCCTTATAGAAATTGTATTTTTTTTTCTTGGTGTTAAAATTTGTATCATATCATTTGCAAACAATATTTCAATCTAATCTGATCATATTCTGAATTGCATTGTACTTTGTGTTGTTCTATTTAATTCTTTACTTTCCACTAAATATATAGTTAAGGAAAATGTGATTATTACAAATCAGTAATAATCTTGAAAAGACTGTTATTTTTTTTTATTGTTTATTTTTAAGAATTTTATTTTGTTTTTATAAACCTTAGTTTTCTTTAAATACTTCCTAAAAACTAATATTTAATACTTTAAATTAAATTTTAATGAGTCTAAGTCATTTTATAACTATAAAAGTCTGTAGGTATTAAAGGTTGATTTCAAAAGGTTTTTAATTTTGTCTCATTAACCTAGAAGTGATTTAATTATGTCCAAATATTTCGTTTTTTTAAATTGTAAGCCTGAATAAATAAAACGGCTAAATAAATAATATTTTATCAATATATTTATATTTTGTTTCACTGATTTCACCATTTATGATTGCTCTGGCACCAATTATGATTGCTCTGGTCGCGAATTTTTTTGAACTTAAATATTTCAATAACTATATATGTAAATTGAAGGCCAATAGTAAAAATGTGCTATTTGAATATCATTATTTTTAATGAGATACATAATTACTATTAAATATCAATAATTGAAAAGCACCAGAGCGATCACACGAATACGCCCGATTTGGAGATTGACCCAATGTCTCGTAGGTTCTGACACAAGACTCAATCTCAAAACTCAATCTTAGTGTAGGATCAGGAGGCGTGATTGTTGCTTTTTTCCTAATAATTAATTATCAGCCTAAGAATATTTACTGCATTTGTTGAGGGGCAAGTTTTAATAGTATACTACGCACCTAGGAAGAAAAGTAGGTCATTTCGGCCCGTGAAATTTTGTCGACGTGCGTGGATGCCCTATTTATCTCCCGTGGTGCTTCACGGCTTTTTATTTCAATGGGATGAAATGTTCGCTTTTCGGCACCTGTATGCGGGAACGATGCACTTTTGTTCAGCATACAGAGGCCGAAAAGCGAACTTTCAGCCCGTAGTGGGAAAAAAATAATTTTAGTGATTATTATATTTATCCATGTTCAAATCATATTTTATTCCGTCTTCCTTTCTAGTTCAGTAAACTTGCGTAAAATGAAAAAAAGGATGCTCTTTTCAATAGAAAAGAGCAAGATAATAATCGTTTGTCGAATAAGTGTGAATCATATTGGAAATTCGATTTACGAACGAATATCTACGAACCTATTCTATATACAGGGTATATCAAGTCTGCGACCGAAAACGAAGCCAGACCTAGTAGTATTTGTGACTTTAGACACAATGTAAATAAAAAAAATTGCATAAAAAACCTCAATATATTTTTTGGAATTTTTTACTTATCGTATTTGGGTGATAAATACATAGTTTTGGCAAAATAATGATGTACACTTTTTTATTTCTAAAGACGCAATGTTACGTAAGTGTTTAAATTGCCATTTTTGCAAAATCTAGGTATTTACCCCCCAAACACGATGACTTTTAAAATACTGTAAAAAAATCCGTCGCTGTTTTTGCAAAATTTTTAGTTGCTTTGTGTCTGTAAACGCTAAAACTACCACCTGGCTTCGTTTTCGGTCGCGGTCTTGATATACCCTGTATAAGTTTAAAAATATTCTCAAAGGTACTTACTATCATGCTGTGAGCTTATTTCCGATTGCCGTCTCAAATTGAATTTGATGATGTCAGTTATTTACAGTTCCGGGCATTTGAAATCTTAAGTTGCGAGTTCAACCTGGAGTTCAAACCCAGGTTCTTAAACTTTATGACTGTTACTAGATCTCACTAAACAAGCATTTAGTTTAACAAAATCTATAAATGTGACAGCCTTCGTGGCACAGTTGGTTAGACGCCGGCTGTGAAACTTGAGGCCGTGGGTTCGACCCCGCACCGAAACCATTATTTGTGTGATCCACAGGTATTTGTTTCGGGTCTGGGTGTTTGTGAGGACGAAAAGTCTCTCGTCGCTTCTGATTCCCACTACACAAAACTCAATCTTATTGTGGGGTCAGGACTATGTATGTGACTGTTGGGTGTATTTATTTATATAACTGAAGATACTTAGGCCGCTGCCAACAAGTTATTGGAGAAATCATGAGGCCTATATTCTGATTATAATAGCCACTTTCAACAAGTTACTGTGCAAATCCTTTAGAGAGGCTTCATAAGTACAATTAACTTTTCGTTAATGAAGATGTTGATAATGATATCTGGGTGGAAGTTCTATTTTGTAAACTGGTTTTGAAAAGAGCAACATAAGAGTTTCCTGCCCGTTCTTCTCTAGTGAAAACCGCTTGCCGAACCGGGTGATAGGTGACAAAAAGACTGAATCTAAATAATGTTTAACACTTTAATGGATTCAATAAATTATTTTCATTTTCATTTCCATGTTATAATACCTCAATCCACCAGGTCTGGAGAAGCGCTTCGAGTCTCAGCGATACCTGTCCACCCCAGAGAGAGTGGAGCTCGCGGGAGCCCTGAATCTCTCGGAGACTCAGGTGAAGACCTGGTTTCAGAACCGACGCATGAAACATAAGAAGCAGATGAGGAAACAGCAGCAGCAGAGAGGTGAGTCAAAATTTATATTTTGAGTAATTTACATACATATTTAGGTACATAAATTTTTCCTTGCCTTTACATTTGACTGCCTCGGTGGCGTAGTTGTATTACGGCACGGTTACAAAGCTGAGGTTTCGGGTTCGAGTCCCGAGTCGGGCAAAGTGATATTGGATTTATCAATTCATTGTCAGTCCGGAGTCAGGCGAAATTGACTGACCCGGGATTTGAACCCGAGACCTCAGTGTTGCATCGTGTAGTACAACTGCGCCACAGAGGCAGTTGAGTAATATAGATATATGTTGATATATTGTAGAGAGTCCTTGTATTAATGAACACGTTGGAAAAGAATATGGGAATTATAATTACATTACACAATCGTATTATTTGGAGTTTTTAATAATAAATAAGGTGTCATTTCTATTCTAGGCAACTACAACATATTATTTTATTCATGTTTTATTCCAATACGTTTAATAACTTTGAGCCCCGAATTCTCAAATTTCGGAACACCTCAGGCACGGGGAACTATTAACGTAATTATCGAACTTTCAAGTTCGAACTCACGTAAACTTCTAAACTTGCATTTCTTGATAGTTCGAAGGTAATTGATCAAGGTTTCCAAACTATTCTCCTTGCAAGCGTAGTGTAGCTTCACCGTAATGAAATCTAGGGTTACTTTTGAATGTATGTATTGCAAATTAGCAATAAATACCTATACAGGGTATATCAAAACCGCGACCGAATACGAAGCCACGAGGTATTATTAGTGATATCAAACACAATGCAAGTAAAAATTTGACAAAAAAATAGTAAATTTTTTTTTGTTATTTTTTACATATCGTCGTATTTGAGTGATAAAACATAGATTTTCTAAAATAATGACGTACATCGCTTAATTTTTAAACACGCAATGGTACGTAAGGGTTTAAATTACTATTTTTGCAAAAACTAGGTATTTACCCCTCAAAGACGGTGATTTTTTTAAAAATGTAAAAAAAAATCCGTCGCTTATTTTGCAAAATTTTTAGTTGCATTGTGTCTGTAGCCGCTAAAACTACCACCTGGCTTCGTTTTCGGTCGCGGTCTTGATATACCCTGTAGATATGAAAATTCATTTATCCAAAAGCGTTGACATAAAACATGTTGAGTAAGAAAAGGGGATTTTATTTCTGTAAGCCAAATAATTTAAGATAGTAAACAATGACTACATATCTGTATCAGCTCATATACGTCCCACTGCAGGGCACGGGCCTACTCTACAATCGAGAGAATCAATTGAGAGTGGATATGCCATATAGTCTACCACGCTGGCCTAGTGCGGGTTGGCGGACTTACATACTGTAGAAATTCTTTAAAATCGCTGCATGTTTCCTAGCGATGTTTTCCTTCACATACAAGGCGAAATGTGGCTGTCTTAGTAGCAACTCTGTCTATTCTTCTGGTAAAAAGGCGTGAGTTTATGTAGATATGTTTGTGTGTTTATTTTCCATTGCGATGAATGGCGAGACGAGCTTTATTAAACTCAGCTTTAACTCGAACTCAAATTAATCAAATGCTTATTAAAAATAAAAGGAGTTGGATATAAATTAAATTACGTAACTCCAAAGCGCAATGAAACTAAATTCTTATTATTCCCTCCGAAAATAAAACCAATAAAACACGCATAACATTATGTTGAAAATAAAACCAGCAATAGAAACAAAAATACACAGCCTAAAATATCGAAACCAAACCGTTTGCACTGGCAATAAATATTTTAATTAAACAAAATAGCAAAGGAAATTAAAACACACAGCCAGAAATAACAATAACAAATCGTGTGTACTGTTATAAAAAAGCAAAGGAAATGAAAACACACAGCCTAACTGGAAAACAAACCGTAGACGTTGATCGATATCTGTAGCGCTACCGGTTGCTAGGCAACCAAGACGGCCATCTTGCCCCGGTAACTCGATTTAGGAACGTCTTGAGTTGCGGCGCCAAAGCGGCACTTACAAATCAGATTCCGCGCTCCTTGAGGTTTGGTGCGCCAATTAGGCAGTTTCGAGACCTGCCATTTGGCTTTTGAGGGGGAAAGGGGCGGTATCAATGTAGATATGCATTATTGGCCGTCTTTAAAAAAATCGGTTGGCTCATTGAGGTACCTACTAGTAATATCTCAATGGTTTGAGCATGATGGCTTGCCTATATTTTATCTAAGTATGCTGTAACTGACGGGGTATTTTAACTCGGTAATTTAAAAAAATGGTTATTCTGTTGTATACTTATGAATCAGGATTTTGCTCGTTTTGGATCGTAAAGTTCGGAAGTATCAAAGGGCGTAAGACTAGAAGAGGCATTGCTCGACTTCTATCGATATTGAACATCATCATAGCCAATAGGTAGCCTGTCTTTCTTCAGCCACAGGAAGTGCATTTCCTTGGAGATCTGGTGGCTTGTCTAGCGAATAGATAACGTATCACCTATATGGGAATAGCTCAGTGTCGGATCAAAGGAAACAGATTGGTTTGGTAATCTTCGGTATATAATTTTTTTCTTTATTAAGTCTTTTATTTCATCTTCATCCACGTCCTCAACGTCTTGCGTCGTCTTCCAAACTGTTCTCTCTTAGTTCGTCCTTTCTTACTTCACATCTTAATCATTCATCCTTCTTATTATTGGGTACTTCCATTTATCTCGCTCACATAACACGTTCCATGTCAGTCTAACGTTTCGTTCTATTCATCTTTCATCATAACATTCCAATCCTAGACGTATTTATTCCGTATATTGTTTCAGGAGCTACAACCCCAGTGGACTTCACGACAAAACAACCGCCCGTTATTGAATGTCGGAAGGTATGTGTTTCGATAGCTTACTAGTCTTTCTCCACTCTTTTTACCTCCAAATCTTTATTTTTAAAATATCTTATATTAGCAGGTCACCGTGTTGATTTTGCTGACAACTTTTCAAAACAAAATTTTTGCACTGTCACGGCAAAGTGTTACAATGCGCCAGATTCTTGCTCTATATTCTCTTTGTGTTAAGACATTCTTCTAAGATAGGCAAAGGACTCAAGATTATACCTATAGTGAGGAACACCTACACAAACTATTCCACATGTTAATGCGGAAAAAATATCACATAGCTTTTTGGTTAATGATAAAAATGGTAAAGAAGATTATCTTTTCCAGACCCCAGAAGATTCTAGAATGTCGAGGACACAGACGTCGGATTCCGACACAGAACACAGCGACAGCGACATCGATATCGTCGGCGAATCGAATTACACCCAACATTACAACACGTAAAGAGAATAGTCGCTTTCACCCACGGAAATTAAACTGTTTAGTTAATAAATTAAATGATTTAAGAATTGAGAAAATTTTGAAATTGGAACTATTTTAGGATTTTATCGCTATTTTAGTTTTTTAACCTCACGTTTTTTTTTTATAATATACTACTTTTTGGTAAGGGCTAAATAAGATCATAGCCGTTCGCAAGGTCAGTTACTTACTAAAATAAGCGATAAAAAATAATTAACTAAAATGGCGGTAAAACCGAAAAATAGTTTTATTTTAAAACTAAACTTGCAACACATGCCATGATATATGTATTTTTAGATGTGAAAATTGGTAACTGGCTAATTTTACATTTAACGATAAAAGTTAGTTTCTGGACCGGAACACTAAATAAAACTGAAAATATACTAATGAATCAAATAATTTGAAATCAAGATTCTGCGTGTTAGATTCTTGAGGCACATTTTTCACGCAACATTAAAAACTAGATGTAAATGTTGTGAAATTTAGTACATTTCACCCACATATTGTACATATTATAGTCGGTGTAGTTTGTGTGTACGCACAAGAATTGTAATATATTTTTGGTTTATTGACATATTTAAAAGAACCTAATTTAGTCGAGTATAATTTAATAAAATCAATAATTTGAAGTTTTTCGAAGATGGGTGAAAATAACTATTATAGTTTCACCCACATGAAGTGATTTGTCTATTGTTACCACGTTTTTCTTAGTATTTATAATTTTATTTATACAGTTGTAATAAGTGCAATAACATTGTAAAATATCTAGTCTTTCTAGTCATTTTGTAGGTGTCCTAATTTATATAATTTTAAATTGTAAATAGTAGATGTTGATAAAATATTACTTGAGTATGCTTTTTACGATTTTTAACGTTAAAAAGACTCTTGGATTGCCCAAAAATTTAAAATATTTAAAAATATATTTGTGTTTCTCTATACCCGCTCAAATGCCCGTGTCAAGTAGGACATGACATGCGATTTTACCCGTCGTATGCCCGTGTCAAGTAGTACATGACATGGCGATGTGCTCCGAATGCCTTAGAATAAAAGGAAATATAGCCGTTTCGGTCGTTCTATGGACAATTTGTATTATCCATCTCGCTTCCCCGTTAGTTTACGCTTCAAACTATGAAAAAACAATACCCCGCATCGTGAACAAAATAAAAAAAAAACGGTTTGAAGGTCACTCGAGTGCGTGTTGAGTGGGTGTCGGCGAAGTGATTTTATTTTGGAAATATTTCATAAATCGTAAGTGTTTGCTCCTGTTTCTTTGTTATTTTCGCCAGATGTAAACCACTTCCGCGTAGATATAAAAATTCAAACATGAAATACGCATTAATGTGCCTTTTTTTCGAAGCCCAAAATATACTGTATCTCAAAGTTCAACGCAGCATAACAATTCACTTGAGTCATTATCTGATAAACAAACTGAAGTATTATTGCAACACACTCATATTCTAAACAAAAAACATAACACTTGATAGTTAAACAAAGCACTTGAGTTCTGAGAACCGTTTGTTTACGTTTAAAAACGCTCGGGCAGATAACGGTTGTTTACGTTAATCGCCTCGGGCATAAGAACGTCATTTTCCCCTTCCCCCTGGGACATGTGAGCGGATACCATATGCGTTTCTATTTAACCCACTATTGGTTTTTGGGTAACATTTTGTAGGTATTATTCAGGAAGCAGGTAAGGAAAAAGGTGGCGAAAGTTGTATAAAGAAAAATAATTTCTTACATGGTGTAACTTAAAAATTATTAGGCATTAACAGCCTCATTCATAGACAGTTTTGAAACCTATTTTGTTATCAAATGTTTTGTCCATTTCGAACGCCTTTTGAATTCAGTTTGAGCGAAGAAGGCAAAAAATGCGATAATTATATAGATTTTAAAACTAACGTAATAAGGTAGTATTACCCGTCGGAAATATCCGTGGACTTGAATAATTGACGTCATTGGAACATAAGTTGAGCAAACTCAAAATATAGGTTAAACAAATTAAATCAAAATAGAAAAACAAAATAGAATTCGCATCCATCTCCAACCATTTTTAATGTAAAATAACATAGTAGATGGGGGAACACAAAAAAAGTGAAATGTGAACCGCATTCCAGCTAGGTTCACAGATATTTCCGACAGGTTATAAGTATTTATCTTGCCCAAACAAAGTTTAATTATGTCACATTTAAACATAATAATGGAAATTATCGTAAAAAGCATACCACTCGTCACGTAAGAATTAAGATCTTTTAGTAACGAGTTTAAGTAATATTTGGATAATGTAAACGTCGGTTACGCTCAATAATTAAATTACTGTAAGTTTAAACATAAGGTAGATTTGTGTAGAATTTTAGTTTCTCAAAATATAGAGTGAAATCTCTGGAGAATCAAATTGTTTATGCTATTGTCAGAAATACAGGTAGGTCTTTCATATGTGAGAGGCCGCCTGGGTAGGTACCACCGCAATGTCTATTTCTCCAACAAACAGCAGTGTAAATGCACTGTTGTGTTCCGGTTTGAAGGGCATTATAGCCAGAGTAACTACTGGACATAATGAGACTTAAAAATAACATCTTATGTCTCAGGATGGCGAGCGCAGTGGAATGTCAAGCATTGCTTTGTAATTCATGGTGTTTGGTTTTGCTACTGTCCATGAGCGGTCGTATCGCTTACCATCAGACAAATGGCATGCTCGTCGTCATTCATCGCGATAAAACAATTAGTAAATATTAGTGCAGGGATAAAACCCTTGGCTTCTCATTTCCCATTATTTTTTCAATAATAAAATATGTATTTGTAATGAAGATTTAAGCAATTTCGTATTTATTCTCCAGAGGTTGTGTAATGATTGATTAATATTGTAATGGGCGGATTGGTTTCCATTTGTTAAACTGAATTTACACGTAAGTAATTTACTGTTTTTTAACTCAAAATATACTTAAAAGTATACCTTATAGTTTATACCAATCGATACCGATCATTTCTTTTCCTCATTTCCACGACCTAGGTTATAAAATATTCTGGAGTGGAGGCCACGGACCAAGTGAAGTGTGGAACGCCCGTTGACAAGGACGGACGACCTGATTACGGTTGCAGGAAGTAGCTGCATGCCGTCCACTTCCAACAAGTCGATGTGGAGATCCAGGCCTATGTTCAGCAGTGGACTTCCTATAGCTTAATAGATAGATTTCCACGACTAGTAGGCTAAATCTTGGCTGGAAATCTATCATCGGTTTGACTAGACTGTCCCACCCTCACCCCCGCCACTGCAACTCGTGTAGGATCAACAGCATTGTACACACCGAGCATTGAAGCGAAGTCTCTGGGAATGTCTAACTTGTCTATACTCAACGATTTATCAAATAAAAAAATTGCCAAGATCTTTGCTAAGCATGACGGCGATTGGCGATTAGCGATGACGCCGCGGCAGACCTAAAAAACGCTGGCGAGACGACCTGGAAGCTTTCGAGTCCCTCTAGCCTAAAATCGCTTTAGAGCGCGAACTGTGGAGGGAGAGGTGGTAGACCTTTGCCCTGCAGTGATAAGTAAATAAAAAAAGTTGGAAATATTTTTGGTGCCACCATTCATATACATATGCTGTATTACTTTCCAGAATTTAATCCTTATTAGCAACATTATCGAATGGGGTTATAATACAGCATGTGTCTGTTTATCAAAGTTATCGGATTCGATTCTTCCTCAAAAATCCAAGTATGTTGTTTTATTTTTCATCAAAATCACGCGCGTGACTACTTTTAGTAATTTTGTCTTTTATTTCGCTAGGAATATTGATTATTGAAAAATCCATGTATACAGTTTTTTTTTCATCAAAATCGGGCTTTTAACTACTTTCAGTAATTCTCGCTATTCATCATAATTTCGGATTTGGCCATCCAGGCCCACTTGGAAAATTCACTCCATATATGTATTTTCACTTTTTATGATGTGTTATGTTTATTGTTTTGGAACCATTCCCCCAATTTCGACAGTAGTATGTACTTATAGAACTGATTTTTAGCAAAGAACTATTGTGAAGATGATTTAGAGAATGAGTTTAAAAATAAAATGATAAAATTTGTTCGATTATTTTTATTCACCCCGCCTCATATTTGATTTAATTTCTAGTTTTATAATAAATACACCCAACAGTCACACAGAAAGTCCTCATCTCACATTAATATTAACTACCTTATTCATAGACAGTTTTAAAACCTATTTTAGTTATCGAAAGTTTTGTCTTCTTCGCTCAAACCGAATTCAAAAGTCTTCGGAAAGGGACAAAACATTCCATAACTAAAATAAATTTAAAACAGTCTATGAATAAGGCCGAAGTCTTTTGGGTTGTTTCGTGTGTTACAAACTACGGTAGACTTTTCGGCCTCGCAAACATACAGACCCGAAAGTCGAAACAAATACTCGTACTTGTAGACCACACATCCTGACTCCACACTCAGATCGAGTCTTGAGTCGTGGGTATTAGAAACTACGAGAGACTTTTCGGTCTCACAAGCACCCCGACCCGAAATAACACCTGTGGTTCACGCAAATATTTGTTTCGGTGCGGGGAACGAAACCGCGGCGTCGTTTCACAGCCTGCGTCTAACCAACTGCGCCACGGAGGCTGTTTCCCTCAATATGGTTGCATCAAGCCGCTGGATCCAAGCTGCTTCCATCAGGTCAATAAGCAAATATTTACTGAAGGCCTATGTATAAAGGTTTTCATGTAACACATGATGATAAAGTAGAAATCGTGAGTGTATTTCATCATGTTCTATACAATAGGAATTCTTTAACGGTGAAGGAAAACATCGTGAAGAACCTGCATACCGTAGCGATTTTAAAGAATTTATACGGTATGTAAGTCCGCCAACGCACTAGGCCAGCGTGGTGGACTATATGGCTAACCACTCTCAATCGATTCCCTCGATTGTAGAGTAGGCCCGTGCCCTGCAGTGGGACGTATATGGGCTGATATAGATAGAATAGAACCGGCAAACAAGCAAGTCATCTGATCATGAACATCCTCAACGCTTGGATCATGGATGGTCCAGCTGGAACGGGAGCAGGGAAGAAGAAGGATGGGAAGTGGCAAGTCGTATTGGGCATCCGGCAGTGTATCTAATATCTATGTATTTCTGTATGTCAAGTATTTTTGACTGTCTCAGTGGCGTAGTTTTACAACGGTACGCTTGCAAAGCTGAGGTCTTGGGTTAAAATCCCAGGTCATGCATAGAAATATTGAATTTTTCTATTCATTATCAGCCCGGAGTTAGGAATTTATGCTCGATGTGGCTATAGGCTCGCCCCCTATCACATCGTGGGACGGAACATACAAGGCGAAACGTGGGTGTCCTGCTGGCGCCTCTGCCTACCCCTTCTGGGATAAAGGCGTGACTTTATGTATGTATGTAAGTATTTTCTGAGTAGAGGGTCGAGACCATTCTAAAAAACAGCGCTGCGCTTATTAAGCAGTACATTTTGGTTACTTTTTAAAAAATATATACTCAAGCTACATTCGAACACATAACCTTCTTTTATTTACACTCGGGCTAAAACAATAAAATCACAAACGTCGAACACAAGTGTAAGATCACAGGCCGACATAACAAGGTTTACGCGGGCCGGCAAAATAACTTCGTTACATTCCCGGTCGCACGATTTGCCCCTAATTCAACCATTGTTTGACCCCATTACAAGCATACGTGTTATGGGAAATAAAATTTCACATTCAATTTGTAAGGATAGTTGATATAAATATAATACATAAACTCACGCCTTTATCCCCGAAGGGGTAGGCAGACGTAATACCAGGACACCCACGTTTCGAATGCTTCGGCGATACCCGACCCTCCGACACACGGGTACATGAGGAACACGGGTTGGTTTTTAGTCAGTAAGAGTCTGACAGTCCCCTCCGCGCCTCCCCCGGGCGGAGGATGTCCATGAGGATTTTCCAAACCGATACCAAAAAAAAAAAAAAAAGGACACCCACGTTTGGCCTTAGGGTCCGTCCCACGATGTGATAGGGGGCGAGCCTATTGCCATATCGGGACAAATTCCTAACTCCAGGCTGATAATGAATAGAAAAATCCAATATCACTTTGCCCGACCCGGGACTCGAACCCGAGAACTCAGCTTTGTAGCCATACCGTAATACAAATACGCCACCGAGGCAGTCCACCACCAATATTTTTGACTCCAAAAACATCAATACAAGAACATACAGCGTAAGAGGTACAAAACGACCCCGTCTACTATCAGAATATTCCCAATGATTACCTTTTAGCTGGATAATAACGCCTTTAGACAATACATCAAAGCATACCGATCCTGTAATAACTCAAAACCAGAATATATTGACCCCTGGGGTGATATATTTAGACTCTATTCCTTGGGAATAGGGTTGGAAATCGCGTGGCAGTTTATAGGGTAGAATGGAGAGGGGTATATTAAATTTGGCTGGGTTAGAGGAGGTACACAACTCTTTTAATTTCGCAGAAGCTTCAATATCGCCGTGATTTGATTAGTGTGGGAGGGGTTGATGCAATTATTCTTTTTTTTTATTGTTCGAAAGGTTGAAGGAAACGCTTTTTAAACCGCCGTGCGTCAAAATACACTTCTTAAAACAGGTTTTTATTTTAATATGTATATTTTAGAGCAGCGAAGAATATGTGTCAATCTTGATCATATTTATGAGTGGACCATTGTGTTCAAAACGCGTTTTTGTGAAATTTTCTTGTAAATCAATAAATAACCAAATTCTAGCAATTATACCTGTGTCATTTATAAACAAATCTTAATAAAATGTATGTGTGTGTGTGTATTTTAATAAATATTTGTTACAAAACTGTTTTATTTTGTGTCTATTTCGGTCGCGACTCGAATAATTCTTGTATAATGATATCTTGTCGCTAATATGAATCGAAACAATGCATTTAAAAGTATAACATAAAAAAAATACAGCAAACTAAAAAATGTCCTAATAGTCCGGTCAATTTAGACATTCGAAGTTACATAAAGTCCCAACAAGCTGAATTTTTGTGAAATTGTTCAAAACATTATTATAAACAATGTCTAGAAGTTCCCCATCATTCCCCTGTAAGGAAATTTTTTTATTCTAGATCAAAGGTAAAAAAAAAAGTTTTTCGCGATTTTCAGCAAAACGGTAAGTTTTATCATAAAAGTACCTTAGACAAAAATTGTAGATCATTAAATTATCTATAAAAATGTATCAATACTTTTTTTCTTACGAGCCACCGTTTCTGAGATACATATAACGATTCAAAAAGTTATAAAAGTTGTTATCGTCATAATATGCACACGTTTCCACGCCACCTATGAGGTAGTGTACTTAGCGCGTTTTTTTTTAGGCTTGATTCAAAATATCATAATGATTATCCACTAAGCATATGAATGTTGATGCTCCCGATTTCTCAGTGATAATAACTTTATCACCATACTTTACTTTTAGTCGTAGCTTAATCGTTCTGTTATCTAGAGTCGTAGTTTTGCAAACCTTTTGTAATTCGTTCAAAGTGAACTGACAGTCATCGCTATTTTCAATGTAAGTAAATATTTCCTCCATTGCCAAATTCGTAGCTTCGTCTTTAGGACGACCCATTTTAGCTCCAGTGGAGGGTTTTAAAAAATTAGCATAGCAATCTCGATGATACTTAGCTTCAGCAGCAACTAAATCATATTCAAATTCGACTCGTCGTCCTGAAGACGAAGCTACGAATTTGGCAATGGAGGAAATATTGACTTACATTGAAAATAGCGATGACTGTCAGTTCACTTTTAACAAATTACAAAAGGTTTGCAAAACTACGACTCTAGATAACAGAACGATTAAGCTACGACTAAAAGTAAAGTATGGTGATAAAGTTATTATCACTGAGAAATCGGGAGCATCAACATTCATATGCTTAGTGGATAATCATCATGATATTTTGAATCAAGCCTAAAAAAAAAACGCGCTAAGTACACTACCTCATAGGTGGCGTGGAAACGTGTGCATATTATGACGATAACAACTTTTATAACTTTTTGAATCGTTATATCTCAGAAACGGTGGCTCGTAAGAAAAAAAGTATTGATACATTTTTTATAGATAATTTTATGATCTACAATTTTTGTCTAAGGTACTTTTATGATAAAACTTACCGTTTTGCTGAAAATCGCGAAAAACTCATTTTTTTTACCTTTAACCTTGAATAAAATTTTTTCCTTACAGGGGAATGATGGGGAACTTCTAGACATTGTTTATAATTATGTTTTGAACAATTTCACAGAAATTCAGCTTGTTGGGACTTTATGTAACTTCACTCTCATTTTTTGGTCTAAATTGACCGGACTATAATACTTGTCGATAATTTGAAATAAACCACTATTTGATGAAAAACAATTTTATTTCCATTTTCCATTTCTATTCTCACCAAACATGAAAACTTATTTATTCAAAATACTTCCAAAAATTGCTTCCCTCTCGCATGCTTCGCCCACCCTTTGTCGATAGCGGTACGCACAAAGGTGCTTTTTTCGTCGGAGGTGTGGAGCTTTAAGCTTTGTGAAAGCTGGCGAGCTTTCGTGTTATTGAAGTATAATTCTATTACAAAGCTTTGATGGCGCGTAATCTAGCGACAATTTGACGTCATTATGATTTTATTGGATTTAATGTTAGCTTTAGTAAGGGTTGGACTAGAAGTATTAAAATAAGTCTGAGTTCGAGTCAATATCCTATAATTATTCGGACATATGTTATCTACATACATAAACTCACGCCTTTCTCCCAGGAGGGGTAGGCAGAGGTGCTACCAGGACACCCACATTTCGCTTTGTATGTTCCGTCCCATGATTCGATAGGGGGCGAGCCTATCGCCATATCGGGCACAAATTCCTGACTCCAGGCTGATAATGAATAGTAAAATTCAATATCACCTTGCCCGACCCAGGACTCGAACCCAAGACCCTAGTTTTGTAACCGTACCGTAGTACAACTACGACAACGAAGCATATTTTAACTTTTTTTTCAGTATTGGAAAAATTATACTATTGCTACCAATAGTACCAATGTGAGTAATTTATTTGATATAATTTTCAAATTTAATAGAATATCCTGATGTTCAATAAATACTTTATTAATTTAATTACATTAAATAACAATTTGTTAAAATGAATATGAATATGAATAATTTTACAAATAATTTGCTTTGTTTAAAACTTCTGTCCCTACAGTAGGCCGTATATATAGGCTGATACATATACAATTTATAACTTAATGTTTGTTTTTATGTTTCTAAGTAATTATTGGGTTAACTTGCCATTTTTTTCGCTGTTTTATGTTACCTATGCTGTTTTTAATAACGCTAACACGAATGGGTTAACTAGAACTTTGAGATTTTTTAAAGTTGATCGAGAACTCGAGACACTTTTCAGTCTCACAAACACCCAGACTCGAAACAAATACCTGTGCTTCACATAAATATTTGTCACGGTGCGGGCATCGATCCCGGGGCCTCTCGTTTAAATGCCGGTGTGTAACCAACTGCACCACGGAGGTTGTCTAAATATAGAATATAATGTCATGTAAACCTTTATGATATGTTTACACACTTTTAAAAAGTGCGTGGTAATTAACTGTTAATACACACATGACTGACAAATCTAAAGTGCCCTGAGATTTGAAGCCGCAACCACCGCCTCCATTGCAAGAACGAAGCATCGAGACCCTCAACGGAGACTTTTAATATACACTAATAAATTAAATTACGCTTGTAATAGTTTTGACATGTCTATTAAAATCGGAGGGGCGCGAACAACGGGGTTGATTGTGAAGGGTTGCTAATCGTATCATACGTTTATATGAAGTAAACAAAAATGTCTGGAGAAATATAAAAGGTAATATTCGGTCAGGTTGGCTACAAGCGATGGGCAAAAGCCTTAATTAGGAAATACTGGTGGTCTCTGGTGAGAGGCCGCCTGGGTAGGTACCACAGTAATGTCTATTTCTCCAACAAACAGCAGTGTAAATGGATCGTTGTGTTCTGGTTGAAAGACTTTGTAGACAGAGTAACTACTAGACATATTGAGACTTAACATCTTATGTCTCAGGATAGACATCATCATCTTATGTCTTAAATCGGTGGAGGCTTGTAATTAGCTATAGTTATATGTAAGATTAGTTATTTTTATTTGTTATTTGTCTGTAAGCTTCGCTAAAATAAAATAAATAAATAAAAATAAATAAATAGCGAGCGCAGCATGTCAAGCATTGCTTTGTATTTCAAAGTGTTGTTTGATTTTGCTACTGTCCATAAGAATTCGTATCGCTTACCGTCAGGCGAATGGCATGCTCGTCTCGCCATTCAACGCAATAAAAACACTTCGTGTAATAGAAAATTGTTTTGATTTTATATTGACACGTGTGTATCTAGAACCACGAGGTTTTATTATTCCGTTATATAAATGTGCCTCTGCGTACTATCATAGATCATACTATGATACCAATAAAACAAATATTTGTAAGTAGAAATTCCAATGGTACGTCAGTGGTCGATGATGGAATGTACGAGTGGGCGATATTCAATGGATTTTCATATTGTTTTTTATCTTATTTTTATTGTGTTCAATGGCGAGACGAGCATGCCGGACGGTAAGCGATACGACCGCTCATGGACAGTAGTAAAACCAAACAACACCATGAATTACAAAACAATGCTTGCTATACGCTCGCCTTCCTGAGACATAAGATATTAAGTCTTCTTATGTCCAGTAGTTACTCTGGCTACAATGTCCTTCAAACCGGAACACAACAGTACATTTACACTACTGTTTGTTGGAGAAATAGACATTGCGGTGGTACCTACCCAGGCGGCCTCTCTCATATGAGAGACCTACCACCAATAAGTGTCTATGCAGATATGGCGATAGGCTCGCCCCCTATCACATCGTAGGACAGAACACACAAGGCGAAATGTGGGTGTCTTGGTAGCACCTCTGCCTACTCCTTTTGGGAATAAGGCGGTAGTTTATGTATGTAGACTTTGTACAAAGTGTTTAGTGTATTAATATGACCTTACGTAAATTACTAAAGCCGGCATAACAATGACTAACAAGGGTCAAGATTAATGTGTTAAACTATCACATTAACGTGCTATTAGAATTGTATCAATTGGGCAAAATGTCGCGGAGTCCCAGGGCGCCGCTTAACCTTTCTGTTACCCTGTTTAAAATGTCAAATAGAATATACTGTAGTTGGGAGTCAATTACCAGAACTAGTCTAACCAATCAAAATCAAAAATCAATATCAAAATATTCTTTATTCAAGTAGTCTTTTACAAGATCTTTTGAATCGTTAATTTCTACCACCGCTTCGGAACGTGTTGTAGCTGTGAAGAAGAAAGGGCGCGATCATTTGTATCAGCCCAAATGCGTCCCACTGCAGGGCACGGGCCTCCTCTACAATCTAGATTACGATTGAGAGGTGTTAGTACAGTCTACGCTGGCCTAGTGCAAGGCGGACGTTACATACCGTAGAAATTTTTCAAAATCCCTATGGTATGCAGGTTTACTCTCGATGTTTTCTTTCACCGTTATAGTGCATGGTAATTGACTATCAGTACACACATAACCAATAGACCAATTCTTTATTTTATTGTATTTTTAGTTGCGTATGTATTAAGGAAAGGAATACTGACAAGATCTTCGTTTATCCGTCATAAAAATGAATAGGATACTTCCATCGATATCAATGTTACACTAGATAAGACATTCAGTACAAAAAATGTGTCCCACCTACTTGCGGTGCATGCACCACACATGAATCAGTTTGCTTCGTGACAGTGACAGTGAAGTACGCCTTATCGCATACGTTTAAAAGTAATAGATGAATGTTTCGGCGTCAAACCGAAAGCAAATAGTCTGAAGTTACAAAATTTTTAAAAAAATACCAGGTAAGTGATGTAATCTTGCAGTGGGCTTTTAAAATACGGGGGCACTTTATTTCTTTGACGTGTCTCGTCTATCGGTAGACTATAAGTCAATGGATACTTCCCTTTGACCAAGGATCAATTCGGCAAGTCGTGAATTATTAATTAGTCTATGGCCCGTAATGTATGTATGTACCTATGTAATTGGTCGGCTTTTTATATCTGTATTGGTAAAGTTATTGCACTACACCCTGTGGTAAGTACAACGGTATGCGAGCATCGATTTACATAAAATTTATGTTCATCCATGTGATACTATTCGTACTCTCGGCACCCCAAATTTACCCAAATTTTATCCCTTTTTAATCCCTTATTACGCCACAAAACCACTTGCAATGAGAAAAAAACATACACAAATACTTTAATACCAAAATGTCAACTAATTAACATTTATAATTTCCCGTACGACGACGATTCCCGCCATTTTGTCGTCAGTGTCTGCTTAATGTCAATTAACTCGTGATTATCCTACTCGGCGTTAGATGGCGCGCATCGGGTTTCTGTCCTATGGGACTTGTTAGCATATGCCCAGCGTATACTGACCTCTTTCGTAATACGTTGTAAAGGCGATGAGAGGTCTTTTAAAATTGATATTAGTGACACTAAATGAAGGATTAATAATCCAATGTAACAAGAGCTTCGATGTAAACTATTTAATACCTAGTCAGAGGTCTTGTCAGTTGGATCCTTGAACCAGTATAAAATAAGCCCTAATAAAAAACGTTTTATGCGCGACAAAAGGTCTTGTGTATCAAATCAATGTGTATCACTTTTACACATAATATATATTGAAGCTTTTGCTTATATTATTAAGGTTTAATTTCGATTGCAATGTGTTAATAAGGGATTGGTGTCACAAGTTATCTTTTATCAATGATATGAAAATATTGATTACAGAATAGAATGGCGACCTATGTTATTAACATTGAGGATTCCTTTAAACTTCTAAATGTTAACTTTACGCCTTTATTCCCGGAGGTAGGCAGGAGTGTCATTAAAACTACCCTCATTTTAACAATGTTACACGTTTTCAAAGATGTCATAAGGATGGGCTTAACGGCATGCCGTTATTTTAGTGCTAGTCTGGTAAGAGATGAAATATAAGTGGACATTCAATTTGGACTTCAATACAATTACCATCAAGTGTATTGTAGTCAATTGTTTTACAATATAAAAAGTCTCTGCTTCTTTTATTGACCATATTTATATCCCAAGACGTTATAAAGGACAAGCTTAATGTACCGGAGACAATTTCAGATCATTTTGCAATTTAAACGAGACTTTGAGTTTAAACTTTTAAAAACTCATTTTCTTTTTCTAAGGGATTATGGTACCATCCGGTCTAGACATCCGAACATTGTTTCAAGTATTGTTATTGTAATAATATAATTCGGAGAATACACCGACATTAAATTGTTCAAAGATGATTCTGATATCCGTATTGATTCATACCTTATTCTGTGACTTGATATAGACTTACCTCGAACACACATTATATGTAGATAAACAATAGACTTGTGAAGGGGTAAAACTTGGCATGTAGCTTTTATCTGTAACTGTATCAGCCCAAATACGTCCCAGTACAGGGCACTGGCCTCCTCTACAATCGAGAGTACGATTGAGGAGTTAGGCCATTAGTAGGTATTCATTTTTACCTAATTCTATTATCAGTTTGTCTTCAAAACAGAGGTGTTATGTGCTCGTCACACAATATGTGAAACAAATTGTCCTCGGAGTCACAAATATATTAGGTTTATTTTACCTCTAGTTACTCATTCAGGTATTAATATGTATATATTTTAACATAAAGTTTTCATTTGTTTCACATTATTCACATCGTTCTTTAGGTTTATTTACGTAGGTTAATCTTTAATGTAAGAATTTCTTTACAGTAAGTAAGCTGTTTATAATCTTAGGTTTTATTTTGTTTAGGGCTTGGCACCGACTTCAAACCTATCAATAGAATGCAAATAATAAAAATTGTATTTTATTAATATTGAAGGTATTAGGTGTGCATTAACGGTGTATTAAATTAAATCTATAATAAGTAATTTTATACTTATTAGTATTTGAAGTCGGTTTTTAAACGTAGTTTTTTACTTTTTAGTGGTTGTCCTAAACTATAATAGTCTAAAGTCTATAATACTGAACCTATTGCAAAAAGAACAATTGAAATCCTACTCAATTTTGAGGAGTTCTACTCTCTAGGTCCGAAGATATTCATCAGGTTTTCACCATTTTTTTACGAGACCAAATGGCAACTACTTTGCATCAAAATAAAAATAATTAGGTAAATCGGATCATAAATCTCAACATAATCGGTGTACATACATAGAAAAACCCACTGCATTGATAACCTCCTCTTGAAGTCGGTTAAAAAGCCACATACAATATTTTACAAGTGCACAACAACGAAATGATAAAATAGATAAGATATCACGCCGGCCATTTTACCTCGCTTCGACAATCAGTATTCCACTTAGTGTGTTGTTGTGATGTCAGTGTATTGAAAAAAGGTAATTTTAATGTAGAATCAACCAGAATTAAAATAATAATCAACTGAATTAATTAGTGTTAAAAGTTTCGTGAATTCCGTTTTCAAAATTGAATCATATATAATTTAAAACAAAAATGTGATTTGTCTTTATACACGTAAGGTTCATAATCGCATGTCACTAATGCTTTTTATTTGAAAATAGAATAAATAAACACGTATAAATTAATTGATAAAGTTGATTCTAAATATTGCTTATTTCGGTTGATTCGGATAGGGATATTTTTAGTGAATAATAGAAATTTTTAAAAATAGGACTGTAATATCATTCTTGTTGACGTAACAAAGGTGTGGTAAACATGAAAGTGTGATGATAACCCAGTGATGATTGGATTGAAAAAAATCTATTTGTGAAACAAAATATCAAATGAAACTGTAGTGGATTTGAGTACTAAAGCATCGGTGACTTATTTACCCAGATTAGTGGAAATATTATAGAAATACAATCTTATCTGTTATAATTTTCTGTACTGTGATTAGTCAGTGTTTATATATAGCTTTATTTGTATTATTTGTAGAAACCAAAGAATCTTAGTGCAGTCACTTTGCCAGTATAGAAAATGGTGCATTAGACCATTTGAAAATCATGTTGCATATAGGGTAGTTACAATAGGCGTTACAAGTTTACAGTGCCACAAAAAATCGTTATCATACTATTATTTCTATTATTTCATTAGGATTTTTGACTCTTTGAGTTGCATAATGTATGAAACATCTAAAAAGAAAGTTACAATCGCATTATTTTTAATTTAAATATAAATAGATGCAGTACAGAAACAATCGACACCATGAAAACACCCCAATGGTCGAGAATAAAATAGCTATTTCATTTACTTTGGATTCTTAGTTCCATTTTTTGTTTCCACAATGTACAGTGTTATTTTTATCTGAGTATATAAATATGAACTGCAATTAATAACAAAAGTTGTTCAGACTTTTAAAAATAACCCTGTATATCATTGCATGATATCCTGTATCCGTCTGAAACAACTTGAGAAAACGTAAAAGCTATTATTAATGCATGCTTTGTCTATGGCCATAAACAATATCGATTTGTTTGCAAATGCACTTCACAGTCAGACACTCCTAAACTAAATATTTCACGACATTGGACGATAAGATAGTGATTTCATTGAAAAGTGGATTATGAATTACGACTTAGTATAGTATTATGCTATATTTGTCTATGCATCACGTCGATCGAGCTAACTGTGATAGAAATATCGCATAATCCTGTTGTTGTATCAGCCCATATACGTCCCACTGCTGGGCAGGGGCGTACTCTACCATAGAGTGAATCGATTGAGAGTGGTTAGGCCATAGAGTCCACCACGCTGGCCTAGTGCGGGTTGGCGGACTTACATACCGTAGAAATTCTTTAAAATCGCTACGGTATGCAGGTTTCCCAACGATGTTTTCCTTCACCGTTAAAGTGCTGACACAATAATCCTGACACAATGCTAAAACACAAGTGCTGTGTTGTGAAAATTATAAACTACAAGAGATTTTTCGGTGTAACGTGCTAGGATCGAGTTTACGGCTTTTCGTATCACAGCCGGCTTTTCAATCCACTGCGCCACCCAGAATCTCTATTATAACAATGTTTTATCGTGGTTTTAGGGGTTTCTGTGGCAATTTAGCCATTTTTATACGAATCCAACTTAGCTAATCTTTATCAGCAACGGCTTTATCTTTTACAAATTTTACAACTAAGTTATTTTTTATTGTTTCGTATGTATAAGTTTTATATGTTTATTTTTCTGTGTCATTTTTTATTGTAGTTTCTATATATCCCATGTTGTGTATATAAAATCGTTCTTTCTTCCTAAAACTTTGTAATTGTGTACTTAAGTACAACAAAAAAGAAAACAGTTTGCACCATAAACAATCTGATTTTTTCCGTAATAGGTAAAACAGATACGCAATCTTATCTCGCGATAACGAGTTTTAGTAGATTGTTACTCATCGTCCCACTTTTCAGAAAGGATGTGGCGAACGCAGTTCTTTGTTTTGGCTGTCCTGGTACTTGGGATCAGCGGTGACGACAGTAAGTTCCGTTTTTTAAACTAACGCCATCTATGAATTATTGATGTCAAACTTTTTATTTATTGTGTGTTATATAATTTATTTTGTAAATATTGATCTGGGGAAAACCTATTTAATGATTACCAATATTTTATAAATAAAAATTAGAGCTTATTAACTAATAAGAGCTTTTTAAAGTGTAACGATTCTTAAAATTGTGTAAAGCAATGCCATCTGTCGTCGGGTAGGATAAACAATAGTTCTATTTTCAGACACAACGGTAGCACCAGCGAATACCGCTGCCAAGGAATCTGGAATTTGCAGAAAATGTATTTGCAAAGACGACAAAGTGAATTGCTTCGATCAAACTCTAACAACATTCTTCAGCTTAGAAGAATGGACGGGTACGTAAACATCTTGACTCTCGTCATATTTCTTGTATTGTTGTTTGAATTTACGTTTGTCGTCCTAGTAATCATCATACCGGATAACTCTTTTAATATTCGATAGTTTAGAAACGACTAACACAAGTCAAATAAATAATAAATACAACAGTCACATATTACAAAGTGGGTATCAAACTCTACGAGGGTCTTTAAGACCTTACAACACCTATACTGGAAATTAAAATTAATAACGCTCGAATACTCAAACGCCACTTAAATATTTATTTATTTATTAATTCTTTATTGCACAAAAAGAAACATTTACGGTAAATAAATGGCATAATAATAGTACAAGAGGCGGCCTTATCACACTAGGCAATTTCTTACAGGCAACCTTTGTATGGATATAAAGTAAATAGGAAAATGAGAGGGCATATTATGTTGCACTTAACTATGAAAGTCCCGCTTAAATGTAATGAGTAAGTAGGACGTGGATAGTTAAGTGCAACTTAATATTTAAATGGCGTTTGAGATTCGGGCGTAAGTTACACGAACATTTGTCTCAGTGCGGTGGTGGAACCCATGGCGTCTCGTTTCACACCCGATTCTTCTTATCAATCACTTGATTTTACCCTTAATATTGCCCCTTTTTACCTTCTGTAATTAAAAAAAATACAAGTTTCCAACCGCAGTATTGTGACCCTTATACATAGTAATTTCATAACACACTGACATACTTCTGCAGCAGTTAATAAATCCCCTATATTTTCAGCCCTGGCAGACTTCAAACCGAAAGAAGTGGACCTCAGCGAGAATTCGTTCACAAATGTGACTGTGATTGGAGATCTGCCTATAGAAGTGCTGAATCTGTCGAGATGCAGCATCGAGAACATTGAGAAGGCCAGCTTCAGGGACTTGCAAGAGATGAGAGTCCTCGACTTGAGCCATAACAAACTCACCTCGGCTAAACTGAGCCCGCATGCTTTTGAGGTCAGTTTTAAGAGAATTATTAATGTAAGGATGTAAAAATTAACTAGAACTGTACTGCTGTCTGAAAAAAGTCATATTGAAAACTATCAAATTCAAAAGAAACTTTAGAAAGGGTTTTTAGGCCAACTAGGGTTTGTTATATTAAGTTTCTGTTTCCTCCCACAAAAGGAACGTAAGAAAATCTCCATATAGCCCCATTTTATAAGAACCTGTGAAATAATTTGTTGTAAATGCGAAGATACATCAGTTTAGACTTTGGCACCGGCTGATACTAGCTGCCTATGTGAAAATATTTGTTTAAACATTAATATTCAACTTTAGCAACCAATTGCTGATGCTTTATATCCAGAATTTTACTAGCATAAAGATGGATGATTTATTTAGAAATAACTTCATCACAATTTCGACCCTCTATTAATCATTTAGGTTCATCCTTCTTTTGCACTACTCGGAATATCACCCACAAATGTAACATATTATTCCAGGGTCGTTTCTCCCCCGAAGAATACGAGCCTCTAAGTGCAATGCGGGTCCTGAACCTCGGCTATAATGATCTCCACTCCCTGAACCAAGATCTCTTCGAGCACCTCCCAGAACTTGAAGAGCTGGACCTGAGTGGAAACCCTCTCACCACCATCGACCACGTCACACTTATCGCTATATCCAGTTTGCCTATGTTGAAGGTTAGTTGTCTTTGAAAATGATTATTTTTCCCTATTCGATATAACCTAGGTGGCAGTGAAACGGATTGACAAATCAAAAATTTCAGAGTCGAGTTCATCACATTCCACCGACTTTTCGGGGTTGGGTGTAGATGGGATATTATTATCGTTCATTTGAAAGGTAAACGAAAACATAGTGAGGATAGATATCCAGATGCATATCTGCACTCCTCCCATAGCAAACTGTTCAATTGTTTTCAGTCTCTTTAATGTATATTCAATTTCGTCCAAGCCGTCATAATAGTCTTTAGCTCAAGATCTTTCTGTTTTAGATTCTCCGCATGCGCTCCTGCCAGCTCACTGAGATCCCAGAGAAGTTCCTTCACACTCCTCGTTTCCTGGAGCGGCTTGACATCAGCGACAACCAGCTCACAGCAGTGCCTCAGGAGTTGGAGGAGACCAAGAACCTTCTGTTTTTGAACCTGAACCAAAATCCTATTGTCGAGCTTAATATGGACTCTGAGGATAATCCGTACGTATATATCTATTGTTTTATTAATGTATTTTGTATGTCCCACTGCTGGAAATGAACCTATCAATTGCTAGCTATTGAACAATAATCTTGGCTAAGTAGCTAATAAAACTCTTAATATCGTTTTTTTTGTATAGGAACTGATAAGTGATTATAACTATCTATGAATATTTACAAGGCTTGGATCGAACGTTTGTTGTTGGCCTCTTAAAGTTAAAAGAGAAGGGGTAGAATAAAGAACGAGAGAATGAACGGGGTGTTGGGTTTCTAGCGATCTCATTAACCAAACGAAATACAATAGCATCATGTCGTTTCACTTCAGTTTACTCTAAGACTATGATACGCCGGGCGAGTCGGTTCTATCATATTATTATCGAATAGTTCTACCGCTTTTCAAAACATTTTTATACCAATTATCCAATTAATATCCTACCGAACAACCGAAGCCAAAGTCAAATATATTATTATTCCAGTGGTTTCCCTCGTCTACGCAAACTTCAAGAGCTTCACATGTGCAACATGCGGTCTCTGCGTCGGATCGGAGCGGGCGCGCTGTCCGGCCTTGAGAACTTGGCCAAGCTGCACCTCAGCTACAACCCCTCATTGGAGTATATTGATCCTAAGGCCCTTGCGCGCCCTGATGATATTGGAGAGGTTTACGACTGGCCCTTGATAAAGGAGGTAAAGTAGATTGCTTCTTGATTGGTTAATCACTAAATTGTTGTCACATTCCTAATTTGCGATAAATGGCGAGACGAGCTTGTCATCCGTCTGATGGTAAGCGATACTACCGCTTATGAACAGTAGAAAACCAGTCTCAATATGTCCAGTAGTTAGTCTGGCTACAATGTCCTTCAAACCGGAACACAACAGTGCATTTATACTGCTGTTTGGCGGGAGAAATAGACATTGCGGTGGTACCTACCCAGCCGGCCTCTCACATATGAGCGACCTACCATCAGTAAACCAATTTCGAACAATTTCGTTTGAAGCGTGTACCTACAATTCGATTATAAAGTCCTGAGTCCGAATACCGGGTGAGGAAATCTAATTTGCTTGAGTATTCTGTTTGAAATTTTTATATGACTTGGCCTACATACTTTTGACTAACCCGTCGCGAGCGCAGACGTGAGCATATGGTATATATTTTAATTTAAAATTTAACATAATTATTATTCCGCAGCTCTACATTCAATCAAACAATTTATCCGAGATTGACTCAAGAATGCTGTCTCGCTGGGATCTTCTGGAAGAGCTGGACGTGTCAGACAACCCATTCCTGTGTGACTGTTCTACGCAGTGGATGGTCGACATGCTGGTGCCGCTGGTCAACGAGAAGGGAGCTAACTCTTCGCTCATGGTGTAGGTTTTTAGATCTAAGTTCACCAATCATAATAATTGAACGATTTAGGTTTAACTCAAATAAAGTAGACTCATAGAAAATTATTTCGTTAGTCGGTTTAGGAAACCCCAATTACTATCAAATTCAATGCAATTATATTGCTGATACAATACGTATTTAATATGAGTTATTTGAGAAACATAGTGCAGTAAGTTATTGCAGCTGAAACATTTATAAAATAGTTTATACTACTTGCCACTAGATGACGTAACTGTTAAAACTAACTTTAAAGTTTCTGCAATAGTAAAGCTACTCAGGGACAGAAACTTCCTTTCTTCAGCGATAGTACGATATTTTTTTGTGTTTTAACAACCGATTTTATACCAAATATAGTGCGAAATTAATAATTACGATAAAAACTTTCCACTGTAACAAGTTTATCTACTCGTCGCTAGATGGCGTTAAAACAAAATTTGAATATTTACAGATGCCAGGAGCCAATTGAAATGCGTGGCTACACCATGAAGCACCTTCACGAAATTCATAGACACATGCGCTGTGTGGACAAATACGGCCACAGACCCGAGAGAGACGGCGCTATTCTGCTGGGTACTCTTATAGGTGAGACAAAACATATCTACATATTATATGGTACCTACATAAAGTGCTTGGTGGCTTGTTGGTGATAGACCAAACGTGATTGCCGAGTCAGTGGCGAAAAATGACAACAAATCGACACATATGGCTGAACTAAAAGTTCCTACAACTAATAGTAAAAATATTAGTTCTAGAAGTAAGTAATCGTACATCTATCTCAAGGTAAGAGATTGCCTAGTGCAATAACACCGCTATTCGACACCTCCGTGGCGCAGTTGGTTAGACGCCAGCTGTGAAACGAAGCCAAGGGTTCGATCCCCACACCGAGACAAATGTTTGTGTGCTCCACAAGTATTTGTTTCAGGTCTGGTCGTACTTAAACCAAAAAGTTTCTCGTAGTTCCTGATACCCACGTCACAAGACTCAACCTTAGTGTGGGGTCAGGAGTATGTATGTGACTGTTGGGTGTATTTATTTATTATTTATATTTCTAGGAGTACTCCTAGCAGTTCCCATCATGCTATCCCTGATGCTGCTCTGGCGCCGGGGGTACTGCGGCTGGATGGGACTCAGGGGCCCCACCGAAGCCTCCAGGGCCTTTTACAAGCGCGCCCCCGCTGAGGACAACTACTTTTGAATATTTAGATTAAGCTTATTTTTTTAAAATAAATTTTTGGTTTAATTATTATTGTTTTTTTTTATGATTCAGATCAAATATTTTATGGCCTCTCAATCGTACTCATAATTATAGAAACTATTGAGATTGCCGGATGCCAAAGTTAGGTATTTTTTTTTAGTGCGATGAATAGCGTGACGAGCATACCATTCGCCTGATGGTAAGCGATACCAATTCTTATTGACAGTAGCAAAACAAAACAACACTATGAATTACAAGGCAATGCTTGGCATTCCACTGCGCTCGCCATCCTGAGACAATAATAATAATAATAATAATAACCCCCCCGGGAGGATCAACCCCCCCGGGAGGATCAACCTTGTCGTGGTGGGGGGGCTTACGGAGAGGAGCTACCTCATATCTTGATCTGACCACCTAGATCCTATTTCTGAAGAAATACGCGCACAACATGCCAATAACACCTTGGCTCACCCTCTCCAAACGAATAGACCTCAACAACTTTAACTATGGACCAAGTTATTAAGAAATATAATTTACGGCCGCTTCCCGGGGGTCGCCGGGGCGCATCTGGAGCCGATGCTGGATGCCACAGTATGCGAACCATCGGCGATGAGGGGCTGAACAGGCGGGCTCCCATCGAAGAATTTGCTACAGCCGAATCATCATCCCCACCGTCATCACCATCATCTCTCTTTCCATCTATACCTTCATCACCACCGTCATATCTATCCGAGTCTATCTCAATGTCATCATCAAATTCCCCAGTTAATGTATCTCAACATCCCTTACCCGTAAATCTACGATCCCCATCAATAGTACAAACGTCAGTAGATGTTGTGCAGGAGGCAAGTGCCGTACAAACTGCACCCGCTACTGAGACTTTGTGTGTGCGTAAAAAATGGTCTCATGACATGAACAAATTTATAATGCGCACTTATCTTTTGCTCACTAACATGGAAAAGTCAACTCGTGGATACCTAAGTAGTTTACATGAAAATTTCCTTCAAAATTTTCCACAAATGGATGTATCGCGACAAAGAATAGGTGACCAACGAAGGGCAATCATCCGTCGAAAATTGCTATCGGATACAGAAATCGAACAAATAAGAGCTGAGGTTGCCTCACAACTTCAACTAAATCCAGAAGAACTAGGGACTATAGATGCACAGCAATCGCATATAACGCAATCAGAAATTCCACAGATAACACACATCGCACAACCTGAAAATAATCTACGAAACAAAATGAGATGGACGGACGATCTTAATGAAATGCTTATTAAATGTTATTACATAGTAACAAATTTAGAATCAGATTTGACAGCATATAGATGTAATTTGCGTAACAAATTTATAGAACACTATCCTCAGCTAATTCATTTAACGGAGCAAAGATTAGCCGATCAAAGAAGATCAATAATAAACAACAAATACATAACAGATAGTAGGCTTGAACAAATACGCAATGAAGTAAAAGGTATCTTGAATAATACAGCTAATAGTACAACGCATTTACCACACATACCAGACAATCTCATTAATAGCGAAGAAACTCACACACCAACCTCAATAATACAGCAAGATAATATGTCTCGGTTAGACATAGATATAGGGCCAATGAATCATATAAATAGCACATCCATAGACTTCGAAAATATTACACAACAATTTAGAAATACTTTAATAACATTTCAATACACAGAACCCACATCCAGACCATCCATACCAAAACAGAAATCGTCTAAAAAACTAGCACAAATAATAAAACATATTAACACACACATATTGCCGGAATATCTCACAGCTGACTCAGATTTCACGACCATGCAAACAATTGTGTATTGCGCTGCGTATACAGCTGCTATATGTAACGGGAGCAAAATAATAGCCAACACTTCCACAAATATAAAAAGAACACCGAAGTGGCAAAAAAGACTAGAAAATAAAATTCAGGGACTCAGAAAAGATATAGGAAGAATGACACAACATATTGCAGGAAATAGAAATAAAAAACTTGGTAAGCACATAGAAAATATTAAAAATAGATACACAATACATACACAACACGAGTCGCCTAATTTAACAGATGAAGAATTTTTAGACACTCTTAAACAGAAACTTTCTTTAATTGCAAGTAGACTGACCCGGTATAAGAAATGTACAGAAAGAAAGCAACAAAATACACAATTTACTAATAACGAAAGTAATTTTTACAGGAAGTTAATCCAAAGTACTAAAAATACCCAAACACGTAGCACTAATACCCCTCACCCAGATGAACTACATAGGTTTTGGTCAAATATATGGGCTAGACCCACTGAACACAATAGAAATGCAGAGTGGTTAAACACTCATGCTCAAAGTATAACATCTGATATGGAATTTGACAAAATACCTGTTGATGTTTTCATTACAGTACTTAAAAAAGCACATAATTGGAAAGCGCCTGGTAGTGATAAAATCCAAAACTACTGGTACAAGAAATTAACACATCTTCATCCTATATTATACAAACATATAAATGATTTCATAAAGGCACCTGAGTCCATCCCACACTACATAACTACCGGCCTAACATATATGATTCCTAAAGACTCAGATTCTCAAAACCCCTCCAAATATAGACCTATAACATGCCTACAGACTTTATACAAACTGATGACTGGTTGCATAACTGAATTAATTTACAAATACATTACAGAGAACAATATTTTATCAGAGGAACAAAAAGGGTGCAAAAAACGTAGCAGAGGTTGTAAAGAACAACTAATAATTGATTCAGTGGCAATGAGGCAGGCAATAGCTACAAAATGTAACATATCTACTATGTACATCGATTACCAAAAAGCATTCGACTCTGTACCCCACAGTTGGCTACTACATATACTGAAAACGTATAAAGTACACAACACCATAATAAAGTTTTTGGAACAAACTATGTTGCAATGGAAAACACAATTAAAAGTAAATAATGCCATACACCCAGATTCCATCCCCATTCGCAGAGGTATTTTTCAAGGTGACTCTCTTAGTCCTCTCTGGTTTTGTCTAGCGTTGAATCCTCTCTCAATCTTGCTTAACCAGTCACAAAGCGGCTTCCCTCTCACATCTGGCGACAATCATCTCAGACTTACACATCTAATGTACATGGACGATATAAAACTTTACAGTGATAATACCCATTCGTTACATGAACTCGCAGACATCACACAAATGTTCTCCCAGGATATAAAAATGGATTTCGGTATAGATAAATGTAAGACTTTCACTATTACATCTGGAAAAATAGTACAGGACAGTTACACTTTACGCACAGGCGAAGTTATGGAGGGATTAGATAGAAACAGCTCATACAAATATTTAGGATTTCACCAGTCTAAGCAAATACACCAAAAAGACATTAAACTGGAACTAAAAGACACTTTTAAACGCAGGCTCAATAGTTTACTGAGAACCCAACTTAATTCGCGAAACCTAACTAAATCCATTAACTCTTATGCTATTCCTGTCCTCACGTATTCTTTTGGTGTTTTAAGTTGGTCACAGAGTAATTTGAAAAACTTACAAAGATTAATTAATACGTCCATGACTAAAAACAGAAAGCATCACCCACGTTCTTGTACTGAGAGGTTAACGTTGCCACGTCGTGAGGGAGGCAGAGGACTGATAGATATCCTCAACCTACACAATAGGCAAATCTCTTCGTTGCGAGATTTTTTTTACAATAAAGCAGAACACTGTATATTACACAAAACCATAGTAAATGCAGATAAAAAGTTTACTCCATTAAATTTAAGTAATAATACCATCCAAAACAGTAAGGTTATTGAAAATAAAGATAAAATCGCTTCATGGGCCCAAAAGTCACTCCACGGGAGACATCGCCAAGATTTGTGCAGGTC
This sequence comes from Deilephila elpenor, assembly GCA_949752805.1. Lineage (NCBI taxonomy): Eukaryota > Metazoa > Arthropoda > Insecta > Lepidoptera > Sphingidae > Deilephila > Deilephila elpenor. The sequence goes on from OX457121.1 coordinate 2,636,817, forward strand.
TAATGTCGACTACGAGGCGTCGAACGCATGGCTCACTCGCGGCGAACTCTTCCCAGAGACAGAGGGCTTCATGATAGCGATACAGGATCAAATTATTGAAACCCGAAATTACATAAAATATATCGTGAAATCACCAATACCTACAGATGTATGCAGACGTTGTAATAGTCTATCAGAAACCATCCAACACATAACAGGTGCTTGTAAAGCAATAGTACAGACCGACTACAAATACAGACATGACCAAATAGCTAAGATAATCCACCAAAAACTTGCGCAGAAATATAAATTAATAGCTCCGACCACACCCCCAACGCCGTACTATAAATATAATCCGTTAACCATTTTAGAAAACAACACGTACAAATTGTACTACGACAGAGCCATATTAACAGATAGGACAGTGCATTATAATAGGCCTGATATCACAATTATAAACAAGACACAGAAAATAGCCCATTTAGTTGACATTGCAGTTCCAAATACCCATAATCTCCAAGCAACCCTTACAGAAAAATTGACTAAGTATACCGAACTATCGCATGAAATAGCCCGAATGTGGAAAATTAATAAAGTGAAAATAGTACCTATCATTATTTCTACTACAGGAGTAATACCTAAACAGCTGCATGAATCAATAAAAACATTAGATCTTCCGTCCACTCTATACACTCAACTTCAAAAAGCAGTAATTTTAAATACATGTAGAATTACTAGAAAATTCCTCAATACAGACCCACTTAACACAACACATTCATATAATAGAGAACATGGTAACATAGACACTAGTGAATTACACACCCCAACTTCCAATTAGACCCACTTGGCCTAGGCCCGTGGGTTCTAAAATAAAGCCGGTTTGCAAGAACCGAGAAGATAAAATATCTTTACCAAGAAATAATAATAAAAACTCTTTATTGAAACACCATACAGTAATAAAAATAAATTACTAAAAAAAACACATAAGATGTTAAGTCTCATTATGTCCAGTAGTTACTCTGGATACAAAGTTTTTCAAACCGGAACACAACAGTGCATTTACACTGCTGTTTGGCGGGAGAAATAGACATTGGGGTGGTACCTACCTCTTACATATGAGAGAACTACCACCAGTAAAAAAGTTGATCACGTAGTTAAGCATTTTACGATTTAAGTCATCAGTAAGTTTTTACAGTCTCTTTTGTAAACAACAAGCAACACGACGCCTCACGTTCTGCCCTTCAGGAGTCCATGTATAGACAATAGACTTTTTGACAGTTCTACATAATAGAGTGCGTGGTGGCCTGTTGGTAACGGACCAGACGCGGCTGCCTACATGTTCACGGTGGTTGCGGGTTCAAATCCCAGGGCACACCTCTGACTTTTCGGAGTTATGTGTGTATTGATAGTCAATCACCACGCACTTTAATGGTGAAGGAAAACATCGTGAGGAAACCTGCATACCGTAGCGATTTTAAAGAATTTCTACGGTATGTAAGTCCGCAAACCCGCACTAGGCCAGCGTGGTGGACTATATGGCCTAACCACTCTCAGTCGATTCTCTCGATTATAGAGTAGGCCCGTGCCCTGCAGTGGGACGTATATGGGCTGATATAGATAGATAGATAGACATAATAGAGAATAATGGGAGCATAATGGAGGATGTCACATAAATCATGGAGCCTAATATGAGCGTCATCGACACCGGAAGGGTTGATAATTTTCATGACGCAGTTTTAGACGCCGGCTGTGCAATGAGAGGTCGCTACGATCCCTCACAGACTAATGTTTGTGTGATCCACTGATATTTGTTTCTATAGGTGTTTGTGAGACCGAAATATCTCTCGCAATTTCTGATACACGACACAACTAGAACTTAATTGTTTCGTATCGTATTTTTATTTATTTATTTACTCGTATATGATTTTCGTCCAAAGCTTTTTTCCACCAGTTGGTATCGAAATGGTCCAAATCATCTCTCCACCTTGGATAGAGACGGGTGGAAGAAGGATAGGGAGGCCTTTGCCCTGTAGTGGGACAGTATAGGCAAGGAAAAATGATTTTCGTGTCTAAAATATGCACTCAAGATTATGATTAGGATGTCCATATCCGCCCAGATTATTAAAATAAAAAAATGCATAACGTAAAATGACTCACGGTGTAGATGTAGCGCTCCGGATTTAACCTATGTATCCGGCTTCGAACGCGCCGGCAAAATAATGTTGACCAACAGATTACTATCTACGCCGGATAAGATACTTTATCTGAACTACATTTACAATCAAATAAATTTTGTCGTTTTTAAAATAGGCCTTAAAATAGTCTAAAAGGTTTCTTACAACGTGAATTACACATTGAAATAAAACTAATTCTTACGGATTTTATCGCTGATTTGGTTCAATTTTAAAATTTTGAAAATTCCCCACTTTTCGATTACTTTCGTTTCGATACGTTTTCCGTATTAACCGTAAAAATTAGTTTTATTTCAAGGTCCAGAAAGGTTTATGGAACAATAATATATTATTTACTATATTGAATCATGTTAATCAATTCCTTCCGTATTAAGAGATTTAAAAGTTACTTTTGATATTTTCTGGAAAAATAAACCGAAATCTTATCGACAGATAACGGTTGCGATAGTCCAAAGAATGATTAACGAGAATAAAAGAGGGCGAACTTAACGAATATTTGGCTTAAGTTGAGGCATATAGTATGTAGTTTTTGAAGATTTTTTTTTGGCTTGTTTACAAAAAAATATGAGTAATTTTTTTTTATGATTCGCGCGCACGACGACAGCCAACGAAAGCGACATGATGACGATTTTTATTTTTAATCTAATAAATAATAATAAATTTGTAACCAATCGATGTCTGTACATGAAAGATAAATGAGAAAAACTAATATGGGGGGTCTGTATTAAGTTTGCGGGCAGAAGCTCGTAATTAATAATACATAGATACTTGAAACTGAAAATGCTGAATAAAGACTATTTTGCTTTGGAAATCTTGCATAAAGCCTATTTCTGCAGTAAATTGCACCAGAAGATGTAGGCAGAGGTTACCAGGAATTCCACTTTTCGCCTTGTGTGTTCCGTCCCACGATGTGATAGGAGGCGAGCCTATCGCCATATCGGGCACAAATTCCTGACTCCGGGCTGATAATGAATAGAAAAATTCAATATCACTGCCCGACCCTTGATTCAAGCCCGAGACTTCAGCGTTGCTATTGTACAACTGTGCTACGGAGGAAGTCCTACGTTACTTTACCGTAAAAAATACTGTCCGTTCTATTCAGAAATTTAATCTATGACAAGTTTTATCGAGTAAATATTTATCTTCTAACGTATGTCCGCGTCAACGATACGAAATATTTCTACAGTAATCAACGAACTTTGAATCTAATCAATTCAGTTTATAGTTAAAATGTTTATGTAAGTGATGTGTGAAGGACGTTGGTTTTGTAAAGAAAATATCAGTTCACGTGTGATAATAGAAGAATAAACTCCTTGTGGGAAGCGATAAGAAATGTATTGGTTGTGGTTCTAAATATAGTTTTTTTTTCACTAGAAATATTAGGATTAAATATATACAGGGGATAAAAAGGTACGATTTTTAAGATTTGATATTCAACATTAGAAATTGAACCGTTTACTTTCTTAAGTTTCGTTTTTGATTTTTTTATCCGGTCAGTTATAATTTAGTTTATGTATATAAAAGTCAATTGAGATTGTAGAGTAAGCAATTTTAAAAGGTGTTAATTACTGAAGATAATCAATTAATGTAATGAAGGGTTTTGTGACCAAATACCCGGATATGAGCAGTGTTCTTGTAAGATAAAAATTCTATGAACAAATTAGATTATGTTGAAATGATAATAGATGATATAGTTCGATTTCAATGAACTAAAAGCATAAGTTAAAAAAGACAGATTTGTAATCAAATTGCTACATTTTTAAATTTACAACGACTCGAAATAATTGAAATAAAACTAATTATTACGGATTTTATCACGAATTTTGGTTTAATTTCAAAATTTTTTGACTTCCCGATATTTTGATTACTCTACAGCTTTCGAGTTCCGCCCCGTGACCACGAAAGCTTTATCAATCTGTAACATTTGCGTTAATCTAAGAAACTATTAGACTTAAAATAATTTTAATTTTTGCAGGGATGTAAGAAACACCACAGAACATACTTGAAATACTATGTAAAAAATTTAAAGATCCTTCAAGGTTTGAAAACCTAAGTGCCGTAAAAAGGACAAATTAAATTGATGTCTCAATGAAGTTATCTTGAAAATTTTTGTGATTAAATAATCGAAAGTGTGTTAACCACATAAAGTTTCTGTTATTTAGCTGATATATTGTGAAAGTGTTCGGAAATAGTTAATTTTAAGTATATAAGTACTGCATTTGTACACAATGAAGATATCTGTGATTTGGTGGTTCGCGTTATGTAATATTTATATGGCTAATAAAATTTATGGTAAGTTTATAGCATTATTGTATTTTTTCTATTTATGTGATCCTTATGGTGTCTTTGGTGGTGTAAATGCGTGGTGGGTCTTGGTAAACAAACCAGACGCGACTGCCAACATGTTCACGGTGGTCGCGGGTTCAAAACCCAGGGCACACCTCTGACTTTTCGGAGTCAGGTGTGTATTGATACTCAATCACCACGCACTGTTACGGTGGAGGAAAACATCGTGAGGAAACCTGCATACCATAGCGATTAGTAGTAATTTCTATGGTATAGTCCGCCAACGCGCACTAGGTTAGCGTGGTGAATTATAAGGCCTAGTCCTACTCAATCGTACTCTCGATTGTAGAGGAGGCTTGTGCCCTGCAGTGGGACGTATATACTATATAGGCTGAAACAATACAGTACAGTTGTGGTACCTGTAGTGTAAATAAATATGAAGTATCCTTTGGAGACAAATAGTTTTCTTCCGCCGGTTAAAACAATTTCGTAGGCCAGTTGAATTGTTTAGATTATGTTTGTAATTGTTATAAGTTTATTTCTTACTTAGTTTCGTATATTTAAAGGATCATAAAGTGTATAAATAAACATTTTAATAAAAATCAGTATAAATACAACCTTTTTCGACACTCAAATTATTAATTCAAATTACAGGACAAACTGAAAACGGGCTGGAATTGCAAAATACGCCAGAATTGCTTGATACGGCAGACTTAAATTTAGATTCTCAAAAACTAGAAGATGTTTCGAACAAGATTTGCAAAGTCTGTGATTGCAACGAGCGAGCGGTTGACTGTAGAAATAAGAATATTGAAACACCGTTTGAGATCATTGATTGGAACGGTAAGTAAATTATATTTTTTGTTGAGGATAAACATGGATTGTAAAAAATTGTGTAGAATTAACAGAATATAAAAAATACACACACAAACATATACATAAACTCACGCCATTATCCCAGCAGAGGCGCCACCAGGACACCCACATTTCGCCTTGTATGTTCCGTCCCATGATATGATAGGGGGCGAGCCTATCGCCATATCGGGCACAAATTCCTGACTCCGGGCTGATAATGAATATGATAATCCAAAATCACTTTGGCCGACCCGGCATTCGAACCCGAGACCTCAGCTTTGTAATCGTACCGTAGTACAACTACGCCACCGAGGCAGTCCAACAAAGAAAATAACGCTTGGCAAATGCATTCCCATTATTCGACCAAAAATTTGGTTGCCTTATGCTCAATAATACAGGGTATATCAAGACTGCGACCGAAAACGAAACCGGGTGGTAGTTTTAGTGGTTACAGACACAATGCAAATAAAATTTTCGTAAAATAAGCGAAAGATTATTTTTTGCAATTTTTTGAAAATCATAGTTTTTGGGTAGTAAATACCTAGTTATTGCGAAAATAGTAATTGAAACCCTATCGTACCATTGCGTCTTAAAAAATAAAAAGGTGTACATCATTATTTTAGGAGACCTATGTATTTATCACCCAAATACCACGATAAGTAAAAAGTTACCAAAAAAAAGTTGACGATATTTTTTGCGAAATTTTTCATTGCACTGTGTCTGAAGTCACTAATACTACAACCTGGCTTCGTTTTCGGTCGCGGTCTTGATATACCCTGTATTTTCGCTTTCATATTCCCATCCCATGCGTCTCGGCAAACGTAGTGTAGGACGCCCTTCAGCCAGGTGGAGCGACGATATTCGTGGGGTGGCTGGTAGCGGTTGGCGACGATGGGCTGAAGATCGAGCCCAGTGGCGTGCTATGGGAGAGGCCTATGTCCAGCAGTGGACGCAGAAGGGCTGATGATGATGATGATGATGATGATGATTCCCATCATTTATCCTTCCCGCTCCCCTCCCCAATTGATGGTCCGGCAACACTTGTATAACTATTTGTCATTTTCAGGTCTAATATCCTTCGCTCCATTATCAGTGGACCTAAGCTATAATCCATTGAAGACTCTCACCAGAATATCGAATGTGACCACAATTCAATATCTGAACATATCTCACTGCGAGATCGAGAGTATTGAGCATGGTACATTCAGCTACCTGAAGGACCTCATAAGCTTGGATTTGAGTGGGAATAGACTGGTAACCTCTTCTATTAACAGGAGAGTTTTTCTTGTAAGTATTATTCTTGGTGTAACATTGAGTATCATCTTTACAGGTGGTAGGACTCTTATACGTAAGAAGCCTTAGGTATTTATTTATTTATTTATTTTATTTAATACTTTTTTGCACTACATGGAGATATACAAATGCAAACTTATACAATACAAACAATAGTACAAGGTACCACCGCAATATCTATTTCACCCGCAAACAGCAGTGTAAATGCACTGTTGTGTTCCGGTTTAAAGGACAGTGCCCCTAGCCGGAACATTTTGAAGTATCGTATAGTAATTCTCGTATAGTAAAGTAAACGTTTCCCGCTGTGAAATTTTAGTTCCAAATACGCTCACAATGGCGCTGTTTAAATTCCCATACAAAATTTTACTATTACTATTCTATTACGATACTGCAAAATGTTCCGGCTAGGGGCACTGGACGGGAACCATAACATATTTTTTATAAGAGTGGAGCGAAAGGGAAGATTGTTTGCGAAGCGACAAAGACAGATTATTGAAATGGCGGGCCTCGTATCAGAGACTTTGTTGCTAAAATGTTCATTGTAGTGTCTAGTTACATGGGTATTTAATATATAAAATCTATAGCTAGGTACTTAACGGTAATCAATTTAATTAAACTGTATCATAGTAATTTTTAAACAAGTTAATTCATGAAAAATCAAACTAAAATGTAAACAATAAGGAGGTCGACCAGTAACTTTATTTCGTTCTACCCGCACTTAGAAAATAATATGTACTTACCAAGTAATTATTATCTCGTAAAGTCACAATTCTCATTTAATAATTAATAGATAACACACTCTATTATAACACATCTCCAACTAATACCTAACTCGGGAACGGAACTCCGACCACTATAAATACTAATTAAACAAAGAGTGCGAAAATTATGTTCGCACCAAGCGGGTGTGCGGTAGATACTGACTATTTAATATTTACAATGGTATTATTGCTTTTATAAAATTCACAGTCCTGACTCCTATAAGATAAATTAAGTCATGTTTCCGATACCCACGAGTATCGGAAACTACGAGAGACTTTTCGGTCTCCAGACACCCAGACCCTTGTGAGGCCCACAAATATTTGTCTCGGTGCGCGGATCGAACCCGCAGCCTCGCATTTCACAGCCAGCGTCTTACCAACTGCGCCATAAAGACTGTCAATAATATGGTCTCGCTTCATTTTTGGAAAATATTTACCTACTGACAGTGTACATGTGATGTGCACATGTGGTTATATTCCCGGGTTAGGCAATTAGCTGTGTGTGAGTTTCATCAAAGAAGATTTTGTCACGAAGTGTCTTTGAAGCTAGGCAAATTATAATCAAAATCTTTTTGCAACATAGATAATTTAATCTGTACGGTATACAGGTTTTCTCAAGATGGTTTTTATCCGTAAAAGCAAAGGTTACAAGCAACAAGGCTTCAAAAATAATGATATTTTCATACATTTCAATTAATTCCAGGGCCTACTCCACCCAGACCAAGAGATTCGTCCCTTCCAAAACATTAAATACATGAGCTTAGCCAACAACGACATCCATTCCTTAGCTCAGGACACTTTCATGTTCATGTCGACCCTGACAACCCTGGATTTGAGCGGCAACCCCTTGGGCTTCATCGACCGGGTCACCATGGGTGTTATCACCGATTTCGTGGACTTGATGGTAAGTAAAATCTTATTAGGGAGGGAAGTAGACAATAAATTATTTCCAACTCCTATTAATTTTACTTTATGATTTCGTTGCGAGTTAGACAAGTTAGACGTTCCCGGAGACTCGCTGAGCTTCAATGCTCAGTGTCATTACAATGCGTCCTGTTGATCCTGGCTTACAGGACTTGCAGTGGTGGGTGTGAGGGCGGGACAGTCTCCAAGTAGAATCTTATTTAGCCACACTAAGTATGCTGATTGTAAGCCTCAATTTTATGAGTGGTAGACCCACGCTGTTGTCATTCAGCATGGATGGGCAGACTCTTTCGGGGCGGTACCACTGTCTCACAGGAAATAGACGTAAAATTACAGCTTTGTTGTTCCGTTTCGTTCGGTGCGTGAGATTGCCGAATGCCCAATACCTCTGTCTTCCCTTTTTCCTTCCAGCTTTCCACCCGATTTGATGGTCCGTTCTATGGTCCAAGCGTTGTGGATATTCATAGGCGGCAGTGATCTCGTACCGTCAACTCATCTGCTCGTTTTTAAGCTATTTAAGCTACTACGTAAAACCGAAGCTTGGTCGTCTTATAGAACGTTCTACAAGATCAAGTTCCTTCGCTTCGTTTGCTAATGTCCGGCCCCACTCGAGAACTTTGTCGCCCCATTGGTTATGAAAAATGATTACTAGCAGAAAACTGAACGATCGGAACTGAACGATACTGAACAACCTCTGTCAGAGATTCCTAAATTAATTGCGCTTTATTTCCAGGAGTTGAATCTTAGTGGGTGCAATCTAGAAACCCTCCCAGACGGGATGTTTAGGAGGCAGCGAAGAATAAAGAAGCTAGATTTGAGCGACAACAAGTTCGCGGCAGTGCCAACGTCTTTAGGAGAAGCTGTTTCTTTGGAGTACTTGGATTTCGGAAGGAACGCCATGGATGTCTTGAATGATACAAAGTATGATATAAATTATTTAGAATAATACACTTAACAGTCATAACAGTCAGCAACGCTCCACAGTAAAATACAAGTTTGGTAGGTAAAACTCAAAAGACAATTTTGATCTGTCAGCACCCAGACACGAAACAAATATGAGCCTCACACACATTTGTCTCTTTGTGAGAATTGAAGCAAAAAAGAATATGTTAGTAACTACCATTACAAATAAATAAATACCTACAACAGCCAACTACATCGTCCTGACCTCATAGGACGCGACTTGTGTCGTCGGTAGCACAATATTTTTAATACATTTATAATTCTTAGACTTTTAAAAGTTAGGAATGTACTCAGTCAATTTATTTAGCGTAGAAGGGGAAATATATTAAATCAATGTATTTTTAATATTATTTTTAGCCCAATAAAAAAATTGACGAAGCTAAAAGAACTGCGTCTAAATAGACTGCCGAAGTTACGTAGAATAACAGATGGAGCACTAAGCGGTCTTGCCGATCTTGAAGTGTTGGACCTGTCCTACAATGTAAAGCTGTGTGACCTTGAAGATGAGTTCCTGTCGTGGCATGATGAGGATACTGAGCATGAGCTGTGGCCCTCTTTGCGGGAGGTAGGTGTCAGACCTTTGTAGCTAGAGTAAATATGAGACTTAACATCTTATGTCTCAGGATGGCGAGCGCAGTAGAATGCCAAACATTGCTTTGTAATTCATGGTGTTGTTGTGTTTTGCTACTATCCATGAGCGCTCGTATCGCTTACCATCAGGCGAATGGCATGCTCGTCTTGCCATTCATTGCAATGAAAAAAAAGAATCCACCAGTACGTTTGTATTTCATGGTGTTGTTGTGTTTTGCTACTATCCATGAGCGCTCGTATCGCTTACCATCAGGCGAATGGCATGCTCGTCTTGCCATTCATTGCAATGAAAAAAAAGAATCAACCAGTACGTTTATGTATTACAAATTGTCTTTTTCCAGTTTTACCTGAACAACAACAATTTATCGACAGTCTACTCAGGATATCTGGAGCGATGGGATCTCCTGTCCAAGGTGGATTTGAGTAACAATTCTTTTCTGTGCGACTGTAACAGCCAGTGGTTGATCGACGTGTACGTACCCACAGTGCAGTCTACTGAATCAAACAGCACGCTGGGAAATATGATGTGAGTATTTTTGATAGATTGTAACTTTTTTGATTACACAGGGTATATCAAGAGCGCGACCGAAAACGAATCCAGATGGTAATATTAGTGACTTCAGACACTATGCAAGTAAAAATTTCGCAAAAAAAATCGACAACTTTTTTTTGTAAGTTTTTACTTATCGTCGTATTTGGGTGATAAATACATAGTTCTCCTAAAATAAAGATGTACACTTTTATTTTTTAAGACGGAATGGGACGATTGCTATTTTCGCAATAACTAGGTATTTACTACTCAAACACAAGGACTTTTAAAACTTTGCAAAAAAAAATCTGTCGCTTATTTTGCGAAATTTTTATTTGCATTTTGTCTGTTACCACTAAAACTACCACGTGGCTTCGTTTTCGGTCGCAGTCTTGATATACCCGGTATAAACGATTGGTGCCGTGAAGGTTCCTGAAAATTTGAATTTTTCATTTTTTATGGCTACATTTTTTTTTTAACCAGATCGCAAATATGATGTAACCAAATTAAACAATAAAGAGGCGAAGAAAGGTTAGAGGAAATAAATGGATGCAAGTGGTAGTGGACATCCTTATGAGTGGCATTAAATATGATGACGATGGTAAATGTAAAAATCCCCTGAAATAGGCGTTATTGATTCGGACGTTTTAGTCATCTCGATCCTGTATTTAAATTGTCTGTACAGCTGACTTTAATCCTCCATCGCTATCCTGAAACAATTTGGCCCAACCATCTTAAATTTATTGAAATAAAATCCGTAAGAAGTAAATTTTACATACTTTTGACAGCCTCCGTGGCGCAGTTGGTTTGACGCCGCCTGTGAAACGGTTCGATCCCCGCACCGAAACAAATATTTGTGTGATCCACAGGTATTTGTTTCGGGTCTGGGTGTTTGTGACACCGAAAAGTCTCTCGTAGCTTCTGATACCCACGACAAAAGACTCGATCTTAGTGTGGGGTCAGGACTATGTATGTAAGTGTTGGGTGTATTTATTTATTTTTTTTACCTTCCAGTTGCAAGAAACCCAAGGAGATGAAAGGGATATCGCTATTGCAGCTGTTTAGCGCATCTAAGCAGTTACCGTGTCCAGAATCTTTGGATATTACAGAGAGTCCTGTCTCAGACATGGCTATTATCCTCGGCATCATGATAGGTAGGTTTCACAATTTAAAAATATACTGATCATAACATTTTCTATGGTATGAAGTCCAACCGCTACTCGGCCAGCCTGGCCTAAGCCGTCTCAATTGAACTTTTAGTTGTAGAGTCCCGTGATCAGCAGGCGATGATGGGCTGTTATAGACCCTGGCTGACAGGAGTTGCAGTGGTTACTGGACTTTTTTTACTAATTATAAAGTAAAGGGGGGAAACGAGCATACCCTTTACCTGATGGTAAGTGACCACCACCGCCCATGAATTCACCACTATAGGGCATAGATGTGCGATGCTGTCCTTTAAGATGGAATTCGCTCTTTACTTACTAGCTGTACTGTATCAGCCCATATACGTCCTACTGCTGGGCACGGGCCTACTCTACAATCGAGGGAATCGATTGAGAGTGGTTAGCCATATAGTCCACCACGCTGGCCTAGTGCGGGTTGGCGGACTTACATACCGCAGAAATTCTTTAAAATCGCTGCGGTATGCAGGTTTCCTCACGATGTTTTCCTTCACCGTTAAAGTGCGTGATTGACTATCAATACACACACAACTCCGAAAAGTCAGAGGTGTGCCCTGGGATTTGAACCCGCGACCACCACGCACTTACTATGTGTATCCGGTTAATAACAAATTCTCCTATTTCAGGTATATTCGTTACGTTTCCACTAGTACTGGTGGTTATTTTACTATGGAGACGAGGCATCTTCGCAAAATGTAGAAACCGACGCGTAGATTCTGACGAGGAAGAAACAGACGCGTTTGAAGTTAGAGAAATCAAAGTTAATTTATAATTTGCTTGAAAATGTTTGATAATTCGGGCTTCTAAATTATCCTTCGTAGCCAAAATATGAAAACTTTAATAATACTTATAGTATTCACAAATTGTCTATTAATCTAAATCTAAAATCAAAAGTTAGGTGACTTTTGAGACGACATCATTTACTGAAATAATTAGATTATTTTTTCTTGACTGCCTCGGTGGCGAAGTTGTACTACCGTACGACTGATACTTTGGCGACTACAAAGCTGAGGTCTCGGGTTCGAATCCCGGGTCGGGCAAAGTGATATTGGGTTTTTCTATTCATTGTCAGCTCGGAGTCAGGAATTTGTGCCCGATATGGCGATAGGCTCGCCCCCTATCACATCATGGGACGGAACATACAAGGCTAAATGTAGGTGTCCTGGTGGCGCCTCAGCCTACCCCTTCTGGGATGAAGGCGTGAGTTTATGTAGGTATGTATGTAATTTTTCATCTAAGTAATGTTTTGATGGATAAAACTGGTTCGAAAAGTACTGTTTTTGAGGCAACGCGTTTACGCTCTTAAATATTTTTAGGTTAAGCTAGGAGTGAAAGAATATTCTTATGAGAATGCTTATCTTTAGAAGTAGATTGTAAATATAAGAAGTAAGAATGATGATAGAAATAAGATAGTATTTTGATAGTTCCTTGTATTTACTTGGATGTTCATTGAACGAGCAATAAGTGTTTTAGAGAAATTGTGAATTATGAAGTTGTAAAGCTTAGAATTTATACTTTCCGTAGTAATCGTTACCTACAGAAGAATACTTAGTATAATACATCATATAAGTACAGTAGTTTTCTTAAGATCTGTGTCGTAGTTAATGGAATGTGTTACTTAGTGAAATAATATAATAATTCGTATGTGTATTTGTTTAATTTGTTTGGTTTTGTTACTGTCCATGAGCGGTTATATCGCTTACCATCAGGCGAATGGCATGCTCGTCTCGCCATTTAGCGCAATAAAAAAAATGTATACATTCAAATATAATAAAGTTGAAGTTTGTTCGCCTTAATCTCTAGGACTTCCAAACGGATTGGTAAAAATATTTGTGCATTTGATAGGCAAATTCTTCAGGATGGTCTTAGGCTATTTATCATCACGCTATCACTCTGAGGGACCGAGCAAAAAGATAACATACATAAAATGTATTTTTTTTATCAGATTTATATAAAACCTGACGTTATAAGTTTTAACTGGAGTAATTAAAGTTGAGCTTTACTTTTTAACTAAGTTAAATAAGTTTTAAGGAAAAATTTCTAAGATTATTAGAAAAAATTCTGTTATTATTATTTTTAAGGAATTATTTCTAAGATTTTGACATTAATGTGTTGATAGATTTAAAGACTCGCAATAAAATTGCGAAAGTGTGTGTTTTAAAAGGTTTTAATTTGTAAGATCATTTAGAATTAGATAGCCTAATTCAAGTAATGTTATATTTAAATTAAAGTTTTATTATAAACGCAATAAGTATTAAATGTTATAATTAACTTTATATTCATTATTTCGTAGTTAATAACGTTCACATTAAATTTGAATTATATAGTATGTAATGTTCGCTTTTAAAAGAACTAAATTCAAACGTTGCAAAATAAAAACAATACCTACCTAATTTGTTTTTGTAATTTTTACTTATTTGGGTGATAAACAGTGTTCCTATAATAATGATGTACACCTTAGTTTTAAAGACGCAATGATACGTAAGAGTTTAAATTCCTTTTTTCGCAAAAACTATGTATTTACCACCAAAACACGATATTTAAAAAAAAAATGTTTTTATCCTTTTTGCGAAATTTTTTGTTGCATTGTGTCTACAACCACTAACACTACCTGGCTTCGTTTTCGGTTGCAGTCTTGCATACCCGGTATCACTTAAGATATGCTATAAATTAAGTAGTCAGTGTGGTTGCAACATTTATTAATTTACAATGGCTTGCAGTGTTTCAAAACTCGCTGTCCTGTTTGCTTTTCCCACACGCTCTGGACATCTTCAGGGCATATCTTTTATCTGAAAAGATATTTTTTATAATAGGATATTTCACTATGATTGTATTTAATATTATTTTGCATACAAACACAAATACTATTATAATAAAACATTTCAGTCAAATCAGTATGAAAGTAGCTTGTAACATATGCAAATATTAGTATTTAAAATAAAGAGTGGGAGCGTAATGGAGACGTTATACCGTCTCTTTCACACGCGCACACTGTAATGCATATTAAGACTTTTGACGTCACTAGTTTTGTTTTGCATCCCTTTTCTTTTACTCCCACTATAAGATTTCAAACGTTTCTAACTTGTTTAATTTAGAATGGATTTACAAAATTTCTGTTTGCTAGATTTTGGATATGGATACCTTTTGATAAAATAATTAATTTACATGGCGCAGTTGCATGAAAGCGGTCTGTGAAACGAGAGGGTGCGGGTTCGATCCTCGCAGTTTTTTGTGTGGTTAACATATATTTCAACTGGCCTGCTCTTCAGTCATTTTCATTTAAGGCGTGATTCCATTAGGCAAGTTACTTGTATGCAAGTTGCAAATTGCATGCAACTTGAACAAACCTGCATACAAGCTACGAGTTGCATGTATAGTTTGAACTTATAATTTTTTATTTAAGTGACGCGCAAATTGAACGTACACAGATAAGTTGCACAATTTCGAATTCAATCCTTGATTTCATACTCGATTTTGAACCTCTTACACTCTCCTCTCGTTTCACAGGCGTTTAACTAACAAGCCACGGAGGCTAATCAATGGTTCCACTTACTATAAGTTAAAAAATTCCGGATAATGGGTGGTGCGACAGCATTTTTGATTCTTCTTCTGAATGCTGCCAACCTGTAAAACATATCGTTTTTAAATCGGTGATGTAAATACATAAATACACCCAACAGTCACATACATAGTCCTGACCCCACACTAAGATCGAGTCTTGTGTATCAGGAACTACGAGAGACTTTCGGTCTCACTACCAGACCCGAAACAATTGCCCGTGGTCAAACAAATATTTGTTTCGGTGCGGGGATCGAAACCGTAGCTTCTCGTTTCACAGCCGGCGTCTAACCAACTGCACCACGGAGGCTATGGCAGTTTATGGATAGTGGTAATGAAATCCTGGATTGAATTTACGGGTCAGGAAATTTATGATTTTTTTCTTGTATACTAGCAAACGTAACGAGCACATCCACGGCAGCCTTGGTATCCGCGATGTGGCAGATAAACTCCAAGAATGTCACGTGAGATGGTATGGTCATGTCCTGAGAAAGCCACAGGAGTACGTCGACAATGTGTGCCTGAGCCTCAACATTCCAGGACGTCGACCAAGGGGTAGACTGAAGAAGCGCTGGCTTGATGTCGTCAAGGAAGATATGAGAGTCTATGGCCTTGCTATTGAGGATGCCGAAGACCAGGCGAAATGGAGGAGTCTCAGCCGGAAGGTAGACCCTGGCACCGGCCTGGATAACGCTTAAGCAGAAAGAAAGATACGAGCAAACGGCTTATCAAATGGTTAGTGATTACTATTGCCCATGATCATCTACACTAAGATCGTAGGCACGTGGCTTAGTCCTTAAAATGACGAGGAAAGGGAAGGAAAAAAACGCGAGGAGGAACGAAAAAGAAAGCGAAGAGGAAAGGGACAGAAATAGAACGGTAAGAGATAGATGTGTTAGCAGGCTCTCGTAATAATGAAAGGGCCATAAAAGGTATGAGGTAACGGGTATTGCGCTCACAGCGACCTCACTCAATGAACGAAATACAACAGCAAAGTTGTTTCACGTCGGTTTTCTTAAAGGCAATGGATATACCTCGAACGAACGTGAACATTCATAATTTAGTCCAAGGTTCCAACAGTGTGGTTCTACTTATTTAAAAGCAAAGGAGAATGCCCATTCATGGTATCAGTAAAAAATATCGTGGACCCCGATACCGATACTGCTTAAAATTCATTATGGATTTTTTATGGTTTGTCCCTAAACGTTTTCCTGTTTTATCCCGGGCGATATTATAAAGTTTAGTAATTATCATCACATTTTACGATACGTGATACGATTACTACAAATGGGGCTACCAGAGTGACTGGACATCAAGTTAATTTCTCCAAGAACTCTGGGCCTGATCGCAATTACTTTTATTTTTCTTGAAAATATGTATTTCCCTACTCAAAAAAGCAGGTTTCATCGAGGGAGAAAAATCTTCGCACCGATACCAAGTTTCATAGTAAAATGGGCATTCTCCTTTTTGCATAAATGTTGCAGGAAGTCGCTAAATGCTTCCAACAGGTCGATATTTACATCCTTGTGGGAGGTCCATGATCAGCTGACTTTCTGTGTATAAGAATAACATCCTTACTCGCTTTTAGTAGGTCCGGCGAGTCGCATCACCTGAGCTCTCATGCAGCGGTAGCTGTGTGACCTTCTGAAATGTCTGCATCTAGAAAGAAGAGAAGAGAGAAAAGAAACAAGAGGGAACTCTTAGACTGTATATTATGGATCATTCAAGAGACGAAATGATACTTTACCTGTTGCAATGATGTTTCGGTTCAGGCGCTCTGTAAACAACAAATCGTCATTTTTTTATTTGTTTAATTGGAAATAATAGTTTTATTGCTTCAAAATTATATTTATAAATGATTGACGGGGACAATTTATAAACGATTTATGACACATTTCACCAAAATAAATTATTACACTCAACTGTCTTAATACACACATGGTCCCGAGTGTTTAGACCACTTTTCAATATTTCAATACTTTCCTTGTTCCATTTTCGCTTTTTATGCCGGTAATATTTTTTATCAGGTCAACATAACACTTACAATTATGAACCCTCCTGCAATGGTCAATTTGTGAACCAGGTATAAAAATATACAATCAAAACTACTTACTCAATAATTCTGGACATTTTCATCATTAGATTCAACCTGTAAGAGATATTAAGATAACATACTTAAGCTCATTATATCTCCGAAGGAGTAGGCAGATATTTATCCTATAACCTATCTATATTTGGTGAGAAGTAAAGATATTTGTATAGTGTATATATTTACAGAAAGGGATAAATATAGAAAGAAAGAAAGAAAAGAAAAAAAAACTATTTATTCATCACAGACGCAACGTATACAGCATGGTTTACTTTAAAAAAAAACAATAATAAATAAAAAAACAACATGCTCTGGCTGGTCGCGGCTGTGACTGATAGGGCTGTGTGAGCGACTGTGATATTT
This sequence comes from Deilephila elpenor, assembly GCA_949752805.1. Lineage (NCBI taxonomy): Eukaryota > Metazoa > Arthropoda > Insecta > Lepidoptera > Sphingidae > Deilephila > Deilephila elpenor. The sequence goes on from OX457121.1 coordinate 2,654,381, forward strand.
CTACCATTCTTTTTTTGTTAAATATAAAAATACAGGAACATAAACGAATGGTAGCTACTTTGTTTGTTGTCACAGATAGATTATAGAAACGGGGCTTTATTCTAAAACTTTAATGGGTAATTTTTTTATAATATCTTGTATACTTACCAGCCCATTCTGTAGGGTGCTTTTTGTCTGTTTATTGTGGGGTATAATTTTCTAATCCCTCGTTCTGAAAAGAAATAATTAATATACCCAACTGTCACACACATATTCTTAATTAAATGAACGGCCTTATTCATGAACTGAACTTCGTTTTCTTCGCTCAAACTGATTTCAAATGTCGTTCGAAAGGGACAAAACATTCGATAACTAAAATAGGTTTTAAAACTGTCTATGAATAGGACCGTAAGTTGCTTTGTGTTTCATGGGAATCAGAAATTAGGAGTATTCGGTGTCACAACATTCAGACTCAGAACAATTTTTTGGTGCCGTACATTTTTAACTCTGCGCGGGGATTGAACCGGCGGCTTCTGAGGACGTGAAATCCGCCATTCGGAATAGGCCAGTATATGACTATGGCCCAAGCCCACTCAATCAAATTCTCGATAGTAGAGAAGTCTTGTGGTCGGCAGTCGGAGATTTTGGGCTACAGAAATTATTTTCATTTTAAATAATGACTTGTGATTTATTACTCTATATATTGATATTTACTCACTTTGATGATCATTGATATCGTCTTGTAATAACATTTTCAACTTCTCCAGCATGCATCTGAAAATTGAAATAATAAATAAATAAATACACCCAACAGTCACATACATAGTCCTGACCCCACATTAAGATCAATTAAGCCTTGAGTCGCAGGTATCTGAACTACGAGAGATTTTTCGGTCTCACTAACACCCAGACCAGGGACAAATATTTGTGGGTCATTGAAATACCTATTATGAGGAAGAGGTTCAACCAAGACACCCGTTTCGCCTTGTTCCGTCCCACGATGTGATAGGGGGCGAGCCTAACGCCATATCGGGCATAAATTTCCGACCCCGTGCTGATAATGAATTGCCTGACCCGGGATTCGAACCTGAGACTTCAGCTTTGTTATCATACCGCAGTACAAATACTCCAGCGAGGCCGTCGTCCTAAAATTATTATTGAAAACGAAATATAACTAGCAACCTGATCATTGCATGGACACACTCTTACTCTTATAAAGTCTTCATATGCCGCAATAGGTTATTTTACTGCATTTTTTAATTGTATTTATCAAAAGGTATCTACACCCTAAATCTAGCAAACAAGGAATTTTGTAAATCCATTCAGAATTAAACAAGTTACAAACATTTCAAAATATGTAGTGGGAGTAAAAGAAAAGGGATGCAAAACAAAACTAGTGACATCACTAGTCTTAATATGCATTAGTGTGCGTGTTTGAAAGAGACGGTAAGATGTCTTAACTGCACTCCTACTTTTTTTTTAAACTAATATTTGAAATTAATTAGTTAATTTTGTTGATAATTAATTGGTGAATATTCAAGATGACCCATTTAGTATAACATACCAAGCAGCACCACGGGAACACTGTGAGAGGTAAGATAGTGAACTACTTAAGAGCGACAGAGGCAGATATGTGGGAATCGTTCCTTGTCGGGTCAAAATCAAACAAATGTCGGTAGGATATTCTTCACTTTAATTATTATCTCTTATAATTCGTCTCTCCGTCGTTCACGTCTTCCGGACTATTCTCCACTCTTCCGTCCTTTAACACTTAACATCTTACGCCCAAATACTGGAACGCAACTTAAATATAACTTGCGCTTAACTACGTTAATCCCGATTAAATGTACTGGCTAAGTGAGCCGTGCGCTGTTAAGAGCAACTTATTATTTGAATGTCGTTCCAGTATTCGGGCGTAAATCATTCATCGTCTTACTCTCTTACTCCTTAGTACTTCCATTCGTTATCCCTTTCACAAAAACTACGTTTCAGATCAATCATTCGTCTAACGTTTCATTTTACTCATCTTTCATCATAAACATTCAAATTCTACAGGTAATACTTATTTTGTTCGAAGTGTCTTCTCTGATGATGCAATGGAGTGAAATAAATATAGAAATATACTCACATTTCATCCTGTCTGCTACCACTGCTAGTCATTAATACACTGATTAAAGAACTCCTGTTCAAGATATTTCTTTTGACTGAAACAGACGGGCATTATAAGACTAACTTGATTGACTAATTACTCAGCTCAATATAGCTTTATCGATAGAAAACATATCTTTAAGTACTTTCGTTGTCGATAGATGCCTTTTAGCGGAGAAAGCAAACGATGACAGTTTCCACCGAAATTAACCACTCCCGCTTCCGCGTCACTGTCACTTAGTTTAACAGTTATCTTCTTTTATATTTTCTTTCATCGTTTTTTCATGTTTTTTTGTCATTATTTCAAAGCTTTATTATGTCCTACACTCAAAATAATTGAAAAAACATGAAAACTATTATAATGCTTTGAAATAATTACAAAATAAACATGAAAAAATGCGGGGAATCGGAAGTTATCTGTCAAAATAAGTGACATGTGTCAAATTCGGAGGTCGGGACGTGGGAGTGGTTAATATGCGATCTTTATCCCTATCTATGGATCGTTCCTGAAGCAAATCAAGGCAAGTTACAGGTGGACGTATCATTAAATGTTTGACTCCGTTGGTTTAATTTTATGGTTGATCCATAGATTGAGATTTTTATTAAGTACAATTCGTCTACAAGATATAAATAAATAATAATAAATAAATACACCCAACAGTCACATACATAGTCCTGACCCCACACTAAGATCGAGTCTTGTGTCGTGGGTATCAGAAGCTACAAGAGACTTTTCGGTCTCACAAACACCCAGACCCGAAACAAATACCTGTGGATCAAACAAATATTTGTTTCGGTGCGGGGATCGAACCCGCGGCCTCTCGTTTCACAGGCGGCGTCAAACCAACTGCGCCACGGAGGCTACATACTACATACGACAATAGAACCGGGCTTAATAAGAGTATTTAAAATTATCCTCTAAAATTATACATAAATACATAAACTCACGCCTTTTTCCCAGAAGGGGTAGGCAGAGGTTGAACCAACACACCCATTTCGCCTTGTATTTTCCGTCCCACGATGTGATAGGGGGCGAGCCTATCGCCATATCGGCCACTTTCTGACTCCGTGCTGATACTGAATTGCCTGACCCGGGATTTGAACGCGAGACTCCAGCTTTGTTATCGTACCGCAGTATTATTACTCCACCGAGGCCGTCGTCCTCAAAAATTATATTAAATTATTAACCTGCATAAATGTAATTTAATCTTTTAGTGCGTGGTGGCCTGTTGGTAACGGACCAGACGCGGCTGCCTACATGTTCACGGTGGTCGCGGGTTCAAATCCCAGGACACATCTCTGACTTTTCGGAGTTATACAGTGTGTATTGATAGTCAATCACCACGCACTTTAACGGTGAAAACATCGTGAGGAAACCTGCATACCGTAGCGATTTTAAAGAATTTCTACGGTATGTAAGTCCGTCAACCCGCACTAGGCCAGCGTGGTGGCCTATATGGCCTAACCACTCTCAATCGATTCTCTCGATTGTAGAGTAGGCCCGTGCCCAGCAGTGGGACGTATATGGGCTGATACAATACAATAAAAAAATCTTTTAAAGGACTATACCACTCACAAGATTTGTACGGTAGTCTCAATATGCTACCAATATGTCGATCCATGAGCGGTCTGAAAAATAAACATTTTTAATATGAAATGACATTAATTTATTAGTCCAGTATGTAATTATACCGGGTAAATCAAGATTCAAGACTGCGACGGGTGCGACCGGTGAAGTCAGGTGGTAGTTTTAGTGGTTACAAACACGATGCAAATAAAAATTTCACCAAAACAGGGACAGTGCCCCTAGCCGGAACATTTTGAAGTATCGTATAGTAATTCTCGTATAGTATCGTAAACGTTTCCCGCTGTCAAATTTTAGTTCCAAATACGCTCACAATGGCGCTGTTTAAATTCCCATACAAAATTTTACTATTACTATTCTATTACGATACTACAAAATGTTCCGGCTAGGGGCACAGATATTTTTTTAGATTTTTTTAAAAACCATCGTGTTTGGGTGGTAAATACCTAGTTATTGCGGAAATACTTTAAACCCATGCGTACCTCTGCATGTTTAAAAATAAAGAGGTTTACATCATTATTTTAGGAAAACTACGTATATACCACCCAAATACGACGATACGTAAACCTCTCGTTTCACAGCCGGCGTCTAACCAACTGCGCCACGGAGGCTGTCAAGTTATACGGGTATGAGATGCAAGGTTATAAATACCTGACTACAGCATTCCGTAGCGTACTATAGTTTGATCCGATCCACCCTTCGTTGCAGTCTCCAGATATTTCTGTAAGCATTCATTTCTTTCGTATAGTATACAAAAAGAATATTCAAAATTTGTACCGGGTATATCAAGACTGCGACCGAAAACGAAGCCAGGTGGCAGCTTTAGTGGTTACAGACACAATGTAACTAAAAATTTCGCAAAATAAGCAACAGTTATTATTTGCAATTTTTTTTTCATCGTGTTTGGGTGGTAAATACCTAGTTTTTGCGAAAAAGGTAATTAATGCCTTTGCGTTCTATTGTACGCAAAGGCATTAAATAAGTGCCTTGGTGTACATTATTATTTTAGTAAAATTATGTATTTATCACCCAAATAAGACAAGTAAAAATTTTTAGTTGCTTCGTGCCATTTTTTTTAAATACCTGACTCCCGTTTCAACAGTGACAAACTAAATGACTCTTCGTGTTGTAGTCGCGACCTGAAATAAAAGATATAAATAAATATTGTTTTTAATTTGACAGCATCCGTGAATTGGTTATGAACCGCTGTAAAACGAAAGACTTTAGGGTTCATCCTCTAAAAGAAAAATATTTGTTTGACTTACAAATACTTGTTGAGTGTTTTGACAGCGAAGTTTCACGTTCTTTTCTGATACATTATAGATTTGATCTTATTGTGGGGTCAGGACTATGTGTGCGCCTGTTGGGTGTGTTAACTAAATTATTCTTATGCCTTCCATTCAACAGCTTGCAATGTGAAAATATCGCTTTTAATCTCTATCGGCATGGGTGCAAATTCCAGTCCCGAATACACATTTAAGAATTTTTAATTTAAAAATGGCACTTATTTGAATACTCATCCTGGGATTCGAAGCCAAGACCACGCTAACCCACATTGGGCATTCACAACGCATACAAGTAGCCGCCGGGTCACTGAAACTGCTAAAATAAAACGAGAATGTCCATTCATGATATCGGTAAAAAATATCGTTGACCCCGATACCGATACTGCTTAAAATTCATTATAGCATTTTTTATGGTTTGTCCTTAAACGTTTTCCTATTTTATCCCGGGTGACGGATTTTTATATAATAAAGTAATTTTCATCACATTTTACGATACGTCAGCCATTACAAATGGGGCTACCAGAGTGACTGGACTTCAAGTTCATTTCTTCAAGAACTCCGGGCCTGGTTCGCAATTATGTTTATTTTTATTGAAAATATATATTTTTCCCTACACAAAAAAGTAGGTTTCATCGAGGCACAAAAATCTTCGCACCGATACCAAGTTTCATAGTAAAATGGTCATTCTCCTTTAAAAGTAATTCACTTACTCGGATTTTATAATGACTGGCATCTCTGATTTCTTCCTCAGAGCCATATTGGCGATCTCAGTGGAGACTCCCAATTCTGCGGATCATACATACATAAACCTTTATCCCCTTTATCCCCGAAGGGGTAGGCAGAGGCGCCACCAGGACACCCACATTTCGCCTTGCATGTTCCGTCCCACGATGTGATAGGGGGCGAGCCTATCGCCATATCGGGCACAAATTCCTGACTCCTGGCTGATAATGAATAGAAAAATCCAATATCACATTGCCCGACCCGGGACTCGAACCCGAGACCTCAGCTTTGTAGCCGTACCGTCATACAACTACGCCACCGAGGCAGTCATTGTCTGCGGACCAATATACGTATTTTTCATACACTACGACAAGTGAATACAATTCGCCTTAAGCCTCATTTACACGAAGAGTTTCTCGCGGCGAGAACCGTATGCGATTGTCGCATGACATGACCGCCATGGATCATTGTGTTCTGAGAAACGTTTACACGATGCAACTTCTTTATATCCTTACTTTTGACAGCCTCCGTGGCGCAGTTGGTTAGACGCCTGCCTGTGAAACGAGAGGCAGCGGGTTCGATCCCCGCACCGAAACAAATATTTGTGTGATCCACAGGTATTTGTTTCGGGTCTGGGTGTTTGTTTGACCGAAAAGTCTCTCGTAGTTTCTGATACCCACGACACAAGACTCGATCTTAGTGTGGGGTCAGGACTATGTATGTGACTGTTGGGTGTATTTATTTATTTATTATTATTTTACGATAATCGTATCTTCGAGGCCAGAAACTCTCTCCGTATAAATGGGGCTTTATTATAGACCGGCGGCTTTCGTAGTGAGCTTAAGATTTGCAACTAAAAACTCATTTAAATTACTCTATTAGATATAGGGCCTTATTCATAGACAGATTTAAAACCTAATGGTTTCATAGATTTACGCGAATGTTACACATTGAAATAAAACTATTTTTTTACGGATTTTATCGCGATTTGGTTTAATTGTTACATTTTTTAACTTCCCGACGTTTCGATTATACAGCTTTCGTGGTCACGGGGCGGAAAAGCTGTAAAGTAATCGAATAAAATCCGTAAAAAATAGTTTTATTTCAAAGATTTAAAACCTATTTTAGTTATCGAATGTTTTGTCCCTTTCGAACGACTTGAATTCAGTTTGAGTGAAGAAGACAAAACATTCGATAACTATGTGTATAGGTTTTAAAACTGTCTATAAGGTCGTTAGTGTATTGTGTCGTATTGTATCAGGACATATGCGTCCCACTACAGGGCACGGGCCTCCACTATACAGTATAGTGTATATGTCACCGTAAAATTGTAAATACCGTTACATTACAATCTATCTCGCGAGATTGTGAACTGTCGAAAGATTGTGAACAATAACATACTGCTTACAATTTAACGCATTATTTTTCAGTAGATTGTAATCTATCGAAGTGAAACTGTTAAATCACAATCTTAAAATTGTCAAATTGTAAAATCTAGGTGTATTATGAGTGAAGTACCGCAGTGAGTTACCGCATAGAAACAATCGTTAGGTTAGGTTAGGTTAGTTTATTTCGGGGTGCTATGTCGGGAACCTCCAAGTGGTGCACCCTGGGCAACGTGGGTCATCGTAGTTGCGATTTGCAACTACCATGGCCGACGGCGAATATCCGACGGGGAGGGCAGGGAGTTTGGCGGTCGCTGTCTTTTGTGGCGGCCGCCTCTATCTGTCGTTGCAGGCGAGACCCTGCATTTGGGTCGCCCTCCGGTTCTGTCCCGGAGGTCTAGGCGGGCCCGGTGTGCGCTTACCCCGCCGCCGGGCGGGCTGTGGGAGTGTCCCTCCCACGGTCGCCGTCGTATATCGTAATCCGGTTGTGAGGTTTGTGGTCATGTCTCGCACTCCTGCCGGACCGAGGGTCTTGGCTTAACCGCCCGGACCGCGAGGGAGGATGCCTCTATAAAAAGTACCCCGAATCCCAAGCGGCGGCGCACCGCGAAGGGATGCATGGCTGATGGGCAGTTCAGTCTCTAGTGCGACCCCCGCCAGAGTACCGGCCGACCCTCTGGCGGGTTACGCTAGGCTTACCCAGGTACAGGGGGCACTGCCTGGGCGGACCTTCCTTTCCCCCATACTCGTGGGAACAATTATGAACTCTAACACAAATAAAACAAACACAAAATCTTGTTCGGTGGTAGTGGAGAGGTTGCACGGCTCGGATGCTTCTCAAGCGTCCAGTCGGGCACCCTCAGCGTCAGGAGCGACTGCGGAGAGGAACGCGCCATCCCGTGACTTCGATTCGGAGTCCGGGATGAGCAGCGACTCTTCGCATGCGAAGAGAAGCCGCACTAGGCCGCGCGGGCCGCGTCCGGCGGAGAAGCGGCAGAGAGCTAGCGATGGTGGCAGTACGGCGGAAACGGACTCCCGTGCTGCCACCAAAAAGCAGATGCGAAGACCCCCGGCTCCAGCCCGGAGCACGGGAGTAGATGACGACGCCGTCATTAGGGCGAAGGCGGCTTACGAGGCTGCCCTTGATCAGGAGCGCATCGCAGAGGCCGAGGCGATGGAGGCGGATGAGGCTGATCTGCGGAAGGCCAAGGAGGCGCATCCTTGGACAAAGCCGACTCCAAAGGAGGCGCCGCCGGCTACCCGCAGTGAGGCCCTTACGCGGATGGCAAAGCGGCTCCAGCACGTCTCTCGCACGTCCCGACACCTCAAGGGTACGTATGTTCGGGACATCAATGAGAGCGTGTCGGAGTTGCTGGCGTTGGCGCAGGAGCCGTCCTCTGTGGAGCTCGCCAGGGTCGAGGCGGAGAACCGCGACCTCCGCCAGAAGGTGACGGCGTTGGAGGCTGCCCTCACCACGCAGGGCAGGATGTTAGAAGGCCTGATGGCGACGGTCGGGTCGCAGCGGCAACCTGCGGCTGAGATGGCATCCGGCGCTCCGGGGGCGGACGTCCTGGGGCGGCTGCTGGAGGTGCACATGGCGAAAGTGGACGCCAAACTAGAGGCGATCGCCATGCGGCTACCTCCGGAGCCGATTCTCCGCCCTCCGCTGGCTGCCGACCGGGCTAGGGCCAAGGCAGCCCCGAAGCCGCAGCCACCCGTCGCAGGGATACCGGCCGCCTCATGGCCGGCTCTAGGAGCGGGGAAGCGGAAAGCTGCCCCTGCGGCCACTGGCCGCCCCGCACCAGCACCAGCTGCCCCTGCGGCGGCACCAAAAACCCGGCCGACTGCGGCTTCGACGGCTCCGCCGCCAGTCGCCTCTCGGGAGTCCCGCGGGCGCAAGCGCGGCAACCGAAAGCGCGCCCCGCCTCGGTCGCAGACGCCACACCCGCCCCTTCAACCCGCCACATCCACGGAGACTCCGTGGACTGTGGTGGCAAAGAGGGGCAAGAAGAAGTCCCGGGCGGCCCAACAGCCGGTCCAGGCCCCACGCAGGGCTGCTCCCCAGCTCCGTCTCCCGCGCAAAGCCGCCGTGACACTCACGGTGACGCCGGAGGCGTTGAAGCGGGGAGTAACGTACGCCCAAGTCCTGCGTGAGGTCCAGGCGAAGGTGGACCTGGCCAGCCTTGGCATCGCAGCCGGGCTGAAGTCAAGGCGGATAGCCACCGGGGCGTACCTCTTTGAGGTGCCCGGGCCTGAGTCGGAGGCGAGGGCCGACTCCCTCAGTACCAAAATGAGGGAGGTCCTTCGCGGGTCGGAGGAGGACGTTCGCGTCTCCCGGCCCGTGAAGACTGCGGAACTGCGCGTCTCGGGGTTGGACGCTTCAGCCACCTCCGAGACAGTCGCAGCGGCCATCGCCCGTCTCGGCGAATGCTCCCCCGACGACGTTAAGGTCGGGGAGATTCGGGACGAGCGTTCGGGCCTGGGTGCGGTGTGGCTCCGCTGCCCAGCGAAGGCGGCGGAGAAAGTTGTGAGGGCGGGGCGTGTCCTGGTGGGCTGGGTGGCGGCGGCAGTGCGGCTGCTTGAGGCCCGGCCCCTTCGCTGCTTCCGCTGCCTTCACAAGGGGCATGTGCGGATCCAATGCACTGGCGAGTGCGACCGTAGCGGGCTCTGCTACCGCTGCGGTCAACCTGGCCATAAAGCCCGAGGGTGCTCCGCGGACCCGCACTGCACGCTTTGTGCAGCTGCCGGGAAACCCGCGGACCATCGGGTGGGCGGCAAGGCCTGCGTCGCCTCCTCGGTTCCGCACCGCTCTCAGCGCGGCGTGGTTGCCGAGGTTGTGGCGCGGCCGAAACCGTCCCGCCTCGAGACGATGGAGATCGCCCATACATAAATGGCGCTTAACTTCCTCCAGGCGAACATAAACCACTGTAAAGGAGCACAGGACATGCTTGTCCAGTCTCTGGCACAGTGGTCGATCCACGTGGCTGTGGTCGCCGAGCCATACTCTGTCCCTGCCCGCGACGACTGGGCAGGGGACCTTGATGGCTCGGTGGCCGTCATCACCCGGGGCGCCGCCGGCTCTCCGCCCTTCGAAAAAGTAGCGAAGGGTGCGGGATGCGTGGCGGTCTTGGTGGGAGGGGTGTGGGTAGTAGGAGTCTATTTCTCTCCCAACAGGTCCCAGGCGGAATTCGAGAGCTTTCTCGCGCGCCTGGGGGCCCTGGTGCAGCTTGACAGCCAGCCTCGCCCCGTGCTTGTAGCCGGCGACTTCAACGCCAAATCCTTGGCTTGGGGTTCGTCGGTGACCGACGCGCGGGGCGAGGCCCTGGAGGAATGGGCGATCTCCATCGGGTTGGTCGTCCTGAATCGGGGGTCGGAGAACACGTGCGTGCGGCACAACGGCGGTTCGGTGGTGGACGTGACGTTCGCCACCCCGGCCCTTGCCCGCCGTGTTCGGGACTGGAGGGTTTTGGTCGAGGAAGAGACGCTGTCCGATCATCTCTACATTCGGTACAGCGTCTCGACCTCCCAGGTCTCCACCCATCAGTCCGGTGGTGGTCCGACTGCCCGATTCACGGGCGGCCGACGTTGGGCCGCGAAGCGCCTCGATGTGGAGGCCGCGAAGGAAGCCGCCATTATTCAGGCGTGGCTCCCCGCACCGGATGGGCAGGTGCGGGTAGAGCAAGAGGCGGAATGGTTCGGGGTGGCGATGTCGCGAGTCTGCGACGCGGCCATGCCCCGGGTCACCCGCCTCCCAGCGAAACGCCAGGTGTACTGGTGGTCGGCCGAGCTCACTGAGCTGCGTGCGTCCTGCCAGGTCGCGCGCCGCCGACTCGCCAGGCACCGTCGTCGTCGGACACGTAGACCCGGCGACGACGAGCAAGGGCGGCACCTTCTCGACCTCCACAGAGAGGCGAAGAGAGCGCTGCGGGTGGCCATCGCGCAAGCGAAGGCCGCGGCGAACGTTGAGTTCCGGAGGTCTCTGGACAGAGATCCATGGGGGCGTCCGTATCGTGTGGCGTTGAGAAAACTCCGCCCATGGGCGCCCCCACTGACACAGAGTCTCCGGACCGAACTTTTGGAGGACGTCGTCGCGGCCTTGTTTCCGGCCACCGAGGAGTTCACTCCTCCACCGATGGCGCCACGTCCACCGGCGTCATCGTCGTTGGTTTCGGCAAGGGATATCCCGGAGGTTTCGCCGCAAGAGCTAGAGGCGGCAGTGCTTCGGCTGCGGAGCAAGAACTCGGCCCCGGGGCTCGACGGGGTGCCCGGTCGTGTCTGGGTGCTGGCCGTCGAGTCGCTGGGTACGAGGCTCCGCGGCCTTTTCTCCGCGTGCCTTGAGCAGGGCATCTTCCCGTCGCTGTGGAAGACGGGCAAGCTTGTCCTGCTCCGCAAGGAGGGGCGACCTGCAGACTCGCCGTCGGCCTACCGGCCCATCGTGTTGCTCGACGAGGTGTGCAAGCTCTTTGAGCGCATAGTCCACGCGCGCCTCGTCGAGCATTTGGAGGACACGGGCCCGGACTTGGCGGACTGCCAGTTCGGGTTCCGGCGGGGCCGGTCGACAGTGCACGCGATTCTGCGGGTCAAGGCACAAGCGGAGCGTGCGGTGTCCCGGGGTAAGGTCGTGGTGGCGGTGTCTCTCGACATCGCCAACGCGTTCAACACCATGCCCTGGGCCTGCATCGAAGAAGCACTGCGGTACCACGAGGTGCCGCCCTATCTCCGGCGTCTGGTGCACGCGTACTTGTCTGACAGGTGCGTGGTGTATCCGGGCGCCAACGGGTGGCATCGCAGAGCGGTGTCGTGCGGTGTTCCGCAGGGGTCGGTTCTCGGCCCGCTCCTGTGGAACATCGGCTATGACTGGGTGCTCCGTGGTACCAACCTTCGGGGCGTCGCTGTCGTCTGCTACGCGGACGACACGTTGGTGACAGCGACGGCCAGGACATTCCAGAGGTCCGCCCTGCTTGCCTCGTTCGGTACCGGACTGGTGGTGGGCAGGATTCGGCGACTGGGCCTCACGGTGGCCCTCAACAAGACCGAGGCCGTGTGTTTCCACGGTCCTCGGTGTGGGCCTCCGCCTGGGGCCCACATCACGGTGGAGGGCGTGCGGATTCCCGTCGAGTCGAGGATGAAATACCTCGGTCTCGTCCTCGACAGTCGATGGGATTTCCGTGCGCACTTCGAGGAGTTGTCGCCGAAGTTGGTGAGGGCGGCGGGCGCACTGGGGCGCCTGCTGCCCAACACTGATGGTCCTGGCATCCCTTGCCGAAACTTGTATGCTGGAGTCGTGCGGTCCATGGCCCTCTACGGGTGTCCCGTTTGGGCCGAGTCCCTGGGCGATCGCTGCGTCCGCCTGCTGCATCGTCCGCAGCGCATGGTGGCGCAGCGGATTATCAGGGGCTACCGCACGGTCTCGCATGAGGCGGCCTGCGTATTGGCGGGAACTCTGCCCTGGGTGCTGGACGCAAAGACCCTCTCATCGGCTTTCTTCCGGCGAGAGGAGGCGTCCGGGCGTGGGCAGAGGTTGGTCCCCCGTGAGGTCGAGGCCATGTTGGCCTCCCTCCGCAGGACCGCCGTGGAGGAGTGGCGTTCCAGGCTGGAGAGCCCGAGTGCTGGCGTGAGGACCGTCGCGGCAGTGCGACCTGTCCTCGAACAGTGGATGGACAGGCGCCACGGCGCGCCGACATACCGGCTGACGCAGGTGCTCACCGGGCACGGTTGCTTCGGTGCGTACCTGTGTCGCGTAGCCGGAGCGGAGGAGTCCGCCGTGTGCCACCATTGTGGCAACTGCCGTGAGGACACGGCCCAGCACACGCTGGAGGAGTGCCCAGCCTGGGACGAGGAGCGCAGCGCTCTCATCGCGGTCGTAGGAAGAGACCTCTCGCTGCCGGTCGTGGTCGCCGCCATGGTCGGCAGTAAGAGGTCGTGGCGAGCCATGCTCTCCTTCTGCGAATGTGTCATGTCGCAGAAGGAGAGTGCCGAGCGGGATCGGGAGCAGACCGATCCCGCTCGTCGCCACAGAAGACGAAGGAGGCGCCGGGATGCCACCTAACCCGGCGCCGGAGAGGCCACGCGGGGCCGCCGTCCCTACCTTGGCGGCCCCCGAGACGTGACGCAACACGCGTCTCATGTCGCGTCGCTTCAGCGGCAGTGCACATAGAGGCGGTCCCGGCGCGCTCTGTATCAACGGTATCCCGGGGCCGTCTCTGAAGTGCACCGATGGTGGCCGACGCGGGGTTTTTAGTCGGTATTTCGGCGCGTAGACTTACGGTAGGGACCCGACCCAGCGGCCGCCCGTCCACATCCACGGGCGGCACAACATCTTCGCTGGGCTCGGAAGGCGCCGGTGAGTCCGACACACCCTCGCCCCTTCAGGGGTGGGATGGTCCGTAAAGGGATTTTCCCCGCGAGAAAAAAAAAAAAAAAAAAAAAAAAAAAAAAAAAAAAAGTTTATTTCCATTTTAAATATAAACTAACCTAACCAAACCTAACGATTGTTTCTTTGCGGTAACTCACTGCGGTACTTCATTCATAATACACCCAGATTCATTATATTAATCTACGTTATATTGTAAGCAGTATGTTACGGTTCACAATCTTTCGACAGTTCACAATCTCGCGAGATAGATTACAATCTAACGACATTTACAATTTTACGGTGACATATACAGTATACAGTAATGTATACGTACAATTAAGTGAATTACCTGCAATTCTGAGGTCGCTGTAAGAAGTCTTGCTCTGTAAAAAAAGGTTTCTTTTTAAGTTACGAGTAATGGTTATTACCTCATTGAATAAAAAATATAGTAGACAATGTATTGAGCAGTAAACTTTGTCCAGACTTCGATTCCCAAATAAAACGCCTACTCGGTGGTTTATTCGAAAACTCACATAATTATTTATCTATACAAACGCCATTCAATGCAATAAAAAAAATGTTAAAGGAACACTTACGGTTTTTTCGTTTTCTTCTCTGAATGAATTTCTTTGGAACGGCGTTGGAACCCTGTTTAAAAAAAAGATTTTCAATTATAAATTATGAATGATCAAGCAACAAAATATGATAAATGAAATAATTAACTAGTCTTCATGATGAAGGCATTTCAAATCATCATCATCATCATCAGCCTGCCAATCAAAAAATAGAGTCAAATACCCTATTATTTCGAACGTCGATCTGTCTCCATTCACTCTAGAGACGTCACGTTACTTAAGGTGATATCAGACGGGTCACTCGAGTTTTTGTTCAAACGTTTCATTTAGAGTGTAAGGTGCCGAATGAAAGACAAAAAGGAACGAAAAATGCCCCGTCTGATATCACCTTTACAATCATGTATTACCCGTCGGAAATATCTGTGGACCTGAATAATTGACGTCATTGGAACATAGGGTCAGCAAATTCAAAATATAGTTTAAACAAATTGAATTAAAATATGAAAAAACAAAAATAGAATTAGCATCCATCTCAAAACGTTTTTAGTGTAAAATAACATAATAGATAGGGGAACACAAAAAAAATATGCAATTATAAAACAACAGCAATTGCACTATGTATATTCTTCTTAATCTTACGGCACTAAACACTTCAACAATATTTTGTCAAACAGATCGTCTAACTATATACAAAGTTGATACGACCGATGGGCATTTTTTTAAACTGCATATACTAGCTACCTTTTCCAAGTTCTGTACTAAAAATCAATTAAATAGGAGCAGTAGTTCAGTCATAAATGATTTTGTAAGTTTTTGCCCCATTTGAACACGATGTAGCTTTTCTAACAGCTGATTACGTCTAACGCACAGGTCAAACACCTTAAAACGATAGATCCTACTAAAATCTACGCGCTGTTGCCGCTCTTACACAAGTCACATAAATAAGTACAACTAAATTACTTAAAAAGTTGGCGATGCAAATAAGGAAGCAATAAATACACACCTGCACTTTCATTACGAGAGAGACAAATCATAGCAAAACATCCCGCGCGTAAAATAAATAGAAATAGGTCAGTGTGTTGCTATTGCATCTTAACAAATAAAAATTGTTTGCTAAAGAAATTGTTATTTTAGTGCGCCGTCGCTATCCTTTCGGAACGGGTGTAACACGGAAACTCCTGCGCCGCCGCGCCGCGCCGCTTTTATCTTGTCGATCACGCGCCGACAATTGTGATTTTATATTGTTATTGTGATAGGACACTAAATGAGTTTAAGACATTATTTCTTTTTTTAATTGTGACAGGACACGTAACTTGGGATAATTATTAGTTAATGTTTTTTTGTTATTGACTGTTTTTTATTGTCAAGGACCCGTAATTAAATTGTGTTTGTGTTTGTAATTAAACTGTTTAACAATGCCTCGTGTAACCTACACCGCTTCAGAATACACTGCTTGGTTTTTATTTACGGCGAATGCCATGGAAACACAGCTTTAGCTCTGTGTACATACCGCGAAAGGTATGGTGATAGCCACAATAACATTGGCAGTACAAAGATACGAGACAACAAAAGTATAGTGCCGCAACAGGAGGGAGTGCCAGCGCGGCAAATACCCGCTGCTTGGGAAGAACGAATTTTAGACCTAAAACTACCTTCAAAACTACGTAACTACGCGCGGTGTGCCGGCGTCCCGCCGCGCCACGACACGAAGATAACACACGCCCGGCGCGACGTTGCCAGTTGAGTTCATCAATGGTCAGTGAAATTATTTACAAAGGATGGTTGAGTATTACTCTTATTTGTAGGCTATTTAGTTTGCTTGAAACAAATAAAATCTCATTTTTGGTATTATTAATTTTTGTGCCGTGTCGAATTAATACTACGGACGTATAGTATACGTAGTGTAATTTAATGCCCATCTGTCGTATCAACGCGGTATATATATATATATATATATATATCTATATCAGCCCATATACGTCCCACTGCAGGGCACGTGCCTACTCTACAATCGAGAGAATCGATTGAGAGTGGTTAGGCCATATAGTCCACCACGCTGGCCTAGTGCGTGTTGGCGGACTTACTTACCGTAGAAATTCTTTTTAAAATCTCTACGGTATGCAGGTTTCCTCACGATGTTTTCCTTCAATCACATAACAAAAAAATTCGATAACTAAAATACTTATTTGTACTTATTTGTATTTATTTACGTATTAGTATATATTACATTCATTCCGCAATATCCTTTGGATTTTCTTTATTGTACACCGCCACCTACTTCTGATACTATCCATACAAAGGTTGTCTGGAAGAGATTGCTTTAAGCGATAAGACCGCCCATTGTAATACCATAAATTATCGTATTTCGTCTGATTTTGTATATTTTTTTTTTTTGTTTACAATAAAGAGTATTGTATTGTTGTATTGTATTGTAAAATACCGCTTGTGCTTTCCAATCCAGCTAAGTTCACACATATTTCCGACAGGTTATTCACTCACCCGACCGAGAAAGAATAGTGAAAAAACTTACTTCAACCCTGTGCATTCAATCTGCGACAACAACACTTGTGTCACATTAGTTGTAGTCCCCATTTCTGTAAAAGAATTGATAGATGTACTATTTAAACGAATCATAATAAAATTATGCTGACTGCCTCGGTAGCGTAGTTGTATTACGGTACGGTTACAAAGCTGAGGTCTCGGGTTCGAGTCCCGGGTCGGGCAAAGTGATGTTAGATTTTTCTATTCTTTATCAGACCGTAGTCAGGAATTTGTGCCCGAAATGGCGATAGGCTCGCCCCCTACCACATCATGGGACGGAACATACAAGGCGAAATGTGGGTTTCCTGGTAGCGCCTCTGCCTACCCCTCCTGGAATAGGTAAGGGCGTGAGTTTATGTATGTTTATGTAAATAAGACAAAGGAAAAGAAACTCACCGACGCTAGCTTTCTTCAAATCTTGGGTGTTCTGTAAAAAATAACCTCATTAGTTTGAAAGTCAATAACTTTTGAAATCCGGTCTAAAATGACGTGACATCCGGACAATGACGAATGAAGAAAAAATAACCTAAAGTTTTCGTATGTATTCCTAGTTACAAGAATTTTAATTACTAAATAGGGGTGAAAGTAGTTTTTTTACTGTACTGTATCAGCCCGTAATCGCCTTCTACTACGCACGGGATTTCTACAAACGTAAGTTCCATAAGCCAGGGTTAGGCCAGACGGTCGCCACACACGTTCAAGTGCGTTTGCGCAAAGCCGACTTTTCACCAGTCGCGAATCGATTCTACGAAGGTTGCGCAGTTATTTGCCTATACACGTCAATATAATAACAAACACACAGACATTCTTCTTTATTATATTAGTAGGATTATAAATCTTTACCTTATAACACGTCTCTTTTCCGACTTGCGTAGCGAGTTCTGTAGCCAATGGGAGCCTTTTGCTGAAAACAAATAATAAAGCTTACAAGAATTGTTATACAAAGTCGTGCTATCATATAGCCATATTGAAACATAACTTTTAAAGGCTAAATAACGCCCATTGTACACAAAAACGGAAAATTCCTCACAGTGATTCAAGAAAATAAGTATCGGCTTTTATTACAAAATAAGTTCACTGAAGCGTAGCGAGGCTTCGGAGCAGAGAAACGAGAGAAATATTAATCAATAGGAGGAGCTGTACGGAGATTTTATGCAAGTAGTTAATGTTTATCCCATTATCCGCTGTATTTATCTCCAAAACACGATGATATTTAAACAATTGTAAAATAAACTGTCACTTTTTTTGGGAAAATTTTAGTTACATAGGACTACATACATATGTTTTACCATTTATTTCTTACCCATTCGGAGACTTCTTACACTTAACAGAAATGCTTTTCTCAGAACCAGTGGAGGCGACCAGACCAGCCAATTCTATAACTCCAGTGGTCTTCTGCGGTAACCTGACCCTCTGACCTTTCTTCCGTGACCTCGACCTCTTGGGTCGCGCGACCTTGGTCTGTCGGGCCGTTGAGCAACCTTGGAATATCCTCTGCGCGCAACTCGAGCAGAATATGACTCCTTTGAAGATCTCTGCGTTGCTTAGGTCAGTTTCGCTGCAGACATCTGGTATTTTAATAAAATAAGAATGAGTACTTTTTAATGCAGTTTTCACTGGTCTCTAATACGTTAGAGGCCGCATGGGAAGGTATCACCGCAATAGAGGCTCGCCCTAATCTAGGTTTTTTAGATCAGTGTATGCCGTAGTCAGTAATAACCGCTAGGCTATGCTTGTGACCAAAATTGTGATGAAAGCTTGATTTCTGAAGCTGGTGGTAGGTCTCTCATGTGCGACAGACCGCCGTGTCTATTTCTCCCGCCAAACAGCAGTGTAAACGCACTGTTGTGTTCGTGTTTGAAGGACATTGTAGCCAGAGTACTGGACATAATGAAACTTAACATCTTATGTCTCAGGATGGCGAGCGCAGTGGAATTACCATTGCTTTGTAATTCAGGGTGTTGTTTGGGTTTGTTACTGTCCATGAGCGGTCGTATCGCTTACCACCAGGCGAATGGCATGCTCGTCTCGCCATTCATCAATCTAGTCTCATTATGTCAAGTAGTTACTCTGGCTACAATGTCCTTCAAACTGGAACACAACAGTGCATTTACACAGCTATTTGGCGAAACTGTTTTAAACATTGCATCAAGACGTACTTACAGCATTTATGACAACTTTTGTGGTAGCTGTATCTGCCTTGCAATGATATACTGTCGTCTTGGCTGACGGGCCCTTGGCAATGCTCACACAGACTGCAACTAACAGAAAACAATATTTAAACATTAACTGTCTTAATCATAGTGAGTTTTAAAACTTATTTTAGTTATCGAATGTTTTGTCCCTTTCGAACGACTTTTGAATTTAGTTTGAGCGAAGTAGACGAAACATTTGATAACTAAAATTGGTTTAAAAACTGTATTGACTTCATGGTGCAGTTGGTTAAACACCAGCTGTGAATCGAGAGGCCGTGGGTACCCGTACTGAGATAAATGTTTGTGTGATCCACAAGTATTTGTTTCGGGTCTGGGTGTTTGTGAGACCGAAATGTCTCTCGTAGTTTCTGATACACGACACAAGACTATCTTAGTATGGGGTCAGGACTATGCATAATTATTGGGTGTATTTTCAGCCAGGCCAGTTTCTAACAGGTCAGAGATATCAGAGATAGAGGCCAGTGTCCTGGTGGCCTTAGCCACAATTCAACTTGCTATTGTAGATGAGTCCTATATTAAGCAGTGAAAAGATAAATACTCACGCCATTTTTTATATTTTTGGGTTTTTTATCTCATTTTTTATAATCCAATTCCTTGTTACATTTTTGACAGCGATTGTATTTTTCTAAATTTTAGTGACAGATGAGTTCTTACATTCCTTATGCACGCTCTTTCGGAATAAAACTTTTCTGGTGTTTTTTTTACACAATTGTTTTTTAGTGCATGAATGGCGAGACGAGCCATTCGTCTGATGGTAAGCGATACGACCGCTCATGGACAGTAGCTAAACCAAACACCATGAATTACAAAGAAATGCTTGGCATTCCACTGCGCTCGCCTGAGACAAGATGTTAAGTCTCATTATGTCCAGTAGTTACTCTGGCTACAATGTCCTTCAATCATATAAATGTGTTCCAGATGTTCACGGGTGGTTACCATTTACCAAATACACCGCAGATATTTTTTGTTGAGCAACATTTCAAAATGTTGCTTAGCAACATCCGATAACAATTCTTTTAGGCAGCGTCCGTGGTGGAATTGGTTAGACGCTGTGAAACGAAAGGCCGCGGGTCCGATCCCCGCACGGTCGGCACGGTTCGGGTCTGGATTTTTGTGATACAGAAAAGTCTCTCGTAGTTTCTGATACACGACACAAGACTTAATTGATCTTAGTGTGGGGTCAGGACTATGTATGTGACTGTTGGGTGTATTTAAATGTTATTTATTTTTAGTGCATGTTGCTGTGTTAGTATACAGGGTATCTCAAGACCGCGACCGAAAACGAAGCCAGGTGGTATTAGTGACTTCACAACACAATGTAACTAAAAATTTTGCAAAAAATTGTTTTTTTTTTTTACTAATCGTCCTATTGGGGTGATACACATTAACGTTCATAAACTCACGCCTTTATCCCCGAAGGGGTAGGCAGAGGGGCCACCAGGACACCCACATTTCGCCTTGTATGTTCTGTCCCACGATGTGATAGGGGGCGAGCCTATCGCCATATCGGGCACAAATACCTGACTCCGGGCTGATAATGAATAGAAAAATCCAATATCACTTTCCCGACCCGGGACTCGAACCCGAGACCTCAGCTTTGTAAACGTACCGTAATACAACTACGCCACCGAGGCAGGGGTGATAAATACATAATTTTACTAAAAAAATAATGATTTTCTTTTTATTTTTAAACACGCATTGATACGCAACGCTTTAAATTACTATTTTTTCTAAAACTAAGTTTTTACCACCCAAACACGACGAAATAAATAATATAAACTGACGCTTTTTTTTTTTGCGGTATTTTTAATTGCAATGTGTCTGTAACCACTATAACTACCACCTGGCTTCGTTTTCAGTCGCAGTCTTGATATACCCGGTATAGTTATAACACTTTTTATATTACGTTGCTTAACATGTAGTAACAACATGTTGCCCAATGTCGCTCCACAAAAAGAAACCGCGAAGTTCAACCATTATCCAGCAAAAAAAAAATACAATAAACTTCTAACACTTTATTAGTATAAAAACACGAAATAGGTACAAACGTGAACTTAAAATCATCTCATTAAAATAGGAATCATTATAATTCGTAACGACTTACCATCCAGCACTTTATTGTCAATTTTCATTTGGATATTGCAAAAAATAACGTATATTTTCTTGGGAAATTACTATGAATATTAAAGAAAAAATAATAACAGAACAAGAGCCCGTGGCCGCCTGACTTCCGTCATTTTATTTTATAAATGTTTTTGTTAGTTTTGTCAGCGTTATAGTATAAAAGCTGAATTTTATGTATGTTGTTAAGGCAACTATCAAAAGGTGTTTCCTTTGCATTCTGACGTTTGTAATGGTTCTTTCATCTTGCCAGACACATTAAAGCTGATAACTTTCAAAGCCACCACGATCGGAACTTCATAATAGCTGATCGTGTGATGCCTATGTCAGTGGCATGTGCAGACAAACTTTCATATATACATAAACTCACGCCTTTATCCCCGAAGGGGTAGGCAGAGGCATCACCAGTACACCCACATTTCGCCTTGTATGTTCCGTCCGACGATGTGATAGGAGGCCTATCGGGCATAAATTCCTGACTCCGGACTGTTAATGAGTAGAAAAATCCAATATCACTTTGCCCGACCCGGGACTCGAACCCGAGACCTCAGCTTTGTAACCGTACCGTAATACAACTACGCCACCGAGAAAGTCGAAACAAACACACTTTCAGCTTTTATAAAATGACGAAAGTTTGGCGGCCACGGGCTCTTGGTCTATATGAATATAAAAATATCATCAATTTTAGGTACAGGAAGTCCCCAACATAAGGGATGCATCACTACATGTGTGAAGAAGCTCCAAAACTAAGAAAAAATGCATCCCCCAAAACAGTTGTTTAAAGATTAATTCTGATATGAATACTTGCAAACATTTAAAAAATCTAATGAATGTCGCTAAATATATTTTTAGATAAGTATAGAAAAACAATGTATTTTGAATTTAAAGAAGTTTTTTGTAAAAACTCTTTTTTTTTTGCAATATCATTAAAACATTACGACTTTCTAATTCCTCAACTTTCCTTCTTTATGGATAATACATAAATCTATATAACTATACAAAATAATATTTAACCTAACAATATAAAAATAGGTGTCTTAGAAATTAAAAAAATCGTTTAAGAGACATCTTGAGATATATTCGCTTTTAACGCTTAGCGCTTAACGCTTTTACGCTTATTATAGAATTAATATCATAATATTCTAGAACTGCCCTTTGCTCAGAGGCTATCGAATAAAATAGTTAGCATTCACAAAAACCATCACAGAAAAAAATATGAAATACTGAATTCATTCGTTGTTAATACAAAAGTTGTACTGTACTAAGCACATTTCATAAGGATACTTTCAGTAACTTCACTATGGTGAGCGATAAAGTTACTAAGCATATCTAAGGGCAGTTCTAGATACTGTACTGAGATACACTGAGATATACTAAGCGATGTCTCTAACGACAAAGATTACATGTTTTACTGGCCGGCGAAATGCTTGCAAACATTATAATAGATTTAATAAGACTGGCTTAATTCATAAACAGTTATGTGTACCGAATATATTGGTATAGTGTAGTTAAATAAGATTTTAATTTTGGCTGAAATCAATATGTATTATTAGAAAAGGAAAATATCTTATCGTATTTATTCCTTCTTTTTGGATATTATTTTATTGGTTATAAAATTTTAGAAAACTAAATTGATTGCAATAAAAATACAGCCTCCGTGGTGCAGTTGGTTTAACGCCGCTTGTGAAACCAGAGGCCTCAGGTTCGATCCCCGCACCGAAACAAATATTTGTGTGACCGAAAAGTCTCTCGTAGTTTCTGATACACGACACAAGACTCGATCTTAGTGTGGGGTCAGTAGGCCAATTCACGTAATTAAATAAGTTCAGTTGCAGTGCAGTTGCAGTTAAGTTTCGATCAAAACAGCCCGTTTTGTATTCTCGTAATTTAGAATAACCGCTGTCAGATACGCTCGCGTCAAGTTCGCGTCACGCGATCGCTTTAGCGTATTCTACGGCTGCGCGTTTTATACAATATGCGTGATTCAGATCGCATCCTGATTGGTAAATTACCTATTCATTTGACGTCTCCAATGACAGTTTAGTCCCACCAACGTGCAGCACATGCGCAGTTTATGCATATCTTACGCGCAGCTAAACAATTACAAGAATACCATTTTGACGTACGTACGATTAAGACGTAAACCTAATCGAAACTGCATCGAAACTTGATCGGCGCGTCAATAAATTACGTGAATTAGCTTACAGGACTATGTATGTGACTGTTGGGTGTTTTTTTTATATTACTATTGCTTATCTTTCCAACCGGATTCGCGGTATAAATATGAATACCCAATTCACAGTGGGAATTATATACAAATATGTACTATTCTGTAACCAACGGGTGACACATAACTGTTTAGTTATGTATGTTAGTTTTTGAGATCAAATTTACATAAAAACATAGAGATAGAAATACCAATCTGAGATCAATCAATCACCATTTTTTCTTTTTATTGATTTATAATTAAAAGTGTTTTGTGTTGAAACATGCACTGTTTTTTAACAATTTTTTTATGAAAAACATAATTACAAGGTTTTATTATTGTAGAAAGCCTCAAAAAGAGGGTTCTCAAGCCGCCAAAAACCATATAAAAAACAGTGCACACCCCAACATGCCTTAAAAATATCTTAATAATTTCAGGTATACTGGCCCCATAGTAAATTTTACCGAACTAGCTTAACCTAATTTATATAAAGAAAATGACACTAATTGATAAACATTTAAAATAAAACAACCATATTCATAACAATACTATAGCTTTAAGTACAAAACAATAATATTTAGGAAATAAAAATGATTTTTAAGTACTAATATTGCAACGAATGCCCTGTATACATTTTTAAAAAACTCTCGGAACTTAAATTTTTTATCACTTCATAACGTACGTTTTTATTGATATAGTGGCAAGATTGAAAAAAACATGTTCTATACATATACAGGGTTTATCAAGACCGCGACCGAAAACGAAGCCAGGTTGTAGTATTAGCGTCTTCAGACACAACGCAAGTAAAAATTACGCAAAAAAATCGACAACTTTTTTTTTCGTATTTTTTTACTTATCGTCGTTTTTGGGTGATAAATACATAGTTTTCCTAAAATAATGATGTAGACCTCTTTATTTTTAATCACTCAATGGTACGTAAGGGTTTAAATTATGTTTGCCTTGTATGTTCCGTCCCACGATGTGATAGGGGGCTAGCCTATCGCCATATCGGGCACAAATTCCTGACTCCGGGCTGATAATGAATAGAAAAATCCAATATCACTTTGCCCGACCCGGGACTCGAACCCGAGACCTCAGCTTTGTAACCATACCGTAATACAACTACGCCACCGAGGCAGTCCAAAAAAGATGATTTTCAAAAAATTCAAAAAGAAAAATCTGTCGCTGCTTTGGTGAAATTTTAATTTGCATCGTGTCTGTAACCACTAAAACGACCACCTGGCTTCGTTTTCGGTCGCGGTCTTGATATACCCTGTATACATTTTATATGTACAAACTACAAACCTGTATCCTCGAAGGGGTAGGCAGGGGCAAACAGAAAAGTAGTCGTTAACCAATAACATTTTCGCTTTAACAGATTATAAAATAAATACAATGGTTTGTAATCAAAAATAGAGGAAATACATAATGCCAAAAAATAAAATATATTAAAAGTTGGCTAATAATTTCGATAATTACCGCTCATAATGTTGAAAATTACATCTTTTTTTCAATTATGCCTCTACTTATATAAAAATATGACCTCTGAACACATATGGTATACAATACTTTAATTCATTAAGCAATCCTTCACTTACCGCGGGTTCGCTATGCGCGGTCTCTTTATACGCGATATTTAGTCAATAAATATTTAAGGGCTCTTATTACACTATACCAGCCCCGACGTAAGGGTTGACAAATATTATTAGATTCCAAAATAATTTTCTATTATTTTTTTGTATAAATCTAGTCACGAGAACCTTTATGTATAGATAATAATGATTTTCTTGAAATGTCAAGCAGATTTAATTGAGAGAGAAACGTATTCCTTAGAGAAATGTCACTTAGGAGTTTGAAATCGTATTTAACTATAAAAACACCTTCACCGCGCTTTATAATAGGATACAGATGTAACTATATTGTAGCTAATAGAAAATTCATAAGAGAAAAAAAAATTAGAATAAGGAATTTCTTGCTTCGCAGCTGTGGTTGTGTTTTCGTACTAAATGGAGAATATTTTAAAGAAATATAGCAATATTTGCCAACCCTTAAGATATACAATAATATTCTAGCTACCGAATGAAAGCGCGATATTTATATCTAAATGAAATTAAGGGATGTAAGCAAATGAAAATATTTGTCTAGTCAATGCCGGTTTGCCGAAGCTTATGAAATCCTGCATATTTTGAATAGTTTTTCGTTAATTCTATTATTCACATAAAATCCGGATTTTGTAATACAATGATATTTTTGAGACCAATGTATTCAATGTGTACATCCTATAATTGACATTCAATTACTGAAAGAAACATGATTCAAAATGATAAAATTAGAAGATAGTAAATAATTGTCGACAGGCACGACAAGACGATTTCAATGAATAATGGTTTCTTAGATTTACGCGAATGTTACACAATGAAGTAAAACTATTTTTACGGAATTTATCGCGGCTTTGTCCGCCCCGTGACCACGAAAGCTGTAAAGTGATCGAAACGTCGAGAACTTAAAAACATCAAACCAAATTTGTGATAAAATCCGTAAAATAAGTTTTATCTCAATGATTTCAATGAACCTGATGGTAAAGTTACGCTCTCGCAAACAAAAATATGTCGGTTTAGATGTATTTATTATACAATACATTTAAGAAACGGTAAAATAATCAGGTAATTTATTTAAAACAGCTGTGTTCATGTAGATATTTTAATATAAAAATTTACTGCGGTTTTTTGTCATTTGAGAATTTGAATGAAGTCGTTTTCCTTAAAAATCTATGAAAAATGTAACTTAACTTATGATTATAAAAAAATAAAAAATAAATGTATTATTATTACTGGCCTTACGTTTACTTAATGCCTTTCGTTTTTATATATTACGTATTGAATAAAAATTAAATATTTTCCTGGTGATATCAATTGGATCGAATGTATTTGTTTTTTAATCGGAGCGGTCTTTAGACGTCAACCAAATAGATTTTGATACTTTAAGCAGATAAATTAAGAACACTATTTTTTTATAACTTCATACTAAAATCATGATTCAAAATTCCGAAACTTGATTTAGAATCTAAATGGAAGTAAATATTTGCTAAAACTTTTTACAAAAGAGAGGGTTAAAATATGAATATTGTAAGTATACTATTTTTTCCATTAATGTCACCAGGAAAAACATCATTCTGTCATATCTTATAAAAATAAAGAAAAAGCGTAAAATCGTGACGTAAATGATACTTAACTTAATAAAAATATCTGATACATTAAAAACTACTTTAATAAAGTTATTGCGAAAATTGACGACGCAGTTGTTACAGTGAACTTCGAATAAAACAGTTTCCAATAACGCGCCATTTATGCTAACAAACCTGATGTTATGGAACTGATAAAATCATATTTATGTATTAAACATATGAATTGTAACAATTTTTTTAGTTTGCAGCATACTTATATTACCTATCTCATTCTACATCGCGGCTTTATACAACACAGTTTCGTCAAACACGAATTCTAACACGGTTTCGTATAACGCGGATCCCCATAACGCGATTTCACAATACGCGGCTCTATTCAATTAATCCAAAAATGTTTTATCGGAGTTCACTGTACGCAAATTAAACTCTCTCCGGGATTAATCCGTAGAAGATTTCACGAAATAAAATAATCTCTGAATTTCTATAACAATCAATAATTCTCTCACAACCAGACCCGAAACAAATACTTGTGGATCACACAAACATTTGTCTCAGTGCGGGGATCAAACTTTATAATGGTAAAATATATAATGCAATAACTAAATAACAGAGAATATATAGAAAAAAATACTATATTGTAGTCCAAAAAAGACTACAAAAATACTGTGGAGAGAGTTAGCGCATCGTCAATAATTCTATCAATAAATATTGTCATTTTTACTGTCATTAATATTGAGCAAAAATATTAACAAATCACATGTGTAATGCCCTTATGTTTATTTCAGGCTATAAGCCTCCTCGGTTGAAAATCAGCCGTTGATATATCTGGAAACATGAAAAGTAATTTATAGAAAATATCACTAAAATATATAAATAAATTAATGTATCATATGAACTCGGGGATTCCTAACTATGTTCTCACAGAGGATAGTTTAATTTGTTTTAATTTTTTGCCTATTCTATTGAAAAATGTACGTCACTGCTCATATTCATGCTTGCAATTTCCTACATATTCACACATTCTATTACAATGAATTCAGGCATATAAATACCTACACATCCAACTACAATACATTCAAGGTTCCAACCGCCCAATATATACGTATTCATGCCTCCAACCACTCACTATCCACATATTCATGCCTCCAACCGCCCAATATCCACATATTCACACCTCCTTACCCTTTGCTTTCTCTATTTTCTTTCGTTATCTTTTTTCTCTCTTTCTATCCATATTCCTTTACTAATGGTTGCACATGTGCAGCCCCAGAAGGCCGGATTATGCGAACGAGCGCGCGCACACGTAAACGGTCTGTGTCCGATGTGCTTGCGAGTGTAGCTTATTACAACATATTTACTATCAAAATACACATATACACGCTGTATCCACACATAAGAAATACCACCAAACACAACATATTCAAGCTTCCAACCACTCCTAATCCGCACATTCACGCCTCCTTGCCTTTTTCTTTCTCTATTTTCTTTCCTTATCATGTTTTTTAAAGCTTCCTTACCTAATGCCTGCGCATATGCAGTCCCAGATGGTCAGACCGTGCGAACGAGCGCGCACACAGCGGACACGTGAACGGTCTGTGCCCGGTGTGTTTGCGAGTGTGACGTGTCAGCTCATCGGAGCGGGCGAAGCGCCACTCGCACCCCGCCCACGCGCAGGAGTAGGGTTTCTCGCCTAGTTAGTGAGGAAATTAGATAAGTAAATACGCCAACAACACATGCTTAAAATCAGCAATGATTTTTTTTATCTGGCACGGCATAATGACTGCATTGCACCTGATGGTAAGTGCTAATGCCGTCCAGATAGAGTATCGAATGGTATCAGACGGTAGTCTCATACCATTCGACACAATCATGCCGGCCCGCTGAGATGCCGCTTCACGCTACGGCGGAAGGACCCAGGATAGGAAGGAGGGAACACGTGTGATGGCAAACCGTTCCACAGCTTGACTGTGCGGCAGAAAAATGAATTAGAGAATAAATTAGATGAATACATACGTAATAGTTATACATATGGCTATGTTTAGAACTGGAATTCTTGTGGCTGAAGACAAGAGTCACATTATAATCACATTAAGCTATATGCCGTGTATCATAAAGTATGCGATTTTGTCGTTATCACAAAACACAGAGCCAAAACAAATGTTTGTTAGTGCGGGGATCGACCCCGCAGCTTAACATTTCACATCTCTTCGTTGGTTGGAGACAAATTATACTCTTCCATAGTCCACTATATTAAATATGAATAATATTATTTGGCCTCCAATTAATATTCTCATATGAACAAATTACATATTTATCAATCGGAAGTAACTCATTACAAATATTTAATCTACTTGCTACTAGATGGCGTTAAAACCTACCCGTATGCGTCCGTTTATGTGCCTTGAGGTGCGAACTCTTCGTATAAACTTTATGACACCCAACCACGTCGCATTTATGAAGCCTCCTACGACTTTGCACCTCATCGTTATTATTATTAATGTATTCCTTCGCGCACTCCTCCGTAACAGTCTTCGTAAACGCGCGCCGTTGCGTCAGCTGATTCAGAGAGCCTGTCAGTGCGTTTTGCAAAGCCGTGTTGAGAAGAAAGTTTTTTATTTGCACGTCTGTCGGTTTGTGTGTGGGTGGGAGGGCGAATGGAAGTATCGGTTGGAGGAAGCTCTTTGACATTTCGAGAGGTGTCAATGCTTTTGACAGGTCGATCGAAGATTGTTGCGTTTGCGGGGCCTGTTGCGCGGAGATCTGTGTCGTCGGTGGTTTTAATCTGAAAATAAAAGTATATATTTTATATAGGAACTTGTTGTATTACATTAAAACAATAAATGAATATGAGTGGTGATTAATTAGCCAAAAAGCGCTAGGGAACGATTTTCAAAATTACGTATGGGGATTTTATTCTCTCAACGAAATAGCTGGAATTCTGATAATCTTGAAATTTCTATGTTATCTTTTCACTTTTTTTAACAGTCTCCGTGGCGCAGTTAGTTAGACACCGGCTGTGAAACGTGAGGCTGCGGGTTCGATCACCGCACCAAAACAAATATTTGTAATCCACAGGTACTTGTTTCGGGTCTGCGTGTTTGTGAGACCGAAAAGTCTCTCGTAGTTCCTGATACCCACAACACAAGACTAGACCTTAGTGTGGGGTCAGGACTATGTATGTGACTGTTGGGTATATTTATTTATTTAATATAGATATGACTCCAACAGACCGTTATACTCTTAGTTACTACAATTTCCTCGTAATGTGAATATTCATGATCAAGAGCTTTAGCTGATATTACACTATAAAAAGAACTACAATGAAAAATATCTACAAAAGACTTGAATACCTGTTCACTTGTTGCCTGGGTTTCCTGGCGCTGCGGAGGTCCGGGCCCACTTTGATTTTAGGCACTTGATGGCATGACCTGAAAGGGACATTAAAATTTATTAAACTACTGGACATAATGAGACTTAACATCTTATATCTCAGGATGGCGAGCGCATTGGAATGCAATGTGGAATGCAAGCATTGTTTTGCTACTGTCAATGAGCGGTCGTACCGCTTACCATCAGGCGAATGGCATGCTCGTCTCGCCAACTGATGTTCATTATTTAAAAATTGTGAAGGGGTGTACAGAATAAGACCTTAAGAGACAAACATACATACATAAACTCACGCCTTTATCCCAGAAGGGGTAGGCAGAGGTGCCACCAGGAAACCCACATTTCGCCTTGTATGTTCCGTCCCAAAATGTGATTGGGGACGAGCCTATCGCCATTTCGGGCACAAATTCCTGACCGATCTTAAGAGACACCAGTGTTTATGTATAAATGACTAAGTTTAAATACTGTTTTAGAGAGTGCAAAGTGCATGAACTAGAGGAGAATAAGGTCCTAGTTTCAAGTTCCTAGGAGTCTAGCCCATTCAGATTCATTAAGTCCACTTTTTTATACCTACAATACTAATAAAAGTAAAATTGTTTTACTGTGTTTATAGTCCAGTCATTTGGTAAAAAAGGGGGTTACCGGGAAAGTTCTCCGGGAGTTTTAGAAATGGGTGACTTTATAGATTATAAGGTGCTCTTTTCGAATTTACACTTTGCGACTTCATATCTTCGCCATTTTGGAAAAATAGCGTCGAAAGACAGATTTTTTTATGAAATCGTCTCTCCACGTCATTTTACGAGAAAATAACTATACTAAATTAAACTAGAACAAAATTCCTACGATTTATATTTTTACAATTTTTTCGTGAATCACTCAATCAGCGTACGAGCGCAGCAATGTGTTACTTGTCGTTGGGTAAATGACGACTGACGAAAATATTACTATACTAAAAGGTTTTTAAATAAATAATAGGTTTTAAATAAATAAATAAATACACCCAACAGTCACATACATAGTCCTGACCCCACACTAAGATCAAGTCTTGTGTCGTGAGCATCAGTAGCTACGAGAGACTTTTCGGTCTCACAAACACCCAGACCCGAAACAAATACCTGTGGATCACACAAATATTTGTTTCGGTGCGGGGATCGAACCCGCGGCCTATCGTTTCACAGGCGGCGTCTAACCAACTGCGCCACGGAGGCTGTTAAAACATACTTACTGGAACAACATGTGTGTGGATGTGGTTTCGTCTTCTCTTATAAACTTGCTTGATGCAGTAGTGGAGCCTGGAAATAATGGAAAAAAAAATAATTAATCTGTACGGTATTTTAAGAAAGACTACTTGCCACTAATTAACCACTAAGCCGACAAAATAAATAAAATAAACCAGCAAGCGGCTGTTAATGTTAAATGAGATTACTTGCACAACTTTTTACTTATATTCCGAGCTTAAAGCGATATATCTTTGCAATTACTCGGTCAAGTTTTTTTATTGACGTGACGAGTGACGAGATGGTATGTAGCTGTTCTCGTAATTACGCTTTGGAATTTGACTGTCGAGAATTAAATTTATACGGGGTATATCAAGACTGCGACTGAAAACGAAGCCAGGTAGTATTAAGACTTCAGACATAACGGTAGAATAAAAATTTCGCAAAAAAAAAAAAGTTTTTATTTTTTTTTATTTTTTTACTTATCGTCGTATTTGTGTGATAAAATACATCATTTTCCTAAAATAATTACATACACCTTTTTATTTTTAAAAACGCAATGGTACGCAAGGGTTAAAGTTTCCTTTTTAGCAAGAACTAGGTATTTAGCACCCAAACACATACATACATAAACTCACGCCTTTATCCCCGAAGGGGTAGGCAGAGGCGCCACCAGGACACCCACATTTCGCCTTGTAAGTTCCGTCCCACGATGTGATAGGTGGCGAGCCTATCGCCATATCGGGCACAAATTCCTGACTCCGGACTGATAATGAATAGAAAAATCGAATATCACTTTGTCCGACCCGGGACTCGAACCCGAGACCTCAGCTTTGTAACCGTACCGTAATACAACTACGCCACCGAGGCAGTCACACACCCAAACACAATATTTAAAAAAATTCAAAAAAAAAAACTGTCGCTTTTTTTGGGTAATTTTTAGTTGCATTGTGTCTGTAACCACTACAACTACCCACCTGGCTTCGTTTTCGGTCGCAGTCTTGATATACCCGGTATATAATACAGGTATTAGTAACCGCTCAGTACCAGTTATTGAGTAACTAAATACATGATCGCTAATCTCGAGTGATAATGGACGTCGTGACCACAAAGGCCGGGCGTGGCTACTGTGTTACACAGCTTTACCAATGAGGCCAACATAATAATTCGATTGTGAACGATCTGATTGATTCATTAAACATGTTTGTGAATTGTATCTTTATCAGTCCATATACCTACGTCCCACTGCAGGGCACGGGCCTCCTCTACAATCGAGAGTACGATTGAGAAGGGTTAGGCCATAAAGTCCACCTCGCTGGGCTAGTGCGGGTTGGTGAACTTTTACATGCTATAGAAATTCTTCGGAATCGGTGTGGTATGCAGATTTCCTTACGATATGAAAAATTCTCCACATATTAATTGTAATATTAAATTATCAACATTTACATACTTATAAACATCACGCCTTTATCCCATAAGGGGTAGGTAGAGGCGCCAACAGGACCCCCACATT
The DNA here is from genome assembly GCA_949752805.1 of Deilephila elpenor. NCBI lineage: Eukaryota > Metazoa > Arthropoda > Insecta > Lepidoptera > Sphingidae > Deilephila > Deilephila elpenor. Next base: position 2,686,802 of record OX457121.1, read on the forward strand.
TCACCTTGTATGTTGCGTCCCATTATGTGATAGGGGGCGAGCCTGTCGCCATATCGGGCACAAATTCCTGACTCCGGGCTGATAATGAATAGGAAAATCCAATATCACTTTGCCCGACACGAGATTCAAACCGTTGCAATCGTACCGTATTACATTATTTAACATTTGGTTCTTAAGTCACCTGATGGTAAGTGAATAGTGATCACCACCGCCCATGAATATCTACAACTTTGGGAACGTTAAAGCATTCCCGATCTCTCAAAATGGAAAGGAAATCGTTATTTAATTGGGACTCCAACTCAATTGTGTTTTCTGTGAAACAGACGTACAATAACCAAACCGGTCGAACCAGCCGATTCCTAGATGTATCAATTTCTCTACTGGCCCTATTACTTCAATTTCAAGACATAAAAAAAGTATTGAGACTCACACACCCCACTGCAACTCCTGTAAGCCAGGATCACCAGCACGCATTGTAATGACACTGCGACAAACTCATCTTAGACTAGTTTCAATTTCTCTATTACTTTAATTCCAAGACATTAAACAAGAATTGAGACTGTCCCGCCCTCACACCCGCCACTGCAACTCCTGTAAGCCTGGATCAACAACACGCATTGTAATTACACTGAGCATTGAAGCTCAGCGAGTCTCCGGGAATGTCTAACTTGTCTTACCCGCAACGATATGTCACAAAGTTATATTAATAGGAGTTGGAAATAAATTATTGTCCATTTATTTATCAAAATATATTTAATATGCCTTAAGCAAGACATATAACAGTCAAGAAGTATGTATCTGCATTGGTCCAATAATTTCCGATAGTTTATTATATGAATCAATCAGTTCGACTGGGCGTGGGTGGCTCGGACTACCACTACTGTATTACGAGGCAGATTTCCAATTGTTCCGACACTTGGTTAAAGACATAGGAGGATAAAGGATAATAAGGATAAATGTCAGCCTGGAGTCAGGAATTAGTGTCCAATATGGCGATAGGATTCTTTTATCACATTATGTGAAGGAACATATATAGCGAAACGTGAAAGTAGGTTTTAGCACCTCTGCCTACCCCTCCTGAAAGGCTGAGTTTATGAATGTACGTATGTATATACGAGTATAAATGATTATGATTTTGGCAAAGTTTTTGGAATTCCAATGATATCGTCCGTAAATAATCAACGTAAATGTTTGTTATGAATATGATACATACTAATGTTAATAGTATTTTTAAACGCTTTCTTCTTTGCTTTCAGTAAGAAGGAAATATATGTAAAAAAATAGCGGAATTGAAAAAAAAAATACTTAAAAACAGCAATAGAAAAACGATAAAATGGAATATATCACACACAGAAAACTAACATACAGTGAAACTTAGTCAATAACGCAAGCCAATGGAAAATACCAAAATAATTAATGATAATTGAATGCCAATTAAAAATAGCATATAATATAAATTAAACATTAACTGCCTCAATCATAGTGAGTTTATAAACCTATTTTATTTATCGAATGATTTGTCGTCTTCATCCATTCATCAGCCAAAGGAAGTCCACTGCTGAACATAGGCCTCTCCCAATGATTTCCACAGTGACCTGTTGGAGGCAGCCTGCATCCAGCGACGTCCCGCGACCTTTACCAGGTCGTCTGACCACCTTGTGGGTGGACGTCCTACGCCGCGTTTTCCGCTACGTGGCCTCCATTCGAGAACTTTTTGGCCCCATCGGCCATCAGTTCTCTGCGCTATGTCCCCCGCCCATTGCCACTGCAACTTACTAATTCGCTGGGCTATGTCGGTTACTCTAGTCTTTGTCTTCTTCGCTCAAACTAAATTCAAAATTCATTCGAAAGGGACAAAACATTCGATAACTAAAATAGGTTTTAAAATTGTCTTTGAATATGGCCGTAATAATCCAAATAACAAAACTATTCTAAAATCAAATACTGAAATTAATTTAAAAAATGTATTTCAAATCACAAGCCAATTAAAAAGTGAAATACAATAGGAGGTATTAAGACGTGTGCACATAAATATTAATTTTGTAGCAACTGGTACTCACGCAAGGCTCGAATACGTATTTCAATGGTTCGCATCCCGTCGCGAGAATTTTGACAGGTTGCGTGTTTGAGGTGCGAACATCGTAATTATTTTGCGGATGTTTGTTCTTTTAGTATAATAGCTTTGTATTCATCGATATCAATGTTGCACTAGATAAGACATTCAGTACAAAAAATGTGTCCCACCTACTTGCGGTGCATACACCACACATGAATCAGTTTGCTTCGGCAGTTTGCTGACGCCTTATCGCATACGTTTAAAAGTAATAAATGAATGTTTCGCCGTCAAACCGAAAGCAAACCGTCTGAAGTTACAATATTTTAATAAAATACCAGGTAAGTGATGTAATATTGCAGTGTGCTTTTAAAATACGGGGGCACTTTATTTCTTTGACGTGTCTCGTCTATCGGTAGAATATAAGTCAATGTTTGTATTATATTCTTTTTACTACAAATTGACTACAATAATTAAAAAATAAAAACCTCTGTGGCGCAGTTGGTTAGACGTCTGTGAAACGAGAAGGCGCTGCGATCCCGCACCAAGACAAATGCTTGTGCGATCCACAGGCATTTCAAGTCTGGGTGTTTGTGAGATCAGAACGTCCCTCGTAGTTTCTGATACACAACACAAGACTCGATCTTAGTATGGGGTCAGGACTATGTATGAGACTGTTGGGTGTGTTTTTTATACTGCTATTTTTGATATAGCATTGTAATGTAAAATGGACCAATTTAAAAGACTATTTGAAAAATTTACTTTGGCAATTATTTATTTCGGTGGCACAGTTGTGCTCCGGTATGATTCAAAGCTGAGGTTCGAGGGTTTGTTCGGGTTCGAGTCCCGGGTCTTCTATTAATTATCAGCCCGGAGTCAGGAATTTGTGCCCGTTATGGCGATAGGCTCGCCCCTTATCACATCGTGGGACGGAAAATACAAGACGAAACGTAGGTGTCCTGTTTGTGCACCTGCCTACCCCTTTTGGGAGAAAGACGTGAGTTTTACAAGATTACCTACAGCATCAACCGACCTATAAATTACTGCCATACAAAAACGGACCATGTTTGCAAGCGAGTGCACGCAATACCCACTAACAATGTATAAAGGTTCCCCAGTTTTTATTCAACCTTAACCCTCCAACAACTACGTGTGGTCATGCAGACCGATGCTGTTGTTTATGCACGTGAACTAGTTTTAAGAAATTAATTATTTAAATTTTGCACGTTCGCACACCAGGGCACGCCTCTGTTTTCGGAGTTGAGTGTATTTATGCGCGTGAACTAGTTTTGAGAAAATTAATTATTCGAGTTTTGCATGTTGCCTTCCTGGGGCATACCTTACGCTATGGAATATGTGTTTTGAACTTTTGATAGTCAATTACCACGCACTCCAATAAAGGAAAATATTGTGAGGAAACCTGCATGCTGTAGATATTTCTACAAGAATTTAAAATAAATAAATACACCCAACAGTCACATACATAGATCTTGGACCCAACACTAAGATCGAGTCTTGTGTCGTGGGTATCAGGAACTACGAGAGACTTTTCGGTCTTACAAACACCCAGACCCGAAACAAATACTTGTGGTTCACACAAATATTTTTCTCGGTCCGGGGATCGTGCCTCTCGTTTCACAGCCGGCGTCTAACCAACTGCGCCACGGAGGCTGTCAATTTATATGGAGTGTGAGGTCCGCCAATCAGCACTAGGCGAGCGTGGAGAACTATATGGCCTCGACTGTAGAGGAGGCTTGTGCCCTATATGGGATTATATTATGGGCTGATACAGATACAACAGTCATTCGACAGCGTCTGTAACTAGTTGGTTAGATGTAGGCTGTGAAACGAGAGGCCACTACGATCCTACGAGACAAATGTTTGTGCGATCCAAAGGTATTTGTTTCGGGTCTGGGTGTTTGTGAGACGGAAAAGTGTCTCGTAGTTTCTGATACACGACACAAGACTCGATCTTAGCGTGTGGTTAGGACTGTTGAAACTGTTGACTGTTGTTAGAAAAAATGTTGACTCAAAAGTATGTTAAAAAAAAATAACACATGGCCTCTCGGACCCACGCATGCATAACCCTGTAACTAATATTTCCATTTCTGACGGTTGTGTAACGTCGGAAGTTAATAATCGTTTCGCGCTTGTTACTGCTAATACTCCAATTTATAATTTATATTTATGGCTAGCGGCCGACAGAAAACGTTTAAGAGTTTTTATTTGTTTTCAGCGCCGGACGTCCATGTACGTGGACAGACGACTTAAATGTTGCAGGAATTTTTTGGATGCATTCCTATCAAGTCGATATGGAAAAAAATCTTACTGATGAAGAAAAAAATACACGTAGTCCTGCCCTATGTTTTTCCTTCTCTTATGTCCATCCCATGGTAGTCGGCAAGAGATTGGCTCGAGCGATACGACCGCCATTTGTACTTTAATATTAAATATTCGTTTAGTTATTAAGATTTCTTTAGTTTACAAAAAAGAATATTAATTATCAGCCCGGAGTCAGGAATTTGTGCCCGATATGGCGATAGGCTCGCCCCCTATCACATCGTGGGACGGAACATGCAAGGCGAAATGTGGGTGTCCTAGTGGCGCCTCTGCCTACCCCTTCGGGGATAAAGGCGTGAGTTTATGCATGTATGTACAAAAAAGAATAAAAATAAATAAAAATAGTCCTGACCCCACATTAAGATGCAAGTCTTGTGTTGTGTATCAGAAACAACGAATTTTCGGCCTCACAACATCCAGAATTGAAACTGTTTGTGTGTAAGAAACAGTCTTGGTGCTGGGACAGAACGGCCTCTCGATTCACAACCGGCGTCTGGCAAGCGATATGACCGCTCATGGGCAGTAAAAAAACCAAACAGCACCATGAAATACAAAGTAATGCTTAGCATTTCTGCGCTTGCTATCCTGAGACATAAGATCTTAAGTCTCAATATGTCCATTAGTTACTCTGGCTACAATGTCCTTTAAACCAGAACACAACAGTGCATTTACACTGCTGTTTGGCGGGAGAAATATTGCGGTGGTACTTACCCAGGTGGCCTCTTACATATGAGAGATCTACCACTAGTAAAACCAACTATGCTGTTAAAAGAAGAAGACGATAGGTATCTACATAAAGACCACCAATTAATAATGCAGGTCGCTTTTAACAGGTCGCCATGGAAAAAATTGGGAGGTTTATGTTATGCAATAAGGTTCTTGTGGCTGAAGAAGATAGGTATATCATAATTTTATTCGTTTACTGCATCAGCCTATATACGTCCCACTGCAGGGCACGGCAATCGAGAGTACGATTGAGAGGGGTTAGACCATAGTTCACCACGCTGGCCTAGTGCGGGTTGATGAACTTTACATATAGAAATTCTTACAAATCGCTATAGTATGCAGGTTTTCTCGCGATGTGAACTTCACTGTTATAGTGCGTGGTGATTAACACACATGAAAGTCAGAAATGCCTTGGGATTGGGACCCGAACCACCGTGTATATCAAGACTGCGACCGAAAACGAAGCCGGGTGGTAGTTTTAGTGGTTACAGACACAATGCAAATAAAAATTTCGCAAAATAAGCGACAGATTCTTTTTTGCAATTTTTTAAAAATCATTTTGTTTAAGTAGTATTTACTACCTAACCAAACCTACCTACCTACCTTAAGTAGGTATTTACCTACTTAGTTATTGCGAAAATAGTAATTTAAACCCTAACGTACCATTGCCTCTTAAAAAATAAAAAGGTGATCATCATTATTTTAGGAAAACTATGTATTTATCACCCAAATACGACAAGTAAAAAATTACCAAAAAAAAATTGACAATTACTTTTGCGAAAATTTTATATGCATTGTGTGTGAAGTCACTAATACTAGCACCTGGCTTCGTTTTCGGTCGCAGTCTTGATATACCCTGTATAGGCTTTTATTCGTGTGGTAGGATTAAATTCACAGTTACCTAGTTACAAGTCCTTGTGAATATGTACTCGATACTAATAATATAGGTATGTGTATAAATACAATCTTGTGTGAAAAACACGCAATTATTTTTTTACTTTTTAGTGCATTTTTAGTTTGTCATAAGTCAGATTTTTTTTCTTTTTTTAGAATTTTATTTTTAATATGATTTTTTGTCAGTTTTTTGAAGTCGGTTATTTTTTTTTGTTAAAATTTTGGTTTATTTTTTCATTTTTAGTGACTTAAATGTTCGATAGTCAAATTTTTACGTACACAGCTTTTGGTAGCTTAAATAAATTAATCTTAGGTTCTCATAAGAAACAATAGACCGTATTTTTTTTTTACATCATGGTACTTTTTTTCTCAATCGGCAGCAAGAAAATACTGTGTAGCGTTTTGCCAAAAGTTTGACGAGCAGCAACCCCGGTTAGCGACTGGACTTCCACAAATTTAGGCTTCGTTAGGTATATCTATTGTTGGTGCGTAACAACGTTTGATATGCTCCGCGATTAATTTTAGCAGAAATGATTTACCATTACCTGCACCACCCGTGACAAACTAACAGCTGACTTTCTCGTCCTTTCAAATTGAGTTTGATTGCAGTTAAGACTTTCTGAAACACATTCTTTTGTTGGATATTTAATCCTCGAATGCTTCTTAGGAACAATTCATCCGACATGACGGCTCGTTCTTCCATGTTTTCACAAAAGTTATCATCGTCATGTACAATTTATTCACCAACACATAACAATCGGCAATGCCCCCAATTGCCGATATCTGTTTCATTACGGAATGGTATATGGCATACTATTAAACTGTAATAATATGATTCTTTGTCACTATTACAATTTACAACAGATCTTCATGATTTATTGGTATAGTCGCCGAAGATATTGACTATTTACATGTTTGTTCTTTTTATCAACCGCCCCCCTCGCCCCTACCCCTACTTTCATCCACCACTGTAACTTTACTTTTATACTGAATCCAATGCAAAAAGAACCATTGGAATCGTACTCAATTTTGAGGAGTTCTACTCTCCAGATCTGAAGATATTCATCAGATTTTCATAACTTATTGGTGAGATCAAAGTATTAATACGTTCTTTCTGATGCAAAAAAAATTACTAAAATCGGTCAAAAGCTGCCGAAGATATTGACTATTTACATATTTCTTAATTTTCTCACCCCCCCCTTGCCCCTACCCCTACTTTCCTCCACCACTGTAATTTTGGTTTTATACTTAATTCAATGCAAGAAGAACCATTGGAATCCTACTTTATTTTAAGGAGTTCCCCTCTCCAGGTCCGAAGATATTCATCAGATCGTCACCATATTTTTATGGGACCAAATGACAAGCACCAGCTTTCAATTAAAGAAAGAATTATCGAAATCGGTTTACCCAGTACAGAGAAATGAGGTAACAAACATAAAAAAAAAAAAGCAACATACAGTCGAATTGAGAACCTCCTCCTTTTTTTGAAGTCGGTTAAAAAGGATGTTGCATTAATATCTGGCGCAACTGGCAGATGCCGCTCCTTTCGTCTCATTTGAATAAACTTTTCCCTAGTATAATAAAACAGAGGTACTAAAACTTTGTGTGTCTATTTATATCCTCAATTTTGTGGGTGAAACAATTTTCATTCGGACACGATTAATTAAACGAGGGCCGGCAGCGACTGGATGCGTAAAGCAGCAGACCGGGCTCCGTGTGCCTTGGGAGAGGCCTATGTCCAGCAGTGGACTGCAACGGGCTGATGATGATAATAATGATGATGATGATTGAATATAATGGAGATGATGGTTACTGTAGAGTGTAGTGCAATGAATTAACGTTTTTGGAAGTGTTTCTTTAACACCGTATATATAGGGAAATACCAGACAGCAACCGAGAACGAAGCCAGGTTAGAGACTTCATGCACAATGCAAAATAAAATAATCGACAATATTTTCGTAATTTTTTACTTATCGTCGTATTTGGGTGATATATAAAAACTAGGTATTTACCACCAAAACAGGGAAAAATTTATTTGCATTGTGTCTGTCATCACTAATACTATCACCTGGCTTCGTTTTCGGTCGCAGTCTTGATATACGTGGTATATTTGACAATCTATGGACGACACCGTCCCCGTCGCGTGCAGTGAACGGCCCAGATTCCCACGGCGAGCGCCGAATTTGCATTCGTTGAAATACGAGAGCGACGCAACCAATGGAAAACAACATCAAATTAGCGAACTTCTTGACGTACTTGGGGTTCGGATGGGGGGTCATTTTACGAAATAACAGACAGGCTATCAGGATCTTACACCCTATATTGCAATTCCTGTTAGCAAAGGTCGACAACTCACATTGTAAACAAAAAATATAATTTATAAAATCCATTAAGTGTTAATAATGTTTTTTTTTATATACCACCTGATTTAGATGGCCGATTTCACTAGATAAGAATGGGCTTAGAACTATAACGTTGCTTTTTTAAAACTAGAGTACAATACAATAATTATAACAAAAACCGCAGCTTGGTTTAACTCAGAATTGTTCTTAAATATTCTGCCTTGAATAATTCCTTGCATTTCCTAATAGGAAAAAGACGATTATCTAATGCTATTTAATATATGCGTAGTAATTAACTATATTTATTTATTTTACACAAACAGTTTTGAACGTAGTTTAAACATACTTTTAATTAAATTTGATTTAAAATAATATCATTAAAATTTACCAAGGGGCCCAGACCCCCAACATCTCAGTCCAAATCCGCGCCCGCTCGCAGACCGGTGGTCTGGCTATCTCGCATCGAAGGGCATTGGACCGGCGCGTATTGTCAGACTATTGCACTCCTTTCTAACGACCATAATTTTGCCCCCGACATATTTACTGGATGCGGCTGACTTTAATTTTCTCTTATTTCGAGTAAATTGGGGGATGTGACTATTTAATATTGGATTTTTCTATTCATTATCTGCCCGGAGTCAGGAATTTGTGCCCGATATGGCGATAGGCTCGCCCCCTATCACATCGGGGACGGAACATACAAGGCGAAATGTGGGTGTCCTGGTGGCGCCTCTGCCTACCCCTTCGGGGATAAAGGCGTGAGTTCATGTATGTATGTATGTGATTTTTTTTTTCGTTTTAAATTACATGACCAAAATCTTTGATAGTAAGGCCAGTGACACTTACATACCCTTCTCAGCTTCTCGGGGGTACCAGAAAAATAGATTAACTTATGTTAATTTTTATTATGTTTTAATTTATAATGTAGGTACAATTGTTACATACATAAACTCACGCATTTTTCCCTTTTTACGCAGATTAGGCAGGGGTGCTACCAGGATACCCACATTTCGCCTTGTATGTTCCGTCCCCGATGTGATAGGGGCCGAGCGTATCGCCATATCGAGCACAAATTCCTGACTCCGGGCTGATAATGAATAGAAAAATCCAATATCACTATGCTCGACTCGGGATTCGAACCCGAAAGCTCAGCTTTGTAATCGTACCGTATTACAACTACGCCACCGAGATACAATTGTTTATTTTCCCAAATAAATAAATTAAAAATAAGTATGCTGTAATTTATCAGTGCATAAAGTCACTATGTACTAACAATAATTCTAGAATACTCTAGACCACATCCAGTAAAACAATGTTTTGCAATCGTCACTAGATAGTTTAACGAGCTTCAAAGCTGTCGTGGACAGAGATCTGTGTGTCTTTAATTGGTATGATGACTGATATTATTATGCCGGCTTGGTTAATTGCAGAGAAAGACTTCAGGATAACGACTGTCCCGGTTTCACTCTACCACTGCAACTCCTGTAAGAATTGGCTTTGAGATGTAGCATCGCCCTGAATTATCTGCATGGGGAGTGCGCTGGAGAATTGTTCAGACTTATCTGCTGCTGAGTTCCGCCACCGTACGACGCGGCAAACCTTCAAACACCCACATCACCTCGGAGCTTGGAAATCCACCCCTTTTCGGTCTCACCATCTAGACCCGAAACAAATGCCTGCGGATCGCACAAACATTTGCCTCGGTGCGGGATCGTCGCGGCCTCTCGTTCCACAGCCGGCGTCTAACCAACTGCGCCACGGAGGCTGTCAAATGGGGTTGAATACGTTCTACTCCCCTAAAAGGCAACGGAACAGCTCACTCGCAACGCTTTATTGAAAGCATACGGACCAGATCCCGACAGTATCGCTTACGCCGCGCCGCACACTTACACCTTTGATTTAGTATCGTGGAAGCTCGCTTTCTGCGCGGTACAAGAGTATAAGCAGAGCGGATTTTAAGGAGTTACTTTTGCCTGCCTTTAGATGAGCGAGATTTTCCGAAATCCACCAATTGGTGGTACTCTATTTTACATTAAATACCAATAGGTCTATGGAGTCAATTTTAAAAGAAAAACAGTTTTTAATGGAATAAGTCAAACGCGCTTAAGGCCACCTAGGCAGTAGGTCACGGTTCAAGAACACACACAACATTAAAGGTAACATTGATGTGTTGCCTACCTTTAAGAAAAACTTAGACTCTTTCCTTAACCTCCTTTAAACATAAACGTCTTATCCATAGTCAGTTTATGAACTCATTTTAGTTATCGAATGTTTTGTCCCTTTCGAACGATTTTTGAATTCAGTTTGAGTGACGAAGACAAGGCATTTGATCACTAAATAAAATAGGATTATAAGCTGATAAAATCAAAATCAAAATATTCTTTATTTAAGTAGTCTTTTACAAGATCTTTTGAATCGTTAATTTCTGCTACCACCGCTTCGGAACGTGCTGTAGCTGTGAAGAAGAAACGGCGCAAGAAACTCCCTCAGCAACACGAACTGCTTCATTTTTTTGCTTTTCTTTCTTTCTTTTTTTTTAAAGGCCAGTTTATATTACAATGGTTGATTTATCTAAATGTCACAGTATCGTCTGATAATAAAATCTATCGATGTTTATAATAACGTGTGTAATAAAATAAAACCCAACACTTTATTCAGCTCTCAATTATTTCCTACAACCAACCTACTTCCACAACTCACACTTATATTTTTATTTCCGCTAATTCATTCAACTTGGACCGGCGTATAAAATCGATTCTCACACTGCGGCCGATACAATTACGCGTGAATTTATACATTCGGTAGTCATTGTTGCGGCAAAATGCACGGCCGTTGCGAAAGTTCGGACGGTGGCGTATTGACGAGAGAGGCGGATAAATAAATAGACCCAACAGTCATATACACAGTCCTGACCCCGCAATAAGAGTCTTGTGTATCAGAAAATACGAGAGTTTAAGGTCTCACAGTCACCAAGCCCCGAAACAAATACTTGTTTATCACATCTCGGTATGGATATGTTAGCAATCTCTTGTTTAACAGCCGGCGTCTAACCAACCGTCTAACCAACCACGGAGCCTGTCAAGTCTATTTTTGAAATAGACTTGAAAGCTTTCATGGCGCTACGATCCCCGCACAGAGACTAAAACATGTCATAACTTCTGATACACTCGTTACAATTTTGTATCTTAGTGTGAGGTTAAATTACACCTAACAGTCACATTTAGTCCTGGGTGGGCCCTGGAGTGAGAATCAGAAACTACGAGAGACTCTAAAATCTCATAAATGGTTGAAATAAAACTATTTATACGGATTTTTTCGCGATTTGGTTTAATTTTTACATTTTTTAACTTCCCGACGTTTCGATTACTTTACAGCTTTCGTGGTCACGGGGCGGACACGGGGCGGGCGATAAAATCCGTATAAATAGTTTTATTTCAATGTGTAACATTCGCGTAAATCTAAGAAACCATTATCATAAATGGTTGTTTAGTCTGGTTAGACCCGAAACAAATACTTGCAGATCACACAAACACGTGTCTCAATGGGGTATCGAAGCCGCTCTCGTTTCACAGCCGGCGTCTAACCAACTGCGCCTCGGAAGCTATCAAATTTATTACACATTCATATCATAGACGCGTTGAAGATAACTAGCGATTCCTAAAAATCTCCGCTCCGCTTTAATAGAAACACAGCCTAAAACCCAGTGAATCTCATATCTCAGCGCGTTTCGTATCTGTTCCGTGTGTCGATACTGCGGGGAACAAATGCGTCGTATTTATGGCGATGCTAATCTCATACTGCGACCTATATACCGTGCGACCGAAAACGTAAGCTGTTGTACATTGCTCATTAGGCTATGCGTTTTTATATATGGAGCTAATGTTAGCAGCAATGTAAAGTTGCCACTGAGCAAAAATTATTCGTGAAGGGACACGACGATGAAATATAACAGAAAAAAACGGTACACGTACTATATTTGAAAATACGAAAGCTATGCATATACCCCCGTGGCGCAGTAGGTTAGACGCCGGCTGTGAAACGAGAGGCTGCGGGTTCGGTTACTGTGTATATCCGGGTACAATCAGGCCGGCATAATTGTGTCGACTTGAGAAAGATAGCCATATCGCGTCGTTGGCTACTCTATAAGGATTGTACCGCACTTAGCAATAAGTATATTATAATTTACGAAACGTATGACTGAAAGTATGAAGGCCCTAATACATTGCTCGCTAAACTACACAGTTTTGACTCACGGGACTAATGTTTGCAGCAATGCACGCGTAACAATGTATACTACTAGAGACGATACTGCAAACAAAATAGGTCGGGACACGTAAAACTATAGCTATCTCTTTCACTCTTACGCGTATATCTGCTCTCTCGTTTCACTGTAGCGCGTCAAATCGCGTTTCTCTCATAACTTTTACCACAAGCGACCCATATAGGAACCGTGTGACTGAAAATTCGAAAGCTGTTGTAATATTGATGGTTAGAGGCCTATCGCAGCTTTAGGATAGATAAACGGCCTAAATTAATAGACGATCTGGATGGCTATCTAAGGATCGGTCCCGAAAATAGAACAAGCGAGTGGTTTCACGTACAATTCTTGGAATGAGGTTAATATGTTTCTGATAAAATAATACCTATATTTTAAAATCGTGATAATTGAGGACAGGGAATATCTGAATTGTTTATACCCACAACAACAGTAATTGTAGAATCTGCACCGCTATGAAATTGATAAATTAAATTTGTATCCCTTTGACTGCCTCGGTGGCGCCGTTATACTACGGTACGATTGCAAGCTGAGTTCTTGGGTTCAAATCCCGGGACGGGCAAAATAATATTGGAATTTTCTATTGATTATCAGCCTGAAGTCAGGAATTTATGCCCGATATGGCGATCAGCTCGCCTACCACATCGTGGGACGGAACACACAAAGCGAAACGTGGGTGAACTGGCAGCACCTCTGCGTCCCCTTTTGTGAAAAAGGCGTTTATCCCTACTAATATTATAAATGTGAATGTAAGTTTGTTTGTTACGCTTTCACGCAAAAACTACTCAACCGATCATCATGCAACTTTGGACACATATTCTTGGAGGTATTAGAAGTAACATAGGCTACTTATTATCCCGAAATGTTTAGTGTTCCCGTGGGATGAAGAAGAAATTCCGATAAATTAGCTGCTTTTTTACTCAAAAGGATGGGACAGGACTGGATTACATTATATTAGTGAGAATGAGACGGTGCGGGCGGGATATAACGGGACGGGACGGGAGATTTCAAATAAAGTTAACAACGCAGACGAAGTTTGCGGGCAGAAGCTATATTATGTATGTAAATCGCCATAAAATTCGCAACAGAATTAATAACTTACAAACCAACAATAAATCGTAGGTATTTAATACACGAATTTATGAATACGAGTACAAATATTGCCCAACGCGATATCCAAACTGGTAAAATTGATCATTATTGTTCCGATTGCGTCGGTGAGCGCGAGTCGCGACCACACCAAGTCACCTTGCCTGTTAATACTTAAATTATAAGTAACGACCTTGTTAACTTAAGCCCGGACTTATTTATAACTTTATCTCGCTGTAATAGCCAGGTTTATGGAATGGGAGATTCGAGCGTTTTTAGGCTATTCATGTATATCAAGATTGCAACCGACGAAGCCAGGTGGTAGTTTAAGGTTATAAACACAATGCAACTAAAAATTACGAAAAAAAAAAGCGATTTTTTTTAAATATATTGTGTTTGGGTGCTAAATACCTAGTTTTTGTTTGTGTTTAAAAATAAAAATGTGTACATCATTATTTTAAGAAAACTAGGTATTTACCACCCAAACAGGATAATTTTTACAAAATAAAAATAAAATTTAAAAAAATAATCTTGAAAATAATCTACAAAATAAATTATTTGCATTGTGTCTGTAACCACTAAAACTATCACCCGGCTTAGTTTTCGGTCGCAGTCTTGATATACCCGGTATATTCCAAGTTAATCTTGTTTGCTCGCTTATTTATTTATCCAAACTCATCAGCCCCCTATAATTAAAAAACAAAGTCCTTTAAACTTAGAAACAACCTTCAAAGTGGAAGAGGAATGTTATAATTGCACCAAAACGAACCCCGCATTAAATATAATACCCAAACTCATTTAATCTGATCATTAGCACGCGATAAAAACTATGGAAGGCGCGAAAATTAATTGTAATGACGTCATCATCGACCCCGATATGACGAGCGTATTGAAAAAACTCAGTATACAAATATTTGTTTATAATAGGGTGAAGGAAAACGTAATGAGGAAACTTACATACTATAGCGATTAGCAAGAATATGGCATGTAAAATCCGCCAACCCGCACTAGGCCACCGTGGTGGACTATATGGCCTAACCCCTGTCAATCGTGCTCTCGATTGTAGAGGAGGCGCACGAGCCTCCTCTACTCCTGCAGTGGAACGTATATGGGCTTATACAGTACATTATACAGGGTATATCTTGGCTGGGATCAAATCAAAGCCAGGGGGTAGTTTTAGTTACTTCAGACACAAGGCAACAAAAAAATTCGCAAAATGAAAAGCGACGACTTTTTGTAATGTTTTAGCTATCGTCGTGTCAGTAAATGCATCGTTTTCCCTAAAATAATAATGTACACCCTTTTATTTTTAATATCGCAATGGTACGCAAGGGTTTAAATTATTATTTTAGAAAAAGCTATATATCAACCAAACATGAGCTTCTTAAAAAAATAAAAAAAATACGCTTTTTATTCTAAATAAAAATTATATTTATTTTAAATAAAAATACTACTGTCTTGTAATACCTTATTATGTCAGGACTATGTATGTGACTGTTGAGTGTATTTATATAAAACCGCCATCGCTTGTAACTCAAATCGCGTACATTTAGATATGGCACACGTCCCTTTTAGGTTCTGCGAGAATTTAATTCAACTTTATAATAATTAGCCACCGGTTTGACAGAACGTTTAAGTCAATCCCTCTGCGCCTTTTACAGTTAAAAGCTTAGGCATTGTGCTAATGTAATGACGTCATCGGTTGTGGGAAAATTCCAAAAATATTGTTTACTTGAGACGCTGTTCTCATTAACTGGTTCCTATATGAAGGGCTGTCCATGTATCACCGGATTGTTTATGTGTGGGTGTAAGAACTGATGTGTTTGGACATCCCTTCCCCTTTTGAGTCACCCCCTATTAAAAGAAGAGTAGGTATGACCTGTCGTCAAATATTATTCGCACATATAAGATGGTACGACTGCCTCGGTGGCGTGGTTGTATTACGGTACGGTTACAAAGCTGTGGTCTCGGGTTCGAGGTCCGGGTCGGGCAAAGCGATATTGGATTTTTCTATTCATTATCAGTCCGGAGTCAGGAATTTGTGCCTAATATAGCGATGAGCTCGCCCCCTATCACATTGTGGGACGGAACATACAAGGCGAAATGTGGGTGTCCTGGTGGCGTCTCTGCCTACCCCTTCGGGGATAAAGGCGTGAGTTTATGTATGTATGTATAAGACGGTTCAGCCAAATACTTGCACGATGCCTTGGATGGCCGGCAGCGGCGGGCCGTCCTCATTGTGAATGATGCAGACTTTACGTACAACTTGGAGTCGCTACAGTTGAGAAGTCTAGAAGTGTATAGAAGTCACCGGTCTAAGCATGTTCTGCCGTTTTTATCTAAGTTAATACTTTAAAGAATTGTCTTTCCTTAACCCACCCCTTCTTTCATACATGCTGGTTACCCAAAGCTTATCACTCCACACGACCAAACACTATCTCCGCCCGATCCAAAAGCTTCGACATTTTTTTCGCCGGGTCTGGGTGTTTGTGACACCAAAAAGTCTCTCATAGTTTCTGATACACGACACAAGACTCGATCTTAGTGTGGGGTCAGGACTATGTATGTGACTGCTGGGTGTGTTTATGTATTTTAATGCAGGATTGCAATTAAAAAGCGTGCTCAACCTGAGTAAATGGAAGTAATTAATAAAGCCTCCGTGGCGCAGTTGGTTAGACGCCGGCTGTGAAACGAGAGGCCGCGGGTTCATTCCCCGCACCGAGACAAATGTTTGTGTGATTCACAGGCATTTGTTTCGAGTCTAGGTGTTTGTGAGACCGAAAAATCTCTCGTAGTTCCTGATACCCACGACACAAGACGCGATCTTAGTGTGGGTTCAGGACTATGTATGTGACTGTTGGGTGTATCCAACCTGAGTGTCAACCTGAGTAAATGGAAGTAATTGGGAACCTCAATAGTACATATTATTTTGATAATCACTATGATGTTAATTAAATGTATTGTTTACAGTTAGTCTTAAAATAGCGTCCCGTTTACGTCCTTCACTTTATATGCATTAATAAAAAGATAATGACCATATCGATTTTATTTTCTTGGTTATTACATACAAAGATAAACTCACGCCTTTTTCCCAGAAAGGGGTAGGCAGAGGTGCTACCAGGACACCCACGTTTCGCCTTGTGTTCTGTCCTACGATATTATAGGGGGCGAGCCTATCGCCATATCAGGTACATATTTCTAACTCCAGGCTGATAATGAATAGAAAAATACAATCTTGATTATTTCTTGTTTCTTTTTGACCTTGTCGCCCATCTTCAATGCTTCTCCTCTGCCTACCCTAGTACTTATGGGTATATAAATGGAATAAAGATAATGGTTTTATTGTAAGAACAGCTGATTAGTCCGTCTTTGCGGACCAGCAGCTTTGATTAAAGATTTTGTGATCAATATTCGATCTTGGAGCCATCTTCAGAAGCTATATTATCTGCCGTCCCTCGTCTAGTGATGGGTATGATGTTGCATCATGCTCGAATATCAATAGTCGATGATTTTATTGTAGGGACAGCTGATTAATCCGCCTAAACGGACCTGCAGTTTTGATTTAAGATTTTGTGATCAATATTCGACCTTGGAAACATCTTCAGAAGCTATTTTATCTACCTACCCTCGTCTACTGATGGGTATGATGCTGCATCATGCTCGAATATCAATAGTCGATGATTTTATTGTAGGGACAGCTGATTAATACGTCTAAATGGACCAGTATTTTTGATTAAAGAGTTTGTGTTCAATATTCGATCTTGGAACCATCTTCAGAAGCTATATTATCTGCCTACCCTCCTTTACTGATGGGTATGATGCCGCATCATGCCCGAATATCAATAGTCGATGGTTTTATTAAAACAACAGCTGTTTAGTACGTCTATGGGGACAAGCAGTTTTAATTAAAGATTGTGTGTTCAATATTCTACCTTGGAACCATCTTCAGAAGCTATTTTATCTACCTACCCTCGTCTACTGATGGGTATGATGCTGCATCATGCTCGAATATCAATAGTCGATGATTTTATTGTAGGGACAGCTGATTAGTACATCCTAATGGACCACCAGCAGTTTTGACTGAAGATTTTGTGTTTAATATTCGATCTTAGATTCATCTTCGGAGGCTATGTCCTCTGCCCACCCTAGTACTGATGGGGATAAACAGATTGCGCCACATTTCGCTCTCATGAACACAGTTCGTTATAATATGTAGGCCACGTCGGTGCCTCTCACGACGTTTGTGATGCGACATAATGTTATCGATAATCGATGTAAAAATATTAATACCTTGCCTGGCTGTGACTAAATTTATACTTTATTTCCCCGTATATAAGCGTGGATCACACGCAGGTATTTGTCTAGATTTTGGGTGTTTATAACACCGTAAAGTCTCTCGTAGTTCCTGATACCCACGATACAAGGCTCGATCTTAGTGTGGGGTCAAGACTATGTATGTGATTGGTAGGTTTATATATATATTTATTTCTTTAAGGTAACGAATAGACCGAATTTCGTGCTAATTTGATAAATTAATAAGTTTTTGCAACACAACTTTGCTGTGCTTTGAGTATTCTTGCTATTCATTTTAAATTTGTTTTTAATCAGAGCACTTCAAAATGCTTACGACTACTAGTTTTTTTTAACAACATCCGTTCCCGAATAAGCAAATTAAATATTTAAAATGGTGCCATCGTGAATCGTCACCCTTCTACCATCAAATCAATCCGTTCTCAACTAATACGTTTCCATACGGTAGCTACACAGACAGATAAATAAATAACTACACCCAACAGTCACATACATAGTCCTGGCCCCACGCTTATACGAGTCTTGTATCGTGTATTAGAAACTACGAAAGACTTTTCGATCTCACAAACACCCACACCTCAAACAAATATTTGTGACCATAAACATAACCGTGTTTTTGATCGTAGCTGTGAAACGAGAGCGTTTCACAGCCGGCATCTAACCAACTGCGCCACGTAGGGTAATTTCATCGATATCGATAGTTGGATATTTTGGGGTGGCGCATCACTAGTAACGGAACGGTAACACGACGGGCGCGGCAGATGGGCCGTCGACGCCGGGTCACGACTGTGCATCACTTACATACAAACATACATTTATATCATACTTATGTTTTCATGTTTGTATTAATAAAATTGATTACGAAAAAGAAGCGATAGGTGGTCAGTAATTTAGCCTCTAATATTTGACCTATACAAACTAACACAGCAAGTTAAATGAAAGCTTTTTAAAACGATAGAAAATAGAGATGCTAATCTGATGTTTATTGACATACATAAACTCACGCCTTTATCCCAGAAGGGGTAGGCAGAGGCGCCACCAGGACACCCACTTTCACCTTGTATGTTCCGTCCCATGATGTGATGGCGAGCCTATCACCATATCGGGCACAAATTCCTGACTCCGGGCTGATAATGATAAGAAAAACCCAATATCACTTTGCCCGACCCGGGATTCGGTAATAATTACGCCGAATAAAATAGAGATGATTCGAATGTGGGTAGGTATTTATTTACGTTTTATTTTTCATTTTATATAGTATAGATATTCCTTTACAAGACTGTTAAAACGCTGCCCATTAAAGATAAAAATCTAAAGATGTTCAATATTGTGACATTTAAATATAAGAAACAATATGCATAATTACATTTAACAAATCCAATTATAAACACATTTAAACTGCGAAACGGACTCGAAAACCGATTACATTTTGGCGCTAATGGCAAAAACAATATGGCGACAGTTAATATTCAAGATGGCGCGCATTAATTTCCAATATGGCGGCACCGGCAGTACGCTAATTATTTTTATTGATCCATATTTGATGCACGAATTAAAAGGTCGGCATGGAAATGAGGCGAGGGTAAAAAATATATATTTTTAATTTAATTGAAACAATTTAGCTAATATAGCGTTTGGGAATGTTTGTCGGTGACATCATCACGGCTGCACTATTTGTGACAAAGGTAAATAGTAAATAAATACACCCAACAGTCACATACATAGTCCTGACCCCACACTAAAATCGAGTCTTGTGTGGTGGGTATCAGAAACAACGAGAGACTTCGATAACACCCAGACCTGAAACAAATGCCCGTGGATCACCCTTTGTCTCGGGATCAAACCCGGGGCCTCGCGAAGCTGTCAAATAGAAGGATTTTTCATCCTAAGGCATAAGATGTTAAGTCTCATTATGTTCAGAAATTACTCTGACTATAATGTCCTTCAAACCGGAACACAACAGTGCATTTACACTGCTGTTTGGCGGGAGGAATAGACATTGGCGGTGGTACCTACCCAGGCAGCCTCTCACATATGAGAGATCTACACCTGTAAAACAGTTGATCAAACATTGGTTATCCAGTTTAGTTAAAAAATTACAGAGATTTTCTTCTTTATTACCTGAACTATTTGTAATAGAGCTTTGGTCAAACATTGTTCATATTTCAGATAATTTAAAATGAGTTTTAACAATGCGATCGTAAATTTTTTATTTCTTAAACGAGTTTCGAGTCGGCATTGCATGAGTGTTGTAAAGTTATGCAATTATCTCGCTCAGCAATTAACGATGTGCAAATTAATTAAAATAAGTGCATTACGATTGTGTAGATATGTTGTATTTTTTTGTGTTGTATCTTCCCATGTACGTCCCACTGCAGGGCACGGGCCTACTCTACAATCGAGAGTACGATTTAGAGGAGTTAGGCCGTATAGTCCACCACGCTGGCCTAGTGCGGGTTGGCGGACTTTACATACTGTAGAAATTCTTACCTTTATGATATGCAGGTTTCCTCACGATGTTTATCTTCACCTATATGGCCTAACCACTCTCAATCGATTCTCTCGATTGTAGAGTAGGCCCGTGCCCTGCAGTGGGACGTATATGGGCTGATATAGTTTATCTTCACCGTTATAGTGCGTGGTTGACTATCAATACACGCATGACTCCGAAAAGTCAGAGATGTGGCCTGTGATTTGAACCCGCGACCACCGCGAATATCTGCTTGGCGTATATTTTATTTATTACGTGTATTATTCAATAGCTGCGTATGCCGTACCTTAAACCACGTAGTCCATTTCTTTCCGTTCTTTTTTTACGGAAGGCTTAGGTTCACCGATTGATCATCATTTTTAATTGGTGGCCTATTCAACATTGCACTTCGCGTAGTCACCAACATAAGTAGCTGAACACATTTAAAACGCTAAAAGTCATACACATCAAGCAACAGAAGTGTCACTTCAGCAATTTTGTTGCTTTTGCTGTTCAGCAACTTTTGTAACCTTAAGGTGTTCATGATTTTTTGTGGCCGACACCACCGACTTCTGTTGCTTAATGTGTGTATGACTTTTGGCGTTTTAAATGTGTTCGGCTACTTTTGTTGGTGACTGTACCTAATAATACTGCCCATCCCGAGACCCGAACTAGTAGCCTCTACGAACATCTAAGTTTTTGTACTTGCATTTCTCATTACATTACAGTCCTTGATTGCTTGAGGTTAATGCATTTTTAAATGAGCATGGTGGGGTGACCACCTATTGAGAGATTGTAGGATAATCGTGTGAAGTCTGCCGACTGACATAAGCCCTTCGTGGCGTAGTCGGTTAGAAGCCGATACGAAACGCGACGCCGCGGGTTCGGTCTCCGCACCGAGACAAATATTTGTGTGATCCACAGGTATTTGTTTCTGGTCTGGGTGTTTGTGAGACCGAAAAGTCTCTCGTACCTTCTGATACACGACACAAGACTCGATCTTAGTGTGGGGTCAGGACTATGTATGTGACTGTTGGGTGTATTTATTTAGCCCCAACTCTCGAGTGACCATTACGTGTATTTATTTGGCTCAAGCATGGTCACCCCAGTATTCGCGTCGAGTCATGACACAGCTATTGGTAGTTTTTGCGGCGGTCCGGCATGCGACCTGCGATCCGACATCATTAGCGGTGACCTCGTGCTACCATCGCGTTTGTACCATCAATAGGATGGACTGTTGGATGGACCCAAAATATTTCTTTACACCGGCACGATATAGTGAGTACAATGCACGTGATGGTAAGCACGATAGGGGAGACCGGGGCTAGTTGACTATAGGGGTAGGTTGACTAACTATCAAAAACTCGTCCGAGGCAATAGCCTTGAGCTAACTAGTGAGACACAAGAGTCCGTCATCTCCCCCCGCTCAGTCATCGGGAACGCGGCGTCGCGCACGCACGTCGTTTGAGAGAAGGAACGTAATATTGAAAAACAACACACGTAAGTAATTATTTCTGATGTAATATTATTTGTAATAATGCCTATTTATTTATGGTTATTGATTGTCAAAGCATTCACAAACGAATGTTCGATTCATGTTCTTTCTTTTACGTATTATTCTTTTTGATTTTGTCGCAGTTTTGAGGTTATGGCATGTGCTTAAAAGTTAAAAAGTGGTTCGGGGCTAGTAGACTAATGTATAAGGGGGTTGGTTGACCACTTGGTCGACCAGCCCCCATTATATTATGGGTATTCCACACATAAAATGAAGTCAGTATTTTTGAAATTTATCCAAAAATCATTGTTTCAGGACCATGCGAACATACAAAAGAAAGACTAATAGAGGGAGTACATCCAAAGATGTAATAAATAGAGCAGCATGTCAACAAGCTATCTTTGATTAATTCTACGGCGAAACAGTTCGCTATACCGTATAAAACACTCCAACGCTACGTCGTAAATATGACGAAAAAATTAGAAAAAAATCCCGAATTATCGAAATCTGAAGCAACAGCGTTGGCTACAGAAAAAATTGACAAATATTTAGTGACGAGGAAGAGCTTGCTTTAGAGAGTAACTTGAAGAAAGCAGCAGATATTTATTATGGATTAACACCTTATGAAACACGAAAGTTCGCATATGAATTGAATATATATACATTTATATATAAACATATATACGTACTTATGTCAACTGTTACCAAATAATAAATATAATTACATTAGTTAGATATGATAATTTGTTACCAAATGGTTAAAGTTTGCAAGAAATTATTTCATTTTGTTTTAAATATTTAATAAGAGAGCATTTTGTTTAATATGTTTATTTGTTACCAAATGGTTAAAGCTTATAAGAAATTATTTCGTTTTGTTTTGAATACTTAATAAGAAAGTACTTTGTTTATTTTTAGGTACTCAAATTGCCTAATGTTTAAATGTTTGATTGTTTATTCTTATAATTTGAATTTTATTGTGTTTAATTGACATGGCGAAAGATCGCCTTGGTTTCAATAAAAAAAAGAGTAATACATTTTTTGTGTCTTTTATCTCATATCCTCGTAGATTTTGCCCTTACAACTTCATAGGTCACGTTACCCCAGGTGAATAGTCAACCTACCCCGAGCATGGGGTAGGTTGACCAGTTTTTCCTATTATACAAAAACTGGCCTGTACTCTACATCATAACGAATAACGTGCTGTTTGCCACTTTCTTGCAAAGCTTAATAGTAAAGCTATTAACTGAACCCATTTTAAAATTAATATACTCTAAAGAAATAGAAATAGAAACCTTTAAGCTGAAACCTGGTCAACCAACCCCGGTCTCCCCTACCTTCTAGGAATGTATATACAGGGTATATCAAGACCGCGACCGAAAACGAAGCCAGGTGGTAATATTAGTGACTTCAGACAAAACACAACTAAAAATTTCGCAAAAAAAATTGACAACTATTTTTTTGTAATTTTTTACTGAACGTCATATTTGGGTTATAAGTACATAGTTTTACTAAAATAATAATGCACACCTGTTTATTTTTAAAGACGCAATGGTACGTAACGGTCTAAATTACTATTTTCGCAAAAACTAGGTATTTACCACCTAAACAGGATGATATAGACCACCGATTGTCACCTTTGTTTAAGCTAGTTTTAATTCTTTTTTTATTTTATTGTATGTATGTGGTGTTCCATAAAGAATTTATAAATAAATAAAATAAATAAATATTTTAAAAAGCCAATAAATATTCCAATAAATAATCTGTCGCTTTTTTTGCGAAAATTTTTATTTGCATTGTGTCTGTAACTGCTAAAACTACCACCTGGCTTCGTTTTCGGTCGCAGTCTTGATATACCCTGTATATGAGAGGCCAGCTGGGTAGGTACCACCGCAATATCTATTTTTCCCGCCACACAGCAGTGTAAATGCACTGTTGTGTTCCGGTTTAAAAGACATTGCAGCCAGAGTAACTACTGGACATAATTACACTTAACATCTTATGCCTCAGGATGGCGAGCGCAGTGGAATGCCAAGCATTGGTTTGTATTTCATGTTGTCTGGTTTTGCACTTTAATTATAAAAAAAATCAAACTAAATGATGAAATCGAAATACGATTCATATGATAAAAAATACAGCACGCTATGATCTATTTTTAGGTTTTAATGGAAGAGTCTAGATAAAAGCTCAGGACCTAGTTAACATTATACAAGTCGTGATCGAATTATACAAAACGCACGCACACCCACTTAATAAAACAAGTTTTGTGCGTATTTAATTAATAAATTACAACCTTTTTATAAAAATAAATTTTAAATTATATAATTCCGTTTGGAATATACAACACGGCTTTCAGAAATTAACCTTATTCCATGTAGGATTAAGTCTATTTCAGAGTGAAATGTTAATTGTATAATTTTATTTTAATTACATTTTAATTGTATGGAATAATAAAAAATGTCGTATTATGTGCAGTTGAAACGTATTCAATTAATTATTCCGAGCATAAATGTATTTTATAATGTGATTTCCGTTACACTTGTGTACGATCTTATCGCGAATGTAAACAAATAAATATTTTATGTGGGAAATAGTAAACATTAAGTTAAATGTTCTATGTAAAAAAGTTCAAAGAAGTGATAGAGCCAAAAAGTAAAAGTATTAAAGAAATAAATACACCCAACAGCCACATACATTGTTCTGACCCCACACTAAGATCGAGTCTTGTGTCGTGTGTCAGAAACTACGAGAGACTTTTCAATCTCAAAAACACCCAGACCCGAAACAAATATCTGTCAATCACACTAATATTTGTTTCGGTGCGGGGGTCGAACCCGCAGCCTCCTGCTTCACAGCCGGCGTCTAACCAACTGCGCCACGGAGACTGTCATGAATATAAAAGGCTGGCGGCCACGGTAGCTCTATATTAGTACTTATGAACAATTTAATGAATGATATAAATCGCTTACTAGTGATAAAGCTATTTATACACCGCTAAAACGATCTGTATTTATGGGCTGTATTTCTAGACCGCACACTAAATCTAGGCATTTCGTGTCGGCGCGTGTAGCGGCCTTTTAACAACCATTTCGATGTACCTTCCTATCTGTTATGGCCATAGAGTAAATATTTACAGATGGGACAAATTGAAAATTTTTGCGGAGTTAAGAGACTTTCAAACACTCTCAATCGATTCTCTCGATTGTAGAGTAGGCCCGTGCCCCGCAGTGGGACGTATATAGGCTGATATAGATAGATAAGAAACTTTGTATCTTGAGCCTGCGCAAACACGTGTTTGCACAAGTCTCGAATCGAAAGGTGAAACGAAGTTTGCGCAATTATTCGCCCACACAAGTTCCAGTATACTGGTGCAAACTCAGACTTGCACAGTTATATCGTTGCGTATGTGGCGGCCTTCAGTGAGGGTTCAATACTATGTATGTGTCTGTTGGGTGTATATTTTATTGCATCCACCCCTGGCTGGATGACAGCTAGCGCAGTTACTTGGGAGCGGGCTGTGAAACGAGAGACCTCGGGTTCGATCTCCGCACCGATAATAAAGTTTTTGCTATCCACAAGTATTTCGAGTATGGGTGTTTGAAGACCGAAAGAAATCTCATAGTTTCTGATACACAGGACACGATATTGGGTGTTAGTGCGGTGTCAGGAATATGTAAGTGACTGTTGGGTGCATTTATTATTTTTTTAAAGAGCAACGCTAGAATTTATCTACCGTATATTCTAGTAAAATCTGCCATCAGAACCGGGTGGTAGATAACAAAAATGGATGTAAGATGATAGTATAGCGGGTATTCTATTATTGAAATAAAAATATATTTTACGGATTTTATCGCGGATTTCGTTTAATTTTACATTTGTAACTTTCCGACGTTTCGATTGCTTTCAGCGTTCGTGATCGTTTCGTGGAAAGCAATCGAAACTTCAGGAAGTTAAAAATGTATTAATAATAGTTTAAAAACTAAAATACATGCTTCAGTAAAAGAACTTAGTTTCTGGTTAAAAAGCTAGGGAGCTTGAGGACAAGTAATTGTTGTAAGCGTGGGGTGCCTTGCAACAATAAAATGAAAGTATTTCAGTCCATTTTCTAATCTTAAACTAAATATCAATTATTTTTTTGTTGTGTTTTTTACTAAAGCGTGTATTTTAATTTTTTAAACTATATTTATTTTACTAAAAATCAAAGGAAGGCTGCTGCGCGCAAATTAGTAATTACCCACTATTAGTTTTAAAAAAAATAATTAAATTCCTGAATGTTCTGATTAATATAATGTCACATACTTTTTAAATTATTGTATTGTCTCCGGTCTTTGAAAAATATACAAAATTTGAAGTCAATTCGACATTTTGAAATTCCCGAAAATCGACTTCCAAAATTCCGTTACATACTTAACAGGCGAACCTAATAAATGCGTGTTAAAATCCGTAAAATTTTCAATTACTTTTATTTCTTTGTACAAAATTCGAATAAATCTAAGAAATAATTATATATTCTATAAATTTCAACATTTCCACAATGTTCTCGAAGGTTTTAGGCATAATGAAATCGCCCTAAAGTCCTACCAACATCTCGCATCACAGACGCAACTGCGCTGCTTCCCTTTCACTACACCTCTTTCAGTTTAATTAACAGAGTATTTAACTATTAAGTTAGGGAAAGGATTATACAACCTCGTAGATAACGCGAGCATTGTATATTTTGTGTTTAGCATATTTACTGCCTCGGTGGCGTAGTTGTACTACGGTACGACTACAAAGCTGAGGTCTCGGGTTCGAACCCCGGGTCGGGAAAAGTGATATTGGGTTTTTCTATTCATTATCAGGAGTCAGGAATCTGTGACCGATATGGCGATAGGCTCGCCTCCTATCACATCATGGGACGGAACATACAAGGAGAAATGTGGGTGTCCTGATGACGCCTCTGCCTACCCCTAGGGAAAAAGGCGTGAGTTTATGTATGTATGTGAGTTTAGCTTATTTAGTGAAAAAAGGGTGAGAAATGATGAAGGAGTGTGTAGCTTAAAACGCAAAAAATAAACGAAAATGGTTAGTGTGGCTGAGGTTTTTTTAAAGAACGGTTAAAAAAAGATAATGGTTAGTATGTCTTAGGTTATGAAATAAAAAAAAAATGAAAAAAGAACGGGAAAACAAAAAACAAGACTTGGTAGCCAAGGGACATTTGTGTCTGGTTTCTTCATAGCTTTAAAAGATTTTGAAAGCGGTGATAACATTATATAACTACTTGAAAGATCTTGCGAATTTTAAACTAAACAATGTTGCTAAGGGTTATACATCGGTATTGATGGCATAATCGATCTTCTACCCACACCAATAAAGGTCACATTACCCTGTCACTATACTCGACATTAAACGATGCTTTATTTATTAGTTCGATAGAGATCCGGTATGCACATCCGCGTAATCTTGAGCGACCTCGCGGCGCCACTCACTGCCGTCACGTTTGCGTTTTTTATGGTTCCGTATGGTAACTGATGGTCAGTTTTAGTCACGCATTTTTATGCTGGCATACATACATAAACTCACGCCTTCATCCCAGAAAGGGTAGGCTGAGGCGCCACCAGGACACCCACATTTCGCCTTGTATGTCTGTCCCATGATGTGATAGGGGGCGAGCCTATCGCCATATCAGGCACAAATTCCTGCCTCCGGGCTGATAATGAATAGAAAAACCCAATATCACTTTGCCCGACCCGAGATTCGAACCCGAGATCTTAGCTTTGTAGTCGCACCGTAGTACAACTACGCCAATGAGGCAGTCTTTATGGCAGTTTTTATGCTGGCACGAGAGAAAAATTAAGGCGTAACGAAACCCATAAAGATCTTAACAAGTTATTTATATTACGTCAAGCCTGTCAACTTCCACTAGACAGGCGTTGTGTATGGCCTAACCCCTCTCAATGGAACTCTCGGTTTTAAGGGCCCTGTAAACGATCAAACATGTTTGACAAATTTGTTGGTTAAACTTCGTTTTCATCAAACATTATCTTAGACGATCAAACAAAAGACCAAACGTTTTGCTTGTAGATTCTGTCACAGATAACTATTTACTAGGCCAAAAGCGCCGTCAATCCAGATTTTCATCAAACACGTCTTAACACATGGATTGATTGACAAAAGCGTCAAACAAAGCTGCATACTGTCAAACAATTTGACAAACAATTTGATCGGTTACAGGGCTCTTTAGAAGCATCAGTTATTTTTAGATTATGACGGGTTATCGTTAATATAAATGTCTTTTATGAAAGAAATTTTTACATAAGCCGCATACTGTGTTTGCTAGTAACTGAAAAATTAAAGAAGTATTTCGATCCACAGTATACAAAGGATTACGTCGAGTCCTTCTACTAGGCAAAAGATATACCTGTAGCAGGAAATCTCGATATTGGTTGTGCATCGTTTTTGGTCGCAGTCTGAATATACCCAGTATAAAAGAATAGTTATAAAATGCTTTCAAAAGAAATATATTTACATTTCTTTCTTTTCTGTAGTCGAACATCGAACCAGTACTTGTTGGCTATAATAATAATGATTAAAGAGCACTTACCCAACGGCCTGCCTCGTCTCCTGGGCGTCGGTGGTCTTCGCTTGATGCTCAGATCCACCGGCTCCAACTGGACTGGCGGTCCACAAGCCTGCAAAGAGCCTCAGCTTTAGACAAAAGTACGTATAATACAAAAAAATCTTACCCATATGACCTTTCCTCGTTTGCCAGACGTATTTAATAAAAAACCTGGCTGTTTCAAACATTGTATGTATTGATACTCAATCACCACGCACTTTAACGGTGAAGGAAAACATCGTGAGGAAACCTGCATACCGTAGCGATTTTAAAGAATTTCTACGGTATGTAAGTCTGCCACCTCGCACTAGGCCAGCGTGGTGGACTATATGGCTAACCACTCTCAATCGATTCCCTCGATTGTAGAGTAGGCCCGTGCCCTGCAGTGGGACGTATATAGGCTGATGTAGATATATATAGATTTCAAACATCAGACATGTTTTAATTACAATAGATAAATATTTATAGTTCCGAGGGATACCAAAAAAACAAGATTAATTCAATGAATATTTTTTGCCCGATGCGTCCATAGCACGGTCAGGAATGCATAGTGATCAGAGACCGTAACACTAAAACACGATCGAAACAAAATTAAAATAATTAAAAAAATGTATAAATATGAATTATTTCATCATCCATACCACCGCTAACAGTCCTAATTAACACAAAAAATAAATATTTAGACTTGCAATAGCACCACGAAGTTTAGCAGTAGCGTACACTGTAAGGTCCTGGTTTCCGTCGGGGTTCGAGTCCCGGGTCGGGCAAAGTGATATTGGATTTTTCTATTCATTATCAGTCCGGAGTCAGGAATTTGTGCCCGATATGGTGATAGGCTCGCCACCTATCACATCGTGTGACGGAACATACAAAGCGAAATGTGGGTGTCCTGGTGGCGCCTCTGCCTACCCCTTCGGGGATAAAGGCGTGAGTTTATGTATGTATGTATGTACAAACATAAACTCACGCCTTTTTCCCAGAAGGGGTAGGCAGAGGTGCTACTAAGACACCCGCGTTTAGCCTTGTGTGTCCCGGCCCACGATGTGATGACGAGCGAGCCTATCGCTATATCGGGCACATATTACGGGGTGATAATTAATCGAAAAATCCCATATCACTTTGCCCCCGGGATTTGAACCTAAGACCTCAGCGTTGTAATCATAACTAACTACGCCATCGAGGCAGTCAACAAAAAATGTAAGTATAAATATGAAATCGTTCATCAAGCATATCGCATCGCTAACCATACTAATTAACACAAAAAATAAATATTTAGGCTTGCAAAAGTGCCACGTTGTTTAGTGGTAGCGGAATCTGTAAGGTGCTGGGTTCGGTCTGGTTAGGGCAATTTAAGAAAAGTGTAAAATTTCGGATTCCGCGTGTATCCAATTTTGAAAAGACTGACAATGCGCCGATCGGTAATTCTTATCCTATTATCTTACAGCTGGGTGCTCTTATGAATAAATATAATATAATTACAGGAAAAAGTCACATCCGAAAATAGAACCTTCTATTTTTTTATATACTGTGTGACTTGTGATTATCTTAGGATTCTAAGAATATGTATCACATCACTATTTAGGCATTTAAAAATTAATCTATCTATACATATAATAAAAATGTAAATGGTCGATTTCTGTACATGAAAAACAAATGAGAAAAACTGATATTGGGGTCTGTATTAACGTAATAGAACCCAAAATAATGATTTTAGAAATTTTGTTTGTTTGTTTGTTTTTCTCTATGGTTTTGCACGATGATCTAGAAACGGCTTAACGGATTTTGATGAAATTTGGTATGGAGGTAGCTGACACCCTGGATTAACACTTAGGCTACTTTTTATTCCGAAACATTGAATGTTCCCGTAGGATCAGGAAGGAATTCCGATATATTTGTTACTTTTTTATATTCAATAGGATGGGATGGGGCCGAGGCGGGACGGGCGGGATATAACGGGACGGGATGGGAAATTCCAAATAAATTTAATTCTCAATAAAGTTAATCACGCAGACGGAGTTTGCGGGCAGAAGCTAGTAATGTAATAAAAAAAACTCCAAATACTATTAGTATTCAGGGCATTCTTGTAAAAATATAACCAGTTAAAATATTTCGCCAACCATTACCGAGTATAAGGAGAAATTGACAAAAAACCTCGGTGTTCCGCTGGCTAAGCCCGCAATGTATACAAGAATTAATTATGAAACATAAACTGTTTGCCGTTTACACGCTTTTTAACTTGGCTGATTTATGAACGGAATTCGATACTATTTCATTATTCATCTCTTCATTATGAAACACGGTATATAAATATGTATATATGTATACAGGGTATATCAAAACTGCGAACGAAAACGAAGCCGGGTGTTAGTTTTAGTGGTTACAGAAACAATGCAAATAAAAATTTTGCAAAATAAGCGACCGTTTTTTTTTGCAATTTTTTAAAAATCTTTGTCTTTGGGTAGTAAATGCCTAGTTATTGCGAAAATAGTAATTTAAACCTTAACTTACCATTGCGTCTTAAAAAAAACAAGGTGTACATCATTGTAGTATTAGTGACTTCCGACACATTGCAACTAAAAATTTCCCAAAAAAAAAAACTATTTTTTTTGTAATTTTATTAGTTATAGTCGTATTTGGGTGACAAATATATATTTTTCCCAAAATAATGATGTACACATTTGTATATTTAAAGACGCTATGGTACGTAAGGGTTTAAATTACTATTTTCGCAAAAATCATAATAACAGTCATCACATAGACTAAACATTAAATAATAATAAATAAATAAATGCACCCAACAGTCACACACATAGTCCCGACCCCACATTAAGATCAATTAAGTCTTGTGTCGCAGGTATCAGAACTACGAGAGACTTTTCGGTCTCACAAACACCCAGACTCGGAAGAAATATTTGTGGGCCGCACAAACATTTCTCTCGGTGCGGGGATCGAACCCGCGGCCTCTCGTTTCACAGCCGGCGTCTAACCAACTGCGCCACGGAGGATACTGTATAGCCATTATACAAAGACTATACATAAATAGTAAAAAACTCAACGAATTGATAACCTCCTCTGAAGTCGGTTAAAAACATAAAATAATAAGCAAAGAATTAAAAACAAAAAATAAGTTCCTAAATTGGGTATTTGACTCATTTTTTTTTATTAAATTCGTTAAAAAGTATCCATATCCGAAATCTAACAAACAAAGAATTTTGTAAATCCATTCAGAATTTAAAAAGTTAGAAACGTTTTTAATCTTTTAGTGGGGGTAAAAGAAAAGGGATGCAAAACAAAATTAGTGACGTCACTATTCTTAATATGCATTATAGTGTGCGGGTGCGAAAGAGACAGTAAGATGTCCCCACTACGTCCCCACTCTTTCATTTAAAATACTAATATTTGCCTCATGTTACAAGCTACTTTATCACTGTTTTCACAAAAATGTTTTGCTTTAATGGCACTTCTGTTTGTCTGCAAAATAATACAAAAATTCGATGATAGTCAAATACCCAATTTTTTAATTTAGGACTGCCTCGGTGGCGTAGTTGTATTACGGTACGGTTACAAAGCTGAGGTCTCGGGTTCGAGTCCCGGGTCGGGCAAAGTGATATTGGATTTTTCTATTCATTATCAGCCCGGAGTCAGGAATTTGTGCCCGATATGGCGATAGGCTCGCCCCCTATCACATCATGGGACGGAACATACAAGGCGAAATGTGGGTGTCCTGGTGGCGCCTCTGCCTACCCCTTCGGGGATAAAGGCGTGAGTTTATGTATGTATGTATGTATGTAAATTTAGAATGTCAAACTCATCCGTGGAATAAGAATCTTACGTTACGGACGTTTATTCCCGGTTAGGGTACCCCTCCGCATCGTCCCATAAGAAACTTCGTTCCAAAAACACTTATATTAATGAGTCTGAATAACTAAGCAAGGTTATCATCAATCCATGCCTACTAGCGGGCGCACAGAGACAGTAATTGGTACAAGTGGATCGTGTGCGGTGCATCGCAGTACGCAACACCATTAGAGGAAGCGGGGTCCCATTATAAGCGTGGCTTCTATACAATATCGTAGATAGCAATTATTGAGATGGAATGAGACCCTAATTTCATTCCAACATGTTATCCATTTCATGTTATCTTTTTAAATGCCCTGTAGGCCAATTCACGTAATTAAATAAGTTCAGTTGCAGTGCAGTTGCAGTTAAGTTTCGATCAAAACAGCCCGTTTTGTATTCTCGTAATTTAGAATAACCGCTGTCAGATACGCTCGCGTCAAGTTCGCGTCACGCGATCGCTTTAGCGTATTCTACGGCTGCGCGTTTTATACATGCGTGATCCAGATCGCAACCTGATTGGTAAATTACCTATTCATTTGACGTCTCCAATGACAGTTTAGTCCCACCAACGTGCAGCACATGCGCAGTTTATGCATATCTTACGCGCAGCTAAACAATTACAAGAATACCATTTTGACGTACGTACGATTAAGATGTAAACCTAATCGAAACTGCATCGAAACTTAATCGGCGCGTCAATAAATTACGTGAATTAGCCTACTGATTTTTTTACTTTGCTCCGGGTTAAAGGCATCTCGGATATTTCGTACCACCCGGCCATCTTCGATTCCGATTCATAGTAATGTATGTAGAATAGTAAAAAGCGGCTTTTCCGTGTATATGTGCAACATTCAAAAGAAATGTATGAAAATTTGTGGTCAATAAGTCAAATCAAATCAAATCAAATCAAATCAAATCAAAATATTCTTTATTCAAGTAGTCTTTTACAAGATCTTTTGAATCGTTAATTTCTGCTACCACCGCTTCGGAACGTGTTGTAGCTGTGAAGAAGAAACGGCGCAAGAAACTCCCTCAGCAACACGAACTGTCTTCTTTTTTTTCCTCTCTTTTCTTTTCTTTCTTTTTTTTTTTTTTAAGGCCAGTTTAAAATACAATGGTTGATTTATATAACAGGTTTATGTCACAATTTTCTCTGTATATATAATTTTATTATGTCAATTGTCTTAATTTTAATAGAAATTGAGCAATTTATTCCCAAGCAGTTTTGTCTTCCAAATAGTCAGAAATACTATAATATGCCTTTTTACAGAGTTTTACTTTAATTATATTTTTAAACTTGTTAATTGGAAGTTCTCTAATACCATTGGGAAGTTTGTTAAAGAAGCGTACACTTTGACCCATAAAAGAACTATTTATCTTGTGGAGACGAGTAAGAGTAACATGGGAGGCAAGATTATGTTTGTTCCTAGTATTCTTACTATGAAAGTCATAATTACGCTTAAATTGAGTTATATTTTTACGCACATACAATAAATTTTCATAAATATATTGAGATGTTACAGTAAGAATATCTACCTCTTTAAACTTTTCTCTTAGGGACACTCTGGGACCAAGTTTGTAAATGGCTCTAACAGCTCTTTTTTGTAATATAAAAATACTATTAATATCCGCAGCATTTCCCCAGAGAAGAATCCCATAAGACATTATACTATGAAAATAACTGAAGTAAACAATTCTTGCTGTTACCTCATCCGTTAAACGCCTAATGGTTTTAACTGCGTATGCCGCTGAACTTAATCTACCAGATAATTTGTTAATATGCGGTCCCCACTGGAGTTTTGCGTCTACCGTAATGCCTAGAAACGTCGTAGACGCAACAGGGTCCAATTCTTCGCCGTTAATTTGTACAGTGGTAGATAATTGCCTAACATTGGGCAGTGTGAATTTAATACATTTAGTTTTCTTAGCATTAAGCAATAAATTATTAATTTTAAACCAGTGTACAACTTCACGAAGAGCACTGTTTACTTCATCAAGATTTAATTGTTGTCTTTTAATTTTAAATGTCAATGACGTATCATCCGCAAACAATACAACTTCGTGTTTATGTTTAGTGTAATTTTAGACAATCTAAAGTACCTACTACACGATTGTAAATGGGTTTCAAGTTTCCCAAAATCGTAGAAAAATACGGTAGTGAAAAAAAACATACAGTCGAATTGAGAATTCCACTTTTTGAAGTCGGTTAAAAATTGGGATTGGACCTTCCGTAAACTCATTCACAACACATGCCAGGCAGTTCACATTGGTTTTCCTGGACAGTTTTCCGGCACACCCCTACAAAACTCCAAAACTAACCCACTTTTAGCAGAATCATGCATTTTTTTCATAAATAATTCACTCCCCGCTGTCACTGGCACCACACCATAACCTCTATAATTGCAGACGAGTCGTGCAATGAGCGGGCATTTCGCAAATCTGCGTCTGTCTACGCCACGCCCGACTCAGCTCGCATTTACCCACTGTAAATAGAATGCGTGTTTGAATATGAAAGCCTAGTATAGCTTGCTGTCTTTCGTCCGCGTGAAAAAGCTTTTCCCGAATAAAAGTCCCGGTATCTATGCCCTAGATAAAGAACCCTCGTTGTTCCTTGCCCTGGATGTAAAGTTGCTCGATTTTTTTTATGCCGGGAATATCACGACTGCGAAAACTAAGGCAGGTGGTAGTTTTAGTGGTTACAGACACAATGCAACTAATTTCGCAAAACAAGCGAGTGACTTTGGTTTGCATTTTTTTTTAAATCATCGTGTTTGGGTGATAAATAACTGGTTTTCGAGAAAATAGTAATTTAAACAGCCTCCGTAACGCAGGTTGAGGTTGCGGGTTCGATCCCTGCACCGCGACAAATATTTGTGTGATCTAAAGGTATTTGTTTCGGGGTTGGGTATTCGTGAGACCGAAAAGTCTCATAGTTTCTGATCTGACACAAGACTCGATCTTAGTGTGGGGTCAGGACTATGTGACTGTTGAGTATATTTATATCTAACATAGGGTATTAAAATTTATACGGGAAAGCAAGTTAAGACGTATTTGGTCAAACATTTGACGAAAGGCAGCCCATCCCAACATTGCTCAACTTGAAGGTATGGGCGTAACAAGTTTCGCAAGCAGATGCCATCCTCAAAATCACTTGCCGTAAACAGCTATATCTAGTTGGAGGCTTCACGAATGGTATTTCAAGATGAACGTATTAGGATGCCATGGAACGTAAGGATCGGTGTTTGAGGTATTTTTGGGTGTGCTCTCTCGATTTTATTGATAACTGATTACCAGACAGCCTCCGTGGCGCGATTGGTAAGACGCCGGCTGTGAAACGTAAGGCCTCGGGTTCGGTTCCCGCACCGAGACAAATGTTTGTGTGAGCCACAGATATTTTCCCGGGTCTGGGTGTTTGTGAGACCAAAAAGTTTGTCATAGTTCTTGATACCCACACAAGATTCGATCTTAGTGAGGGGTCAGGACTCTGCATGTGACTGTTGGGTGTATTTATTTATTTATTAGACAAGATAGCGTCATAGTGGTCGCGGGTCCGAATCCCAGGGCACACTTTCAATTATTCGGAGTCATGTGTGTATTTGTCAATCACCACGCACTAAAACGGTGAAGGAAAACATCTAACAGCTTAAACCCTTACTCCACCCTACACGATAGTGGAAAATCCCGAGTAACCCACACAAGGGTCGTGTTTCAGCTTCATCATTTGTAATCTGTGTTCAGTATCGAGTAGGCCTTCATAATTAAATTTATTTATTTATTTATTCGAGGTCATCCAACGGCAATTACAATGTTTTTAAATCTAATACATAATAAATAAATAATATATAAATAATTACACCCAATAGTCACATACATAATGACCCCACACTAAGATCGAGTCTAGTGTCGTGGGTATCATAAACTACGAGAGACTTTTCGGTCTCACAAACACCCACCAGACATCAGACACCAGATTTTGTCAGATATCCATCTCTACCATCAGGGTCTACAGCAATCTCACTCAAGAAAACGCAACAAAAGCTGTTACGTCATGTCGGTTTTTTTGTGAGACAGTGGTACCAGCCCTGTCGAGACCTCCCATTTTACCCTCCCGTTAATGACCCACAGCAAAGCTTTACTGATAATGCCGATAAACAGTAATAAGAACCAATATGCATAATATTTTTTTCAAAGTGCATAACATGCAGACATAATGACTGACAGAACAACTATACTTAATACTAATACAATCCGCTATAACCGATACTTAAGACTTTTAACATGACACTATAGCAAAAAATCTGATATAAAACAATCACAAAAGAGTTACTATATTGTATTCAATTCATTCTATAGGAGTGACCAAAACAACTTAGTAAAATATTACATAACATCGTAGTACCCTCATCAACCAATAAACGCAACGCGGTGACAGCAGAATGCCTTCACCACGCAGCCGTTACAAAATTGTTCCGAATTCAAATTCGAATTTCGAACGCGAAACGTTCTAAAATCGAAGCCTTAACGCTGTTAAATTAAATTCCAATTTCGAAGGGCCGCCGCGTTCCAATTTCTAATTCGAATTTCGAACACACGACGTTCTCAATTCAAAATTGTAACGGCCTAATTTGACAGCGTTTTGAATGTGGAGCGCGAGTCCCGCGCACCAATGGCGTATCGCGCCTAATTGATCTATTGATTTGTCACTTAAATGATGGTAGGAAACGGTAGCTTTCGGTAGAGGTAGTGTTGCTTAACGGTTTATAGTACTTACGTGTTTTCATGGAGTTTAATATATTAATAAAATACTTATGGATTATGCAGTTTACGAGAGGGGTTATATAAAAAATTGCCAAATACATATTTTACACTTATCACATAACCTACCAAACCTCTGGTTAGCAGGATGGGTCGAACCCAACAATAAAACGTAATTAGAGTGGTTATAAGTAGACTCTTGAAGCTGCGAATGACTTTTTTTTAATTACCAGCGTTAGCATGCAAACTAGCTAATCTTATGGTGGCAGTGGCCGCTTCCTCTCTTTATATTTAGTACGGCAGGGGTACGTTAGCAGACAAGCTCTTAGCCTTCTGCTCTGCCAACTCCACTCGTTGATTTAAATAATCCTAGAGGTCGAAAACTTACCTACCGTTTTAGTTATAGTAGATATACGTTGTTTAATTGTTCTTACCTCCATTGCCGGCAGCCCGGGGCATTCGCGACGCCCCGCGCCTTCCCTCACATCCTGAAACAAACGGACTGACATTACCAACTGTTAAACATGGTATAAATAATATACTGTACTGTATCTATTAATTAATTAACTACACTAACTCCCGCAGACCATAGGGAGATAGGGGTGACTGGAAACCAGCGCTGATCTAAACTCTAGTTTCGGTCAGCATTTGCTGAGTCATTTCCTTTTGTCTTTCGATAATATTATGTTTGCTTAAATTTGTTGTATTATTTGTTAATTTTAAGGGAATAAACTTTTTTTTATACCTATTATACCGGGTTATATTGACATATCGCCATCGTGAGACATTAGATGTTAAGTCTCAATATGTCCAGTAGTTACTCTGGCTACAATGTCCTTCAAACCGGAACACAACAGTGCATTTACACTGCTGTTTGGCGGGAGAAATAGACATTACGGTAGCACCCAGGCGGTCTCTCACATATGAGATCTACCACCAGTAAAACGAGTAAACGCTAAGTTTCGATAATCCTGACTTACAGAAGTTACAGCTGTTGATATGGTTAGATAATCTGTAATTAATTCCTTTATACGTTCAAATAATCTTTAACAGCCTCCGTGGCGCAGTTGGTTAGACGCCGGCTGTGAAACAGGAGGCCGCGGGTTCGATCCCCGCACCGAGACAAATGTTTGTGAGGCCCACAGATATTTGTCTCGGGTCTGGGTGTTTGTGAGACCGAAAAGTCTCATTTAGTTCTGATACCCACGACACAAGACCTAATTGATCTTAATGTGGGGCCAGGACAGGTATGTAACCGTTGAGTGTATTTATTATTTATTTACTAATATCTCTATGAGATTCCAAATCTTCCGTTCTTACAGGACCAGATGCCTAATCGGGCGGTATCGTCCCTATTGCACCACTGATGGTGAACGTCACATCGATGGTCAGCGGTGAAAGCATAAATGTTACGTTCCCACGATACAGTTGCTGCGTGGCGTCGCACCTTCTAACGCACTGAGGTCTCCGTGGGACCGCGAGCGTGTTGGCTGGCTTGTTGGTTTAATTACATGTACAGTGGACCCCCGATAATCCGGCCCCTGGCTAATCCGGCACCCCCTGTAATCCGACATGGTCTATTATTTATTGTGTACATATGTAAATTTGTTTGTACACAATTATTTCCTAATGTAAAGTTATTGCTTATTTTTTGTGAGTTCTATAGCATTAATAACGTTAATTTTGTAATAAAACGAAAGCTTTCTATTTGACATACATAATGAAGTATGATTTGTACTTCAGAGTACATATATATAACATGTGGAATCTTATCATTGGATCTGTAATTTGTCGGATTACAAGGTACTCTTTCGTAAAAAAATCCGGACTATAGAGGGTCTTAGTCAGTACTGTATAATCCGACAAATTCGATAATCCGACACTGCTCTGCAAACTGTTTGTCGGATTACCGCGGGTCCTCTGTATTTGGGAGCTAGTTTGGGACGGCCTCGTGAGGTACGATTACAATGCTGAGGTCTCGGGTTCGAATCCGGGTCGGGCAAAGTGATATTGGTAAAAATTTATTAGCCCAGAGTCAGGAATCTGTGCCCGATATGGGGATAGACTCGCCCCCTATCTCATCATGGGACGGAATACACAAAATGAAACGTAGGTGTCCTGGTGGCACGGATATTGAGTTCTAAAAATTGTAATATTCATTCTAGCCCGTATTTTTCGCTCACCATCCGCTACAGCGGTATATCCCACGAAGGTCGTCTAACCGAAGATAGACCAGGGCCGCGGATGACAAAGTATTTATATCTTTACTGGTGGTGGGTCTTTCATATGTGAGAGGCCTTCTGGGTAGGTACCACCGCAACGTCTATTTCTCCCACCAAACAGCAGTGTAAATGTAGTGTTGTGTTCCGGTTCGAAGGGCATCGTAACTATTGAACATAAGACTTAACAATTTATGTCTCAGGATGGCGAGCGCAGTGGAGTGTCAAGCAATGTTTTGTAATTCATGGTCTTGTTTTTCTACACTCCATGAGCGGTCGTATCGCTTACCATCAGGCAAGCGGCATGCACGCCTCGCCATACATTTCAAAAATATAAATAAAAAAAGGGAGAGAGAGAGACAGGTGTATAACGTATGTTCTACAATGACGTGTACGGTACGGATCATAAGGCGATCGCACAAAAGATGGCCGTCTATCGTGCTAGTGGGTGAAGGCTGCGCGATGCGCCGGCCACTTGCCTCGCCTACTAGATATTTATCTCGTTACTAGGTTTAACTCCTGGCTTTACGCGTAAATTTGAGGAAATATACGTAGTATTCGCAAGGCTCTTTTGATACCAATCTCGAAATAGACTCGAACTAATACCATATTCAATGCGTCAATCATTGGCACTCATGAGAAATATTCGTTTGTCATACTAAGTGTATGAAAATGTTCGCGAAAATCAGATTTTTTTAGTCCAAATATTTTCCCACCCCGTCTGAATGTAATAAATTGCTAATACCGAATGTCTACAGTACTAAACTTGAAATTACATTTAAAAAAGAAGAGTGAAATGAAACGTAAAATCAATGACGGATATGGAACGTAACTGGGGGAAAGAGATGACGTATGAAAATATTTTAGAGGAAAAGAGATAGAGAAATAATTGAAGTTTGAATACGAAATGCGTATTGCATAAAGACAGACAGAGCCCACACGTAAATATACAAAAAAATATTTTGCAAAAATGTTATCAGTTGTTTTGGTTCCTGGAAGAACAAACAAACAAACAAACTTATAAATCTATATTTATAATATTAGAACGATGTTCTTTTGTCTAATATACAATTATCTTTGTATAAACCACAATAATAATACTTAGAACTAATCAGAGGTAGATATTCTTTTTGTATTTGCAAAGGTTTTTTACCTAACACCTTTGTAGATAACTCTCAAAAACAAAATATGAAAATAAATACATTTATGTCTCAGGATGGCGCGCAGGAATGCCAAGCATTGCTTTGATTCATGGTGTTGTTTGGTTTTGCTACTGTCAATGAGCGGTCGTATCGCTTGGCAGGCGAATGACATGCTCGTCTCGCCGTTAATGGCAATAATAAGATACAAACCGAAATAGATATTTGTGAATCACATGGTAACTTTTCTTAATAATTCCGGGAATCAAACCCGCAGAAGCAGACATGAAATGTAATTTGTATTAACGCCTCGGTGGCGTAGTTGCATTACGGTACGGTTTCAAAGCTGAGGTCTCGGATTCGAGTCCCGGGTCGGGCAAAGTGATATTGGATTTTTCTATTCATTATCAGCCCGGGGTCAGGAATTTGTGCCCGATATGGCGATAGGCTCGCCCCTATCACATCCTGGGACGGAACATACAAGGCGAAATGTGGGTGTCCTGGTGGCGCCTCTGCCTACCCCTTCGGGGATAAAGGCGTGAGTTTATGTATGTATGTATGTATGTATGTTTTATGTACTACTACAAAATCTTAAATTACTATTTCTTAAAGAAAATAACAAAAGACGATATGGTGTATGTAACCTAATCTAAATAAAAACATACCTATTTCCG
Organism: Deilephila elpenor; assembly: GCA_949752805.1. NCBI lineage: Eukaryota > Metazoa > Arthropoda > Insecta > Lepidoptera > Sphingidae > Deilephila > Deilephila elpenor. The sequence continues at coordinate 2,728,020 of OX457121.1, forward strand.
GGATTCACCGGAAATCGAACCTAAACCTTGGCGCTACCTTCACGTGCCTTTGAAGCACATAACATACCATTTTAGATATCTATAAATAATTGTAGCGCATATTTACGCTTGTATGGTACGCGAAGTCCGCCAATCCGCAAAAGGTGTGGTGGCCTAAGCCCTCTCAACCGAACTCTCGGTCGTATAGGAGTCCCGTGCCTAGAAGTGGGGGTGTGGGCTGGTATAATAAGATAGTATTTCAATAATGATGGCCTTAAGAGTGGGCTATAAAACGAGAGGCCGCGGGTTCGATACCCAAATTCGAGCGACAAATATTTGTTTGACTTACAAATATTTCTTTTTTTACTGCTGGTAGATCTCTCATATGTAAGAGGCCGCCTAGATAGGTACCACCGCAATGTCTCTCCCGCCAAATGCGATAGGAACGAGCCTATCGCCATATCGGGCACAAATTCCTGACTCCGGGCTGGTAATTAATAGAAAAACGCAATATCCATTTGCCCGACCCAGGGTTCGAACCCGAGACCTCATATTAATCTAACTGTCGTACAACTACACCACCGAGGCAGATAATTAGTAATTTAGATAAATAATATAGCACTCACCATAAACACCATTAAAAAACCTTTGCTGCGATCTTCTATCTCTGTCTTTCGATTGTGCCATCTGAAAAGACATGTTTGAGTAAATAAATAAACACACCCAACAGTCACATACATAGTCCTGACCCCACACTAAGATCGAGTCTTGTGTCGTGTATCAAAAACTACGAGAGGCATTTTGCTAGATTTTGGCTATGTATACATTTGGATAAATACCGTCAAATGGTCCTGCTTTGCTATGGGTAATTATGCTTCAATTCTCTTATGTGTTATCGCCTAATATGTGTAACAAATTGCACCAAAATTTATGAATATATCTTTGGTTTTTTTTATACGGTACTTTTATGACAGCCTCCGTGGCGCAGTTGGTTAGACACCGGCTGTGAAACGGGAGCCTGCGGGTTCGATCCCCGCACCGAAACAAATATTTGTAAGATCTACAGGTATTTGTTTCGGGTCTGGGTGTTTGTGAGATTGAAAAGTCTCTCCGTAGCTTCGGATATCCACGACACAAGACTCGATCTTAGTGTGGAGTCACGGCTATGTATGTGACTGTTGGGTGTATTTATTTTATTATTATTTTATCATTTTACCTTACGGCAAGAAGGCAAGTCGTATCAATACTGAAGCGTAGTTAGAATTAGGAAAGTGTAAATTTGCTCTAAATATTCTCACAGTTGAGATCAGTTGACAATTGTATTCAGGATCAAAGATATGTCAATAGGTAACTTTGGCTCCTCATTCAGTGTTTTATTAATATAATAAAATACTTCGTAATCATCGATATCAATGTTACACTAGATAAGGCATTCAGTACAAATGTGTCCCACCTACTTGCGGTGCATGCACCACACATGAATCAGTTTGCTTCGTGACAGTGACAGTGCAGTACGCCTTATCGCATGCGTTTAAAAGTAATAAATGAATGTTTCGCCGTCAAACCGAAAGCAAATCGTCTGAAGTTACAATATTTTAATAAAATACCGGGTAAGTGACGTAATATTGCAGTGTGCTTTTGAAATACGGGGGCACTTTATTTCTTTGACGTGTCTCGTCTATCGGTAGAATATAAAGTCAATGTTCGTAATGTTGATTTACCAATAAAAATGTGGTAGATCAAATGTTGTTCTTCAATTAAATATTTCTGAGTATATTTCATAATCAATTGTTTAGAAAATATTATAATTGCCTGAATTCGTAGCATATTTTGGACCAATGTAGGACCATTTTACGGTACAGTAAAAAAATGATTCAAAAACGCTTTTATAAAAAAGTGTTTATATTAACAAAAATACTCACAAATAAAAACTTCAGTCTCGACGCCGGAACCCTCGCAAATCCCGTACATTATAACAATACTTAAACTAATACTGGCCTTAATAAAATAACTATGTTTTTTTCACATCACTACCATACTTATACAAAGAACGCAATGTATCGCGCGCTACGTCATCACAGTTTACTTTACATTGCTGTTTCTGATCTCACTCGCGTTTGCATCTGAAACAAAGAGAAAATAAATTACATAACATAAAAACATAATACACCCTTACATAGTCCTGACCCCACACTAAGATCGAGTCTTGTGTCGTCGGTATCAGGAACTACGAGAGACTTTTCGATCTTACAAACAACCACACCCGAAACAAATACACGTGGTTTATACAAACATTTGTCTTGGTGCGGGATCGAACCCGCGGCCTCTCGTTTCACAGCCGGCGTCTAACCAACTGCGTCACGAAGGCTGAATTAAGGTATTAGTTTAAGAAAATAAAAAAGTATGTAAATTACGCCAATCCGTGCGAGGCCAGCGCGGTGGACTATATGGCCTAACCCCTCACAAACGGACTGTCGATTGTAGAGGAGGCCCGTGCCCTGCAGTGTACGTATATGGGCTGATACAGATACAGTTAAAAAATGCGTGGTGGCATAGGCCACCAGTAGGCATTTTAAACAGCTGATCATATGCCTATGTGAGAGGCATGTACAGACAAGCTCAGAATTACAGCTTTTATAAAATTACGAAAGGCCGACCGAACTTTCGTTTGTAGAGAAATCCGTCGGCCTCCGTGGCGCAGTTGGTTAGACGCCGGCTGTGAAACGAGAGGCAGCGGGTTCTGTCCCTGCACCGGAACAAATATTTCTGTGATCCAAAGGTATTTCAGTATTTGTTTCGGATTTAGGTGTTTGAGAGACCGAAAAGTCTCTCGTAGTTTCTGATTCCCACGCTCAAGACTCTATCTTAGTGTAGCGTCAGGACTATGTATGAGAATGTTGGGTGTTTTTTTTTTATCACGCTCAGCAATAAGACTCCTCTAAAAACGATAAGATACTATAAAAGCTGGCCGAATATTGCCCGAAATAAAGGAGGTAGTTAACGGTTTGTACATGGGATTTTGTAGGCGGATATAATTATTAATGTTTTATTGTCCTGCCTGCTTCGGTGGCGGGAACTACGGTACGGTTGCAAAGCTGAGGTCTCAAGTTCGAATCCCGGGTCGGGCATAGCGATACTGGATTTATTTATTCATTATCAGCCCGTTGTCAGGAATGTGTGCCCAATATGGCGATAAGTTGGCCCCCTTTAACAATATGGGACGGAATATACAAGGGAAAACGTGGGTGTCTTGGTTGCACCTCAGCCTACCCCTTCTAGGAAAAAGTTGTGTATGTTTTATTGTTCTCACAGAATAGATGTTTATTGTAATCTTAGGTTTAATTCGACAGCCTCCGTGGCGCAGTTGGTTAGACGCCGGTTATTAAACAACATGTCACCGGTTTGATCCCGGCACCAAGATAAATAAGTATTTGTGATCCACAGGTATTTGTTTCAGATCTGGGTGTAGGCGGCCTGGGTAGGTACCACCGCAATGTCTATTTCTCCTGCCAAACAGCAGTGTAAATGCACTGTTTTGTTCCGGTTTGAAGGAGAATAGAGAATCTTTATATGCTTAAAAGTTGGTATTGGTCTTATGTTAATATTGGCAGACCTCAACTTAATGATTATAGTATTTCGGTATTAAGTAATAAACATTGTGACCAGAGTAACTACTGGACATAATGAGATAACATCTTAAGTCTCAGGATGGAGAGCGCAGTGGAATACCAATTACTGCTTCATAATTCATGGTGTTGTTTGGTTTTGCTACTGTGCTTGAGCAGTCGTATTGCTTACCATCAGGCGAATAGCTTGCTCATCTCTCCATTAATTGCGATGAAAAAAAAAAATTTTGATGCACAGATAAAATTAAAATTAACATGTTGTTTTATCAGTGATGTCTTAACTATCTATAGCCAGAAGCTGGCACAAATAATATACACCCTACAGTCAGAAGTTATAGATATTAGATGTATATACATACATACATAATCGTCACTCCTGTATCCCATAGGGGTAGGCAGAGAGACTATCGATCACCACTTTGCTTGATCCTGTCATATTACTTTCGCTTCATGAACTTTCATCAATCTCTTCATGCATTCTCATCGGTTCAGGATACTTTTGACCTGACCCTTGTTGAGGGTATCACCGATTTGGGTGGTGTAGGTACGGTGAGGTCGACCCTATTGTGGATTTATTTTTATACTTAGAAATAGGTATTATATTTGTTAATGTGTATTTTACAGATTTAATTATAGATTATTTAACAAACCCTTTGCTTTAGTTGAGATAATCCATTTAACAAAAATTAATTAAACCAATTTTACTGTAACTTGATTAAAAAAATAACAGTTTCTTAAAATGATGTAATTGAATTTACCGCCAGCATGCCCGGCATTCATTGAGTCATGAAGAACATATTCAGGATATCTGTATTGTTATAGCATACTATCTTTAAAGATTATTGTACATGTGTGTTATAAGCTAATTGGTGAAGAAATAAAATAACACATATTTTGATATAAGAACTGTGCGATATAAATTACTGAATCTCAATATTAAAAATAATTACTTTCTTCCAAGTACATGTTATGAACTTTCAATACAATATCAAGGAGATTTTACTTTAACTTGAACCCATAGAATTTTGTTAATTAAAGAGGAATTAGAAATTATAAGTCCATTTTCAGACAGTTTTCGATAAAATCTCACTGCATTTAAAATTTGTATTGTAAAATGTAAGTATTTATGAGGTCACATTCATTCTTCTAATGATTTAATAACAGTTTCGAGTCAAAAACTGAATATTTTCAATGCATGAAAGTACCTAAGTGAGGTATTTTTACATAATTCACTTATGGAATAAGGAATACGGAATTTGCTAAATATATTAAAACGGAACGGTCAGCCATAAATCGTTTTATCTTAAGATATGTATGTCCTTTAACAGAAAGATTAAGCACCAACATTCTCTTCAAAAGGACACATTTTGTTAAAAAGTTCGAAAGTGCAAACCTGAATATATTATGCAGACATTTAACAACTTCATAGCACAGTTAACTATCACAACACTTAACGTTTCATATTTTCTTATTAATTTAAAACAGTCTTCTATATTTTCAACATATTTCACGGGAAAACTAATTAGTTTTTCGAAAACATCATCCTACGTAAATATTTTCATCGTACTGTCAAAAATTATTACCCGTACAAAACACAAACTGATACGACATTATGCGATCGCGCGCGTGAAAGTGACATTTTTATTTGGTTGGATAATAGAAAAAAGTGTTGAAAAAAGTTGGCGGGTGTTTTTAAGGTGCGTTCGGATATCGTAAATGAGTAAATTGTGAGACCGCTATCCGGCAGTAGCGGCCTTCTAATACTACTAGTTGTAGCTGGCGGGATGTTAAAATATCGCCAACCGCTCGCCTCGGCCGCTTGTTCACTTTACGTACAATGCCATCATTATTACTACAATTATGCACACAAAATCGGGCTACCGCTTGAACGTTGCGTGATAATCGATCGACGGACGTTCTAAGTTATTAAAATACAATTGAGATTGGGATAGCGATAGATTGTTATGTTTAGACACAGTGTGATTAATATTTTTTATTGGTATTTTTATTTTGTGAAATGTTACGCCATCTATGAGCGAGTAGCTGAAACTCTTTTAAAAAAATGAAAATATCAGTTTTCTTTAAAATGTAGGCAATTTTTTTTTAATATCTTGAAGTAACGTCAAAATTAAAACCTGCATAAAAATTGTTTCACTGAATGAAGTGGCTAATATTTTTGTATACTACTTAAAGATAAATACCCCAAACCCGTAATTTAAACAAAACAACTCAATTAAAACATTTATTTATTTACAATCACTTTCGACCTCCTTGTCAGGAACATTAATTTTCCTTTTTTTCGCGTAATGTTCTATCCTCTCTTCTAAGCTTGCTGAAATAAAAAATACATATTAATAAGAAATATGGTACTTTATTATAAAGCGACTAAAATACATCTGATAAATGTATAATTTGATTTTTTCTGTTTGGTTTCACAAATACTAAAAAAATACTGGTCCATATATATAAAATATTAGAGTGGAACAAATTTTAATTTTCGTTTCATAAAAATATTGTTTATTTAAATAAAATAAAAAAAATGTATTAAACGGCCAGCTATTTTGCTTTTGACCAGGCCGGTATAAAGAGTTACAAGCGTATAATTATGTATGATTTTTATCAATCAAAACATTTTTTTTAGCATCACTCATTACCAACGGGAAAAATACCACAGATTTGTTACCAAAATATTTAATATGGCAACACCAGCCTCCAGTAATACCAGCTTAAAAACGAGACCTATATTTTTCTCAAAAATCATTCAAAATGAAAACTTACGACAAGTCTCCCGTTTCAATAATGGTTTGTACACACGTGGCCTAACACCCTGTATTAGGCAATCAGAATGGGCCAACACTCTGTCCTTTTCACTCATGACGTCATCCGTATCTTCCGTCTTACTCGCACCTAGTTTAGAATATTGAATTTCCAATTCTTTTAACATGTCTTTGATCATTGTGGATCTGAAACAAATTATACATATTCAGGGTCATTTTAAAAGTAGTACACTTTTTTACTACTTATTTTTGACAGCCTCCGTGTCGCAGTTGGTTAGACGCCGGCTGTGAAATGAGAGGCCGCGGGTTCGATCCCCGCAAAGAAATCAATATTGTGTGAGCCATTTTGTTTCGGGTCTGGGTGTTTGTGAGACCGAAAAGTCTCGTAATTTCTGATACACGATACAAGACTCGATCTTAGTATGGGGTCAGGACTATGTATGTGACTGTTGGGTGTATTTATTTATTATTTATTTACTTTATATGCCAGCGTGGTTGTATGGCCTAACCACTGTCAATCGTATTCTCGATAATAGAATACTTACTTTATATTATGAATAGTCCAATCTCCTTGTAACTGCTTAATAAGCGACATCAAATTCTTCGTGTCGTAGTACCAACTGTGGACGTCTTCTAAGTCGTATGAACAGTTAAATAAGTTCAGCGGAACCTCGCAAGCTAGTTCGTATTGGGGTTTCCTGAAAAAAGTACTTTTTAAGTATTTGACAGCCTCCGTGTCGCAGTTGGTTAGACGCCGCCTGTGAAATGAGAGGCCGCGGGTTCAATCCCCGCACCGAGACAAATGTTTGTGAGAACCACAAGTATTTGTTTCGGGTCTGGGTGTTTGTGGGACCGAAAAGTCTCTCGTAGTTCCTGATACCCACGACACAAGACTCGATCTTAGTTTGGGGTCAAGACTATGTATGTGACTGTTGGCAGTATTTATTATTTGAAAGTATTTTTTTAATCTGTCTCGGTGGCGTAGTATTTCGGTAAGATAACAAAACTAAGGTCTGAATGAATGCTGAGGTGCTGAAGAATGAATTGGATTTTTCTGTTCATTATCAGCCCGGAGTCAGGAATATGTGGGATGGAACATACATGGCGAAATTTATCAGCCCCCTTTCACATCGTGGGATGGAACATACAAGGCGAAATTTATCAGCCCCCTTTCACATCGTGGGATGGAACATACAAGGCGAAATGTGGGTGTCCTGGTAGCACCTTTGCCTACCCCTTTCAGAAAAAGGCGTGAGTTTATGTATGTATGTACGTAACAAATGTACCGTAATTCCTTCCTCATCCGACGGAAACACTAATTATTTCGAGATAAAAAGTAACCAAGTTTTATTCTAAAGTGTCAGCTACCTCCATACCAAATTTCATCGAAATCCGCTAAGCTGTTTATGAGTTAATGGATGCTGCTTTTTACTCATCTACTGTATACCCTGAAAATACACGTATCGTACTAACCTGGTCAGTTTCTCCACATCCAGTAATTCCCTGATAATATCCGGGGACTCTTTACCCTGTCCCACAAGTAGGAGGACCGCCATGATGCACCGTATCTGGTGCCAGAGGAACGCGTTGCCTTCCATCACCAGACAGCACATAGATGTTGCTAAAATAAATGTTTACAATTTATTAACAACCAAAATAATGAGATCAGTGGGTAAGTAAATACACCCAACATTCACATACAATATACATGATCCCACACTAAGATGGTCTAATTTATTTTATTCTTTTTTTACACCAAATACATCTTAGCAATTATATATTCTCATCGTTCCCTCACTGCTGAGGATTGCGACCACATGTGATGTTCCTCCAACGTGTTCGGTCCTGGGTGGCATGGATCGCGTGGTATAGGCTACCACCAACCGACTTCTTCACAATGACCATTTGGCAATTAGACGAACATTAAACACAAAATTACAAATGGCGTATCGCTCGAGGCAATAGCTTACCGACTACCATGGACATAAGAGAAGGAAAGAAAGAGAGGGCAGTATTAAGTGAAATTTTAGAATAAAGCTCGATGAAAATATTTAGCTTGATATATTAAATGTATACATATATAATGGTCTTGTGTCGTGTGTAAGAAATTGCGAGACTGTGTTTCAACACCCAAACTTGAAACACATATTTGTTGGGTACTCTCAATTTAAGGCTTCCAGCAATCGAGAGCCAGCTTGGAAAGCAAATAATTTTTGTTTTTATTCCATTTCTGAATACCCCAGTATTCTCCGACACTGCTGTCAAAAAATCACTAAAACTACCCTACATAAATAAAATTATATCAAAATTTACTTACGCGAATCCGTATCATTTGTATCAACATATATAATATCCGCGCTCAGAATATCCCTGACAAACGCAGTCACACCATTACCCACATCCATTTTACAAAGATGGCGGAAGTCGTGACTGCCGATCAGGTGTGCGCACGCGGCGTTCATCGAACTCACATCGAGGGAGGAACGCGGGAAATAATATCTATATGTACGTTTCTTGCAGTCGAACCTAGGAAAGAGAATATTATGTAAATATTAAATACACATGATCCAAGTAAGAGGTGTGCCCTGGGATTTGAACCCGCGACTACCGTAAACTTTGGGGGCCATGGCTGTGAAGCTGTAAAGAAGAAACAAAGCAAGAAACTCCCTCAGTAACACGAACTGTCACTTTTTTTCTTCTTCTTTTTTTTTGACATTTATATTTACAATGGTGAATATAATATCATCAATCAATCAATTATTTTATATTCTCGTGTTGACATATTTATGGATCAATCCGAAATCCCAATCGAAAGACGTCAAATAGTGCCGTGTCAGTATTCATTAAGCTTCCAAAAGCACTGTATTTAAAAAATCTACATAAAACGTGTGAACTGAATTACAAACGGAACCCTAGGAAAACTAAGCTTAACAAGTACTTTGTTCAGCAGGGCAATTCCTATGCATCATGACAACTTATTAACTTCCTTACAATAAAATTAATTTACAACCAAGACTTTTGTAACAGAGCCATCTAGCGACGAATAGCGGGATTACTAAAATTGGAGGAATATAGTAATCTTTAAATATTTATGATACTTTTACTGTTTTACCCGTCCCGTCCCGTTATATCCCGTCCTATTCCATTTCATGACTCAAGGCCTGTAATCCTGTCCTCTTCTGTCCCATTCCATCCCTTTAGGTATGAAAGAGTAAAATATATTTGAATTCCTTTCCCATCACACGGGAACACTAAATTGTTCGGGATAAAAAGTAGCCTATGGGTTAAACCAGGACGTTGGCTACCTCCATACCTAATTTTATCGAAATCCGTTAATACGTTAAAAACATAATTATTTTGGGTTCTATTACGTTCCACATAATATCTTTTCACATATACAGGGTATATCAAGACCGCGACCGAAAACGAAGCCAGGTGATAGTTTTAGCGGTAACAGACACGATGCAACGGATTTCTTTTTACAGTATTTTAAATATCATCATGTTTGGGGGATAAACACCTAGTTTTTGCAAAAATAGTAATATAAACCCTTACATACCATTGCGTGTTTAAAAATAAAGTTTTGTACGTCAAAATTTTCAAAAACTATGTATTTATCACTCAAATATGACGATAAGTAAAAAATTACAAAAAAAAAATTACTGTTTATTTTGTGAAATTTTTACTTGCATTGTGTTTGATATCACTAATACTATCACCAGGCTTCGTTTTCGGTCGCGGTCTTGATATACCCTGTATGTTCCATATAACTTCGATCATTTACAAAATAATAATAACGTTTACATAAGTTAGATATAGTATTCAATTGTACTCTCGATTGTAGAGGAGGCTCGTCCCTGCAGTGGGACGTGTATGGGCTAATACTGATAGATAAGTTAGACCTATTAAGTTAGTAAATGAATATTTCCTAGAGAACTTATCATCATCAGCCCGTTGCAGTTCACTGCTGGACATAGGCCTCTCCCAAGGTACGCCACAGAGCCCGGCCTGTTGCTTTACGCATCCAGTCACTGCCGGTAGATGTCGCTGTCGTGCTAGAGAACTTACCTAGCACTAAACTCCGACAAGTGATTTGGTATGGGCATCCACGCCATCGCTCTAATATCCTTTGGTAACAATTTATTCAGTATTTTACAATACGGCATCTCTTTTGTTACAGATCCTTCGTCTTGCTGCTCTGGTGTGAATTTACTACGCATAGATATTGATATAACCTGTAAAAAAATTAGACACAATAAAATTAAATTGTAAGACATTTTATAGTAAAGAAATTTTATTGATAACTTCATCAAATGCAGCTTTATTTTTGGTTTCCTGGTTTAGGTATATTAAGGGTGCATGATTACAACTCTGAGGTCTCGGGTTCGAATCCCGGGTTGGGTAGTAGTTGGGTTTTACTATTCATTATAATCAGTCAGGAAAGTATACCGGATATGGCGATACGCTCAGCGCCTGTCACATAGTGGGACGGAAAACACAAGGCGCAGCTTGAAAATCCTGGCAGCACCTCTGCTTACCCTTTTCTGGGAAAAAGGCGTGGGTTTATGTATGTGTAATATTTACCTGTCCAAAAGCACTAACACCCTTATCTGTTCGTCCACAACGGTGGTACTGTGACTTCTCCCGACTCTCAATCAGGCAAGCCTTGGTCAGTGCTTCAAAAAGGTGATGCTCTATAGTCTGTGTGGTGTCTTCCTGCACTACAAACCCTTGGTAGTTCCAGCCGAAGTACATTATACGGAGCAGGACTCTTCGGAAGTGGCATCTAAAAAATACACCGAACAGTCAGATGCAGTCAGTGGCGGATTATCCCTAAGGTAAACTAGGCACGTGCCTAGGGGCGCGAGGTTACGAAGGGGCGCGCGATGATTTTGGATATCTTCGTTTCTATGCAAAACCATCTGATGTTATAATTATGTTACATACGAATAGCATTCGCTAGATGAACTATACATTCATGTAATGTAAGTATTTTTTTAATATAGCTGCTAGAGGTGCTTTGTGGTGCTTGCCTACAATTTGTAACACATGACTAACTTATATACTACATTGGCATAAATATTAGCACCAGCCAATTCTTATAGGATTTTTTCACATAATATCACATTAAGTGGATTCCACAGGCTGGGAATTGAACCCAGGGCTACTGGGTTCACAGATTATAAGAACGTGCTGACATTAGTCCAGTATGTTAAGAAATAAGGCAATTAACACTTTTTCACTTACTTGGTAAAATCAAATGGTTTTTTGGGCTTATTTCTATCCTTCTTCTGTTCCTTCTTTAAGTTTTTGTTTATAATACACTTTAGCTGTTCATTGTGTGCCTCTAAACGCAATATCTTTTTCGCTAACTCCTGTTAACCAGAGAAAATAAGAAAATATATAAAACGAATAGGTTAGGTTATGTTTATCAATGAAAAGTTTAAACAATACATCTTTATCCCAATTTAACAATTCTTCGTGTGTACTCTTCTTATTTTTCTCCTTAGGGGGTACTTTTGGATCTGTTTTATCCATTTTTTTGTTAAAATTGTATGTTTAGTGTTTACTTTTTTATCTAAAACCACAGACTACACTACGACATGTCAAGATCTGACATTTCCATGGACATATTAACAAACAGGACTACGCACTCACGAAATAGTGTTGCCCTGAAATAACACATATGTCTGTGGAATAAGATTTAATTTGCTATGGTGAAAGATATAGTGGCAAAACGAGCCGATCGAGATAGTACATGGAGGTCTGTGTCTCTTTTCTTTCTACGGTGACCATAAATCATAACAGAACCCTATCTTAAATCTTTTTTAACACGCTTTTATTAGTTTCACCTGTATGTATGTATGTAAATGATTGATTGACAAGAAATTTTGCAAACTTATCAAGGACCGATGACAATACAATAATTAAAAAAATAAATGAGATTATCCTAACCAGAACCTTCAGAAATTTAATTTTGTTGAAATACAATAATAGTTGGTGAAGCCCACAAGTATTTGTCTCAAGTCTGGATGTTCGTGAGACCGAAAAGTCTCTCGTAGCTTCTGATACCCACGACACAAGGATCAACCTATGGATGGTCAACCTATTATCGCGGAACACAATCCTCCTCTCAACATCTCTCGCTCAGCTCGTATAATGCGTCCATGCAGTTTACTGCTTAGTCTGTGATACACACTATTAATTTACGTTCCGTTCTCATGGCAAACATAGTTTTAAAATATTTTTTTAAATACCGTAAAACAGGACGCATGGAAACAATTTTGATTATCAAACATATTTCGCACATACTATGCATTTGCTTGTACAAATTCAAAATTGCTTTCATTTGATGCGTCTCATGCTGATAAACGACATCGTCTTGTACGTTAACAAATTACTTAATTTCGTGATTAAGCCTAAAATGTGCATACAATAGTGCATAGATATTTAAATACTAGGAACTTTCGTCTTTAAACTTTAAACCAGTAAGATAAATGGTACAATATCACTTCAAAATTTAAATATGCCACTCAAGTATTTAAAGAAACATATTTTCGAACCAAACAACAAATAAATTTCATGTTACAAATAAATTGTGCACTCCATTTTACCGGTAAAATGTGTTACTTTTTATAGATAGTATATTATTTTCTTATCCCTTGAGGTGGTTTGAGCTTGTGATAAATCTAATGCTGTAGGGTTAAAAACAATATTATTTTGCTGTTTTAAAAAATTGTTTAGAAAAGAAAAGTAATTCAGTTGTATATTTGATTTTGAAATGATTCGAAAAAATATTTCCGTTCGCCGCGACCCGCGATTTCTATTCATCCTGTTTTACAAGTAGCTCATAGTAATCAGCTTGACAGCTTCCGTTGCGCAGTTCGTTAGACGCCGGCTGTGAAACGAGAGGCCGCGGGTTCGGTCCCCGCAATGAAACAAATATTTGTGTGAACCACAAGTATGTTTCGGGTCTGGGTGTTTGTGAGACCAAAAAGTCTCTCATAGTACCCGATACACGACACAAGACTCTATCTTAGTGTGGGGTCAGGACTATGTATGTCACCGTTGGGTGTATTTATTTATAATTCGTTTTTTAGTTCAGTTCAGTTCTTATTTTTATGACCTTCGCGATATTACCACCCCGCAATTCTGCTATTGTCAAGTGTTACAAACGAAAAATTCGTTTTTTTTAATGAAAAATAGGCTATGTCACCACCTAATCCAAAAAACGTTCTGTCGGTGAAAATATCGTCAAAATTAGTCCACCTGTTCCGAAGATTAGCTGGAACAAACAAAACGACAGACAGACAAAAAAAAATACAGGGTATATCAAGACCGCGACCGAAAACGAAGCCAGGAGGTAGTATTAGTGATATCAAACACAATGCAAGTAAAAATTTTACAAAAAAATCGTGTATTTTTTTTGTTATTTTTTACATATCGTCGTATTTGAGTGATTAAACATAGTTTTTCTAAAATAATGACGTACATCGCTTAATTTTTAAACACGCAATGGTACGTAAGGGTTTAAATTACGATTTTTTCAAAAACTAGGTATTTACCCCTCAAAAACCATGATTTTTAAAAAATTGTAAAAAAAAATCCGTTGCTTATTTTGCAAAATGTTTAGTTGCATTGTGTCTGTAGCCGCTATGACTACCACCTGGCTTCGTTTTCAGTCGCGGTCTTGATATACCCTGTATGTATTTGAAAAAAAGACTTAACGGGTGAAGTGATATTGGATTTTTCTATATATTATCAGCCCGGAGTCAGGAATTTATACCCGATATGGGGATAAGCGCGCCCCCTATCACATCGTGCGACGGAACACACAAGGCGAAACGTGGGTGTCCTTGTTGCACCTCTGCCTATCCCTTCTGGGAAAAAGGCGTGATGTTTATGTATGTATTTATTATTAAATAAATATTACATCGATTTTTATAACGCCGGGTCTCTAAGCCCGAAGCAAATCTTTAACAAATATTTACCTCGACCCAGAATGATTTGATGTTCTACTTAACTTAATTGGAACTTGTCTTGGGCCGCTATAAAAAAAGTAATAAAGTGAATTGTGGCGACCTTTTTATAAACTTTTGTAGTTTTACATACAGGATGTATCAGGACCGCGACCGAAAACGAAGCCAGGTGGTATTATTAGAGATTTCAGAGTCAGACACAATGAAAGTAAAAAATTCGCAAAAAAAAATGGTCAATATTTTTTTTGTAATTTTTTACGAATCGACTTATTTGGTTGCAAAATATAGATTGTTTTCATAAAATAATAATGTACACCTATCATGATTAAAAACGCAATGGTACGTAAGGGTTGAAATTACTATTTTCGCGAAAACTAGGTATTTGCCACCCAAACACAAAGATATTTAAAAAATTGCAAAAAAATGTATCGCTTTATTTGCGAAATTTTTACTTGCATTGTGTCTGTAACCACTAAAACTACCACCTGGCTTCGTTTTCGGTCGCAGTCTTGACATACCCGGTATAATGCACCACTTTTAAAGCCCCGTTTACTTACTTTAGAAATTCTTGCAAATCGCTACGGTATGCAGGTTTCCTCGCGAGGTTTTCCTTCACCGTTAAAGTGCGTGGTGATTGACTATCAATACACACATGACTCCGAGAGGTGTGCCCTGGGATTTGAACCCGCGACCGTGATCATGTCCGTCGCGTCTAGTCCGTAACCAATAGGCCACCACGCAATTATAAATAATAATAAATAAATACACCCAACAGTCACATACATAGTCCTGACCCCACACTAAGATCGGGTCTTGTGTCGAGTATAAGAAGCTACGAGAGACTTTTCGGTCTCACAAACACCCACCGAAACAAATACCTGTGGTTCACACAAATATTTGTTTCGGTGCAGGGATCGAACGCACGGCCTCTCGTTTCACAGCCCGCGTCTAACCAACTGCGCCACGGAGGCCGTAAAATGTTCGAATTCTCTATCGTATGTCAATTATTTACCACGTTGGCAAAACAGAGCATACTGATTCTTCGTTATGGGCTACTTCGCTTCACTCAGCCATATTAAATATAACGTAAATATATTTGTATTAAAAATACATATTACTTGCAAATTATAACAAATTATTAATAAACTGCTCTGGTTTAAACCCACTTGTAACTTTTGTAATCACCATATTGTGGTATTGAAAAGAGCAACACTAGAGTTTCTTGACCGTTCTTGTCTAATGAAAACCGTTTTGCGAACCGCTTTGCAATGACAAAATCAAACTAATGTTGAACATTTTAATGGATTCAATAAATTATGTTCATTTCATTTCATAAGTCGTAACCGTAGACTTAGTTCGGAATGAATGATAATTTATCATTCATTCATTATATCATCATATCATTTATCACTAATAAATGACATGGAGAATATTATTGATTTTTAGAAGTGGGAAACTTATAACTTACTTCTGACGTTCGAACATTCGAACTTCTTTTCGGATTGGTCCGCCCCGTGACCACGAAAGCTGTAAAGTAATCGAAACGTCGGAAAGTTAAAAAATGTAAAAATTAAACCAAATCGCGATAAAATCCGCGATAATTTATTATATTGGTATGTTGCATATTTTACATGCATGATACTGTGTTACTTGTTTATTCGTATATTTATGTGTATACGGAGCATCTATTAAATATTATTGTTATTTTTATTTTATAGTTATTATTAATATGTTTTTAATAAGCTATTGGTACACTATTGACTGCCCTCTCTTTTATCCTTCTCTTATTTCCATCCCAAGGTAGTCGGTAAGAGATTGCCTCGAGCGATACGACCGCCGTTTGTACTAATATCGAATGTAATGTTTTATTTGATGTAACATTCTGTGGTGTAACATTCGCGTAAATCTAAGAAACCATTCTTTTCGGATCATAAATTGAACCCCCTGGGCCGGGCCGCTAGTATAAATTACTAATTATGTTCCATTTTTACGAAATGTCAATGCATTTTGTATGGAAGCTATCTTTAGATCTTCTGCTAAATAATTCTCACCCCCAGCATGAATGGGGTTTTTATTATTCATCTATTACCGATAGTGACGTCAGCATACGTCATAAGAAAGCGTAGTGTATTT
This sequence comes from Deilephila elpenor, assembly GCA_949752805.1. NCBI lineage: Eukaryota > Metazoa > Arthropoda > Insecta > Lepidoptera > Sphingidae > Deilephila > Deilephila elpenor. The sequence continues at coordinate 2,744,514 of OX457121.1, forward strand.
CTGAAATTCTATGACGTTGAAGATAATTGCGTCATCGGTTTAATGTCAAAATATTACTGTAATTAATTGCCTTGGGACTCATCTACAATAGGGTATTTTACTATAATAAATAAATACACCCAACAGTCACATACATAGTCCTGACCCCACACTAAGATCGAGTCTTGTGTCGTGGGTATCAGAAGCTACGAGAGACTTTTCAGTCTCACAAACACCCAGACCCGAAACAAATACCTGTGGATCACACAAATATTTGTTTCGGTGCGGGGATCGAACCCGCAGCCTCTCGTTTCACAGGCGGCGTCTAACCAACTGAGCCACGGAGGCTGTCAAAACTATGATCGACTTTTTGTATTATTTTGCGTACAAACACAGATACTATTAAAATAATACATTTTTGTAAAAACAATAAACAGTATTAAAGGAGCTTGTAACATGAGGCAAATTTTAAATAAAGGGGTGGGAGCGTAGTGGGGTCATCTCACCGTCTCTTTCCCACACAATGTAATTCATATCAGGACTAGTGACGTCACTAGTTTAGTTTTCCATCACTTTTCTTTTACTCCCACTACAAGATTTAAAACGTTTCTAACTTGTTTAATTGTGAATGCATTTACATATTTCTTTGTTTGCTCGATATGCATATGGATATCTTTTGATAAATAATACAATTAAAAAATTAGTAAAATGCCCAATTGAGAGTTCGCTTGAACAGGCTGAGGCCATAGTCCGCCAAGCTGCCTTATTCCTTTTTTATTGCAGTAAATGGCGAGAGGAGCATGCTATTCGCCTGATGGTAAGCGAACCGACCGCTCATGGACAGTAGCAAAACCAAACACCATGAATTACAAAGCAATGATTGGCATTCCACTGCGCTGGCCAGTCCAGATGTTAAGTGTCAATATGTCCAGTAGTTATTAAGGCTACAATGTCCTTCAAACCGGAACACAACAGTGCATTTACACTGCTGTTTGGCGGGAGAAATAGACATCGCAGTGGTACCTACCCAGGCGGCCTCTCACATATGAGAGACCTAGCACCAATGTACCTTGTTGCTCGCTTGTAGACTTGAAACTTCACATACCATTTATCTCCTTGAGAAGATCCCTATGGTATGCAGGTTTCCTCACAATGTTTTCTTTCTCACTGCCTTATTCAGAGACGGATTTCAAACCTATTTTAGTTATCGAATGTTTTGTCTTCTTCGTTCAAACGGAATTCTAAAGTCGTTCGAAAGGGACAAAAAATTCGATGACTAAAATAGGTTTTAAATCTGTCTATAAATACGGTCGTCAAGATCGTAAACTTAAGATACGGACTATACGAGTAAAAGAGACAGAAATAGAAATAGCGGTACAGTACCGCTCTTTTTGTTAGAACCATTTTGTCTTGCCAGAAAATTCGACGCGGTTTTTGTTTCATAACATCAGGTTCATAATCATATCGTCATAATAACACTAAGTGCATTGCGGCCTGCCACGCCGCTGCCGACATGTTCACGGTGGTCGCGGGTTCAAATCACAGGGCACACCTCTGACCTTTCGGAGTCATGTGTGTATTGATAGTCAATCACCACGCACTTTAACGGTGAAGGAAAACATCGCGAGGAAACCTGCATACTATAGCGATTTGTAAAAAAACTACGGTATATCATTGACTTATATTCTACCGATAGACGAGACACGTCAAAGAAATAAAGTGCCCCTGTAGTTTAAAAGCACACTGCAATATTACATCACTTACCTGGTATTTTATTAAAATATTGTAACTTCAGACGATTTGCTTTCGGTTTGACGGCGAAACATTCATTTATTACTTTTAAACTTATGCGATAAGGCGTACTGCACAGTGCACTGTCACTGTCACGAAGCATTCTGATTCATGTGCGGTGCATGCACCGCAAGTAGGTGGGACACATTTTTTGTACTGAATGGCCTATCTAGTGTAACATTGATATCGATGCGGTATATGAAGTCTGTGTGTTCCGGTTTGAAGGACATTGTAGCCAGAGTAACTACTGGACATATTGAGATTTAACATCTTATGTCTAAGGATGGCGAGCGCAGTGGAATGCCAAGCATAGCTTTGTAATTCATGGCGTCGTTTGGATTTCTACTGTCCATGAGCGGTCGTATCGCTAACCATAAGGCGAAGGGTATGCTCGACTCGCCATTCACCACAAAAAAAAAGAAACATAACCTAAATAGTAAATAAGTGTTTAAAACTCAATAATTTGCGTTTCTGGAGATCTATTTCGAGTGACATACTTGTGCAGCTAGTGTATGACGCGGAGAATTCCTCGCGATGACGACACGCGTGCGCGGGGACATGATGATATCGATAAATGTGTAGATATCGATGTTTTAGCAGTAGCATGAAAAAAGCAAAGGAAGCGTAGCTATGTTGAATTGCGAGGTGTTTTAATCGATTCTCCACCCTTTGATATGTCGATATGGAATATGTCGCATTGGTAATCCAGATAGTCTCTCGTAAACGAGGATTCTATCACTAATTAGTTAAATCGTGTAATTATAGTGTAAAACGGAACGAATAACCGATAAAAACCCTTGTGTCGTGTATCAGAAACTACGAGAAAAAAATTCGGTGTTATAACACCTAGACCCGAAACAAATTCTTGTTGATTGCTCAAACATGGCGGATGACTGCCTCGGTGGCGTAGTTGTACTACGGTACAACTACAAAGCTGAGGTCTCGGGTTCGAATCCTGGGTAGGGCAGAGTGATATTGGGTTTTTCTATTCATTATCAGCCCGGAGTCAGGAATTTGTGCCCGATATGGCGATAGGCTCGCCCCCTATCACATCATGGGACGGAACATACAAGGCGAAGTGTGGGTGTCCTGGTGGCGCCTCTGCCTACTCCATCTGGGATAAAGGCGTGAGTTTATGTATGTATGCTCAAATATTTGTCTTGGTGCGGGGATCGTAGCGGCCTCTCACTTCACAGCCGGCGTCCAACGAACCAACCACGGAGGATGTGAAACTTGCGAATCTATAATCGAGTGTATGATTGTTCGATGTTAGGCCATATAGTGCACCAGCCTGGCTTAGTGCAGGTTTCTTTCTGATTTTCCGTTTGTTAAATCTCAGACGAATCGCCCGGAACTGAAACTAGTTATTACATTTAGCACAGAAAATCAATGGGAAACTTTTATTTATAACTAGCTTCTGCCCGCAAACTTCATCTGCGTGGTTAACTTTATTTGAAATCTTCCATCCCATCCCGTCCCATTCTCACTAATGGAATGCAATCCAGTCCCATCCCATCCTTTTGAGTATAAAAAAGTAACAAATATATCGCAATTTCTTCTTCATCCCACGGGAACACTAAACTTTTCGGGATAAAAAGTAGCCTATGTTACTTCCAATACCTTCAAAAATATGTGTACAAAGTTTCATGATGATCTGTTGAGTAGATTTCGCGTGAAAGCGTAACAAAAAAACTTACATAAACATTTATAATATTAGCAGGGATATAGGGGGCAAACGAGCATTCGGTTCACCTGATGGTAACTAACATACATCCCAAATGTCGATGGAGAAATATGGATAACTCTAGTATCATCACTGCCTATCCTATCCCTTCATAGATGTTTGTGTGAATCATCCAAACGTTGCTACCCCACCAATGTGCCCCAAAAAACTATTTTCGTTTAGTACATAACATGTCACCTTTCTAGTGACGTGATTGACGTGTCCATTGTCACCAAATTACGCGCGAGGATAACTAGTGCTGGGGGAATGTGGATATCGATATTTTGCTTTAATGTTTTTTCTTTAGATTTATGGACGAAATCTGTATTCGTTTAACAATATTGTCTTTTTTTATTATAGCTATTACTAAATAAAATATTGATTACCCAATTCATGTCTTTTATATAATAATACCAAGAATGTCATAATTGTTAAGTTGTATTTTTTTCTGTTTGTTAGAAAATCTATTGACTATATTTTCCCTAAGTTACAAATTGTGCGCGCAGCTTAACGTCGATATATTATTGAGGATTTATTAATTTCATTTAACTTTTGTTATACATAATTATTAATTCAAACTTATATTCATTCATGTTTATGGCCTTTTACATCTTTTAATATAACAAGCTAATGTTCAAGTTATTTGCAATAACAATTTTATGAACGAAAGAAGGCTTTTATATGTTAAATATTTTGTCATCGTCGTAATCTTTCCATCTTTAGCTTACTGAAGTGAATTATGAGACAAACCTACCATAGCTCAGATATTTAAACTCTGGAGTTTTGTGTATGTGGTAATTGGAAGTAATTAATTTAATAATTTATCTTATGAAGCAGATTTTGAATAATTTATAAGTTATATAAACATTCAATTTATATGGAGTACACAAATCATTCTAATTATGTGTGTAAAAAACGTTTGAATAGACATGTCTGTGCTTGTAATTCATTTATGGTAAAAGGTCATAATGATTTGCAACGTTGAACAGAAACTATGATAGATAATTATAGATATGTAATTAATTTAACGCAAACGTGGCATTGAATCCATAATATTGAAGGAAAAAATACTATAGTAATAATCTAAAGATTTCTTTTCTGTCTAAGTTATTTTTATTTAATCTGGCACAGTGACTGCACCGCACCTCACGGTAAGACGCCTCCTCAAATTCCGCCCAGACAAAGTATCAAAAAAAGACAGAAATGGCGATAGGCTCGCCCCCTATCACATCGTGAGACGGAACATACAAGGCGAAATGTGGGTGTCCTGGTAGCACGTCTGCCTACCCCTTCCGGGAAAAGGCGTTAGTTAATATATGTATGTATGTAATTCTATATCCTTGTTTCAAGTTGATATTTGACAATGGCTGCAATCGTCAAGCAGCGTAAGAAAATTTTGCACGTATTTACGATAAATAGGTAAATTAAAAAAAAAATCCAGTTTTCCAAAAATCCGCATTAATTTGGCCGATAGCAATAGATTGTGTAATTATTATTGGTAATCAATTACAACGCATTTTTACAGTCAGTTCGGTGTAGCGGTAGCCAAGGTAGCGCAGTTGTACTACATGAAACATGGATCGGGCAAAGTAATAGGTATTGGATTTTTCTATTCAATATCAGCCCAGAGTCAGGAATTTGTGCCCGATATGGCGATAGGCTCAATTTCTATCACATGGTGGGACGGAACACACAAAGCGAAACGTGGGTGTCCTGTTAGCACATCTGTTTACCCCTTCTGGGAAAAAATATTTATCAAACTTCACTAGTTCAAAAGTCCACGCTGGGATAAAATGTTTTGAAGACTTCATATTATATCTTGGATGTACTGACGGAAAATTCTCAGATGAGTTTCTTCATGATATTTCCCTTTACCCATAAATAAAACGGTTATTAACTTACAAAACACACGTAACTACGAAGTCAATGGAGTTTTCCGGTCCCCAAATGGGCTATCTTTAAGTCAATAAAATAGTAAGCATGCTTTAAAAACTAAAAACATTTTAATAATGATGAAGCCGAGTGGCCTCGACACGTAATTGCTAACAACATAATTTTCTCTATTCATACAATATGTTAAAAAACAAAGTAAAAAGCAATTCTATTCGTAAACAAGTTATTAACTTTTACAATTAGTACAATATTATTATCGATAGATCGGTATCCTCCACTACCCATTACTCATTAGTGTCATTCAAGCGGCCATCTTGGATAGTTTATTCGAAAATCGAACGCCGGCGGAAGCGCGCGTGTTCTGCCATGGCGCGCGGGAAATAAAATCATATTCGGATCATTGAATATTAATAATGCCAGGTTTATTTTTTAATGCTGTGTGTGTTGTGACCTTTGCCTGATATCAACTTATCGGAGTTTTTTTTTCGTGAGTAATATCGTGTTTATGGTTTACGGATTATTTCAGGATGCACGCTTATTAAATGTATTGTTTGTGTACGAAGGTTTTTTGTAATTAGCTGTTGCGATTTTTATGCTTATTTCTAGTTTATTTTTTTGATTAATTACAGTAATCTAGCAGTTTTTGTTACTTTGTTTTTTATCAGTGGAATAGTTCAATATTTATGCCCCTGTAGAGCACGAAGTTTCTTTAAAATACAGAAGTGTTAATCTTTAGTTCATAATATTAGCCTAGTGTGCTTTGGTAAACTATACATATCTTAAAATTACATAATATCACGCTTATACTCCAGAGGAGATAAGCAGATATGTTACTAATCACAGTTAACTGAACTTAATTTCATCCATTGATATAATAGCTTATCGCAATGCCGCGCATATTTTCTAGCCCCGGGAAACTTATATGAGAATTTCCAAATCGAAAATATAAACTTGGTAAGTGCAGTGGCCTGGGAATTGAACCCAAGACCACACGATTCACAGCACATATCCACTGCCGCTAAACTTATGGGACAAATAATCTCGAAAATATCGAAGTGTTTTATGTTAAATTGAGCTACAGATAATTCATTACAATTAACTTTTGAAGTAAAAAATGTTTGCCCCGAGTTCGAATCTGTGTAGAGTATCAACATGAGATGTTCATCATACAATGATGCCTGATTGCATCCGGATATACAGTGCCCCTAGCCGGAACATTTTGCAGTATCGTAATAGTATAGTAATAGTAAAATTTTGTATGGGAATTTAAACAGCGCCATTGTGAGCGTATTTGGAACTAAAATTTCACAGCGGGAAACGTTTACTTTACTATACGAGAATTACTATACGATACTTCAAAATGTTCCGGCTGAGGGCACAGAACACGAAACGCGTTACGTGGGTCACTATGAGGGCTCCTTATCCGCTGTGTACGGTCGTTCTTCTTGTCTACTTGATATTATCCCGGCCGGTGCCAGGTTTCGCCGACAGAGTCTCCACCATTTCGCCTGGTCTTCGGCATCCTCTATAGAAAGGCCACTGACTCTTATATCTTCCTTGACGACATCAAGGCATTTTTTTTGTTGGTCGAGGTCCGGAAATGTTGAGGCTCAAGCACATATTTGTCGTATATACGTAAACTCACGCCTCTTTCCCTTAAGGAGTAGGCAGAGGTGCTACCAGGACACCCACATTTTGCCTTGTATGTTCCGTCCCACGATGTGATAGGGGTCGAACCTATCGCCATATCGGGCACAAATTCCTGACTCCGGGCTGATAATGAAACGAAAAATCCAATATCGCTTTGCCCGACCCGGGATTCGATCCTGAGACCTGAGCTTTATAATCGTACCGTAGTACAACGCCACCGAGGCAGTTTTTGGTCGTTATTCGGATAAATACAAATATCTTACCAAAATAATACTTATGACGAGTATTTGACCGAATATAAATATTCTTCTAATTGGTTTATGGAGTTATGAAGTTAATGTCATTATATTCGACTAAAACGGATAAATTTTAATCTGTGTACGTTTTATGACACTCAATAGTCAGAAGACTATATTTATTGCATAAATCCTTGTGAAGATCCCCAGGTAATAAGTATCAATGAATACTTTAAACCGAATAAAAGCATTTTAATCTGTGTACGTTATAATGAGATTTAGTAGGCTATTTTTTATTGCATAAATCCTTTTGAAGGTCCCCAGGCAATAAGTATCAATGAAAACTTTAAACCGAATATAAGCAAATTATTCTGTATTACGAGATTTCTCTAAGCTCAACAAAACTGTATCAGCCCATATACGTCCCACTGCAGGGCACGAGCCTCCTCTACAGTCGAAAGAACGATTGAGAGGGGTTAGGCCATATAGTCCTCCAAGCTGGCCTAGTGCGGGTTGACTGACTAAATGCCGTAGAGTATTTTACAAGTCGCTATGGTATGCAGGTTTCCTCACGATGTTTTCCTTCACCGTTATAGAGCGTGGTGATTGAATACACGCATCCGAAAATATGTGTCCTGAGATTCGATCCCGCGACCACCGTCTCGGCAGCCGCGACCGCTCCATTACCAACAGGCCAAGACGCACTTGATATTATTTTGTTTATGATGAATGGCGAGACGAGCATGCCATTCGCCTGGTGGTAAGCGATACGACCGCTCATGGACAGTAGCAAAACCAAACAACACCATGAATTACAAGGCAATGCTTGGCATTCCACTGCGCTCGCCATCCTGAGACATAAGGTGTTAAGTCTCCTTATGTCTAGTCTACTCTGGCTACAATTTCCTTCAAACCGGAACACAACAGTGCATTAACACTGCTGTTTGGCGGGAGATATAGACAATACAGAAATCTTACCCAATGATATGATTATCGTCACGTAAGAATATTTACAAAACTAAAATCAAATAATATCCTACAATTAGATCGCATTACGTCGATAGTAATTATAAATACCCGTATTTATTTCCACGAACAATAGCTGTAGACAATAAACAGACGCGAACAACTCCAGATGAACGCTCTTTCAAACGCAATTGTTCTTGTGTTTACATAGGTTTTTTAAGGGCAGTAAAATTGTTTAACGATTTTACTACGGAATTGGGGGTACCCGGAAGATTATTTTATTAGTATCTATATAAATTACAACGCGATTCTTTAATACTCCGGGTCGGGCAAAGTGATATTGGATTTTTCTATTCATTATCAGCCCGGAGTCAGGAGTATGTATCCGATGTGATAGGCTCGCCCCCTATCACATCGTGGGACGGAACACACAAGACGAAACGTGGGTGTCCTGGTTGCACGTCTGCCTGCCCCTACTGGAAAAACGGTATGAGTTCATGTATGTGTACATACATACATACATAAACTCACGCCTTTATCCCCGAAGGGGTAGGCAGAGGCGCCACCAGGACACCCATGTTTCGCCTTGTATTTTCCGTCCCACAATGTGATAGGGGGCGAGCCTATCGCCATATCGGGCACAAATTCCTGACTCCGAGCTGATAATGAATAGAAAAATCTAATATCACTTTGCCCGACCCGGGACTCGAACTCGAGACCTCAGCTTTGTAACTGTACCTTAATACAACTACGCCACCGAGGCAGTCGAGGCATGTATGTATAAGTCTTTAAATAATAATTTTACGGCAATGAGATCAATAATATTGTCTATAGCATCACCTTTCTTGTCATTATGTATTATATAGTTATCTAAATAGTACATATAATAAATTTGTAACCGATCGATGTCTGTACATGGAAGATAAATGAGAAAACCTAATGTGGTCTGTATTAACGTAATAGAACCCAAAACAATGATTTTTAGATTATTTATCTGTTTGTCTTTGCGGTTGTGCGCGATGAACTCAAAAACGGCTCAAGGGATTTCGGCCAAATTTGGTATGGAGGTAGCTGACACCCTGAATTAACACTTATGCTACTTTTTATCCCGAAAAATATAGTGTTCCCGTGGGATGAGGAAGGAATTCTGACATATTTATTACTTTTTTATACTCAAAAAGGGATGGGATGGGATTGGATTACATGCCTTGAGTGAACATGACACGGGACGGGCGGGATATAACGAGACGGGATGGGAAATTCCAAATAATCTATACATATATTTTTTCAAAATAAAGTTAACCATGCAGTTTACGGGCAGAAGCTAGTTTTAAATATTTATTAGTTTGTTTTGGTATATAAGTTTTAGTATGCTCAATAAACCTTTTCTCTTCCAATCCCTTTTTTCCGCTCCCCTCCCGATGTAATGTGTCCGCAATACATCTATGATCCAAGCGTTGTGGATGTTCATTGTTGTTACCACTTACCATCAGGCGACCTGCTTGCTCGTTTGCCGGACGTATTGTAGACAAAAAATATAATGGTTTCTTAGATTTACGCGAATGTCGGGAAGTTAAAAAATGTAAAAATTAAACCAAATCGCGATAAAATCCGTAAATAATCATCCGTATATATAATAATACGTAATAATAATCCGTAATAGTTTTATTTCAATGACAAAAAATATGTTTAAATGTTTACGAAGCGACATAAAACGCATTGTTGCCTATGTATCAGTATCAGCTCATATACGTCCCACTGCAGGGCACGGGCCTACTCTACAATCGAGAGAATCGATTGAGAGTGGTTAGGCCATATAGTCCTCCATGCTGGCCTAGTGCCGTATAATACCGTAGAATTTTTTAAATCGCTACGGAGTGATTGACTATCAATACACACATAACACCGAAAAGTTAGAGGTGTGCCCTGAGATTTGAACCCGCGACCACCGTGAACATGTAGGCAGCCGCGTCTGGTCCGTTACCAACAGACCACCACGCATTGTAGCCTATAGGTAGCTAAATATAAAAATCAAAGGAATGCATTTGGAAGAAAACTAAATAAATACGAATGGCCAGATAAATCAGATAATTACTGGCATAGAAAAGTGATACATCATCAATGATATTAATAGTTTAATCTAATCAGAATTCAACCAGATTATGCGTCTTCGGCAATCTTTTTTTTGTGATGAATGGCGAGACGAGCATGCCATTCGCCTGATGGTAAGCGAAACGACCGCTCATGGACAGTAGAAAACCAAACCACGATAAATTACAAAGCAGTGCTTGGCATTCCATTGCGCTCGCCATCCTGAGACATAAGATGTTAAGTCTCAATATGTTCAGTAGTTACTCTGGCTACAATGTCCTTCAAACCGGAAAACAACAGTGCTTTTACACTGCTGTTTGGCGGAAGAAATAGACATTGCCGCGGTAGGTGTGTGTGTGTATATTGTGTGATATCAGTGGCGGCGTAAAGGGGGGGCGATGGGGGCGGTCCGCCCGGGTACCAAGCACCAAGGGGTGACAACGACAACCCGACAAGCGACAACAAACGAAGAGCGTGGACCACGATCGTGGGCGAAACGATTCTGCTTGCCGCTGCCTACAAAGGAGGAGTACCCTTTTTTTTTTTATAGTTTAGGTATATTTTAGGTACAGGTAGGGGTGCCAACGTACCTTACGCCGCCACTGTGTGATATGTGCATCGGCAATCACACTCATCGAAGGAAACGAAACAGCAATATTACTTCGATTCGGTTCTCTGTGAAACAGTGGTACCTCAGTCGAGACGATTTCTTATTGTAGCTAATCATCGATAAATGAAAATACCCAACAGTCACATACATAGTCCTGACCCCACACTAAGATCGAATCTTGTGTCGTGTATCAGGAACTACGAGAGACTTTTTGGTCTCACAAACACCCAGACACGAAACAAATACCTGTGGATCGCACAAACATTAACGTCGGTCTCGTTTCACAGACGTCTAACCAACTGCGCCACGGAGGGAATTTTGTAGACAAAGTACCAGGGCTGAACTATACACACTTTAAAACTAATAGATTTTCGAGAACACATTCTTATTAAACAAAATTCATGAGTAAATCACTATTCTGTTATGTCATTTCATTAACACGAGCAATGCAAACATCAAATATTTACGTATATTATTATAACGTTCACGGTTAAAATATTATTGAAGTTCAAGGTTCTTTAAATCAATATTGTAAGATGTTATTCCCAAAAACAGAAACATTATGGTTCAGTTTATAATGCTCGATAGTTCATGGTGGTTATTATTATCACGCATATTAACGGTGAAGGAAACATCGTGAGGAAACCTGCATACCACAGCGATACTAACAAGATTTCCTATGCTATGCAAAGTCCGCCACGCAATACGTCTGCATGGTGGACTAAGTATGCTCCGCAGTGGACTTCCTTTGCCTGAACAGATAGAGCTATTGCAAAATTCCATTACGATCGTAGTAAATTTATGTGAACTATACGATCAATGTACAATGCATATGAAACATAACATTTTCAACGTGCAATTTTCACAATTTCCCACGCGTACAAAGCATATATTACACGACTAAGTTAAAAACACATTACTGTTAGCATTAACGTGTTATTAAACAACTTTTCTATCTCGCCGTATTATACGCATGGCAGTGTATCAAGGACTTGTTAAACCGAACCGCAGTTGACGATTTATAAAACGGATATTCTATGTTTGTTTTTTTACGGCTAAAGTGATACCCCTGATGGTAAACGCGAATTCAGTATCCATCAGTGAGATGGGGTAGGCAGAGGTGCTACCAGGACACCCATATTTCGCCTTGTATGTTCCGTCCCATGATGTGATAGGGGGCAGCCTAAATAAATTAAATACCATAACCCGGTATACAGATTATATCCAGACCGAAAACGAAGCCAGGGGTAGTTTTAGTGACTTCAGAAACAATGCAACTAAAAATTACGAAAAAGAGCGAGGATTTATTTTTGGATATTTTACCTATCGGCGTGTTTGGGTGATAAATACGTAGTTTTTCCCAAATTAATAATATACCGCCTTTTAGTTTTAAAGACACGTTGGTAGGAATATCAATCAATTTGTATTGACCATCCAAAATCGTAAAAAAATTATCGCTTCTTTTTTTCTAAATTATTAGTTGCATTTTATCTGTAGTCACTAAAATTACAATCTGGCTTCTTTTTCGGTCGCAGTCTTTAAATACCCTGTATGAATAGTCATTTTTGTGAATAGGACATTAACGCCCGAATACTCAAACGCCATTTAAGTATTAAGTTGCACTTAACTACCCACGTCCCACTTAATCGGTACATTTAACCAGGCCTTGCGTAGGTAAGTGCAACTTAATATTTAGGCGTTTCAGTATTCGGGCGTAAGAAACCTTTAATAAAGTACTATTTATGATGATATTACGACTGGAGTCCACAAATTCACTATACCCTAGTGCACTGGTGCAAAAATTCACTTGTTTTGTGGGCCTGAGGCCTTTTCTCCCTGAAACTGCCTAAGGCCCCGATTTACCCCCTTGATCTGGTTCTGATAAAAACACCGGAAAGCACGGAAATTCTTCTTACTTTTCACGCAATTATAACATTAAAAGTCCTGTGGCATTTCAAACGGTAATTAAGTTCAGTTATTTAGCTTTCTTTTTATACTCTTGACCCAATTCCTACTCAACGCGCCCACACATTAGAGAGCTGTTTGGGCTATACAGTGCTTAGACTAGTATAGGAGTTTTATATAATAGATATTACATACATACATAAACTCACACCTTTATCCCAGACAGTGGCGCCACCAGGACACTCACATTTCGCCTTGTATGTTCCGTCCCATGATGTGATAGGGGGCGAGCCTATCGCCATATCGAGCACAAATTCCTGACTCCGGGCTGATAATGAATAAAAAAATCCAATATCACTTTGCCCGACCCGGGACTCGAACCCGAGACCTCAGCTTTGTAACCGTACCGTAATACAACTACGCCACCGAGGCAGTTAAAAGAAACACACACTACGCCACAGGTAAAAGAAAAATATCTCAAGTTTCAATACACGACACAAGACTCGATCTTACTGTGGGGTCAAAACTACATATATATGACCTATTCTAACATACATATACAAATTAGCTTGCATGTATGTATGCGTTAATGAGAGGTGGATAGCTTCGCGTGACGAACAACCAGTTTAACTTGAACCCTCGCCGTTTAACTAGATTGCTTCCATTCTGATAACTTACAAATGGTATTAGTTTAATACTCGATAATAAAGATAGCGTGTTGTATCATCAATATTAAAATTCTATGTTGACAGCCTCCGTAGCGCAGTTGGTTAGACGCCGGCTGTGAAACGAGAGGCCGCGCTTTCGATGCCCGCACTGAAACAAATATTGTGAACTACAAATATTTTTTTGGGTCTGGGTGTTTGTGACCGAAAATGTTTCTCGTAGTTCCTGATACACGACACAAGACTCGATCTTAGTGTATCTTATGTACGTGCGGGGATCAAACCCGCAGCCTCTCGTTCTACTGCCGGCGCTTTACCAACTGCGCCACGGAGGCTGTCATCTGATTTATGTCCAGTGATTTTCTTATCTATCTATCTATTTAGCCTCAGGAAGTTCACTGCTGGGTATAGGCCTCTCCCAATATTATTATGAATAGATATTACTTTACTTAAGAAAAATACACATTTTTCGTCCATATGGCAGGGCACAGTCAGTAATTGCATAGATTTCGGCGATATTTAAAATCATTTATAGCTTGATGGGATTTTTATACGACAGATCCAAATTTGATACAACCGATGGTAAGTGGTAACACCTATGAACAACCACGACGCTTGGATTATAGACATGTTGTCGGGAAGAAAAAAAGATAGGAAGAGAAAAAGGTATTTGGGGACCCAGCAATTTATTATAATAGTGTTTTTAGTAAGTTAATGATTTCCATAGAAAATTGTTGCAAAACACTTCAGCGATTTCCTGCAACTTCGCTTGGTCATATGTCCTTGTAAGTAAACGCCCGAAAGCTTCGATAGTATACGTGGCTTCCAGTAGATAACTTTTTGGCCTCCATTTATTATTTCTCCTTGTCCTACAGAATGTAATTCAACCAAGGTTGTGGGTGTTGGCGTACTTCACATATTATAAACCTTAAAAACATTCCTATGTTCTGCAAGTTTCCTTACTTACCAATTTTAAAGTGCATGGTAATTGACTATCAATACATACCTGACTGAAATATCAGGTATCTGTAGCATCTTAGCCTACCCCTTCTGGGAAAATGGCTTGATGAAAAAGTATGATTGTATGTACGTGTGATAAGTCATTTAATCCGTGAAAATCGATACCAATTAACTAATCTCGAGGGGTCAAGTTATACTGGTTGTTGAAATCGTTGCCGAGACCTTGGCACGCTCAATAATCGAATGCCGATACGTAGCGTGAGAGTTTTGTTGTAGTTCGTTTTATTGTTTCAGATTACACGCTTTTACATTGATAGTCAATCACCACACACTATAACGGTGAAGGAAAACATCGTGAGGAAACCTGCATACCATTGCGATTTGTATGAAATTGTATGGTATGCAATGTCCGCCAACCCGCACGAGGCCAACGTGGCGGACTATATGGCCTTTCTCTCGTACTCTCGATTGTGGATGAGGCCCGTGCGCTGCAGTGGGGCGTGTATGGGCTGATACAGATATGGAGATTGGAGGGGTAGGCAGAAATGCATATTGTTACTAACAGTTCATTACGAGATGTGCAAATTATTCGCTTTCATATTTTTATAAATAAGATGCAGAAAATGTAGGTTGAAAATTTTAACTAATATCGTGCCGTTTGGTTCCACAAAAATTTTTCCGACCGTTTTTATCCCAATAAAAAAAATAGGGCTGAGCCACATATTTGAAATTTTATAAAAATCAAAAGTCACTAACTATGACAAACCTAGTTAAGGTTACAGGAAATCGCTGAATGCATGCATTCGACAGGTCGAGGTGGAAATCCTAGGGGGAGGCCTGTGCCTTCATAAGCTTAGGGAGAAGGCTGAACATAGGTTCAGCAGTGGACTTCTAGTGGCTGAAGAGAGAGAGAAATGGAATTTACATACTTACATACATAAACTGACGCCTTTATCCCAGAAGGGGGAGGTAGAGGCGCCACCAGGACACCCACATTTCGCCTTGTATGTTCCGTCCCATGATGTGATACGGCGAGCCTATCGCCATATCGAGCACAAATTCCTGACTCCAGGCTGATAATGAATAGAAAAACCAAATATCACTTTGCCCGACACGGGATTCCAACCCAAGACTTGAGCTTAGTAGTTGCACCGTAGTACAACTTCCGAGGCAGTCAGGCAAAAATGGAATTTCACTTCGTATATTTTTATTATTACAAGCGAAGATTATAAGTGATAAAAACACCCTAATAAAGACAGTATTCATGAAGCGAGACACATTATGAATTCAGGCGTCGGTATTAATAAAACACGACGTTATGACATTTCGACGAAAGAAATGAAAATTAGACGCCTACGCGGAAACAACATCGTCTTCTAACGAATAAGTAATGATGGAATTACCAGTTCTTTTAAAGTGACACAATAAAGAGACACACATTACACAAATGACATAAAAAACAAGACTGCCTCGGTGGCGTAGTTGTACTACGGGACGATTATTAAGGTCTCGGGTTCGAGTCCCGGGTCGGGCAAATTGATATTGGATTTTTGTATTATCAACCCGGAGCCATGAATATGTGCCCGATATACGCCTCTATCACATTACGGAACGCACAAATTATTTTTCAAGAGGAAAAGCTTGATAGGAATTGCTTAAAAAGGAGTTTGTTACTATCACTGGCCTTTCAGTTCGACACAATGCGGATGTTGTGACCGAGCTGGGTCCCTAAAGCCCCACTTACACGTGGAGTTTCTCGCCTCGAAGATACGATTATCATAAGAATATAAAAAAATGCATCGTGTAAACATTTGTCAGAACACGATAATCTATGGCGGTTATGTCATGCGTTAATCGCATACGATTCTGGCCGCGAGAAACTCTCACCGTGTAATTGGCGCTTAACAATACCTACGCCAGCATACTGACGTAAAACCCCTCGACAAACGTCACACGCATTGTGGGCGGCACCGGACATCCCAGGGCGAAGAGCGCCCCTACTTACATCCGCATAACCGCCCTGCGCAAAACCATCGCTGGTCCTTCCCGGATGACACACATTTTGGACGCCCGTTTACGGTGTTGTGGGCGTCCATGGCCGAGAGGATTCATCGTACATCCGATGACCCTTTTAGATCGCCTCTTACGACGAGCAGGGAAAACTGTGGCGGAATTCTTGCACCCCCGGACCACAGAGCAAAAATGTGGGTGTCCTGTCAGCTCTGCCACCATATAGTATAAACATGTCCACTGTAATAAAATGTGGAGACAGAAAAACTATTCGTATTAATTTTACATTTGTTCTCGACGACAGAAGATCGAAACATCGTTGAAGGAAACCAAGCTTTCGACACGTGATGCGTATACTAGCGACACCTATTTCCATTCGTGTCTTTATCACTTAAAACGTGGCCCAATGACCCTTATTGTACTACATTAAAAGTTATTCCATGAATGGAACCATGTTAGTAACGTTTAATTATACCAATTACTGTATAATGGTAACTGTTTTAAAAATATTTTACATTTTTAATAACATTATGGCATGACCAATTTAAGTTGACCCCTTCGGTTTACGACGTACCATAATACTAATAGCTACTGTCACTTTGTCGAGGTGTTATAATAATTATCTTCATTTTAGATCTTAATTTTTGCAAAATTTTGTAATCCTAGGGACGTACCTTATAGACAAATAACTGACCCTGAAAGGATTCCAATTTCCATTTTTAGTACAAAAAATGATCTCCTTTTTTTGAACTAGCTTATTGCCATATTTCATAGTTCTACGGCTATTGGAAGTACACTATAGGCCAATTTTTCTTTCTTATTAACCATAACAATCCAACTAAAACAGATAATTTATCTCCAGAAAAATTGCCAATGTACCGCGGTCTTGAAGCTTCATTATCTAGTTTTGGCTCACAGGGCGCATAGACTCCCCGTGACGTACACACCGCGTGACGGGGTCACACGGCATTCAGCTGAATAATTGAGTACATATCGATCAATTGACAAGCGTGTGTCGTCATTTACTTTCCCACAATATTACCAGCGGCCCGGCTTCGTCCGGGTATGTGTCATTCCATAATATACGTCTCACTGCATGACACTACAATCGAAAGTACGATTGAGAGGGGTTAGGCCTTATAGTTCACCACGCTGGGCTAATGCGGGTTGACGGACTTTACATACCGTAGAAATTCTTTAAAATCGCCACGGTATGCAGGTTTCCTCAAGATGTTTTCCTTTACCGTTATAGTGCGTGGTGACTATAAATACACACATAACTCCGAAAAGTCAGAGGTGTGCCCTGGGATTTGAACCCGCGACCACCGTAAACATGCTGACAGTCGCGTCTGGTACCAATAGCCCACCACGCACTTTCATACAGATACTTCGCCGGGCAAATACTTTTTGACGGGGAAACCGTTTTTGCAGCACTTCTAATGCTCCGCTCTTATTGGTAAAGTCTGCCAACCACCCAGACCCGAAACAAATACCTGTGGATCTCACAAATATTTGTTTCGGTGCGGGGATCGAACCCGCGGCCTCTCGTTTCACAGGCGGCGTCTAACCAACTGCGCCACGGCGGCTGTGCCAAACCTTATGAGACCGAAAATTCCCTCGTGATTTATGATTCCCGACACAAGATTTGGGTCTTAATGGGGTCAGGCCTATGTAAATAACTCTAGGGTGTATTAATTAATTATTATCTATAGTGTCTGCCCACCCTTATAGGCTTATATTATTTTATTATTTTTATGTTCGTAAATTGTCAATCAGTCATGATGTGTATAGCTAATAAACTAAAAGCTTTTGTTCGAATTAGGACATTTATAAAGCAATATTACAAGTTTGGAGTAATTGTTTTATTTAATTTGATTGGTCGGCCGTGGTGTGTAATAATTTTACTAATGCTTGCAATATATCTTGATAATTAGGTTCATGATGTTCGTTAATAACCAAAAACTATTCCATATATATTTCCTGTACTTTTCTTTAAACATGTAAGTCGTTCGTCTATTTAACGCCTTAACTGCTCAACCGATCATCATGAAGTTTTACATAAACGTTGTCAGGGGTACAGGAAAGTACATAGGATACGTTTCATCCAGAAAATATTGAACTTAATATTACACTATGGTCCGAAAAATATTAGGTCATCATAAATACAGTTCAACTCAATGAATCACAGGGAGAGATCTGTGGTATCTTCAATGTGATTTCTAGAAAAAAACACTGCTCCTGAGTTATTTTGTTCCCAAGGAAAAAGAAGAATAATTTTAACGATAGTCTAACATTCCCGTATTGGTTGCTATGTACCAAAATTAAATAAACATTCTTGTCCACAGACAATGGATAATGTCCAGAAAGTGGTAGAAGAAGTGAACGTAAGAAAAGTAGTACCAAAATTAGCACGCGGACCGCGCAAAACATTGGAGCATTTGGACAAACTCGGCCAGACGTTGGAGAAAGCTGGACATTTGGTTGGGCAGGCGTTTGACAAACCTTTGTTGGACCAAGTGACGTTTGAGAGTGAGAGGTTAAGAAGTAGCCATAGTGAAGCATCTTCAAGAAGGAACAGTGATGATGGAGGCAGGAGTAGAAGAGAAGGATATAGAAGAGGTAAGAAATAAATATTTATTTATATATACTATTTTGGACACTAAAATGAAAGAAACTTTTAAAACCCTTCAGACAAGTCATGGTTGCAATTGGCAGCCTTTTCGCAACCAGCGATTTCTTCCAGGCAACCTTTGGATAGACTGGATGAATAGAATATGAAATATCGAATTATGGGGACTAGGACCACCTCATTTTTTGTCAGTACAAAGGATGAGAAATAAAATAGAAAAATAGATGTACGTGCTACATGTTAGATTGATATAAAAAGCACATATTTTTCTACTCATACATTGAATAAGAATCTATTGCGAGTGAAAAATACCTAGTAGGAGAAAATTTTAAACATTTTATAATTGATGTTCTACTATTTGATAATAGATGGCGCTGTAGGTATTTACAAAGGGCATAAAATTAAATAATTAATATATGGATACCATGCATGATGCAGTTTAGATGAACAAATAAAATGATAAATGTTAACTATTCACTGTGCTAGTTCAGCTATTAACTCGATAACAATACATTATGAAAAAAAACACAACTTATAATTCCCCTACTCACGACTAGATGGCGCTACTATTATAAAAATTACAGTAAGTTGTCAAATAAAGGGCATTAGCTTCTGGTTTCGCAGAGGGGTCCAGTTCGGAACCACCAACGGCCAGCATCGTAAACCACAACGCGTGGGGCGACCTGGACAGCTCCACCTCTACCACCAGGACGGAGCTAAGCGGCTCCGATGGAATCCCTTTTGTTGATGACCAGGTAATTATTTACATAAAAAATTAGCATTGCAAAGTGGATTAAATTGTTTTTTTATTTCCTTAATAATCAAAAAAGATCAGGTTGATTAATTTACTCTTCAAATGATAAGAACTACACCTAAAATCGATCATATTTAGTGGATGCCACTGAATTTAAATGTAAGGCGTTAACATGGTTAATTTAAAGTCAAATTTACTTTATGTACGAAGGCTTTTATGTAAGATATTGATGATTGATATCATGATGATGATCATGACTGCCTCGGTGGCGTAGTTGTATTACGGTACGGTTACAAAGCTGAGGTCTCGGGTTCGAATCCCGGGTCGGGCAAAGTGATATTGGATTTTTCTATTCATTATCAGCCCGGAGTCAGGAATTTGTGCCCGATATGGCGATAGGCTCGCCCCCTATCACATCATGGGACGGAACATGCAAGGCGAAATGTGGGTGTCCTAGTGGCGCCTCTGCCTACCCCTTCGGGGAAAAAGGCGTGAGTTTATGTATGTATGTATGTATGTATGATGATCATGATAATGATGATGATTGATTATGTTTCTTGAGCGCTATGACCTGTCCTTCTTCAAACGAGGCTTAAAGAGAGTAGTCTCTTTAAGGTAGGCAGCGACTTTGTTGTGCTGGACCCCTGGCACTGCGAAGTTCTCTGGGCAGCGGTAGCCGCTTACCATCAGGCGGGCCGCTAGCTCGTCTGCCTATAACGGCAATAAAAAAAAGATATAAATAAGTTTACTTCGCCAGCCAAGCGCCGGTCACCGTAGAAGCCATGAGACACCGCTCCCCTCCACTCCCATAGATGGGAGGTCCGTCTGGAAGTCCACGGACAGTCTTGCACCGGAGTCGGCGTTCGGAACATCGCTTGCTGACATCATGGAGAGCCCTGCGAATCGGGTAATGTTTAACACGCAACAGTTATCCATCCTTCTGATCGTATGACCTAAGTCTTGAGTCCTTAGTTGGAACCACAGACTTAATACAATTATTAAAATACCTTCCTATAATCCTGGGTCCTTCCGCCGTAGCGTGAAGAGGCATCTCAGCGGGCCGGCATGATTGTATCCAATGGTGTGAGACTACCGTCTGATACCATTCGATACTCTATCTGGACGGCATTAGCACTTACCATCAGGTGCAATGCAGTTATATTCCGTGCCAGATTAAAAAGAACACCCAAAAACACATGTCTTGTTATCAGAAACTGCTTGTGGATCACACTAATATTTGTCTCGCTGCGGGATCGTAGTGACTTCTAACCAATAACCAACCAGTCTTGAAGACTGTTCATTATTTTCTTTATATTTTAAGATGTAAGAATAACTTAAATTTAATATTATCTTCCCCCGATTCAGGCATGCCTAGTGGGAGACTACATTTTGTTTAGAAGTAAACAAGGAACTAATGTACAAACTTAACATAATTTTATAATCTTAAATTGTATAAGCGAAAATCTTAATATTTTAATATATATTTTATTTTTTTCACATTACCTAAACACTATTCCATTAATTAAAATCACAAAAACTACGTAACTAACGAGAGGTCAACTTATACTGGTCTTTAAATATCTCCTTTAAAGGTAACAGAGTCTATGAACGGAAAATCAAAATATTAAACAAATTCAACATTTTTCAGAGTGTACCGTTTGACGCGGAGGGGAAAAAGGTACATCCCATAAATATTTATGTGGTGTCATAAATGTGTATGTTGAATTATACTAGCCCTTATCCGAAACGGAACTTAACGGCTTCTAATCATAATACAGGGTATATCAAGACCGCGACCGAAAACGAAGCCAGGTGGTAGTTTTGGTGGTTACAAACACGTTACAAATAAAAATTTTGCAAAAACAGAGACGGATTCTTTTTACAATATTTTAAAAATCATCGTGTTTGGGTGGAAAATATCTAGTTATTGCGAAAATAATAATTTAAACTCTTAGGTACCATTGCGTGTTTAAAAATAAAGAGGTGTACATCATTATTTTAGGAAAACTATGTATATATCACCCAAATACGACGATAAGTAAAAATTTACCAAGAAAAAGATGTCCAATTTTTTTGTGAAATTTTTACTTGCATTGTGTCTGAAGTCACTAATACTACCACCTGGCTTCGTTTTTGGTCGCGGTCTTGATATACCCTGTATATATTGGTAAAAGATTTGACTTATAATTTTACCCTTTGACCTTAAATCCTACGTTATAACTACGCATTATGGAACACACTAACTCGGTAAAGAAATCCTATAAATCTATCATGCACATACACAGAGCTAGGTCTATACAATCTTGCTGTTCGTTGCCGATCCATACTCCTATCTCAACAAGCATTTACATCTAACACATTGCAATAACTATTATCATCAGCATCAACCGTAAGAGGTTCACTGAGGCTTCTCCCAAGAGTTAAATTTCGCACGTACATTTTACGATTTTGATCTTGACGTCTTTTCCATTTTACAGGGTACATCAAGACTGCGAAAACGAAGCCAGGTGGTAGTATTAAAGTGACTTCAGACAATGCAACTAAAAATTTCGCAAAAAAAATCGTCAATAATTTTTTGTTATGTTTTACTTATCGTCGTATTTGGGTCATGAATACATAGTTTTCCTAAAATAGTTATAAAACATTTTTTATTTTTAAAGGGACAATGGTAACTAAGGATTTAAATTAAAATTTCCGCAAAAACTACGTATTGACCACCCAAACAGAAATATTTTTAAAAATTACAAAAAAATCTAGCTTTCAGAGCGAAATTTTTAGTTTCATTGTGTCTGTAACCACTAAAACTACCACCTGGCTTCGGTTTCGGTCGCAGTCTTGACATACCCGGTATATAAATTCGACATTTCCGTCCTAATTGAACCAGCAAGTTCAATTTAAGTAGGTGAACGGACCTGGTTAAGATTCCAGGACGTTGCTGGATGCAGACTTCCAACAATCGATGTGGAGATCATTGGGGATGGCTTATGTTCAGCAGTGAACTTCCTTCAGCTGTAAAGAGAGAGAAGTTTAATATCACCTGCACTAGGCCAGCATCAATAGATCTCTAGGATCGGAGGCCCGTGCTTAGTTATCGATTGGCTGGTTCAGTAAATTTTCTTCTTGATCTTGAGTTGAGACCGGGTCTTGGCAAGGACGTCCTCCAGCTAGTGGAGTTATAATTTGCGTAGGTTTACTGTATACCACAAGCCGAAGACAGGGTGAAATGGGGCAATTTTGGGAGGCCTATATCCAGCAATGGACTAGCTAGCTAGATGTGATGTGACAAATTTTATCAGGTGCACCTCCGAGACGACATCAACTCAATAAGCTCAGTGAGTTCCGAAGAGAGGCGGCCTCGTCTCGGCTGGAGGTTCGTGAGGAACGTGACGTCAGCAGCTGGGGCTTTCGCTCCGAAACATAAGGAGAGTTCTACGGCATTGCCTGGCACTCCACTGCCTAGTTTCCAGGTATGTGTGATTTTCTTTGATTGTTGGTGATAATGGGTCTGGTGTTAAGTGCAATGAAGAGGATTGGCAAGAGATTATAATAGATTCGATTGAGATAATTATGTTGTCCTACTCAAAACGAATATATATACATACAGGTTAAACTCGAAAGTTATTTATTTATTTTTTTACACATTATACAAATTGTGTAAAGGTGGACTTAATGCCTGAGGCTTTCTCTACCAGTCAAACCCAGGGAATGTCCAGGTATGGCAGGTTTAAATTTTGACGAGTTCTCCACTATTTTGTACCGTGATCACGACTCGAATCATCGAAATATCCTTCCGTTTTTTTCGTTATCTCGATGTGCCCGTGCAAGCGCGTAGGATTCGATTACCCGATCTTTCACACTATTTCATGCTACCTTTAAAAATCTCTTCCCTGATGTCGAAATTTTTGCCAGTAATTATGAAAATCTTCGTGCTATCTAGACTACAACCGTACCCGTACAAAATCCTTTATTAACAACTTCTTGCTTAGTAATTTATTATTTCTTTCACAGTCAAAGTCGGACAGTAAATCTTCAGATTACCCCAGTAAAGAGAACCGAATACCATCCATACCAAACTACCCCAATGAAAAAGAAGAAAATGTCGGAGAGACGAGTCCTGAGGTACAATCTAATATCGTATTATACTTGTACAGGGTTAGTCAGAAAAGGTATATGAAGTTGTTAGGGGTATGCTAAATTTATAATGAACAACTTTTACTATGGGTCCAACGCTGAAATCTTTATTTTTGTGTGGACCAGCTGATTTGTTTTTCTCGATTTCGGCATTGGTCCCATAGCAAAAATTGTTCAAGATGACGAGTGTAGCATAACCCTTTCGGCTTTATATACCCTTTATGACTAACCCTGTAGTAAATGCTAGCGAGAGGTTAATTGTTTTTTGTAACGCTTTTAAATACCGACCATCAAATTGTTTGCATACTTCATGTCAGGGGTACATACGCATCTCATCAAGAAAAAAGTGCTGAACCTAAAGGATAGAAAAATACATTTTCATTATTACATTAACTTGCTTCGTAAATCGATTGATAATCTAAACTGAACGTCAAAATATTACCTTACGTTCCGAAATAAGTACTGTTTCATTTCATTAATTTAAACTTATTGACGAAACCTACATTATCGTTAACGAACCCGCTGAAAAAATATTGTTCTGCAAAGAACATTGCACCGCACTCGAAAGTTATTAAAAATATCTTGCCAACAAAAAAACTTTACACAAACCACTTCGAAATCTAGAATATATTTCTTCTCTATAAATAAGCCAGTATACAAATAAAACTTTACATAATCTTCTAATTTGAAGTATCTTCCCCAGGGTCTAGAACCAGAGTCCCTGATGTTCCGCGACGGCAGACGAAGGATAGACATGGTGCTGGCTTACGAAGAAGAAGACTACGGGGTCATGACTGAAGCGGAAGCCAAGAAACGGGAGCACAGGAAAGTGTTCCAGGTAAGAAACTATCTCTGTAAAGCTACAGCCACTACTCCTGCAAAGCCAAGATCGGCAGCATAAACATCGAAGGTCTAATATGAAGGAAACATCGTGAGGAAAGGAAGATTTATAAGAATTTTTATGGTATGTGGCGTTAGGCTCGCCCCCTATCACATCGTGGGATGGAACATACAAGGTGAAATGTGGGTGTCCTGGTGGCGCCTCTGCCTACCCCTTCGGGGATAAAGTGAGTTAATGTATGTATGCATGTGAAGCCCGCCTGGCACTCGGCCAGTGTCGTGGACTATATGGCCTCTTAATATCTTCAGCCACAAGAAGTCCACTGCTGGATATAGGCCTCCCCCATGGATCACCACTATCAAACACCCAGATCCGAAACAAATACCTGTGATTCAAACAAACATTTGTCTCGGTGCGGGGATCGAGCCCATGGCCTCTCGTTTCACAGCCGGCGTCTAACCAACTGCGTCTCGGAGGCTGTCAATTAATTGCTATTAATTTTTCTATTACATTAACTTCTTTAGAAGTCCAGTTAGACAATCCCGGAGGCTCGGTTCGCTTCAATGCTTGATAAATTTGTTGATCCTGCGACACATGTGTTGCAGTGACGGGTGTGAGGGCGGGACAGTGCCTATCTTTATCATTTTTATACAAAAGGACTGCCTCGGTGGCGTAGTTGTACTACGGTACGATTACAAAGCTGAGGTCTCGTGTTCGAATCCCGAGTCGGGTAAAGTGATATTAGATTTTCTGTTCATTATCAGCCCGGAGTCAGAAATTTGTGCCCGATATGGCGATAGGCTCGCCCCCTATTACATCATGGGACGGAACATACAAGGCGAAATGTGGGTGTCCTGGTGGCGCCTCTGCCTTACCCTTCGGGGATAAAGACGTGAGTTTATGTATGTATGTACAAAAGGAATGGCAAACGAACAAACAGCTCGCCTGATGGTAAGTGATCACACTCATGAACATCCACAAATTGGATCATAAAAGTGTTGGCGGACCATCAAATCTGAAGGAGAAGGAAAAAGTATAGGATGAGGAAAGGGTTATTAGGCATCCAGCTTATAGGTCTTCTCACTAAATTTTACTATTTCCAGGAGAATCTAATCAAAGAAGGTCTGGAGTTGGAGTTAGAGAATAAATGCTTGTCTTTCGACGAGAAGACGTGGTTTCTGAAGATCCACATACCATGGAAGACTGAGATGAGGTTGGCAGAGGTGATTGGAATGAAACTGCCTTGCAAGAGGTTCATATCTATATCGGTTAGGGCTTGGGTAAGTGAATATTGCTATTTAAATTAATCCAGCAGCAGTATATTTCATCAATACACACGACACAAGACTCGACCTTAGTGTGGGGTCAGGACTATGAATGTGACTGTTGGGTGTATTTATTTATTTATTATTTAATTATTCATTTGTATTCGTAAATCGAGAGTTCTATTGAGAGCAGTTCGGCTATTCATATACCACCACGCCAGTGCGGGGTAGCAGACTTTACATATCATAGAAACGACATTATCCCTCATACAGGGTATGTCTAGACTGCGACCGAAAACGAAGCCAGGTGCTAGTATTAGTTACTACAGATACAAGGTAACTTAAAAGTTTCGAAAAAAGAAGCGACTATTTCTTTTTTCACAATTTTGTATCATCGAGTTTGGGTGGTAAATTTATTATATAGTTAATTGCTAAAATATATAAACCCATTCCTACCATCGCGTCTTGAAAATAAAAAAATGTGAAATAAAATCGCCGCTTTTTTTATACGTTTAGTTGCATTGTGACTGAAGCCACTAATACTACCACCTGGCTTCGTTTTCGTTCGCAGTCTTGATATAAACTGTATAAGAAATAAAGTCGTTTCTATTATGTAAAGTCTGCTACCCCGCAAAGCGTGGTGGTATATGAATAACCGAACTGCTCTCAATCGAACTCACGATTTTAAAGAGGGCTTATCTGTGAAGTATTAAGGATTGATACAGTACATTAAAGTAGTTTAAACACTTCCCCAGAGTGATGAGAAACAAATAGAGAAGGATAAACGATGGCACGCGAAGTTAAGGCATCGATGGAAACAGCTATACGAGTACGATCATAGCAGAATCGAACCTGAACCCTCGTTCTACGCTGCCACAGACAATAGGGGAGTGAAAAGGGAAGAACAGTGAGTAATCTGTATCCTTTATAGCTATAACGGTGAAGGAAAACATCGTGAGGAAACCTGCATACCAAAGCGATTTGTAAGAATTTCTATGGTATGTAATTTCTGTCAACTCGCACTACGTCAGCGTGGTGGACTATTGCCTAACCCCTCTCAATCGTACTCCCGATTGTAGGAGGCCCGTGCCCTGCAGTGGGACGTATAAGGGCTGATACAGATAGTTCTTATTTTTATTGAAGGAGTAATTGACAGCCTCTGTCGCTGGTTAGACGCCGGCTGTATGAGAGGTCACTACGATCCCGCACTGAGACAAATGTTTGAGTGCTCAAGTATTTGTTTCGGGTGTGTTTGTGACTATCTCAGTGCCGTAGTTGTGCTACGGTACGATTACGAGGTCTCGGGTTCGAAACCAGAGTCGGGCAAAGTGATATTGGACTTTTCTATTCATTATCAGCACGGGGTGAATTTTTGTCCGATATGGGGATTGTCGCGTCCACTAACACCTTACGGAACACACAAGGCGAAACGTGGGTGTCTGTAGCACCTCTGCCTACCCCTTCTGGAAAAAAAATACGTGAGTTTATGTATGTATGTATGTGTGTTTGTGACTAAAGTCTCTCGTAGTTTCTGACACACTAGATTTTATCTTAGTGTGGGGTTAGGACTATGTAACTATTCGGTGTATCTGTTTATAATGTATGCATATAATTGAAATATATTTCAGGTTTCTAGTGAAAGACCGTAACACGCAGTTTTCGCCGGCGCAAAGGAGTTTGCTGGTCATGCAGATATTACTAAGAGCTAAATATGATAACAATGAAACTAAGGTAAATATTTTCTTGCCAGTTACCTCTAAAAACCTTCTTTCAGCCCCATTGAAGTATAGTGCGTGGTGGCCTGTTGGTAACGGACCAGACGCGGCCGCCTACATGTTCACGGTGGTCGCGGATTCAAATCCCAGGACAGACCTCTGACTTTTCGGAGTTATGTGTGTATTGATAGTCAATCACCACGCACTTTAACGGTGAAGGAAAACATCGTGAGGAAACCTGCATACCGTAGCGATTTTAAAGAATTTCTACGGTATGTAAGTCCGCCAACCCGCACTAGGCCAGCGTGGTGGACTATATGGCCTAACCACTCTCAATCGATTCTCTCGATTGTAGAGTAGGCCCGTGCCCTGCAGTGGGACGTATATGGGCTGATATAGATGGATATAGAAGTATAGTAATTGTTTTAGGTACAAATAATAATACAAGACACATTCGTTTATAACTAAATTGTTTTTTTTACAAAGTTGTATCTAGGCACTTGTACAAAAGTATTTTCAATTGTAACTGAATATCTCCCATTAACATCTTTAACACTTGAATGCTTTGCGAACATCTCAAAATGGTTAAGAAGAGCGAAGGAAAAGTTAAGAGTGAAGAAACGGAGTTTTTGACCTCCAAAAGTTTCTGTTACTGAACTAAGAATGATTTCAACTGACAACTTCTTATGCACGATTGGGACATAACCAGTTTTAGGTGGTAATGTAGTTTTATGTGGGAATAGTTCCGTGTCGGGTCAAATCAAACAATGATCTTGTTGTTCTTCAGTATAATTATTTACAGTCTTCATTCGTCTTTCCGTCGTTCGTCCTTGATGAAATTATTGAACAGTGAATAAAATTATTAGAGCAAAAACGTTTTATTCAAGAGAGAATTTTTACACAACATTGACAAAGGACATAGACAAGAACTAGAATATAATATTACATTTAAACTGAAATAGATTCCTTAATAGACAACTTAAAGAAGGGTCAAATTTAATTAATACAACAGTCCTTTACGTCTTCCAAACTGTTCACCCTTATTCCGTCCTTTCACACTTAACATCTTAATCATTCATCGTCTTTCTCACTTACTCCTTAGTACTTCCATTCGTTATCTCTTTCACATAAACTACGTTCCATATCAGTCATTCGTCTAACGTTTCATTCTACTCATCTTTCATCATAACGTTCAAATCCTACATATATAAGAAAATATCACGGCTTTTTCCCTGAAGGGTAAGGCAGGGGTGCTACCAGGATGCCCACGTTTCGCCTTGTGTGTGGCGAAACCACGTCTCATGATGTGATAGGGGGTAAACCTATCGCCATTTCGGGCACAATTTCCTGACTCCGTGCTGATAATGAATAGAAAATGATAGGAACCACTTTGCCCGACCCGGAATTCGATCCCAAGAACACAGCGCTGCAGTCGTGCCGTAGTACAAACATCGCGGCACTTTTAGTAGGTAAATGTATTTTATTTTTGGTATCAGCAATAAGTCTTTCTATTTTCAGATGGGAATTCGGAGACTGGTAAACGATGGCACATATCTGGCATGTTTCCCATTACATGAAGGACGGCATGACGTGGATCTGTCTGATGGGACTGTTACGGATAGAAGGGTAGGTTAAATGATAAATATACAGCCATATCCGTTTCATATGACAGCCTCCGTGGTTGGTTAGACCCTGTGAAACTAGAGGCCAGGCCGTTAGGATTTCGAACCCAGAGTCATTTGTGTGATCTGTTTGTAAATAAATAAATACACCCAACAGTCACATACATAGCCCTGACCCCACACTAAGATCGAGTCTTGTGATGTATCAGAAACTACGAGAGACTTTTCGGTCTCACAAACACCCAGACCCGAAACGAATATCTGTGGTTCACACAAATATTTGTTTCGGTGCGGGGATCGAACCCGCAGCCTCTCGTTTCACAGCCGGCGTCTAATCAACTGCGCTATGGAGGCTGTCTAAGGTGCTTGTAAGATCTAAAACTCTTCCGTTTTTGATATAAGACGCAAAACTTATTTTACTGTAGTATTAGGACCCTGTGTGACTGTTGAGTGTATCTATTTATTTATTTTTGGACTCACTATAATTGTATTCACCTCCTCTCCCTCTTCAGTCGGTCCATCATTATTGAGGACCGTGACTCTTAATTACAGGGTATATCAAGACTGCGACCGAAAACGAAGCCAGGTGGTAGTATTAGTGACTTTAACAAAAGCAAATAAAATTTTCGCGAAAATGGCGACAATTTATTTTTGGAGATTTTTAAATGTCATCTAGTTTGGATAGTAAATACGTAGTTTTTGCTAAAATTATAATTTAAACGCTTTCTTACCATTGTGTCTTTTGAAATAAAAAGGTGCACATTATTATTTTAGGAAAACTATGTGTTTACCACCCACATACGACGATAAGTAAAAAAAAAAATTTCGCTTCTTTTTTTACTTTGTGTCTGAAGTCACAAATACTACCACATGTCTTCGTTTTCGGTCGCAGTCTTGATATACCCTGTATATTGGAGTCACCTTTTAATTAATAAATTCTATTTTCCAGCTGTTGTACTTAGAATGGGCGCGCCCCTGCAAGTGGTACAAGAAGCAACCTCTCTGGCTGGTCCGCCGGTACTTCGGCGAGAAGATAGGCTTGTACTTCTGCTGGCTCGGGTTCTACACTAAGATGCTGTATGCTCCAGCTATAGTGGGGACATTGTGTTTCCTGTATGGATTGGCTAGTATGGACTCTAATGATAACATTCCTAGGTAAGGAACCCTGAGCTATGTTTCAGCCTACATACGTCCCACTGCAGGGCACGGGCCTCCTCTACAATCGAGAGTACGATTGAGAGGGGTTAGGCCTTATAATTCAACACGCTGGCCTAGTGCAGGTTGGCGGACTTTTACCATAGAAATTCCGTCCGTGGCCGACTTTCGTCATTTTATAAAAGTTGAAAGTTTGTCCGCGCATGCGTTTAACATGGTCATCACACGATCAGCTGTTATGAAGTTCATACTACATTACATCGTATTTTATGCCTCCTGCCTCGGTGGCGTAGTTATACTACAGTACGACTACAAAGCTGAGGTCTCGGGTTCGAATCCCGGGTCGGGCAAAGTGATATTGGGTTTTTATATTCATTATCAGCCCGGAGTCAGGAATTTGTGCCCGAAATGGCGATAGGCTCGCCCCCTATCACATCGTGGGAGGAACACACAAAGTGAAACGCAGATGTTCAGTAGCACCTCTGCCGACCCTTTCTGGGATAAGGAGTGAGTTTACGTATTTCGTATTTGTACGTAAATCGTATTTGTTTCAGCAAAGAGATTTGCAATACCAAAGGGCCTGGCAACACGATACTCTGTCCTCTCTGCGACAAAGCGTGTCAGTACCAGACTTTATCAGACTCCTGCCTCTTCGCGAAACTGACGTATCTCTTTGATAACCCCGCGACTGTGTTCTTCGCTATTTTCATGTCCTTTTGGGGTAAGTGCTTTTACATCTGCCTACATCTTACAAGCAGATCTCTCTGCAGTCACAGGGAGTCCATTGCTGATCATAGGCCTTCCCCATGGATCTTCACAAGTCTGTTGGACTCGGCCTGCATTCAAATAAATACCTCATTTACCAAATATATTATAGTCATTAGGAGACTGTCCCGCCCCCACACCCGCCACTGCAACTCCTGTAAGCCAGGATCAACAGTGGCACGCATTTTCATGACACTGAGCATTGAAGCTCAGCGCGTCTCCGGGAATGTCTAACTTGTCTTTAACCCGCAACGAAATCAATCAAAATGTTAAATTAATAGGAGGAGTTGGAAATAAATAATATATTAAAGTCATATAACAGCTTCCGTGGCTGTTGGTTAGACGCCGGCTGTGAAACGAGAGGCCGCTTCGATCCTACGAGACTAATGTTTGAGTGATCCGCAAGTATTTGTTTCGGCTCGTGTTTGTGAGACCGAAAATCTTTCTTCGTTTTTGGTAATGAAATGAAATGAAAATAATTTATTGAATTCATTTAAATGTTTAACATTGTTTAGATTCGGTTATTTTTGAACTACTACTAAGTTCGGTAAGCGGTTTTCACTAGAGGAGAACGGGCAAGAAACTCTAGTGTTGCTCTTTTCAAAACAAGTTTACAATGTAGTGATTAATACAAAAATTACAAGTTGGTTTAAATCAGAGCAGTTCATTAATAACTTTTTATGATTTACATAAAACTCGATCTTAGTGTGGTCTCAGGACTATGTATGTGACTGTTGGGTGTATTTACTTATTAATGCACTGGGATGTAAACCCTCATCCACCGTCTCATTCATTTTACCAACCTGCCACCATTTACCGTACTTATTCTGCTTATTTGTAGTTAATTCTCGTTAATTTATTTGCAGCAACAACATTCCTTGAACTATGGAAACGAAAACAGTGCATTTTAAGATGGGAGTGGGATCTGGGAGGTGCCGTAGATCAGGTATGTATTTCTATTAATTATGTCTAATTTCTACGGGCCTTATTCATAAATAATTTTAAATCCCATTTTAAACGCCATTTACACAAGTTTCTCGCGGCGAGAATCGTATGCGATTATCGCATGACATAACCAATCAAATCAAAATATTCTTTATATTCAAGTAGTCTTTTACAAGATCTTTTGAATCGTTAATTTCTGCTCCCACCGCTTCGGAACGTGTTGTAGCTGTGAAGAAGAAACGGCGCAAGAAACTCCCTCAGCAACACGAACTGTCTTCTTTTTTTTCTCTCTTTTCTTTTCTTTCTTTTTTTAAGGCCAGTTTAAAATACAATGGTTGATTTATATAACAAGATTTATGTCACAATATTGTCTGTATATATAATTTTATTATGTCAATTGTCCTAATTTTAATAGAAATTGAGCAGTTTTGTCTTCCATATAGTCAGAGATACTATAATATGCCTTTTTACACAGCTTTACTTTGATTATATTTTTAAACTTGTTGATTGGAAGTTCTCCATTGGGAAGTTTGTTAAAGAAGCGTACACTTTGACCCATAAAGGAATTATTTATCTTGTGGAGCCAACCGCCATAGATTATCGTGTTCTGATAAATGTTTACACGATGCAACTTTTTTATATCCTTACGATAATCGTATCGTCGAGGCGATAAACTCTCGCCATGTAAATGTGGCTTTAGTTATCGAGTGTTTTGTCCCTTTCGAACGGCACTAGAATTCAGTTTGAGTGAAGAAGACGAACTATTCGAACTTTTTTTTTAAAATCTGTCTATGAATAAGGCTGTTCGCGTACGAATAGTTCAGCCGAGAAATTAATATTAAAATAAATATAAAATATGAGCGTAAACAATTACCTAGGTACATACATACATAAGCTCACGCCTTTACCCCGAAGGGGTAGGCAGAGGCGCCACCAGGACACCCACATTTCGCCTTGTATGTTCCGTCCCACTATGTGATAGGGGGCGAGCCTATCGCCATATCGGACACAAATTCCTGACTCCGGGCTGATAATGGATAGAAAAGTCCAATATCACTTTGCCCGACCCAGGACTCGAACCCGAGACCTCAGCTTTGTAACCGTACCGTAATACAACTACGCCACCGAGGCAATTACCTAGGTAAATCGTTTGAAATAATTTGGTGGCAAAAAAATTGTCGCTAAGCATCCCGTGTCCATGCTGAACGTAACAAGTAAAAATTTTAAATGATAGAATGCATTTTGGCTTGACATTCAGCGCGCGAAATACGACCTTATAACAAATAATAGGTCTTATTTTTAAGGCAAAACCAATGTTTATACTGTAATTACCATTTTTCGTTTTTTTAGTACAAACCAATTCAATGTTTTATACGCATGACAGTGAAATTAGCAGATTAGTTATTTCATTTTCTAGGATGAAGAACCACGTCCGGAATTCGAGGCTTCAGTGAAGACGTTTCGTACCAACCCTGTGACAAGGGAAAAGGAACCTTATTTACCAGCGTGGCAGAAGAACATGAGATACATAGCAACAAGCTCTGCTGTATTGTTTATGGTAAGTACATAATATACTTAACAATCCTGTCTTTATACGTCACGAGCCTCCTCTACAATCGAGAGTACGATTGAGAGGAGTTGAGGAATAGTCCACCACGCTGGCCTAGTGCGGGTTGGCGGACTTTAAGTACCATAGACATACATACATAAACTCACGCCTTTTTCCCAAAAGCGGTAGGCAGAGGACATCCACATTTCGCCTTGAATGTTCCGTCCCATGATGTGATATGCGAGCCTATTGCCATATCGGGCACAAATTCCTGACTCCGGGCTGATAATGAATAGAAAAATCCAATATCACTTTGCCCGACCCGGGATTCCAACCCGAGACCTCAGCTTTGTAGTCGTACCGTAGTTCAACTACGCCACCGAGGCAGACATACCATAGAATAACTTACAAATGGCTATGGTATGGAATTTTCCTCAAGATGTTTTCCTTCACCGTTATAGTGCGTGGTGATTGACTATCAATACACATAACTCCGAAAAGTCAAAGGTGTGCCCTGGGATGCCAGCGACC
This sequence comes from Deilephila elpenor, assembly GCA_949752805.1. NCBI lineage: Eukaryota > Metazoa > Arthropoda > Insecta > Lepidoptera > Sphingidae > Deilephila > Deilephila elpenor. The sequence continues at coordinate 2,778,895 of OX457121.1, forward strand.
ACCGTAAACATTTTGGCAGTCGCGTCTGGTCCGTTACCAAAAGGCCACCACAAACCGTGCAGTTTTACTTTTTATCGAAATCCGGCTCTATATTTTTCGCTATTCTTCAGGACGCTGACAGCCTCCGTGGCGCAGTTGGTTAGACGCCGGCTGTGAAACGAGAGGCGGCTACGATCCCCGCACCGAGACAAATATTTGAGTGACCCACATGTATTTGTTTCGGGTCTCGGTGTTTGTGAGACCGAAAAAGTCTCTCATAGTTTCTTATACACGACACAAGACGCATCTTAGCGTGGGGTCAGGACTATGTATGTGACTGTTGGGTGTATTATTAATACTTTCAGATTTGGTTATATTAGATTCGTGTCTGTATATTGTATTTATAATTGTAATTTATTTGCAGATAGCAATAGTAATGGGGGCAGTGTTAGGTACAATCATCTACAGGATATCAATGGTTTCTGTGATCTACGGCGGGTCGGGCTTCTTCATACAGCGCCACGCCAAGATCTTCACTGCGATGACAGCCGCTCTCATCAACTTGATTATGATCATGATTCTCACTAGGGTAAGTATATTTCCTTTAACTTTATATGTATTAGCCCATATAAGTCCCAGTGCAAGGCCACGGGCCTCCTCTACAATCGAGGGAAAGATTAAATCTATACAAACAATAAAAATGTAAATGGCTGATGTCTGTACATGGAAGATAAATGAGAAAAATCTAATATAGAGGATCTGTATTAACGTAATAGATCCCAAATAAATGATTTTTAGAATATATTGTTTGTTTATCTGTTTGTCTGTGTGGTTGTGCGCGATGCACTCAGAAACGGCTAAACGAATTTAGATGAAATTTGGTACGGAGGTAGCTGATACCCTGGATTAACACTTAGGCTATTTATCGCGAAATAAAGTGTTCCTGTAGGATAAGGAAGGAATTCCGATTTATTTATTATTTTTGTATACTCAAAGGGATGAGATGGGACTGGATTACATGCCTTGAGTGAGAATGTGACGGGTCCGTCGGGATATAACGGGACAGGACAGGACGGGATGGGAAATTCCAAATAAAGTTAATCACGCAGACGAAGTTTGCGGGCAGAAGTTAATAAATATAATTAAATAGTTCCCATTTGGAGGTTTTTCCCGGTGTTATGGAATCTTTATGTAGTCAAACTAGAAGATTTCAACTGTATAATTGGTTAGTAGATATTTCTAACTGATAACAATTTATTTGAACACTTGGTATCCCGAAGAAGGAGTGAAAGTTGAATTAAGGTTTTGGAATGGAGGTCACATAATAGGTATATAATCACTAAGATAGTGTTAAACTTACTTTAACAGGAATCAAACCAACACTAAAGACAACTCATTTCACAGATCTATGCAAAAGTGGCGGTGTTTCTAACAAACTTAGAGAACCCGAGGACGCAGACAGAATACGAAGATTCGTACACCTTCAAAATATTCTTTTTTGAGTTCATGAACTTCTATTCGTCTTTGATCTACATCGCTTTCTTTAAGGTAAGTTTGATATGAAGAAATTAAAAAGAGAATAAAAAAAATATATATTTGCATGGCCAAATGAAAATCAGTGATGAAAAAGTCATAAAATACTACCTAATATATAAAGCTGAAGAGTTTTTTTGTTTGCCTATATAGCCTATGTCACCCGGAGATAGTGTAGCTTCCCAACAGTGAAATAATATTTCAAATCGGTTCAGTAGTTTCAGAGCCTATTCAATGCAAACAAACAATTAAATCTTTCTTCTTTTTCATAAGTATAGATAATATTATTGTTTATGTAATTTCTTTTTAATTTCCTGGTAAACGTCGCGGGACGTCGCTGGATGCTGCCTCCAACAGGTCACTGTGGAAATCATTGGGAGAGGCCTATGTTCAGCAGTGGACGTCCTTTGGCTAATGGGTGGATTATTTTAAGAACTAATATATGTATTTCAGGGCCGTTTCTACGACTACCCAGGGGACGATCAGGCCAGAAAGTCGGAGTTCTTCAAGCTGAAAGGCGATATCTGCGACCCGGCCGGGTGTCTGTCAGAATTGTGCATACAACTCGCTATAATAATGATCGGGAAGCAAGTCTTCAACAATTTCCTCGAGTTAGGATACCCGTAAGTTTGCTGGATATTATACACGGTATATCAAGACTGCGACCGAAAACGAAGCCAGTTGGTAGTATTAGTGACTTCAGACTCAATGCAAGTAAAAATTTCGCAAAAAAATTCAACAACTTTTTTTTTGTAATTTTTTACGTACGGCGTATTTGGGTGATAAATACACAGTTTTCCTAAAATAACATGTACACCTCTATTTAAATACTCAATGGTACGTAAGGGTTTAAATTATTATTTTCGTAAAAACTAGGAATTTACCATCCAAAAAAGATGATTTTTAAAAAATTCTAAAATAACATCTGTCGCTGCTTTGGTGAAATTTTTATTTGCATCGTGTTTGTAACCACTAAAACTACCACCTGGCTTTGTTTTCGGTCGCAGTCTTGATATACCCTGTATAATAAGTACACGAATTTAAACTGTTCTATCTATCAATTCTGGCACAGGAAGTCCACTACAGAACATAGGCCTCCCTCATGGATCTCCACGTTGACCTGTTGGAAGCAGCATCCAGCGACTTCCTGAAACCTTAACCAGGTCGTCCGTCCACTATGGAGACAGGCGTCCGACACTTCGCTGTCCTGTCCTTGTACTCCATAGCCTTTCGGTTCCAACGGCCATCAGTTCTACGCTATGTGCCCGGCCCACTGCCACTTCAACTTGCTAATCCTAAGTGCTATGTCGGTAACCTTTGCTCTCTTATGGATCTCCGAACTATAACACTTTTTTTTTAAGACACTTTGATCCAAGGGACATGTCAGTTCCATCATACCTTAATTACAAAGTGATCACTTATGAAATAACCTTATCAATCTAATACTAAACTATAAACATTTTGGCTTGCTCAGATCCAGGGGCTGCCAGAACACTTTGCACTAAACCTAAATCAAATTTATTCAATCCTAATTCTAAAATAATACTTTCTCGTATAGAGCTGTTTTTAGAACACCCCATCAACCGATGTTGGACATCGTCAATGGTATTAATACATAACTTAATGGCGAAGGTAAACGTGAAAATCCCTGCAAAACCTTATAAATCTTAACAAAATATCTGTGGAGGATTCTATATGTGAAGTGAAGTTACTCTCAGCTATGTTATCGTAGTGTGAGGTTATTCATGTATCTCGGGTTCAACAGGCTTCGTATGATATTCCAGAAAGTTCCACAACTGGTGGCGCCAGCGCTCACACCGGGCGGTGACGCGGGACCCCAGCAAGCCTCACATGGCGTGGGAGCAGGACTATCACCTCCAGGACCCGGGGAGACTGGCGCTCTTCGACGAGTATCTGGAGATGAGTGAGTCCGGACGATATCATGAAGATAACAATATTTCCAACTCCTATTAATTTTATCGCTTGATTATTTTCGTTGGCAGACAAGTTGGACATTAAATCTGATGTGCTTCAATGCTTGGTGTTATATTTGGGAATAGCTCCAGGTCGGGTCAAATCAAACAAAGATTGGTCGGAAATTCTAATTCTTCTAATTTGTCTAGTGTTCAGACACACTTCTAAACATTTCTTGTTCTTATTACTATTTATATTGTATTTTAGTAAGTTGTTCCTAACGTTGCTTCTGCTTCGGGTTGGCGGACTTACATACCGTAGAAATTCTTTAAAATCGCTACGGTATGCAGGTTTCCTCACGATGTTTTCCTTCACCGTCTTCTTACTATCAATATAATTTTTAACTTCTTCACAGTTCTTCAATACGGGTTCGTCACGTTATTCGTGGCGGCGTTTCCCCTCGCCCCTCTATTCGCGCTCCTCAACAACATAGCAGAGATCCGGTTGGACGCTTACAAGATGGTCACGCAGGCCAGAAGACCACTAGCTGATCGTGTCGAAGACATCGGGGCTTGGTAAGTGGCTTTAGCACAACAAATTACCTAAATGTGGATGGTAACAGTGGTTGGTAATGTTGACCTCGATATGGGTGGAAGTAAGTTCAATTTAGTCCTGAAAATGAAATGAAATTCGTTTATTGGTCACGTAGGCAATTAAATAGCTCTTATGACAAGTCAATACACATAGTACTTATTTTCTATTAACAAGATATTTGTTGTTATATTTATATTCATTTTATTATATTAAGTATTATATTATTTATTAGTATTTTATGGGTTTTTTTTCTAAGGAAATACATTATTTACGTTAACCGGTGTCTAAGTGGACCATAAGTATTATTAAAACGGCGCGTAGCGGTTTAATGTTACCACCGGATCTAACGCGGCCCTGGCTGAGAAGACCCGGCGAAACAAACTCAGTGGGCTTCCATTAATACTGTAAACTACGCGACGCGACCCAATTCTGAGTATATCCAGCGAATAGTACTCAGTGGGCTTGTTTTGAGTCTAATTGATTAAATAACGACCATGAGAAAAAGAAAGAGGAACTCCATTAAATTACTATTTTTCGCCGTCGATACTCTATAGTTATTGATTACTTAACATTAATTGTATTTTAGTGAGTCAGTTCTTTCAGCAGTATAAAAAACGAATAGGGCTTCACCATTTAATTCTCTTGTGTGCTCATACCGTCGCCAGTGTAGTAGTATATTTTTCTGCATCGCAGGTACGGCATACTCCGTGGAATAACTTATGCAGCGGTGGTTTCGAATGTAAGTAAATTCATTAATTTACTTCTAAGTTAATTAATATAATCAATTTTTTCAAGAGATTTAGATTTAATTTCTAGAATAATTTAAATTGTTTTTTTTATTTCATATGTATACACATAGTTTAACAACTGCCTCCTAGATGGCGCTATATTGAATTGTTTCATCAACGCATGCTTACGATCGAAATTAATAAACAATCTTTATCGATATCAAAGAATGGTTTACTTAATCGAACCAATCACGTCAAAATTTTGTCGACACGCCCACATTTAACTTAATTTGATTGATTCACAATCTTAAGATAGCTATTATGATCGCTTATTGATTTCGGTCGTTAGTCAACTATCATATTCTAAAGACCCTATACACTTTCCCAGGCGTTCGTGATAGCGTACACAAGCGATTTCATACCTCGGATGGTGTATAAGTACGTTTATTCGCCTGACAACACACTAACGGGGTACATCGACCATTCGCTGTCCTGTAAGTAATATTAACCTTCCGTTTTCTATAACCTATCCTTTACCTCTTAAAGGATAGTAATTTTATTTTGCAATTGCTTTTAAATTAAATAAGTATTGTAATATCACCTGAATATAAGTTCGATTGACGGACCTTATTCGCGAAGGTACCCACTACTTGAACAAAAAAAAATTGGTATTAATTAGATACCTTTGAATTTCCAGCAATAACTCTCATGCATGTTTTCCTCCTACGATTTCCTTTTTTTCCAATTTTCACAAGATTTTTCCCAGACAAACTCGATAGTTATAACAGGCAAATAAATAAAATAAAAAAGCCTTTTATTTATTACAAGTTATAAAACAAGAAGTTAGATTATATTAAGTTAGTTTACTTACATACAATAATTAGTTTTGTTAGTAATTAGGTTTTAAATGGAATAAAATTGGTCTCATAAAGAGATATGAAGAGCTTGGTAGTAGCTTCATAGTAATAATGATGTTTCCCAGTGTTCAACACCTCAGACTACCGCGACGGGTGGGGGGTCGACGAGAACGAGGTGGACCCCCCCATGTGCGCGTACCGGGGGTACCGGAACCCCCCCAATCATCCAGACCCGTACGGGCTGTCCCCCCACTATTGGCATGTGTTCGCCGCAAGACTCGCTTTCGTGGTCGTTTTTGAGGTAAGCCGATAATTTTATCTGAGGGATTTCACTTCACTCAGCCCTACAAAACAACATAATCAATATTCATAAATTAAACTGACAATTATAAATGATTTAACTATTAAATGCACTCCTGTATAATCACTGTATTTTAAAGTGGTTTTGAAAAGAGCAACGCTAGTTTCTTGCCCTTTTTTCATTTTCGAAAACTGACTTGAGAAAAAAGTGACAATAATAATAATGACAGCCTCCGTGGCGCAGTTGGCTAGACGCCGGCTGTGAAACGAGGGGCTGGGGGTTCAATCCCCGCACCAATGTTTGTGTAGCCCACAAGTATTTGTCTCCGGTCTGGGTGTTTGTGAGACCGAAATGTATCTAGTAGCTTCTGATACACGACACAAGACTCGATGTTAGAGTGGGGTCAGGACTATAACCTACATTGATCTATTAATATCTTGGTTTTCATAGCACGTAGTCTTCGGTCTAACCGGCCTGATGCAGCTCCTCATCCCGGACGTGCCAACACAGTTAAAGACCCAGATCCAACGAGAAGCCCTTCTAGCCAAGGAAGCCAAGTACGAGCATGGTCGACGGCGGCTCTCCACGGAGTACCACCAGCTCATCACCCAGAAGAACGAAGGAGGTGAGGCGGCACGTTTGGGTTAGTGTGCACCAGGTCTGTTCATTACTGATTTGGAGTAGATTTGTTGTAGTATAGTGGTAGTAGCTAAGTTTGCAGGTAAAGCAGTTGAAAATGAATTAAAATCATCAAAAGAATCGACCTTCCAGAACTTTGACAGAGGACTTCCGACCTTCAAGATAAGAGCGTATTCCTACATTAAAGCTGGCAAGTCTTTGCCCTATGGTGTTGCAGATCTTCTTGGGCGGCTGTGATCACCATCAGGTGAACCGTATAACTTAAAAAAACCGCTGGGAATAAGCTGCTTCTAGCAAGTTTATATGGTATAGAATTTTCTTTATTACTTTCTACGAGGTGGACAGACGAGCTAGCTAAGGTTGCAGGAAATCGCTAGATGCACGAGCATGCGTCTTGAGTTGAAAGCCCAACAGGTCTCTAAGGGAATTCTTAGAGGATCCTATGTTCAAAATTAGCCTTCTATTGGCTGAAGAACAAGAAATGTTTGTTTCTATAGCGTTAAAAGGTAAGGCTACTATCACAATGCTTGTTTTTTTTTTCAAATGGTTAATATAGTGGAAATGCACAACCCGTTTGCCAAAGACTTAAGTGTAAGCAAAATGCGAATGTTTACATTAGTTTATTAAATTTATTTGTAGAGCTATCGTTGCTGTTCCGCTATTTATTTCTCTTTTACTCCCATACATTTACACTATCCCCCATCTCGTTCCATTTATTTCCCACTTAAGACATAGACTGCTCGCAATGTCTCCAGTATAATGCGATACTAGCGCCATCTGTTATTGAGAACTATTGTTCACAGAGCGCTCTGGTGCGTGGATGAGGAGAGCTTCGCGAGCCTCTGACGGTCTCGACGCCCATGTCGCGGTGGCACAACGACCATCATCACCTCATATTACTTAATATAAGCTGGGTGTTTGTGAGAAGTCTCTCGTAGTTTCTGATACAAAACTCGTCTGATAGAGGTCAGGAGTTCAGGACTATGTATGTGACTATGGGGTGTATTTATTTGTTATTTATTAGGCCAATTTTTAAGTCAACTGAAAGTTATCTACCCACAGATATGAATCTAAATGAAGGCAAAATCCTTCAAATGTTATAATATCAAAACATGTTAGTGTTTTGCTATGAGAGCGAAATGTTTCTCATAGTTTCTTATATAGAAGGCTTTTATTAGCATGGGGTCGTTCTATATGTGCCTTTTAGGTGAATTAATATAAATACCACATTTACAATTTATGACTAGTAAATTTAAAATGGCAACTATTTTTTTGTAAATATTCAAAACTTTCTAATGGGTATTGTGATGTTTTTATTCTTGCATCTATTTACTGTTACTTAATGTTAATTGTAAGTTATATGTAAGTAAATAAATGGAGAATGGTATTTTAAAATATTAGTTTGTATTGTTTGATTACCAAAGGAGTATTTGAGAAATGAATAGAATACATAAATATATTTTGGTGTCATGCAAAAAATGCCCTAACCTCTGGAAGCCCGTGGCTTGCAGTGGGACATGTTCGGACTTGATAATTATTGTCGTGGAATACGACAAAAAACCGAAAAGGTTTTATTAAAAACAGTTTTGTCTACACTGACTTGAATTTAAAAAATATTTATTCAATTCCTATCCATTTTAAATGCGGTATTATATACACGAGACAAATGGGTCCAAAGTTATACGTAATTTTTAATTTATATTGTTGATACAGAAATGGCCGGATTTATGTAATAGAACATTGATTTTAAAGCTGTTTAATTAATAAAATATTCAACTGAGTTTGTTGATTGAAATTTTTAATAATAGCTATCATTTCGAAACGGAGTCATAAATGACTATAAATTAATGTGAAATATTATACGTTTCTCTGTCTTTAATTCAAAATAATTCACACATTTCTAACTTATATCATTCTTACTATTAATATTTTAATGCATTTAATAAAATAACTTTGTAAAAATGTGTAAAAGTGGACGAATTTTGTAAATTAACAATAGCTTGGGTACTTATACTTGGGTGGCTCATACTTTAATATTCATTTACAAATTTTGCCCATTCGGTAAACTGGGGTAAATTATTGGATATTTTTAATATCTATTACATGTACAGTTGGCTACATGGATATGTATTTTAAAAATATATGATCTTTGCAAATACATATTGATATAAGTAACTTAAAAATGTATAATTCAATCCAATTGTTGACATATTATATGTACTTATACTACGAAATTATTTATTTTAATTATTACAATATAAAAATAAATACTTTATCGGCAGCTAATAGCCAAAGCTCTGAAACGATTGTACTTTATTTTAAAAGTATGTTCGATATGGATTTCTTATCATTTTATTTTTAAAATTAAATTATTCACAACTTTGTCACTAATAATACTAGATTTACCGCTAGTTGTGAAAAGAAATAATAGTTAAAAACACATACAAAACGGGACCATATTTGTACCAAAAATAAAATTGTTATTTATAGAAGAAAATTGTATAAGAACTGTCAAACGCAATGTTAAGTATAGCGCCATCTATGTGTGAGGATATGTAACAATGGTGTGTTTAGTTAAATGTCGTTGTCCTAACTAAATGTGATACTAGTATATTTCTTTAGAAGGATTTCCAAACGTTTGTATGTATTTGGCAAATAGAAGTCCGCCAACACGCACCAAGCCAGCCTGGTTGGCTATATGGCCCTCTATTTCTTACTCTCTATTGTAGAGGAGGCCCGTGCCTTGCAGTGGGACGTATATGGGCTGATACAGAAATAGAACTTATCGTACAGAACACAATATACCGAGTATATCAAGACTGCGACCGAAAACGAAGCTAGGTGGTAGTAATAGTGACTTCCGACACAATGCAAGTAAAAATTTCGCAAAAAACATCGACAACTTTTTTGTATTTTTTTATTTATTGTAGTACTTGGGTGATAAATACATAGTTTTCCTAAAATAATGATGTAGACATCTTTATTTTTAAACACTCAATGGTACTTAAGGGTTTAAATTATTATTTTCGCAAGAACTAGGTATTTACCACCCAAACAAAATGATATTTAAAAAATTCTAAAAAAATATTTGCGCTGTTTTGGTGAAATTTTTATTTGCATCGTGTCTGTAACCACTGAAACTACCACCTGGTTTTTTTTCGGTCGCAGTCTTGATATACCCGGTATGTATAATACACGTTATAGAAATCATAAATAGCCTAGAAACGCGAACATTGACAGCCTTCTTGGCTGGTGGTTAGACGCCGGCTGTGAAACGAGAGGCCACTACGATCCGCAGACAAATGTTTGTGTGATCCACAGGTATTTGTGTCGTGTCTGGGTCCGACCGAAAAGTCTCTCATGATACATGTATCATCAAGGGTCAGGATTATGTGACATTTCCGTAGAATATATCCTTATATTTGAGATTGATGCACTTTTACATGCACACGTAGCGATATAACTGTGCAAGTCTGAGTTTGCACCAGTATACTGGAACTTGTGTGTGCAAATAACTGTGCAAACTTCGTTATTTTCGATTTGAGACTTGTGCAAATAGAGGCGTCTTTACCGGGTGCGCGCGGTGTGCGGTGTACACGCAGCGTTCTAGGGGGCACCGGCCGAGCTGACGATGGCATTGTTAAAGCTACGTGCAAAATTAGTTTGTGCAATGAGCCTCGGAAAAAAAACGATAAAAAATGACCCATCAGCTGATGGAGTCAAATAAAAGTAGTTGTTTCTGACAATTTTAATTTTTTAACATCATTGATAAAGACATGTTAACATTTAGGTCTATTCCATTTTAATCGCGCACTTACTAGAGTACTAAAAATAATTGCACACGGGCGCTACATGGGCTAGAGACGCCTCTGGGTGCAAACTCGCTTTTGCGCAACCATAGATATAATACATTTGAACCACCAATTGGAAGAAGGGAATAAACGCCACTTTTCGACATATTCACTTTTATACAGTTTTACATTCTTTAGACGTAGGGCTAAGTAGTGAGTTCGAAAAAAGAAAAAAAGTCCATTCATTTCATATAGATTCATGGGGCTAAAAAAATTGTTAGTTGGAAGGAGGAAACAAATCCTTCCTTTATTCCCTTCTTCCAACTATCAACTTTACGTGTATAGAAATAATATTTCTTTTTGCCTCTTTTTTTATTCGATAAACAAAATCGCATCACATAGTGGTAGGGGGCGTCATACTAGCGATCTAATACCCGCCATTGTAGTTGTATTTGACGCTCCAAAAACCTTCTACAAACCCGAAAATACCTGAAACTCTGGCATATGTCACTAAAATACCCTTAAATGAGAAAAAAATGAATGACATACAAAAAATAATCCAATATATTCCTGACGAATTCAAAGATTTCTACGATATAATTCTGACCTGGCCAACTACAAGATCCGAAAATGAAGAATAGAAGGATAACATAGTGTCTTTACAAGTTTGTAATAAATAAATAGTTTTTGTCATTATATTGTCTATTATTTCAAAATATTTTGGACCTGGACCAGTATACAATTATTGTATACTATTAATATATTATATAAAAACATGTAATAAATGGTTTATCTTTAGAATTATATGATAAATTGGAAGAAGGGAATAAATCCAACACATTTCGATGAACACACATAAATAAATATTATACATTTAAGGCAGGTCTGTCGGTGAATAAATCAGGATTGATATTTTCTTAATAATCATTGATGTCCTATAAGTTTATAAGTTGAAAGCAAAAAGTTATGAAGTTTTTTTTTATTTATCCGTTCCTATTTTTTGGATTTATTCCCTTCTTCCAATTGGTGGTTCATTTAAAATGAGAACGCAAACGCACTTGAGCGTGTGTGGCGGCCATAAGGATAGATAGGAAATGAATATCGAATATCAATTGTCGTTTATTGTGTAGAGAGACGAAAGGCGTCTTTGTTCAAACATTTGCAAACGTTTGGAAAACAAATGAATCTCTTTGTACTATGTACTGTTTCACGATGGCATATGATATTCCCAGTTAATATTTCCCAAAACACTTAAAATAATATTATTTAACCATTATCTTTAATCCACAAAGTATTGTGAAAAATTAACAGGAATTTAAAAATAAAGAATTACTAAAAACAAAGTAAAAGAAATATTAATTATATTATTCCATATTCAAACTGGGATATTAAGTTGTATCATTCATTGATTTGTTAAAGGATCAAAATCTTATTCATGGACAGTTTTAAAACTATTTTAGTTATCGAATGTTTTGTCTCGTTTGCTCAAACTGAATTCAAACGTCGTTCGAAAGGGACAAAACATTCGATAGCTAAAATAGGTTTTAAATCTGTCTTTGAATAAGGCCGGTGTTTCCTATGTATTATAGAACATATGCCACCGGGGAATTATTATAAATAATGTGTTGTAATACTCATTGTACTGTAATAAATATTTATTTGTTTCAATATTTTTTTATTACCTTCATTAATTTAATCACAGCAATCCTGCAGTGGTGCCAATAGAGAAATTACAAGTTGTAGGTAAGTCATAAATGCTGTTCTAAGACGATCGTCTATAAAATAATTGAAAATTTTGAAAAAATAAGTACATTTTTAGCGATAATAAATAAACGACTTCATTGTTGAAAAAAAAAATTACTGTTGCTCCAGATTATAAAAATAAAACCTTGATATTTTAGCCGTGTACATCTGTATATAAATAAATAAATTTCAATGTAATTTCTCAAGGATTTTCAGCTTAATATTCAGTCATATTAACCATGAAAGCTTTTATACATTAATCCCAATCATTTTCCACAAACCGCCACAAGATGGCGTTAACCCAATAAAATATTATCAACGTTTTTTTAGATGAATAACTATCACAAATTGTCTTTATCTATAATGGGGTTCTATAGGTCAGTGTGTATTCTGTGCAACGATATATTTGTCGTGTAATTACCTCGGTTTATTTCGGGAATAGATATCAATGGATATGTTTATGTCGAAATTGTTGTCTTGGTAATTATCGACTTCAATTGTAACGAAAACATTATTAGGAAATTTCCAATCTGAATAATTTCAAATGTATTTAAATCTACAGGCTCCGTGGCGTAGTTGGTTAAACGCGGGCTGTGAAACGAGAGACCGCGGGTTCGATCTCCTCACTGAGGCTAATGTTTGTGCGATCCACAAGAATTTTTTAAAGCGGTGAATGGCGAGACGAGCATGCCATTCGCCTAATGGTAAGCGATATGACCGCTCATGGAGAGTAGCAAAACGAAACAACACCCTCAATTACAAAGCAATGCTTGGCAGAAACTACGGCCATCCTGAGACATAAGATGTTAAGTCTCATTGTCCAGTAGTTACTCTGGCTACAATGTCCTTCAAACCGAAACATAACAGTGCAATTACACTGCTGTTTGTTAGAGAAATAGACATTGCGGTGGTACCTACCCAGGCGGCCTCTCACATATGGGAGACCTACCAGGAAACGTTAACTATCCGTGCGATCCATGACTATTTATTTAGGGTCTGGGTGTTTGTGAGACCGAAAAGTCTCCCCCAGTTTTTTTTATACAAAAGGTCCGACAATCGAGCAAACTGGTCACCTGATAAGTGATCACTGCCGCCCATGAGCATGCATTATGCATGTGTATGCGTGAGTTTTAGCTCGATTTCTTCACTACAACACGTTCTAAAGTAATTGTATAAATCTATATCCATATCAGCCCATATACGTCCCACTGCAGGGCACGGGCCTACTCTACAATCGAGAGAATCGATTGAGAGTGGTTAGGCCATATAGTCAACCACGCTGGCCTAGTGCGGGTTGGCGGACTTACATACCGTAGAAATTCTTTAAAATCGCTACGGTATGCAGGTTTCCTCACGATGTTTTCCTTCACCGTTATAGTGCATGGTGATTGACTATCAATACACACATAGCTCCGAAAAGTCAGAGGTGTGCGCTGGGATTTGAACCCGCGACCACCGTGAACATGTAGGCAGCCGCGTCTGGTCCGTTACCAACAGGCCACCACGCACTGATGTGATTGTATAAATTGACGTTTGAAATTTTGAATCATCTTACAATTTGAATAAAAAGATATATTGATTGTGAACAAACTTGAGATATGTGTATTGATAGTGTATTCATGCACTACCCGCATGGCCGTGTCCAAATACGAGATAACTATAAACAATATACTCTCGGAACTGTCTGTGTTATAGACACTGGTTCTATCAAAAAGTTGTCAGTAAAAGTCTTAGCATTTAACATTGAGATATTAAAATGTTTTTTATAATTTGCAAATCATTTGATATCACATTTATGAGAAAAATACGCTTATAATAGAATATGGATTTCGCGAAAATCTAAGTATGCAGTTTTAGTTTTCATCAAAATGAGGCGTGTGATTCCTTTCAGCATGTTTTCGCTATTTCTTATAATTTTCGATTTGGCTATCCACATCCATATGAAAGATTGTGGGAATGCGTCCATTGTAATATGATGTATTGCTCATAATATTTAAGGAGTCATAATGTAACATTTCCGATTGGAAGTTAGTCATTTTTTTTAATTGCATTGAATGGCGACACGAGCATGCCATTCGCCTGATGGTAAGCAATACGACTGCTCAGGGCAGTAGCAAAACCAAACAACACTATTACAAAGCAATGCTTGGCATTCCACTGCGTTCGCCATCCTGAGACATAAGATTTTAAGTCTCATTATGTCGAGTAGTTACTCTGGCTACAATGTCCTTCAAACCGGAACACAATAGTGCATTTACATTTCACACTGCTGTTTGGCGGGAGAAATAGACATTGACCTACGGAGACCTACCACCAGTAAATTTATAAATTTTCCTTATACATTTTGTAAACAATAACAATTAAGAATATAATTTTCATAACAACATATTTATTTTTGTACAAATTTATCGAATTTAAAAATAAATGTCATTGTTGATTACTGTGTTGTACGAGTCCTTTGTTCGCCGACATTTGACTGGAAAAATAAAACAAGGAAATTGTAGCTTGGACTTTAAAAATTGTAGTTATTAATCCATTATATCCAAAATAATGGACTGCCTCGGTAGCGTAGTTGTACTAAGGTATGATTGCAAAGCTGAGGTATCGGGTTCGAATCCCGGGTCTGGTAAAGTCATTTGGATATTTCTATTTATTATCCGCCCGGAATCAGGAATTTGTGCCCGATATGGCGATAGGCTCGATGCCTATCACATCGTGGGGCGGAACACACAAGGTGAAACGTGAGTGTCATGGTAGCACCTCTGCCTACCCCTCCTGGGAAAAAGGCGTGAGTTTATGTATGTATGTATGTATGTATTTTAAAATAAAAATCTACAGTGTAGCTTGCTCTAACTAATATTAATACTTGTAATAAAGATGGTCGCCGCCGTTGATATAAACCAAAATTTAATCATTATTTTAATATTCATTATGAATTTCAGTTGTTGTTTTATGTAGGTATTCCTCGATATAGTTGTACTACGGTACGATTACAACGCCGAGGTCTCGGATTCGAATTCCGGGTCGGGCGGTAATATTGGATTTTTCTATTCATTATCAGCCCGGATTCAGGAATTTGGCAATTCAATTCATGATATGGCAATAGGCTCGTCCCCTATCACATCGTGAAACGGTACACAGAAGGCGAAACGTGGGTGTCCTGCTAGCACCTCTGATTTTCTGGAAAAAAAGCGTGATGTTTATGTATATATGGTTCAATTTAAAGCAATTTACACAGTCAATCCCCGTGAATCACTAAGACCTTGCAAGATTGAATGACAGGAAGATACTTGTTATCCCGACCGGCGACCTAATTTGACGTGTCAACTGCCAACAGTGCATTCACCTTAGTTCTATTTTTTGCAATACCTACCAGAAAGAATTGAACGAAGAGTACAAGGATTTCTAAGAGCAACTTAGAAAGACTTTCCGACCGACCTTTTGAAATAAATAAAAAAAAATACACCCAACAGTCACATAGTCTTGAGGGTTGACCCCACTAAGATCGAGTCTTGTGTCGTGTATCAGAAACTACGAGAGACTTTTCAGTCTCATAAACACCCAGACCCGAAACAAACATAATATGTGGTTCACACAAATGTGTTGATAACTAAAATATCTCGTAGTTTATGATACGACACAAGACTCGGACGGTTATATGTGTGACTGAGCGGTGTATTTATTCATTATTATTAGAGGTAAGACATTTATTTAAATTGTTTCAAGCGTCGAATGCGAAGTCAGTAACGGGCAGCCAAAGGTCTTATATCAGTTACAAAAACTGTTATCTTTTAGTCTCCGATGAACCGTATTTGAACCCGCAACCCCGACGAGCGCAATCTGAGATCAGTTTTACGCAGCATTCATCTTTTCTAAATTAATGTAGTTAATATCGCTCTTTTAAGTTACCTTTTCAACATAGCATTTGTTTTTAAAAAAAATAATAGAAATCATTTAGAGTCAAAATTTATTAGATTATAAACAATTTATTATTTACGGTATCGATTTTAATCAATCGAATGTTTTCTTTTCAATTGATAATGTATTAAATTTTGCAAACAATTACAAAGAAAAAATTGTTGCCTTTAGCAGTGAAAATAATATCAATAATAATAAATACCTAGGTATAATTATTCATGTCTTCTGTATTTCAAAATTGATAATAAACAACGAAAAATAAAAACACAATAAAAACAGTATTTTAGAATTTAAAACTGAAGCTAAATAAAATAAGGAAAAAAAAACGTTCTTCGTCATTTTAAAAGATTCGCGCACAAGGGAAAATCGTGTCAATTATTAAACGCTTAACATCATGTAAATTGTAAACTCCACATAGAGCATTGATAACCTATATACTATTAAAAAATAAACAGATAGCCAGCTTCACTCGCGTTCAATCAGTTGCCATCGGACGTCCGTCGCGAACAGTCCATGCGAGATATTACGTGGTCACCATTTTACCACCGACAATTTAATAAAACCGACCTCTTTGTTCAAGTGACATTTTAATGATCAAAAAGTTTTCATTCCTGGCTGTACAAAATTGACATTTCAAAAATAGAATGTTAGAATACAAATCCTGGCTTTATGTTTAAAAACAGTTCTATGTTTAAATAAATTTAAAAAATAATTTTTAAATCAGATTTAAAGACAATGATTGTTTAATTATTTAAATTTTAATTATTTAAATCATGATGGAACACCAAAACTTAGAGAAGATGGCGTCAACAGCCCCTATGTTGCCGAAAGAAAACGAGGAAAAAATTGTAATAATAGCCCCTAGTCATGTGGGGGTGGGTAAAATATTGATAAGGGAGGACACTATGATAGGGAATATTCAGGGGTGTGCGACGTGTGGTAGAGGACAGTTTACATGCACAGGTGTTAAAAACCAGTGGTCTGCGTTATGCTGGGGAAAGCTTTCAGATAGAAAATATTATACATGTAAGTATTTTTATCTTGTTTGTTTGTTCTACTTTATCATTATCAAATTTTGCATAAATAATTTCAACGGTACAGAAAAAGACATGAGTACTTTTCATCCCCAATACAAGTTCTTTTCCCGAGGCTTAAAAAATATTACAGTGGTATGAAAATAACGATAGTCTTGCATATAAACTCGGCCCACATGAATAAATCGCAAGTTACTAATAGTTAATACTTATATGAAAAATCTGTGTTCCCAAGTTGTCTTAGGATCGCGAGTGAAGCCGTGGTCAAAACTAGTCTAGTTAGCTTAACTGTCGTGCAATCGTGTTGTTTTGGGTTCGAATACTGATAAGCTTTTAAGTTAGTATAAACATAATTAAACTTAATTTCTGATACACTCGTTTGTCTTATTTCATCTTAATTTGGGGTTCCGACTATTTGTGTCTGTTGGGTGTATTTATTTGTATTAAAACAAAATTAAATGTACGATTACAAAGCTGAGGTCTCGGGTTCGAATACCGGGTCGGGCTAAATGTTATTGGATCATTCTACTCATTATCAGCCCGGAGTCAGGAATTTGTGCCCGATATGGCGATAGGCTCGCTTGCTATCACATCATGGGACGGAACATACAAGGCGTGTGGGTGTCCTGGTGGCGCCTCTACCTACCCCTTCTGGGAAAAAGGCGTCAGTTTATATATGTAAGATTTTTAGAAAGATTTTAGTCTTAACTACAAAGAGACTACCGAACTAAACTTTCCAATGTAATCAATAATGTATGTATATGTGTGTTTAATATGTTTGTATAACATGTCACACGATTAGATAAGCACGCTAGAAAATGATTTAACGCCGGCGTTAATGAGTTAATAGTATAAATAAGACAATAAATAATTACCTATAACCATTGTCCCAATTATTCCTTATAACGGTGAAGGAAAACATCGAGAAACCTGGATACCGTAGCGATTGGTGAGAATTTCTATGGTACCGGATATATCAAGACTGCGACTGAAAACGAAACCAGATGGTAGTTCAAGTGGTTACAGACACAATGCAATTAAAATTTTCGCAAAAAGAGCGACGGTTATATTTTTGGCATTTTTTTAAATATCATCGTGTTAGGGTGGTAACTACCTAGTGTTTGCGAAAATATTAATTTAAACCCTTACGTACCATTCTATATTTATCTATATCAGCCCATATACGTCCCACTGCAGGGCATGGGCCTACTCTACAATCGAGAGAATCGATTGAAGTGGTTAGGCCATATAGTCCACCACGCTGGCCTAGTGCGGTTTGGCGGACTTACATACCGTAGAAATTCTTTAAAATCGCTACGGTATGCAGGTTTCCTCACGATGTTTTCCTTCACCATACATACCATTGCGTCTTTAAAAATGTATTTATCACCCAAATATGACGACAAGTAAAAAAAAAATGGCGATTTATTTTTACGACATTGCATTATGTCTCATGTCACTAATAACACCACCTGGCTTCGTTTGCGGTCGCAGTCTGGATATGCTCTATACAGGGTATATTAAGACCGCGACCGAAAACGTGAAGCCAGGTGATAGTATTAGTGACTTCAGACACAATGCAAGTAAAAATTTCGCAAAAAAAAATCGACAACTTTTTTTTGTAATTTTTTTACTTATCGTCGTATTTGAGTGATATATTGCATAGTTTTCCGAAAATAAAGATGTACACTTTTTTATTTTGAAACACGCAATGGTACGTAAGGGTTTAAATTAGTATTTTCGCAAAAACTAGGTATTTACCAACCAAACACGACGATTTTTAAAAAAGTCTACAATATATCTGTCACTGTTTTGGCGAAATTTTTATTTGTATCGTGTTTGTAACCACAAAAACTACCACCTGGCTTCGTTTTCGGTCGCAGTCTTGATATACCCGGTATAAAGATCGTGGTTGACTATATGGCCTAAACCCCTCTCAATCGTACTCTCGATTATAAAAGGGACCCGTGCCCAGCAGTGGGACGTATATGAGCTCATACAGATTGTCTCGATTGTCGTTTCTGCTCAAGATACTAAAGATCCCCGACCAATTTGCAGCTAAGACAAGAATCAGATGTAAAAATACTTCCCACGTGCCGAAGCGGGGGACAAAACTATTAACTAAATTGGTAAATAACCTCGGATACAAAGATTTTACAGTCAAATCAGCCAACTGAAAAGGACAGCGGATCAAATTATTTTTAAGTATAATTGACAGCCTCCGTGGCGCAGTTGGTTAGACGTCAGCTGTGAAACGAGAGTATGGGTTTGATTCCCGCACTGAGACAAATGTTTGTGAACCACAGGTATTTGTTTCGGGTCTGGGTGTTTGTGAGACCGAAAAGTCTCTCATAGTTCCTGATACCCACGACACAATACTCGATCTCATTGTGGATCAGGACTATGTATGTGACTGTTGGGTGTATTTATTTATTTATTTTAATTGGAACCTATTATGGGAGCTGTTATATTTGATTTTGATATGTAAAAGTCAATAATAAATTATTACGCCCAACAGTCACACACGCTGTGTACTAACAGAAACTAAAGCAGACTTTTCGGCCCCACAACAACTGACTTGAAACAAATACGTATATTTAGCCACATAAACATTTGCCTTGGTGCCAATAGTAATAACATGACCAATGTAATGAAATGTGAAGTGAGATTAATAAACTATTCTTATTTTTTTGACAACAACGCTTTCGGGCGCCATAATTTCGTAGACGATCTATAAGACCTGTCTATTTCTATTTCTATTTCAGCCCATATACGTCCCACTGCAGGGCACGGGCCTACTCTACAATAGAGAGAATCGATTGAGAGTGGTTAGGCAATATAGTCCGCCACGCTGGCCTAGTGCGGGCTGGCGGACTTTACAAATAGAAATTCTTACAAATCGCTATGGTATACAGGTTTCCTCAAGATGTTTTCCTTCACTATTACAGTTGAAAAGGGTGAATATTTCAATAATTTAACGTCACATAAATGAAATCAAAGTCTAGACATCGATTTCAACCGATTTGTCAACTCGCGAATATTCGTTTAATAAAAACCAAAACAGTTTAACCCCGAGTTCCTTATCATTTAATTTAAACAGCAACAATTATCATGAAATACAAGTAATTATTGTAAATATGATCATACCACCATTTATCGGGTCGTAAGAGTTTTATCTTTAAATTATTCTTGAACTATCTTCGACCTTATGAAATTACCTTGTGCTATAAAAATACAATCAATTGCTGATTGATTTACAAGGTGGACCAAGGATAAAATACAGTCACGTATGCAGTTCTGACCCCACACTACGATCAAGACTTGTGTATAAGCTACGAGAGACTCGGTCTCACAAACACCCATACCCGAAACAAATACTTGCAGATTAAACAGCGTGAATATAAAACCAATGATTACTTACTAGATTCTGCTTGGGGCTTCGCCAGCGTGCCTAAGACAATTCAGAAACACTGCATTTTCTAGATATCAAATTTCAATAGGCCTCGTATGTCAGACTCAGTGCCGGCGTTAGGGTAGGGCGCGGTTGGTCGAGGGTCCTAGGGCGCTAGTAGCGAAAGGGCGCATGCCGGAATTTGGCGCAGTTGGGTATTATTTATTTATTTTATTTTCCTTTGTTTCAGTATTAGTAGTGCTGTCAGCAACATTTGTGCTCAGTTTGATCGGCACTATATGTTTCTGCTTCACCAATACCATCAACGATGTTGTGCTATCGGTAAGTTCTTTTAAAAGTTGCTTGCTTTTATCAGATACTTTCTTTTAAAAGAGGGTTTTAAGTTCAGTAGTATGAAATGCGTGTAACAATTGAGATCTTATTCAAAATGTGTGAGAAACGAGAGGCCGCCACGATCTTCGCACCGAAATATACAATTGAGAGATCACAAGCATTTGTATCGGGTCTGGATGTATATCATTATCATCATCATTAGCCCGTTGTAGTCCACTGCTGGACATAGGCCTCTCCCAAGGCACGCCACAGACCCCGGTCTGCTGCTTTATGCATCCAGTCGCTGCGGCCCTCTCAAACTCTCATGTTTCTGATATCCACGCCACAAGAATTTTATCTTAGTATTAGGGCTGTGTATGTGACTGTGGTTAATTTATTTATCCTCTTTGTCTATAGAGCATGGTGATAAGAAAGGACTCGTTAGCGTATTCTATATGGCAGCACCCGAACGTCCAGCCTTTGATGAAGGTCAGGCTCTTCAACTACACCAATTGGGACAACGTGCGGGACGGGCTAGAGTCCAAACTGCACGTGGAGGAAGTCGGGCCTTACGTGTATTCGTGAGTATTCATTCTCTACTTCCTCCGTCTCGCATTAAGTAATCTTTGTCTTTATCATGCTGCGCCATATCTTCCTATCTATCTATCTTTTTACTGGTGGTAGGTCTCTCATATGTGAGAGGCCGCCTGGGTAGGTACCACCGCAATGTCTATTTCCCCCGCCAAACAGCAGTTTAAATGCCCTGTTGTGTTCCGGTTCGAAGGACATTGTAGCCAGAGTAACTACTGGACATATTGAGACTTAACATCTTATGTCTCAGGATGGCGAGCGCAGTGGAATTCCAAGCATTGCCTTGTAATTCATGGTGTTGTTTGGTTTTGCTACTGTCCATGAGCGGTCGTATCGCTTACCATCAGGCAAATGGCATGCTCGCCTCGCCATTCAATGCAATAAAAAACTATGGCAATGTGGAGCGCAATATCAACATTTTCTAATTGTACCCGGTACAAAGACAGAAGGATATTAATATTGTCTCCGTGGCGCAGTTGGTTAGAAGGCTGGGAAACGGGAGGCCGCTACCGCAAACAGTGTATTTTCTACAAGTATTTTTTGTGGTCTGTGTGTTTATGAGGCAAATCTCTCGTAGTTACTGATACACGACACAAGACGTGTATCTGAGGGCGGTTCTTCTGCTTCACGGAGGCTGTTTACAAAAGACAAAAAGAAGGTTAATAATTTTAGCAGTCCGTTTCAATTAAATATGTATGTAAAGATTCAAATACACATCCGGTCACTATTGATGAAAAAAATCTTATTTTATTACTACAGTATACAACAAAGTAATAAGGATAACGTATAAGGGTTATAAGTTTGAAGTTGGTTGGTCTCTCATATGTGAGAGGCCGCCAGGGTAAGTATTACCGCTATGTCTATTACTCCAACAAACAGCAGTGTAAATGCACTCTTATGTTCCGGTTGAAGGACATTGTAGCCAGAGTAACTACTGGACATGATGAGACTTAACATTTTATGTATTAAGATGGCGAACGCAGTGGAATGCCGAGCATTGCTTTGTATTTCATGGTTATTTGGTTTTGCTTCTGTCCATAAGCGGTCGTATCGCTTACCACCAGGCGAATGGCATGCTCGCCTCGCCATTCAACACAATTAAAATCATGTATATAAATAATATACGTCACAGGACGTAATCCTAGACATTGGACATAGATCGTCTGATGTTTTACACGTAATATTTCGTAGGTTATTAATTTATTAATGATCTAACGTCAGTAATGTTGTGTCTAATAGATAATTAGTATGTTTCATTCATGTTGTTTGGTTTGTTTACAAGTTTACGTCATTGCGTGTTCAAATTACGTCTAGTCTAATATCAAAGTTTCTTTTTACTTGTGTAATTACCAATTTTAGGGTAGGTATTTGAGGCGAGCTGAAAATAAAATATTTTAGAAAAATAAATAAATAAACTGAACAGAGTGAGAGGTCCACCAACCCGCACTAACCCAGCGGTGGCCTAACCCCTCTCAAAGAAACTCTTGTTTGTAAAGTCCCATGCTGAGCAGTGACTATAGGCGACATTGTAGCAATTTACATAAAGATAATAACGTTAATAAACCTACACGATTCAAGGTGCCTTAAATGTATAAACAAAATTTTACTTATCAATTAGAAATTGAATCGTGTTTACAAAACAGTGTGAAAAAGTCAATTAATGCTAAAAATGGTTTTTCGATAATGTATTATCGAATTGCTATGAGAACATAATTAATATTTTTACTAAGTTGGTAAGTAGACTATGGCCTAAGCCCTCGCAAACGAACTCTCCGTGGTAGAGGGGATCTGTGCTCAGCTGTGGGCGATTCTGGGTTCACACATTACTGTATATTAAATTGCCAATCGACATTTTTTTACGGCGTCGCACTTACCACGTTCCGTGTACCCAATTAGCTGTGTAGGTTTAAAAAAATCTTAACATTTTATTTAAATGGATCGTTGTGTGCCGGTTTAAAGAATATTGTAGCCAGAGCAAATACTGGAAATAATTAGACTTATTTATTTGTTTATTTATTAGTAAGGTTATACCGATTACACTAAATAACAACTTATTACGTTTATATCAAGATTAAAATAAAAGAACAAAAATAAAATATAAATAAAATTAAAGACTTGACATCTTATGTCTCAGGATGGCGAGTGCAGTGGAATCCCGAGCAATAAGCAATGCTTTGTAATTCATTATGTTGTTTGATTTTGCTACTGTCCATGAGTGGTCGTATTGCTTTTCATTGCAATAAAAAAATGTACAGTGGTCGTGCACCTGGCACACGAATATCTTACCAATAAATGACGTTAATATTACGTATAGTTTGGAGTCCATGTTTGTTTACGTAAATGTATGATGCTTGTCTATGCCCAGCGTCACTTAACTATCGCATAGACAAGATCCGGGAATTACTCACGTCTGTATTTCACGTCATCTAGATAGTGAGAGCTCTTTGGTATTACCTACCGGGGAATCAAAACATTGGGGTATAGATCTTCTGTCGCCGACAGCGTTGTTGTCAAAATAATAAGAATAGTTTTTCTCTCTTCACATTTCATTACATTGGACATATTAATACTATGAGATTACGATTATAAATGCTCGTTGTTTATAGCACAGAAGCATATCAAACAATGCGGTAAATAGATATTTTTTGAATTTTATTTTTAGTTCCTAATTTCGCCACATGCCAATAGATGATGGATGACTTTATTGGAGTTGGAGTGAAAAGTTGTCATTTACTACATACTATTGAATAAATAAATAAATACACCCAACAGTCACATACATAGTTCTGACCGCACACTAAGATCGAGTCTTGTGTCGTGGGTATCAGAAGCTACGAGAGACTTTTCGGTCTCACAAACACCCAGCCCCGGAGCAAATATTTGTGGATCACACAAACATTTGTTTCGGTGCGGGGATCGAACCCGCAGCCTCTCGTTTCGCAGGTGGCGTCTAACCAACTGCGCCACGGAGGCTGAGCCATATTAAACCCAACACTTGCGAAATATTGTGTTCAGATGAGTCGGACAATTTTGTACAAAAATAATTAGAGTTTTGTCGACCGTCATACATTTAAAATTGCAAATATATTGGCAAAATTAGCAAAAATATTCGTATCGGAACTTGAAACGCTTTGAGACTATTGGCACGTGATTAGCATTGGTTTGAAGAGTAACCCTGTTGATTCGGAATTCGGATATGCACAGGTGGACCCAAACCGCGACGCGTGGGTCTCCATGACGGGTTTAAACACAGTGTACAGTTCCATCCAAATATTATACCACCTGTATCTATATCAGCCCATATACGCCCACTGCAGGGCGGACGGACTTTCAAAAGTACTAAGTATTGAGAGGGGCTTGGCAATATACACTATACTGGACCACCGGCATTCTACCACCAACAATTCTTAATTCTGGTACACATTCTAATTCCGACTGATTTTCGATAACAGATTGTGTTGAAAATAAAAAAAGAGTCAAACACCCAACTGTCTATAAGCATGCACAATAAGTAATAATGTATACGATGTGTTGCCACACGGTGCAAAGTTCCTCAGATAACCTATATTCACTGAACGCGTTGTGAGACTAAACAACATTTACATTGTGGTATTCCCGTGGAATTTGCTGCCTTTCTAAGACATTCAAAGGTTCAGGAAGTCTAATAGTTCCCTCACGGATCCCTAGATGCAGGGTATAGATAGACTGCGACCGAAAACGAAGCCAGATGGTAGTTTCAATGATAATAGACACAATACAACTAAAAGTTTCGCAAAAAAAGGCATTTTTTTAATATCATTTAACTTAGTTTGGGTGTTAAATACCTAGTTTTGTTTTTAAAAAAATTTGCTTTTTTCGATAATTTTAGTTGCATTGTGTCTGGAGTCACTAATTCTATCACCTGGTTTCGTTTTCGGTCACAGTCTGGATATATACCCTTCATATACATGTGAATGGTGAAGGAAAACATTGTGAAGAAATTGCCACTGGGTAGATACCACCGCCATGTCTATGTCTCCAGACAAACAACAGTGTAAACTGTAAATGCACTGTTGTGTTTCTATTTGAAGGATATTGTAACCAGAGTAACTACTGGACATATTTAATCTTAACATCTTATGTCTCAGGACTGCCTTGTTATTCATGGTATTGTTTGGTTTTGCTACTGGCTACTGTAGTATCGCTTACTATCAGGCGAATGGCATGCTCATATCGTCATTCATCGCAGTAAAAAAACCCTCTACATATTTATCTAAAGTACGCCAACTCACATTAGGCCGGCGTGGTGAGAACACGGCACTTCTCTACAATACCAACCGTTCCAGTATCAAAATGCTCTGATTATTAATACCTCACCTCTGATTCTAACCCTCAGTTAAGGGCAGTAAATAACTTAATGAGTCCGTCTTGTAAATAAAAACAGGAAACTTTGAGATAAGAGCACAGACAGTCAGCGTGGATATTATCGAGTGTGGCAATAGATAATGTTATGGGCAGTAGCCTAGTTGATGGTTAAGCAATGCTTGGATAGATAAGCAGCCAACAGTCACATACATAGTCCTGACCCCACACTAAGATCAAGTCTTGTATCGGAAACTATGAGGGACTGTTCGGTCTCAAACACCCAGACCCGAAACAAATACTTGCGGGGTCGTAGGGGCCTCTCGTTTCACAGCCGGCGTCTAACCAACTGCGCCACAGAAGCTGGCATTCAGTCAGTTTGATTCATTAGTAGTTTGCAATAATTTTACTTAAATACGCCGAGTTTTAAATTGGTTAGACCGAGAATTACAAATTACTCATAGTTATATCTATATCAGCCCATATACGTCCCACTGCAGGGCACGGGCCTACTCTACAATCGAGAGAATCGATTGAGAGTGGTTAGGCCATATAGTCCACCACGCTGGCCTAGTGCGGGTTGGCGGACTTAAATACCGTAGAAATTCTTTAAAATCGCCACGGTATGCAGGTTTCCTCACGATGTTTTCCTTCACCGTTGAAGTGCGTGGTGATTGACTATCAATACACATAGTTATAAGTTCCTCGGTATTGAAAGTGACCGGGTTTGGCGGACTTCACATACCACAGTAAATCTTTTTAGGATATTCTTTTTATTTCAATGAGTGGCGTGACGAGCATGCCATTTACCTAATGGTAAGTGATACGACCGCTCATGGACAGTTGCAAAACCAAACAACACCATGAATTACAAATCAATGCATGGCATTCCACTGCGCTCGCCATCCTGAGACATAAGATGTTAAGTCTCATTATGTCCAGTCGTTACTCTGACTACAATGTCCTTCAAACCGGAACGCAACAGTGCATTAACACTGCTGTTTGGCGAGAGAAATAGACATTGCGGTGTTACATACCCAGGCGGCCTCTCACATCCTTTATTAAAGTGCGTGATGATTGACTATCAATACACACACGACTCCGAAATTCAGTGACTTGGGATTTAAGCCTTTGATCACCTACTTGGCAACCATTAATTTATTGTATTAAATAATGTTTTTTTCTTCTGCAGACAAGAGTTGGAGAGAGTAAACGTGGTTTTCGACAACGACAGACTAACATTTCAAGAGCGCAATCATTTCCGGTACATCCCTGAGAAGACAGTTGGAGCGCATTTTGACAAAGTTATAGTACCGAATCTTCCTTTATTGGTAAGCCTTTGACAACATATTTCACTGAGACATTCTCTGCTCGTTAGACGGCTGTGAAGAGGCCGCAAGTTCGATTCCCGCACCGAGACAAATATTTGTGTGATCAACTGGTATTTGTGTGAGACCGAAGTCTCTACTCTCTCGAAGTTTGTGATGCTCACGACACAAGCCTCTATCTTAGTTCAGAGCTGGGGATTCTGGACGATGTATGTGACTGTTAAGTTTATTTATTTACATTTCATTTCATTCTATATGGCCATCTACTCTCAATCGTACCCACGATTGTAGAGTAGACCGGTGCTCTGTAGCCTTAGCACGAAAAACTATCGAATTCGTAACGTAAACGTACCGAGGACTCGATACGATAACCGTACGACGGTAGTCCGTAGCACGAAGTACATTCCGTCGTTTATAAAATTCGAGTTTTGTTTACGTTACTTCTCGATTACGGTACGAAAGTAAGATAAAATTATTCGTGCTCGCAAAATTAGTTCCGTTTACGCACGATAGAGGCACTGAAGAAATCTCATACATTTCTCGATTACGATACGTACACTTTCGATAGCCGTTCGTGCTAGGGCCACTGCAGCATTACGTTTATGGGTTGATACAGTACTCCACATTTCATTAATGCTGCAATAAACGATTAGCCGATAAAAATTCTCCATTGTGCATGGTAGTCGTTATCTGGACTAACACTGTTATTCATAATTATTAAACTAATTAAAACATTTTCAAACAAATAAGTGCGTGGTGGCCTGTTGGTAACGGACCAGACGCGGCTGCCTACATGTTCACGGTGGTCGCGGTTTCAAATCCCAGGGCACACCTCTGACTTTTCGGAGTTATGTGTGTATTGAGAGTCAATCACCACGCACTTTAACGGTGAAGGAAAACATCGTGAGGAAACCTGCATACCATAGCAATTTTAAAAGAATTTCTACGGTATGTAAGTCCACCAACCCGCACTAGGCCAGCGTGATGGACTATATGGCCTAACCACTCTCAATCAATTCTTTCGATTGTAGAGTAGGCCCGTGCCCTGCAGTGGGACGTATATGGGCTCATATAGATATAGAAACAAATAAGTTACTCCCCTTTTACACAATTGATAAGAGTTACATTTGATAACAGTAAATAAACTTCTAATACCTTTCAATAGAAAACCCCCTCAGCTATGCATAGACATGAATCTAAATACAAAGATGACATCACTTCCATCATATGTATGAAACCAAGCGAGTCAGCTTTGCTATCTCCTGTGGAGTTACAACAGTGGTTAATGATGAAAGGAGAATGCCCATTTTACTATGAAACTTGGTATCGGTGCCAAGATTTTTGTCCCTCGATGATCTACTTTTTATTGTAGGGAAAAAATTTATACTTTCAATAAAAATAAACATAATTGCGAACCAGGCCCGGAGTTCTTGGAGAAATGAACTTGAAGTCCAGTCACTCTGGTAGCCCCATTTGTAGTAATAGCTGACGTATCATAGAATGTGATGATAATTATTTTATAAAAACTTTTCACCCGGGATAAAACAGAAAAACTTTAAAGGACAAACCATAAAAATGCTATAATGAATTTTAAGCAGTATCGAGGTGCACGATATTTTTTACCGATACCATGACTGGGCATTCTCCTGTAGTATAAAACTTACTATTATTATATTTTAAACTTATTAAGTCTCCTCTCGTTACTCAAAGCTTAACTGGTAGCAAAACTTAACGTTAAACCTCTTATTATACATGTACTAGCGATTCCAGCTTCACTCGGGTGAAAATATTCTGTTACTTCACGTAACATTTTTCATTGATCCTCTGGCCTCCGCTCCTTTTGGTCATAGCGTGATGTTATATACTCTATAGCCTTACCTGATAAATGGGCTATTCAACACCAAAATAATTTTCCAATTCGAACCTGTTGTTCCCGAGATTAACCCGTACATACAAACTCTTCAGGTTTATAATATTAGTATAGGTGAGAAATAATAGACTGCCTCGGTGACGTAGTTGTACTACGGTACGACTACAAAGCTGAGGTCTCGGGTTCAAATCCCGGGTCGGCAAAGTTATATTGGAATTTTCAATTCATTATCAGCCCGGAGTCAGAAATTTGTGCCCGATATGGCGATAGGCTCGCCTCCTATCACATCATGGGACGGAACATACAAGGCGAAATGTAGGTGTCATGGTGGCGCCTCTGCCTACCTCTTCTGGGATAAAGGCGTGAGTTTATGTATGTATGTATGTATGTAGAAATAATATCAGCAGACCGGGCTCTGTGGCATACCTTGGGAGAGGCTTATGTCCAGCCGTGGACTACAACGGGCTGAGGATAATAAATAACACCAAACAGTCACATACATAGTCCTGACTCTACTCAAAGATAGTCTTGTGTCGTGGGTATCAGAAACTACGAGAGACTTTTCGGTCCCATTTGTCCACATTTGTCTCGGTGCGGGGATCGAACCGGCGGCCTCATGTTTCAAAGCTGGCGTTAAAGTTAATTATGAAGATGAAGAAATGATTAAATTTGTATTGTCCCCAGGGTGTAGTCTCCAAAGCGGTGACCCATGTGAACACCTTGATGCAATATCCGCTGGACTCGGCTTTCCGATGGTCCAATCACCCAGAGGCATTCGTCAAGCTACCAGTGCACAGGTAAATACTAAATATAGATAGGTATATATTACTGGTGGTAGGTATTTCATATGTGAGAGGCCGCCTGGGTAGGTATCACCGCAATGTCTATTTCTCCCGCCAAACAGCAGTGTAAATGCACTGTTGTGTTCCAGTTTGAAGGATATTGTAGCCAGAGTAACTACTGGACTTAATGAGACTTACATCTTATGTATCATGATGGCGAGCGCAGTGGATCGCCAAGCATTGCTTTGATTCATGGTGTTGTTCGGCTTTGCTACATCAGGCGATCGGCATGCTCGTGTCGCCATTCACCGCATTAAAAAAAATGAAACCAAACAGAGGATCTTGGTTTTGCAAATGGTCAAAATTATGGTGGATTCCATCGGTGATTAAACGAGAAGGAAGCGAGAGATATGGGTGATTAAAAAACATACACATCTCGCCTTTTCCCCAGATGGGGTAGACAGAGGTGCTACCGGGACACCGACATATAGAAATTATTATAAATTAATTATTACATAATATTACAAAGGTACCTATAGTTTATAATCTGCGTTTGTACTTACATACATACATAAACTCACGCCTTTATCCCTGAAGGGGTAGGCAGAGGCGCCACCAGGACACCCACATTTCGCCTTGTATGTTCCGTCCCACGATGTGATAGGTGGCGAGCCTATCGCCATATCGGGCACAAATTCCTGACTCCGGGCTGATAATGAATAGAAAAATCCAATATCACTTTGGCCGACCCGGGACTCGAACCCGAGACCTCAGCTTTGTAACCGTACTGTAATACAACTACGCCACCGAGGCAGTTAATTACACACATGATTAATAAAATGGCATTTAATTTTAATTCTTATACATTAACCCACGTGTACATGTTATCTGCACAGACATTAAAAGCTAGGTACTAGGTAGCCTAGGTTTCTTCTGAAACTAATTACTTAAGGCAATGGATTGCACCAATTACTTTGATAAGCAATTGATTGTTTGTTTTAAAGACTGAAGTATATTCTTATAGAATACGGTATCTGTATCTATATCAGCCCATATACGTCCCACTGCAGGGCACGGGCCTCCTCTACAATTGACGGTACGATTGAGTGGGGTTAGGCCATATAGTCCACCAGAGGCGAAGGGTGACTTTTTTTCAAAAGGGAATCCGATATTTCTGGTTTTTAGTTGATTTATTTATATATTTTATATTAATATGTTTATTATTTTTATAAGTATACATTTTTTATACATTTAATATAAGTTTATAAGACACATAAATTACAAAAGGGAAGCCGGAAATAATCGGCATACATGCAGGCTTCGCCACTGTAGTCCACCCCGCTGGCATAGTACCAGGCGGACTTAACATACCATAGAAATTCTTACAAATCGCTATGGTATGCAGGTTTCCTCACGATGTTCTCTTCACCGTTATAGTGCGTGGTGATTGATTTCTGTTCGTATCATCCTAGATAAATAAATAAATACACCCGACAGTCACAAACATAGTCGTGACTCCACACTAAGATCGAGTCTTCAGTCTTGTGTCGTGGGTGTACGAGAGACTTTTCGGTCTTACTAACACCCAGACCAGAAACAAATACCTGTGGATCACACAAATATTTGCTTCGGCATGCGGATCGAACCCGCAGCCTTACGTTTCACAGCAAGCGTCCAAGCAACTGCGCCACGGAGGCTGTCGATAAAGACCAATGTACGATGTGATCCACGCGTGTCGCCTTTTTTCCCTTCTTGTAGTGCGTCTCGAATCAGTGTAGGTTGCCATGACTTTTTCTTCCGACCGACTTTTCTTTTACCAGCTACTTTCTCCATTATGTTACAATTAGCCGGCATTATTATGTCATGACACCCCCTGGGTTGACTCCAGATTGACAGATTTTTTAAAAACATATCGTTGATCTTCACTTTAAAAATCATAAGCATATTCACTAATCACAGGTGTAACAAACATAAATAATCACTTTTAAATGAGTAATTAAATAATTGCAATCTTATTCGAGTACGTCCAGAGTTCTGACTAGAACTATCTAGAACTATATGACCCCCCTCTGACTTGAAAGCTGGAACCGCTCGACTCTTGGCGTTAGCTGAGCAGTAAAAAACTCAATCTATACGAGTGATCATAAATTTAAGAAACTAGAATCCATCTTTTTGACAAAAATGCCCGAAGTATTTTTTAAAAATGTTTGTTACTTTGGATGATCAGAAACATGTGGGCTAATTGATGATAATAATATTATATATTATTATATATCATATCGAATTATCAATCGGTTTATATGATATTTTTTTAGTTTCCTATGGGGCTATGATGACAGCATTATAGACGCAGCGAAACCGTTCCTAAGATTTCTGGGCGAGTGGAAGTTTGAAAAATTCGGTCTTCTGGCAAGTGTAAGTATAAACCTAATTAATAATATGTATTTACTAACAATTATACCGGTGCAGGATCGTAAGGCCTCTCGTTTCACAGCCGGCGTCTAACCACCTAAGGCTGTTAAAATAATTACAAGGGAACAATTTGACGCACTATCAAATTAAATTAAAATACTGTTCACAAGTATAACTCGCAGTTTCGCCAACGTGAAAGTTTTTTTCGTGAAAATAGTCCCGCTGTATTTTCCTACTCTTTTACCTTTCTCGTTAAATGAACTAACTATCAATGAAGGAACTTTCCCAGTCGAACCAGTAGGTCTTGAGATTGGCGTGAACAAACAAACTCTTCAGCTTTATATATTAGTATACAGGGTATGTCAAGACCGTGACCGAAAACGAAGCCAGGTGGTAGTTTTAGTGACTACAGACACAATGCAACTGAAAATTCCGCAAAAAAAAAGCGTCAGATCTTTTTTGCAATTTTCTAAATATCATCGGGTTGGAGTGGTAAATACCTAGGTTTTGAGAAAATAGTAGTTTAAATCTTTGCTACCATTTTGTCTTTCAAAATAAAAAGGTGTACATTATAATTTTAGGAAAACTATGTACTTATCACCCAAATACGACGATAAGTAAAAAAAAAAAAAATACAATTATTTTTGTGAAATCTTTAGTTGCATTGTGTCTGAAGTCACTAATACTACCTGGCTTCGTTTTCGGTCGCGGTCTTGATATACCCGGTATATAGATTCAATTTTTTTCACAAGTTCTTTTGAATCGTTGGTTAAAGTATGATCGCTAGAACGTCCTGCAGCTGCGAAGAAGAAGGCGCAAGAAACTTCCACAACAACATAAATAAATTCACACCCAGCAGTCACATACATAGTCCTGACCCCACACTAAGATCTAGTCTTGTGTCGTGTATCAGAAACTACGAGAGATTGTCATAAACATACACCCTATTTTGCCTTTCTATTATATCCATCATGTCCTTACTTTTAATTGAGTTTCAATTTTTATTTATTAATTACAGAAAAACGGCACCCTATCAGAGAAATTCACGATCAACACGGGAGAAAACGACAAAGACAAGATGAATATCATTGAAGCTGTGGATGGAAAAGACCATCTACCTTATTGGAGCAGTTCTGATTGTAACAGGTAAGAATTATTCCACTTATTTACTAGCGATAAATACGTCCCACTACAGAGCAAGGGCCTCCTCTACAATCGAGTACGATTGAAATGGGTTAGGCCATATAAGCATATACAGGGTGTATCAAGACTGCGACCGAAAACGAAGCCAGGTGGTAGTATTAGTGCCTTCAGACACAATGCAACTAAAAGTTTCGTGAAAAAATTGACATAATTTTTGTGTATTTTTTACTAATCGTTGTATTTGGGTGATAAATACATAGCTGTCCTAAAATTATAATGTACACGGTTTTATTTTTAAAGACGCAATGTTATGCAAGGGTTTAAATTACTATTTTTGCAAAAACTAGGTATTTATCACCACAACACGATGATATTTAAAAAAAATGCAAAAAATATATGTCGCTTTATTTCCGAAATTTTTAGTTGCATTGTGTCTGTAACCACTAAAAACTACCACCTGGCTTCGTTTTCGGTCGCAGTCTTGATATACCAGGTATAAGCGGCGAAGCAGGCCACATCCAACAGGTCTGTGAGATCCATGGGGGAGGCCTATGTTCAGCAGTGGACTTCCAGTGACTGGAGAGAGAGAGAGAGGCCATATAGTCCACCACGCTGGCCTAGTGAAGTTTGGCGGATTTTACATATCATAGAAATTCTTACAAATCGGAATGCAAGTTTCCTCACGATGCAGATGTTGTGACGGTGAACTGTTATTAAGGTCTTTTTATTGCGATGAATGGCGAGACGAGCTTGCCTTTCTGATGGTAAGCGATAGGACCACTCATGGACAGTAGCAAATCCAAACACCATGAATTACAAAGCAATGTTTGGCATTCCAATGCGCTCGCCATCCTGAGACATAAGATGTTAAGTCTCATTATGTCCAGTAGTTACTCTGGCTACAATGTCCTTCACACCGGAACACAACAGTGCATTTACACTGTTGGCGGGGGAAATAGACATTGCGGTGGTACCAGTTAAAAACCAAAGACATAAGACAAAAATATTGAAAAGCCCACCTATCTGTGATTTCTATTGTCATTACAAAATGAGCTTTATAAACGTGTATATCATCCAACATATACATGAATGAATACGTATATTTTTTCATCATTATCTACGGTTCAAAAGTTATCGACTACAGATAACGGGACGAGCTCCTCTTATCGACTTATAACATTGTAAAAATTGACAAACATACGTTACGTATGATCTCTATATTGTATTACGAATCCACTTAAACAAGATAAAGATTTAGACCATGTTTAAGGAAGTAATTAGCTGTCTTTATTACGCAGAATTTACATATGTCTATTTGATAAAAAAATTAGCTTCGCAATTTCGCTCGTGTATTTTAGATATCTCGTGTTTTTCTAGATAACAACATTTAATATAAAGATATTATGCTGTAGTGTTGCCATTATGTTGCTAATTATTCATATCGGTAGGCCGTATTTTTCGGAATTTCGTTAAATATTCATATTTCTGCCTCGGTGGCGTAGTTGTATTACGGTACGGTTACAAAGCTGAGGTCTCGGGTTCGAGTCCCGGGTCGGGCAAAGTGATATTGGATTTTTCTATTCATTATCAGTCCGGAGTCAGGAATTTGTGCCCGATATGGCGATAGGCTCGCCACCTATCACATCGTGGGACGGAACATACAAGGCGAAATGTGGGTGTCCTGGTGGCGCCTCTGCCTACCCCTTCGGGGATAAAGGCGTGAGTTTATGTATGTATGTATGTATTTATATTTCTCGGAAACAACATTTGTTTCCAGGATGAAAAGTGAATATAACACGAACAAGGTACAAACATATATGTAGATAAAAATACTACCATTTTTAATATTTTAGTTTTAGTCTGGAAGTTAGTGTGTCTTGGGGTCCGCCATAAAAAGGACGCAAATAAACTTTACAATATAATCCACTTAATTATATTATATTAATTATTTCTTTATTGAATATACGTATAAGTATATAAGGCCCCTGATACTACTTTGAAACAACAACAAACAACTTATTTAATAGTCAAAACATTGAAGAAAGTTCAGTTAATTTGGTATAGAATTAGGTATTTGACTATCATCGAATTTTTGTATTATTTTGCAAACAAACAGAAGTGCCATTAAAATAAAACATTTTTGTGAAAACAGTGATAAAGTAGCTTGTAACATGAGGCAAATATTAGTATTTTAAATGAAAGAGTGGGGACGTAGTGGGGACATCTTACCGTCTCTTTCACACCCGCACATAATAATGCATATTAAGAATAGTGACGTCACTAATTTTGTTTTGCATCACTTTTCTTTTACCCCCACTACAAGATTAAAAACGTTTCTAACTTTTTAAATTCTGAATGGATTTACAAAATTCTTTGTTTGTTAGATTTTGGATATGGATACTTTTTGACGAATACAATAAAAAAAATGAGTCAAATACCCAATTACAAATTATCTATATATATGCATATTCATTTTCATTCCAGTTTGGAGTCATCAGATGGGTCCATATTCCCACCATCTCTTTTGGACAGAAAGCAGACTCTACACGTGTTCTACCCGCAGTTGTGTCGCCGACTACCCTTCGTATATGAAAGGGATGTTGAAGTAAGTAGATTAAGTAATACAGTAGAACGCCGATTATCCTAATTTATTGGCACCGGGGTCGATTCGAATAATCGGACATAGACTGGTAATAAAGGAAAACGAACTGTCACACATAGAATTCTTCACTTTATTAAGTTATATAATATAATAATATAAAAATAACTCTTAATTACTCTTAATTTTCTTAACATAAAATAGTCATAATAGTAATATCTAAATTATCATTTGAAGTGTCTATAAATAATGCATGTAGGATTCACATCTAGTAGGTGTCAATCAAGTGTTTCGATTTTCATACCTTCTGTTTAACATGTAAGATTGTACACCAGTTTTGTGAATTAAATAATAAAAAAAAAAAAAAAAGTTAGAAACTTTCTTTATTAAGCTTTCAATCATAACAGTTGACATATATGTGGACTCCAGCGAATTCCAACCAAATAGACATTGCCGTGGTACCTACCTCATAAAACATAACGCCAATAGACCGTTTTGTCATCGGTTGGGATCGACAATGACATTGTGTCAGCCCGTAATCGCCTACGGAGCACGGGACTCCTAAAAAAACAGGACGATTGAGAAGAGTTAGGCCGTAGTACACCATGGTCGACACCATGCACTCACCCAGACGGCCTCTCACATATGAGATGAGACACCTACCAGTAACCTTTTTACTTATAACATTTTCTTTTCTTGACTGCCTCGGTGGCGTACTTGTATTACGGTACGGTTACAAAGCTGAGGTCTCGGGTTCGAGTCCCGGGTCGGGCAAAGTGATATTGGATATTTCTATTCATTACCAGCCCGGAGTCAGGAATTTGTGCCCGATATGGCGATAGGCTCGCCCCCTATCACATCGTGGGACGGAACATACAAGGCGAAATGTGGGTGTCCTGGTGGCGCCTCTGCCTACCCCTTCGGGGATAAAGGCGTGAGTTTATGTATGTATGTATTTTCTTTTCACAGATAGAAGACGGCATACAGTTACTACGTTACAAGATGCCGCTGAACGTTTTCGACGATCCGTCAAACAACCCGTCGAACCAGTGCTACTGCGAAATCGACTCGGGCACCTGCCCCCCAAGGGGGGTCATAAACGTCACCGACTGTACTATGGGTAAGTCAATTATTTATGATAGATTTTCTTAATTATAACAGCCTTCGTGGCGCAGTTGGCTGTGAAACGAGAGGCCGCGGGTTCGATCCCCGCACCAAGAGAAATGTTTGTGCGGCCCACGAATATTTCTTTCGGGTCTGGGTGTTTGTGAGACCGAAAAGTCTCTCGTAGTTCGGATACACGACACAAGACTCGATCTTAATGTGGGGTCATATGTATGTGACTTTTGGGTGTGTTTATTTATTTATTACATATATTCTATAACGGCATACCCAGCTTCGCCCGGTCCCAGGTACTTTTCGACGGAGAAACCGTTTTCCAAAACATTTTCTTCTTCCATTCTCTACTTAGGTATTATAGATAATATTTATTTGATATGACTGCCTCGGTGGCGCAGTTGTACTAAGGTGATTATAAACCTGAGGTCTCGGGTTCGAATCCCGGGTCGGGCAGTGATATTGGATTTTTCTATTCAATATCAGCCCGGAGTCAGAAATTTGTGCCCGATATGGCGATACGCTCGCCCCCTATCACATCGTGGGACGGAAAATACAAGGCGAAATGTGAGTGTCCTTGATTGCTCTGCCTACCCCTTCGGGGATAAAGGCGTGAGTTCATGTATGTATGTTATTTGATATGAATATCTGAATGGGGCAATTATTAAAAAAATATTTTTTCGTCTATAGGTGCTCCAGCCTTAGTGTCCTTCCCCCATTTCTATCTGAGCGATCCTCGTCTCCGTGAAGACGTGTCGGGATTGAACCCGGACCCGGAGCTGCACAACTCCTACATCGACTTCCATCCTACCTTGGGCATCGCGCTTAACGGAAAATCTAGGTAAGAATTTAGTCTAAGAAAATACCTAAAGATACAGGTTATTTTTAGCACAAAGTTAGGCCATATAGTCCACCACGCTGGCCTAATGCGGTTTTGCGGACTTACAAACCGTAGAAATTCTTTAAAATCGCTACGGTATGCAGGTTCCCTCACGATGTTTTCCTTCACCGTTAAAATGCGTGGTGATTGACTATCAATACACACATAACTCCGAAAGGTCAGAGGTGTGCCCTGGGATTTTAACCCGCGACCACCGTGAACATGTAGGCAGTCGCGTCTGGTCCGTTACCAACAGGCCACCACGCACTTAACTTTTAATTTTTAAATAATCACTTGTAAATGTTTAATTGTAATCGAATTCGAGTACGTCCAGTGTTCTGACTAGAACTATATGACCCCCTGACTTAAAAGCTGGATCCGCTGACTGACCAATCCAATACCAATACTGATTAATAATATTGTTCCAGCCTTCAAATTAATATCCAAGTGAGGAAAACGTCGAGTTTCTCTGTTCTGAGGCGGTTGGAACCCAACATTATTCTGCCGGTGGCGTGGATTGAAATCGTGAGTATCAACGCCATCTGTTGTTGAATAGCGTAATTTAAATAATTTATTGCTTTATTTTTAAATAATATATTCTTAATTTTTAAATAGATATAACCTGTCGGAAATATCTGTGGACCTACCTGGAATATATTGGCTATGTTCTTTACACTAAAAACATTTTGAGATGGATGCGAAATATATTTTTCCTATTTTAGTTCAGTTTTTTTAACCTCTATATTTTGAATTTGCTGACCCTATGTTCCAATGACGTCAATTAGCCATGTGCACAGATATTTCCGACGGGTAATACTGACTTAGTTATAATTGAAAGCATTATACTCCTATTTATCCAAGTAAGGAATATCTTTAATATAATTTGGAATAATTATGGCGGCAAATCTAAAATGAAAAAATATACATAAATAAATGCACAATACTTTTATTTAACAAACTTCCATGCTTTTTTATCGCTTTTTCTTTCTGTTAAAATAATATTGCCCATATAAAATATTAATGTACTTTTTTTCTTTTTTCAGGGTATAGAAGAGCTACCGAAAAGCCTAAGGTCTCTAGTCTACCACGGAACGTACTCAACAGTAGCCATGCGGTTAGGGCTCAGTGTGTTCTCAGTAGTAGCCCTCATAACCTCTGGCATCTGTCTCATCATCATGTTCGAGAGGAGACGGCAAAAAATATGCGCCAAAGTGAAGAAAATCGCCGTAGAAACTGCCATGGAAGCGCAACCTTCGCAGAACACAAAATAAACATAACCTAGAAAAGTGTAGAACATTCCATTTTTAAATTTGAAAATTCGTATTGGTATCGTAATTTGAGCCTTAAAAAATTCCCTTCAAGACGTATTTAAATAAGCCTTAAAAAATGTTCGTTTTTTTGCGCGGGAAATGTAATTAAAATGCCTTCAAGGTTTTTAAAGGTTATGTTAAATAACTTTGTTTCCAAATAGTGCTTTAATTTTAAGGCAAAAAGGCTCGTGTAAGGATGATTTAAAAAAATGAGATATTAGTACCTATGTCTAAGGATAACGGCCACCATACAGATTACAGAATGGTGGAAATCCTGTCTTAGAGACGCACGCAAGTGTCGCGTTTTGGGTTCAGTGTCTGTATAACCGGATTTGAATAGACCGGCATAATTTTGACGATATGTAAGTTTGTAGGCAATATAAGCATTTCTCAACTGAGTATAGTGTATTTGCATTCCATTGCACTTACAAATGTATTGTGCCTTGCAGCCACTTTGTGGTGCCATACTAAAAATATTCTAATTTTCGCCAATTTTACCAAAGATTTTGCCGAATATACTCTCAAATTTTTAATTTATAAGAAATCTCAGGTTACTATTGTAAATATTTTATTTTTATATACGCTAAGTATTGCTAGCGGGTTCGCTCGGTTGAAAAACTTTTCCAGGATAAAACCCCCGCTATATTTTTTCCCGGGATAAAGAATACCCTAAAGCCTTCCTCGATAAATAGATTTTCCAACACCAAAAGAATTTTTCAATTCGAACCAGAAGTTTCTGTGATTAGCGCGTTCATACAAACAAACTATTCAGCTTTTTAAATTAGTATAGATATACATTTTACATGATCAAATCATCATAACATTCCTTTTTCATTTAGAATTTAAAAAATACATATCTTATTTAATAGTTAGGTTATAAGATTTTTATGATCTGATATATGTACATATTTGTGTAATATTGTTTTGATTTTAATCGTTAATTTAGTTTTAATATATAAGTAAAGTCATGCTTTTTATTTTGAATAAGCGAAAGAAATATACAATATACAGCCACATAAAAAAGTAGTTGAATAATAACCAAAGTGATTTATATCGATCTGATAACTTGTTTTATGTCAAAATTTTCGACAAAATATTCTAGCTAGTAATAGGTAATAAGAGTTTTAAGAAATCGTGCTTGAGACGCGAAAGAGTTGTTTTAAATTTTTCATATTCACCATATTTTAAGTCAATAACGTACATATTATACACCAAATGATTAGTAAAAGTTTATTATGGAAGGAAAGGTTCTCTCTAAGGCTTATAGATATGGTAAGAGTCTTTAAGACAGAATGTTTGGAAACCCATAATTATAACAGTTATTTTGGTTTTTAAACTGTCGAATCAATCAAGTAAAAATTAATCACATTTCTAAAGTGCGAAATAGCTTTCTTCAGCTTTTTGTAATTTATATTTCTATTTTGGCCAATCAGCCTTCATTAAATTTTTTTACTGTCATGTTTTTTAAAAGTACTTAAATGTATATGGTGATTTAATATTAGGTAATGAATGTTTTATTATAAGAAATTGTACAAAAATATTTTCGTGAATACATCGCATGGATTTTTTCTCTGTCTTGACTTTTGTATTGTATACGAGATGTTGTCTACTTAAGTTAATCAATTATTTATATAGCTGTTAGTTTTAAGTGTAAATAAAGTATTTTTTAAATGTTAACAGAAGTTTTAATTTATTTACATTACCCTGAAGCCCCTGAAGGAAGAGTTTTAGAACTTAACAATTTTTTTTTGTTATGAATCCGCTAGCCCGCAATAGGCCAGCGTGATGTTTGCTAGCTCTCTCAATAGAACATTTGGTTGTATCAGAATCAGCAGTGGATTATAAGAGGAAAAGAAACCTCGATGCGCCCTCAACGATAAAGAATGCTACAGCCCTCTAACTACCCAAACAGGACAGTCTGTATTATAGAGGCCCATAACATCTTACGCATACATTGTCGAATTTTAATTACGTTTACAATTACGGATTTTTCATACATTATCCAATTTTTATGGATTTTAAATTGAAAATTTTTCATATATTTCATATTTCAATAAAATTCATAGCGCCAGATTTTTCCTGCATTACCGAATTTCAATAAATTGTAAAAAAGTGAGGATTTTATATATTCTTAGTTTTAATAATACAATGACGATTTTTTCCTAGATAATGTACTTATTACCGAATTGTATAAGCTTTACATTAGATTTGTATACCACACAGCCGAAACACCGATTAGATTTTGTTATAACAGATTAGATAAAAATATAAAATTAAAAAAATCAATTATCACCACAAATCGCGGCACTACACACCATCTCTATACTGTGTTCCTGTTAAAAACCATCGCGAAGTAGGCGCGAGTCGTTGAAAATTATGAGTTGCAGATTTAAGTCATCTTGGAAAATATACTCCGCAATTTTTCTTTTAATTTTTCGTTAAATCTTGACACTGGCAGAATTGCGGGATGGTAATAGCGTTGAATAATAAAAAGAACTGAACCGAGTTTCCTAATATTTTTGTGCCGCATCGTCAAGCTGTAGAATAGTTTGCCGTCACGTGTTCCCTCCTTCCTATAAATCTGGGTCCTTCCGTAGCGTGCAGAAGCTGATTAATACATACATACATAAACTCACGCTTTTATCCCAGAAGGGGTATGCAGATGCGCCACCAGGACACCCAAATTTCGCCTTGTATGTTCCGTCCAATGATGTGAAAGGCACAAATTCCTGACTTCAGGAAGATAATAAATAAATAAATAAATAAATAAATAAATAATAAACAGCCTCCGTGGCGCATTTGGTTAGACGCCGGCCTGTGAAACGAGAGGCCACGGGTTCGATCCCCGCACCGAAACAAATATTTGTGTGATCCACAGGTATTTATTTCGGGTCTGGGTGTTTGTGAGACCGAAAAGTCTCTCGTAGCTTCTGATACCCACGACACAAGACTCGATCTTAGTGTGGGGTCAGGACTATGTATGTGACTGTTGAGTGTATTTATTTAATTACACCCAACAGTCACACACATAGTCCCGACCCCAAATTAAGATCAATTAAGTCTTGTGTCGTGTATCAGAACTAAGAGAGACTTTTCGGTCTCAAACACCCAGACCCGAAAGAAATATTCGTGGGCCGCACAAACATTTATCTAGAATAGAAAAACCCAATATCATTTTGCCCGACCCGGGATTCGAACCCGAGACCTCAGCTTTGTAGTACCGTAGTACAACTACGCCACCGAGGCAGATTAATGGGCTGGGTTATTTATGTCGAATGGAATGACTCCTTCGTCTGATGCCATGCGATGCCCTGTCTGGCGGGTTGTAAGATTACCATCAGGGGCAGTGCAGTCACTATGCCGTGCTAGTTTAAAAGTAACTCAATCATCATCATTATCATAATCATCAGCCCGTTGCAGTCCACTGCTGGACATACTGTTGCAGCAGACCGGGCTCTGTGGCGTACCTTGGGAGAGGCCTAACTCAATGTTCAAGTTTAAAGGGGGTAAAATAAAACAAAGCGAATGTTTTAAAAACATTACAATTAATTAAAAATGTAACATTTTACAAAAATATATTTACATGGACTATCTATATGGACATAAAACGTACACAGTACAGTCAGCGAAACATTTTCACATTGGGGTAACTTTCTACCCCATAAGCACAATATATAAAAATACTCCAACTCCTTACAAACTTAATTAATATAACTTGATCTGAGATGATCTCGATAGCTTGCTAGTCATGTAACATACATTGTAGTATGGTCACCGCTGGTAGCCAGTTTAGTTCGTAACTGCTTTTAGTCTGCCGGCCCAGGATTTTATTGCAAAGACCCGGCAAACGCGCGAACCTGATAAGAAATTACAGCATAACCATCTACAACGGAATGGAAGAAAAAAGGACGGGAGAAAAGGCCTCCATTGATCTCATTGACAAAATGAAACTCGATTTCTGTGTCCAGTGATACCCTAGTAGAGGAAATCCCTACTATTGTCCAAAGTAATGTCTTTTAATTTAAACAAGTACCACACGTATTTTTTGACACAGTGACCAAAAAGCTGCCTCGATGGCGCAGTTGTACAAGGTATAAAAGCAAAGCTGATGTCTCGGGTTTGAGTTGGACAAAGTGATATTGGATTTTTCTATTCGTTATCAGCCCGGAGTCAGGAATTTGTGCCCAATATGGCGATAGGCTCGCCCCTATCACATCGGACGGAAAATACAAGGCGAAACGTGGGTGGTTGCACCTCTGCCTTCTACTTCTGGGAAAAAGGCGTGAGTTTATGTGTGACTAACAAGCTATCGAGTCCATCATACACCGACGATTTGGGGTACAAACAGACCCCAGGAAAAATTAAATTCTCCTATAATAACTTTACATGAGTGAAAGACAGAACGAATGCTTTGTTAACAATAAAATATAATCTATACATTGTTAGTTTGTGTTGTGATGGACACTAAGCGTTGTGCTGCGTTTAC
This sequence comes from Deilephila elpenor, assembly GCA_949752805.1. Classification (NCBI taxonomy): domain Eukaryota; kingdom Metazoa; phylum Arthropoda; class Insecta; order Lepidoptera; family Sphingidae; genus Deilephila; species Deilephila elpenor. The sequence continues at coordinate 2,822,508 of OX457121.1, forward strand.
TCCCACTGTTGGGCAAACTCAGGTACCATCATATTTTCTGTATTGTCCGGCAAACGAGCAAACAGTTGATGGTAAGTGATCACACCCATGAACACCCACAACGCTGGGATTATAGATGTGTTGCCAGACCATCGAATTGGGGAGCAGGAAGGAATAGGATGGGAAAGGAGACTGTCCCGCCCTCACACCCGCCACTGCAACTCCTGTAAGCCAGGATCAACAATGACACGCATTTTAATGACACTGAACATTGAAGCTCAGCGCGTCTCCGGGAATGTCTAACTTGTCTTTAACCCGCAACGAAATCAATCAAAAAAGTTAAATTAATAGGAGTTGGAAATAAATTATTGTCCACTTCCCTCCCTAATAAAGCGGGTGACAAAAACAATGAACTAAAGAGGTAAATAACCTCGCATAAAGACGTTTACAGCCAGAGAAGCCAGCTGTAAAGCACCACGGATTAGTCATTATAACATTTAAATGGGACCTATAAAGTAAGCTGTTATACTTGATAATAGGATGGGAAGTGAAAAAGGATGTTGGGCATCTGGTAATCTCACTTACCGAACGAAAACCATCTCTTTTTAGTCAAAGGAAATCTACTTGAACATTTCGGTGTGGACGTCCTATGTCCAGCAGTGGATCAACCGTATACAATATACTTAGTATAACAAACGAAGTTCTCGCTGTCCCTATAACGCTTAGATCTTTTAAACCAGGCATCGGATTTGTTGCCTTCAACATGTCGGCGGGCAACACGTGTGGCGCTTGTTGCCGACATTATTTTGTGTGTGATTGTGTGTAGTCCTAATTATACAGGGTATATCAAGACCGCGACCTAGAACGAAGCCAGGTTAGTTTTAGTGGTAAATTTTGTAGAAAAAGCGACAGTTTTTTGTTGTAATTTTTAAATATCATCCAATTTGGGTGGTGAATACCTAGTTTTTGCGAAAATAGTAATTTAAACCCTTACGTACCATTGCGTCTTTAAAAATAAAAAGGTGTACATCATTATTTTAGGCAAACTTTGTATTTATCCCCCAAATACAACGATAAGTAAAAAAAAATAAAAAATTGACGTTTTTTTTGCGATATTTTTAGTTGCATTGTGTCTGAAGTCACTACTACCACCTGGCTTCGTTTTCGGTCGTAATCTCGATATACCCAGTATTGTGTAGAACTGATTCATGCGGCATGACAGTGTCCACGGCTGGTAAGACGCTTGTGTGAGACGCTACGTTCCCATATGATTGTTTGATAAGTATTTGTGTCAAATACTTGCCACAAATACTTATAATGGTGGAAAAATCTAGTAGTTTAATACAAAAATATTATTCTGGTGCTACAGTTTCCGGACAATTCTTCAGTTATTTCTGCTTTAGTGGACTTTTACAGAAGATTCTTATGTATGACCTCTATCTAAACTAAGGCATTTCTTAATTTCCACGTGACTTTTTATTTAGTAATTTTAAAACAATAATTTCTTTTTTATAATGTTTTTAGCATTGTAACTAATGATTTAGATTGAAAACATTTATATAAAATACAAATGATAGTCCGTTTACTAGAACATTTTTTTCTGTGTGGATATGTTATCGATATAATTTAAAACAAAACTTATAGGTTATTTGCAAAAGTAACATTTTCTTTTCATTTATAGCCGATACCCCTAAGCCAGGATATAACGGGGTCTCAAACTACCCCTAAGCATTCAATCCACTGCGTACTTTATCCAATTCTGTTTGTCGCGCGGGGTTTTCATTGACCCCAGATTAATTTCTATTACAATCTGTGCATTTGAAGTATTTTTAAATGCATTTTTAAAACACAAATAATTGCCAACTTATTTAAACAATTGTTTATTTACAATATTCCATACGATACGAGAAACAAATACAAATTAAAATATACATAACAATTCTGGGGCTTTAAAAGACCCCATCACGCAGCGAATAATAAGGCATTTCCTAATAATTATATTTCCGATTTATACAAACCTTAGACTCCACGCGACAAATAGACACGTTAAAAATTATCCTTCTAGTCGAGTATATAAAAACGATTAAAAATTTCTATATAAAAAATTTAATCTAAATCACTTGATTTGCTAGGCGCTGCCGCAGTCTTAAACATTGTAAGCCGAATTTGTAGGAAAACTTTCGAAAATTTCTCTATACACTTTTCTATTGAGGAAGACATCGAAAATCGCATTTGAAAATACTGCATGTGATGTTTAACGACTTTCATATTCCAGACATTAAAAATAGAATTTCAGTTTTCATATTATGATTAACTGAAAAAATGGTAGCTTCAATTAAACCAACAATCACTCAATTAAATTAAGTAATTTTACTTTCCCACAAAAACGTGGGATCGGTTGAATTATTCTTTTATTTATATTACTGAAAGTTCGTGTTATGATTAACCGTATCAATCAACATTAAATGCTGGTAAACTCATACAAAATATATTTATATCGCCTTAAAATCAAATGACTATCGAAAATGCGGCGAACATTTTCTCTTTTAACAAACAAACCTTCAATTTAAAAATATTCACCATTCAAACACGATTTTCTCGACTTCTCAGAGAGTGGGGTCAAAAGCGACCCTATTTGATATTTAATTTCATGTACAATCTGCGTTAATATACACATGTGTATACAAATGTAGCTATAACTCTAGTATCACTTGATATGAGCCGGATCACGCGTTGCTCAGCAATTCGCTGCAACAAAATGAATATTATTGATACAGAAAGAAAGAAATAACTTCATGTGATTAAATATAATATAAAACAAGTATTTAAAAAGAAAAAAAAAACGTATATCCAAAAGAAAATTAATTGGCAAAATATTTTTTATGAATTTTTTTTTATTTATAAACAAAAAAGGGCCAACTAAACACGTAAAAACATCTTAATATGAAGCAACCACAAAAAAACACCTGTGTATATTATTTTGGAGAATAAAAACATTTTTTTTTTTTTTTTTGTAAAGCTAGGACTCACTTGGTCAGCTCTCGCGTGGTGATTGGCCCGGTGAGGCCAGAACGAGACCGCGATCTGCTCAGCTGCGCTCTTCGCTCAGCTGAGGGACAAACAGACACATTCATATCGATACAATACATATATACATCAACACATTCACCAATTAGACCCCACACTAAGACCGAATCTTGTCATCAGAAACTACGAGAGACTTTTCACTCTCACAAACACTCAGACCCGAAACAAGTATCTGTGGATCACACAAGCATTTGTATCGGTGCGGGGATCGAACCCGCGGCCTCTCATACAGCCGGCGTCTAACCAACTGCGCCATGGAGGCCATCAATAATCAACTCTTATACCACATAAACTGTAACTCCTTTATGAAAATTATTTCCCTTTTATAGATTTTTTTTTTAGTATTAGCGACTAAGCTTGTATATTCATTTTGGATTAAAAAAATCCCATGGAGTATATTTTGCGATATTTGTTCACTTTAAATCTGTAAATAGTATTTTTATAACAGTTAACAGTTGATGTGTTAAAATAATATTTTCTATATTGATATTTGTAACCTGTTATTACAAAAAGTCATATTTTTACACTAATACCTTATAGGTGGGGTACACAATGACCCCTTCGCAATAACAGGTTAAAATCTCACTACACAGCACAACATCGAAAGCCGAAGAGAATAATAAAAAAAAAGGAACGTGCTACGAAATAATATGATAAAGAAATATAAAAGAATTCAAAGCCGAAACGATGAGAAAGAATGCACTATTTTTCATTAAAAAAATATACTAAAATCTACATTCAGATGATAAATTAAAACCTAGTCTCAGCCATGACAAAAATACTAAATTACATATACCCCTGTTGTTTTTCTTAACAAAATAAGCATTACAGGCCAAAACGCTGAGAATCATTTAAATATTTTCTAGACTTTATTTTGTTTTTTTTTTTGTTTTTAAAAAAAGCATTGTAGGCCAAGACGCTGAGATAAAAATGCATTTTTTTTTCTTTTTTTTTTTTTGCTTATTTTTTGTTTTTGTATAGTTAGGCCGGGTTAGTATACACCGAAAGCCTGTATCACTTGTCTGTATGTTTCTATTCGGGGCGAAGACTCCCTTCGGCTGCGGAGCGCTCGGCGGCCGCAGTGGAGCACCTTCGTCATCTCTGGCGCAGCATTTATAAATAAATACACCCAACAGTCACATACATAGTCCTGACGCCACTGTCATCGAGTCTTGTGTCGTGTATCAGAAACTACAAGACATTTTTCGGTCTCACAAATCCAGACCCAAAACAAATAACTGGATCACACAAACATTTGTCTCGGTACGGGGATCGAACCCGCGGCCTCTCACACAGCCGGCGTTTAACCAACTGCGCCACAGAGGCTGTCAAAAATTTATGGATTCGCTTTAAAATAACTTTTGGCAGTCATTTCTCTGTCACAAGTTTATCTATATTGTAGATGGCCAATTATGTATAAATATATCTTCTATTCGATTTTACTTAAAGAAAAACTTGCTTTTTTATTTACAACAATAATTTCAAAAATACAAAGTAATAATATGAAATATAATTCGTAGAACATATTTACATTCATACATTTTACAGCTACAGACACCAATTTTTTTTCCGCCAGTATTGAACCCACGTACCTTCTAATCGGTGCAGTATGGCATGAACTAGTCCCTCCTCATCACTTAGTTCCGTAATGTCCTCTACTAGTAAGCGTGCGGAATAACAGATTTTTAACGCAAAAAACACATACAAATGTGCGTTTATTACCCTTCTGACAATGAAGGGTTATATAAAAACACCCAACAGTCACATAATCACCCACATTAACACAAGACACTTGTGGGTGATTCAGTCTCGGCGCGGGGATCGAACCTGCGGTGGCACAGTAGCATAGACACGAAGGTTATATATTCAATAGATCCGTCAAACGAGCAAAGAAGTCCGATGGTATGTGATCACACGCATGAACATCCAAAACGAGGGGAGCGGGAAGGTAATAGGATGGGAAGAGGGGTGGGGGGAGGGGGCTGTTGTAATGACGTCTTACCTCCTGCTACTCTGGGGTTAGCTTTCTTCCTGGGCCGTTCTCTACTGAACGCGGAGCCGCTTTGCAGAGCCTCCATCAAACTGAAATAATATTAATATGATAATAATTTCGCATGGGTGAAAATCGATATAGTATAAATAATGAGTGAATGGTTGAATGCAAGAATGAATGATGAAATGATCGTATGAGCGACTGAATTAATAGTTTGTGTAGTTTGAAAATAGTGTGTAGTTAGCTGGCAACACAGTGCTCTTTATATAAATTGTATATCTGCTATGTAATGTCTATTCTTTAATATTATTTTTTTGTATAATAAATCCTGTGTTACTATGTCTTTAACCCATCATGAATGAACGAATAAAACAATATGAATGAGTGACTGAATGTAAGAGTGAGTGTGTGAATGAGTGACAGAGCGATTGAGTGAGTAATCAAGTGTGTAATTAATTGAGTGAATGTATGAGTGGGAATGAGTGACTGTCTGAATGTATAAGTGATTGTATGAGCGAGTATGTGTGCCATAGATTGAGCTCTTGAGTGAGTGAATGAGTGAGTGAGTGAGTAAATGAATGACTGAGTGAGTGAGTGGTGTGTGGGCACCTGTCCATGACGCCGTCCTGCGCGCGCTCCATGTCGACGAACTGCTTGTATCGGTGCTGTCGGTCGCGGCGCTCGCGCTCGGCCGTGGCTCGCGCCTCCCGCGCCCGCCGCGCACGCTCCTCCGTCTCGCGCGCCACCACGTTCTCCTGGTGCGCCGCCTGCACACAATCCACTGGCTATATGCACTTGTACGCACTATTTGGTTATTATATGTACTTAATTATTGTTATACAATAAAAATCTGTTTTGTAGATTCTCTGCATCACCCAAAGGTTGACTAGTAGAGTAGTATACAACATGTATAAAAACATACATACATAAACTCACTCCTTTTTCTCAGAAAGGGTAGGTAGAGGTCCTGGATATAACCCTTTTTAGTTGTCATATACTGTAGCAATAAATCAATTAAGATTTCCTTCATCATACATACATACATAAACTCACGCCTTTATCCCAAGGGGTAGGCAGAGACGCCACCAAGACACCCACATTTTGCCTTGTATGTCTCATCCCACGATGTGATATTGGGCGAGCCTATCGCCATATCGAGTACAAATTTCTGATTCCAGGCTGATAATGAATAAAAAAATCTAATATTACAAAAAAAAGTATAATTAATGTATTACCTGGAAAGAATCCTTGAAAGTCTTGATATCTGAGAAGAACTCCTCTAGAGTGTACTTGTGAGGGTCGAACACGTAGTATTCTGCCAGCTCCCCGTACAGAGCTTCCATCTTCTTGAACATGGAGTGGAGGAGATCGCACTGTTCGCGGGCTTCGGAGGCGAAACTCTGTGTCTTGGTTCAGGAATATTTCGATAAAAATAATATTGTACATATACAAGTGTATTTAAAAAATGCTCCAAAGCTAGTATATACAAACATGTCGAAAAACTAAGCAATTCTGACAATATTACATACATACAGGTCGAATTGGTAATCTCCATTTTTTTTATTCAATTAAAAAGTATACATTGATAGCAAATTACCGCGATCTTTAACGGTTAAAGAAAACATCGTGAGGAAACCTGCATACCATAGCGATTTCTAAGAATTTCTATGATATGTAAAATCCGCCAACCCGCACTAGGCCAGCGCGGTGGACTATATGGCCTAACCACGCTCAATCGATTCTCTCGATTGCAGAGTAGGTCCGTGCCCTGCAGTAAGACGTATATGGGCTTATATAGATATAGATATAGTGAGGAAACTTGCATACCATAGCGATGTGCAAGAATTTCTATGGTATGTAAAGTCCGCCAACCCGCTCTAGGCCAGCATGGTGGAATATATGTCCTAACCCCTCTCAATCGTACTCTCGATTGTAGAGGAGGCCCGTACCCTGCAGTGGGACGTATATGGGTTCATACTGGTAGGTTTTACATACCGTAGAAATTCTTACAAATCGCCATGGTATACAGGTTTCTTGTATTTCTCCCTGTCCTTAGCCAGGTGGAATAGTTGTTCAACGGTGCTGATACCGGTCCACTCCCGGATGTTTCGCAGCCACGATTTTTTCCTTCGTCCAGCGCGTCTCTTGCCTTCCACCTTGCCCATAATACTTCAGCACTGAAGAGGCACTCCAAGAAGAAGAATACAGGTTTCCTCACGATGTTTTCCTTCACCGTTATATTTATAATAATCATTATATTTATAAAGGATACGCTCATGGTCTCGTGGAACAAGTCTTCAGGACACTGCGGCACCCTGGAGTTGTTAAGATCCGTCTCCAAAGCCCTGATGTCATTCTCCATCTTCTTTAGAGCTTTTTGGAGATTCTCCATGGACACCCGCGCCGCCCTGTAGACAAATACACCCAAGAGTCACATTACTGATAGGTCTCTTATACCGGGTATATCAAGACTGCGACCGAAAACGAAGCCGGGTGGTAGTTTCTGTTACAAGACACAACGCAAATAAAAAATTTGCAAAATAAGCGACAGTTTTTTTTTTTTTTAATTTTTAAAAATCGTTGTGTTTGGGTAGTAAATACCTAATTATTGCGTAAATTGTAATTTAAACCCTATCGTATCATTGCGTCTTAAAAATAAAAAGGAGTACATCATTATTTTAGGAAAACTAAGTTTTAATCACCCAAAAACGACGATAAGTAAAAAATTACCAAAAAAAAATTTTTTTTGCGAAATTTTTAGTTGCATTGTGTTATGTGCACTAATACTACCACCTGGCTTCGTTTTCGGTCACGGTCTTGATATACCCTGTATGTGAGAGAACGCCAGGTACCACCGCAATGTCTATTTCTCCAAACAGCAGTGTAAGTGCACTATTGTGTTCCAGTTTGAAGGACATTGTAGCTAGTAACTGGACATAATGAGACTTCACATCTTATGTCTCAGGATGGCGAAAGTGGAATGCCAAGCATAGCTTTGTAATTCATGGTGTTTGGGTTTTGCTACTGTCCATGAGTGGTCGTATCGCTTACCATCATACAAAAATATCTCTTTGCCCGGCAATTGTTGAGACGTCACGTCTTTATTTCCCTTTCTCTTTCACTCTAATATAATAATTACCTGTCTATATGCGGCATTTCCTCTGCGAACGTCAACGCGTCCGGAAATTTACTCTCAATCGTCTCAACTAGATAGTGTAGGAGTGTCTGTTTGTTCTCCAAATCCTTGGTCGCCGTCAACTGAAACAATAATCAGACATACATACATATATACATGAAGTCACGCCTTTATCCCAGAAAGGGTTTGCAGAGGCGCCACCAGGACACCCACATTTCGCCTTGTATGTTCCGTCCCACGATGTGATAGGTGGCGAGCCTATCGCCACATGGGGCACTAATTCCTGACTCCTGGCTGATAATGAATAACGCAAGTTTTACATTTATGAAAATTTATTATTTTTCTGAAGTCATATTTTTTGGCGCGTTTGTAAAAATTATTCGTGTATTGTTTTTACGAAGCGCGCACACACCGACACCCAAAAAGTGACATGATGAAGTTAGCTTTTCTGTTTGTTTAAGAAGTATAACTTCTAACCTACGTCTTATGAACGCATATTTTTTTTTGTGTTTTTATTTAATATAAGGACCTTGGTTAGAAAACTGATTTCGAAGCCATAAGCGCCAGCGTTGTTTGATCCTGTGTTCATGTAGTTGCCAAGCAGAAGCAGAAGTTCTAGTATCTTCGCGAACTTCTTGCTCGATTTCACTTCTTCACATGCCGCTGTGCCCGACACTATGTCCTGGGAAGAAATCCAATTTAAATCACTAAAAATGTACATAAATAAACACTTGCAGATACAGTAAACAACAAAAAAAATTTTTTTTTTTTACAAAAATTTTTTTTTGCAAAAACCCACCGGTTTGAGTTCCGATATGATCTCGTTGTAATGATCTTTGAAGGCGAGGCTCCTCAGCCTTGGACCGAGCCGCTTCACATCAGCCAGCGTGGCCGCGAACTGTTCCGCTTCCACCAGCTCTTCGCTGTTGCCCTTCAAATCCAACAGCTTCTTCATCTGATCCGCTGGGGGAAGATACTGAGGAAAGAAACACAGTCAAGGACCCGTTAAGGCGACCCACGTGTCGTGTTTCGGTTATAACCGTTCATACTCTATCTGGGGCATTGCAGTCATTTTGACGTGCCAATGGAAAAAACTCAGAATTGACCAATGAAAAAAGAAATGTAAATAAATAAATACACCCAACAGTCATATACGTACAGATCTAGTCGGGTGTCGTATCAGAAACTACGAGAGATTTTAAACACCCGAAACAAATAGTACACAAACATTTGTCTCGGTGCGGGGATCGAACCCGCGGCCTCTCGTTTCACAGCCGGCGTCTAACCAACCGCGGAAAGAGACTGCCATTATACGAAAAAATATATTTCTATATAATACCCTACCGCTTCTTGCTACCCTATGAATTTATCTCTTTTAAATTACGCAACGGATTTTAAAGCAGTTTTCATTAATTTAGTACATACATAAACTCACGCCTTTATCCCCGAAGGGGTAGGCAGAGGTGCCACTAGGACACCCACATTTCGCCTTGTATGTTCCGTCCCACGATGTGATAGGGGGCGAGCCTATCGCCATATCGGGCACAAATTCCTGACTCCGGACTGATAATGAATAGAAAAATCCAATATCACTTTGCCCGACCCGGGACTCGAACCCGAGACCTCAGCTTTGTAACCGTACCGTAATACAACTACGCCACCGAGGCAGTCATTAATAGTATAATTCAAAAAGAAGGTTTATACAGGGTATATCAAGACTGCGACCGAAAACGAAGCCAGGTGGTAGTTAAAGTGGTTACAGACACAACGCAATTGCACGAAAAAATTACTGTAAAAGTTCAAACTGGCTTTCACCTGGCTTCGTTTTCGATCGCAGTCTTGATATACCCGGTATGTACAGCTATTAAAAGGTGGAGTGTAACTGCACCCGAGCGAAGCTGTAAAGTGCACCTGTATGAGAAGATCGAGCACGTTCCCGGTGAGCACGCTGGAGTCGCAGCGCAGCACACACGCGCGGATGTGCTCGTAGCGCAGGTGCTTCAGCGACCCGCCCAGAAGGATCGACAGGTTCTGCGCAGCCTTGCTGTCCAGGACCTTCAGATCCTTCGCTTTTTTGAGCGTGTGCGCCCTAGGATACATGTACAATCATCATCATCATCGTCATTACCATAATTACCATCCTCATCAACATAACCAGTATCATCGTCATCCCCATCGTCATTCCAGTCATCATTACCATAATCATTTTCACCATAATCACTGCTGGACTTCTTACAAGTTTTTTTCAGTTTATTACAGGTAGACTTTTTTCAAAAATTACGCCATGTTAAGTACGGTGATTAGAAATATGTGAGTTAGATTAATAATCATGTAGTCAATATCACCCTGTTTAACGAAATAAATATCAAAATGACGGAAAAAATCGTTGAATAATAACGTCCTTTTTCATAGACAGTTTTAAACTTATTTAAGTTATCGAATGTTTTGTGTTCTTCGCTTAAACTGAATTCAAAAGTCGTTCGAAGGGGACAAAATATTCGATAACTATAATAGGTTTTAAAACTGTCAGTGAATAAAACCGTAAATCTATAAATGGCACTTACTTATCGACAGCGTCTTCGTTCTTCTTCGCGACCGGTTTGCTTGAGAACTTCTGCGCTAGTCCAGTTAGAATGTCCGGTGACGCCAGCTTGTCCTCTTGCACCTACATAACATTATAAAGCTTTCTTATGTTTATACGAATGTTGCATATAATAAACCTTACATACATACATAAATTCACGCCTTTTTCCCAGATAGAAATAAATAAATAAATACACCCAACAGTCACATACATAGTCCTGACCCCACACTAAGATCGAGTCTTGTGTCGTGGGTATCAGAAACTACGAGAGACTTTTCGGTGTCACAAACACCCAGACTCGAAACAAATACCTGTGGATCACACAAATATTTGTTTCAATGCGGGGATCGAACCCGCGGCCTCTCGTTTCACAGGTGGCGCCAGACCAACTGCGCCACGGGGATGCCAGATGGGGTAGGCAGAGGTGCTACCAGAACACCCACGTCTCGCCTTGTGTGTTCCGTCCCACGATGCGATAGGGTCGAGCCTATCGCCATATCAGGCACAAATTCCTGACTCCATCTATCTATCTATCTATCTATCTATATCAGCCCATATACGTCCCACTGCAGGACACGGGCCTACTCTACAATCGAGAGAATCGACCTGACTTCATGCTTATAATAAATAGAAAATTCAATATCACTTTGCCAGACCCAGGATTCGGACCCGAGACCTCAGCTTTGTATTCGTAACGTAGTACAACTGCGCCACCGAGGCAGTCGAATAGAGTGTTTCATACAACGAGACTATATTTAATCATATCGACTATATTGATGCCACGACTGATTGATTAATTATTATGGTCCTTCGAGCCACTTACATTAACCCAGAAAGCTTTTTCTGTCATCTTCTGCGGCCCTATTGTCTTCCAATTGGCTCTTTTGAGGGGTCCTTCCACTTCCCACTTCTTTTTTGGCTTCAAGCCGTGAGGAAGAACATCAGGCTGCGGCTGAAAATAAATAAATACATTCTTTAGTATTTTTATTACCTCTCAAGTTCATAGTTTTGTCTCTCACTTTCCTAGGTGGACAAAAGTATTTACAACTCATATTGTACAAGGTATGTCCAGGCTGCGACCGAAAACGAAGCCATACACAATGCTACTAAACTTTTCGCAAAAAAAAAAGTCTTAGTGATAAATACTTACCTAAGTTTTGCTAAAATTATAATTTAAACCGTTTCGTACCCAGTGACTTTTAAAAAAAGAAGGTGTGCATTATAATTTTTGGAAAACTATGCATTTACTACCTATTGTGTATTGACAGATTGTCTAACTTGTTTGACGCTTTTTGTTTAAAAAGTACAACTCAAGTGGGTAGTGTAAAATAACTTCACTTGTCATTTAGCTCCCTAGCTGAATAAATGTGTTGGCCTTTATAATGTGTTTTCTTAAACATAATACTATCCAAAACGGAAGATAAGAAAAAAAAATAACAAAAAAATAATCGTGCTTTTTTTTGCGATAATTTTTGTTGCATTATATCTGAAGTCACAAATACTACAACCTAGTTTCATTTTCGGTCGCAGTCTTGACATACCATGTATGTTGTTCATTTTACTTCACTTTTAACTGGTAAGCCTCTCATTTGTGAGAGGCCGCCTGGGTAGGTATCACAGCAATGTCTATTTCTCTAACAAATATCAGTGTAAATACACTGTTATGTTCCGGTGTGAAGGACATTGTAGCCAAAGTAACTACTGGATATAGTGAAACCTAACATTTTATGTTTTATGATGGCGAGCGCAGTGAAATGCCAAGCAATGCTTTGTAATTCATGGCGTTTAGTTTTCCTACTGTCCGTGAGCGATCGTATCGCTTACCATCAGGCGAATGGCATGCCCGTCTCGCCATTCATCGAAATGATAAAAAACGGCTGTTAATAATACTTACGAGTCTTATCATAGGTCCTCCCATGCCGGGTGGCGGTGGAGGCGGCGGGCCTCCCATACCGGGCATGGGGGGTGGGGGAGGTCCTCCCATTCCCGGCATGGGAGGGGGTGGGGGCGCACGCGGCCCGCCCGGCATCGGCGGCGGCGGGGGAGGCGGGGGACCTCCGCCAGCTGAGAAAACAAAAATATATTACTCTGTCTCTATTATGAAACTTGAAGTCTCTCTCTTCAGGCAAAGGAACTACACTAATAACACAGGTCTCCCCCGAGGATTTACATTGAACGGATCATTCTAGCTACACTCCAAATAAGTAGATCGAAATTAAGGAATAGAAATGATTTGGTGGTATTGTACCATAAATATTAATTTTTACATAAAGACTAGATAATTGCAACTTTATATGACATACTAATTACTTATGTACAAGTGGAATTATGCCCGCACACTTAATTCAGTATTAATGTTTTGTATTTTTTAGAAAGGTAGTAAAAACCATTTAAAAAGAAAAAAAAATCATTAATTTATAGTTTCCCATCATTGGTTACATATAACACCTGCTACATTAACAGAAAACAAGCCCTTACATCTTATACTTACCAAAAAAAAAATACGGAAAAATAATTTAGAAACATATATAAATATATAAAAAAGCGTTTACCTGAAGGCATCGGCGGAGGGGGTGGTGGAGGCGGCCCGCCACCTAGAACCACACCAGAGAGGGATGGCTATAGTGCGATATACATGCGTGTGAGTGAGACGGATATACTATATACTTCTAACTACTTTTATTTTAAGTGTGCATAGAAAGTGTAACATTCATATACAACGTGTAACAGGATTAATTCACAACTTCAGACACCCCAACTTAAAAATATTATTGGAATCATAGTGGAAGTTTGAAATTGTACTCCGAAGATTACAAAAAATATTTATTTATGAAATTAGTTATACCAAATTTAGGCGCGCAACATGGTCATCTTGCGAATAAAGTGCACTACTGTATAATACACACGCGCGCGGACACGCACACATGTTCACAAGGCCTATTCACACGAGTACCTACGCGACTGGCCCGAACGCCGCGCCGCGCCGGCGGAAACAGCCGACAATAAACGAAATACAAATTTCACACTACTACACCGACCGCCCGAACCTTTTAAGATTCCGCCGCGCGCGCCATCGTTTATCGGATGATTCAAATTTCATTAAACAATAGCTGCGTCTTGCTCTGTCTAACCGTTGTTAAATATGTGGAAAAGAGAATATGGTAATTATTTATTTTGGTAGGTTATTACGTTTATTCAGGCCTATCGTTGTGTGCGTTTGTTTAATGCTAGATTGTTTGCGAATTTGAAAGGACCTTTATGACTGTCGAAATAAAGTTCATATTTGTTTATTATTTGATTTATTAAAGTATTCGTTTATTATGTCATTTAGAAAGGACCTTATACTCTGGAGTTACGTTTCAATTTCGTTTGTTCGGTGCATTAAAGGAAAGGGTGTCTGTTATGTACTAAGTTTTAATTAATTATTAAAAAAAAATAAACCTATAGAAAAAAGTGTTGATATCGATTCAGTAGCTGATTCTGCACCTACTACTTTCGGCTTTTACATTTAATTCTGTTACTCGTTGTATTTAAAGATGTTCAGACTTTTCATAGACAATTTTAAAACCTATTTTAGTTATCAAATGTTTTGTTTTCTTCGCTCGAACTGAATCTCAAGTCGTTCGAAAGGGACAAAACATTCGATAACTAAAATAGGTTTTAAAGGTGTTTATAATAAGGCCGGTTATGTTTAGAATAAGCTATTGAATCAATCTCGTTTTTTTTAACGCGAGATTGCTTAGGAATTTAATAATCCATGAACATGAATAAAAAGTTCTTATTTATGCTAAAATGTTTCTTTATTTTTGTATTGATTTGTAGGTTAAAATCGATTTCATCTCTTTTCAATCGAAGATTGCTTAGGAATTTAAAAGAACCTCAATGATCATCAATTAAAATTTTTGTTTTTCATATTTACTAACGTAATTATTTATAATTCTATTTTTTTATTGCTGTGAATGGCGAAAGAAGCATGCCATTAGCCTGATGGTAAGCGATACGACCGCACAAGGACAGTATCAAAACCAAACAACACCATTTATTACAAAGCAATGCTTGGCATTCCACTGCGCTTGTCATCCTGAGACATACGATGTTAAGTCTCATTATGTCCAGTAGTTACTCTGGCTATAATGTCAAATGATTTCAAGACTTTATCTCCTTGACTTACGTTTCAATTTCGTTCCATTTAAATGTTTATATTGAAAGGTGACTATAACATAGCTTTACCTAGATTTATTGAAAAAAATACCAATGAAAAAGCTGTTGTGATCGATCCAGTAGCTTATTCTGAACATACTATCAAAGTCTACATATTATTCTTACAAGTTATACAAAGGAGAATGCCCATTTTACTATGAAACTTGGTATCGGTGCGAAGATTTTTGTCCCTCGATGAAACTATTTTTTTTTTGTGTAGGGGAAAAATAAACATAACTGCGACCCAGGGCCGGAGTTCTTGGAGAAATGAACTTGAAGTCCAGTCACTCTGGTAGCCCCATTTGTAATGGCTGACGTATCGTAAAATTTGATGATAATTACTTTATTTTATAAAAATCTGTCGTCGGGATAAAACAGGAAAACGTTTAAGGACAAACCATAAAAAATGCTGTAATTAAGTTTAAGCAGTATCGGGATCGGCCATTCTCCTTTAATAAAATATTTCACGTCACATGCTATTTAGGCATCGCCCACTATAAACTAAAGAGAGATAGCTATACACAAAAGTATAAGTGCAACAGAGATAGAATTACAAAGCTTTCATGCTCGCTCATATCATCCGCCGTTTTTATTGGCACAGCAATTTGTACCTAAAGGCGGGATTTCATTAGGCAAATTACATGTATGCAAGTTACAAATCGCATGCAACTTGAACAAACTATACTACAACCCATTAATAAGGGATGGCAAGAGGAATACACACCTGAAGGCAGGGGCGGCGGCGGCGGAGGTGCTGGCCCGCTCTCTAAACGCAATAGAAAGAGATGGATGTACAGCGGATACATGCTTGTGTGAGTGCGAGCGAGATATATATAGTTGAGTGTTACACTTATTAGTTTTTGTTTGTTTGTTTGTTGCGCTTTTACGACCTAACTATTCGAGCGATCGTCATGAAATTTTGCATACACGTAGCCAGGTATACAGAAAAGGACATAAGGTGGTTTTTATATCGAAAAATACCGTTTCCTATAGAAATATAAGTATTGGACAGAACGAATAAATACGATAGCACAAAAACTTAGGGCACCGATTAATAAATTACAAATTAATGTCTGAATGACAGAAACTGTGATATTTCGCACGGAAATAATATTCAAATAAATTCACCAAACAGTCACATACATAGTCCTAAACCCACACTAAGATCTAGTCTTGTGTCGTGGGTATCAGGAACTACGAGAGACTTTTCGGTCTCACAAACACCGAGACCCGAAACAAATACTTGTGGTACACAAATATTTGTCTCGGTGCCGGGATCGAACCTGCGTCCGCTCTTTTTACGGCGTCTAACCAACTGCGCCACAGAGGCTGTTAAAATTTAAATAAATCCTTTGGTAACAAATTATCGGTGGTAATATGGCATTAGTATACAGTACAGTAAAGTATTATTGTTCGTCGTTTACGAATTCTGTGTGAACTTAAAGGAACTCCACACATTTGTACTAACAAGTGTTACACTCAAATGCATGCTTTAATAACATTGAAACAGTATTCGGCTGTTTTATAATTATTTAAAAAAACATTAAAACAGTGTTATGTTTCATATTAAGAGGCAGCAGTGAAGTTTATCTTTGTGTTGTGTTCATGCCATTAAGAAATTGATAATATATAAAGCGTATGGTAGTCGACATTTGAAAAAAAATCACGCGTGTCTGAGCGATTCTAAAGGTTGAAACATTTTTGTAATATTTACGGTTTTTAATAAAATATATCTATAGCTTATTTTATGCTTTTCATACAGGGTATATCCACACCGCGACCGTAAACGAAGCCAGGTGGTAATATAAGAGACTTCAGCCACAATGCATCTAAAAATGTCTCAAAAAACGACCGATATTTTTTTAACCACTAAAACTATCACCTGGCTTCGTTTTCGGTCGCAGTCTTGATATACCCGGTATAGTATCGAGTAAGCTAATAAATATAAATATGATACCGATTTGCATTTCTCGTGCGTTGTAAAATATCAAAAACCACAAGTTTTTTTTTTAAACCGCAATGTTTCGTTTTGCTATTACAAATTCATCTATTCATGTAATTTTATTTATTCTTAACGTGAAACGAAAATAGAATATCATGATTGTCGACTACCCTATTGCAAAAATTGTGTTTTTTTTGTAAGCTACATAAATAAATATATAATAGGACCTACCTCCCGGCATGGGCGGAGGTGGTGGTGGCGCTGGGCCTCCAGGACTACCAATAGCCTGCAAGCAAAGAAAACAATCACACACATCGTCCTGACCCCATAATAACATATAAGCCTCGTGTTGTCAGACAAAATGTCTGCTGGAATTAATAGTACGTGACTTTTGTTTACTGTTTTTTATTTTAAAAAATAATTTTTTTAATCGATTCACAATCGGGCAATTTACAAACATATCACTACTCATTATTTAAAAAAAAAAACAACATGTAAAACTAAATTCGAAAATTAGTAAACGTTTTGCAATAGTAAATCAACCCTTATCACCTTAGCAATAGCTGCGATGTTCCCGTGCGTGACGCCGCCGGGTCCGGTGGGGGATGCGGCACTTTTCATCCGCTCCTCTAGATGCGCCGCCCGCGCTTCCGCTTCCTGTCTCGCCGCAATGGCCGCTTCCAGCTTACTCTTCAACTCTTCTACTTTGCGTTCCTCTTCGGCACGCGATTTTTCTACAAAAGAGATATTTTTTCATTTTTACAAAAAAAAATGTTGCCTGTTTAGTCTTATTTTATAAGGTATGTGTACAGAGAGGTTCTGAGTTAATTTTCCAGGACAGGTAATTCGATTAGCGATATATTGAAAAACAAATTTTAAAATTCTTTATATTTTATACTAACTTATATTTTTCTCCTCCTATATCCATCTTATAATTGGCTATAATAGGATTTTCTATAGCGAAAATATCGCCTTTTGTATTTTTATTTGACGTTATTTCTATATTTCTCTTATGTTCAATAAATAGTAAATAAATAAATAAATAAATAAATACACCCAACAGTCACATGCATAGTCCTGACCCCACCTTAAGATCTAGTCTTGTGTCGTGGATGTCAGGAACTACGAGAGACTTTTTGGTCTCACAAACACCCAGACCCGAAACAAATGCTTGTGGACCACACAAACACTTGTCACGATGCGGAAATCGAACCCGCAGCCTCTCGTTTCACAGCCGCTAACCAACTGCGCCACGGAGGCTGTCAAAAATAAGGATAAATACACATAGGCAACGTACCTATAAGTCCATCTATGAGAGGCTGTACATCTATATTGAACCTCTGCGTCGCTCTGAAGTCCGGATCGTAACCATTCTTATGTAGAACTATCTGTGTGATGCATTCCTCTACCAATTTGTAATATGCTGGCCTGAAAATATCGATAAAATAATCGATTAGTACAATCATCGATTATTACGATAATCGATTAAAAATTTAGTATATTTGAAGCCGTATTGCTATGCATTTTTGGCGTTAAACAAATTACCAAGGGGGCTACTACAAACAACAATAACTGATACATCGTGGGATTCCGAGTGTTATAAAATCCAATTCTAGTGCCTCGCGCCTTGTCCCCAGTAA
This sequence comes from Deilephila elpenor, assembly GCA_949752805.1. Lineage (NCBI taxonomy): Eukaryota > Metazoa > Arthropoda > Insecta > Lepidoptera > Sphingidae > Deilephila > Deilephila elpenor. The sequence continues at coordinate 2,841,069 of OX457121.1, forward strand.
AGTTAGACAGGGGTACTACCAAGATTTCCACTTGTGTGTTCCTTCTCAACATGAGATAGGGGGCGAGCCTATCGCCATATCGGGCACAAACACCTGATTCAGGGTTGATAATGAATAGAAAATTCCAATATCACATTACCCGACCCAGGAATCGAACCCAAGACTTCAGTAATCGTACCGTACAACTGCGCCATAGGTAGTCAAAAAGTAATTAATTACCTTATTAATTCATCGTCCCTTATGAACAGTAGGTGTTGGAGTATGGACAGTAAGTAAGGTTCGGCCGGCGTGTCCATTACTAGGTTCTTGACCAGTTCGAAACACTCGTTGGCATCATTGAAGTCCACCCTGAAATAAATAAATACAAAGTCACATACAAAGTCTTGACCCCACACTTAGATCGCAAGTAAAAAAAACTTAGCGTTTTTCATGCTCCATTACTTTAAAGCAATATTTTCGTTAATAAATACTATTTATTTCAACAAAATAAAAAGTTGTGTAATCATAAAATTATTTTAACCAAAGCTGTATAGGTACATAAACTTTGGATTTTATAAAATGGATGATTGGAAACATGTGGGTTAAATTAATGTTCACCCTGTATACCTGACGTCATCGAATTTAGCCAGGAATTCATCCTGGTCGGCGGCTGCGTGGGAATCGAACACGTTCATCTGGATGAGCCGGGACCCCTCGGCGCCCGCCCGCAACTCGTCTGGAATACACATTATCATCACCATTATCATTTAACATCAACTATCGCGTCTTGACAAACGTAGCGTGGGACGTCCTCAGGCCAGATGGCGGGAGAACTTGCACAAGAGGGCCGGCAGGGACTACATGCGTAGAGCAGCAGACCGGGCTCTGTAGCGTACTGGAGAGTCTTTGTCCAGCAGTGGACTGCAACGGGCTGATGATGACGATGATCAACTATCATCACCATCATCATTATCCACAATCTGTTGCGTTCCACTACTGGGATAAGATGGTCACATTGAAATATTTGTATGGTGTTGGATATCCCATTTATCGAGGAAGGCTATAGGGTAGATAACATAACGCTATGCCCAATAGGGAGAGATAACCTCAATTTCGGAAGTCGGTTAAAAGCTAATTTATATTAAATTACTTACCAATTAAATCATAGAGTCCTGTTCTCATAAATTCACTCCTCAAATGTAGCCTGAACTCCAACTCTTCGGGTTCCGTTATAATGGCGTTTATCAACTGCATGCAGCCGTTCTGAAAACAATAAAATCGATTATGATCGTGAGTGGAATCGATTGTTAAAATATCGATTGTAATTACTATCGATTATGATTTTAGTTGTGATCGATTAAATCTGCTGTGAGCTCATTATTTAGATTAGTTTAACGACTGATCATCATATTCAACCTCTTACCAGCGTAATGGTTCTTTAACGGCCGAAATAAATAAGGGATCCTAATATTGATCTAAGAATCTCTTCAGAATATCAACCAATCAAGATGTGTTAAATGTGGGCGTGTCGATTAATCTTTAATCCGATTGGTCTATTATCAGCATCAACACAGAGAGCTTGCCGGATGCCCAATCCTCCTTTTTCTCTTCCCATCATTTTTCCTACCCTCTCTACTCCCGTTCTGATGGTCTGGCAACACATCTATGATCCAAGCGTTGTGGGTGTTCATGGGTGTGTTCACTTACCATCAGGTGACTTGTACCGTTTGCTGGACCTATTGTATAATAAAATTATGATATTTTATTAATTACGGCCGTGAAACACTGTTGTGACGTCACAATGTATAGCAAATACTGAGTTACTTCATACATTTGAAGGTCGCATTTTGAACCCATACCTTGAGACTCTCTGGAGCCTTGTTTTCCAGACCTTCGACGATGGGCAGAAACCTGGCTTTCCTGCTGGACTCTCCGGCCATCGTGATGGCTTCCAGAACCTTCTCGTGCCCGTTGGGGATGAGGCATATCGCGGCTAGCACCTGGAAACGAATAGAATAAATAAATTCAAAAGATCGAGTCTTGTGTCGTATCAGAAACTACGAGACTTTTTCGGTGTCACAAACACCCAGATCCGAAACAAAGACCTGTGGATCACATATATATTTTTTTCGTTGCGGTAATCGAACCTGCGGCCTCTCGTTTCACAGCCGGCGTCTAATCAACACCGCCATTTGGGATCTGGATTTCGCCTGGGATCTGGACCCGCAACCATCGTGAACATGTCGGCCGCGTCTGGTCAGGCCACCATAATTCACCTCTTTATTTCCTTCACCATCTATATAGCCACTGGGTACCTAGAAATTAGATACTAACCTTGGCGGCTTCGAGAGCGCAGTGCGGTTTCCTAGCGTCCAGACTCCTCGCCAACACTGGAAGTGCCTCTCGACACTCGAACATTGTGCGAATGCCGACAGTATTGTTCAAGATGGCGGACAGACAACGTATGCATTCGTATTGCACGCGGTCGTACCGGGAGTCGCTGCGGACAAGTGTCCATTACTGGCTGTTAGATATACAATAACATATCAAAAAGTATCAATACTTCAAGACACAGTGAGCTCCTTCTGCGTAGATCGGATCGCAAAAACTAGCTAACTTTTTGAATTAACTTTTTAATTTAATAATTGTAAATTAAGGGTAGTTTAATTGTAACAGTCACTGAGCGGATGACTAATACCTCAGTCCGCCCCGTGACCACGAAAGCTGTAAAGTAATCGAAACGTCGGGAAGTTAAAAAATGTAAAAATTAAACCAAATCGCGATAAAATCCGTATAAAATAGTTTTATTTCAATATCAATACTTTTTCGGACAAAATCCAAAATGGAAATACATATAACTAAAAATTCTGAACTTTATTGGATTTTGTGAATCGTAATGTTTTATTTTTTGCATTCTTGATAAACTTGCTAATATTGTAAACGTCCATATATTTGTAAACAGACAAGACCAAATTCACTGGTCATGTAATGGCTGCCATTCGGAAAAAGGGTCTAAAATAATGATTTATGAGACGACCAGTTTATTTTCATGTCCCCCACAATAACGATTCACCGTTTTTAGTACGTTGTTAAGTTTCGTTCGAATTTCAAAATGGAAAAATATTTGGATATTTTACAATTTCTTCCCAAAAAAATTCCAAATGAATTTTTTCGACTGAATGGAATTTTAGTGACCCGGCTGTACCCCAACGGTAACGATTAGAACAGCCCACTGAGCCAAATACAAGCACTTACCGATAAAATCCACTGCCACTGTTTGCATGCAATTACATGGATACTATTAAAATTGTGAAAATATTTCTAGCATTACTATATTTAGGGGTTACCGCGCAACGCGATATTCGAAATATCGTGCGAATTTTCGTAGTAAAATCTACTCCTAGAGACATCATTTTTACTTTAATGTCGATGAATATTTTCTATGCGATACGTTTTATCATTGTTGAATAGTTCAACAGTCAATGAATGAAAACGAAGGCACTAGAAGTAGGTTTTAAAACGCGGAATCGCACTATATATCGAATATCGGTGTTTGTATTAGTCCCCAATCTTTATTTTTTTTCTATATAACAGTCGCCAAAGCCGATAATGGCTAAGAAAGTCTTTTTTTTTTTAATCTCATTTCGATCTTTCGCCACTGCACAGCGACATCTATACTAATATATTTTAAAGAGTTTGTTTGTTTGAATGCAATAATCTCAAGAACTACTGGTCCGATTCGAAAAAATATTTTAGTGTCAGATAGCCCAGTTTTCGAGAAAGACTACAAGGTACTTTTGATCCCGAGAAAATGTACAGCGGGATTTTGATCCCGGAAAAACTTCTTCAACGAACAATACAATCAACTAACTTGGTGTAGCACAGATTGAGCGTGGTGAGAAGGCTCTCGATGCCTTTAGTTCCAAACTCCTCGATCCAGGAGAGGGGGTTGTTTGTGAGGGATATCCTCAGGTTCTCCAGACATCCGTGGAGCTTGCCCACCGACAGTTCAGGCTGGTTCAAGTACGCCACATAGTCCGACGGCTTCTCGAACTTGGATCTGCCTTCCTGAAAGAATAAAGTTTATTAGCTTGGAGTGTGTAGTGGCCTGTCGACTGTGGACCCAGCTGGAATCCTAAGACACTCATATTTATTTATATTTGTTTATTCATATACACTTTATTGCACTCAAAAACAGGAACAAATACAATTAGAAAATAACAAACAAAAAAAGTACAATTTGTGGTCTTATCGCTCTAAGACAATGTCTTATAGACAACCATGGGATGGATATAAGAAAAGGATAAACAGGGGAACACTCTTCTGACATTCCAGAGTAAATATAATTGTTTACAGGATACCTATACACAAAAATTTAATGTCTGTCTATGGTTTTGTTTGTCTATTTCATGTTTGTCTATGGTTCTGTGTGTTTCGGCAAATCTCAACCGGCTGGACCGTTTTTGACGGGACTTTCACTGACGGATAGATATTTTTGGAAGGGTACCATAAGCAACATTGTTTTTTTTTTTAATATTAAGGTTTCTGCGAAAATTATCCCCTAAATAAGTGTGGAAATCCATTCAATTATTTTCAATTAGGAATTGCTCATTGGATTTCTTGGATTTTTACTTGATTTTGAATTAAATTCGTGTCTCATATGAAATTGTTACATACCTGCGTGTTTACGAACTTGTAAGCGACTAGCATCTTCTTCTTCTGATCACGTGAATACTTCCGAAGCGGCTCCTTCTTCTCCTCGCTGAGATTCATGTCCGACTGAAAAGAAATAACTACATTATAATTTTGCTGATGATAGGATACGATGATAGGAGCTGTCATAATGGTTTCTTAGATTTACGCGAATGTTACACATTGAAATAAAACTATTTTTACGGATTTTATCGCGATTTGGTTTAATTTTTTCATTTTTACAGCTTTCGTGATCTAGTCCGCCACGTGACCACGAAAGCTGTAAAATAATCGAAACGTCGGGAAGTTAAAAAATGTAAAAATTAAACCAATCGCGATAAAATCCGTAAAAATAGTTTTATTTCATGGAGCTGTCATATTGAGCCGGGTGTCGCGTTTCAGGTTCTGTATATCCGGATACAATCAGGCATCATTGTGTCGAGAGATGAACATCTCATGTGGATACTCTCTGCACTGCGCTTACCTTCAAACGCATTGTCAGTTTGTCTTGTCAGTATAAAAAGACTTATTGCGTCATGCTAACCAACCATGACGCGAATTTGGTATGACTTAGCATTGTATAGTGATTCATCGGTTTTCTATTGCACCTACGCCTCGTAGAAAAACACTCATACACATTGCACACTGCACCACCTTGATGCAATTTCGATCTTAACATGGTGGACTTCATAATACATACACCCAACAGTCACATGCATAGTCCTGACCCCACGCTAAGATCGAGTCTTGTGTCGTGGGTATCAGACACTACGAGAGAATTTTCGGAGTCATAAACACCCAGACCCGAAACAAATACCTAAGGATAAGACAAATATTTGTTTCGGTGCGGGGATCGAACCCGCGGCCTCTCGTTTCACAGCCGGCGTCTAACCAACTGCGCCACGGAGGCTGTCAGGTGTACATAAATATTTTAGGAAAGCAATTTCTTTTTCAAAATTTTAATAACATTGTGTCGGGAGACACTAATACTACCACCTGGCTTCATTAGTGATGGTACTCACGAGCATCTCCTCGAACCGCCGGCACAGCTGGTTGTCGTCCAGTGCGTCGATCTTGCTGGTGTACTCGGCGGTGGCGTTGGGCTCGTCGTCGTCGGCCCGGGGCTCCGCCCCCCGCGGGACCGTGTCGTAGCCCCGCTCCACGCCGCCGCCCGCCTTCTTCGGCCTCCCGAACCATGTGTCCAGCTGGGGGGAAATCATAAGCTTATTATAAAAATACTAACTGTCTTGGTGGCGTATGGTACTACTACAAAGCAGAGGTATCGGGTTCGCATCCCTTGTCAGGCAAAGTAATATTGCAATGTTTTATTATCAGCCCAGAGTTAGGATAGAGCACAGATAGGCTCACTCTCTATTATAGCGTGGGGCGGAATATACAAGGCGAAATGTGATTGCCCCTCTGCCTACCCCTTCTGGGAAAAAGGCGTGTTTATTTGAATTGATTATACACATTTATTTTAATATTCCGTATATTCTTATACTATTTACTGTGGCAGCTGTTTGTGAATGCCCGATGGTCACGCCAGCGCCGGCCAAAATAAGCCGAAAATTTGGCAAAAACAATAAAATCGTTCATAATAAATCACTCTTAGCCAATTTGAACCAAAATCGGTTTAAAATTCGACCTTATGAAAGTAGTTTAATTTTAATTCTATTTAATTTCTTACAAAATTAGGAAATATTTTTTTGTCGTGGAAATTACGAGAAACGGTGGACGGAAAGCCGACGATGGTACCATCTTAATCAATTCGTCGGATCCCTCCTCGTAGAACATTTAATAGATCAAAGTTTCTCAACTTTACCCAAATTGCAACAATTGACAAAATAATATTATATACCGACGTTATTGTGAAATTTATAACATGGACCAATGTAATTATAAATGGCTGTAAAAATGAACAAAGAAGAACAGCCGACAGTCACATACATAGTCCTGACCCCACACTAACATCGGGGCTTGTATCGTTGGTATCAGACCAGAAACAAATACTTGTGGTCCACACAAACATTAGTTTCGAACCCGCGGCCGCTCGTTTCACAGCCGGCGTCTAACCAACTGCGCCACGGAAGCTGTCAAATAAGAAAAAGGAAAGAAAAATAGAAGACAGTTGGTGTTACTGAGGAAGTTTCTTGCGCCGTTTCTTATCCACAGCTACAACAAGTTCCGAAGCGGTGGTAGCAGTAATTAACGATTCAAAAGATCTTGTACAAAACTATTTGATTAAACAATATTTTGATTTCTGATTTCACACAGATATAGACCCGAAGTCTGTCTGCAGTCCTAAATTTGTCCGTTGTATTGGGATCATCAACAATTGTTTACCCAAATCAATGAAATATTTACTCCTGTACAATTGACTCCAATCACAACGGAATGCGTTATCTTATCATTTTATCACTTTTCTTTGTTTACATTTCAGATATCAGAATTTTGCAATATCTATTTCAGTATTCCCAGAATAGGTTAACTTTTTATCATTATCCGCTTAGTTATTGCATTGCTCTTGGTAAGTACTATCCATGTTAATAAATAAATACACCCAACAGTCACATACACAGTCCTGACCCCACTAAAATCGAGTCTTGTATCAGAAACTACGAGAGACTTTTCTCGCTGACCCTCAGACCTAAAACAAACACTTGTGGATCGCACAAATACTTGTTGAGTTGGAAACAAATAATTGTGCACATTTATTTATTATTTTATTTATAAATACTTTATTGCACACTTAGTGAGTGGTAATTGACTATCAATACGGTCAAAAATGTACCCTCGGATTTGAACCCGCGATCACCGTCTCATCAGCCGCGTCCGGTTCGTTACCAACAGGCCACCACTATCAAAACGTAAAAAAATATATATCTACGAAAGAATTGGCACCGCCACACCTCACTCCAGAGTACAAGGTAATTGAACTTAACTATCTAAATTAAGACAATTAATGCAAACAGTTAATAGATAGAAGTTTATTAAACCCACTAATAGGGGTAATGTTGAGTCTCATTTATAAATTAACTGATAATATTAATGCATTTTTAACAAACTTCGCGCTGGAAAACGTCGCGAGGAAATCTGCATACTATAGCGATTTGTAAGAATTTATATGAAATGAATGAAATGAAATGAAAATATTTATTGAACCCATGAAATGATATACATTATTTAGATTAAGTCACTTTTTTCCACTACCACCCGGTTCACAAGGCTGTTTTCGCCAGAGAAGAACGGGCAAGAAACTCTAGCGTATGGTACCAGGGGTCGCTCAACGGTCAAATTTCGACCGTAGGTAATTCAACTTTATACTGTATGTATCTGTATCGGCACATTAACGTCCCATTGCAAGACGTGGTCCTCCTCTACAACCAGCACGATTGAGAGGGGTTAGGCCATATAGTCCACCACGCTAGCCTAGTGCGGGTTGGCGGACTTTACATACTTTCTATGTTATGTAAGGTCCGCCAACCCGCACTAGATCAGCGTGGTGGACTATACAGGGTATATCAAGACCGCGACCGAAAACGAAGCCAGGTGATAGTATTAGGGATATCAAACACAATGCAAGTAAAAATTTTACAAAAAAAATCAATAACATTTTTGAAATTTTTTACTTTTCGTCGTTTTTGGGTGAAAAAATACTATTTTTTCCTAAATAATGATGTACACCTTTTTATTTTTAAAGATGCAATGGTACGTAAGGGTTTAAATACTTATTTTCGCAAAAACTAAGAACATACCACGTAAAAACGATGATTTTTAAAAAATTGCAAAAAATAATATGTCTCTTATTTTCGGAAATTTTTAGTTGCATTGTATCTATAACCATTAAAACTACCACCCGGCTTCGTTTTCGGTCGCGGTCTTGATATACCCGGTATAGCCTAACCTCTCTTAATGTACTGATTGTAGAGGAGGCCCGTGCCCTGCAGTGGGACGTATATGGGCTGATACAATCATGCCTTTGTTGATTTCGATGTGGGTTAAAGACAAGCTGGTGTACGTAAGAGTCGCCAAGCTCTGCAGTTAGGTTCCAATTGTTTGCTGTTGATCCTGGCTAACAGGAGTTGCATTGGTGGGTGAAAAAGTCTAGCAATTGACAGCCTCCTTGACTGGTTGGTGAGACGCCGGCTGTGAAACGAGGCCGCGGGTTCGATCCCCACACCGATACAAATATATTGATCCACAGGTGTTTACTTCGGGTCTGGGTGTGTTTGAGACTAATAAGTCTTACGTAGTTTCTGATACACGACACAACACTCGACCTTAGTGTAAGGTCGGACTGTGTATGTGACGGTTTGGTGTATTTGTTTATTTTACTGAACTCACCGAGAAAGGAGATCTCTCTCTTACATATTCACCGACAACTTTTATAGTATCCATTTTGGTATAACTTAAGGCCCGAATCACATGCAATCGTAGACTGTTCCCAATAGTGGGAGTTTTATGAGCATATATTATTAAATAACAGGAAAAACAAATTTCAGTAAAAAAATACTGGTTTGTCTTAATCGCTAAGACCCATTTCACTAAACACACCGTTTTAGCTTATAAACTTATACCAAAAATACTACAAATATATTCCGTGTAAAAAAAAGCTTTAAAAACCAACGAGCACTTTTCCGAAAATTTCACCAGCCGTCAAAATATTAACAACTCGCAATGCCGCCAAAAAAATTGCGACCGTCGTGCGACCGCTCGCGTCACGGTCGCGGCCGTTACTGCCGTGCGAAATCGCGTGGCGAAAACGTTCAAAATAAACAATTATATGCGCCGATGATGTAAAAGAGTGGGCCGTATTCAGTAATTAAAGCGTGGGGTAAGACCCCATACATATTTTTAATTAATTGCAGCAGAATTTTTAGAGGTTGCAATGTTCTGTGTAGGGTTTTTCAACGACTTACATGGTAAAACATATTAAAACGCACTGTATTCTGTCTGTCAAATTTCGGTATAAATGAACCTGTCGGAAATCATATTTCTTTGGGGCTTAGAGAGTCGATTAAATCCTATTACAGTCATGTGTTTATTAATAATAAACTACCACGCACTATAACGGTGAAGGAAAACATCGTGAGGAAACCTGCATACCATGCAGATCTTAACAAGATTTTCTATTGTATGTGAAGTCCTGGCACGGGACCAGCGTGGTAGCCTAACCCCTCTCAATGGAACTCTCGGTTGAGGAGTCCCGGGCCCAGCAGTGGGCGGTTATCGGCTGTACAGAACTTTATTATTACAGGTGAAAGCTAATGTGTATTCTGTATCAGCCCATATACGTCCCACTGCAGGCACGGGCCTCATCCACAATCGAGAGTAGATTGTTAGGAGTTAAGCCATATAGTCCACCACGCTGCCTAGTGCGGGTTGGCGGACTTTAAATACCTGAGAAAATCTTGAAAACATCTCATGGTATACAAGTGTCCTTACAATATTTTAGTGTATTATCGGCCCTATCATTCCTCCCAAATCCGCACCAATGATGATTTCAAACACGGGTAGGAGACACGCCAGTCACTAAATATATTGATGATATTTTGTCACTGGCAAAAATAATACGGTTTTTTATAATTGCACTTGAATTGGTGACTAAGTTTTGTATAAATAAATACACCTAATAGTCACATGTTACAGTCCTGACCCCACACTTACATGAACTCTTATTCATTTAATCTTTATTGTACACAAAATAATAAAACAAGAATACAGAGGTACTTAAATAAATTCTCGCCATTTTTCCCAGAAGGGGTATGCAAAGGTGCAAAAGGACACCCACGTTTCGCCTTGTATTTTCCGTATAGGAGGCGAGCCTCACCATGTCGGGCACAAATTCCTGACTCCGGGCTGATAATGAATACAAAAATCCAATATCACTTTGCCCGACCCGGGACTCGAACCCGAGACTTCAGCTTTGCAATCATACCGTAGTACCACTGCGCCATCGAAGCAGTCGTAAAACAATAATATACAGAAATAATTTAAAAAAGTACAAATAGCGGTCTTATCGCTCTAAGCAATATCTTACAAACAATCATGGGATGAATTTAAAAGGGGAAAGAGAGAACAAGTCTTATAGAATCAGAAACTACGAGAGACTCGTCACTAACACACAGACCCGAAACAAATTGTGGATCAATTCACACACATTATTTTTGTGATCCACAGGTATTTGTTTCGGGTCTGGGTGTTTGTGAGACCGAAAAGTCTCTCATAGCTTCTGATACCCACGACACAAGACTCGATCTTGTGGGGTCAGGACTATGTATGTGACTGTTGGGTGTATTTATTTATTTATTAGTCTGTGTTTAGGGTTCGTATCGGCGTTTCGTTTCACAGCCGTCGTCCAACCAACCAGCGACGGAGGCATGTAGATGAAAATATCCTATCATTGAGGAAGAGGAGACATTAAGAACGAAATCTGTGCGCACGGTACGTACCAACTAAACACGGGAAAGAGCGAGATAGAACATAGTGTTTACATAAGAGTAACAGAGAGAGAAATACACGCGTACCGTCTTTATGTGACGCTTGTTACCACTAACCCAATTCGTTACAGTAAATACAATCGATGTCCTATTTGTAATGCAAATACAATTGATGACACAATTTCGTGTAGTTTTCCTGTGTTTGTGTCTGTGTGTGCAACAATGTCAAGGTGACTTATCGTTTCGTGCCAAATGGTGCATTTAACTAAATATTGTTCTTCCCATGTTCCCTCCTTCCTACAATCCTGGCTTGTACCCTTTCTACAGACAAGATCACGGCTCTGCAACGAAAGGCAACAACCCCACACCGAGACAAATATTTGCGTGATCCACTAGTAGGTTTTGGGTTCGGGTATTATGATACCAAGTCTCTTAGATTCTGACACGACACAAGAATTAATTGAAGTTAACGTCAAGACTATATGTGGCTTTAGCCCATATTGGTAGATCTTTTTTTTTATTCCAATGAATGGCGAGACGAGCATGCCATTTGCCCGATGGTAAGCGATGCGACCGCTCAAGGACAGTAGCAACACCAAACCACACCATGAATTACAATGCTTGGCATTTACTGCGCTCGCCATCCTAAGACATATGATGTTAAGTGTCAATATGTCCAGTTGTTACTCTGGCTACAATGTCCTTCAAACCGGAACACAACAGTGCATTTACACTGCTGTTTGGCGGGACACTGCACGGCACGGGCCTCCTCTACAATCGAGAGAATGAGAGGGGTAAGGTCATAAAGTCCACCACGCTGGCCTAGTTAGCGGAGTGACATGTGTTGGGTGCTTTTATATACCGGGTATATCAAGACCGCGACCGAAAACGAAGCCAGGAGGTAGTATTAGTGATATCAAACACAATGCAAGTAAAAATTTTACAAAATAAATCGTCAATTTTTTTTTTGTTATTTTTTTACATATCGTCGTATTTGAGTGATTAAACATAGTTTTTCTAAAATAATGACGTACATCGCTTAATTTTTAAACACGCAATGGTACGTAAGGGTTTAAATTACTATTTTTGCAAAAACTAGGAATTTACTCCTCAAAAATGATGCTTTTTAAAAAATTGTAAAAAAAATCCGTCGCTTATTTTGCAAATTTTTTTGTTGCATTGTGTCTGTAGCCGCTAAAACTACCACCTGACTTCGTTTTCGGTCGCGGTCTTGATATACCCTGTATAAACATGTACCGTTTAAAGTTTCTGTTAATTTTCCCGTATAGTTATCTGTACCCAACCTTGCGTTCGAACTTGGCACGCTTTGGCTCGGCTCGTGACCGCCATTTGTGCAAACAATACGTCACTGTGACGTCATGATTGATGAGTGTGTAGATTCAATCCGTGATAAGCCGCAGGAAATCCACTGCTCCATATTGAATGCCCTATTCATAGACAGTTTTAAAACCTATTTTAGTTATAGAATGTTTTGTCCCTTTCGTACGACTTTTGAATTCAGTTTGAGCGAAGACAAAACATTCTATAACTAAAATAGGTTTTAAAACTGTCTGAATAAGGCAGTTAAAGTTTATATGTATCAGACATAATATATTTGTATTAACTATGGAATTTCACATAGCAGCCATAGAATAAGTCGTTAAGATTTCTATGGTATGCATTATGCAATTTCTTTACAGTGTTTTCTTATTAAAGTGCGTAGTACAAAGACAAAATATTCGATAACAAAAATAGTTTTTAAACCTGACAATGTATAAGGCCGATATTATTTAAACAAAAATTACTTATTACCTGATGAAATAAGAAACGGCAGGTGCTATGGGAAGTTAAAAGAAACTACTGAAGTTGTTGATGTTATGTGTTTATGCAATAGAAATCTAAGGTTTTGTAAAAATCTCACGAAGAGGTCCCAATTTAACATTAATATATGTAGTTCCAAATTTATATCATCATTTACACGCAGACGAAGTCGCGGGCAAAAGCTAGTTACCTGATAATTTCATAGTACGATCATAGCTTGTTACGAATATTGCAGAATTAAAAAAAAATGAAAATGTTAATTGCCCCGGTGGCACACTTGTACGGTATCTACGATTACAACGCAGATGTCTCGGGTTCGAATCCCGGGTTGGGCAAAGTGATAGATGTATCTATTCATTATCAGTCTGGAGTCAGGAATTTGTGTCCGATATGGCAATAAGCTAGCCCCCATATCGGGCACAAATTCCTGACTCCGGGCTGATAATGAATAGAAAAATCCAATATCACTTTGCCCGACCCGGGACTCGAACCCGAGACCTCAGCTTTGTAACCGTACCGTAATACAACTACGCCACCGAGGCAGTCTAGATAAATAAATACAAATAAATAAATATAATAATCCAAAAATAATCACTAGCTTATCAAAATGACATCATTAAATCTCAATTTCTCTGATGCTTTAACAGTCATAAGTTTATTAAATATCGATCAAGTATATTAACATTGCAGATTAGCTTATTAATTATTACTTATCAATAAAAAGCATTAATGAAAGATAATAGACAGTTCATAGACCAGACGCGGCTACCAAAATGTTCACGACGGTCACGGGTTCAGATACCGAACCGATAAACAGAGAAACATAATAATTTTCAACTAATAAACTTTGAGAAAGTCCTTTTTACTGCAGAATATTGTGTGGCTGAAATTCTTATTTATTTAGTTAGGTACTTCTTTATACACCACAATAAAAGAAAGAAAATTATTAACAGATAAATGATAAACAAAGGCTTGTTGGTATTATATTGTTATTACACGAAATAAATAAATACACCCAACAGTCACATACATAGTCCTGACCCCACACTAAGATCGAGCCTTATGTCGTGTATCAGAAACTACGAGAGACTTTTCGGTCTCACAAACACCCGACAAATACCTGTGGATCACAGATGCGTGTTTAAAAACTACGCAGCTCATTCTATTTAAAATATATGAGTAAATAATTAATATTCAATTAGACAATACGTATATTAATACAGTATAATTATAAATAATTCTTAATAGCGTTAAAACAATTACTCAATAATTTAATTGAGGAAAAACTAACTCACCATTGTTATAAATAATAATTATCCTGTTTAACAACACTTTTTGGCTCCCAATGTTTCTTATAACGCACTATTTATTCATTTTTAATAATGAAACAATATATTTTATAAAAACACACTTAAAGAAAAATAATTAACACAATTTTTATTAAATTCTATACACGCACAAAAACAAAATTCGAAATTTAAACAACAGTATTCTCTAAACAATTCTTAATTTGTAATTAAAAAATCAATATAAATTGTAAAAAAATAAATACAAATTCATTTTTAATAATTAAATTGTAAAATTGATTAAATAAATTCGAACAGACGGCGCAGAGACGTAATAACTAATGAATGTGATGATTTCACATCTCCATAGAGAGACAAGGGATATTGCCGTCTCTTTCATATTCCATATTAGTATTGTCCTTATTGAAATATCGATGTTAATACAAAGACTTGATCGAAGGTCGGAATGCATTAAGCCTATAAATATTTCCTTGTTATAACCAAACTATAATATCATTTAGTGGTGGCCTCTTTGTAACAGACCGGACGGGGCTACCGAGATGTTGGTCGCGGATTCAAATCCCAGGAAAACATCGAGAGGAAACCGGAATACCGTAGCGATTTGTAAGAATTCCTATGGTAAAGTCCGCCAACCCGCACTAGGCCCGCGTGGTGGACTATGGCCCAACCCCTCTCAATAGTACTCTCGATTGTAGAGGAGTCCCTTGCCCAGCAATGGGCGATTACGGGCCAATGCAGTGCAGTTAAGTAATATCGCTAAAAACCTTCTCATTTCACCGCTGCGAATTCTTTACTGCTATTTTTTAGTTAGCACTAGCTTCTGCCCGCTAACTTCGTCTGCGTGATTAACTTTGTTTAAAAAAATATACATGCATAGATTATTTGGTATTTCTCATCCCGTCCCGTCCCGTCCCGTCCAGTCCCGTTATATCCCGCCCGTCCTATCTCATTCTCACTCAAGGTATGTAATCCACGCCCATCGCATCCCTTTGAGTATAAAAATTAACAAATATATAATCGGATTTCCGTCCTCATCCCATGGGAACACTTAATTTATCTGGATAAAATGTAGCCTAAGTGTTAATCCAGTGTTAATATGGGGAATATTAGTTTTTCTCATTTATCTTCCATAATACAAAGAAACACCCTGTATGTAAATAAGACATTTACCAGTTTTTAAGTTGGACTTCTACCTATATAACTGTGAAACCGCATCTCATTTCGTCTTGTAGTTTTTGCGTTATGTGCAAGTAAACAAAAAGAAACACCCTATATGTAAATGAAATACATACCAGTATTTAAGTTGGACCTGCACCATTGTAATTGTGAAAACTGCATCTCATTTGGTGCGGTAGTTTATGAGTAATGTGCAAGCAAACAAAAAGAAACACCCTGTATGTCAATGCAACATAAACCAGTTTTTAAGATGAACCTGCAGCAATATAACTGTGAAAACCGCATCTCATTTGGTGCGGTAGTTTATGAGTAATGTGCAAGCAAACAAAAAGAAACACCCTGTATGCAAATGCAACATATACCAGTTTTTAAGTTCAACCTGCAGCAATACAACTGTGAAAACCGCATCTTATTTGGTGCAGTAGTTTTTGCGTGATGCGCAAGCAAACATACAGACAGACAGACAGACAAAAATTCAAAAAAAAATTGTTTTGGATTCTGTTGCTGTTATAAACACCCCCCGCGTTGAAATTTCTTAAATATCTTCCATGTACAGACATCGACCATTTACATTTTTATTATATGTATAGAAGATGTATAGATAGGTCCGGGAAACGAGCAAACAGACCAGCGGTAAGTGATCACACCCATCAACATCCACAACTCTTGGATCATAGATGTTACCGGCCCATCAGATCTGGGGGGCAGCGGGAAGGTAAGAGGATGGGAAGAGAAGTATTGGGCATCGAGCAATCTTGCTCACCAAAAGCAACGCTACGGCATAGCTTTCGCTTCACGTCAATCTTCTGTCTTGACAGCCTCCGTGGCAGTGGCGAATGCTCCATATATGCCGATTAATTCCGGCTTCCCTTTTGTAAATTATGTGTCATAAAATATATTTAATGTATAAAAATGAATATATAAGTAATTAACATATTAATATAAAACAAAAAATATAAATAAATCAACTAATTACCAGAAATATCGGCTTTCCATTTTAAAAAGTCACCCTTCGCCACTGCTCCGTGGCGCAGTTGGTTAGACGCCGGCTGAGATACAAGGCCGCTACGTTCCTACGAGACAAATGTTTGTGTACCACAGATATTTGTTTCGTCTCTGGGTTGTGAGACCGAAAAGTCTTTGGTAATTTCTGATACACGACACAAGAGTCGATCTTAGTGTGGGGTCTGCAGTGCGATTCTGTAAAAAACAAAACTCGAATCGAAACTCATTTCCGAACTCACTCTCACTTCGACAGTCACTTTAAGTGAGATTGTTTTGGTATTCTGTAACATCATTCAAGGTCGCGTGAAGTGAGGTGAGTATCGAAATGTTGTGTGAGATCGTTCCATAGCGCTAGTGTCGACCTTTTGAAGTTACGGTTTTCAATCCACGTTACCGATTGAATTTTTGTCGTTATTCTTGCACGAATAAATCTATTTCATGGTTTTTTATGGTAAAAAATATGTGATGCGTAATCATATTAATATGTTAAATAAAATAAAAAATGGTAAATAAAGGAAATATAAATAAAGTTAGGCTGAACGCAATATGCCTTTGCCACACTCAAATATTGTTGTAAAACTAGAAACGTGACGTCATTCGTCGGCGCGACGAAATTTAAAACTATAAACAAAGTGTATTTTATGTTAATTTGTGAAGTGTTGTTATTTAATTCAAAGTATATTTAAAACGTTGATTATTATGGAGTGAGTAATGTATAATTACATTGTATTGATGTGGTTTACTACAAACTACATTATTACAAGTTTATTACAAACTACCATACGAAATGAGATGCAGTTTTCACAGTAATATTGGTGCACGTCCAATTTGAAAACTGGTATATATTTTATTTATAGACGGTGTTTCTTTTTATTTACTTGCGCATGACGCAAAAACTACAAGACGAATTGAGATGCGGTTTCACAGTTATATAGGTAAATTTCTTATTTACATACAGGGTGTTTCTTTGTATTATGGAAGATAAATGAGAAAAACTAATATTCCCCATATTAACACTGGATTAACACTTAGGCTACATTTTATCCAGATAAATTAAGTGTTCCCGTGGGATGAGGACGGAAATCCGATATATTTGTTACGTTTTATACTTAAAGACTTGCGATGGGCGTGGACTACATACCTTGAGTGAGAATGAGATAGGACGGGCGGGATATAACGGGACGGGACGGGACGGGATGAGAAATATCAAGTAATCTATACATGTATATTTTTTTAAACAAAGTTAATCACGCAGACGAAGTTAGCGGGCAGAAGCTAGTACTTAATAAAATAAATGATCGAGCCATCTACAAACAAAAAAATATATTAACTGCAGTAACTAAGTAAAAGTACAGTAAATCATATTTATAAAGGTTATTTATTGACGTTTCGAACTTTCCTTGATATTAAATACTTATGCAGCCCTTTTTTTGCTAATGAAATCACTATTTATTTTCTTTTCACTCACAAACTCGTACACAAAATAGTAACTTATGATTTGACATAAAGGATCGAGGTGAGATTCGAAGTGAACATCGAAATCTTTGTTTCAGAATACCAATCAACGTCAAATAACTAAGATCTCACCTAAAAATAGTTCACTTCACTTGAGTTCTCACTTTATGGCGCTAGTGTAGATTTCATACAAGTTACAGAATGCCAAATGAGTTTTCACTGCGGATTCAGAAGTGAGTTAGGTCGTGAGATGTTACAGAATAGCACGGCAGGACTATGTATGTGACTGTTGGGTTTATTTATTTATTTATGTGAGACAGTGGCACCGCTCCGAGCCTGCACATTCATGCTGAGTCATGACTGACAGCGTAACTCTATAACTTTTTAATGTCAATCCTGGCTGACAGGAGTTGCACCGCACACATAATTATTAACCCTTTCAGACTCCTCGTCCACAATTTAGCACATTAAGGAATATTTAAAATAAAACTAAAAAAATAAGTCGCGTTAGTCTTCATTTGTTCACATGAAAAAAAAATTTTTTTTTTATAGAAATAAACTTCCAAAATTTTTATTTTTTTCGTACGTTATTTACTATACCTTAATTATACAATCTTAATCACAATGACATAGGCAAAAAAAATCAGGTCGCAAAGGGTTAAAAGTAAACAATATTATTATCTCCAAGAGATTTATTATTCACCGAAAGATTCCAAGGTAAAGAAGCTTAAAAAACGTAAACAGTGTGACGTCATGAAGTACGACATGTCTATTTTAATACGAGCCGTTGACTCACGCGGTGGTACAAATATAGATATTACTTAATTACTTTGTTATTGTAACGTCACTACAAGACTTCTTGAAACCAATCTCAACACAGATAGAACACAGTCTCCAATTCTAATCCGTAAATTAAATAATAAATCAATACAACAGTCACATACATAGTCCTAACCCCACACTAAGATCGAGTCTTGTGTCGTGTATCAGAAACTACGAAAGACTTTTCGGTCTCACAAACACCCAGACCCGAACCTAATACTTGTTCACACAATCATTTGTCTCGGTGCGGGGATCGAGCCCACGGCCTCTCGTTTCACAGACAACGTCTAACCAACTGCGCCACGGAGGCTCTCAATTTGCTTATTGTTCGTGCATTTATCTTCCATGAACGTGTGAATCATATTACCTGCATTTTTACGAATCTTGTGTCATTGTGGTGACCATTCAGCTAAACATCCGGAGGTGAACAACGTCATATTTATTTATTTACTACCTGCTGTGAGCAAACTTCGTCTGCGTGATTAAGTTTATTTGAAATTTGCATTATTACAATGATAATGTATTAATTGTATTGTCATCAATACTAAAGGTGTGTAGCAAATATCAGATCAATATGTCAATAGTAAGAGGGTCCAACTTCAATTAGAAGACCCAAACAAATGGCAAGCTAAACAATACATTTTAAATACATAAAACCTCATTTTTGGAGTCGGTTACAATTCGTGTCACGCCAGTATTACACATAAACAGTAACATGTAGCTAAGCTGCATTCCATTGGCGCGGAAGTGCACGATAATACAGCAGGAACGAACATGACCTTCAGATGTTAAGTCATCCGCACGCGCCCGACAATTAGACGACTAAACTGTCGCACCGCAGACATCTTGTAGCGCCTTTTATTGCCGCCGCACTCGTTCAAGAGCGTTTACACAAACGCGTGTAACTCCGACTTGCAACTTATATCGTTATGTGTGTGGGAGCCCTTAGACATACAAGTCATCCATTATGGTAGTGGTACCATCTTACTCCGAAACAATGGCGCTTACAATTCACCTCTTTTAAATACTTAATGAATCCAAAATAGGACGATAAGTAATTTAAAATTTCTCATAACTTTCACATTGCCACAATATACTTTAAGAAGTCGTGACACGCTTGTGTAACAGACAATAACATGTAGCTAAACTGCATTCCGTTGCCGCGGAAGTGCAAGACAATACAGCAGGAACGAACGAGACCTTCAGATATTAAGTCTTCGACACGCGCCCGATAATTAGCCGACTAACTGTCGTTACATGCTATAGTATAACTCGACAGTAACATGTAGCTAAACTGCTACTACTTGCGCGGAAGTGCACGACAGTACAGCAACAACGAAAGAGACCTTCAAATAATGAATATTAAGGTAGCGACACGCGTCCGAAAATTAGTCGACTAAACTGTCGCGCCACAGTCGTAAGGATAATGCATCGCTTTGAAGACATAACTAAGTCATTCATTCGTGACGGTGGTACCTTAGTCGATCCGAAAATCCAGTTTCAGCTAAGTTTTTTTTATTACATTGAATGGCGAAGCGAGCATGTCATTCGCCTTATAGTAAGCGATACAACCGCTCATGGACAAAAGAAAACTACACAACACCATGAATTACAAATCATTGCTAGGTACTCCACTGCGCTCGCCATCTTGAGACACAAGATGTCAAGTCTCAATATGTCCAGTTGTTACTCCGGCTACAATGTCCTTCAAACCGGAACACAACAGTGCATTTACACTGCTGTTTGTCACGAGAAATAGACATTGCAGTGGTACCTGCCCAGATGGCCTCTCGCATATGAGAGACCTTCCACCAGTGAACTACTATAAAACTGTGCCACTTACAATTTGCTCCTATTACTCAATAATTTAAGTTTAACATTCGCGCCATTAACACGGAATTCTGGTGTTAGTGAATTTATTTGTTTTTCGTGACAGTCGCGCGACTAAAAATCGTTCTGTTCGACCTCACACGCATTAGAGTAATATTACTAAACAGTGACGTCATCGACACTACTGCGAAAACAAACACGAAATCGCCATAATATTTCCACTGATACTTTAACTTTGTAACATACAATAAATGTATTATTATTAATTTATCTTTCGACAGCTTTCGTGGCTGGCTGGTGAGACAGTGAAACGAGAGGAAACTGCGATGCCGCGCCGAGACAAATGTTACATTCGGTGACATTGCCGGATTCGCAACACAACTTTAATCTTCCCGTATTTTTTCCTTCCCTTTCCCGTCTAATAAGGCAACGAATCTAGGATCCTGAGGGCTTACTCTATGATCCGAAACGATGTTCTAATGTTCGAACGTCCGAAGTAAGGTATAAGTTTTCAACTTCTAAAAATCTACACCTTTTATTTATTTATATACACTTTATTGCAAATACACAAAAAAATACAAATAAAATGAAAATCACATACATAAAAAATACAATTGGCGGTCTTATGGCTCAAAGGCAATGTCTTACAGACAACCATGAGATGGATTTTAGAAAAGGATTAACAGAGGGCAGTTTAAAGTGTAAGAGATAGAAACTAACACTGAATAGTAAATCATATACAAATAATTTAATAACTACAAGTAATAAAATATGTAGTATATATCTAAAATAAAGCATAAATTCACATACATCCAAACATACATACAAAATACATAGTACAAGTACATACAAATAGGAAAAGTTATCCTCATCAATGTGTCAATTCGGGGAGAAAGGTAGTGATCCTTGACCAGCTTTTCTCTGTGACTTATCATTTACTCCGAACTAAGTCCATGGTTACGACTTACGATAGAAGATTCGAACATTTTGTGGAGTTCTTAGCCACATTTGTAGTGTTACGTGCGACGTTCGAACATTCGAACTTCGTTTCGGATCATAGACTAACCACCCAGTAGATGCATAATGCATTTTTATGTTCACGGGCGGTAATTACTTACCATCAAATGAGCCATTTGCCCGGACCAATACAAATATTAATTACTCCTGAAAATCGAACCCAGGACCTCAAACTAGTACTAAGCTGAGGCGACCCTAACATGGTATTTAGGACAAATAATCTACACCCAACAGTCACATACATAGTCCTGACCCCACACTAAGATTTTAGTCACAAACACAACCGAAACAAATACTTGTGGATCACACAAACATTTGTCTCGTAGGATCCTAGCGGCCACTCGTTTTACAGCCGGCGTCTAACCAACTGCCACGGATACTTAATAAGTCCACATAAATATTTTCAATATCTTTAATCCGGAACTGGTTCGGCAGTGGGTCACGACGAGATCCCGTTAGGTACGAGGTTCGAGCGCCGGTTATGTACTTATAATGTTATTATATTCATGTATTATTTTTATACTAAAGTTGATGAAAGCGTGAATAATTTGCATTTCCGATTTATATGATAAATTAATAAAATACACCCACAGTCACATACGCTATACATAAATAAGAATACTGTAGTTTCTTTTTAAATGGTCGGTTCGATTCCTCGCTTGGCATATTATTTATCAAAAATCTAAGTATGCAGTTTTAGTGTTCATCAAAATCGAGCCCTTTACTCCTTTAGGCATATTTCGCTCTACCTCATAGTTTCGGATTTGGGCCATCCACGCCCATTTGAAATATTAACCTTATGTATGTGACTGTTGGGTGTATTTATGTATATAATAGCGCAGTTATTTGTGCCACTCAAGCCGACTCACCTTGCAGAAGGATTCATGCTGAATACTAATGAACTAAAGATCGTCACACAATGAGTTACAGAATGCGAGTACTATCTGTCATATGGAAAGATGTCATTGTTTGTATTGAATAAGCTCCGAAACTACTGAACCGATTTGAAAAATTCTTGCACTGTTTCGAAGCTACACTATCCCCGGGTGACATAGGCTATATCATATTTAAAAACAATAGGGATCCTTACTAAAACTCCAATAATGTTACTCAAGGTGAAAAAAAATACCTAAGATATTCTTTACATCGCGTGCGCTGCGAAAACTATATGTTGTTGGTGTGGACTGGACTCAAAAACTATCTTTACCTGGGCGAAGCCGGGCCGAGCCGCTAGTCTGTCATAACCGCGTGGTGACCTGTTCGTAACGAACCAGACGCGGCTGCCAACATGTTCACAGTAATCGCGGCTTCAAATCCGAAAACTCAGAGGTATACTCTGACTTTTAGGAGTCATGTGTGTAATGATACTGCAACTCCTGTAAGCCAGGATCAACAGCACGCATTGTAATGACACTGAGCATTGCAGCTCAGCGAGTCTCCGGGAACGTCTAACTTGTCTAACCCGCAACGAAATCAATCAAAAAGTTAAATTAATAGGAGGAGTTGGAAATAAATTATTGTCCACTTCCCTCCCTAATAAAGCGGGTGACAAAACAATGAACTAAAGAGGCAAACAACCTCGCATAAAGACATTTACAGCCAGAGAAGCCAGCTGTAAAGCACCACGGAATAGTGATTACTACATTTAAATGGGACCTAATATGTAAGCTGTTATACTTGATTCCAATAATAGGTATGGCAAAATCGCCGGAAAGCACGGAAATTCTTCCTAGTCTCCACAAGGTCCATGTAGATGTATGGGAAGAGGAGGGAGTATTGGGCATCCTGCAACCTCACTCACCGAGCTATACGCGGAGGCACAGCTGTCGCTTCACGTCACTCTCCTGTGAGACAGCGGTACCGCTCCGAGCCTGCCCATTCATGAGCCATGACTGACAACTATATCAGCCCATATACGTCCCACTGCAGGGCACGGGTCTACTCCACAATCGAGAGAATCGATTGAGAGTGGTTAGGCCATATAGTCCACCACGCTGGCCAAGTGCGGGTTGGCGGACTTACATACCGTAGAAATTGTTTAAAATCGCTACGGTATGCAGGTTTCCTCACGATGTTTTCCTTCACCGTTAAAGTGCGTGGTGATTGACTATCAGTACACACATAACTCCGAAAAGTCAGAAGTGTGCCCTGGGATCGATCATCATCAATCGATTCTCTCCATTGTAGAGTAGGCCCGTGCCCTGCAGTGGGACGTATATGGGCTGATATAGATATAGATATAGATTAAATATAATCTGGAGCTCGCGTGCTTTAGACTAATAAGTATTAAGGACACGTTTATTATCGTCTCTACTCACCCCCTTCTTTCGCCATGTCTCCTTCCTTTTCAGCCGAGGCAGGCTGTTGTATTTCTTATCACTCATTTCACTGTTTTATCACTCACTATATAACACTAAAGATTCATACTGTCACATCATTGTCTTCATGCTTAGAAGCGCAAAATGTCACTCGTCTACATCATTTTGAAACACTAAATATACCTATAAAACATTTACATAATATGGTCTGTGAAGATCTAAATTCGATTGCTAGTCCGGGTGATATATGAATAGAAAATTTACTTTGCCCGACCCGGGATTCGAACCCGAGACCATTGCAATCGTACCGTACAACTGCACCATCGAGGCAGTCAGGGAAGACTATATAAATAAGATTAATAAATAAAACTGGACCAATTAACTATCTCGCATAGGTAAGTTATCATCAGAAAGTTGCAACACAAATATTTATTTAATGCTACATTTGAAAAACAATATTATTTTTTTAAAATCCTCCGAGGCTTGTTGGTTAGACGCCGGCTGTGAAACGAGAGGCCGCTATGATTCCGCACCAAGACATTTTTTTTATTGCAATAAATGGCGAGACGAGCATGCCATTCGCCTGATGGTAAGCGATACGACCGCTCATGGACAGTAGCAAAACCAAACATCACCATGAATTACAAGGCAATGCTTGGCATTTACTGCGCTCACCATCCTGAGACATAAGATGTTAAGTCTCATTATGTCCAGTAGTTACCAAGATTACAAAATAGGGTGACAACCGTTCTTACTGTTAAAAAGCGTGGACCCTCGACTCATTAACAATATTTTTAAAATTTTAGTTGTGTTTTCCGAAAGCCTTTTTTAGCTCTTAAACTATTATTTTTAAATAGTTTTATTTTTAAATTATCATGGGTCTTTGATAAGTGTGCAACTTTTATAATCCGACGTTTTACAGCGATCTAAAGACAGACCACATATTCGGATGGTACGTAAAGGACGAATCGCTATAAACGGATTATTTTTTACAATGCGTCCACAGTATCAGCCGTGATCCGATTTGCCGACATTATAACTCAATGGTGGGAACAATCCGTTTAATGCGATGCGACTGATGCGTACGGTGCGGATATGTGGACGCCTGCCTTTAATCGATATCAAAGAATCTGCTACACAGACGAATTGACCAAGAGCCCGTGGCCGCCACACTTTCGTCATTTTATAAAATCTGAAAGTTTGTCTGCGCATGCCTCTGACATGCATCACGTGATAAGCTATTATGAAGTTCCGATCGTGGTGGCTTTGGAACATTTTATTAAAGTTTGAAGATATTGCAATATACAATTTTGCCAGCTTTATAGTATAAAAGCTGTATTTTATGTTGTTACGGCAACTATCAAAAGATATTTCCTAGGCATCCGGACACTTTTAAGGGTTCTTTCATCTTGCCAGACACATTAAAGCTGATAAGTTCCAAAGACCACGATCGGAACTTCATAATAGCTGATCGTGTGATGCTTACGTCAGAGGGATGCGCAGACAAACATTCAGCTTTTATAAAATGACGATAGTCTGGCGGCGACAGGTACTTGCGTTAGAAGCTAATAACTTATTTCACACACAAATTTCACAAACTCACAACTGTCGCGTACAACATTCAAATCACTAATGTCCGAAATTGCATCATCATTACGCAACACAACAAGCAATGAGCACATTATTGTGTTGTTTAGTAAACAATTAGCCGGCGTTACAACATCGCCGAATAGTTTCTTCTGTATCAGCCCCTATACGTCCTACTGCAAGACACGCGCCCCCTCTACAATCGAGAGTACAATTGGGAGGAGTTAGGCTATATAAAGGTGCGTGGTGGCCTGTTGGTAACGGACCAGACGCGGCTGCCTACATTTCGCGGTGGTCGCGGGTTCAAATCCCATGGCACACCTCTGACTTTTCGGAGTTATGTGTGTATTGATAGTCGATCACCACGCACTTTAACGGTGAAGGAAAACATCGTGAGGAAACCTGCAAACCGTAGCGATTTTAAACAATTTCTACGGTATGTAAGTCCGCCAACCCGCACTAGGCCAGCGTGGTGGACTATATGGCCTAACCACTCTCAATCGATTCCCTCGATTGTAGAGTAGGCCCGTGCCCTGCAGTGGGACGTAAATGGGCTGATATAGATATAGGCTATATAGTCGACAGCCTCCGTGGCGCAGTTGATTAGACGCCGGCTGTGAAATGAGAGGCCGCGGGTTCGATCCCCGCACCAAGAGAAAGTTTGTGCGGCCCACAAATATTTCTTTCGGGTCTGGGTGTTTGTGAGACCGAAAAGTCCTCACGTAGTTCTGATACCTGCGACACAAGACTTAATTGATCTTAATGTGGGGTCAGGGTATGTGACGGTTGGGTGAATTTATTTATTTACAGTCCGCCACGCTGGCCTAGTGCGGGTTGGCGGACTATATTAATAGTTTCATATCACTCGAGTTTTGCAAATTGATGTAAACGTTAATTATATCATTCATCATAAATTTAGGTTTACTTTCCGACTTTTCTTGCGACTTTTATTGCGGGGTCAGGACTATGTATGTGTAACACTGTTGGGTGTATTATTATTTATTTTATTTTATTTTATGATATTGCAATAGGTGTCCGTGATATTACAATAATCGATTCTTATACTATGAAATAAACTTGTAATGATTAAATGAAATGCGTGTTGATTCATGGGCCGATTTGAACTTTATCCTTTCCGTCATTTCGAAAAATATTTTCACGGGCGAGTTTCCTCTTTATATATCTCACATTTACACAGCTGCTTTGGGCATACAAGGCCAATTTAAAAAATATTACATCATGAACTTATATACATTCTTACAATGGATAACTCATACATCAGGAAAACATCGCGAGGGAACCATAATTTAAAACAAGATTTTCTAACAAATGCCGAACTGCACTAGGCCAGCGTGGTGGAGACCTAACCCAAACACCAAGACCCGAAGTAAATTATAAATAAATACACCCAACAGTCACATACATAGTCCTGACCCCACACTAAGATCGAGTGTCGTGAGTATCATAAACTACGAGACTTTTCGGTCTCACAAACACCCGTACCCGAAACAAATAACTGTGGATCACATTTCCCAGAAGGGGTAGGCAGAGGTGCTACCAGTACACCCACATTTCGCCTTGTATGTTCCGTCACACGATGTGATAGGGGGCGAGCCTATCGCCATATCGGGCACAAATAATACAGAACGCTTATGATATGGAACAATGAATAAAGCGTAAAAATATGCCTAGGTGCGTGCATATTTGAACAATGACGTGTCTCGATAAGGCGACCATGTTGCAAGGTCAAGCATACACTAGTAACCACACGGTCAGATAACGTATTCAAAATTACCGGGTTATTCAAACCGCAGTCACTGTTCGAAATAACGTATTAATTAAGTACACCCATTGACTTATATTCTACCGATAGATGAGACACGTCAAAGAAATAAAGTGCCCCCGTATTTTAAAAGCACACTGCAATATTACATCACTTACCTGGTATTTTATTAAAATATTGTAACTTCAGACGATTTGCTTTCGGTTTGACGGCGAAACATTCATTTATTACTTTTAAACGTATGCGATAAGGCGTACTGCACTGTCACTGTCACGATTCACGAAGCAGACTGATTCATGTGTGGTGTATGCACCGCAAGTAGGTGGGACACATTTTTTGTACTGAATGTCTTATCTAGTGTAACATTGATATCGATGAGTACACCCAACAGTCACACAGACACAGTAACATACAAGTTCTGTTTCATCATCAGCCCGTTGCAGTCCACTGCTGGACATAGGCCTCCCAAAGAGCCCGTTCTGCTGTTTTAAGCATCCAGTTCTCTGTTCTGTTTCGCTTTCGTGTATCAGACATTAATAGACTTTTCGGTCTCACAAACACCCAGACCCGAAACAAGTACTTGTGAAGAACACAATTTGTCTCAGTGCGAGATCGTAGCGGCGTTCGATTCACAGCCGGCGTCTAACCAACTGCGCCACGGAGGCTATGCACAGAGGCCACCTTCGATATTGAGGTTCAATAAAAACTTCAATATCGAAGGTGTTTTTCTGGCGAGACGAGCATACCATTCGCCTCATGGCAAGCGGGCGTATCCCGCTCATGGATAGGAGATAACCAAACAAAACCATGAATTACAGAGCAATTCTTGGAAATCCTCTGCGCTCGCCATGATGGGACATAAGATGTTAAGTCTCAATATGTCCAGTAGTTACTCTGGCTACAATGTCCTTCAAACTGGGACACAACAGTGCATTTACACTGCTGTTTGGTGGGAGAAATAGACATTGCGGTGGTACCTACTCAAGCGGCTTCTCACATATGAAAGACCTTACACCAGTAAAATATTGTATATTATTTTATTTCGTTAAGTTTTTAACAATACGTGAATTTTTATCGTATTTCGGCCCATATACATCCCACTGCAAAGCACGAGCCTCTATACAATTGAAATTTCCATTAAGAGGGGTTAGATCAGTCTCTTTGTCTTGTATAATCCGTCCTATGATGTAACAGGAGATAGAAATTCCTGACTCCGATATGATATAATGAAAAAATTTCAAGTTGCCCGACCCAGGATTCGAACCCGAGACACTAGCGTAATCGTCCCGTACTACTCCGCCACCGAGGCGGTCAAAAAGGCATTTAGTTTTAAAAAAACATGACATATATTTCACTGATATCGGTTTTTTAAGTACCTACCTATCGCTGCATTTTACCGATAAAAATTAGCGTGGGGCTAGCCATTGAAAAACCATTGAATCGTTTTAAATACAAAATTCACACAATTTTACATTGCAGAATTATTTATCCACAATTTAACAATAACGGACGTAAAAACATCAAAAAAATCTATAATCGCCCGAACTGAGAAACGAACCTTCACAAAGACCACACTCAATATAACAAGGTAATAGAAGTAAGGTACTTCTATCCAATAAGCACATCAAATATTGCAATCAAAAACATAATTTCCACACCGTATTTTCACATGAAAATTAAACCACAAATGTATGGAAAATCACTTCAGCACAGAACTGCTAACACGACACACCAGCGCGGAACGGCGATGAAAACTATTTTTTTTAATAGATAAACGTTATCAATGTGTATATTGGCGCGTCACGTATGCTTGTAGCGTTAGCAAATAAACAATAAAAGTACTCATAATGCGACTAACGACCATAAACAAAGATCTTAGAGTATATTATGTCTAGAGAGAGCGTTCGAAATTCAAACACGTAGATAAAAATGGTGCCGGGCCTTTTCCTGCACTCTTATTGGCTGACCTTTGACAGTGCTGGATTACGAAAAAAGCCGCAATCCTTTGAGTGCAATGCATGAAAAATGATGAAAACCTGTTTCCCTGTCATAAAGAATCTGCACCTGGGAGAATCCGGATTGGGCCGCTATAAAAAGTAAGTCAAGAAAAATATCGGAAACAAATAAAAAAATTGTTTTCGATCAGTGCGTGTTGCCTGTTGGTAAACGGACCAGACGCGACTGCCAACATGTTCACGGTGGTTGCTAGTCCAAATCCCAGGGCACACCTCTGACTTTTCGGAGTCATGTGTGTACTGATAGTCAATCACCACGCACTGTAACGGTGAAGGAAAACATCGTGAAACCTGGATACCATAGCGATTTGTAATAATTTGTATAGTATGTAATTTCCGCCAACCCGCACTAGGCCAGCGCGGTGGATTATATGGCCTAACCCCTCTCAGTAGTAATCTCGATTGTGGAGGAAGCTTGTGCCCTGCAGTGGGACGTATATGGGCTGATACAATACAAATAAATAATTTAACACATTTGCTGACCGTACTCGGAATCCTTTATCGCCGATGTCGCAGCGTAATAAAAAATATATATAAGAGTCACGCTTTTTGCCGGCACATAACATGCACTTGGCAATTATACATACATACATACATAAACTCACGCCTTTATCCCTGAAGGGGTAGGCAGAGGCGCCACCAGGACACCCACATTTCGCCTTGTATGTTCCGTATATGGCAATAATACGCCATATTTTATCAGTCTGCAATCGGTCTAGCTGGAATGGGACTTGTCTACGCCCGAGTGATCCATTGAGAAGACTTACAACCTTATTCATACAGATTTAAAACCTATTTTAGTTATCGAATGCTTTGTCTCCTTCGATCAAACTGAATTCTAAAGTCGTTCGAAAGGGACAAAACATTCTATAACTAAAATAAGTTTTAAAACTGTCTGTGAATAAAGCCGTTAGGCTATACCGGGCCTAATGCCAATTGTACTTAAGTATTGAAAATCTAGTTAAAATATCTATGGTGTGCAGGTTTCCTCACGATGTTTTCCTGTTTAAGTCAGTAATTGACTATCAATACACACATAACTCAGAAAAGTCAGAGGTGTGTTCTGGGATGCCCGCGACCATCGTCTCGGCAGCCGTCTGGCATCCGTCTTATACTTTGTAAGTCCTAACAATGATAAATCGTATATATCGAAATATGTTTTGTTCGTCGTAGTGAATGCTATGTCTGGACGACATGACAGCTACCACCAGCAAGGGTTTTGAAGACTTTGGGAAGCGATATCAATATCGAAACAACAGTGTTTCGAACCAGCTCAAATTCCAATGTGTCTTCGCAATACTAAACGTATGAACATGAGGGAGAAAACTCTATTTTTTTAGTTCAGTTGGAGAATAGCAACGCACGTTCAAAAGGAAATTAAGTAAAAATATTTCGTACAACTTTTTTTGTTATCTGTACTTTGTAATAGATAAAATATGTTACTCACAAATCCGCTTTTCGCTTTTTCATGGCGGGACATTTTTCTCTTGTTAACATTCAGGCGGACCATTCTGAAACAAAAAAAAAATATTACTAGCGGCTCGGCCCAGCTTCGCTCGGATCTAAATGTTCTTTTTATTGATGTTCAGTTTCGAGTTTTCAGTTCAGCGAAGCTTCAGTTTGAGCGAAAAAGACAAAATATTCGATAACTAAAAGTGGTTTTAAATCTGATTTTGTTTTATACTATAGGCCTTATTCATAGACAATTTTAAAACCTATTTTAGTAATCGAATGTTTTGTCCCTTTCTAACGACGTTAGAATTCAGTTTGAGCGAAGAAGACAAACATTCGATAACTAAAATAGGTTTTAAGACTGTCTATGAATGAGGCCGTATGTATCCAACAGTTTTGATTGTAGGAATAGTTTTTTTTTAAATCCAACTTGCAGATTTACTTCATCAAAATCCCCGAGACTCCTAAGTATCTTTTACTATTATTCCTCACATTTCGATTTGACCATCCGCGCCCACTTGAAAAAATTGTGTATACATAACTGGTTAGTAAAAGTATGACGCCCCAATTCAAGGGTTCCCAATCTTTTACAATCCGCGGCGTCCATGCAAGTAGGGAAATGTTCGAGTGACTGGACTGTAAAGTCTGCCACATAAGTGCGTTTGCGCAAATGCAAGTTTGCATAAATCGAAAATTAAACGAAGTTTGCGCAGTTATAAAATAAATAAATACACCCAACAATCACATGCATAGTCCAGACCCCACACTAAGATCGAGTCTTGTGTTGTGTATCAGGAACTACAAGAGACTTTTCGGTCTCGCAAACACCCAGACCCGAGACAAATCCGTTTGGTTGTGGATCACACTAATTTTGTCCCGATGCGGGGATCGAACCCGCGGTCTCACACATTCCAGTATACTGGTGCAAACCCAGACTTGCACAGTCATATCGTTATGTGTGTTGCGGCCATAAGAATGTACTGTAAGAGAAGGCGTGCGACCGAAAAGAAAGAGGGAAAACGAACGTAAGAATATTTTGTGAATTATTAATGTTACCTATTAAAATTTGGAATCAAAATGAAGCCTGTTTCTTTTACCCACATACACGTTTACTATTTTGTCTTAGCGACCTAATCTATCTAGCTATTCGAAATTGATACAATGCTACTACTTGGGTAGATAGGCATAAAAATTAAAGTTGAAAGACATTGCAGCCAGTATACGTCCAGTAATGAGGCTTAACATCTTATGTATCAGGATGGCGAGCGCAGTGAAAGCCAAGCATTGCTTTGTAATTCATAATGTTGTTTGGTTTTGCTACTGTCCATGAGCGGTCGTATCGCTTACCATCAGGCGAATGGCATGCTCGTCTCGCCATTACCTGTAATAAAAAAAAGTTGACAAAGAGAATTGCTTCCCGACACCCTCCTACACTTTCAACCGCGCAAATTTTGGGAACCGTTGCCCTAATTATTATTTATTTTCCGTCTGCACGAAAGATAGCGTGATTTTCGCCACCCCTCGTGCAGACATATTTGTTTAATTTCCATTTGCACAAAATTTTACTTGGCATGTTATAATCTAACTAGCTTCTGCCCGCAAACTTCGTCTGCGTGGTTAACTTTATTTGAAATCTCCCATCCCGTCCCGTTATATCCCGCCCGCCCCGTCTCATTCTCACTTATGGAATGTAATCCAGTCCCATCCCATCCTTTTGAGTAGCAAACGTAGCAAATATATCGGAATTCCTTCTTCATCCCACGGGAACACTAAACTTTCCGGATAAAAAGTAGCTTATGTTACTTCTAATACCTCCAAGAATATGTGTACAAATTTTCATGATGATCGGTTGACTAGTTTTCGCGTGAAAGCGTAACAAACAAGCTTTACATTTATAATATTAGTAGGGAAGTAGGGATGTTACCTAACGAAGGACCAGAGAAATTGTTTTAACTGTAGGTTAATTTATACTATCGATTTAAATTTTATTTATTGAATATATCTATTTAAGACAGCCTCCATGGCATAGTTGGTTAAACGCCGGCTGCGAAACGAGGTAGTGGGACTCATGTGGCTATCAGAAACTACGAAAGACTTTTGGAGACTCCTAGACCCGAAACAAATACTTGTGGATCACACAAATATTTGTCTTGGTGCGAGGATCGAACCCGCGGCTTCTTTTATCACAGCCGGCGGCTAATCAACTATGCTACGGAAGCTGTAGGATCAGTCAGCGGGTCAGGACTATGCATGTGACTGCTGGGTGTACTTATTTACTTCCGGGATCGGTCTTTAGATTAGGATTTTTTAAACTGCCGTTAGTGGCAGATCTATGATCGTTGAGGCTACAGTACCAATGGATCAACTCAACCGAGTCACCGCTGTCTCACAGAAAACCGACGCGACGTAGGGTAACACCTTTACTATTGCGTTTAATGACAGATTTAAATATCTACACATAATATAATAAATTTGTAACCAATCGATGTCTTTACATGGAAGGTAATTAAGAGAAACGAATATGGGGATAACAGATCTGTATTAAAATAATAGAACCCAAAACAATGATTTTTAGAATTATTGTGTTTGTCGGTTTGTCTGTACGGTTGTGCGCGATAAACTCGGAAACGACTTTACGGATTTCGTTGAATTGTGGTTTGGAGGTAGCTAACACCCTTAACACTTGGGCTACATTTTATCTCTAAAAAAATTGGGTTACCGTGGGATGAGGAAGGAATTCCAATATATTTGTTACTTTTTATACTCAAAGGATGGGACTGGATTACATGCCTTGAATGAGAATGAGACAAGACGGACAGGATTATACGGGACGGGATGGGAAACTCCAAATAGAGTTAATCACGTACACGAAGTTTGCGGGCAGAAGCTAGTATAAAATATGTCCGACAAACGAACAAACAGGTCACCTGATGGTAAGTGGTCACTGCTAGACCATGAAATCGGGAGAGAAGCTCGAGGGAAAAAGGATAGGAAGAGGAAATGTGGCAATCTCGCTCACCAAACGAAACGCTACGGCATTGCTGTCGCTTCACGTCGAGCTCCTGTGAGACAGCGGTACCGCTCCGAGCCTGCCCATTCATGCTGTCATGACTGACAATAACGTGGGTTTAACACTTCGAAAAACTTGCGAGAGATCAAATAACGTGTTGTAGGACATTGTTATCCGCTGGTATAGCTACGTACACAGCGGATACGTCGTCATAGTGACCCACGTATCGCGTTACGGGTTCTGTATATCCGGATACAATCAGGCATCATTGTATCGAGAGATGAACATCTCATGTGGATACTCTATCTGCACTGCGCTTACCATCAGACGCATTGTAGCCACTATGTCGTGCGAAACAAAAACATTAAAAATGATTTATTATCAAGCTACGAAAGAATTTGGTATGTTAAGTCCGCCAACCCGCACTAGGCCAGCGTGGTGGACTATATGGCCTAACCCCTCCCAAACGTACTCTAGATTGTAGAGGAGGCCCGTGGCCTGCAGTGGGACGTATATGGGCTGATACAGATACGAAAGAATCCAGTAATAAGAACGAAAACTAGTATAGACAAACGACTTTCATAATTAGCAAAGTAGTTTAATGTACTTGAAATCAACTTTACTTATTTAAGTGTGTGGCCTGTACCAACAGGCCAAACGGATCGAGCTGAGATTATAGTCGTAGGTTCAAATTCCAGTGACCAGCTGACTTTTCAGAGAATAAGTAAATGCATTCTTTTTCAATAAAAAAACAATATATTAATACTATGCATAAAAAGTACTGCTTGGTGTAAATATATAAATAAAATTATATATTTACACCAGTCATGTGAATGAATTATTTTATTTAAACTGTGTTGTTTTGAACCCACATGATAATACCAGACTTGTGTATCAGAAACTAAGAGACTTTTCAGTTTCACAAATCACATTCTGATCTGAAGCAAATAGTAATATGTGGTTTTAGGTCTCATATGTGAGAGGCCGCCTGGGTAGGTATCGCCGCAATGTCTATTTCTCCCGACAAACAACATTGTAAATGCACTGTTGTATTCTGGTTTGAAGGACATTGTAGTCTGAGTAACTACTAGATATAATGAGACCTAACATCTTATGTCTCAGGATGGCGAGAGCAGTGGAGTGCCAAGCAATGATTCATGGTATTCTTTGGTTTTATGATGTCCATGAGCAGTTGTATCGTAAACAAATTTGTGAGACCGAAAAGTCTCTTGTGGTTCCTGAAACCGACACAGGACTCTGCATTATTGTGGGACCTGGAGTCAGGACTATGTAAGTAACTGTTGGGTGTATTTATTTATTGAGTGGAGGCCTCTACCCAGCAGTGGGTTGATATGAGCTATTTAGTCAGAAGATTTTTTTAATATTTGTTAGGTATTATCTGTGCTACCTGCCTCTCGAGTCTAAAGACTTGTTAGGTAAAGGGTCCAAGGTATTTTTCTGCTCGGCTACCTCAATATTATGCCTGTGTCATCAACAGCAGCTAAGGGAATGGACTAGAAATTATATGCTGGTTATTATAATGCTTTGAAATAAGGTGGCAAGAAAAATATGTATTAAACACAAATATAGCATAGGAGTCAGAGGTGTATCCTATGTATTGGATTATTAAACATGTTAACTATGCTTTAAGTTTTTTTTTGCATGAATTAAACAAATGAAAGGTTTGCATCTATAATTCTTTATTTACTATTTATGCCATAATCCTATTTAAAAAATGTTTGAATCCTACAATCTGATAATTTGCTTTAAACTCTTCTAATCTGTTTAATTTTACATATTCATTAATTATATCATTATTTTTTAAACAAACTTTCCAAAACGCATAAATTGTTATCTGCACTTAAAAAACTTTGCAAATTCCTTTGAAAGCAAAACAAAGTTGTTGAAATCACTCAAATCGCCGGTAAGTGTGTTTATTTGTTGTACAGTTACCATTGTTGAAGTTCAACAATGCAATTTAGAATTACTGGGTCATCTCGAAATACCAAAAAAGTAAACTTTGATCATCGGACAAATGCACATTTAGATCGCTTATAATTCTCAATTGAACCCACAAACAACATATTTATCAACACAAATGTAAAGATACACGAGTAAATTATCGGCTAATAACCTCGTCCTTGCAAAACCATTCGTTTTTATATCATAAATATGTTAAAACATAAGTCTGTGTCTCGACGACGGTTACCACCGATATAACCTATGCAAACACTCCCAAACCGCTTTGTAATCAAACAAAACTGTGTAGATAAGATAACAGATATACTTTACCACAAAACGCGCGTTGATTTAGTCTCATACGTGCACATAATCATCACTTTTTTGATAAAAACATGATAAATAACACAAAGTCACAAACAATACTTCGGCACACATACGTAATACTATAGTGATGTGATGTGAACGTTACAATCTGAATTTTTGCAATGATGATGGCTAGGGATGTATTCGATTGTGTTTCGTACTAGTAGCGCCATCTAACATCGATGCACCAAGGAAACCGTTGTAAAATAATTCAAAATATTTTAATAATTACATCGTAAATTCAGTTTTATATTTGAAACATTTGAATATAATTTAATTATTCAAACAAAACTGTTTGTTCCTGGCCTGTGCAAATTTATTTAGAAAAAGAATTCAAAACTTCCTTCTTTTCTGGTAGAATTCTTTCTTCATTTGTTCTATTTCATTTCTCACATCAAACCGCTATGCAAACAATTTGCTGATTCTTTTTTTCTAGTTTAAAATCATAATATTTAAAACCAAAATTAATTCGTCTAGTATGGAAAAAGGTCAGGAACAACCGAAAAAATGCTTTTGCGCACGATGTTTTCTACCAATAGATGCCGAAGACAAAGTTGATATCGATGGACAGAACTTTCACCGGATTTGCAGCATGTGCTGTAAGTTTTGCTGATTAAGAATTTAAATTTGCTATTTTTGGCTAGCTAGATTAGAAACATCAATAATCGTCTTATCTGCCCATACCACACTGCTGATCACGGGATTCCTATAAATGCAAAGTTCGATTGCGAGAGCTTAGGCTATGATGCAATTCGCTTGCCTGTTGCGGGTGGGCGATTACATTGAAATTCTTATGAAGATCTCTTTAATATACAAGTTTTTCTCTTTGATTGACTCGTAATAGGAAAACTCAGAAAAGATTCGATTCCACATTCGATTCATTAAGTTCAGGTCACCACGTTCTAATACTATGTGTCCGCCCATAATAATCGCCCAATGCTCAACAGATGACTTCTCTTCAAGTGAGTTCGATTGAGTGGTACGCCGTAGTATACCAGGCTGGCCTAACGCTATTTGACGGATTTCATCCATGTATTACGGTTGACATTAATACAAAATTCTATCTCAGGTATCTGCCGAACGATCCCGCCCTCCCTAAAGATGTTTTACGGTCACGTATTCTGCAAAGACTGCTTCAAGACGCACGTGCTGACGCGCTTCCGTGGCGAGAACCCGAAGATCCACTCGAACAGCTGGTGGATGCAATGGGCGCCGGGAACAAAGCCACCACAAGAAGGAGCCAGCGAGAATAAGGAAGGTAGAACTCAAATACTTCAATCAATTAGACTCAGTCAATCAAAAGCTATAGTGGGGATAACTTACTTTGCGGGACCCCAGTTAGGGTCGTTACCAATCCGCCTCTTAAATATGTCGCAAATAAAATTTTGCTCTTGCATCCCCTAGCAACGAAGCTGAGGAAGTAAAATCCATATAGCAGCTTAGTCCATGGTGCGATAAGATTTGGTATATAGTTTTTCAATTAATATACTCGGTTGGCGTTAATCCTTAGCATAGGCTTTTAGAAGACCGTGGTGGTATAATGGGTGTCGTAGATTTATTCATCGTCAGCTACAGGATTTTCACAACCTGTTTGAACTGTTTGACTCCTTGCAACTTATGCTAGGTCGTCTTTCCTATACGTGGGGTCGACTCGAGAACATTAGTCCATACTCCATGCCATATGCCTTCCCAACTTGGACACATTACAAAACATTGTTGAGATGAAGGTTTATGCGAACATAAATGGATCTGTTACCCATTGTCAGCTTCCATGACATGGCTAGACAAGATTGGTTTAAAACTTGAAACGGATTCGCAAATATTGGCCTGAGGGTCTCGATGTTGTTAACCCTGGATTCTTGTTTGTTTCAATACAAGACTTGTCAGTGATTGGTGAATGTGTTATAATGTATGTGTTTCAGAGACTAAATCGGAAAATTGTAGCGAGGAAGCTCCCAAGCGGTGCATCTGCGCGCGGTGCCTACAGATGGTGGACGAGGGCAACAAGGTCGAGATTGGAGGCCAGAGCTTCCACTCGCAGTGTGCCAAATGCTGTAAGATTCTTTATATTACTTCTACTTAGTCTTACACACAAACGAACAAATTAATCACCTTACATGTTCAAACTTCAAAGTAACTTATGCTGTATACATTGTTAACTAATCTAGTAATATCTTAAATTAACCTTAATTTAAAGCATGGGTCCGGAACATGCTTACGGCTCACGTGACAGTTACTGACGCCCATAAACGTCTTCAATGCTCGTAATGCCATTATAATTACAGGCCTACAATGGTGGGTGAAAGGAAAGGTGTTAAAGCTCCAGCAATTTCACTCATCTTACGAAATAAAACATCCGTTTGTCTCTTTTCAGTGGAACAGTGGTAGCATACAGGTTGAGAAGCCTATTTTTAGAATACAAAGAAATACGGCTATTACCACTTTAACCTGATGTCGTCAATGTCCTTGATAAGCACAACTGTTCTAGGTCTGAATCTCTGTTTAGGGTGTTCTCTATTCAACACTCGATTTGGTTTATAGATTTCTGCCACGCCGTCCCCTCGTCAAACCTGAAGATCTACTACGGCCAGGTGTTTTGCGAGGAGTGCTTCAACCGACACGTCTTGAACCGCAATAAGGACAACCCGTCTGAATTCTTCAAGCACTGCTTCGAGCAATGGCAGAACAACACTCAGTTTGCGGATAATATGAGGGACTTCATGGCTGGGAATAAGGATGCGTCTCCCTTTGTGTTTATGATGCAGGGCCCCCAGCCGCCATTTTGCCGCTGCGGGACCGGCCCTCAGGACTGGTTCCAGAGCAATGAGCCTAAGAAATGTGAGTAGTGAGTAACCAGATTCCAATAAAAGTTGCAGATTCTAACTGGTCATTGTAGAAATTCTTGGGATTAACCTATTTAGCTGTTTTCTTCCTGTTGATATATTTAGAATATAGTGGTTGTAATTAAAAGTTGGTTTTAGCTTACTTGCTAGCCTTAAGTTGAGTCCAGAAGTGTTATGCACGGAATTATAAATGGAATGGTATTCAGCATACCTAAGTTTTTACAATTTCATCACCAACAAGGAAAAAAGGCCTTGTGACCTCAGCAGTGGTACGAACATGATACTGGCTAGAAACATAAGGTTCTACAGCTAACTGTATTAATATCTGTTGTGTGTAATAATGTGATGCGTTTACCCCCGTAGGTGCGTAAGAGTTGTAATGTTCCACAGCCGCGACCCCCGCCGTGGCGTCTACCGGCGGAGAATCGCACACCACGTGGGACCTGTCCTTCGAGAACAGAACCGAAATGTCGGATATGCCAGACTCCTATACCCTATATGAATCAGCAAACATGAATGCCAACGAAAAAATTGAAAAGCTCACCAAGTATCTGCATGAAAACGCGGAAAAGTGTAACAAAAAATGGAAAAATTACAATGAAGTCCAGCCATTGTACTGCGGCTGGACGGACTTGCAAGCCGAAAGGGCGATGGATTGTCCCAAATGTTTGTGGCAGTGCGGCTCTATCTTTGTGAGCCGCAGGTATTTGCAAAGGGAAGTTTGTTGCGGTGAAGTTTCGATTCAATAAAATGTGCTGTTTATTAAAATCATGATTTTGTTTCATTTGGATGGTAAGCTTTAATGTTTCCGAAGGTCATGGCAGACGAGTGATAAGTTTTAAAAACTATTTACTTAACTTGTTTATGCAATCAAAGGACAATATACACTTACTCACTTCTAAACCTCTACTCACCACGTAAAAATTATGAATCGGATTAATTTCTGCTCTTCACTACTACCTTCCGGTACTCGCGCTCATTTCCACTTCTCGTTTCACAATCATTTTCAGTAGACTGCCAAGGCCACATATCCACGTCTACAATTCCTATCGGATCGGCCAGGATCAACAGCATCCTAAAGCCGCGTATCAACATTGGGAGGCTGCTCGCGAGGCGGCTCGTGAATTGGCTCGGTTGAGCAGTGTGTCGAGAGGCAGCCTCGCGGTGTGCTTGTTTAGCGTCATGCTCGCGCGCGGCAACGTTCAAATCACAGAGTTCAAATTGGCTCGCGAGGCAAACGCGTCTCCACACCGGAAGGCTGGCTCACGACGCATGTCGATACTCAGCCTTACGTAAACAATCCACACTCAAAATCCCACAGCACTGAAACTCTGCGTTTCACTTCGGAATAAGCTTTAATAAAATAGACTGTCTTTAAAGCCCTACTATAACATAACATAGGTACCTACTTTATCATTGTGTAATACATTGTACTTTAAAATTGAAAGGTGCTTTGAATCCTAACGATTAATTCAATATTAACCCTATACGGTCAATAATATTGCACATTACGTCTTATTACCTTAAACCAGCAATGAGAATGAAAGAAAAAGTTGTATAACAAATTAAACAAATATCAGATACATATGCATTGCATTGCACACAAGTAATTACTTTAATAGTAAAGTCCATAAAACAAAACCAAAATTTTAACAAAAAAAAATAACCGACTTCAAAAAACTGACAAAAAATCCTATTAAAAATAAAATTCTAAAAAAAGAAAAAAATCTGACTTATGACAAACTAAAATGCACTAAAAAGTAAAAAAATAATTGCGTGTTTTTCACGCAAGATTGTATTTATACACATATATTATGTATCCAGTTAAACTTTATTGTAACTCAACACATACCTATGAGTAACAAATAATTATAATAAAAAAAATTAATTACAGTTCACCTAAGCTAAAATTTGAAATATATGTATGCACTACTTAAAAGACGATCAAATTATTAGAATAATGTACAATTATAGTTATTTTTGGAGTCGGTGTCAGCCAAGTTTTATGAGTTAGTAACTACATAAACGTCAGATATTATATTTTATTGAATTAAGGTTAATAAACAATAAATCAAAACTAACCGCGCCTCTACGCGGCCCACATAATAGTACAAGAGGATAT
Source organism: Deilephila elpenor (assembly GCA_949752805.1). NCBI lineage: Eukaryota > Metazoa > Arthropoda > Insecta > Lepidoptera > Sphingidae > Deilephila > Deilephila elpenor. The sequence goes on from OX457121.1 coordinate 2,882,068, forward strand.
TCGTATAAAATAGATTTCATAAAGTTGTTGTCATTTAATATTGTCAGGTATCTTTGGCTGACACCGACTCCAAAAATAACTATAATTGTACATTATTCTAATAATTTGATCGTCTTTTAAGTAGTGCATACATATATTTCAAATTTTAGCTTAGGTGAACTGTAATTAATTTTTTTTATTATAATTATTTGTTACTCATAGGTATGTGTTGAGTTACAATAAAGTTTAACTGGATACATAATATATGTGTATAAATACAATCTTGCGTGAAAAACACGCAATTATTTTTTTACTTTTTAGTGCATTTTAGTTTGTCATAAGTCAGATTTTTTTCTTTTTTTAGAATTTTATTTTTAATAGGATTTTTTGTCAGTTTTTTGAAGTCGGTTATTTTTTTTTGTTAAAATTTTGGTTTATTTTTTCATTTTTAGTGACTTAAATGTTCGATAGTCAAATTTTTACGTACACAGCTTTTGGTAGCTTAAATAAATTAATCTTAGGTTCTCATAAGAAACAATAGACCGTATTTTTTTTTTACATCATGGTACTTTTTTTCTCAATCGGCAGCAAGAAAATACTGTGTAGCGTTTTGCCAAAAGTTTGACGAGCAGCAACCCCGGTTAGCGACTGGACTTCCACAAATTTAGGCTTCGTTAGGTATATCTATTGTTGGTGCGTAACAACGTTTGATATGCTCCGCGATTAATTTTAGCAGAAATGATTTACCATTACCTGCACCACCCGTGACAAACTAACAGCTGACTTTCTCGTCCTTTCAAATTGAGTTTGATTGCCGTTAAGACTTTCTGAAACACATTCTTTTGTTGGATATTTAATCCTCGAATGCTTCTTAGGAACAATTCATCCGACATGACGGCTCGTTCTTCCATGTTTTCACAAAAGTTATCATCGTCATGTACAATTTATTCACCAACACATAACAATCGGCAATGCCCCCAATTGCCGATATCTGTTTCATTACGGAATGGTATATGGCATACTATTAAACTGTAATAATATGATTCTTTGTCACTATTACAATTTACAACAGATCTTCATGATTTATTGGTATAGTCGCCGAAGATATTGACTATTTACATGTTTGTTCTTTTTATCAACCGCCCCCCTCGCCCCTACCCCTACTTTCATCCACCACTGTAACTTTACTTTTATACTGAATCCAATGCAAAAAGAACCATTGGAATCGTACTCAATTTTGAGGAGTTCTACTCTCCAGATCTGAAGATATTCATCAGATTTTCATAACTTATTGGTGAGATCAAAGTATTAATACGTTCTTTCTGATGCAAAAAAAATTACTAAAATCGGTCAAAAGCTGCCGAAGATATTGACTATTTACATATTTCTTAATTTTCTCACCCCCCCCTTGCCCCTACCCCTACTTTCCTCCACCACTGTAATTTTGGTTTTATACTTAATTCAATGCAAGAAGAACCATTGGAATCCTACTTTATTTTAAGGAGTTCCCCTCTCCAGGTCCGAAGATATTCATCAGATCGTCACCATATTTTTATGGGACCAAATGACAAGCACCAGCTTTCAATTAAAGAAAGAATTATCGAAATCGGTTTACCCAGTACAGAGAAATGAGGTAACAAACATAAAAAAAAAAAAAGCAACATACAGTCGAATTGAGAACCTCCTCCTTTTTTTGAAGTCGGTTAAAAAATGAGATTTTGTTCCACGGTAAAATAGGTCTCTTTGTAAACCTCTAAAGGAAATCTGTGGAAAACGTATTTAAGGGGGTTTGTACTTAGCATCAATGTATAAATTAAAACGATCAATTAGAAAAAATACATTTTTTATTCAAGTATGACATTCTTCTACAAATCATTATGTATGGATGGGGTCAAAACATTTTCTAACAACCATTTTCAGTCATGACCATTAGTCAATTTTGGGCGCTGACCATATGTATTTATAGAAACAGTCATTACAGAACATACGACCGTAGTACGTTCGCACGTGGGATGGTGTTTTGCGACAAACGCCTATAAATTAAAAAAAAAATTAGCAAGCTCACACTTCCTCTAGCTTCGTTCCTAAATAATAATCAGCCTAATAGTCACACATGATATAGCCTTGATCTCTAAGATACCAAGTCTTGTGTCCACAGTATCAAAAATTATTAGAGACTTCGTCTTCTCACAACACCCAGATCCGAGAGAAATCAAAGAAACAAAGGTTTGTCTAAGCGCGGGAATCGAACCCGCGACCTCTAATTTCACAGCAGGCTCATAACCAACGACTACAAACGCTGTAAGAACTCACAGCCTTCAATCTAGCCTAATGTAATACGAGTATTGTGATTTATTTGGCCTTTCTGCGGTTTTTATAATAATTTGATGGTTGAATGCGCATGGGTGACAGATATCGTGCTCTATGTAATGCTTAGTATTTTATATATAAATAGGCCTTTAGCTATAAGTTGGTGGTGATGTATTGTTTCTTATATACCCTACCCATTCTGATTAACCATAGATTAAATCAAAATTTGATTTTTATGTCCAATTCTCAAGTATAGTCATTATTACGTGAGACCAATTATGAGACAACAATCTATACATTTGACGAACAAATCATGTTCTAGCATTAAAAGGTTTTTGTTGTCTTTTCAATTATTGTAGATTGTATTGTATTGTATCAGCCCATTTACGTCCCACTGCTGGGCACAGGCCTACTCTACAACTGACAGAATCGATTGGGAGTGGTTAGGCCATATAGTTCACCTCGCTGGCCTAGTGCGGGTTGGCGGACTTACATACCGTAGATGTTTTCCTTCAAATAAATGTTTTATACCCAATAATATATGTAAATGTTGGCGAATGTTGATCTTTTTATAATCGATCGATTTTAGCGACAGAAAAAATAATTTAAAGTTTCTAGGAAAATGGTTAACAGCAAGTTGAAGATTATTAGAAGTACTCACAACATTGACTGTTACTGTTCACTTTTGGTAAGGTTTCAAAATTTTTTCTCTTTGGTTCTTCTTGTAAGCTTTTTGTAACATTTTTTGTAACGTTTTCTGCCATTATAATTAATTTTTATTCCACCATTGTATTTTAATTTTATTGTTATTGCATAACTGTGACGGTGTCAAGCGCATATTGTATTTTTAGTTTATAATTAAATTATTGGAAAAAGTTGTAAATGTTTAAATGAACGTCATAGATAACGGTCATTCATAAACAAAACGAAGTTCTTCTGTGTTTCATCGTATAACACCTACAACTTAAGAAGGTATTGCAAACGTCATTCTCATTCACAAAATTCTTTTCGACATTTTAACTTAATGACATTAATACATAGTCGGGTTATAAAGGCAGGTTGACAACTTTAATCGCAACAAACAATTTTCAGGCGTGGCTTTTTCATATAAAACAATATTTTGTAAATAAGATATCCATCCAAATAACTTGTAGATATAGTGACATTGCTAAAAATAGTGCAAATGTGGGTTACAGCCGGCATATTGTGGTGAAAAGTGTGTTTTTCGAGTGCTAGTTTTTAGGGCGTTGACTAAATTCTTTAAATCATGTACGGGCGCAAAACTCCGTCTACATATCGATCCACACCATCTGTTTATTCACATTATACCGGGAAGTAAGTATTGCGAGTCACATTAATTATTTATTCTTATAAGACTCATACCAACTCGAAACTCACAATTTCCGCTTCGCTATATAACTTTCTGTTAAAAAGAACAGTTTATTCTGCAATATTGTTTCCAATTATGAATGAGTGTATATTCAAAAAGATATATCACTCGAATATGTGCTCTAGAAGTATCGTTTTAAGGCATTTCTCGTATACTTAGTTGTTGGAACAAGAAAGGGCTGGACAGTTACACTAAATGAGCTAAAAGCCGACTGTAAAATGACATAACACCGCAAATAAACATGGTTCAAGGAGTAGTGGGACTGAGAAGTCCACTTACCAATGCCTACAGCACATAATACTTTTACTGTACAATTCTATATGTATGAATTTTATGTATCTACATAGTACATATAATTACAAAGTCAGCTGTATCTTCAAAGAGATCGTCAGATACAACTAGTGCAAGCTCACTAAGCTTTCTGTTCAAACATGTTATAGAGAAGGAGCCTATTGCCAAGCTGAAGTGAAATCCCAGGCTCATACATATAGTTACTAGTGGTCCGAACCGGCTTTGCCCGGGTGCATACACTTTTTGTGTCTAGTCATGTTACATCAGACATTTCGAGATATACATAGCCTATGTGTAGGCAAAATAATCTAGGGTATCAGCTTCCTCTATACCTAATTTCATAATAACTGGTGTAGATGTTTGAACGTGAAGAAGTAACATACACATAAACATTTGCCTTTATAATATTAGTAGGATTAAGTACATTACAATCAGAATCAATGATATAAGTAACACTGTACAATATTCCTTTAATTGTCTTTGTGATAAACTTGACGGTTGCCAGGTTTCTTTCACTCAATCTCCTTCATATCTAAGTTTCTTTATAGTATTCTTATTATTTTTATTTACTATTGAATTCTGTGTTCTATAATTAAAGGAGTACCACATTTAAGGTCTCTTTCAACTCCTTCCATTTATCCTTATAAGTTGCTGATACCATCCAATTGCTGCTAAATTGGTTGAAGCTGTCATACCACCTTTGTCCAAGGCCTGCCTCATCGCCTCTTGCCATCCTTGAGCATCTATTGAGTGGCGAACTGTGCCCATCTTTTTGGTTGCATCATGGTGACGTGGCCCGCCCAATCTTTTTATTAATAGAAGCCAAAATATAATATATCCTTGTCTTCTACACCATCAATTGTGCTATTAGCAATATACAATTTGAAGCTATAGTTTCAATTTAATTCACAGTTATGGGGAAGTCCAAATCCCAGCAGTGGGCCATTACGAGCTCTTCTGCTTGTGTACATTAAAATATATAAAATTATATTTGCTTTCAGGTCATCAACAAACCTCCGATCAGCCAAATCGGTGAGGTCTTTACGAGTGCCATGGTACCAGAAGCCGATATTGCATGATGCAGTCGTACTGGACCTGCAGAGGGGCTCTTTGCTCACCGCCTGTTTATCATTGGTACTTATTTATAATAATATAATATGTATAGACTATAGACTGCCTCGGTGGCGTAGTTGTACTACGGTACGATTACAAAGCTGAGATCTTGGGTTCGAATCCCGGGTCGGGCAAATTGATATTGGATTTTTGTATTCAATATCAGTCCGGAGTCAGAATTTGTGCCCGATATGGAGATAGGCTCGCTCCCTTTCACATCGGCGGATGGAACACACATGACACAACGTGGGTGCCTTGTAGTAACCTCTGCCTACCCCTTCTGGGAAAAAGGCGTGAGTTTATGTATGTATTAATATGGAAGTATAGTGTTAAATCGTATGTTTAATAATATTATTTCGTTTTTATCGTTCTCTCACTGCTGAGAGCGACCACACGTGATGTTCTCCATCGTGTTCGGTCCTGGGTGGCATGGATCGCGTGGTACAGACTACCGACCATCGATTAACCGTTTAATTGTTTCAGTTCATATCGCTGTTCACATTCTGTCAAAGCATATTCGACCTGTACTGCTTATACATGGCGACCCCAGGGTTCCACCACACCGGATATTACGTCATCAGCTACCAGTTTGTGTATGTTGGTAGCCCTCCAAGTAAGTTGGATTGAAGTTTTAAAATATTTATTGTATCTAATCAGACTCTGTGACGCAGTTGGTTAGTCGGCTGGGAAACGTGAGACCGCTGCTATCCCGGCACCGAGACAAATGTTTGGTAAGTCACAAGTATTTGTCTCGGCTCTGGGTGTTTGTGTGACTGAAAAGTCTCTCGTAGTTTCTGATACAAGTATTGTATGTTAGCGCGGTGTCTGGACTATGTATTGAAAATGAAAATATTTTTATTATAAATCACAAATAGTTATATGAATTTTAGCATGTTGACATTTAAAAAAGCGAATGAGACATTTGTTATTTTTTAAATTAAACATTGTAAATCATACGTGGTCCCCTCACTAGGCAAGCCTGTACCGAGGTTGACTGTTATTTTTTTTTTTCAATATTAAAGGAGGCAAACGAGCAAACGATTCACTTGATGGCAAGTGATCACCCCCATGAACATCTGTAAGACTATAGGGCATGAAGATGCGCTGCGGGCTTGAAAATACGCTCGATTTTTGAAGGTGCCCAGTAGGCTAATTCACGTAATTTCTTGACGCGCCGATCAAGTTACGTTGCAGTTGCGATTAGGTTTACGTCTTAATGGTACGTACGTCAAAATGGTATTCTTGTAATTGTTTAGCTGCACGTAAGCTATGCATACACTGCGCATGTGCTGCACGTTGGTCGGACTAAACTGTCATTGGAGACTTCAAATGAATAGATAATACCGATCAAGTTGCGATCTGAATCACGCATGTGTAAAACGCGCAGCAGTAGAATACGCTAAATAGCTCGCGTGACGCGAACTTGACGCGAGCGTATCTGACAGCGGTTGTCTAAATTACGAGAATCCAAAAAGGGCTGTTTTGATCGAAACTTAACTGCAACTGCACTGCAACTGAACTTATTTAATTACGTGAATTAGCCTGGTCGTTTTTGTCTGGAAAAACCGCTGTTGGTAATTACACACAGATTTGTAGTACGTGGAAGAAAGTGTCGGGAGAAACGTACTGTTGGGTGTATTTATATTTATCCATTTATTTTCAGTTCGCAACGTCCTGATAGTGTTCTCGCTGTTTTCCTGGCTCGGTTCGGTCGCAGTATTGCTGACAAGCATTGTCCTCATCAACGCTTTAAGAAAGGTAATCATGCAATACTTGTAATATCAAAATTAACTGTTTCAAAAATAAACCAATTTAGCTGATTATAAATGAAACTAACCTAAAGTTAAGAAAACAAGTTTTATATTCATTTTTATCATGAAATTGACTACCAGTGGGTCTCTATAACATGGCTTTCTTTTACAAGAACAAGAACACAAGACCAATATATAAGCCTTATTCATAGATAGATTTAAAACTTATTTTAGTTGTCAAATGTTTTGTCCCTTTCGAACGACTTTAGAATTCATATTTCGCGAAGAAGACAAAATATTCTATAACTAAAATATCATGTGTATGAATGAGGCCATTAGAATTTTGATAAAGCAATATGCCAAGCAAGAATTCGAACTCGATGATTTTGAAAACAAAACAATAATTACATCATTCAATAAGGATGTAATTCTAGGCTTTGATGTCATACGGTAAATTAAAGGAGCCTATACTGGTGGCAATGTAATTTTATCCTGGTTCCATTGTTCCATAAAAACTTAGATCTCATAAAAGTTTAAGCGAGCCTCATTTAATGTTACATCTAGATTTTAGGTATGCTATAACTCCCAAGGTCCACAAATACTTCTTAGCTTCATCTCAATAACTTTTGCACGCCATAGTAAAAAGGAACTATTTTTATAAAATTAACATATTATTGTATCTAAATTTCGAGCAAATAAACAATATCTCATTAATTACTTATCATTAATATGCAATATGCAAAATTTAATAAATTTCTACGGTATGTAAGTCCGCCAACCCGCACTAGGCCAGCGTGGTGGACTATATGGCCTAACCACTCTCAATCGATTCTCTCGATTGTAGAGTAGGCCCGTGCCCTGCAGTGGGACGTATATGGGCTGATATAGATAGATATATATATATATATATATAGATGCAATATTCACAAATATCATTTAAAATCATTATTGATTATATTTTTTCATGCATCAGCTAGTTGCACAGGGTAAAAATAAGGTACATTATTGTCTCATTAACATTGAAACCGTTTATAACAATTAATTTTTAAAAGTTGAATGAGCTTAAAATATGAAATGGAACAGCTGATATAACATTTTTCTTTCTAAACCATATAGTTATGTTGGTTATAAATGGTTTCAATCCATCATATGGCTTATTTAAATTTATTTATTTTTATTAATTTTATTTGCTGTTTGTGTGTGTGTGTGTCATTTACTTGAAGTGCTGGAAGTCTTTTGTGAGAGTATGAGTGATCATCCTATCATCCCAACCCGTATCATATTAATATTATAAATGTGAATGTCTGTTTGTTTGTTACGCTTTCACGCAAAAACAACTGAACCTATTCTCATGAAACTTTGTACACATATTCTTGGAGGTATTAGAAGTAACATAGGCTACTTTGTATCCCGAAAAGTTTAGTGTTCCCGTGGGATGAAGAAGGAACTCCGATATATTTGCTACTTTTTTATACTCAAAAGGATGGGATGGGACTGGATTTCATTCCATTAGTGAGAACAAGACGGGGCGGGCGGGATATAATGGGACGGGACGGGACGGGATGGGAGATTCACATAAAGTTAACCACGCAAACAAAGTTTGGGGGCAGAAGCTAGTAATTTATGAATCACAGTGTCTTTCCAGTCTTCATTTGCCTTGTAGTAAAATTTGCAGGAAGTACCTGCATGCAGGACGCTTCGAACAGGTCGATGGAGAGATCTTTAGGCGAGGCTTATGTTCAGCAGTGGACTTCCTGTGGCTGAATAGATAGATAGAAAATTACAGTCCTGGTTAGGAAATCATTATATCAAAAATATATCGATCATTTTATAAATACTAACGATACGTTTATACAGATATCGATAAATCGGTAAACTCCTTCTCTTATCACTTGGTCGCCTGAAACAATAAGACCGCCATTTTTACATTTATTTTCTTTTCTTTTATATATAGTTTTAAATGTTTGTGTACAATCTATTAATATTGTTTCACAGGAACACGAGAAAAGGGTAGTGCCGTGGCTGTACACGTTCGGTGTTTTCATTCTATTCCGCTTTGTAGCGTTTCTGTTCGCCTCCATAGTCAACGACATGATATTCGCCTACAATGTGCTCATGTGCCTGATATGGATCGTGTTCTGCCTCGCCGGTATCTATGGTTGGCTCCTGGTCTATAGTCTATACCTCGAACTGGCCGACTTGACTAAACTGGAAGACTTGGCTCATTTAAGGGTAAGTGAAATGCAATTTAATATTCACCAAAAAATACTTAGAATACACATGTAATTAAATGTGTGTATAACATTTTAATAAACATTAAATTATGCCTATACAGGGATATTTTTCAGTCTGACCAATTTTTTTTATTTAATTCAAGAAAATAATAGTGATTAGCACATGGTGGAAAATATTGGTGGTAGTTAATACTGGTGGCACCACAGCAATTTCTATTGCTCCCGCCAAACAGCAGTGTAAATGCATTGTTGTGTTCCAGTTTGAAGGACATTGTGGCTAGAGTAACTACTGGACGTAATGAGACTTAACATCTTATGTCTCATGATGGGAAGCGCAATGGAATGCCAAGCATTACTTTGAAATTCATGGTGTTTTTTGCTACTGTCCATGAGCGGTCGTATCGCTTGTCATCAGGCGAATGGCATTTCCTGAAGCTTTACATACTATGTACAAATAACTAAATTCTGAATTACAGATGGGCACAATGGCGTCAATAAACGCGTCTCTGGCTGGCTCTCGTCCCACCACCCCCCACAGCACGGTCTCTACTATGCCGGCCTCGCAGATTTGATGCCACGACCCGGCGACTGAGACCGCCGAAGAGTGCGTGCCACTCAACCAGAGCATAGAGACTCCCGTGTAAACATAAGTCAGTATAAGTCTTCATATGTCAGTATCTCTCAGTATAAGTATTCATATGTCAGTATAACTTAGTACCATTTGTGAGTCATCAACAATTAGAAATGTCAGGTGTGGCATTCATCACCTTTTAGAAGTATTTGTTTATCACTGTATATTAGATTTTTCATAATTCAGTTTCAGTTGTGACAATTTTCATCTTTCAGAATGATTAATAAGTGAGTTTTTGTCGGTATATGATGCCAGATTAATCATAATTCAGTAAAATGTGACACTCATCACCTTTTAGTATGCGTAGTGGCCCGAATTTGAATATGAATGAAAATTTTATAATTGAAACAGGTATCTTGAATTTATTTTCTATTTTATGAAGTTTCTATCAACATATATTTTATTTTATATTTCTTCTATATTACGATAATATGTCTGTCTATTTCGATAATAATCTCGATTTAAAATATTCATATAAAAATCTGGGCCTAAATAACTATCATTTGTCAGAATATGATATATTATAAGTATTCTAATTGTGTTCGTCATCACTTGTCAGAATAATTATATAATTTGTCAGAGGAATGTCTCATAAGTCAGTATCAATAATCACCTTTCATTTAAATTCATCATCAAATTATTTTATATTATCTGTAGTGGAATGATATTAAACATTCGAATATACTTATAGCTGTCGAACAAGCAGTCCTAGGTTCTATTCCTGACGAATAACGTTTACAAGACATTTTTAAGTCTGATTATGATAACTTGGATTTATTTCAACGTAAAATGACGTCACGATTGTTTCAAATAATATTTAGTAATGTTTAATTAAAATTATAAGCATTAACTGAATCTCATATGTTATAACATTTACAAAGTGTTTCTATATAGTGAAATATATTTATTAAACATGTAAGTAATACACCCAACAGTCACATACATAGTCCTGAGTCTAAGATAGAGTATCTGTGTCCTGAATCAGAAACTACGAGAGACTTTAGACAAAAACACAGACCCGAAATAAATACTAGAGCATATATATTCTTTCTGTGTTCCGGACGTCTGACCAGCCACGGATGTCATCTGGTCTGTTATACAGCATGTTTGATAAAAAAACCTCTATAGAAACACTCTGTATAATTATGTATTTATTATATTGAAAAATAACACCGATAGGTTAGTTTTAATTTTTAAAGTTTAATATTTTAAATGGTCGCCCTTATTTCGTTGCTGAGCGTTCCGTCCAATATAAGTTTATTAATTTTAAGAGTTTTATAATGTTGTGGTGTCCGCGGGAATACAGAGTGAGAGAGAACATATTGTTATTTAGGAGTAAAAGAGAAAGATAAATGCTCTTTCTGTTTTATTTCATGGTTTACCGTCTGGTATTTTTAAATTATAGAGTATTTAATGTCCAGAGGGAGCGCGTCATATATTTGCGTCTTCAAAAACAGCAATTTTTTGTCGTAATTTTGGTCTCCTATATTAGTAAAATTAAGCAAAAACCTTTCTTTCTTCTTCTTTCTAAATAATTAACAATAAATTGCTATAAACTCCGTTGATGACGGAGTATGAAGCATATTTAGTTATTATCCGCCCAAGACGATTTTGAACTGAATTATAATAGCGCTAAACTACATTTTTATTTTCACTTTTCAAATAGTTCGTGCGTTTTCTAGCAATGTCATATTTCAGCCACTAGAAGGGTAGGAAATTGTGACCGGCATCATCATTTTTATCTACGTTTTCGTAGTTCGAACGCTCCCTCTATATTATAAACTCTAACAGCCTTATCCAAAGACAGATTAAAAATCTATTATATTTATCGAATCTTTTGTCCCTTTCAAACGAGTTTAGAATTCAATTTGAGCGAAAGACAAAACATTCGAAAACTAAACTAACTTAACTAAACTTTTAACTCTGTCTATGAATAAGACCGTTAAAATATAATAAAAAATATATTTGCACATTGTGCAACAAAATAATGTATGGTATTTTTGTCTTAAATAACACAAAAATATGTCCCGTGGTCTGATTTACACAGCTTTCAATGTTAATAAAGTGACATTCATTTTATTAATAAGTGCACAATATTATTAATAATGAATTTTTTAGATTTTTATAATTAAAGTGTTTAATTTTGGTTGATTGAGGCCTTATAATTAAAATTCACGCTAATGGTGCATCCACACTACAGTTACCTTTGTGGAGCATCATTGTGCAACAATGTTATCAATTGTTACCACATGGTAAACAACATTTCTTAACGATTCCTTAGATTTACACGAATGTTACAAATTGAAATACAACAAATTTTCCTCCGTCCGACCCGTGATCACGAAAGCTGTAAAGCAATCGAAACGTCGGGAAGTAAAAAAAAATAATAGTTAAATCAAATCACGATAAAATCCGTAAAAAATAGCTTTATTTCAATAATTAACATATACATGGCAAAATGTAATAACAATAAATGACAGCAGATTTTGCCGAACATTTTGAAATGTTGCTCAAAATAAGTAACTGCTATGTAGAAGCACCATAATGCGTAATTTTTCAGACAAAACATATCTATAAAATATGTAATGGTTTCCTGTATGCCTAATATAAAGGTGACTTCAATAATGTTAAAATTAATTTGACGATTAAAAAATCGATACCATAAAATTATTTCAAATGGTTAATAATATAAATATACTAAAGATTAGTAAAAGTATGTGCCTATATAACATTGACACCGTATTCAGTGCCTTCAACTAAGTTAAGGATCTGATTATATATTTACTTATTAAGCTATATTTGTGACACTATCTCGAATAAAATGGTATAAAAATATATCAACATATGTTTATATAAGTCTTAATTATTGGCCCAGGCCTCTACGATTGAAAGGGGTTAGGCCAAAGGTCCCCCACGCTGGCCTAGTGCGGGTAGGCGTGAAAGAAGATTGTATCATGGAATGAGAACCTCGGTACAAAAGTGGCCTAATTATTTCATAAATCGCGCGAGCTTAGGCCACTTTTGCACTAACGTTTTAATATATTTTTTGGCGTTATGAAAATGAAAATAGGTTTTAAAACTGTGTATGAGTAACAATAAAATTTTACTAATAGGCTGAGAAAAATCGATTGTAATGTTTTTAATAATACATGTATTTAAATAGATTTTTGAAATCACCTGAAAATGTTTATTTGTATGTGTTTATTTTCTATGTCTATGCACATATTAGACTTTAAATGCATTTATTTCTATTAGTTCACTAGTTTATAAACTATTCACGGGGTTGGCCAACTTGCCAACTGTTGGTCCAATGATTGGATCGGATGTTGCTTTAATAATATTGATCTGATGTAGATATTTTAATGATTTTTTTCCAATTAGCACAGTTAAAAGTTAAGTATAACATTTTAAGCACAAGAAAATAAAAATAGTAATAAAGGACTGAGTTATGCCTGTAAGTTGAAATTACATATATTCGTAGTCAAAATAAATAAAAAATAAATGTTACTATAATCTCGTTTTTAGTTTAAAATTGTGGCTGCTCTTTTTCTCTTATGACGATGTTTTTTTATTATATGTATTATTGTTATATATTGCTATTAAAGACATCGCATCAAAAGTTGATCAGAAAGTTGGAAGTTGGCCTATTGTGTGGATGCACAGTAATTTAACACAATTTCTGTGTAATTTTTTTATACTCTTGTGTAATTATAGACTTTGAACGGCCTTAATAATTTTACAAACCAATTTTAGTTATAGAATGTTTTGTTCCCGTCGAACGGCTTTTGAATTCAGTTTGAGCGAAGATAAAACATTCGATAACTAAAATAGGTTTAAAAAGTGGCTATGTATTAGGCGGTGAGACTTGTAAAAATGGTATGGAATGGAATTTATTCTACAATTATTTGTGGCGATGCAATGTAACAATCTAATAAGAGTATATTTCAAATTTGGTTAAGGCTGTTCCACACGATACAATGTGGTTGCCAATTTAATCGAATTGGCAATCAAGTTGGCTCGTCTGGTAGTATAGTTAACTATTAATAAATAAATACCCACAACTGGCAGCACACATGTTTCTGACCCCACAGTATATCTTGTGTTCTGGTAATTAAAAACTAGATAGAGAATTTTCGCTCTCACAAAAATCTAGATACGACAAATACCCGCAGATCACACAAACACTTGTCTGTGCGGGATCGTGGCGGCCTCTCACACAGCCGGCGTCTAACCGACCAGCCACGGAGATTGAAGTATAGTAAAATTTGGCTTTTTTTTAACAAAGTATATCAAAGTGCGTGGTGGCCTGTTGGTAACGGACCAGACGCGGCTGCCTACATGTTCACGGTGGTCGCGGGTTCAAATCCCAGGGCACACCTCTGACTTTTCGGAGTTATGTGTGTATTGATAGTCAATTACCACGCACTTTAACGGTGAAGGAAAACATCGTGAGGAAACCTGCATACCGTAGCGATTTTAAAAGAATTTCTACGGTATGTAAGTCCGCCAACCCGCACTAGGCCAGCGTGGTGGACTATATGGCCTAACCACTCTCAATCGATTCTCTCGATTGTAGAGTAGGCCCGTGCCCTGCAGTGGGACGTATATGGGCTGATATAGATATAGATATATCAAAGTATTCGACGATTTTTGTATTGCAACGCCACCTACCGATAAAGTTTGTAAGACAAGACCAATGGAATAAAGTACTGAATGTTATAAGCCGTCCAGTATATTTTGTAATGTTCTTGTGTATGTGAATATATTATTAAGAAAATTTTGGTGTTTTTATTGAATTAAGGGCTTATTTTTCAATAAGCACATTAAAATGTTTATCTTTAGTCCGGAGAGGTTCGAGGCATAAGGATTGAAGAAAATATTTGTATCGTCTGATATTATATACATAGATACATATATACTCACGCTTTTTTTTCCCAGAAGAGTAGGCATAGGTGTTACCAGCACATACACGTTTCGCCTTGTGTTCTATCCTACGATGTGACCAAATTCCCGACTCCGGGCCGATTGTTAATAAATAGAAAAATCCATTATCACTTTATCCGGCCCGGGATTCGAACCAGAGTTGTAACCTTAGCGTTGTAATCGCACCGTGGTACAACAGCGCCACCGAGGAAGTCAGTTACCGGGTAAATATAATAAAACAAAATATATTTAAAAGGCTTTATTACAACAATTTTACATAAATATACAAAGTTATAGATTCTCTATAATACATAAATCCCTTCGTGTATCCCATAAATGCATCAATGATAATAATCTCGTTCTATTTTAACAGCAATTTACTTTATTAAGCCAATTATTTTTTTACATCATAGGTGATGACAATGTAGTCTTATACTACAAAAACATCAGTGTAATATTTCATGCCTCGTTATTTTTGAAATGTTAATGTGTCGAATAGGTGTTGAAATAATTATTGATACAAATCAGCTGATGTTATTTGTAGTCTATGGATTACTATATCGACTTAATTTATCACGTTCTCATAAATTTACAGCGTTTATCGATCCAAATACAATTTTCTTATTAATTTACCACACAGCTGGCGTCAAATGTAGCACTTTACATTGTAATATCGTAATGATTATAAAACGAAGTTCATAAAATCAGTATACATATAAACAATACCTTAAGATGTACAATTTAACACGAATGGAACAATATTCGCTAGCCGTAGTTGCTAAGCAAATCGAGGTAATTTAACTACACTACTGATGTAAAATGTAGTCTTTAAATGAAACATCAGGAAACAGAGTACGAAATAAACAATATAAAATTTATGGAAGGCTTAAATTATGAGTACAGCAGTATAAGAAAATATGTAGTTAATGTTTAATTTAAATTGGAATAAAATAAACTATAAAAATATAGTATTTGGATTACTGATTGAACTTCAAGACGGGCAATTTTCTATTCCAACAACGATTCTTAAAAACTTTTAAATATACCCAACCTGAAACTCAAACCCTGGACTTCACACAAATCAACAATTATCTTTGGAACTTACCAAAACAACATTATTACTAGATTTGAAAACTTAAAAACAAATTCATAATTAAAACTTAAATAATATCCGTTCGCTCTTGAGCACTCACGATGTTTTACAATTGTATACAGATTCTTGGAAGCAAGTGAATATATTCCATCTCATGAAGTCCGCTTATATATGGTTATGTACATACTCACGCCTTTATCCCAGAAGGGGTAGGCAGAGGCGCCACCCGGAAACTCATATATCACCTTGTATGTTCCGTCTCATGATGTGAAAGGGGGCGATCCTATCGCCATATCAGGCACAAATTCCTAACTCCGGGCTGATAATGAATGGAAAACCCAATATCACTTTTCCGAACCCGGGATTTGAACCCCACACCTCAGCTTAGTAATCGTACCGTAATACAACTACGCCACCGAGGTTTGGTTATGTATGTTTATTTATGTACGTAATGTCTGTAGATTTGTAAAATGTTGTACAGGTCGTCTACAATCTTCTGTCGCCGAAAGCGATGTTGTCAAAATAATAATAAATTTTCTCTCTTCACATTTTAATACATTGGACATGTTAATACTATAAGATTACGAGTATAAATGCTTGTTTATATTCTGAAAACATATCTCAATAATTCGTTAAATATATATTTTTAAAATTTTATTTGTAGTTCCAAAATTCGCCACAAGCCAATAGATAACTTCTACAGTTGATTCTGGCAATTTACTCACACAAATGTCAATTCTCAAAAACTTAGCAGACTTCATGAGATACGATACAAAAAAAACGTGTTTCATTGCATAAAAAATTAATACAATTTTAGAATATGTATAAACATTAGTTTGAAAAATGAAACATTTTTTATTATTATAGTTTTTTAAAATTAAAATCGTGGATATTTGGATTGGATACCAAGCCTTTTCCATTGTGAATTCGGAATAAATATTTATTTTTCAACACTTTTATAAATTTAATATACTTCAATTTTCGTGGCTCAATGCTTCAATTCCAAAATGTAATTATGTGATGACAAAGCACTACAAAAAAGGTATATATATATATATATATATATATATATATATATATATATATATATATATATATATATATATGTATCAGCTATATACAATGTACAATCTCTCAAAATACATTTAACAAGCTCTCAATTCTGACTCTTCTCTTACTAATATCGTCAGATAAAAAAAAACGAGGTAACAATGTGGAAGAGGGTATTTAAGACGGTGCGAAGAGTCAAAAATTATTTCACAAATATCACTTGTATTCGCGTTTATTGATAGCGCCATCTAGCGGCGCGCAATGTAAACTCGTTACAATCCAACTCCAACCCTCGCCAATAGATGGCGTTTATAATTCAATATTACATTTGACAAAAACTTTAAGAGCTTTTTTAAGTCCATTAACACCAATCTATATAAAAATTGATTTTATGAAGTGAAAATTTTAAATATCATCAAAATATTACCAATCGAATTCAGATCTAGAGTGACATAATTTTTATTAATAAACATTGGCCCACTTCGGCATGAGAATTCGAAATATTTCATGGTTCTATAATTCTGGCAAAATAGCCACACTGCAGCTGATATTAGGCGCAGTGCAGTCCAATTATCGCATCTTGTGACGAATCTATCACTTGTCATAATTATTCCGATATGAACCAATTTGTAAGAATTTCTGAGGTTATGTAAAGTCCGCCTGGCATTATGCCAGCGTGGTGGACTATATGGCCTAACCCTTCTCAATCGTACTCTCGATTGTAGAGGAGTCCCGTGCCCTGTAGTGGGATATATATGGGCTGATACAGTCCAATACCAAAACTTCATATTTTCTTGCAACCTTTTAAAAACTACATACATACATAAACTCACACCTTTATCCCCGAAGGGGGTAGGCAGAGGCGCTGCCAGGACACCCACATTTCGCCTAGTATGTTCCGTCCCATGATGTGATAGGGGGTGAGCCTATCGCTATATCGGGCATAAATTCCTGACTCCGGGCTGATAATGAATAGAAAAATCCAATACCACTTTGCCCGACCTGGGACTCGAGCCCGAGACCTCAGCTTTGTAACCGTACCGTAATACAACTACGCCACCGAGGCAGTTTTAAAATACTGACTGAAAGTATACAGTAATGTGTAAGTGTCGAATCAATTGATGAACTCAAAACGAAACACAAACGACGAATTCTTCAAAACCGAAACAGATTTTATCTCAAACCTCAGTGGAGATAATAAAAATTATATTTTTTAAAAGTTTCACTTCAAAATTTCTAAGTTGTAAATTAAGAGTAAAATTGTTCATTATTTTAGTTTAGAATTTATGTAACTTTGCAATAAACTATGTTCGTGATAATGCTATCACTTAATAAAATATAACACAATATATCTGGAGAAAATTATCAACTACCCTCATTTTTTTCATAACTCTTAAGCTCCAGTTCAGAAAAAATTGTCTGAAACGAGGATCAATGGTCACAAGACAAATGTTTATATGAAAAAAACACTATAAATTCGATTTCTGAGTGGGACCAAGTCTAGTTTCTCGGACCTGTATGGGACCAAGTACCTCGTAGTTTCTGATACACACGACATAAGACATCTTATTGTGCGGGGGTAACTATACACATAGTTTCAACCACAATACAAAATTTCTTGTGTCGTGGTTATCAGAAACTACGAGATACTTGGTCCCATAAGAGAATCAAATACCTATAAGACTTGGTCCTACACAAATTACCCAATTTTATGAACGACATAGTGACTACAATGCGCCTGATGGTAAGCGCAGTGCAGATAGAGTATCAACATGAGATGTTCATCTCTCGATACAATGATGCCTGATTGTATCCGGATATACAGAACCCGAAACGCGTTACTTGGGTCACTATGACGGCTTCTTAACATGTACGGTGGTTATACGAATATCCCTAAAAAATCATACAAACATTTGCCTTAGATTTTTAACTGAGGGTTTTAGTTTCAAGCTAATAAGTCTAGCTATCTAGACCATGGTGTTTCCTTTTGATCCTAGCGTATGGCCCTATGTCTGGGTCCATGACAAAATCGTACAACACTGAGGACCAACTGTTGTGTTGAGGTAGATTATCGTAGAATTCGGCCGCTATGCGTTTCACCTGAAAAATAATATTGTTAAAATTTATTAATTCACCCAGTCACACAGACAGTCCTGACCCCACACTAAGATCGAGTCTTGTATCAGAAACTACGAGAGGCTTTAGAAACAACCGAAACAAATACTTGTGGATCACACAAACATTTGTCTAGGTAAGATCGTGGCGGCCCACGGTGGGTCGAAACGGCTATTTTTGTGACATAGGATTTTTTTTCGGATTTTCCAATTTTTTTTCACGCCAACGTTTTGATATTATCATTCCTTACACTATTCATTCTTTGTATTTTTTTGCTTAACCCTATAATTTCGGCATAAAAAATTATTTTAGGTTTTTAATGTATGGAACGCACTATAAAAACCTAAATTTCTACGAAGTCCTGCTAGATCCTGCGTTAAAACCTTATTTTTCTGAATCCTGGCCAGTTCTACTTTACTTGTACATTTCGAATGTCTGCATTGACTTGCAACTTTTCCAGTTATAGGGATCGGAAAAATGGTAAAAATAGTACTATTTCTAATTTTGTAATTGACATTTTAAGTCAATTTAACCACAAGATAGTAAGACAAAAACATTGTGGATATACAAACTATTATATAAAAATCTAATAGAATAACACAATATAAGTAAATAAGTAAATATTTATTGGCATAATTGGTTGTTGTACCCAAAACATGTGGTTACACAATTAACGTAAACACAGTAATAAATCATAAATGCAAATGGACCACCAGATGGCAAAGGATTACTTTCAGTCATTAACACTGATGACATCTGGAGATTACAGGTGCATTTAGTTAATTGTTTTACAACTACTGTTTGTTTATTGTCTTTAATTAACTAAAACAAAACAAACATTCTCGTGATATCGATTGTAAACATGTTTTGTCCTTTTACTTAGTTCTATCATTAATGAGAGCATCTAGGGCAATAAAATTTGTTTATTGCCCAGGGTATAAAATGACTTATATTTTGAATTCGTTCTTAATGTACATTTATCCGTGCTACGATCCATACCATTTTATTTTGAATCCTTGTTTCGGTATCATGGAGGGTCTAGTTACTAATCTCGATATGTTTGTTGTTTTAAGAGACCAGCTTGGATCTCTATCAGATAGCAAAAAACTTTCTGATTTTCTGCAACAGAAAATAAACGTGACTGAAGAAAATAGTGTAGTGCTTCAAAAGTTTTGTGTAAAATTCTGTTCTTCTATAACTGCTAGATGGCAAAAATGCAATCGTATATTTTCTAACTTTATTAAAAAAAATGGTGATTGGCTAGAAAGTGAAATAATTTGGCCTAAAGGACTAAAATTAAACGAAAGACACGAAGAACATGAAGTACATGAAGAACACGAAAGACATGAAGAGGACTTAAGTCTTGAGAATCTGTCTCCATCCACATCGAAAGCTTCTACAGCTTTGATTTGTCCCAGAAAATCATTCGATGATTTGTCCAACAGACAAAAACGAAGACGAGTAGACCAAATTCAAAATAATTTGTCTCAGGAAGAATTAATTGCAGCTACATCAAATACACTGAAATGTAATGGACAAGAAGCCATCGCTAATATAATAAACCATTTACTTAAAAATCCAGAAGATATAACAAAAGTGAATAATTGCTTGAATGCAAAAAAATATGTTCCATACACTGCTGATAAAGCGTTGGCGCTACTTGTTTCCCTAAATTTGTCGAAGGCACAATATATAAACCTAAGAGAATCAGCAAGCGAAAAAGGCTTTCAATTGTATCCTTCTTATTATAAATTAAAAGAAGCAAAATTGAAATGTTACCCAAGAAAGGAGGATATGACATTTAGTGATTGCACGGCATCAGTTAAATTGCAAGCTCTGCTCAACTTGACAGCCTCAAGGCTTTTGGATACAATTGAGTTCGATTTAGATTCTGCAACTGACCTGAAGCTTATCAGCAAATGGGGCTTTGATGGATCCTCGGGGCAAAGCAATTATAAGCAGATCTCTGAAGTAGGCGTGGACGATTCCAGTATATTTATGGCAAGTCTTGTTCCAATAAGACTACAACATGATGATGGAACGGTTTTATGGGAAAACGATCGAAGTTCATCCACATTTTACTGTCGTCCCATTATGTTTACGTTCACAAAAGAAACACAAATTACTGTAGCAGCTATAAAAGCCGGTATATCAGGAGAAATCGAGGCACTCCAGCCGTCTATATTTAGGAAAGTGAAAATTGCCCACGAATTAATGATGACAATGATTGACGGCAAAATAACTTCATACTTTTCTGAGACTTCAACAGCAGTTTGTGACATTTGCAAAGCGAAACCAACAGAAATGAATAATTTGGAATCCCACAAACTGCGATCTAAGAATGAAGAAATGTACCAGTATGGATTGTCATCATTGCATGCGTGGATAAGATGCATGGAGTGCCTACTCCACATAGCTTACCGTTTGGAGATTAAGAAATGGAACTGCAGGGGTGACGATAAAGAGAAAATGAAGACCAGAAAGTCTGCAATTCAACAAGAATTTAAAGAAGAATGTGGCTTGCTAATTGATATAGTGAAGCAAGGAGCAGGCACCACTAATGATGGTAATACGGCTCGAAGATTTTTTAAAAATACAGCCATGACAGCACGTATCACTGGCATTAATGAGCAGTTGATAGAGAATTTTTATATCATTCTACAAACCATTGCGTCTGGAGAGCGTGTTGATATTACTAAATTCGCTTTATTTTCTACCGAAACCGCAAAACTATATGTTGATTTATATCCGTGGTATTATATGCCTTCCAGTGTACATAAATTATTAGTTCATGGGGCTGACATAATTAAACATTTTGGGGCTATACCCATTGGAAAGCTGTCGGAAGAAGCCGCAGAAGCACGGAACAAAGACTTCCGAAAATATAGGGAAAATCATTCCCGAAAAATTAGTAGGATATCTTCGAATGAGGACATCTTACATAATCTCCTTTTGTCATCTGATCCAAAGATCACAAGTCTTAGATCACGCATGACAAAAAAACATGTTATGGTTCTCTCAACAAAAGCTAAAGAGCTTCTGCATTTGCCATCAAAACCAGAAGACTTAGAATTTATTAATGTAGAGAGTATTTTAGAAGATCTACAAAACAGTAGTGATAGTGAGTAGTATATAGGTATAGGCTTTATACTAGCCTTTTTTATTATTATTTTTTAGTTATTTCCATCATTTGTTTTTTTTTAATCTGGCACGGCACATATACAAGTTTTCCTTGGTATTTGTTAATTTATTAGATTAATTATTTATCTTATTTGTGTCAAATTTACTGAAGATAATTGTAAAAAATCTTTTGGGAAATATTGAATTTTATCATTTCTTTCGAACTGCATAACTGAAAAAGTTGCAGGTCGATGCAGACTTTCGAAGTATAGAAGTATAGTAGAACAGACCAAGATTCAGAAAAATAAGGTTTCAACGCAGGATCTAGCAGGACTTCGTAGAAATTTAGGTTTTTATAGTGCGTTCCATACATTAAAAACCTAAAATATTTTTTGCCGAAATTATAGGGTTAAGCAAAAAAATACAAAGAATGAATAGTGTAAGGAATGATAATATCAAAACGTTGGCGTCAAAAAAAATTGGAAAATCCGAAAAAAAATCCTATGTCACAAAAATAGCCGTTTCGACCCACTGTGCGGCCTCTCGTTTCACAGCCGGCGTCTAACCAACTACGGAACGGAGTATGTCCAATTCTGGTCGAATTTCACAAATTTTTGTAAGTTGTATGATAGAGGATGTTTCCTACCTCCGGGAGCCTTCGTCCTGGGACGGCCGGGAAGTCATGGTGCTCGTTGTGGTACCCCACGTTGAACGTGATCCAGTTCAACGGCCCATAATAGGAATACGTCTCAAATCCTTTGCGAAACATGTAGTGTTCCGATATGAAGTGGCCTGAAAAATACATCCAACAATGGAATATTTATGCAACGTACGTATTCTTTTGTAACTAAACTTAAACTGTGTGTAGTTAGTCAACCGACCGTAATTTTTTGTAAATTCTGTTATTTGTATATATGTGGAAACTTGTAATTGGCATGTAACTAGCATAATACCTTATATTGTAATTAATTTAATTCAGCTGTAAGTTTCCCTAAGAGAATAAAATAAAATAAAATATTACGAGTATATGGCCTAACTCCTCTCAATCGTACTTTTGATTATAGAGGAGGCCCGTGCCCTGCAGTGGGATATATATGGGCTTATCCAGACATATGGACAGACTGGGTTAGTTCTCTGGAGTATTCAAATATTAACAGGAGCTTAAAAAATATGAATATAGTCCATTCGTACAATAAAACCCGTTACTTTTGTTTAAATTATTAAATTTTTATCCTCACAAAACAAAATACATACAACCTTATTCATAGGCAGTTTTAAAACCTATTTTAGCTATCGAATGTTTTGTCCCCTTCGAACAATTTTAGGATTCAGTTTGAGCAAAGAAGACAAAACATTCGATAACTAAAATAGGTTTTAAATCTCTACAAATAAGGCTGTTACACAATACGCACGACCATTATAAGCCCATTCATAAACTACACGCACGCACGCACGCACGCACGCACGCACGCACGCACGCACGCACGCACGCACGCACGCACGCACGCACGCACGCACGCACGCACGCACGCACGCACGCACGCACGCACGCACGCACGCACGCACGCACGCACGCACGCACGCACGCACGCACGCACGCACGCACGCACGCACGCACGCACGCACGCACGCACGCACGCACGCACGCACGCACGCACGCACGCACGCACGCACGCACGCACGCACGCACGCACGCACGCACGCACGCACGCACGCACGCACGCACGCACGCACGCACGCACGCACGCACGCACGCACGCACGCACGCACGCACGCACGCACGCACGCACGCACGCACGCACGCACGCACGCACGCACGCACGCACACACACACACACACACACACACACACACACACACACACACACACACACACACACACACACACACACACACACACACACACACACACACACACACACACACACACACACACACACACACACACACACACACACACACACACACACACACACACACACACACACACACACACACACACACACACACACACACACACACACACACACACACACACACACACACACACACACACACACACACACACACACACACACACACACACACACACACACACACACACACACACACACACACACACACACACACACACACACACACACACACACACACACACACACACACACACACACACACACACACACACACACACACACACACACACACACACACCCGCGCGTCTCTGTATAAAAATGACTGGCGACCATGCTTGTAGCAGATGTTGAGTATAATTTGAACATTTGCATTGATTAGTATATTTTAAAATGGAAATGACTTATTATATGTAAATTTTAATATTTTCCATGCATTAATTTGTTATTCTCTTGAGTTCAAAAAGAAATGTGCAGTATTTAAATAACCCTGTATAAGCAATTAAAGAACAATTGACAAATAAAATAACAAAATATGGGAGAATGGATGCGAATATAAATAGATGTATGAATATAAATATGTTTTATATTAATTTTAATGTTGTGTTTTCTTGTGTTTGTTTTTGTTGCAACATTGGAAACAATTTCTACGGTATGTAAGTCCGCCAACCCGCACTAGGCCAGCGTGGTGGACTTTATGGCCTAACTACTCTCAATCGATTCTCTCGATTGTAGAGTAGGCCCGTGCCCTGCAGTGGGACGTATATGGGCTGATATATCTATATCTTAGATTAGAAGCGCCCTCCATCTCGCGCACACTTATCTGGCGAGGATTTTACATGCATATCTGTGGTATCAATAATTACCTGCTACAGGATGCACTCCCATCGCCATCAAAGACCCGAATATCAGATACCCAAGCACCTTCCAACCTGGAGACATATAAATAATAAATACACCCAACAGTCACATACATAGTCCTGGCCCCACATTAAGATCAATTAGTAGTATCAGAAACTACGAGAGACTTTTCGATGTCACAAACACTCAAACCCGAGACAAATACTTGTGGGATATAAAAAAATCTAGGCTAGGCTTTATTAGGATAAAATATACTAGATATACTACTCACCAAACAATTTAACAACAACAGCGTCAAAAAACAGTTGTATAATCAGGTTGATGAGCTCGAGGGGCGTGGGGGGCTTCGGTCTCACCACGAGGGGGCGTAGCGCGTAGAACAACGGTTGCAGAATCAACCATAAGAGCTTCCCTCCCGTGGTGCAGAACAACTTTGCCTCTACCAGCGTTGGCAGATCCGTGTCAATTACCTCGTCACCTTGGTACTGAAGAGAAAAGTGCTTACTGTTTAATATACAGGGTATATCAAGACTGAAAACGAAACCAGGTGGTAGTATTAGTCACTTCAGACACAACAAAACTAAAGTTTTAACAAAAAAATTTAAATAAAAATTTTCCTGTTCGTCGTGTTTGGGTGGTAAATACATAGTTTTCCCAAAATAATAATGTATACCTTTTTATTTTTAAAGACCCAATGGTAGATAAGGGTTTAAAACACTATTTTCTAAATTTACTTATTTCAAAAACTAAGTATTTACCATCCAAACACGATGATATTTAAAAAATTGCAAGAAGTATTGGTGCTTTCTTTGCGAAATTTTTAGTGTCATTGTGTCTGTGAGCACTAAAACTACCACCTGGCTTAGTTTTCGGTCGCAGTCTTGATATATCCCGTATAGTGAGATTAAGTCTTAGTCGTTTTAGAAACTACGAGAGACATTTCGGTCTCACTGACACCCAGACTTTGAACAAATATTTGTGGATCACAAACATTTCGGTACAAGGATCGAACCCGCGGCCTCGCGTTTCACAGCCGGCGTCTAACCAACCCACGCAGGCTGTCAAAAACTCTGATATCTGATTTCTAGTGTAATATAACTTACCCTGTGATGTTCCAAGTGGTACTTCTTAAAGCTGATGGAAATTGGGATGCCTATTGGTAGATTCGCGAAGAAACCGAACAGTCTATTATGCATAGGCCTGTTGTGACCAAACGCCAGGTTATGGGCTATCTCGTGGATCGCTGCAACAATAAATATTCCAAATTATTTACATACATACATACTGTTTTTCTAAAATCGTTACACGCCATTATTTTTCGTTTGTAAGAGACATCTTAAATATAAATATAAAAATCACTTCATAGGTATCGATTTTCTATTAACATTTCAACCCTTATTTCAACCCCTTTAGGACAAACAGATGTGATTCTAAAGGTGATTTTAATAATATCGGCCCAGTAATTTGTGAGTTTATACAAAATATGTTTTCTGTTTATAATATTTATGACAGCCTCCGTGGCGCAGTTGGTTAGACGCCGGCTGTGAAACGAGAGGCCGTGGGTTCGATCCCCGCACCGAGAGAAATGTTTGTGCGGCCCACAAATATTTCTTTCGGGTCTGGGTGTTTGTTAGACCGAAAAGTCTCTCGTAGTTCTTATACCTGCGACACAAGACTTAATTGATCTTAATGTGGGGTCGGGACTATGTGTGTGACTGTTGGGTGTATTTATTTATTTATTAGTATGTAAAAAGATACAACGAAACACATGAGTTCGTGGTCGCCTGTTGGTAACGAACCGGACGCTACTGCCGAGACGGTGGACCGGGATTAGAATCAACACACACCTGACTTTAAAATGTGTGTATTGATAACAATCACCACGCACTTTAATAAAAGATAATATCGTAAGGAAATCTGCAGAGGCTTAACAAGATTATGTATGCGACGTCCGCGAAACAACTCAAGCCTGCATGACCTTTGGCCTAACCCTTCTCAGTTTTACCACAAGTTTTACTTTCAAGGTTGTAGAGGAGTCGCGTGCTCAGTAAGCGTCATTTTTTATACAAAAGCTCCGGTAAACGAGCAAACTGATCACCTGATGGAAGTGATCACATGAACATCCACAACGCTTGGATCATGGATGTGTCCGGCATCAAATCAAGAGGAGAGCGAGAAGGAAAAATGACGGGAAGAGGTTGGAGACTGTCCCGCCCCTTGCACCCGCCACTGCAACTCCTATAAGCCAGGAACAACAGCACGCATTGTAATGACACTGAACATTGAAGCTCAGCGAGTCTCCGGGAACGTCTAACTTGTCTAACCCGCAACGAAATCAATCAAAAAGTTAAATTAATAGGAGGGGTTGGAAATAAATTATTGTCCACTTCCCTCCCTAATAAAGCGGGTGACAAAACAATGAACTAAAGAGGTAAATAGCCCCGAATAAAGACATTTACAGCCAGAGAAGCCAGCTGTAAAGCACCACGGATAAGTTATTATTACATTTAAATGGGACCTATTATGTAACGGGAAGAGGTTGAGGGCATCGAGCAATCACACTCATCGAACAAACCGCGACAAGAAGCTGTCGCTTCACGTCGAGTTTCTGAGACAGTGATACCGCCCCGGACGAGCCTGCCCATTCATGCTAAGTCTTGGCTTATAGCTCTTAATCCAAATAAATGTATGCGTTTCAAGTTCTAGCGTGTTCTGTGCGAGTCTAGATTTTTCCATCATCGTAATATAATTTGTGTGCATAACCTCGTCACGTAAGCGACAAGGTCGTTCCTTATGTTCCTTACGTTCATACTAATATATCATTAGTATGAACGTGTGAGACGCTTCATATTTCGAGGATGTAAATATTCTTATTAAAGTACGACTAGATGAGTAATTGCAAATAATTTTGAAGAGATAAATTTTCAAACCCCAAGATCTTACATATATAAACTCACGCCTTTTTCCCTCAAGGGGTAGACAAAGGTGCTGCCAGGTCGCTCACTTTTCGCCTTGTATATTCCGTTCCACGAGATAGGGGGCGAGCCTATCGCCATATCGAGCACGAATTTCTGACTCCGCTGATAATGAATAGAAACATCCAAGATCGATTTGCCCGACCCGGGATAGTAACCCGAGACGTTAGCGTTGTAATAGTACCGTAGTAACACTACGCCACCGAGGCAGTCTCATTATCTTCACGTCCTAATACATTATATACTAAAACAATGCCTGACATTTATGTATTTTAAAAAAGAAAACCTGACTAAAATACGATCAGTAGTTTTTGAAATAATCGCGGACATACATACTACAAAACTGCATTTTTCACTCGAAATAGTACGGAATTTGGATTAAAATAAAATTAATAAATAAATACACCCAACAGTCACACACATAGTCCCGACCCCACATTAAGATCAATTAAGTCTTGTGTCGCAGGTATCAGAACTACGAGAGACTTTTCGGTCTCACAAACACCCAGACCCGAAAGAAATATTTGTGGGCCGCACAAACATTTATCTCGGTGCGGGGATCGAACCCGCGGCCTCTCGTTTCACAGCCGGCGTCTTAACCAACTGCGCCACGGAGGCTGTCAAATAGCTTTCGAATAGCAGTACACAAAGGTGTGTGATTGAGCCGCTATCAGCGATTGCCGCATTAGCTGATAAGTTACGAGTGTTCTTATCTATGTTTATACAATTATAGACCAAGAGCCCGAGGCCGCCAGACCTTCGTCATTTTATATGCTTTAATTGTCTGACAAGTGAAAAGAACCGTGAAAAGTATCTGGCTGCCAAGGGATCGCCCTTTGATAGTTGCCAAAGAAATTTAAATAAAAATTATTTTTTATACTATAACCCTGACAAAATTACATATTATGATTAAAGTTTGAAGATATGTGCCTACCCGCACTAGGCCAGCGTGGTGGACTATATGGCCTAACCCCTCTCAATCGTACTTTCGATTGTAGAGAGGGCCCGTGTCCTGCAGTGGGACGTATATAGGCTGATAAAGATACAGATAGAGAAGATATTATCGTAATATGTAATTTTGCCAGCGTTATTGTATAAAAGCTGGAATTTATTTAAATTTCTTAGGCAACTATCAAAAGGTGTTATCTTGGCAGCCAGACACTTTTTATGGTTCTTACTACTTGTCAGACACAATAAAGCTGAAATTTCCAAAGCCACCACGACCCTAACTTCATAATTGCTGATCGTGTAATGCCTGTCAGAGGAGTGCGCAGACAAATTTCATCTTCTAAAAATGACGAAGGTCTGGCTGCGACAGGCTCTTGGCCTATAATGATAACGCCCAGACATCGCGCAGGTGCAAAAAATTACCAGATATTATATTTCTTTACTGAAATCACCAACAGTTACGCCAAGACGCGGCAGGCAACATTATCAAGATGGTCACGGTTCAAATCCTAGGGCACACCTCTGACTTTTCGGAGTCATGTGTGTATTGATAGTCAATCACCACGCACTATAACGAAGAAGGAAAATATCGTAAGGAAACTTGCCTAACAGCGAACTTGCCTAACAGCGATTTGCGATCTATGGTATGTAAGTCCGCCTGGCACTAGGCCAGCGTGGTGGACCCCTCTCAATCGTACTCTCGATTGTAGAGGAGGCCCGTGCCCTTCAATAGGACGTAAATGAGCTCAATGGCTAATACAGAACTTAAACATCATCCGTGGCAGTTGGTTAGACGCTTATGAATTTGAGTACGATCGATGTCTGTACATGGAAGATAAATGAGAAAAACTAATATGAGGGGGTCTGTATTAATTTTATAGAACCCAAAACAATGATTTTTAGAATTTTTACTTGTTTTTCGATTCGTCTGTGCGGTTGTGCACGATGAACTCAAAAACGGCTTAACAGATTTCGATAAATATTTGGTATGGAGGTAGCTGACAGCCTGGATTAACACTTAGGCTTCTTTTTATCCCGAAAAATTTAGTGTTCCCGTGGGATGAGGAAGGAATTCCGATATATTTATTACTTTTTTATACTCTAAAGGATCGGATGGGACT
This sequence comes from Deilephila elpenor, assembly GCA_949752805.1. Classification (NCBI taxonomy): domain Eukaryota; kingdom Metazoa; phylum Arthropoda; class Insecta; order Lepidoptera; family Sphingidae; genus Deilephila; species Deilephila elpenor. Next base: position 2,911,886 of record OX457121.1, read on the forward strand.
GGATTACATTCCATTAGTGAGAATAAAACGGGACTGGCGGGATATAACGGAACGGGACGGGATGGGAAATTTTAAATATAGTCAATCACGCAGTCGAAATTTGCGGGCAGAAACTAGTCATAAATAAGTGTAGATTTTCCAAAGAGAATCTATTTTATGGAACAATTTAATTGACATTTAACGTCTCTGAGTGCGGCCGTAAGTCACCAAAGAGTATTTTAGAATAGATATAAAAGACTGTAGTAATTACATACATACACATACATAAACTCACGCCTTTATCTCCGAAGGGGTAGGCAGAGGTGCCACTAGGACACCCACATTTCGCCTTGCATGTTCTGTCCCACGATGTGATAGGGGGCGAGCCTATCGCCATATCGGGCACAAATTCCTGACTCCGGGCTGATAATGAATAGAAAAATCCAATATCACTTTGCCCGACCCGGGATTCGAACCCGAGACCTCAGATTTGTAACCGTACCGTAATACAACTACGCCACCGAGGCAGTCTGTAGTAATTAGTTTTATTGCAATGTTATTATCGTAAAGATACGAAACCATTATAGAAAACTACCTATTAGTACTTTTACCCATATCTCAAGTGTATTCGGGGAAATACTAAAGCTTATAAAACAACACAAGTGCATTGTTATTGCAGACAATATCACAATCACATATCGAAGTGGGCCAGTAAGATCGTAAGTGGGTGATTCAATCACTTCAATTCACCCACTTATTTATTCCGATGAAGGCCAACGCGGCCACTTAGTGACAAATACAATTTGAGTGAAAAATTAATAATTATTATCATTAAAAAGGAAATTTTTATTCGACACGTGATAATAACAAATACATCCAACAGTGATAGTCCTGAGTCCTGACCTCACACCAAGATCAAGTCTTGTGTCGTGTATCAAAACTGAGACTTAGCCTCACATACACCCAGACCCGAAACAAATACCCGTGGTTCACACAAACATTTGTCACGTGACCATAGCGGCCTCTCGTTTCACAGCCGGCGTCTAACCAACAGCCACGGAGACAGTCAAAATAAATATTAACTTACCGAGCATGAGTGAATGGTTGATGACTCCACCGAAGCAGTAGGCCAGGACGAGTGTCATAGGCCAGCTGAGGTGCTGTACCACGGGCATCATCACGAATTGAGTGATCACCATCGCAGTTACCACCCATTTGAAGAGCGGGTCGTATCCGAACAGCTGCTTTATCTGCGGATACTTTTCTGTTGACAAAAGAATTTTAAATTAGTCTTGGGATCTTACAGACCATGTACAATCTATCGGCGCGTGGCGAAATTCGGAACTACAAATAAAAATTTAAAATATCCATTCAATGCATTGTCTGAGATATGTTTCGTAATTGAATAGTATAAATAATAATAATAATATTGTATAGCTGACGGAGCTGAGTTCTTTAAAGATTCAAGAAACAACAATAAACTCTTTATTTAAAAGACCAGTGCAATAAAAAATATTAATGTTAAACACAAAAAACAATTGTCACCGTGCTCCGGGGCTCGGCGGGTCTCTTAGCAACACAAGCAAGTCTTAAATCCGCATCTAAATTATTCAAAGGAAAAAACAAATAGAAGTTGGAAACAAATAATTGTCCACTTCCTTCCGCAGCAAAGCGGGTGACAAAATATAAAGCTAAAAGGTGTATAAAGGTATAAAGATATACAACTGGAGTGACTATTCATACAAAAAAATAGTTTTACAATCCAGTAAATATGTATCGATACCATATCTTTTTATCAACCATACGTTAGCCAGAGAAATTTGTTTATACTATATACAGGGTATATCAAGACCGCGACCGAAAACGAAGCCAGATGGTAGTTTTAGCGGCTACAGACACAATGCAACTAATAATTTTGCAAAATAAGCGACGGATTTTTTTTTACAATTTTTTAAAAATCATCGTTTTTGAGGGGTAAATACCTAGTTTTTGCAAAAATAGTAATTTAAACCCTTACGTACCATTGCGTGTTTAAAAATTAAGCGATGTACGTCATTATTTTAGAAAAACTATGTTTAATCACTCAAATACGACGATATGTAAAAAATAACAAAAAAAAATTTGAAGATTTTTTTTGTAAAACGTTTACTTGCATTGTGTTTGATATCACTAATACTACCTCCTGGCTTCGTTTTCGGTCGCGGTCTTGATATACCCTGTATGTATATAGAGGGTGAATTTTTCAAGTGGGCGTGGATGGCCAAAACCGAAATTATGAGGAATAGCGAAAAATAGTGAAAGGAGTCACGAACCAGATTTGTGTCTCCAAAAATATATTAATAATCTTAAACAAGGACATAGCTTTGTCATTGTAATATAACAAAGCCTGGCATTTGTAAGAAAGCGTAAGAATTGTTCCGAACACTATGAGTTATTTCTTGATAATTTCACTCCCAACGCAGGGAGACTATGTACTAAGGCAACGGAAGAAAAATAGTATTTACTTAAAATGACCTCTTTCCTATAGTCTGTCATATGTCATTACTTTCCAGAATTTGATCCTTATTAGCAGCATTATCGATTGGTGTAATAATACAGAATGTGTGATTTTTATCAAAAATCCAAGTATGCAGTTCTAGTTTACATTAAAATCGTGCTCGTGACTCTTTTCAGTATTTTACGCTATTCCTCATAGTTTCAGTTTTGGCCATTCACGCCCACTTGAACAATTCACCTGTATATCGGAATTTCTTACACTCGTTTCCTGTGTATGAATCACTATCGAAAATGACTCGTCAATATTGCACGTGTTGTGTACGATAAGCTGTCAAAAATTTATGGCTAATCTATAAAGGCTATAGATACGGTAATTGTTTTTTCACTATTGACACTTTAAAGGCAGGCGTCCACATATTCGGATCGTACGTAAAGGACGGATCGCATTAAACGGATTATTTTTTAAATGCGTCCACAGTATCAGCAGCGATCGGATTTGGCGACTTTATAACTCAGTGGTGGGACAGGATAATAATTGAATGCAAATGGCGGACGATGCGGAGCGCCGAGCAAGCCATCTCGCGCGTCCACTTAATTATCAGCATTCCGTATAACGTCATCAAAAGGTGCCTCTCTCTGTTAATTGTAATAACAAGTAAATTTGCAATGTAATAAAAAGTGAAGAGAGAAAAACTAAACATAAGATTTTACAGCGATTTCGGCAACAGAAGATCGTAGACAACATTTATTTAGATCTAAGTTTACACTTATCAGCTTTCCTCTCAAAACAAAGGTGAAATATTTTGGGCGCCAAATGGTGTCACTCAAAATTATAAGATTAAATATTCCATTACCTAATTAATTTATGAGTGTGTGGTAACGTGTTATCGGTCACGTATATTGGCCATATCTCACGTTTCCCTTTATCTGATAATAGCGATCAATTAATCAAGTATAACTTGGTAATACGGTTATTTGAATGATTGTGACTCTGATTATTTAAAAAGTCTAACATCTGTCAATACTATTAAATTGATGACTTCACAACTTCTACTCTCAAGTCTCAATTAGATCCTTCGCTTGTTACACAATTTACATGCAAGTATTACTTGCCAAGTAATTCGCTAGTAAGATAATTAGAACATTTAGAAGTAGTTTAAATGCACATGTTAACATTCATTAGAAAACTAATTGACAGCCTCCGTGGCTGTATGGTTAAACGCCGGCTGTGAAACGAGAGGCCGCTACTACCCCACACACAGACTTAACGTATCTCGTAGTTTCTGATGCGAACTGGTGGTAGGTCTCTCATACGTGAGAGGCCGCCTGGGTGGGTACCACCGCAATGTCTATTTCTCCCGCCAAACAGCAGTGTAAATGCGCTGTTGTGTTCCGGTTTGAATGACATTGTAGCCAGAGTACCTACTGGACATATTGAGACTTAACATCTTATGTCTCAGGATGGCGAGCGCAGTGGAATTCCAAGCATTGCCTTGTAATTCATGGTGTTGTTTGGTTTTGCTTCTGTCCATGAGCGGTCGTATCGCTTACCATCAGGCGAATGGCATGCTCGTCTCGCCATTCATTGCAATAAAAAAGAAAAAAAAGAATTAAAGATGATGAGTACATTCTAGGGCGAGAAGCACAGTGGCGGATGAAAGGCAAACTAGGCACGTGCCTAGGGGCGCGCGTGATTTCAGATATCTTCGTTTCTATGCAAAACCATCTAGTCACTGAAACTGTTTCTTCTTTAACCCTTAATTGGTCGCGTGGGGTGTCATGCACCCCAGAGAAGGTTCTCAGGCCCACAACTTTTTGAAATTTGAATTTAGCGCGCTGGTCTTCTAGGTAGCTTCGTAAACACGTAAAACATACGCGACTGGCTGTTGATTTTGTCAAACCTAACCAAATATCAAGAGCCAGCATACCCACACTACCACGACCGCTGCAAAAACGACTAACACAACATGGAATTCAGGACCAAGAATCTATTTCTGAAGCAGGCCGATCGCAATCATACAAAAGGTCCCATGTATGTCCAAGAAATAAGGACAGGAAAACAAAGACTGAATGTTCGAAATGCCAAAAACATGTGTGCAATGACCATTGAATATAGTCTGTCAAAGTTGTGACGATTAAAACTAGGATATGTAAAAAAAAAATTTTTTATTAAAAAAAAGGTTAATTATGTTAAAAATACGTTTAAAAGTTGATTAATATGTAAGTTTAAATGTTCTAATAAATAAAAGTCTGATTTTGCATCTATTTCATATTTTAATTAATTTTCTGATTCTGGGGTGCTAGACACCCCTCGCGACCACTTATGCAACTTTTTAGGAGCGCCCAATTGAGGGTTAATATAGCAAAGTGAAGCGATGTTCTTCTCTCATTCACATCATTGTACAATCACCAACTATTCAATAAGATGATTCCTCGTTCCTTCGAAGTATATTTTTTATATGGCTCTGCTAGAGGGGCGCCTTTGAGGTGCTTGTCTAGGGCGCTCTCAACATTTAATCCTGGAGAAGCGCCACGATTTACGTCCGCGTTACCGCCCGGCGCAGAACCATTACTGGTCCTTGTAATTGATGGCACAAATGCTCCCCATTTATAGCTATTTTTGAACGCCCGTTTAAGGTGTTATGGGCGTCCTGTGCACGCGCTCTGTCGCCCATCGTGGAGTCGCCATGGGTGACCACTGACCGTAGTGTGCCTGGCGACCCCAACGATCTCTTAGATCGCATCTTACGACGAGCAGAGTATACCATGAATAAATTATCACGCCCCCTAAACACATACTTTGACCCCTGACGACACAAACTTATTCAAATTATATTATTTTAATAATTCAAATAAGTTTGTGTCGACGATGTATGTAAATGAGTTAAGGTTGTAAAAATATAATTAAAACATTTTCTTGAAAATGACGTTATTTTTAAACCAAACTTTATATAAGTACAAAACTTCAGTAGGCTAATTCACGTAATTTCTTGACGCGCCGATTAAGTTACGATGCAGTTGCGATTAGGGTTTACGTCTTAATGGTACGTACGTCAAATGGTATTCTTGTAATTGTTTAGCTGCGCGTAAGATATGCATAAACTGCGCATGTGCTGCACGTTGGTCGGACTAAACTGTCATTGGAGACGTCAAATGAATAGGTAAATACGGATCAAGTTGCGATCTGAATCACGCATGTATAAAACGTGCAGCAGTAGAATACGCTAAAGCGCTCGCGTGACGCGAACTTGATGGGAGCGTATCTGACAGCGGTTGTTTAAATTACGAGAATACAAAAAGGGGTGTTTTGATCGAAACTTAACTGCAACTGAACTTATTTAATTATGTGAATAAGCCTACAGCTTTGCAATCGTACCGTAGTACAACTACGCCAGTCAAATAAGAATGAGACGATAAATTGAGTCGAAACGCTAATTGCTATGCATAAATGCTATAATTAGACATGTTTGACTGACTACGCTTCAAAGAATCTCAATTGAATTTTGTACACATCTACATCAAAGGAATGCAAGACTAAATTACCAATTGACAAACATTAGTGGCAATCGGCAACATTTGATCCATGACTGTCTCCGTCGCTGGCTAGACGCCGGGTGTGAACGAGAGGCCACTATCACCTCACCGACACAAACTATTTGCTCTATCTATACTAATATTATAAAGAGGAACGATTTGATAATTATTTGTTTGTTTGCATTGAATAAGCTCCGAAACTACTGAACCGATTTAAAAAATTATTTCACTGTTGGGAAGCTACACTATCCCCGGGTGACATAGGCTATATTATATTTTCAAAAAAATAAGGGATCCTTACTAAACTCCAATAATGTAACCCAAGGTGTAAAAAGACACCTAAGATATTCTTTATATCGCGTGTGCTGCGAAAATTATAAAACGTTGATGTGGACTGGACTCAAAAACTATCTGCACCCGGGCGAAGCCGGGCCGAGCCGCTAGTAATAAATATTTAGGCACTTCAATTAATAGTGCCAATATCGTAGGCTTGTACCTCTAAATAAATTGTTGATATAAATAAAAAAAAACATGATTAAAATAATATTTATACAAACAAAATCGAGATAAAATACAAAAAAACCTGATAAAAGTAATTAGTCTTATATATATTACATAACATGATACTATAAACATATTAATTAGCAACCGATGCCAACAATCAATCCCAATCCAAAATTTGCTGTTTGACATTGACAGCTCAATCTTTTTTCTGATTATAGCTTGCCAATAATCAATCTCAGTAGGGAAAAAACTATCTAAAAAATCAATCTACTTTTGGGAGGGCCAATCCCTGCTTGTGGATTGTCCTCTGTATGGAAATGACGGTTTAGGCTTGCCAATATACAATTATCAGTTTTGACGTTTGGATGGATTGTTCAAAACAATCCAATATTGCAATCCGAGAATTTCCACGGATTATTTATGCAGATTTGCCAACAGCAATGAAACTAGAAAGTAGAAACGAATGTAGATGAAGATGACACAACATTGATTAACGATTTCTTCATTTAGATCTAAAATATTGTATTGTTGTGTATATATTACCTTGAACGAATTGATACTTTTTGTTTTATTTTGATATATATGATTTCTGTTATGATATGTTTCTTAATTTCATAGTTGTATTTTTATTTAATTGTTCAGTGTGTTTTGTGAAAAAAAACATTTTTAATGAAATATTCTTTATTACTCACAATTTACAATAATAATAGAAAGAATAAAAATAATAGAAAAGGGAAGATCAAATTTTGATCATGGGAAGTTGTAGAGCCACGCTGCTATCAGCCATGACTCAGTATGAATGGGCAGGCTATGGCCTTCTCGCTCTTCTCCCGATTTGATGGTCCGGCAACACAGCCATGATTCAATCGTAGCGGATGTTCATGGGCGGCAGTGATCACTTTCCACGGATCTATGTAAATGTTCAATAACGTTTCGCAATTTTCTCCACAATATTCTCATAATATTTCTATTAGAATGACAAGTGATAAGTCATTGTTTACTGGATATATTATTTTTCAGTGGCCAGAAACACAACAATTCTGTAAAAATCTATATAATTGAGACAAATTGAATTGTTTTTATTGCAATTATTATTATTTCTAACGTTGATTTTTGTTTTTCACAAATTATTTATTTACAAAATACTGAAAGTGCATAAATATGCAATGAAATATTCTGCGTCAAACTAAATTGTCAAGAGGGAACCGATTGTTTTCAATCTATCAACAGAAGCAATCGACTGTCGCCTGTTTTGTTTATTGGCAACAAGATATTCGACCAATCGAAAAGTAGAAACCAATCCGGATTGACTTCAATCTAAAATTTTTGATTGATTGTTGGCATCGGCTGTAAGTAGACAAAATACGAGATCACATACCCATTTTATGACCCCGAGATTTTGTACCAATAATGTTATGACAGTACTTAGCATCAGTTTTTCGTTTTTGAAGTGAAACTTCTTTATCGACGTTGGGAGAAATTTTATGTCAAAAATTTTTGCGTTACGCGCCATCTTTATTTCTAAGTCACATTTTTGCGTTACGCGCCATCTTTTTTTTTAAATTATATAGTTGCTAGGGACTAAAATATTATAAATAAATACTCCCAACAGTCACAAACATAGTGTTGACACTAAACTTGTGTCGTGTATAAGAAACTACGTGACTTTTCAGTCTCACAGGCCCGAAACAGATACCTGTGGATCACACAAACATTTGTCTTGGTCGATCGTAGCCGCGTCTCGTTTCAAAGCCGGCGTCTAACCAACTGCGCCACGGAGGCTCTCAAGGAAATTATTGTGTTTTATTTACTTTAAACATACTGTTTATACTACGAGAGTGTGTAATATGTATCAATTATGTTCTGTATCTGTATCTGCCCATATAGCGTTGCCAGGTCGCCAAACCTAATAGCCGGACAGACCAGCCAGTTTGGCCGGACATTTGGTTAAAAAAGCCGGACACCCTATATTATTGAGGATTTTGTCTCAGTATTAATAGGTACGACAATTTTTTTTTATGTAAAATCAAGTCTTTTTGATTATTATCATAAATCTCGGCCACGCTCGGCGGCGCGGCGGCAGTGCTCGCTTGTTTGCGAAATGTAAAAAGCCTAACAAAAGCCGGACAAGACGGACACCGTTTATTTTAGCCGGACATGCAATCAAAAAGCCTAACTATGTCCGGCTTTATCCGGACGCCTGGCAACGCTATGCCCATATACGCCTACTATCACACAGTCTAGTACTAGTACGGAAGGTAAAGGATTTTTTGTCAATGTACCTACCGCTTTCAATATCATGTTGTTTTGCATTACGAACATTAAGAATTTAAAACAAATGTATTCAAGTTATTTTACTATTAAAAAATGTACAAATTGTAAAGTATGCACAATAAACTATTTGTATTTGTACTGCAGGGCACGGACCTCCACGACAATCGAGAGTACGGTTAATGGCCGATATTAATAAACGATCTTCGTTTCTATCTAAAGATCGATCGCGAAAATAAACCAATGGGCTCAAGGTATTGCCGACACGCTCACATTTGATGTGTTCTGATTGGTCTATTTTCCGGATCGATCCTTAGATAGGGATTGGGATTGCTTATTAATTTTGTGTGTAAGAGGAGTTACGCCATATAGTCCACCACGCTGGCCTAGTGCGAGTTGGCGGACTCTACATACCATAGAAATTCACATGAATTATGATGCATGATATTTACAAATAACACGAAATGTATATTTTCCGATAAGCCGATGTCTCATTGAACGTTGGTTATCAATCATTGCCTGTATTTCAGTCATATGAGTCACTTATGATTAATATGAAAACTGTAGTTCATAAGGCCTAGTATTACGTCATACATAGTCGAGGCCATTATAAAGTGACTTCATGTTCTAAGATAGGTATAGCTTAGGGACACTACCAGTCATATTTAATACAAATACACCCAACACAGTCCTGACCCCCCACTAAGATCGAGTCTTGTGTCGTGTATTAGAAATTACGAGAGACTTTTCGGTCTCACAAACACCCAGACCCGAAACAAATACCTGTGTTTTACACAAAATATTTGTTTCGTGAGGGGATCGAGCCTGCGGCCTCTCGTTTCACTGCCGGCGTCTAACCAACGCGCCACGGACGCTGTCAAAGATGTAAAGATACTTCCAATTCCAGTAATATTCACAATCCAATACATTGAATTATTAACATAAATAAAACACTGAAATAAAATTATTTTTTACGGATTTTATCGCGATTAGGTTTAATTTTTATTTTTTTTTACTTCCTGACGTTTCGATCGCTTTACAGCATTCGTAAAATCGCGATAAAACAGTTTTACAGTGCGCTTTCCTGCAGGCTTACTTTGTTTTTTATTAATTGCGTATATCGATTTTTCGTAGGAAACTTGTAATCTATAATTCTTTATACGTTCTAAATGGAAAAAGTGAATCATTATGGAAAAGCCGTGCTCGAAACAGCCTTGAAAACTGATAACTGATAAGGTACTTGATAAATGATAATTTTAAAGAAAATTGAGTGTTTTTTTTATGTTTGTACACACAAAAAAACAATCATAGTCTTTTACCGATTGAAGCTAGCACGCTTATGGAAGCCATTCAGCCATACGAATTCGAAGCGCGACAAACTTATTTGGGTCAATATAGCTGGCTTTTTACCTGTGTCCAGAGGTCACCGGGCGGACACCTTACCACAGCGTATGGACAAATATTTCTTTATTAACAATGACGTAATACTGACTGCTTCGGTGGGCAGGTATACCGCGGTACGATTACAACGTTGGACCTCAGGTTCGAATACCCGGTCGGGCAAATTTATATTAGATTTTCTATTAATTATCAGGCCGGAGTCAGGAATTTGTGCCCGATATGACAATCAATTCACCCATCTATTACACATTACACATAGCAAGACACAAAGACAAAACACATAAGGCGAAACGTGGTGTCCAGTGTCCTGGTAGCACTTCTGCCTACCCCTTCTGAGAATAAGGCGTGAATTTATGAACGTACATAATATCTAACAAAATGTTCTGTGTATACAGACTGATAGTTAAATATGAAATGAAATGAAATGAAATGAAAATATTTATTGAACCCATGAAATGTCATACATTATTTAGATTCAGTCACTTTTTTCCACTACCACCCGGTTCACAAGGCTGTTTTCGCCAGAGAAGAACGGGCAAGAAACTCTAGCGTTGCTCTTTTAAAACAAGTTTACAATACAGTATTTATACAGAGGTTGCAGCGTTAAATTCAGAGCAGTTCATAGATAATTTAGAATAGTAATGATGAATAGGGTAATTGGTCAAGTGATTTTGTACGGTTGAGTTAGGTAAGTAAAGTCGCCCAGAACGCGGAATCAGTACACTGTTTCACCAAAGCAACGAATAGAAATAAAAATTTTAAAGTAATTAAAAGTTATCATTATAAGCAAGTCGAGCAGACCAGTCCACACAAGCAGCACTCGTTCACGAGTATGACGCATGTGCCAGCCATCGGCCTCCTCAACCATGTTACAGGGAAGTGACCGACCCGGCACACGACGATAAATATACACACCCAACAGCCACATACATAGCGATAAAATAACACACAAGTCTTGTTTCGTGTCAGGAACTACGAGAAACTTCGGTCTCAGGACACCTGCATTCCAAATAAATACTTCTGGGCTGCACAAACACGCGTCCGGAAAAATGCAGTAAAATCGTAAATATTTTCTACACACATTTCCACGATTGGAATTAACAACAAAAATCTTATCTGAGAGATAAACGCATTGACAATTATTGCGAACACGTGTGTTTTGTAACATAAGCCATGGAGTTTTTTTAAAATCATCTATTGATATGCAAGATGACAGGATACGAAATAGGCCGAATTTGTTCTACTACTATATCAGCCCATATACGTCCCACTGCAGGGCACGGGCCTACTCTACAATCGAGAGAATCGATTGAGAGTGGTTAGGCCATATAGTCCACCACGCTGGCCTAGTGCGGGTTGGCGGACTTACATACCGTAGACATTCTTTAAAATCGCTACGGTATGCAGGTTTCCTCACGATGTTTTCCTTCACCGTTAAAGTGCGTGGTGATTGACTATCAATACACACATAACTCCGAAAAGTCAGAGGTGTGCCCTGGGATTTGAACCCGCGACCACCGTGAACATGTAGGCAGCCGAGTCTGGTCCGTTACCAACAGGCCACCACGCACTTCTATTATCCTATTATCTGTTCTATTATCCTGTAATTTTATTCTGACCTCCCCTTTCTTTAACAGAACCACGCGTGCTGGCTTGCGAAGCCACAGCTTAACAGTCAAAACGCGAACCAAAACGCTCGAAAATTCTTTTTGTGCCGCACCGTCAAGCCACAGTCAAGCTAAGGAATAGTTTGCCGTCACATGCCAGGAACCTAATCTACTGGTGATAGGTCTCTCATATGTCAGAGGCCGCCTTGGTCCATACCACCGCAATCTCTATTTCTCCCGCCAAACAACAGTGTCAATGCACTGATGTGTTCTGGTTTAAAGGACATTGTAGCCAGAGTAACTACTTGACATAATAGACTTAACATCTTATGTCTCAGGATGGCGAGCGCAGTGGAATGCCAAGCAATGCTTTCTAATACATGGTGTTGTTAAATTTAGAATGTCAAACTCGGTACAACTTAATTGGTCTTAATTTTTTCCGTCTAGCCCCCTTTCGCAACGCGCGATAAAGAACTTCGTTCCAAAAGGAATAATGGTATGGCAATGTTCATTCTGACATTGTTGATGGACTTAAACCAAATGGCTTTGGTTGAAAATTGTGATACTGCTCAAGATGATTTAAGTAAACTGGAGAATTAAATAAAACCAGAAAATAATAAATTAAGAAACAAGTTTTGTAATTACATACATACATACATAATCATCACGCCTGTATCCCATAGGGGTAGGCAGACTATGGATCGCCACTTTGCTCGATACTGACATACAACTTTCGCTTCATCCACTTTCATTATTCTCTTCATGCATTCTCGTCAGTTCAGGGTACTTTTGACCTGACCCTTCTTGAGGTTATCACCGATTTGGATGGTGTAGGTTCGATGAGGTCGACCCCTACCGACTCTTCCATCCACATTTTTCAGTCTTCATCATCCATCCATCCAGTTTTGTAATTACATCTAGTTTATATAATTACTCATACTTTGGTTTTTAATTTTATACACTTTAATATTTGTTTTCGCTTTTGTTTCATTGCACAGAAATAAATGAAAAAGTTCTCAAGCTTCTTTTTTTAAAGTATATCTCATTTTTAAGGTATCCCACATAATGCCAGCTCAATGTTAATGTATTTTAATTTCTGATTTAGTTTCATTGCACTGAAATAAATGAAAAAGTTCTCAAGCTTCTTTTTTTAAAGTATATCTTATTGTTAAGGTATCCCACATAATGCCAGCTCAATGTTAATGTATTTTAATTTCTGATTTAGTTTCATTGCACTGAAATAAATGAAAAAGTTCTCAAGCTTCTTTTTTTAAAGTATATCTTATTGTTAAGGTATCCCACATAATGCCAGCTCAATGTTAATGTATTTTAATTTCTGATTTAGTTTCATTGCACTGAAATAAATGAAAAAGTTCTCAAGCTTCTTATGTTAAAGTATATCTTATTGTTAAGGTATCCCACATAATGCCAGCTCAATGTTAATGTATTTTAATTTCTGATTTAGTTTCATTGCACTGAAATAAATGAAAAAGTTCTCAAGCTTCATTTTTTTTAAATATATCTCATTGTTAAGGTATCCCACATAATGCCAGCTCAATGTTAATGTGTTTTAATTGCTAAAATATTAAAATAAATTCATATATTATTGTCTAAAGTAGATATATAAAATTGCAGCAGTTAATTTGCTATTTTAAAATGCAAAAGTATAAGAAACATTAAAAATACCATGTAGTTGGCATGCCAACTACAAATAAACTAAATATCTTGTTTGACAACCTCCATTGCACAATTGATTAGACACAATTTGCTTCACCAAGACAAATATTTGTGTAGTCCATAATTATCAGTTTTGTGTCTACACTGAACGAACAAATGAATGAAACAACAAAACAAACAAACCCCCACGGCTTTATGGGCCCAAAAAGTCTTCCAGTTTCTGATAGCCATGACACAAGATCTTAGTGTGGGATCAGGACTGTATGTGACTGTTGGGTGTTTTTATTTATTTCTTTTGCCCTCAGATTATATGCAAATGTTTAAATGCTTATCCATCTGGAAATCCTTAATTAATAAACATAAGATGTTACATTTAAACTCATAATTGTATATTTTTGGTATAATTGTTGGCTACTGTAAACATATTTTTACTGTAATGTTGAAGTAATGAGATATTTTGAAAGATGAGTCACATTGAATAAAACAGTTAATGCAAGACTTGACCTCGGCATTGTAGGGATTGAATTTAATGTTCAGGGTCATATAAATTTATTAATTGACATATATGTATATTGAATACAGTATACATAACTGTCCAACTTGTATAACCCAGTGATAGGCAGAAACTAAATAAAAAATTGATTTTGAAATTATTTGTTCTGTTGATTCTGACCTGCCCATCAATCACTTTTCTGATACAATTTATTAATACTTATGGTCCAGTTAGACACCAATTAAAGTAAATAATGAATTTCCTTCGAAAAAAGAGAAACTACCATAAAATACTAATGAATATAATAATATTATAATACTTAATCACCACCGAAAAAAAGTAAACTTAATATAAATATTATAACAAATATCTTGTAAATAGAGAATAAGTACTATGTGTATTAACTTGTCATAAGAGCTATTTAATTGCCTAAATGACCAATAAACGAATTTAATTTCATACAGATGTGTATAATAGTAACACCACACACTTTAAATTTTAACAAAAATGTGCATACGAAAGACATCTTTAGAAGTATTTCTATGGTCAAGCCTGCAACCCGCTCTACCCCAGTGTGATGGACTACAATCTACGCTCTACAGTAGGGGTTTTAATAAGTTGACATAATAATTATTGGGGTTAATTGGTTCTACCGTGCACATTTTATAATGAAAAAAGGATGATTTCTATATGAAAAAAAAAAATATTATGGTCTTATAGACATGAAAAATATCCTTTTCATTAGGTATATAATTCATATTTGGTACAAAACATAGTGTCCAAATACAAAATACATGTCCTAATTTCCAAACATTATAAAAAAGTGAGACAACATACATGGATATCAAGATGTAAGACATGATTAAACAGAATTATGTAAGTGTTGTTTGGCTAATTTAAATAATCATGTTACATGCTATAATGTACTTTACTGATAAAAATGTTGCTGTCCAAACATTTAACACTCTTCATTTATGGATCCCAATTGGAAAACTTAACTTTGCATTGTGCATGCTCCATAATAGTTAGCAATGCAATTAAAATATCATTGCTACTATTATTATCCCAATAAATAATAGACTATACGCTTATGCTGCTAAATACCTATGGTAATAAATTACAAAATGAATTAGTATAAAAAAAGAAAACTGGTTACCCAAGCTTTCCATTTGGTGCCCCAATTCCAATTAGATGTAACTATGATTACAACTATATTAGAATACAAAAATGTACTGTGACAAATCTTGTTGCTATGCCGGTATGCTCGCAAATAACTTTATAAAACATGAATAAAAAAATACTGTTGTATACATAATTACATTTAGATGCACAGTGATATTAAGATTTTGAATCTTGTTCTATTCTCCCCATTAGTGAGACTAATCAGATTTTTTTTTTACAATTTAATTTTGGATTCAACGGGGCGTAAACCATCGAGACAACTACTTTTTTATTGTGCAAGTGAAACTCGGCATTGACACCGCAATCGCTCGGTATCGTGTTATTCCCGAGACCCATGAAGACGGCAAACTTTTCTATATGTGAAAACATGACGTAATAAACTAATAACATACCTAGGATGATCTTCCGACGGCTAGCATGCGGCTCCTCTGTGTAAACCCACTCGAAATCAGTTCTGGACACTTTTGCACCCATTTTTGTACACTGTATCAAATTAAAACATATCACAATGGTCACTTATAAATATTATTTTACACAATGGCTAAATTGTCGAAAAAAAGAGCGCCGCCTAATTTATTAAATAATTAACAAATAAACGCAAACGTTTATCTCTTCACTTTTGCGAAAGGCGAGTGAAGTGAAGAATGAAGATTGAATACGAAACGAATGGATTTCTAATTTTGACAGGAACAGAACGAATGGTGATGCGTCATAGATTATAAAATGTTGACATTCCAATTTCCAAGCATATTCATTTTTGTTTTTTTTGTTCACTGGTGTACAAGAAGTTATTAAATAAATAAACTTCTTAGCAACACGTTAAGTGCTTTTTAATTTGCAAAGCCATGTTGGCTGAATGTATGGTGGCCTGTTGGTAACGGAGAAGACAGGACTGCTGACATGTTCACATTAGACGCAATCGGGTATTCTACCCATTTTCAAAAAGTCTTTTAAGTTGTTCCTAAGATTAAGACAAACTATTTAAAAAAATATCAAATTTTTATTCACTCGGCAAGTCCAATAAAAAACCATTTAAAATTTAAATTTTAAATTTATGCGCGTAAATATGTGAAAACGCTAGGCGCCATGTTCCTTTAAAATGATACGTCACTCAACCAGTAAACAAACTGTGTTTGTATGAGCTCTTGGACACCGGAGGGGGTATTCTACTTACGGAATGACGTAGAATCGTTATCCATCATGGCGGCAGCCGTTTCACATATTTTTAGGACAGATAAAAAAATTGAAATTTTCAAAACGAATTATAAAATTTATTCCTTGGAAATATAAACTGAAATTAACATATACTTATTGCTTAATGCTCTACTATATACATTTATAGTTTTTAGATTTTTTCTTTCTTATAGTAAAATACCCAATTCCAATCCCAGCGCACGCCTCAGACTTTTCGGAGTTATGTGTGTATTGATGGTCAATCATCACGCACTTTATCGTTGAAGGATAACATTGTGAGGAAACCTGCATACCGTAGCGATTTTAAAGGATTTTTATGAGATGGAAAGTCCGCCGACCCGCACTAGGCCAGCGTGGTGGACTATAATATGACCTAAATCCTCTCAATCGTACTCTCGATTTTAGAGGAGGCTCGTGCCCTGCCGTGGGACGTATATGGGCATATATAGATACATATTGGGGGAAGATTAATTATCTTCTCCGATTAGGAAGAAAAATATGATTCAGTTCGTAATGTTTATCAATACATGATGTGTCATACTTTGTTCACATCATATCTGTATCGTTATCTATGTCTGCAAGTGAGATCGACCATACAGTCATGTTAAAGCGGCCTTTTTTTATAATGCTATTGTTCTAGTTTAAGCCGAATAGGAATAACTGAATAACATGTATGAGCTAAATCCTGAGTCCCTTAGAATCTCCATCTTAGATTAAGTAACAATAATTATTGGTTTTTATTTCTCTGCAATTCTAAAGTTATTCCTGTTTAAAGGCCAGCTTTAAAATTCTGAACTGTATTTAAATACTTAAGCCTATTCTTTTTAATTGCTTACGTCTAGAAAACGAGCAAACAGGTCACCTGAAGGTAAGTGAGCACTGCCGCCCATGAACATCCACAACGCTTGGATCATGGATGTGTCGCCGGCCCAACAAATTGGGAAGAGACTAGAGAGCGGGAATGAAGAAGGATGGGAAGAGGAAGAACTGGCAATCTCATTCAGCGAACGACATGCGACAGCACAGCTGTCAGTCCACGTCTATTTCCTGTGAGACAGTGGTACCACCCCTGACCAGCCTGTCCATTCATGCTGAGTAATGTCTGACAACAGCGTGGTACGACCACTTCGGTTTTCTATCGTAGCGTGTTTATTATCATCCGCGTAACATTTAGGTGCTGATGTAATTACTAGCGGCGTGGCCCAGGATGGCTCGGGTGCAGATATTTTTTAAGTCCAGTCCACATGAACAACATAAACTCACGCCTTTTTCCGAGAAGGGGTGGGCAGAGGTGCTGATATCAGGATATCCACGTTTCGCCTTGTGTGTTCCGTCCCACGATGTGATAGAGCGGCCCCTATGATAGGTGGCGAGCCTATCGCCATATCACGCACAAATTCCTGACTACGCTGATAATAAATAGAAAAACCCAATATCACTTTGCCTGAGCCGGGATTCGAACCCGAGACCTAAGCTTTGTAATGGTATTGTAGTACAACTACTCCACCGAGGCATTAAACATATCCACATTGTTATGAAGATAGTTAGCTTTCTTCTATTAATTTCTATATTTTAGACTATGCATATTGCTACACAGTGGATAATATTATTTTATTGAAAAATAATAATCGAGTCAAATTGTACAAATTGGTCTATGGTACACTTTTTATTATCTGTATTCAATGTCAACTTTGACAGCTCCCGCCCGTCTGTTTGGACCATAAACAACACAAAGTCTTTCTCAAGTTTGTGTGCGAACATGGCGGTCGGTAAAAATAAAGGCCTTTCGAAAGGTGGCAAAAAGGGTGTTAAGAAGAAGATGTAAGTGCGCAATAAACTCGAAATTTACTCGTTTATATAACGCTTTAGCCATGTAGCGTGATAAATACGAATTTCTGTGTGTGATGATCTCAATAATTTTGGATGAAAGTTGATGTCTCGTGTCAGGAGATTTTCCACCAGAATCCTCCTGTTCCGTCCTTGCATCATGGTAAAACAGGCTAAATCAATTACTTAAATAGTGTTTTATTTGACCAAGTTCGTCAAAATGCCGGCAATGTTCATATAAATCGGTGAGTTGGTAAATTATTGAGGTTATGTTAACTTGGTGATATTTTCTTGCAGTGTCGATCCCTTCACCCGTAAAGACTGGTACGATGTCAAGGCACCGTCCATGTTCACCAAGAGACAAGTGGGCACCACCCTTGTCAACCGTACTCAGGTAAAATTTTATTATTTTAATATTGGTTAGGTTATTTCGTTGTTTTTAGCAATTACTGCCATGTTCAGCTGAATAATATGTATTCAAAGCGGGTTTTGGACACGTTGCTGACTATCATGGGGTTTAATACACGTTGTTAAAGTTTTAATGAACTTTTGGAGGTTAAGTTAACATTAATAACAATGGAACTATGGGGTTTTAATAACGCATGCTAATAAAGCGAAAATATTAGCTTGGTACTGAAATCTATAAAGTACCTAGTTATAGAAAAATAACTAAATAACAAGCATGTCGGCGGTCTTAATTGTGTTTCCAATTATTGCAATCATAAATAGCTAATTGATTATAGACGTGTTATTGTGATCCCTGTGTGTCGTTATCTAATTGCGTACATAATAAAAAAAGCGGTCGACTACCTGCTCGAACGCACTGTGCGATAAAAATGAATCCATATCGACACATTTAACAGTGAACCTTATTTACTATGGAGGAAGATCTAATTAGCGAGGAAGATGTGATGAGTATTACCTCTATCGAAGGAAATAATGTTGAGAATAGTGTAAGCAATTTAAATGAAAATAATAATTATCAATCTGAGGGAATAGCGTCCGATGAAAATGATTTAAGAACTGTTCGCAGTAAGAGGCCCCGAGAAGAAGATGATGATGAAACATGGATAACTGTTAACAGAAATGGGAAAAGAACAGGTCAGAAAGTTGATGTATACATAAATAGTTCTGAAAAGTTGCCTAAACAGTTTGCGCTTGCAAAGTTATTGAAGACAAACAATATATGTAATATTAGCCGTGTCAAGTACATAAATCCATATAAAGTTTTTATTCAATGCGAAAATATAGATAGTGCTGAGAAGTTAATTGCATGTAAACATCTACAAGATTTAGGATGGAGATGTCTAAAACCATTAGAAGTTGCTGTATCTTATGGCGTAATAAGAGATGTGGAGCTGGATATGTCAGAAAAAGACATTTTAGAGGCTATTTCAAGCAATTGCGAAATAACTACAGTAAAACGTTTAAAACGCAGAGATTACAATGGAAAGGGATGGGTGGAAAGCGAATCAGTACGATTGTGCTTCAAAGGTTCTTCTTTACCGGCGTGGATACATATTTACGATATGAAGATCAATGTTGAACCATATGTATTTCCTGTCACTCAGTGTTCCAGATGTTGGCGATTTGGACATTCTCTTCGTGTTTGTCCTAGGAAGAAAATTGTATGCCCTAAATGCGGAAAGAACCATGCCAATTGTGAAGCTACAACGTATAAATGTGTCAACTGTACTGGGAATCATATGACCCTAAATAGGTCGTGCCCTGTATATAGAAAAGAGAAACACATCCGGAAATTAATGGCTGAATTCAATTGCTCTTATAGAAAAGCCCTACAAATATATGTCCCATTAGAAACCCCTGCAATGTATAAGGAACAGCCCCCTGCAGGCTTTAATACACCCTTGGCTGCACAGCCCCTGCAGAAATCTGCCCACATAGAAAATAATAATCAGTCATATGCTAAGATAACTGACACATCTCATCGTGAATACTCTGGAGTCCGAGAAAAACAGCCATCACAACTGATTCCAAGGGATATTTCACATCCCCCACAAGAAAAATGGAATAAAAAGAAGAAAATCAAGAAAAAACAGAACGAGAAGGAATCATTTAGTTGGAATGAACGATCGGAGTCAGATTCTGATACTCGTAATGATACTGAAAGTGGATTTCGCTTACGAGGGGAGAGAAGAGATAGAAGTCAAAAGTATCAATCTAATTTTAATTTTAGAGAGTTGCTTTCAAAATTATATGTTATAATGTGCAATTCTGAGATAGACCTAAAAGAAAAATTAATTCAAGGAATGTCAATATCCATTGAGTGGCTGGTCTCAATTATGAGACAACATATTTGGGATCTGCCTTTCAAAAGTATGTTCGCAACATAATAGGTATTAATTGTAAATTAAATATTTTGCAGTGGAACTCACAGAGTATAAGACACAAACAAGTAGAATTCGATCAATTGTTACGCAGTGAAAAAATTCATATAGCTGTTGTGTGTGAGACATGGTTAAATAATACAATTTCCTTAAGAGTAAACGGTTATAATATATTTCGTCACGATCGTGATGACTCGTATGGTGGAGTCGCAATTTTGACAAATAGATCAATAAAATCTCAATCATTGTCGATTGTATTATCTAATAAACAAATTGAAGTGATTTGTGTTAAAATATTTAATTGTAAGTATATTGATTATGTAATGTCAATCTATTGCCCACCAAATATACGTACTTCGCAGAGTGATTGGGACGAACTATTCGGTTATAAATGTAGCAAGACATTGATCCTTGGTGATTTTAATGGACATTTTCCGAGCTGGTCCTGTAAGACTGATCTGAGGGGTAAATATATTTATGACTCTTTATTAGAAAATAATTTTGTATCGTTGAATGATGGTCACTCTACGCGCGTTAAATGTATCAACGGATTCCTTCAGCAATCAGCTCCTGACATCTCTATAGCATCAGCTGATATAGCATTACACTTTGATTGGAAGGTAACTAACGAATCATTAGGCAGCGATCATTTGATAATTAAAATCAGTACGTCATACTTTATTGATAACCCTAAATTTATACAGAAAAGGAATTATAAAAAAGCTAACTGGTCTTTATATAATAAACACATTGAAAATAATTTATCAAATTTTACTGTAAGTGAAGACGATCCGCAGGAAAGTTATGATTTATTTTGTAGTAAAATAATTGAATCTGCTGATATTCACATTCCTTATTATAAAATTAGTCAAGAACCTACTCAACGTTTTACCCCTAAACCTTATTGGTGCGCAAATCTTTCCAAAGCTGTAGCAGAAAGACGCTTAGCTCTTAAATTATTTAGGAAAAACCCTACACCCAATAATTTAGACTACTTAAAAAATAAAATAAAGCATACACAACTATTAATGAGACAAGCTAAAGCTAAATCAATGGCCAATTTCTGTTCTGCAATTGACGAATCTACCACTGTTAATGAGATGTGGCGTAAGATGAAGTGGTTGAAAGGCTATAGAACTAATAACAACTTTGTCAATCAATCTTTGGCTAGAGATCTCTTATACACTTTAACTCCCGATTTTGTATGCCCAAAATCTCCAGTTTTTTTATCGGTTAACACAAAAATTGAATCTGCTTTTAAGCTATGTGAACTAAAAAGATGCATTAAAAATAAAAACACTTCACCCGGCATAGATACCATATCTTATTCAATGATAAAACATTTACCAGACAATGCATTTACAATTTTACTTAAATTATATAATCTATTTTATAATATTAATTTTATACCCGTTCAGTGGCGCGAGACCCGTATTGTAGCAATTCCAAAACCTGGCCGCAACCTCTCATCCGCGACATCTTTACGCCCTATATCTCTAATATCCTGTTTATGCAAAATTCTTCATTCTATGTTAACAAATCGATTGGAATGGTTTATAGAGAAAGAAAATTTGTTCCATAGCGAAAATACTGGATTTAGAAAAACAAGATCTTGTCTTGATAATCTTAGTAACTTAGTTACGAGAATACAGCTAGGTTTTTTAAAGAACCAAATTACTCTAGGTTGTTTCATAGACATCGAAAATGCTTACAATAACATAGACATCTCAACTTTATTAACTAATATGGATCTGCTAGGTGTTGGCTCAAAAATGTGTAATTATTTGTGGACCTACTTAAAAGAAAGACACTTAAGCGTAGAAGTAGCTAATACGTCATTTTCTCGTACTACATGTCGTGGCATAGCACAAGGAGACCCGATTTCCCCCTTGTTGTTCAACATTGCTACCTTACATATCTGCAAACAACTTCCTGATGTAATAGTGTCTCAGTACGCTGACGATTACGCATTGTACATAACAAGTAAATCTGTTGGTGATGCTTGCCAAAAACTACAATCTGCATTATATAAATTGAATTCATTGTTCATTAATTTGGGTCTTGAAATTTCGACATCCAAAACAAAAGTATGTATTTTTAAAAAAGGTATCAATAGAAATCCTATATTGTTACATGTGAATAACACTACCCTAGAAGTAGTAAACGCTGTGAAATATCTGGGGATGTGGCTGGATCGTTCACTAAAATGGAAAAAACATATTGAAGAATTGTTATGTAAAACGTCAAGGTATTTAAATATATTTAGAATTTTAGCAGGTTCTGGTTGGGGTATTCACCCTAAGCATTTAAGAACACTGTATATTGCTATTATAAGAAGTAGACTTGATTACGCAAGCTTTTTATATGACAACAGTTGCCAAACATATATAAAAAAATTAGATATTAGGCAAAACCAAGCGCTAAGAATGATTGGAGGTTTTATAAAAACAACCCCTATACAAGTGATGGAAAGTGAACTAGGTATTTCACCACTACATATACGAAGAAATTATTTATGTGGAAAATTTTTACTAAAACTTAAATCAAGAAAAAATAATATTACAAGTACACTAATAAATGAATTATTACAGTTTAGAGAAAATAGATATTGGCGTAACAAGAAAAAACCTTTATTATTGTTTATGTATGAAAATCTAGAGGACATCAATATGCATACGAGCTTACAAATAGAAATGTTTGCGATGAGCACTTGGATGAGCAATATTGATTTATGCAATGTAATAAATTTCAGTGTTCCTAACATTACAAAAGCTAAACAGACGTATGATAAAAATAACCTGAAACGTATATGCTCAGACTTCATTAATCAAGAATATAGACACTTTTATAAAATATTCACTGACGGATCTAAGGATGAAGATGGAACTGGTTCAGCATACTTTGACCCACAACGTAACATAAAGCTACGATTTAAAGTCAATAATGATACAATATGTATCATGGAAGCGGAGCTTATCGCAATCAGTGAAGCCCTATCTTACGTGAAATCATTGCAAGAAAATAATATAGTAATATTCACAGATTCGAAAAGCGCCCTCCAACATCTGGCTCGGTGTACTTCTGTCGTCAGAGGTTTTCCGATAGCCTATACCGTGCTGGACAGTATTCTTAGCCTATCTTCCAGTTTAAGATCAGTTAGATTGCAGTGGGTCCCATCTCACTGCGGAATTGAAGGTAATGAGATAGCAGACTGTTTAGCTAAACAAGCAATTACTGAAGGAATCGACTATAACATTTTACCGTTTTATTTAGATTATATTTACTTGATTAAAAGAAGATGCTATGAACTATGGAAAGAATATTTTGATTTACGATCTAGAGAAAAGGGTGTATGGTATAAAACGATACAGCCACATCCCCTTACAATCCCATGGATCAATAACAGTAAATTATCCAGAAAATCTACAGTTGTTATAATGAGACTAAGATCAGGTCATATCCCATCTAAGAAATTTGCTTTCTTTATGAGAAAATCTCAATCCCCAAATTGTGAACACTGTGGTGTACCTGAGGATTTAATACATGTTTTGATGGAATGTGCACGTAATGCTAATTTCCGTACGAGCATGTGCAGTGATGTTTTGAAGGAATCTGCTGACTGTAACATAATATTAACTAAACCTCTTTCCCTAGACACAAAATTACTAATTAAACTTTACAATTTAGCTTTGACCACGGATCAGTCCAATTAAATATAAATATAATTTTATACCTTGTGTGCATATATGTATTTCAAACCATGTGTATGTAAAAAGTATAAATGTTACCTAACTGGAGCGACATAATCACTCTGTGATTAAGCTCGGCAATAAAGAGAAAAAAAAAAAAAAAAAAAAAAAAAAAATAGCTAATTTTATAGATGGGACCCGTAAAGCTATTAGCAGAGATGCTTGGAAAGCGGGAAGAAAGGTCTTTGCCCTGTAGTGACATGTTATGGACTCACAACATTAATAAAATCTTAAATAGTAGAAAAATATTTGAAATATTTAATTTAAAAGAATCATGTACTTGTTTTAAAGGAACCTCAGCCTTTGTTATTATTTATAACACAGAGATTATAATTCATTGGTAAATGAATTAAACACTTCAATCATTACAATTAAGTGTTATCTGTGAAAGTGTTAATAATCAATTACTGTATACAACATGTTAATAGTTCCACACTAAGGCAGACCTTAAAATATCCATATTGTACAAAAAAAAAACATGAAACTAGTTTTCTTTATCACAGACAGAAAAAGTGACAATTGAAAATGAAACTATATGTATTATTCTTATGGTGTCTCATTATTGTATTTTAATGTTGGGGGAATACAATAATATTTACATACAAATTGGCAGATAAAGTATAATAACTTTTTGGGAGTGAAATTATTACCTAAATGATGATCCACCTAGCTCGCAATGACACAGAACTGATGAAAAATTATGTTCCCTTTTGATTTACCTCTGAATGGACAACTGTTTACCTGTTAAATGCTTCCTCATAGTTGATTATCATTAAATTAGTTGTTGTATATCGGCAGGGAACAAAAATCGCCTCCGAAGGACTGAAGGGACGTGTGTTTGAAGTCTCCCTCGCTGACCTCCAAGCTGACACTGATGCGGAAAGGTATGAACGTCTTATCAAGTTTACTATATCAATAAAATACTGGAATAAAATAAAATGCAGTGTAACCAAGTTGCAGTAGCCTCTAGCGAGAGACTGTTACTGATGATAGTACATATTAATCACAATAAAATAAACTATTACTAGTTAGCAAACTATTTGTGAATGACGAATTGGCCTCTTGATTGTTTTCGGACTATTTTAATGTATTCTATTACTAACATTACATCTTAAGCAATTCTTTATGTTGCTATTGATTTTTGTTGTCTACAAAATCTAGGATTATTGGTATGAGGTCTAATTTTAATATTGTACTCATTTGAGAATTTCTAGTTTAATAGGATTTAAACATACTAAATGATGATCCACCTAGCTCGCAATGACACAGAACTGATGAAAAATTATGTTCCCTTTTGATTTATTACTGAATGTTCATTTATTTATTTACAAATAATGTGTCACGGTAAAGCAATCACTATATACAATGATTGGTATTTCAGGTCTTTCCGCAAGTTCCGTCTTATTGCTGAGGATGTTCAGGGACGTAATGTCCTCTGCAACTTCCACGGTATGGACCTCACCACTGATAAACTCAGGTAAGACATGACACATACTCTTTAGCCTCAGGCCTCTTTGTTACCTTAAGAAAGGAGAATGTCCATTCTTGGTATTGGTAAAAAATATTGTCGACCACAATACCTATACTGCATAAAATTCATCATAGCATTTTTTATGGTTTGTCCATAAACATTTTCCATGTTTTATCCCGGGCAACAGATTTTGACACAAAATTAAGTATGAAATGTGTGGCCATTTGGGTGTATTTGCTAATATTCTGCAGCCCAGCTATACAAAGGACACCTCATGGTCTTTGTATCGTTTCAAGCTGCAGATATCAACGCTATCACACGAAATCTGCCTCAGCATCGCTATGATTTGGCTACTCGTGTCGTTGCTACATTTTCTAACGATAAATTACTGATGCCCCAATTTTAATTTTATAATTATTAAGGTTGGGAAGGTTGCCTGTAACAAATCGCCTATTGTAATAACCGATTGTGCTTACTTTAAATTCTCTAGGGTATGTAAATTCTTGGTTTTTGCATATTGTTTTCTTAGATTTTCGCGGATGTTACACATTGAAATAAAACGATTTTTTTACGGATTACATCGCGATTTGGTTTAATTTTTACATTTTTTAACTTCCCTAGGTTCGATTTCTTTACAGCTTTCGTGGTCACTTTAAACCAAATCAGCGATAAATTCCGTAAAAATTAGTTTTATTTGATGTAAAGTCCACCAACACACACTAAGCCAGTGTGGTGGGCTATACCTAACCTCTCAATCGTACGCTCGATTATAGAGCATGTCCAGTGGAATGTGTATGGGCTGACAGAAAACAGTATGTACCATATATCTAATGTTATTATTCTGCCCATAGATGGATGGTGAAGAAATGGCAGACCCTCATTGAAGCCAACATTGATGTGAAGACCACCGATGGATATGTCCTCCGTGTGTTCTGCATCGGATTCACCAACAAGGACTCGTTGAGCCAACGCAAGACATGCTATGCTCAACACACACAGGTAACTACTGTTTTATTTATTACACGTTTACCGGATGTTTCAGACTACGACCGATTATGAAGTGGTTGTTTTAGTTACTTCAGACATAATGCAACTAAAAATTGCGCAAAAATGCGACGGATATTTTTGTAATTTTTTACCTATCGTTGGGTGGTGTATACATAGTTTTTCCTAAAATAATAATGTATATTTTAACGACGCGATGGTATGCAAGGGTTTAAACTGTTATTTTAACAAAAAAGGATCTCTAATTCATGTTTCTGCCGCACAGTCAAACTGGAATGGTTTGCCATCACACGCGTTCCCTCCTTCCTACCAGGTGCAATGCAGTCTCACTATGCCGTGCTAGATACCCAAACACAATTATACTTATAAAAAAAATCCTCGCGTTTTTTTTGATAAATTTTTAGTTGTATTTTGTCCGTAGTCACTAAAACTACCACCTGGCTTCGGTTTCGGTCGCAGTCTGGATACACCCTGTATAATAACAATAAATAACTTGTTTTTATCAGACGTTGATGAGTAACACTTTATATTTGTTAAGTTTTGTTGTCAAAGTTTTTGATACCAATGACAAGAATTGTTAGTCAGTGTATGGACAAGACTATGAGTGTGGGGTGTTTTTACTAATATTCTGCAGCCCAGCTATACAAAGGTGACCTCATGGTCTTTGTATCGTTTAAAGCTGCAGATATCAACGCTATCACACGAAATCTGCCTCAGCATTACTATGATTTGGCTACTCGTGTCGTTGCTACATTTAAAACTCTAGTACTAATTTCAAAACCTACTCAGGAATTTTTGTGAGTTGTTATTGTAATGCTTATTTAGCAAGAATTTCGTATAACTTGGCAAAAAAGAGTACGATGCGGTGAAAAACACAATTAAAAACGTTGTTGCTGTGTGCATTAAGAAATTTTAACACCAATTTCTGTAATTTCTAAAAACGCATTCATACGATTAAGAAGTTAGCAATAAGGTATAAATAAGTTCGAATGGCATTTAAATATTGGTCCTTAAACTAACACATTTCATTATTACATGGCGACCCTGCCATTAGCATATGTATGACTATGTGTGACAGTTGTGTTTTTTTGTATTCTAAATTTTTCATTTGTCTCTTCAGGTCCGTGCAATCAGGAAGAAGATGTGCGAGATCATCACCCGTGACGTGACCAACTCTGAGCTGCGTGAGGTCGTCAACAAGCTCATCCCTGACTCCATCGCCAAGGACATTGAGAAGGCCTGCCACGGCATCTACCCACTCCGTGATGTCTGCATCAGAAAGGTAAGGGTGCTGATTTGAGTGGAGCGCGAAAATTGTGTAGATAAGCTATAAAAAAGTGTTTACGTTATTGGTTTTAAAATGTGGTACTTCAAAATTAAAACTCAATTTTGCTTTTACATAAAAGCAAACATGCAAAAAGGTTCAATTGTTTAATGTAAAATTTGTTTAGTTAAGGTACCGCAAGTGCGGTTTCTTTGCGCTTTTCGCTTCTACTGCAACAACCGAAAGTACAAAGCCGCGGGTTCGATCCCCGCACCGAGACAAATATTTGTGTGACCCACAGGTATTTGCTTGGGATCTGTGTATTTGTGAGACCGTAGTCTTATTGTGTCTGATACCCATGACAGAAGACCTCGATCTTAGTAAAGAATGTGACTGTTGGGTGTATTTATTTATTTTGATCAGCTAGATAGATGAGAGCGCCGCGCCGAGACGGTAGTAAACAAGTATGTGCACCGCAAAATAACAGTTTCGCAACCTCTGTAGATTGATTTACATATTTAAAATTCTAAATGATGACACACCTAGCTCGCAATGACACATACATGATGAAAACTCATGTTCCCTTTTGATTTATCTCTGACGTGCCATCTTTATTCACCCCAAAAAATTGTACCTAACCGCACTAAAACTTTTTTTGTATATTTTTTTAGGTGAAAGTGCTGAAGAGGCCCCGTTTCGAGATCTCCAAGTTGATGGAACTCCATGGTGAAGGCGGCGGCGGCAAGCGCGGCGAGGCGGGCGACAAATCGGAGCGTCCAGAGGGATACGAACCTCCCGTTCAAGAGAGCGTTTAACTTTAAATATACGTGAAAAAAGTGACTGTTGTTTTATTTTTTATTAACCATACTGTGACACGCTATGATAGCTGTCGGCTCAAGTTTCGTAGTAATTCCTATCTGGTAGGAGCTAATTGCTGTACTTTGTTAAGTAACATGCAGTATTTATGACAGTAACTCGAGTCTCCGTGCCGCAATTGGATAGACGACGGCTGTGAAACGAGAGGCCGCGGGTTAGATTCCCGGGTCGGGCAAAGTGATATTGGATTTTTCTATTTATATCGGCCCAGAGTCAGGAATTTGCGCCAGATATGGGGATAGGCCCGCCGCCTATCGCATCGTGGGACGGACGGAACACATGAGGCGAAACGTGGGTGTCCTAATTGCACATCAGCCTACTCATCTGCGAAAACGGCGTGATGTTAATGTATTATGTATGTAAAATTACCATAATTACAATTACTACATCTATGATTACAATATTCATTTTATACAAATTTAATTTTATATTTTGTCAATAGATGGCGCCACTTGACATTTTTAAGCGCGGCAATGATAAATAATAATTATATTCTCGATCATCTGGTAGAGAGTAAAGCTTAAAATGCCTGCTTATACTATGAAAGAATGTTTAGCAAAAAAAAAAAAACAGATTACAATTCTTATAACCGTTAAAAAATAATCTATTACAAGTTAACTTTATATTTAATTTAGCTTTTCTTTTCACGTAGTTACGAAAACATTAATAGATGGCGTGATTTTTCTTACCCATGCATTTATTGATACTCACAATGTACTAAAGGGCTTATCCTTAGTTTTTAAATAAATGGTTGGCCTACTCGGAATCGGGAATACACAGGTTGATCTCAGAACGCGATATTACATCATAAATGGGTCATTACGGCGGAACTTGCAAATACTAAAGTTATCGGTGCCACCAGGACAGCTCGGTACGTTTGTGGACCCAGTCTGGATATGGTACAAACCTGGCTGGTTCCAAAAAAAAAATATTCTCCTCGATATTGACAGCCTAAAGAGTGCGCGGTGGTCTGTTGATTACAAACTAGACGCGGCTGCCAACATGTTCACGGTGGTCGCGGGTTCAAATGCCAGTGCTATAACTTTTCAGTCATGTGTGTATTTACAGTTAATCACCACACATAGTGAGGAAACTTGCATACCATAGCGATTTGCAAGAATTTCTATGGTATGTAAAGTCCGCCAACCCGCTCTAGGCCAGCATGGTGGAATATATGTCCTAACCCCTCTCAATCGTACTCTCGATTGTAGAGGAGGCCCGTGCCCTGCAGTGGGACGAATATCGGCTGATAAAGTATAGTATATTGACATTTGACAGCCTCCGTAGCGCTTTTAGACGCCGGCTGTAAAACTAGAACACGTATTTACGGATTTATTTAACAAGAATTTGTTTTGCAAATGAGTGTTTATGAGACCGAAAAGTCTCTCGCAGTTTCAGTGCCCCGAGCCGGAACATTTTGAAGTATCGTATAGTAATTCTCGTATAGTAAAGTAAACGTTTCCCGCTGTAAAATTTTAGTTCCAAATACGCTCACAATGGCGCTGTTCAAATTCCCATACAAAATTTTACTATTAATATTCTATTACGATACTGCAAAACGTTCCGGCTAGGGGCACTGATATGACATAAGACTCGATCTTAGTTTGGAGTCAGAGTGTACATGATTATTGAATGTATTTATTTACGAAAACCGTCGCTAGGTATTGGTTGTTCAAGAAACATATTTCAGTCTTGCCCCGTTTTTGACACTTTTTATTTTATTACGACACGAATCAAAGTTTCAAAACTGTCGATAAAGTATTTCAAAACAGTTATTTGATGAGTTTCGCCCAAAATTTAATCAGTAAGATCACCAAACTGTAGTGACGCCACTGTTAAAAGTCGATATTCTTCTGACATTTGGCGAAATTTTGAACTACAAATAAAATTAAAAATATATATTTAACGCATTGTTTCATATCTTGCCATAATATAAACAACAAGCATTTATGCTGTTAATCTAATAGTATTAACATGTCCAATGTAATAAAATGTGAAGAGAGAAAAACTGCTCTTGTTTTGACAACAACGCATTCGGGCGCCAAAAGTTCGATCTATATAAAAAAAACCGACGCTTTTCGAATTTGAAGCTTGCGTCATCAACATCAGGGTATATCTAGACTGGGACCGAAAGCGAGGCCAGGTGGTAGTAATAGTAAACGTGGACTTCAGACACCAAAATTTTCGAAAACAAACAACGTCAATTTGTTTTTAAATTTTTAATTATCGATTTGGGTGGTAAATACATAGTTTTCCTAAAATAATAATGAACACTTATTTAGTTTTTCAGACATAATGGTACGAAAGGGTTTAAATAATAATTTAACAAAAACCATATTTTAAAAATTGCAATAAAACATTTTATTTTGCGACATTTTTTGATGCATTGTGTCTGTAATCACTACCACCTCGCTTCGTTTTCGGTCATAGTGGCGGATTATCCCTAAGGCAAACTAGGCACGTGTCTAGGGGCGCGAAGTTACGAAGGGGCGCGCGATGATTTCGGATATCTTCGTTTCTATGCAAAACCATCTTATGTTATTATGTTACATACGAATTGCATTCGTTCGCTCAATGAACTATACATTCATGTAATGTATGTATTTTAAATATGACTGCTAGAGGGGCGCCTTTAAGGTGCTTGCCTAGGGCGCTCTCAACATTTAATCCGCCCCTGGTTTGGATATATCCTGTATAAAAAAAACGAATCTTTTCTTGTCTGAAGCTTGTGTCATTATGTGGATGTTTGTTAGTTTGATAAGGTGTGGCACTAGTCACTAGGAAGTCGTTTCATTAGCGACGGCAACAGATGCACGGTAGGGCGTGTCTCCTCGGCTGCCAAGTCCCGCCTATCCGCGGCTATTTGCAGGCGCAGTATTAATGACATCTATTAAATTTCGAGATACAGATCATAAACAGTTAAAACGTGGACGCCACGGCCCACGAGTTTATTTTTAACCCGTGATTTAGTGGCATGAAGTAGATACGGTATTAATATTCGCCCACTGCTGGTCCTTTATAAAGAGTTCCATCTAGGCTTGGGCCAAGCTTGCCTTGTGCGGTTTGGCGGACTTAAAATAGAAAACCATGTTAAGATTTCGTTTTTATGCAGGATTCCTCAGATTTCCTTAAAATAAAAATAAATGAAAATAATTTATTGAATCCATTAAAATGTTCAACATTATTTAGATTCAGTAATTTTTTGTAATTTTTTTTTGTAAAATGTCTAATAATCTTCCAACAACAATACGTGGTATTGTGAGATGAGAGAGTATGACAAGAACCCGAAACCACCGTCTCGGCAACCGCGCCCGATCCGTTACCAAAAGGCCACCACGCATTTATAAGTTCTTCAAGTCCCTGAATTAATGAATCCTTTCAATAATATATTGCAATATGGTGTCATTGTTCACACATAAAATGAAATATACATAAACTCACGCCTTTTTTCCAGAAGGGCAGGTAGAGGTGCTATCAGGACACCCACATTTCGCCTTGTATATTCCGTTCCACGATGTGATAAGGGGCGAGCCTATTGGCATATCAGGCACAAATTCCTGACTCCGGGCTGATAATGAATAGACAAATCCAATACCACTTTGCTCGACCCGGGATTCGAACCCGAGACCTCAGCTTTGTAAAGGTATGGTAGTACAACTACGCCACCGCGGCAGTCGTAACAACATTCTTAATTAAAAATTATGGTATATTCGGCTAAATCCGAAGGGAATTCCGATAATCATTGAATTGTTATCGCTAATTCTTTTGAAAGCATCTGAGTCAACGATCTAAGTAATCTGTGGAGTCAACCGAAGAAGGCGAGCGAATTGGCTTGGCGGTTAGAATTTAGATGAATGTTGTAAGAGCAAAATATACTGCCATATTTAGGAGAATATAGTGATAATAGGAAATCCACGACATTGTGATTTTCAGAATAAAATACATCGGAAAATTAAAAAAGGAATTAAAAACTTGTTCATTAAAATAAAACTTTATTTATACAATTATCTATAAATACTATTTATACTAGGAAACATAACCGTATATTTTAACTATAGACATAGATAAATTTTATTTTACTGATAATTCCCTTCTGTAAACAGACACAAAAGAGAAAGAGAAAAAGCGATTGTGTTGGATGTCGTCTCTTTCTATGCCATATGCAAGATGCATAGGCATGCAAAAAAATACTACCCATATTTCCCCCCATGATTTCATCGTACTCAATTTTGACCGTCTCCACTTTAATTCAAGTAAAACTTCCATGCAATTTGCACACTCTCAAAAACATGTTTTCAATGTTTACGCAACTTGTACGCAAATGTGACGTCATACTTGCATGCAAGACTTGCCTAATGGAATCGTGCCCTTAAAGTCGTGTGTTATTGAATATTAACAGCACAATCGCTAGTTTTCTTCCTTAAATGTATATCTAATAATAATTATGTATATTACAAAATTTCAAAATATTTTTTTCATAACACGAATTATCTACTTATTTCTTCAATACAAGTCTTTTGTTTGAAATAAATAATCGTGACATGTACGTATAAATATTTAAACATCCACAAATAAAACATAATTCTATACACTGTACATTGGTGAAAAGTTGTACAAGTTCATACAAAATGGGGTAAATCGAAACCCAACGGCGAGTAGAAACAAAACTGGTACACTGGAAGACTTATTTATATAATGTAAATAATATTGTCCCATATTACAAAAATAACTATTAATTGTGTGTTGCAATACAATATAATAAAACAAGATGACCATTTTATCTATTCACCCCGTTATTTGTAATATCTTATTCTATCTGAGCAATTTAATGTTGGTAACACTTAAATGTGGAGCCTTCGAAATTCGAATTATACAATGATTTTATGTACAAAGAAAGGGCTTTGCGTTCAGAATCGATGCGCGCGTACTACGCGGGGAAACAGAATGAGAGGGGACATAGTGTGATTACGTGGGAGTGACAAAAATAGAAATAAGAATTGTAAACTTCGGTCATTATTGTCCGAGGAGTCTGGTTCAATATAATGCCTCTTAATAAAATACAGAATCCCTAAGATAAATACGATAAATAAATAAATACACCCCACAGTCACATACATAGTCCTGATTCCATACTAAGATCTAATCTTGTGTCATGTGTCAGAAACTAGGCACTTTTCGGTCTCAAAAACACCCAGACCCGGAATAAATACCTGTGGAACACACATTTATTTCGGTGCGGGGATCATAGAGACCTCTCGTTTCACAGCCGGCTTCGAACCAACTAGCCCTTGAGGCTGTTAAAAGTGATGAATTTTAGAGGGGACACGGCAATCATTTTTTGTAATTAAATGATGCGATACCGTGCCAACTGCCACTGTATCTGTCCCTGTCATTCCTACGCAATCGTTATCTTCCATTTCTTTCTGTTTTCCCGCGGTTTTCGTTTACTATGACCTCTCTACAGACCCAGACATGAATCTAAGTGACACAAGATCTTCAAATGTATGAAAATTACGCGCGTAAGTTTGACGTCACAGTTGTTTAGCGAAATTCTGTTCACTTGAAAATGATTTGAAGTCTAACTGACTTACTCATGGATAGTTATAAAACCTATTTTAGTTATCGAATGTTTTATCTTCTTCGCTCAAACTAAATTCGAAAGTCATTGGAATGGGACAAAATATTCGGTAGCTAAAAAAAGTTTTAAAACTGTCTATGAATTAGGCCCTAATTATGTTTTGAAACTGATTATCATGCAATAATCAAATAAAAAATGTCACAAAACAGCGCAGCGCGTCCAAATGAAACAGCATTGAAGCGTTTCTATTTAGATTCATGTCTGTTTACATCAATATAAGAAGACTGTCCATGTGTATGTATGCCCCAATATAAGAAGCCTAGCCTTGCAAAATCAAAACTATGTACCCATAAAGGAATAGCACAATTATTCTAATAGTCACTGTACAATGTCTTTAGATAAAGCTTGGACTATACATCGAAGTCTTGCTAAACTGTTCCCGCCACAGGCCCCGCTTTCATCTGTAAAAAAAGCAAATTAAAAAAAGTGTGGGTGAAATTCACACACGGCAGAACTTCAGGAAAGTTGGCTACGAAAGAATGAGATAAATATAGAATACCTATCGGCTATCAGAAATGTTATTTAGTTATTGACATAAATACAAAATCAGTGTATTCGAAAAACTCTCCCCGTGCAAAAAAAGCAAAAATAATTAATTGTTCATGAGTTTAAGATTTGAAAATGGACTTAGTATATTGAGTTTATATTTATGTCAAAGACTAACGCTTATTTATAAAAAGATTTAAAACCTATTTTTGTAATTGAATGTTTTGTCCCTTTCGAACGACTTTAGAATTCAGTTTTAACGAACAAGACAAAACATTCCATAACTTAAATGGGTTTTTAGGCTGTCTATGAATAAAGCCGTAAATAACTTTCATTTTACTGTCGAAAAACGTAGGTTGGTTCTTCCTGTTTGCGATGTATACTTACTAGTTAGAAAGGGTTTTTCATCCTCCGTTTTAATCTCTTTGGGCTCGTGGGTCCGCGAATTTGTAACTGGCGACTCCATGTAGCTCTTACAACTGTCAGATTCTAACTGCGAACAAATAAATACACCCAACAGTCACATACATAGTCCTGACCCCACACTAAGATCGAGTCTTGTGTCGTGGGTAACCGAAACTATGAGAGACTTTTCGGTCTCACAAACACCCAGATCCGAAACAAATATCTGTGGATCACACAAATATTTGTTTCAGTGAGGGGATAGAACCCGCGGCCTCACGTTTCACAGGCGGCGTCTAACCAACTGCGCCACGGAGGCTGTCGAATAGATATTATAAAACAAATATGTTTTTGTATCACCCCATATAGGTCCCATTGCTGGGCATGGACTTCCTCTACAATCGAGAGTATGATTATAACAAATACAGGGTATAGACCGCGACCGAAAACGAAGCCAGGTAGTATTAGTGACTTCAGACGCAATGCAACTATAAATTTCGCAGAACAAAAGCAACAATTGTTTTTACTAATCGTCGTATTTGGGTTTTAAATACATAGCTTTCGTAAAATAATAATGCAGACCTTTTTATTTTTAAAGACGCAATGGTACGCAAGGGTTAATTATAATTTTAGAAAAAAAGGTATTTACCGCCCAAACAGGATGATATTTAAACATTTTTAGTTGCGTTGTGCCTGTATTCACTATAACTACCATCTGGCTTCGTTTTCGGTCGCAGTCTGAATACACCCGGTATATTATTCAAATACTATTATTATTAAATGGTTTCTTAGATTTACGCGAATGTTACACATTGAAATAAAACTAATTTTAAACTAATTTTATCGCGATAAAATCCGTAAAAATTAGTTTTATTTCACTATCCACCTTCGTGGCTGGCTGGTTAGACACCGGCTGTAAAGCAAGAGGCCGCGGGCTCGACCCCCGCACACTGACAAATGTTTTTGCGAACCACAAGTATATTATTTCATTTGGCATTAAATATTCTTTAATGTAGTCTTTATTTTATAACGCTTTTTTGAAGATACTGAATATTTCTAACCGACCCTTTTTGTTTGCGGCCAGTGTAGATGTTTTTTAATTTCATTTGTAGTTCCAAAGAACATCGGCCATAATGGACCATGAACGCGACCAGTTATGAATGGTACATCAGAAAATAGTATAATTTATTAGAATGAAAATGCATATTTCCATTTATTTTTAAATACCGGGAAAGAAAAGAAAAACTTAAAGTGTTTTTAATAATATTGAACGCATTTGAGCGCGTTCCATCAGTCATACTTCGTTTTAAAATAAGGTTTTAACTGCAGCGTTGAAGGTAGTGCTGAATTAAAAATAAAGTGTAGGTATTCTCTATGACACACGTGACTTTTCTGCGGGCTGTCAACATTCTGCTTTCTTGTGATTTCCGATTTGGGATTACTGTTAATTCTCTGTATATTATTATATTTGTGACTTTGCTTTGATTACGGACTCCGATAGACCCTTGCATTTCTGACGACCTTGTACGATTGAACATTGGATAACGATAACGCTTTGTGATTTCGTTTAAAGTGCGAAGTATCACCATATTTTTAACATGAACCCGGAGCAACAGTCTATGCCTCAACAAATATTTGCATAGTCTTCAATGTAATATCCGTCTTAATACACTCCGCTACTTCGTTGTTCTGGAACTTGACACCAGAGTCATTTCTGTAATCAGTGAGTGGATCTCCATTAATCGTAAGTTTTTTATAATAATTATCCCTGAATCCACAAGGTATCCAATTTACTATTTAATCAATGTGGCTTGGGATTCTGGAATAATAAACAAAAGACCCAATCCGTATACATTGTTTGGAGCCTAATATTGACGGTTAGTCATTTTGTGTTTTTTTTTTAGATCATGGATGATGATTACATTTGTCAGGTTTGTTGGGAGATGGCAATTCAAAAAGCTAATAATGCATTCGTCTTTGACAAAAATGTTGAGCAACAAGCAGCTGCAAACCATTGCATGAGCACGATATCAAAGTAATGTTGATGTCCCTGCAGATTTCTTGGATTCTATAGTGATAAGACAAGATGAGGAGTAAATACATTTAACATATTTTCTTGTTTTATTTTAGTGTTAACTGCTTGGTATATTCTTATTCTAGCATATAGGGAGAATTTTTTAAGGTGTGTATGGAACACCGAATTCGAAAATATGAAGAATAGCGAAAAATACTTATAGGAGTATCGGGCCCCATTTTGATGAAAAATAAAATTGAATATTTGCGTTTTTGAAAATCAATATTCTAGCGAAAATTCTATAAAAAAATCACATTTTGTATTATTACACAATTCGCTTAAGCTGCTAGCCGTTAGGAAGGATCAAATCCTGCGAAGTAATGACATACGGCGAACTAATGGAAAGAGGTCATTTTTAGCAAATTACTACATTTTTTCTTATTATCTTAAGGTAACAGGTATGGTGTATACCATATTCAAAGATTAATTAGTTTTATGACAAGGGAAATTATAGCGCTTAGTAATAACTAAGCGAGCATTATGATTTAGTGCAATTTTCTTCCCAGTTACTTGGTAACCATAATACCACCATACATTAAGTATATTTGACAATGACATTATAAAGTGCTTTAATTTATTAGTTCGAACCTAACCTATTTTAAATATTTGTGTGATCCACAGGTATTTGTTTCGGGTCTGGGTGTTTGTGAGACCGAAAAGTCTCTCGTAGCTTCTGATACCCACGACACAAGACTCGATCTTAGTGTGGGGTCAGGACTATGTATGTGACTGTATTGTATTTATTTGTATGTGTATTTATTTATTTATTTATTTATTTTTTAGGTTAGGTTAGGTTAGGTTACAAATTATGAAATAATCTAAAATCTCCGGCTTTACAAGAATATTTTTCCAACTGCGCATCATTCCTCAAGCACTAAAGAACAAAATAAACTATATCTCAGCTGTGTACAATTTTTTTTTTTTCAGGTCCCAGCATGTATGGGACGTGACCGATGTTCTTTCACCACACGCCAATAGATGATAGATGACATAATATTATTTATACACCCGGTATAAATGTGTCATGTTATTACGCGCATTCTCTGACAAAGCAACAAAGTACATTATTGTATGACACCGAGTTCTAAATCGGCGCGACTGGCCATGTGTTAAACGCACATCAATTCACGTCCAACATTATTTATCGCTACACGCGCGCCGCGACGGCGATCCCGGGAACTACATTTAACGTATTTTTGATTGTACATTTCAAATCATGAATCGAAATAGATGCCGTGTTTATCTAAATAAATAATAAATACACCCAACAGTCACATACATAGTCCTGACCCCGCAGAAGATCGAGTCTTGTGTTGTGGGTATCAGAAACTATAAGAGACTTTTCGGTCTCACAAACACCAGGCCCGAAACAAATACTTGTGGTTCACCTGTGCCTACCCTTTCAGGGAGAAAGGCGTGAATTTATGTATAATTTTTATTTGTAGTTCTAAATTTCGCCACACACCAATACAATTTAGTTGATCTGTACTCTAAGTTGCTACATTTAACTGCTTATAAAAGCATCATGTTTCATATTAAAAGAGGTTTTTGTTGTTCCTCGTCGCTTGCTATTTCCGAGCGCGCAGTCACGCATCGTCTAACTACGGATTCGAACCGAGATACCGCACGAAATGGATGCAGACGGCTTGAAGGGATTTAATTAATACTATTTATAATTTGCGTTTTATTATTTCTAGGTTATGTTGACGCCATCTTGGATTTAGGCGCGCTTTCAATTGACATTAAATATATAATTTAAGCATGTTTATTCTTATTGGTCTTGGAAGTTCAAAAATGGAGAAAAATCTAGAAGTATAACTATCCATTAGAAAGAGAGTGGACTGTAATATGAGAGAAGGCCATTATTATTTCACACACAATTCACACACCTTTTGGGATAAAGGCGTGAGTTTATGTATGTATGTTGTGTCATGTTTCAGAAACTACGAGAGACTTAATCTCACACACACCCAGACCCGAAGCAAATACTTGTAACGGCCTCTCGTTTCACAGCCGGCGTCTAACGGAGGGTGATACTTAATACATAAGTGCGTTTTGTGTTAAGTAATTGAGCGATAAGACCGCCATTTGTACTATTATATTATGTTATTTCTGTTATTTATTGCGTCCTTTTTTCTGTGTGCAATAAAGAGTAAACACATTAATAAGTTCAAAATGGCGTCTGTCCGTAAGTTTAAAGTTTTCTTACCGCCGCCGCAGCCCTCAGAGCTGCTTGTAGCCTCTCTATGTGTTGTATAGCTGCCCTCAATATCTCCAACTTGGGCAGTCGCCCGCTTCCCGCCCTCGCCCGAATTCTTAGCTCTTCAAACGCAGCGTTTACCTACAACAAATATTAAATTGCATTATTCATATAGATATACCTAAATACTTGAAAAATTAATGCCTCAGTGGCGTTAGGCGTAGTTGTACTTCGGTACGACTACAAAGCTGAGGTATCTGGTTCGAATCCCGAGTCGGGCGGACTAATATTGGATTTTTCTATTCGTTATCAGCCCAGAGTCAGGAATTTGTGCCGGATATGGCGATAGGCTCGCCTTCTATCACATCGTGGGGCGGAACGGACAAGGCGAAATGTGGGTGTCCGGTGGCACCTGGGATAAAAGCGTGAGTTTATGTATGTATGTATGCAATTTTTAATCATCTACAATCATCGCTATGCCGTGCGGATAACAACAAACCATGTCCCAACGTCGACCAAATTACAGTGAAAATATATTTCCATTGAAATGAAACTAGTATGATTTAACGTTATATCTACACTGCCCTCTCTTTCTCCTTCTTTTAAATCCATCCTATGGTTGTCTGTAAGACATTGCCTAGAGCGATAAGACCGCCACTTGTACTTTTATTTTTTTGTTATTTCTGTATATTGTGTTTCATTGTTGTGTACAATAAAGAATAAATAAAACTAACTATTGAAATTAAACTAACTAATTTTATCGTATTTTCATTTAGATTGTGTTTAATTTCTCGACGTTTCTAACCGCCGTACTTAGAAACATTTAATGTCAAATAAATTACTGAGTGTAGATTTTACAAAGACAATCTATAAGTACTAAGAAACAATTTAATGGATACTAAACATCTTTGAGTGAGGTCGTTAGTCATCTGAACACAAGTTATAATACAAAAAATATCGCGATAAATTCACTGACAAATAGATTTATTTCAAGGTATAACATTATGTAAACACAAAACATATATAAATAGGTATATTCATATTCGAATTTTTGTTTTTTCGCAATAGATAAAAAGTAGCCGCCATTTTTTATTTCAATTAGTTTATTCGGATAGTTGTCAAAGGTTTTAACATAAATACTGAGGCGCGTTTATTTTTTATCTGTGCATAAATTGCGTCGGTTGCCGCCGACCAAGCGGGACTAATAAGCAGACTAATTTTATACAAGAATTTAAAGGCGATGACACAATGCGGCCAGGAAATGCCATGTAATATTAATTATTTGTTTATTTTTTTATTGTACACAATATAAATAACATTAAATACAGATAATAAAGTAATAAAGCAATCTCTACTAGATACCCATTCGATGGATACAAGAAAAAAAAAAGATAGTTACAACCAACAGTCACATACATAGTCCTGACCCCACCCTAAGATCGAGTCTTGTGTCGTGTATCAGGAACTATGAGAGACTTTTTGTTCTCACAAACACCCAAACCCGAATCAAATACCTGTGGATCATACAAACATTTCTTTCGGTGCGGGAATCGGACCCGCGGCCTCTCGTTCCACATCCTGCGTCTAACCAACTGCGCCACGGAAGCTGTCAATTTAATATTTATTAAATATATTTATTTTTTTGTTCCTTATCTCTGGCAGCCTTTAAATTAATTTGAAATATTTGTAACTTGTTACCTAATACACAAATTTAAAAAATTCTACCTGTTTACAATTTGGCATAAGGTAACCTCTCGATAAATAAATATAAAAGGAACAAAAAAGCTTCAAAAAATTATATTAACTATACATTTTATTAAGACACAGAGCTGAGTGTACCCCGCACCTTAGCCGACATAAAAACTCGCGCGACACATCCAAACATAACATTTGACAGATTTATATCTTACAATCATAATATAACGGAGAAACAAAATGGCGTCTAATAATAAAACTAAAGCGCGCTTTTATGTGAAATTAAATTATCGGCTGTAAATTGTGAATTTTATTACACTCGTCAGTAAGCGCGACTTTGTACGCTTCTATCTACAATAATAAACAGTCACATAGCCATAAAGCTGTGTAAGACATATTCATACCACTTTTACTGGTAGGTCTTTCATATGTGAGAGGCTGCCTGGGTTCCACCGCAATGTCTATTTATCCCGCTCAACAGCAGAAAATGCACTGTTGTGTTCCGGTTTGAAGGACATTGTAGCCAGAGTAACTACTGGATATAATGAGACTTAACATCTTATGTTTGAGGAGGGTGAGCGCAGTGGAATTCCAAGCGTTGCTTTGTAGTTCATGGTGTTGTTTGGTTTTGCTACTGTCCATGAGTGGTCGTATCGCATACCCATCAGGCGGATGGCATGCTCGTCTCGTTAGACACAGCAATAAAAAAAATACTGTCTTATAGTCGGAAATCTAACTGTAATAGCTTTTTTTATTATTTATTAAGGTTCACCAACAGAGATTACAAAAAAAAGGAAAAAAATTAGGAATTACATTTGTGACACTTTCTAAATGTTTCTCCACAGCCTCCGTGGCGCAGTTGGTTAGACGCCGGCTGTGAAACGAGAGGTCGCGGGTTCGATCCCCGCACCGAGAGAAATGTTTGTGCGGCCCACAAATATTTCTTTCGGGTTTGGGTGTTTGTGCGACCGAAAAGTCTCTCGTAGTTCTGACACCTGCGACACAAGACTTAATTGATCTTAATGTGGGGTCGGGACTATGTGTGTGACTGTTGGGTGATTTATTTAATATTTTATTTATTTATATATCTCCAGGACGATGTACACAGCATGATAACAATTAGTGAAGAACTTAAGACAGAACTAAAAGTTAAAACCAGAGTAAAGAAGACATATTCATACCCTTTTGTATGTCGTATTGCAGTATCTATATCAGCCCATATACGTCCCACTGCAGGGCACGGGCCTCCTCTACAATCGAGAGGGCGTCACGCCATACAGTCCACCACGCTGACCTAGTGCGGGTTGGCGGACTTTACATACTAGAAATTCTTACAAATCGCTACGGTATGCAGGTGTCCTCACGACGTTTTCATTCATCATTAAAGTGCGTGGTGATTGACTATCAATACACACATGGCTCCGAAAAGTCGGAGGTGTGCCCTGGGATTTGAACCCGCGACCGCCGTGAACATGTTGGCAGCCTCGTCTGGTCTGTTGCCAACAGACCACCATGTATTGCGTGTATACGTAACGTAAACACGGGGTGAATAAAAATGAATACGGTATATTTATTTATTTAATTAAATTAGACATGTATATTAATTGAATTATACATGTCTAATTTAATTAAATGAGAGGAGAGATAAACTATTCTTATTTTGATAACAGCGCTGCTGTTGGTGGCAGAAGATTGTACACGACCTATACCAATATTTCACAGTTATATTACTCCTCCGACAGCCTCCGTGGCGCAGTTGGTTAGACGCCGGCTGTGAAACGAGAGGCCGCGGTTTCGATTCCGCGTCGAGACAAATGTTTGTGTGATCCACAGGCATTTGTTTCGGGTCTGGGTGTTTGTGAGACCGAAAAGTCTCGTGGTTCCTAATAGCCACGACACAAGACTCGATCTTAGTGTGGGGTCAGGACTATGTATGTGACTGTTGGGTGTATTCATTTATTTCCTTGACTAGCTTCTTCACCGTTAATTTCAAATCTCCCTGTAAATTATTTTATGGCGTGCGTGCATGCGTAGACAGAGATGCGTGCATGTGTTTAGTGGCGACATCTCGTGGGACTGCCGCCAATTAACTTGAGTGCTTCGTCACGTCATTGTCAAATAAAAATAGTTGGATCATTACTTACACCGTTTCTGTTTAAATGCATTTTAGAGTGCTTGGGACATCGAAATAAAATATATCGTAAAACGAAACGGATCGGCACTCTACGGTGAATAGAGCAAATTCGAATTGGGTATACCTGTAATGAGGTACTTTTCTATAGAATTGATGTGTGTTCATACAGGAACATTTTGAGGGCTTTGTTTGTCTGTATGAGTGAATAGTTGTAACCCCTGCTTGGCACTCGAGGCAGACCGCCCCCTCCGTCCTCCCCCCCTCCCCCTTAGTTTTATAAATTTAAAGCGGCTGCGACATTTTTTTAGATTGACGATTAGCGTTTCCATAAAGCTTACCGCGCACGGCGTATCTACGGTCTACCGTATCCTTACAATTCGCTTGTTGAATGGTGTTGTTCATTATTCAGCGTTTATTTTATACTAGCTTATGCCCGCAAACTTTGTCTGCGTGATTAATTTTATTTGGAGTTTTCCATCTCGTCCCGTCCCGTCCCATTATATCCCGCCCGTCCCGTCTTATTCCCACTCAAGGCATGCTATACAGTCCCACCCCATTCCTTTGAGTAAAAAAAGTAACAAATATATCGAAATTACTTCCTCATCGGAACGGAAAAACTATTTTTTTCGGGTTAAAAAGTACCCTAAGTGTTAATCCAGGTTGTCAACTACCTCGATACAAAATTTCATTGAAATCCGTTAAGCCATTTCTGAGTTAATCGCGTACAACCGCACAGACAAACAGACAAACGGACAAAAATTTAAAAAATCATTGTTTTGGTTTCTATTACGTTAATACAGACCCCCATTTAGTTTTTCTCATTTTTCTTCCATGTAGACAGCGATCGGTTACAAATTTATTACACGTATAGATGGATAAATTAATAAAACGAATGTTAAATTAGAATTCCTATTCTAAAAATGGCGGCCAGTAAAATCCATTGCTAAATACAAAATGTCGTAAGCTGATAGTCGCGTAATCCCTCGAATCCTTGGGACGTGACACAGCACCGCCTCGACTAATTTCATCTCAATATAGACGAGATTAAAGAGTTAAACACGTGTGATGGAATTGATACTTTTGTTTGTCCAAATGGACTGGCTCGGTAGCGCAGTTATATTACGGTACGATTGTAACGCTGAGGTCTCGGGTTCGAATCCCAGGTCGGGCAAAGTGATATTTTGGGACGGAACACTCGTGGCGAAACGTGGGTGTCCTGGTACCTCTGCCTACCCCTTGTGGGTAAAAGGCGTGAGTTTATGTATGTAAATTATTCTTGAAACCTTCTAAACAGATTATCATTTAGATGCCCACGTATTAATTCACTTGTTAAAAAAGTTTTTCGACATTTAAAACAAATTATAGTTAAAATACATTACACAACGAGCTAGTAATATCCATAACATGAA
Source organism: Deilephila elpenor (assembly GCA_949752805.1). Classification (NCBI taxonomy): domain Eukaryota; kingdom Metazoa; phylum Arthropoda; class Insecta; order Lepidoptera; family Sphingidae; genus Deilephila; species Deilephila elpenor. Next base: position 2,956,802 of record OX457121.1, read on the forward strand.
AAAAAAATAACAAAAAAACCTCCTTTTTTATTTTTTAAGAAAAAAACACTTTGTCACTTCAGCGGGAGGCAGGGCGGGGAACATTTGACCAATGATTAAATAATAATATTATATAATACACAGGTGACGCATATTGAATGAATGATTCGTTCAATTTCTTATGTCATTCACTTATTCTGCACATTACTTAATTTTCACTTGTGAAATCGACGGAAGATACTTTGCACATTTACTTGGCAATTAACGTTAATCAAAAAGTAACTAATCAACGGTTTTCTTGAAGATGGTGAACGAGGCCCTTAGTCTTTTAAATTGGTCCACTAAAATGATAATGCCTATTTTGTAAGTGTATTTTGTATCCTAAGTTACAGGCGTTGTCTAGTTTGGGTACCTTTGGTAATGTTATTTGTTTGATGTTATATTATTTAAATCAGAAATCATATGTTTAGAAACAAGAGAGAAAAATGGATAAAAGATGTTACAGTGTGGTACCCTCGCCATGGGAAAAGAAAGAAAGGGCGCCAAAAAATGAGATGGAAAGACGATATTTAAAAAATGGCAGGAATGTCATGACAGAGAAGGCAGTTGACAGAAAAATGTGGAAAATATTATGGAAGGCCTATGCCAAACGGCAAACTGATGATGTTACCGATGTCGCAGATAATAATTACTGTAATACCATTAATGAATTCTAAAGTTAATGCATGACATGTGAACTCATAATATAATTTTTTTTTTTTTTTAAGTAAAACATTTATATTAACTTGTAATTTGTAATAAAATGAAGATAATCAGTAAAAAAGGCTATTTGTATTTATATTTAAATCAAGTTTTTTTTTAAATGCAGACGCTTCACGTGTTCACACAACACATCTTGGTTCACTTCAAAGATGTTTCATTTAGGGCCTCGTTCACCATCTTCAAGTAAACTGTTGATTAGTTACTTTTTGATTAACGTTATTTGCCAAGTAAATGTGCAGTGTCCTCAGTCGATTTCACAAGTGAAAATAAAGTATACGTGTTGGTTGAGTGAATGACATAAAAAATTGAACGAATCATTTGTTCAATATTGCGTCAAATGCAATGATTATTTATTATTATTATTAAATCATGGGTTTTTTGCTTGTAGCCAGAAAGAAGAAAAAAAAATCATGGGTTAAATGTTTCCCGCCCTGCTTCCTGCTGAAGTGACAACGTGTTTTTTTCTTAAAAATAAAAAGGATGTTTAGATTTTAATCTTATTTTAACCATCATGTAAATGCGCTAATTGGCAGGTGATGTAGCCAGTAAAGTATTGATTAGTGTAATCATAGGATTAGTGTTACTGGAGCATCATGAAATCAACATGTGTTGTTACGGGTGACTTTAACTGATGACTAGCCTTATCAACGGTTTACTTAAAGATGGTGAACGAGGCTCTTAGTCGTACTCCACTTTTTTGTGACATTGGTTTAATTCGATTGCGAAGCGATTATCAGCTTTTCAATACATTTAAATGCTTTTTCGCTTTAAATTGGATCTCTTAAACTATTGTGATTCCACGGGGGATAAAAAACGCTTGCAAATGTATGTCATTTTATTGTAAACTTGCGTCTGTTTAGAATATAATAATTGTGATTTTCACAGCTGGATATGCCGGTAAAGCACTCAATCTTTTTCTATACATATTATAATAAATTTGTAACCGATCGATGTCTGTACATGGCAGATTAATGAGAAAAACTAATATGGAAGGTGTGTATTAACGTAATAGAACGCAAAACAATGATTTTTATAATTTTTGTCTGTGCGGTTGTGCGCGATGAATTCAGTAACGACAATAGATCTCGATGAAAGGTATGGGGGTAGCTGACACTACTAGGCTCCTTTTTATCCCGAATTATTATTTTTATTATCTTTACTTTCATGTACTCAAAGGCATGGCATGTGACCAATCACAATGTCCCGGATGTAATCCAGATTACATGCCTGGAGTGAGAATGAAACGGGACGGTCGGTAGGTAACGGGACAGGAGGGGAAATTCCAAATAAAGTTATTCACGCAGACGAAGTTTGCTGGCAGAAGCTAGTAAAAGAACAAAAATCTAAAATCACGGTAGAAGAAGTTGTGTCTTACTCATTGAAATAAAACTATTTTTACGGATTTTATCGCGATTTGGTTAAATTTTTTTTTAACTTTCCGGCGTTTCGATTACTTTACAGCTTTCGTGGTCACGGGACGAACTGTCTAAGAAAGCATTGTGTCTTACTTTTCTTAATCGCCTTCTCTCTCTCAAGGTAGCTGCTTTTCTGCGATCCACAGCCGCTGTTTTTCTCTTACAGGCTTTGCAAGCCCAGGCCAAGCACCGCCTGCTAGGGCCCAAAACATGTTGAACATGATCCTCCTTTTCTTTCACAAAGCACTCACTACCACGTAGTTCCGCCGACGGATAAGAGATGGCGCTATCATTCATTTTACGAGCGCGCGCCACGCCACCTCGACTCACACTGAAGATGGCTCCAACCGCCGTACATCCGGCTATTAATAAGCGCGACTGAGATGCCAATTTATCGGAGTTTGTATTAAAATTGATGTCGCCCATATATCCTCGGTGTATTTGTACCGTTGAAAGCTCGAGACGTTTTTATAAAGTCCCCTTAACATTTTGTATATTGGAATTTAATGCGCTTTTATTTTTGGTTTTTGATGTTTTGTCGCTGGGAATAGTTTATGCTTTGATAGCTACGTGTAGATATGTTTCTTTGTCTGTATAGTTATAATAATAAGTTTTATTTCTCTTGTGGAAACTGGTATTGAAAACAAATACAGTATATCTTGCCCGTTCTCCTCTAATGAACTGTGAAACTGCTTTCCGTGTGGTAGAGAAAGAAGTATATGTATCTATCTGTGTCAGCCCAAATACTTCCCACTGCAGGGCACGAGCCTCCTCTACAATCGAGAGTACGATTGAGAGGGGTTAGGCCATATAGTCCGCCACGCTGGCCTAGTGCGGGTTGGTGGACTTTACATACCGTAGAAATTCTACAAACCGCTACGGCGCGGTATGCAGGTTTCCTCACGATGTTTTCCTTCGCCGTTATAGTGCGTAGTGATTGACATTCAGAGAAAAATGTGACTGTAACAACTTGCAACATTTTACGGACTCAATAACATTTTCATTCCTGCATTAATGATCTTAAAAATCTCAATATACAAGTATACAAGAGTTATACTGGACTTTCAACATTTTTAAATTGTATAGGTCCGGCAAACGAGCTCACAGGACACCTGATGGCTGATGGTAAGTAATCACACCCATGAACATCCACAACGCTGGATCCATGTGTTGTCGGCTCATCAAATTGGGAATAGGAGACTGTCCCGCCCTCACACCCGCCACTGCAACTCCTGTAAGCCAGGATCAACAGTGGCACGCATTTTAATGACACTGAACATTGAAGCTCAGCGCGTTTCCGGGAATGTCTAACTTGTCTTTAACCCGCAACGAAATCAATCAAAAAAGTTAAATTAATAGGAGGAGTTGGAAATAAAATTGGGAATAGAGTGGGAAGGAAAAAGGGTTATATCTCCGCAATCTCACTCACCGAACGAAACGCTACGGCATAGCTGTCGCTTCACGTCGAGCTCCTGTGAGACAGCGGTACCACTCCGAGCCTGCCCATTCATGAAAATAAAAATGAAAATAATTTATTGAATCCATTAAATGTTCAACATTATTAACGCCCGAATACTGGAACGACATTCAAATAATAAGTTGCTCTTAACAGCGCACGACTCACTTACGCCCAAATACTGGAACGCAACTTAAATATCTATATCTATATCAGCCTATATACGTCCCACTGCAGGGCACGGGCCTACTTTACAATCGAGAGAATCGATTGAGAGTGGTTAGGCCATATAGTCCACCACGCTGGCCTAGTGCGGCCTAGTTGGCGGACTTACATACCGTAGAAATTCTTTAAAATCGCTACGGTATGCAGGTTTCCTCACGATGTTTTCCTTCACCGTTAAAGTGCGTGGTGATTGACTATCAATACACACATGACTCCGAAAAGTCAGAGGTGTGCCCTGGGATTTGAACCCGCGACCACCGTGAACATGTAGGCAGCCGCGTCTGGTCCGTTACCAACAGACCACCACGCACTTACCAACTTAAATATAACTTGCGCTTAACTACGTTAATCCCGATTAAATGTACTGGCTAAGTGAGCCGTGCGCTGTTAAGAGCAACTTATTATTTGAATGTCGTTCCAGTATTCGGGCGTCAGCCAGTACATTTAATCCGGATTAACGTAGTTAAGCGCAAGTTATATTTAAGTTGCGTTCCAGTATTTGGGCGTTAGACTCAATAATTTTTTTTAACTACCACCCGGTTCGGAAAGCGGTTTTCACTAGAGAAGAACGGGCAAGAAACTCTAGTGTTGCTCTTTTCAAAACCAGTTTACAATGTAGTGATTATAACAAAAATTGCATGTTGGTTTACATCAGAGCAGTTCATTAATAACTTGTTCTGATTTGCTGTCATGACTGACAACAGCGTGGCTCTACCATTTCTAAGCAACTACGAAAGAATTTGTGGATATTACGAACGGTTATCTCCACGCAGGAATTGAAGTGGTCTCACGTATTTTAACCGTTGTTTTAAATTGCTATAGAGACCAGAGGGTCAATCAAGAAGTTGACTTCTTTGAGGAGTAATATCTCTTCCATCCTCCTGTCCTTTCTCGTTTCCTCCTCCATTTTAAAAAGCAACTTAACTACGACCCAAGTGAAGATTTTCATGTCCTTAAAAACTTATGGCCTTGTTCATAGACAGTTTCAAAACCCATTTTAGTTATCGAATGTTTTGTTTTCTTCGCTCAAACTGAATTCAAAAGTCGTTGGAAAGAGACAAAACATAATATTTTCATAACTAAAATAGGTTTTTAATGAATACAGAATAACAGGCCGTTTGATATAATTATAACAGTTATAAAAAGTGTTCCTATACGCACTTTTGTGCACTTTGTTCTTGTTTTCTATTTTTATTTTTTTGTAAAATTTATTTCATTTTGAGCGACTTTGACGCCACCTCACGGCCATACGAAAAACCAGCGCTGATAAGATATCAGGCCACGCTGAGTGGTGTTGTTTTTTTGACAAGCGTAATTTATTGTTATGTTTAATATATATTTTTTTACTATTGATTTCTGTCACAAATTAAAGCCTTCTTGCTTTTTTTCAGTAGTAGCGTAACTACAGAGTGCGTAAAATGCCAGGGGCTTTCGCCGTGAGAAAGTTTCGAGAGGCCGTAAGCTGAGAAGGTAACATTTATTATAGTTTTATTTAATTTTAAATATGGCTGGTTTCATAAAATGTAGTATGAGAGATAAGATGTTGATATATTCAGTAAATATGTTAATAAGTACACCCAACACTCAACAGTCACATACATTGTCCGGACCCCACACCAAGATAGAGTTGTTTCGTATCAAAAACTACGAGAGACCCAATACAAATACCTCTGGATTAGACAAACAATAAATAAAATATTCTCCTATCTCATTATCAAATAAGTGATATCGATTAGTTCTTATCTTCTAGTGGTATGATATCCGTCGAACACAATGATTCAAATAGTAAGTACTTCACGCTTTGTCATCGCAACACACTTGTCTTTGTATTGGAAATTATTCCCTTGAATAAATAGGGAAGGAAAACATTCTGGACATAAGCTCTCTACTCGTAGATATCACATTCGTAAAAAATGCCGCTCCTTTAAATGTACATACATTTTTCATAAACTAAGCGGCTTATAGCTCTGCGGTGTCACGCCAGTTCGTGTTTGCGCGAAACTGAATTGAAGTGCAGTTATGATAATCAAAACGTGAACTCGACTAAGCTAATCTTCCTTTGGACACGTGAAGCGTAGGCTTGTCTGTGCTTGTAATTTAGCATTACACTGTCACAAAGCGGAAACAGGGTAACTGGTAAGTACAATGCTATTCTTGCATATGTACATACATACATAAACTCACGCCTTTATCCCAGGAGGGTTAGGCAGAGGCGCCACCAGGACACCCACATTTCGCCTTGTATGTTCCGTCCCGTGATAGGGGGCGAGCCTATCGCCATATCGGGCACAAATTCGTGACTCCGGGCTGATAATGAACTGAAAAGTCCAATAACACTTTACCCGACCCAGGATTCGAACCCGAGACCTCAGCTTTGTTCGCGCCGAGATCGTTTTGTCCATCTAGCTGTGACGCGTTACACAAACAAAGACGCGTGGTGCTGTAAAGTTTTCCTTTGTTACTTTTCTTTCAAATGTGGTACAATATCACTAACTGATACCTTTAATTTATTAATGTATTTTATGAACGTAAAATTGTATTAATAAATAGACAATTTTATATTTGTATCTCTGTTATGTGTATATGTTACCAGCCAAACCCGATTTTAAAATAAACTAGTTTCGCCTAGGCCCAACTTGTTCTGCCTACTAGTTACAACTTTATTTACGGTTTCAGAAAACGGCACCAATTGACGGAAAATAACAGGAAAAGGAATATTCACGAATATGGAGAACAGAAAGAAGGCACTAAATAATGCAAAATTATTCATAGCTCTGTCTGAAGATTTCGCCTTAAACGTGAAGAGATTAAACATAACAGACTGTATTAAAAATGGAGCCGATGTGAACGCGAGATTCGCTGATGATGGAAACAACACTCCGCTACACGTAGCTGTACTACAACATGACAAAGAAGCGGTCACCATTCTTCTGAACCACGGCGCAAAACCTACAATCACGAACGATGCAGGAAAAACAGCTCTAGATATCGCTAAAGAGCTGCCAGACCGAGCTATTGCAGAATTACTTGGAGCAAGTGAACTTGCAAAGAATACAACTATCGAGGAAACACCGACGACTGTGTGTACATATAAAAAACGCCCGGGAACAGCAAATATCCGCGGACAACTGTACGAGACCAAGTTACTGACGACAATCTATCTGCGAGCCTTGACATGCTCACAGATCACACAGTTTCACCTAGGCACCAACGTGGACGGAATAGGAGACATGGACGATGTGTGTATGAGACTGAAGACCATAAATGCTGATTGTGTTATATTTCTTCAAGCAAAACATAAACAAGACATCGTAAAAGGAAAACTAGGACTTCAGGATTTGTGGCGAACAAGCGGCGATTATAGCTTACTTAAATATTTTAGCGGTTATAGGAAACTACGTGAGAAATTTAATCATTATTCTGATGTGCTGTGCCATGGGAATTATGAGGAACTTAAACCTTACTACGTGTTGTACACGACACTGAAAGATGACATAGAATGTTCACGCAAAGTAATAGTTGCAGATGACGTAGTGACCAATTTGTTACGGACAGGCGAAAACAGTTATATATTTAAACTTGCGCAAGAAGAACACGATGTAGATAGATTAACCAGAGAATTGATGGTTGAAAATATAAAAAATATGGGAAAAAATATTTTCAAATTAATACAAGGCGACAAATGTGATGATATGCTGATCGACAAACACATACGCAGTTACCACGTAGTCCTCGCGCGAAAAGTTATTAACGTGACAGAAGTTAACACAGCGGGACGCCGAGTAGGGACCTTCCGTGAAGAATTCTTCTCTTCCACTGAGGAATTACTGATCGTCTTAAGAAAATCTCTTTACACCGAAGCTATAAAAAGTAATATCCTAAGCACTAAAGAAATCGGCGATTCACTAGGAAGAATTATAACAAATCCCTCGGCCGAGACTATTTCCGAACTGATCGGAAATGTTCTCGAGTACGACAGGAATACTAATACCCTCAAATTAACCAGAGAAGTAATAAACAGTGAAGTTAATTTTCACAACGCACACGAACTTTCTGTTGTAAAAATACCTCAAACTGTGGTTAGCGAAGCTTATGAAATTGCCGGTAGGAAAAAACTGCAATCTTTAATATTCAATTTGCCAGCAGCGTTCGGAAACGTTGACATGACTATAAATAAGAAAAAACTAGAAAAAAGATTACAGTATTTGGCTGATAAACTTTGCGATGTGATCGAAGAGACAGCTGACACTGAGGGGAACGTGGTTGTACGCGAAGGAATGTATAATGAGGACAAGTGTCTAGACAACGGTGTTCTGGCCATCAACGGCGGCCTCGCTGGAGCAGTTGGCAACCTCTTTGTGTCAGATGACAATAACAAGTTAAAATTTAACCTGGATGATGAGGCATTAGGAGAAAACGCCAAACAACTATTCGTCAAATTAAAAGACAGGCTTAGAGATTTCCAAAACTATAGATTTATTATAGAAATAGACAATTTTCCCAGACTCTCGCTGCGAGCTACTGAACGTGAAAAACGTTTAGTCAGAGACTTTCTAGACAACCTATATTTTTTCACTTGTCAAGCAAAAGAAGAAGAATTAGAGAAGATTGTAACAAAAGAACTTCAAGTACGCGAGTGCAGCGGTCTCAGACAATCAGAAAATCTTATCAAATCGAACGCTTTATTTCTTAAAATACATAATGAAATTCAGTCCTGGTGGATGAGTGAACCAACTGCGTATTATCTGACGCGAAACATGCCCACATTCGACAAAATATTTAGCGAAGTGAAAAATAACGGGTTACTAGCGTTTCTGAACTTCATTTACTTGAACAAAATTCACGACATTGGCTTGGAATTTACTTCAGAAGCGATTGCCTTTCTGTGCAGGATTCACGCGACTGATGCCAAGATGATTGTCGTCTATACAGACGTTCACGTTTTGACTGGTCACAAACTGGTACAACATTATCGAGGCTCTGACGACATCATATTTCTAGATATTGATTACGTCTGGAAAGAGTCTTCCAATTTGGAAACTCGAATAACTGCTGAGCTTAGTGGCACATATATAAAAGTAGTGGTTATAATCTGCGAAGACGCGTCTAAATACAATATAAAGGAAATTCTTCGCGACTGTAAAGTTAAAAAAATAATACTAGTGACCAGAAGATATGAACCACTGGGAGAATGTTTGTGTTTAAGAGATGAAAATATCAATTTGTCTTCTTTAACAAAGGCATCACAAAGCAAAGTCCTCGGAAATTATTTCGTTTATCAAGGCACCAAGGTGACGTTTGAGGCGGTATTTCATGATGCCGCTAAATACTTAATTGATTCCAAAATACTGCATAAAATAATCAACAATGAATCTATAACATTGGGACAGTCATTGGAGACGTCGACATACCATGAGGTCAAATATTATTACGTGCCGAGAACACTGCGACTTAACAAACAACTTCTTAACGCCGACGATACTTCAGTCAGGGAATTCGTTTTTCTATCCAGTACGTCAGACGAAGAGCTTTCCTTACAATCACCGCAAAACTTTTCGCCGACAACACTAATCGATCAACATCGCACCTTTAAAAGAAAAGAAAATAGAGACGTAATTTTAATTTTAGATGCCCCCGGCATGGGCAAGTCTACTTTGCTAACTCATTTGTCTCTAGAGACGAAAAAACGATATCCAGATATATGGATACAAAGAATAAACCTCATCGACTATACAAGACAATTTCACCATTGGCACGAGAATAAAATACAAGTGGATAGTATAGAAGCATTGAAATTTTTGTGCAATGTTATACTCAGTGAAGAAGCCTCTAGACGCAATGTTGGCTTTACCGACCGGCACATTGATTTGGAAATTGTCAATGACGAAGTTAAATTTGCCATTAATCAAGAAGTGGACCCTTTGGTAACGTTCGAGTTGATCACTTTTCTGCACTGCTTTTACAATCGGCGTATTGTTTTTCTTTTCGACGGGTTCGACGAGATCTGTCCACACTACAAACTAGAAGTGACCCAGCTATTAAAAATTCTCACTGGTCAATGGTCTGTGCACGCCTCGACTATCAAATGTGGGCAGAAACGCCATGTGCAGCGTGTTTGGATCACCAGCCGCCCTTACAATGAACTGAGGGAGACTTTGGAGAATGAATTCGGCGAGGCTTACACGCTGCAACCGTTTGATTATACAGATATTTGTGTGTTCGTATATAAATATATGCGGCGGAATTTAAATTTAAACGAATTGACTACTCAACAGTTGAAGAACATCAAGGGATTCTTCAAGTACATGAAATTGTTACATTACGTCGACAACGCACCTTCAAAAGAGCTTAGACTTGTAAACATACCATTGCATAGAATTTACGTCGCTGTGATGGAATATTTTAAGAGTGAAGTAAAGCGATCACGTGTACCTGACGATATTCTAGAATACGTAAAACACTGGGTTGCCGCCCCAATTAATGGTTTTGCTTGGCGGAGGTACTTCAATTTTACTAGGGGTGCAATAGAAACAATCACACTTTCCGGTGTACCACTACACATTTACATCATCATCAGCTACTTCCAGTGTCAAATAAAGCACAATACAGAGAGCTGCACCGAGGATCTAATAAGGCAGTGGGATTTGGACATAAATACCTTCGGTTTTTACGAGCGTTTCACACAAATGAAATTGAAGGTCAGATTCCAAGAGAAAAGTCAAATGGACCTATACAAACCCGACGTGAAAATGACTTATGAGAAAGAAATTAAAGAGTTTATGGATAAACACAAGAAATTGGCGTTCTACGCCGTGTGTTCTAAAACCTCATTAACAGATGTAGAGCTAGACGAGGTTAAAGTTTTCATAAAAGAAATGGAAACTGCTAAAGACAAGACAGGACTTGTGGACAGAATAGTTGACGGTGAACCTAAATTTGTGCAATATACACTCGCTGAATACTTTGCTGTTGAATATATTATAGACATACTAAAATCTGGCGATCCTGAACAGCAAAAGAGAATGATGAAATATGTACTATGGGACATGGTTCCCTTACGCTCTGAAGGGATTTCGAGTATCTTCGATCTTAGATTAAAGTTTGATCCTAAATTTGCAGTAGCGTTGCGTACACCATTCATCAAGAGTTTTGTTTCGGAGGAGTTGATAGCTCAAAGCAAAGGATGTGTATATTATGTATCGAGGCGAATTTTTCCGGAGTACGAGAAAGCCAAAGAGTTCTCCCAGACGGCGCTAGATAAAGTGGTTCTGTATGGGTTGGTACACTTCGCAGAATTCTTGATAGACGCAACAACCACCACAGTCGATACGAGTTGCTTTAATGATTTTATGACTTTCGTTAAGAAAGGTAGATTTCTCTACCACCTCATGATAATGAAATGTGATGACCTCGCAGCGAAAATATTAGATTGCATCAGACAATTTGACCCTTTTGAAATGAACGATATATTCCCTCCTTCGTGTCTTGAAAGTCGCAACTATTCGAACAGAGGTAACGATGAATTTATCGAAGACTGTAGAAAATGCGAAAAACTCCGAAAATATTATAGTTCAAGATACATTGAAAGGCATATTGGTAAAGTTAATATTAGTTGCTACGTGCCTGTCAATTTATACGTATCGGAACTATGAACGGATGATCTTCGATATTTGGTAAACAGAAATTATATGTATATTTTTCTTGTTGGAACGAAGTTCCATATGGGACACGGGGGGGGGGGGGGGGGTACCGGGAAAAAACGTCCGTAACGTAAGATTTTTATTCCATGGATGAGTTTGACATTCTATATTTAATAATTAAGGAACTTTATGATTTAACCGACTACAGAGGAGGTTATCAATTCGTTGGGTTTTTTATTATTTAAGTATAGTTTTTGTATGATAGCTATAACTATTTTATTTATACCGAATAGAACTTAAAATTAATATTTTTATAATAACGAACTTCGTTCCTATCCGGTGTCCCACGACACCACACGGTTTTTGTACGTATTTAGTATACCAAATATTGTATTTAAATATGTATATAACTTTATATAATTTTCATTGTCTTGTTTTATGCGCCTATCCGGCTTCTCTCTGCTCCACCCGAAGGTTGACACTGGCAGAAATTGCCTCAGGCATTAAGTCCTCCTGTATACAAGTTAAGTATATAAAGCATTTAATAAAGATAGCGTGATTCAATCCACCTTCGTCTGTGACCCAGTGAGGCACCGTGTCTCATTGTGTCTCGCTGTGCCTCACTGTCATGGCGTGAGTCACGCATGCGCAGTACTCTCAGAGTAAGATGGCGAGATGCTGTGCCGGACGCAGAAAACCTTGGAGCTGTGTCTGTCCGAGAAAAATTGTCAGGTCTCAATCGACACGAAGTAACAATATGTTCCCCCTTGAACTCGAAATTTAGAACTAAAAATAAAAATATCTTATTAACGTTGAGATATGTTTTCATAATGAACAACGGGCAATGATACTCGTATTCTAATAGGATGGTAAATGCAATAAAGTGTGAAGAGAAAAAAACTATTCTTATTATTTAAACATCAGTCCCTCGACAACAGAAGATTGTTCTCTCCCTCTGTTCATGAGTTGGGTCGAAACACAGTGCACACTAACTTGCTTCGAGATATACGATCCATTTCTCTTCTATACCTAAATTATGATATAAAATATGATATAAAATATACTTCAACTTAATTAACTTTAGAAAGAAAGAAAAGAAGGAAATCTTTTATTTATGAAAGCAGAGTCAAATGGAAAATATATAAAAAAAATGAAAACTCGTCACAAAAACAGCTGTACTCAGCGAGGTGGGCTAAGAAACAAAATAAGGGAGAAAAGTTAAAATACTTATATAAATTAAAAGTTTTTTAACTCTGTTTTATTGCATAATGGTTTCTTAGATTTACGCGAATGTTACACATATTTACGGACTTTATATCGATTTGGTTTAATTATTACATATTTTAACTTCCCGACGTTTCGATTGCTTTACAGCTTTCGTGGTCTCGGGGCGGACTGAAGTATTAGTCATCCGCTCAGTGATTTTATTTTATTTTATTTATTTTATTTTATTTTATTAGGTCTACTAACAATCACATACCAATACATTAAAATATTAAAAGAAAACATTAAAAAATTAAATCTAAGTACATGATTATACTAAAGCAGACACAGCATTCAATAACTAACTACATACATACACATTTATCTATTTAATTTTTTGCCCATAAAAAATTAATAAATTAGCAAAGTAAAAGTAAAAGTTCAAAAATGCAGTGCATAAAAACAATAGAAAAAAAACAATTAAAAAAAAACAATAACAACTTGAAAACCGTCATGGGCACTGTATATAAATTAATCATGAATACAAGAATATAATAATTTACGAAAGCTATATAAAGTATTTGCATTAATATCTATAACATGACTAAGGCTGTTTAAGAGCTTGCAAAGTCTCGGCACCGGAGAGTTACAACCGAGTACGGTTCTACGCAAAGGAGGTGACAATGGAGTTATAGGAGACCTAGGTATCCTAGCAGGGACTCTGAGGTTGAATTTGCATAGCAGTGAGGCACAATCAATTTTATTTTGAAATAGTTTGAAAAGAAATAACAAATCCAATATATCTCTACGGCTTTTTAATGATGTCATTTTGAAATAAAGCAATCTATTGGAATACGAAAACCATCTATCGCCTCTACCAATACCTCTAGCAAGATGCCAGAGGAATCTTTTTTGCACTCGCTCTAACCTCAAACTATGTGTAGCAAAATGCGGACGCCAAACTGTGGAACAATATTCAATAATACTCCTAACAAGACTATTATATAAAAGTTTTTTTGTAGATGTACACTTAAATTTTTTTACATTCCTTAATACAAAACCAAGCATCTTAGAAGATTTTTTTATTATATTTTTTATTTTTTTTATTTTTTATTTTTTTATTTTTTATTTTATTTATACACTTTACATGATCCACCAACAGATGATACAATAAGTAACTTAAGTATCTAAACAACAAATTTCTGATCTTCTTATATTGTTCACCTAGTTATAGGTGGACCCATCTACAATTAACAACATCTAAAAGCAGACAATAAAAATAAGGCAATAAAATTAATAAGGAATGATAAGTAGAAGCAGCCGCAGACCATAATACAACAATAAACATCCGTGCGAAGTAGCTTAGCTTTTGTTAATTATTATTATTATTAATCCCCACCCAGGGAGCCAAGTAATGCGTTACTTGGCGCTTAAAATTAGTATGGCTACTGGAGTTCATAATGTCGAAGTCCTTTGGAAGGAAGTTGTACGACATCTTGAGCCGTATCACCGGGGAGTTACGACCCAAGTTAGTCTTCCAGGACTTATATAATCTAAGTGAGGAACAAAAGTTAATTTTCTGTCAAAAATAACACCTAAGTCCTTTACGACTTCTAGACCCTGAAGAGTAACATCTTTTATATTATAATCATGGGTGATTATGTTATTTTTCCGCGAAAACACCACATAATGACATTTTTTTTACAATTTAACTACCCTTAATTTACAAATTGTTTTTGTAATGATTTATTTTTTATAATGAATAAAATACTAACTCATATTACTCATATACGATTATTATGGAAGATAAAATGCAATTTTAATTTGTGGTCACGTTTTTTTTAGGATAATACGTTTAATAAAATTCTTCACTCTTATATCGTGAATTTAGTTGGAAAAAGATCCTTGCCTCTAACTTTTCCAGAGTGAACATTTTAGCGCTTTCAGTGTATATAAATATCACGTTTTAAAAAAGCTTCCAATACATTATAATAATTCATAAAATACCATATTTACTTTTACTTTATCACGTGCCAGGTTTTGCTCTAAAAATATTCTCAAAAATTGTAAAACAAATATCTGCTGGCGACTCCATTGATTTTGTAGTGTTTCGGCACAACATCCCCTGTAGCTGGGGTGTGATCCGCTCGCAAGGACACTGGCGCCATTAAATTAACAATAAAACATTAATAGTGCAAACAAATCCACTAAGAACGGAGTTTATTCAATAACAATTAGTAATACACGTCGTCGCGGACGTCTGTTAAAAAAATCCCGACATTCACCCGTTCATAAGCATGTGGCAAGTGAGTAATGATTTTCCATAGCGCTTATTTATAAACCCCAAATCGTTCTATTTTTAAAGTGTAGTTTTTTTATTGTGTGCCAGTGTTGTGTGAAGTGTTTAACCTTTTTTGAGTGAATTTATTCTAAATAACCGTTTTTTCGTGCCAGTGATAAAATAAATTAAATCGCCTGTTCACATGATTGGATGGTAATGAAACATTTTATTCGAAATTTAAAAATTCTATTAAAAATAAGCTAATTATAGTTGTAATTGTGTTGCAAAGGAACCGTGTCTATAAAGCCTACATTTATGCTGAAAGGTAAAAATATGTATGACCTAATTTTGTTCGAGATGACATTTACCTAACAGTACGTGACCTAGGTCATAAAGGATATCTAGAGCCTAGGCTTGCTGTGTTAATAGTGCTTCAACATTGATATTTTAGTGCTTTAAGTATATAATCTTTATTTCGTTAGCCACAAGTTGTTGAAGATGTCATTTTTTTCGTAGGTTGCAGTTATATTGTACTAAATGGAATCTAACCGTCAGAACCATCCCACAATGGAGTATGAGATGCGTGTGTTATCCCACAAGGCTGCCTGAGACGGGTATGGAGAATTTAATTTATTTAACACACTTTTACAGGAAAATAAAAAACAAATTGACACATAACATAATATGGCAAATATGTAATACTAGCATCTGCCCGTAAACATCGTCTACGTGATTAACTTTATTTGGAATTTCCCATCCCGCCCGTTCCATCTCATTCTCACTCAAGGCATGTAATCCAGTCCCATCCCACCCCACTGACTATAAAAAGTAAGAAAAATAACTGAATTCGTTCCTCATCCCACGGAAACACTGAATTTTCGGGATAAAAAGTAGCCTTAGTGTTAATCCAAATGTCAGTCAGGCACCTCCATACCAAATGTAATCGAAATCTGCTAAGCCATTTCTGAATTCATCGCGCACAAACTCACAGAAATACCGACAAAAATTCTAAAAATCATTATTTTGGGTTCTATTACGTTAATATAGACCCATATTAGTTTTTCTCATTTATCTTCTATGTACAGACAGCGATCTATTACAAATTTATCATAAGTATAGAAGATGACATAGAAGTTGGAGATAACATACAGAAAATGCCAGATAAAATATTTTGCAGTTTCTTATAATGATAAAAATAAATTCAATAAGTTGTCCGGACGCAACACTGGCTAAGTGCAATTTTAATAGAAAAAAGAATAAAATTTACTCCTTCATTTAGAAGCTACGATACACGATAATATCGTACTAGTCAAACTTGTAGTATTCCTTTATGCGTCAGGTGAAGGCAAAAACACTCGATCCACATTTGGCCAGCACGTTGGCCTAACCTTCGCAATAGTACTCGATTATGGAGTCCAGTTAAAAGTAGCCAATTATGGACTGATACAGTTCGTTTCATGTCCTTGTAAGTTAATTATAACACAGGGTATATCAAGACTGCGACCGACAACGAATGTTGCAGAATGGTTTGAAACCTTCGACATCGGCCATTTCTGGCCAAACTTTCGGCTTGGTCAAAATAGTCCGAATTTAGACTTATATGTCGCATTCTCTTCGAAGATCAAAAATGTTCAAAGCTTAGTTCTTCTCTCTCTCTCTCTCTCTTCAGACAGAGGAAGTCCACTGCTGTACATAGGCCTCGCCCAAGGATTTCCGCATCGACCTGTTCATCATTGAGTCATGGTGTAATTCAACGATGTTTCATATAGCTGCGCTCCGACGTCTATTAACATTTTTAATTCGATTGCGGTGCGATTATTAGTACCAAATGTTATACTTTAAATCGGTTTCGCTCAGAGAATTTCAGTAAATCAACGTTGTGACGCCTTTTGTGCAAGTAGTCACGACATCTGGCCAGAAGTGCCACACGCTACGTTTGCCAAGATGCGGTCTCCACTCCAGAACACGCTTGCTCCAGCTATTTTACTGGTGGTAGGTCTCATATGTGAGAGGCCGCCTGGGTAGGTACCACCGCAATGTCTATTTTTCCAACAAACAGCAGTGTAAATGCACTGTTGTGTTCCGGTTTGAAGTACATTGTAGCCAGAGTAACTACTGGACATATTGAGACTTAACATCTTATGTCTCAGGATGGCGAGCGCAGTAGAATGCCAAGCATTGCCTTCATGGCGTTGTTTGGTTTTGCTACTGTCCATGAGCGGTCGTATCGCTTACCATCAGGCGTATGGCATGATTGGACAATTATTTCAACTGCTCCTATTAATTTAACTTTATGATGGTTTTCTTGCAGGTTAAAGACAAGTTAGACAATCCCGGAGACTCGCTGAGCTTCAATGTTCGGTGTCATTAAAATGCGTACCACTGCTGATCCTGGCTTACAGGAGTTGCAGTGGCGGGAGTATGACGGGACAGTCTCCATCAACATTGACTTTACTTGATGAAATCTTGTAAACGATTGTTCTGTTTCGTAACCGCCAAAATTCTACACAAATTTTGAACCTATTACAAACATTCACAAAGCAATGAAGAACTACTACCGTATTCTGTAAAGCCCACTATCACCCACTGCTGGGCAAGGGACTCTACAACTGGGAGTTTTATTGAGAGGGCTTAGGCCACCACGCTGGCAAGACGGACTTATCAAAGAAAATCTTATTGAAATCTATTGTATGCAAATTTCTCAGGATATTTTCTTTTTAAAGCGACTTACGATCACACCATCCAAATAAAAGTAGCCCCAAAATTAAGACTTTTGAATTATATCTGTCTCTTTCTTTCGCAGTGATTGCGAGCGGCGTGCGAGCGAGACGACCATGAGTGAGATGCACCCATCTGTGAGGTGACGCTGCCGCCGCCACCCGGCCAACATGTCATGGGACTCCATAGAGTCGCGCGACTTCCTAGGGTAAGTAGATATGCAACACCTCCGCAAGCTTTATGCGTTCCTGGTACTTAAATAACAGCTAGCTTCATCATGTCGGTTTTTGGCGGTCGTTGTGCGCACCAATTGTAAAAATTTGACTCGGATATTTTATTCCAAACTCGCCATAAGAATTATTACTTCATTATGAAAATAAATACACCCTACAGTCACATACATAGCCCTGACCGTGGGGTCACGACACAGGATTCGATCTCAGTCCAGTGTTGTCTCGTGTAACTATCACAGACTTTTCGGTTTCACGAACACCCAGATCCGAAACAAATAACTGTACAAAAATTTGTCTCGAAGCGGGGATCGAACTCGCAACCTTAAATTTCACAACCGGCGTCTAAGCAAATACACTCAACAGTCACATTCAAGCCAGAGTAACTACTGGACGTAATGAGACTTAACATCTAATGTCTCAGGATGGCGAGCGCAGTAGAAGCAAACATGGTGTTGTTTGGTTTTGCTACTGTCCATGAGCGTTATATCGCTTACCATCAGGCGAATGGCATGCTTGTCTCGCCATTCATCGCAATAGAAAAAAAATTGCTAGTTGCTAGTTGTAATAATTATGTCGTTTCGCAGCGGGGTGCCGGCGCACCAACTGTCGGCGACGCGGCTGCTCAGCTCGCCTGATCCGTCGCGACATCATCTAGATGAGCCACAAGGTATTTCGTTCCTTCATTGATTGACCTATTTATTAGTAGGACATACCAACAGGCAACAGCATATAAAATATTATATTATTTTAACGGTAGAATTATCGATATTTAAATAAGTATGTACATCATTCGCAACATAATATTTATATTAACAACAATTATTGCTGAAACATTAAAAAAACATGAAATCAATATATAGTAGAATGTACTCGATATAAAGCAGAAAGAGAATCATTAATGCGGGAATTAGATATCAATATTTTAGAATTTGGTATTATTCAAACAATTTTGTCCACGCCTTATAGTGAGGACTCTATTAAAATTAATAAATTTGTAATGAATCTAAATAAGAGCTAATGATTGTTTTTCTGTTTAGACTAATTATTTATAAGGTATGATGAGGCTAACATGATCGTGTAGATTAAAAGCCTCTAAATTAATAAATAAAGAGAAAAAAAATACATCAATGTTAATCAAATTCAAACTACGATAAAAATAATTATTAGGAACATAGTATTTCTTATAATTTATATAAATATGCTAAATATAACTTTTTTATTTTTTCAATAATTATATCGGGCTCAAATTCCTGACTCAGGTCTGATAATGAATAGAAAAATTTAATATGACTGCCTGAACCGGGATTCGAAGCGGATACTTCAGCGTAGTAATCTTACTGTATTACAAATGCGCCACCGAGGCCATCAACAAGGTTAAAACAAGACTACATATTTTACGTTATCTTTCTTTACAGAAGTGTATCCATTCTCAGAAGAATACCCGGGTGGCAGGAATGGGGCCCTGCGTTGGGGGGCAAGGTTCGGCCCTGCGCACAGACCCCCCACTGCAGGATTACTTGACTGCTTCCGAGCCTGTCGCTCCAGGCTAGACCAATATCTAGCTAGGAGAAAGGTAAGCTTACCTCTACCCAACTTGCTCATGGCCGCAACAAACGAAACAATATAATTGTGCAAGTCTGAGGTTGCACCAGTTTTCTGGAACGTGTGAGGCCGAATAACTGCGCAAACTTCGGTCAATTTTCGATTCGAAACTGGTTCAAACTCGCATTTGCGCAAACGCACGCAATATGTATTGCAAGCTTTAAACTATGCGACTTGCGTAGAAATTGGCTATCAATACACACATGACTCCGAAAAGTCAAAGGTGTGCCCTGGGACTTGAACCCGCAACCACCGTGAACACTGAAGATGTTGGCAGCTGTGTCGTTGCTTCGTTACCGACAGGCCACCACGCACTTGATATGTGGATAATTTTGGTTTCTTAGATTTACGCGAATGTTACACATAGACAACATTTTTGACGAGCATGCCATTCATGCCAAACCAAACAACACCATGAATTACAAAGCAACGCCTGGCCACTGCGCTCGCCATCCTGAGACATAAGATAAGTCTCATTTCATCCAGTAGTTACTCTAGCTACAATATACTTTTTATAGATCGAACGTGGGGTTCGTCTGTACGGGCAGAACGAGCAACGCCAAGCGGTGAAGATATGGCTCTCCGCGCTTCGTGGAGTGAGGCATCGCAGTGACAAATTCGCCTTGCTTGGGCACTTGTACCAGGCTTACATGGACTTTGGGAAGTACAGGTGAGAAATATTATCTCACTCTTTCTGTCTCTCAACATTAGACTTATCTAGCTGTTGAAAGCCTACATCCAGCGACTTCATGTGACTTTAGGCACAGACTTTAGGTAAACCGTCGCGTCACAGCCACGAATTTAATATGTCATTCGTTCTACGATCTTTAGCGCAATGGTCAAATATTGAAATATTAATTATACAAGTGAACTTCAATTTTAAATAATAAGTGATAACCTGAATACCACAAACTCAAGTGATTACAAGAACTCAAGCTACATTTCCAGATTCGTTTATTAGAAAAAAAACATACATACATAATCTCACGCCTTTTTCCGAGAAGGGGTAGGCGGAGGCGCTACCAGGACACCCGCGTTTCGCTTTGCGTTCCGTCCCACGATGGGATGGCAAGCCTATCGCCATATGAGGCACAAATCCCTAATAAAAAAAATGATTCTTGCAAACAAGACTTGTACTTTGATAGCCTCCGTGGCGCAGTTGGTTAGACGACGGCTGTGAAACGCGTGGCCGCGGGTTCGATCCCCGCTCCAAGAGAAATGTTTGTGCCGCCCACAAATATTTATTTCGGGTCTGGCTGTTTGTGAGACCCAAAAGTCTCTCGTAGTTCTGATACCTGCGACACAAGACTTAATTGATCTTAGTGTGGGGTCAGGACTATGTATGTGACTGTTGGGTGTATTTGTTTTAGAGAGTCACTGGAGTTCGCCAACAGACAGCTGGGCATATCTGAAGAGTTAGACTCCGCTCCGATGAGGGCTGAAGCTTACCTGAACTTGGCAAGGGCGCACCAAACTCTTGGCGGACTGGACAGGTACCTACCACTTCTTTACTGTATCTGTATCAGCCCGTATACATCCCACTGCAGAGCACAGGCCTCCTCTACAATCAAGAGTTCGATTGAGGGGAGTTAGGCCATATAGTTCACCACGCTGCCATAGTGTAGGTTGGTGGACTTTACATACCATAGGAATTCTTACAAATCGCTATAGTATGAAGGTTTCCTCACGATATTTTTTTTATAGTGCGTGGTGATAGACTATCAATACACACATGACTTAAAAATCAAAGGTATGCCCTGTGATTTGAACTCGCGATTATCTTGAACGTATTGGCAGCCGCGTCTGGTCCGTTACTAACCACCGATCACGCACTTTTTACTGTACTGTATCAGCCCAGAATCAAAGCTGAAAACAGCAACAACCTTCGATCAACGTGCTCGTTCTTTGCTCGTATATATATATTCTTAAATATATGTATGTATATGTATCTTTATTTATTCATAAATTTATATGTGTTTATATATATATATATATGTATATCGTATGTTTATCATGTTACATATATGTAATAATAGTATTTGAATTAGTTATTTAATTTTTTTTGAGCATTTATTCTTTATTTTTACACTGCCCTCTCTCTCTCTCCTTCCCCTATATCCATCCAAAGGTTGTCTGGCAGAGATCGCTCAGAGCGATAAGACCGCCTTTTGTACTTTTATATTATTTTATTTCTTTGTGTTGTTATGTTCTTTTGTGTACAATAAAGATTATACAGATTACAGATTTCTTTGACCATTCTTTCAAGCATACGGCATAGTGACTGTACTGCGCTGATATTAAGCGCAATGCCGTCCAGACAGAGCTTCGAATGGCAAGAGACGGTGTTCTCATGCTATACGACTCGGGCTTGATATTTACCACGATTCATTTCAATCCTTCAAAAGGATTATGACATAATATATTCATCACAAAAACTAGCAGACGCAGTTTTAGGGTTAAGTCTATAGTTTATAGTCAAAGTCTTTGTTTCCTTTTAATTATGTCGCTATAAGTTTTGCTTCAAATTTTGTTTTTGTTTACATTATATTTTACTTTTTAATGTTTATTGTATTAAATAATTTGTTTCACTAATTTCTTAAGTTTACTAACTTCTTTCATTTAGTAGTATTGTTACAATGAACTAACTCAGTTGGTTTCTAGTGTCTTTTACTTATTTTGAACTATACTGTGTATACCTATAATTGGCTTGCATATTTGTATAATCGTATTTTTTCTTTTATTCTTTTGTAAGTTTAGTGTGTAAGCTGCTGGTGTACATTCTATATCAGCCCATATACGTCCCACTGCAAGGCACGGGCCTACTCTACAATTGAGAGAATCGATTGAGAGTGGTTAGTGGTGTACATTAAATAAATAAAATAAAATTAAATAAAAAACTACGACTCAATTTGCCGGTTCTTTCAGCTGCTTCTGCACGGGACAGAAGGACACAGAATTATAGTAAAGAGGGAACACGTGATTGCAATCCATTTCATCTCATTTTGACAGCCTCTGACAGACTTTGAAATGGTTTTAAGTTGGTTGAGTACGAGCAATCATTCATACATAATTCATGTGGATTTAGTAGTTTTCGTATTTCGTAGTTTCTGATACATGACTCGATCTTAGTGTGGGGTCAGGACTATATATTGTGACTGTTGGGTGTACTTATTTATTTATCTCCCTATTCCTTTCATCGTTAAAGGTTTTGTTTCCCCAGGTCGCTCTCGTACGCTCGCCACGCTCTATACAACGACTGTGGAGGGGGGTCGACAGCTGGAAGCGTCCATCTCACCGTGGCCTCAGTCAACCTTGAGCTGGGCTCCTTTTCCAAGGCAATGGATGGGTTTCAAAAGGCCCTTGCAGTAGGCCAAGCGCAGAACGACAACACGCTTTTGTTGCAAGTATGTGGTATTTCTATGTATTTATTTCTTTTTTTATGTATTTATCAACTGTACAATATCTAAATACAGGTTCAAACCTATTTAACGAGACACTACCTATCTCAAATATTTAAACACGAAATTATACTCGTACTAGATCAACATTATGGAATTTATGCTTCTTGAGGGGCGTTTTGAGAAATTATGAGAGGAAAATTTTTACGGGCATATTGACAGCCAAATAAGCGACATGATTATGTTTTAAGTACTAGGAGCACATAAAGCTGGAAGAGATAATATTATTTTTGTATTAAGTATAGCGGATATTAGTAAATTATTGCTGCTATGTTCTATGCCGTTAGCAAATTAATAGCTTTTCACCTTTCAAGTACCAGGATCGCATAAAGTTAGCGGAAATAATATTGATTTTGTATTATGGCGATATTAGCAATTTAATTAAACAGCTTTTCACCTTTCAAGGACTAGGAGCGCATGAAGTTGGCGGAGATATATTTATTTTTTTCCTATTTCAGGTGTACTCCGGTCTCTCAGAACTGTGGCGTCGTCTTCGCGACGAGGAGCGCGCGTTCGCGTGCGCGGCGAAGGCTTGCGACCTGGGGCGAGGCCCCCGCGCCGTGGACCTCAACACCCGCCACCACCGCGCAGCCCTGCTGCAGATGGCCGCAGCCCTACGCGCCAGGGGAGATCTGGGCGACGCTCATGACTATTGCAACGTGAGTCTATTAACCTATACGGATTTATACTGATTCACCGTTCAAACTTCTGGGCGACTTTTGTACAAAATATTTCACCCAACATTTTTTATATTATTCAAGTCATAGACGAAAAATCTAATAGACTGCTGTATAGTGCCTATTCAGTCCCACAGAAAGAGATGCCGCTTATAGGTTTTGCTATAAGATAGAAAGAGATCGAAATATACATTTTCTGTCCTGCACCGCGTGCCGGTTTTTTCAAGGTCGGAATTGAAATTGCTAAACAAATTTTGACATAAGACTGTCGTATCGTGTTTGTGTTTAGTGTCGGAAGTTTTCAAAGTGATTTATAATTGTTTAAGTTCTAAAATCTTTGCTAAATCCATCACAAAATGGTGCGGTGTAGCGTACTTGGTTGTAAAAGCGACAGTGGTGTGAAAATAACAGGATTATCATTCCATGGGTAAGTAAATAACTTTAGTAACAATTAATAGTATCCAGCAGTATTTAAATTAACTAGTTTGCTATAAAACCTTATAAAAGATATAACACTGTAATACATTGTAGTTATACATTTGTTTATCTCAATGTTATTGTAATTATAATAAACACGTAAACTTTATAACCTAAAATGTCAGTGTGGCAAGAGTGAGATTTTAGTATTACCCCGTACTCTGTATAGTAACCCGTATAGTTATATATTGTTGATCTATCATACGTAATTTTGTACACTTTGTAAATATATGTATACAGTAATAAATAAAACAATCCTATCAAACTGTTGCATTTTTATTTATCCTTCCTTCTTCCTTGTTTGCAAATTTTGTATCATTCTGAAAAGCCGTTACCTAATAGTGGGTAATTGTACCATACTTGGCAACCCTAAACCAATTAAGTACTTTATTTGTTGTCCCTTTCGGTGGCACAGGGTCACTACGTCTATTAGATTTTTCGTCTATGATTCAAGTTTATTTGTATACCATAGACTGTCTCGGTGGCGCCGTTGTACTACGGTTCGATTACAACGCTGTGGTATCGGGTTCGAATACCGGGTCGGGCAAAGTAATATTGGATTTTATCTTCCATCTTTCTATTTCTATCCATTATGAATTATCAGCCCGGAGGCAGGAGTTGGTGCCCCATATGGCGATAGGCTCGCCCCCTACATCGTGGGATGGAACAAACAAGGCGACACGTGGGTGTCCTGGTAGTACATCTGCGTACCCCCTAAGGTAGAAAGCTGTGGTGTGAGTTTCGTTTTGATTCATGTCTGGTATTGTTGCAGGAGGCGCTTCGGTTGGCTGCGGTGGCGGGAGACCAGGGCTGCTACGCCCGGGCAGTTCGCATCGCTGGCGACGTTTACAGGAGGAAATGTGACATCGGAAAAGCCCTCAGGTAATGAAAGACTATCTGTATTTTTATCTGTATCAGCCCATATACGTCCCACTGCAGGGCACGGGCCTCCTCTACAATCGAGAGCATGTTTGAGAGGGCTTAAGCCATATAGTCCACCACGCTGGCCTATTGTAGATTGGCTGAAAGACTATCAGGTATTTTAAATAGGTATTGCTACCGGCTTTGCAAGCGTGAAATGGTTGCGCGGTCAAAGAACCACTGTAAATTAAAAAAAAAATTTAAAAAAAAGGTATATGCTTTTCATCCCCATCTACCTTCCTCGATAAATACAACAATAAAATAATTTTCCAATTTGGCCCAGTGGTTACTGAGATTAGCGCGTTGATATATTTTGATGGATCCTTTGGTGTTTTTTTTTATTGCGTTGAATGGCAAGACGAGCAAGCCATTCGCCTGATGGTAAGCGATATGACCGCTCATGGACAGTAGCATAACCAATCAACTCCATTACAAAGCAATGTTTGGCATTCCACGGAACACAACAGTGAATTTACACTGCTGTTTGTTGAAATAGACATTGCGGTGGTACACTCAGGTGGCCTCTCGCACATGAGAGACCTACCACCGGTGATTGCAAGCTAGTTTATTAATATTAACACTTTATCCTTTCCCAGGCATTACGAGGTGGCTATGGGGGCAGGCCAGGCTTTGGGAGATAGGCTGGCCCAGATGGAAGCCATGGACGGCGCCGCCAGGTGCCTCGAGGCCTTAAGACTCCAGGGACGGATATGCAACTGCAGGCCTTTGGAGTTCAACACCAGGTTATTGGAGGTGGCGACCTCTGTTGGGTCAAAGGTGAGGGTTATGGCATCTTTTAAAAGGCTACTTCTTAAACCTGTGTTAATTAAGAATTTAAAACCAGTTAAAACTATCTTTAGTTTTAACCGGCTTCAAAAAAGGAGGAGGTTCTGAATTCGTCGGCATCTTTTTTGTCGATGTATTTTAATATTTCAATTAACTAAAGACAACTGCAGACCGGGCTCCGTGGCGTACCTAGGCTTATGTCTAGCAGTTGACTGCAACGGGATGATGATGATAAATAAACAAAAACGGATATTGATTTAGATAAAAATCAATGTTGGTGTATTAGACCTCCATCAATGTGGCTCGAAGCTATTGATCAGGTTGTGATGAAACGGTGCTAGAGTGTTCTGGGGATGCCCGCGACGGCTCCTGCGCTAAAAAGTATTTTTTCTTTTTTTGTGCTCTAAGCAGCATTGCGGCGTCTACCTGTGCCTGATCTCTCGTCTTCTTACGCTATCTTGTTGTAGATGCTGGTCCGTCGCGTTCGTCTCCGCCTAGCAGATATATACGTGGCTCTTGGCGACGAGGGTGCCGCGGGGAGGCAGCGCCGCGCCGCCGCCGCGTGGAGCGCCCCCTCCTGCGCCGTCTGCCGCGACCCGCTGGCGCAGAGACCGGAGCCGTTGGGATACCTGTCTTGCGGGCATATTGTCCACCACGCGTCAGTACTTTAAATATAACCTTCATTCTTTTCTTATATTTATGGTTATTTATAATTCCAAGTGTCCAATATTTAACAGAAGGCAAATTCTGCAATTTTCATTGCTTGTGACACTAGTCTTATTGCCATAAGCGATAAGACCGCCATTTGTACGCTCAGATGCACATATTTTGTAATCCACTGGACCTATTTGTTATTCTACTGTATCTTTACATTGTCCTGCCTTTTGATCTGTTCTACCTTAAAATCTGTCCCACCAGTCCTACCTTAAATTTACTCCAAATATACTCGTATGTTTCTCCTACCTCTTAATTAGGTCAAGTAAAGGAACCTGTGTACTCTATCTGCAAGATAAAGAACAAAGTTCTCAGTACATACTAGTGTATTCTACCTGTTTATCTAATCTGCCTGTAAGCTAATCGGTTCTATACGAGTTTTTCCAAATCAGGTGCATGCCAGAGGCGTGGTCTCGTCGCTCGACTCGCAGCAACGCGGGCGGAGTGGAGTGCGCGGAGTGCGCGTCGCCGCGGGCGCCCCGCGCGCCGCCTCCCGCGCCGCCCGCGCCACGCACGCTGCCTGTGCAGGTAACATAGTCCAGTACAAATAAATACACTCAACAGTCATATATACATCTCGACCCCATACTACATACAAGTCATATTATGTCGTGTCCCACCGCATGCTGCCCGCGCAGGTAACATAGTTCAATAAATAAAACACAAAAATGCATGTTGACCTGTTGGTAGCTGACCAGACGCGACTGTCAAAGTAGTCGTGGGTTAGAATGCCAGGGCACACCTATGACTTTTTAGAGTCGTCTGTGTATTGATAGTCAATTGCCACGCATTTTAACAGTCAAAGAAAACATCGTGAGGAAACCTGCATACTATAGAGATTTTAACAAGATTTTGTATATATGTGAAGTCCGCCAATTCACACTAGACCAGCGTGGTGGACTATAAAACCTCTCAAATAAATTTTCAATTGTGCAGGGCTGTGTCCTGCAGTAGGCCATATACTTTTATTATCGCTTTATTACAGGACTTTCCATTCGGAACGCCACCAACACTTCGGGAGTCCGACCTGAACTCCGTATTGTCGGATCACAGCAGTCAGCAAGCGACCTCTAGCGTCTGATTCAACACATCACATAGTACACGAATCTTCTACACTATGAGGTATTTTAGTTTGTGTATACCATTTTCGAGTGGTGATGTAACCACAGACATGAGTCTAAAAAGATGGTGCAATGTTCCTTCAAATGTATAAAAACTAAGCGTCAGATTTTTGCTATCTACTCTGACATCACAACAGTGATTTAGCCATAGATGGTTTAGCAATGAAATTGACTCCGCGAAACCGATTGAAAATTTAACTTTGCTTTTAAAAACCCGCATCGGATCAATATAAATGACCAAAACTGGCGAACCGCAGCGAAATTAAACATTGTTGAAGTAAACCAACCTTATATTGGATACGTGAAGCTTAAATGTGCATCTATTTAGAATCAATGTCTATGTTCCTTATACTTGAAAATATCATAAGAAAAAAAAAGTGTTTGTCTTTCAATTTCGGCTCTTTTGGCCCAGCAAAAATTTTAATATATTTTTCCCTTTTCAGGTAGTCTCCAAAAAATTTCTGATGATAAATTGTTTTATCAAGGCGACTGGAGTATCATCTATTATTTAGCTAGAATCGTACCGATTGAGGGTATTAAAGATTGTATTGTATTGGATGTAAGACGGGGTTATTTATAATCTATGGACTTTTTGACATGAACACGATACAACGGATGACAGCACGCGTAGGTAGAAGATGTCAATAGATTCTACCCAGTAGGTAGTTGCCACCAATTTATAGAGATTGCGATATTGTTAGCAAAAAAAAATCAAGGTTTGTTATAGATCACATTTCAAACATATTAAATTGTTATCTTTAGTTGATTAATCCTTTTTTATAACTAAATGTTTTTGCAAAGACAGTAAAGTGTTCTGTTTTATTGTTCATTTTAGAGATTTTTAGGCAACTGGTAGGTAATTACTGCCTAATTTTATTATGGAATGCTTTTAAAACTTTGCAAAACAATTACGCAATAAGCTACAGTTTTAGTAATTGTTAAAACGTGTTCATGGGAAAAAGTACGGAGCGAGTATATATAAGCGAAAATTTATCATTTTGATGCAATAATATGTGTGTATAATTGTTAAATCGTGAAAAAGTATATATTTAATTTAATTTTAATCTATAAATTATCTTACTTAATGATATTTGTAAATGTATACAATGGACGGATTTTTGTATGTGAAATACTGTGCGGGGAGTAGTTGTCGATTTCTACCTTGCGTTTGATTAATCTACCTTAATTTATCTAAAAATGCTTCGAAAAGCCCTGATCACTCATCAATACTGCTTGAAATATAACAATTCTACCCGAATCTTTAACAAAAATACCTTTGTTGCAGTCAAAGCTAACACATTGACTACCTACGTCTACCTTTAAGGCAGACGAAAGACAATTACTCCCCTTTAAAAGCGATGGAAAAATGTCCATATCCTTTAAAAATCTATTGAAATTAGGATGTTGTCGCTTGGGAAACAATACCATAAAATTCTTCCTAAGGATCAAAAAGAACTCTCCACATGATACTAGTAATAAATAAATAAATACACCCAACAGTCACACACATAGTCCCAACCCCACATTAAGATCAATTAAGTCTTGTGTCGCAGGTATCAGAACTACGAGAGACTTTTCGGTCTCACAAACACCCAGACCCGAAAGAAATATTTGTGGGTCGCACAAACATTTCTCTCGGTGCAGGGATCGAACCCGCGGCCTCTCTTATCACAGCCGGCGTCTAACCAACTGCGCCACGGAGGCTGTCAAATTTTAACGACACACCCAAACACAATGATACGATCCTCGCACCGACACTAATATTTGTGTGATCCACAGGTATTTGTTTCTGGGTGTTTGTGAGACCGAAAAGTCTCTTGTAATTTCTGATAGTGTCGGGTACCAGAATCGGTCTTAGTGTGGGGTTAGGACAATGTATGTGACTGTTGGGTGTAATTTTATGGCATTGTTTGCCAACCGGCGACAATATTCCTTCAAATATGCGCTTTATTGATGAATATAAAAAAAAATCTTTGATTTTGTACGAATTAATTATTACGATGATGTATAAATATATGAGATATATTGTGATTTGTTTTTTGATGATTATATGATAAGTATATTATTACGCTTGTGTCGTAAATGTGTTGCTATGCTGTGGTCATTTGGTATAAGTGAAAAAAAATATTTGAAAACAGTTCAATTGCGTTCCATTTTACGAAAGACTTACTTTTGGGGTGAATGACGTTATAGTATTTGAATTCACGATTAAATACGTCGTAGGTAAAATATCATATTGTGCTAAGTTTTATTATTTTAAGTAATAATGATAAGTTTTTAAAAATATCATAAGTGCTATAGAAAACATAGTTTTATTGTGGTTTTTTAAATATTGTGTATTACTACATTTATTCTAAATACTTCGTAAAATTGAACACAAAAATGTGGCACAAAAATTTCCTACGGGTCAGAAATAAAAAAAATGAAAAATTTCTGAACCAAAAAGGTCATGCAACTAAAAATGAAAAACTTAAATATTGTTCAAATTCAGAACTATTTTATGCCATGATAAATATCGAAAAGGCCAGAATAAAAAATGCCAACTATAATAGCATGGCCTTAAACTTTGCCAAATGCCCACAGACGATTTAAATACGTTGTAGTATGTAGTAATATATCAGTTTCCCGAATGGTGAGACTCGTTATGTAAGATAAGAATAAATATGTATGTTAAAAATCTGATATAAAACCATTATGTCCACTTTATAAATGTCATACTGCCAAATACGTTTCTATTGTCAATTAAGGTAAAAAAAAACTAATACACTATCCGTTTAATGGTATTACGTATACGCATTTCGCATGACGCAAAATACTTGCGGAGAAATACGCATGTATTTTTTGTTTTTAAATGTTTTTTTTTTTCATCCATTTCAATGGATTTATTTCGGTCAGATATTTTAATTAACGAAGGTTTAAGTAAAAATGAATAACATGAAGATATTAGTATTCTTGTATTAAGATGTGCACTGCCCGGTGCAGTGGCGCAATTGTACAGAGGTCTCGGGTTCGAATCCTGGGTCAGACAAAATTATATTGGATGTTTCTATTTATTACCAGCCCGGAGTCAGGAGTTTGTGCCGGATATGACGGTAGGCTCGCTCCCCATCACATCGCGGGACAGAACATACAAGGCGAAAGTGGGTATCTTAGCACCTCTGCCTAGTGCTTACTCATTCTGGAAAAAAAAAGCGTGAGTTTATGTACTCGTATGCATGTAAAACGCGCACTGTGGTTAATTTTCACCCATTTTATTGCATACTTTAGGGCTTTGGCGAGCAAACCGCTCACACAATGGGAATTTATTTTTTACTGTGCATGGCGAAATTTACAACAGGCCAAAGTTTGCAGCTATTACCTATTTTCTCTTAACAATGATAGTTTTTTTAAGACAGCCAAGGCTGCTGGTTGCTTAAACGCCGGCTGTGTGAGGGCCTCTACGACCCCATACACAGTCATGTTCGTATCACACAAGTATTTGTCTCGGGTCTGGGTGTTTGTGAGAGCGAAGTGTCTCGTAGTTTCTGATACGACGGAAGACTCGATTTTAGTGTGGGGCTAGGACTATGTACGTAACTGTTGGGTGTATTTATAATTTTTATAACTCTGGACATTTAATATAAGGGTGATACGATGTGTTACACTTATTTATTTTTACCAAAGTTTATCCTAAAGTCATATTTAAATATACGTAATACCATTAACAAGGAGTTTAAATATCAATGTATAAAAAGCACTGGTTTGGCAAGGGCACCGCAGATATTTTATAGGGGGCAGTGAAAAAAAATAAAAAAAACCCACCAATATAAATCCGAAAGTTCGTTTATTACGCTTTCACGCCTTAATTAATAACGCCCTTATTCATAGACAGATTTAAAAGCTGTTTTAGTTATCGAATGTTTTGTCCTTTTCGAAAGACTTCAAATTCAGTTTCAGCGAAAAAAACAAAACATTCGACAGCTAAAATAGGTTATAAATCTGTCTATCAATAAGTGACAATAAAAATATCGAAATTAGATCCATTTTGGAAACACTTCTTTTCCTCCGACGTGGTATTCTAATTTCAGAATAGAACATTTTAGTTATTAACTCTAAAATCTAAGGCACTTATAAATTAACAAATCCTGAATTACACAACAATAGGCGCGTATAATATAAAAATATAAAGTTTTCACTGCCTCCACACACTACACTGTTAAACTGCATTAGGTAATAGATATATCCAAATAAAATCTATATATGTATTGTTCGAATACTAAAATATTTATTTTCCATCTCAGAATACTATATTAGAATATAAATGTTACGGACATCTAATTCCGATTCATACAACCAATTCCAATTCTATAGAATCGATATGAACACAAATGCGTTTGTAAAATATTTTTAAGCAATAATGCCTTATTATTCTTAGTTTGTAGTTTGTTCATATTATCCAGAATTTACATGAAGTCTTTGTTTATAGCTTTTTTCTTAATTATATTCTTTAAATCCACTCCTCTCTAATACATGATATTAACTAAGATCCATTCCAGATTCTTAATTACAGCTACTTTCTTCTATCATACACTTATGAGTCTTTATTTGACACCTAGGTATGGCCTTATTTATAGACAGTTTAAAACAAATTTAAGTTATCGAATGTTTTGTCTCTTTCTAACGACTTTTGAATTCAGTTCGAGCGAAGAAGACAAAACATTCGATAACTAAAATAAGTTTTAAAACTGTGTATGAACAAAGCCGCTAAAGTGTAGACTTAAATTATTTTACAGTACCCACAATGACACAAGTATCTGTAGGCGACAATAATCATGCAATTCAACATTCCTACGCTATTTAAAAGAATATTGTGATATATTTAATAATCTTATAAATATAATACATAGTTTAATACAATTCCAATTCTATTAGTGAAAATTCCGATTCCGTTAGAGGTCCGTAACATAACTAAGCTGATTCTACATTGTTGTATTTCTAGATTAATGTCTATTTGACAGATTACTTTGCCTTCACATGGGGGGGAAACGGGTGATGGTATATTGAAAAGGAATTGATTTTAATTCATATGTATCAGCATTGGTGTTCTTTCCAATTAAAAAGCCAAACAAAATAATAATAATTTATTGCGGCCATTTTTATTCCATTGCCTTTTTAACTGCATAAATATCTTGGTACCTTTTAATTATCGCATTCTTATTAATATGTTCATTTACTCTTAAATCTAAGTTGTAAATTAATACATTTCAACATCAAGCAATTTGACGAAGTATTAATGATTGATAGGCTCCGTGGCGCAGTTGGTTAGACACTGGCTGTGAAACGAGATCCGCGGGTTCGGGCCAGCACCGAGACAAATGTTTGTGTGAACTACAAGTATTTGTTCCGGGTCTGGGTATTTGTGAGACCGAAAAGTCTCTCGTAGTTTCTGATACTTATACCCACGACACAAGACTCGATCTTAGAGTTTTTTTTTTTTTTTTTTTTTATTGCCTTATAGGCAGACGAGCTAGCGGCCCGCCTGATGGTAAGCGGCTACCGCTGCCCATAGACCTTTGCAATGCCAGGGGTCCAGCACAACAAAGTCGCTGCCTACCTTAAGGATAGTACTCTCTTTAAGCCTCGTTTGAAGAAGGACAGGTCATAGCGCTCAGGAAACACCGATGCAGGGAGTTCATTCCAGAGCTTGCACGTACGTGGTAAGAAAGAACGCTGGAAACGTACCGTTCGGGAGCGGTACGCTTCCAGGTGGTAGGGATGAACTCTGCTGCGGTGACGGGTGGTGCGATGGTAGAAGGGCGATGTTGGTACCATCTCAAACAATTCCTCGGAGCACTCCCCATGGAACAGACGATAGAACACACAGAGAGACCCGAAGTCTCTCCGCAGTCCTAACGGTTCCAATTTGTCGTGAGAGTGGGATCATAACTATACATGTGACTGTTGGGTGTATTTATTTAATTTTAATGCATATCTAAAAAGGTCTAACTTCTTATCATCTAATGCATAATGTTACCTTTGAAAACACTCCATGCTTAGTTAGCTAATATTTAATTATTGAAGCGTAATTTAAAATTTACTAACAGACATGAAGCTTTAAAATTTAAAACCAAATTATAATTGCACAGGTTTCAAAACTAAAATATCTATTGGTCCTATTATTTAAGTTGTCATGAGCTCTATATAAATATTTAGGTAGCACTAGTTACTTCTGAATATTAATATCACCCGTTTTCTCTTGTCAATGAAAATCTCTCGTCCTATTGTGCTAGATATAATTTGCAGCTAGACAAACTGATTTAGACTAGACTAGAGTTAGTACGCAACTGTCCAGCGAAAAGAGGAGACGGGGGAAAAGTAATACACCCTCTAAGTTTTTTTACAAAAAAAATACTTGATAGGTTGCAATTTGGATATCGATTTTTGATTAAACTCATATTGCGAAATTATTAGTTTAATTATTAGTTTAGTTAGCATTTTTTGTATAGATGTGTCATTTCCGTAAATATCTTTTATAAATTGTTTACCCCAATCTCCTTAATCGCAGGACGGTCGTGCATTAATATGTCAGTCTATAGATATAAATACCTGAAAGGAGTAGTTTGGCACACTTAGATAGGTAATAAAAATCAAATTTTTAGTTAGACAATGAAAAGTCTAAATAAGTTAGTCTAGCTTAATATTTTTTTAGTTTTTGTAACAATATTATTAAAGTATTTTCGTGAGCAATAATTAAACGCAATATTTAAAAAAAAGGAACATTGTTGGTGTATAGATCGTCTACGATATTTTTGGTGTTCGAATCCGTTGTCGAAAAATAAGACTTGTTTTTCTCTCTTCACAATTTATTTCAATGGATATGTTACTACTTTTAGATTACGAGTATAAATGTTTGTTGTTTATATTATAATAATATATCTCAAACAATGTGTTAAAAATAAATTTTTTAAATTTTATTTGTAGTTCCAAAATTCGCCACTCGCCAATAGAACTAGATGACTTATATTTTGTACATTGTCATTTTTGCAACCATGGTACCTCTTTAAGATAATTAAATTAAATTTAGATATTTTAGTAAAAAAAACATATTTAAAAACGAAGATATTTGTTTATATTTCTCGTGGTTGCAAAATTTCGGGACAATTTCAAAATCCATGCCATATTATATTTGACGTAATATGAGTTCCATAAACCAAGGAATTGAATTTAAAAAGTAAGTAAATATTTATTTTATTTTCGGAGTAAGTATATTGTTACAAAAACTTAAAAAACCCAATCTATATCGTATCTTTCAATTATGTACCTGCACGTAATAATCGTTATTTTTGTAATCGTAGTTCCTTCCAAATATACAAATTATAATATATCCGACATTTTTGTAACCATGTGAGAAAAGCGACCATGGTAGCGAAATGTCAATATGAGTGAATGTAACCAATGTTATTTTGTAAATGTAAAAAAATATAATATTATATTGTAAAGTGTAAGGTATATCAGTGAGTAAGGGATATATTGTAAACCCAGCGTCCTAAACAGTGTTACATACTTACCGTATTCACTTTTTTATGAAGAAATATCGAGTCTTTTTAGGAATAACATTGTGTAACAATATGCATTTTTCACAGATTTATTTTCCTCCGTCAAAAAAATATTTATAATAATCACAGACTAAGGAGTAAACAGACGACCAACTCGCCTACATTTTTTTTAGCCCAGTCTCATTCATTCAATCATTCGCTAGAATTACATGACAGTTCTTTTCTTCTTAAACATGGTACGTGGGGCAGGCAAAGGCAGAAGTTGTATTCAGCCTTGTTACGAGCGCTGCGCGTGGCTCCACAGGGTAATTTCTAAATTTCATCGATTTTATTATTTTGCTAAGTCTCTATAAATCACATTATAGTGATTTATAAAGAAATAGCAAAATAATAAAATAAATGCAACTTTTTGATAATAGATTTATGAATTGTAAATAAAACCCTTATAATTATTTATTAAATTATTTATTTATTTATTTTTGTACATCTAAAGCTTTTTGTTGTAATTTTGGTAACATCGTCCTTATAATTAACCTAGAAATGTCGGTACCCTTTAAAATCCTAATAATTGTTTTGCACCAATTCATTATGGTAAATTTCACAACAATATTAATATAATTATTAAGAATATACTGTTGGTGGTCGTCACAGCTTACAAAGTCAAATGAATATTTGAAGACATTGCAACCACACATTGAGTCTTTTCTCATTTCTCGGAATCTTAAATATTATAGCGTCTGGTCACGAATTTAGGCATTTGCCAACACAACACTGTCATTTTCCTCAAAGCAAAACCACCGTTCACCACGAGAAAGTTATACTTTTGTTTTAAAACACTATGGAGAGGATAAGTTCACTTAATCGACGCAGTAATTGTAATGCACAGCCCACAGGTAACCGCCGCAAACACATTACACAGCCGCCATTAAACAATCAACAATGGCGGCGTAGACGCCGCGGAATTAGGTACCGCCCACCGATAGGTGACCGCAGGGAATGCGATGTGTGCGCGGGGGGTGCAAAAGTCATGTATCATTGGAACACAGATTATAGAAGGGCAAAATGTATAATAAGGAGGTTAGTCGGGCATGATAATAATATATTTCTAAACGTATATTTTTTTCTTCTGTAAGAAATTAGACTTCTGACTACATAATAGGGTAAAAAACCATCTGAATTTCGGCAGGTCTCTATAACATATTCTATTTGTTTCGGGTCTGGGTGTTTGTGAGACCGAAAAGTCTCTCATAGTTCCTGATACACGACACAAGACTAGATCTTAGTGTGGGGTCAGGACTATGTATATGACTGTTGGGTGTATTTATTGTTACTGTATTTATTTAGTAAAATAAATAGAATATATATAAACCTATCTTAGTTAAATGAAACAAAACATGTATTGGCCTTAACTAATGGTAGCCATTTTAACTGCTTGTTGAAGATAAGTTTAAAAGACTGACCGTTTGAAATACGATAGGTTTTTGACATGGATTGTTCCTGAAACTTTCAACTGCCTCGGTGGTGCAGTTTTACTACGATATGATAGCAAAGCTGAGGTCCCGGGTTCTAATCCCGGATCCGGGAAATTGATATTGGATTTTTCATTTCATTATCAGCTCGGAGTCAGGAATTCGTGCCCGATACGGCAATAGTGATATCGCGGGACGGAACATACAAGGCAAAATGTGAGTATCATGGTAGCAACTCTGCCTACCCCTTCTGGGAAAAAGGCGTGAGTTTATGTATGTACGTATGTTATTCCTAAAAAGGCTGGATATATCAATTTGTAATAGAATTTAAATTAAGTAATACGCATGATTACTAAAATGCACATTGGAAGGGACTTAGCCAGAACTTTATTTTATATCACCCGATAACTAAGTATTAAAAAAATCTATTTCTATAAAACTGTCACAGTCTAAGACCTATCTCTAAATCACTGAATCTAGTTTGTAGTTAGAATGCACGGAGTCTTGTTCGAACTGTACAATCGGAAATTGTGAATGTCGGCCATCTTGTATTTTAGAAAAATGGCGGATAAATAATCGGTATTTTATTTGATTATTATTAATTATTTTATTTACAAAAATTATAGAAGTAATTGCTAATATAGTATTATTTTTATAACCACAATTGTCATCTAATTACTGCGAGAAAAATATTAATATTATGTCCAGTTAACTAGAGCTACCTATATAATATTCAGTGCCCTTCATGTTTCACAGAGCGATATTTTATTTATACAGCGCGAACATCGCTGAACGAAAGTTGAACGGATCTTTACGAGTATCCTTATAAAACATTCTTTTATTTTAAACATGTTAACTTTTAATTGAATTATTGTTTTCCTTGGCAATTCTCAATAACAAGCCTCGCAAGAAAAGACTAAATATTGTGTTTATTTCGCCGAACCTTCCATTTTAAAAGATGATCATTGATCTTTCATTTTGTTATTTTATCTCCGATTTTTTAATAACATTCACAATTTCCGATCGAGCGTCTAAAAAAACATATAATTTTCTTTTAGTAGATATAAAAATATATTGTGATGTGAAATATTTTATCGTAAAACGCAATAATAAGTGTTAAATGATATAATTCGGCTGTGTCAGATTGTTTCGTGTTGTCCTGTTAATACATTGATTTTAAAACTAAGGACAGGCTGTTCAGTACATTGGAAGGATTATGATGGGCGTGAAAAACGCACCTTCTGTTAGATTTTATCTTAACTACGTGGAAATAAAAATTCTAAAATTAATTTAATTTATTTTCTTAACGTTCATAAGAATTATCTTTTTTATACTAAACTTTATACACAAGCAGGCATTTTCAAACACGTTGTGAGCGACTTACTTTGATTAACGTTCGACTAGAGCTGCACTGGAGCGCTGCGCCGCGCCGCGCCGCGCCGCTCCACTGACGTCAGAACACTACGCATGTTCCACCATGTCTTTAAACATATTTATAACAATGTCCCACTAACATAATCATATCTAACTCTGATATTAAAAAAATATTTAATGTTCTAATTTTTGTTCGAATAAATTATCTAGTATAAGGCATGTGAAAATCCTTAAAATGGCAGTTTAAAATCTAGAAAAACTTATATAATGTAAATGATACAAAAAAGAATTATTTTATTGTATTCCTAAAATATTCACTATGTTGGTTTATTGCCATAATTTATGTTTACAAATTATGCTAAAAATAACAGTAATCTGACGTTACTTCTATCGGAATTGAGTTTTGTTTAAATTTTAAATTATTATTATTGGGACGGAACATACAAGGCGAAATGTGGATGTCCTGGTGGCGCCTCTGCCTACCCCTTCGGGGATAAAGGCGTGAGTTTATGTATGTATGTATGTATGTATAAATTATTATGAGCAATGTGGGTATTTTCAACCTGTTACCCCAACTGTTCCAAGCTGTTCCTGATACCCACGACACAAAACTCGATCTTTGTCTTCAGACTATGTATGTGACTGTTGTTTTTATTATTTATTTAAATTGTTGTCTTTGAACGGACATTTTCTTATACATAATTTTATCATTTGTGCAGATACCTGGATGTTATTTATTTAAATGGTAGTTACGTTATATTATAATACGTTATATAAAACGTTATATTAAGACAGTGATTAGTTCAACAAACGGCCGCGAGGAGCGCTCGTGTCGTATCTAATGTATTGAACCTTCAATCAAATAGTACATTTGATCGAAATATTGAACAGAAAATGCCTATTTCATATTTTTTCTATATTATATTTTAATCTGGCATAGCAAAATGTATTTATAAAATGTTAAATACACCGGGGTGGCACCTTATATAAAATCCAAATTAAAATAAAGAAATATATTCAAATAGGTACTTTATTGTTTAGTGCTTACTTTTAAAACTATGTACCTTGACTATGACTTCAATGCTGTTTAGTTATTTAAACACACTTGTAACTAGGGCCACCCCACTAAATATAATATAATAAATTCTACACAAATATTCCCAAAGCCAGGATATATAATTGTTAATGTACAGATTCTGAGATGTGCCCTCTTTGTCCAATTTGAACGTGGTTGAAATAAATTATTTTTGTCTTATTAGGTTTTTCAAATTGTTTTTTATGTTATTGACACGCAAACAGTGATGGATGAAGCCTTCAAAGAGTTTATATTTTATTGATAATCGGTTCCCACCTACAGTACAATGGCGGAAACTCTTTAAAGTATCCCACATAAGTGTCGCATTTTCATCTTTTATACGGTTTAATGCTGGCCGGCATAATGATAACAAACCTATATATTCCCTTATATAAGTCCTACCATGTCTAAAGTCAACGGCCGATGTCTATAACCTATCTATCTTTGACAACTAACAAGTAAAGATACCAGTAAAACATGTCAATGCTTTTCGTTTCAATAAACAAAGATAGATAATTGTATCGCGCATATTTATAGATAGATTAATATTATAATGTTTATTGAAACATAATGCCTCAACCAATGGTTGGTATCTTATTGTTTGTTTTTCATTACGTTGAATGGCGAGCCGAGCATGCCATTCGCCTGATGGTAATCGACACGACCGCTCACGGACAGTAGAAAAACAAAAAACATCATGAATGTCAAAGCATTGCTTGGCATTCCACTGCGCTCGCCATCCTGAGACATAAGATGTTAAGTCTCAATATGTCCAGTAGTTACTCTGGCTACGATGTCCTTCAAACCGGAACACAACAGTGCTTATAGTTTATACACTGCTGTTTGGCGGGAGAAACACATTGCTTGTCAAAGATAGGTTATAGATACTGCCATAAAAGGGCATAATTAATGTTTATGATTTAAGATAATTGGTTTGAGGGCATATCTTATTATATTATGTAGTTGTGATGGAGCGTTGTGTTGAACATTAGGATAATGTATCATTGTTCGTTCTATTTTAAAATTTTAATTGGAATATATATATTTCATTTGAATTATTTTGTTATTATTTATCCTAATATATAACCCCAGACAGAAATGTAAATAAACGCCACGAGTATACGCTTCACGTGGCCCAAGGAAAGCCCGTTTACACGGGGAAAGTTTCTCGCCTCAAAGATACGATTATCGTAGTGATACAAAAAAGTTGCATCGTGTAAACAATTGTCAGAACACGATAATATATGGCGGTTATGTCATGCGATAATCGGATACGATTTTCGCCGCGAGAAACTCTCCTCGTGTAAATGGTGCTTTAGCTTGGTTTACTTCAACGATGTTTCATTTATAACTACCGGCACGGATCTTGAGCGCTGGCCGTTACTTGCGCAGATGTCGATTTTTGGGTCTCTTTAGAGGTAGATGAAGAAGGCGGGCGGGGGCATTATCGCATCGGCCAGTGATTGGTTCACTACGCAACGCCATATTGTTGTTATGCCTAATTCATTCATTGCGTTTGTTCAATTCATTCATTTATTTTGTCCTTAAGTTCACGATGCGCAAAGCTATCCCCACTCTGTCGCCGAGCGCTCAAGATCCGTGCCGGCGGTTATGCCGGTCTCGATAATGCGCTTAGTGGAACCCGCCCAATATGAATGACAACATCAATTTAATATAACTACATCGTAAATCGTTTGTAGGAATTAGAAACCCTGAATATCGTAATAAAGCAAGGAATAATCGCAGCAAAATATAACTACCCTGATGAAAGTTTTTTTTTATTGTTGCTATAACAGTTATAGTCCCGTCCTGGGGTCCAGATACAATCAGGTATAAATGTACCGAGAAGAGATTGCCATCTCGCGTTGGTGGATACTCCATTAGCACTTACCGTCTCTTATTGTACATATTTATTATCATTATTGATTGGTTCGATGGGCTCGCCCCCTATCACATCGTGGGACGGAACATACAAGGCGAAATGTGGGTGAATTGTTGGCATTTCAATTAGTAAAATAAGGTGTGAAATAAAACAACATACACGAGGGGTAACGATATATTGAATACAGTGTTAAACGGGCACGCGCGCTTCGTACAAACACTACATCTAGGTGCTGTGACCCGCTGTCTCTACCGCCATCTGTGATTTTGATGCCGAAACTGGCTACAACAAACCTACCCTCAGTTACTGTGGGGCAAATATTTTTATAAATAATCCGGCCCAATAGCTATTTGACTAGTAATAGCAGCTTATTATTTCAAAACTGCCAAAAATAATCTGGCAAATATTAAATATCTAGGTAGGTAGAATAAGTACTTTAGTTTCAGCCCATAATCGAACATTGCTGAGCAGTTAGATTGAGGTGGCTTAGGCCACCACGCTGACCTAGTGAAAGTCGGCAGACTTCACATATCATAGTTTTCTTAATAGTTACTAATTTACCGGAAATGCAAAATCTCTTAAAACTAACCTTAAATGCCTGTTCTGTTAAGTAGATTTATACCACCAACCTAGTTTTAATAATTTGCCAGAAAATACATAAAATAAAAATAATTTATATTTAAATCAGATCTGTATTAGCTGCTCTCATTTTAATTCATATGAATTCAGTTACCATAAAACATATTCTTCCGGATCAAAAAATATAACCTTTTTGATATGTTTCGATGTTGGTCAATAGGACACAATTCATACAGAAGTAAAAAAAAAAATTGTAATTTTTGCCCCATCGGCAAAAAAATCTTCACCAAAGTTATCGTTTGTTCTGTAATTGTTCAGATACCCAAATATTGGGAGATAAGACTAGATATTACAGTATCGTTTTGTAGCCAGTATATAGATGTGTCGACATTCTCACAAAAGATCTTCATGGCTGCACGTGTAAAATAAAAATACAAATTGGCAAGTCCAATAAATCACGAGGTTTGCTTATTTAACTGAACCACTTGCCAGAGATTTTTGGTAATTTACAAAAAAAAAAGAAAAAAGGGATTTCTGGCATTGTATAAATTGATTAAATCATATTTATATTTATATTGAAACGTCACAAAAGAAATAATTTTTATTAAACTGATATTGCAAATTGAAAAAAATATATTGTAAAACTCTGGCAACATAGCTATATTTTGTAATCAAATAAACAAACCCTTGAACAATAAATAAAAATAAATAAATTATACAAATTAAAAAATAAATACGATTGTTCCACGTCAATACATTTCAAAATTGTTAATTATATATTTTTATTCCTTTACCTAATCGAGGTTTGGCATTCCCAAATAGTTAAATTTAGCACCCAAAAATTTGGCTAAATTGTATTTTTTTTTATAATTTTTACTCTAAATAAAATGAGAAATATGGCTTCAACCTGCCATTGGATTTATTTTAAAGCCTTTTTTAATGTTTTTTATGTTACCATACTTTGTGCATTACCAATATTTATTTAAAGGTTTGTTTTGAATTTTATTCAAAATAATCTCATAAAGAATTTTTTTTGGGTAATGTAAAATGAAAGAATCTTTGTTAATATCACAAATCAATTCAATAAATCTAATCAGACTATTTTGGGAAAAAATAATACCTATTTTCCAAATAGTTTTCAGTAGATTTGAGCAAAACAGAAAAAAACATACATATAAGTCGAAAACACTGAAGTTAAAAAACTTAACTTTAAGTTGAAGTCGATTAAAAAACTTTATTTTGCTTTGTTCAAAAGCCTTTAAAATCCATTGGCAGGTAGCTTTCACTTCAGCAACCAGCTCAGCTGAGTACTAAACCACATACATGAATTTAAATAGACGTCGCGAGTCCTTTCAAATATCAATAAATATACACCTAAAAAACCACAAGAGTACGTCGGCAATGTGTGCCTGAGCTTCAACATTCCAGGACCTGGACCAAGGGGTAGACAAAAGAAACGCTGGCTAGATATCTTCAAGGAAGATATGAGGGTCAGGGGCCTTACTATCGAGGATGCCGAAGATCGGGCGAAATAGAGGAGAATTACTACGAGAAACTACGAGATACTTTAGTCACAAATACCCGAGACAAATGCCTGTGGATCACACAAACATTTTTAATGCGGGATGGTAACGGCCTCTCACACAGCCGGCGTCTAACCAACTAGCCACGGAGGTTATCGAATTTACGAAACTAAGCGTTGGTTTGTGGCATCAGAACAGTGAAATTCTCTGCGCAAAATTAATTAAGTTGTGAATGTTTTGTCTTCTTCACTCAAACTGAATTCAAAAGTCTTTCGAAAGGGACAAAACATTCGACAACTAAAATAGGTTTTGAAACAGTCTATGAAGGCAGTAAGTGTATATTCAAAAACCTGAACATCAATGCTATTAAATTCAAAAAATTGATAAATCGGACGCAATTAATTGAAACATTGAAGAAACTTTTGGACACGTAAAGCGTATACTCGCGGTGTCTATTTAGATCCATGTACTTTAACCCCGTAGCCTACAGGAGGGGGAATGTACCAATAAAATAAATACCAATTGGTAAAAATACATTACACATTGAAGCATATAGAGGGGGCACCGGGAAAATGTAACAAAAAGAGCGATATACCGCTATCTCTTTTACTCTTATGCATCACACTATGTTCCCTCTCGCTCTGTTCCCGCGGTTCTGAGAACAGCAATACATTTACCGCTATTTGTCTCGTTCACTCTTACGCATCACATATGTTGCCTCACTATGTTGCCTCTCGCTCTATTCCCGTGGTTGTGACCAGAGCGA
This sequence comes from Deilephila elpenor, assembly GCA_949752805.1. Classification (NCBI taxonomy): domain Eukaryota; kingdom Metazoa; phylum Arthropoda; class Insecta; order Lepidoptera; family Sphingidae; genus Deilephila; species Deilephila elpenor. The sequence goes on from OX457121.1 coordinate 3,000,673, forward strand.
TACATGTACCGCTATTTGTCTCTCTTACTCCTAAGCATCACACCATGTTTTCTTCCATTCTGTTACTTCGCAAAGATTTTGAAAGCGATGCCCGCTCTAGTCCTCAATGATATTAAAAGTAAAATAGGTAAAGAAATAATAAATGAGATTTTGATAAATAAATTAATTCATAAAATATAATTGATTGTCAATGTAGGTTCGAATTACAAGTGTATTACCGACAGTTTAAAATATCCAGTTTTAAATGCTTAAAGCGTCGAGGGTAGTTGTCAATTTTGATATTAGAAGAAATACCTGCTGGTGTAAAAAAACTCCTTGTTACCCTACTTGGAATCGAACCTACATTTCAACAGTATCACTTACCGTGAGCTAAATTTATTGTAAAAAAATTTGATCACTTATGCTTAAATTAAATGATTATATATACAAGTGTATTTCCCATCCTTTTCCCCCTTTCGTCCCCACTCCTCCAAGGCTACGCTTGACAATTGCACTCATTGCATGAGATCATTCTTAACGTCAGTCTATCGCCTTCGCTGCCAGCTTGGACTGAAGATAAATAAAAAAATAAATAAAAAAAAAACACCCAATAGTCACGCAATCCTGAACACTAACGGCCTTATTCATTGACAGTTTTAAATCATATTTTAGTCATCGAATGTTTTGTCTTCTTCGCTCAAACTGAATTCAAAAGTCGTTCGAAAGGGACAAACATTCGATAGCTAAAATAGGTTTTGATATTGTCTATAAATAAGGCAGACCCGGACAAAAATTTGACAAACTCGTCTGTGTGAGATCGTATCGACCTCGCACACAAGCGTCTAACCAACTGTAAGACTGTCTATGGATTTATTAATTTAATATATGACAAGGAAAAACCTTTATGCAGGGTATGTCCAAACTGCGACTGAAAGCGAAGCCAAGTGGTTGTTTTAGGTACTACAGACAAAACGCAATTAATATCGAAAGAATAAGCAACGATTTTTTTTTTTGTATGGATATACCAGGTATTGAACCAGTCATGTTCCCTATGTATTTGGGATGACCGACAAAATTGTGTCGACTGGGGACTATTGACGTTGTACAAACAACGATATTCGATACATACGATCCCACGTGTTAAAACCTACTTCTAATCCAATTTTCAGTCATATCGACTTGAACGATTCAACATTGACAAATATCGCATAGAGAATTGTTAGAATATTTAGTTTTTTCTATACACCAAATAAACTTTTTATGGTATATTGTTTGTGGTTGTTTTGTTACGAAAAGAATAAAGTCTGTCTGTCATGAGTGTTCACTAAGTAACGTCGTTTTATTTGCATCGCTAAAAATATTCCCGATCTAACAAGAATATTCATCGACATTATAGTAAAAACGAAATCTCTAGGAGTAGACTTCTATAAAAAGAATCGATATATCGAATATCGTGTTTCATAGTAGCCCCCAGGTTTTGTGGTTAGGGGGTGCAAGAATTTCGCCACGGTATCCCTGCCCGTCGTAAGAGGCGACCTAAAGGGGCCATCGGGGTCGTTGGGCAAACTCCGGGGGCGGTGCGCACACACTTCGACTCCGAAATGTACGATAGAACGCATGGGCTGTCTGTCGTGGACGCCCACAACATTTCAAATGGGCGTCCAAAAACAGCGGTTGAGTTGGGGCATTCAGGGCCCCACAATAGAAGAAACAGCAATGGTTTTGCGCTTGGCGGTTACGCGGACGTAAATCGGGGCACCTCTCGCCCTGGGATGTCCGGTGCCGCCCATAAATCATAATGCGTGTGACGGTCACTAGTAAAAAAGGCCCCCCAGATCAGTCGGTACTTGCAGCTTTATCTTTAAATGCAGTGCAGTTATTCTGTCGGCCTAATATTATAGGAATAAGGTCTCTATCCTACACTGTTGCGGGGTCAGACAAATATGATTCTTAAGGTGTATAACAATAAGGCCCTTTTTACAACCGGCTGTTCGCCTGACGTCAACCCTTAAAGGGAAGATCCAGCCTTTAAAAATCATTTTGAACCGGCACACTCACAACGTGCGTTTGAGCTGGGAATCGAAGCCGGGACTTCGCGACCACAGGCCAATAACATGGCCAATAGACCAATAGTAAACGAAACTTACTTAAAGTAAAACAAAAAATGCATTTACAACCATTTTCGGCGAACTCAGACTTTTTCAAAAACAAAAAAACTTTTTGCAAAATATCCAAAAAGTAATTACCTTCCCCAGTCCAAAAAACTGACAGCGTCGACAAAAAAAAAACCTAAAAAAATCACACCACACAAAACTCCCGAAGACCGGACGCTAATAAATTAAATATTAAAAAACCTATTAAAATATCATATGGCATCGAAATCACAGATGAGTACAAAAACGTAAACACTATAGGAATCACATTGTCACTAATAATAATTATTTTTACAATAATAATAATAAAATAATAACAATCCAAAATCACAGGTAACAGACAGATATTATCGCTTAAAACTAAACGCGGCGTGTGGGTCGACCTGACGATACTCACCGACAGATGTCGCCACACGAATAGACGTAAAGCGTCAAAAATACACAACTTAATACTGAAAGAGAGCCTAAAAATACACAAGCAAATTATAAATAACTTAATTAAATTAAATTGTGACAGCCGTAGTTCAGTACTTTGAAACAGCGAGGGGAAAAACGCGGCGTTAAAACGACGCGATTCACGCGCTCTTAACACTAGAGTTAAACTAACGCTAAGGGACGCACGCCCGTTGCCTATAGCAACGCGACCCATACGAGATTCAAATTTAGTCAATTCAAACTTAGTCAGAAACTTGGCCGCTTCAAACTTGGTCACACATCCGAACTTATATACATAATGACTAGTCTTTTCAAACTTTGCAAACCTTGTCGAAACAAACTTAGTCAGAAATTTGAAACTAGCTAACATTTTGAACTTGGTCAGAGGTATTTGAACAATTTCAAACTCTATTTGACTAGTCGAAATTTCTAACTTTGTAATACCGTGATTGGCCAATGTGTTATACCTACTCGTACCGTTAGTAAACCTTAACTTAGCCCTACTTTGACCAGGCGAAGTTTTAAACTTAGCCAAAAAGTAGCGCCTGGTCAAAGTACCAAACCTAGTCACTTTACGACCAGCCAAAATTCCTAACTTAGTCGGAAATTTACAACCAGCCATTTCATCCTTACACACAGATTTTAACCTATACACTTTCATATACAAAGGTTCAAACCTAACTTCATAAAATTCATCACAAGGTTCAAAATGAGTCACGCATTCAAACTTGGTCAGACCGGTTGACGTTCCAAACCTATTGAGAAACTTACACCTAACCGTTACGAACTTAGTCAGATTTTTACATTCAAACTTAGTCATAGTGAAATTAGTCAAACGAGTCAAAGGTAGAGAGCAGGTCGCGTCGCGCACACCCAATATGAGGCATTGCTTAACACTAAATACGGAATGTAAACATCGAATTAGACACATGGACAACGCGGGGGGCGTGAAAGGGGGCATTGGGGGGCGTGAGTACGGGCGTGCGGGGCGGGGGGACACAGAGGGGGGTACCGTGGATGCGGGGAGGGGCGCGGCATCCGCTTTTTCACCGTACTGACTGCTGTTTAATGGTTAAGGGCAGTGCTGTTTCTTCGGCTTCTTTAAGTTCTCCTCATCGGCGCCGGATTTGGGTACCTGAAAATAAAAATAAATAATTAAAATATGCGCCCCACTGCAGGTCACGAGCCTCCTGTACAATCGAGAGTATGATTGTTAGGGGTTAGGCCGTATATTCCACCACGCTGGAATAATGCTAGTTGGCGGACTTTAGATACTTAGAAATTACTACAAATCATGGTATGATGTATTTTGTAAAAATTAGATATTAAAATGTCTGCTAAGTAATTATTTTAGCTTACCTCAGTGTACCTCTCGCCCTTAAGCGAGACGATCTTGTTGTCTCGGTAGCGTACCATTTTCTTGGGCTCGATCTTAGGAGCCAGGGGCTTGTGCTCCTTCATTTCAGAGTTCTTGTCCACGTACGAATATCTGCAATATAAATATATTTAAATTATATATTGTACTGAAAATACTAAAGGACAATGTTAATCTCCCATACACTTTTAGCTTAAAAACCAACAGATCTAAACTAATACTTTTTACATAGTTAAATAAAATTTAAATAAACAAGAATTAATGAAAAACCACGCACAGTTCCTAGAATTGCGTAATAACGAATTTATTTACATTCAATCACTCACGCACTCACTGGCGTCATTGCGACTTGAGAGCTTGTGACAAGGCACGGGGACAACGGGGAATAACGACAGACTCGTCTTGACAATACGGATTAGTGATGAACTCGGGTTAATGACAGACTCGTGTTAGCAATGTGGATTGGTGACGAATTCGGGTTAACGACAGACTCGTGTTACCAATGTGGATTAGTAACGAACTCGGGTTAGCGACAGACTCGTGTTGTCAATGTGGATTAGTAATGAACTCAGGTTAACGACAGACTCGTGTTGTCAATGTGGATTAGTGATGTACTCGGGTTAACGACAAACTCGTGTTGGCAATGTGGATTGGTGATGAATTCGGGTTAACGACAGACTCGTGTTACCAATGTGGATTAGTAAAGAACTCGGGTTAGCGACAGACTCGTGTTGTCAATGTGGATTAGTAATGAACTCAGGTTAACGACAGACTCGTGTTGTCAATGTGGATTAGTGATGAACTCGGGTTAACGACAAACTCGTGTTGGCAATGTGGATTGGTGATGAATTCGGGTTAACGACAGACTCGTGTTACCAATGTGGATTAGTAACGAACTCGGGTTAGCGACAGACTCGTGTTGTCAATGTGGATTAGTAATGAACTCGGGTTAACGACAGACTCGTGTTGCCAATGTGAATTAGTGATGTACTCGGGTTAACGACAAACTCGTGTTGGCAATGCGGATTAGTGATGAACTCGGGTTAACGGCGGAGATTAGTGAGACTCGGGTTGGCAATGTGGATTAGTAATGAACTCGGGTTAACGACAGACTCGTGTTGGCAATGCGGATTAGTGATGAACTCGGGTTAACGACGGAGATTAGTGCGATTCGGGTTGGCAATGTGAATTAGTGATGTACTCGGGTTAACGACAAACTCGTGTTGGCAATGCGGATTAGTGATGAACTCGGTTTAACGACGGGATTAGTGAGACTCGGGTTCGCAATGTGAATTAGTAATGAAGGCACCATGTCGGCGGGGTGCGGCAGTGCTAGTGGGGGTGGGTACCTGGCGATGATGCGGCTCTTGAGTTCCTGGTCGTCGCAGCGCGGCTGGCGCGGCGGCGCGCGCGCGGCGGAGTGCGGCAGGGCGGGCAGGGCCTGGCCGTGCTCGCGACGGTGCAGCAGCGTGGCGGCCGCGCGCTCCACGTCGCCCCCGGCGATGGACACGCAGTGCATTATCTACCACACAATACACCCAACAGTCAAACACATAGTCATGACCCCACACTAAGTCTTGTCTCGTGTATCGGAAACTACGTCTGGTCGTAGTCCAGAGACAAATATACCTAATGATAACTATAAGAATGTGCAATTGTTGTTATAAGGGGTCCGAGCATAAGTTACGTGGTCGGTAGTGGCTTTAGCTGATGCAGTAATCACTCAATAGACATCAGTTAAATAATCCCAGCAGTGGGCTGGTGCTTCCCCAGCATTAGACTTACCTCCATGGCGTTAAATGTAGTGGCATGTCCCATTTAAATGTAATAATGACTATTCCGTGGTGCCTTACAGCCGGCTTCTCTGGCTGTAAATGTCTTTATGCGAGATTATTTACCTCTTTAGTTCATTGTTTTGTCACCCGCTTTATTAGGGAGGGAAGTGGACAATAATTTATTTCAAACTCCTCCTATTAATTTAACTTTTTGATTGATTTCGTTGCGGGTTAAAGACAAGTTAGTCATTCCCGGAGACGCGCTGAGCTTCAATGGTCAGTGTCATTAAAATGCGTGCCACTGTTGATCCTGGCTTACAGGAGTTGCAGTGGCGGGTGTGAGGGTGGGACAGTCTCTTACCTCCATGGCGCAGGTGTTGGGGAACATCTCGTGGAGCATGCGGCACTGCTCGGTCTCCATGAGCGAGCGACACCCGGCCTCGCCAGCGCTCTCAGAACCAGAGCTCTCAGAGTTAGAGTGAGAGCTGAAACAATATTATCATTGTACGATTTTCATAGTATAACAGATGAGTGAAACGAAACATGTTTTACTGGTAGATCTCTCATATGTGAGAGGCCGCCTATGTAGGTACCGCCGCAATGTCTGTTTCTCCCGCCAAACAGCTGTGTAAATGCACTGTTGTATTCCGATTTGAAGGACATAGTAGCTTTATGTCGCCAGGTAATGAGTTGTACGCTTGCGTCGCCGACAAGCCGCCAACATGTCGGCGGGCAACACGTGCGGGCGCTCGTTGCCGACATGATTATTTTCTTATTGGTCGCCGGGTTGTGTCGGCGAGTTGTGTCGTAGGGGCGGCTGCTTCAGTGCGTTATACAAAGTATATATTTATTACTCACCGATTCGCCTTGGCAATGGGCGGCAACATGTCGCTCAGGCTAATCTTATCACTGCTAGCGGAATCCTCTGAAACAATAAAATACACCCTGTATATTCTTGAATTTTAATAAATTCCGTACTAATGCATTTTCCATATATTCTAGCTTAACTAATTCCATAATTAATGAATTTTCATATATGCTTTTTATATAAATTCATTCCCGATAGATTTTTCTTTTCTCGATTTTAGATTTTTAAAACATCCTGTATACTCGCGCTAGTTACATGTTTGTCCTTTTCTGTTTGCTTACCATGAGTGGAGACAGAGTCGGTCTCCTCTCGGCGGGAGAGTTCCGCCTCCAGCTCCAGGACCCAGGAGCAAACCATCCCGGGGTCAATGCGGGAGAACTCCGGCACGTAAGCTGCCATCATCTCAATGAAACCTGAAATATAACCCTTATTTATATGTAGATAAGGTCTTGGAAGAAGTGCGTGGTGGCCTGTTGGTACCTAACGGACCAGAAGCGGGTGCTAACTGCCAACATCTTCATTGTCACGGGTTCAAATCACTATTGTATCCTGGTTTCCTCATTATGTCTCCCATCACCGTTACAGTCCGTGGTGATTGACTATCAATACACACATGACTCCGAAGTCAAAGATGTGCCCTAGGAGTTCAACCTGCGACCACCGTAAAACATGTCTGCAGCTGCGTCTGGTCCGTTACCAACAGGTCACCACGCAAGGTCGAAGAAGAAGGTAATAAGCAATATATAAGTGAATTATTAGGGCTCTCCTCTGACACAGAAACGGAAGGGCAGAACATCAGAAAGGATGTTAATCATTACTGTATTAAGGTTCATTGAAATCTGTATTTGAGTACAAAAATGGGCACAAATTTAAGTTCAATAACACTGCGTGGATTGCATCTGGGGTGAATAGAAATAAACTGGTCGTAATGTCTTTATTTTATTTTTTTGCACTGCTCTCTTTCTCCTTCTTTTAAATCCATCCCACAGTTGTCTGTAAGACATTGCTTTATGCGATAAGCCCGCTTTTTATACTTCTGTATTATTTTATCTCTTTATGTTATGTTAAATTAAAGCCGCCACACACGTAATGATATAACTGTGCAAGTCTGAGTTTGCAGTATAATGGGCTAGCACGTGTGTGGGCAAATAACTGCGCAAACTTCGTTAAAATGTTCGATTCGTGACTGGTGCAAATTCGCGTTTGCGCACACAGACTTGAACGTGCATGGTGGTCATTAGTTTTTAACACGCTTGTATTAGCTTCGCCTGTATGTATTTATAAACTGTAGGAAATATCTGTGAACCTAGCTGGAATGCGGTACACATTTAATTTTTTTGTGTTCCCCTATCTACATTTACATTAAAAACGTTTTGAGATGGTTGCGAATTCTATTTTTTATAACGAAATCTTTGAAGTCCAGTTTCCAGCACTTCAAAACGTCGGATTGACTTGAAATTTTGCATACTTGTCAAGGACCGATGACAATACAATAATTTAAAAACTATGTGACATTATCTTAACTAGAATCTAAATATATTTTTTTTCGAAGTTCAAATTAATATTTGCGCACAGCTGCGTTCCTTTGATAAGATAGCCGTAGATTGTCGATTTTTTAGTAAAATAAATAAACGATAGTTTTAAAAACTAAAATACACGCTTTAGTTAAAAGACCCAACTAAAAAAGTAAAAATAATTGAAAATAAGTTTAAGATTAGAAAATGGACTGAAATACATTCATTTTATTGTTGCGTGGTGTGCTTACAACAATTAATTGAGATGGTGGTCGCGAACCCTCACACACACCTTTTATTTTTTGGGTTCATGTGTGTATTGTCAATTACCACGCACTTTTAGAAAACATCGTGAACAAACCTGCACTCAAAGATTTTAATTAGGTTTTCTATATAGGCCCCGCACTGGGCCAGCATGGTGGACAAAGGGAACTAATGATGATAATGGACTGATACATAATCTCACGTCTTTTTCCCAGCAGGGGTAGGCAGAGGTGCTACTAGGAAACTCAAGTTTTTTCCGTGTTCCTTTCACGATGTGATAGAGCGCGAGGCTATCGCCATATCGGGCACAATTTCCTGACTCCGGGCTGATAATTAATATAAAAATCTAATATTACTTTGCCCGACCTAGGATTCGAACGCAAAACCTCAGCTTTGTAATCGTACCGCAGCACAACTACGCCACCGAGGCAGTTATGGGCCGATACAGCTTTAAGATGACCTTAAAATATGCCTTGCTTGTTATTCAGGTCAAACTACTTGGGGACAATGTCTTCACCTTGTTCAATTTGCATGCGCACAATAGACACCCTTGTCTTCTCGAGAGTCTCCGCGTTCGAATCAGTGTTGCCATTCTCAAATATTTCCCGAGAATTTTAATACTGGGACGATTGGACTGGGGTGGTATTATTGACATGAGTCACAGAAAACCGAATTGAAATATTTTGACTTGAATTCGGTGACATTACCGGAGGCAAAGCACGCCTTTTCGCCAGCTCGTCTTTTTATTCTTATCATTTTAATAGGCATCTTCGATTGAGATTTGTACTGTTTAAGCACAGTAAGCAACTTAATTAGGTATTTTTTTTATTGCGATGAATGAAATACGCGATACGACTGCTCATGGACAGTAGCAAAACCAAACAACACCATGAATTACAAGGCAATGCTTGGCATTCCACTGCGCTCGCCATCCTGAGACATAAGATGTTAAGTCTCATTATGTCCAGTAGTTGATAGATGTACTTCAAATATAGAGACTATCAAGATCTCTATGGTATGCAGGTTTCCTCACTATGTTTTCTTTCACTGTTTAAATTTGTAATTTAACACATTGTAATACCGAATTAAAAAAAAAAAAACATTAAAAACTAAAAGCTAAGTATAAGAATTGCAAACAAACACAGTAGTATAATTGTGAGACTGGTTTCTTCGACTCCAAACACAATAAGAGTAATATTAGCTCAATGGTCTTATTAAATAAAATATTTACTCCTAACAGTAACTTACATAGTCCTAATATAGAAACAAATACTTATGGATACAAATACTAATGGATCACACAAACAAAAATAAAAGTGCGGGATCATATTGGCCCCTCGTTTCACAGTCGGTGTCTAACCAACTGAATTGAACCCATGAAATTTCATACATTATTTAGATTGTCACTTTTTTCCACTACCACCCATTTCACAAGCAGGGAAGAAGCAGCACCCCAGGGAAGAACGGGCTGGAAACTCTAGCGTTCCTCTTTTCAAAACAAGTTTACAATACAGTAATTATACAGGAGTCGCAGGGCAGCTGAATTCAGACTAAATTGTAAAGCATTTGTCGGTTAATCCACCTCAGATGCTCACTCAAGAACACTCTGCACTCTGCAGTGATACTAATCTCTCCCCTCACATGATAGAAACCAGGAGAAAAAAAAATTGCCACAGAGGATGTTAAATGTCATTCATATTATTGAAAACTCTATCATTTTAAATAAGTTATAACACAAAATAAAATGCTACATGCTTTAAAATAATTAAAAGATCAGAAGCAAAATTAAAATTAAGATTAGATGTATATTTGTAAAGACAATTATATTTTTGACTGACATGGATCTCTCATTAACGGATGGTAATTAAACTCTGGAGTTCGATAATATGTTCATGGATGTGGGTTCAATTCCCAGTTTGAGACAGCTATTAAGTGTGATCCATTTAAAAAATCTAATAAATAACCTGGGACTGGAGTTTTTATCAATAAATTATTATTTGTTGTGGTGATTGTATGCACCATAATGCAAGTTGGGGTAGTAATGAGCTTAATTATTTATCGTATTTATCAAAAGGTATCCATATCCAAAATCTAGCAAACAAAGAATTTTGTAAATCCCTTCAGAATTAAACAAGTCAGAAACGTTTTAAATCTCATAGTTGAAGTTAAATAAAAGGGATGCAAAACAACACTAGCGATCTCACTAGTCTTAATAGGCATTATAGTTTGCACATGTTAAAGAGACTGTAATATGTCCCCTACAAGCCCCCATTCTTTTTTTAATACTAATATTTGCCTCATTTTACAAGCTACTTTAATACTGTTTACACAGAAAGGCTGGGGTCTAGAATCGTTTGGCACGAGTTGAGGGCTAAAAATGATTAAAGGTGGTAGGGATTGGTTCCCTGATTATAACGTATCACTCTTATTAAAAGGTAATTTATAGTTTTCGAGAAATTAATTAATGAAGTTTCTAACCTTAAATCAGGTATTAGGTAAAACGGAACGTTTTTATGGGCGATTGACAACTAAATCTTTATTATTGTGTCAAGTATATAGTCTGTGGTTTAAAATTTCGTGCTATACCGTTAAACGGAACGTAAAAACTACGCGATTTGCGTCATGAGTCAGTGTAATTAGAATGTTTTGTTTATGTTTTTTGCGGAGTTTACGCATCTGCAATAGTGTATAGACTCATGTTTTGTTGTTTTACATGTTTTATAACGACCTAGAAATTATGTTCAGAAGCAAGTTTGTGTATCCACTCTATGGTTAAAATAGGTTGAATCTGCCCCAAAACCGACTCGGAGCACCCCGACTTCCACGTAGTCTCTTGGCTACCACCCCTAGAGTGTTTATAAAAAGCCGGAGGCGCGGAGGGAGAGCAGCCCCCGCCCGCTGTAACAAAGGATAGGCAACCGTGCGAGCCGTAGCGGCTGAGGCTGGTCGCCGGAGGCGACCAGCAAGCCGAAGCTGCGGAGGCGAGCGTGGGTGCCTATCCTTTGTTACGCAAGGGCGAAGGGGCTGCACTTCCCGCAGCGCCGGAGACGTTGCAGAAGCAAGTATATTTTGAAAACAAGTGTTTTGAGGTTAGGTTACTTTAATTGGGTTTTCTCAGGAACGGTGCATTGCCTTTTCATGGGAGTAGTACCGGAGGATAGTAGGCATGCTCCCCCTCCCCCCTCACCCCCTCCCAAGCCCCATTTCGTGCCAAACGATTCTAGATCTTAACCCACAGAAATGTTTTATTTTAATGGTATTTGTGTTTAAATGGAAAATAATAAAAAAACTTTTATAGTCAAATACCCTATTACATGTTGAAAGTACAGATGGTGGTCTTATCACTCTTCATACAGTCAACCTAAGGATGGATATAAGAAAAGGAAAGTAATATACATAGAAGTCCATAGGAATAAGCTCAAGTGTGTATGTGTGTATAATATTGCATATAAAAATATTACCATAAGGTATGCAAATTTTGCTTTAGTTTTATTTTAATATATTATAACTGCAACATTAAGAACTATATATGCACACAGGATCTAGAATCGTCTATTGATGATCCCAAAGAATACATATCCATCGCACTTTGTAAACTCGAAATATTTTGAAAACATATCAATGAATAAATTTGAATAAAAAATAAACTTAATTAATTCTCTATGTCACAATAAATAATACATTTCCACATAATTAATATGTAAATACAAATAAACAGTTTAAAACTTGTTTTAATTAAAAAAGACTTAGGAATGTTAACATCATTTTTTTTTTATGAAAAATAATATACTATATAGCCAGTTTTAATTCCGTTATTAGTTTATAAATAAAATATTTTGATATTAAAACAAGATTAAATACATTTAGAGCACAATAAAAATATTTTCTTACCTTCGACGTCGAAACAGGGATCCTGCGACGCCTCTTCCAGAATAGAAATAACGTAAGACAGAACAATATCGTCAATTACGTCCAGATCAGCAGAGGGGATGTTTTTAGTGATAAATTGAAATAAACTCTCCTTAACGAGAGACTCCTGCTGGGCTATTGCGCTCATTTTACCAAAAAACACAGTATTTCAACGCGAAAACACTAGTAAAACCGACGGTTCACAGTGGACCCGTTATGGATGGCCACACAGCGTGAAAAATGTGTTTTAATTATATTCCTCCAGCCCCACGAGAGCGCGCTAAGGTCCTCGCAAATTTTCCAGTTAAAACTGGGTGCCAGAAATTATTTATAGAATTTTTCGCTGAAAAACTGGGAATCAGGAGGCGAAAATCAATACAATCGAAGTTTTTTTTTTATAAACAACTTTTTGTTGTTTTGTTCGAGGCACAAGTTTTGGGGTATACAGCCACCGGCTATATAAAGCACGTTAAACAACTTAAAAATCATATG